>OW284519.1:140000-5140000 GCA_935413205.1 Polydrusus cervinus
TATTTGTTGTTATAGTTGTAGACTTTGAGTATGTTTTTAATGAATGTTTATTTTTAACTGTACTGGGAGGTAGTTTGGTTACCTAATTAAATCGGCTTAAAGCTACCCTTAGGTAAAAATAATTTGCTCTATACTCTCTACGTATTTAACTTTTTAAACTTCGGTCCACCGCGTTAAGAGAAAAACACATAGTAGTTTTAATCTAAGAAAAATAATTAAAATATATTTATATCGGCTGAATGTGATCAATTTTAGAACCTCATTTCATACTTTATATTTACAAAATTCGCTGGTCGAACAGTCAAGCTTGGATTTTAATATTTTCTGTTAAAGGGTAAATTTTAATTATTTATTATAAATATAATACTGCCTAACTTCCTTATATTAATATCTTTATAAGGCAGTCAACAGTCACATAAACAGAGTTTATAAGCCCGCCCAGTATTTTAACACATAAGTTCACATATCACAAATGAATTTCCATATAAGTTCCAGTAAAAACGACCCAAATATTGAGTTTTTCTGACCTGTCTTGTTAAATAGAAATACAATTCGTTAATTATTGGTTCGGTGTAATTTGAAACCATCTTTAAACCTATATTTTCGTATTTGTAAGGAATTTTCACGATATTTTAAAAATACTAATTTCTTGAAGTATTATAATATTTGTAAATAAATGAAACAAGCCGTCGGGAAATTTCCTTTTAACAACTACGCCTTGCTTACTTGTAATATTTTATCCCATTGGAGATTTGTGCAAGAAAATGTTCAAAAATATTTAAGGATCCTCTTTGGTCCCATGTCACAAATTGAAATGAATGCAACTGTATTATCTATTGGTCATCACGTATGTCTTGAAAACGATGTATATTCGTTCCGGCTAACATGCAGAAAGATGTGAAACACCCTGTTAAATGATAGATTAGAAATACTCATTAAACCGCGAAATCGATGGAGTACCGAACTCTCCTATAAACGGAATTATACTACCACTTCCCTTCTTAATGTTTTCTTTATACCTCTCTACCTTCACCGTATTGTGCGGGGTTTTTCCACTTTACCTTAGACCAATCCTCACACAGGATTTAATGGATTTATTAGGGCGGAAAGAGAAAGGGAATTATAATAGTACCATTATCGAGCAATAAGTATTGACTTGCATAATTAATTCATTATTTATCTAGAAGCTTAAAATTTAGAAACCATATTAGTTTACCTCATGACAATTGGAAATAGAGATATTTTTTATGTAATAAGAAGATATGTAGGAAAAAAAGTAATTTTTATTAAGTATTTACTGAACAAATGTATTGTTTTGGTTGCATGTAAATAGTTTTAAGGTGTTATAATATTCAACATATTATACCCGGAAAGAGAAGCTAAGTGCCTAATTTGTAAAAAAGAAGAGCAGCAGCCCTAAAATACCGTGGTCTCCGGTAAATTAGAAAAAGACGTTATACTTAGTTAATTTGTTAACTTATTTCTTACGGTCATAGATGTTTTATTCGAGTTTAATCCATCACACACGGTGCTGATAAAAGGATTGAAATTGTCACAGGTAAACTGGGGACAACAATGTATAAAGAATAAGACTTTATTACCTAATGTGTTAATGGAATTCCAAACTGATAAATATATATTATAACAGTAGCCTACTTCCCAAAAAAATACAAAGAAAATCTGTCCATACAAAACAAGAATTGCTTAGGTCAATAAAATTATTAATACAAAAATGGTGAAATGTTAAGATGACGCTTTGTCAAATGTTTCCTATATTACAAAAATGAAATGTAAAAATGTAAAATTTTTGGAAAGAAGGAATTTAAAATGTCTCTTAATTAACCTCTTATCTTTTTTATACAATTATATTGTTTCTTGTATTTGTATCTTGCAAAAACAAAACAAATCTACAGTTTTAAATTAAAGAAATTTTGATTAATGAATTAACAAAATCAAGAAAAAAAAAATTGTGGAATATGTAGTTTCCTTTTGTGCTTTTATTACGGTGTAAATTCAAAATTATTTAACTTTATATTGTAGGTAATTAAACTTCAATTTATAGGTATTTGGACGATTTTTGGATAAAAAGTAAAAATATTAAATTGTTAAAAAACGAAATGGTGAAAGCATCAGTAGGCCTCACTCTTAAGTCTTGTTGACTTATGTATATACAAATAAAATATGTACAGGATGTTTTAATTTATATTTGGATTATATAATTTATAATTCTTATAAATTATAACAATTAAAAATAAATGTATTACCCATTTTTTGAATTTGGAAAACAAATGGATAAATATTGTTTATATTTTAAATTCTTGTAGTACCAAGCTACAGAGGGAAAAGTGAGCATAGGTTGATATAGACGTATGTAGTAGAGTACTATATTGCCTGGTATTTTATTTCTCAAAAAAAAATACTGAAAACGGAATAAACTATTTTTGTTTCTGATATAACTGATTTATTAAGATTTAAGTTAAGTTAGTATCCAATCTTAAACCATTTTTTACAATCAATATTTTTTATTGCCTTCGAAATTTAGATATACAGGGTGATCTAGTTATAATAATTTACACAAGTGAAAACTGTTAAAAATAGGAAAATTAAAAAAATTATAAAATATTTTTTTGGGAAGTGTTTACCTTGGCTCTTATACAAGCCGCATTTAAAATACCTAGGGTCCTAATAAAATTGTCATTTTTGTCAGTGCGTCAACTAAAATATTATTTAGCAGATATTTTAAAAGCATTTTAAAAAAATCGCCATTGTGAAATTACAGTAAATAAAAAATACCTTCATAAAATTAAAACAAAAAAACACTGATGTTTTAGTTTAACTTTAGAATATATTTATAAATAACAAAAAACAACATTTTAATGGGACTCTAAGATAGTTTCTTGTATAACAGCTAATTCTACCAAAATATTTTTTAATTTACCAACAATCATTTGATAAATTAACTTTACAATTATTAATAGTTTTAACTTGTGCAAATTATTATAACTGGATTACCCTGTATATCTAAGATTAGAAAATGTTAATATATAATTATTGTAAAACAATGTTGCAGATTGGATAGGTAGTAGGTACTTAAATAAATGAATGATAACACGAAGAAATCGAAGTCGTTTATTAGGTTAAAAACATACCACGCAATATAGGTACTCTAAATCGACCTATGCCAATTTGATTTTTTATTTTTCATAAATTTTTAATTATTTATTGTACTTCTATACAAGTGAACGAAAACTTAAGGCCTAATTTTTTTATCAATAAAAATAAGATAATAAAATTTACTAGTTTTTAAGAAATACATATTATTTGAAATAGCAAAGTTGTCCCTAACTTCCGGTGGAACCGGAAGTAATACAAACGTCCTAATATTATAAAAGTTTAAAGTCAATTATGCTTGCTACCAAATGTATAGATAGATACTAAATTAAATTAAATTAAATAAAACATCCTTGTAGTTTGAAAGATATTTGATAGTTTTAAAAAGTTAACAAAATATACATAATTTTGTATTCACGAAAAGCCTACCCCGCTTGTTTGAACTGAACTTAAAAAAATCATTATTTAACAAAGAATTTTATATGTGTGCACGTATTTGGTAGAATATGGTAATGATTTAATAAAAAAGTTGAAAATAAAAGTACAGAAATTAAATTTTACAGACAGGCTTGACTGTGGTCAATCTGCGAATATTCCAACTAATATCGAGCTTTATATAAATTTACGCAGTCTGCAATAAAAAAAAACAATAAAACCGATTAAAACAAGTGATATTAAAAGACACAATATATAATAATAAATAAAAAATATGAAATGATGTTATCACGAATATTTGATATCATGATTGATATCATGAAAGTTTTTCTTCTTATCCTCACCAGGATGTAGGAAAATTGTCGGTGACGATGTCCATATATGTTAAAATATTAGTTTGTTTTCCTGACCGTTTTAATCGATTAAAATGTTTGTTTTTCTTGGGTTTTCGGTCACTCTTGAATAAAAGATTTTTCTTTATAAGGGGTTAACGTTTCGGTTTTATTAGGAAACCATCATCAGAACTATAAAAAAAATATTTGTCTAAACAATCAAAAGAGAAAAGAAACTATTGTATACAAAAAATAAAAAAATATAGAAAACTATAATCAAGTATAAAATATAAGCTAAACATACCCTTATTTAATTTTTTACACTTCACAAAATTAAATTCACAGTATGACTATCATATTGGAAATGGTCAATTTTAAGATGAAATAAAAATGGTTTTAATTTTTATGGGGGTAAGGGATGGACCAGATGGGAATTCCATTTGACCTAATACATTTGAATAACTATCTTAACTTAATTATATTAAAGGTATTAAAAGTAGAATGTAAAAATTTGCATATTATTGTGTGATTAAATTATTATAGACGTTACTAAGATTTTCTGTATCTGTTCTGAAATTAATTGTGTTATGGGGTTTTTAATATGAATCATTTCTTTAATATTTATTTTTTTAGTGTGTTTCATGATCAAGAATTTGGACAGTATTAAAGTTAAAATTATGTAGATTATCTTTTGCATGTTTTGATAAAGCGGTGGGAGATTGATTTTTATTTATTTAAATTCTACCGTAAATAATTGGCTTAAAAAGAATTACATAGACAAAAATATAAAAAACAGATATATGTCATAATGGCCAACCACCATACATATACGGATTACCAAAACTACATAAAAATAATATTCCCTAGCGTCCAATAGTAGGTACAATCGGCTGCCACATATAATCTCCAAATTTCTCTCTTATATTATAACAAATGTTCTTGGTAACACAGAACATCATATTAAAGACTCATGGGACTTTCATAAGTTTATTAAAAATCAAAAAATTCCCAAAACCCATATCCTCGTTTCTTTTGATGTTGTTTCTCTTTATACCAACATTCCCATTGAACTTGCAATAAATTGTATAAAAGAAAAATGGAACTTAATTAAAAATTTTACCACCATTCCTGAAAAAGAATTTATAGAAGCTACAAAACTATGTCTAACCTCAACGTTTTTCCAATTTAACGATCAATATTTCTCACAAATATATGGCGTAGGTAGCTATGGGATCACCAATTTCAGCTACCATTGCCAATTTTGTTATGGAACATTTAGAAACAAATGTTATTAAATCACTAGATTATAAACCGTATTTTTTTAAAAGATTTGTAGATGATTGCATCCTTTGCATTCCTGAAAATAAGTTACAATACACCCTTAACAAATTTAATTCGTTCCATAATAAACTACAATTCACATTTGAAACGGAAAAAAAGAAATCCATAAACTTTCTAGATATTAATATTAACTATAACAATGAAGGCAACATCAAAACAAGCTGGTATACTAAACCTATATGGTCTGGTAGATATTTAAATTTTAATTTTAATACCCCTAACAAATATTAAAAAAAGTGTTGTTAATTCACTCGTTGATAGAGCAACCTTATTAACAGATCCAGAATTAAGACCAAATAATATAAAAAAAATTAAAACAGTTTTTCAAAACAATAATTACCCAAAAAAATTCTACGAACCCATTATAAAAAACAGAATTGATAAAATTTATAACACTAATAAATACAAACCAAATATAACTAATGAAAACAAATTTATTTCACTTCCATATATTCCAGAAATAAATCAAAAAATCAAAAAAGTATTAAAACCATATATCAATATTGCAGAAAAATCAGAAAACAACAATAAAACTTTATTTACAAAACTAAAACAAAAAACACCAAACTTAAATCAAACCAATCTTATTTATAAAATCGACTGCTCTGATTGTCCAAAAACATATATTGGACAAACAAAACAATAGCTTAAAAATAGAATAAAAGAACATAAAAAACAGCATTCGAAATAAAAATCAATCTCCCACCGCTTTATCAAAACATGCAAAAGATAATCTACATAATTTTAACTTTGATACTGTCCAAATTCTTGATCATGAAACACACTACAAAAAAATAAATATTAAAGAAATGATTCATATTAAAAAAACCCATAACACAATTAATTTCAGAACAGATACAGAAAATTTTAGTAACGTCTATAATAATTTAATCACACAATAAAATGCAAATTTTTACATTCTACTTTTAATACCTTTAATATAATTAAGTTAAGATAGTTATTCAAATGTATTAGGTCAAATGGAATTCCCATCTGGTCCATCCCTTACCCCCATAAAAATTAAAACCATATTTATTTCATCTTAATATTGACCATTTCCAATATGATGGTCATACTGTGAATTTATAGTTTTGTGAAGTGTAAAAAATTAAATAAGGGTATGTTTAGCTTATATTTTATACTTGATTATAGTTTTCTATATTTTTTTATTTTTTGTATACAATAGTTTCTTTTCTCTTTTGATTGTTTAGACAAATATTTTTTTTATAGTTCTGATGATGGTTTCCTAATAAAACCGAAACGTTAACCCCTTATAAAGAAAAATCTTTTATTCAAGAGTGACCGAAAACCCAAGAAAAACAAACATTTAAAATATGTTAACAAATTATTAATCAAGACCACCCAGAGGGCCTTTGGGTTTTTCTCGGGGAGTCAACTGCGTGGTATGAGAAGTAATTTAAATGTCTTAATAGGTATTTTAACCGGAAATTTTAGCATATTTTAGGTAGGCAACCAGAATACTTCCAAGAACAGTTAATAAAAGGAATCTAGCTATAACAAAATACAATAATCATTCAAATATCTTGCCATTAATAGTGAAATGAAAGGGCTTTTAGTCTTTACTTTATTATAATGTGTTAATAAGAGATTTCTATACTATTTCAGCGCGGACAATGCCTGCAGTGCCAGGACATTGCTGCCTCCATAGCGTACGAACTGTGGCTATTCCGTTATACACCCTTACCTTAAACCTTTTCCAACGATGTACGGTTTTTTTACGGGCGTTGGGTGTCATAACTATATAGCCTTACACGCGACCGTAAATTTTACTTCAACTGCGATGCTTTTTCTTTCTTGTGTTTTCACTTGATAAATTAACGCACTTTTATCAAGACTGGCGACTTGCTGAACTGGTCTTAGGGAGGATCGACAGCCCTTAATGGATCATGAGGTATTTCCCAATATAAACCAATGCAACAGCCTCGCAACTTAACAAATTAAAAATTGGCAGATATATGGATGATATCAGTCCAATTTCAAACGTGCTAATTGCGTTGAAGATCGCGAGGACTTTAGGGTACGCACTAAAGTTTTTTTCGTCTGAAGATGATAAGTCAAAAGCTTTGTTCCTACAGCAATCACGTACTAGTCGGCGCGCTTTCGATTGGTTTAAAACGGTTTTAAACCAATCGAAAGCGCGCCGACCAGTTCGTGATTGCTGTAGGAACAAAGCTTAAGTCGTATGCTCCAAAGGGTTAGCGATCTTGTAGATCGTATCGATGAGTAACGAATTTCTTTCTTAGTGCCAATGTTAACGAATTTCTTTCTTAGTGCCAATGTTAACGAATTTCTTTCTTAGTGCCAATGTTAACGAATTTCTTTCTTAGTGCCAATGTTAACGAATTTCTTTCTTAGTGCCCATGTTAACGAATTTCTTTCGGAGTGACCATATTAACGAATTTCTTTCTTAGTGCCCATGTTAACGAATTTCTTTGAGTGACCATGTTAATTAATATCTCAGAAGTTTGTCTGCTTAAATGTCTTAGGACGTTTCTTAAATGATGACAGTTGAGTCGGTCGGCGAGTTTTGAATCTGCATCGGCGACACTTCGGTTAACATCAGTAATTTAAAACTTGTTACAGGTCCGTTACAAAATTACTGATGTTAACCGAAGTGTCGCCGATGCAGATTCAAAACTCGACGACCGACTCAACTGAACGTCGCCGCCCAACTGGCCTCTTTTCGTATGCGACCATATTTATATATGACAGAATGATCGCCGATTGTGGGCGGAGCTTATTGTTGGATTCTGTTTCTTTTCGTAAATGAAGTTTTGCAATCAAGAAAAAAAAACTAATAATACGTTTAAAATCAATGCAAATTTTTATTATCGATAAACTTGTATAGTTTACTTATTGAAAAAATAGTTATTTATTAATATAAGCAAGTTAAACTGTAGCGCGAAAACAGCATAGCCAATCACGGCTCTCAAAACGCCGGAATTCAACAAAACCACGTGCGTCCGAGCTTATAATTTCTAGCGAGACAAAGTGTCTAGTATCAGTACAGTAACCGATTTTTAATCTTTTATTTATTATCTCAACGACGCGATGTGGTGTAACGCCTTCCTATGAGAGTAAAATTTACCTATAGAGTTGTAGCACGTGTATAGTATTTGCAGAATTAAACCATTGCCTCTTACTGCCATAAATAAGCTACCTGATTTTAAATCTTATTGTATAGGTACGCCTCAACCTCTTCAAAGCTTAATAAATGGTATTAGGGTCGACTTGAAAATGTACCTACATTGCTCTGCTAAAGCATCCATCGAATTAAAATATCTACTCAGCAAAGATTGATACACATTTTTAATTATTAGTTTGGCATCGGTAGACAAATGCTTTCTTTTAAAAATGACGTCAGAGCAATTCCAAGGGCGCCACATTCTACCACTAATAAGCCTAACTAAAAATTATTCGCCGGAAAACCACTAAAGACTAAAATTAATAAAAATAGTTTGTATTTATACAGGGTGATAATTTGAAAACGAACAGCATTTAATATTGCCTCTACACTGAGAGAAGATTCTTGCTGTCCTTATAAAAATCTTTATACCGCTTATAAAGAAAAATGCTAACATAGGGGACAAAAGAAAAACTACCTGAGACAGTAAAATCCATTTGGCTGTAATTACTTTGCCGTCGTAATAAAGTCACTTTATAAAGAATGATCACTTAGGTCAAGTAAACAAAAATGTTGTATTAGCAAAGTAACTGACCATCGGCTATAAAGAGACTTTGCTAGAACAGTAAAGATACTTTTCTACGCCATCCGCATTGTTCTCGAAACAAGAATTTTTTTTTCAATATCAGCATAGCATTTTGCTATATTGGAAAGATTTTTTTATTTATTTCAAGAAAGTTACTTTGCTGGGTCAGAATGTACCTACTTACTTCAGATACTCTTTTTAGCTAAGGTAGCAACTTTGCATTGCTATAATAGTAAAGTGGTTTATTATGACAGCACCACTTATTTGCTATAATATGTGGGGTGGCCCAAAAAATAAGCCGTATATTTTGTTGAATTTTTAATATACTCTAGAAAACTTATTATGCCTAATAACACATTTATATAAACCAAGTTTTTTCACTTTGGGTACGGAAGTTTCAAAAAATTTTAATTCATTTAAAATTGTGTTATTAAAAATAATATGTTCCATGCTATATCAAAAATTTAACATAGTATAAAGCTTATTTTTCAGGTAACCCATCATATTTTAAATTATGCAACTCCTCACGTCTGAATAGGTTGTCAAAGATTTGAAACTAAATTTTTTTTTCTCTTTATTATTTAATACAACAGAAAACAACACTTTATAACCTAAAAATAGTTTCAGTTTTAGCTGCTTAAAAAACAATAATATTTTACTGTTTTTTTCTTTGAGTGGTTAAAACATATCTTATTAAAAATATCTGTTCACTTTAAATTTAAACAAATATCCAAAAGGGAATGCCGAAAAAACATGTTTCTGCATCTAGCCTGAATATTAGGTAAAATAATAATTACATTGTATTTTATTTAGAAAAAGAAAGTATTTTACTTTTGCGATATTTCTTAAAATCTTCTTTTAAAAAACATAGTGTTTAAAATTTTGGTAAGTTGTCTTTTAGTTTGAGGACTTTTAGTATGAATGGCATTTGCTAAAGAATTACTATTTTTCTTTCCTCTAAAACTTGACTCACACAAAAATTATTATTAAATAAACAAACACATAACATAAAAAAATTAACATAAAACTAAAATAACTTTGGTCTTTTAACACTGATATTAAAAATCTACACTGTCTGATGTCACAATCCAATAAAGCACTGCACACTGGAAACATTTTTGAGCCAAGACAAGTTTTATTGGAAAAAATGAGACAAATGTCGAGTCGTAATGATCACCAACAACAGCCACCGATGCGACCATTTTACTTTATGAAGGAACGAGCATCTAAATATCTTAAATAAAATGAAGACCTAAAGACATGAAGATCTGGAGACAGGAACCAGCGTTGCCACATTTATTTTGGCGAATCTACTTTTATTTTATTTTGAATCTACTAAATTAGGGGAGGGCACAAAAAAAAAAAGAAAAAAAAAAAAGGTCGTCGTCCGATATTAATATAAATAAGTACTTAATTAAAAGTCGCGGCCTCGACATAGGCAGCAATAACCATAACCTTCCTCTTATTTTCTAAGTGGTGTCTAAAAAAAAAAAAAAAAAGGTCGTCGTCCGATATTAAAATAAATAAGTACTTAATTAAAATAATTTTTACAATAATTATATTGTTAATGGCATTTTTACATTATTGAAAGCTATATATTAAAATATATTAAATTATTAAAATCTACCAAAATCTACTAAAGAAAATATGCCTACTAAAATTTTCTGAAGAAGGGTGAAATCTACCAAAAAGTAGAAAATCTACTAGATGTGGCAACCCTGACAGGAACGGGACGACTGGTGCGTAATATAAAAATTGACCCAATCAGACTGAATTCGTCACCACGAAATAATCCGATTTGAACCGAACAGTTACGAATTTCCCAATTCCAACAAAAAATTTTGCTACCCCTTTAAAAACTCTTTAGAGCGCTAGAAAAGATTTCTTTATAAAGATTTTTTTCAAAAGCAGCAAACTGCATTACTTCCCCAGCAAAGCAAATTGTAGTCCTAGAAAATAATTTTTTAGAAAGACTTACTTAGCTGTTATCATAATGTAAGTTTTCTATAATAGCAAAGATTTTTGTAACGGGTATAAAGAGTTTTCAGGTAAATTGTTTCTTTTGCAATAAGAAATTCATTTTGCTATCGTAGGTTAAAAATTTAATATTACAGCCAAAATAATCTTAGCAAAGAATTTCTTGCTGAAGCTTTTCTCAGTGTACCAATGGTAGTATGAAAATTTGGCGAAATACGTCAATTGATATATCGAGGGGGACATTTTTTAAGACATTTGTTGTCGTGTTACTTTCAACCCCCTAACCCCCAGGGCACCTACCCCTATAATTTTAAACGGCAACCCCTATTTATTTTGCTATTTTTGTGTTCCTTATAAAATTCTACATAAACTGTATCATTTTTTTTTTCAAAAAATGTAATTATTTTATTTTTTCTAGTGGCGATATCGAAGACGAAAGTAGAAATACATTCCAAATTCCTTTAAGTTTTCTCATCGGTTCACCCTACCATGCTTTATAAAAAGCTCATTCAAACTTTCTAATGTACAAAACTGCAATGATAAAAAAATTTATGATTTAACTTCCTTCTGCCAATAAGAACGTACACAAGACAATATTACACAAAATATTGTCACGGAACCGCAAAAGCACCCTAACATAAACATAACATAATAACATAAACTCCTGACAGTCCTGGCTAAAATGATGTCACCGCCATCGTCAAGGGAATAATAAGAATATTACTTGTAAAGAAAAGTTAGTTCTGGTAACTAGGAATGTGTCTTAATCAATATTAACAAAATGATAGGGACTACAAATTCATAATGTGTTATTACAACAAGCTTAATTGATAAATAAGAAGTTTGTAGGATAGGAACCTTGATGTAACATTTAAATATGATATAGACAGTAATATACAGTTAAACAAAATATTTTATTCTGCCAACTAATATGAAAACAAAATATTTTCTTTGTTCTGATTGCATCATTTTTTGATAAATATTACCAAGAAAAACATCTTTTTTGTTTTCCTAACTAAAAATAGTCATTTTTAGTAACGTAAACACGGGAACAAATAAAAATTAGTACCAAATACCATACCAAGTCTATTTAACAGTGAACAGTTTTCTATTTAGCAAACAAACAAGTTCACGAACTCGCTGTAAAGTATAAAAAATACTTTTTAAAAGTAGCAACCAATGGACCCCTCAACAAAGCTTATGGGAAATGGCTCTCGGCTAATTTTTTTGAATTTTTAGTAAATCGTAGATCGTGACGTCCTGATTAAAAGGGTCCAATGGCACTAATGCAATCCTATGACTAATTTTGAAGTTATGGCCTTTTAAAGTTGGAAACTTCTTACTTTGAGATTTTCTACGTTGTTTGAAGTCTTCACTTGTTTCTTAAAAACTATCAACTTTTTAATTTTTTTTTATTGGTGAAAAAGTAGGCCTTAAGTTTTCTTTCACTTATATAGAAATCAAATATGTTCAGGATGTTGAACAATTTATAAGGGGATTAAATAATAAATAATATTAAAAAATTTACTCATTTTTTGAATTTTGCGAAGACAAACGGCTAGATTTTGTTCATATTTTAAAATCTTCTAGTACCAAGCTGTGGATGAAAAAATGGATAGTAAAGGTTGACGTGGAATATATTCCGGGTATTTAATTATTTCAAAAGAAAATTGAAAATTCACCTGAAAACGTAATGAACGAGTTTTAGTTGATTCATTTAACTATTATGCCAATCTGTAACAATTTTCTTTAATAATTATATTTTAACATTCTTATCTTAGATATACAGGGTGAACCAGATACAATGATTGACAAAAGTGAAAACTTTTAAATATATAGGTAAATTATAAAAACTTTTTTTTGACGAAATACCTTCGGTCTTGTACATGATACGTTTAGATTATCTTAGAGTCCTAACAAAATATTTGGTGTTATAATTTATACATTGTTCTAAAATTAACTATTATGAGTGTTTTTATTGTTGTTTTAATTTTATGAATATATTTTTCAATTTACTCTAAATGTTTTTCTGAAAGCATTTGAAATGTCCTAATGTCTGGTAAAAAAAAAATATTTTACGAACCGACAAAAAAATTACTTACAGCGAAATAAAATACTCTATATAAAATGTGAGATCTTTTGGTTGTGCGTAAAACAAAATGTCCTGTAAGTGTTGACTGGCATTTCGCAATATTGCTTGGTGTTTTACATGCAATCGTAAAACAATATTTGGTACATGGGATATGCACGTCACCAAAGTAATATCAAATACCCTTCTTCATTATTAGAATTAATAATTGTGTCAGATGTTTCAAACAGGCATAACAATATATGAGCTTTTTATTTCATATTTCATTCAATATTTAAGTTAGATATTTTTCGTAATTGGTGTAGGAATTATCATTTAAGTTTATATTAAAAATAACAGGAATTAATAAGTTTGTTACGTTTTCAGGTGAATTTTAAATTTTTTTTTGAAAAATAAAATATCCGGCAATATATTCCACGTCAACCTATACCCATTTTTTTTCATCTCCACCTTGGTACTACAAGATACCTAATAAAATACGAACAAGCTGTTTGTTTTCAAGATTTAGAAAAATGAGAATTTTTTTTTGAATTTTTATAATTTTTTAATATTATTAACTATTTAATTCGCCTATAAATTATTTAACATCCTGTATATATTTTAATTCTATACAAATGAAAGAAAAATAATAAATCACTAGTTTTTAAGAAAGAAATAAGGGCAAGTTCCAGAGAATACAGAAAATCTTAGTAAGAATTTGTTAATAAAGAACCGTAATTTAAACATTGGATTGGATTACGGCCATGGACAATTTTAATCAAAACATCAAGATATACTGAATACTAAAAATTTGGAAAAATTAGTCGAAAGCTATTTCCCCATAAACATTGTGAGGGCGGGCTTTAAACCCCTTTAGTCAAAATAGATGTTAAAATTTTGTAATTTTTTAAACTAAAGAAAATCTCGATTCCATAACTTACATTTTGCGTTTTTTATACCTACGGGAATTTTTTGAGATTGTTTATTTTGGTAAAATGTGCTTAAGTAAATTTTTACATATGAAACACCTGGTTTTACTTTACTATAAAGTGTAGAGAATTAAATTTACTATCAAAATGACGAAATGTCTAAAAAGCCACTATTCATATTATTAGTAATTTTGGTGATTAACTAGCAGTAATTTAAACATTATTTAAAATCTCTTTTATTTTTGTTGGTAAGACTGAACTTTGTTGTCATTTGATAAAATGTCAACTTTAAAATCGCTTCAGTTAATGCCTACTTTACAAAATTAATTTTCATAAACTTAATTCAGCGAATTAAAGATTTTTCGAAAATTCTCATAATTCCAAAACGACAAAAAATACGCAGCGGCATTATACAATTAAATAGCAAATTTAATTTTCTACACAGGGTGTGCTATTTGTCGACTAATGTACATTTATCTAAATGACCAATTATGAAAACAATTCGACGAAGAATATGGAAACAGATATATTATGCTTTAGTTAAAAGCTTACCAAATTTTAAATGTTTAGCCTCATTAGTTTCAAAATTACTGAACTCTATTCTCAGTAAGGTAAAACATTTTTATAATTCATATATCTCTCTATTCTATTATCTTTTAACTTATAACTTTAAAATTCATTATTTGTCAAATGGTTCTAAGAATATTAAATAAAATGTCCTATTTACAGTCATGCAGAGGCATTTTTAGGTGTAAAAAATTTTTTTTATGCATTGTACATTTACGAAGCAGTTAGTTTTATTTATTAAAAAAAATTGTGAATTGTAACTATTGTTGCTTTGTTTTTTTTTGACATTTCCTTTTACTTTCTTATTTACTTAGTATTTATCAATGTAATTTTAAATAAAGATTAAATAAATAAATAAATTAAAATACTTTGCACGCATTTAGTAGAATATGGTAATGAATTATTAACAAAAGTTCAAAATAAAACTATTAAAATGTAATCATACAGACAAGCTTGACTGTTCAATCTGCGAATATTCATACAACTAATATCGAGCTTTATTGAAATTTACGCAGTCGCTGTAATAAAAAAACAATTAAACAAGTGATATTAAAATATTTTTAAGAAATAAAAAATATGAAATGAGGTTACCACAAATGTTATATCTTGAATGTTTTTTGTGTTCCCCACTAGGATGTAGGAAAATTGTCGGTGACGATGTTAACAATTTATTAATCAAGAAAATACGAGTATTTTTAGGTTTTTTTTCGCACAGTAAAACTTTAAGTGGTATTCTAGATAATTTACCTATGTCTAATATTTTATCCGGAAATTTTAGCATTTTTTAGGTAGGCAACCAGAATACTTCCAAGAACAGTTAATAAAAGGAGTCTAGTTATAACAAAATACAATAATCATTCAAATATCTTGCCATTAATAGTGAAATGAAAGGGCTTTTAGTCTTTGCTTTATTATAATTTTTTAATAAGAGATTTCTATACTATTTCAGCGCGGACAATGCCTGCAGTGCCAGGACATTGCTGCCTCCATAGCGTACGAACTGTGGCTATTCCGTTATACACCCTTACCTTAAACCTTTTCCAACGATGTACGGTTTTTTTACGGGCGTTGGGTGTCATAACTAGCCTTACACACGACCGTAAATATTACTTCAACTGCGATGCTTTTTTCTTTCTTGGGTTTTCACTTGATAAATTAACGCACTTTTATCAAGACTGGCGACTTGCTGAATTGGTCTTAGGGAGGATCGACAGCCCTTAATGGATCATGAGGTATTTCCCAATATAAACCAATGCAACAGCCTCGCAACTTAACAAATTAAAAATTGGCAGATATATGGATGATATCAGTCCAATTTCAAACGTGCTAATTGCGTTGAAGATCGCGGGGACTTTAGGGTACGCACTAAAGTTTTTTTCGTCTGAAGATGATGAGTCAAAAGCTTTGTTCCTACAGCAATCACGTACTAGTCGGCGCGCTTTCGATTGGTTTAAAACTGTTTTAAACCAATCGAAAGCGCGCCGACTAGTTCGTGATTGCTGTAGGAACAAAGCTTAAGTCGTATGCTCCAAAGGGTTAGCGATCTTGTAGATCGTATCGATGAGTAACGAATTTCTTTTAGTTCCAATGTTAACGAATTTCTTTCTAAGTGCCCATGTTAACGAATTTCTTTCTTAGTGCCCATGTTAACGAATTTCTTTCTTAGTGCCCATGTTAACGAATTTCTTTCTTAGTGCCAATGTTAACGAATTTCTTAGTGCCAATGTTAACGAATTTCTTTCTTAGTGCCAATGTGAACGAATTTCTTTCTTAGTGCCAATGTGAACGAATTTCTTTCTTAGTGCCCAAGTTAACGAATTTCTTTCTTAATGCCCATGTTAACGAATTTCTTTCTTAGTGTCCATGTTAACGAATTTCTTTCTGAGTGACCATGTTAACTAATATCTCAGAAGTTGACAGTTGAGTCGGTCGTCGAGTTTTGAATCTGCATCGGCGACACTTCGGTTAACATCAGTAATTTAAAACTTGTTACGGGCTTACTTTCTGCAAGAAGTAGTTTTTTTTAAGAAACCGGTTAGAAATTCATTATAATATTAATATTATACTGAATTTCTAAGCGGTTTCTTAAAAAAAACTACTTCTTGCAGAAAGTAGGTCCGTTACAAAATTACTGATGTTAACCAAAGTGTCGCCGATGCAGATTCAAAACTCGACGACCGACTCAACTGAACGACGCCGCTCAACTGATCTCTTTTCGTATGCGATCGTATTTATATGCCAGGATGATCGCTAATGGTGGGCGGAGCTTATTTTTGGATCTCCCTTTCGTTTCGTAAATGTAAGTTTTTAATGAAGAAAAACCTAATAATACGTTTAAAATCAATGCAAATTAGTGTTATCGATAAACTTAAATAGTTAACTTATCAAAATAATAATAATTTATTGAAATAAGCAAGTTAAACTGCAGCGAAAATAGCATAGCCAATCACGGCGCTGAAAACGTCGGAATTCGACGAAAACCACGTGCGCCCGAGGTTATAAATACTAGCGCAATAACCAGTCTACAGTCCAGTATAAGTAATCGATTTCAACGTCGATGTGGCGTAACGTCCCGCTATGCGAGTTAAAATTACCTGAAGAGCAGAAGCACCTGTAATACCTGATGTAATAAAGTCCAGTAGGGTAGAAAGCACTCAACGATATAAATGAATATAATACTCCCTCAATTTCCATTAATATATTACACTATTCACATTATAAGTGTGGGACCCGAAATTCAATTACGTACAAAAATGAGATATGCGTGTGCGTAAATTTGCTTACCAAATGAAAAACTTTTTTATTATCAATTTTTGGGAAAAAGCTTTGTTTCAAAAAAATATGACGATTGGCACAAACATTTGTTTTTAATGTAATGTGTTAAGAACAAAGAATTTTAATTCTAAAGGAAAACAACTTTTATATTTATACCAAATTAAAAGGCAAATAAGGCGCATTATGTTGTCAACTAATTTGTAATATACAAGGCAATGATAAAGTATTAGGTATTTAATGAAAAAAAAACAGTTTAATACTTACAAATATTTTTGAGCCATCAAATAGAAAAAAAGGCCAACAGATGTCAAATTAAATTAATTAATTAAAAAAAGAAAAGGCGACCTCGAGACTTCAGAAGATGCATAATTCAGAAATGTGTCTGGCTTCGAGGATATCAATTAGCAATTTTTGAAATAAACTTATTAAAATAAAATATGTTATTATGTAAATATGTAGGTACGAATCTTTAATTGGAGGTTGCATGTTGATCTTAATATTGTAATCACTTTCTATACTAAATTATCCTGCAAATAGTACATTTACGGCTTAATAATATGTACTTATTGCAATGTTTATCCGTACTTTATATAAGCATTTTAAGGAACTATTCAAAAATACTTTCCATGTATACTACAAATTAGTTAACGCTCTTTGGTATAAAAAAATGTTCTATTTAGAATTAAAGTTTTTAATGAAACCCTATACCTACAACAATACAAATAATTTAGGCGAATGGAAGTAGAAAAACGTATTATTTTATTAAAATTTCCACTATATTTAAAACTACAAATGAATTTTTACATGCTTCGCTGCACGGCAGCTTCTTCAGGTGTGAAATTTCATAAACCGAAAATACGATACTAATTATGCTAACCACCTTTTGAGACAAATCATAATTTCAATAATAATTTTGCATATAGATAATAAAGGTATTAAATTAAATCTACTTGAATCTAGAAATTAACAAACTTAAAAGATCTGGTTGTTTACTAAATAATGAATTAAATCCCCATTGTAAAATCTATTTTCTAGGAAGAATAAGGTCAGTAAAAACCCATTTTTAGGTAGGTACATTGTTGTTATTGAATATTAGATAATATGTATAAATAGTTAATCCTTTGTTATATTTTTACACTTGAAGAAGCTGCCGTGCAGTAAAACATCTCGTAAAAATTCATTTAGTGTTTTAAATATAGTGGAAATTTTAGTAAAATAATACGTTTTTTTTACTTCCATTCCCTAAATTTCAATGGATTTCCACCAAGTATCGACCGATACAATCAAATACAAATAATTGTTTGAACAACCTTTTATAGTAAAACTTTTTATAATGAATAACTTTTTTTTCAAAAACTGATAATAAAAGGGTTCTCTATTTGGCAAACAAATTCGCTGTATAAAGTAAAAAATATTTTCAAAAAGTAGCCACCGAATTTAGCAAAAAAACATTTGTTTATGAATATTTATTTACTTATATTTTATTACCACCGGATCCTCGAGAACCAAATACATCCGTATTTTGCACAAATAAAGAAAATACGAAATAATTCGACTTCTTAAGATCTATATTCAACACCGAAAATATATACGGGACTGCAACTTTCAAGTCATACTCAATAAGAAGGATGAGATTATTCAGTGTATGTCGTAATTTGTGTGTATACGATTTTCTAATTAAAATATTAATTTAATTCCCTTTAAAAATTGTTCATTATTCTACTATTAAAATTTAAATGCATAAGGGGCGTTTCTTAGCGTCTAAAAACCCAAACGTTCAATCGCCCGTCCGTCCGCTCAGTCTGGGCCTAAATTTTTTAAATTTTGGCTCGCATTTCTGCATGCCAACAGTATGGAACCAATTTGCTAACTTAACTTATTTCTGCATTAGAATCAGATCTGAGCAAGTTTGTTTAAAGTTTTGTCCGTAAATACATTGATATTCAAAAATTTGTCAAACTTTCATATTAATTAATTTAAAACCGTATTACCGCCGGACATCATCTCCAAGTTGTTTTGCACCAAGTCCAACGTACATATTTCTAGCTGAATTGAGCGTATCATCATCGATGTGCTGTGACTAGTCGGCAAACACTAGTGAATTTTAAAACTGAGCATTCAGACTAAAAACTTTATACAACATTTTCTTAACAGACCCAAAAATTTTACCACCAACTTCAATTTTTGTTAGAAACAATTTGTTTGATATTAAAAAATAATATTGATATACGTACGTACTTATAATAAAAGATACCTATAGATATTAATATAAGTTTATCCAAATCTTCATAACGTTTTCTAAACTATAGTTTATACCTAATTCTATTTTCTATTCAATTTTTTTAAATCATCATCAGTGTAAGTAGGTATATAAAAAAAATGTCAAATTTGAAATTATTTAAAAAAATATAAAACATAATTAACATTAAGTATGTTTTATATTTTCGGAAAGATCGAAAGTTAAATTTTGAAATAATTCTAAAATTCTTTCGCTTAACGACATAGCCTAAGGCATTGAACCTAATATTAATTATTGTGCTTCTCAGCACAGCGTAAGCTTTCAAAATCTTCCTACGCACACGTATTTTTAAAACGTTCTTTGAACCAGACATTTTGATATGACAAAACAGTAATAATTATGAAAAGGTAGTAAATATTTGGAAAGAAGCAATTACTTCATTGATTTAAAGAACATAAAGCAAAACTCTAAAAGTGCTATTTCAAAATAAATACCGCAAAAAAAATCCAATACGAAAACGGTCAGCAGAATTTAAAATTTATTGCATTCTCAGTGGGCGGAGTTACTTGAACAAGAATCCGTGCATCTAGTAAAATTGTGAATTTTTTATACAGAAAAAAAAATATTTACGTATTAGTGCAGAAGAAGAATTTACGTATTATTTCATGGCAAAATGCCTTAAGTTACAAGCTGACCTGAGATATTATGCAAGTCATAACTATCATTAATTAATTAAACAGCTCTTGATACAGGATTCTATAGCGTCTAAACTACTTAACTTTATAATATTTTTCATAAACAAAGTTATAGGTAAGGAGGCATTTAGATCTACAATTTAAAATTATTTTAAATCATACAGGGTGTCCCAAACAGTCAGGGAATATCCAATATACTTTTTTTAAAAGGCATTATAATATTTCCTAATTCCCATAAATCCCACTATTTTATGTCTAAATTCAAATGTTTCTATTTGAAACTGACAGGCTGTAGCATTGGAACGGCACATCTTAGAGAAAAATGGGTGTAATCTCACTATTTTAGTTTTATATTCTCTATCCAAAGAGACTAACTTTCCGTTTAACATAATAAAACGCAAGTTAGTCCATTTTGATAGAGAATAAAAACTAAGATAGGGAGTTGACAACCATATTTTTCTCTAAGATGCGCCGTTCCATCGTTACAGCCTGTCATTAACATATTTTAAACTCTCAGAAACAATTGAATTTAGACATATTATAACATTTTATACAAAATATACGTAGCGGTTTATGGAGAATTAGAAAATAATACAGGGTGTTTCATTTAAAAAAAGATGTTGTATATGCCCCTGATGTACTCTATAATCTCTATATAATTTAATATAATTTTAAAGTGTAGATGCTTCCTTTAAAACTCTTTTTTTGAAAAATAATAATTTAAGTCGTTTAGATGCTATAGAAACCTGCGATGGGAGCGAACCACCCTTTATATTATATTTTCCCATCTAGCGAAGTTGAAGCTGGGCTTCCTCACTTAACCAAAAAAAAAAATTGTATTTTTCTGTTATTATTTTGGGTTTGAAAAAACATTAGGTATGAAAATGTAAGTATTTTAGTGAGGCAATTCTTATGATTATGATAAAGATTTTAATTATTAAGGTACAATTATAAAGAGGAATACAAAACGATTATTTTTTTCTTGCATTTGTACCAGTCTAAAAGCCAAACCGTTAAATCGCCCGTTTGTCAGCTCAGCCCGGGCTTACCAACAATTTTTTTCGACTCGCATTTCTGCATGCAAATGGTATGGGACCAATTGGTGCGCACCGCCTTCGGTACGTGATTTTTTTAACTTATTTTTGCTATTTTTCGTATAAGAATGTTATCTTGCGATTCTATTTTTGACATACTTAATAATTTTGCCGTTAGAATTATTTTTAATGAATTGGGGGTTATCATCAAAAGATATCAAATCAATCGGGAGATTACGTTCCGATACTACAGGCATGTTTTGTAAAATTATTCAAATTATTTTTATTAATAATCGTATGTCCCTTATTGGTATCCAAAAGAACAAGCTTAGTCTCTGGTAAAAGTGTGAAATCCAAACAATTTACGTATCCAAGCACGTGTTTTTCAGCTATTTTCGAGCTTCTTTTTGATTTGATTGGCCTATTTCGGCGAGTAGGCGTGTCGCTTCAAATTTTAATATCCACAGCCAAGCGGTCGGACGGGCGACTGAACGCTTTCGATAAAATTGCTGTTTGAAAAGGCCCCTCGGCTTATGGAGTTTTAACACGGACAAATTTGTCACATTTTATTTAGAATTTTAACGTTTGATTTTACGGTTTGATGCGAAACAATTTGATTTTAAACGAATGTAAATTAGTGTTACAATGTTCAAATTAGTTTTAATGTAATTAAATTGTATAAACGGCTATTTATACAACATATTTTAGGTTCTAAAACTCTCCTAACTATTGTAATAATCGAATTAAATTTAGTAAAAATTTGAAATAAAATACTCTTAACCAAAGGACCCCGCCCAAAGCATATGGGAAATGGCTTTCAGCTAATTTTTCTGAATTTTTAGTATTTTGTACGTAGATCTTGACGTCCTGATTAAAAGAAGTGTCCATGGTCGTAATTCAATCCTATGACTGGTTTTTGAATTATGGCCTTTTAAAGTTGGCAACTTCTTACTTTGAGATTTTATGAACTGTCTGGACTTTTCACTTGTTTCTTAAAAACTATCAACTTTATTTATTTTTTTATAGGTGGAAAAGTAGGCCTTAGACGATAGACCTTAAAAGTTTTCTTTTACTATATAGAAATAAAATATTTATTTACAGGATGTTGAATAATTTATAGCCGGATTAAATAATTATTAATATTAAAAAATTAGGAAAATCCAAAAAAAAATGTTTACTCATTTTTGAATTTTGAAAACAAACGGCTAGATTTTGTTCATGTTCTAATATCTTGTAGTACCAAGCTGAGGATGAAAAAATGGGTATAAGTTGACGTAGAATACATTGACGAGTATTTTATTTCATAAAAAACAAATTAAAAATTTACCTCAAAACGTAATAAATAAAAATAATTAATTGATTCATTTAATTATTATGCCAATCTGTAACAATTTTCTTTTACAATAATTATTTTTAACACATTCTTATCTTAGATATACAGGATGAACCAGTTACAATAATTTAGACAAGTGAAAACTTTTAAAAATAGGAAAATTAAAAAATGTTTTTTTTATCAATTGACAATATATAATATTGTAAAATATCAATATTATTCTACGTCAACTTATATCTACATTTTTTTTTTGGATTTTCTTAATTTTTTCATATTACTATTTATTTAATCCGTCTATAAATTATTCAACATCCTGAACATATTTTATTTCTACATAAGTAAAAGAAGACCCAAAGCCTACTTTTTCACCAATCAAAAAAAAATAAAAAGTTGATAGTTTTTAAGAAACAAGTGAAAACTCCAGACAATGCATAAAATCTCAAAGGAAACAGTTGCCAACTTTAAAAGGCCATAACTCAAAAACTAGTCATATAGGATTGGATTACGGCCATGGACACTTTTAATCAGGCGTCAAGATCTAAAAAATACTAACAATTCAGAAAAATTAGCCGAAAGCCAATTCCCATAAGCTTTGTGCAGGGTCCTTTGGTTAAGAGTATTTTATTTCAAATTTTTCCTAAATTTAATTCGATTATTACAATAGTTAAGAGAGTTTTAGAACCTAAAATATGTTGTATAAATAGCCGTAGAAAAATCACCGATCGTCAGTATTATAAGAAAGACACGATTTTTTAGACAAAAATGATAGAGAATAAAAATTATGCGTATCGTTTTTGAAATAAACTAAAAGGTAATTTTAACAATAGCATCAGAATAAAAAATAGATTTCGTCATATCAAATTTCCAATATTATTTTCTTAAGGTACCTTTAAAAAATCAATATTACAGGATATGACTCCGATATAGAATTATATAAAAATACGGAGCGTCACGACGCGACGCCACGGTCTTGCCATGAGGAAAATTCAAGAAAATGGTCGGTGCAAAAAGGCGAGATCGATCAAAATAAATTGCTGAGAAATAGTTTCTAAAATTACCGCTAGATAAGGCTCGACTTATGACTGAGGAGGGATCTATTTTGACAGAAATACAAAAATATTGGTTACTTGATTATAAGTAAAAATAATATAAAAGTAGCAAAAATGTATGTTTTTAAAGTTAATATCCAAATAACAAGCTAACGGTAAACTCTAAAAGTAATGGATATGCTATCAATAGAAAGGGTTTCCATTACAAAAAAAATAGATTTTATTTTGATTTTGCATATTTTTTGTGATTTATAAAAAATGTACTAATCACAAATATTTTTCATAGGAAGATAGATAAAATTCTAAAATAATATTTTTTGTTTACTATGGCATTCAATTGTTTAAGTTATCTTAGATGAGAAGTACACCGAATTTATGAGCAGAATTGGCCCTTTTTTTACTGCGTCCAGTGGCGTTACCGTTTTTTGCCGAATCTCAGAGACAAAATTTTAAACTTTCTACAAATCATTTTACCTCAAATGACTGGAAAACACATTGCAGCAATGGCAGATTTACGGGGGAAGAGGGGGGAGTTATTGCATGGCCGTAGTCAGACTCGAACGTTGAGAAAGGCAAATTTATAGGAAGGGCGAATATACTTAAAAGAAATTTATTAGCACAAAAAAAGAGAAGCGCAACAAATTTTCGGGCCACGCCCAAATTTGTCAAGACTTCACCCAACCAAAGCAATCTGGAGTGGACACGATCCCCTGTCCCCCTCGTTACGGCACTGAATACAAAATAAAGGTAAAGGTACGCTCTGAGTGTCTGAACATGCGGACTTTGCGTATGTGGACCCTTAATGTGACATACTCACACCCCTACTGGTAGATGGCGCTATGATCGAGTGCACCAGTCGATATATCTGTTAAAAAGTTTTTTTCTATATAAAAAATTGTGTGATTAAAACTGAATTAATGATGACTTATTTTTTAATAAATATCAAAATGGATTATTATTTTTAATTTTCCATTTAAAAATGCGAAATCTTTTGCTGGAAGGGCACTTCCCTGCCCCCCCCCCCCCCCCCACTTCCATGAGTTAATGGGATAATCAGTGTAACCATTCCCCGTGAATGACCAAAGGTGGTGCCCAAAATCGTCCTAATCTTTTATTTTTCCTCCAAAACCATACCACATAATACGTACTCCAGTGGTCTATTTTAAATTTAAATATTTTTTAGCAGTCAACAATGCACATTTTGCAATCGAAGGGGTTAGAAGCAAAACAGCCCAAGTAGCAAAATTTGTATTATAAAAAATTTCGGCGCCTTAAAGTTTTTCACTCTTAGCTTGTGTTAATACCATTGTTCGATACACTATAACGAGAGTTTACGGTCTAATAATGACCTACCGTAAGTTCAAAACAAGTCCTATATGATTTCTCTTGTAATAATTGGACTTATTAATGTTATACTTACCTATTGATGTATTTTTGTTTTGCCATCTATTAATAAAATAATTAGTGGTTTAAACAGATTTTTTCATTTTATTAAAAAAAATTATCTAGTCATTAGATAGAGGGTGTTATATTCTGATATGACAATATTAGACCAATTGTTATTTTTTTGATATTATGCTTGACCACGCCGCTACTGGAGGAGTTCTAAAGAACGAGTGACATGTGTTTGTTTTTATTTGAAATGTTAGTTAATATGACCCGTGATTACCTGTTAATAATAATAATAATAATAGTAATAATAATACAGCCTGCTGTGTGCAAAATATTAAGAAATAAATAAAAAGAGTACAGGATACAGCAAGCAGTCAAAGTATGGAGAGAAGAAAAGAGAGAAAACCTGACATGCAATTTAGTATATAGAAGAAAAAACCGCAAAGTTGCACTGGAAAAACAGTTAAAAAATACAATAGATATTTAGCAATGAGGATCAAAATTTACAGTAAACTTTATTATTACATATAGCTATCTATTGAAACTTTAATTAAATTAAGAAATAAAAATTAAGCTCACCTAAAAATTCCAAGACTGGCACCACAATAATAAAAACATTAGCTATAAATCCTATATACGAATAAATAAGCAATTCACACCACAACACATCTTTTAAACACGACTGTTCCAAACGACTTTATAACACGTTATTGAACAACTCGACATTGAAAATTATTTGTTTAACCACAAAATTCACATTTCAGTATTTTAAAGGTAAATAAAGAAACCGTCACGAGCGTCAAGTCCGAACAACGCGATTGTTAGCATCCTACCTGGTCTGGAAATTGAAAGAAAAATTAAGAATACACCCCCGCTTAAGAGTGGGATGCGTACCGAACTTTGCTAGAAACGGAATTATACTACCCTTTTTAATATTTTCTTTATACCTGTGTACCCTCACCGTACTTGCGGGGTTTTTCCACTTTACCTTAGACCAATCCTCACATGCACAGGATTTTAATGGATTTATTAGGGCGTAAAGAAAAGGGAAAGTATAATAATAAAATTATCGAGCGACAATATTGCAAAGAAAGAAGATAGGCTGTTTTGCAAAATTATTTTTATATTTATTTAACATTTAAAAAGCAGGTTTATGTCTTTTTAATATTTTATTTATTTCCTTTTTGTTTTGCTCATAATGCGCCCATGAAGAGCATGCATATATTATGAATGTCGCTTCTATTATTGCTTTGTAAATTGTTAATTTATTTCTTAAGGACATTTTTGGGTCTTTAAGCATAGGATATAATTTGGATATCATATTATTTGCTTTTGCTAGTGAGTCGTGTATTTGTATGCACGTTAATTGGGCGTAATATTTGACTCCAAGATATTTGGCTGTGTTTATCCACTGTAGGTTTATGTTGTTGTTTCATATGGAGCTTGTTTTGTTTTTGAAAATAGGATGGTTTGCGTTTTGTTGGCGTATATGGATAACTTCCATTTACTGGCCCATTTGATGAGATCATCTAAGTGTTTTAGAAGTCTTTGAGTTATTAGCCTTGGAGATTGTCATAGTGTTGATATTGATGTTGAAAATTTAAGGTTTTATCTAAACACTTTAGGAACTATTTTCTATCGAACAAGGTGGCTCAAAGATCTCCTACCGGATCTAAACTTTTGTTTGTTACATGGCGAGTAATTTCTTTTAGAACCAACTGAAATATTTTTATCCTGCGATGCTTTAATTCCTATTAAAATGGTTTAATAGCTGTTATGAATTTCGACGTAGGTACCCTTTTTAAGCGCGCCGTTTTCTTAAATTTATAAATTGTGTCCTTTGATTTACATTTTACTAACTAGATATACTTTGTGGAACATCAGTGTTGCTGACATTTTGGCCGCACACCCAAACATGTTCCTTACTTGTTTTAAGCAGTTTTTTAAATTATAATTATAACTATTAACCACTTACATTGGTTTGAAGGTTGGAGACAATGATGTTTCTTAAATGATAGAATAGTTTTGGACTTGCATTGTCTTTGTTTTCCATCACAACGTTTCAACTGGTAAGTATCTCTAGTCGTCTTCAGGTGAATACTATTATTTACTACTACTATACTAGTATTCACCTGAAGACGACTGGAGATACTTACCAGTTGAAACTTTGTGATGTAAAACAAATAAAGACAATGCAAGTCCAAAACTATTCTATCATTTAACATTGGTTTTCCATGGCTACTTTCAATAAACTTGATATCCATTTTGGTGGTCAGAGTAAGTAGGTACTCAGTTGGGTGGATGCAAGAAATCTCAAAAATTGTATGCCGGTACGAATCGTAATATGAAGAAATTAGTAAAAATTACCATATGGGTTCATTTTACCTAAGCGGTACGAATCGCTACGTGCCCTTCTTAAAAACTTATATTAATAATAATTAATATTTTTTACATAGGTATCTACAGTGTAGGGTTCCTATTCATTATCCCATTGTATTTTTGGTGTATTTTTGCCTGGCTACAGTATACAGGGTGGCCCATTTATCTGACAAAGTAATATAGGTACCGTCTCTACTATTAAAGATTTAAAAAAAAAGTTTTTATAAAAGTTATGAGGTTTAAAAAAATATATGTTATAAAATTATTTTTAAACATACAATATGGCCCAAACATACTTTTTTTTTTATTGGAACACCCTATATATTTTTAGCATTAACGCCATATTTAATTTTTTAATTTTTTGCAACGTTGCCAAACAAAATGCAAAATTCTTAACATTTTGGAAAAAACATGGTAGTAAAAAATGATGATGTGTGTTTCTTAATAAGAGTATCAAAAATTTCTTGTAAGCTCTTAAGTTTAGGGATAGAAAAACTATCCTAAATCTAAGTACCTAAAACTTTGTAAAGGGTGTTTTCTGTTGATATCCAAATATACAAAATTTTAAAATACAATAACTCTGTGTTTTTAAATAAAACCCCCTATATTTATTAGGCTCGTCTGATAGATATTGTAAGGTAAGTATCTTTTATTATTGGTAAGTCATACCTATACCTACATTTTCTAGTGTTGCCAAAATTTCTATTTTTATTTAAATTTTCGTGAAAAAAACTATAGTTTTTATTTTTCGAGTAAGCCATGACCAGCAAAGTCAAAACAAATGTAATTCAATATATTATCAAATTAAAATACCTACGGATAATAGTAATATTTTTTCGACGAGGTCTTCTTATAAGCTGGTCGTTAATTTTAACATTTAGGTATGGTAAAATTACTTTTTTTAAGTATCGAATTAAGGGTTGCCAATTGAGCTAAATGATTTATTGACTAGCACTGAACCGAGAACAAATGACGCGACACCTCGTCTTTCGCGAGTTCAGTCTAATGGTGTTGTTTTACACAATTTAAATGTTTGTGAACCTATTTTCAATATCAAGTTGCGTAATAAAAAAAAAGTTTTATTTAATTAAATTAATACGTAACTACAGTTATGGTTATGAATTTATTTTAATATGACATTATATTGGTTTTGACGTTGCTGGTCAAGCCTAACTACAAAAATAAAAAGTATAATTTGTTCTTTTCACGAAAATTTAAATAAAAATCGAAATATTTGGAAAACTAGTAAATTTAGGTATAGGTATGACTTAACAATAATTAAAGATATTTACAATATTATATCAGACAAGCCTAATAAATGTAGAGTGTTTTATTTGAAGAAACAGAATTCGTGTATTTTAAAATTTGTATATTTGGAGATCAACAGAAAACACCCTGTACAAAATTTTAGGTAGGTAAATAAAGATTTAAGACAGTTTTTCTATCCCTAAAGGTAAGATTTTACAAGAAATTTTCAATTTTCGATACTCTTATTGAGAAATACAGGTAATTTTTTACTATTACGTTTTTTCCAAAATTTTAAGAATTTTGTTTCACAACGTCCCAAAAAATTAAATATGGCGTCATATGGATAATTTTCCAAGGAAACAAAAAATGCTAAAATATATAGGGTGTTCCATTTAAAAAAAGTATCTTTTTATTGTCCTACTTGGACCATCCTATATCTTTAAAAATAATTCTAGAACATATATATTTTTTTATACCTCACAATTTTTTATTAACTTTTTTTGATATCTTTAATAGGAGAGACGGTATATTACTTTGTCAGACAAATGGGCCACCCTGTATGTATAGGTACATACAGGGTGGCAGCATAAAAAATGTTGAAAAAGAAGACAAATTTAAAAAATATATTCTTACTTCTTTAATAAAATTACAAGCATTCCCAAAACCAAATTCATATTACGGGCATAACAATGAGTAAAAATGGCTTGAGGCGCGACGGACTTCACTTTTGTTTGTAATCCACTTAAATATCCCGCCATTACAGATGCGCCGTGGTTGGTTTGAGCTACTAGTTTATGCTCAAAATCAAATTTTTGAAGTTTTTAAATAATTAAGTAAACAAATCGTCGGCTGTTCTTCCCAGAAATCTTTCGATAAGAACGCCTGTTTTTATATTACGACGTACAATAGATAATTGTGATTTACAAGTTACATCTGTTGTTTCATGAACTTGCCACGAAAAAAAGGTACATTTAGTAATTCCTCATCAATACAATTTTGCAAAATGCAGTTTTGAATTTAAAAGTTAATTCTGTTATTATTTAAATATTAGGAAAAGTTCAGTCTTTGCTGTTCCCGAAAAGGAGGAACTAGTCCTAAAATCTCGCAGTTTTTTGTCGTATTTAAAAAAATAAATCTATTAATTCTATAAAATTGTCCCTATTTAAAGATCCTTCAGATTCGTCGTGTCCTCGAAAAACTAAATCCTGAGACGACAAATACAAAATAAAATCGATTAGTTTTGTTAAGATTTCACGATTTTCTCTAACCTTAATATTATGATTTTCTATCTCACGTAATCGTGCGGAATCAATAACATTTATTATATTTTGTTGTCCTAAGAAAAAGAAAGTTTTTAATCGGTCTGAAATTTAAATACTTTTTAGCCGTCAACAATGCACATTTAACGTTTAAAGGGTTAGAAGCGAAACAGCCCAAGTAGAAACATTTTTATTTTGAAAAATTTCGGCGCCTTAAATTTTTAACTCTTAAAAATCCTTAACTTTTCCATTGAATTATTTTGTATAGACCGATTAAAAGTAAGTCTAAAACTAAATATTATTTCGTCCAAGAAAAACACTTATTAATATATAATTTTCATTAAAAAAGAGCACTTAGGCTATTTTGCTTATAACGTCTTTAATTATAACGATAATTTATATATGGCAACGCTTGGATATTTAGGTATAGGAGACCACCGAAAGTTCATTTATAAAAGTTTTGACGACGTCAAATAGCTTAGCCCAACAAGTAAAGAAAAATGAGTTATTCGTCACGAAATTCGGTTTTACTGATAGGAAAGTCAGAAAAAACGTCAAAAATATATTATATTGTTTGGCGCTTGTGTACAGAGGCGGATTATAGTACAAACCAAACAAGCCTAGGCTTGTAGCGCCAAATCTGAAAGGGGCGCCACATTTTCCAGCGCCAAGATTCCAAGAGAGCCTAAGAAAACCAAACCAGGGGGGGGAGTAGGACATTTTTTTTTCTGGAGAGATGGACAGTCGGGACTACATGTATTTCATGATATTATAGTTAGTTAAGAAGGCTGAAAAGCGCTACAGGCAAAAAATTTTCGGGGCCACACCCAAAGTTCGTTTAAAATTCACTTAACTACTATCAAATTTCGAAAATTAAATTATTACCTCTCCCCCTCTGCAAGGTCGTTGGATTAAATTTGTTTTTGTAAATGTTTTTTTAACTTTTTTTTGATATTCCCAGCTGCCTCTTTATTTTAAAAAAGCTTTTTTTTAATATTTGTGGAAAATATGAATATTGGTGTCAGTCCAAATTTTTAACATGCATGTATGCATGACTCTAACCAGCGTTTTTCGGGCTCGGTTCTTCATGATTAAAAAATAAAGTAAATATCGCTCACCACGACAAAAGTGATTTTTTTTTTAAAATCAAGTATTTTAAGAGAGTAGATCTAAAAGCAGTTTTTGGTGTAAATGCTTAGGTTTTGAAATATTCCTTCTTAAGTGCCGTTTTGTATATTCACAAATCACGATAAAGCATTTTCGTTTCTTCCCGCACAATGTTTTTTTCAGATTTATATTATCAAACTTCTTCCATAAAAAATGTCTCAATTAAAATTTTTACTTTAATTTTTCGCTTTAAAAATAAATTACTAATTATTTTTGTTGTAAAAATATTTTATTGCATTGGGTTATATTTTTGTTGATTCAAAATAGTTCTAAAAAAGGGAAAACGGAACAGACAAGTATATAATAGAAATATACTATAAAATATTCTTCTTACTCGTTTTGCTTTAAAATTGCATCATAAATCAATTATTACTAAAACGACATGCGTCTGAAACCTTAATCTCTACCTATAAAAAACAGGACTTTTAAAAGGAAAAAATAAAAAACTAAACGTTTACTTCAAGACCTTTGCCTAAGCCAAGAATACACTATTTAAAGATTTAATTTAAGAGTCCAAGCGTGAGACGAAAAATTAGGTTGCAATTAGACTCCGTTAACAGAGAACATGAGTTGGGTCCTACGATCTTTTAATTATTTATTAAAGTACCCAATCGTCTTCGCAATCTTTCAATTTAGAAATGGTACCCAAAAAAGGGGATCTTTGATTAGGAAAAATTTGACAACTGTCAAATAAAACTTAAAATAAATTTGAAATTTTGAAACTTGATTTTATTTATGGTAAATAAGAAAATGATGAAAACATATTTGACGTTTACCCGTCAAAATTTAACAGTTTTCTCTTTAACTTTTTAATAAAATATAGAGATTGATTTTTTCTCATTATTAACTACAGGATCGTAATTTGACAAGTGTTGGGACAAAAAATTTTTACCTGTCAAAATTTGACAGCTGCCGTCAATGTCAAAATTGACCTAAATCAGCTGTCAAATTTTGACATTTGACGGGTGTCAATTTTGAAATGAAAAAATTAATAATTTGGTGAGAAAAACGTGTAGGTATGATAGAAGGAGTTTTGGAGAAGCAAATTTTTTTGGTAAAAAATGACAGCTGTCAAAATTGAAATTTGTTATTATAGATAATTTAATTATACGGACGCCTTAATTGTGTAGGAGGGATTTGAGGATAATTAAGTTAAAACATCAATTGTCACTATTTGACAGGTGTCTATATTAAAATGCACGGATATGGGAAAATAAATTATAAATTGTTTTTTTACTAAGCAGATTTGTGCCGTTTCAACAGGTTATCGTATATACGGAAGATTTTTGAAAAAGTAAATATTGTGTATATTGGAAAATAAGACGGCGTTTATGTAAAAACTGTTAAAAAGAACATAAAAGGACAGACCATTTAAAATTTATATTTAAAATTTTTTTTCGCGGTTTTGTCAACTTTTCAAATAATCTCCGTTAATTAAAGGATTAGAGTAAAAATGAATGGAATCCTTTGCGTGCGGACTGAGTAGGGGACACTTTTTTATTTAAAACTATTTTTTCTTCAGTCTGCCAGTTTTGAGATATTTGAGGTTTTTTAAAAACCATAAATTGTTAAATATCTCAGAAACGGTAAGAGGTATGGAAAATAGTTTCAATTAAAAAATTTAGATCTCGATGAGATACAACTTTTATATTCTATGCGCTTTGGTCGTAGCATGCATGGTTTCTCTATAAAATTAAAAATAGTGATTTCTTGAAAAAATTTCCTCACCGTATGGAAAATATTATTTGGAAAATTGAAAATCATGACAACGTGTAGAAAACCACCGATCTGGATTTTATATTGACAACCTATTTTATTACTTACCTAAATTTATCGTATTTGCCCACAATAAACTAATTCGTGGAAGTACCTAAGTATATGTATAAATTAGCACTGTACATTAACAAAATAATGTTCTACCTACCCTAAATACCTCGAATTTTCGGGTCAGCTTTTACCAAAAAGTTTTATTGCCCTTAAATTAAGGGGGTTTTTAGCATTAATATATACCAAAAATTTGGATAATAACTGGTCGTGGTCGTTTGACAGAGGGGTCGCTATAGAAGAGGTAGGTAAAAATGTATGGAATTTCCGTTTTTAAATACGGGGAACTCATAATTGGTCATTTAACACAGGTGGTTGCATTGTAAAGGTGGTCGTTAACAGGGGTTTAACTGTAGGTATATATTTTTCCTTTGGGTCAACGCCAACGTGTCATAACGATCAAAATAGTATTTTACGTTACAAGGCCGGTAGGTGACTTATTACAGTACGAGTTGGTTTACGGACGGAAATATAAACGAGCGCTGTAATAACACTTAACGGACGTGTATCGTATGATATTTTATTTCATCCTGTCTTTATAATCATTTTAAAAAAATAAACAAATAGGTCATATAACCTTTTAAGTGACAACTTGTCAAAGATCGAAACTAACCAGTCATTGTTTTTAAAATCATACCATTGTTGCTAGGGGCAACCCATTACAGTATCTGATACTGTAAAGTTCCATTTACCGGCCATAAATGATTAGGGTAAGTAACAGGATGAAATAAAATATTAAACGTATATTTTTAAGTCAGCCCTTCCCTTTATTTATTTTTAAGTTTAATTCGACCGTATGCCAGAATATTTGATCATTTTTGGAACCATATAAATTTAAAGTTTTTTGATGTTCGGTTTAAAATCAGGGGTTGAATTCCGTTCGGACTTTTTGGAATCAAATAAAAAGGTTTGCAATTTTGTTGGTCATTTTCATTTTTAATCAACACCGATAGGGTGAGATTTTAGGAATAAGTTAAAAATCTGGCAACAGCGCAATTAACACACTTCTTGTAATTCTATAATAAAATAATGGCAACCTACCTCACACATAATATTCTTGTAACTACACTTATCCAATTATGGCGCCAGTGCCACAATTGGGGATATATTTCATGGGGTGCCACAAACATGTACGAGGGTGTAATAGGGTGTGTGTGTTGCTTTTCTAGAGGGGGGGGGGGCAGTGAGCTTGCTAGGTGGGGCAATGCCCCTGATACTTCGTCAATAATTCACTCAATTATAGGTACTGTACTATCACAGAATATATAGCTACGCAACAGAAGGCTGATGAGAATTAGACAAAAGGCGACATGCGAAAACTCTCCGAATGGTTATTTAAATGCCTTTAGATGCGCCAGGAGTATCATCTCTAAGCCAACAGCGTATTTCGCGCCCTTCAGACGAAGAATTTATCTAGAGCGTTGCCGTTGCGTATCCTCTTGCAATTAGATTTTATGCAAATATTTTTTCTAAGATTTATTTATTATTTTATACTATATTTTATATAGATAGGTAGATAGAAACGTCTTTATTTTTCAACTCGGCAAAGGGCAGCATTGCTGTTTACTTAACCGAGCATATACAATACAAAAATATACATTTACATGTCAATATTACTGTTGTTTGAATAAAAGTCTAATTGCAACCTAATTTTCCTTCTCACGTTTGGACTCTTAATTTAAATGTTTAAATAATGTATTCTTGGCTTAGCATGATGTATGTAGGTACCTATTCAAAAATTCTTACGCCTGAACCACGTAATACGAACTCTGTTAGAAAGTTTTTTACTATATAAAAAAGTGTTTGATTAAAACTGAATTAATGATGACTTATTTTTTAATAAAACCAATAAGCAAAATAAGTAGGCAGAAAATCCATAATAACATTAAATTTCGAAATGAATTATTATTTTTATTGTTCCATTTGGAAGAGCGAAATATTTTTTTGCAGGAAGGGCGCCGCCCTGCCTGTCCCCCCCCCCCCCAACCTTACACAAACTTACCCTTATTTTTCATGCTAAATAAGAAATAATTATAAAATTTGGGTGTTTCCATTTGAAAATCTAGACTTTTTGCAGTTTTTTCAATTTCATTTTTAATCTTATTCTTGAAACACCCTGTATTAATAGTTATCAAAATATTATAAAAATCTATTAAAGCAGGTCCTTTATAACAAGGAATCCCACTTAAATTAAATAAATAAGGCTTCTTTATAGAAAAAATTGATAATTATTCTAAGGCTTGCATACGTCATTTTTGACATAAAAATTCAAATATGTCAAAAACGCTTAGACATAGGTATAGGACATAGTATACAAAATCTGCCTAGAATCTTGCGTAGAATGCAAAAATGTAATAATATATAGGGTGTCCCATTTAAAATAAGCAAGTTGACACTTACTTCCGGTATAACCGGAAGTGCCACCATTATGAAAATATTTTAGCCCGGTCGCCCCCATCAGCATACTGTCAAATTTTCAAAATTTTCCTATGTATAGTTTTCTATATATAGATCGATTCGGTTCCCGGTGGGACGCCCTGTATTGTAAATGTAAATTTTTTTTGGGGTGCTAATTTTGAGTTCGGGGGTGCTTAGCACCCCCAAGTACCCCCCTAACTACGCCTATAATGAATCATAAAATATTTACGATCAGTAAGCTTAAAATAATTGTGCGATTAATAGGATCACGTACATCCCATCTCGCCTTATATTTTTAAACTTCCAGCTTTCCCGCCAAGTTTTTAATTGTTTCTAGAAAAGGTTTGTGATACTCTGAGAAGATTTTTATTATTGGGATATGTTTTCAATAGGCTCTGGTTCAGGATGTTAGTGCTGAATAAGATTCATTCGATTCTAGTGAAAAAGCCCATTAATATATTTATGGCATTGGATTTTTTAAAATGCAATTAGTAAATAAATAATATAGTTTCGAAGAATTAAAATGAAATTAACTAGAAAGGTTTCCATTGTTCAGATTCTTTCATTCGCCCGAGATTATTCGGACAGCGATACCGAACCGCTCTAAACACCGCGCTGCTTTCGTTTGTGACAAAAATAATCATTTATATTTATTGGGTGCCTAAACAATAAAAAATAAATATACCGGGTGACAACGAAATTAGTGCCCAGTTTGTCACGTCCCAAATAAAACATTATTATGAAATTTTAGTAATTAGTAATATTATGGTTACACTGTGAGCACATTTTCAGTATTCAAACGTAGACTGTCGCTTCCGGATTAATATTTTTTATGTATGCCCCCCTATGTCTAAATTTATAAGTTTTTAGGATATTATTTTTAAATAATTATAATTTTCTTATTGGGCATGCCAGTTTTTATTGAATTTAACTATGTGAACGGCTCAGATAAATCCTAGTGATAAAGCGTTCTTGAATTTGTAGATTAATTCAGTGGCGGTCGTAACTTTTTTGTAGCGGGCGGTTACAAGAGGAGGGGGTAGCACCCAAAACTACTATCAAAACCTTTCCAGAAGGAAAGTTTCGTGGTAGCCAACTCTCTATCCCTTCTAATTATACTGTTTATTTAAACATAATCGTATTATTTTCAAAACGCTTTTAGTTTCTAACTATGAAATTTCTTTTATTCCTTGTAAATAATAAACATTTTTAATATTCTAAAGGAGCTTTAATGTACGAGCAGTGAAAATTTACAACATTGTCGAAACCATTAAAAAGCCAACCTCTCCGTCGCTGCCGGCCGGAGGACAAAGAAAACATCAAGCTCGCCGCAGCCGCCGACCGGCTAGGTCCAGGCAGTGTTGTCATTCGTAGCGACTTGTGGCAAAAATAGCGATTTTTTGATTGCCTTGAGACGAAGCGGCGATTTACAGAAATAACCCGAGTTTTAGCGACTTTTTGACTTGGGTTGATTGTTCGAGAATTGTTACGGCTATTTTAATAATTCCGCCATAGAAATGCGGATGTTGAAAAATCATTTTCGGTTATGGCAGACCGTGGCAGACGTAAAAACGAAGAAAAGAAATAAATTAAGTGTTGAACTTTTATGTTGTATTTTAAGGGCTATTTTTTAAATATTTGTATATATATTTTTAGTTAAGAAAAAAATTAAAAGAAATAAAAATAAATTAAATTTATCTACCCTTATTTTATACTGAATATAATGAGGACCCGTAATACTGAAATCACAGAATATTAAGTAGCTATATATTTTGTGCGAATATCAATTTAATCGGTCAAGTTAAAGGCAGTGTAAACAAACAGCAAAAAACCTAAAACTCTAGTTATAGCCGGCATCCCCTTTGTGAAACATAGGCGTGCTATGCGACGGTAGAAATGGAAAAATAATTAGTTAGTTTTCATAATATCTACATAATAATTAATATATTTATATTATAAACGAATATTGCTTTTTGATTGGCGATATTCCTGAATTTTGGGTAAATATTCTTGTCGGAGGGCTACTATGCGATGCGATTCCATGATAACCATTTTTTTATCCAATTTTTTATATTTAAAACCGCAATCGAGTAAGATATTACGCAAAGTGAGATTTGTATTATTTATTAATTATCCCGAATCATTTCTAATGTTGAAACTAGGCTCTCTTTGTAAAATTGATACACTACTCGGCGTATAACTTCTTTGGAAGATATCAATTGATGTCCCCTACCTTAAAAACTTTATAAATTGTAGAGCGTGGAAGTTTAGTTAGCTCACAAATCCGTTTTACTATGTAATTTTCCGAGGTTTCAGGATATGTATAGATATTTAAAATAATTCTCTGTGCTTGGATATGTAAGTCTTTGTTACGAAATTCCGAAGGCACTGCAACTGCATTAATTTCGAGATTTTCAGTTTCCCTTTTATCATCAGAAACATTAAAAGATCTCAAGAACGCCATTATTAACAACAACAAAGCTATGTAATAAAAACAAAGTTAATCGCAACAACAATAATAACAACTACAAAGTACAAAGCAAATACCGATAAAACTAACAAAACACTTAAACTGAAACTACGATGTACCGCACTGTCACTTAAAAATCATATTTATTGCTTCTAAGTCGGCATCATTGTCGGCAATGTATAAAAAGAACGCTTTACCCAAAGAATTCCGGCAGAGACTAATCACAGGCGGTAGTCTTGTTAACCCGCCCTCATTCTATCATGACAGACTCATCAAGTCCACGTGGACTTTCGACGAGGAGCCGTCAACAAGGATTATAAATTTATTTCAATGCAATGCCATAGAAAATTGATCGTACTTGATCGTACCCCAATTTCCTTGCTGTTTACACTTACTTCGTATAGATTTTAACTCTAGTTTTAATACTTTTATGGCACATTTTAAAAATTAATATCTATGCCTGTCAAATCGAAAACCGGTTCCACTTATTATGCTTCAAAAATATAGCGTTTCTCTCGCTAATATTGAAATATCGAATATATGGATGTATTTCATATTGTCGATAAATCAATATTTTTTTTAATACATTATCTGCGTAGGTATATCGATATATCGAATTTATCTCGTAAATAGGACTGGACGATATTAAAAGTCTAATATCGATAAACGAAAAATATCGATTACAACGATATAACAAAAGTATTAAAATATCGATATTTTCGATAAATTTATATTTTATTGTTTGAATGTCGTTATTCAATATATCAGGTACAATATCGATATATCGCTATATTTCTCAGCTCTTGTCGAAACTATTGGTATCAAAAAAAAATCTCTAATATTACTTTTTTTGCATAATCTACTTGAATTTACAAATTGTCAATGAAGCCGATTGGGAACGAAGATGACGGTATTTTTAACACTTTAATTGAAGATGTGATTGTTTTCATAATTGTCATTCCGGGACAAAAAAAATATTTTTAACTTTTATGATTATGTAAGTTTGTCACTCATTATTCCTATGGCCCAAAACTACTTATTAATCATATTAAAATCATTAAATACTTCTAACTTAAACATAATTCGAATATGGTGTTTACAAAATTAATCTAGGTAGCTATAAAACAAAATTGGCAGGTTTCCTTGAAGATAAAAAATAATAATATTATAAAATAGTTGCCAACTGATTTATTTTTGACAGGGGTTGATTTTGTTTCACTGTTATCTAGACCTATTTTTCAAAACACCATATTAGAATTATACCTAAATTATAAATTTTCCCTAATTATATTATTAATTTTAAAGTATTTTTTGGGCCATGAAATAATGAGTAACAAACTTGCACAATCATAAAGTTTAAAAATATTTTTTGTCTTGGATTGCTTGACAACGAAACTATGAAAACAATCACACTTCATCAATTAAAATGGAAAAAGTTATACTTTTGGCAATAACTCTAAAACAAAAATGATATTAAACTGGGGTTTTCACAGTTTTTCTTACAACTTTAATATATTTTCCGATTATGATGTCATAGTTATACCGTATGATTTAAGATTTCGGAATAAAGTCCAAAAAACTGTTATTATTATAAATAACTCCGAAGCAAACAATGATACCGGACTGCGGTTTTCACCTTTTTTTTTGAAAATTTAATCTATTTTCTGATTATGAGGTCCTAATTATACCGTATGATTTAAGTTTTCGGTATAAAATAAAAATAAAAATAATTATTACAAATATAATCGTGAAAGTTCGGCAGCGTCATTACAGGCATGCTAAAGAGGTATTGGTGATTAGAACCAAATATATTTTATTTATTTGAACTTGGGATATGAAACCGATCGAAAGAGGAAAAGTGTAAAAAGGAAAATGTTCTTGTCAAGCTCAGAATCTGTACGAGAAAATTCCACCAAAAATAACTTTAGTGTCAACAAGAGCATTAATGGCTAGTGACATTTGTTAATGCTTCGAAGCTTCAAGGTAATCTACATTTATTTAGTTTAAACATTGTAATAAATTATTTAAATATCATATAACATGATAATTCATTTTCTATTACTTCCAGAAAAAGATTATGAAGATGATCCTTCTGACTAAAATACCAGATACACCGATTTAACCATTATTGAAACAGTGTGGCTGCCAAGAAGCTAATACAAAATTAGTTAATTAACTTACTTTTTTAAATAAATTTTAATTACTCATTTAATTTTTTTTTTGTGAAAATCTAACTCGGATTGATATGTAGGTAGTGTTAGCAGATATGTAACTTTGTTTTTGGTTTACTTTTACAGACCAATTTTCTACATATATCACTAGGAAGCTAACATCGATGGAGGGAAATATGTACCTACCAAATTAGAGAGAATTTGCAGATTCTCTTACAACTTACCAATATAACACCAATTTTGCTGCCAATTTTTAAAAGAACAGTGATTAGAGAAATAATCTTCAAGAATGAAAGTGTTTTACAGATATCTTACCGCACCTTTTCTAAGAAATTAAAATTAAGTTTCCTTATGTAAAAATGTAATAGCAAACAATTTAATATACGATATTAAAAGTAGAATGCAATGTCCTTTCAATGTCCATAACCTGTCCCAAAAAGTATCCATGTATGGACAAAATATGGTATCCAAAATGATGTCCACAAGTGTGTCATTCGTATAGTTCAATGGATATCCATTGGATGCTAGTTTATTAAATAATGGACATCCAGTGGACAGCCAGTATGTCCAGCTGCGGATATCCATAGGGCGTCCAATGGATCAAATTGTGCTGTTTGGGATGGTGCCTTCTCACAATTTTTTTAGGAACTATCGTGTACCAATGGATACGACAATTAAAAGTACTTCCCTTTCTCTTCCAAACAAGTTTAATTTTACTAAAATGGGATAAATCGTTTAGAAAGTACAGAAAATTAAATGATTACACTTTCACTCGCACGTTCAATAACTTCCCCCACTCTTATCAAGGGCGGTACGCCAATGAGCCCTAAACCAAAATGATGCAAAATTATCTAAGCTTTCTAATGATGTTACCAACGGTAATGTGGGAATTTTCGGAGAAATGTAGTATTTAATTTTCAATTGTAGTACCCTCTTGCGGCAAGATGCGGAAATAAAAACGGAAAAAATAATATCCAGGATTTTCTCTTAGTCGCTTTAATAACATTTTTTTTCCTGGGATTTCTATGCTCAGTAGTTTCCGAGATGGGCCGGTGGCCATCCATAATGGGACACCCGGTATACTTGTCTGTTCCGTTATACCTTTTTTAGAGCTATTTACAACAAACCAAAAAACAATTAAGTAGGTATTTATATTTAAAGAGACAAATTAAAGTACAATTTTTAATTAAAACATTTTTTATGGAAGACGTGTCATAATTTATAATAAAAAGAAGTAGTGCGGGAAGAAACGAAAATACTTTATTATGAATATACAAAACGGCACTTAAGAAGGAGTATTTCAAAACCTAAGCATTTGTACCAAAATCTGCTCTTAGATCTACGCTCCTAAAATACATTTAATTTTTGAAAGAATCATCAATATTGGCGTGGTGAGCGATATTTACTTTATTTTTAATCATGAAAAACCGAGCCCGAAAAACGTTGGTTAGAGTCATATATAGGGGTGCGCAAAATAATCGATTAATCGTGTAATAATCGATTAATCGATTAAGGATATATTTTTAATCGATTAATCGAAAAATCGATTATTAATCGAAAATTATTCGATTTTTCGATTAATCGACTAATCAAAAAATCGAAATGTTTTCGATTAATCGATTACTTAATAGAAAAATCGAAATGTTTTCGATTAATCAAAAAATCGAAACAACTATTTCGATTTTTCGATCATCGATATAATTTCGATTAAAATATGTCTTTTTCGATTAATCGGAATATTAACAATTTTTAGATTAATCGAATAGATTAATAAAAATATTTTGCGACAAAATCAACGATCTAACTTGAGGCCTCTATTACGTATTACCCTTAAGTTTGCCTTGCCAAAATTAATAATAATTATGATTTAGATATTATTTCAATGTTATTTAAGTATATAATAAAAAAAATCGATAATTATTTTCGATTATTTGATTTTTTTTATATTAACTGATTGTTTTCAATAAGGCGATTCGAAAAAAAAACGATTAATTGATTATTTCGATTAGTCGATTATTTCGATTAATCGATTATTTTGATTAATCGATTATTTCGATTAATCGATTATTTTCGATTAATCGATTATTTTCGATTAATCGATTAATCGAAAATAATCGATTCATTCATATAATCGAAAATCGATTATTTTTTTTGATAATCGCCCAGCCCTAGTCATATATACGTCTTATGTTAAAATTTTGGATTGACACCAATATTCATATTTTCACAGCTAGGAATATAAAAAAAATAAAAAAAAAAACCGAAAAAAACATTTTCAAAAACAAATTTAATCCAACCATGCAGAGGGGTAGAGGTAATAATTTAATTTTCGAAATTTGATAGTAGTAACGTGAATATTAAACTGACTTTGGGCGTGGCCCCGAAAATATTTCGCCTAAGGCGCTTTCCCCCCTTCTTTACTGGGTAAATGTTATGAAATACATGTAGTCCCGACTGTCCCTCTCTCCAGAAAAAAGAATGTCCTACTTACGCCCACTGAGCCCCCCCCCTCAAGCATATTTTCTGGCTACGCCACTGGAATCGATATTTTAGTTCAGTGGTTTAATCATAAAAATTATCGAGTGGATCGACCTTATTGACGATATTAGAGGGTAAATTATAAGTTTTTCCAAAAACTAACTCTTACGGAGTATGAGTATAACATGTTTTGATATGAACACTGTTATGGTACGAAAAACTCCAAAATTGAAGCCAAGTGTTACAAGTATCTGGATTTTTGGTTGCCGGTATCCGTAAATAAGCATTTAAATGTTTGTGTGTTTTTAAAAGATCCTAAGGTTTGCAGTGGCGGCTCGTGGGTCATTTCAATGGGGAGGCTACAATCAAAAGCAATTACAGCAAGCAGGAAAGCGCCGCGGGCAATGCACCGCAGGCGAAAAGTTTTCGAAGCCACGCCCAAAATATGTAAAAAATTCACTCAACTTCTATCTAATTTCGTAAATATTAGATTGAGATTTCTCTTCTTTAAGTTAAAGTAGATATAGATTTACACATTGTGATTTGCGCCAAGTTAATTTAAAGTTTAGGTCCTCCCATCACATTTTTAATTTCAACTTTTTCAAAACGGTAAAAAAATAGACTTAGGTGTTACCGCCTTTTTGCCGTTTAGGGATTTTAACGCAATTAAAAGTGATGTCATTCATTTAAAACCATTTCAAAAAATAAATAAAAACATTCTAAATGAAAACTAGGTACTAATAGGTATCTTATTCCTAATTAAATAAAATAAAATATTATTCTTGAAAAATATAATTCTTCAAAATTTCCCCTATTTAAAGACCCTTCAGAATCGTCGTATCCTCGAAAACCTAGATCCTGAGACGACAAACATAAAATAAAATCAATAAGTTTGTTAAGATTTCAGGATTTTCTTTTAAAACCTTATTATTATGATTTTATATCTCACGTAATCGTGCGGAATCAATAACATTTATTATATTTTGCTGTCCAAATTACTTAAATTTAACACTTGATGTTATGCGTTCTTGTGATTTTTCATGTCTCTCAAGCCCGCGTACAAAATTTTTTAAATTAGTATTATTATATCCTAATTTTCCTGAGCGGGACGATTTATCGGAAGAAAATAGTAAACGATACCAGTAAAACAATTTATTTCTTACCTCGGATCCAGTTAGCAATAAATATTTTTCATAATAATATGATTTAAAGCCACGGTTTTGTTTTCCTGTTCTCACTCACACTACTAGGGTTTTTAATTCTGGCTCTGGACGGCTGTTTTTCACTGCAACTTTGTCATCGAAATTTATGGATTTATTTTGTTAAAAAATATTTCACTAAATTACAGTGTAAATTAAACCCGGCGGCATTCATTTTTAAATTTTAGATAATCCAAAGTATCACTAAACGGCTAAACTTCACCACACAAACCCGGCCAACCGCGAAAACTCTAAAATTTAACCTAACAAACAACGGAGAGAGCGCTAAAAAAGGGCACGACACACGAGACGAGTTCGGTTAGCAGACATTGGAAAACAGGTGGTCACGCTCGTGATTCATCGGAGATCGGAGGCTCCTTGCCAGTGAACGTTGCCACTTATTGTAGTTAAAACGTTAGAAACTACTATTTCTCTCTTACAATTTCGTGTTTATCAGCGCTTAGTAATGTGGCTTTTAGGCAAAACCATGGAGACTTAACAGGCTCCAGCCTCAGACGCTATTGTCAGATTGTAATGAAAATATTTAATAGTGGCAAAATAGCAAATAATTCGAAACATTACATATATTAGGTATTTGCTTGCTGTAAATTGAAAATATTTATATCTTGTAATAATAACAATAATTAAGTTATATACCAAAAAAATGTGTAGGAGGGTAAGAATTACTGAGGAGGCTCAGCCTCCCTTGCCTCCTTCAGGAGGGCAAGAATTACTGAGGAGGCTCAGCCTCCCTTGCCTCCTTCAAAGAGCCTCCACTGCTGTCTAAAAGTGAGTCTAAAACGGCCGTTTCAACAGGTTATCGTATGTACGGAGGATTTTTGAAAAAGTAAATATTGTGTATACCTATTGGAAAATAAGACGGCGTTTATGTAAAAAAGTGTTAAATAGACCATTTAAAATTTATATAAAAATTTTGTAAATAAATTTTCAAAAATTTGAAAATTTTTCGCGGTTTTGTCAATTTTTCAAATAATCTCCGTTAATTAAAGGATTAGAGTAAAAGTGAATAGAATTCTTTGCGTGCGGACTGAGTAGGGGAACACTTTTTTATTTAAAACTATTTTTTCTTCAGTCTGTCAGTTTTAAGATATTTGAGGTTTTTTAAGAACCATAAATCGTTAAATATCTCAGAAACGGTAAGAGGTATGGAAAATAGTTTCAATTAAAAAATGTAGCTTTGGTCGTAGCATGCATGGTTCCTCTATAAAATGAAAAATAGTGATTTCTTGAAAAATTTCCTGTCCGTATGGAAAATATTTGGAAAATTGAAAATCGTGATCGCGTGTAAAAAACAACCGATCTGCATTTTATATTCACAACCTATTTTATTACTTACCTAAATTCATCCTATTTGTCCACAATAAACTAATTCGTGGAAGTACCTAAGTATATAATGTATAAATTAGCACCGAATATTAACGGCCAGAGGTAAACTTGGCTGCTTAAGCTATTTTAATCCTTGCGGTCAAAATAAATTTTAAGCTGTATAGGTAAACTCGGCCTGGTAGTCCAAAGCGGCCCAGATTACTTAAAATAGCTGCAGGTACTAATTTTGGTAAATAAAATTACAAATGCATATGATATAAAAATTTATTAAATATATCCCTACGAACAGTACACAAAGAAATGTACACCAATTCATAATATATTTTATTAAAACATAGTGGAACTATACCTAATAATGCGAAGTTAACTTAACAAATTCTAATGTTGACACTTTCCCATTATTAAAATCACTAATTTTGTTTTAAATGCATCTTTGCCTTTTCCTAGTGTTCAAATTAGGCTTGCGAATACTTTGCAACTTTACATATGAGGAGCGAGCAGACAAAAGCAGATAAATCCATTTTACATAGTTTTGAGCTATTGAGAAAAAACTGCTAATCCAGAGGCCCTTTAATCTATTGTAAAAATGAGAAATGCATTCAATAAAGCTTAAGTTAAGGACCTGAAATTAAGAAAATATAAAAAATAATAGGTATTTTGTAAGGGTTATCGCGATTTAAAAAATGGATTTAACTTGTTTTGCTTGAATGAAATGGATTTAACTTATTTTGCTTGAATAAAAATAAAACATTTTATTAAAAAAGCTTGGTTATACACTATTATTTTATGATTGTTTGTTTTATAAAAATATTACACCTTATTAATATTTAGGATCATAAACATGTATGCAAAAAACGTGTCTGAAACGTGAATTGAAAACAGGATTTTTTGGATTTATCTGCATTCGCTTCATTTGGCTACTTTCAAACGCTATTTTTAATACGAAATATCTGGTTTAGCTGGAATCTGATATTGCCAATGGATTTATCTGACCCCATAAATTGAGAATCCGGTATAAAATTAATTTTCATTAAAAATGGATTTATCTGCTTTTGTCTGATCGCTCCTCATATATTTCATTTTAAAAATTAATTAAAAAATCAATAAAAAGGGAATGCAGAAAGAAGAGGAGAATTTAAAGTTTTGCTGACATACGAATGGAATGATTCGCATACGTTGGTGGTCCGAGCAGGGCTTGCTGTTTTTGATATCCATAAATGGGGTGGACACTGGCATCCTCGGCGGTGGCGTAGCTAGACTTGTCGGCGCCGGTTGGCAAGAGTTACTGTGGCGCCTTAATCGTAGAGAACCAACAAGGTTCGCAATAACAACAGTCCAGCTTAAGAGAGTAACACAACCACATACGGTCAACGATTAACCTGCATTTGGATTTGGAACAGTAATGATAAGGAGAAAATGACCTGTCGTTGGGTTTCGGAAAATTAATATCTTTTTTCCTACAAGGCCCGTAACTTAAAATACATTTTTTAATTACATCTTTTCTGACAATATTATCGAAATAACCTCTGTTTGTAGGGTAATTTTGTTTTATTAACATTTCTAGCATTCGGTCTTCATCGGCGGAACGAGAACCATTTTCTTTTGTCAGTTGCTTAGAAACTTCACATGCTCTAAAATTTTTTTCATCGTTTACCTCAACTTCCTTCTCCTCTTCCTCTTTTTCCCCCTCTTTCTCTTGTATTAATGTTGGAATTTCCTCACAGGAAGGTTTTGCTTCCATTACTTCCAGATCTGGTTTTGAATGGAAAATAAGCACTGATTTTCGGCAACTTCGCTTTTTTCATTTCTTGTTCTTGCTTCCTTTTTAAGTTCGCCCAACCACTAAATTTCTTATTTCCTTTATTTTTTTCCATTTTGGGCCGATCTAAAACAACGAACGACGAACGTCTTACAAAAAGTCAGAAAGAACAAAAAAAAATTCAAAAAATGCAATAACATAATATGTATAACTAATAGTTATACAGGGACAGGGTGTTGCCTTTGCCTAACGTGATGCTTCTTTTAAGATGTGTAAAAAACTTTTTTAAATACCTACCATTTTTTTAAACTCAAAAATAGATTGTCAGGGTCAGGGAGGGCCCTGCAATAAATTGTGACTATTTAACATTAATGTCGAATTATCCCAAAAACGGCCACTCTGAGACGCATTAAAAATGAAAATCTTTTTCTGTAGGTAATGTAAAAAATTAAATTAAAATTTTAATTTTGTGGCATTTTAGCTCCATTATTATTATTATTATTATTATTATTATTATTATTATTATTATTATTTTTGAGTTACTTCAAAAATGATATTTGAAAAAGTAAAAAACAACCACTTAGTAAACACACTGTATTAAAGAAAAGTCCCATTTTCTCTAATACGTAATTCAAAAATATATGATATGTAGGGTGAAGTAAGGTAATTTCGTGGCATAGGTAAGTTCGTGATAGAATTATAAATATTTGGCAGCAAGTTGCCTATTGCTTTAGATGGATGATTTCTTGGCTATTAGAAGGCATTTGATCCTACTAGATGGCACTACCTGTTGCGTTGCGATATCACGAACATACTGGACATAAGAAAACTTTGTTTCCATGTGGTGCTTATTTCGTCGTGGTATTTCGCGGGTTTTGTAATTAAAAAGTAATTTGTTGTGTTAATAGGATTAACCCAAAGGTAGGCTTTTGAAATTTATATTAATTATAGTATTTGAGATGGGGAAGCTTCTTGTCAAATGCGATTAACAAATTCTGGCTTAGTTTTACCGTAATTGCTTAGTCCGTGGAACTAATTTTTTATGATTTCTGACACGTGTTCAAGATATAAAAATTCAAGGGTTGTTTAATATTAAATATCTTTTTTCGTATGCATCTCGTATTTATGCATTTCGTATGCATCTCGTATTTATGCATTTCGTATGCATCTCGTATTTATGCATTTCGTATGCATCCTGTATTCTATGGTTATGTTAAATTTATGTTTGAACACAAACCTAACCAAGACGTTATTGAGCATATCACAAACTTACCTAGTATCAGGAAGTTACCTATTGTTATTTTTATTTGCAGCTTTTATATCACCTAAAATGTCAATCATCGGATGAAGACAAGGTTTTTATGTGTGATCGATGCACCGGTAGTAGCAGCGATGATTCAGACTAATAATTTGTAACTTGTAACCGATAATAAAAATAATTTTTAGCATTAAAGGTTGTCTCACGAATATACCTACCCTATATCACGAAATTAGATATCCTATCACGAAATTAACTCTCCTCGACTAGGGCTACTTTGAAAGTTTTTTTTCGTGTTGTTGTTGAGTTTTATATAAAAAAAATACCAAAATCTAAAGGCATACTGTTAGGTCTTAGGTCTCCGACAATTATAGCAACAAAGCATGTCATTTACTTTACTTTCTGACGAAAAAACTATAATTATCACGAACATACCTTACTTCACCCTATTTACCTTATCGATATCGAAGCCTTCGCCAGAGAACCACAAGAAATAATTATTTTCGTTAAGTTAAAACATTTGAAACTATCCTATCAAAATATTTTCATCCGCCTTTACTTTATTAAACCTTAACACAAGACAAAACCACACTACCACACAGGAATGTAAGAAAATATAATATAATAAAATTTTTCAATACTTACCGCCTATTTATTTAAAACATCGTTTTCGGCACAAAAAATGCCGATCAAACATCAAACGCGGTCCACCGTTAGCGGAATTTTTCAAACAAAATAGGCGCTTTTGGCGTTACTGTTTGTCGCCAATTTACACAGGTCGTGTGGTAAATATGATTATTTTTTTTACTTAAAAATCCGACATTTTTGTTTAGCCCAATATGCAATATGCATGTAACTAAATTAAGGGTGACGGGTAAAAGTAAAATGTATAATATTATGTATATAAAAATCATTTGAATCACTTGACGTAATAATCAGATTGGGACGCGACGGCGTTGTGACTTGGCGCCGAGTGGCAATGCCACCCCTGCTACCGTGGTAGCTACGCCACTGATCCTCGGATATGTAAATTTTGATCAAATAATCAGCATACAAAGTAACTTTATCAATTTCTGGTTGAGTAGCAGATAATGTAAAAACATACACATCACTAACATCTTGTGATTCTAGAAACAACAATCCAAAACAATAACCAATCTAGTTTCCAACCTCGCTTCTTTCCTTATAATCTGTTGAAAGTTCAAGTTTTTGAATTGTACGCCATCAAGCTTGCGTTATGTGAAATCTGCATCCAATTATTTTTATTTTTGGCCAAACAATGTTAGCTACATTGTGGATAGCCATCTCAAAATCAGCCACAAAACACTAATGGTATATTAAGGCAGCCGCCATGTATAGTGAAAAACTGCAAGAAAAGTTGTGTGCAGAAGTCAAAAGTACCATCCACATAAATTTTCTGACTTAAGCAAAGATTCTTTAAATTTGTAAAACAGCTAGTAATATCCCAAGACCAGCCATAACTGCTGAATAGACTAGACTATTTAGTTTATATAAAAGCAAATATTGATTGAAATATTGAGTTTACCAGTTTCGACTCGTGACAAATTAAAATGGGGAGGCAAAATTAAGCACCTAAGCTGAAAAGCGCCGCAGGAGAAAAATTTTCGGAGCCACGCCCATAATTCGTTAATAATTCACTCAAATATAAGTGCTACCAAATTTAAATTAAAAGTAAATTTAATAAGAAATTCTACAATACCTACTATCCTTGGCGTTTCTTACAGATCCTTCATTTATCACTGGACGACTGGACAAAGGTCCAGACGTTAAAATTAATTAAAATGTTTGTTTTTCTTGGGTTTTCGGTCACTCTTGAATAAAAGATTTTTCTTTATAAGGGGTTAACGTTTCGGTTTTATTAGGAAACCATCATCAGAACTATAAAAAAATATTTTTCTAAACAATCAAAAGAGAAAAGAAACTATTGTATACAGAAATAAAAAAATATAGAAAACTATAATAAAGTATAAAATATAAGCTAAACATACCCTTATTTAATTTTTTACACTTCACAAAACTATAAATTCACAGTATGACCATCATATTGGAAATGGTCAATTTAAGATGAAATAAAAATGGTTTTAATTTTTATGGGGGTAAGGGATGGACCAGATGGGAATTCCATTTTACCTATTACATTGAAATAACTATCTTAACTTAATTATATTAAAGGTATTAAAAGTAGATTATAAAAATTTGCATTTTATTGTATAATTAAATTATTATAGACGTTACTAACAATAAAATGCAAATTTTTATAATCTACTTTTAATACCTTTAATATAATTAAGTTAAGATAGTTATTTCAATGTAATAGGTAAAATGGAATTCCCATCTGGTCCATCCCTTACCCCCATAAAAATTAAAACCATTTTTATTTCATCTTAAATTGACCATTTCCAATATGATGGTCATACTGTGAATTTATAGTTTTGTGAAGTGTAAAAAATTAAATAAGGGTATGTTTAGCTTATATTTTATACTTTATTATAATTTTCTATATTTTTTTATTTCTGTATACAATAGTTTCTTTTCTCTTTTGATTGTTTAGAAAAATATTTTTTTATAGTTCTGATGATGGTTTCCTAATAAAACCGAAACGTTAACCCCTTATAAAGAAAAATCTTTTATTCAAGAGTGACCGAAAACCCAAGAAAAACAAACATTTTAATCGATTAAAACGGTCAGGAAAACAAACTAATGTTAAAATTAATAATTGAATATTAGAGAGTTTCAGAAATTACAAATTTATTAAAGAGATTTTGCAAAATTTATACAGGAACTATTATATTATTGTGTTTATATTAAAGCTGTTTGAATGGTATAATTATAGGTAGGTATAGGTATATAAAATAAGGTATTATTACATTAATATTTCCAGGGGAGGCACTGCCTCCGCTGATGAGCCGCCACTGGAGTATACCATCGCCCACATTAACAAGATAATGTCCCAGCAAACAATTTTACGTTGGCCCAATGTTGACGACCATACCATTTGCCGCTGTATACAACGTCTCCCCGATGTTGGATTCCGGCATTGGGCCGCCGACTATAGGAGACTGCGGCCAACGTATGGGCCAATTGTGGGTTGCCGATCGTTGGCAAACATCGGGCCAATGTCGATCCGTTAAAGGATATATAGATATAGCCAACCTTGGTCCAACATAAGGCCAATTATAGATTGCCAATTCTTGACCAATGTGTTGCCTATGTTGATCCGTAAAAAATTTCACTATAGCTAATATTGGTCCAATAATATGCAATAGAGCGTATTTCTGGCCCACGACGACACTGCTAAATTTTTGTTTGATTTGCAAGTAATTTTGACACGATTTCGGTTAATTTAAAATAGTCTTTTATTGGGATTAGCCACAATGAGGTTGCAATTTGCAAACCAAAACAAACGCTGGTTGTTATATTTATACAAAATTAGCGGTATGTAAAAATCATAGTCCAAAATAATTCTAATTTGTTTAATTTGGGATTTGCAAATCAAAATTGAATTATTAATAATGATAAAATATTAATTAGGGTACCCAACAATCAGTGTATTTTGAAGTAACAGAAATAGTGTTAAAAATACTTTAAAAAAAAGAACAATGCAAATTGAAACAAAAGAATTTATTTTTTTTTTGAAAAGTTTATTCCAATAATACTTAAATTAAAGAACTAAAGAGTTTTTCGTTAAGCCAATAATTAAACAATCGTACTTATCGTACAATTAACCCTACAATCTAAACACATATACTTATATTATCGAAAAATATTCCTAATCAAAAAATAGAACCATCTCTTTTTCCCAGCTTTCTTTTTGATCGACATCCAAGTATATGTTTTATCACAACCTCATGTTATGATACTGAGTAGATATTTTTGGTAACATAATTATTTTATATTGTACTTAAATGTTATAAAACATATACTTAAAATATATAATATCTTATGTAGCATACAGGACCCTACTATAAAGAGTCAATTTTTAATAAATTGTTTTTAATTTGGCATCCTACATGCATGTATAGGTAGATTAAGCTAGAAAAACTGTTAATATACTAACTCCATCATGAAAAAGAAGAAACATAAAAATTGTAATGCATATGAGAAAACAAAACATCATGACAACGCATGAGGGACCGATAACACCCCATTTTGAAACAAACACTAAAAATAATAGTTTCTAAAATACATGTTTTATTGTGTTTTGTGCACGACTTGTAAATTTGAATTAAAGAATTAGGCCATTTGAAATAAAGATAAGATGTAAATAAGATAGTCCTTTAAAAAAAATATGACTGTCAAAGGAAGAAAATAATATCCTTATTTAAAACGCGTCTGGACGTTAAAAAATATTTCTTTATTGATTTGTCCAAAGTAATAAATCCATGTCGATAACGACATTGACAAATGAAGAGTTAAAAATGCTTATTTATACCTAAATTGTATTAAATGTTTTAGTTAAAAAAAATCTTTAAAAAAAACTAGGTTGAAAAATTATAAATTTAAATATTATAGATGTTTTCGAGAGTTTACCCCTGCAGCTTGTTTTTTCTGGTGGCTCGTCCTCCCTGTCTGTAACCAGCATTTCTTAGCCACATTTTAATATGATCTTCTATTTGTCTTTGATTGGCGTCTTTACAAAAAGGATTTCTCCTTACAGCTCCTGAAACATACATAATTACTGGTACTGTGTATTGTTAAAAATTGTATTTTTCTCCATTTAACTTAAAAGCAGTAAAAAACTAATAACCAAGAAGATATACCTAGGAAATAAAATAGAAAATGGCTAGCATCTTTTCTTTACTTACACTCAGCACAAGACAGTGGAGAACATTTTAACAGTTAAGGCACATTTAAATAAACATTCATTTTGACTTATGTCTTACAAAAAAATAAAAAGCTCTTTTAAGTACATGCACATTGCAGAATAAAATATATACTATATAATATATACGTTATTTATGCACTTACCCATCTTTTTTCTCCATTTTAAAACGCTCAAATCAAATCTCCAGAATTAAAATAATTATTAACTCACAAACGCACAAAGCAGCCGACTAAAAAATGGCGACTGGAACGGCAAACGGCAACCCTTTACCCTACCGGTACCGATTTGAAACAATAATGTTGCCACGTTGCCAGACTGCAGTTTAAAAAAGTCAATATAATTGGATCAAAATTCTTCAAATGTATTGAAATGGCTATATAAGAATACTGTGCACTTGCAGATACAAAAAAATAATAGTTTATAAGAGAATACAACATTCTAAACCACTTGCAGCTGCAAGATAATAATAAGTTGCAGAGGCTTTCTGTCTCACCTGTAGGTTTTAATTTAAATTTTGCTACATTTATTTGAAATTTGGTAAAAATTTACGTATGTGATGTATTAATATAAAAACAGCAAAGACAAAATAAATATTTAGGTCCAAATATAGAACATTCTGGCTGCAAACATTATTTGATTGGGAGAAAACTATTGATATCCGGCAACACTGTCCAAGTACAGATCAAAAGCCGCATGTCAACCTGGGGGGTTATGTTATATGTTTTTCTTTTTCTAACTTTACCTTAACAGCAACACGGGCTAATTATTTAAAATCAGATATAGTTCGTAAAAATACATCAAGCCAAAGTAGTTTTGCTACAAATGGGAATAAATCGATCAAAATATTTGTACATTTTACTATAGAAATTTATCTTTTTGGTAACTCTAATAACAAAAAATAATACAAAAAATGCAAAACATTTAGGTATAAGAATTAAAATGTTATGGAAACAGCAAAATATTTTTATTTTGCATATCAAATAAAAGGCATTTGTATATTGGACCAATGTCTTTAAGCCAGTGTCGGGCCAATGTAGTAATAACAAAACAGGTCCAGCATTGGCTACCCAATGTTTATGGCTATCAAGCATTGGGGAAATTATGGCTCTATATATGGTTACCAATGCCAGCATTAAGCCAGCGGTGCCAGAAGTAAACCGACGGTTGGCCAATGTATCAGTGTTTGCTGGGGTTCTACCTACCCTAAATACCTCGAATTTTCGGTCAGGTTTCACCAAAAAGTTTTATTGCCCTTAAATTAAGGGGGTGTTTAGCATTAATATATACCAAAAATTTGGATAATAACTGGTCTTGGTCGTTTGACAGAGGGGTCGCTATAGAAGAGTAGGTAAAAATGTATGGAATTTCCATTTTTAAATACGGGGAACTCATAATTGGTCATTTAACACAGGTGGTCGCTTTGTAAAGGTAGTCGTTAACAGAGGTTTAACTGTAGGTATACAAGGTCCTGCGCCTCACCTCCCGTCTTCTGTAGCTCACTTGTTAATTAAGTTAGGATTATGACGTTTTGCAGGCTTTACCTGTATCTTAGGGCGCATTTCAGGAAAATATTTTTGTTTATACAGGGTGTTTCAAAAAAGTGTGACGTCATAAGGATATGTTTTTTTAGATTACATGATTTTTTTAGATTACATAAATTTTCTTACTTATTTGGATGCATCTTGTAGTTGCTTACATACCCCTAAAATTTTAATGAAATCGGTTCAGTATTATGGGCGAAAAAAAATAAAAACTAAAAAAAAATCAGTTTTGCACCACTGCGCCGCGTAAAAATTCCAAGGCAACGGTTATCTGGCTTGCAAAAATGAGGAGTCGCAAGTGGTAACTGCCGCCTTGAGCTCACATTTTTCGACTGAATTGCGGTAATTCAATGGTTTAACCACGGGGCGATTCAAAGTTTTGTTAGGTATATCGTGGACACCTTTCCACCGGGAAATTAATGTAGTACCTATTTAAGTTAGTGGTTATAAGTTGTATGTTTGTACTGGGTGTTTTTACAATAAATCAAACAAACCAACAACTGCTGGCTGGGTTTTCATTATTTACATCCAAGCAAGGATTAGGTAGATATACTACAAGGCAACAAGGCGACCTATGGATGGATGGTCCTTCAACTTTACAGTCAACTGCTTTTAACCTATCTGCACTGATCACATATGCTAATTAATATTGATTAGTACCAGAGACAAGGAAAACTACAAATTAAAAGTGCCACCGCGCACAAGGACCGTTATACCTAAATAACATCTTTATTTGTTTTTAGCATTATTTTTTTACCAAAATCTTGTCATCAGGTTTTTAAATAATTAATATTGTTTTTTGGTCAAAATAGGTTTCCTTTTCTCTTTTGACTTTACTAAATTTTCTCTTGCATTAGCCTATGCATTTTGCAATTGATCAGTGCCGTATTTAGGGGGGGGGGGCTACCGGGCTTTATAATCATTTAAATGTTTGTGTGTTTTCAAGAGAACCTAAGGTTTCATGATGATATGCTGTTGAAAACAATTGTTCCTTATGACCCACCCTGTATCTTCAAAATTATCATAGTTAGGTTCATCCGGTATTCTTACCCGTGTGGAAGGTCTCCGTTTTTTGAAATATTAATTAACATTGTCCGAATCTTAGAATAACAAAACTGTCAAATTTTGACATTGACAGGTTATGTCGTAACCTCTTTTCTTAAATATTAGACAATCCAAACCACGTGACTTTTCAACTGTCAATATGGGGCCTGGTTGGCAAACAAGGGTGGTAAACATCCATTGTTTTAAACCATATAAATTAAAAATATTTGTAAGTTCACTTAAAACTTTTTAAGTGTGAAAGGAAAGCGTACTTGTGTATTTCATCATGCAGAGTTCATTTGAAGAAATTATTGCAATGATAATTATACTTTTTGTTGAGAATTTTTCCTGAGTTAAAATTTCTTGTAGATATCTAATAAAGCTTAAATTAATAAAGAATTTGGATCCTTTTACCCTGGCAGTTACTGAGTTGGATTACACCATTAATGGCATTCCACCATTGACATATCCAGACATATTGTGAAGCCTACCACGTTAATTCATCAGGTTGGCGCTAACGGGGTAGGTTACAAGTACTCTTTCTAGTGGGTTCAATAAGTCTCGAATAAGGAAGCAATATTTGTCGTTTCATTACTAACCTCTGGTGATACTATTAGCTTGCCTCGTTATTGAAACTAGAAGTTCTGGCAGAAAATTGGCACACTGTTGGATCTTGCCGTATAATTCGCAACAGAAGTGATAGTTGCAGTCATTGTGAAATTCTAACTTTTATTCATGTAGTAAATAGTGACCGAAGTCATAAAAACACATGTTCACGTTTTAAACGACACTTATTATAATCAAAAAACGAAATATGGAGCCCCCGACATGTTACAATTTCTAAGTCTAATTTAAAATAAAAACCATAATTTATATTATTTTCCTACGACCACCTATGAAAATGAGAAAAAAAAACACGGTTAACTTGGCTCGAACGCGCCGAATATCACACGCGTGTTGAAAGAAAATATTTCAACTCTAGAGTGGAAATACAAGGCACACTATTTAATTTAAACATTATGGTGCCAATTTGAGAGACCACACCTCTATTTATTAAAAAGAATAAATTTTAGAAAGCAGTTTATTGTCTAACTTATTTATCATGTATTTGTCGATTGATTTCGAATTAGAGTGTGAAAATACGCCATCTGAAATTATAAAAAAGTTAAGAATATACTAGAAAATCTATTACCAGTCAAAACAAGCCCCGCTGAAGAAAAGTCATATATTAAACATACAATTTTTATGTGTTGCCATAGCGTAGAGACTAGAGCTATGGCCTACAGATCGAAAGGTCACAGGTTCAAATCCCATCAGGAGTATTTGACTTTTTTTTATAAAAACATTAAACAATTTATAGAATTAGGTATTTTGAATTAAGTTTTAAATTATTCTATTGGCGATAACGCTGAAATGAACGGAGATATCGAGCTGCGGTTTTAATACTTTTTCTAGCAAATTTCACCTACTTTTTGATTATGGTATCATAATTATACCGTATGATTTATTTTTTCGGAGTAAAATCAAAAAATGTGTTATTATTACAAATGGCGACCTCTAGCATTTTTTTTGACGACTATTATGGACAACTAAATACGATTGGTGAAAGTGCATACATTTCTCTTCCAAATAATCTGTAGTTTGCTAAAATCGGATAAGTCGTTTATAAATTACAGTTATTTAAATGATTACACTTTCAACAGCTCCCCCCCCCTCTTACGCCAAAGAGCATAAGACCAAAATGAGGTAAAATTGTCCAAGCTTTTTAATGGTGTTATTTAATGTGGAATTTTCGGAGATATGTAAAATTTTAAAATTTATTTTTTAATTAAGCCATCTTGCGGCAAAATGCGGAACCTAAAAATTATTTCCAGGATTTTCTTATGGCCACTTTTTTTTTTCCTGAATTTCTATGCTCAGTAGTTTCCAAGATATGGTCGCTCGTCGACCTTAATGAATCACCCTGTATTGCTTGATTCTGCTGCTTGCCGGTTGAGACTTGTCGGTACTTTTAGGACAACTTAATAAGTGGAAATTTCCTCATAATAAGTGGACATTTCCACTTATTAATTGAAAACTTCCACATAATAAGTGGAAATTTCCACATAATAATTGGAAATTTCCACATAATAATTGGAAATTTCCACTTAATAAGTGGAAATTTCACAACATATTAATTGGAAACTTCCATAGAATATGTGGAAATGTCTACTTCTGTATTTGGCAATTTCAAGTATTTTAAATTTATCTGTGGCCCTTCAGAGCCATCGTAGATTTCAAAGGAATGGTTAAATTAAAATATTTTATATTAACTTCTTTTTAACTTTTAAATTATTTTTACTTACTTCAATGTATAATTTTAAATGTTTATATTGATTAATATTATTTTAAAATAAAATTTAAACATTTACTTTATATTCACTTCCTTAAAATTCTCTAAAATTTTCAATGACAATATAACAGTCAAAATTTAACCAATTTAGTTTTTCAAAACGATTGTAAAATGTTATCGCCTTAATGCGTGAATTTTTTTTTTTTTTTTTACGGTTCGCCGACTACGTAGGCCATCTTGAACCGGTCATCGACCACAAGTGTGATCTACCGACTGGGGAGTGTGAAACGGCACCTTCATCCTACGAGATATCCGATCTCATCCGGCCTGTCCGGCGTGAATAGGATGGCTAGGTGTCGATTCATTTTACACTCTTCCCTGAGGCAAGAGCACGCTGTGTTCCCAAGCGGTCACCCGCCCAAGTACTAACCGCGCTCGACACCGCTTGACTTCGGTGATCTGCGGGAACCGGTGCTTAATATGTCGACAGGCCCTTGCCCTTTAATGCGTGAATATTTTATAAGATTTTGTGAAAGTATATAAAATCCTTAATGTTTCCTTGGAAACATTTTATTAGATTACCGAAAATTATTGAACCTTGACGTAATTTTCTTTTGATAATTTAAAAAATAAAATTATTTTTTATAAGTGCTACAAAATAAGTTCCGAATTTTGGCAAAAGTGACTTTGCTTTTTGTAACAACTATCATACATAAGATTTAGTTGTTATTTTTGTTTCAATTTTTTTATAATTTATTACCGACTCGTCACACCTTCATAATACGTCAAATGGTCCCTACTTGTAGAGGTACCTTTGAAATATATTTTTCTATAAATTAAAGCAAGAATTGTGATTTATTCTCTATATTTACATATTTTTTACAATAATTTAAAATAATATTAAATGTCTCTGGGGCCTCTCATTATTGAATCTTCTAGGAAAAATACATACAATTTATAAACAAAACTATTTTGAGAATACTGGTTCACACTTTTTTTTTTTAACCACTTATTAATGCTTTGATGTAAAAAAATTATATTTAGTATAAGTTTAATTAAATATTGTATACACCCCGAATTATATTCTATATAAATAAAACAACATTAACTTACAACAAAACGTTTTTTTAAATATATAATATATTAACTACCATAATTATTTACTACCATTTCCTTAATAATTAAAAATTAATACAATAAAAAAATTGTATTATTCTTTAATTTAATTGTTAGGTAATATAAAAACATTATAATTTATATAAATAAGTACAAGGTTTATATTACTTTTAAAGAAATTTATCATAATAAGAAAAACCTGTAAATACCAAAGATGTAAAGAAGGGATCTTTTTGTATGAATATGTGCTGCAGCAAAAATTTTAACTAAAATTAAAAATAAGTTTAAAAAATGTACTATTAATAATTTATACATAATTTTTTTTACAAATATTCTATAAATTTTACCATAACCTATGACCTACGTTTTCAAGAACATATGTTGACAAATGTCCCCCCTTAACTGATGCCGTATAAATTTTAAATTTCAAACTTACTTTTTATTTTCCTATTTGACAAGCATCACAAAACCATTGTGAAGTACTTATTAGAAACACCGGCGGTTCTGTAGCAAAAATCTGGGAGGGGTAATGATAAGTCATGTCGACGAAAATATTTTTTCCTTTAGCAACTACCATGGGCGGTTTTAGGGAAATACTTGGGGGGGGGGGGGGGGGGTGGGGGGTGGTAATTAAGAAAATCACATCATACTTATCTCTAAAAAAAATGGACTCTTAATATGCATATATAGGAATTTCGTAAATCGTAAAAATATATTATAATATATACATTTTTGATGAAAAAGAATCATTTCTTTTTGATAAACTGTATGGGGAGGTACTTTTATGGAAAAAAAATGGTAACAGAATTTGTCCGATTTACCAGATGGACTTGCAGCTTATTCTGCTTGTGATGACGTAATTTTCCCATATATAAAAGCAACTCTCTGCATTCTTTGTGTGTTACCTGCTAGTGTTGCGACTGGAGAGAGAAGCTTTTCCGTTTGAAATCGTCTTAAAACTTGGTTAAGGTCTACCATGTCTCAAGACCGTTAAGTTGGGTTAGCGCTCCTTCATATCCATAAGAATATAGAAATTAATGTGAATAACATTATCGATAAATTTGCCAAAAAGAAGAAAAGAAATATAAATTTATTAATTTAGGTAGAAAGTAAGTTTTTTGTATTTGTTTTTTTGTCAGGTTGCGTTATCATTAAACCAAAAATACATTTTATATTTTTTGAACCTCTTCTTTGTTCTATACTATTGTACCTATATTTTTGTGGTTCTGGGGGGGGGGGGGGGGATCACCCCCTCTACATTTGCATCAATAATTTAATTTAGCGGATCCTTCACTTCAGATGAAATATCTACCCAAAATTCAGGTAATATAACTTTGGAATGAAATTTTAGGGCAGTTTGGCAATTTTTATTTCAAAAATCAAAATCTGGAAAAATCCGCTCATTAAAGATCATTTTTGGCGACCAAATGACAAAGTCACAGTACTTATTGAAAATTACTAACAAAAATTTGCATTTGTACTTGAAAGTAATATGAATGGATAACGTTTTAAAGTAATCTTACTACAAAAACTGAAATTACACAAGAATTTTTGCATTTAGCACTAATGTTTTTAAGGTCATTTTTGTACAACAAATAAGGACATTTGAGTGTCTGTTTGAAGGTTGAAGACAATAGATGTTTCTTGAATGATAGTTTTGGACTTGCATTGTCTTTATTTGTTTTACATCACAACGTTTCAACTGGTAAGTATCTCTCTCTAGTCTTCAGGTAAATATTAAATAAGTAAAGTAACTACAGCTCACAGTTGTATAACTAATGATCCTCTGAGGAGTGATACCAATTAAAAACTTAATGGTAGGTATAAAGATGCTTATAATTTTGACCAGTATCTATTGCTGCCGCGTCAAATATTTATTAGGTGTTTCAATAAAAACTTCGAAGTAGTCAATAAAAACAGTTGTTTTATCATGGAATACTTCCTTAAAACATAAAGGAATATTTATTCGAGATTCAGGAGAATCTGGCCAAATTAGGTATTCAATATTTTAAGCGTTCATATAATGAATATATGAAATATTAATGTTCTTTTTCCATACTTTTCCTGTACTGTTCGACAGCAACTGCTTCATGTTCTAATCCCCATTCTGTAGCTTTTGTCCGACATTAAACTTGTGCTGGATAGCATAATATACTGTTGACAAGTGAAAGCGAAGGCACTTCTTTATTTGTCGTACAAACAGATTTAAGTTTTGAAGCAGTTATTATCCCTGTCCTTTGCCTTTAACAAAATAAATTTTATTTTACCAAAACCAAAAATATATTATTTGGAATTTTTAAATTTAAATTTTAAAGAGACCAACTTTTTAAAAGAAAATAAAATTTTATTTTTTAAAATGAAAGGAAAAGAAGTAACATTATTAATTTAAATAAAATTCAGTCAAACAAATTTTAAATTTTTCCAACAAAATTAAATTAGTAAAGTCAGTTTTTTCAAGAAGGGGAAAGATAAAATAATTAAATAAAATTTTGAAAATTTAAAAATAACTTCGAAAATTTACAATTACCAAGTTTTAGATAAGTAGAATATTCAAATTAAAATCAGTTTATATTTTTCAATGACTATACAATTTATCTATCTTATTTTGAAATGAAAGTCAAAATTTCTCAAAAACATTTTCAAAACACATGTGCTTGGAAACACTAAAAACTTAAAACTAATTTTTAAAAATGTTTCTTGTTTTCATCGGTAAATGAACACATGATGTCATTAAAAAAGATTTCCATTTACGATTTTCGGCGTGTTTGATATAGATAAATTCTAAAATATTCCAGACCCAAAGTTTTTGAAGACAAGTCTCACGTAGATTGTGAACATTGTTTAGGCTTTGTATTTTGCCCTCTTTCTTTAAAATAATTTTAAGGCGACTTAGATCACCCCAGAATGTTCTTGTTTTTAACCTTTTGAAAGACATTGTATTATTACGTAGGTACTTCTCGAATTTTCCGCTTTGACCGAAACAAGTACCAAGCCGAGCGACTTTAGTCACGTTTACCAAACATGTTATTATTTTTAGGAACGTTTTAAGGCCCTGGACAAATACACCCAACAAACGACTTTCAGTTTAGTCAAGGGAAATCACAGATAGTTGTTGAGTAGTTTAGTCACGAAGTCACAGATATTTGTGGAGTGCTTATTTTTTGTATTGTTTAGAAGTAGAGTCCTTACAGTACAGTGGAGTAAGTTAAATAGTTTTCTCACAGGGTTGTGTAATCCTCGGTAGTCACCCTGATCGTAAAAAGTATACAGTAAAACGTAAAGAATAAGTAATAAGAAAAATGAATGTTTTGTCTATTTTAAAGAAAACAATAATATAATTAAAAGTTGGTGGTTCGCTCTAAAAATTCTGCAATAATCAAAATATTGTAACATAATTTAAAAAAAATATATTTTATGTGAATATACATTCACAAGGATTACATTGTGTTTTACTAGGACAAAAGTGTAAATCAAGAAGAAAATACAAGGTGAAGAAAATATAGGACAACTTGATTTGCGGTGTTTTTCCCTAAAAACACTTAATGGTAAAGTTTGAAATAATTTGAGATGGGCCAAACCACTACAATACAGCGGTATTTTGAAATGCTGATCTATTGGGAAGTTCTTTTCAAAAACAATATTTTTTTGTACAAGCTTTACACAAGACTTTTTCTCCACTAAATTCTAAGTCTGGGAAATTTTTAATCCCCGTAGACGCTTTCTCCACTTTTTTGAACATAAATTTAAAAGCAGTTTCACACTGAAAATACTAGAATTATTAAATGACAATAAATAACCCCTAACAATATACCTGCGAACCCCGGAAACCCCCAATAAATACCTTGTGTAGGGTGTTGGTAGAAACGGTCCCGAGAGGTAGAAGAATTAAAAAATTATACTTTATTGTTCTAATTAAATAACAGGACCGACAAAGCTCCTTTTAAAAAATATTTATTTTTACAAAGGGCTTAACTTATACTTAAAGAAAAAAAGACTTAAAAACTACGATGAACAATTAATACGAACAGCAAGTAGCTTTGACACGTTAATGTTTAATATTTAATAATTGCTTATTCAATTAGTCTATTCAGCAGTTATGGCTGGTCTTGGAATATTACTCTCTTATCTAAATGTAAAAACCCTCCGGCCTGCATAATAATGAGATAGGGTCACAGGTACATCAATATTGCCCGAAACGGTTTTTACCAACACCCTTTAGTGGGTAATTAGCCAGATGGGTGGGCTAGTAATTATGGATGAAAAAATGATACAATTCAAATATTACTGAATTAGTCTTGTAACTAGGGTTGCCAAGTCAGTGGATCGGAAATCCGGGAGAAAGATAAAACAAATTAGTAAAAATCAATTTCTTTATTTAAAATGATATTTTTTTACACTACGGGTTGCTTGTAATGCCTTTTGGTTTGTAAGGATAAAGTTATAAAATTCCTTACAGGTGTAATTAAAATTCGTGCACACCTGTATTTCCGATTTAACATGTGCTTCATTAAGACGATTACGATTTTTTGACCACAGTTCGTTTACTACGCTGAAAACACGTTCAGGGTGGGGCCGTATAAAAGAAGCATGATGGAAGCTCCAGGATCAAAATATTCCGGAGGTAAACTCGCCCCCCGATCGGATCTCCGGGTGGGGACTGGTTCTGTGGCTTCATCAAGCGAAATTAATGAATTATCCACCATTTCCGATAATTTACTGGGTTCCTCCAACAACTCGCAACGAGGAAATGGTGTGGCGCCTGCAGTTGCTAACAGACCCAAAAGTAACAACTTCAAAATTTATTTCTGCAATATTAGAGGGCTTAATACTAACATCAATTCAGTCCACCAGCACTTACAATCTTCCAAGCCTCATGTGCTTGCACTGACCGAGACAAAAGTCAGAGCGTCAACGAACACCGTCAGCTATTTATATCCTGGATATGATTTTCACTTTCGTTTTAGACGCAACTTTGGGGTCTGTCTGTTCATTCGAGATGATCTTTGTTGCCAACGGGAGGAGATACTGGAACCAAAAGACTTTGATGTAATGTGGTTTAAAATATCTTCACAAAAAATCACTAAGTTTATATGCTGCCTTTACCGTCCTCCAAGTGACATGCATTACAGGGCCCTCTTCTCATCACTAGCCAACATAATCGACTTCTTGCAAACCAATCATCCGAATGCCGAAGTTGCAATCTTTGGCGACTTTAACGTCCACAATGTCAACTGGCTTAAATACTCAAACACCAACGATGAGCAAGGCCGCGAGGCCGAATCTTTTGCGATCAGTTCTGGTCTAACTCAACTCGTAGAAGAACCAACGCGGGTTCCAGACCGAGCTGGGGATTTTGCTAGTCTTTTAGATCTCTTTTTAACTTCAAATCCAGACCTATATACGGTCACCGTACAACCACCATTGGGCTCTTCCGATCACAAACTTATTTCAACCCTAAGCGAGCTGCCAATTACTTCTGAACAACCTCCTAAACCCCGTAAAATTTGGCACTATACATCAGCTAAGTGGGAAGACCTAAAGGACCATTTTCGCAACTTTCCCTGGCTAAGCGTATGCTTTTCTTCGGATGATCCATCTGTCTGTGCAAAGGAGGTCTCCGACGTCATTCTAACTAGCATGGAGGCCTTTATTCCTTTCTCCAAAAAGCGCCCTTCCAACGGCAAGCCCTGGTTTAGCAAGAATTGCGAGCGTGCTGTCAGATCTAAAAACCTGGCTTACCGACAGTGGCGTAAAAACCCTACTCCTGAAAATCGCGCCATCTTTGTTACCACCCGAAACCAATGTAAGCAAATGATAGACCAAAGCAAAGAAGCTCATAACGAGAGAATCAAAAACAAACTTCTTGCCAGTCCTAACGGATCAAGGTCCTTTTGGTCAGTCGCTAAGGCCGTCAGCCAAAACTTTACAAAGTCAACTATTCCACCTCTAACACGTTCCGACGGCACAATAGCAACCACAGCCGGGGATAAAGCAAACCTACTTGCTGAACTGTTTTCCTCGCATTCCACTGTAGACTTTCAGGGAAAACCACCACCCAACATTCCCTCAGTTCAATCGCAAATGTCTGAAATCGTGTTTCGTCAGCGTCTTGTTAAACGGATTCTTAAAGGACTCGACGTCAATAAAGCTTCTGGTCCAGACGAAATTCCTATCATTGTTCTCAAGACATGCGCCGATGAACTTACACCAGTATTTTGTAGACTTTTCAACTTATCCTACAAAAAAGGAATATTTCCATCCTGCTGGAAGTCGGCGCGTGTCCAGCCCATTCCAAAGAAAGGTAAAAAGACCCTGCCAAGCAACTACCGACCCGTCGCATTGCTTTCAGTAATTTCCAAAGTAATGGAGAAAGCTATTAACCAACAACTACTAAAGTATCTGGAAGGGCTTAACATTATCAGCGACCATCAATACGGTTTTCGTAAGTCCAGATCAACAGGTGACCTTCTGGCATATGTCACCCATCTTTGGAGCAACACCATCGAACATCATGGAGAATCCCGGGCTGTTGCACTGGACATCTCTAGGGCTTTTGATCGTGTTTGGCACGATGGGCTTTTAAGTAAACTGCGATCCTACGGTATGCCTAATGGATTTTGTTTATGGTTAACCAGCTTCCTTAAGAACCGTTCTCTGCAAGTGGCGATTGACGGGTTTCTCTCAGACACCTTCACCATCAATGCCGGTGTTCCTCAAGGATCCATATTGTCGCCTACCCTCTTTTTACTGTATATTAACGACCTTTTAGTGAAAACCCAAAATTCAATTTATAGCTTTGCTGATGACAGCACACTTGTCTCATCTTTTACCTTGACTCCCCAAACATCCGCTGCCGACGCACATCTTCGCAGGCAGCATGAAGTATTGCGCCTCAACAAGGACCTGGAAGAAATTTTGGCTTGGGGTGACAGTAACCAAGTCGAATTTAATGCTAAGAAAACCCAGGCAGCAGTCTTCTCCAAAAAGGTTAACATTGCAGAACCGGATATAGTCATGGCAGGACACGCAATTCCCCTGGCACCGTCTATTAATTTGCTGGGGGTCAATCTGGGAGGTAATATGTCTTGGCATGATCACGTTGCCGCAATTGCCAAAACAGCTGCACAGAAACTTGGTGTACTTTTCCGCACCAAAAGGTTGTACACACCTCATCAACTTTTGACACTCTACAAAGCCCAGATTCGACCATCATTAGAATATTGCTCTCATGTCTGGAGCTCTGCACCCAAGCACACCCTTCGGCTACTGGATTCCATTCAAAGGAGAGCCGTTCGTCTGATCGGCGACCCCGAGCTGACCAAGACCCTCGATATCCTGGAGCATCGAAGACAGGTTGGTGATTTGGCTCTCTTTTACAGATATTTCCATGGCAGGTGTTCGACTGACATTGCCCACTTGATTCCACCTAGAGCAATGCAAAACAGAAATACACGGCAAACCACTGCCGCTCATCCATATGTTGTTCAGCTTAGTACTCCTCGAACTTCATTGTTCAAGAATTCTTTCATCTGGAGAACGTCATCTTTGTGGAATGCTCTTCCTGAGGTCGTGTTTCCCAATGAATACAATCTTCAACGTTTCAAGACCAATGTTCATCGCTTTTTTCGCACTCGCACCGCTCCCAGAGCGCCTTAAAGGATTTTTCCTACAGTGCAGGTGTTTTATCATAAAAAAAAAGCGGCAGCATTTGCGATAGGGAGAGCGAATGTAACAAGTTTTTTTATTTCTTTGCCCGATTCTTCTTTACATTTTCCAAAAAAATTAACCCAACGCAAGTCTACCCTCTTTGTTTCACTTGCCACAAGTTCACGCACTCTCGCAGCAAACAGTAATCGTCGTACAATTTATCCTCATTTATTGGCACGTTTAGAGAAGCACTCAGATCTTGGACTTCATTAAAATCAATTTCGTTGTCCATTGTCAAAATGCTTATTTTCTTATATATAGAAGTGTCAAATTCGTACCACTTATTTAAATAGCTTAAACAACGCTCCAAATATTTGTCTGCATCTTCTTTGAAAGTGTTTTGATCACTAACCGTCAACTTTCTCAAACACTGAATCGCCGATTGTCCGTAAAACTTGTCATTTTTTCGGTTGGTAATTTTAGATCGCAATTCGATCATAACTGTGTGTAGTTCCGCACATGTAATACAGTCACTTTCCAGTTTCTTAATAGAAATGTCAAAGATTTGCATTATATTGTGAATAAAATAGCAGTAGCATAATGCAAGACAGTTCTCATCTTTAAAGGCTTTCCAAATTATTTCTGCACAGTCGTCTTCGCCTTCATTAAGGAAGTATTCTCTTAAAACCGGCCAATTCAAAAGAAGTCTATCTAAAGCTGGAAGCAAAGAAAGCCATCGGGTAGGCACATGGCGAAGAATAGACTTGTACTCTAAATGAGCGAAATCGAAGAATTCTTTGAGCTTTGCAGTTCGTTTGGCAAATGCGGAAAATTCGCTGTAAACTTTCAATACCAACGATTCCACATCAAACTGTAAAGCTTTTAATGCATATTTGTTACAATTGTGTAAAATATGGCACTTACAATTCGCCTTCAAAATATTTGGGTTTTCAATTTTAGGTTTTTGAAAAACTGAATTATGAATCCCATAATTGACGGAAGCATTATCTGCGGATAGTGCAGATACCGATGACCAGGATAAGCCGTTTTCCTGTAAAACTTTACAGAGCTGTGTTTTAATAGCTTCACTAGTTTCAGCAGGGTCTTGATAAAAGTCAAGTACCTTGTTTCAAACCATCTTTAAGTGAAAACCATTGCACCGTCACTGGAAACATTTTTAAATTCCCCTTGTTGGACGAATCGGTTCCAAGAGAGAAATAAGTAGACTCCTGCAGTTTTGATAGAAGGATTTCTTGCGATAGAGGAGCTATGACATTTTCACAAATAATTGTAGCTTTAGTTCGACCGCACGCAATTTTTTTTGCAACTTCAGAATCAGGAAACAACGTCGGGAACAACTTATTGTTACAATCTTGACTTGAGTAGCTGTGATGATGTTTAACTCCATGATATACAAATGTAATTTCTGCAGCAGTTATTAGATCTTCGTCTCTTGAATGTTTTTTTACAAAAAAACTAGCCACTAATGTCATTGAAGACTTGTTTTTGAGAAATACCTTATGTTTTTTACCTTCCGAATGCACAACTAGAGCTCTTTTACCTTCGTATTTTACTGAAATATCGGTTTTGCACAACTTACATTCAGCGGTAAAATCATCTCGTTTTTTAAGCCAAGCACTAAACAGAGGATTGTTCAACCAGCTTTCATCAAAGCTTGTATGATATTTAACTTTTTTCTTTTTCGGCGGTGTCTGAGTTAAGCTTTCGTGCGAGTTTCCCGAATCCGACATTATGCTTTATTTGTAGAATATAACAGCAACAACAATACCTGCGTACTTACAGCACGACGCAAGTATAAACAAAACACGTTGGTTCTAGCCGCCACTTAAATTACGCTATTACGCAGCCAACTAATGAAAATGAACTAATAGAGTGACAAGAGATGATGAAATGATGCGCTAGCTGCCGACCGTCAATGTTGCCACAGTTAATATATTTGTACAAATTCACGATTTTTATAAATTAATATTGTATTATTTACAAGCATATAAAACCGAGCATAAAATATAAATAAATATGCTGTGAAGGCAATTTTTGTTAAATTTCCGGGAGAATTTAACTGCATTCCAGGAGCCGGGAGATTCTTTAAGTCAACTGTATTTTTCCTGGAGAATCCCGGAATTCCGGGAGAGTTGGCAACCCTACTTGTAACAAGTGTCAACGTGAAAGTGATATTAAGTCAAAAAGGAAAACAATTACTTGTGGTAGATATTTTTAAGTAGTTTTCAAAAATGCTTAAAAATTGGTGAGTGATCGCTGGACTTGTGTCTATAAAATTTGTAAGTCAGCTCTTCACATTGGGTCCAGTAAGTGATAATATTACCGCAAAATAACACATTTCTAACTATTGTCATGAAGCCAACTTGCAATTTTTGAACCGCCAAATAGGAAACATCAACATATAAAAGAAAAGCTTTGGAAGATATATCTGAGAGACCTCCCAAAATAATTCGACGTGACTTTATGAAAATCTTCCATCAACAATAACCACTCCAGATGTTAGCTATATACGAAAAAATCGGACGAGTGTTATAATATTCTATCAGTATATTTTACACTTGGCCGTAAAAACGATTTTAAAAAATTGGTCACCGTATTTTGTTTCTAAAACACAGTGAGTCTGTAAGTGATTAATTTTTATATGAATTACTACCTAATAAAGACATTTTTATGTAATTTCAAATTTCTTTTTCTCAACATAAAAAATAATGAGTATTATACAAAATCTAAAAGTGCCAATGGAACAAAATGGCTCCCAAGAATTTTTTTTTTAAATTAAAATTGAACAATATTGTTCTAACTGCCGAGAATGCTGGAAAATATTAATAAATATATAGTAGAAACTTTCTTGCCTTAGAAAATATGGACATAAAAACAAGCAAAGGTGATTTTTGTAATTTGCTTGTAATTGTAGGTATTTGTAAATTTTAAAAATAAGATATTAATAAATGTGTGTATATAAAATGATATTTTTTAATTGACCCTACCTGCGAATTTCGAACCCTTAAATATGATGGAGGCTTTTCACATGTAACCATCAGGTGATGCTAAAATATTGAGGCATATTTTGTACAAATGTGATGAAAAGGTCGTTTGTATTATGGGTTTTATTAATGACTTTCCAAGTGATGTAACCCAAGTGAGACTGGAAATGGTTTATTGGCACACCTCTCATCTTCTTCATAATTTTAATCTTAGCGTCCAACCAAGATCGTTCGATACCTTGAGTGTATGCTCCTGTATCGGCATCGACATAGTTCTGTTGATAGTTTCCAGCAGCGGCAGCGCCAGGATTTTTGGTATGGATGGGCACAAGCGGGCTCAATGATTTTAGAGTGGCCACTATCCAAATCAAAAGGGACTCTAAAAAAACAAAAAAAAAAGGTCGCCCCGCGTCCCCCACTCTCTCTAACGCAATAAGCAGGGGCAAACGAAAACTTCCCTCTGTCCTAAGTGACGTCTAAAAAAAAAAGGTGATCGTTCTCTTGAAAGTAACATACCACCACTCTTTTCTATCACAGCTTTCCTAGCCAAGCCCCCCGGAGGACATTCCATTACAAAACCGAATCTATGAAATTTGGGGGGGCACCAGAGTAGGCACTCATATTTCTAGGTTGGGCCAGTGCACATACCCATGTTAACGCAATCTGCTATAGGTCCGCCATTCATCAGAGTGAATATGCAAACCGACTCTGACTTCCCTTTGGATAAGCGGTATGAGTGAGAAAAACGCATGCATTCATTATTAAAGGATTATACTACCTACCCGAAACTCAGGACATAAAGAACGAACTACGTGACGAATATTGTATAAATAATAAAAACATTTATATCATGAAGACGAACTTCAGACCATTCTATTTAATCATCACAGATGCAGCCACAAAACTAACAAAGTTACAAAAAATCCAATACTTAAGCTACGTACGGGGAAACTGGAAAAGGAGAAGACAAACAACTGCAGTTATCCAATACAAAAAGTGTAGGCAATGGGGGCATGCAACCTCCAATTGCTACAGGAAAACGCAGTGCCTCCATTGGGCCTTGCCGCATCAGACAGGAGAATGTACAAACCACAACAATCCAAAGTGGATTAATTGCGGTAAGAACCACCGCCCCACATATCAACAATGCCCAGTTTATCTATTATTATAATTATTATTTTAATAAAATTAATAAATTATCTAAATTAGGCCCAAGAAACAGTATACGATTTTTGTAGACCGTTAGATTTTGATATGAGGTAAAAATTAATATTAACAAAGTTTTTATATATCAGAAACGGAAACAGTCAGGGGCGACGAGGGTGAAATTAATTTATTAAAGGTACTATTGGGAATAGTAAATAGTATGTTAAAACTTTTTTAATTATAAATCTTACCTTTTGGCAAAATCTAGTGGTGTACAAAATTCGTTCATCGAAACTTTAACAATTACCGTACGAGACAAAGAAGTAGTCAAGCCCTTGGTAGTTCTTGACTATAATAAAGGCAAGGTATCTGTTGACCTATCCGATCAATTTGCCAGTTATGGGTCCTGTTTACGAAAAACAGTGTGGTATCATATCAAAAGCCTTTGAAATCATACTTGGTACTGCCGTCGTAAATGCTCATTTCCTTTACCAAGAAATTACAAGGGAAAAGATAACCTTACTTAACTTTTGCGAAGCCATTATCGATAAACTCTTGGAGTAAGATAAGAATAACATACAGTCATCTGAGAAAAAAAAAACAGCCTTAAAAAATCATGTATTTGAGAAACGTTCAAGAAGTGCGAGAGAGGGAAGAAAGTACTGCAAGGGCTGCTATCAGAAGAAAATGAGAAACGAGATTTCAAAGCATCCAGTTTCAGTTTCGAGCTCGAGAAGTCGAGCAGTCCAGAAGTATTTTAAAAGTGTTCTCCAAAGTGTTCTCAGTTCAAGTGTAGTGAAAGTTAAAATCTTCAAATCTACAGAGTGTGTCAAAGCGCTAAAAGGCCAGGTGAATTTAGTAACTTGGCCTTGCTGCGGCATATCTCTGCACGCCAGTAATGTGCTTGTGCTAAACCAAAAAGTGCAGTATTACAAATCAAGCGTGCATACTGCAGTATCACAAAATTTCAAACGAGTAGTTAGCCAAGGCGATATGGTTAGGGCGAACTTAGTAACCCTCTCCTAGCGGCGCACAGTGGTATTTTTAAAGTTTAAAATCAGTAAAAACATTTTTTTTGCACTATTTTGTTTATATTTTTTTTGATTAGTACTTACACAATAATAATAAAAACTAAATTTTAAGATATATCTACTTCATAATAAAAAAAAATAAACAAAAAAACATAACATCAATATTTGTTTTTTAAATCTTTATTCCCAACCAACTATAAAGTTCATTACAGGGAATTATAAACTTACTAACATAACATTATATAAAGTATTTTAAAGAAATAATAAGTTTAAAAAGTACTAATATAGCAAAAATGAAATTAAAAAAAAATTTACTTTTTAGAAAAAACTTTTTTTCGCATTTCAATAATTATAGATATGGCTGTTAGGAAGAATAGAAGTATGTATACAATAAAGTAACAAAAAACAAAAGTTTACTATACAAGGTCTATCAGATTCTTCCTCGTTCGCAGAGTCTTCATCATCGGTGCTCAAGCTAAACTCAGGCAGTTGAATGATTTGAATCACTTCTTGTGATAGTGTACTGGCTTTTTTCTTGCTAATTCTTCTCATTCCTGAGATCAGTGGATCTGAGGACACTAGCAAAATGTGAAAAAGATCTTCCATATTTTTTCTGGACTTTAAACAGACGTTCAGTGGTGGTGTCTAATAAATTTTGTAATGTTACTTGTGCCATAGTTTCTGTAACTGTAACAGCCTGTTCATCAGGATAGCATCGCTTTTTCGCTTCCAAGATTTTGTTGTAGACTGGATAAAGATCAATATTTCTTACTTTTGCTCCATTTCTAAGTTGAAGGTATTGATCTTTTGTTCATTTCATTTACAATCTATTATTAAAGCCAATGCTTCATCTGCAGTGTAAGCCAGTGTGCTTGAAGGTGATGGCATTTTCTTCATAAATTTAAGTGTTCGTGGGCTGGATGTTGAAGCTTTTCTTATAACATGAGCAACATTTCTTTGACCCTTCTTGGTGAAACTCATTTGTGTGGCGAAGGCCAGCTCTTCCGGTGAATGGGACGACATTAATTTTTTACTATATCTTTGTTTTGATCGAGTACTCAAAGTAGTAAAAATCTTCCTTGGACTCCTATAAGATGTTGGTGCGGCAGGAGAAATATGTTCAGCTCTATTAACATTTTGCTCAATAAGATTCCTTTTAAGCCATTCTTGATTACGTTGTAGAAAGCTTTTCATGTTTCTACCACTTGCCTTCCACCGATAAAACATTTTTTGACAGAAAAATGATATTTTGGTGGTAACTATCTCTTCAGTGCAATCTGGCAATTTAGAACGCACATAATCAATTAACTGTCTTTTGCTATCTGCAGTGGTAACCTGCAGTAAGTCGAGTTAGCTGCATTGATGCACCTAGAAAATTTTTTTTTTTTATTATTTCCGCACACCCACGCATATTAAGTTTAGTATCAAAATAAAGATAAAGGATAAGAGAAAAACTTGGGACGGAAAAAAGGGTACATTTTTTTTTCTACCATAATAAATATAGTATAAAACGAAAATATTGATTGTTTGGGCAGTATTTTTTTTTGGATATCACATACACTCACGAAACTTTAAACTATTCTTATTCACAATCTTTACTTACTTGAAGAATCACTTGACATGCTGGTACCAAATAATAACCCAAAAAACAAAAGCACAAATTACTGAAAAACAAAATTCGACTGATTGCAAAGGAATACACAGGGAAACTAATAGGTGATCTGGAGTAAGCTCAACTTTCAGTGTCGCTACCTGCTTAACAGGTACAAATATGAACAAATCCGACCAGCTTTAGCCTAATTGTTTATTTAAGAATAAATAATTTCTAGATAATGGATTTTGGGCCGTTTGTCGCCGTAAATTTAATTTTTAGACTACAGTGCGGCGGCGCTTCTCATAATTTTTGCAGTCAATAAGCAAAAATATTTTTTAAATTTGTACATACGTGCTCAGTGATACTGAAAAAGGAGAACCGTCAATAATCAATAATCCTCCCCCGGAAGCAGCCTCGGTTGTTTTCCGGAGGCACAGCCGAAAAATAGCCTAGGCTATTCAAGGCAAAACAAGAGCACAAATCAAATTTGTACATTTTGTATATATTTTTCTACTATTATTTTTTACCTTTTATTATTTTTAATTTTAAGTGTGGTTTTTACTTTTTGGATTCTCCCTGGTATCTCGTATACCAGGGTCCGCGAGGTTCCGTCCTCACTTGTAAAATCACCCGCCATTATCTGTGCACCTCGCACACTCCCAATTTTCGATTGAGCTCCCTGAATTACCTTGAAATAAAAATTATTTGGCAGCCATGTCGCCGCCAACTAATATACCAAAGAGATTAAAATCACTCCATCTGTCAGCCCGCCTGACAGCACAAAATATGCTGAATTAAAATCCAAGCATAAAGAATTAGTCAGCAACAAAATGCAGCACTTCAAGAAATGATTGAAAAACTGCAAAATCAAAATCAAATCACCCAACAACAAAATGGATTCATGCAAGAACAAAACCAAAAACTATCCCAACAAATCGAGTCTTGGACTCAACAAATTAGTCAACACTTTAATAAAAGTGTATCCACACCAGACGAAGAAAATGAAATTATGCAAATCGAAATACCAGAGGAAACTCCTGCCTCAAATATAGAATCCTCAAATCCAAAACCAAATATTCCCAAAACCACAAATAGTGGTATAATAAATTACATCAAAAAAGTACAAAACATAATCCAAACGTGACAGATCAGTCACCCTCTACACTGAGAGAAGATTCTTGCTGTCCTTATAAAAATCTTTATACCGCTTATAAAGAAAAATGCTAATATAGGGGAGAAAAGAAAAACTACCTGAGACAGTAAAATCCATTCGGCTGTAATTTCTTTGCTGTCGTAATAAAGTCACTTTATAAAGAATGATCACTTAGCTCAAGTAAACAAAAATGTTGTATTAGCAATGTAACTGACCATCGGCTATAAAGAGACTTTGCTAGAACAATAAAGATACTTTTCTACGCCATCTGCATCGTTATTGAAACAAGATTTTTTTTTAAATATCAGTATAACATTTTGCTATATTAGAAAGATTTTTTTATTTATTTCAAGAAAGTTACTTTGCTGCGTCAGAATGTACCTACTTACTTCAGGAACTCTTTTTAGCTATGGTAGCAAGTAAGCATTGCTATAATAGTACAGTGGTTTATTATGACAGCACCACTTATTTGCTATAATATGTGGGATGTGGCCCAAAAAAGAAGCCGTATATTTTGTTGAATTTTTAATATACTCTAGAGCAGCGGTTTTCAACCTGTGGTACATGTACCACTGGTGGTACATTTAATTATTTGCGGTGGTACGCAAAAACAGACCTAAAACGCAAAAGCCAGACCTAAAATCAGCACCAGATAACAAAAATTAAAAAAAAAGAAAAGAAATAAATATAAAAAACTAAAATATGGGAGCATTGGCAACCCTGTGTGAAATCTTTTAGAACTGCCCGCCGCGCCGGCAACACCGATTGGGCAATCGCGTAGCGGCGTATTCGCTTTTGCTTCAGTGTTTGTTTTACTTGATGAGTGACTTCACATGAGCCGCGCGCGCCTTGTCATTTTTATAGTAAAGTAATGGATAAATGGTTAAAGAGACCTGTAGAAGAGTGTTCTCTTCCAGGAACAAGTGATTTGCCATGTACTTCAAGCAATTTAACAAACGTGGATTTAAACTTAAATCGTAAAAAACAAAAAGTTACCAGACGATATGATTCAAATTATTTAAAAATGGGATTTTCATTTGTTGATGTTAACGAAGAACCACGCCCGCAATGTGTAATATGTTTTGAGATCTTTTCAAATCATTCGATGAAGCCGTCCTTGCTACAGCGCCATTTTAATTTGAAGCACAAAAATCTATCAGAAAAACCGCTAGATTTTTTTAAAAGGAAAGAAGTTGAACTTAAAGGTGGACAGAAGAAAATAGCTGCGTTTTCTACAAGCAACGAAAATGCTGTTAAGGCTGGTTTTTTGGCCAGTTTAAGAATAGCTAAGTGTGGAAAGCCCCATACAATTGGGGAAACGCTTATTTTACCAGCTGCCAAAGACATCGTAAATTGTGTTTTGGGGGAAAAGGCAGCCAAGCAATTGGATTTCGTTTCACTTTCTGATAATACAGTTAGTCGTAGAATACTTGTAATGGCCAATGATGTTAAAGAAACCGTCATAGAACAAATAAAGTCCAGTATCTTTTTCGCTTTACAAATGGACGAAAGTACCGATGTAGCAAATTTTGCCCAGTTGATGGTTTATTGCCGGTTTTTGCACGGAAATGAAATAAAAGAAGAATTTTTATTTTGCGAATCCCTTCCTTCTACAACAACATCGGTCGAAATATTTAATAAAGTGAATGATTTTATTACCAAACATGGTTTGGATTGGCTGAAGTGCGTGGGTATATGTTCAGATGGTGCACGTGCAATGACAGGAAAACATGGGGGTGTTGTAACAAGAATTAAAGCAATAGCACCGGAATGTGTTTTTATTCACTGTAGCATACACAGACAAGCTTTAGCAGCTAAGGAAATGCCAGATGAATTAAGACAGATCTTGAACGACGCTATTAAAGTAGTTAATTTTATTAAGTCAAGAGCTTTGAATTCAAGACTCTTTCGGCTCTTGTGTTCCGAAATGGGAAGTAATCACGACAGTTTGCTTCTACATACAGAGGTTAGGTGGCTATCAAGAGGAAAAGTATTATCCCGATTATTTGAGCTTCGTTCCGAAGTTCAAATATTTCTAGCTAAACAAAATCATGAGCTGAAAGACAAGTTTACTGACGAAGTTTGGTTATGCCAACTTGCATATCTTAGTGATATATTTAGCAGACTTAACGATTTGAATCTAGGTTTGCAAGGCAAACATACAACTCGCTTTGTTATTATTGATAAAGTCAAATCGTTCATAAAGAAGCTTGAACTTGTGAAATCAAGTCTTGAAAATAGATCTGTCCAACATTTTACAGCACTTGAAAGCTTCGTCATAGATAATGAAATTAATATCAGTTCTAAGGTACTGTTAAATTTCAAGATTCACCATGATAAATTAATCAAGCAGTTTAATGGGTACTTTACAGAAGATTATTCTGAATTTGAATGGATACGCAATCCCTTTTTTGTTGAGTCGCCGGTTCAGGGTTTATGTGCAACCGAACAAGAAAAACTGATTGATTTGTCGTGTGATGGTGAACTAAAATTAGAGTTTAAGCAGTGCGACCTCGGTGAATTTTGGGCAAGAAGGAATTCTGATTACCCTTCTCTTGCAAAACACGCTTTAAAATACTTAATACCCTTTTCAACGACATACATGTGTGAGAATGGATTTTCCGCGATGCTGTATATTAAGAATGTATACAGAAACAAACTTAATGTAGAACCTGATCTTCGGCTATATCTGAGTAACACAGAACCAGATATTAATAAATTATGTAAAAAAAGCCAAGCACAACCTTCTCACTAATGTTTGTCATTTTAAGTAAGTACCTCTAAGTATGAAACCTAAAAATGTAATAAAAAATATTTTTACTATTGTTCAATTTTATTTTATCCTTTGGTTAAAATTTCAGCATGGGTATTACAATTAATTAAATTACCTAGCTAGAAAGGTAGTATTTTAGTTAGGTGGTACCTAAAATTACAAAAAGTATTTTATGGTACATCACTCAAAAAGGTTGAAAACCGCTGCTCTAGAGAACATATTATGCTTAATAACACATTTATATAAACCAAGTTTTTTTACTTTGGATACGTAAGTTTAAAAAAATTTTGATTCATTTAAAATTGTGTTATTAAAAATAATATTTTCCATGCTATATCAAAAATTAAACAGAGTATAAAGCTTATTTTTCAGGTAACTCCATCATATTTTAAATTATGCAACTCCTCACGTCTGAATAGGTTGTCAAAGATTTGAAACTAAAAATTTTTTTTCTCTTTATTATTTAATACAACAGAAAACAACACTTCATAACCTAAAAATAGTTTTAGTTTTAGCTGCTTAAAAAAAACAATAATATTTTACTGCTTTTTTCTTTGAGTGGTTAAAACATATCTTATTAAAAATATCTGTTCACTTTAAATTTAAACAAATATCCAAAAGGGAATGCCGAAAAAACTTTTTTCTGCATCTAGTCCGAATATTAGGTAAAATAATAATTACATTGTGTTTTATTTAGAAAAAGAAAGTATTTCACTTTTGAGATACTTCTTAAAATCTTCCTTTTCAAAATCATACCGTGTCTAAAACTTTGGTAAGTTGACCACTAGGAAACAAAGGGTTAAGGACTTTTATTATGAATAGCATTTGCTAAATAATTACTAATTTTCTTTTCTCTAAAACTTGACTCACACAAAAATTATTATTAAATAAACAACAGTTTAACTAAACACATAACATAAAAAAACTAACATAAAACTAAAATAACTTTGGTCTTTTAACACTGATATTAAAAATCTACACTGTCATTGATGTCACAATCCAATAAAGCACTGCACACTGCACTGAGAAAAGCTTCAGCAAGAAATTCTTTGCTAAGATTATTTTGGCTGTAATATTAAATTTTTAACCTACGATAGCAAAATGAATTTCTTATTGCAAAAGAAACAATTTACCTGAAAACTCTTTATACCCGTTACAAAAATCTTTGCTATTATAGAAAACTTACATTATGATAACAGCTAAGTAAGTCTTTCTAAAAAATTATTTTCTAGGACTACAATTTGCTTTGCTGGGGAAGTAATGCAGTTTGCTGCTTTTAAAAAAAATCTTTATAAAGAAATCTTTTCTAGCGCTCTAAAGAGTTTTTAAAGGGGTAGCAAAATTTTTTGTTGGAATTGGGAAATTCGTAACTGTTCGGTTCAAATCGGATTATTTCGTGGTGACGAATTCAGTCTGATTGGGTCAATTTTTATATTACGCACCAGTCGTCCCGTTCCTGTCTCCAGATCTTCATGTCTTTAGGTCTTCATTTTATTTAAGATATTTAGATGCTCGTTCCTTCATAAAGTAAAATGGTCGCATCGGTGGCTGTTGTTGGTGATCATTACGACTCGACATTTGTCTCATTTTTTCCAATAAAACTTGTCTTGGCTCAAAAATGTTTCCAGTGTGCAGTGCTTTATTGGATTGTGACATCAGACAGTGTAGATTTTTAATATCAGTGTTAAAAGACCAAAGTTATTTTAGTTTTATGTTAATTTTTTTATGTTATGTGTTTGTTTATTTAATAATAATTTTTGTGTGAGTCAAGTTTTAGAGAAAAGAAAAATAGTAATTCTTTAGCAAATGCCATTCATACTAAAAGTCCTCAAACTAAAAGACAACTTACCAAAATTTTAAACACTGTATGTTTTTTAAAAGAAGATTTTAAGAAATATGGCAAAAGTAAAATACTTTCTTTTTCTAAATAAAATACAATGTAATTATTATTTTACCTAATATTCAGGCTAGATGCAGAAACATGTTTTTTCGGCATTCCCTTTTGGATATTTGTTTAAATTTATAGTGAACAGATATTTTTAATAAGATATGTTTTAACCACTCAAAGAAAAAAACAGTAAAATATTATTGTTTTTTAAGCAGCTAAAACTGAAACTATTTTTAGGTTATAAAGTGTTGTTTTCTGTTGTATTAAATAATAAAGAGAAAAATAATTTTTTTTAGTTTCAAATCGTTGATAACCTATTCAGACGTGGGGAGTTACATAAAGTAAAATATGATGGAGTTACCTGAAAAATAAGCTTTATACTATGTTAAATTTTTGATATAGCATGGAACATATTATTTTTAATAACACAATTTTAAATGAATCAAAATTTTTTGAAACTTCCGTACCCAAAGTGAAAAAACTTGGTTTATATAAATGTGTTATTAGGCATAATAAGTTTTCTAGAGTATATTAAAAATTCAACAAAATATACGGCTTATTTTTTGGGCCACCCCACATATTATAGCAAATAAGTGGTGCTGTCATAATAAACCACTTTACTATTATAGCAATGCAAAGTTGCTACCTTAGCTAAAAAGAGTATCTGAAGTAAGTAGGTACATTCTGACCCAGCAAAGTAACTTTCTTGAAATAAATAAAAAAATCTTTCCAATATAGCAAAATGCTATGCTGATATTGAAAAAAAAATTCCTGTTTCGAGAACAATGCGGATGGCGTAGAAAAGTATCTTTACTGTTCTAGCAAAGTCTCTTTATAGCCGATGGTCAGTTACTTTGCTAATACAACATTTTTGTTTACTTGACCTAAGTGATCATTCTTTATAAAGTGACTTTATTACGACAGCAAAGAAATTACAGCCAAATGGATTTTACTGTCTCAGGTAGTTTTTCTTTTGTCCCCTATGTTAGCATTTTTCTTTATAAGCGGTATAAAGATTTTTATAAGGACAGCAAGAATCTTCTCTCAGTGTGGAAACATTTTTGAGCCAAGACAATGTTTATTGGAAAAAATGAGACAAATGTCGAGTCATAATGGTCACCAACAACAGCCACCGATGCGACGATTTTACTTTATGAAGGAACGAGCATCTAAATATCAGAAAAAATGAATACCTGGTCCTGAAGACATGTGGAGACAGGAACGGGACGACTGATGCTCAATATACAAATTGGCCCAATCAGACTGAATTTGTCACCACGAAATAATCCGATTCGAACCGAACACTGAGAAAAGCTTCAGCAAGAAATTCTTTGCTTAGATTATTTTGGCTGTAATATTAAATTTTCAACCTACGATAGCAAAATGAATTTCTTATTGCAAAAGAAACAATTTACCTGAAAACTCTTTATACCCGTTACAAAAACCTTTGCTATTATAGAAAACTTTCATTATGATAACAGCTAAGTAATTATTTATAAAAAATTCTTTTCTAGGACTACTATTTGCTTTGCTGAGGAAGTAATGCAGTTTGCTGCTTTTAAAAAAAATCTTAATAAAAAAAATCTTTTCTAGCGCTCTAAAGAATGTTTAAAGGGGTAGCAAAATTTTTTGTTGGAATTGGAAAAATCGTAACTGTTCGGTTCGAATCGGATTATTTCGTGGTGACAAATTCAGTCTGATTGGGCCAATTTTTATATTGAGCATCAGTCGTCCCGTTCCTGTCTCCACATGTCTTCAGGTATTCATTTTTTCTGATATTTAGATGCTCGTTCCTCGTCGCATCGGTGGCTGTTGTTGGTGACCATTATGATTCGACATTTGTTTTCTTTTTTCCAATAAACATTGTCTTGGCTCAAAAATGTTTCCAGTGTGCAGTGCTTTATTGGATTGTGACATCAATGACAGTGTAGATTTTTAATATCAGTGTTAAAAGACCAAAGTTATTTTAGTTTTATGTTAATTTTTTTATGTTATATGTTTAGTTTAACTGTTGTTTATTTCATAATAATTTTTGTGTGAGTCAAGTTTTAGAGAAAAGAAAATAAGTAATTCTTTAGCAAATGCTATTTATACTAAAAGTCCTTAAACTAAAATACAACTTACCAAAGTTTTAAACACGGTATGATTTTTAAAAGGAAGATTTTAAGAAATATCTCAAAAGTAAAATACTTTCTTTTTCTAAATAAAATACAATGTAATTATTATTTTACCTAATATTCGGGCTAGATGCAGGAAAAAGTTTTTTCGGCATTCCCTTTTGGATATTTGTTTAAATTTAAAGTGAACAGATATTTTTTAATAAGATATGTTTTAACCACTCAAAGAAAAAACAGTAAAATATTATTGTTTTTTTAAGCAGCTAAAACTGAAACTATTTTTAGGTTATGAAGTGTTGTTTTCTGTTGTATTAAATAATAAAGAGAAAAAAAAATTTTAGTTTCAAATCTTTGACAACCTATTCAGACGTGGGGAGTTGCATGATATAAAATATGATGGAGTTACCTGAAAAATAAGCTTTATACTATGTTTAATTTTTGATATAGCATGGAAAATATTGTTTTTAATAACACAATTTTAAATGAATTAAAATTTTTTGAAACTTACGTATCCAAAGTAAAAAAACTTGGTTTATATAAATGTGTTATTAAGCATAATATGTTCTCTAGAGTATATTAAGAATTCAACAAAATATACGGCTTCTTTTTTGGGCCACACCCCACATATTATAGCAAATAAGTGGTGCTGTCATAATAAACCACTTTACTATTATAGCAATGCTTACTTGTTACCGTAGCTAAAAAAGAGTTCCTGAAGTAAGTAGGTACATTCTGACGCAGCAAAGTAACTTTCTTAAAATAAATAAAAAAATCTTTCTAATATAGCAAAATGTTATACTGATATTGAAAAAAAAATTCTTGTTTCAATAACGATGTAGATGGCGTAGAAAAGTATCTTTATTGTTCTAGCAAAGTCTTTTTATAGCCGATGGTCAGTTACTTTGCTAATATAACATTTTTGTTTACTTGAGCTAAGTGATCATTCTTTATAAAGTGACTTTATTACTACAGCAAAGAAATTACAGCCAAATGGATTTTACTGTCTCAGGTAGTTTTTCTTTTGTCCTCTATGTTAGCATTTTTCTTTATAAGCGGTATAAAGATTTTTATAAGGACAGCAAGAATCTTCTCTCAGTGAACAGTTACGATTTTTCCAATTCCAACAAAAAATTTTGCTACCCCTTTAAACACGTTTTAGAGCGCTAGAAAAGATTTTTTTATAAAGATTTTTTTCAAAAGCAGCAAACTGCATTACTTCCTCAGCAAAGCAAATAGTAGTCCTAGAAAATAATTTTTTTTAAATACTTACTTAGCTGTTATCATAATGTAAGTTTTCTATAATAGCAAAGGTTTTTGTAACCGGTAGAAAGAGTTTTCAGGTAAATTGTTTCTTTTGCAATAAGAAATTTATTTTGCTATCATAAGTTGAAAATTTAATATTACAGCCAAAATAATCTTAGCAAAGAATTTCTTGCTGAAGCTTTTCTCAGTGTACCTCATCAAAGGAAAATTCGAACAAAAAAACAAGATCCAAAAAACCCAGATATTGTCCCAATAGTAGTACATTCCACTGACAAATGGAAAGCTATTGTACAAATGCTTAAAGAAAGAAACCTAGATATCGACAATATCAAAACCACTTTCTATGGAATCTCATTCACTCCCAAAAGTGCAGATATCCACAGAACTATCACAGAAATCTTCAAAGACAACAAAATTCAATATCATACTTATCTGCTCCCAGAGCAAAAATTACTAAATGTAATTATAAGGGGAGTAGACCTAAATATACCTATCAATGAAATTAAGGAAGAACTCCTTGCTATGGGCTTTCACCCACAAGTTTCGCAAAACCTCGCCACTTATCAAAGTTCTAGTTCCCAAAAATGAGAAACATATTTTTAACATCACCCACTTAATGTATCTTGCAGTAACAATAGAAACGCAAAACACAAAACAAACTCACATTAGTCAGTGTCATAGGTGCCAACAGTATGGACACTCTCAGTCCTGCTGTCAGGTCCAACCCAGGTGTCATAAATGCGCTGGCAACCATCAATATCAGCAATGCAAAAAATCCTTGGAAACCCCCCCTAAATGTGTCAATTGTCTAGAGGAACACCCATCAAACTTTTCTGGCTGCCCGAAAAATCCGAATAATAAATCCCCAGCCAGAAAAGTTACCAATCAATTATCCTTCGCCAACGTCACTGGCAAAAATAATACAAATACTGCTAACCCACCACGCAGTAATAATCAAATAAATATCTCAAATCAAAACCAAACTCAAAATCAAAATCTGACATCAAATCTAAATGCAATAGGCAATAATAACCTCCTTAGTACACTGCTAGCCGCCGATCCTAAGGAGATCGAAACCAAACTCTTAAATATTTCAAACACAGTCGCTAATAATCCAATACTCATGAAACTATTAAATTACAATGGCTAATATAATCAAACCCAATTACCTATTCATAATATCCTGGAACGCCAACTCAGTAATTAATAAAAAATATGAATTAAGCGACTTCCTACATGAAAACAATGTAGACGTCGCTCTCTTGCAAGAAACATTCCTTAGGCCCGGTAATAATTATTTAAATATTGCAAATTATACCACCTACAGGCAGGATAGACTGGACCGACAGGGGGGAGGGACAGCTATCCTAATTAAAAATAACATCCATCACCATTTATTAAACACTCCGCAACTCCAAGCTATTTAAGCTACTTCCATTCAAATAAATATGGCCGATGGTCCAATAAAAATCACTTCAGCTTATAGACCCCCCCAAAGAGCTCTCACTCCCCAAGACATGGAAGAACTTTTCAATAATAACGACCCGACATTAGTGGCAGGCGATTTCAACGCCAAACATAGAACATGGGGATGTCGCAGGTCAAATGCTAATAGAAATTTTCTCCTCCAATATATGCAAGGAAATTTAATAAATATCCAAGCTCCATTAGAACCTACCCATTGTAGTGTCCATGGAAATGATATCCTAGACATAGGACTTACCAAAAATTTTCATTATAACATCGTAACAAATGTAATCAATGATTTAAGTTCCACCAGTGACATTTTCACTTGGTTTGGTCTACGAACCAAACAATATCACTACTTCAAAAACAATAGACTGGCAAACCTTCAAAGTACATCTCTCCGAAAATGGTACAATAAATACAGATATTATAAATAACATCGAAAGTTTAGATCAAGCAGTTGATCTCCTCACTGAAAAAATCAAAAAATTCACTTGAATACTCAACTCAAACTTTTCATCATAATTTAAAAAACCCGTATGGTCTGCCTGCAGACATACGACAAAATATCACAGAAAGAAATAGACTTAGAAGAAGGGCTAAAGCCACACAAAACCCAATATTCACACAGCAAGCTAATCAACTCACCAATGTCATTAAAAGACAAATCAACGAATATAAAAATAATCAATGGGAAGAATTTTTAACCGAACTCGATCCTCAAAACAATAACTTTTGGAAAGTGACAAAAACACTTCAAGGCAATAGGAAAATATCAGTCCCCCCTCTCCATGGGAGAGATGGAATAGTCTATACAGAGGAAGCGAAAGCCATCAATGCCTTCGCCGACTCTCTAGAACTGCAATTTCAACCAAGCGAAAACATTGACGATGATATTGATAGGGAGGAGAGGATTGAAGCTCAAGTTCAAAACCTCATTCCCCTCAATAATCAAAATATAAGTCCTATTAATCCAACAAATGCAGATGAAATTAAATTTATCATAAAAAATTCCAAAACAAAAAAGGCACCAGGATGCGATAAAATCAGCAACAAAGCATTAAAAAATCTTCCCGATAATGTCATCAATCATTTCACCGATATAATCAATGCATCCTTTCTACTTAGGAAATTTCCAAGTAGCTGGAAACAAGCTGAAATCATAATGTTGCCCAAAGCCGACCAAAATCATACTTTCCCTCAAAATTGGAGGCCAATCTCCCTCCTTCCTGCCCTTTCAAAAGTCACTGAAAGAATCTATCTGAAAATATTAAAAACAATAGTCACTGATCAATATATTGCCCGACGAACAATTCGGCTTTAGAGCCGGACACTCCACCGAACACCAATTAGCCCGTCTGGTGGAAAATACCACCAATGGTTTAAGACGAAAGGCCTCAACGGGTCTTATCGTACTTGATATACAAAAAGCCTTTGACAAAGTTTGGCATCCTGGCATCATATAAAAATTATTCTTCACATTCAATATACCGATAGCCCACACACAATTCATACATTCATTTTTAGAAAATAGAAAATTTGCAGTTAAAATAAATAATTCAATTTCACAATCTCATACTATGGAGGCTGGCCTACCTCAAGGCTCAGCTCTCTTCCCAGAATTATATAATATCTATACAGCAGACCCACCCAGAAATGCCAAATTATCAATTTTTGCCGATGATAAAGGTATATATACCACTGCAAAACATCCAAGAGCCATTCACTTAGCACTCCAAAGGCGAATAGATGCCTTGAGTGATTGGCTCCAAAAATGGAAAATACAAATAAGTCCAGAAAAAACACAAGGGCTAATCATATCACGCAGGAGAAACTTTCAAGTACAACCAGTGGAGGTGGATGGCACCCAGATTAAGTGGGGAGACTCACTGAAATATTTGGGTGTCACCATCGACAAAAAACTGTGCTGGGACGTATATATCAACAACCAAATAAAAAAAGGCAATCGTTCATTCGGCAGTCTTTATCCCCTCTTGGGCAGAAAAAGCAAATTAAATTTGAAAAACAAATTACTCCTATATAAACAGGTTATTAGACCCAAATTACTATATATGGCTCCATGATATGGAGCCAAGCAGCCAAAGTAAGACACAAAAAATCCAAATCCTACAAAATAAAGTACTAAGATCTATTGTCAATGCTCCCTGGTACATAAGAAATGTTGACCTACACAGGGACCTACAAATACCTATGATCAAAACTTACATGCAAGAACAACACAGAAAGTTCATGATAAAAATTAGAAACCATCCAAATCCAATAATTCAAAATGCATTTAATATAAATCCAATCCATGAAATCCAACGAGGCAGACACAAAAGTCTCTGCACACCTATTACGTGAATAAAAATAAGAAGTACAACAATAATAAAAAATTTCTGACAAAATTAAATAAATCAAAATCAGCCTAACTCACGTATAGGCTATTCCAAATAAAACCGCGTAAGAGTGCTGCAAGCACTACATAGCGCAAATAAATTCACACTTTACTTTTACTTTTAAAATATCTTTATTTATTTACTCTATTACTACATGTCATTTTACTTTACAATTTGTAGTTTGTAGCTGGACTTCTAGCAACTTGCCAGGACATTCGTCGGAGCAACGCTCCAACGGGGCTGGTATAAATCCTTTAGGTAAAAGTGAAATTGACTTTAAATAAATGATTTTGGTCAGTTCCAGTAACCCATACACTGCCATGAAAGAATTCTATTTTAGCTATTGCCTTGATTGTGTGTTTGTTTGCGATTGGGACTTTATAATAATAATAATTTATTGCTTGGTGTTTGCTGGAAAAACGTTTTGAAAAAACCAGCATGAATTTTCTCAGGTACTCAGTAGCTAAATTTTGTCAAAAAGGCTTAAAAGTAGTTTGCTGCATAATGTAGGAGGGGGTTTGGGAGTGGGTGGGGCCTGATGTATGTGGTTTTAGAATTGAAAATTGGAAAAATGTTGATTTTATCTATCTTGCCGGAAAATGGGAAGCCTGTGGTAGATTGGTTTATGTGTTACGCTATCTGTATGCCTTATGTGTGTGATGTTTTGTGTTAATAGCGCGTTTTGTGTGTGTGTTTCATAGAACTTGTTTGAAATATTGTGTACAACGTATTGTATTAAGTATGGAGTATTTGTTGCGTTATGTAATAGTCTTAGTGAAGTCGTTCTGCGAGCTAAAAGAATTTGTCTAAGTACTATGTTTTGTAGTTTTTGTAGTCTGTTGTATTGTTCATTTGACATGCTGCACCATACAGGTGCAGCATAGGTCAGTATTGGTCTAATTAATTGATTATAAATTGTTTGTTTGTTATGTGGTGATAAAAATGATCTGAAGTTTAATAGTTTATGTAGTTGTGCGGTTGCGTGGTAGAACTTTTGTGTTAAGTGTGTTGTGTTGTGTACGAAATTTAATTTTCTATCTAGCGTAACGCCAAGATATTTAATTTTTTCTTTCGGTTCTATAGGAGTATTGTTTATTATGAGATGTTGGTTGATGTGAGTGTTGAGTCTTTTTCGTGTGATGTTAAGGCATTCACATTTGTCTCCGTTTATTTCCAATTTCCATTTCTTGTACCATGGAAGGAGAATATTGAGGTGATTTGTAATGTGCTGCCTAGCCACGTTTGCGAAGAATGAGCTTGCATGGATTAGCACATCGTCGACAAAAATGGCTAGGTTCGAGTTTGGAAAGCGTGGGATGTCAGCTGTATAGAGGTTAAATAAGGGAGCGGCCAGGGTGGTTCCCTGTTGTAGACCCGCGTGCAATCTTACCGGAGAAGATAGTTCGTTGCCAACTTTAACTTTTAGGGATCTGCCGATTAAATAGGAATACATCAGTGATATAAAATACAAGGGGAACTCATGGAAAGTTGCTAATTTAAAGACCAGTCCGTTGATCCACACATTATCAAAAGCTTTACTGACATCGAGCGACAGAAGCACAGTACACTGTTGTTGGTTCATTTTGTTTATTGCTGTTTGAGCCACATGTGCTACTAACAGTGCTGCGCTTCTGCCTTCTCGAAAGCCAAATTGTTCTTCGGGAATGTGCCGATCTAGCTTCCTGGTCCTTATTCTCTTGTATATTATTTTTTCTGCTACTTTCCCGAGTGTGCTCAGTAAAGCTATTGGCCTGTACGATTCCGGTCTTATAGCGGGTTTGCCAGGCTTTAAAACTGGTATTATAATGGCTTTTTTCCAGTGACTTGGGAAGTGTTGCAGAATTATGATGGAGTTTATAATATACAAGAGTTTTATAACAGCTTTTCTTGGCAGATTTTTGATGAGTATATTTGCTATTTGGTCTTCACCAGGAGCTTTATTATTTTTAAGCTCCCTTATTACTCTACACAGCTCTAGTGGAGTGGTTAGTAGGGTGGGTAGGATTTGTGGAGGAATGGGGTATTTTGATTTAGTAAATGAATTTGCTATGTTGGTGATGAGATTTTGCTCAGGTATGGTGTTAGGTGAACCTGCGCATGCCTGGGAATATTGTGCAGCTAGTGTTTCCGCCTTTTCTTTGTTTGTTTGAGGTGTTTGTGTAAAAGACGGAATATTGTCTTGTTTGTTTTTTGTCTTGCGTAATAGAGTCCATAGTGTATTGTCTCTAGTCGAGGCGTTTGTTAGTATGGTTGTCCACGTTCGGTTTTTGTGTTCTTGTATTCTTTGTCGTATTTCGTTTTTTAGTTGGTTTGTTAAGTCTCGATCTTGTATTCTTCTATGTCTCTGCCATCTTTTTCTGATGGTGTTCTTGTAGTTTATTAGGTTTTGTATGTCGTTTGGTAATTTGTCAACTCTTTGTACTAGTTTTACCTGTTTTGCCGTTCGGTTTCTAGCAGTTTGTATGTTTTTTGTTAGTTTGTCTACTTCCTGTTCTAGTTGTTCTACAGTTGTAATGTTATTGTTAATTTGTATGTTTGTATTTAGTATTTGTCTGTATTGGGTCCAGTTTATGTTATTGTATAACCATGTCGTTGGTTTGTCGTCTTTTATAATGTTAGTTTGCCAGTTTAGAAGAACTGGGAGGTGATCCGATGAGAGTTCTTCTAAAACTGTAGTATCTGGCAGGTTTGGTATGTTTTTGTTGAGTACTACGTCCAAATAGGAATGTCTTATTCTTCTTGGTGGGTAACATGTAGGTACTGGTGGTAGTAGTATTTGTAAGTTATAGTCGTCAATGTATTGTCTTAGTATTGTGCCATGTCTATTAGCTGCAAAATTGTGCCAGGATTCGTGTTTTGAATTTAGGTCACCCAACACCATCACTTTTGCACCTATTTGAAAAATGTTTTCAAAATCCTGGTAGTGAATTCTATGTGGTTCTGGGGGTGCGTAGCAGCTTGATATTATCACATCATTTTTAAGTTTAATTGAAATGTTTTCAATGGCTGAAGGCACGTTATTAAGTTTTTGAAATGGGATGGAATTTTTAATTAGAATAGCTACGCCTCCCCCATGAGGATTTCTATCGAATCTGTGCATTTGATAGTTTCTGATTTTAGGCTGTCTATTTTGACTCAATCTAGTATCTTGAATGCAAATAATGTCTACCTTGTACCTAAGTAAAAAATGCTTTAGTTCTTCAATTTTTCCGCAGATACCGTTAGCATTCCAAGTGATTATTTTTAGTGAACTACGGAAGGCTAATTTGATAGTTGTTTAGATTTTGTCCCATCATGGACATCATGGTTGAGACTCGCTCTTCTTGTGTATTAGCCTTACGTAGTTCCTTTGAGCAATCATTTAAAAATCTTACAAATTCGCTAATATTTATGAGACTGTTGAATTCCTTCATAGCACTGAATAGGTTACTTGCCTGATTCAATCCTAAACTCTCTTTGTTAGGGTCGTTGCCTTGTGGACGTGTCCTGACCAGTTGCGGATGGTCCGTCTCATAGTCACTTTCTTCAAGGGGTGGTTGTGGTAGATTCCTTCTGGGGGGTTAGTGCTGGGGGTGGACGACATTTGCCCTGTCGCCTGATGGACTATTTGGCCTGATCTGGTTCCAATAATTTATTCACGGTAGTGGCGAAGGTATATATTTTGTTTGTACAGTTTTCTTTGTTTGGTTTTTAGTTATTTGCTCCGTTTTAAATATGTACGCTGGGCAAGTGTGTGACGATGCCCTGTGATTTTTGCTGCAGTTTATGCATTTTTGTTGGCTGTTATTGCATGTATTTGTACGGTGATTTTCGGAGCAAATCAGACATCTAGTTAGTCTGTGGCAGTTGGTCGTTGCATGACCCCATTGGCCGCAGTTTTTGCATTGCATTATTTGGCTGCTTTGTTTTCTTCTTTTCCACTTGATGCTGACGTAACTTAGATACCTGATTTTCTCGAGTTAGGTGAGTTTTATGTCTGCTTCTGTTACTACTATGTAGAGCGGTCTGTATTTAGTTTGCATAATATGTATGTTTTTTGTCTTGATATTGTGTGTTTGCGAAAGTTCTTGTTTTATTATTTTTCGGGGTGTTAGTGCGAGCCCATGGATACTTTAAAAAATATTATGGTGAGAACGAACCATTATGTTTTTTGGACACTTAAGAGTGATTTCGATTTTTAAACTTTAAAAATTTCTCGGGAAGTTGGTGCAAACCCATACTAACTTTAATACTTATTTAGGTCGGACCTTGGATTTTGGAATATTTACGTACGATTAGAGTTACTATTACATTTTCTTGGTAGAACATGGGTGGGCTAAAGTGAAAAACTGATTTGTTTGATCAAAGAGTATTTGTAATCATTCCTTAAATGTGCCAGCACATTTTCTCAGTAGAAAATGTGTGGACTAGAGTGAGAATAAGTAAAGGAACGAGTAAATAATAGTTATTTACGATATAAGTGTTGCAAAGATTCATATTACAACACGAGATATTAAAGTTGTCAAACGAGGCGTCAGCCGAATTTAATAATACATCGAGTGTAGTAATATGAATTTACAACAAGAATATAGTACAACATTTTATCCACTTTCATCTATGAATAAAAATATTTGGTAACAGGCATTTTTAAAAATAAAAATGCACATGTAAAAATGCACCTGCTATTAAGTTTACTAATCAAGTTTTTTATGTTTGTTACCTTTCGCATAGTCACTGTTTCGCATGGTTATTGTCGAAACTTTGTCAAACAAATTCAAAAATATAAAAAGCGTTTTTCGAAATGAGCTATTCTGATGGAAGTTTACACTCTGATATAGAAGCAGCGGCAAACAAAGCGATCTCAAGTTTAGTTCCGATAAAATCCAAGGCCCGGTATGAGTTGGAGTATCAGAAGTTTGAAGATTGGTGCAAAGCTAACAAAATAAACAGTTTCAGTTTCAGTTTCAGTCGAGCTTAGTCTCTCGATGTGTTCAGTAGTGTTCTCTTCAATCTCCAGTATCCAGTAGTGTCAAAGTGTTTAAAGTGTGTCAGTGAAATTTCTTCAGAGTGTTTAGCCAAGGCATATATATGGTAGGGGTGAATTGAGTAACCTCTACCCGCGGCGGCGACGCATCTCTGCGTATTTTACGCTTGAAAATCCATAATTTTCAAAAACAAGTGAAAAGCTGTGCAAATCAAAGATACTAGCAAGGTGTTAGCCAAGGCAATATGGCAAGGGTGAACTGACGTAGCCCTTGCCTAGCGGCGGCGCATCTTTGCGTTATTGTGCAAATTACAAAAACATTTAGCCTTTTCAATGTATCTTATAATACAGAGAACACGAGAAATCAAGATTTAAAATCAAAGCACAGTCACCCCCGGAAGCAGCTTGCTGCTCTCCGGAGGCTTATCAAAGTCCGGGCCTTTTCCGGCAAGAGTCGCAGTGTTTCACACTGCTTTTATAAATTCTTGTACCTTTTAATATTTTTTGGTAAATTTTTTATTATTTTGGAATTAAGCGTCTGGTGTATACCCCGGCTTATATTTTTAAAAAATTTTTTGTATCGGTATTGCCTAGTATATACTAGCTTACCATTTTGGGTTTTGGGTAGGGTTTTTTGGATGTTCCTTGATATATCGGTATCAAGGTCCGCCAGAGGTTGTGCCCTCAATTCGAACTCACCTGCCACCTTCTGCGTGCCACACGCAATCCCGATTTTTGCTGAGTTTTTCCCTGATTACCCTGTTTGTTATTAGGCGACCATGGCGCCTCCGGTAACCAATATACCAAAAAGACTAAAAACCACTGTCAATACCCATGACACCTCAAAATACTCCGATCTAAAGATCAAGTATAAAGAAACAGTGAAACAAAATGCTGAGCAAAAAGCTCAAATTGCTTCACTCCAAGAAACAGTAAAGAATTTAGAAATTCAAAATCAAACAACTCATAGTCAGATTCTGTTCATGCAAGAACAAAATACAAAACTCTTACAAAAAATTGATTTGTTATCCCAGCAGCTCAATGCTTATTTCAATAACAATCAAAAAATATCTGAAGAAGAACAGAATATGCAAATCGAAACGTCTGACTTAGAAGCCGAGGTAAATAATATCTCCCCAGCTGTTCCTGAACAGACTGAGGTCTCGCAGCCAAATATTCCTAAAACATCAAATCCTGGTAGTATAATAAATTATATAAATAATGGTACCAAATATAATTCAAAAGTGGATGATCAATCTCCCTCTACTTCTAAAGAGGAAAATCCAAAAGTTATAAAACAGTCAAATACAGTCAAAAATAAAAATCAACAAAATCAACAAAATCCTCCAAGAAATCCAGAAATAGTACCTATTGTAGTCCATTCTACTTCCAAGTGGAAGCCAATAGTCCAAATGTTACATTCATTTAATCTAGAAATCGAAAACATCAAAACTACCTTTCATGGTATTTCATTTACACCAAAAAATCCGGATGGTCATAGAGCCATTACGACTCTTTTCAAAGAAAATAATATCGAATTTCACACCTACCTGCTTCCTGAGCAAAAACTCCTAAATGTTATAATTAGAGGTGTAGATCTCAATATACCTATAGACGAGATAAAAGAAGAATTGATAGCTTTGGGTTTTCACCCACAAGAGGTTTATCGATTAAAAACAGGTAAATACCGAATTAAATGACACGACCGACAAAGCTTCTTTTAAAAAACGTTTATTGTTACAAAAAGGGCTTAACTTAACTTATACTTAAAGTAAAAAGACTTAAAAACTACGATGAACAATTAATACGAACAGCAAGTAGCTTTGACACGAAATTAATGTTAAAGTTTAATATTCAATATTTGCTTTCATATAAACTAATTAGTCTATTCAGCAGTTATGGCTGGTCTTGGGATATTACTCCTCCACCCTGAGATCTTTCAACGTCCTCGTTGATAATCTTTTGAAGGGTTTTAATAGGGATAGCTTTCAAATACTTGTGATTTCTCCAATGATAGATACAGCTCGTGCAATATAGCTTGAGCTCTAACTTTTGGGTGCGCAGTAAACAGGTGGGAGGAGCTAGCCGAGAGCTCATTATTTTGATGATCTTTGAAACGCACACTTCTGTACAGTCTGTCAGAAAAGTAGGACGTTCATTGGAAAAAAAGTTATTACTATATTTATTTGTAATAATGCCTTTTAAAAGTAAAGTCTTAAACCGAGTATTGAGCGGTCAAAGCCGTGAAATAGTTTATAATTTAATAAAATTTATGCAACAAGAGGCAGATACAGGAAGACCAGAAATTGATATCAGGAAGGTTCACGAACGTGTTTCAGCCGCTACAAAGATTAGTCTAAGCGCAATTAAACGAATTAAGCAAGAAGCCAAAAATATCGAATCCGGAGCAGTTAAATCTTTTTCCACGCCAAACAAAAAGCGTGAAAACAGAAAAAGCTTGAAGCGATGAAACAGACGAAGGCGTAAAACAACCTGTATCAAAGGGCACACGCCTAATAATCGTAAACGCTGGAGGAGAAGATGGTTTTGTGCCAAATTCATACGTCAGATGGAAGTCACACTGTAGTACTGGGGATTACCACAATAAAATGAACTACGAAAATTATGAAAAGTGGGTAAAAAACAACCTAGTGCCGAATTTACGCCCGAACAGTGTAGTAGTAATCGACAATGCGCTATATCATAATAAGCAAAATAATAAGGGCCCTACATCTGTAACAAAAAAAGAAGACATGAAAACGTCGTTACGCGAGAGAAATATTCCATTTGACGAAAAAATGTTAAAACCACAACTCTACAGTTTAATTAAAATGAGGAAACCAACGGAGAAAAGTTATAAGATTGATGCAATATTTTCCAGTGCGGGGCACACCGTGGTTCGACTACCTCCGTACCACCCTGATCTTAACCCTATTGAACTAGTGTGGGCACAGATGAAAGAGTTTGTGGCCACAAGAAACGTCACGGTTAATCTAACAGATGTTATGAAATTAACCGATACTTTTTTTGAACAATTTTCGGTGGACCAGTGGAAATCACGTTGCGAGCGAGCAAAAAGATTTGAATTAGAGTATATGGAAAATGAACCCATGGTGGATATTGTTGTAGAAAACCTAATAATACATTTGAATGACACTGACAGCAGTTCAAGCGAAGACTCTGATGATTATGTAAGCGAGGGTTCTCTGTCCGGAATAGAAGAATTAGACAGATGAAACTGATAAATATTATATAATAGTCATACATGTACTTTTAAAACTTAGACTCTTAATATGTTATGTACATACATCTTTAATTATATAAAGCCGAAATTGTGTCGGCCATAATAAAATTATAAAAAAAACAGGGATGCGAAGTAATAAATGCTCATTAAATATGGAAAACCCATTACTGAGGATTACCAACAATTTAAACACATATGAATAGATGCAAATATGTATATTGTTTCGAGAAAGGGTAGCCATAAAAGCATAATAAACACATAATTAGGCCATATTATGCAAAAAGCAACTAACCCTCAATGTATCTAAGTTTGCACGGTCAAAATATATAAAATAATTTTACTGTTAGAATAATAGAATTACAATATAATTTACATATTGAATAGTTAAGTTTAGTGTTGAAAAAATTTCCGATAATTTAAATTATTATAAAAATAATTAAAAGGAATTAACTATTTTGTTGGTTGGTTGATTTTTGCATAACAGGGCCCAATTAGCAAACACGATTAGCAGTCACTACGGCTTTATCAATCAAATCCCACTTTTATTTTCTACGCGGACTGTACTTTACTAAAATTCGGTATTAGGTATCTCTGTCGTACACTGACTCTCCTTTTCTTTCATCTGTGCATCTCAGGGCTCATGCTACATTGCATGATCTGTACAAGAGCACTTTCAAACAGGATGTCCCACCGGGAACCGCTTCGAACTATATGTCGAAAACTATACATAGGAAAATTTTCAAAATTTGACAGTGTGGTAATGTTGATGGGGATGACCGGACTAAAATTTTTTTTTGCCAAATTTACAAAATTCTATATTCACTAATTGCTGAGCTATGCCAACATTGTAGTTCCATTAAAAAATACCATGAGAATTTCTATTTTTAAGGTTTAAGTTGCCATTTTGACAAGACAAGAACTTTTCTTGAAGCTTGTCAATAACTTAGTAACTATGGAGATGTGAACAAGATAACGCTAGTTTAAAGTAGACAAGCGTCGTTGTACTTTTTAATGGAACTACAGTGTTGCCACAGCTCAGAAACTAGTCAAAATAGAATTTTTTAAATTTGAGAACTTACTAAATTTGACAATACCAATTCACTGCAATAAAAATAAATAGGACATTTTATTTAAAATAACAAAATTACTACGTGTAGCGAAAAGCTGAGAAATCTGGCAACTGCGCCGACGTCATAATCCAATTCCGCATGCTCCAAAACCCCCACATACCAAATTTTGTAGGCGCAACTTCAGCAGGTTTAATAATATCGAATTTATTTCAGTTAAAGTCCCCACCCTGGATACCATAAATAAATTTAAAAAAATAATAAAAATAATAAAAAAATAAAAAAAAATAATAACAATAAAAATAAATAATAAAATTTCAATTTTGACAGCTGTCAATTTTTAACAAAAAAATTAACTTCCACGAACCTCCCTCCATCATACCTACCAATTTTTTTCACCACAAAACCTAAACTGTCAATTATACATTGACACCTGTGAAATACACCTGTCAATATGTGACATTTTATTTTCTTTCTTATTTTCCTCAAATCCCACCTACAAACTAAAAGCATTCGTATAATAATATTTTCATTTATATATAATTTCAATTTTGACAGCTGTCACTTTTCGACCAAAATATTTGCCTCCCCAAACCCCTCGCCGACGTACATACACGTTTCCGTCACCAAATCACTCATTTTCTCACTACAATTTTACACCTGTCAAATATCAAAATTTGACAGGTGTATTTTTTTGAAATTTTTTTTCACCTCCGCACGACCCAATTGACCCATCAATACCATAAAATACATCAAAAATCTTCGCTGTCACATTTGACCTTGACAGCACCTGTCAAATTTTAACAGGAAACATTTTTAACAATTTTTTTCGAATTTTCCACGTCAAACTCTATCCGACCACATACTTTATTTCGTCGAAATCCCTTTCGCTAACGACTTCTCTTTGACACCTGTCAAATTTTGACAGGCGAATTTTTCCAATATTTTTCCTCAAACCCACTCCTCCCAAGCTACCCTTGGGTACCATAAAATTTTTCAAAATTCTATCCTGTCCAATTTGACATTGACAGCACCTGTCAAAATTTGACAGGTGATTTTTTTCAAAAATGTGCCAGAGTCCCCACCCCACCCTCTATCCGATCCCATCGTTTTTTTCGTCTCAAAATTTGTCACCGCCGCGCAAACACTATACCCGTCATTTTTGACAGGTGACATAATTTGACATTTTTCCCCAGTTCTCGACCTTCTCGACAACACCATCCACCCGTCACAAAGTCCATTTTCCCGAATTTTCAAAAAAAACTTTTTTCCAAGATCGTATGTACCGATTTTTTCATCGAGGTCTTATCCGCCTCGAAAAGTTAGAGAAACATGTCAAAATTTCATCAAAATCCGTCCAACGACCTAACCGCCAGCCCTACTTTGTCGGGTTACTCGCTGCCGTCGTTTATGGTTAGAAAACAAATCGACTTGCATATCGTCATCATCAGCATTAAAATTAATTTCTTCATCGTTAATAGGGTCAATTCGCGTAACGGCACGCTTTTCAGCTGCCAACACTTCATAATAAACAATATTTGAAGTATATCTTTTATTCGATTTTGGACGAAATTTCCCCTGTTTACTACTTGTTTCGATATAACAACGCAAATCCTGAGGTCTACCTACTCTAGAAAATGCTACATATAACTGTCCATGCGTAAAACATGGAGTTTTCAGATATAATCCAACCTTTTTCAGAGTTTGACCTTGTGATTTATTAATTGTCATCGAAAAAGCTAAACGTAAAGGAAACTGCGTTCGATACAATGGTCTTGGCAACATTGTATCCCTCGCGGACATTCTCATTCTAGGAATCCACACAATTTGACCTTTAGACGAGCCAGAAAGCAATTCACACTCTACAAATTGATTAGCTAAAGACACTACTCTCATCCTAATTCCATTACACTGTCAATATCCCCCACCACTGTAATGAATGTCCTAGAACGAAAATGACCTATTCACTTTTAACCCAATCCTTCAAATAAAAAAAAAAATGCCAAATTATCAATTTTTGCCGATGATAAAGGTATATATACCACTGCAAAACATCCAAGAGCCATTCACTTAGCACTCCAAAGGCGAATAGATGCCTTGAGTGATTGGCTCCAAAAATGGAAAATACAAATAAGTCCAGAAAAAACACAAGGGCTAATCATATCACGCAGGAGAAACTTTCAAGTACAACCAGTGGAGGTGGATGGCACCCAGATTAAGTGGGGAGACTCACTGAAATATTTGGGTGTCACCATCGACAAAAAACTGTGCTGGGACGTATATATCAACAACCAAATAAAAAAAGGCAATCGTTCATTCGGCAGTCTTTATCCCCTATTGGGCAGAAAAAGCAAATTAAATTTGAAAAACAAATTACTCCTATATAAACAGGTTATTAGACCCAAATTACTATATATGGCTCCATGATATGGAGCCAAGCAGCCAAAGTAAGACACAAAAAATCCAAATCCTACAAAATAAAGTACTAAGATCTATTGTCAATGCTCCCTGGTACATAAGAAATGTTGACCTACACAGGGACCTACAAATACCTATGATCAAAACTTACATGCAAGAACAACACAGAAAGTTCATGATAAAAATTAGAAACCATCCAAATCCAATAATTCAAAATGCATTTAATATAAATCCAATCCATGAAATCCAACGAGGCAGACACAAAAGTCTCTGCACACCTATTACGTGAATAAAAATAAGAAGTACAACAATAATAAAAAATTTCTGACAAAATAAATAAATCAAAATCAGCCTAACTCACGTATAGGCTATTCCAAATAAAACCGCGTAAGAGTGCTGCAAGCACTAGCGCAAATAAATTCACACTTTACTTTTACTTTTAAAATATCTTTATTTATTTACTCTATTACTACATGTCATTTTACTTTACAATTTGTAGTTTGTAGCTGGATTTCTAGCAACTTGCCAGGACATTCGTCGGAGCAACGCTCCAACGGGGCTGGTATAAATCCTTTAGGTAAAAGTGAAATTGACTTTAAATAAATGATTTTGGTCAGTTCCAGTAACCCATACACTGCCATGGAAGAATTCTATTTTAGCTATTGCCTTGATTGTGTGTTTGTTTGCGATTGGGACTTTATAATAATAATAATTTATTGCTTGGTGTTTGCTGGAAAAACGTTTTGAAAAAACCAGCATGAATTTTCTCAGGTACTCAGTAGCTAAATTTTGTCAAAAAGGCTTAAAAGTAGTTTGCTGCATAATGTAGGAGGGGGTTTGGGAGTGGGTGGGGCCTGATGTATGTGGTTTTAGAATTGAAAATTGGAAAAATGTTGATTTTATCTATCTTGCCGGAAAATGGGAAGCCTGTGGTAGATTGGTTTATGTGTTACGCTATCTGTATGCCTTATGTGTGTGATGTTTTGTGTTAATAGCGCGTTTTGTGTGTGTGTTTCATAGAACTTGTTTGAAATATTGTGTACAACGTATTGTATTAAGTATGGAGTATTTGTTGCGTTATGTAATAGTCTTAGTGAAGTCGTTCTGCGAGCTAAAAGAATTTGTCTAAGTACTATGTTTTGTAGTTTTTGTAGTCTGTTGTATTGTTCATTTGACATGCTGCACCATACAGGTGCAGCATAGGTCAGTATTGGTCTAATTAATTGATTATAAATTGTTTGTTTGTTATGTGGTGATAAAAATGATCTGAAGTTTAATAGTTTATGTAGTTGTGCGGTTGCGTGGTAGAACTTTTGTGTTAAGTGTGTTGTGTTGTGTACGAAATTTAATTTTCTATCTAGCGTAACGCCAAGATATTTAATTTTTTCTTTCGGTTCTATAGGAGTATTGTTTATTATGAGATGTTGGTTGATGTGAGTGTTGAGTCTTTTTCGTGTGATGTTAAGGCATTCACATTTGTCTCCGTTTATTTCCAATTTCCATTTCTTGTACCATGGAAGGAGAATATTGAGGTGATTTGTAATGTGCTGCCTAGCCACGTTTGCGAAGAATGAGCTTGCATGGATTAGCACATCGTCGACAAAAATGGCTAGGTTCGAGTTTGGAAAGCGTGGGATGTCAGCTGTATAGAGGTTAAATAAGGGAGCGGCCAGGGTGGTTCCCTGTTGTAGACCCGCGTGCAATCTTACCGGAGAAGATAGTTCGTTGCCAACTTTAACTTTTAGGGATCTGCCGATTAAATAGGAATACATCAGTGATATAAAATACAAGGGGAACTCATGGAAAGTTGCTAATTTAAAGACCAGTCCGTTGATCCACACATTATCAAAAGCTTTACTGACATCGAGCGACAGAAGCACAGTACACTGTTGTTGGTTCATTTTGTTTATTGCTGTTTGAGCCACATGTGCTACTAACAGTGCTGCGCTTCTGCCTTCTCGAAAGCCAAATTGTTCTTCGGGAATGTGCCGATCTAGCTTCCTGGTCCTTATTCTCTTGTATATTATTTTTTCTGCTACTTTCCCGAGTGTACTCAGTAAAGCTATTGGCCTGTACGATTCCGGTCTTATAGCGGGTTTGCCAGGCTTTAAAACTGGTATTATAATGGCTTTTTTCCAGTGACTTGGGAAGTGTTGCAGAATTATGATGGAGTTTATAATATACAAGAGTTTTATAACAGCTTTTCTAGGCAGATTTTTGATGAGTATATTTGCTATTTGGTCTTCACCAGGAGCTTTATTATTTTTAAGCTCCCTTATTACTCTACACAGCTCTAGTGGAGTGGTTAGTAGGGTGGGTAGGATTTGTGGAGGAATGGGGTATTTTGATTTAGTAAATGAATTTGCTATGTTGGTGATGAGATTTTGCTCAGGTATGGTGTTAGGTGAACCTGCGCATGCCTGGGAATATTGTGCAGCTAGTGTTTCCGCCTTTTCTTTGTTTGTTTGAGGTGTTTGTGTAAAAGACGGAATATTGTCTTGTTTGTTTTTTGTCTTGCGTAATAGAGTCCATAGTGAATTGTCTCTAGTCGAGGCGTTTGTTAGTATGGTTGTCCACGTTCGGTTTTTGTGTTCTTGTATTCTTTGTCGTATTTCGTTTTTTAGTTGGTTTGTTAAGTCTCGATCTTGTATTCTTCTATGTCTCTGCCATCTTTTTCTGATGGTGTTCTTGTAGTTTATTAGGTTTTGTATGTCGTTTGGTAATTTGTCAACTCTTTGTACTAGTTTTACCTGTTTTGCCGTTCGGTTTCTGGCAGTTTGTATGTTTTTTGTTAGTTTGTCTACTTCCTGTTCTAGTTGTTCTACAGTTGTAATGTTATTGTTAATTTGTATGTTAGTATTTAGTATTTGTCTGTATTGGGTCCAGTTTACGTTATTGTATAACCATGTCGTTGGTTTGTCGTCTTTTATAATGTTAGTTTGCCAGTTTAGAAGAACTGGGAGGTGATCCGATGAGAGTTCTTCTAAAACTGTAGTATCTGGCAGGTTTGGTATGTTTTTGTTGAGTACTACGTCCAAATAGGAAGGTCTTATTCTTCTTGGTGGGTAACATGTAGGTACTGGTGGTAGTAGTATTTGTAAGTTATAGTCGTCAATGTATTGTCTTAGTATTGTGCCATGTCTATTAGCTGCAAAATTGTGCCAGGATTCGTGTTTTGAATTTAGGTCACCCAACACCATCACTTTTGCACCTATTTGAAAAATGTTTTCAAAATCCTGGTAGTGAATTCTATGTGGTTCTGGGGGTGCATAGCAGCTTGATATTATCACATCATTTTTAAGTTTAATTGAAATGTTTTCAATGGCTGAAGGCACGTTATTAAGTTTTTGAAATGGGATGGAATTTTTAATTAGAATAGCTACGCCTCCCCCATGAGGATTTCTATCGAATCTGTGCATTTGATAGTTTCTGATTTTAGGCTGTCTATTTTGACTCAATCTAGTATCTTGAATGCAAATAATGTCTACCTTGTACCTAAGTAAAAAATGCTTTAGTTCTTCAATTTTTCCGCAGATACCGTTAGCATTCCAAGTGATTATTTTTAGTGAACTACGGAAGGCTAATTTGATAGTTGTTTAGATTTTGTCCCATCATGGACATCATGGTTGAGACTCGCTCTTCTTGTGTATTAGCCTTACGTAGTTCCTTTGAGCAATCATTTAAAAATCTTACAAATTCGCTAATATTTATGAGACTGTTGAATTCCTTCATAGCACTGAATAGGTTACTTGCCTGATTCAATCCTAAACTCTCTTTGTTAGGGTCGTTGCCTTGTGGACGTGTCCTGACCAGTTGCGGATGGTCCGTCTCATAGTCACTTTCTTCAAGGGGTGGTTGTGGTAGATTCCTTCTGGGGGGTTAGTGCTGGGGGTGGACGACATTTGCCCTGTCGCCTGATGGACTATTTGGCCTGATCTGGTTCCAATAATTTATTCACGGTAGTGGCGAAGGTATATATTTTGTTTGTACAGTTTTCTTTGTTTGGTTTTTAGTTATTTGCTCCGTTTTAAATATGTACGCTGGGCAAGTGTGTGACGATGCCCTGTGATTTTTGCTGCAGTTTATGCATTTTTGTTGGCTGTTATTGCATGTATTTGTACGGTGATTTTCGGAGCAAATCAGACATCTAGTTAGTCTGTGGCAGTTGGTCGTTGCATGACCCCATTGGCCGCAGTTTTTGCATTGCATTATTTGGCTGCTTTGTTTTCTTCTTTTCCACTTGATGCTGACGTAACTTAGATACCTGATTTTCTCGAGTTAGGTGAGTTTTATGTCTGCTTCTGTTACTACTATGTAGAGCGGTCTGTATTTAGTTTGCATAATATGTATGTTTTTTGTCTTGATATTGTGTGTTTGCGAAAGTTCTTGTTTTATTATTTTTCGGGGTGTTAGTGCGAGCCCATGGATACTTTAAAAAATATTATGGTGAGAACGAACCATTATGTTTTTTGGACACTTAAGAGTGATTTCGATTTTTAAACTTTAAAAATTTCTCGGGAAGTTGGTGCAAACCCATACTAACTTTAATACTTATTTAGGTCGGACCTTGGATTTTGGAATATTTACGTACGATTAGAGTTACTATTACATTTTCTTGGTAGAACATGGGTGGGCTAAAGTGAAAAACTGATTTGTTTGATCAAAGAGTATTTGTAATCATTCCTTAAATGTGCCAGCACATTTTCTCAGTAGAAAATGTGTGGACTAGAGTGAGAATAAGTAAAGGAACGAGTAAATAATAGTTATTTACGATATAAGTGTTGCAAAGATTCATATTACAACACGAGATATTAAAGTTGTCAAACGAGGCGTCAGCCGAATTTAATAATACATCGAGTGTAGTAATATGAATTTACAACAAGAATATAGTACAACATTTTATCCACTTTCATCTATGAATAAAAATATTTGGTAACAGGCATTTTTAAAAATAAAAATGCACATGTAAAAATGCACCTGCTATTAAGTTTACTAATCAAGTTTTTTATGTTTGTTACCTTTCGCATAGTCACTGTTTCGCATGGTTATTGTCGAAACTTTGTCAAACAAATTCAAAAATATAAAAAGCGTTTTTCGAAATGAGCTATTCTGATGGAAGTTTACACTCTGATATAGAAGCAGCGGCAAACAAAGCGATCTCAAGTTTAGTTCCGATAAAATCCAAGGCCCGGTATGAGTTGGAGTATCAGAAGTTTGAAGATTGGTGCAAAGCTAACAAAATAAACAGTTTCAGTTTCAGTTTCAGTCGAGCTTAGTCTCTCGATGTGTTCAGTAGTGTTCTCTTCAATCTCCAGTATCCAGTAGTGTCAAAGTGTTTAAAGTGTGTCAGTGAAATTTCTTCAGAGTGTTTAGCCAAGGCATATATATGGTAGGGGTGAATTGAGTAACCTCTACCCGCGGCGGCGACGCATCTCTGCGTATTTTACGCTTGAAAATCCATAATTTTCAAAAACAAGTGAAAAGCTGTGCAAATCAAAGATACTAGCAAGGTGTTAGCCAAGGCAATATGGCAAGGGTGAACTGACGTAGCCCTTGCCTAGCGGCGGCGCATCTTTGCGTTATTGTGCAAATTACAAAAACATTTAGCCTTTTCAATGTATCTTATAATACAGAGAACACGAGAAATCAAGATTTAAAATCAAAGCACAGTCACCCCCGGAAGCAGCTTGCTGCTCTCCGGAGGCTTATCAAAGTCCGGGCCTTTTCCGGCAAGAGTCGCAGTGTTTCACACTGCTTTTATAAATTCTTGTACCTTTTAATATTTTTTGGTAAATTTTTTATTATTTTGGAATTAAGCGTCTGGTGTATACCCCGGCTTATATTTTTAAAAAATTTTTTGTATCGGTATTGCCTAGTATATACTAGCTTACCATTTTGGGTTTTGGGTAGGGTTTTTTGGATGTTCCTTGATATATCGGTATCAAGGTCCGCCAGAGGTTGTGCCCTCAATTCGAACTCACCTGCCACCTTCTGCGTGCCACACGCAATCCCGATTTTTGCTGAGTTTTTCCCTGATTACCCTGTTTGTTATTAGGCGACCATGGCGCCTCCGGTAACCAATATACCAAAAAGACTAAAAACCACTGTCAATACCCATGACACCTCAAAATACTCCGATCTAAAGATCAAGTATAAAGAAACAGTGAAACAAAATGCTGAGCAAAAAGCTCAAATTGCTTCACTCCAAGAAACAGTAAAGAATTTAGAAATTCAAAATCAAACAACTCATAGTCAGATTCTGTTCATGCAAGAACAAAATACAAAACTCTTACAAAAAATTGATTTGTTATCCCAGCAGCTCAATGCTTATTTCAATAACAATCAAAAAATATCTGAAGAAGAACAGAATATGCAAATCGAAACGTCTGACTTAGAAGCCGAGGTAAATAATATCTCCCCAGCTGTTCCTGAACAGACTGAGGTCTCGCAGCCAAATATTCCTAAAACATCAAATCCTGGTAGTATAATAAATTATATAAATAATGGTACCAAATATAATTCAAAAGTGGATGATCAATCTCCCTCTACTTCTAAAGAGGAAAATCCAAAAGTTATAAAACAGTCAAATACAGTCAAAAATAAAAATCAACAAAATCAACAAAATCCTCCAAGAAATCCAGAAATAGTACCTATTGTAGTCCATTCTACTTCCAAGTGGAAGCCAATAGTCCAAATGTTACATTCATTTAATCTAGAAATCGAAAACATCAAAACTACCTTTCATGGTATTTCATTTACACCAAAAAATCCGGATGGTCATAGAGCCATTACGACTCTTTTCAAAGAAAATAATATCGAATTTCACACCTACCTGCTTCCTGAGCAAAAACTCCTAAATGTTATAATTGGAGGTGTAGATCTCAATATACCTATAGACGAGATAAAAGAAGAATTGATAGCTTTGGGTTTTCACCCACAAGAGGTTTATCGATTAAAAACAGGTAAATACCGAATTAAATGACACGACCGACAAAGCTTCTTTTAAAAAACGTTTATTGTTACAAAAAGGGCTTAACTTAACTTATACTTAAAGTAAAAAGACTTAAAAACTACGATGAACAATTAATACGAACAGCAAGTAGCTTTGACACGAAATTAATGTTAAAGTTTAATATTCAATATTTGCTTTCATATAAACTAATTAGTCTATTCAGCAGTTATGGCTGGTCTTGGGATATTACTCCTCCACCCTGAGATCTTTCAACGTCCTCGTTGATAATCTTTTGAAGGGTTTTAATAGGGATAGCTTTCAAATACTTGTGATTTCTCCAATGATAGATACAGCTCGTGCAATATAGCTTGAGCTCTAACTTTTGGGTGCGCAGTAAACAGGTGGGAGGAGCTAGCCGAGAGCTCATTATTTTGATGATCTTTGAAACGCACACTTCTGTACAGTCTGTCAGAAAAGTAGGACGTTCATTGGAAAAAAAGTTATTACTATATTTATTTGTAATAATGCCTTTTAAAAGTAAAGTCTTAAACCGAGTATTGAGCGGTCAAAGCCGTGAAATAGTTTATAATTTAATAAAATTTATGCAACAAGAGGCAGATACAGGAAGACCAGAAATTGATATCAGGAAGGTTCACGAACGTGTTTCAGCCGCTACAAAGATTAGTCTAAGCGCAATTAAACGAATTAAGCAAGAAGCCAAAAATATCGAATCCGGAGCAGTTAAATCTTTTTCCACGCCAAACAAAAAGCGTGAAAACAGAAAAAGCTTGAAGCGATGAAACAGACGAAGGCGTAAAACAACCTGTATCAAAGGGCACACGCCTAATAATCGTAAACGCTGGAGGAGAAGATGGTTTTGTGCCAAATTCATACTTCAGATGGAAGTCACACTGTAGTACTGGGGATTACCACAATAAAATGAACTACGAAAATTATGAAAAGTGGGTAAAAAACAACCTAGTGCCGAATTTACGCCCGAACAGTGTAGTAGTAATCGACAATGCGCTATATCATAATAAGCAAAATAATAAGGGCCCTACATCTGTAACAAAAAAAGAAGACATGAAAACGTCGTTACGCGAGAGAAATATTCCATTTGACGAAAAAATGTTAAAACCACAACTCTACAGTTTAATTAAAATGAGGAAACCAACGGAGAAAAGTTATAAGATTGATGCAATATTTTCCAGTGCGGGGCACACCGTGGTTCGACTACCTCCGTACCACCCTGATCTTAACCCTATTGAACTAGTGTGGGCACAGATGAAAGAGTTTGTGGCCACAAGAAAAACGTCACGGTTAATCTAACAGATGTTATGAAATTAACCGATACTTTTTTTGAACAATTTTCGGTGGACCAGTGGAAATCACGTTGCGAGCGAGCAAAAAGATTTGAATTAGAGTATATGGAAAATGAACCCATGGTGGATATTGTTGTAGAAAACCTAATAATACATTTGAATGACACTGACAGCAGTTCAAGCGAAGACTCTGATGATTATGTAAGCGAGGGTTCTCTGTCCGGAATAGAAGAATTAGACAGATGAAACTGATAAATATTATATAATAGTCATACATGTACTTTTAAAACTTAGACTCTTAATATGTTATGTACATACATCTTTAATTATATAAAGCCGAAATTGTGTCGGCCATAATAAAATTATAAAAAAAACAGGGATGCGAAGTAATAAATGCTCATTAAATATGGAAAACCCATTACTGAGGATTACCAACAATTTAAACACATATGAATAGATGCAAATATGTATATTGTTTCGAGAAAGGGTAGCCATAAAAGCATAATAAACACATAATTAGGCCATATTATGCAAAAAGCAACTAACCCTCAATGTATCTAAGTTTGCACGGTCAAAATATATAAAATAATTTTACTGTTAGAATAATAGAATTACAATATAATTTACATATTGAATAGTTAAGTTTAGTGTTGAAAAAATTTCCGATAATTTAAATTATTATAAAAATAATTAAAAGGAATTAACTATTTTGTTGGTTGGTTGATTTTTGCATAACAGGGCCCAATTAGCAAACACGATTAGCAGTCACTACGGCTTTATCAATCAAATCCCACTTTTATTTTCTACGCGGACTGTACTTTACTAAAATTCGGTATTAGGTATCTCTGTCGTACACTGACTCTCCTTTTCTTTCATCTGTGCATCTCAGGGCTCATGCTACATTGCATGATCTGTACAAGAGCACTTTCAAACAGGATGTCCCACCGGGAACCGCTTCGAACTATATGTCGAAAACTATACATAGGAAAATTTTCAAAATTTGACAGTGTGGTAATGTTGATGGGGATGACCGGACTAAAATTTTTTTTTGCCAAATTTACAAAATTCTATATTCACTAATTGCTGAGCTATGCCAACATTGTAGTTCCATTAAAAAATACCATGAGAATTTCTATTTTTAAGGTTTAAGTTGCCATTTTGACAAGACAAGAACTTTTCTTGAAGCTTGTCAATAACTTAGTAACTATGGAGATGTGAACAAGATAACGCTAGTTTAAAGTAGACAAGCGTCGTTGTACTTTTTAATGGAACTACAGTGTTGCCACAGCTCAGAAACTAGTCAAAATAGAATTTTTTAAATTTGAGAACTTACTAAATTTGACAATACCAATTCACTGCAATAAAAATAAATAGGACATTTTATTTAAAATAACAAAATTACTACGTGTAGCGAAAAGCTGAGAAATCTGGCAACTGCGCCGACGTCATAATCCAATTCCGCATGCTCCAAAACCCCCACATACCAAATTTTGTAGGCGCAACTTCAGCAGGTTTAATAATATCGAATTTATTTCAGTTAAAGTCCCCACCCTGGATACCATAAATAAATTTAAAAAAATAATAAAAATAATAAAAAAATAAAAAAAAATAATAACAATAAAAATAAATATTAAAATTTCAATTTTGACAGCTGTCAATTTTTAACAAAAAAATTAACTTCCACGAACCTCCCTCCATCATACCTACCAATTTTTTTCACCACAAAACCTAAACTGTCAATTATACATTGACACCTGTGAAATACACCTGTCAATATGTGACATTTTATTTTCTTTCTTATTTTCCTCAAATCCCACCTACAAACTAAAAGCATTCGTATAATAATATTTTCATTTATATATAATTTCAATTTTGACAGCTGTCACTTTTCGACCAAAATATTTGCCTCCCCAAACCCCTCGCCGACGTACATACACGTTTCCGTCACCAAATCACTCATTTTCTCACTACAATTTTACACCTGTCAAATATCAAAATTTGACAGGTGTATTTTTTTGAAATTTTTTTTCACCTCCGCACGACCCAATTGACCCATCAATACCATAAAATACATCAAAAATCTTCGCTGTCACATTTGACCTTGACAGCACCTGTCAAATTTTAACAGGAAACATTTTTAACAATTTTTTTCGAATTTTCCACGTCAAACTCTATCCGACCACATACTTTATTTCGTCGAAATCCCTTTCGCTAACGACTTCTCTTTGACACCTGTCAAATTTTGACAGGCGAATTTTTCCAATATTTTTCCTCAAACCCACTCCTCCCAAGCTACCCTTGGGTACCATAAAATTTTTCAAAATTCTATCCTGTCCAATTTGACATTGACAGCACCTGTCAAAATTTGACAGGTGATTTTTTTCAAAAATGTGCCAGAGTCCCCACCCCACCCTCTATCCGATCCCATCGTTTTTTTCGTCTCAAAATTTGTCACCGCCGCGCAAACACTATACCCGTCATTTTTGACAGGTGACATAATTTGACATTTTTCCCCAGTTCTCGACCTTCTCGACAACACCATCCACCCGTCACAAAGTCCATTTTCCCGAATTTTCAAAAAAAACTTTTTTCCAAGATCGTATGTACCGATTTTTTCATCGAGGTCTTATCCGCCTCGAAAAGTTAGAGAAACATGTCAAAATTTCATCAAAATCCGTCCAACGACCTAACCGCCAGCCCTACTTTGTCGGGTTACTCGCTGCCGTCGTTTATGGTTAGAAAACAAATCGACTTGCATATCGTCATCATCAGCATTAAAATTAATTTCTTCATCGTTAATAGGGTCAATTCGCGTAACGGCACGCTTTTCAGCTGCCAACACTTCATAATAAACAATATTTGAAGTATATCTTTTATTCGATTTTGGACGAAATTTCCCCTGTTTACTACTTGTTTCGATATAACAACGCAAATCCTGAGGTCTACCTACTCTAGAAAATGCTACATATAACTGTCCATGCGTAAAACATGGAGTTTTCAGATATAATCCAACCTTTTTCAGAGTTTGACCTTGTGATTTATTAATTGTCATCGAAAAAGCTAAACGTAAAGGAAACTGCGTTCGATACAATGGTCTTGGCAACATTGTATCCCTCGCGGACATTCTCATTCTAGGAATCCACACAATTTGACCTTTAGACGAGCCAGAAAGCAATTCACACTCTACAAATTGATTAGCTAAAGACACTACTCTCATCCTAATTCCATTACACTGTCAATATCCCCCACCACTGTAATGAATGTCCTAGAACGAAAATGACCTATTCACTTTTAACCCAATCCTTCAAATAAAAAAAAAAATGCCAAATTATCAATTTTTGCCGATGATAAAGGTATATATACCACTGCAAAACATCCAAGAGCCATTCACTTAGCACTCCAAAGGCGAATAGATGCCTTGAGTGATTGGCTCCAAAAATGGAAAATACAAATAAGTCCAGAAAAAACACAAGGGCTAATCATATCACGCAGGAGAAACTTTCAAGTACAACCAGTGGAGGTGGATGGCACCCAGATTAAGTGGGGAGACTCACTGAAATATTTGGGTGTCACCATCGACAAAAAACTGTGCTGGGACGTATATATCAACAACCAAATAAAAAAAGGCAATCGTTCATTTGGCAGTCTTTATCCCCTCTTGGGCAGAAAAAGCAAATTAAATTTGAAAAACAAATTACTCCTATATAAACAGGTTATTAGACCCAAATTACTATATATGGCTCCATGATATGGAGCCAAGCAGCCAAAGTAAGACACAAAAAATCCAAATCCTACAAAATAAAGTACTAAGATCTATTGTCAATGCTCCCTGGTACATAAGAAATGTTGACCTACACAGGGACCTACAAATACCTATGATCAAAACTTACATGCAAGAACAACACAGAAAGTTCATGATAAAAATTAGAAACCATCCAAATCCAATAATTCAAAATGCATTTAATATAAATCCAATCCATGAAATCCAACGAGGCAGACACAAAAGTCTCTGCACACCTATTACGTGAATAAAAATAAGAAGTACAACAATAATAAAAAATTTCTGACAAAATTAAATAAATCAAAATCAGCCTAACTCACGTATAGGCTATTCCAAATAAAACCGCGTAAGAGTGCTGGAAGCACTAGCGCAAATAAATTCACACTTTACTTTTACTTTTAAAATATCTTTATTTATTTACTCTATTACTACATGTCATTTTACTTTACAATTTGTAGTTTGTAGCTGGACTTCTAGCAACTTGCCAGGACATTCGTCGGAGCAACGCTCCAACGGGGCTGGTATAAATCCTTTAGGTAAAAGTGAAATTGACTTTAAATAAATGATTTTGGTCAGTTCCAGTAACCCATACACTGCCATGGAAGAATTCTATTTTAGCTATTGCCTTGATTGTGTGTTTGTTTGCGATTGGGACTTTATAATAATAATAATAATTTATTGCTTGGTGTTTGCTGGAAAAACGTTTTGAAAAAACCAGCATGAATTTTCTCAGGTACTCAGTAGCTAAATTTTGTCAAAAAGGCTTAAAAGTAGTTTGCTGCATAATGTAGGAGGGGGTTTGGGAGTGGGTGGGGCCTGATGTATGTGGTTTTAGAATTGAAAATTGGAAAAATGTTGATTTTATCTATCTTGCCGGAAAATGGGAAGCCTGTGGTAGATTGGTTTATGTGTTACGCTATCTGTATGCCTTATGTGTGTGATGTTTTGTGTTAATAGCGCGTTTTGTGTGTGTGTTTCATAGAACTTGTTTGAAATATTGTGTACGTATTGTATTAAGTATGGAGTATTTGTTGCGTTATGTAATAGTCTTAGTGAAGTCGTTCTGCGAGCTAAAAGAATTTGTCTAAGTACTATGTTTTGTAGTTTTTGTAGTCTGTTGTATTGTTCATTTGACATGCTGCACCATACAGGTGCAGCATAGGTCAGTATTGGTCTAATTAATTGATTATAAATTGTTTGTTTGTTATGTGGTGATAAAAATGATCTGAAGTTTAATAGTTTATGTAGTTGTGCGGTTGCGTGGTAGAACTTTTGTGTTAAGTGTGTTGTGTTGTGTACGAAATTTAATTTTCTATCTAGCGTAACGCCAAGATATTTAATTTTTTCTTTCGGTTCTATAGGAGTATTGTTTATTATGAGATGTTGGTTGATGTGAGTGTTGAGTCTTTTTCGTGTGATGTTAAGGCATTCACATTTGTCTCCGTTTATTTCCAATTTCCATTTCTTGTACCATGGAAGGAGAATATTGAGGTGATTTGTAATGTGCTGCCTAGCCACGTTTGCGAAGAATGAGCTTGCATGGATTAGCACATCGTCGACAAAAATGGCTAGGTTCGAGTTTGGAAAGCGTGGGATGTCAGCTGTATAGAGGTTAAATAAGGGAGCGGCCAGGGTGGTTCCCTGTTGTAGACCCGCGTGCAATCTTACCGGAGAAGATAGTTCGTTGCCAACTTTAACTTTTAGGGATCTGCCGATTAAATAGGAATACATCAGTGATATAAAATACAAGGGGAACTCATGGAAAGTTGCTAATTTAAAGACCAGTCCGTTGATCCACACATTATCAAAAGCTTTACTGACATCGAGCGACAGAAGCACAGTACACTGTTGTTGGTTCATTTTGTTTATTGCTGTTTGAGCCACATGTGCTACTAACAGTGCTGCGCTTCTGCCTTCTCGAAAGCCAAATTGTTCTTCGGGAATGTGCCGATCTAGCTTCCTGGTCCTTATTCTCTTGTATATTATTTTTTCTGCTACTTTCCCGAGTGTACTCAGTAAAGCTATTGGCCTGTACGATTCCGGTCTTATAGCGGGTTTGCCAGGCTTTAAAACTGGTATTATAATGGCTTTTTTCCAGTGACTTGGGAAGTGTTGCAGAATTATGATGGAGTTTATAATATACAAGAGTTTTATAACAGCTTTTCTTGGCAGATTTTTGATGAGTATATTTGCTATTTGGTCTTCACCAGGAGCTTTATTATTTTTAAGCTCCCTTATTACTCTACACAGCTCTAGTGGAGTGGTTAGTAGGGTGGGTAGGATTTGTGGAGGAATGGGGTATTTTGATTTAGTAAATGAATTTGCTATGTTGGTGATGAGATTTTGCTCAGGTATGGTGTTAGGTGAACCTGCGCATGCCTGGGAATATTGTGCAGCTAGTGTTTCCGCCTTTTCTTTGTTTGTTTGAGGTGTTTGTGTAAAAGACGGAATATTGTCTTGTTTGTTTTTTGTCTTGCGTAATAGAGTCCATAGTGAATTGTCTCTAGTCGAGGCGTTTGTTAGTATGGTTGTCCACGTTCGGTTTTTGTGTTCTTGTATTCTTTGTCGTATTTCGTTTTTTAGTTGGTTTGTTAAGTCTCGATCTTGTATTCTTCTATGTCTCTGCCATCTTTTTCTGATGGTGTTCTTGTAGTTTATTAGGTTTTGTATGTCGTTTGGTAATTTGTCAACTCTTTGTACTAGTTTTACCTGTTTTGCCGTTCGGTTTCTGGCAGTTTGTATGTTTTTTGTTAGTTTGTCTACTTCCTGTTCTAGTTGTTCTACAGTTGTAATGTTATTGTTAATTTGTATGTTAGTATTTAGTATTTGTCTGTATTGGGTCCAGTTTACGTTATTGTATAACCATGTCGTTGGTTTGTCGTCTTTTATAATGTTAGTTTGCCAGTTTAGAAGAACTGGGAGGTGATCCGATGAGAGTTCTTCTAAAACTGTAGTATCTGGCAGGTTTGGTATGTTTTTGTTGAGTACTACGTCCAAATAGGAAGGTCTTATTCTTCTTGGTGGGTAACATGTAGGTACTGGTGGTAGTAGTATTTGTAAGTTATAGTCGTCAATGTATTGTCTTAGTATTGTGCCATGTCTATTAGCTGCAAAATTGTGCCAGGATTCGTGTTTTGAATTTAGGTCACCCAACACCATCACTTTTGCACCTATTTGAAAAATGTTTTCAAAATCCTGGTAGTGAATTCTATGTGGTTCTGGGGGTGCATAGCAGCTTGATATTATCACATCATTTTTAAGTTTAATTGAAATGTTTTCAATGGCTGAAGGCACGTTATTAAGTTTTTGAAATGGGATGGAATTTTTAATTAGAATAGCTACGCCTCCCCCATGAGGATTTCTATCGAATCTGTGCATTTGATAGTTTCTGATTTTAGGCTGTCTATTTTGACTCAATCTAGTATCTTGAATGCAAATAATGTCTACCTTGTACCTAAGTAAAAAATGCTTTAGTTCTTCAATTTTTCCGCAGATACCGTTAGCATTCCAAGTGATTATTTTTAGTGAACTACGGAAGGCTAATTTGATAGTTGTTTAGATTTTGTCCCATCATGGACATCATGGTTGAGACTCGCTCTTCTTGTGTATTAGCCTTACGTAGTTCCTTTGAGCAATCAATTAAAAATCTTAAAAATTCGCTAATATTTATGAGACTGTTGAATTCCTTCATAGCACTGAATAGGTTACTTGCCTGATTCAATCCTAAACTCTCTTTGTTAGGGTCGTTGCCTTGTGGACGTGTCCTGACCAGTTGCGGATGGTCCGTCTCATAGTTACTTTCTTCAAGGGGTGGTTGTGGTAGATTCCTTCTGGGGGGTTGGTGCTGGGGGTGGACGACATTTGTCCTGTCGCCTGATGGACTATTTGCCCTGATCTGGTTCCAATAATTTATTCTCGGTAGTGGCGCAGGTATATATTTTGTTTGTACAGTTTTCTTTGTTTGGTTTTTAGTTATTTGCTCCGTTTTAAATATGTACGCTAGGCAAGTGTGTGACGATGCCCTGTGATTTTTGCTGCAGTTTATGCATTTTTGTTGGCTGTTATTGCATGTATTTGTACGGTGATTTTCGGAGCAAATCAGACATCTAGTTAGTCTGTGGCAGTTGGTCGTTGCATGACCCCATTGGCCGCAGTTTTTGCATTGCATTATTTGGCTGCTTTGTTTTCTTCTTTCCCACTTGATGCTGACGTAACTTAGATACCTGATTTTCTCGAGTTGGGTGAGTTTTATGTCTGCTTCTGTTACTACTATGCAGAGCGGTCTGTATTTAGTTTGCATAATATGTATGTTTTTTGTCTTGATATTGTGTGTTTGTGAAAGTTCTTGTTTTATTTCTTCTGTATCAGGTAGGTGGTCTAGTCCCTTGATCACAAAAGCATGAGTCCATTCTTCGCGTGTGGCGTATGTATGCCATTCCAGGTCTTCGTTCTGTAATAGTTCTTTATAGCGTTTGTAGTCTTCTTTATCTTCGATGTTAATAATAGTATTATTTTTTGTGAATTTAACGTTGTATTTCCCGTTAACTGATTTTTTAATATCATTGGTCAGTTCTTGGAATGCTATTCTGCTTTGTGCTACTCCCTTCATTATTATAGGTGGCATTTTTGATTGTTTTTCCTGTTTTTGTTGATTTTTATTTGTTTGTGGTATTGTTTTGGTTTTTGTTTTGTTGTTTCTTAGTGATTGTTTAACTTTATTGGAAATTTCTGACATGGCTGTCGACTCTTCGTCCGATGTTTCAATTTCGATATCCGTGTCTTCGTTGTCAGTGAGTATTTGAAAACGGTTAAAGGTAGGTATTTCAGGTCTGGGCTTTAGGATTTTCTTATATTTTGCTGTGCTTGGTTGTATGTTTTGTGTGTTTGTAATTTCATTTATAGTCCGTTTTGTTGGAGCGTTTGGTTTAGTGAATACTTCTCCTCCTTTTGTGATTGTTTCTCTTTCCTTTCTTATTCGTTCATCTAGTGTTAGATCTGTTCTGGTTTCATATTCATTTCTTGATTGATTTTGTTCTTCACTTGGGGGTCGTTTTTGTACGTCACTAGTGCATATGAATGAGGGTGTGTCAGTTGTTTTGTTCATATTTGTCGTGTTAATCGGAGGTGTTATTGGAATTTTTGCTTTTATTGCGTGTTTGTATTTCAGATGCTGTATGATTTCCACCCTGAGCCTATCCCTTTCGTTTTTAAGTTTGCATTTCTTAAAGTAGTTAGTGCAGATGGTACAGGACACCTTGTGCGTTTGTAAATACTTGACAAGTGTTTTAGTTTGCCTATTTTTACTGGGGTCTGCATTATTTCCCGTTATACTAACGCTACTGGCAATACTAATGTTGTCTTCTTCCATTTGAGTGTTACTATTTGAGATTTGATATTCATTTGGGGTGCCTTGGGCACCCACTTGAACATTCATAATAGGCTGAGCCTTTCAGGTTTATTCGGCTATGTTAGTTTAGTAGCGTCGCACCGGAGTTGACCGGCGGAAGGAATAATTGCCTTTTAGCGGCGTATTCCTTGCAATAGTATTGCAAGGAATTTTAAGAATTTGAAGTTTTTAATAGGATTAACTACTGTATGGTTATCAGTGGAATTCCAACCACGCTCGGAATTTGAAAAAACGTCGTGCAGCACTGAGACAGGGAGCGTCTGAAAACCACATCCACTCGCTATCACAGCACGAGCACGAATTCAATAAATTCACACAAAACTGAACGAGATTTCAAAAAGTAAAGTGAGAAAGGTGACAGCTTATTGTAAGGACTGTCCAAACAATACTTTATGAATCGATCATGATGCTTGAAAGTTCAAAGGGGCCCAAATAGCAGCAAGGCACAGGTCCAGTGATGCCTTCTAGAGCTTTGCAATGACCTGAGAAGACAGGAGAACCAAAAATCCCTACAACACCACCTTTTAATAATAAGAAAACATAAGAAGTACCATGAATTACCTAGAAAGCTGTAAGTACAATGAAAATATCATATCTAAGGGAAGGCTGTGCAACTTTTAAGCAAGAAGGTATTGTAAAACTAGACTATTATGTAAAATTCTATTTAATTAAAACTACTTCTCACAATGAATGTGTAATCTTTTAATTGCAAATCCTGTAGCTTTCTGCAAAAGAAATATTTAAAGATTGGATTATTCTATTGAGAAAATGACACGTTACATTGAGGCCCTTAGAATAAAAGGGGTATAAGTACAAAGATTATAGTTTTGAGATGAATTCGATTTTTAGACTTTAAAAATTTTCGGGGTGTTAGTGCGAGCTCATACATATTGTTGATACTTTGAAAATTTTTTAGTAACCCGGACATTTTTTGGGGACTGAAAATAAATTAGTTACCGGTACATTTTATTCATACTTTAAAAAATTTGAGTGATCCATACCTATTTTGTGGACTCTAATATAAATTTGTGAACCCATACATATTGTTGATACTTTGAAAAATATCGTGGTGAGAACGAACCATTACGTGTTTTGGTTATTTAAAGTAATTTCGACTTTTAGACTGTAAAAATTTTCGGGGAGTTAGTGAGAGCCCATACATATTGTTGATACTTTAAAAAATGTTTAGTAACTCGGACATTTTTTGGGGACTGAAAATAAATTAGTTACCGGTACATTTTATTCATACTTTAAAAAAATTGAGTGATCCATACCTATTTTGTGGACTCTAATATAAATTTGTGAACCGATACATATTGTTGATACTTTAAAAAATATCGTGGTGAGAACGAACCATTACGTGTTTTGGTTATTTAAAGTAATTTCGATTTTTAGACTTTAAAAATTTTCGGGGTGTTAGTGCGAGCCCATACATATTGTTGATACTTTGAAAATTTTTTAGTAACCCGGACATTTTTTGGGGACTGAAAATAAATTAGTTACCCGTACATTTTATTCATACTTTAAAAAATTTGAGTGATCCATACCTATTTTGTGGACTCTAATATAAATTTGTGAACCCATACATATTGTTGATACTTTGAAAAATATCGTGGTGAGAACGAACCATTACGTGTTTTGGTTATTTAAAGTAATTTCGATTTTTAGACTTTAAAAATTTTCGGGGTGTTAGTGCGAGCCCATGGATACTTTAAAAAATATTACGGTGAGAACGAACCATTATGTTTTTTTGACACTTAAGAGTGATTTCGATTTTTAAACTTTAAAAATTTCTCGGGAAGTTGGTGCTAACCCATACTAACTTTAATACTTATTTAGGTCGGACCTTGGATTTTGGAATATTTACGTACGATTAGAGTTACTATTACATTTTCTTGGTAGAACATGGGTGGGCTAAAATGAAAAACTGATTTGTTTGATCAAAGAGTATTTGTAATCATTCCTTAAATGTGCCAGCACATTTTCTCAGTAGAAAATGTGTGGACTAGAGTGAGAATAAGTAAAGGAACGAGTAAATAATAGTTATTTACGATATAAGTGTTGCAAAGATTCATATTACAACACGAGATATTAAAGTTGTCAAACGAGGCGTCAGCCGAATTTAATAATACATCGAGTGTAGTAATATGAATTTACAACAAGAATATTGTACAACATTTTATCCACTTTCATCTATGAATAAAAATATTTGGTAACAGGCATTTTTAAAAATAAAAATGCACATGTAAAAATGCACCTGCTATTAAGTTTACTAATCAAGTTTTTTATGTTTGTTACCTTTCGCATAGTCACTGTTTCGCATGGTTATTGTCGAAACTTTGTCAAACAAATTCAAAAATATAAAAAGCGTTTTTCGAAATGAGCTATTCTGATGGAAGTTTACCCTCTGATATAGAAGCAGCGGCAAACGAAGCGATCTCAAGTTTAGTTCCGATAAAATCCAAGGCCCGGTATGAGTTGGAGTATCAGAAGTTTGAAGATTGGTGCAAAGCTAACAACATAAACAGTTTCAGTTTCAGTTTCAGTCGAGCTTAGTCTCTCGATGTGTTCAGTAGTGTTCTCTTCAATCTCCAGTATCCAGTAGTGTCAAAGTATTTAAAGTGTGTCAGTGAAATTTCTTCAGAGTGTTTAGCCAAGGCATATATATGGTAGGGGTGAATTGAGTAACCTCTACCCGCGGCGGCGACGCATCTCTGCGTATTTTACGCTTGAAAATCCATAATTTTCAAAAACAAGTGAAAAGCTGTGCAAATCAAAGATACTAGCAAGGTGTTAGCCAAGGCAATATGGCAAGGGTGAACTGACGTAGCCCTTGCCTAGCGGCGGCGCATCTTTGCGTTTTTGTGCAAATTACAAAAACATTTAGCCTTTTCAATGTATCTTATAATACAGAGAACACGAGAAATCAAGATTTAAAATCAAAGCACAGTCACCCCCGGAAGCAGCTTGCTGCTCTCCGGAGGCTTATCAAAGTCCGGGCCTTTTCCGGCAAGAGTCGCAGTGTTTCACACTGCTTTTATAAATTCTTGTACCTTTTAATATTTCTTGGTAAATTTTTTATTATTTTGGAATTAAGCGTCTGGTGTATATTTTTAAAAAATTTTTTGTATCGGTATTGCCTAGTATATACTAGCTTACCATTTTGGGTTTTGGGTAGGGTTTTTTGGATGTTCCTTGATATATCGGTATCAAGGTCCGCCAGAGGTTGTGCCCTCAATTCGAACTCACCTGCCACCTTCTGCGTGCCACACGCAATACCGATTTTTGCTGAGTTTTTCCCTGATTACCCTGTTTGTTATTAGGCGACCATGGCGCCTCCGGTAACCAATATACCAAAAAGACTAAAAACCACTGTCAATACCCATGACACCTCAAAATACTCCGTTCTAAAGATCAAGTATAAAGAAACAGTGAAACAAAATGCTGAGCAAAAAGCTCAAATTGCTTTACTCCAAGAAACAGTAAAGAATTTAGAAATTCAAAATCAAACAACTCATAGTCAGATTCTGTTCATGCAAGAACAAAATACAAAACTCTTACAAAAAATTGATTTGTTATCCCAGCAGCTCAATGCTCATTTCAATAACAATCAAAAAATATCTGAAGAAGAACAGAATATGCAAATCGAAACGTCTGACTTAGAAGCCGAGGTAAATAATATCTCCCCGGCTGTTCCTGAACAGACTGAGGTCTCGCAGCCAAATATTCCTAAAACATCAAATCCTGGTAGTATAATAAATTATATAAATAATGGTACCAAATATAATTCAAAAGTGGATGATCAATCTCCCTCTACTTCTAAAGAGGAAAATCCAAAAGTTATAAAACAGTCAAATACAGTCAAAAATAAAAATCAACAAAATCAACAAAATCCTCCAAGAAATCCAGAAATAGTACCTATTGTAGTCCATTCTACTTCCAAGTGGAAGCCAATAGTCCAAATGTTACATTCATTTAATCTAGAAATCGAAAACATCAAAACTACCTTTCATGGTATTTCATTTACACCAAAAAATCCGTATGGTCATAGAGCCATTACGACTCTTTTCAAAGAAAATAATATCGAATTTCACACCTACCTGCTTCCTGAGCAAAAACTCCTAAATGTTATAATTAGAGGTGTAGATCTCAATATACCTATAGACGAGATAAAAGAAGAATTGATAGCTTTGGGTTTTCACCCACAAGAGGTTTATCGATTAAAAACAGGTAAATACCGAATTAAATGACACGACCGACAAAGCTTCTTTTAAAAAACGTTTATTGTTACAAAAAGGGCTTAACTTAACTTATACTTAAAGTAAAAAGACTTAAAAACTACGATGAACAATTAATACGAACAGCAAGTAGCTTTGACACGAAATTAATGTTAAAGTTTAATATTCAATATTTGCTTTCATATAAACTAATTAGTCTATTCAGCAGTTATGGCTGGTCTTGGGATATTACTCCTCCACCCTGAGATCTTTCAACGTCCTCGTTGATAATCTTTTGAAGGGTTTTAATAGGGATAGCTTTCAAATACTTGTGATTTCTCCAATGATAGATACAGCTCGTGCAATATAGCTTGAGCTCTAACTTTTGGGTGCGCAGTAAACAGGTGGGAGGAGCTAGCCGAGAGCTCATTATTTTGATGATCTTTGAAACGCACACTTCTGTACAGTCTGTCAGAAAAGTAGGACGTTCATTGGAAAAAAAGTTATTACTATATTTATTTGTAATAATGCCTTTTAAAAGTAAAGTCTTAAACCGAGTATTGAGCGGTCAAAGCCGTGAAATAGTTTATAATTTAATAAAATTTATGCAACAAGAGGCAGATACAGGAAGACCAGAAATTGATATCAGGAAGGTTCACGAACGTGTTTCAGCCGCTACAAAGATTAGTCTAAGCGCAATTAAACGAATTAAGCAAGAAGCCAAAAATATCGAATCCGGAGCAGTTAAATCTTTTTCCACGCCAAACAAAAAGCGTGAAAACAGAAAAAGCTTGAAGCGATGAAACAGACGAAGGCGTAAAACAACCTGTATCAAAGGGCACACGCCTAATAATCGTAAACGCTGGAGGAGAAGATGGTTTTGTGCCAAATTCATACGTCAGATGGAAGTCACACTGTAGTACTGGGGATTACCACAATGAAATGAACTACGAAAATTATGAAAAGTGGGTAAAAAACAACCTAGTGCCGAATTTACGCCCGAACAGTGTAGTAGTAATCGACAATGCGCTATATCATAATAAGCAAATAAATAAGGGCCCTACATCTGTAACAAAAAAAGAAGACATGAAAACGTCGTTACGCGAGAGAAATATTCCATTTGACGAAAAAATGTTAAAACCAGAACTCTACAGTTTAATTAAAATGAGGAAACCAAGGGAGAAAAGTTATAAGATTGATGCAATATTTTCCAGTGCGGGGCACACCGTGGTTCGACTACCTCCGTACCACCCTGATCTTAACCCTATTGAACTAGTGTGGGCACAGATGAAAGAGTTTGTGGCCACAAGAAACGTCACGGTTAATCTAACAAATGTTATGAAATTAACCGATACTTTTTTTGAACAATTTTCGGTGGACCAGTGAAAATCACGTTGCGAGCGAGCAAAAAGATTTGAATTAGAGTATATGGAAAATGAACCCATGGTGGATATTGTTGTAGAAAACCTAATAATACATTTGAATGACACTGACAGCAGTTTAAGCGAAGACTCTGATGATTATGTAAGCGAGGGTTCTCTGTCCGGAATAGAAGAATTAGACAGATGAAACTGATAAATATTATATAATAGTCATACATGTACTTTTAAAACTTAGACTCTTAATATGTTATGTACATACATCTTTAATTATATAAAGCCGAAATTGTGTCGGCCATAATAAAATTATAAAAAAAACAGGGATGCGAAGTAATAAATGCTCAATAAATATGGAAAACCCATTACTGAGGATTACCAACAATTTAAACACATATGAATAGATGCAAATATGTATATTGTTTGGAGAAAGGGTAGCCATAAAAGCATAATAAACACATAATTAGGCCATATTATGCAAAAAGCAACTAACCCTCAATGTATCTAAGTTTGCACGGTCAAAATATATAAAATAATTTTACTGTTAGAATAATAGAATTACAATATAATTTACATATTGAATAGTTAAGTTTAGTGTTGAAAAAATTTCCGATAATTTAAATTATTATAAAAATAATTAAAAGGAATGAACTATTTTGTTGGTTGGTTGATTTTTGCATAACAGGGCCCAATTAGCAAACACGATTAGCAGTCACTACGGCTTTATCAATCAAATGCCACTTTTATTTTCTACGCGGACTGTACTTTACTAAAATTCGGTATTAGGTATCTCTGTCGTACACTGACTCTCCTTTTCTTTCATCTGCGCATCTCAGGGCTCATGCTACATTGCATGATCTGTACAAGAGCACTTTTAAACAGGATGTCCCACCGGGAACCGCTTCGAACTATATGTCGAAAACTATACATAGGAAAATTTTCAAAATTTGACAGTGTGGTAATGTTGATGGGGATGACCGGACTAAAATTTTTTTTTGCCAAATTTACAAAATTCTATATTCACTAATTGCTGAGCTATGCCAACATTGTAGTTCCATTAAAAAAGACCATGAGAATTTCTATTTTTAAGGTTTAAGTTGCCATTTTGACAAGACAAGAACTTTTCTAGAAGCTTGTCAATAACTTAGTAACCATGGAGATGTGAACAAGATAACGCTAGTTTAAAGTAGACAAGCGTCGTTGTACTTTTTAATGGAACTACAGTGTTGCCACAGCTCAGAAACTAGTCAAAATAGAATTTTTTAAATTTGAGAACTTACTAAATTTGACAATACCAATTCACTGCAATAAAAATAAATAGGACATTTTATTTAAAATAACAAAATTACTACGTGTAGCGCAAAGCTGAGAAATCTGGCAACTGCGCCGACGTCATAATCCAATTCCGCATGCTCCAAAACCCCCACATACCAAATTTTGTAGGCGCAACTTCAGCAGGTTTAATAATATCGAATTTATTTCAGTTAAAGTCCCCACCCTGGATACCATAAATAAATTTAAAAAAATAATAAAAATAATAAAAAAATAAAAAAAATAATAACAATAAAAATAAATAATAAAATTTCAATTTTGACAGCTGTCAATTTTTAACAAAAAAATTAACTTCCACGAACCTCCCTCCATCATACCTACCAATTTTTTTCACCACAAAACCTAAACTGTCAATTATACATTGACACCTGTCAAATACACCTGTCAATATGTGACATTTTATTTTCTTTCTTATTTTCCTCAAATCCCACCTACAAACTGAAAGCATTCGTATAATAATATTTTCATTTATATATAATTTCAATTTTGACAGCTGTCACTTTTCGACCAAAATATTTGCCTCCCCAAACCCCCCGCCGACGTACATACACGTTTCCGTCACCAAATCACTCATTTTCTCACTACAATTTTACACCTGTCAAATATCAAAATTTGACAGGTGTATTTTTTTGAAATTTTTTTTCACCTCCGCACGACCCAATTGACCCATCGATACCATAAAATACATCAAAAATCTTCGCTGTCACATTTGACCTTGACAGCATCTGTCAAATTTTGACAGGAAACATTTTTAACAATTTTTTTCGAATTTTCCACGTCAAACTCTATCCGACCACATACTTTATTTCGTCGAAATCCCTTTCGCTAACGACTTCTCTTTGACACCCGTCAAATTTTGACAGGCGAATTTTTCCAATATTTTTCCTCAAACCCACTCCCCCCAAGCTACCCTTGGGTACCATAAAATTTTTTAAAATTCTATCCTGTCCAATTTGACATTGACAGCACCTGTCAAAATTTGACAGGTGATTTTTTTCAAAAATGTGCCAGAGTCCCCACCCCACCCTCTATCCGATCCCATCGTTTTTTTCGTCTCAAAATTTGTCACCGCCGCGCAAACACTATACCCGTCATTTTTGACAGGTGACATAATTTGACATTTTTCCCCAGTTCTCGACCTTCTCGACAACACCATCCACCCGTCACAAAGTCCATTTTCCCGAATTTTCAAAAAAAACTTTTTTCCAAGATCGTATGTACCGATTTTTTCATCGAGGTCTTATCCGCCTCGAAAAGTTAGAGAAACATGTCAAAATTTCATCAAAATCCGTCCAACGACCTAACCGTCAGCCCTACTTCGTCGGGTTACTCGCTGCCGTCGTTTATGGTTAGAAAACAAATCGACTTGCATATCGTCATCATCAGCATTAAAATTAATTTCTTCATCGTTAATAGGGTCAATTCGCGTAACGGCACGCTTTCCAGCGGCCAACACTTCATAATAAACAAAATTTGAAGTATATCTTTTATTCGATTTTGGACGAAATTTCCCCTGTTTACTACTTGTTTCGATATAACAACGCAAATCCTGAGGTCTACCTACTCTAGAAAATGCTACAAATAACTGTCCATGCGTAAAACATGGAGTTTTCAGATATAATCCAACCTTTTTCAGAGTTTGACCTTGTGATTTATTAATTGTCATCGAAAAAGCTAAACGTAAAGGAAACTGCGTTCGATACAATGGTCTTGGCAACATTGTATCCCTCGCGGACATTCTCATTCTAGGAATCCACACAATTTGACCTTTAGACGAGCCAGAAAGCAATTCACACTCTACAAATTGATTAGCTAAAGACACTACTCTCATCCTAATTCCATTACACTCTCAATATCCCCCACCACTGTAATGAATGTCCTAGAACGAAAAGGACCTATTCACTTTTAACCCAATCCTTCAAATAAAAAAAAAAATGATAAATTATCAATTTTTGCCGATGATAAAGGTATATATACCACTGCAAAACATCCAAGAGCCATTCACTTAGCACTCCAAAGGCAAATAGATGCTTTGAGTGATTGGCTCCAAAAATGGAAAATACAAATAAGTCCAGAAAAAACACAAGGGCTAATCATATCACGCAGGAGAAACTTTCAAGTACAACCAGTGGAGGTGGATGGCACCCAGATTAAGTGGGGAGACTCACTGAAATATTTGGGTGTCACCATCGACAAAAAACTGTGCTGGGACGTATATATCAACAACCAAATAAAAAAAGGCAATCGTTCATTCGGCAGTCTTTATCCCCTCTTGGGCAGAAAAAGCAAATTAAATTTGAAAAACAAATTACTCCTATATAAACAGGTTATTAGACCCAAATTACTATATATGGCTCCATGATATGGAGCCAAGCAGCCAAAGTAAGACACAAAAAATCCAAATCCTACAAAATAAAGTACTAAGATCTATTGTCAATGCTCCCTGGTACATAAGAAATGTTGACCTACACAGGGACCTACAAATACCTATGATCAAAACTTACATGCAAGAACAACACAGAAAGTTCATGATAAAAATTAGAAACCATCCAAATCCAATAATTCAAAATGCATTTAATATAAATCCAATCCATGAAATCCAACGAGGCAGACACAAAAGTCTCTGCACACCTATTACGTGAATAAAAATAAGAAGTACAACAATAATAAAAAAATTCTGACAAAATAAATAAATCAAAATCAGCCTAACTCACGTATAGGCTATTCCAAATAAAACCGCGTAAGAGTGCTGCAAGCACTAGCGCAAATAAATTCACACTTTACTTTTACTTTTAAAATATCTTTATTTATTTACTCTATTACTACATGTCATTTTACTTTACAATTTGTAGTTTGTAGCTGGACTTCTAGCAACTTGCCAGGACATTCGTCGGAGCAACGCTCCAACGGGGTTGGTATAAATCCTTTAGGTAAAAGTGAAATTGACTTTAAATAAATGATTTTGGTCAGTTCCAGTAACCCATACACTGCCATGGAAGAATTCTATTTTAGCTATTGCCTTGATTGTGTGTTTGTTTGCGATTGGGACTTTATAATAATAATAATTTATTGCTTGGTGTTTGCTGGAAAAACGTTTTGAAAAAACCAGCATGAATTTTCTCAGGTACTCAGTAGCTAAATTTTGTCAAGAAGGCTTAAAAGTAGTTTGCTGCATAATGTAGGAGGGGGTTTGGGAGTGGGTGGGGCCTGATGTATGTGGTTTTAGAATTGAAAATTGGAAAAATGTTGATTTTATCTATCTTGCCGGAAAATGGGAAGCCTGTGGTAGATTGGTTTATGTGTTACGCTATCTGTATGCCTTATGTGTGTGATGTTTTGTGTTAATAGCGCGTTTTGTGTGTGTGTTTCATAGAACTTGTTTGAAATATTGTGTACAACGTATTGTATTAAGTATGGAGTATTTGTTGCGTTATGTAATAGTCTTAGTGAAGTCGTTCTGCGAGCTAAAAGAATTTGTCTAAGTACTATGTTTTGTAGTTTTTGTAGTCTGTTGTATTGTTCATTTGACATGCTGCACCATACAGGTGCAGCATAGGTCAGTATTGGTCTAATTAATTGATTATAAATTGTTTGTTTGTTATGTGGTGATAAAAATGATCTGAAGTTTAATAGTTTATGTAGTTGTGCGGTTGCGTGGTAGAACTTTTGTGTTAAGTGTGTTGTGTTGTGTACGAAATTTAATTTTCTATCTAGCGTAACGCCAAGATATTTAATTTTTTCTTTCGGTTCTATAGGAGTATTGTTTATTATGAGATGTTGGTTGATGTGAGTGTTGAGTCTTTTTCGTGTGATGTTAAGGCATTCACATTTGTCTCCGTTTATTTCCAATTTCCATTTCTTGTACCATGGAAGGAGAATATTGAGGTGATTTGTAATGTGCTGCCTAGCCACGTTTGCGAAGAATGAGCTTGCATGGATTAGCACATCGTCGACAAAAATGGCTAGGTTCGAGTTTGGAAAGCGTGGGATGTCAGCTGTATAGAGGTTAAATAAGGGAGCGGCCAGGGTGGTTCCCTGTTGTAGACCCGCGTGCAATCTTACCGGAGAAGATAGTTCGTTGCCAACTTTAACTTTTAGGGATCTGCCGATTAAATAGGAATACATCAGTGATATAAAATACAAGGGGAACTCATGGAAAGTTGCTAATTTAAAGACCAGTCCGTTGATCCACACATTATCAAAAGCTTTACTGACATCGAGCGACAGAAGCACAGTACACTGTTGTTGGTTCATTTTGTTTATTGCTGTTTGAGCCACATGTGCTACTAACAGTGCTGCGCTTCTGCCTTCTCGAAAGCCAAATTGTTCTTCGGGAATGTGCCGATCTAGCTTCCTGGTCCTTATTCTCTTGTATATTATTTTTTCTGCTACTTTCCCGAGTGTACTCAGTAAAGCTATTGGCCTGTACGATTCCGGTCTTATAGCGGGTTTGCCAGGCTTTAAAACTGGTATTATAATGGCTTTTTTCCAGTGACTTGGGAAGTGTTGCAGAATTATGATGGAGTTTATAATATACAAGAGTTTTATAACAGCTTTTCTTGGCAGATTTTTGATGAGTATATTTGCTATTTGGTCTTCACCAGGAGCTTTATTATTTTTAAGCTCCCTTATTACTCTACACAGCTCTAGTGGAGTGGTTAGTAGGGTGGGTAGGATTTGTGGAGGAATGGGGTATTTTGATTTAGTAAATGAATTTGCTATGTTGGTGATGAGATTTTGCTCAGGTATGGTGTTAGGTGAACCTGCGCATGCCTGGGAATATTGTGCAGCTAGTGTTTCCGCCTTTTCTTTGTTTGTTTGAGGTGTTTGTGTAAAAGACGGAATATTGTCTTGTTTGTTTTTTGTCTTGCGTAATAGAGTCCATAGTGAATTGTCTCTAGTCGAGGCGTTTGTTAGTATGGTTGTCCACGTTCGGTTTTTGTGTTCTTGTATTCTTTGTCGTATTTCGTTTTTTAGTTGGTTTGTTAAGTCTCGATCTTGTATTCTTCTATGTCTCTGCCATCTTTTTCTGATGGTGTTCTTGTAGTTTATTAGGTTTTGTATGTCGTTTGGTAATTTGTCAACTCTTTGTACTAGTTTTACCTGTTTTGCCGTTCGGTTTCTGGCAGTTTGTATGTTTTTTGTTAGTTTGTCTACTTCCTGTTCTAGTTGTTCTACAGTTGTAATGTTATTGTTAATTTGTATGTTAGTATTTAGTATTTGTCTGTATTGGGTCCAGTTTACGTTATTGTATAACCATGTCGTTGGTTTGTCGTCTTTTATAATGTTAGTTTGCCAGTTTAGAAGAACTGGGAGGTGATCCGATGAGAGTTCTTCTAAAACTGTAGTATCTGGCAGGTTTGGTATGTTTTTGTTGAGTACTACGTCCAAATAGGAAGGTCTTATTCTTCTTGGTGGGTAACATGTAGGTACTGGTGGTAGTAGTATTTGTAAGTTATAGTCGTCAATGTATTGTCTTAGTATTGTGCCATGTCTATTAGCTGCAAAATTGTGCCAGGATTCATGTTTTGAATTTAGGTCACCCAACACCATCACTTTTGCACCTATTTGAAAAATGTTTTCAAAATCCTGGTAGTGAATTCTATGTGGTTCTGGGGGTGCGTAGCAGCTTGATATTATCACATCATTTTTAAGTTTAATTGAAATGTTTTCAATTTCTGAAGGCACGTTATTAAGTTTTTGAAATGGGATGGAATTTTTAATTAGAATAGCTACGCCTCCTCCATAAGGATTTCTATCGAATCTGTGCATTTGATAGTTTCTGATTTTAGGCTGTCTATTTTGACTCAATCTAGTATCTTGAATGCAAATAATGTCTACCTTGTACCTACACTGAAAAAAATGCTCGTTTTATGCCAAATAAGTGATTTGTTTGACTTATTTTTATTGGGACCAAATAATTTTTATTTGCCTGACATAAATATTGTTTGTATTAAATAAATAGGATTATTTGAATTTGCAATGATATTTGTTTGGTTAGTAATTATTTACGTCAAATAAAATTTATTTGCTATTTTAAAACTTAACAGTGGTTTGAATACTTAAATAAATATTTATTTGTAGTAAATAATTATTTATTTGGCTACCGGTTCTTTTGGATTCAGCAAAATTAAGACGACGGGAAGGGTTTGCCAAACGCGTCAAGACGAGCGCGAGATGACCAGTCGCTAGTAGCCCGCCACCCTAACAAATTCGAGGTCCATGTCGAGTAATTTGTACTTTGTGTTAGTGCTGGAAATAAGGGCAATGGAAGTTGAAAATTGGCTTTTAAACCACAACATTAGCCACCTGTGGCCATCATTTGAAGGTAAGTTAATTTTTTCATATATAGATATATATTGTTAAAATAATAAATAAAAACATAACAGGTGCATTTTAAGTTAAATTGCGCGACAACGATATTATGTATAGAAAAAACGGTGATAATTAATAATAAAATTGTATCTTCTTGATATGTTAAAAGTACATAACCATACCTATTTTCTTATGTTTTCACTATTTTTGCACGTTGTAGATCAAACAAAATGGCCCCAGATATTTATACTCTATATTTATACCTACTAACCCAGTTATTAGTACGACCTATATTGTTTAGAAAATCAAATAAATTAAGATTCTTATTTTAGTATGAAGACGACGCTCCCCCTAGTAAAAAAATGTTACAAGACAATGATATTGTGACAAGCATCAGTGATATACTTATTTTAAATGGCGATCAACCACAAAGTTTCAGCAATCAGCCCATAGCTGTTACAGCTTTGGAAACTCCATTAGCCACCACAATTCAACCCGGTACCATTGTGTCATCAGTTGTTCCAACCGAATTTTGGTATCTATATATAAGTATATCCTATAAAATTAAAAGTAAACACTGAAGACGCCAAAGCTGAGAAGAGTAAGGTCCCCTGTATATAAATAAACCATTTTTTGACTTAAATAACTATATATTTCAATGAAAATATTATTTATTATTTATTTAAATCCAACCTATTTAATCCAAATAAATATTTATTTGGGCCAAACAGTGTTATTTTGTGATAAACAATATTGTATTTCAATTAAATAACAGGAACTAGGTACAATTTGAAAAATTATTTAAAAGAAATAATTATTTTGTTAGGCCAAATAAATATTTATTTAATAGTAATATATATGATTTATAAGAAACAACACATTGTTTGGATTAAATATCGCAGGCTTGCTGACAAATAAATATTTTGTTGATAGAAATAAGTTATTATTTGCTATAAACACTTATTTTCTTTATCAAACAAACATTTATTTTAATTAAATACCACATATTTGAAGCGCAATAAATGAATTATTTAAATCAAATAATATTTGTTTAAATATAATAAATTTTACTATCAGCAGTCAAATAATTTTGGACATATTTTCAAATAAATATTTGTTTGGACAATAGGAAATAAATATTTGTTTGGGCGAACTCCATTTTTATTTAGTTTAAATAAATTATTTTTTCAGTGTAAGTAAAAAATGCTTTAGTTCTTCAATTTTTCCGCAGATACCGTTAGCATTCCAAGTGATTATTTTTAGTGAACTACGGAAGGCTAATTTGATAGTTGTTTAGATTTTGTCCCATCATGGACATCATGGTTGAGACTCGCTCTTCTTGTGTATTAGCCTTACGTAGTTCCTTTGAGCAATCATTTAAAAATCTTACAAATTCGCTAATATTTATGAGACTGTTGAATTCCTTCATAGCACTGAATAGGTTACTTGCCTGATTCAATCCTAAACTCTCTTTGTTAGGGTCGTTGCCTTGTGGACGTGTCCTGACCAGTTGCGGATGGTCCGTCTCATAGTCACTTTCTTCAAGGGGTGGTTGTGGTAGATTCCTTCTGGGGGGTTGGTGCTGGGGGTGGACGACATTTGTCCTGTCGCCTGATGGACTATTTGCCCTGATCTGGTTCCAATAATTTATTCTCGGTAGTGGCGCAGGTATATATTTTGTTTGTACAGTTTTCTTTGTTTGGTTTTTAGTTATTTGCTTCGTTTTAAATATGTACGCTGGGCAAGTGTGTGACGATGCCCTGTGATTTTTGCTGCAGTTTATGCATTTTTGTTGGCTGTTATTGCATGTATTTGTACGGTGATTTTCGGAGCAAATCAGACATCTAGTTACACTGAGAAAATTTTCTAATAGCCACTACTTGAAAATTAATACTGGGTATTAAAGTTTCTGCATATAATAGGCTCCAATGCAGAGATCGAATTGTAGCAATTAGATTGGTCTAATAGAAACCATCTAATAACCACTATTAGATTTTCGAATAGAAATGTTATAATATATTCTAATAACCGATATATAGTTACCTAATAGCTGGTACACCAATATCTAATTACGGCAATTAGATTTTCTAATACAAATGTTTAAATACCAATAACCGGTATACAAGTTTTTTGTTGCCTTATACAGATTTCTAATAACGGATATTCAAATTTCTAATTGCCCTTATTCGAATTTCTATTACCGCCTATTAGGTTTCCTATTATCTTTATTCGAATTTCTATTAACGGCTATTAGAGTTTCTTATTGCCCGTATTCGAATTTCTAATAACGGCTATTAGAGTTTCTTATTGCCCTTATTCGAATTTTTATTGTGAGTGAGGTCTAGTAGCGCATTCGCCATTTCGTTTTTAATAAATATTTCGTTAATTTTTCCTTTTATCCAAAAGGCGGCCAAATACCGACATTTGAAGCATAATTACCTACAATTTAAAGTTAAACAAGTTTGAATTTATAAATCAATAAAAGCAGAAAAAGAAAAATGTACCTACAAACTTCACAAATTTTCTTTTTTTGCTTTTATTAATTCATTAATCAAAATGTTGTTAGTTCAAAACTGTAGATAATTGCTATTCAAGAACGGCTATTTGACCCTTTTTGAATAAAGAGAAAAGGATACGAAATATTAATTAAAAAACTACATGGCGAATGCATCACTAGACGTCAGTTTTAATAGCTATTATGTATTTCTGTTGGGGATAATAGAAAACGCATATCCATTATAAAAAATGTATTTAATGTTTATTAGATAAACTAATAATCCTAATTTTTTTAACCCCTCAAACTAATTCTATGGAACAATATTTTTTGTCAATGATAAAAACAAAAATTTGAAATATTAGTTGAACCATTATTATAAATTTCCTATGACTATCCGTCTTGTTTAAAAAAACACAAATTTCACTGTATTTTTGAACTTTAATAAATTAGTATATACTTACATAAAAATGAGAAACTACTTACACTTATTCAATAGGATGAAAAAAAATTGGCATATATAAGTATTCATTGCCCAACTCTGTCATAAAGTCCCCATAAAGTTTTTGAAAACAAGGTTGAGGTCCAATCTTCGTTCATTGCATTTTGTTGTTTCTTTGTCTTAAAGTTGAAACTGCTGATATTTTCCTGTAATAATAATAATGACAAAAATAATAATGTGACAAAAAAAGAATTATAATTGTACCTAAAAATTGCCGAAGGGTCTTCTCAAAAACAAGCTATTCGAAGATCACTTTCTAAATGATATATTTTTAAAAAACGTTAGTGAGATGAGCTCATTTTTGACAGATAAAAAAATTAAATACGATACCAGGTGTTTTCTACCTTCACATCCTCAATCTTAAGAAAGGTAGATAAGGTAGCCCCTGAGACGAACCAGAAAGCCCCAAATTGGACTAACGTGGGTTACATAAAAGGATACACCATTGAGATAAATTTCTATATATCATTGGAACACATAAAACGAGCGTATTACGTGAGCAAGCAAACTTGAGGAAGGCAAACCTTTTCCTTATTTTCAAAGAGGGTGGGGGAGATGACAATAAAATTGTTAGAAAATAAAATTAATGTCAAATAAAAGTGAAGTCTTTAAAGAAGAAAAATTGTATTTATTATCCTTTGGCGAGGGTCTACGCTTTTCTTTATTTTTTATTTTAAAAACAAATAAAACCGTTTTTATGTAATATTTAACATTGATTTAAACTCTTCCTAACTAGGTATTTCTTACCTTCAAAATTTTCAATATAGTATGTCCCTATGTAACGTGCAATCGTAATTTATACTCATCAGCCATGTTGAAAAAGTCCTAAAAACAAGTAAAGAAAAAAGTTTAAAAAATCATATTTTAACAACATACCTAATATCGTATATATAAACAGCTGACAGAAGGTTCGATAAACAAAAAATTTAGTAATTTTTACATCTCGTACTCTATTAAACAAAATTTACCAAAATATCAAATTAATTTGTGACCTTTTAAAATGTAAAACAACAGCTACCTAAAAAAAACATTTTTTAAAATGTCGAATTTATGCTATTCACAGGCCATCAAGGATACGAGATCACTAATGATAGTCTTGACCAATCCAAAGACAGGTAGATATCAAAAAGTAATACAGTATTTAAAAAAGAAACTGCAATTTAAACAAACAAGTCAATATTTTTTGGTGCATTTTTCATTATTATTTTTCTAAAAGAAACCATCATTAATATAATCAGTTTAAAGTATATCATTAAATGAGAAGTTATTAAAAATCATAATTTGTTTTCAATATGCCTGCCATCTTGAATTCTAAAATAAGACCGGACCGTACAAACTATGTCTGTAGACAAGGATTAAGGTTGTATATCAATTAAAACATTATAAAAATATGTACTTACCATCAAATGGAATATATTTTGAAATATTAAACAAAAATCACTAATTAATTACACAAACTTTGGGATAAAAAACAGCAGAGCATTTATTTCACTCCGACATGTCCGCGTTACCAAACATAAAAGATGGAAGAAAGAAAAACGTCGTTTGTCTTGTCAATTCGATATCCTAATAGAGGTTATTGTTTAGTCTAATAGGCAGTATTATAGTTTCTTTTTTTTTTTTTCTAATAGGCAGCATTCGATCTCTAATAGCGGTTACTAGATTTCTTAATAGGAACTTGCCTATTGTGAAAACTTATTGTCAGTATTAGAGCGACTAATAAAGCCTATTAGATTTCTAATAACTGCAACAAGATGATCTGAATAGCGCTCTATTAGACCAATATTTTAGCCGGTATTTGGGTCCAATGATAAGGGTTATTAGAAATCTAATTACCGGTATTAAAGTTAAGTCTATGCAGAAATATAATAGTACGAATTTTCTCAGTGTAGTCTGTGGCAGTTGGTCGTTGCATGACCCCATTGGCCGCAGTTTTTGCATTGCATTATTTGGCTGCTTTGTTTTCTTCTTTCCCACTTGATGCCGACGTAACTTAGATACCTGATTTTCTCGAGTTGGGTGAGTTTTATGTCTGCTTCTGTTACTACTATGTAGAGCGGTCTGTATTTAGTTTGCATAATATGTATGTTTTTTGTCTTGATATTGTGTGTCTGTGAAAGTTCTTGTTTTATTTCTTCTGTATCAGGTAGGTGGTCTAGTCCCTTGATCACAAAAGCATGAGTCCATTCTTCGCGTGTGGCGTATGTATGCCATTCCAGGTCTTCGTTCTGTAATAGTTCTTTATAGCGTTTGTAGTCTTCTTTATCTTCGATGTTAATAATAGTATTATTTTTTGTGAATTTAACGTTGTATTTCCCGTTAACTGATTTTTTAATATCATTGGTCAGTTCTTGGAATGCTATTCTGCTTTGTGCTACTCCCTTCATTATTATAGGTGGCATTTTTGATTGTTTTTCTTGTTTTTGTTGATTTTTATTTGTTTGTGGTATTGTTTTGGTTTTTGTTTTGTTGTTTCTTAGTGATTGTTTAACTTTATTGGAAATTTCTGACATGGCTGTCGACTCTTCGTCCGATGTTTCAATTTCCATATCCGTGTCTTCGTTGTCAGTGAGTATTTGAAAACGGTTAAAGGTAGGTATTTCAGGTCTGGGCTTTAGGATTTTCTTATATTTTGCTGTGCTTGGTTGTATGTTTTGTGTGTTTGTAATTTCATTTATAGTCCGTTTTGTTGGAGCGTTTGGTTTAGTGAATACTTCTCCTCCTTTTGTGATTGTTTCTCTTTCCTTTCTTATTCGTTCATCTAGTGTTAGATCTGTTCTGGTTTCATATTCATTTCTTGATTGATTTTGTTCTTCACTTGGGGGTCGTTTTTGTACGTCACTAGTGCATATGAATGAGGGTGTGTCAGTTGTTTTGTTCATATTTGTCGTGTTAATCGGAGGTGTTATTGGAATTTTTGCTTTTATTGCGTGTTTGTATTTCAGATGCTGTATGATTTCCACCCTGAGCCTATCCCTTTCGTTTTTAAGTTTGCATTTCTTAAAGTAGTTAGTGCAGATGGTACAGGACACCTTGTGCGTTTGTAAATACTTGACAAGTGTTTTAGTTTGCCTATTTTTACTGGGGTCTGCATTATTTCCCGTTATACTAACGCTACTGGCAATACTAATGTTGTCTTCTTCCATTTGAGTGTTACTATTTGAGATTTGATATTCATTTGGGGTGCCTTGGGCACCCACTTGAACATTCATAATAGGCTGAGCCTTTCAGGTTTATTCGGCTATGTTAGTTTAGTAGCGTCGCACCGGAGTTGACCGGCGGAAGGAATAATTGCCTTTTAGCGGCGTATTCCTTGCAATAGTATTGCAAGGAATTTTAAGAATTTGAAGTTTTTAATAGGATTAACTACTGTATGGTTATCAGTGGAATTCCAACCACGCTCGGAATTTGAAAAAACGTCGTGCAGCACTGAGACAGGGAGCGTCTGAAAACCACATCCACTCGCTATCACAGCACGAGCACGAATTCAATAAATTCACACAAAACGGAACGAGATTTCAAAAAGTAAAGTGAGAAAGGTGACAGCTTATTGTAAGGACTGTCCAAACAATACTTTATGAATCGATCATGATGCTTGAAAGTTCAAAGGGGCCCAAATAGCAGCAAGGCACAGGTCCAGTGATGCCTTCTAGAGCTTTGCAATGACCTGAGAAGACAGGAGAACCAAAAATCCCTACAACACCACCTTTTAATAATAAGAAAACATAAGAAGTACCATGAATTACCTAGAAAGCTGTAAGTACAATGAAAATATCATATCTAAGGGAAGGCTGTGCAACTTTTAAGCAAGAAGGTATTGTAAAACTAGACTATTATGTAAAATTCTATTTAATTAAAACTACTTCTCACAATGAATGTGTAATCTTTTAATTGCAAATCCTGTAGCTTTCTGCAAAAGAAATATTTAAAGTATTTTTAAGATTGGATTATTCTATTGAGAAAATGACACGTTACATTGAGGCCCTTAGAATAAAAGGGGTATAAGTACAAAGATTATAGTTTTGAGATGAATTCGATTTTTAGACTTTAAACATTTTCGGGGTGTTAGTGCGATCTCATACATATTGTTGATACTTTGAAAATTTTTTAGTAACCCGGACATTTTTTGGGGACTGAAAATAAATTAGTTACCGGTACATTTTATTCATACTTTAAAAAATTTGAGTGATCCATACCTATTTTGTGGACTCTAATATAAATTTGTGAACCCATACATATTGTTGATACTTTGAAAAATATCGTGGTGAGAACGAACCATTACGTGTTTTGGTCACAGAGTAAAATCGACTTTTAGACTGTAAAAATTTTCGGGGAGTTAGTGAGAGCCCATACATATTGTTGATACTTTAAAAAATGTTTAGTAACCCGGACATTTTTTGGGGACTGAAAATAAATTAGTTACCGGTACATTTTATTCATACTTTAAAAAATTTGAGTGATCCATACCTATTTTGTGGACTCTAATATAAATTTGTGAACCCATACATATTGTTGATACTTTGAAAAATATCGTGGTGAGAACGAACCATTACGTGTTTTGGTTATTTAAAGTAATTTCGACTTTTAGACTGTAAAAATTTTCGGGGAGTTAGTGAGAGCCCATACATATTGTTGATACTTTAAAAAATGTTTAGTAACTCGGACATTTTTTGGGGACTGAAAATAAATTAGTTACCGGTACATTTTATTCATACTTTAAAAAAATTGAGTGATCCATACCTATTTTGTGGACTCTAATATAAATTTGTGAACCCATACATATTGTTGATACTTTAAAAAATGTTTAGTAACTCGGACATTTTTTGGGGACTGAAAATAAATTAGTTACCGGTACATTTTATTCATACTTTAAAAAATTTGAGTGATCCATACCTATTTTGTGGACTCTAATATAAATTTGTGAACCCATACATATTGTTGATACTTTGAAAAATATCGTGGTGAGAACGAACCATTACGTGTTTTGGTTATTTAAAGTAATTTCGACTTTTAGACTGTAAAAATTTTCGGGGAGTTAGTGAGAGCCCATACATATTGTTGATACTTTAAAAAATGTTTAGTAACTCGGACATTTTTTGGGGACTGAAAATAAATTAGTTACCGGTACATTTTATTCATACTTTAAAAAAATTGAGTGATCCATACCTATTTTGTGGACTCTAATATAAATTTGTGAACCCATACATATTGTTGATACTTTAAAAAATGTTTAGTAACTCGGACATTTTTTGGGGACTGAAAATAAATTAGTTACCGGTACATTTTATTCATACTTTAAAAAATTTGAGTGATCCATACCTATTTTGTGGACTCTAATATAAATTTGTGAACCCATACATATTGTTGATACTTTGAAAAATATCGTGGTGAGAACGAACCATTACGTGTTTTGGTTATTTAAAGTAATTTCGACTTTTAGACTGTAAAAATTTTCGGGGAGTTAGTGAGAGCCCATACATATTGTTGATACTTTAAAAAATGTTTAGTAACTCGGACATTTTTTGGGGACTGAAAATAAATTAGTTACCGGTACATTTTATTCATACTTTAAAAAAATTGAGTGATCCATACCTATTTTGTGGACTCTAGTATAAATTTGTGAACCCATACATATTGTTGATACTTTGAAAAATATCGTGGTGAGAACGAACCATTACGTGTTTTGGTTATTTAAAGTAATTTCGATTTTTAGACTTTAAAAATTTTCGGGGTGTTAGTGCGAGCCCATGGATACTTTAAAAAATATTACGGTGAGAACGAACCATTATGTTTTTTGGACACTTAAGAGTGATTTCGATTTTTAAACTTTAAAAATTTCTCGGGAAGTTGGTGCAAACCCATACTAACTTTAATACTTATTTAGGTCGGACCTTGGATTTTGGAATATTTACGTACGATTAGAGTTACTATTACATTTTCTTGGTAGAACATGGGTGAGCTAAAGTGAGAAACTGATTTGTTTGATCAAAGAGTATTTGTAATCATTCCTTAAATGTGCCAGCACATTTTCTCAGTAGAAAATGTGTGGACTAGAGTGAGAATAAGTAAAGGAACGAGTAAATAATAGTTATTTACGATATAAGTGTTGCAAAGATTCATATTACAACACGAGATATTAAAGTTGTCAAACGAGGCGTCAGCCGAATTTAATAATACATCGAGTGTAGTAATATGAATTTACAACAAGAATATTGTACAACATTTTATCCACTTTCATCTATGAATAAAAATATTTGGTAACAGGCATTTTTAAAAATAAAAATGCACATGTAAAAATGCACCTGCTATTAAGTTTACTAATCAAGTTTTTTATGTTTGTTACCTTTCGCATAGTCACTGTTTCGCATGGTTATTGTCGAAACTTTGTCAAACAAATTCAAAAATATAAAAAGCGTTTTTCGAAATGAGCTATTCTGATGGAAGTTTACCCTCTGATATAGAAGCAGCGGCAAACGAAGCGATCTCAAGTTTAGTTCCGATAAAATCCAAGGCCCGGTATGAGTTGGAGTATCAGAAGTTTGAAGATTGGTGCAAAGCTAACAAAATAAACAGATTCAGTTTCAGTTTCAGTCGAGCTTAGTCTCTCGATGTGTTCAGTAGTGTTCTCTTCAATCTCCAGTATCCAGTAGTGTCAAAGTGTTTAAAGTGTGTCAGTGAAATTTCTTCAGAGTGTTTAGCCAAGGCATATATATGGTAGGGGTGAATTGAGTAACCTCTACCCGCGGCGGCGACGCATCTCTGCGTATTTTACGCTTGAAAATCCATAACTTTCAAAAACAAGTGAAAAGCTGTGCAAATCAAAGATACTAGCAAGGTGTTAGACAAGGCAATATGGCAAGGGTGAACTGACGTAGCCCTTGCCTAGCGGCGGCGCATCTTTGCGTTTTTGTGCAAATTACAAAAACATTTAGCCTTTTCAATGTATCTTATAATACAGAGAACACGAGAAATCAAGATTTAAAATCAAAGCACAGTCACCCCCGGAAGCAGCTTGCTGCTCTCCGGAGGCTTATCAAAGTCCGGGCCTTTTCCGGCAAGAGTCGCAGTGTTTCACACTGCTTTTATAAATTCTTGTACCTTTTAATATTTTTTGGTAAATTTTTTATTATTTTGGAATTAAGCGTCTGGTGTATACCCCGGCTTATATTTTTAAAAAAATTTTTGTATCGGTATTGCCTAGTATATACTAGCTTACCATTTTGGGTTTTGGGTAGGGTTTTTTGGATGTTCCTTGATATATCGGTATCAAGGTCCGCCAGAGGTTGTGCCCTCAATTCGAACTCACCTGCCACCTTCTGCGTGCCACACGCAATCCCGATTTTTGCTGAGTTTTTCCCTGATTACCCTATTTGTTATTAGGCGACCATGGCGCCTCCGGTAACCAATATACCAAAAAGACTAAAAACCACTCTCAATACCCATGACACCTCAAAATACTTCGATCTAAAGATCAAGTATAAAGAAACAGTGAAACAAAATGCTGAGCAAAAAGCTCAAATTGCTTCACTCCAAGAAACAGTAAAGAATTTAGAAATTCAAAATCAAACAACTCATAGTCAGATTCTGTTCATGCAAGAACAAAATACAAAACTCTTACAAAAAATTGATTTGTTATCCCAGCAGCTCAATGCTCATTTCAATAACAATCAAAAAATATCTGAAGAAGAACAGAATATGCAAATCGAAACGTCTGACTTAGAAGCCGAGGTAAATAATATCTCCCCGGCTGTTCCTGAACAGACTGAGGTCTCGCAGCCAAATATTCCTAAAACATCAAATCCTGGTAGTATAATAAATTATATAAATAATGGTACCAAATATAATTCAAAAGTGGATGATCAATCTCCCTCTACTTCTAAAGAGGAAAATCCAAAAGTTATAAAACAGTCAAATACAGTCAAAAATAAAAATCAACAAAATCAACAAAATCCTCCAAGAAATCCAGAAATAGTACCTATTGTAGTCCATTCTACTTCCAAGTGGAAGCCAATAGTCCAAATGTTACATTCATTTAATCTAGAAATCGAAAACATCAAAACTACCTTTCATGGTATTTCATTTACACCAAAAAATCCGGATGGTCATAGAGCCATTACGACTCTTTTCAAAGAAAATAATATCGAATTTCACACCTACCTGCTTCCTGAGCAAAAACTCCTAAATGTTATAATTAGAGGTGTAGATCTCAATATACCTATAGACGAGATAAAAGAAGAATTGATAGCTTTGGGTTTTCACCCACAAGAGGTTTATCGATTAAAAACAGGTAAATACCGAATTAAATGACACGACCGACAAAGCTTCTTTTAAAAAACGTTTATTGTTACAAAAAGGGCTTAACTTAACTTATACTTAAAGTAAAAAGACTTAAAAACTACGATGAACAATTAATACGAACAGCAAGTAGCTTTGACACGAAATTAATGTTAAAGTTTAATATTCAATATTTGCTTTCATATAAACTAATTAGTCCATTCAGCAGTTATGGCTGGTCTTGGGATATTACTCCTCCACCCTGAGATCTTTCAACGTCCTCGTTGATAATCTTTTGAAGGGTTTTAATAGGGATAGCTTTCAAATACTTGTGATTTCTCCAATGATAGATACAGCTCGTGCAATATAGCTTGAGCTCTAACTTTTGGGTGCGCAGTAAACAGGTGGGAGGAGCTAGCCGAGAGCTCATTATTTTGATGATCTTTGAAACGCACACTTCTGTACAGTCTGTCAGAAAAGTAGGACGTTCATTGGAAAAAAAGTTATTACTATATTTATTTGTAATAATGCCTTTTAAAAGTAAAGTCTTAAACCGAGTATTGAGCGGTCAAAGCCGTGAAATAGTTTATAATTTAATAAAATTTATGCAACAAGAGGCAGATACAGGAAGACCAGAAATTGATATCAGGAAGGTTCACGAACGTGTTTCAGCCGCTACAAAGATTAGTCTAAGCGCAATTAAACGAATTAAGCAAGAAGCCAAAAATATCGAATCCGGAGCAGTTAAATCTTTTTCCACGCCAAACAAAAAGCGTGAAAACAGAAAAAGCTTGAAGCGATGAAACAGACGAAGGCGTAAAACAACCTGTATCAAAGGGCACACGCCTAATAATCGTAAACGCTGGAGGAGAAGATGGTTTTGTGCCAAATTCATACGTCAGATGGAAGTCACACTGTAGTACTGGGGATTACCACAATGAAATGAACTACGAAAATTATGAAAAGTGGGTAAAAAACAACCTAGTGCCGAATTTACGCCCGAACAGTGTAGTAGTAATCGACAATGCGCCATATCATAATAAGCAAATAAATAAGGGCCCTACATCTGTAACAAAAAAAGAAGACATGAAAACGTCGTTACGCGAGAGAAATATTCCATTTGACGAAAAAAAGTTAAAACCAGAACTCTACAGTTTAATTAAAATGAGGAAACCAAATGAGAAAAGTTATAAGATTGATGCAATATTTTCCAGTGCGGGGCACACCGTGGTTCGACTACCTTCGTACCACCCTGATCTTAACCCTATTGAACTAGTGTGGGCACAGATGAAAGAGTTTGTGGCCACAAGAAACGTCACGGTTAATCTAACAGATGTTATGAAATTAACCGATACTTTTTTTGAACAATTTTCGGTGGACCAGTGGAAATCACGTTGCGAGCGAGCAAAAAGATTTGAATTAGAGTATATGGAAAATGAACCCATGGTGGATATTGTTGTAGAAAACCTAATAATACATTTGAATGACACTGACAGCAGTTCAAGCGAAGACTCTGATGATTATGTAAGCGAGGGTTCTCTGTCCGGAATAGAAGAATTAGACAGATGAAACTGATAAATATTATATAATAGTCATACATGTACTTTTAAAACTTAGACTCTTAATATGTTATGTACATACATCTTTAATTATATAAAGCCGAAATTGTGTCGGCCATAATAAAATAATAAAAAAAAACAGGGATGCGAAGTAATAAATGCTCATTAAATATGGAAAACCCATTACTGAGGATTACCAACAATTTAAACACATATGAATAGATGCAAATATGTATATTGTTTCGAGAAAGGGCAGCCATAAAAGCATAATAAACACATAATTAGGCCATATTATGCAAAAAGCAACTAACCCTCAATGTATCTAAGTTTGCACGGTCAAAATATATAAAATAATTTTACTGTTAGAATAATAGAATTACAATATAATTTACATATTGAATAGTTAAGTTTAGTGTTGAAAAAATTTCCGATAATTTAAATTATTATAAAAATAATTAAAAGGAATTAACTATTTTGTTGGTTGGTTGATTTTTGCATAACAGGGCCCAATTAGCAAACACGATTAGCAGTCACTACGGCTTTATCAATCAAATCCCACTTTTATTTTCTACGCGGACTGTACTTTACTAAAATTCGGTATTAGGTATCTCTGTCGTACACTGACTCTCCTTTTCTTTCATCTGCGCATCTCAGAGCTCATGCTACATTGCATGATCTGTACAAGAGCACTTTCAAACAGGATGTCCCACCGGGAACCGCTTCGAACTATATGTCGAAAACTATACATAGGAAAATGTTCAAAATTTGACAGTGTGGTAATGTTGATAGGGATGACCGGACTAAAATTTTTTTTTGCCAAATTTACAAAATTCTATATTCACTAATTGCTGAGCTATGCCAACATTGTAGTTCCATAAAAAAATACCATAAGAATTTCTATTTTTAAGGTTTAAGTTTCCATTTTGACAAGACAAGAACTTTTCTTGAAGCTTGTCAATAACTTAGTAACTATGGAGATGTGAACAAGATAACGCTAGTTTAAAGTAGACAAGCGTCGTTGTACTTTTTAATGGAACTACAGTGTTGCCACAGCTCAGAAACTAGTCAAAATAGAATTTTTTAAATTTGAGAACTTACTAAATTTGACAATACCAGTTCACTGCAATAAAAATAAATAGGACATTTTATTTAAAATAACAAAATTACTACGTGTAGCGCAAAGCTTAGAAATCTGGCAACTGCGCCGACGTCATAATCCAATTCCGCATGCTCCAAAACCCCCACATACCAAATTTTGTAGGCGCAACTTCAGCAGGTTTAATAATATCGAATTTATTTCAGTTAAAGTCCCCACCCTGGATACCATAAATAAATTTAAAAAAATAATAAAAATAATAAAAAAATAAAAAAAATAATAACAATAAAAATAAATAATAAAATTTCAATTTTGACAGCTGTCAATTTTTAACAAAAAAATTAACTTCCACGAACCTCCCTCCATCATACCTACCAATTTTTTTCACCACAAAACCTAAACTGTCAATTATACATTGACACCTGTGAAATACACCTGTCAATATGTGACATTTTATTTTCTTTCTTATTTTCCTCAAATCCCACCTACTAACTGAAAGCATTCGTATAATAATATTTTCATTTATATATAATTTCAATTTTGACAGCTGTCACTTTTCGACCAAAATATTTGCCTCCCCAAACCCCCCGCCGACGTACATACACGTTTCCGTCACCAAATTACTCATTTTCTCACTACAATTTTACACCTGTCAAATATCAAAATTTGACAGGTGTATTTTTTTGAAATTTTTTTTCACCTCCGCACGACCCAATTGACCCATCGATACCATAAAATACATCAAAAATCTTCGCTGTCACATTTGACCTTGACAGCACCTGGCAAATTTTGACAGGAAACATTTTTAACAATTTGTTTCGAATTTTCCACGTCAAACTCTATCCGACCACATACTTTATTTCGTCGAAATCCCTTTCGCTAACGACTTCTCTTTGACACCTGTCAAATTTTGACAGCCGAATGTTTCCAATATTTTTCCTCAAACCCACTCCCCCCAAGCTACCCTTGGGTACCATAAAATTTTTTAAAATTCTATCCTGTCCAATTTGACATTGACAGCACCTGTCAAAATTTGACAGGTGATTTTTTTCAAAAATGTGCCAGAGTCCCCACCCCACCCTCTATCCGATCCCATCGTTTTTTTCGTCTCAAAATTTGTCACCGCCACGCAAACACTATACCCGTCATTTTTGACAGGTGGCATAATTTGACATTTTTCCCCAGTTCTCGACCTTCTCGACAACACCATCCACCCGTCACAAAGTCCATTTTCCCGAATTTTCAAAAAAAACTTTTTTCCAAGATCGTATGTACCGATTTTTTCATCGAGGTCTTATCCGCCTCGAAAAGTTAGAGAAACATGTCAAAATTTCATCAAAATCCGTCCAACGACCTAACCGCCAGCCCTACTTTGTCGGGTTACTCGCTGCCGTCGTTTATGGTTAGAAAACAAATCGACTTGCATATCGTCATCATTAGCATTAAAATTAATTTCTTCATCGTTAATAGGGTCAATTCGCGTAACGGCACGCTTTTCAGCTGCCAACACTTCATAATAAACAATATTTGAAGTATATCTTTTATTCGATTTTGGACGAAATTTCCCCTGTTTACTACTTGTTTCGATATAACAACGCAAATCCTGAGGTCTACCTACTCTAGAAAATGCTACATATAACTGTCCATGCGTAAAACATGGAGTTTTCAGATATAATCCAACCTTTTTCAGAGTTTGACCTTGTGATTTATTAATTGTCATCGAAAAAGCTAAACGTAAAGGAAACTGCGTTCGATACAATGGTCTTGGCAACATTGTATTCCTCGCGGACATTCTCATTCTAGGAATCCACACAATTTGACCTTTAGACGAGCCAGAAAGCAATTCACACTCTACAAATTGATTAGCTAAAGACACTACTCTCATCCTAATTCCATTACACTGTCAATATCCCCCACCACTGTAATGAATGTCCTAGAACGAAAAGGACCTATTCACTTTTAACCCAATCCTTTAAATAAAAAAAAAAATGCCAAATTATCAATTTTTGCCGATGATAAAGGTATATATACCACTGCAAAACATCCAAGAGCCATTCACTTAGCACTCCAAAGGCAAATAGATGCCTTGAGTGATTGGCTCCAAAAATGGAAAATACAAATAAGTCCAGAAAAAACACAAGGGCTAATCATATCACGCAGGAGAAACTTTCAAGTACAACCAGTGGAGGTGGATGGCACCCAGATTAAGTGGGGAGACTCACTGAAATATTTGGGTGTCACCATCGACAAAAAACTGTGCTGGGACGTATATATCAACAACCAAATAAAAAAAGGCAATCGTTCATTCGGCAGTCTTTATCCCCTCTTGGGCAGAAAAAGCAAATTAAATTTGAAAAACAAATTACTCCTATATAAACAGGTTATTAGACCCAAATTACTATATATGGCTCCATGATATGGAGCCAAGCAGCCAAAGTAAGACACAAAAAATCTAAATCCTACAAAATAAAGTACTAAGATCTATTGTCAATGCTCCCTGGTACATAAGAAATGTTGACCTACACAGGGACCTACAAATACCTATGATCAAAACTTACATGCAAGAACAACACAGAAAGTTCATGATAAAAATTAGAAACCATCCAAATCCAATAATTCAAAATGCATTTAATATAAATCCAATCCATGAAATCCAACGAGGCAGACACAAAAGTCTCTGCACACCTATTACGTGAATAAAAATAAGAAGTACAACAATAATAAAAAATTTCTGACAAAATTAAATAAATCAAAATCAGCCTAACTCACGTATAGGCTATTCCAAATAAAACCGCGTAAGAGTGCTGCAAGCACTAGCGCAAATAAATTCACACTTTACTTTTACTTTTAAAATATCTTTATTTATTTACTCTATTACTACATGTCATTTTACTTTACAATTTGTAGTTTGTAGCTGGACTTCTAGCAACTTGCCAGGACATTCGTCGGAGCAACGCTCCAACGGGGCTGGTATAAATCCTTTAGGTAAAAGTGAAATTGACTTTAAATAAATGATTTTGGTCAGTTCCAGTAACCCATACACTGCCATGGAAGAATTCTATTTTAGCTATTGCCTTGATTGTGTGTTTGTTTGCGATTGGGACTTTATAATAATAATAATAATTTATTGCTTGGTGTTTGCTGGAAAAACGTTTTGAAAAAACCAGCATGAATTTTCTCAGGTACTCAGTAGCTAAATTTTGTCAAAAAGGCTTAAAAGTAGTTTGCTGCATAATGTAGGAGGGGGTTTGGGAGTGGGTGGGGCCTGATGTATGTGGTTTTAGAATTGAAAATTGGAAAAATGTTGATTTTATCTATCTTGCCGGAAAATGGGAAGCCTGTGGTAGATTGGTTTATGTGTTACGCTATCTGTATGCCTTATGTGTGTGATGTTTTGTGTTAATAGCGCGTTTTGTGTGTGTGTTTCATAGAACTTGTTTGAAATATTGTGTACAACGTATTGTATTAAGTATGGAGTATTTGTTGCGTTATGTAATAGTCTTAGTGAAGTCGTTCTGCGAGCTAAAAGAATTTGTCTAAGTACTATGTTTTGTAGTTTTTGTAGTCTGTTGTATTGTTCATTTGACATGCTGCACCATACAGGTGCAGCATAGGTCAGTATTGGTCTAATTAATTGATTATAAATTGTTTGTTTGTTATGTTGTGTACGAAATTTAATTTTCTATCTAGCGTAACGCCAAGATATTTAATTTTTTCTTTCGGTTCTATAGGAGTATTGTTTATTATGAGATGTTGGTTGATGTATTTTCCTCAAATCCCACCTACAAACTGAAAGCATTCGTATAATAATATTTTCATTTTTATATAATTTCAATTTTGACAGATGTCACTTTTCGACCAAAATATTTGCCTCCCCAAACCCCCCGCCGACTTACATACACGTTTCCGTCACCAAATCACTCATTTTCTCACTACAATTTTACACCTGTCAAATATCAAAATTTGACAGGTGTATTTTTTGAAATTTTTTTTCACCTCCGCACGACCCAATTGACCCATCAATACCATAAAATACATCAAAAATCTTCGCTGTCACATTTGACCTTGACAGCACCTGTCAAATTTTGACAGGAAACATTTTTAACAATTTTTTTCGAATTTTCCACGTCAAACTCTATCCGACCACATACTTTATTTCGTCGAAATCCCTTTCGCTAACGACTTCTCTTTGACACCTGTCAAATTTTGACAGCCGAATTTTTCCAATATTTTTCCTCAAACCCACTTCTCCCAAGCTACCCTTGGGTACCATAAAATTTTTCAAAATTCTATCCTGTCCAATTTGACATTGACAGCACCTGTCAAAATTTGACAGGTGATTTTTTTTAAAAATGTGCCAGAGTCCCCACCCCACCCTCTATCCGATCCCATCGTTTTTTTCGTCTCAAAATTTGTCACCGCCGCGCAAACACTATACCCGTCATTTTTGACAGGTGACATAATTTGACATTTTTCCCCAGTTCTCGACCTTCTCGACAACACCATCCACCCGTCACAAAGTCCATTTTCCCGAATTTTCAAAAAAAACTTTTTTCCAAGATCGTATGTACCGATTTTTTCATCGAGGTCTTATCCGCCTCGAAAAGTTAGAGAAACATGTCAAAATTTCATCAAAATCCGTCCAACGACCTAACCGCCAGCCCTACTTCGTCGGGTTACTCGCTGCCGTCGTTTATGGTTAGAAAACAAATCGACTTGCATATCGTCATCATCAGCATTAAAATTAATTTCTTCATCGTTAATAGGGTCAATTCGCGTAACGGCACGCTTTCCAGCGGCCAACACTTCATAATAAACAATATTTGAAGTATATCTTTTATTCGATTTTGGACGAAATTTCCCCTGTTTACTACTTGTTTCGATATAACAACGCAAATCCTGAGGTCTACCTACTCTAGAAAATGCTACATATAACTGTCCATGCGTAAAACATGGAGTTTTCAGATATAATCCAACCTTTTTCAGAGTTTGACCTTGTGATTTATTAATTGTCATCGAAAAAGCTAAACGTAAAGGAAACTGCGTTCGATACAATGGTCTTGGCAACATTGTATCCCTCGCGGACATTCTCATTCTAGGAATCCACACAATTTGACCTTTAGACGAGCCAGAAAGCAATTCACACTCTACAAATTGATTAGCTAAAGACACTACTCTCATCCTGTCAATATCCCCCACCACTGTAATGAATGTCCTAGAACGAAAAGGACCTATTCACTTTTAACCCAACCCTTCAAATAACCGAGTTATTTTCAAAAGTTGTCAAAAACTCGAAAAATTTCAAAATTTTGGGTCATTTTTTACCAAATTCCTAGAAATTCAGTAAAAGCCATTTTCATCAATGTTATCGCTTTTTAGAGATTACCCAATGGCCATCTATACATTTCCACCCAATTTTCCGGATTTAGATCGATTTTCAATTTGTCTACATTTTTGCATACATATGGTCAGGAAATTTTTCGAAAAATCACTCTTTTGCTTATTATTCCGAAACCATGCATGATACGACCAAAGCGCATTACACAAAAGTTGTATCTAATCAAAATGTAAGTTTTTCATTTGAAGATATTTTTCATATCTCTTACCGTTTCTACAATAAACAACAATTTATGGATTTCAAAAAACCTCAAATATCTCAAAAACGCTAGACTTTAGACAAAAAAGTTTCAAATAAACATGATTCCTCTAATCGAACCACTACTAAAAGGTCCTATTCACTTTTAACCCAACCCTTTAAATAACCGAGATATTTTCAAAAGTTGTCAAAACCTCGAAATATTTCAAAATTTTGGGTCATTTTTAACAAAATTCCTAAAAATTCAGTAAAAGCCATTTTCATCAATGTTATCGCTTTTTAGAGATTACCCAATGGCCATCTATACATTTCCACCCAATTTTACGGATTTAGATCGATTTTCAATTTTCCTACATTTTTGCATACATGGTCAGGAAATTTTTCGAAAAATCACTCTTTTGCTTATTATTCCGAAACCATGCATGATACGACCAAAGCGCATTACACAAAAGTTGTATCTAATCAAAATGTACCTTTTTCATTTGAAGATATTTTTCATATCTCTTACCGTTTCTACAATAAACAACAATTAATAGATTTCGAAAAACCTCAAATATCTCAGAAACGCTAGACTTTAGACAAAAAAGTTTCAAATAAACATGATTCCTCTAATCGAACCACTACTAAAAGGTCCTATTCACTTTTAACCCAACCCTTTAAATAACCGAGATATTTTCAGAAGTTGTCAAAACCTCGAAATATTTCAAATTCAGTAAAAGCCATTTTCATCAATGTTATCGCTTTTTAGAGATTACCCAATGGCCATCTATACATTTCCACCCAATTTTACGGATTTAGATCGATTTTCAGTTTTCCTACATTTTTGCATACATGGTCAGGAAATTTTTCGAAAAATCACTCTTTTGCTTATTATTCCGAAACCATGCATGATACGACCAAAGCGCATAGAACACAAAAGTTGTATCTAATCAAAATGTACCTTTTTCATTTGAAGATATTTTTCATATCTCTTACCGTTTCTACAATAAACAACAATTTATAGATTTCGAAAAACCTCAAATATCTCAGAAACGCTAGACTTTAGACAAAAAAGTTTCAAATAAACACGATTCCTCTAATCGAGCCACTACTAAAAGGTCCTATTCACTTTTAACCTAACTTTTCAAATAATCGAGATATTTTCAAAAATTGTCAAAACCTCGAAAAATTTTGAAATTTTTGAAATTTTTATACAAAATTTCCAAATGGTCCGTACTTCGAGCATATTACTTTATACGTTCTATTTAACATTGTTTGCCATACCGACAATTTAATTTTCTACAAAAACCCATATATTATATATTAAATTTAATCTATATATTCGATAACCTGTTGACACGGCACAAACCTGCTTAAATACACCTTTTACGGTAAATCCATCAATATACTATTTATTTCGCCATATACATTCATTCATTTTAATATCGACAACGACACCTGTCAAAAACACCTTTCCAAACGTCACAATTGAAATTTTTGTTTATTTTAACTTAAATATAACCTACGCCCTAAAGACATCCCTATAATCAAATTTCCCATAAAATAATATTTCAATTTTGACAGCTGTCAAATTTTAACCAAAAAATTAACGTCCACGAACCTCCCTCCATCTTACCTCAACTTTGATTTCGCCAAAACACCTATCCTTTCAATTATACATTGACACCTGTCAAATATAAATGTCAAAATGTGACATTTAAATTTTTCGCTTTCTTTTACTGAAATCTAACCTATGCCCTACAGGCATTTCTATATTTCAATTTTCTATAAAATAAAATTTCAATTTTGACAGCTGTCAATTTTTAACAAAAAAATTAACTTCCACGAACCTCCCTCCATCATACCTACCAATTTTTTTCACCACAAAACCTAAACTGTCAATTATACATTGACACCTGTCAAATACACCTGTCAATATGTGACATTTTATTTTCTTTCTTATTTTCCTCAAATCCCACCTACAAACTGAAAGCATTCGTATAATAATATTTTCATTTATATATAATTTCAATTTTGACAGCTGTCACTTTTCGACCAAAATATTTGCCTCCCCAAACCCCCCGCCGACGTACATACACGTTTCCGTCACCAAATCACTCATTTTCTCACTACAATTTTACACCTGTCAAATATCAAAATTTGACAGGTGTATTTTTTTGAAATTTTTTTTCACCTCCGCACGACCCAATTGACCCATCGATACCATAAAATACATCAAAAATCTTCGCTGTCACATTTGACCTTGACAGCACCTGTCAAATTTTGACAGGAAACATTTTTAACAATTTTTTTCGAATTTTCCACGTCAAACTCTATCCGACCACATACTTTATTTCGTCGAAATCCCTTTCGCTAACGACTTCTCTTTGACACCTGTCAAATTTTGACAGCCGAATTTTCCAATATTTTTCCTCAAACCCACTCCCCCCAAGCTACCCTTGGGTACCATAAAATTTTTTAAAATTCTATCCTGTCCAATTTGACATTGACAGCATCTGTCAAAATTTGACAGGTGATTTTTTTCAAAAATGTGCCAGAGTCCCCACCCCACCCTCTATCCGATCCCATCGTTTTTTTCGTCTCAAAATATGTCACCGCCGCGCAAACACTATACCCGTCATTTTTGACAGGTGACATAATTTGACATTTTTCCCCAGTTCTCGACCTTCTCGACAACACCATCCACCCGTCACAAAGTCCATTTTCCCGAATTTTCAAAAAAAACTTTTTTCCAAGATCGTATGTACCGATTTTTTTATCGAGGTCTTATCCGCCTCGAAAAGTTAGAGAAACATGTCAAAATTTCATCAAAATCCGTCCAACGACCTAACCGCCAGCCCTACTTTGTCGGGTTACTCGCTGCCGTCGTTTATGGTTAGAAAACAAATCGACTTGCATATCGTCATCATCAGCATTAAAATTAATTTCTTCATCGTTAATAGGGTCAATTCGCGTAACGGCACGCTTTTCAGCTGCCAACACTTCATAATAAACAATATTTGAAGTATATCTTTTATTCGATTTTGGACGAAATTTCCCCTGTTTACTACTTGTTTCGATATAACAACGCAAATCCTGAGGTCTACCTACTCTAGAAAATGCTACATATAACTGTCCATGCGTAAAACATGGAGTTTTCAGATATAATCCAACCTTTTTCAGAGTTTGACCTTGTGATTTATTAATTGTCATCGAAAAAGCTAAACGTAAAGGAAACTGCGTTCGATACAATGGTCTTGGCAACATTGTATCCCTCGCGGACATTCTCATTCTAGGAATCCACACAATTTGACCTTTAGACGAGCCAGAAAGCAATTCACACTCTACAAATTGATTAGCTAAAGACACTACTCTCATCCTGTCAATATCCCCCACCACTGTAATGAATGTCCTAGAACGAAAAGGACCTATTCACTTTTAACCCAATCCTTCAAATAAAAAAAAAAATGATAAATTATCAATTTTTGCCGATGATAAAGGTATATATACCACTGCAAAACATCCAAGAGCCATTCACTTAGCACTCCAAAGGCAAATAGATGCTTTGAGTGATTGGCTCCAAAAATGGAAAATACAAATAAGTCCAGAAAAAACACAAGGGCTAATCATATCACGCAGGAGAAACTTTCAAGTACAACCAGTGGAGGTGGATGGCACCCAGATTAAGTGGGGAGACTCACTGAAATATTTGGGTGTCACCATCGACAAAAAACTGTGCTGGGACGTATATATCAACAACCAAATAAAAAAAGGCAATCGTTCATTCGGCAGTCTTTATCCCCTCTTGGGCAGAAAAAGCAAATTAAATTTGAAAAACAAATTACTCCTATATAAACAGGTTATTAGACCCAAATTACTATATATGGCTCCATGATATGGAGCCAAGCAGCCAAAGTAAGACACAAAAAATCCAAATCCTACAAAATAAAGTACTAAGATCTATTGTCAATGCTCCCTGGTACATAAGAAATGTTGACCTACACAGGGACCTACAAATACCTATGATCAAAACTTACATGCAAGAACAACACAGAAAGTTCATGATAAAAATTAGAAACCATCCAAATCCAATAATTCAAAATGCATTTAATATAAATCCAATCCATGAAATCCAACGAGGCAGACACAAAAGTCTCTGCACACCTATTACGTGAATAAAAATAAGAAGTACAACAATAATAAAAAAATTCTGACAAAATAAATAAATCAAAATCAGCCTAACTCACGTATAGGCTATTCCAAATAAAACCGCGTAAGAGTGCTGCAAGCACTAGCGCAAATAAATTCACACTTTACTTTTACTTTTAAAATATCTTTATTTATTTACTCTATTACTACATGTCATTTTACTTTACAATTTGTAGTTTGTAGCTGGACTTCTAGCAACTTGCCAGGACATTCGTCGGAGCAACGCTCCAACGGGGCTGGTATAAATCCTTTAGGTAAAAGTGAAATTGACTTTAAATAAATGATTTTGGTCAGTTCCAGTAACCCATACACTGCCATGGAAGAATTCTATTTTAGCTATTGCCTTGATTGTGTGTTTGTTTGCGATTGGGACTTTATAATAATAATAATAATTTATTGCTTGGTGTTTGCTGGAAAAACGTTTTGAAAAAACCAGCATGAATTTTCTCAGGTACTCAGTAGCTAAATTTTGTCAAAAAGGCTTAAAAGTAGTTTGCTGCATAATGTAGGAGGGGGTTTGGGAGTGGGTGGGGCCTGATGTATGTGGTTTTAGAATTGAAAATTGGAAAAATGTTGATTTTATCTATCTTGCCGGAAAATGGGAAGCCTGTGGTAGATTGGTTTATGTGTTACGCTATCTGTATGCCTTATGTGTGTGATGTTTTGTGTTAATAGCGCGTTTTGTGTGTGTGTTTCATAGAACTTGTTTGAAATATTGTGTACGTATTGTATTAAGTATGGAGTATTTGTTGCGTTATGTAATAGTCTTAGTGAAGTCGTTCTGCGAGCTAAAAGAATTTGTCTAAGTACTATGTTTTGTAGTTTTTGTAGTCTGTTGTATTGTTCATTTGACATGCTGCACCATACAGGTGCAGCATAGGTCAGTATTGGTCTAATTAATTGATTATAAATTGTTTGTTTGTTATGTGGTGATAAAAATGATCTGAAGTTTAATAGTTTATGTAGTTGTGCGGTTGCGTGGTAGAACTTTTGTGTTAAGTGTGTTGTGTTGTGTACGAAATTTAATTTTCTATCTAGCGTAACGCCAAGATATTTAATTTTTTCTTTCGGTTCTATAGGAGTATTGTTTATTATGAGATGTTGGTTGATGTGAGTGTTGAGTCTTTTTCGTGTGATGTTAAGGCATTCACATTTGTCTCCGTTTATTTCCAATTTCCATTTCTTGTACCATGGAAGGAGAATATTGAGGTGATTTGTAATGTGCTGCCTAGCCACGTTTGCGAAGAATGAGCTTGCATGGATTAGCACATCGTCGACAAAAATGGCTAGGTTCGAGTTTGGAAAGCGTGGGATGTCAGCTGTATAGAGGTTAAATAAGGGAGCGGCCAGGGTGGTTCCCTGTTGTAGACCCGCGTGCAATCTTACCGGAGAAGATAGTTCGTTGCCAACTTTAACTTTTAGGGATCTGCCGATTAAATAGGAATACATCAGTGATATAAAATACAAGGGGAACTCATGGAAAGTTGCTAATTTAAAGACCAGTCCGTTGATCCACACATTATCAAAAGCTTTACTGACATCGAGCGACAGAAGCACAGTACACTGTTGTTGGTTCATTTTGTTTATTGCTGTTTGAGCCACATGTGCTACTAACAATACTGCGCTTCTGCCTTCTCGAAAGCCAAATTGTTCTTCGGGAATGTGCCGATCTAGCTTCCTGGTCCTTATTCTCTTGTATATTATTTTTTCTGCTACTTTCCCGAGTGTACTCAGTAAAGCTATTGGCCTGTACGATTCCGGTCTTATAGCGGGTTTGCCAGGCTTTAAAACTGGTATTATAATGGCTTTTTTCCAGTGACTTGGGAAGTGTTGCAGAATTATGATGGAGTTTATAATATACAAGAGTTTTATAACAGCTTTTCTTGGCAGATTTTTGATGAGTATATTTGCTATTTGGTCTTCACCAGGAGCTTTATTATTTTTAAGCTCCCTTATTACTCTACACAGCTCTAGTGGAGTGGTTAGTAGGGTGGGTAGCATTTGTGGAGGAATGGGGTATTTTGATTTAGTAAATGAATTTGCTATGTTGGTGATGAGATTTTGCTCAGGTATGGTGTTAGGTGAACCTGCGCATGCCTGGGAATATTGTGCAGCTAGTGTTTCCGCCTTTTCTTTGTTTGTTTGAGGTGTTTGTGTAAAAGACGGAATATTGTCTTGTTTGTTTTTTGTCTTGCGTAATAGAGTCCATAGTGTATTGTCTCTAGTCGAGGCGTTTGTTAGTATAATTGTCCACGTTCGGTTTTTGTGTTCTTGTATTCTTTGTCGTATTTCGTTTTTTAGTTGGTTTGTTAAGTCTCGATCTTGTATTCTTCTATGTCTCTGCCATCTTTTTCTGATGGTGTTCTTGTAGTTTATTAGGTTTTGTATGTCGTTTGGTAATTTGTCAACTCTTTGTACTAGTTTTACCTGTTTTGCCGTTCGGTTTCTGGCAGTTTGTATGTTTTTGTTAGTTTGTCTACTTCCTGTTCTAGTTATTCTACAGTTGTAATGTTATTGTTAATTTGTATGTTAGTATTTAGTATTTGTCTGTATTGGGTCCAGTTTACGTTATTGTATAACCATGTCGTTGGTTTGTCGTCTTTTATAATGTTAGTTTGCCAGTTTAGAAGAACTGGGAGGTGATCCGATGAGAGTTCTTCTAAAACTGTAGTATCTGGCAGGTTTGGTATGTTTTTGTTGAGTACTACGTCCAAATAGGAAGGTCTTATTCTTCTTGGTGGGTAACATGTAGGTACTGGTGGTAGTAGTATTTGTAAGTTATAGTCGTCAATGTATTGTCTTAGTATTGTGCCATGTCTATTAGCTGCAAAATTGTGCCAGGATTCGTGTTTTGAATTTAGGTCACCCAACACCATCACTTTTGCACCTATTTGAAAAATGTTTTCAAAATGCTGGTAGTGAATTCTATGTGGTTCTGGGGGTGCGTAGCAGCTTGATATTATCACATCATTTTTAAGTTTAATTGAAATGTTTTCAATGGCTGAAGGCACGTTATTAAGTTTTTGAAATGGGATGGAATTTTTAATTAGAATAGCTACGCCTCCCCCATGAGGATTTCTATCGAATCTGTGCATTTGATAGTTTCTGATTTTAGGCTGTCTATTTTGACTCAATCTAGTGTCTTGAATGCAAATAATGTCTACCTTGTACCTAAGTAAAAAATGCTTTAGTTCTTCAATTTTTCCGCAGATACCGTTAGCATTCCAAGTGATTATTTTTAGTGAACTACGGAAGGCTAATTTGATAGTTGTTTAGATTTTGTCCCATCATGGACATCATGGTTGAGACTCGCTCTTCTTGTGTATTAGCCTTACGTAGTTCCTTTGAGCAATCATTTAAAAATCTTACAAATTCGCTAATATTTATGAGACTGTTGAATTCCTTCATAGCACTGAATAGGTTACTTGCCTGATTCAATCCTAAACTCTCTTTGTTAGGGTCGTTGCCTTGTGGACGTGTCCTGACCAGTTGCGGATGGTCCGTCTCATAGTCACTTTCTTCAAGGGGTGGTTGTGGTAGATTCCTTCTGGGGGGTTGGTGCTGGGGGTGGACGACATTTGTCCTGTCGCCTGATGGACTATTTGCTCTGATCTGGTTCCAATAATTTATTCTCGGTAGTGGCGCAGGTATATATTTTGTTTGTACAGTTTTCTTTGTTTGGTTTTTAGTTATTTGCTCCGTTTTAAATATGTACGCTGGGCAAGTGTGTGACGATGCCCTGTGATTTTTGCTGCAGTTTATGCATTTTTGTTGGCTGTTATTGCATGTATTTGTACGGTGATTTTCGGAGCAAATCAGACATCTAGTTAGTCTGTGGCAGTTGGTCGTTGCATGACCCCATTGGCCGCAGTTTTTGCATTGCATTATTTGGCTGCTTTGTTTTCTTCTTTCCCACTTGATGCCGACGTAACTTAGATACCTGATTTTCTCGAGTTGGGTGAGTTTTATGTCTGCTTCTGTTACTACTATGTAGAGCGGTCTGTATTTAGTTTGCATAATATGTATGTTTTTTGTCTTGATATTGTGTGTCTGTGAAAGTTCTTGTTTTATTTCTTCTGTATCAGGTAGGTGGTCTAGTCCCTTGATCACAAAAGCATGAGTCCATTCTTCGCGTGTGGCGTATGTATGCCATTCCAGGTCTTCGTTCTGTAATAGTTCTTTATAGCGTTTGTAGTCTTCTTTATCTTCGATGTTAATAATAGTATTATTTTTTGTGAATTTAACGTTGTATTTCCCGTTAACTAATTTTTTAATATCATTGGTCAGTTCTTGGAATGCTATTCTGCTTTGTGCTACTCCCTTCATTATTATAGGTGGCATTTTTGATTGTTTTTCCTGTTTTTGTTGATTTTTATTTGTTTGTGGTATTGTTTTGGTTTTTGTTTTGTTGTTTCTTAGTGATTGTTTAACCTTATTGGAAATTTCTGACATGGCTGTCGACTCTTCGTCCGATGTTTCAATTTCCATATCCGTGTCTTCGTTGTCAGTGAGTATTTGAAAACGGTTAAAGGTAGGTATTTCAGGTCTGGGCTTTAGGATTTTCTTATATTTTGCTGTGCTTGGTTGTATGTTTTGTGTGTTTGTAATTTCATTTATAGTCCGTTTTGTTGGAGCGTTTGGTTTAGTGAATACTTCTCCTCCTTTTGTGATTGTTTCTCTTTCCTTTCTTATTCGTTCATCTAGTGTTAGATCTGTTCTGGTTTCATATTCATTTCTTGATTGATTTTGTTCTTCACTTGGGGGTCGTTTTTGTACGTCACTAGTGCATATGAATGAGGGTGTGTCAGTTGTTTTGTTCATATTTGTCGTGTTAATCGGAGGTGTTATTGGAATTTTTGCTTTTATTGCGTGTTTGTATTTCAGATGCTGTATGATTTCCACCCTGAGCCTATCCCTTTCGTTTTTAAGTTTGCATTTCTTAAAGTAGTTAGTGCAGATGGTACAGGACACCTTGTGCGTTTGTAAATACTTGACAAGTGTTTTAGTTTGCCTATTTTTACTGGGGTCTGCATTATTTCCCGTTATACTAACGCTACTGGCAATACTAATGTTGTCTTCTTCCATTTGAGTGTTACTATTTGAGATTTGATATTCATTTGGGGTGCCTTGGGCACCCACTTGAACATTCATAATAGGCTGAGCCTTTCAGGTTTATTCGGCTATGTTAGTTTAGTAGCGTCGCACCGGAGTTGACCGGCGGAAGGAATAATTGCCTTTTAGCGGCGTATTCCTTGCAATAGTATTGCAAGGAATTTTAAGAATTTGAAGTTTTTAATAGGATTAACTACTGTATGGTTATCAGTGGAATTCCAACCACGCTCGGAATTTGAAAAAACGTCGTGCAGCACTGAGACAGGGAGCGTCTGAAAACCACATCCACTCGCTATCACAGCACGAGCACGAATTCAATAAATTCACACAAAACTGAACGAGATTTCAAAAAGTAAAGTGAGAAAGGTGACAGCTTATTGTAAGGACTGTCCAAACAATACTTTATGAATCGATCATGATGCTTGAAAGTTCAAAGGGGCCCAAATAGCAGCAAGGCACAGGTCCAGTGATGCCTTCTAGAGCTTTGCAATGACCTGAGAAGACAGGAGAACCAAAAATCCCTACAACACCACCTTTTAATAATAAGAAAACATAAGAAGTACCATGAATTACCTAGAAAGCTGTAAGTACAATGAAAATATCATATCTAAGGGAAGGCTGTGCAACTTTTAAGCAAGAAGGTATTGTAAAACTAGACTATTATGTAAAATTCTATTTAATTAAAACTACTTCTCACAATGAATGTGTAATCTTTTAATTGCAAATCCTGTAGCTTTCTGCAAAAGAAATATTTAAAGTATTTTTAAGATTGGATTATTCTATTGAGAAAATGACACGTTACATTGAGGCCCTTAGAATAAAAGGGGTATAAGTACAAAGATTATAGTTTTGAGATGAATTCGATTTTTAGACTTTAAAAATTTTCGGGGTGTTAGTGCGAGCTCATACATATTGTTGATACTTTGAAAATTTTTTAGTAACCCGGACATTTTTTGGGGACTGAAAATAAATTAGTTACCGGTACATTTTATTCATACTTTAAAAAATTTGAGTGATCCATACCTATTTTGTGGACTCTAATATAAATTTGTGAACCCATACATATTGTTGATACTTTGAAAAATATCGTGGTGAGAACGAACCATTACGTGTTTTGGTTATTTAAAGTAATTTCGATTTTTAGACTTTAAAAATTTTCGGGGTGTTAGTGCGAGCCCATACATATTGTTGATACTTTGAAAATTTTTTAGTAACCCGGACATTTTTTGGGGACTGAAAATAAATTAGTTACCCGTACATTTTATTCATACTTTAAAAAAATTGAGTGATCCATACCTATTTTGTGGACTCTAATATAAATTTGTGAACCCATACATATTGTTGATACTTTGAAAAATATCGTGGTGAGAACGAACCATTACGTGTTTTGGTTATTTAAAGTAATTTCGATTTTTAGACTTTAAAAATTTTCGGGGTGTTAGTGCGAGCTCATACATATTGTTGATACTTTGAAAATTTTTTAGTAACCCGGACATTTTTTGGGGACTGAAAATAAATTAGTTACCCGTACATTTTATTCATACTTTAAAAAATTTGAGTGATCCATACCTATTTTGTGGACTCTAATATAAATTTGTGAACCCATACATATTGTTGATACTTTGAAAAATATCGTGGTGAGAACGAACCATTACGTGTTTTGGTTATTTAAAGTAATTTCGACTTTTAGACTGTAAAAATTTTCGGGGAGTTAGTGAGAGCCCATACATATTGTTGATACTTCAAAAAATGTTTAGTAACTCGGACATTTTTTGGGGACTGAAAATAAATTAGTTACCGGTACATTTTATTCATACTTTAAAAAAATTGAGTGATCCATACCTATTTTGTGGACTCTAATATAAATTTGTGAACCCATACATATTGTTGATACTTTGAAAAATATCGTGGTGAGAACGAACCATTACGTGTTTTGGTTATTTAAAGTAATTTCGATTTTTAGACTTTAAAAATTTTCGGGGTGTTAGTGCGAGCCCATGGATACTTTAAAAAATATTACGGTGAGAACGAACCATTATGTTTTTTGGACACTTAAGAGTGATTTCGATTTTTAAACTTTAAAAATTTCTCGGGAAGTTGGTGCAAACCCATACTAACTTTAATACTTATTTAGGTCGGACCTTGGATTTTGGAATATTTACGTACGATTAGAGTTACTATTACATTTTCTTGGTAGAACATGGGTGGGCTAAAGTGAAAAACTGATTTGTTTGATCAAAGAGTATTTGTAATCATTCCTTAAATGTGCCAGCACATTTTCTCAGTAGAAAATGTGTGGACTAGAGTGAGAATAAGTAAAGGAACGAGTAAATAATAGTTATTTACGATATAAGTGTTGCAAAGATTCATATTACAACACGAGATATTAAAGTTGTCAAACGAGGCGTCAGCCGAATTTAATAATACATCGAGTGTAGTAATATGAATTTACAACAAGAATATTGTACAACATTTTATCCACTTTCATCTATGAATAAAAATATTTGGTAACAGGCATTTTTAAAAATAAAAATGCACATGTAAAAATGCACCTGCTATTAAGTTTACTAATCAAGTTTTTTATGTTTGTTACCTTTCGCATAGTCACTGTTTCGCATGGTTATTGTCGAAACTTTGTCAAACAAATTCAAAAATATAAAAAGCGTTTTTCGAAATGAGCTATTCTGATGGAAGTTTACCCTCTGATATAGAAGCAGCGGCAAACGAAGCGATCTCAAGTTTAGTTCCGATAAAATCCAAGGCCCGGTATGAGTTGGAGTATCAGAAGTTTGAAGATTGGTGCAAAGCTAACAAAATAAACAGTTTCAGTTTCAGTTTCAGTCGAGCTTAGTCTCTCGATGTGTTCAGTAGTGTTCTCTTCAATCTCCAGTATCCAGTAGTGTCAAAGTGTTTAAAGTGTGTCAGTGAAATTTCTTCAGAGTGTTTAGCCAAGACATATATATGGTAGGGGTGAATTGAGTAACCTCTACCCGCGGCGGCGACGCATCTCTGCGTATTTTATGCTTGAAAATCCATAATTTTCAAAAACAAGTGAAAAGCTGTGCAAATCAAAGATACTAGCAAGGTGTTAGCCAAGGCGATATGGCAAGGGTGAACTGACGTAGCCCTTGCCTAGCGGCGGCGCATCTTTGCGTTTTTGTGCAAATTACAAAAACATTTAGCCTTTTCAATGTATCTTATAATACAGAGAACACGAGAAATCAAGATTTAAAATAAAAGCACAGTCACCCCCGGAAGCAGCTTGCTGCTCTCCGGAGGCTTATCAAAGTCCGGGCCTTTTCCGGCAAGAGTCGCAGTGTTTCACACTGCTTTTATAAATTCTTGTACCTTTTAATATTTTTTGGTAAATTTTTTATTATTTTGGAATTAAGCGTCTGGTGTATACCCCGGCTTATATTTTTAAACAAATTTTTGTATCGGTATTGCCTAGTATATACTAGCTGACCATTTTGGGTTTTGGGTAGGGTTTTTTGGATGTTCCTTGATATATCGGTATCAAGGTCCGCCAGAGGTTGTGCCCTCAATTCGAACTCACCTGCCACCTTCTGCGTGCCACACGCAATCCCGATTTTTGCTGAGTTTTTCCCTGATTACCCTGTTTGTTACTAGGCGACCATGGCGCCTCCGGTAACCAATATACCAAAAAGACTAAAAACCACTGTCAATACCCATGACACCTCAAAATACTCCGATCTAAAGATCAAGTATAAAGAAACAGTGAAACAAAATGCTGAGCAAAAAGCTCAAATTGCTTCACTCCAAGAAACAGTAAAGAATTTAGAAATTCAAAATCAAACAACTCATAGTCAGATTCTGTTCATGCAAGAACAAAATACAAAACTCTTACAAAAAATTGATTTGTTATCCCAGCAGCTCAATGCTCATTTCAATAACAATCAAAAAATATCTGAAGAAGAACAGAATATGCAAATCGAAACGTCTGACTTAGAAGCCGAGGTAAATAATATCTCCCCGGCTGTTCCTGAACAGACTGAGGTCTCGCAGCCAAATATTCCTAAAACATCAAATCCTGGTAGTATAATAAATTATATAAATAATGGTACCAAATATAATTCAAAAGTGGATGATCAATCTCCCTCTACTTCTAAAGAGGAAAATCCAAAAGTTATAAAACAGTCAAATACAGTCAAAAATAAAAATCAACAAAATCAACAAAATCCTCCAAGAAATCCAGAAATAGTACCTATTGTAGTCCATTCTACTTCCAAGTGGAAGCCAATAGTCCAAATGTTACATTCATTTAATCTAGAAATCGAAAACATCAAAACTACCTTTCATGGTATTTCATTTACACCAAAACATCCGGATGGTCATAGAGCCATTACGACTCTTTTCAAAGAAAATAATATCGAATTTCACACCTACCTGCTTCCTGAGCAAAAACTCCTAAATGTTATAATTAGAGGTGTAGATCTCAATATACCTATAGACGAGATAAAAGAAGAATTGATAGCTTTGGGTTTTCACCCACAAGAGGTTTATCGATTAAAAACAGGTAAATACCGAATTAAATGACACGACCGACAAAGCTTCTTTTAAAAAACGTTTATTGTTACAAAAAGGGCTTAACTTAACTTATACTTAAAGTAAAAAGACTTAAAAACTACGATGAACAATTAATACGAACAGCAAGTAGCTTTGACATGAAATTAATGTTAAAGTTTAATATTCAATATTTGCTTCCATATAAACTAATTAGTCTATTCAGCAGTTATGGCTGGTCTTGGGATATAACTCCTCCACCCTGAGATCTTTCAACGTCCTCGTTGATAATCTTTTGAAGGGTTTTAATAGGGATAGCTTTCAAATACTTGTGATTTCTCCAATGATAGATACAGCTCGTGCAATATAGCTTGAGCTCTAACTTTTGGGTGCGCAGTAAACAGGTGGGAGGAGCTAGCCGAGAGCTCATTATTTTGATGATCTTTGAAACGCACACTTCTGTACAGTCTGTCAGAAAAGTAGGACGTTCATTGGAAAAAAAGTTATTACTATATTTATTTGTAATAATGCCTTTTAAAAGTAAAGTCTTAAACCGAGTATTGAGCGGTCAAAGCCGTGAAATAGTTTATAATTTAATAAAATTTATGCAACAAGAGGCAGATACAGGAAGACCAGAAATTAATATCAGGAAGGTTCACGAACGTGTTTCAGCCGCTACAAAGATTAGTCTAAGCGCAATTAAACGAATTAAGCAAGAAGCCAAAAATATCGAATCCGGAGCAGTTAAATCTTTTTCCACGCCAAACAAAAAGCGTGAAAACAGAAAAAGCTTGAAGCGATGAAACAGACGAAGGCGTAAAACAACCTGTATCAAAGGGCACACGCCTAATAATCGTAAACGCTGGAGGAGAAGATGGTTTTGTGCCAAATTCATACGTCAGATGGAAGTCACACTGTAGTACTGGGGATTACCACAATGAAATGAACTACGAAAATTATGAAAAGTGGGTAAAAAACAACCTAGTGCCGAATTTACGCCCGAACAGTGTAGTAGTAATCGACAATGCGCTATATCATAATAAGCAAATAAATAAGGGCCCTACATCTGTAACAAAAAAAGAAGACATGAAAACGTCGTTACGCGAGAGAAATATTCCATTTGACGAAAAAATGTTAAAACCAGAACTCTACAGTTTAATTAAAATGAGGAAACCAAGGGAGAAAAGTTATAAGATTGATGCAATATTTTCCAGTGCGGGGCACACCGTGGTTCGACTACCTCCGTACCACCCTGATCTTAACCCTATTGAACTAGTGTGGGCACAGATGAAAGAGTTTGTGGCCACAAGAAACGTCACGGTTAATCTAACAGATGTTATGAAATTAACCGATACTTTTTTTGAACAATTTTCGGTGGACCAGTGGAAATCACGTTGCGAGCGAGCAAAAAGATTTGAATTAGAGTATATGGAAAATGAACCCATGGTGGATATTGTTGTAGAAAACCTAATAATACATTTGAATGACACTGACAGCAGTTCAAGCGAAGACTCTGATGATTATGTAAGCGAGGGTTCTCTGTCCGGAATAGAAGAATTAGACAGATGAAACTGATAAATATTATATAATAGTCATACATGTACTTTTAAAACTTAGACTCTTAATATGTTATGTACATACATCTTTAATTATATAAAGCCGAAATTGTGTCGGCCATAATAAAATAATAAAAAAAAACAGGGATGCGAAGTAATAAATGCTCATTAAATATGGAAAACCCATTACTGAGGATTACCAACAATTTAAACACATATGAATAGATGCAAATATGTATATTGTTTCGAGAAAGGGCAGCCATAAAAGCATAATAAACACATAATTAGGCCATATTATGCAAAAAGCAACTAACCCTCAATGTATCTAAGTTTGCACGGTCAAAATATATAAAATAATTTTACTGTTAGAATAATAGAATTACAATATAATTTACATATTGAATAGTTAAGTTTAGTGTTGAAAAAATTTCCGATAATTTAAATTATTATAAAAATAATTAAAAGGAATTAACTATTTTGTTGGTTGGTTGATTTTTGCATAACAGGGCCCAATTAGCAAACACGATTAGCAGTCACTACGGCTTTATCAATCAAATCCCACTTTTATTTTCTACGCGGACTGTACTTTACTAAAATTCGGTATTAGGTATCTCTGTCGTACACTGACTCTCCTTTTCTTTCATCTGCGCATCTCAGGGCTCATGCTACATTGCATGATCTGTACAAGAGCACTTTTAAACAGGATGTCCCACCGGGAACCGCTTCGAACTATATGTCGAAAACTATACATAGGAAAATTTTCAAAATTTGACAGTGTGGTAATGTTGATGGGGATGACCGGACTAAAATTTTTTTTTGCCAAATTTACAAAATTCTATTTTCACTAATTGCTGAGCTATGCCAACATTGTAGTTCCATTAAAAAATACCATGAGAATTTCTATTTTTAAGGTTTAAGTTGCCATTTTGACAAGACAAGAACTTTTCTTGAAGCTTGTCAATAACTTAGTAACTATGGAGATGTGAACAAGATAACGCTAGTTTAAAGTAGACAAGCGTCGTTGTACTTTTTAATGGAACTACAGTGTTGCCACAGCTCAGAAACTAGTCAAAATAGAATTTTTTAAATTTGAGAACTTACTAAATTTGACAATACCAATTCACTGCAATAAAAATAAATAGGACATTTTATTTAAAATAACAAAATTACTACGTGTAGCGCAAAGCTGAGAAATCTGGCAACTGCGCCGACGTCATAATCCAATTCCGCATGCTCCAAAACCCCCACATACCAAATTTTGTAGGCGCAACTTCAGCAGGTTTAATAATATCGAATTTATTTCAGTTAAAGTCCCCACCCTGGATACCATAAATAAATTTAAAAAAATAATAAAAATAATAAAAAAATAAAAAAAATAATAACAATAAAAATAAATAATAAAATTTCAATTTTGACAGCTGTCAATTTTTAACAAAAAAATTAACTTCCACGAACCTCCCTCCATCATACCTACCAATTTTTTTCACCACAAAACCTAAACTGTCAATTATACATTGACACCTGTGAAATACACCTGTCAATATGTGACATTTTATTTTCTTTCTTATTTTCCTCAAATCCCACCTACAAACTGAAAGCATTCGTATAATAATATTTTCATTTATATATAATTTCAATTTTGACAGCTGTCACTTTTCGACCAAAATATTTGCCTCCCCAAACCCCCCGCCGACGTACATACACGTTTCCGTCACCAAATCACTCATTTTCTCACTACAATTTTACACCTGTCAAATATCAAAATTTGACAGGTGTATTTTTTTGAAATTTTTTTTCACCTCCGCACGACCCAATTGACCCATCAATACCATAAAATACATCAAAAATCTTCGCTGTCACATTTGACCTTGACAGCACCTGTCAAATTTTGACAGGAAACATTTTTAACAATTTTTTTCGAATTTTCCACGTCAAACTCTATCCGACCACATACTTTATTTTGTCGAAATGCCTTTTGCTAACGACTTCTCTTTGACACCTGTCAAATTTTGACAGGCGAATTTTTCCAATATTTTTCCTCAAACCCACTCCTCTCAAGCTACCCTTGGGTACCATAAAATTTTTCAAAATTCTATCCTGTCCAATTTGACATTGACAGCACCTGTCAAAATTTGACAGGTGATTTTTTTCAAAAATGTGCCAGAGTCCCCACCCCACCCTCTATCCGATCCCATCGTTTTTTTCGTCTCAAAATTTGTCACCGCCGCGCAAACACTATACCCGTCATTTTTGACAGGTGACATAATTTGACATTTTTCCCCAGTTCTCGACCTTCTCGACAACACCATCCACCCGTCACAAAGTCCATTTTCCCGAATTTTCAAAAAAAACTTTTTTCCAAGATCGTATGTACCGATTTTTTCATCGAGGTCTTATCCGCCTCGAAAAGTTAGAGAAACATGTCAAAATTTCATCAAAATCCGTCCAACGACCTAACCGCCAGCCCTACTTCGTCGGGTTACTCGCTGCCGTCGTTTATGGTTAGAAAACAAATCGACTTGCATATCGTCATCATCAGCATTAAAATTAATTTCTTCATCGTTAATAGGGTCAATTCGCGTAACGGCACGCTTTCCAGCGGCCAACACTTCATAATAAACAATATTTGAAGTATATCTTTTATTCGATTTTGGACGAAATTTCCCCTGTTTACTACTTGTTTCGATATAACAACGCAAATCCTGAGGTATACCTACTCTAGAAAATGCTACATATAACTGTCCATGCGTAAAACATTGAGTTTTCAGATATAATCCAACCTTTTTCAGAGTTTGACCTTGTGATTTATTAATTGTCATCGAAAAAGTTAAACGTAAAGGAAACTGCGTTCGATACAATGGTCTTGGCAACATTATATCCCTCGCGGACATTCTCATTCTAGGAATCCACACAATTTGACCTTTAGACGAGCCAGAAAGCAATTCACACTCTACAAATTGATTAGCTAAAGACACTACTCTCATCCTAGTTCCATTGCACTGTCAATATCCGTCACCACTGTAATGAATGTCCTAGAACGAAAAGGACCTATTCACTTTTAACCCAACCCTTTAAATAACCGAGATATTTTCAAAAGTTGTCAAAACCTCGAAATATTTCAAAATTTTGGGTCATTTTTAACAAAATTCCTAAAAATTCAGTAAAAGCCATTTTCATCAATGTTATCGCTTTTTAGAGATTACCCAATGGCCATCTATACATTTCCACCCAATTTTCCGGATTTAGATCGATTTTCAATTTTCCTACATTTTTGCATACATGGTCAGGAAATGTTTCGAAAAATCACTCTTTTGCTTATTATTCCGAAACCATGCATGATACGACCAAAGCGCATAGAACACAAAAGTTGTATCTAATCAAAATGTACCTTTTTCATTTGAAGATATTTTTCATATCTCTTACCGTTTCTACAATAAACAACAATTTATAGATTTCAAAAAACCTCAAATATCTCAAAAACGCTAGACTTTAGACAAAAAAGTTTCAAATAAACATGATTCCTCTAATCGAGCCACTGCTAAAAGGTCCTATTCACTTTTAACCTAACTTTTCAAATAATCGAGATATTTTCAAAAATTGTCAAAACCTCGAAAAATTTTGAAATTTTTGAAATTTTTATACAAAATTTCCAAATGGTCCGTACTTCAAGCATATTACTTTATACGTTCTATTTAACATTTTTTGCCATACCGACAATTCAATTTTCTACAAAAACCCATATATTATATATTAAATTTAATCTATATATTCGATAACCTGTTGACACGGCACAAACCTGCTTAAATACACCTTTTACGGTAAATCCATCAATATACTATTTATTTCGCCATATACATTCATTCATTTTAATATCGACAACGACACCTGTCAAAAACACCTTTCCAAACGTCACAATTGAAATTTTTGTTTATTTTAACTTAAATATAACCTACGCCCTAAAGACATCCCTATAATCAAATTTCCCATAAAATAATATTTCAATATTGACAGCTGTCAAATTTTAACCAAAAAATTAACGTCCACAAACCTCCCTCCATCTTACCTCAACTTTGATTTCGCCAAAACACCTATTCTTTCAATTATACATTCACACCTGTCAAATACACCTGTCAAAATGTGACATTTAAATTTTTCGCTTTCTTTTACTGAAATCTAACCTACGAACTACAGGCATTTCTATAAATCAATTTTCTATAAAATAAAATTTCAATTTTGACAGCTGTCAATTTTTAACAAAAAAATTAACTTCCACGAACCTCCCTCCATCATACCTACTAATTTTTTTCACCACAAAACCTAAACTGTCAATTATACATTGACACCTGTCAAATACACCTGTCAATATGTGACATTTTATTTTCTTTCTTATTTTCCTCAAATCCCACCTACAAACTGAAAGCATTCGTATAATAATAATTTCATTTATATATAATTTCAATTTTGACAGATGTCACTTTTCGACCAAAATATTTGCCTCCCCAAACCCCCCGCCGACGTACATACACGTTTCCGTCACCAAATCACTCATTTTCTCACTACAATTTTACACCTGTCAAATATCAAAATTTGACAGGTGTATTTTTTTGAAATTTTTTTTCACCTCCGCACGACCCAATTGACCCATCGATACCATAAAATACATCAAAAATCTTCGCTGTCACATTTGACCTTGACAGAATCTGTCAAATTTTGACAGGAAACATTTTTAACAATTTTTTTCGAATTTTCCACGTCAAACTCTATCCGACCACATACTTTATTTCGTCGAAATCCCTTTCGCTAACGACTTTTCTTTGACACCTGTCAAATTTTGACAAGCGAATTTTTCCAATATTTTTTCTCAAACCCACTCCCCCCAAGCTACCCTTGGGTACCATAAAATTTTTCAAAATTCTATCTTGTCCAATTTGACATTGACAGCACCTGTCAAAATTTGACAGGTGATTTTTTTCAAAAATGTGCCAGAGTCCCCATCCTACCCTCTATCCGATACCATCGTTTTTTTCGTCTCAAAATTTGTCACCGCCGCGCAAACACTATACCTGTCATTTTTGACTGGTGACATAATTTGACATTTTTCCCCAGTTTTCGACCTTCCCGACAACACCATCCACCCGTCACAAAGTCCATTTTCCCGAATTTTCAAAAAAAACTTTTTTCCAAGATCGTATGTACCGATTTTTTCATCGAGGTCTTATCCGCCTCGAAAAGTTAGAGAAACATGTCAAAATTTCATCAAAATCCATCCAACGACCTAACCGCCAGCCCTACTTTGTCGGGTTACTCGCTGCCGTCGTTTATGGTTAGAAAACAAATCGACTTGCATATCGTCATCATTAGCATTAAAATTAATTTCTTCATCGTTAATAGGGTCAATTCGCGTAACGGCACGCTTTTCAGCTGCCAACACTTCATAATAAACAATATTTGAAGTATATCTTTTATTCGATTTTGGACGAAATTTCCCCTGTTTACTACTTGTTTCGATATAACAACGCAAATCCTGAGGTCTACCTACTCTAGAAAATGCTACATAACTGTCCATGCGTAAAACATGGAGTTTTCAGATATAATCCAACCTTTTTCAGAGTTTGACCTTGTGATTTATTAATTGTCATCGAAAAAGCTAAACGTAAAGGAAACTGCGTTCGATACAATGGTCTTGGCAACATTGTATCCCTCGCGGACATTCTCATTCTAGGAATCCACACAATTTGACATTTAGACGAGCCAGAAAGCAATTCACACTCTACAAATTGATTAGCTAAAGACACTACTCTCATCCTAGTTCCATTGCACTGTCAATATCCCCCACCACTGTAATGAATGTCCTAGAACGAAAAGGACCTATTCACTTTTAACCCAACCCTTTAAATAACCGAGATATTTTCAAAAGTTGTCAAAACCTCGAAATATTTCAAAATTTTGGGTCATTTTTAACAAAATTCCTAAAAATTCAGTAAAAGCCATTTTCATCAATGTTATCGCTTTTTAGAGATTACCCAATGGCCATCTATACATTTCCACCCAATTTTCCGGATTTAGATCGATTTTCAATTTTCCTACATTTTTGCATACATGGTCAGGAAATTTTTCGAAAAATCACTCTTTTGCTTATTATTTCGAAACCATGCATGATACGACCAAAGCGCATTAAACACAAAAGTTGTATCTAATCAAAATGTACCTTTTTCATATGAAGATATTTTTCATATCTCTTACCATTTCTACAATAAACAACAATTTATGGATTTCAAAAAACCTCAAATATCTCAGAAACGCTAGACTTTAGACAAAAAAGTTTCAAATAAACATGATTCCTCTAATCGAGCCACTACTAAAAGGTCCTATTCACTTTTAACCCAACCCTTCAAATAACCGAGTTATTTTCAAAAGTTGTCAAAAACTCGAAAAATTTCAAAATTTTGGGTAATTTTTTACCAAATTCCTAAAAATTCAGTAAAAGCCATTTTCATCAATGTTATCGCTTTTTAGAGATTACCCAATGGCCATCTATACATTTCCACCCAATTTTATGGATTTAGATCGATTTTCAATTTTCCTACATTTTTGCATACATATGGTCAGGAAATTTTTCGAAAAATCACTCTTTTGCTTATTATTCCGAAACCATGCATGATACGACCAAAGCGCATAGAATACAAAAGTTGTATCTAATCAAAATGTACCTTTTTCATTTGAAGATATTTTTCATATTGTCACGGGGGGAAGAATTAAAGGCGACAAGTCTCCATAACATCTACTTTATTATATAAGGGAACGGCAGTTAACACGGTTACACAAAATTAGGTTTTACTTACAACATTATTAACTAGGGACGAGCTCTCTAGGGCAAAAGGCTGATAATTGGAACAGGACTCTGCGCTGCTACTGACCCAATATTACTTATCTGGACCGAGTCGTATCTGCCCAGAATGGTGTCGACCGAGTGGTTTCTAACCCAAATGATCGTGGCTTGAATGGTCTTGACCCAACTGGTCGAGACCCGAATGGTCCCGTCCCCGAATTGTCTTTTACATAGTACCGGCCTGCTATTTATACCAATCAGTATCAATAAACTAACCCAGTTATTGATTGGTAACAAAATGCAAGCTCGGCAATATGCTAAGATAGCATCCTTGCAGTCTGCATGTTTTGATAACAAATAATTGGGTCAGTAGGTATATTTAATATTAACTTTTTAAATAATAAAATTGAATTTTGGATAAAAGAGGATATTCATATATGTCTATATATGACATATTCCCCGGGCCAAAAAAAGCTAGCCCCTAGCTTTAAATCTTAAAACTAAATAGGCTTATACAAAAAAAATATACTCTCTAGAATACAAAAAAATATACACACTTTATACAAACAGAAATATACACTGCTGGCTCTCTTTTTAGGAAATAGTCTTATCGCTACGATAGAGTTCCAACACGCTACCAGATCCTTCGAGCGCACACCTAACACAGTTTGTCTTTCACACTCCCGCACACGGTTTCCGGTAATTCGTCCTTCGATTTCCCATGCAGGATGTTGAAGGAGAATGCAATGCTGAGTCTAACCACATAACAGTTCATTGTTTCCATGATACAGTTGGCTGTTTCGTGCTAAGGGTTGGTTCCATGCTCAGGGGATTGTTGGCTTAATCACCCCTGTGTTTTAATAATACCAGCACCTACACTGAAAAAAATGCTGGTTTTATGCCAAATAAATGATTTGTTTGACTTATTTTTATTGAGACCAAATAATTTTTATTTGTCTGACACAAATATTGTTTGTATTAAATAAATTGGATTATTTGAATTTGCTATGATATTTGTTTGGTTAGTAATTATTTACGTCAAATAAAATTTATTTGCTATTTTAAAACTTACCCAGTAAACACAATTACGTAAAATATATGTGAAATTTATATATCCACATTACTTGGCTATGTAAATTTAAAATACCAACAAAGTCAACAAGCACGTAAAATTTAACCTAAACGTACTGCATAATGTCATACTTTTGTACATGTAAAATTTATAGTACAGCTATATAAGCTGTATTATGTAACTCATGTTATGTAAATTTGATATAGTATTTTTTTACATAAATGTGATATTTACTTATGTACCATAATCTGACATAAATAAGTTATGTAATTATTACATAATGTCGTTTGTTCTTAGTGACCTGGAAAGAATTTTAAAAGAAGTATCTGGTAGTCCAATCTGCTATATAAATAGTAACCCAGATTTATAAATATTGAAAATCAATCTTTAAACCCAAAGATCGATTTAATTATTTACAAATCTGGGCTACTATAAATATACCAGATGTGATTGGCACACTTTTAAAATTTTTGTACTAACAACAAACAGCCACAGTAATAGTCGAGTTCCCACATCCACTAAAAATATTACTAAATTAATTAGTTCTTTTTATGAATGCGAAATTTGCGCGCTTGACCCGCAATCCTAAAAGTGAAAGAACATGGTGATAAAAAATAACTGCAGCTTATTATAATTAACTTGACATTTATTTTTAAGGTACATATATCAGTTATTTCTGCTTTTCAATTCTTTTCTCTCTTTGATTGGACAGTCTGAACCATTCTCCAATTGATTTTTCGATTTCATGGAGGGAGCTCGAATGGCGAGTCATAATAACATCTAAAAATTAACATATTTCTATCAGTTTTATTATAATGTTTGCGTATACTTATATTTTTTGTTAACTGTATTGTATTTCTTTTTTGTTCTGTTTATAACTTGTTCATTGTTTATATATAAGTACTTTCTATAGAGCTTTGTCAACAAATACGATGTATTTTATGTATACACACATAATATGTATATACAATAAAGCATGTTTTGAATTTGAAAATATATATATAACATTATGTTAAGGAGCAACCATGTTTATGATAAGTCACTTTATTTTGAAACTCTCTGCACAAGATATAAAACATGCAAACTGAAATTAAAAAATATATCTTACCCACAAAAGTCCTAATAAAATTAAAATTTTGTAGTTTAAAGTTGCCTCTTAGGCCTATATAAGAGCACTCTCTTCCCAAACTATTTGTGAATATTTTAGGGAGACATCTATTGATCTGGTCTCTTTGATCTTTTCCCCCAATATTGGTGATATAGTGTATCTACGGTAAAAGATTTAAAATAAACTTAAACTTATGCCTGAGGGCAAACTTAAATTTTATTTATAACTTATCAATCAAATACTATATTGTTAGAATTTAAGAACACACAAGGTGACTTACATAAGACAATCTACTTTCTAAACTTAAAAGCTCCAAGGGTGGTTTACACAGATTATTTTAAGGCATTCTTAAGCTAAATATAATTATGAATATGTTCATTCTGTGTCAGTATTAAACTATGTAATATCATTCCAAATTATACATAGCTTAATAATACCATTTAAATTAAAAATTTTAACTTGTTCGCTTTCAGAAAGAACTCTTGCTCATTGCTTTTAAAGTTGTCTGTAATAAATTACCAAATAAAAAAAATTAAACACACTAATGTCAGGTTACACAAAGATTTTTAATAGTAATTAACTAACCAGCAACTTTGACTGTGACTAAATAACATTGGCAGGCATTATTTACTCACAATCGATGTTGCCTGATGAACTAGATTTTTTAAAAGATGGAAAAAAAATCAGTTCAGATAGGAGTCCAAGTAAAAGTAATCTAAAAAAGTTTTTTTTTAACTTTAAGTAAAAGCAACATTTTACAACCCTTTTTAAAAAATAGAGAAATACTATGCCAACAGATTATTAATGAGGGTTAAATTATTAAATTTATTAAAAGGAAATTAAAAGTGCTAAAACAGCTTTAAAAAAATAAGTTCTATCTTTTATTTTTGTACTCACATAAGCTCTGTTTGTTTCATCGTTTTGTGATAAGGTTGTGTCAAATTTTGTAATTTCTTCCACAGATTTCAAAGGCAAATAGTTTGAAATAGTTGCCATTACCTCATTCAAAACAACCTTTCCTTGTTCTGAAGTAATGGCCTTTAGTCGGTTGTCTATGCTTAATACATATTTCTGAGTGTTGCTTGCAATTATTGACAGTTTTTCTAAAACAAGTCTCTTGTTAGATATTAACCATTAAAAAATATTTGTAAAATAAAATTATTATTTTAAAATTCTTTAAATCTCCCCTTAACACATATAAATAAAGCTGTAAATAAGTTTACTTACCAACTGCTGTTAGTAAATCTTTTATTGTGTCGTTTCCTAAAAAAAACATAATTTAACATTTTTTAATCATAAACAGATACTTTAATTTAACTTATGGCGAGTTGCACAAAGATTTTAAACAATAATTAACTAATCAGGCTGTGACTGACAGTAATTTACTCACAATTAAAGTTGCCTGTTTAAATAAATCAGGAATTAAGCCAACTGGTCCACTTTAATTGAGGGAAAATTATTTCTGCCAATGTCATGCATATTACCAACAAAGTTGCCTGTCTAGTTAATTATTGTTAAAATCTGTGCAACCCGGCAAATAACTATTAAAATTACCTTTACATTCACAAGAACATATAGCATTTTGCTGAATTTCCACTTCAGTGTCATTTTTGTTTCCACTATCATAGCTTGCAAGAACCTTAAATGTTTCATTTTCTTTTGCAGAATTGATTAATCGTTCTATTGTTTTTTTTGGAGCTTTATTCTTTTTTCTTGATGTTGGTGAAGGAGGTGGTGTAATATCTATATCTGAGCTACTGCTAGTGCAAACCTTAGGTTTCCTACTTCTTTTATCAGTCACTAGGTCCTCCCCCCCAGTGAGGTAGTCTGGATTTTCAGCTTTTTTTCGTGCACTTTCCAAGGTAGCTGTTTAGACAAAAAAAAAATAGCAAAATAATCATAAAAAAATTCACAGTATACTTACAAGCATAGGCTTCCAATTTCACTTCATGTAAATTCCAAGTTTGTTGGTCTGGAAGCTCACACCTAACCATTAATGTTCTTGCGTTAATAGTCGAGTTGGGCCACCAGCAGTGCTTTTTATCCGGGGAAAGCCAAGTTGATGGAACTTCAGAGTATATATTTTCCGTGGGAAAATATATTACGGCGAATTGTTTTTCCATTTCTATAGTTATCAGATTACGATCTAATAATATAAAAAATAACAATTATGATTTAACATTGAAAAAATGGTAATGTATTGTCCAATTTTACCTACCTACACTGGCAACTATAGACAAGAACTTTTTAAATAAATCCAATCTGGTGAGAGCAGAACTTAAAAATATTTATTAATTTGTAAAATGGGAGTAAATTTAGAAGTAGGCCATTTTAAAAACTCTTTTTATTTTGTCATTCAATTCTCTTAAAAAAAAAGTAATACACAATCAAAAGTTTACAGGGTCATAGAAAGAATGTAAGTACACATCTTCGTTTTTAAATAGAGCACACATGTATGTATAAGAAGGTTACTTCTTTTTGACGCATTTATGATTAATAATACAAATTTAAAAAAAAAACTTTTAGAAATTTATTGGATTTCTTTCGACACAAGTGATAATTTGCCATAATCTTAAGGTTTCCCTATTTAAGCTTTACAGTTTAACTAGAACAGACTCAAAGATGGAGCAGGTAAAGTGCTATGGCCTGTGTTCTGCTAAAAAAATGCACTATATTATACACTAGGTAATTGCAAACAAAATAGTATGATATACTTGTGTATGTATTTTAAATGAGCTTAAATAGTAATATTTTGTAGAGTACCTACCTACCTAATTGTAGAAAGTATGATTCCAATTAGTTTGTTTCCCAGCTGATTTTATTTTAAAATTCTTTAGACATTTTATTTAGACAGATAATGCCTATTGCAAAACCAGTTAGAATGGAAGTACAAGTACAGTAAACTTTAAAAATGATGAAGAAGAGGTATTATTACCATATCACTCTCATTTATCCTTAATCTTAAACACTTTTTATCAATTTCATCCACACTAAAGGAAATTAACTCTTTCGACAACTGACTATTTTCCACTTGTGTTATTCCTAATATAGTTGAATTACATGGAACATCGAAAAATGGTATACCATTTGTGTAGCACCTGCCATAACATATTAAATCATTTTCTGTTTTTAAAAAAGAAGAAATTAAGATAACTTTTTTGTCTTTAAGCAGGCAACAATTTTCATTAAATTTTAATGAAAATGTTGTAAAATCTAAATGTATTTTAAAAATTTTATTTTTCTTTAAAAAAATCTTTGGAAATTGTACTGCCTCATCTATTGTCAGTTCTTCTGAAATACGGTTGAATAATTGTTGTAAGGGAAACCTAGAATTTTGTAGCATATTTTTAAATTTAGTAAACTTATTTTCAAATTTGAATGAACTGAATGTATCTAATGTTCCATGACTACGTACATCCTCTGCTATATGAATAAGGTTATGTACATTGTGAGTATATTGTCCATAGCCAAAAAAATATCCAAATTTTTTCACAAAATAGGTCATTAAAAGATTTGAATACTGAATATTTTCTTCAGTTGCATTGTTTTCACTTAAAAGCCTTACTGCTACTACTAGGGCTAAAAAATGAGAATACATTTTTTTGTTTAAGATATTTTTTAAAACTACAGGACCAATATATAATAAAAATAATCTGTACTCGGTAGCCTTCCACATAGCCAAGGATGTAAAGCTTCTAGGTTTCCTTGCAAAGTCAGAAACTACATAACCTTTTGTGGATACATATAATTCTTCTAAAGTATTTATTTGTGTTTTTGTCAGGCGTATTGTCTTATTACCAAAGAGCCATAAGGAAATAATTTTTTTTGTAACACCCAATAATATTAGATGCATATAGTCTAGAGGGAATTGTTTAACCATGTCAATATTTAAACTTTCAAATGCTGATAATCCATGATGGTGCTCAGGTTGTAACCTATTTCTAAATGACTCATTGGTCCTAAGAGGTGCATTTGTTCTAAGAAATATTACTTTGCCTTCAAACATATCACCCTCAACAACACACTTTGAACAGGAAAAATACCCTGTATGACCCAAAATATTTAACACATATGCTTTTGCAGGGGCATCACAAATTATACCATTTAATTTTATTTCAAATTTTATACCATTAATAAAAAGCCCATTACCTTCCAACTCCCTATATTCTTGAATAAAATACTGTAAAAATTCCCTTGCCTCTTTGGGCTTGGAAAAACCATGAAAAATTCCAATAGTAAATGGTTCCGTGTTAACATCCATCAAAATATCCCCCAATATGGGCCAGCATTGACTGCGAGAAGATTTTGCTAATGGAAGACCATCTATATTGATATTTAATTTTAACAATGTATTTTTAGTGTACTTATACTTTTTTACTACCCTTATTACATTTTTTCCTAGTCCAAAATGAATATAATTTCCACCTTCCAATTCACATATCTCATGCGTACCTGACCTGGGTGTATTTAAAAGAGTACGAGCATCCTTTGGCAATTCTTCATGTCCATGTTTACGTAATGTAATCAGTATATCATTTATTAGGCTTTGAGAGGCCTTATGTCTAATAAAATTTTCTTTAAGATCTTTTGAAAGGTATGAATGCTGTTCAACAATTGTTGCATCATCGCATGCATTATTCTCAATGGGTACACCAGTGCAATTAGGGTTAAGATTATAATTAAATGTCTGAATAAATGATCCAAGTTTGGTCTCTCTTACTTTCTTCAGGAGGTACAGCAAGTATACAGCCTGAATCTAAGGCTTGAATAGACTTAGTTTGTTCATTAATTATTGGATCCGAGCTCAAGCATGAATCTGACAAATGATTTTCTAACCTTATTCGCTTATTTTGTTGCATTTCTTGACTCAGTATTCTTCTCTTTTGCCTTTCTGACAAATTAACAAATTCTCGAGGCATATCTAATACCTATCTATATTTACTTTTGCTTATCTATATTACTTTATTTATAAAGACTTTTAAATAACGTACAAATCCTGACCTTCACAGTTAATAAACTTAAAATTAACCTCTCAAAAACTGATATTAAAATAGTAAAGTAGGTAACTAAAAAGTACCTAGGATTACTATACATAAAAATCTGAACTGGAAGGGACATATAATTATCAATCATGTGTTTAATAAAATGACTCCTTTGGTTGGGACCATCTATTGATGGAGAAATTGTTTGTCGTGAAAAAGTTAAATGTATTTAAAATGCTTATTTTTTGTCACACCTTATAAGTAGTTACTTGATTTCTGTACAGGGAGTTGGATATCAATATTTATCAAAAATATACATTTATAATATACACAAATATTTAAACACCTTATATGGATCTAAAATTGATTAGAAATCACACGAACCAATCGCAAAAAAAACACAACAGAGAATTTTGTAAAACAAACTGGCCGAGACTCACAAAACATAAACAATTCTAAGACTTACAATCTGGGACAAAAACACGGGCTAAAATGAATCAAATCTACAACACAAACACACTACAAAACCACCACAAAATGTAAAGAAGCCCTCGCTCGGCACCCGCCAATTCTAACAAAATGGCGCGTTGTTGCAACTTGCAATGCGAAGTCGCGAAGCAGTGTTGCCAGGTCCAAGAAATAATTACTTTTCATTTAATCGTTCCTTTGCTTAGTATGTCCAAGTAATAGATTCTGATAGCATGTCCAAGACCAGAGAATGCAATTCCTACCTTAAGTAATAATTTATGTTAACATATAACTTTATTTCATCAATGGCAAAAAACAAGATTCCCCAATTTGGCAACGCTGCAGATGGAATAATATTTATTAGACCGATCGTTCCAATTGCTTTTTTTGTTTAATGTATGTGATTAAAAAGGGAGCACATGTGTTCCGGATCATATCCAATGACGATGTTAGAAAAATTAGACGCGTTCACAAACGATTGAAGCATTGAAGAAAGGATACGTTCGCTATGCGATACGTCGGATGCGTAAATAAAAGTATTATACTCTTTATACTTTATTTTAAAATAATTGAATTGAAAAATGTCTAAACATATTTTTCGTATTTAAAAGATACTTAGGTTTAAAAAACGATAACAATTATTTTACGTCAACGTTATATAAATCTGATGTAACAAAGTTTGACTAAAATGAAAGTAAAATATTTTATATAAAATTTACATTTTCAGCTTTATATAAAGGCTACATCTAACATTTTACGTAAATATTATATTCTATATGCCACGTGTTTTTAGTTTGCGTAATATTTATATGAATATTACGTAAAAGTAATGAAGTCAAAGTTATTCTTTTAAATTTACGTAAAATTTATGTCAATGTCACAGATGTGTTTACTGGGTAACAGTGTTTTAAAATCTTAAATGAATATTTATTTGTAGTAAATAATTATATATTTGGCTACCGGTTCTTTTGGATTTCGCGAAATTAGGACGACGGGAAGGGTTTGTCAGATGACCAGTCGCTAGTAGCTCGCCACCCTGACAAGTTCGAGGTCCCTGTCGAGTAATTTGTATTTTGTGTTAGTGCTGGAAATAAGTGCAATGGAAGTTGAAAATTGGCTTTTAAACCACAATCTTGACCACCTGTGGCCTTCACTTGAAGGTAAGTTAATTTTTTCATATATATCTATATTGTCAAAATAATAAATAAATACAAAACAGGTGCATTTTAAGTTAAATTGAACGACAACGATAATATTATGTATAGAAAAAACGGTGATATTAATAGTAAAATTATTTTAACTTCTTGATATGTAAAAACTACATAACCATACCTATTTTCTTATGTTTTCACTATTTTTGCACGTTGTAGATCAAACAAAATGGCCCCAGATATTTGCGTTACCTCCTGCCCAATTTATTTATACATATTTATTAGTCCTAAATACATGGATACTTAAGACAAACATTTAATTATTTGTGACAAATTATTGTTTATTAATGATTAATTTAATTTATTTAATCCAAATAAAATATTGTTTAATGTAAACATTTAGTTACTGCAGGTAAATATGGATTTGTTTGAAGGAAATACTATGTGTTTTAAATAGAATAAATATAAATTTTCCACACTAAAAACAATATACCGATTAACGAAATAAATAGCAAAAATTAACTAGAGCAATTATTAAAATCCACTCGTTTTTTTTTACCCCAAGAGTCTTTTGTTTGTTGATTAACTAGTCTCTCAAAACTATTATTATCTTCCATTATATATGTGTAAATATGAGAAAATCTCCCAAATTTGCATTAAGTTGACAGCGATCATTTTTTTAGGAAATAACATAGATGAGATGGAAGTCGTAAAACAATTAAAAGATGAAGAAATTGAAACATTATGTCAAAAAGTGTTTGATGATAAAATTCGTCTTAGATGACAAATTGAAACTCTGACTTAAGAGGTAAGATAAAAGTAAAATATAAGTTATACTCTATATTTATGCCTACTAACCCACTCAGTGCTCTATATTGTTAAGAAAATCAAATAAATTAAGATTCTTATTTTAGTATGACGACGAAGCTCCCCCTAGTAAGAAAATGTTACAAGACAATGATATTGTGACAAACATCAGTGATATACTTATTTTAAATGACGATCAACCACAAAGTTTTAGCAATCAGCCTATAGCTGTTACAACTTTGGAAACTCCATTAGCCACCACAATTCAACCCGGTACCATTGTGTCATCAGTTGTTGAATTTTCCTATCTATATATAAGTATATCCTATAAAATTAAAAGTAAACACTGAATATGCCAATGCTGAGAAGAGTAAGGTCACCCTGTATATAAATAAACCATGTTTTGGCTTAAATAAATATATATTTCAACGAAAATATTATTTATTATTTATTTAAATCCCACCTATTTAATCCAAATAAATATTTATTTGGGCAAAACAGTGTTATTTGTGATGAACAATATTTTATTTCAATTAAATAACAGGAACTAGGTACAATTTGAAAAATTATTTAAAAGAAATAATTATTTTGTTATGCCAAATAAATATTTATTTAATAGTAATATATATGATTTATAAGAAACAACACATTGTTTGGATTAAATATCGCAGGCTTGCTGACAAATAAATATTTTGTTGATAGAAATAAGTTATTATTTGCTATAAAAACTTGTTTTCTCTATCAAACAAACATTTATTTTAATCAAATACCACATATTTGAAGCGCAATAAATGAATTATTTAAATCAAATAATATTTGTTTAAATATAATAAATTTTACTATCAGCAGTCAAATAATTTTGGACATACTTTCAAATAAATATTTGTTCAGACAATAGGAAATAAATATTTGTTTCGGCGAACTCCATTTTTATTTAGATTAAATAAATTATTTTTTCAGTGTAGAAGATTGATATCGGTGGCTGGTGGGTGTAGCTATGGATCTCCCTCCTCTTATGAGTTCGGCCACCGAACCCTTGGATTGGACCCAACTTGTACTGGTTGACTGCAGGGTTAAGCATTAGTACCATCAACGTACCGTACCGTGTGAGGCTTGGTGGGAGCATGTTTGGCATAACATGCTGGCTGCTAATCTGTAGGTGTTTTCCTTGCTCTGGGTTGGAAGGTGGAAGCGTGTGGACTCCATTGGTTACATGAAACAAAGAGAATGACCAGCAGTATATTCATAATTTAATTAAATGAGACAATTTAATAAGTTTAAAAAAAAAGTCCATTTTCACAGTGACTAATATTTACTACCAAATTAATAAGTGTTTAAATAGCATCTAATGTTCTCCTAGATTAAAGAAATGTGTTTTACTTTGTTTTAACTTTCACCCTGTTATTACAGTATCCTAATATTTCCTTTACTTTGCTACACAATTATTAAACACAATCTATTTTTGTGACTTATTATTCCTACTCTTTATTCTTTATATCCTTTTGTTTTTTCTACCCTTTTTTCCAATAAAAATAACAAATATTTATTTTGCCGAGGCCCACATTTAACTCGGTCATAGAACATGTCAACATATGCTTTTTACAAACATTTTTAATTTCTGTTACCTACTATGTCATATAGTATAATACCTTTAATACAATTTATAGGCGAACATTCAGCTTTTTAGCCATCTTCCATGTTCCCCTATTTATTCAAAATACAATTCTTATGTTTAGGCGGACATTCAACTTATAGTCATCTGCCATGCCCCCCTACACTGTAATTATTTGAGTAGTAGAATTGCCGCTACATAAGTCATGCTCGACTCGTAACAACTAAATCAAAATCCCAAAACAACTACTCCTCTGGCTATATGCCTCGTCAGGTATTGGATAATATGGGATTTTGCTTGTCCTCTCGCCCTGTATCTGCGATAATTTTATAGCTTACGAAATTATAGACTAATCGAAATATTTATGTTTCGTAAAACAACTAAGTTTAACAAGGGTGAAAGTTTTTCTAAAATAATTAAAATTATTGATTCTTATTTTATTTTCATTTTTTGATTTTGACGTCTTGAATGTATATGTAATAGTTCTTCTTGCATATTATAACTTTTATTTGTCAAGTTTCTTTAGAGAACAGGAGATGCTTTGTCTTACCGGTATCTGTAATTCGGAATCCGGTATTTCTAAAATGAATTGTCCGTTGTCAGTATTTAATTCGTCAGGAGAGGTCCTGCTGTCTATTTGTAATTTCTTAAATTTAATGCAGAGATACAAGCATTTTATAAACATGTAAAATACAAACAACAGAAATGTTATAATAATTAAAATACCTAGAAATATGTCATGCTTCTCTGAAATGTTTTCTCCCCTTACGGGGTTAATTAAGTTTGGTAATATAGCAAATGCGTTTGGATTTCTGAATAGAAGCATGGCTACCATAACAGACAATATAATATTCCAGATTAAGAAGATTGTCCCACTGGTCAGGTTGTGAGTGGTTGGTATGTCTAAATTTATATGATCCTGAATAATATTTTTAATATCCTTAAATTGGTCGTTAGTCGTGCTTATGTTAAGATGTGGGATGGTGAGGGTCCAATTTGTGTATAGGGATTCATGCATGTCGAGATATTGGGGTGCAGTTGGTAGTTTTGGGTTAAGGATAAAGGACTTTAGATTGGACCAGGCTGCTGGGAGGATGTCGCAAATGGTTAGTTGGTAATAATTGGCAATATTTACTATTGGGATCGCTAGACTTTGTCCAAATGAACTAAGCTCTATGTCTAGATTTAGAAGATCATGTGTTAGAATTTCTGGCCCTAGGATTGAGATTGGTATGTGATGTTGCATGCATGAACTTATGATGCCTTGCCTTTTAATAGCTCGCGTAATTTTTATTTGGCGTTCTATTGTTCTAAACTGTCTTTTTAAAGTTAAAGCAATATTTGCGTTTATAAGGTTTTCATCCTTACTTAGTTCATTTGCATAAGTCTCTATTTTATGTAAATGTTTTTCTGTTGTATTGAAAGCGATAGCTACTGAACGTTCATATTCTAAAAACTTTTTTGATCTTGAGGAAACTGTAGTTATAGTTTTAGATAAAGCCTTATTTGAATGCGAAACCTTTTCTCTGAGACTGTTTTCGTCCATTATCAGGGAATAACCAAACATGCCTAATTCAACACCAAGCTTTATACTTGGCAGTGTCTCATAAAGAAAATACTCAGCAATCTGACATTCGCCAAATATCAGGCTCAGGACTTAGACACTGCAAACCATTTTATGACCGACTATGTTATGTACCTCGTTTTTCTGCGGACTCATTACAAGGGCCGAATTGCGCAAAAAAACTTTTTAACGGCGCGTCTGTGACAGAGCTAAACTATCATTGCCCTATGCAGTGTCACAAGTCAGACACAACCATTATCTCGGAAATAACAGAAGAAGTATATGTAATAACACACCCTAAACAACATTCAAAAATCATTTGTAATAACTCAACGACAAAAATATCTGAAAAATCATACACATTACCCGGCGCCTCCACCAAATGTCACGTGGGGAAGAATTAAAGGCGACAAGTCTCCATACCACCTACTTTATTATATAAGGGAACGGCAGTTAACACGGTTACACAAAATTAGGTTTTACTTACAACATTATTAACTAGGGACGAGCTGTCTAGGGCAAAAGGCTGATAATTGGAACAGGACTCTGCGCTGCTATACTGACCCAATATTACTTATCTGGACCGAGTCGTATCTGCCCAGAATGGTGTCGACCGAGTGGTTTCTAACCCAAATGATCGTGGCTTGAATGGTCTTGACCCAACTGGTCGAGACCCGAATGGTCCCGACCCCGAATTGTCTTTTACATAGTACCGGCCTGCTATTTATACCAATCAGTATCAATAAACTAACCCAGTTATTGATTGGTAATAAAATGCAAGCTCGGCAATATGCTAAGATATCATCCTTGCAGTCTGCATGTTTTGATAACAAATAATTGGGTCAGTAGGTATATTTAATATTAACTTTTTAAATAATAAAATTGAATTTTGGATAAAAGAGGATATTCATATATGTCTATATATGACAATATCTCTTACCGTTTCTACAATAAACAACAATTTACAGATTTCAAAAAACCTAAAATATCTCAAAAACGCTAGACTTTAGACAAAAAAGTTTCAAATAAACATGATTCCTCTAATCGAGCCACTGCTAAAAGGTCTTATTCACTTTTAACCTAACTTTTCAAATAATCGAGATATTTTCAAAAATTGTCAAAACCTCGAAAAATTTTGAAATTTTTGAAATTTTTATACAAAATTTCCAAATGGTCCGTACTTCAAGCATATTACTTTATACGTTCTATTTAACATTTTTTGCCATACCGACAATTCAATTTTCTACAAAAACCCATATATTATATATTAAATTTAATCTATATATTCGATAACCTGTTGACACGGCACAAACCTGCTTAAATACACCTTTTACGGTAAATCCATCAATATACTATTTATTTCGCCATATACATTCATTCATTTTAATATCGACAACGACACCTGTCGAAAACACCTTTCCAAACGTCACAATTGAAATTTTTGTTTATTTTAACTTAAATATAACCTACGCCCTAAAGACATCCCTATAATCAAATTTCCCATAAAATAATATTTCAATTTTGACAGCTGTCTAATTTTAACCAAAAAATTAACGTCCACGAACCTCCCTCCATCTTACCTCAACTTTGATTTCGCCAAAACACCTATCCTTTCAATTATACATTGACACCTGTCAAATATAAATGTCAAAATGTGACATTTAAATTTTTTGCTTTCTTTTACTGAAATCTAACCTACGCCCTACAGGCATTTCTATAAATCAATTTTCTATAAAATAAAATTTCAATTTTGACAGCTGTCAATTTTTAACAAAAAAATTAACTTCCACGAACCTCCCTCCATCATACCTACTAATTTTTTTCACCACAAAACCTAAACTGTCAATTATACATTGACACCTGTCAAATACACCTGTCAATATGTGACATTTTATTTTCTTTCTTATTTTCCTCAAATCCCACCTACAAACTGAAAGCATTCGTATAATAATAATTTCATTTATATATAATTTCAATTTTGACAGCTGTCACTTATCGACCAAAATATTTGCCTCCCCAAACCCCCCGCCCACGTACATACACGTTTCCGTCACCAAATCACTCATTTTCTCACTACAATTTTACACCTGTCAAATATCAAAATTTGACAGGTGTATTTTTTTGAAATTTTTTTTCACCTCCGCACGACCCAATTGACCCATCGATACCATAAAATACATCAAAAATCTTCGCTGTCACATTTGACCTTGACAGAATCTGTCAAATTTTGACAGGAAACATTTTTAACAATTTTTTTCGAATTTTCCACGTCAAACTCTATCCGACCACATACTTTATTTCGTCGAAATCTCTTTCGCTAACGACTTCTCTTTGACACCTGTCAAATTTTGACAGGCGACTTTTTCCAATATTTTTTCTCAAACCCACTCCTCCCAAGCTACCCTTGGGTACCATAAAATTTTTCGAAATTCTATCCTGTCGAATTTGACATTGACAGCACCTGTCAAAATTTGACAGGTGATTTTTTTCAAAAATGTGCCAGAGTCCCCACCCCACCCTCTATCCGATCCCATCGTTTTTTTCGTCTTAAAATTTGTCACCGCCGCGCAAACACAATACCTGTAATTTTTGACAGGTGACATAATTTGACATTTTTCCCCAGTTTTCGACCTTCCCGACAACACCATCCACCCGTCACAAAGTCCATTTTCCCGAATTTTCAAAAAAAACTTTTTTCCAAGATCGTATGTACCGATTTTTTCATCGAGGTCTTATCCGCCTCGAAAAGTTAGAGAAACATGTCAAAATTTCATCAAAATCCGTCCAACGACCTAACCGCCAGCCCTACTTTGTCGGGTTACTCGCTGCCGTCGTTTATGGTTAGAAAGACTTGATTGCGCGTTTGGCATACGCCAAACATTTTCCACCTGGAGCATAGATTCGTGACGATGTCGGGGATTCGTGACGATGTCGGGAATTCGTGACGATGTCAGAAATCAGTAATTATGTTACCATTTACTGATTGATGTTGTGTTAATCCACAAAACAAAACATTAAATATAGTAGTGTCTAGTGTCAATTTCTCTTCATGTTCTAGTATACGAATCAAATATATTTTTTATATTGATCCTTAATAAGTTAGCGTATACCAAACGCGCACCACTCAAATTCTAAAAATACAAATATACAATCTCTATTTCTACACTATTAACATATCTATAACAAAAATATTTTCATTATGTATATATTCCCTCTTGTTTCGTTCTTTTTAGAACCCATCAGCGTTATACAGTTTTCGACCTTCAAAACATACTATTTACTTAATATTTGAAAAAACTCAAAAAAAAAAACACTCTATTGAAAACAATAACGAACAATCGATTATATATACATTTACACACTACCCTACATTATAATCTACAACATAATCTTAAATTATTCTTGTTATATTTTGTATACATTCGTCGATTTTTTGCGTAGTATCCAGATTCCTGTCTATTTGAAGATTTTGATTAATTTTTCTCCTGAAGTTTGGCCAGTCAGCTGCTTGATAATTTATAATTTTCTTTGGTTTTATGTATTCGATTCTCTGGTTTATTGTGAGGTGAACTAGTAAATGATCAGAGGTAAGGCTAGTTTTAGTTGTTGCTTCTGCTATTATGTTTTTTGTTATGGCAATATCCAAAACAGCGTCTGTTTGGTTTCTGTTATATGAATTTCTAGTAGGTTCTTGCGGCGCTGCTATTTCGAGATCTAACTAGTCGACTGTCCTTCTGAGATGTGTTTCTACTGGGTTATTGTTATTGTTGTTCCAAGTGACATGTTTTGCACTATAATCTCCAAGTGATATGACCTTTTCATGGGTTGAGAATAGCTGTTCCATTTCGGTGTCTATTATTCTTATTTGTGGCTTGTTATACACTGAGAGAATTCAAGTAATTAAAATTTCATACAGCGATAATTTAGGTAGGATAATACAAAAATTGCATTACTGCAATATTTCAGTGAAGTTACGACAACTAAACAAATCTTTCAGAAACACTTGAATTACTGTAGCTATCTTTTTGGTTATTATAATCAGTCAGTTTAGTTATCGCTGAGTAGTAGGTTTGATTAAATCACCCCTAATTAAAGGTTTGGTTGCCATAATACAATACTATTATTATAACTGGAATATTTCGTATAAACTATTCATGTATTGTCATAATCGGGCCCTTTAATAACCATTATGTAGACTTTAATAATGGTAACCAAACGATTTGTATTAAATGCTTTCGGCCCATATCGGTGAGCTATTCGGAAGGCATTCGTGTCGTCCTTTATGCGTGTTTCAGCTAGTCCGCTAGTCGGCAACGAGAGACGATAGATCATACTGGTCATAGGTTATGTTATAGTGATTTTGGCTTGGTGAAAATTTTGTGGTTTTTTCCGTGGGGTAAGTACACGCATTATTTTCAGTGTTGTTTTTTTATTACGCTGCATGCAGGTTATAGGTTATTTAAAATATTTGAGCGGCTTGTTCACGGTCGAACTGATATTTATTATCTCTTTCACGTGTGCCGCGTTTGTACGTACATTTTCCAGGGTCCGACCATGCACGAGTCGCTTTCTTAAAATATTTATCACATTGGAGACGCTCGATTTAACATTTTTTTTATGATGATCATCCTAAAACTGTTTTTTTTATAGAAAATTTGGGAGATATTCAGTAATTTCTGTCAAAAAACAGTAAGATGATAGTGCATGGAATTTTAAGGTTGAACTTTTTAATAATAGTAAGGGCAGGAGGTAAAATATGACGATTAAAAATTTCAGAATGGCGTTTTCGGGATATGTAGGTCAGGGGAAACAACCTTGTTAATTAGAATTATTTTTTTTTAAATGTGTGTGGTAGGTTATTTTATAAACAAATTTGTAGGTATCCAAGAGTTTATATTTGTTTAGTTAATATTTTTATTTCGTACCTTACTTTACTCCTATGTTCTCCAAAACATTAGAGGTAATGGCAAATAGAGCTTTATATGTCTGCCAATTTATTAGGTTACTTTTGTCTGGAGAGTCAAACAACATTGGATTAAATTAATAATGATAATTTATTTTAGATAATCTTTTACATGCCATGCTAATCCTGCCATACTTATTATTTACACCGATGACGTTAAAAACATCTCGGTACGTACTATGGCGCCCAACAACAAGCGAAATTGCAAAAAACTTTTTCTTCATCTTATGGTAAGAATATTATATGAATTTTGCAAAACACATTTTTAAGGCATCTTCTTTAAAGTTTAGACACTCTGAAACTACCAGCTTTTGACATTATTTAAGCCTTTGTAATAATAATATATTTAATTCCGTATAGAAATAGCCTTGAGTACCAGGGTGCTTAAACTAGTTACTCTAGAATTTTCACTAGAAGATAATAATATGTCATGTCAAACATATTTTAATAAATATTTAACCCTTCGCACTTTACCTTAAAACATTTCTGTTTTTTGTGATATATTATGTATTCAAAATTCCAAAATTTTTAGACCTATGACGAATTGGATGAAAAAATTATTTCAAGGCGACAAAAGCTTCAAGAGTATGATCTAACCCTCCAGCCATTTGGTGTTATTATTAGTGATGTAAACTTTCGTTACTTTTGAATACTTGTACCGATTCGATACTTTTAATATCAATACTTGATACTTTATATTCGATACTTTCGATACTTTTAGTCTTCAGTATCATTACAATACTGAATACTGTAGTTGAGTACAAGGTTACTCTACTCTTTTATTATTTTTTATTCGCATAAGAATTATAGGCGATTTGGTATTTTTAAAAGGTGATGGTAATAGTAATGTAATAGTTTTCGGTACTTATTATTATTACTAATAAAAATATATCAGAGAACAGGGATTTTATTAAACATAAACAAAACTTCTTTATTTTTATATCAAAACAAAAAATATTATATAAAATAAAATATTATATTATTTTTCTAGAGCATACTTCTCGGCATCTCTTTTTATTTTCATTGGAAAAAAATCGGCCTTATATAACATAATAATAATAATAATAATAATAATAATAATAATAATAATAATAATAATAATAATATATGGACGTCAGTTTCTTTTACAATTACAAATAAATCAAATAATGCAAACATTAAAAACGCCAAAAGCCGGTACTCCTTTCGGCAAGCGTCTTTACATTACGCCGCGTTTTTTTATCTTGGGATTACGAAGTGCTGATTGCCGACGATCGGCTATTTTGTCGTCTGGGTTATCGCGTTACCCAATCCAAAGTATACCTTAACAGAAATAAAATATTCGTTACTTTTTGTTACATAGTATTTTAAAACTTTGAGTACAGCAAAAATAATTCTCCTAGAATATAATAATTTAGGCATTATAGGACATGGGTATAAAAGTAACGAGTATCGAGTATTTCAAACAACAAGGATTCGATACTTTGAGTATTGGGTAAATACCCGATACAAAGTAACGAGTAGGTACTTTTTTTACATCACTAGTTATTATCCGGTCCAGCAAACAACTCAGAAGCATTTTATATTGTGGCGGACGAAGAATAAATATAAAATCGAGATTGTCAATTTAGAATAAGTTTTAAATCAGTTGATTTCATTGCAGTTTTTTCTATACTAAAAATACCATGTACCTATATAAGTTGGGTAGGGATGTCACCACTAACCCAATTTATTTACATTGTTTTTTATGATTTAAAATTATTTTAGAAGTTTTGTCCTTTAGTTATTTTTAGATACAACAAGATATCTACAAGACTAACTTGTTAATTCTTGGTTAAAAAAAACTACCAACGTACTAAGTTGTGGTTTATGTTTTCAAACTGATTTATCTTTTTATTTATAGCTTTTTGGACGAACCTGTACATAATATATCGGTATTAATATTTTTATACATTCTTTTTTCTGTGAACTCAATGATCTCATGAATTCTTAATATGTTATTTAGTCGAACTGTTATTTTGTTTTCGAGGAAGACACAAAATTGGCAAAAAATCACGATAACACGTGCAGCCCCCTGGGCGGGGGTGGCACCACCCCTAATATCTTAAGGGGGGGTCGAGTGATACCTTATTTTAATGGTCTTTTAATTCCCTTTATAACTGAACTAAAGTTCATAGATTTTACATCATTATAAAGGGAATTTAAATACCTTTAAAATAAGGTATCACTCGACCCCCCTTTCCATTTAGGATTTTAGTGGTGGTGCCACCCCCGCCCGGGGCTGCACGTGTTAACGTGATTTTTTGCCAATTTTGTGTCTTCCTCGAAAACCAAATCGACAGATCTGAGCGTTTTTCCAAAAAAAGAACTGAGCTGCCAGTAAATGTCTCTGGTTCGTTTTCGATGCGTATATATTTGAACTGAATAGTTGATAAGCTGTTTGGTAATGGTTTTTTAAGTTTATAATACTTTAATGTTGGTATTTCTTTCAGAGGTCCTATTTTGCCTACTTCAGTTGGCTACACTTGGGAAACTTTTTATTATTAACTTTAGGAAAAAAAAGTTATTCTTCATAAAAAGTTCTGCATGATCCAAAACCTAAAATGCAACATCAGATGTTAAATTTTTTCAGTCGTATACGAAGTTTGTCAAAAAATATGAATTTTTCCCAAGAGTAAAGTACCTTTATTTTTGACAATATCGAAAACTGTAAATATGAAAAGTTGTTGGGTATGAAAAACTGTGATCTAATATGCAATTACAGTAAAAAATACTGTTTTATTTCTACAAATGTATCGGTAATTTGAGACAAAATTTTCAAAAATTAAAAAAATATTTTTCAGTGTTATTGCATGTTATGACATAGTTTTTCATACCGAACAACTTTTCATAATTACAGTATTCGATATTGTCAAAAATAAAGGTAAAATTCAAATTTTTTGACAAACCTCGTATACGACTGAAAAAATGTAACGTATGAAGCCGACTTAAGTAGACATATTGTACATAATAGGCATAGGCCAAAACCTGTTCTTTTTTTAAAAAAGTGTTACTATTTTTTTAAAAAATGTGTTATTTTTTAAAAAATGCGTTATTTTTTTACAAAATGTGTTATTTAAAAAAAAATGTGTTATTCAATAAAAGAATACGCAAATTATTACAAACTTTTATTTCTGTAGTTCTAGATTTATTGACTATATGTTGTTACTGTCAAGTTATTTTTTAAATTTTGGATTATTGCTTGAAAATTTTATCAAAACATTCAATGGTGAAGGCGTCACTATTGGTCTGTTTTTATATAAATTTTAAAAAATGATGAACGCAGCACAGATTTTAAGGCCCCGTGTCTTAAAATCTGTGCTGCTTTCACCATTTTTTAAAATTTAAATAAAGACAGGTCAATAGTGACGCCTTCACCATTAAATGTACATTTTTCATGCAATAATGCAAAATTTAAAATAGTCAATAATTCTGTGCATAAAATGGCGAAAGCGCGCTGAAATTATGTGCATAAAATGGCGAAAGCGCGCTATACAGAAAAATTAAATTATCTGGCGAATGCGCATTAATTAAACTCCTAAATGCCCTTAATTAAAATCAACGAATAACCATAATGCAATACGTGTATTGTGGTAATCAGTGAGTTTAATAAAACGGCAATCAAACCCTTTGGTTATGGTAATCAATATTTTAATAACGGTAGATAATCAAACTACTTTAATAACGGTAACTAAAGCTCAGCTGTAAAATTACTTGTATAATGGTAACCAGGCGTCAACATTATCCCCTATTTCATGTTGATATCTTGGTTATGATTATTAAAATTTTAGTTATAGTAATTAAAGTATTCTCTCAGTGTAGTGGTTAATCCAGCCCTGGTAGCCAGGCAACACCTTTCAAACCATTTGATTGTCCTCCTCCCGTGTTATGAGAAATGGAAGCTAGAAATCAATAGGAACAAGTGCGAATGCCATGTAATTACAAAAACAATAAACAATACACATATTAACCAACATATTAAAATAAACAATAAAGAAGTAGAGCCCAAATTAGCACGAAAATATCTTGAAGTAACATTAGACAAAAAAACTGACGTTCATACAAAACACGACAAAAACAGTACAAACATTTTACTTTGCAACCAACATACTACAAAAATTACTTAGACATGCATTATTTCTTTCACCACAGAACACACAAACAATTTACAATCAAATGATCCGACCAGTACAAACCTACGACGCGCCAATTCGGTGCAGTATCAGTTTAACATACTACAATTGCTAGAACATAACGCTTAGACAAAAACTTTCAGTACCAAGACAAACACCACTAAGAATATTGCACCAGCGACAAACACAAAGTGTTACGATACAAAACCGAACAATAGTGAATATAACACACGTAAGACAACAAGACGACTTTTTACACCAACCATTATACCACAAACTTCCAATTTTCCAACAAAATAGAATAAATTAAAACAAAACTACAAATAATTAAAACATCATCAATAATCAAGTAAAATAAAACCCTGTTTCTCATATCATGTGGGTCTAAACCCATCAAATTTAAAGGTATCCGCCCACCTGATAATTTCGAGTCTCTGACAAACCATTTTGCTACATTGTACCTGTTAAAAATTAAGTTGTTTTTTTCGCCTGTTTTTCCAGCAAACGAAATCAAATTCCATTATAGGTTAGCGATTAAGTCATCCAAGACCTTTCGAGTTTAAAACAAAACCAACTTCCTTATTGCAGTAAAAGATTACTGGAGCTTGCCGTAAATAGAAACAGGAAGGCAGGTTTCTCCGATACAAAAAGCCAACACCAGCTCCGACAAGGCGTTGCGTTGTCATTGCATCTAGGGTAAACCCGGTAGAGATGGCGCACATTTTTTCAAAGTCGCACAAAAAATCAGATTTACAATTTTTAGGTAGGAATTATTTTTTATATGATTATACTGAGTAAAATAAAAGTAGATGATACAAAAAACAAAACTTAATTTAATTTTAATGACCATAAAATGTATTTTAAAAAAAGCAGAAAAAAACCATCTCACCCCATGGGTATGGGTGAGATGGCGTAAACCTCGGCGTAAACACATAATGTAAAAAAAACAATTTTTTTGCGAAAAATAAAAGTAGAGGATACGAAAAAAATTTATTTAATTTAACTGAACAAGACATGGTTCTCTTTTTTTCCAAATAAGAGAAAAGTCCATCTCTGGTTGAGATGGCGCTCACACAAAATATTTAAAAAAATAACTAAATATTCAAACTGTCTCGTGCAACATCGCAAGCAACAGTTCGAAAACTTTGTGCAACTTTCATGAAGCCATTTGTTGCAAAAAACGCACTGCAGCCAGTCTTCTTGACTTCTAGTGGTTTTGTAGGTATCCCCACAGCCAACACACTCAGTTTCGATATCGTTGTCATGGATGCTGCTATGTTAATCGCTTTGTGAACCAACGGCTACGTCACTATTTGACGAAGAAATACTACAGTAGTCTCTAAATTTGTTTGTGATGCCTCTATTAGATCTTGGCATTTTTAAGATCCTGCTATACTTTTTCCCTTTTTTCTTTTTCTTTTGTATCAACAGTTTATTTTTTAGTTCTGCTAGCGGTGTATCGCTTTCTGAAGAAGAGTCGCTGTAGCTTCTTACTTTTTCCGCCTGGCTGATTTTTTTTTATTTCTCGTAGCTTCCTCTCGTGTTTTTTGTGGAACAATTTAACTTTGTTTTCTGCTAGAGTTTTCTTTTTTAACATATTTTCGGGAGATGTAAATATCTCAGCAAGCTGCAAGCTAATTATTTTAGCAGTTTAATCTAATAGATTGGGTAAGATGGCGCACCAACATAGGGTGATATGGCGCGCGCCATCTAACCCAACTTGCATTGAGTGAGATGGCTCGGTCACGTGCTCGGGAACAAATAAAAATGTGAATGATTTTAAGGTTAGAAAACAAACTATATTCTCATTTCAAAGCGAAAATGTTACAACTAGTAAAAACTTTGGCTAGTTTCACACCCAAATTATTAAATTATGTATTATCTAGAAAAAAAAGGACATGCCTGAAATATATAAAGGAAAATCAAAATAACTTAACTTCAAATGATGGGCGCAAGGTGAACGGTATAGACGTTTACTTACAAATGAAGGTATGTAGCGATGGCCACGTCGCCGGATATTATTTTGTTTAGGGATATATTGCACTGCGCCATCTAACCCGCTGCGCCATCTCTACCGGGTTTACCCTATGTCACGTGCACATTCGTACTAAATATTATATTGAAATGTATGATGATTATAAGTATCATTGTTAAGTATAGGGAACTGACATGCAGTGGCGAAGCTAGAAAATATGATCGGGGGGGACGGGGGGGGACATAAGACGTATAGACGTATGTATGACTCTAACCCAGTAGCGGATCCAGGATTTTGCTGAGGGGGCGACTAAAAAAAAAGAAAAAAAGAGCGTATCCGGTCTCCAAAAATCTTCTTACTCTCAAAAGTGACTTCTAAAAAAAATTCTGCCCTTTCACACGCCCTACAATTTTCAAGGGGGGACTGCCTTCGCCCCCCCCCCTGGATCTGCGCCTACTCTAACCAGCGTTTTTCGGGCTTGATATTTTATGACTAAAAATAAAGTAAATATATCGCTCACCACGCTAAAATTGATGATTTTCTCAGAAATCATGTATTTTAAGAGAGTACTTATATCTAAGAGCAGTTTTTGATGTAGGTACTTAAATGCTCAGGTTTTGAAATACACTTCTTTAAGTGCCGTTTTGTATATTCATAATAAAGCATTCTTGTCTTTCCCGTACTATTTTTTTTTAATTATAAATTATCACATTTCTGTCATAAAAAATGTTTCAATTAATATTGTTACTTTAATTTTTCTCTTTAAAAATAAATACTTAATTGTTTTTGTTGTAACAATATTTTATTGCATTGGGTTATATTTTTGTTGATTTAAAATAGCTCTAAAAAGGGGGAAACGGAACAAACAACTATAATAGAAGTAGGTATACTATAAAATATTATTCTTTTTACTCGTTTTCCTTTAAAATTGCATTCAAAATCAATAACTAAAACAATATTCTTCTGAAAACAATTTTACGTCGTGACTATCATAAATTACGAAAAATTGTGACTATATAAAACACGACTTTTAGCAGGAAAAGTTTAAAAACTAAACTACAATACCTTCCAAGAATACGTTATTTAAACATTTAAATTAAGTATTCAAGCGTGAGATGAAAAATTAGGTTTGCAATTAGACTTTTAGACCCGAGCTTCTAGACCGGTGGGGGGGGGGGGGGCTGCAGTCCGGCAACCCCCTCTTAAATACGCCACTGCTGACATGTAATTAACACATTATAAATAATAAAGATATTTTAAAAGTAAAGTAAGTCATGGCAAGTAAATGCGTAAAATTGCAGGAGCCTTTTAATAGTGACGAAGATGTTTTTGATGGCGATGACGATTTACTGAATAATAGTTTTAACGAGAAGAGGATCGATAATGCTATAAAATCGGTGCAGGAGAATATAAAATAAAAGGAGGCACTGAAGAATGACGTTGACATTAAGGTGCGAGCCTACGAAAATGAAAAATGTTTTCTTTTTCAACTACGTTTTCAAATGATGCACATTTTAAAGCTTCTATAAGGGAGCAAATATGTCGATTAGATAAATTGATAATTGAGACTGATGACTAAGTTATTGCAACCTTAACTAACGAAACAGCTCTTTTTAGAGCTACAATATATATTTTCAAGAAATTGGTTTCAGATATTTTTGAAAGTATGTTTGGTGATATGAATACAGAAATGCGTGTTTACGTATTTCTATTAAAAAATAGCTTTTTTTACAGATAAGCAATATGTATTTTTAAGAGACGCGTTTTTTTATTTTTATTGAAAGGCATGCGTTAATAATATAACACCCACCCCTTCTAGGGCCTATATATAACTTACGTATTACGACCCTCCCAAGTCGGTTGTCTCTGCTACTTAAGTGGCTGGTGATAAAGACTCTTCTTTTGCGGGATTCGGAGAGAATCTGGTTCACTACTGAGAATGAAAACCCTTTTTGGCGATATAATAAGGCTTGTGAGAGCTCAATATTTAAACTTTTTTAGAATTTAAGAGTTAAATAATCTGTCGGCTGAAGTTTTTATTGTAGAAAAGATATATATTTAATTTAATCTGTGTCTGGTGATTTTAAGCTAGGAAGTAAACACTATTAAAAAAAATATAGGGGAGCCACCCAACAATAAGTTCTTATCGACAAAATTTATAGTTTTCTTCAAATACCTAATTAGCACTTACTTCTACGGGGTCGTTGACCGTATTGATTCGAAATAGAGGAAATGCTTTTTTCCAGTACTTTCATTTTTTAAATAATATGTGAGATTTCATCCATTGCATGGAATCTGAGTTTTTCTTTTTTTTAATATTTATTAATTAATTTTTTGTTCTTTTAAATGATTTGGAAATACTTAGAATATATTCCCTTTTCCCCTACTTTAAATGTATTTATGTTCAAAAAAATTCTTTTTTAAAACACAATTTTTCCTTCTCTTAATTTAAAATAATTTTATTTATTTTGCTTCTCTTAATTTAAAAGAATTTTCATTATTTGCAAAGACATTTTAAAACACTGAAATAATTTAAAGAATGTTTAGAATACTTAGGAAAATTAACCTTTCCTTAATTTAAAAAAAAAAATTATTTATTTTTAAAGTTCTCTAAAAAAGTATATAGAAATAATTGGAGACATTGTGCTTTCCTTTTAAAATTGTTTTCCTTAAATCAAAACCTTTTATGATTACCTATATTATTCATAAACACTTTTCCATTACTTGGAACATTTTTTGGAAATAAGGAGGGGGGTCCCTGGTCGCGTACAGGTTTTCACTGACTTTTCCCAATTTTAATTATGTAAAGTTTGGTTTCATTTAAAATTTTTAAGAAACACCACAAATTTCAATGTTGTGTCAAACGGCACCCTCTAGCGACCACCGTAGAAAACAAGAACACACATATTATAATGCAAAATAAATGATAAAACAATTGATTCTCTTATTTCTTTCTTGATATTTGAGCATTAGTATTCCGCCGTCTAACGGCCATTTGAGAAACTAAAAAAATAATTTCCTGCGATTTCTCTTGGCACTTTTTTTTATAAAAAAAATCTTTTCTGATAGTTGTACGGTTAATGGTTTCCAGGTTACAGCCCTTGTTACTCTTGTTAGTTGTGCACCCGGTACAATTTTATTTTCAGAATCCAAACCGGGGAGTCAAGTCGACAGTACAGATGAACTGATAGACTTTTGAGGTTAAAATAAAAACACTAATCGGCACAACATAAAACAATATATTAAAACTACATTTCGAACAATATAAAAACACAGCTTTAAACCATAAAATGAAAATAAAATAAACAGCAGCTTTTGCTCTATCGAGCATAAAACAAACAACATAAAATCCATAATACAAAAAACAATACAGCGTGCTACAAATTCGTGTGCGTACAAGGGGATCTCGAAAATGTTAAAAGATACGAAGATGGTTAAAATGAGGCAAAGTTGAGTATTTTGGGGCTTAATAATTTGATAATAGAAAATTCTAAATATTCCGAATACCTACGGAGATATCCAAAAAAACCCGAAATTTTTAGTTTCGGTTTTGAATTTCTTTCGCCTTTGGAAAAAAACAAAAAACACTTTTTCATAGCCTTTCTTTATGTTCTACAAGATAGAGTTATTAGATTTTAATTTCGACATTTAGTTCTTTAGATACCAACTTCAAGTCAATTTTTTTTAAATACGGACTTGGAATTTTTAAAATATTTTTAGTGACTTCTACGCTTTAGAAACTTAATACAATTCAAAGATTTTTAAAATTTTAACGTTTTGTCAACAAATATCACATCATCAATATTTTAAATTATTCTTTCTGTACTATTACGGCCCTGACAATTATTTTTAGGATAATTAAAACATTAAAATTACATTACATGAAGTTATGACGTTTAGGCCGTTTGATTTCAATTAGAGTAACCGTAACAATACTCTAAGAAATAAGTTCTAGGCATAAGAAGTAATTCTATTTTTTATTAGAACATATATCATTTATTTTAATAATATATCATTTTAAGTAATATGGTTTTTGCCTTAGACCTAGACCGAAATACTTAATTCAGAAAAAAATCAATGTTCCCGAAAAAAGAAAAGGTAACTGGAGTGTTAGTCTAGTTATGTTAAGTTTGTTCCAAAAATAATTTCAATTTTGTTTAACTCTTTATACGGTCTGATAATGCCAGTATCTGGCAAAAACATGTAACAAAAATAAACAACCAGAAAAATATTTAAGGCCGAGAATTTTGGTCTTTTCTCTTACAAAATATTAAATATCAGGCCTTTTTGAGTAAATATGTACGGATTTTTCAAATCAGAAATATTTTTTTAGTGTGGCTCTAAATGTTTAGGACCGTAATGATATTAAAAGATAACTTGACTAAATTTGATATTAGATGACAAAACTTTAAAATTTCAAAAACTTTAAATTGTACTAGATTTGTAAAGCTTAGAAGTCCGTAAAACTGTATCTAAAATTTCAGGTCCGTATTTAAAAAAATTGACTTGAGGTTGGTATTTAAGGAACATAAAGACGGCTATAAAAAAGTGTTTTTTGATTTTTTCCCAGGTCAAAAATGAAGGCGAAAAAAATTAAATACCAAAAATAGAAATTTCGTTTTTTTTTGGATATCTCCAAAAGCATTCGGAATATTTACAATTTTTTTTCACCAAACTATTAAGCCTTAAATTACGCAACTTTGCCTCAATTTAACTATCTTTGTATCTCTTACCGTTTTCCAGATCCCCTTGTATGCACACGAATTTGTTGCACTCTGGTATATTAAAACTAAATAATGAACAATATAAAAACACATTTTTAAAGCATAAAATAAAAATAAAATAAAAAGGAGCTCTTACTCAACCGAGCATAAAACAACATAAAAATTGCCAAGTACTTCTACTATTCTATCGATAATTTTATTAGGAAAGTGCTGTATATTTTTAATTATGGATAATGTTCGATAAGGCGATAATACTGGGGTCAATCAAAGTATATTTTGTTGTTTATTTGTTTTAAACACCTTGTTATCGTCCTTATAACAAGACAATTTATTCGACCTAAGAATAATTTCTAAAAATTATATAGTCCCTCAAGAATTGTCACTCTTATCATTCTCTACCTAGCAGAATCCGCTTTTTTTTTATTGAAGCTAGAGGAGGATATACATGTTTATACATATATTTTTTAAATTTTTCATTTTTTTAAATTATTGTTTGAATAAAAAACTATAAGAATCGATTTTTATTATAAAATATATCTCATTTAAAAGTGGATACCGTGATGATTCGATAAAAAACAAAATGTTAGAAATACACGGAACTTTTCCAAAAAATATTAGTATTCATGGGGCGTTTAAAACTTAGAACAAAAACACCGAGTTTCATCCGGGTATTGATCGCCCTATCGAACATGACTCATCAATAAAAACATACTTTAGAATTTCATAATAAAATTATCTATAAAATGGTAAAATAACTGTACTTGTCGAATAAATAATAAAAAAAGTTATAGAGGATCAGATTTAGCAAAAAATGTTTTTTTGGCCAGGAGTTTATATACGCTATTAAAAACCCGTTTTGAACTAAACATAAATTCTCGTTATATAGGTAAAATTAATACGATCCTATTTAAGACATCCTAAACGTTTAAACAATCGAGCTGTCAACTCTTCCTTCTTATGAAACTTCCAAGTGTCGATGCGGACGAGGAACAGTCACTGAAAGCTGAATATTTTTATTATTTATTTCAATGTAAACTAAACCCTTAAGATCGTCTTATTCCGTACTATCTTAACTAAGACCGTTAACTTTATCTACATTTTTTTTTCATCAAACAATAATCTATTCTAATCCATATCTTCAATCTGCACAGTAATTCGCCTACGCCTGTCTCGTTTCAACGGACTACTAAACTTAACATACGGCTTACAAATAATATTACTACCACTCGATACATTACTCGTCATTACTGAAGATGTTTTATTATCTGAAACGTTTGAATTTTTACTTGATAATGAGCCCACTGTAGTCACAGTAGGATCGACTGTGCTACTGGATGATACAACAGAAACAGCTTTACTTTGCACAATATTTGCGCCTGTTGATGAAACTGTCACTGATGGATGATATTGTTTGGAGTTAGGAGTAATAAATTTTGACTGCTCATTCTTGATTACAGTAAAATTAGCTGGATCTCTGTTATTGCTTTCGCCTACAATACTGGCAAACAACATATTGTTACCAGATAAGCTTAAATCTGATAAATTCTTATAAGTGTGTTCTTTCAATGGCTCCAATATAGTGAAATCATTGGTGTCCAAATTAATGAGTGGCAAAGTATTTTCAGGAGCAGGTACCACAATATCCAGACCTTCGTAAGTAGGTTGTAACTGTGGATTTGATGCTTTAATAGACGGAGAAGAATTACCGTCATTCTTGTTTAGAAATGTATTCCTTAACAGTGCATCATAGGTTTGCTCGATACGGGGCAATGGAGAACTGTCGGGTGCTAATTCTAGATTTAATTGAGTTTCCTGAACTTTTATACGAGTCTGAGCGCCATTATCAACTACACCTTCTTCCAATGTTGTTATCGACTCTGTACAGGTTACTTTTTGGTATTTTTTTGGTGGGTAATAATCGTTATCACTGCTTAGTCGACTTACTTTGTTACTATTAAGTAATGACTCTGGATGTTCTATAAAAATTTCTCGTTTGGCCTTCAGATCCTTAAACGTTTGTTCTTTTTCTTTTGACAAGGTTGAATCATAAATTCTTGTAGGTGTTAGTCTTTTAATAGGTTTTACAGGTTCTCCTTTAGACGCATTACTAGGATTAGACATATTTGTTAAAGATGTTTCTTCAACGCTTTCCCTTTTCTTTAAAATATCTTTTGCATCAGTGTCGACAGTTATCCTTATCTGGCTCACAACATTTTCTCCACAACTGTATCTCTGTTCCTCCTCAAGCTCCTTACTAGGCTGGTTTTTCATTTCTGTCCAAATAATTTTTTCATCGTGTTCTTCATTTGGACATTTAGTGTTGATTACTTTTCTAGGTCTTCCCCTTTTTTTAGGTTTCACAACTGGTTTTGGCTTAATTTTACTCATTGAAATATTTTCTAACGCTCTTGAATCTTCGAGGCATTCTTCTTCTACAACGCTTGCTTTCTTGTTTCTCATTTTTTTATTATATATATAAGAAACCACTTTCTTACCCGTTTGTTCTTTCTGATTAATCTTCTCAGAATCTTCAATTGAATCTGAATTTTCATCAGAATCAAGTGTACTAATTTTTTGTCTTTTCTTTGCAGGGTTGATCTTAATTTTAAAGGAAGGATTTCTTGTTTTGTTTTCTTCCAGGTTTTTATTCGTTTCTTTATCAAGACTTTTATCGTGTTTATTCCGAAGTGTTTTTATTTCTCGTTTAGCTTTCACTTTCGGTACTAACTTATCGACCATTTCAACGTCGCCCTTTGAGTTTCTACTCTTTCTCTTTAGTTTTTGAGGGTTCTTTATTTTACTACATTTATCTTCTACTAGAAAGTCGCCCATTTTGTTTTTTCCTATACTTTTTTCAGACAAATTGTTATGCTCCTTTTTTACTACATCTACATTTTCTTCTTCTTGGCTTTTCTCACCAATACCAATACACTTTGGTACGACGTTTTTAGTTTTAATTTTAGTACTGGAAGTATCTTCAATTAACTTTCTTTTTATTTTTTTTTTCATCTCTTCATTTCTGTATTTGATGTAGTGGTTAGGGCTTTCAAATACTGCTTTAGGTGTATCTCTGATATTTGGAATGCTGGAATAAGAAAATAAATATTTCTTTGATATTGGTATTGTATTATGAAGCCGTTTGACAATAACGGCAAAAGGACCCCGCACAAAGCTTATGGAAAATGGCTTTCAGCTAATTTTCCTGAATTTTTAGTATTTTCTAGAACTTGGCATCCTGATTAAAAAAGTCCATGGCCGTAATCCAATCCTATGACTAGTTTTTGAGTTATGGCCTTTTAAAGTTGGCAACTGTTTCCTTTGAGATTTTATGCATTGTCTGGAGTTTTCACTTGTTTCTTAAAAACTATCAACTTTTTTATTTTTTTTAATTGGTAGAAAATTAGGCCTTAAATTTTCTTTCACTTATATAGAAATAAAAGATGTACAGGATGTTGAATAATTTATAAGCGGAATAAATAAATACTATGATTAAAAAATTATGAAAATCCAAAAAAAATTTACTCATTTTTTGAATTTTGAAAACAAACGGCTAGAATTTGTTTATATTTTAATATCTTGTAGCACCAAGCTGTGGTTAAATGAAGGTATCGGTTGACGTAGAATATATTGCCGGGTATTTTATTTTTCAAAAAAAAAATTAAAATTCAACTGAAAACGTAATAAACGACTTTTAATTGATTCATTTAATGATTAGGCCAATCTGTAATAATTTTCTTTTACAATTATTATTCTCTAACATATTCTTATCCTAGATATACAGGGTGAACCATTTACAATGATTAACACAAGCGAAAACTTTTAAATATAGGAAAATTAAAAAATGTTTTTTTAATGAAAAAATATTGTTGTTAAATTATAAAATATTTTTATCGTAATATACCTTGGCTCTTGTACACGATACGTTTAGATTATCTTAAAGTCTTACCAAAAAATTTCACTTGTGTAAATTATTGTAACTGGTTCACCCTGTATATCTAAGATAAGAATGTGTTAGAGAATAATAATTGTAAAAGAAAATTATTACAGATTGGCATAATCAGTAAATGAATCAATTAAAAGTCGTTTATTACGTTTCCAGTTGAATTTAAAATTATTTTTTTTGAAAAATAAAATACCCGGCAATATATTCTACGTCAACCTATACACATTTTTTTCATCCACAGCTTGGTACTACAAGCTATTAAAATATAAACAAAATCTGGAAGCCGTTTGTTTTCAAAATTCAAAAAATAAGTAATTTTTTTTTTTTGATTTTCATAATTTCTTAATATATGTATTTATTTAATCCGCCGAAAAATTATTTAACATCCTGTACATGTTTTATTTCTATATAAGTAAAAAAAACTTAAGGCCTACTTTTGCACTAATAAAAAACAAAACAAAAAAGTTGATGGTTTTTAAGAAACAAGTGAAAACTCCAGACAATGCATAAAATCTCAAAGTAAGAAGTTGACAACTTTAAAAGGCCAAAACTCAAAAACTAGTCATAGGATTGGATTACGGCCATGGATACTTTTAATCAGGATATCAAGATCTAGATAATACTGAAAATTCAGAAAAATTAGCCGAACGCCATTTCCCATAAGCTTTGTGCAGGGCCCTTACTGGCCAGGCTTGGTGAAAAAATTAAATTTACACAGCGAAGCAACAGATAATTATTAATAGTGCTTAAATACAGGGTCGCATTTATGTGTGGAAAGGGTCGATTATTACTTAAAGTAAGATAACTAGCAAAAAATGTTAAATAGCAGTTTTAGGGTCTTAAAAAAATCTATTATATTGTAAAAAAAATAAGTACTAACAGGATCAGTCAAAAAGTCATGGAGGAACAAAGTTTCTTTATTTTAAATGATCTGGATCTTATTTAATATTTGAATTGCAACGTCCCAGGTAGTACAATATTCATGGGACTTCGGAAAAATGCTGCTTGCTATGCTATTTTGTAAGTTACTTATAACACCTACTTCCCAAAGTTAAATTAAGATATTGTAGGTTTGAAAGCGTTATTAGTTAGATTTCATAAGTTTTAATAGAAAAAATAGAAGATTACTTACTAAGTTGGATTGGAGCAGAAATTCTTCAAACCTTCAATTATCTTATCATCCACTTTCTTTAACTGTTTACATTTTTCTGATGATATCATAGCAACCATTTTCGGCTTTCCCTCACTTTTGCTTTTGACTTCTTCTTTAATTACCTCCTTATTAATATTATTTCTGTATGCTTCTTCGTTTTTGTCTCTAATTTGAAAGTTAATGTTATCCAACTTATATTTTTCGGATTGTATAATAATATTTCGTTTTGCTTTGTCTCGTCGCTTTAAAGTGCCTTTCGCATTACTGAAACACAGAGAACTTTATAATTAGCTTAGATATATGACGTACTTCAAATAATTTAAAATTTGTGATTTTTCATTTATAAAGAAAGAAAAAAATTCAAGTTGTAAGTAAATAATTTATTTTAAAAATAAAGGATTGAATTAAAGTAGGCTCGGTGGATCACTACCCGTGCATCATAACTTATTAAAATTGTATGATTCACATCAAAGAAAAATGGTCAAAATAAAGTCTAAAAGTTGTTAAAGTTCCGTTAATTTAGATCTAGTACAAATCCAATGTTATCAATATCCATAGATCATTCAAAAGTAAGTTAACGGTTGTATACGCCACGGGTACTTTTTAAAGATACCTTTATTTATTGTAACTACTTAACACTATTCTTATCTAAAAGTCTATTATTACTGTTGTTTATGTTATTTACCACGTTCTTTGATGAAATGTGAATTATTCAGATATTGTTTTATACTTTATACATTTAGCCTAGACCATTGAAAAAGTTTTGAATAAAGACCGAAACGTTGGAAATTAGTAAACAGTAGAAGGTGTTTTATTAAAGGCCTCTTCCCCACAATATAACATTTTAAAAAACATATAAAATATGTGACAAAATTTAAAAAATGTAAAACACCCTATTTGAAATAATAAAATTTGCTTTTTAGCGAGAGTTTCAGTTTGACAGTTGTACTGTAGTCGTTTTAAAGAAGTTTTAAAAATTTGACTTTAACACTGGACAAGAAACATAATCTATGTATGTATAAAAATGGAGCAAGTATTCATTTAGTTTCGTAAGTATTAATTGATACAGTATGGTCTTCTAGAATTTAAAGAGGAGCAAGTAAAACAGAATACAGATCTGTTCTTAAAAACAAAATTTTATGTTTACCACGTAGGTCGCCGCCTGCTGCTACCCTGGGAAGAAAGAAACAAATTTACCGTAACCGAGAAGTAAACCAAAATAATAGCTGATTTTGCGTCATGTCTGCCAAGTCTTCTTGACAAACAAAACTAACATTAAAATATACCGATGTTGTATTCTTGTCATTGGGCAATTAAACGACAAGTCAAAAATGATGACCGACGGTAAATATACTGCTATGCAATTGGAACAACTGATCATAAAAATAACATTGCTGGTGGCTTTTAATAGGTGACTCAATTCTTTTTGCCAATAACCGCCATGTTGAATCACGTGATTTGGATTTCCTAATTAGGGATTCTATATGGCGGGTGAATGGTAAAAAGCATTGAATCACCCATTAATGCTACCAGCAATATTTATTTTATGGTCATGTGTTCTAATTACCAAGCAGGTAACAAAATTTAATAGGCATCAGTGCTAGTTATATTCCATTGGTGTGCCCTATTCCGCGAGTTATCAAAATACAGACATTTTATTTGAAAAAAAGTAGCGTTAATTTCCATCTCTGGATGAAGGGTAAAATTTAAGAATTAAAAAATCAACTGTTTAATAAAAAAAAGTACCGCCCGTGTTTGTTTTAGAAAATTTTCATAATTTTGCTAGTGGTTTAAAAAAAAAGTTCTTTCTATTTACAAAGATGGACAAGTCCCGTAGAGTGTTCCGAGTCTAAGGAAAAAATTGATTCTTTTTTGGAAAATCATTCTTGGCTACCATGGTAGGTACTCAATGAAGACTACTTACAAGACATACAATTTTTTACCTGCTGCAGTAATTAGTTTCAAGATTGGTAGTCAGTGGTTTTACTGTTTCCTCTAGACATACAGAATCAGCAATTTTCAAGAGAGATTTTGTGTTTCTAGACTCCTTTAAGTCGACATTGCTTTCCAAATTGTTTTCTGGCATCTTTGGATATGGAGGTGTGTAACTGTAATTTAAATTTATAATTTAGAACAGAAATATCAATAAGTAACGTCGAGTGATGAATACAATGGCTACCATAGTACTCAATAAAGACTACTGACAAGACATACAATTTTTTACCTGTTGCGGTTCTTAGTTTCAAGATTGTTACTTAGTGGTTTTACTGTTTCTTCCAGGCACACAGGATCAGCATATTTAAAGAGACATTTCTTGTTTCTAGACTCTTTAAAGTCATCATTGCCTTCCAAATTCTTTTCTAGCTTCTTCGGATGCGGAGGTGTGTAACTGTAATTTTGCAGAATAAAATAGACTGAGTAAATAAATATAATAAACAAATGTGATTACTAATTTTTTTTCTACTTTACCAAAACAATAAGCAAAATTAATGGTAATTACTAAGTATCAATATATGTGTGAAGTTAGCAACGCCTCTCCAGCAACATGCAAAAAAATCTCTCAATTTGGCGTATCTATACAACAAATAGAAAGTGTCAAAGTAAATAGTCTTAAATGTAACATATTTGACGTTCAATTTTGATCCTTCAAGATTATTAAAATTGTTCAGTTTAACTATATTTGGGTAAGCTTGACAACTACGACAATCGACAAGCACGCCAATTTTGGTCAACATTTGTCAAATCTAGGTTATAATTCGGTAAATCAGGGTTTATCTGTGGTTTGATTACTGTTGCTAGTGTGTAAAATCTATGCGCAATGGTTAAATATTGTATTGTGTAAAAATATGGCGATTCTTCTCTAGGGTTGCCACCTCTCCAGGTTTGATTTGGAGTCTCTAGGTTGAAACGGAGTCTCCAGGTTAAAACCCTCCGACTCCGTGTTACGGGTATCGGGGAGAAGGGTTACACGGTGAAGATGACAATATTTTAGAAGTCACCTTTGCTTGGGTACAACAAGAATGTGGGAGGGCGACTTTTTTTTTAAATTACTTTTGATTGGGGAAAATATAAAAGCCACAGCATAGACTCCAGGTCCACAACAACAAAAAGATGGCATATATTATTTTTCACCAGTAAGTATATCCTGTGAATTCTAGTGCCATTTTAGTCAAGAGAGGAGGTCCACCCAGGTCATTTAACTGACTAATACCACAATAAGTATTATTTTAGTAAGATATTTTATATAGGTACCGGGTGTCCCATTATGGATGGCCACCGAACGATCTCGGAAACTACTGGGCATAGAAACTCGGGAGGTGTTGGGTTACAAAACGCACAGGTAAGTATTTACTAAAAATTCTACATATTTGCTGCCGTTATTTTAGTTCCAATGACTTTATGTACAGAGTGAGTTAACGGACGTAAAAGAAGGAAGTATTCCCAAAATGTTCTAAACTTTTAATGCAGGAGGAAAAAAAAATGTAGTATTATAAGATTATGAGAATCATTGGAAATTAACAAGACCCCAAATTCTTTTACACCAACTTTTTTTTTTAAGGAATTTTGCACAGTATTTTTGTAAATTAATATCATACCACCAATTTGTCCGCTTACTTTTCTTTTATTATGTAAAGTTATGCGGCCATGACAGTATTGATTGAAAACAACTTTTATCGGAAACGCTTAGTTTTTGAGATACATTTATTCTTAAAAGACCTGCTCGTAAAGGTATGCTTTTAATACAAAATAGTATCGAAAGAGATAGTGGATCAAGCTCTATGCAGTTTGGTATTATTTCTTCACATTTGGGCCTAATTTTGCACAAAATATGTTGATGTTAAAATATATACCCTTAGGTTCCTCCAACATCATAAATAAGTTTGCATAAAAGGCTATGAAAAACTAAATACATAAGAAAAATAAAAGGAATTAATTAAAAACACGCAATAACAAACACAACAAACATTTTAATTGAAAACCAATAAAATGTGACCTTTAAGTAAGTACTTGATGTGTTATAGAAAATAGTGCTAAATTCCAATAAAAGCGGAAAATTGAGATATTTTGAGATGATTACTTAACTTTAAAGAACAAATTTTCTTTTTCAATTTTAGAAGGAATATCTCAAATTTAAAGCATATCCGCGACGTTTCTCTCAGAAACTTGACATTTAAAATTTCTATTTTCTTTTTGATGTTACAAAGTTTTTATCTTCTTGTTTCGCCAGAACAGGAAGGCACATTAGTTTTACAGTAGGTATTTATCGTTTCTTTTTGTGATAAGACATAATATAGAAAAATATTCACTAAGTTAAACTAAAAATACATTTAAAACTTCCCATACCTTGGCGAAGGAATCGTTATATTGGACAATATATTTATCTTGTTGTTACTTTCTACTTTGCTAGATGTAACATTTTCCCTTTTAAGATTCGGCTGACTCTCATTAATCCCTTGAATATTATAATTTTGCTGTATATGCTCCCCTGCTTCAGGCAACCTATTAATAGGCATGTCATTACTTTTCACAGAAAGATTTTCATTACTATGTAATTTAATATTTGTATTCTCCTCGCCACATTTTTTAGAACCATTAGTTTCACTTTCATTGTTTTCAGAACTAATCGCAGCTCTATCAGAGTCTGAAATAAAATAGGGTTTAAATAACAATTATATTTAAGAAAGCATGAAAAATAATTTTTCAAACCACCTGAGAATGCCTTATACTATATAAGGTTATATTTTATCTAACACAGTTATATAATGAAATATACATCAGATTGCAAAGTTCTACCACAGAATATATAGCTATATATTCTGTGGCTCTACCAAGAACTGAAAACTTTGCATTGGTAGGATGTCACCACCTGCAGACCGGTTTCAAACTTTTTGTCCTCGTCAGTCCAGGGTAGGTATTCATACCATACCTAATTAGAGATGAGCGATATTTTTGTACCGGTGACTTATACCGGCGACCTATCTGGTCACCGGTATTAGCGGTGACCAAATTGCCCAGGTCACCGCGACCGCGACCTACCGTACCACACCCAGGTCGCCGCTCCAAGTATCGGGCTTAAACGGCGACCGATCAGATCAAGTCACTGGTAACTGCTCGAAATGCGAATATTAAACAGCGACCAGTGACCTAAACAGCGACCTGCGAGTACAGATAACAGCGCGGATTTTCGATTCTCATCGAGGCGCCGGGCTGTGCAGCGACCTGTATGACTGGTGGCTGAACACAGCGGAAACAATATTAAAATAATAAAATTTATTTCTGCTTGTGGTTGGTCAAGCTCGAGAAGGTAGTATTTGCATAACTTGCAGGGTGATGCCACGGATTGACGTGGTTTGAGAGGATTATAGGATTTAGGTTACGTTTTGGTTTTTATTTCACTGTCACCGTATATTTTTATTTTTGAAAGTTGTGTTTATAGATTAGTGATATTTAATGTTTAGTTTTTATGAGAGCTTGTGCGAAAAGTTGATTTGTTAAAGACTATTTTTTTAAAAGATTTTTTAGATAATATTAAGGTATGCAAATATATTTTTTATATAAATTTTAAATGATTTTAAAAGGGTTACACACAGTGATTAAATCATCAAACAGTAAGAACAAGCTCTAAAATATTTTAAAATCCAAATACATAGTGGTTAAGTGAGGGAGCTTCAACTTCGCCATTTGTAAATTATTTACAATAATAATAATAATAATAATAATTATTATTATTATTATTATTATTATTATTATTATTATTATTATTATTATTATTATTATTATTATCTCTGTAGTTTTTCCTCTTAAAAATATTTTCATCTAAAGTTAGAGATTTTTATGAAAGTCACCGGGTCTGAAGTCGCTGTTAAAAATACCGGTGACCTTAAAGTCGCTGTCACCGGTATACCGGTTACTTGAAAGTCACCGTTAATCTCACCTCTATACCTAATGAGAGTTTTTATACTAAAGCATATAATATCAACCTTCTTCGGTCGTATATAGACGTTAGCGCCATCGCTTGGTAGTCCCATGTAATCTATCTGAGTATACCCGTCGACGGCTTTACAAGAATTGTAAAAACACAGAATTTCTTACTAGTGAAATGGTAGCAAACATTTAAGAAAGCATGAAAAATTCAAACCACCTGAAAGTGTCTTATATTATAAGGTTATATTTCATCTAACACAGTTAGATAATGAAATATAAATCAGATTGCATAGTTCTACCAAGAAATGAAAACTTTGCATTGGTATGATGTCACCTCCTGCAGACCGGTGTCGAACTCTTTTGAAAAAGAGTCACCACCTGCAGACCGGTTTCGAACTCTTTTGCAGAGAAGAATGAAAAGTTTTCATTTCTTGGTAGAACTATGCAATCTGATTTATATTTCATTATCTAACTGTGTTAGATGAAATATAACCTTATAGTATAAGGCACTTTTAGGTGATTTGAAAAATTACTTTTCATGCTTTCTTAAATGTTTGCTACCACCTGACTAGTAAGAAATTCTGTGTTTTTACAATAATTATATTTTGTGTAACGAACTAAAATTAAAAAAGGAAACAGCATTTTTTTTAACAGACAGACCCTTTGATATAAAGGGCTGATGAGATCGGCATGATTATTATAAAAAATTAGCTATGGCTGTGTATACGTTAAGTAGAATGGAAGAAAAGAGAATTTGTATTGCGTGTGAATACCTTTTTATATTAATAATATAGCAAAGCGCTTTTGCCATTATCAGCGCTAGTCGTCAATGAATATACTCATTTGGGTGGAATGGCATTTCGTCAACTTAGTAGTTTAAATACAATCTTAAAACGATAAAAAATACAAATCATAAAACATCTTTCATTTAAAAAACATGTTCATTGCTTTTACCATATTTAGCATGTTTTTTTTTTAATCAAAGGATGTTTTATGTTGTATTTTTTATTGTTTTAGGATGGTTTTAAAAATACTAAATGGACGAAATGCAATTCCACCCAAATGAGGATATTAATTGATGACTGGCACTGATGATTGCGAAAGCCGACCGCGCGCTGCCATAATATTAATAAAAAGAAGCATTTACACGCAATATAAATTATCTTTCCTTCCAAGCTTATTATTGGTTGTAGATATTTATAATAAATGGCAAGTACAGACTGAAAAATAATAATTTAATTAGGATTTTTTACAGAAAATTTGTATGGGTATTTAACCATTTGATCAGTAAAACCAAATTTACGTACCTTTTGAATCGATAGTATCAATTCTTACATCATTGCTCTTTGCTCTTGATTTATATGACAGCCAAGAAATTCTTTCCATTTTCTTTTCTGTAACATTTTCAATTTCCTTTTCCTCATTTCTCAATAATGTTAACTGATTTTCGTTTCCACCTTTTCCGCTTACAACACCCAATGTAGAACTGGAATGTTTATCAGATTCTTCCTGGAAATTAAATTTATACTTCTTTTCACGACCTTACATCTTATATGGGAGCTTGAGTATGTTTTCTAATTATATTTAAGGATTTATTGCTTACCTGATCGCGTCGTTTTATCAAGTTCTTGAGCTGCATTAATTCAAAAAGAGTATTGACGGTTTCCTTATTACATTTAACACCTTTTTCTTTTTGCAATGAGTCGTGGATACGTACGGTATTGCTTGTATGCAAAGTCTCATCTTTCTGATGTCTTCTAGTTTTTTCCTCGTAAGTATCTTTCATACTTTCTTCGGTTAGGTGTTGAATCGCATCAGGATTATTAGTAAATTCATTTGATTTATTCTCTTTGCCTTCTATTCGACTCCGTTCTTCTTTCTTTCCTTTTTTTAACTGAACGACAGGAGAGCTATTTAGGTTCTCACTGAAATAATTTGATAAATTCTTAGAAAATTGAATCTATAGAATTATACATTAAATAACTTTGTGATTATATATATACAGTGTGTATACCAACACACTGTTGTTCATAAATAAATATAACCAAAAGACTAAATCGAAAAAATTACATTAATTTGTTCTTCATATCTTGGCGACAAATTAGTAGATATCCCCAACAACTGGTCGGTACGGTATATGTTTAATTTAAGATTAAAGTATACCCCAGACCACAGTATATAGACTAAAGATCATTAGTCTTATTCCGCTGAGGAAACGAAATCGACCGTTTCATACCCCCGCGGTACCGCCACCCTTTCCTGGCAGGCGAAATTCGATCTGTGAGCTACACTGCTTGTTCCGGACTCTCACTGAGAATTACAGAAGATGCTCATTATTTCAGTACAGTGTGTTGTGTATTTTTATAACTTGAATAATGTCTGTAAGATATTGTGCGGTAAGTGATTTGGGACATACCTCAAAACTGATATGACGCCAGAAACTATGACGCAACCGCCAAGGATGAAAAGTACTACTATAGATAGGTAATGCTAATTCTACTGGTTCAATTTTCTAAGATTCAAACAAGGATATTAAAGCAAAGGGGGATACGAAGTTGGATCACAGTCTTTGAAGCACAAATAATGCCCATTATTAGCTCCACTGTAAACAACTTTTCAGAAAAACACTCGGGGAATTCGAAAAATTAGTATAATTTATCTTTGTCGTTTTGTGTTAATTAGACAAGGATCTCAGGTTGCGTTCGAGAGTTCAGAACATGTTTTCTATTAAGTTTTTTTTGGGACGCCCGTCTTTAATATCTGTTTAACGTTTATCAGTACCTGATTAACCGCTGTCATGTATTTGTTATTTTTTAGTATATATATCAGGTAGCTCCGTAGATAATAATTTAAAAGTTATAGCAATTTTAGCGGGACTTCAGAGAAGATTTACAAAATATTGCTGTTTTCTTTGTTTGTGGGACAGTCGTGCCGTGACGAAAATTTGGCCTGAAAGGAGTGAAGTTCAACTGGCATTTCAAAATTTTTAGGTAACAAACAGGAAAACTACGAACAGCTTGGTTGCCGAATGTTATTGCAAATTCACTGTCTCCATTCAGATTTATTATTTTTTTCCTTAGAATTTGCAGTGTTAGCGATGAGCAGGGTGAAAGTTCCATCAAAATATCGGGACAATGGAAATTCTGTACCAAGGATGATGGGATCCAGATATGATGGGTGATTATTACTGTTGGTTTTTGAGGAGAGAAAGATGTGATCCTCCATAAAAGGAAATCATAGAATTAGTGTGTTTCAAATACTGTTACAATAACTTGTAAAATCGTTTTTTCAATAAAAATTAAACGATACGCCTATTGATCATCGATACCTGCTAGAAAAAATATTTAAGCCGCAGCTCGATATCTCCGTTCGTTTCAGCGTTATCGCCAATAGAATAATTTTTAAAAGTAAGCGATTATATATTTTTTAGAAAAAAAGTGGGACGCCACTAATATTTTTCCATGTGTGGATATTATTTCTGATTAGCCTGATCGATTCTACATAAAAATGGTCTCTTGCGTCTTTCTCCTCAGGCACACCGTTCTTAATTAAAATAAATTAGCTCTACTATTTATTATTATCATTATTAACATTGATAATGAAAAATTTAGTTTTATAAAAATTGTTGGAAATGACCACCTTCACTTCCGCCTCTCTAATTTAATTTAATTATTTTAATTAAGAACGGTGTGCCTGACGAGAAAAATGCAAGAGACCATTTTTATGCAGAATTGACCAGGCTAATCAGAAATAATATTCACATGAAAAAATATCAGTGGCGTCCCACTTTTTTTCTAAAAAATATATAATCGCTTAGTTTTAAAAATTATTCTATTGGCGATAACGCTGAAAACGAACGGAGATATCAAGCTGCGGTTTTAATATTTTTTCTAGCAAATTTAATCTACTTTTCGATTATGGTATCATAATTATACCATATGATTTATTTTTTCGGAGTAAAATCAAAAAATTTGTTATTATTACAAATTGCGCCCTCTAGCATTTTTTAAGAACTATTATGGACAACTAACTACGATTGGTGGAAGTGCATACATTTCTCTTCCAAACAGTCTTTAGTTTGCTAAAATTGGCTAAGTCGTTTATAAGTTACAGCGATTTAACTGATTACACATTCAACCGCTTCCCCCCCTTTTATTAAAGTCGGTACGCCAATGAGCATAAGACCAAAATGATGCATAATTGTCCAAGCTTTTCAATAATGTTATCAAAGATATACCTTAATGTGGAATTTTCGGATATGTAAAATTTTAAAATTTACTTTTCAATTACGGCCTCTTGCGGCAAAATGCGGAACTTAAAAATTATTTCCAGGATTTTCTCATGATCTCTTTAGTTATAAATTTTTTTTTCCTGAGTTTATATGCCCAGTAGTTTCCGAGATACGGCCGAGAGCCATTCTTAGTGGGACACCCGGTACAAAGGAAATAGAAATACCGGGTCCATGTTTCTTTTAAGTCGATGGAACAATAATTTTTATGACATTTTGGAAAATAAACCTTGTAATTTCCTAGGTTACCTATAACACCAGCTAGAGATTGATATTGATTATAAACTAACCTCTTTATGTTTTGAAAGTCCAATCCGATATCCGTTATCATTTCGACATCCTTATCACCAAACTTTAATAATTCACTTGAGATTTCATCCCTAAAAAGTTTTTAAAAATCAATTATTATTTAAAAAATATATCTATTTTCTTAAGATATATTAAAAATATAGTTATGATAAATAAACGGATCAGCTTTTTATATAGAATACCGCCCACTTAATCAAGAATCGCTCGGACCCGTCAAATTATTTTTTTAATTGCTTTTTTTTAGAAAAAAGATATTCAGGATGGATCATAAAAATGCTACGTGTATCAACTTTAAATGTTTTATGAAATATATATTTTTACATTCTATAATCAATTCTAGACATTTTTCATAAATCATGCCCTATACTATCTTCAACCTTTTACGAAATATGAACTATTAAAACAACGACAAAATATGAAAAGAAACTATTTTATAAGATGTTAAAAATATCCTCCATCAACTGTTCTGCAGTAGATTAATCGATTCAAAAATTCCGGCCACTTTATTGACCATCGTCTCTCTATCCACAAAACCAGGAAAAATTTACAATTACATAAGCAGCATAATGCAGGGATCACGATCTTGTTGAAACCATAAAGTTAAACTGGATAAACAAGGTTTATTTATCATCTGGAAATAAACTGACAAGACCTGGAACCAGATCATTTTTAAGGAAATTTAATTCAGATATCTTTTGCTCAGTGAGGATCTCATTCAAGAAAAAGGGCTCTTCAACCCTATTTTCAACAATGCCAGCCCAGAAATGTATCTCTTCATTACTCTGGTTGTGATTTTCTGTATAAAAGGGATGAAACTTCCCTTTTTTTAAATTTAGATACGGTGGTTTGGTGAGTAGGTATCGTAGTCACGCCCAAGTTGTGTGCTTGAGCTATGAGAATAATAATGATATTAATATGTTTATTTATTTATCCTTAGGGGAAGGTTGTTACTGTGTTACCCTAGACACTGTCGATTGGTTAATAGGCGGGCTATTTGGGTATTTTTCATTGAACATCATGGACATCCTTATGATTTCTACTTTTATCTCCATAACTTGACATAATCAAAAAATCTACTCGATCATCTTTTTGGATTTAATAGCGGCAGAGCAAAATTCAAATTTGATTAACATTCACTGACATTTTTTGGCGTCTCAAACCTAAATAACAAATTCATTGTCAATGCCATGATTGTGACTTTAGTTCAGAACGTTACTAAGTCGAGAAATATATAAATGGTGCATACCACCATAAATTATCTTATCACACTTCTTCCATAAAAAATGTTTCAAATAAAATGTTTACTTTAATTTTTCTCTTTAAAAATAAATACCTAATGGTTTTTTGTTTTTGTTGTAAAAATATTTTATTGCATTGGGTTAATATTCTTGTTGATTTAAAATAGCTTTATAAAAGGAAAAACGGAACAGACAAGTATATAATAGAAAAGTACTATAAAATATTATTCTTTTTGCTCGTTTTCCTATAAAATTGCATCATTAATCAATAAAGAAAATGATATGCGTCCGAAACCTTAATCTCTATATAAAACAAGACTTTTAGAAGGAACATTTTAAAAACTTAACGTTTCCTACAAGACCTTTGTAATCTAAACCAATAATACATTATTTAAGATTTAAATTAAGAGTCCAAGCGAGATACAAAAAATTAGACTTTTAGACTCGAGATCCTAGGCTCAGGGGCAATCCCCCCCCCCCCCAAATACGCCACTGATACCAGCAATAAAATGTTAATATTTCGTAAACGGTTGGAGGTAGTATGATTTATAAAAAAGGTCTAAAAGTAATTGTAGAATGTAAAAATATATATTGTTTCATTAAAGAAATTAAAGGTTATACAAGTAGCATATTTATGATCCACCCTGTCTAAAAAAGATTGCATTTCAAAAATATAAATTCGATAAGTCCGCGCGATTCTTGATAAGGTGGGAGTTATTCTATATAAAAGGCTGACCCGTTTCTTTATCATAAACCTGTATATTACAAATAAAGTTATATCTACCTTTTTTTCTTATGGTCATCATTTTCGCTGTTTAGATCACTGTCACCAGAAAGATGAAGCCTTAGTTCGTCAAGATCACTGTGATCTGATTGATTATTCATGACCCCTTCCGTTTTATCAAGAGTTTCGTGTTTATCTTTATCTGAAATTCTATCTTCCCATTGACGCACCCTTAGCGCTTCTGACCCTCGTTGTCCAAAGTCTCTTGATCTAAATTTTTCATCCCTATTTTGTAATCTTCTGACATTAAAAGACCGCTTGCTTTTATTTTTTCTATGGTGACTAATCACAATTTCATACTTATCCTTTTTTATAGGAGCTTTAGCTTTATTGGTAAATTGTCTTTCATCTGTCTCTGTAGAGCTTAAATTGCTTCTATCTCGATAAATATGTCTTTTAAATCTGGCATCATCTCTTTCAGAGCATCGTTTAAGCCTTTTTCTGGATGTAGACCTACTCCTCCTTATACTGCGTTTTTTATCTCTGTCATAGGGCAGTGAACTAGACCTTCTTGTATCCTTTTCCCTACTACTATTTAAGTCGAATCTGTCTTTTACATGTCCTGAATCCTTGTTTTTTGAGAAAGATTCAGGATAGGGAGATTTGTGTCTATCTGTGGAATTACTAGATCCTTGGGTCATTACATTGTATGTAATTACATTTTCATTAAATGGCGACTTACTTTTTTCTCTAGATGGATGGTTGTTGAATGGTGTGTTTGTAATATTTTCTTTTTTAAATACCTCCTCTTTCTCATTCAGCAGTTCATTCAATCTGATATCTTTCCTGTTCAATTCAGCATGGGCGGTTTTATATAACTCAGAAATTCTAAACTCGAGAATCTCCTTTTCGTTTTGTACTTGTTTTAGTGTTTCCTTTAGATATTTATTTTCCTGAATTATTTCTGGGTTCGGTGTAGTAGTAGGATCTGATTCAGTCTAAAATTTAAAGAAATCTTTTAGTATTTAGTATCAATCGACACAAAATAATGAATAGATGTGGTTGTTTTTTTAATTAAGGAAAAATAAGCAAGCCAAGATCCATTATATAAGTAATAATTGTAATATTAGCCAATCCATTAATATTTGATTTATTTTGATTTTTTTAAATTACACACTGAAAAAATAGGTGCTCGGCCGAAAGTCTCTCTTGAACGTTAATTTATTAGAGGCAATTTCTGTTGATGTCAGAAATATCTCTTCACGTAAGAGCATTTTTCTTCGCGTAAGGGAAATTTCTCGTCTAATCTTCATTTGAAGGACGCAAGTGACGATGCATTCGAGAGAAAATTCCCTCCTAGTTTGCCATATTACGCATTTTGATGTCAGAGGAAAGACAAATTATAAAAAAAATGTCCATTTTCATTCACTATATATTTTCTACTAAGGAATAAATCATATTTAGCTTTATTAAATTATTGTAAATTCATATTTATTAATTGGCAAAAAAAAGTGGGTAAGGATGAATTAATGGATTATTACGTTGTTTGTCTCACTAATGCACTAAGAAAGAAAAAATATAAAGAAAACACTAATACTGTGTTAAATTCCACTTTATTTTAAAAACACTATTAAAATAGTTGTTGACTCAACATGTTTCGCTACACAGTAGCTTTATCAAGAGTACTAAAAGTAGTTTAAGTGTAGTCTTATATAAACAAATGTACTACCAATATCGGGGTTTTCCGTTAACAATAAATTCAAAACAAATTCAACAAGGGTGAGTTATTAAAGGTCTAATTGACAATTTAAAAGTTGGTTTGTATTTTTAAGTTTATTTATTTCTAGGGATTCCATCAAATTAAGTTTATTGTCCTTATTTTCTGTATCAAGAATTTGTAAATTATGGTTAAAATGATGTAAAGATTCCGATACTTAAATGATTTGCATAAAGAGAGTAGGTTTTTCCCAAAATAAAGTTGGAACTATGTTCCTTTAATTCTTTTTGAAAAACTTTTACCAGATTTTGGTCTATGTATGTTTTTGTTTTTGGGCACTCGACATGTTAATTTATAAACACCGCATTTATTATCTTTTTTTTGTTTTAGTTTTATTGTTTTTAATAAATTTTCCAGTAGAGTTATTTCTTTTGAATGATACAGTGATCTTGTATTTTTTAAAGAAATTCGAGATGTTTTGACTTGCGGTACCAATATACAGGGTGTCCCTTTTATAATGGAAACAAGCTTATATTTTAGGTATTTCTGAATTGATTGTTTTGAATTTTGGTATGGTTACGTGTGATCCTAAGACGCACTTTTCTATTGCTTAAAATTTGAGTTAACTCATTGGCGTACAAATTCATTTAAGTTTTTTCGAATATTTCGAAAAGTAAAAAGAAAGCTCAAATTTCTTTTTAGGATATTACTGGGCACACAATTCTGCAACATTGCCCCATTTGACCGATGCTGTATCTCTCATAGTCTCCGAGATACCCATGATGAGCATCGAATTTGGGACACCCTGTCTCTAATCACTGCTATTAACGTATAATATTTTTTTTAGTAAAGATTATTGGTATTACCATTATTTCTTATCGCTCGTATTTAAGATGTTAATATTTTAAAAAAGATGTAAAAATAAAATTGCTTATACGCACGCCACTGGTTGTGTCAGTTTATTGAAATTTTGTATTTGGTCGCTTTAAGGACTGCAAAATTAACTTCTGATATTAGTTTTGAAATAAAATATTCGCTAAAGGTACTTTACTCTTTAAATTATTATATTAAAACCAGTAGCGTATCAAATTTTTTGGGGGCCCCCCCGCGAACTTTTTTTTGTGGCTCTTTTATTTCTATAAATTATTATATGTTATTATAATAATATAGGAGGGACGATTGAAAAGTTCTAAAAAAAATGTTTTTCTAATACAAGAAGAACATACAACAAATATTTAACTAATAAGTACAAAGATATGGAATTAAATATGCATTATTTTAAAAACTACTTATAAAATATCCTAACGTTTGTACTTTAACGAAAGGAACTTGTCAACTTTTTTGTCTAATTCTACATCTTTCGCTCGTTCATTTTCTACTGGGATTATGGCCAATGAGCTAAGGCGATTTTGTACCATACTAGATCTCGTAAAGCTTTTTATTAGCTTTAACTTTGAAAAAGTCCTTTCTGGTCGAGCCGATGTAACGGGAAGTACTAGAAACAACTGGTTTCGACCAGCCAGGGTTGACAATTGTTTGGGCGTTCACATTTTTTATGTTACGGATACTAGCGCATTCGCCATCTCGTAGTACAGCTATGGCGCGTCTAATCCGCACTAATTCTGCCGTTTGGATGTTTCAATATTCTTCCCCGTCCCGTATCATTCGAGCGAAGAAGTCACGTTTTGTGATCTTTATTTCTTTTTCTTTTTCGGCACTACTATTTCAGACCTTATCCAGCATTTTCCGACCTATTTCAGACCAAAAATTTCGACTCGGGTATTGGGGGCCCGGGGGCCCCCAATATACCGGGGGCCCCCCCGCGTGGCGGGGTCTGCGGGGCCGTTTGACACGCGCCTGATTAAAACCCCAATAAATCCGTACGCTAAGTTAACTAAAATTTTAAGCAATAAAAAAGTGCGTCCTAAGATTATACGTAACCATTCCAAAATTCAAAATAATTAATTCAGAAATACCGAAACAATTAGCTTGTTTCCATTATAAGTGGGACACCCTGTATGTGATTAATCGGTAATTTTTTTGTTCATTGACAAGCGGGTAGACATTATTTAAGGTTTTTTGATATAATTTCTTATTTAAAATTTTATCAATTATTTGGCTGTTGTATCCGTTATTCATAGCTATTTGCTTAACATGTATGTTATTATTATACAGACTTGTTACAGTACCACTTAGTAAAGTTAATTTCCAAAAATAATAAACATACTTAAGCAAATAGTAATAGTAACGGCTATAACAGCCAACAAATGATAAGATTTTAAATACAAAATTATATAAAAAAAACCTTAAATAATGTCTACCCGCTTGTCAATGAACAAAAAAATTACAGATCAATCACATATTGGTACCGCAATTGGTAAAACAAATAACTCTACTGGAAAATTTATTAAAAACAATAAAACTAAAACAAAAAAAAGATAATAAATGCGGTGTTTATAAATTAACATGTCAAGATTGCCCAAAAACATACATCTGGTAGAAGTTTTTCAAAAAGAATTAAAGGAACATAGTTCCAACTTTATTTTGGGAAAAACCTACTTTCTTTATGCAAATCATTTAAGTATCGGAGTCTTCACATCATTTTAACCATAATTTACAAATTCTTGATACAGAAAATAAAGGAAATAAACTTAATTTGCTGGAATCCCTAAAAATAAATAAACCTAAAAATACAAACCACCTTTTAAATAGTCACTTAGACCTTTAATAACTCACCCTTGTTGAATTTGTTTTAAATTTGTTGTTAACGGAAAACCCCGATATAAGTAGGTAGTACTTTATTTGTTTATATAAGACTACACTTAAACTACTTTTAGTAGGTACTCTTGATGGGCGATTTCCAACTCCGCCCGGCGCCAGGTACACGAGGACAGACAGTACCCATCTCCGCCCCGAAATATTTTCGCTCCCTTATCTAACTATCTTTGGACTACCCGTTTGGAGCTGAACTGAGGGTTCGGTAATCTGCTCAAATAGGTGTATATGTTATACAATACGTCGCGAAGCGATCAAGTTAAATTTATAAAAAATATATTATTATGAATTTGGCGAACAGCTCCAAACGGTGTATTGGGGCGGGTTAGAACTTGTTCAACAGGGCAATCTATATTAATTTTTCCCAAACTCGCAAAAATAAAGTAAATACGCTCGGGGCGGAATTGGGGTGCAGGATTAACATACCTGAGAGGTCACTATTTTTGGAATAATTATGCGGGCGGAGTTAGGCACTGCTCCTCTTGATAAAGCTACTGTGTAGCGAAACATGTTGAGTCAACAACTATTTTAATAGTGTTTTTAAAATAAAGTGGAATTTAACACAGTATTAGTGTTTTCTTCATATTTTAAATTATGGAATTCCACCTATATAGTAAAGGCAGAGTCTATTAAAGAAAGAAAAAAGTTTAAACAACAATGAAAATAAAATTTATAAATGCTTCTTTAAGTTTCACTTTGACAACGCAACTTTTTGAAATTCGAGATTTGAGAAGATTTAGTGAGTTTATTGAGCATTTCTACAGATCTTGCCAGTTTAAATTACTGTTATCATATAAATAATAAAACAGGATCAAAGCAGTTTGACGGCTGTTGAAAATTTGGCAAAAATATACCAGAATCGTGATTTGTGGGGTAAGTACACATTTTCTCATTTTCATTGGCGTGGATCGGTGAGATTTTATACATTTTTTTTCTACTGAGCTATGTTAGTAGATTATTAAATGTCCATTATAAAAAATAATATTAGAAATAACGATGGCTTAGGCTTAATATTTAATGTACCTGTGGTTTTACTGTTCCTTTAATTATCTATATAAAATTTTGTAAAAAATAAGCCTATAAACTTAAAAAATATGTATTTTTAGTTACACCAAAGATACTAAGAGAAAAAAAGAAACTGGCGAAATAAATGCTTATATTTGAAAATTATATAAGAACGAAAGATAATATATGTGCCCACTAGTTCAGGGAAGACTGTTAGTTTGGAATATGGGCAACCTCAAATAAGTATGTAATTCTTATAAGTAACATTCTAACGACTTACTAAATCTAGAAATCATTTCGTCGCAATCATGATTAAAAATTCAATACACAAACAGCCCTATCCAGTCTCTATATAGACATTCGTCGTTTACTTTATAATGACTTTGGAGGTTTGCACAGTTCTACGTCTTTTAGTAATAAATGTCTTTTGACATTATTTGTAGTTTTAAGCCGGCGCTGTTGTTAATTAAAAAACTTTTTATTTCTAACATAAATTAGGTACTAATTATTTTCTTACTAGAAATCCTGGAAGACGCAATATTATTTCTGAGTATTTTTTTAAAGATATCCTATCATGAATAGTTTATGTGTTTTTCAAATATTTCTACATAAAATTGTTTCACTATGTGTGAATGGAATTGGAATAAAATTAACACACAACATTTTTTTTTAATATTCAGGTAATAGTGTTTAACAATATTATTTTTGAATTTTAAGGTATTTTGTTCAAACACAAGAAGACATACGAAACTGATAGATCGCAACAACGCAGAAGTGCATAGGTACTTTGAGAACAATACCTATACCGGGTGATTCACGACGAGCTTGCATTAGAACTTTTGAGTTTATCGATAATATATGCTCTCTTAAACTAAAATACTTTCATTTTTTAAATGCAATATAGCATTTTTTATTATATTTTTGGTTTTGGCATTAAATTTTAATTAAATTTTATGGAACACGTTTTTTACCTAAGGCTACTAATATCTGAGATATCTGCATATTTTGAAATTATTTCGTAAATGCATAGCGTTGAAATTATCCGTATATATTTTTTACCTTAGCTCCTGGACTAATATTTTTTGTAATTGTATAGTTAAAGAATCAACCAATCTCAAAAAATAATTAAACTTGGCCTAAAATATATAGGGAGGTCACAATTAAGGGCTCATTGTAACACACTTTAAACATTAAAAAATTATTTTAAATGGAATTATTTATGATGATAAATTAATTGCTCCTTAAAATTGCTATAACCTTTTCTATACCTATATCAATGCGTTTTATTAGAATATCAAGTTTTACTTTTAAATATGATATTTTCAAGCTTGTAATGAAAACAAAAGTACATGGATACTCAGTAGTGATATTTATAAGGGAAATATTGTTCGCAACAATGTTTTCTAGAATGCTTTGACAAGAATTGTTTTTATTTGCTTTTATAAAGCTTAAAAAAAGTGACATACAGGGTGTCCCACCGGGAACCGAATCGATCTATATATAGAAAACTATACATAGGAAAATTTTGAAAATTTGACAGTATGCTGATGGGGGCGACCGAGCTAAAATATTTTCATAATGGTGGCACTTCCGGTTATACCAGAAGTAAGTGTCAACTTGCTTATTTTAAATAGGACACCCTATATATTATTACATTTTTGCATTCTACGCAAGATTCTAGACATTTTTGACAATTTGAATTTTTATGTCAAAAATGACGTTTACAAGCCTTTGAATAATTATCAATTTTTTCTATAAAGAAGCCTTATTTATTTAATTTAAGTGGGATTCTTTGTTATAAAGGACCTGCTTTAAAAGATTTTTTATAATATTTTGATAACTATTAATACAGGGTGTTTAAAAAATAAGATTAAAAATTAAATTGAAAAAACTGCAAAAAGTCTAGATTTTCAAATGACAACACCCAAATTTTATAGTTATTTCTTATTTAGCATTAAAAATAAGGGTAAGTTTGTGTAAGGTTGCATATTCCAAAAATTACGTTTTCGAAATATTGCCAATTTAGTATTTTTATATGGCGATCTTACTGCAGATTTTAAGTTCAGTTGCTCCTAGTTGCAGGGCCCGCTCTAGCAATAACGCCGCCCTGGGCAAATCAAAAAATTACCTCCTTTTTCCTAGTCTCGCACATAATTTCGAAAGTGTTTTTTCTAATTTAAAAAAATAAAACACTTGCCAGATATTTTTAATTAAAAAAAATATTGAATTTTTTTTTATTGCGTATTTATTGCACATAAATAAATTCTAAATACTAACAAAGTGAAAATTAACAAAAAAACATTAAAATTTTTAGGTAATCTAATTGCACATTATAAACATATGTTTAAAAAAACTAAGCCCTCTGCTGCGACGCCGTCATGACCGAAAAAAGCACCGGTGCCGGCGTTGTTCGGCATGCTTTGTCGCGGAATTGCTTGATATTTTAATAATATTAAAAAGAAAAGGGATCGGTTGAAATAGTCACTGTTTAAAAAATAAAACAGCAAAACAAAGGAAATTAATGTTGTTAACTGAGAATTGGAATGGTTCAAACTTCAAATATACGTAGGAACGTAAGTAGGCAAAACGGGGATCTATGATGTTTTTTAGAATTATCATGCCGCTCTTCCAACTTGCCGCCCTGGGCAGGGGCCCAGGTTTTTCCTCCCTAGAGCGGGCCCTGCCTAGTTGGCTATGACTCTGCACAATTTAAGCGTCCCGGCATGGTTATTTATTATTTTCAAATGGCAAGTGACAGCTTCAATGCCGTCATAGCCAACTAGGAGCAACTGAACTTAAAATCTGCTGTAAGATCGCCATATAAAAATAGTAAATTGGCAATATTTCGAAAACTAAAAATTTTTTGGATATGCAACCTTACACAAACTTACCCTTATTTTTAATGCTAAATAAGAAATAAAATTTGGGTGTTTCCATTTGAAAATCTAGACTTTTTGCAGTTTTTTCAATTTCATTTCTAATCTAATTTTTTAAACACCCTGTATTAATAGTTATCAAAATATTATAGAAAATCTATTAAAGCAGGCCCTTTATAACAAGGAATCTCACTTAAATTAAATAAATAAGGCTTCTTTATAGAAAAAATTGATAATTATTCAAAGGCTTGCAAACGTCATTTTGGACATAAAACTTCAAATATGTCAAAAACGTTTAGACATAGGTATAGGACATGGTATACAAAATCTGCCTAGAATCTTGCATAGAATGCAAAAATGTAATAATATATAGGGTGTCCCATTTAAAATAAGCAAGTTGACACTTACCTCCGGTATAACTACAAGTGCCACCATTATGAAAATATTTTAGCCCGATCGCCCCCATCAGCATCAGCATATTGTCAAATTTTCAAAATTTTCCTATGTATAGTTTTCTATATATAGATCGATTCGGTTCCCGGTGCTACACCCTGTATAGTCATACTATAAAATATGCCTAAGAATATTTCACTAGTATCCATGTATATTTATTTTCATGTCAAACTTAAAAAATCGTATTAAAAAAACTGGATATTCTAAAAAAACGCGTTGATATAAGTATAAAAAACGTTATAGCAATTTTAAAGAGCAGTTAATTTATCATCACATAAAATAAAAATATACAGAGTGTTCCTTTAAAATAGGAAAGTTTTTAAGGTTTAAAGTTTGTTACAATGACACTTAATTGTGACCTCCCTGCACATTTTATGTCAAGTCTAATTATTTGTTAAAATTGGTTGATTCTTTAACTATACAGTTACAAAAAAATTTTATACCACGAGCTACACTAAGCTAAAAAATATATACGGATAATTTCATAGCTATGCATTTACGAAATAATTACAAAATATGCAGATATCTCAGAAATTAGTGGACCTAGGTAAAAAACGTGGTCTATAACATTTAATTAAAATTTAGTGCAAAAACCAAAAATATAATAAAAAATGCTATGTTGTATTTAAAAAATGAAAGTTGAAGCTACTTCCGGTATAACCGGAGAGCTTTACAAAACTCGTACTTAAGTTCTTATAGTACAACCGAATCTAAATTAGTTAAATGTATACATTATTATTAGATGAGCATACTTAGTTTTGGTTTGTATCATTATTTTTCATATCAAAAAAAAATGAATGACTACTACCAGCCATGAAATAGGCCTAATTTGGTAAAATTATACTTAAGTGACAGCGCAGTCGCAGTTGCAAAATATATAACAACAAATATAACACGACTCATATCCATCCCTGCAAAAAATTTTGCGACCTTCCTTACTTAAATGTTATTAAAGTATTAACATAAAAAAATAGCTTCGTTGCCCAGTTACAAACCTGATAATAAGCTATTCCTAGTTACACGATATTCATCTGGACCACTATAACTTAATAATTATTATTTACATAATGCTCTTATGATTTGAAGAAACTCTTTGTCGGCATATCTTTTATAGAAAGAAGGTTTTTCTGCATTAAATTAAATTCGGAATAATTTTAAAAGAGGTACTTGGGGAAATTATTATTAGTTCAGTGTGAAATCTAGTAAGCAGATTTCCTATAAAATTACAGGGGTGTATAGTGTATTCAATTCGAATGTAATATACATATTACATGAAATACCTTAATAGTTTCTCTAATTATTATAAGTAGTAAGAGATAATTAGATTGGACAATACCGCTCCTTTCTCTTGTATGACCTTAAGGCCACTAATCGCGGAATATAAATTGTTTTGGCAAGTCATTATAGTCATTATACTATCATTTCTAATAGTTTTTCATGATATATTTATTATAAAATCTTAAACCTAAGAACGCACTAATTAGGGGGAACTCGATAAAGTAGATGATCTTTCGGGGTTTCGCGTGAAAATTTTACTTTGAAAACTTAACCCTCAAAAATGCATCACTTTTTTAAAAAATGCGTTTTCTTTGACCTGCCCTTAGAGCAACTAATTGGGAGAAATTAATTATTTTGAGTAGGTAAAGAAGATGATCGTTTTATGGGTTTCCTGTAAAAATTTTACTTTTAAATTAAATCTAAAGAAAATAGCCAATTTAAAACGATATTAGTTTTACCGTAACGATACGTTAAATAGGTCATGCGAAAACATGTGCTGGGCGAAAGTCAAAGCTAACTTGACGCGCATTCCGTCATCTCCAAAGGGAACTGTTTGCCAGATTTTTAATTTTTTTAAAAATTTTAAATGGAACCATATATAAATATTTATTTAGATAAACAATAGATTATTCACGAAGAAAACTGGTGAAAACCGTATGTCGATACCAGTGGCGTAGCTAGAAAGCGACGAACCAGCGCCGCAGGCAAATCGCTGACGGCGAAAATTGTTTTGGGTGCCACGCCAAAAAAAACCCTTATTTTGGCAATCAAAAAAAATTTCAAAATAAAAAAATACATCCTATTTAAAGAGACTTGAAGTGAGTTACACTTTTTAAGCAAAAAATATTAAAATAAGGCATATTTTTTTTTGAAAAATCAAAAATTAACCATAAACTAAAAGAACAACATATTTCTTTGCCTAAAACTAAACCGTAATTCGTCGCCTGTTTTGACAAAATGTATTATTTCATTATATCAATGTGGATTTTTTGATGAATACTTATTAAAGCTAAATTTGTACGCTCTTCGCCTGAATGGTTTCTCAGATATGTTTTTAATCTTTTTAAAGTGGAAAAACTTCTTTCTGCTGAAGCTGTAGTTAGTGGAAGGATGATTTGTTATTTTATTTGGCGCGGTATTGATAGCGTTGCCGTCAAAGATTTTTTATGTTGCCCAATTATATTTTATATCTTCTATATTTTTTTTTCGGAGGGGAACCCCCCTCCGGTTACGCCACTGGTCGATACCTCAGTTTAGGCCGGAAATACAAAACAAAATATTATGAAATGGGCTGTATATGAAACCGATATTTTCATAAAATACGTGTGGTAAAATACAGGAACACAAATAATATGATTTTAAAAGGTTTAAATGAAGTAAATTATAGTTATTGTTAATGTTTAAATTTGACGCTAGCAAGAATTTTGCCGCAAAAATAATAAACCCCCACAGTGGCGTATTTAGGGGGGAGGGGGAAACCAGGCTACAGCCCCCCCCCCTCTCCACCCCTCCGAGCTCAGGTCTAAAAGTCTAATTGAAACTTAATTTTTCGTCTCACGCTTGGACGCTTAATTTAGATCTTAAAATAATGTATTCTTGGCTTAAATTACAAATGTCTTGTAGGAAACGTTTAGTTTTTAAACTTTTCCTTTTAAAAGTCCTGTTTTATATAGAGATTAAGGTTCAGACGTTTTAGTTATTGATTTATGATGCAATTTTAAAGGAAAACAAGTAAAAAGAATAATATTTTATTGTATTTTTCTATTATATACTTGTCTGTTCCGGTTTCCTTTGTTTTAGAACTATTTTAAATTAACAAAAATATAACCCAATGCAATAAAATATTTTTACAAGAAAAAAATTGGGTATTTATTTTTAAAGAAAAAAATTAAAGTAAAAATTTTAATTGAAAATTTTTTTATGGAAGAAGTGTGATAATTTATAATAAAAAAATAGTGCGCGAAGAAACGAGAATGCTTATGAATATACAAAACGGCCCTTAAGAAGGAGTATTTTAAAACCTAAGCATTTGCACCAAAAACTGCTCTTAGATCTGCGCTCCTAAAATACATCATTTCTGAAAAAATCATTAATTTTGACGTAGTGAGCGATATTTACTTTATTTTTAATCATGAAAAACCGAGCCCGAAAAACGCGGGTTGTTATACATACGTCTTATGTTAAAATTTTGGATTGACACCAATATTCATATTTTCACAAATATACAAATTGTTTTTTTTTTAAAGAGCCAGTTAGGAATATCAAAAAATTTTAAAAAACATTTACAAAAACAAATTGTTGCCCTGCAGAGGGGGAGAAATAATAAAAAAACTCAATAAATGTTTAATATACTATTAAAGTATAAATAAATAGTTTCAATTGTTTTCCTTAGTAACAACAGCTTTTTACGTTTTTGTTTCAAAGCCCACTTTGTAGTTGTATTTCCCACTATTGGTACTTGATCAAGAATTAAATATAAATATTATTTTTGCGACAAAATTATTCTTATCGGTCAATTTAGATATTAACAATAATTTAATTGATTTAAACCTTTCTAAATCATATTTGTGTTCCTAAACCTACCATACGTATTTTATAAAAATATCGGGTCTATATACAGGGTACTACAAATTCGTGTGCGTACAAGGGGATCTCGAAAACGAAGAGATACGAACATGGTTAAATTGAGGCAAAGTTGTGTATCTTGGGGCTTAATAATTTGGTAAAATAAAATTGCAAATATTCCGAATGATTTCGGAGATATCCGAAAAAACCGAAATTTCTATTTTTGGTTTTTAATTTTTTTCGCCTTCATTTTTGACTTGGGAAAAAAACAAAAAACACTTTTTCATAGCCGTCTTTTATGTTCTTCAAGATGATGTTATTAGTTTTCAAATTCAACGTTTCGTTCTTTAAATACAGTTTTAGGGACATCTAAGCTTTACAAAATAAATAGAATTTAAAGTGTTTGAAATTTTAACGTTTTGTCATCTAATAATTTGTTTTTTCAAGTTATCTTTTTATGTTATTACGGTCATGAACATTTAGAGCCAAACCAAAAAAAAAAGATTTCTGATTTAAAATATTCGTCCATTTTTACTCAAAAAGACCTGATATTTGATATTTTATAAGAGAAAAGACCAAAAGTCTCGGCTTGTTTATTTTTGTTACATGTTTCGCCAGAAACTGGCTTTATCAATTGTTTTTGAAACAAACTTAAGCGCATTATAGTAACATAACTCGACTATAACACTCCAGTTACCTTGTCTTTACCCGGGAGAATTAATATTTTTTTGTAATACAGTATTTCGGTCCAGGTCTAAGGCAAAAACCATAGGACTTAAGATGTTATATTAATAAAATAAATATTAAACTAATAAAATTAAAATTACTTCTCATGGCTTCGAAACTTACTTACTTCCTAGAGTATTGTTACGGCAAATCTTATTGAAAAAATAAACGGCCTAAACACCATAACTTTCTGTAATATAATTTTAATATTTTAGTTATCCTAAAAATAATTGCCAGGGTCGTAATAGTAAAGAAATAATACTTAATTTGAAATATTAATGATGTGATGTTTGATGACAAAACATTAACATTTTAAAAATCTTAAAATTGTATAAAGTTTCCAAGGCGTAGAAATCCCTAAAAATGTTTTAAAATTTCAGCTCCGTGTTTAAAAAAATGGACTTGAGGTTGGTATCTAAAGAACGAAACGTCGAATTTGAAAACTAATAACGCCATCTTATAGAACATAAAAGGCGGCTGTAAAAATGTGTTTTTTGTTTTCTTCCCAAGTCAAAAATAAAGGCGCAAAAAATTAAAAACCAAAACTAGAAATTTCGTTTTTTTTCGGATATCTCCGAAAGCATTCGGAATATTTAGAATTTTCTTTCATTAAATTATTAAGCCCCAAGATACGCAACTTTGCCTCAAATTAACCAAGTTCGTATCTCTTACCGTTTTCGAGATCCCCTTGTACGCACACGAATTTGTAGCACCCTGTAGAACCGATTTTATTATATTTTTTCTCGTATGTCCGGCGTAAATTATTATGATTATATCGACATTTCACCAGTTTTCTTTGTGTTAAATCTACATATTTTTTATCTAAATAAGTATTTTATATAGGTAAGTATGGTTTCATTTAATATTTAAAAAAAAAATGAAAATTCCGGTGATTGCTAAAGTTTAAAAAGATATTCTCTCTCCTCCCCTCAGTTATACCGTATATTCCTAAGAATAAAATGCTTAATTTTTGACATAACTTTACTTGGCATTTACTTATAAAAATCCTATAATCTTAGTTCGGTATTAGTTGAAGGCCCTCTAGCGGTAAATTTAGGAACTTAAAAATAATTTCCAGCATTTAATCTAGGTCGATTTTGTAATGATTTTTAAAATTTCAAAATATTGTGATGAACTATTTCTGAGATATTTACGGTACATTTATCAACAATTACAACGTTTCTTTAAAAAATAGGGTTTCACTAATTTATATTTTTTTAAAATTCATAATGGTCTGTCTGCCGTAGATATTAACCACAAATAAGTTAACGCTTATACAGGGTGTCCCACAGGGAACCGCTTCGATCAATACAGTGTGGTCATTTTAGTGTGCAACATATGGGAAATTTTTTTATTACCGATTTCTCAGAAAATTTTATTCTTGATAAAAGTTGGTGCATCTTCGATAATCATATTAGGTGTACTTGGAATGGATGCAAGTCAAACGGTGTACAGGATAGGGCAAAAAATATAAAACTTCTACAAGAATAAAGTACCCCTATTTCAGAAAATTTAGCAAAATGTTATTAAGAAAAGGTGTTTAGAATTAAAAGTTATGGATAGGTTTGAAAACATGACCTCCTAAAATCAAAAACCAAATTTTTTTGAAAATATTAATTATTTCTCAAAAAAAATTTTTTCTTCTTATATACACCCTAAAGAATCTTGTTAAATACCCGTATAAGCATGCAGTTCTTGGGTGGATCTTGTAGTATTTTTAACAACTGCTTGAAGTACTTCTAATTGATTTTCTTCAGTACATACAGTTTTGGTACGTTCATTTTTATATTTATACTTTAAAGACCCTGTCTGTTTAAAATTCTGCTTATGGTTGAATAGTGGACTTGTTTATCTGGATTCTGTTCATTGAATAAATCTCCTGCTTCACGCACTGTTTTATTGTTTTCTCCACATATAAGCACTTATTCTGCCTTTTCGGCTAACGTTAACTGTACTGGACTACTGGAGGAGGCATTTGAGATCAACTAACAACAATAATTATTATTTAAGAATGAATAATGCAACCAAACTGTCATAATGTTTACTTTTAACCCTTATTTGTTTTTTTAGGTATCTGCGATTATTTTAGTAGGATTTCATGATTGTTGATTATTTTGTACAATTTTCTAATAAACATTTAAAATAAATATTTTGTAATTTAAATGAGAGTTTTTTAATTTGAAAATTATCATTACTAATGTTTTATCTTGTTAAAAATAATTTTTAGGGTGTTTTAAAGTTGAGTTTAATGTCCTTGCAACAAACATGAAGTTTGTGATTGCTTAATAAATTAAAAAGCTAAGTTAATTTTACAAATGTGCTTGAATTTGAACAAAGATATGTGAAATTGATTTGATTTTGTTTAATTTATGAAGGTCTTTAGGGTGAATATAAAAAAAAATTTGGGAAATAATTATTTCAAAAAAATTTTGTTTTCTATTTTAGGAGGTCCTTATATCCTATACCTTCGTCTAAGCGTTTTTGCCATATTTGAGTTTTTATGTCACAAATGACGTTTGTAAGTCTTAAAATAATTGTCAATTTTTTCTATAAACAAGTCTTATATATTTAATTTAAGTGGGATTCCTTGTTATAAAGGACCTGCTTTAATAGTTTTTTTTATAATATTTGGATAACCATTAATACAATTTAAACAATAAGATTAAAAATTAAATTGAAAAAACTGTGAAAAGTCTAGATTTTGTAATAGAAACACCCAAATTTTATAATTATTTCTTAATTAGCATTAAAAATAAGGGAAGTTTGTATAATCTTGTTTATCCCAAAAATTTTTAAGTTTCGAAATATTGCCAATTTAATATTTTTATATGGCGATTTTGCTGCAGATTTTAAGTTCAGTTACTAATAATGTTCAAATGGTAACTGACAGCGTCATAGTTTTTTTTAGCATTTGATTGTTTTTCAACGCCGTCATAGCCAAGTAAGAGTAACTGAACTTCAAATCTGCAGCAAATTCGCCATATAAAAATATTAAATAGGTAATATTTCGAAACCTAAACATTTTTGGGATATACATACATACAAACTTTCCTTATTTTTAATGCTAAATAAGAAATAATTATAAAATTTGGGTATTTCCATTTGAAAATCCAGACTTTTTGCAGTTTTTTCAATTTAATTTTTAATCTCCTTGTTTAACCCTGTATTAATAGTTATCAAAATATTATAAAAAATCCATTAAAGCAGGTCCTTTATAACAAGGAATCCCACTCAAATTAAATAAATAAATCTTGTTTATAGAAAAAATTGATAATTATTTTAAGGCAATCCAACGTCATTTTTGACATAAAAATTTATAATATAAATTATTCAATACTCAGTATTCACCTGAAGACGACTGGAGATGCTTACCAGTTGAAACGTAGTGATTCTAAACAAATAAAGACAATGCAAGTCCAAAACTCTACTGCCGTTCATAACGTTTTTATCATAATTATTATATCACTTTTAGATATTTTTATGAAATTTTGTACACAATTCTTAATCATTAAGGAGCATTTTTTGACCCAAAAGATTTTTTTTTAATTTTTACCAGTGACGTTCGTACGGGGTTTGAACTGAATAATTTTAAAGAAAAAAATGGTACGCCACTGAATTTTCTAAAAACAAAACTTATATTTAAAATTCTCATTTATTTTGGAGCAAATTTGGTCCATAGACTTACTTTCGTATGATGCACCGGTTTTGCATAAAAAAATAAACATAAAAAAATAAACACAAAAAAATTTTTTTTTCTTCGGTTCATTCAGACGACTTTCGATATTTTGTTAAAATAAAAATGAATGCGCTTTAGGACGTATGTTAATATTAAATTTTCTTCTTAAAATCACCCAAGGATTCACAACCTTAAGTATCGGCACTCAATTAAAAACACCCTGTATAGGTATACCCAGTAAGTTTAGAGAACGTTATTCTATGTATATTTGCCCAACACAATTACAAAAATAAAATTAATAAATGAGGGTTTTACTGATTTTTCATTGGAAAGGTCTACTGAAAGTACTTTGGATACAAACATTATTTAACCCCTTAAAACTTAGTTCGTACCTTGGTATAATTGTATGTCAAATATCATAAACATAATTGTTACCTAATAACCTATTTAAAAGAGATTTGAATTCAAATACAAAAACACTAAATTTTATGCATTATTACAAAAAATACGCCCTCTTATTATTGGTACCAACTTAGAAATGTAAGCATATTTTCGACAAATTTTTCATGATTACTTTTACTAAAAATATTTTTTTCCAATGCATAAGCAATTTCTAATGGTGACCATCCAGAATGGGACACCCGGTTGGCATATATGTGCCCCATCAACCAAAATGTTTCTGATTTCAAATATACAAAAACGAACATTTAAAAAAAATCATCAAAGTCAGACCTGCCTGAATAACCAATTAGGTACCTAGGTAATCTTTTCAAAAAACATTTTATAGGTAGATTGGTGTAAGCGATACGTAAATACTTATTATGTCTTTCTTCACTGATTATGTTACAGTACCTAATTTCTTTTTTTACCTCTATTTAATTGTACTACTAAAAGCATATGTATACCTAATTAAATATGCTAATGTGAATTCCACACTATGTATATGCATAATTAAATTTCTGAACCAAGAATGTACGCACACAATACTCAAGAAATTATGGAAAATAAAACAGTGGTTAGTATTTGTTATGTTTCACATTTTTTTAGTTCAGTGTCCTAACACGTGTTTCGATTTTTTCAGATCATTTTCAGAGGTAGTGACTACAAAAGCTACTAAATTCTATGTGTTGTTATTATGGTATTTATATCTTAAATAGGTAATAAAATTAAAATTAAGGTTTACATGATGAATAATTATTTCAAAAAATTCTACCCGTGACAACAATGGTCTTTAGTTTTAACAGATGGGTACCTATGTAATAAAATTAAAATTAGGATATACATTATTAAAAGTCTATTTTAATTTTAAGGTACAGATAAATATTTAAATTAGTGTGCTATTGAAAATGAGATTAGCACTTGAAGGGTTTGATTATTGACAACATTAGGTACATTTGTTTTTTATGGCTTTCTTGATAGCAATTGTCTCTAGTAGGTTTAGTTTTCTGCTTTTGTTTTGTATGTATATATAGGTTTTATTTTGTTAGAAATTGTGTGGTTATTCTGTATGCAGTGATCTCCTATTCCTGTTTTTTTTTAATAGATGTTTTGTGTTCTTTAAGCCTAGTGTTGAAATTTCTGCCTGTTTGTCCAATGTAGATTGCCTCACAGTTATCACATTGTATTTGGTAGACCCCACATTGTGAAAGTTTGTTCTTGCATTCTATTTTGGCATTGAAAAAGTGTTTAAGTTGTTTTTGTTAACTTGGAAGTTTTTTGGAGATATTTTGGCATGTGTGTCCTGTGTACCTACCTGATTGTGCTGTATTTTTGGTTTGTCGGAGTGGGGTGTCCCCGCGGTAGAGTAGTTTTTGTGTCTTTTGTCTTAGTTTTTCTTGATTATTTTGTCTAAGTATAGTTTTTGCTGTATATCCGCTATTTGTAGCAATGGTTTTTATAATTTTTATAGCAACTTACTTAACATGGTTGAGATATGAAGCTAAGCTTTAACTCCGCCAATTGTAATTTTTTATTTTCTTTCTTAAAATTACAATAAATACCTATTTATTTATTTAATATTTAGTTCGTTTTGATAATCAATATCTGAAAAAGGAATATTTACTAATCTATGTACCATGCTATTGAATGCAGCTAAACATCCTCTACAAACTAAACTAGCTGCATTCAATAGCATGGTACATAGATTAGTACATATTCCCCTTTCAGATATTGATTATAAAAACCGAGATCAAAACGAACTAAATATTATAAAATAAACATTTACTAAGTACAAATAACGGATACACAACAAAAACTATAGATAAAATAATCAAGAAAGAACTAAGACAAAAGACACAAAAACTTCTCTACCGGGACACCCCACACCGACAAACCAAAAATACAGGTCAATCATATACACAGGACATATACAAGTCAATATCTCCAAAAAAATAAAAAATCATAATATGATCCCATTACAAGTTAACAAAAACAACTTAAACACTTTTTCAATGCCAAAATGGAATGCAAGAACAAACTTTCACAATGTGGGGTCTACCAAATACAATGTGATAACTGTGAGGCAATCTACATTGGACAAACAGGCAGACATTTCAACACTAGGCTTAAAAACACAAAACAAAAAAAAACAGGAATAGCGGATCACTGCATACAGAATAACCACACAATTTCTAACAAAATAAAACCAAAATACACACACAAAACAAAAGCAGAAAACTAAACCTACTAGACAATTGCTATCAAAAAAGTCATAAAAAACAAATGTAAATTTGTCAATAATCAAACCGAAATTTCTTTAAGTGCTAACCTCATTCTCAATTGCACACTAATTTAAATATTCATTTGTACCTTAAAATTAAAATAGACTTTTAACAATGTATATATACCTACCCTAATTTTAATTTTATTACACACCCATCTGGTAAAACTAGAAGAAAGACCATTGTTATGTCACATAGAATATTTTTAAATAATTATTGATCATGTAAAACTTAATTTTAATTTTATTACTTATTTAAGATATAAATACCATAATAACAACACGTAGAATTTAGTAGCTTTTGTAGTCACTACCTTTGAAAATGATCTGAAAAATCGAAGGAAACTAAAATAAAAAACTGTGAAACATAACAATAAGTAACCACTGTTTAATTTTCCATATAATGGAGATTTCGTTTCACCAAGAATGTAGCCCAGCTCAAATAAGTTATACTCAAAAATTTATTTTGCTAGATTTTTACTTACTGCTGATTGGTTGGTTTCCAAGTTTATTCCAAATTTCTTTAACATATTCTTAGCAGCATTTTGCTTAGCGTCCTTTTTTGTGCTACCTACACCAGAAGCAGTCTCATTATTCACTATCACGCGACATGTAAAAGACATACAATGGGGCTGGCCTGAACCATTGAGTTCGTACTCCGGACATGCTAATTTCTTTCCGGCAATTAGTTCTTGTAATATTGATACAGGCGTTTTTTGCATTTTGTATAAACTTAAATAGACCTCGATTCCAAATTATACAAAAATATAAGCAGCATAAAAAACAAAAACTTAAATTTTTGGGATTCACCGGCGGTTAGCTCAAATGTAAACACACAACACAACTGCATGAGCAATATGAGCATAAAGGTTAAAGTGAAATCATTGAGAAATTATAGGTCGGCGTGTCGCTATACCAGGCATGCGTTCGATAACAGCACGTGGGCACAGAGGAATAATGGGTCGTCGCGGTCGCACATTTATACTTCGATAACTCCGGTGTGTAAAGTGATGTAAATTTTTGTTACTTTTAAGGACTTGGACCTATTCCATACTTTGGGTATTAGGACACGTTACCCAGGACTCGTTACTCAGTACTTGTTACTCAAGACTCGTTACTTTAAGTAAATCGTTACTTTTAAAATTAAAAAATTGTGTTAGGGAATTATTGAAAAGATAATTTTTACGTCAGCACTAATAAGGTAATGCCCTATTTTAATAAGGTCTTAACCTTATTTCTCTAAAAAATAAAGACTTATTGGAACGCTTTCCTTTTTATGACAACGTTATTTTTAACCTAAAAAGTCTATTTTTATTTTTGTGTTGTGAATTCTGTTTGGTACCTTTGATAAGTGATTGTATTTAAAAAATTAACCGACACAAAACATAAAGTTTACCAATTTTAAGGTTATAATGCAATCATCTGTTTTTTGAGGTTTGGTTTGCCGCATAAGGGAAATAAGGAAACGTTATTTTACTTACGGTAACTAGTCGTAAATAGGGGAAGGCAGTATTTTATTATGGTTCCCATATTAAATTTTATTTAGTGCGCATGCTTAGCTGTCATTTTAAGAACGACCGTAATAAGGCCTTTACCTTATAGCGTTTCCAATAATTCCCTATTGTTTTTGATCGATTGCCAAATACTCGTGTTTTGTAGTTGAAATATATTAAATCTAGGTATGATTGTCAATTCTCAAATAAGTGATTAAAAAACACATAAAAACATACATATAACAACAAATAGGAATTGAACATCGCGTATTGAATTAAAAAAAGAAAATATTTATTTGTTTTCAATTAAAATAAAATATAAACAAATAACACTTCGTTCCTGTTTTTTGGCTTCTTATTCTAGGAATCGAGACTCCATAATTTTCTAAATACCAAAATGTGCAGTAAACTTGACTAAAAACGATTTGTTTACGCTATGCAATCTAAGAAACAGAATACTCAATTTTTATTAAAATTAAAATAAATAAATAAAAAAAAATAAATAAATTTAAAAAAAATAAGACTAAACATTGCTTTCGTCTCTCAATGGTAACTTCCAGTCCTGTGTTTCCCCAACCCAACCATATATATACATACACTATATTGCTAATACCATAATTCAATAACCACTGTAAGCAGATCAGGGGCCGGTGAGTTTGCGCAGATCGGAAATTTGCTTCTTGATGTAAACATTTGACAGGGCCGACTTTCAAAATTTTTTTACAAGCTTTTATTTAAATTCACCCGTTTAGTTCGGGTGTGTACAGTTTATGGTGAAATAAAACTAAGTAACCGATATTTTCCATACCTGAAATACCTTATTCCTGGTATTGAACCGCGATTCGTGCAAAAAAGGATCATGCACTTTTTTCTACCCATCTTCAGACACAAGTCGCTAACAATAACAAAATGTCTGGTAAAGTTTTATACCTAAATTCGCACCCAAAACTTAAACATAATATCCACAATCACACACGAAACATCCGAACGAATACAACGTAAAAAAAGATGGAAACGACTACAACTTACAACCTAACAAAAAAAAATGTCTAAAGTAAAGTTTTATAAATATTAACACCCAAAACTTGAAAATTATAACCACACACCAATGAACGAAATAAAAGATGGCAAATAAGAATACAAAACGGCAAGCCGGTTCTGTTCAAGAGATCTTGGGTTCTGTTTGAAATCGTGTGGGTTGCCTAATTTTTTTCCTACTGCGCAAGCGCCACGGCCTCCAACTCAGGTTATTTTAAATCGCACGATGGGGGTATTCTTTTTTCCTGCGGCTGTTTGTATTGGCAATATAGTGTATATATATGTGAACCCAACAGATTTAAAACTCAATAGATAATACAATAGAAATGGGCTCCGGATCAAAAGTTCTTTCTGAATGGCTTCCCGACAAAATATTAATACGCCATCTCTCCGACGTACATTCAAAACGACACGCGGTCGCATCGGTCGCCCGACGAGGTAAAAACAAAATCCAATACGAAAAATAATTAGGTATGATACGTTTTGTCTTGTCGTGCGTTATTATCAAGTCCACGAATGAAGCCGTCCATTGTAAAATTCGGGGTAGAATAGTTAGTTAGATTTAAATTCAGAGTAACGAAAAGCCAAAAGTAACGAGTCTTTTATAACATTAGGACTCGTTACTTTTAGAGATCACATAGCAATGCTTACTTTGTAACGAGTCCTTATTTATTTTACATCATTGGGTGTGTCACTCCAGAGTGGTCGGTTGTCTCTTTCGAGAACCCATAAGAGCTGCTCGGGTGACGCTCGAATTAACCCACTCCATACTCTGCGTTAGAAATATCACACACACCCATGATACAACTATCCAAGGTATGATATCAACAGGGTGCGCAGTGGATCGTGACGTCACATTGTGACGATTTTTTAAATTGAATTACACGGCAAAGCGTAGTTTACTTAATTAAAAGGCAATTTTATATGAAACTTTTAACAAATTTATTTCAAATCATATTAGCATTAGAATTTGTATTCATTCATTCATTTTAGATTGATTACTGTGATCATGAAAAATTTAGGTTATTGTTTGTTCATTTTTCTTTTTCTGGAAAGTGTTGCATCGTGAAATTTTGTATTTAGTTCTCTGATACGAAAATACATCCTACATCTAAAAAATAACATTTTTGCCTTATCGGAACACAGTGGCGGCTCGTGGTACTTAGAACAGGTGAGGCCCAAAAAAAGGAATACATTTCCATGTCACCTTGGTGCTTATATATTATAGATACGTGAGGTTTGATTGCTTTGACGCGTTGACCTTTTTTAATGGAGGAGAAAACTCTAAAATTTGTACAAAGTACAAAAACTAATTTTGAAAAACATATTATTATGTATCTATATAAAAACAACAAAAAATTCTACCTCAAGTTCTGTGGAGTAGAAGCAAAAGCTATAAAACACGAAATAATTACCTTATTATTTCGGAATTTAAGGACCTGGGTAAGGGAAACTAATAAATATACACTTTGATATATACAGGGTGCGCCAAACTCAGTGGCCTATTAGAAATATTTAGAAAACGACAAGAGATATGTTTTTGAAAATTTGAGTGTGTTTATAAAAGCTAGTGTTCTAGCGTTTAAAAATATTTTGAAACGGGCGGTGTTGCCAGATCATCTTGAAACTCCTAGCAACTTTGGAATTTTAAATAAGAGACCCTGTATATTATTTTACTTTTTGTTTCTGCTTAATAACACAAACATTTTTTGTATATAATAATCTATGCCTATCTCTTATAGTTTTTGAGATATTAATTAATTAGTCATTTTTTGGGGCCAAAACATGCTAACCAGAAAATCAAATATTTTTGTGATTAAGGCACCCAGAAAGTTAAAATTTTTACAGATGGTTCTTATAGCATGGCCATCTAGGAATTTTGATGATATATGAAAATATTTTTACACAGAGCGTCACAAAAAAACGTAATCTTGGTACCTAATATAAATAAATGCAAAATTCTCAACTTTTTTAAATGGAACACCCTGTATTTTATTTTCTTAACAAAATCTAGTTTATATTTTCTACCAATAAGTATAACATGTTTCTATACCTATCTCTAACCAATTCGAACTTACAAGGGGTTTAAAAAAATGATTAAAATAATAAAAAGGTTTAAACACATTTAATAGTAGGCTTTGGCAGAATTTGTTCGGAAACAAATAAAAGAGAAAAAATGTCATCCAAGATGTCAACTTCATTTCCTATACTATCTTATATTTAAAAAAATTAGTCGTTCTATGGATTTATACGTCACACATTCACATTATTATACTGCAACATATTTCGTTCTATTTTTCTAAACTTTTTTCCTGTGATTGGAGATGAATAATGATACCATTCATTAAATCGTCTACATGTTCTTGATACAATTTTATTACACTCTCTATGTATAAAAAGTAAATTCAAAATTTCTGCATTTGAATAAGAAATATTGGCCATTGTAGTCAATAATTTAAAAACACAGATTATAGACAAAACCAATTAAGTTGACATTTTTGCTTTTTCATTTGTTTCCGAACAAATTCTGCCAAAGCCTACTATTAAATGTGTTTAAACCTTTTTATTAAGTTATTAGTTTTTTTAAACCCCTTGTAAGTTCGAATTGGTTAGAGATAGGTATAGGAACATGTTATACTTATTGGTAGGAAATATAAACTAGATTTTGTTAAGAAAATAAAATACAGGGTGTTCCATTTAAAAAAGTTGAGAATTTTGCATTTATTTATATTACCAAGATTACGTTTTTTTGTGACGCTCTGTGTAAAAATATTTTCATATATCATCAAAATTTCTAGATGGCCATGCTATAAGAACCGTCTGTAAAAATTTTAACTTTCTAGGTGCCTTAATCACAAAAATATTTGATTTTCTGGTTAGCATGTTTTGGCCCCAAAAAATGACTAATTAATTAATATCTCAAAAACTATAAGAGATAGGCATAGATTATTATATACAAAAAATGTTTGTGTTATTAAGCAGAAACACAAAGTAAAATAATATACAGGGTGTCTCATTTAAAATTCCAAAGTTGCTAGGAGTTTCAAGATGATCTGGCAACACCGCCCCTTTCAAAATATTTTTAAACGCTAGAACACTAGCTCTTATGAACACACTCAAATTTTCATAAACATATCTTTTGTCGTTTTCTAAATATTTCTAATAGGCCACTGAGTTTGGCGCACCCTGTATATTTTTTAATAAAATATTATTTATTTTCTATTTACCATTTTTTACTTTTTCTACCGTCTATTCGACGGTTCTTCAAAGTTGCAAATTTATTTAAAATGTCCTCATAAAACTGGGGATCCTCACTAACACTTTGTAAAATTCCTTTTTCTATAGCCAACGTTGACAAACAACTTTTGTTTTCTTTTTCTAAGGGCGATCTAATTTTATTGCTAATCAGTAATCAGCTGACCCGACACGTCACCAAAGCGGAAAAGAGATGAGACGGTTGACAATAAAACGTTGCCAAGTTTCAAATAGGCACCTGAACAAAGATTGAGTAATATTTACCTCTTTTTTGTTGTTGTGTATTAATTGTATAATAATATGTCATAGAACAGAACAATGGAAATTTCTATTAATAATTTCGCACTTATCTTCTTATGTTTTAAAAAAAGAAACATTTGAATAATATAAGTAAATAAATATAACTTATTTGAGTTGGGCTACATTCTTGGTGAAACGGAATTTCCATTGTGTGGAAAATAAAAAATAACTACTTGTTATGTTTCAACAATTTAATCAGTTTCCTGACACGTGTTTCGACCTTCTCAGGACTTTATCAAAGGAGTACAAGAAGGTACTAAATTCTACGTGCTTTAACAATGGTATTTATATCTTAGATTATGGTAAATCTAAACATGTAATAAAATTAAAATAAGGGTTACAAAATTTGATGGTCACCGGTGGGTTTTTACAAATTTTAAGGTACCAATGAATATTAATATCTTAAATTAGTGTGCTATTAAGAATGGGATGGACACCTGAAGGAATTTCAATATGATTATTGACAACATTACATTTGTTTTTTATAGCTTTTTTGATTGCTAATGTTTCTAATAGATTTAATTTTTTGCTTTTATTGTGTATGTATAAAGGTTTTATTTTGTTAGAAATAGTATGATTTTGATTTATGCAATGCTCTGATATTCCTGTTTTGTTTTGATTTTTTAAAATAGATGTTTTATGTTCTTTAAGTTTGGTGTTAAAATTTCGTCCTGTTTGTCCGATATAGATGGCATTGCAGTTGTCACATTGTATTTGGTAAACTCCACATTGTGAAAGTTTGTCTTTAGTTTCTATTTTTGAATTAGATATGTGTTTGTTTAAGTTGTTTTTGTTAACTTGTATAGGAATGATATTATGGTTTTTAAGTTTTTTACAGATTTTTTGGCTAGTGTTTCCAGTGTATGTGATTGAGCTGTATATTCGGTCTTTGAGAATGGGGTGGCCCCGGTAGATAAGTTTTTGTGTTTTTTGTCTCAGTTTTTTCTTTAATATTTTGTCTATCATTTCTGTTGAATATCCGTTGTTTATAGCTATTGTTTTTATAATGTCTAATTCTTTTTTATATTCGTAGTCTGATAGGGGAATATTAACTAATCTATATATCATGCTATTAAACGCAGCTAGTTTTGTTTGTTGGGGGTGTTTTGAGTCCGCGGGTATAACTATGTCTGTGGTAGTAGGTTTTCTGTAAATTTGATAGGTTAATTGGTTATTTGTATTTTTTATTTTAAGGTCTAGGAAGTTAATTGTGTGGTCAGTTTCTTTTTCTATTGTGAATTGAATTTTAATATTTAGGCTATTAAGTAGATTAAGAAATTGATGTAATTGTCGATCCGTACCAGTCCATACGCAAAATATATCATCCACATATCTACGCCAGAAATGTATATTTTTAATTAATGGATTTTTTAAATTAAATAATTTGTTTTCGAAATATGCCATAAAAAGTTCTGTTAACAATGGCGATAAAGGAGAGCCCATTGGCAGTCCTTCCTTTTGTAAGTAAAATTTGTCGTTAAACCTAAAATAACTTTGGTTTATGCAAAGATTGATGAGCGCCATTATTTCATCTTTGTTAATTGCGCTGTGGCTATTAGACAGATTATTGTATATGATATTTTTTAAGTAGTTACATATATTAATGCCCCCACTTACAAATTATGCCAGTTTCTTAATAATTACTTACCCAAAGTAATTAACTGCTCTTCCAAATATGCTATAAAAAATACTTACTAATTTATCGAACAAGCCAAAAACATCAAAATTCCTAATAATTCAACCTTAGTTTCTTTTGACGTAATAAGTCTATTCACATCCATACCAACAACTGAATTATGTATGTATGTATATTGTATACTTATTGGTCTGAAATGCGAGTACTCTGTAGGGTTGGCGATCTTTGGAATGGGCAGAATGCTAGCGGCTTTCCATATTTGAGGATATATTCATGGAAGTTTAAACATTTATTTATAATAAAAGTTAAATGAGGCAGCAGATGCGGCACAGCAAAGAGTAACATTTTAATATTAATGCCGTCGACTCTCGTTGCTCCACTTTTAATATTATGCAAAATAGTGTTAACGGTATCCTCCGTGACTTCCGGAAACTCAAAGCTTGGCACTTCGGGTTGTAACATTGTTTTATTTAAGTAATTTTGATTTACAAAATCGGTGGGGTCATGAGCAGAGACCGGGATACTATTTATAAAAAAGTTATTAAACCCATCTGCAGTGATGTCTTCGCCAACACCCTGTAAAGAATTGTTTGGGTCTCCAGAGCAAAGATTTAGATATTTTAAGGTTTTCCAGAAATTCTTGGGGTCAGTACGGAATGCATGCTGCAAATACGCTTTTTTTTCGGCTTTTACCGCCACGTTGACAGTATTTCTTAGTTGTTTATAGTAATTCCAGGCTGCATCAGTCCTTGTTTTTATGTATATAGATAAAGCTTGATCGCGTAACTTCATCTTAAGTTTTAAATTTTCAGTTAGCCACGGAGCTGGAGGTTTTGTTATTTTGGAGGTTTTGAAAGGTGCATGTATGTCATAAATGTCAGTAAGTTTATTGTTGAAGAAGTTAACTATTTCATTAATATCATTAAAAGAAAATAAAGGAGTCCAGTCAATATTAATTAAATCCACAGTAAAGTTTTCATAATTAAACCTTGAAGAATCCCTATAAGTTTTGAATATCGGCTTTGGTTTTATCTTACAAAAATTAACTAAATCACAATTTACCAAACGATGGTCAGAGATGTCGTCCATTCTAAGAACCTTGGAGTCACCGACTATATTAGGCGAAGAGATAACAATCAAGTCAATTAAACTCTGAGACGTGTCAGTAACGCGCGTGGCTTCGGTGATGCATTGGGTTAGCCCATATTTATTTAAAAGAGTATTGAAGGAAGTAAAACCTGGATTAGTGTTTGTAACTAAAAAATCTACATTAAAATCTCCACCAAAAATGAGAATATCAAATTCTGGCAATAAAGCAATTAAACTATATGAGTCCGGCCTCTCAGCCGGTTTCCCATATTTCAGTATATGTACTATAATCGCCCTATTCCACTGGCTTGGAAAGTGCTGCAGCAGAAAGATTGCGTTTATTATATAGTGTAATCGTGTTATTGTTTTTCGTGGCATGTTTTTGAGTAGGATGTTTGGCACCTCATCCTCCCCTGGCGCCTTGTTGTTTTGGAGACCTCTCAATACTTTACACATCTCTTGGGGACTGGTGTAGAGGGTGGGTAATATTAAGGGTGGGATGGGGTATTTTTGTAGTGTGAATTTGTTGGCGATTTCGGTTACCTTTTCTTGCTCCTGTGTTAGATTGGGTTATCCCGCGCTCGCTTGGGCAAACTGCTGTGCAAGTGTTTGTGCTTTTGTACGTTTATTTGTGCGTCGTTTGTAAAGGATAGTATCTGATTGTCTGTCATTCTTGTTCGTTTTACCAGTCTCCAAAGTGAGTTGTCCCTGGTATTTAAGTTTGTAATGATGTTTGTCTACGTCTGGTTTTTGTGTTCCTGTATTCTTTGTCTGATTTCTTCTTGTAGTTGGTTTGTTCTTATTCTGTCTTGTATTTGTCTGAGTCTTTGCCACCTTTTTCTTGTTTGGTTTTTGAGTCTTATTAGTTCTTGTATGTCTTGTGGTAATTTGGTCTCTTTTCGTTCTGTATTAATTTTTTTGACTGTCTTGTTTCTTGCGTTTTGAATGTTTTTTGTTAGTTTGTCTACTTGTTCTTCAAGTTGTTCAATTGTTTGTTATTTCTGTTGTTTCGTTGAGTATTCGTCTGTATCTTGTCCAGTCGGTATTTTTGTATATCCAGGTCGTTCTCCCTTTTTCCCTTTCTACGTCCGTGTTAAGTTTTAACATGACTGGTAAATGGTCGGAAGAAAGTTCATGTATTGTTTTTAGTTCAAGTATGTTTGTTATGTTTTTTGTAAGTGCTATGTCTAGATATGTCGGGTCTGTTGGGCTTCTGTAGCACGTTGGTTCTGTCGGTATTAGTAGTTGTATGTCGTTCTCGTCTAGAAATTGTCGTAGCACTAGTCCTATTTGTTGGAATATTGCCTCTGTACCATATTGTGTGTTTAGCGTTGAGATCCCCCAATGCTGACACTCTTGCGCCCTGCTCAAAAATGTGGGGGGGGGGGGAAGCTTATTATTAGATTGTTCACTAATTAATTTAATTGTTATGTGTTCTATTGTAGAATTAGTTTGTGGCATTTTAACATGTGCTATATTGTTTTTGATTAATAGGGCCACGCCCCCCCCCTCCCACTTGCATTTCTATCGTTCCTATGTACCTGATAAATTCTAATTTTTAAATTCATATTTTGACCTAATATAGTTTCAGAAATTGCAAGAATATCTACTTTGTACTTGACTAAAAAATTATTTAATTCACCTGATTTCCGAACTATACCGTTCGCGTTCCATGCAACAATATTGAGTGAGCTATGGAAGGTTGATATTATAATTATTAAGATTATCCCCCATTAGGGACATCATTAATGACACGCGTTTTTCTTGGGATCTAGCCTTCCTTAGCTCCCTCGTACAATCGTTTAAGAATCTTATAAACTTGTTTATATTAATTAAATTATTAAATTCCCTCCTCGCAGTAAATAGATTACTTGCCTGAGTCGTGCCAAAGCTTTCTGAGGGGGCGTTGCCTCGTTGTTGTGGTGGGTGGTTCCTAGCTGTTTGGTAGAATTGTCTGTCTTGGTGCTGTTCCGTGTCTGTTTCTTCGTTTTGGGGGTGAAATCTCTGGGGGTTGGTGGCTCGTTCTTGGATTCGGCTGATATTTGCCCTGTCAGCACTCGCTGCGGCACTTGCCCTGCCATTCCATGCATTTATTGTCGGGATTGGGGCGTCTTTGTATAATGGTTGGCTGGGTTTCTGCCTTGCCCGGTTATTCTTCTCTTTTTGGTCTAACTTGAAAAGATAAACCGGACATTGCTGGGTACGTTGATTTGTGTTCTTTTTCACAATTTATGCATTTTTGCATGCTGGGAAAGGTGCATTCTGCTGTGGGATGGGGTTGTGCACAATTTAAACAGTGTGTCCTCCTGAAGCAATTTGAGGTTGCATGTCCCCATTGCCCACACTTTTTGCATTAGATAACTGTTGTTGTCTGTCTTCGCCTTTCCCAGGACACTCTTACATAACTCAGGTATTTTATCTTGTCCAGTGTCGATAACTTTGTCGCCGTGTCCGTAACAACCATGTATAATGGACTGTATTTGGTCTTCAATAAATGTTTTTTGCGTTTATTCCGTGCTCGTCTTTCAGTTCAGTTTTTATGTCCTGTGCACAGGCCTGGACTGGGACTATTTGGGGCCCTCAGCTAAAACCTGTAAAGGGGCCGTCTACCGAGGGTTCTGGATGTTGAAAGTTAGGTGCTTGAAAATAATGAAAACGCATTTTTTTGGCACTTATAAAGAAGAAGAAATTCAGCTAGGTTTTTATACCAATATTATGATTTACGACTTTTGTTACCTTTATTATTCATTAAAATAAGAAATTCACAGTATTTTTAGGATACCACAATGCTACAAAACACATGCTGTAAAACTGCTAATAATTACAACGGAGTTCAAAATATAGTGCAGTATTTTATTCACCTCAAAGTATTAATAAATTATATCAAAATTATTTGTGTAATAAAAATAATGACAAACGGATTTTAGGGATTAGAAAAATAATACTAACATTTAAAAAAATCCTGTGTATTAACCAGTTTACAATGTTGTTATACTAGAATAGAAGGAGCTTAAATTAACTGAGATGATTCAACATTTTACTCCCCTAGGCCTAAAGTAACAGCTTCTTTGTAAGTAACGACAACAACGTAACTCAAACTCAACTCACAACACAGTAGCTTTAGTATATAAAGCTTTAGTTATAGGGCGAGATATAAACAGTTGTTGGACGTGTTCTACTTTTGGAAAATGTAATTTTTTTTGGAAAATGTGAACAAAACATTACCAATAACACAAAATAACTTCTAACAAGACAAAAACTTTTTTAAAAATTTTTTGTACGTTATGTGGGAGGCCATTTGAGGCCCCTGGCCAGTCCGGGCCTGCCTGTGCGTCTGGTAAGTAATCCAATCCCTTTACAATAAATGCATGGGTTTTTTCCTGTTGGGTAGTGTACGTGTGCCACTCAACTGCTTCTTCCTGTTTCCGTGCATTTTTGTAGTTCTGGTAGTCCAGTAACTCGTCTACGTAAATTATCGTGTTGTTCTTCGTGAATTTAATGGAGTATTTGTTTTTAATTGTTCGTTTCAGTTCTCTTGTTAGTTCTTCGTACGCTGTTTTGCTTTGGGCTACCCCTTTTAATATTATTGGGGGTGGTTTTTCAATTTTTGGTGTTTTTGTCGTTTTTGTTTCTGTTTGTTTTCTTGCTTGCTGCTTGCTTTGTATATTTTGTGTGTTATTCTTTCGTTTTTGTTGTGTTCTAAATGTTTGTAGTGTTCTCTCTGATATTTCAGACTGTGCTGTCGACTCGTTGTCAGTTTCCGCAATCGCCATGTCTGTGTCTTCGTCTGTTAATGGTTCAAATCTGTTGTATGTTGCTAAGGGTCTTGGCTTCAATATACGTTGATATTTTGTAGGTTGTTCGTCCCCTGATGTTTGTATTCTTAGCGTTTTTATTGGGTTTTTGGGTTTTATGACTATCGATTCCCCCTGGATTATTTGTTGTCTTTCCCTTTTTAGTTGTGTTTTTTCTTCTAAATTTGTGTTTCTGTTTGTGTTGTTTGTGTTATTGTCCGTGATGATTCCTATCAGTGTTGCTAACTTCTTTGGTGTTTGTCCAATGGGCGGTGTTAGTGGTATTTTGACTCTGATTTTGTGTTCATCTTTGAGATGATAGATGACTTCTGCCCTTAGTTTGTCTCTTGTTTTCTTTTCCTTGCATTTTTTGTAATATTCCTGACACATACGGCAATATCCTCTGTGTGTCATAATATATCGCAGTAGTGTTTTTGCAGGTCTATTTTGTCGCGCTGGGTCATGGCGGTCGCCAGCATGGCTGCTAGCAATACTGATAGCATCGTCCTCCTGCATTTCATGATAATTTATTATTTCGTCGTTCCTGTTTGTTTGTATTTGTAATGAGTTTTGTTGTTCCTGGGTGCCTACGGCACCCGCTTGTTCATTCATTGTGGGCGGGGCTTGTCCAGGTTTGTTCCTTGCCTAAGTTCAGTCGAAGGAATTTATGGTATCCGCGGAATGCGGTTTTTTGTTGTGCAGTGGCAGTGTTTTTTGTGTCTGTGTTTTATTAGCACAGCACTCACTGCACTTTCACTGCACCACAAAACTGCACGGTTTGTCTATTTATTTGTTTTTAGTTTATGTTTGTTTGATGTTTTTATTTTATTCAGGGGAGTTTTAATTTGCATAGGTATGATTCGCTTTCGTAATTTGACACTATCATTGACCACCGTCCGCATCAGATGATGATCAATAATAAACTCCAACAAGGGAATATTTAATATAAAAATGAAAAAAAATATTTAAAAGAAAAGGTTGTTTACGGGTATTAACTTTTCTTTCGAGTGGTAAACATTTTGTGGTATTTATAATATTGTAAATTAAAAGTAAAGCAAAAAAGAATGGAAATTGATAGTTTTTGTATTAAAAATTGGTATGTTATGGATAAAATAATGAATGATTTGCATTTACAAAAGGTGCGGTTATGGAAATGACAGTTTTTTTTTGTTTTCATTTATAGAGTAGGTACCTACATAATAATATAATTGATAAAAAGTGGAAATAGTTAAGAAAATGATGTATATAAATTATATTAAAATTTTTTGCGGTTTTGATAATTTTTAAAAATATTTCCGTAAGTTGAAAAGAATGGATATTGTTTTGTGGAGATTAAGAAAAAGAAAATTTGTGTTTTTACCAAAATATTTTTGAGATAAGATGAATGGTTGGACGGACGGAACGAATTTCTTGCATTTAAAAAAGTTGTGGTCATGAAAATGACCGTTTTTATGTATAGTGTTTGTTTAAATGGATTCGTCTGAATCTGCTGGTGATGGTGTTGGTGAGGGCGATTTGTTGTCGTCCCAGGTGGGAATTAACAATTTGTCTGATAATGGTTCTTCAACTGCCGACGGTTCTTCAACTGACGACGGTATTTGATTTTTAGCCAGTTTTTCTTCAGTAACTTTATTTTTAAAGGATATCATTTCGTTTAAAATTTCTTGTAGTTCAGAGATTTCTTCAGTTAGTTTTGTTTGTAGTCCTATATATATATTCATCCTAGTGAAGTCGTATGCGTCTGTCTACCCAAAGTTGGTAGATAGGAATTCAGTTCGTTTTGTAGTCTAATCGTCAGAGCTTTGGATTTTTTTAATGCTACGATAACTTTCATTGTGATGACGACGACGAAGATGAATGGATGAAGAGATATGCGATGTATTTTTGATGGATGTGCGAAATAGACTGATGCCGGCGGTATCAATTTTCGTCTTAAATATGATGTCCAACTCTTTTAGCAAGTTCCGCCCATTTAGTTAGCACTTTATGCTTGATGTTGATTGGTCGGTTAGGATGGTATAAGAAGGAAGGTTTGTGATTTTGTGTAAATAGTATTATTTTGTTTCTTTGTGTGTACGCATCAGCAGCAGCAGCAGTCAGTCCGACAGTCAGTCAGTGATGGAGAGTGCAGCCAGATTTAAAGAGCCTTCGACAAGTACAACTCATTACGATGATGATGTTCCTTTTGATAGCAGTGAAGAAGATTTGTTAAATTCCAGTTTTAACGAGAGAAGTTTCGATTACGTCATAGAGATGTTGATGAAAGATATAAAAGAAAAGGAAGCAATAAAGATGCAAGTAGATAAAATGGTTGCTTCTCATGAACGTGGTAAATACTATATGACAGAATTGCGTTTCAGATTAAAGGAATTGCAAAAATTAATGAAAGAACAATTATATCGTCTCAATAGGATGATTATTGAGACGGAGCAGTGAGATCATCAATAAATTAAAAACAGCTCTTTTTAGAGCTACAATATTTTTTTGAAAAGAAATTCGTTTGGGATATTATCATACTAGAAATGTGTGTTTATGTATTTTTAAAGAGATGCGTTTGCATTTTTAGTGAAAGGTATGAGGTAATAGAAATAAATGAAAAATTAATAGAAAGAATGCTAGATGTGTTTTGAGTTTATAATGTAATTAAATTTAAAAAACGTGGTTATACTTATGCTCATATCGTAAAAAAGTGGGTTGTTTATGTTCGCATATTGAATGTTGTCTTTATAAATATGGTTGTTTTTCCATGTTAATCGTGTCATTAGGTAATTTAGAAAAAGTGATGAAAATATTTAAGAAAATGGTTTATAGAAATTATAAAAAAAAAATATTGCGGTTGGAATAAGTTTTTAAAAATATTTTCGTAAGTCGAAGGATTAAAGGAAAAGAGAATCGATACCGTTTTGTTGTGGAGATTGAGAAAAAGAAAATTTGTGTATTTAAGAAACATTAGATTAGCTGAATGGATGGATGGACGGACGGAAGATTGAACGTTTCATTTTTGATGTATAATAAAAGAGTTTTTCATTTTATAGAAACTGTTTGAATAGTGAAAAATATTTGATTTTGAAAGTATTATTGTAAATGTAGTTTATATGGTGGCGCTCAATATTGGGATAGTAAATTGTTATTTTAGTGTATTTTTACTAAAAATTGGTATTGTATGGTAGCAAATAACGAATTTCTTGCATTTAAGAATGTTGTGGTCATGAAAATGACCGATTTTTGTAGAATGTGGTTACTCTTCGTAACAGTCTGGTCGAAGTTTATAAAGGTTTCCGTGTGCAGTGAGTTGTTCGGGATAATAGTGTTTCAATTCGGCAGAAATCCACAGTGTTGGTAAACATGGTATTGTCTCTTCAGTATTGATATCTTCTTGCATTACGATGTAATAGCAGTTTGTCTTCATTATGTAGTGATGTGTATTGTCTGGTTTAAAAGTCATTGGATAAAACCACATATTTCCAATTCGTTTTCTTGTAGGTACAGTAAGAAAATTTTTTGTTTCGGTATTGTAGGCGACGATTTCTTTTGGTTTGTTGTTTGTGGTCATCACAGTGTTCGATGCTTGTAAAAATGGTGTCTGTTGAAAAAGATGTTGTCTCGACGGAGGTGCGAATTTTTTCGATTTAAAACATTCTTTATTTCTTAACAATATTTTTACAATGTCAATCTATTTACATAACATAATAATATATATTATTTGGATTCTCCAGTAAGCGTGCTAACTGGGACACGGCAACGAGGCAACGCCCCGTTTGGGCAGGTGCTGGCCCTTGGTAAATAGGATTTGACTTTCTATTTTTCTGGGTCGGCAAGTTCCAGAGCAATCTTTTATCGCCATGAAAGAGTTTTTCCGCTTTCGCTTTGATTAATTCATGATTTTGCTTTTATTAATAGTTTTATAATTTTGCAATTTATTTCACTGGAAAAACGGTTCGAAAAAACCAGCTCTAGTTACTCAGGTCACTGTGTAGCTTTTGCCTAATTTTGGCTTTAAAATTTATTTGCAGATCGCTAGGATGATAATTTTGGGAGTGGGCGGGACTTACTCCCGTGGTACAGAAAAATGGTGTTGCTGTCTTGTCCGTCTGTTTGTGTCTTTTCCAATTTATTTGCAATTTATTTAAAAAGTGGGCGTTTACTATTTTGTATCTATATTTCGCTTATGCTATAATTTGGTTGCTATCTATGCATTTTGTATCATTAGCTCCTTTTATGGTATTTATACTTATGCGGGTTGTTGGATTATTTTTATTTTATTTTATTACTTTACTTTTTGATTAATTAATTTATTTTACCTGTTTTGCAAATAAATTGGGAGTCTATGGTATATTGGTCTGTAAAATGGGTCGTCTTGTTCTCGTATGTTTGTTAAGTCTCTTGTAGTCTTGCGTTTTGTGGCTGTGTCTCCTAAAATTGTTGTGATATTTCAAAAATGTGTTCTTTAATGTACTGTACGTTTGTCGCTTGGTGCATGTATCTTAGTGGGGTGCGTCTTGTTTCTGATAGTATCTGTCTTAATGCTATATTCTGTAATTTTTGCAATCTGTTGTATTGTGCTTCTGAGATTCCGCACCAGATTGGCGCCGCGTATGTCATTATGACTGGTCTGATAATTGATGTGTAGGGGAGAGTAATGCAAAATGACATAGAAGGCAAAACGACATACCGACTGTTTCTCGGCGCTTTTGGAGGAATATGTTTTCTGTGTATGGCAACACTTCGACTGTAGTATTATCTGTGCCTTAAGTTGCGGTAGAGACGTTGGAAGTGTTTTCCGTTGTTGTTATATTAATTAGTTTAAAAAATGCTTTTCAAGATCAAGGTAAGTTGAAAATCGTCATGATACATTTCTTACTAATTCTAGTAGCAAATTGTTTCTTGGTTGTCTACAATACTTAGTATTTTGTGCCTTTCTATTACCGTTACATACGACCAACTACTTAAACATTATAACATACAAATTGACATAATCTTGTGCATAAAACATTAAGGCAAAACGACATATGGGGTGTGTCATTTTGCCTTACATGAATATACGGAGTGTGGTGGTTTGTTAATTTCATAACTTTGTACTTCAGATGGTATCTAATTACAAGAAAAAATAGAATCGATAATCCCGGTCCAGTGAAGACATGCAAAAGGCAATAGAAGCGGTAAATGATAAAAGGATGGGATGAAAAAAAAGCATCTATTACGTTCAATGTGCCTCAGGCAACATTGCGGAGACGCTCCCAGAGAAAAAATGTCGGTGCCCGTGGTGTAACAAAATGTCTCGGTCGCTTTAAGAAGTCACTCAGTGTTGATTTGGAACAAAGTTTGATCAGACATATATTAGATTTAGAATCAGGACTTTTTGGCCTAACGACTTATGACTTAAGAGAACTGGCATACACACTGGCCGAACGCAGTGGATGTTAGCACCAATTTAATAAAACTAAAAAGAATTCTAGTAGGCAATGGGTTTACAGCTTTATTTCTCGGAATCCAAACATATCGTTAAGAGTTCCTGAAGCGACCTCAGCTGCAAGAGATCAAGCCTTTAATAGGTCTTAGGTTCAGACTTATTTTAAAAAGTTGGAAGAAACAATCAATGCTTGCAATGTCGCCTGTGGGCCCATACAGAATGAGCTGGGGTATCTAAGAAGACAAAACAATTCATTTGTGAAGCGTGCCAAGATAAGTGCTTCAACAAATAAATATAAAGAAATAAATAAAATGAATATGTCATTTTGCCCACTATGTTAGGCAAAATGACACACTTGCTGTTTTTTTTTGGAAAATTTGTAATATTTACATACCATTTTTTTTGTTAGTTCATATATGTACTTTGTTTACTTAATAAATAAATGTTATGAAATTAGCGTCCTATTTCTAAATCCAGGTAGGTAGGTGTTTGTGGGTTTAGGACAATAAAACAATTCCTCTAAATTAAAAAATTGCCGACGTTTCGACCTTTATTAGGTCTTTCTCAAGGCTATTTTACAAAGTCGAGGAACATAAGTCGAAAACAATTGTTAAAATCATCTCCAGACGGGAACACACATTACAAACTGACATGGAACAAATTTGTTCCATGTCAGTTTGTAATGTGTGTTCCCGTCTGGAGATGATTTTAACAATTGTTTTCGACTTATGTTCCTCGACTTTGTAAAATAGCCTTGAGAAAGACCTAATAAAGGTCGAAACGTCGGCAATTTTTTAATTTAGAGGAATTGTTTTATTGTCCTAAACCCACAAACACCTACCTACCTTAATAAATAAAGTATTAAAAAACCTAAAGTACCATTTTTAATGAAAACCGAAGTAAGTATTTATCGGTGATCTTTAGAAAGTATGTCATTTTGCCTTACTCTCCCCTATATTGTTAGTTTGTTTGTCGGTAAAAGAAAGGATCCATGTCTCATTAGTTTTTGTAGTTGTCGTGCTGCTGTATAGTATTTTGTAATTATGTTTGTTATGTGTGGTATAAAGTAAAGTCTACGGTCTAGCGTCATTCCTAAGTACTTTAGTTTGTCTGTCGGTACTATTTCTTGGTTGTTTATTGTAATATGTTGATTAATGTGAGTGTTTGTGATCTTGCGTGTTATGACCAGACACTCACATTTATCTTCATTTATTTGCAACTTTCACTTTTTGTACCACGGGAGGAGGATATTCAGGTGGTTGGACAAGTGCTGCCTGGCCACATTTGCGTAGAAATAACTTGCGTATAGGAGTACGTCGTCCACAAAAATGGCCAGGTTTGAGTTCGGGAAAGACGGGATGTCTGCCGTGTAAAGATTGAAGAGGGGTGCAGCCAGTGTTGTGCTCTGCTGCAGGCCCGCGTGAAGCTTTACCGGGGAGGATAGACTTTTGTTCACTCTTACCCTCAGAGATCTACCATTTATATATGAGTGTATAAGAGTAATGAGGTGTAGTGGAAATTCATGTATTGTTATTAATTTGTGTATCAGTCCATTGAACCAGACGCTAACGAAGGCGCGCCGTATATCCAGGGCCAGGAGCACAGTGTTTTGCTCTTTATTTATTTTATCTATTGCCTTTTACACTACGTGTGCGACTAGCAACACTGCACCCCTGCGATCCCTGAACCCGAATTGCTCCTCCGGTATCCTCTGGTCCAATTTTGAGTTTTTTGTGTATTACTTTCTCCGCAACCTTTCCAAGACAGCTTAGAAGGGCGATTGGCCTGTATGAGCCGGGTTCGTTTTTCGGCTTTCCGCTTTTCAATACAGGCACTATAATCGCCCTCTTCCACTGGCTCGGGAAGTGCTGCAGGGGAAAGGTAGTGTTGATTATGTAATGAAATTGTATGATAGATCTCCTTGGTAAGTTTTTTATTAATATATTTGAGATCTCATCTCCCCTCCATTTGTTGTTTTTTAACTCTCCGCAATTACTTTACACAACTCCTGTGGATTTGTATACAGGGTGGGTAAAACTTGGGGTGGAATAGGGTATTTTTTATTTACAAATTTATTGACGAGTTTAGTTATAATATTTTGTTCTGGCATGGTGTTGGGTGTTCCAGCGCACATTGTTGCGTACTGGTCCGCGAGTGTTTGTGCTTTTTGTCGATTACTTTGTGGTTCCTGGGATGAGATGGGATTTCTTCCCTTTTTGTTTTGGTTTTTCTAACCAGGGTCCACAAAGAGTTGTCTCTTGTCGATACGTTAGTGATTATGCTTGTCCAAGTGTTGTTTTTGTATTGTGCTATACGAAGTTTAATTTCGTTTTTAAGTTCATTTGTTAATGTTAAAATAGACTGGTGCCCGCCGCACCGAATTTTGTCTTAAAAATGATTTCCAACTCCCTTAGCAAGCTCCGCCCACTTGGCTAGCATTTGGTGCTCGACGTTGAACGGATGGAGTATTGAACGTTTTATTTGGGACACATAGTAAAATAGGTTTTTATTTTTTGTAGAAATTGTTTTAAAAGATAGAATTATGTGAAAATCAGGTTGTTTTTATGTAGATAGGTGTTAAATAATTTAAAAAAAAAGTAATAAAGAGAATGGACACCGTTTTGTTGTGGAGATTGAGAAAAAGAAAATTTGTGTATTTACGAAAATTTTTTAGATTAGTTGAATGGATGGACGGACGGACGGAATATTGAACGTTTCATTTTTGATGCATAATAAAAAAGTTTTTCGTTTTGTAAAAACTGTTTGGATAGTGAAAAATGTTTGATTTCGAAAGTATTATTGTAGATGTAATTTAGATGGTGGCGCTCAATATTGCGATAGTAAATTGTTATTTTAGTGTATTTTTACTAAAAAGTGATATTTTATGGTAGCAAATAACGAATTTCTTGCATTTAAGAAAGTTGTGGTCATGAAAATGGCCGATTTTAGTTTCACAAGTTTCATATAAATACGATTCCTCTAATGGAGCCACATCTAAAAGGTCCTATGCACTTTTAACCTAACTCTTCAAATAACCGAAATATTTTCAAAAGTTGTCACAACCTGGAAAAATTTCGAAATTTTGAGTCATTTTTAAAAAAATTCCTAATAATTGAGTAGAAATCCTTTTCGTCAATATTATCGCTTTTTAGGAGTTACAATGTGAAGCGGCATGGAGATTATATGAATTTAAGTTACACGATAGATCTCATAGTGTGATGTTATTGCCGGTGCATTTACCCGGTTTTAGGGATATCATTATCGACGAATTGGACGATACGGAAAATATCGAAGCAATTGTCGAAAGGAAATCGAAGTTGGAGGCTTATTTCGAATTATGTGCTTCTAATATTTCAGCACGACTGCAGGGGCGGTTCTACGGGGGGGCCTGGGGGGACCCAAGACCCCCCAACATTTCTGAAAAACTATAAAATTCATGTCACTGATAAAAAAAATTTCGAGTGCTTTATTATTTACATAATTTGATACAATTTGGGCATGATCCTAAAAAATTTTGGGCTGCGGCGTTATTTGCTTGCGAAGGCTACTAAAAATTATGGCTGCGCCTAGTGGCGTATATAAGTGGAGGGGGGGGGGGGGCTGCCGGGCTGCATTTTCATCTCACGCATGGACTCTTAATTTAAATCTTTAAATATTGTATTCTTGGCTTAGATTACAAAGGTCTTGTAGGAAACGTTTAGCTTTTAAACTTGTCCTTTTAAATGTCCTGTTTTATATAGAGATTAAGGTTTCACACGCATGTCGTTTTAGTTATTGATTTATGATACAATTTTAAAGGAAAACGAGTAAAAAGAATAATATTTTATAGAATTATTCTATTATATACTTGTCTGTTCCGTTTTCCCTTTTTTTGAGCTATTTTAAATCAACAAAAATATAACCCAATGCAATAAAATATTTTTACATCAAAATAATTAGGTATTTATTTCTTAAGAAAAAAATTAAAGTAAACATTTCAATTGAAACATTTTCTATGGAAGAAGTGTGATAATTTATAATAAAAAAAATAGTGCGGGATGAAATGAGAATGCTTTATTAGGAATATACATATACGGCACTTAAGAAGGAGTATTTCGAAATTTAAGCATTTGCACCAAAAACTGCTCTTAGATTTACGCTCCTAAAATACATGATTTCTGAAAAAATCATCAATTTTGGCGTGGTGAGCGATATTTACTTTTTTTTTTAATCATGAAAAACCGAGCCCGGAAAACGCTGGTTAGAGTCATACATACGTCTTATGTTAAAATTTTGGATTCACACCAATATTCATATTTTTCACAATAATAAAAAGTTTTTTTTTTTAAATAAAAGGAATATCAAAAAAAGAACATTAAAAAAAAATTTAATCCAACCCATGCAAAGGGGGAGAGGTAATAATTTAATTTTCGAAATTTGATAGTTGTTAGGTGAATTTTAAACGAACTTTGGGCGTGGCCCCGAAAATTCTGAAAAGTCTTTTTTGCGTATATTATTATTGCATGTGCGAGGGGCTACTTCGTTTGAGTATTTAAAAATTGTAGATGGTTATGTGTGTGAAAGCTTTAAAGAGGCGTGTCATCGTAGAAATTTATTAAATAATGCTGTGAAGTATGATAGATGTATGAATCTATGAGGCAAATGCCTTATAGATTAAGGAAGTTGTTTGCTACGATTTGTTTTATTATCGAGGCACAAGATGTGCTTCAAATTGTGGGATAAGTATAAATATGATCTTATTGATGATTATAGGAGAAGGGGGTCCAGTCTACGTGATGCGATTCGCCAATGTGTTTAAGTGATTGATGTTATATTAAATCGGGGTAGGGAGGGATGTTCATTAAGTAGGTTTTAAATTATTGAATTTAACGAACATACGTGCACTTAAGGCGTCAAGTTGGTGTTAAAATCGCTCGTGAATATTTTACATTTTTCAACAGTAATAATAGGTTTTTAATTAGTGTAATTTATATAGTCAAGTGGTTTGACCCACGAAGTTTTTAATATAACTATTCTAGCCGCGAAAATCAATCGGATATAGCGAAAAACCTTATAAACGTGAAAAATATTTTATATTTTACAAACTGGAACTATAAAAAGTGCTTGTTCTTATCAGCTGCAAAATAAACATTCAATGCCCATCAAAAATTTGACGGAGGGAATTTCCTTTCTTTGTGTTGATAAATTATTTATTGTGTATGGTTTGTGGATTTCCTATTTTGTTATTTGCAATCTGCATTAAATTATTTATTAACAGAGTGCATTCAGGCAATGAGATCCAAAATAAAACCTACTCCTCCAATATGTCGAAAAATAGTTGTTTTGACTGATGACTATTGTAAATACTTCTATGATCTCTTAAAGAAGAGTCTAGGAGAGAGTGTTGAAGTGCAAATTGCTTCAAAACCAGGGGCATCATTGACAAATATAATTTTAAACTGTGACTGTATATTAATGGACTTACAAACAATGATTATGTGATAGTTTTAATAGGTTCAAGCATTCGGTCATTTTCTTTACATGATATTACTCTGCTGGCCAATAAATGTTTTTATACTAACTTAATTCTTTGTACGTCTCCCGCCGGGTATGGCGGCTTTGGGTGTGATTTCTCTACTGAATGTTTGAACAGGGATCTAAAAAGATATGTTTTAAATTTAAGGCAATTTTCTAGTAATGTAGGTTTAATTGATTTATGTGATAAATTTAATTTTAGACACTACTGAAGTAATAATTATTATTTCTCTTTCTTATTATTAATCTGGTTCTGGCTCTGACCAACTTTCATATAACTCCTGGTATTTGTAATTTAATTCAACTAACTAAGGGCTCAATTTCTCCACCGTTAGATAATCCTGAATGTAACAACCCAGTGACAACCAGTTACAATATCTCTGTTGAAGTTGCAGGTTCACGTGTGGCACTTGATGCACTGACAAATTTGTGATTGTGTGATGGGATTGCAACGGAGGTTGACCCTAGAATTTACTTGAGAAATATCTCTGTTGTTTACTCATTTTTTCTCACTCCTACAACTCCTGAGGAAATAAGGGATACATTTTATACTCTTAAAAGTAGAGACTCTAAGGGCTGGGATGAAGTGTCACTTAGGATATTTCTGTTATTACCCATTAAAGCACTGGAAGCACTTTCAGGTGCAATAAATCATTCTTTTCAATCGGGAATTTTCCTTTCATGTTTAAAAATGGCGACAGTGTTGCCTATATTTAAAGGGGGAGATCACAATTTGCCAACAAACTTTAGACCAATTTCACTGCCGCCCACCCTTTCAAAGATTGTTGAAACGTTAGTGAAGAAACGTCTTCAGAGTTTTCTGTGTAGGTAAAATTTGCTCTCTGATGAACAGTTTGGTTTTAGGGGGGCTAGGAACACCAGTGATGCTATTTTTTCTTTTTTGGACAAGCTATATTTGGGACTTAATAAACGTGACGTTGCGCAGCGGTGTTCTGTGACTTTTCGAAGGCTTTTGATTGCGTTAATCACAGGAAGCTTAAGAAGTATGGTATCAGGGGGGCTCACTGGCGTGGTTTGAGTCATACTCCAAAGGGTTAACTTTAAGAATGCGTTTTCGGAGCAGCGAACAATTTCATATGGCGTACCGCAGGGTACTGTTTTGGGGCCACTGCTTTTTTTGATTTACATTAACGATCTTACTAAAGTTGATATCAGGGGTTTTCTCACGTTGTTCGCTGATGACGCCACAATTTTATGGATGGACAGGGACACTGAACAATTAGAATTAAATATTTCTGAAGATCTACAGAAGATTAAGGATTGGACAGATGCAAATGGATTGTCCTTTAATATTTCTAAAACAAATATTATACAGTTTAAATGTCATTTTAATAACATTTCCATAGCAGGACAACCCATTGAAGAGCAAAGCGAAACTAAATTTTTGGGGCTGTATATCGACAATAAACTCAAGTTTGATTCGCGCGTCTTACAACTTAGGAAGAAAGTTGCTTCAGGCTGTTTTGCCATAAGAGTTATTGTCGACGAGCAGGATGGATCCATAGTTCGGAATGCATATTTTGCATTGATAGAGTCCCGTTTGCGTTATGGCATTTCATTTTGGGGTAGTTGCTCTCAGTATTTGTTTAATTATATGTTTATTTTACAGAAGAGAGCTTTGCGGTATATGTTCAGGATTTTAACTTTGATGTGTTTATTTTTGTTAGAGTCATCCTGTTTGGTCTATAGAAAGCATAGGGAAGAATTGGGAGCGGTCTCGGCATACAATACGCGTCAAGCGTTTAATCTTAATTTACCTATACCTACATCTACTCAGGTATATAAGAGTATTGTTTATCAGAGTAAAATAATCTTTAACCACCTCCCAGAAGGATTAAAAAATATCCAGTGTGAAAGAAAATTCCGGGTGAAACTTAAGAATATTTTTATAACTAAAGCCTACTATACACTGGGCGAATTTTTTGATGACACTATTGACCTTTAGGCACTGGATAGATATAGTATTATTTATTTTACAGCGTTAAATTTTCCTTTTGTACTTTTTAGTGTTGATTTCATATTATTTGTTTAACTTTAGGTTAGCTAATGACACGTTTTTTAGAACTATATGTAATACGTCTCTTAATATAAGACATTGTCTTAAACAATAAAGCTTTTTTGATTTGATTTGATTTGATGACGACGCTTTTATTCTTGCAGAGGAAGAAGGGTTTGTCAGCATTGATATCGGTGATTTGGATAGGGGGGAGGGTGGGGGATGAAGTAGATGTTAGGAATAATAGTATTTCTTACGATATCGAACGTTTAAATTTAGATCAAAAAATTGTATTTTGCAAAATAATTAAAGCTATATCTGTATCTACTAATTATGGTCCTATGCCGTTTGAATTTTATGAGGCATTAGATGACGTGCCTGCAGAAATATTAACTGAAAAAGCGTCGTCGTCGTCTTATTATAGTTTTTACTTAGATGGACCTGGTGGCACCGGAAAAACGTATCTTTATAATACACTGATTAATTATGTTAATCGTGTAATGGTTAAAAAACCATATCTGTAGCTTGGACGGGTAATTTGTTAATTAGCGGTCAAACGGTTCATCGAGCGTTTAAGCTACCATTAGATTTGGTTGAAGGAAAGGTTTCCGGTTACCCATTGGAACATAGGAACATAGAACTTCGTAATGTAGATTTAATTGTGTGGGATGAAGCTCCGATGACACCACGTATTGCTATCGATTGTGCAGATAGATATTTTAGGGATTTAATGGGTAAAAAGACTGCGTTTTTTGGGGGAAAGTGTGTCGTCTTCGGAGGTGATTTTCGTCAAATTTCATCAGTAGTTAAGTGTAGTTTTAGTGATAGTAGAAATTCGATCGTAGATGCGTGTATTAAAAAGGGTTCATTTTGGGCATCAATTACTTAGTTGGCTTTGAAAATTAATATGCGTACTTTACGCCTGCCGTCGCCGCTGGAGTTGTGGATGATGATGATGAAAATATGAATATTAATTTTAATGAAATGAGAATTTTCGGATCGTCGTATGCCGATTGGTTGTTGAAATTAGGCGAACGAACGTTGTCATATGTTAATATGGCTGGAATAGCATACGCTCCGAAAACCTTAATTGAAGTACCTAATCGGCTATTAGTTAATTTCCTTGAAGACTTAATTACGTTTGTTTATGGAAATTTTCAAGACACGTTATATGGCGATCGTGGTATATTGTGTCCTACAAATGAAGTAGTTAATGAGATTAATGAAATTATGTTAGATCGATTACCTGGCGGCGAAGTTACATCGTATTATAGTATAGATGAGTATCATCATGAGGCCGAAGATGATTTTCGTGTTCCTTTGGATGTTGTTCATGCTGTTAACGTTCTGTCGTTACCGCCTCATGAGTTACGACCTAAAGCGGGGGCGGTAGTGATGTTGTTACGTAATATTGATGTAATGGCGGGACAGTGTAATGGAACTATAGGATGAGAGTAGTGTCTTTAGCTAATCAATTTGTAGAGTGTAAATTGCTTTCTGGTTCGTCTAAAAGTCAAATCGTGTGGATTCCGAGAATAAGAATGTCCGCGAGGGATACAATGTTGCCGAGACCATTGTATCGACTGCAGTTTCCTTTACGTTTAGCTTTTTCGATGACAATTAATAAATCGCAAGGTCAAACTCTGAAAAAGGTTGGATTATATCTGAAAACTCCATCGAAACAAGTAGTAAACAGGGGAAATTTCGTCCAAAATCGAATAAAAGATATACTTCAAATATCGTTTTTTATGAAGTGTTGGCAGCTGAAAAACGTGCTGTTACGCGAATTGACCCTATCAACGATGTAGAAAGTAATTTTAATGATGATGATGACGATATGCAAGTCGATTTGTCAATGGCGGCTTTTGACAATTTTGTTGATAATTTGGAGGATAATAATAATAGTGTAGGAGGAGGAGGAGGAGGAGGAGGAGGAGAAGGAAGAGGAGGTGATGTGTCTATGGTGGAGGCAGAGGCGGCGGCGGCGACGGTGTTAGTTGATTGTAATGTGCAGACGGAAGGAGGTAATGTTGGCGGCGGCGGCGGCGGTGGCGTCGTCGTTAATGAAGGTGGATTTGATATAGATGATCCATTAGATTATTTAATAGAGCAAGATGATTTAGGTTTGATATCGGATGATTCTGATGAAGGTATTACAAACGAGTTAAGAATCTATACTCCTCATTTTACCAATGAGGAATTAAGGGATCGTATAAGTAGAAAAGTAAAAATCGATCGAAAAGTAAAAAATAATAAAATTTTGTAAGATTGATATTAAATTAAGTTTTTATTGTGTATTTATTTTAAAGATATTATGTGAAAGTATAATAAATACTTTAGAATAAATTTTATGTTTAAATGAAATGTAGTAATAGCTTGGTATTTCAAGCATGTGAATTATTACGTTAAATTCAGTTAGAAGTGAAACCCACTGGTTCGTAACAATGTGTTTATTACGGAAATAGATGTACATTATATCGTTAAAACAGAACTTGAAAAATAAACCTTAAAAAACTATTAGCTGTCAAAAAATGTTTGTCAATTAATTACAGGTAACACCTGTATCGCCATTACGGTAAAGGGTAAGGTAAAAGAACTCTAGACGCTTAAATTTGCAACAAAGCAGAAGTACTGGCAGTAGAGAAGGCGGTCAATATCCTGCAAGAACACCTTGGCCTGGGAGTAGCCTCGTCAATTACCATCTTCAGTGATAGTCAGGCGGCGATTAATGCAATCTATTCCAGCAGCGTTAAATCAAAGCTCGTAAAGCTATGCCGCAACAATCTATGCACACTTGGCAACCAACATCGGGTATGTGCTGGGTTCGTGGACACTCCAAAATAGATGGCAACGAGGCTGCCGATGCGCTCGCAAGAGGGGGCGCAGGCATGCCAGCTGATCTAGCAGACAATACAGTGAACAAACCACTGGGATTGGTCAAAGGGGAGATTGACTACACGGCCAAGCAGTTTACACAGAACAGATGAACAGAGTTGACAACCTGTAGTACATCCAGGCAACTGTGGCCCACATTCGATAAAAAGAAAACCGCAGAGCTATTGAGACACAGTCGAAAAGACGTGAGAAATATTACTGTGGTTGTTACCGGACATTGCCTCTTCGGTAGACATGCCGAACGTATGCAAATACCCACTAACGACTTCTGCAGAAGTTGCAGAGATGAGGAAGAGGAAGAAAGTATTCAACATTTTTTGTGTGAATGCCCTGGCCTCGCAAGAAGAAGGTTCACTACTCTGGGTGAACCATCTTTCGATAGCCTGGAGGAACTAAGCAACTTACAACTTGGACGGCTGAGCAGGTTTCTGAACAGTAGTGGCTGGTTTGAATGAGTTGTTAAAATTATTCTGCGGTGTACGTCGCACTAACCATCAGAGATCTGATGAAGGTGGGTTCTACGGAACACGTGTGGTATCACAACGGACCTAATTAGGACTACGTGAGACTGTTTGGGTCAGAACCAAAGGTCTGCCACTCTTACCTAACCTTTTTGTTTTGCCTTTTCTTTTGTGTATATTTTATTTTTTATTATTCATCTTGCAATTAAATTTTTTTTTTGTTGTCTGTGAGGTTAGTAAAACGAAATATAATAAGTTATGGTAGTAGTGTGTTTTTTGTTTTCAAACTTTTAAGAAATATTATGTGCAATGTATTATGTAAATGGAATTGTAGTATTTTAGTGTGATATATCTTAGTTTTTTATATTATTGAATTTGTAATATCTTAGGGTGGTTGATGTATTGAAAAAAAGAAATTACTTAAATGATATTGATGTGTACATATATTAAGAACATTATTATGTGAAAGTATAATAAGTAATATTTTATTGTAGATACAATAAGTAAATGAACTTGTAGTATTTTAATAGTTTTAAGGGTAATAATAAGTATAGTATAAATTGAATGATCGTGGTGAGCTATATGATAAATATAATGATCGTGAAAGGGTTGAAGTTTTTTAGAAACAATTAGCAATTGCTAAGAACTTATTATTTTTGGGATGATCCGTAATTATTATGAAAAAATAATACATGCTAATTTAGGTTATTTTGAAATTGTGGTATAAAGTATTAATGATATTAAGGGTAATTTGGTGAAAGATGAATGACTAATATAGATGAAATGTAATTGTAATATTTCAGTGTGATATATCTTAGTTATTTATATTATTGAAATTGTAATATCTAAGTGTGGTTAATTTGTGGTAGTGGTTGTGTTAGCAAATTATTAATTGTTATGTAGGGTATGTTAATTATTTTTATCGTGAAGTATATTTGAATATATGTTTTGATTATTGCGTTTTTTCTCCCATATTAGTAGGGTTGGCGTTTCTTCCTTCAAATATATTAGTTAATATGTTAATGTGTATTTAAAATATCTTAAGGATACTAGTGATCACTAGTATTATGTAAGAGTATGATGATGAATAGGTTTAAATAAGAAAATTTAAAAAAAAATTTAAAAAAAAACAAAAAAAAAAAATTAAAAAAATAATGACAATGTATGTATATTAAGGTAAAAAGAATTGGATGTGGTTGCTTCTTTCTTTTTGGCAATCGATTATTAAAGATAAAATATAGATTATTATGCAGAGTAGTGTGTAAATGTATATATAATCGATTGTCCGTTATTGTTTTCGATAGAGTGTGTTTTTTTTTAAATATTAATTAAATAGTGTGTTTTGAAGGTCGAAAACTGTATAACGCTGATGAGTTAACAAGAAGATATATATACATAATGAAAATATTTTTGTTATAGATATGTTAATATTGTAGAAATAGAGATTGTATATTTTGTATTTTTAGAATTTGAGTGGTGCGCGCTTGGTATACGCCAACTTAAGGATTAATATGATAAATATATTTGATTCGTGTACTAGATCGAGTAAACTATAACATGAAGAGAAAGAGACAATACTATATTTATTGTTTTTTTTTGTGGATCAACACAACAACAATCAGTAAACGGTAACATAATCACTGATTGGTAACATAGTTACTGATTTCTGACATCGTCACTAATTCCCGACATCGTCACGAATCTATGTTGTTGGCGGAAAAAGTTTGTCGTATGCCAAACGCGCATTCAAGTCTATAATTGATTTGTAGCGATCGACCGATTAAAAATATTCCAAATTGGTTTTTACCACTGACGTTGTAGCGACTGTGGTTATCATGGCGTTCTCGATGTTTAAAGAGTAGAAAAGGGATAAGTGTTGTCCCTGTCTTCACGTTCATTGAGAAGGACATGATTTAAGCGTTTCTTGTACCGTGTGACGAAATAATTTAAAAAGAGAGGTTAACTGAAGGTATAACCGCAGTAATTACCGATCCATCACTCCAAATCGCTTTTTCTTTCTAACCATAAACGACGGCAGCGAGTAACCCGACAAAGTAGGGCTGGCGGTTAGGTCGTTGGACGGATTTTGATGAAATTTTGACATGTTTCTCTAACTTTTCGAGGCGGATAAGACCTCGATGCAAAAATCGGTACATACGATCTTGGAAAAAAGTTTTTTTTGAAAAATCGGGAAAATGGACTTTGTGACGGGTGGATGGTGTTGTCGGGAAGGTCGAGAACTGGGGAAAAATGCAAATTATGTCACCTGTCAAAAATAACAGGTATAGTGTTTGCGCGGCGGTGACAAATTTTGAGACGAAAAAAAGGATGGGATCGGATAGAGGGAGGGGTGGGCACTCTGACACATTTTTGAAAAAAATTCACCTGTCAAATTTTGACAGGTGCTGTCAATGTCAAATTGGACAGTACAGAATTTCGAAAAATTTAATGGTACCCAGAGGTAGCTTGGGGGGAGTGGGTTTGAGGAAAAATATTGGAAATATTCGCCTGTTAAAATTTGACAGGTGTCAAAGAGAAGTCGTTGGCAAAAGGGATTTCGACGAAACAAAGTATGTGGTCGGATAGAGTTTGACGTGGAAAATTCAAAAAAAATTGTTAAAAATGTTTCCTGTCAAAATTTGACAGGTGCTGTCAAGGTCAAATGTGACAGCGAAGACTTTTGACGTATTTTATGGTATCGATGGGTCAATTGGGTCGTGCGGAGGTGGGAAAAATTTTTAAAAAAATACACCTGTCAAATTTTGATATTTGACAGGTCTAAAATCGAATTGAGAAAATGAGTATTTTGGTGACGGAAACGTGTACGTACGTCGGCGGGGGGGTTTGGGGAAGCAATTTTTTTGGTCGAAAAGTGACAGCTGTCAAAATTGAAATTTAGTATAAATGAAAATTTTATTATACGAATGCTCTCAGCTTGTAGGTGGGATTTGAGAAAAAATAAGAAAGGAAATGAAATGTCACATTTTGACAGGTGTATTTGACAGGTGTCAATGTATAATTGACAGTTTAGGTTTTGTGGTGAAAAAAATTGGTAGGTATGATGGAGGGGGAGGTTCGTGGAAGCAATTTTTTTTGTTAAAAATTGACAACTGTCAAAATTCAAATTTTATTTTATATAAAATTGACTTATAGAAATGCTTGTAGAGCATAGGTTAGATTTAAGAAAAAATAAGCGAAAAATTCAATTGTTACATTTTGACAGGTGTATTTGACAGGTGTCAATGTATAATTGAAAGGATGGGTGTTTTGGCGTAATAAAAGTTGAGGTAAGATGGAGGGAGGTTTGTGGACGTTAATTTTTTAATTCAAATGTGACAGCTGTCAAAATTAAAATTTTATTTTATGGAAAATTGAATTATAGGGATGCTTTTAGGGCGTAGGTTAGATTTAAGTAAAAATAAACAAAAATTTCAACCGTGACGTTTGGGAAGGTGTTTTTGACAGGTGTCGTTGTCGATAGTAAAATGAATGAATGTATATGGCGAAATAAATGGTATATTGGTGGATTTACCGTGAAAATTGTATTTAAGCAGGTTTGTGTCGTGTCCACAGGTTATCGAATATATAGATCAAATTTAATATGGGTTTTTGTAGAAAGTTAAATTGTCGGTATGGCAAAAAATGTTAAATAGAACGTACAAAGTAATATTCTTGAAGTACGGTCCATTTAAAAATTATTTGGAAATTTTGTAAAAAAATTTCAAAAATTTCAAAATTTGTCGAGGTTTTGACAATTTTTGAAAATATCTTGGTTATATGAAGGGTTGGGTTAAAAGTGAATAGGACTTTTTTAGAAGTGGTTCTATTAGAGGAATCATGTTTATTTGAAACTTTTTTTTCTAAAGTCTAGCGTTTCTGAGATATTTGAGGTTTTTTGAAATCCATAAATTGTTAATTATTGTAGAAACGGTAAGAGATATGAAAAATACCTTCAAATGCAAAAGGTACATTTTGATCAGATACAACTTTTGTGTTCTATGCGCTTTGGTCGTATCATGCATGGTTTCGGAATAATAAGCAAAAGAGTGATTTTTCTAAAAATTTCCTGACCATGTATGCAAAAATTTAGGAAAATTGAAAATCGATCTAAATCCGGAAAATTGTGTGGGAATGCATAGATGGGTGTTGGGTAACCCTTAAAGAGCGATAACATTGACGAAAATGGCTTCCACTGAAATTTTAGTAATTTTGTAAAAATGTCCCTAAATTTTGAAATTTTCGAGGTTTTGACAACTTTTGAAAATATCTCGGTTATTTGAAGGGTTGGGTTAAAAGTGAATAGGATCTTTTAGAAGTGGCTCGTTTAGAGGAATCATGTTTATTTAAAACTTTTTTTTTTAAAGTCTAGCGCTTCTGAGATATTTGAGGTTTTTTGAAATCTATAAATTGCTACTTATTGCAGAAACGGTAAGAGATATGAAAAATAGCTTCAAATGAAAAAGGTACATTTTGATCAGATACAACTTTTGTCTTTTATGTGCTTTGGTCGTATCATGCATGGTTTCGGAATAATAAGCAAAAGAGTGATATTTTCAAAAATTTCCTGACCATGTATGCAAAAATGTAGGAAAATTGAAAATCGATCTAAATCCGGAAAATTGGGTGGGAATGCATAGATGGGCGTTGGGTAACCCCTAAAAAGCGATAACATTGATGAAAATGGCCTCCACTGAATTTTTAGGAATTTTTTAAAAAATGACTTAAAATTTTGAAAGTTTTCGAGGTTTTGAAAATTTTTGAAAATATCTCGGTTATTTGAAGGGTTGGGTTAAAAGTGAATAGGACCTTTTAGAAGTGGCTCGATTAGAGAAATCATGTTTATTTGAAATTTATAAGTCTATCGCTTTTGAGATATTTGACTTGATCCACTCGATCGTGTCTTTATATTTCGTATCCAGTAAACGAGATTCTATCAACCTCAAATATTTTAGCTTCTTGCAAAGCCAAAATATCGGGTTGTTTCTCTGCTAATAGGTCATCGATCTCACTACGTTTGGCTCGGATGCCGTTGACGTACCAGGACACTAACTGCAGTGGTGGGGGATACTGATTTTCACCTGCCAGTTTATAAGGAAAATAATAATTTTAAAGAAATTTATTTTATCATATTAACATCTTATACTGCTGGGCTCGGGCCAGAGTCGATTTAAGGTGTATGAGCCCTGTACTGGGGCACAATGACAAACTGTCCTGTGCTAAGCACAGTTAGTTTGCCCTCCCTTACTTCATACAGCGAATATCATAACAAATGACCTAACTGCAAAGTACCAATCTGAAACATAAAATTTATATTAGTAAATAGTATCAATTGATGCACAATAAAAATTTAGTGCTAAAAAGCACTTTTTTAACGAATTTCCTTTGAAGAACAGCTTGCACTAAAACATAAGCCGGTTTTCGCTGAAAAAGACTCTGCAACTATCGCTCGGATGAAAAACTGTTCTGCTAGGCTGGACTGCTCTCTGGCGCTCGCTGTCGAAAACTGATGCCGAAGGCATCAATTGTCCCTTTAAGAAGGATGTCCAACTCCCTTAGCAATTCCTTCGAAGAACAGCTTGCACTGAAACATAAGCCGCTTTTCGCTGAAAAAGACTCTGCAACTATCGCTCGGATGAAAAACTGCTCTGTTAGGCTGGACTGCTCTCTAGCGCTCGCTGTCGAAAACTGATGCCGACCGTGTTGTGTTTGTTTTCTTGCACTAGTGCTGCGCGCACTCTTATGCGGTATTAAATTTTGGAGAGCCAAGGAGTGGACTTGGCGGATGCGGTGTGTTTAGCTGCTGGAATGGTTTTCTTGGTATTGAGGATGATTAAGAAACGTCGGAGGATGGTGTTCACTGGTTTTCTATTTCTTTCTTAAACTGGATTTTGCATGCTGAGTAATTTCACGAGGATTGGATTTTGGTTAATTAATTCTGCTATGGTGTTTAGTTTGGTCTTGATTTGTTCGGTATCCATTGTTAATAGCGTTGTAAGTAGATTATTTTCTGTATTGATTGGTGAGGCAGGAGTGCTTGTTGTATTGGATTTTGGATTGGTTGCTTTCGCGTAGGAGACTTGGTTTGTTGTTTGGTTGTTTTTGAGCTTGTTGTTCGAGGAAGTTTGTTTTTTCCAATAGTTGTTTTAATTGTGCTGAGAGAATTTCATTCTGTTGTTGAAGGGTGAGCACTGCTTGTGACAGGTCTGTCTTAGCTTTTTCTTGTTCTTGCAGTTTGGCGACCAGCTCTTTGTTTTTGAGCATGAGCTCCTGATATTTTTCTTCTGGCGATTGTTTTTTACTTAGTTTTGGCGACATCTCGTCTTGGGATGGCCACCGTAGGCTACTGCCTGCGGTGGTGGATTTTAACTGATAAATGGTGCTATTTATCTTGAGACGTTTTTGAAACTTGACACACACGACTTGACTGACTGAACTGAAACTGAACTGATGAGACTGAACTACTGATGCCGAAGGCATCAATTTTCCCTTTAAGAAGGATGTCCAACTCCCTTAGCAAGCTCCGCCCATTAGGTTATAACATCGTGGTTGACGCTGATTGGTCGGTTGGGTGCACTGAGAAAATTTTCTAATAGCCAGTACTTGAAAATTAATACCAAGTATTAAAGTTTCTGCATATAATAGGCTCCAATGCAGAGATCGAATTGTAGCAATTAGATTGGTCTAATAGAAACCATCTAATAACCACTATTATATTTTCGAATAGAAATGCTATAATGTATTCTAATAACCGATATATAGTTACCTAATAGGTGGTACACAAATAGTTAATTACGGCAATTAGATTTTCTAATACAAATGTGAGAAATACCAATAGCTGGTATACAAGTTTTTTGTAGTCTTATACATATTTCTAATAACGGATATTCAAATTTTTAATTGCCCTTATCTGAATTTCTATTACCGGCTATTAGGTTTCTTATTGTCCTGATTCGAATTTCTATTAACGGCTATTAAAGTTTCTTATTGCCCTTATTCGAATTTCTATTAGCGGCTATTAGAGTTTCTTATTGCCCTTATTCGAATTTCTATTAACGGCTATTAGAGGTTCTTATTGCCCTTATTCGAATTTCTAATAACGGCTATTAGAGTTTCTTATTGCCCTTATTCGAATTTCTATTAACGGCTATTAGAGTTTCTTATTGCCCTTATTCGAATTTCTAATAAGAGTGAGGTCTAGTGGCGCATTCGCCATTTCATTTTTTGATCAATATTTCGTTACTTTTCCTTTTATCCAAAAACCGGCCAAATATCGACATTTGAAGCATAATTACCTCTAATTTAAAGTTTAAATTTATAAAGTAATAAAAGCAGAAAAATAAACAAATTTTCTATTTTTGCTTTTATTAATTCAATAAAAAAATGTTAGTTCAAAACTATAGGTAATTGCTACTCAAGGGCGGCTATTTGGGCCCTTTGTGAATAATAATAAAAGGATAAGAAATATTGATTAAAAAATTAAATGGCGAATGCAACACTAGACTTCACTCTTAAAAGCTATAACATATTTCTATTTGGGGTATTAGAAAAACGCAATCCTTAAAAAAAATGGTTATTAGATAAACTAATAATCCTGATTATTCTTACCATTAAAACCGATTCTAATAAATAATGTTTTAATTAAAATTAATTTAATATTACCTTATAAAACTGTAGAAAGAAGTTTTGCAAATATCCTATGTTACAAAACATCGTGAATGCTTTAAATAAGAATATGTATTTTTTAAGAGTTAAAACAAAAAAATCAAATATTTAGTTTATCTAAACCATTGTAAATTTTATATAGCTGAGTTTAGTTAAAAAAAAAACACTTATGTTAGTTTTTAAACTTTAATAAATGTTGACGTATTTCCACTTATTACAATATATTTTAAGTAACATGTATTTCACAAAATAATTATGCAAACTAAGTGTATTTGAAAACACAAAACAAAAATATTAATGCTAGTGGTAAAAAATATAAGTTTAAAAGCATCAGTAACTTATTGTTTTACCACTGCCAACTTAGACCTATATATACAGTGTGTCAACGGATAGTCTGGAAGAAGAAACACTTTTTTATTAGTAGGTACAGAAAAAGTCACTCTTTATAAAAACCTCTGCTTGCCCTGAAACTACAATTTCGAATATCAGATTTGCGATTACTATACAGGGTTAGTCAGAAACAATATTATTAATCTTTTATAAATCATGATGGAATGAATTGAAGATATGACATCATGTAATAATAAAAATAAATTAAAAGTAGACAAAGAAAAACTAGTTTCCTTGCAACAAATCGTTATTCAGCCAGATATAAAATCATATTTTAAGTAAGAAAACAACACTTATTTTTACGTAAATTTATTTTAAACAAAATCCAAAAACTATAAATGTTGTTTTTGACGAACCCTGTATAATAATCAAAAATCTGATATTCAAAATTGTAGTTTCAGCACAAACAAATTCATTTAATAAACCCAGGAATTAAAAAATGTAATTGAAAAAAATATATTTCTGACGAACCCTGTATAGTAATCGCAAATCTGATATTCCAAATTATAGTTTCAACACAAGCAGACATTTTTATAAGGAATTACTTTTTTTTCTATACCTAATAAAAAAGCTTTTTCTCTTCCAAACTATCCGTGGACACACGGTATGTATAAACAACACATTAAACTCTCTGAAATCCTATAACTGACATGTGCTTCCAGAAAAAACATAAAATTTAATTCAAACATATAAACATTTTGTTATTTTTCAACACAGGTTGGTAAACATCAAAGAAAATTAAGTCTTCTAAAAAAGTACAATGGACATTTTGAGTATCAATAACTTCAGAAGCAAAGAAATGTTCATTAAAACGTAAAACATTTATCTTTGTATAAATAAAACATACACATTTATGGTTACCAATAATAATTTGTTTTATACGACCTAAACATAAATCATTATTAGTACTAACAGAAACTATATCATCTGTCCTAAAATTTTTATTATTAAATGTTACTTGATTAACTTCAGACACATTTTCTTGAAAATATTCCATTTTTTCATGGGGTATTATATCTTTAAAATTTGGAATTTGTTTAACGGTTCTATATTCTTTAAACTTTGAGAATAAAATATGGTTCGTAAAACCACAATTATTTAAAAATCGCGAAGCTAGCTGCAACTGGTGCTTAATGGCTAATGTACGTGTAATGTTTACTCTTGATGCCACTACATTAGCTGACAGCTTCGACTGTCGATGCTTAGCCTCAAATCTTATTGTTGATATTTTATTTAAAGGACCACATTTTTCCAATGCAAAAGGATAATGCGTAAGAAAGTGAAATTTAGGTCTTAAATGATAAAATAATTTTAAAAATAATTCGTGATGGCGTTTTATTAATGACGTTAGCTCATCGTACATCCACATCTGTACTTCATCAGCCATTAGGATTTTTAATATGTGTCTTAATAATGTATACAATTTCCAAAACTCGTTACCTTCAGGAATCAAATCACCGAAAATTAAACCAGCGTTTAAAATAAAATTTTTCATTTCCGATGCAGACATTCTTAGAATTTTTTTTTTCAAATTTTCAAACGCGATGAGGGGTGGTTTATTATGATTTCTGCCAAAATTATAGTAACTTATTTTATTATTTAAAAGATCAAGAGTAAAAAATTTATCCACATTAATAAACTGATAAAGTAGATTAGACATTACAACGTTTCCCACGCCTTCAAATATATCATGAGTTATATCAACAGCATAATTTTCTGAAACGTGAAAACCGTAGATATGGTTTAATACAGGATCAAATTTAATTCCTGTTAAAAAAGGGTTGTCTTTTTCTAAGTCCTCTATATAATTTCTTGAATTTCTTAACAATTCTAATTTAGGCAAAGTTAATTTTTGTGCTTCAGTACGAGCAATCTTACAAATTCTACAATAAAAATTTGCACTAAAACTTTCTTGAAAACCAAACAAGGTATTTAAAGCTAGATTGTCTCCAGAAAACAATGCTAAACAAATGTATATTTTTAATGTTCCAGTGGATATCTTGATGTCTATGCCTTCTGCGTAAAGATTATTTAATTCCTTAACCAGGGCAGAAAACATAACTTTTTCCCCAAATCTTTTAAGATCTGTTGTATGAAATAAACTTACTAAAAATATATTTTCAAGTCGTGATTGATGGAGTGGAGGAAAGCAAGGGATTGAAAAATAGATCGCACCTAATTTGTGCAAACCAGAATGAGAACCTAGCGGGTTGCCGGTTTCATAATCATCATAATATAAAATTAGAGGTATAACAATATCCTCACTATTAAATTTTGAAATCTTTTTTTTCCAATTGTCTGTCTGAACTAGGTTAGACACAGTAGTTCTTGTAGCTAGTTCTTCCATATGCCTTATTGTATCAAACAAAACATTGGGCAATGAAAAAACCTGCTTAAGAACGTTTCCTATTGGTATATATTGCGCTGAATAACTTTTAGGAATAGGAAGAGAGGCAGTATTTGCTTCCAAATTTTGACCAACTATAATTTCAATGGGCTTAATAAAATATCCACAATTTTCTAAATATTTAAATCTTAAAAATTCACTTCCAAAGGCACTGAACAAGTTAATAAATTCTTCAAAATATTTAGACACTTCAAATCTGTGTTCAGTAGATATTGGATAATTCTTTAAAATACCATTTTGCAATGCATCTTGGAAAATAGACAATGGTGCTCCAAGTAAGTCCGATACACTTTCTGTAACTTTTTGCACATCTTTTCTATTAAATGTATTTTCAGCATACAATTTGCTAATAAAGGAAATACTACTTTCTACAAGCTTATTTTTAAATATGGTAAATGAAGAATCAATATTTGTGACAGTCAAACAATTATTACTGTTAACACCAGAGGGTAGCGATAAACTGTAGCCTTCACTGACGTCAGCAGAAAGTTTTGAGAGTGTTTTCGGTAAAACTTTTTGAGTATCATTTTTAGAGTTGGTAGTTTCTAGATTTGGTTTATTAATTTCGTGACTTTTGATATGTTTCCGAAATGTCTTTATAGATGAAAATATTCGTTTACATTTAGTTTCTCCACAGGTAAAAGCATCACTGTCTCCGCACCTGTGAATTATTTTTAAATGTATAATCAATGCATTAGCTGTAAAAAAAAAGTCATCACAAAAATTGCATTGAGGCATTTTAAAAACCTTGAAAAGCAAAATTTATATATGTATAAAATAACCTAGTACTTTTCCATATGATACTTTATATCGGAAATAACTGTCGAAGCAGCTGAAGATTTTTTGGGACTTTTCATTTCAAATAGCAACTCCTCGACAAAGATCCAGATATGTTCACTTTCTAAAGGATACTGCAAATCGAATGCGTGGAAAGCCTTAAACAACAATTCAAAGCACCTTAATGCAGTGTCAACCTTGTATGTGCAACTGTCAATGACAATATAAAAATGCAGTCCTGTTAGTTCGGATCCTAATATAACAGCAAATGGTTGCATTGTTAGGCCATACTGACGTAATCGCTCTTTCCTAGCCTCCTTTCTTTTTTCGAGTTCGTCAAATGACTGAAAACGATATACTTTTGAAATATCAGAATAATCACACAAATTAAACAACTTTACCACAATTAACCCAACCCTATATTTCTAATAGTTTCCGAGATTGCTCAAATTTGTCCCAAAATTGAGCCATATTATTGGGAGCTTGAACACTAGAAGATATACAGGTAAATTATCGTAAAGTTGGGTAATTTTGTTTTTTTGGGTAAAAAGAAATACTCATCCATTTATTTTAGTCATTAAAATATTCAATTTCTGGTTTTAACATTTTCTTAAGAAATATTAAGCATTAGAAAAAAATTAATATAAAATTATCAGAGCAACGTTTTTCGCCCTATAAATGCTGCCTATATAAAACCCTACCCCCTGCAGATCCTGGATTTTTTGTTTTTAAAATATGTTGCCAAATTGATAAAATACTAATGTCAGGTTGTATAATTTTTTTTACCACAGTTAACTAACCAGCAAGTTTGACTTTGACATGCATGACATTAACAGAAGTAATTTTCTTACAATCATATTAGCCCGGTTACCTTAATTTTTAATTAACTAATCGGTTTTACCTTTGATTGTGAGTAATAATGCCTGTCAATGTAATTTATATCACAGTCAAACTTGCTGGTTAGTTAATTCTGATTAAAAATCTTTATACCACCCAACAAAACTATTTTATCAATCTTTTTTTACCCATTAAAGGTTATTGAAAACAGTTCAATTGTTAGTTAAAATAAATTATACATGGACATGTTTAGTTCTTTAACAGCGTTTAAAAAACAAGATAAAAAGATCCAAAAAAGGGTATATAAAAAAAATTTAGGTGATGGCTTAATTAAAAAACTAAACGTCGACAAACATACAAATACCAATTTTTGGCAATATTGACAATAATATAAATAGTATTATATGCATAACAAACTTACCTCAATGTACAAAAAGAAGCTTTCTTGTATTTCAACTCGCGAAGGCCTCCAGTTACTGCCCTTTCGCGATTTTTTTAACGTTACCAGAGGGAAGAGATATGGAAGTGATAGAAGCACTTTCAACGTTTTATCTGGAAACAAAATTGCAGGTTAATAATTACAAACAATTCATATACACGAACAGTGCATTACCATGGTCCTGCCGGCCAATGTTAATTTTTCGTTCATCGATTTCCTTTATAATTGCATCAGACACTGTTTCCCATGTAGAATATATTATATCAGTCTTGTTGGGAAATTTCTGATTAAAGTCACTTTCAATCTACAAAAAATGTGTATTAGAAATTTAATGGTTAATGTAAGTTAATTATGCTAAATGTTTAATACGAGGACTTATTTAGCAAATAAAATAAACATACCAACTCTATTCCATTATTTAGCGATAAACAAGGAAAATCTTTATAGATTTTGGCTAATTCTGACATCAAATACTCTTTTCTTCTAATTTTTAACGTTTCTCGCCAGGCTTCGAGTATTTTTGAAAATGGTTCCAATGCTACTTTTAAGAACTGCAAATTATCACCAATTTCTTTCTCTTGGGAAACTTCCTCTTTCGGTGTGACAATAGGTTTGTGTATTTTTTGCGAATCAGCTATTCTTAAGGCAGCCCTTGTGTTTATATATTTATTCCAAAGTTTGCCTTTAGGACTCTCGCCTTTATCTTTTTTGTTACCTTGGAGGTCGGGCTCTTCATCAGATTGATGTATTTCTTTTAGTGAGACACTGCCCTGATATGGTATAAAGTAAGAGTCTGCCGATTCATTTGGAAAGAAATTAGCTATTTCATTAGAAGCTTTGGCAAATATTTCTGTTCTAATCCTACAACAAATAAATAATTATAAGAAATTATGTAGACAAAAAGTATTTAGAGATTATCTTTAATATAAAGCAAGTAAAGTGCAACTAGTAGGTACTTGCACTAATTTGTTAATTTTTTTCAAACCTTTACAGATACAATTTTTCATTATTTGTATTTAAAATGAACGGAAGACAAAAAAGATCTTTAATCTCTACAAAATAAACGCCTTTCCATACCTCACACAATTTAAAAAATAAAAAAATGTTTTTGACACTAATCCTAAAATAAAAATTTGGAAGGGTAATTTTCCTGACATTTTTAAAACAAAATCGGAAACTTACTTTGTTCCATATATTTCTATTAGTTCATTAACTAGGACCTTAACTAATTTTTGCCTATGATCATTGGATAATTTGGGTTTATATAAAAGTATAATTCTCCCATCAGTGTTCTTTTTTAATACGGCTTCTAAACCCTGTAAGTTACAGAAAAATGTATAAGTTTTAAAAATAACTTACATCAATACTTTTACCTCTGGAAAAACGCTTGTTTTAAAACGTTTATTTACCCCAGAAGGACCTGCCTCATTTTCAATAACTCGTTTTCTAGGAGTTATCACTTCTTGCGCTTCGCGTTCTGGTTCTGATGCACGTACTATTTGTTGTCTCAACTCCTCGTCAGGCTCGAACAAATATTGCAGCTGCGAGTCAACGGTATCAGTAGAAGCAGTAGACACTCGATCTAAGACCTAATAAATAAAATCTTTAATGATATGATTGCACCCTTGTCTTTGGTTATACCTGAAGGTACAAAGGGTTATGTATACCGTCGCAAAATAGCGTAATTTTAGTGTCCAAAAATTTTATTTGATTTACTTACTTAGTTTTAAATATAAAAAAATATAAAAATATTATGTTATATCTCTTTTTACATTTTCTTAGCCTATTTTAGGTATTAGAAAATATATACTTAAGCTTCTGCTTACAAATCTTTGATGATGAATGAATGAGAAAAATTGCATTAAGTAAAGTTTACTTGGAAATTGCACTAATGTAAAAAAGCCATTATAATTTTCGAAATCTCAATAATACGACTCAAATTTGGGATATCCTGAACATAAGCAGTTATGAAAATGTCTTATATCTATGCCAACTTTTTTTTAATGTACTTGTGGATATAAAAATATTTACACAAAAAGACCTACGAAGAAAATTATATTTTTTGAATATAAAATAGAAAAATTTTTGGACATCAGATAAATGACAATTCTTATTATTAAAGTAATCCTTAAGTACTTTTATGCTATATATATTATCTAAAAAAAATTACCACTGTGTTTTCATCGCCCAACTCTTTCATATAATCATTATAGAGTTTCTCAAAACAAAGCCTAGGACCACTTTTCTTAAATAAAATTTTTATTGTTTCTTTGTCCAATAGTTTAAAACTCCGGTCATCAATGCCTTCCTCTAATAATAAAAAATAATAATAATTAAAATTAACAAGAATGTACCAAAAACTAGGAGAAATGATTTTAATAAGTATTAGGTATCTCTGGTCTACACAGAAAAAAACTTCGTAAAATATAATAAAAGTTACTAGTTTGTTACAGGACAAATGTTTAGTCAGAAATACAACACTATTATGGTAAAATATAAAATATGTTTATTAATTATTATAACAATAATGTAGAAAACCTCTCAATATTTTTGTAATAATTACCAAAATATATTTTTAGTAATTTTAATTTTATTAAGCTTTTCCTTCCATGTATTAAATAAAATTTGATGTATTTATTATAATAATTATTGTCCTAATTGTGACATTTTTTCTGTTATAGACTAGGGACTAGGAGAGGGGATTTTGATGTACTAACTTTTTTTTTTAAACAATGGTACCTGAAGTTTGGTTGGCTCAAAAACTAGCTCTTCCAAGATAATTGTCTAAACAAGCTATTTTTGTAAAAAAAAGGCAGGCTCTATATCTTCACGAAATATGACATACATATTTTTATTTAATAAAAATATTTTTTTGTCAAAAATCGTTAAATTTTCTCCAAAAGAAGATATTTTTTTGCAATTATGGTGTGAACGCCCCCCCTCCCCCCTTCCGATTTTAAGACAAGTCATCTTTTTAGAATATTTTTTTTATAAAACACATTTGTTCCTTGGAGTGCCCCAGTCATGTACACAAAGCGGAGATGGCCTTAGATTAGTCAACATTTATCAACTATTAGACAGTTTGTCAACGTGACCATATTTTCTGAAAAATAAGTGTCATCCTCCATGAAGTCTGCAGCAAATGGTCAATTTTTAAAGGGGTCAAATTGCATCAGCTAAATAAGAAGTCATTAAAATTAAAGCCCATGCTACATGCTTTTAGGCAATCCCACTTGCACCTAATGTAAAAGAGCGGGTAAAAGAGCTTTAGATAATTTGCCCCGCTAAGAATAATTTTTTTAAAATAAACTCTTTTATCACAGAGGGAGCCCCCCTTTAGGTATATGAAAAAAGTATTAAAACAATGCTTTCATGCTAGAGAGATGATACTTGATTTTACAATTTTTTGGCAAATTGCCCCCTAGGAAAATTTGCTTCTTTCTGCAGTGGTAGTCCCCCCATTTGTTAAACATTTTTGCAAATATTGTTCGTTTAGGAAATTAACTTGTGAGTTTATTTTTGAGGCAACTTCATGGCAAGTCTTAGGTGTACACGAGGGTATACAATACCAGGTGTTTTGTACCATTGAAAATGCTTAATTGTAAGACAAGAAAACCCTAAGACAAACCAAAAACTGAGCCCCAAACAAACCACAAATTGGACTAACTTACTTAGAATACAAAATTATAAAACATAAAGAGTGTTCAAGTATTATGTAAGGAAGCAGACTTGGGACGAGTTAAACTTTTCACTTTTCCCGAGAGACTTTTCCTTATAGAGGGAAAAGACAAAAATCTTGTACAAAATAAAATAAAAGCCAAGTCTTCAATGAAGAGAAGTTATGAGATTGTATACTACTTTGGAGAGGGGGTCTACGTTTTGTCTTTTAAATTTTTATTTTTTACAAATCAACAAAATTGTGCTTAAGTAATACTTACTTGAACATTGACTTGAACTTTTTCTCTACTTCTTACCTTCAAAATTTTCAAAATAGCTCTCCAGACCCCACTCCATCAATCTCAATTTAAATTCCATGTTGACGAAGTCCTAAGACCATAACCAAAAAAAAAGCAAAAAGTTTTAACTAGTGAAGGGCTGACATAGAGCTCGGTAAAGTAAAAATTTACTAATTTCTACATCTGTTACACTTGATTAGGATAAAGTATTCTATAAAATAAAGTTGCAAACACTGAACTATCAGTAGGCATCTAGGTAATAATTTAGTAAATTAAGTACATGCACCTATAAACATTGAGGTTCATTTTCATATTTGTAAAAGAGCTCTCCGATATAACATTCATTATACCTAGATATGCCCTTAATCCTTAATGTCACTATATTGCAACTATATAAGTTTAATTAAGTAATTTTTACATATTATACCCAATACTTAGATATTTCAATACTTTTTTTAACACTGACGATGACGTGATCAGCTGATTGAAATAAAAAAATATAAAAAATTACAATATAACCCAACCAATGGAACAATAATTCATTCGCCCATTAGATACATCCTGTATTATTATGTAATTCTGGATTAAATGCAATAGTAACATCGGAATACTTTATCATCCAAGCTTGTCTATTGAACAAAATGTAACAAAAAATTGCTCTCTAACCTTACATTCAAATTTATTTTTTGAAAGAAATGAAAAAATAAATAGCCATTGCCTAATTTTAAAAAATGTCAAATGTCGAATTTTTTACGCCCGCCCGGGCAAAGTATACGCCAACGCTGATTGTTGAATAGTCGACAAGTCGACCAATCAAAAGACCGCATATCAAAAAGTAACACCGCATTTGAATTTAAAAAAAGAAACTGCATTTTAAACAAGTCAGTTTTTTTTGCTGCAATAATTCATTTTCTTATTTTTCCGAAAGAACCCATCATTTAATCAGTTCCAAGTTACTATTCTAATAAATTACGAGTAATTCAAAATTATAATTTGTTTGGAGCAACTTCAACGTGCCGGACATCTTGAAATCCAAAATAACGGACCGCTGAGATCAGCCGTACAAACTATGCCTGTAGACACCGAATTAGATTGTATACCTAATTAAAACATGCACTTACCTTCAAACGGGATATTTCATTAATTAGTTATAAAAGAAATTTCTTATATTTCACTGATTTCACTATGCCGCACACATCACATAACACCTCACTCAAACACATGTGTTCGCTACCGAAGGTAAAAATAAAAGACCAAAAGACGCGACGGAAGTAAGTAAAGAGATGCACTGATACATGCAGGTCACAGCGTGTCTCGAGCACAACAGGGTTGAAATAAGGAAGGATTGCGTGGTCAACTTTTTGGTTTTCCCTTTGTTAGTGTTCTGTATAAACCAAAACAGGTCAATGTTGGATAAATATATAGGTACTACCTATATACCTAGGTATTTATCACATTATTCAAGGGTATAAAAATTGAATTTAGACATGCCGTGGAGTGCTATGTAAAAAAAAGTGTATAGTTAGTATTCTTAGCACAATTCAAAAATTACATAGTGTTCTGTTAAAAAAAAAATGCCGTAAATTTTAAATATTGAACATTCTGGAGATAATAAAATATTTTTAAAATGTTCATCTTTGGTCCTACTATATAATTTCCTCATTTAACATTTTTTGATATCTCTAACTAACGATAGCGGAGTTATTTTACTTCCTATAGCCCTATATTTTGGGCCGGCCTGTAGGTATAGGTATGCACACATCAATTTTTATCTGGCGAAAAAATAGAATAAATTAATAAGCTAACCCAAAAAAATCATGCGTATTGTATTGGGGAACTCTGTTATGCTGATCAACTTGATCTGAACATGCGAAATAAAAACAAGGCGATGCGCAATGAAATACTTTGTGAAAGAGGATACTGCGCATGCTCTCAATATTGAACAACGATAAACATATTACAACTGACCAAATTAAGTGTCACAAAACCTATATATTATTATAATATTATGCCTACTATTTATAAATACATATACTTACGATATTCGTTTGACAGAAATCCGTCCCTGTCAATGACGGAGACGGAATGTGATCTAAAAGAAAAATGGTCGTCTCTCTTGTCAATACGATATCCTAATAAAGGTTATTTTTTTGTCTAATAGTCATTATCTATTTTCTTTTTATTATTTTCCTAATAGGCAATATTCGATCTCTAATAGCGGTTACTAGATTTCTTAATAGAAAATTGCCTATTGTGAAAACTTATTGTCACTATTAGAGGGACTAATAAGGCCTATTAGATTTCTATATAATAACTGCAACAAGATGATCTGAATAGCGCTCTATTAGATCAATATTTTAGCCGTTATTTGGGTCCAATGATACGGGTTATTAGAAATCAAATTACCGGTATTAAAGTTAAGTCTATGCAGAAATATAATAGTTCGAATTTTCTCAGTGTGGGTATAAATAGGAAGGGTGTTACAGAATCAACAAGGGTTTCGATTTATGTTCATTAGTACTATTTTGTTTTTTCGTAAATACAGTCAGCCATTTTTTTGTGCAGTATGGATAGTGGACCAGCTGCATCTATAGTTTTTGAAGGCACGCAATATGATGATTATGTCATCATTACTACACATCGAGAAAGAGTGCGTGATATTATTGCGAAAGTCGCTAAAGAAAATCAGATTCTTGTGACCAAATTCTACAAGAAAGAAGATTATGCTAACAGGGAAGTGGCAAATACAGTTGTTCGACTTAAAAATGTGATTGCAAGGGCTGAGGAGTATCAACAAGAAGCGACATAATGAAATAGAACAATATTAAAACACCTTTAAGTGTTTTTTTATATGTAGAGAAGAATCGGTTCTTTTTAGAACCACAATATAAAATCAAAAAGAATATTTGTATAAAAATAGTTTTTTTTTATTTGGTAATAAACAAGGAAATATTTAATATAAAAATTTAAAAAAAAATATTTAGAAGAAAAGGATGTTTGGGTATTAATATTCTTTTCGAGTAGTAACCATGTTGTGATTGGTTAGAATATTTTTAATTAATTTTGTTAGTTGAAAGAGTGAAGCAAGAAAGATCGGAAATTGATAGTATCTGTTTGTTTTAAAAATTGTTATGTTATGGATAAAATAATTAATGATTTGCATTTTCAATGGGTGTGGTTATGAAAATGACATTCTTTAAAATGTTATATAGTACGTAATATAACGTATAGTAAAATGAAATGAAAATAGTGAGAGAAAGTGTTTTAAAGAAGGTATGTTGTGATTTACGAGCGTTTTATGTTAAAATTTTGTTTTTAACTTGATTTTAGTATTAAAAAGAATCGATAGCGTAATAAAAAGGAAGTGTGTAAATAGTTGTTTGATTTGATGATTATCTATTATTATTATTATTATTATTTTTATTATTATTATTATTATTATTATTATTATTATTATTATTATTATTATTATTGTGTTGAAAAAAGATGTGTTTATGGTGTTGTTTGTTTAGGTTAAATTGTTAATGTTGCTTTGGTGGAGCTGCGAAATATACTGTCGCCTGCGGCACGAAATTGTGTTTTAAGAAAGATTTAGTAAGCTCCGCCCATTTTTTGTGTTTAAACCAATGATGGTATTTGTAGATGTGAAAAAATTATATAAATAATTTGGTATTTTATATTTAATAGTTAGTTGTCGTTAGGTATTGTAAGTTTGTCTGCAATGAAGAATCTTATGGTGACGCATAATGTTTCGTTATTGGCTATGCCGAAAATTGGTTGTGCTGGGATAGACTGCTTTGGGATGATGTTCGAATTATTTTGGAAGATGTCTTCGGCCATACGAATGTAGAAATACATGTTTATGAATTGTAAACGTTAAGTATTTTTATGTGAAAAACAGCTCTTTTTAGAGCTACAATATATTTTTAAAAGAAATTTTTAACATTAATTGAAAGAAGGTGGGTGTTAGGAATAAAAAAAAATTGAGATAACTTCAAAAGAATGTGTTCTAAGTGTTTAATGTTAATGTCATTAAAGTTGCAAAAATATATTAAAATATTTTGCGGGTTTAATAATTTTTCAAAATATTTTTCTAACTTGAAGATATTTTAGGAAAAGAGAAAGAATGGATATTGTTTTTTTGTGGAGATTGAGAAAAAGAAAATTTGACTAAAATATTTGCGAGAGTAGGTAAATGGTTGGACGGATGGACGGACGAACGGACGGACGGACGGACGGACGGAGGAGGATTGAATGTTTTATTTTTGTCGCATAATTTTTATTGTGTAGAAATGGTTTAAGTGTTCAGATCAGTTTAAAAGATCTTTATTCTTTTGATTACTAAGTTACATGTCATTCCCTATGCTACTTTATTATATACAAAATGATACTTTTATCATAGATAACAGCACACATTATATTTTATTTTTGATAAAGTGTTTCTTAACCTTTGCAATTAATTTTTATTTGGTAATGGGTTTACAAGGTTACACAAAAAACAACTCATTTTATTGTAACGACGTTTCGTACGTTTTGTTGTACTTTTTCAAGCAATATAGGTATTGGGGGGTGAGTGTAATCGTCTTGTTATCTTGTGTGCGTCATGTTTTCTGTTAGTCTTGTTTTGTTAGGTTTTGTATCGTAGAATTTTGTCGCTGTTTCGTGTACGTATTGTTGTATGTATGGTGTGTCTGTAGCTTGGTGTAATGTTCTTAATGCCGTGTATCTGGGCGCTGAAAGTATTTGTTTTAGTGATATGTAATTCTAAAAAAAAAATGTTCTCTTTATTATTTAATACAACAGAAAACAACACTTCATAACCTAAAAATAGTTTCAGTTTAAGCTGCTTAAAAAAACAATAATATTTTACTGCTTTTTTCGTTGAGTGGTTAAAACATATCTTATTAAAAAATATCTGTTCACTTTAAATTTAAACAAATATCCAAAAGGGAATGCCGAAAAAACTTTTTTCTGCATCTAGCCCGAATATTAGGTAAAATAATAATTACATTGTATTTTATTTAGAAAAAGAAAGTATTTTACTTTTGAGATATTTCTTAAAATCTTCCTTTTAAAAATCATACCGTGTTTAAAACTTTGGTAAATTGTATTATTTTAGTTTATGGACTTTTATTATGAATAGCATTTGCTAAAGAATTACTAATTTTCTTTTTTCTAAAACTTGACTCACACAAAAATTATTATTAAATAAACAACAGTTTAACTAAACACATAACATAAAAAAATTAACATAAAACTAAAATAACTTTGGTCTTTTAACACTGATATTAAAAATCTACACTGTCATTGATGTCACAATCCAATAAAGTACTGCACACTGGAAACATTTTTGAGCCTAGACAATGTTTATTAGAAAAAATGAGACAAATGTCGAGTCATAATGGTCACCAACAACAGCCACCGATGCGACGATTTTACTTTATGAAGGAAGGAGCATCTAAATATCAGAAAAAATGAATACCTGAAGACATGTGGAGACAGGAACGGGACGACTGATGCTCAATATAAAAATTGACCCAATCAGACTGAATTTGTCACCACGAAATAATCCGATTCGAACCGAACAGTTACGATTTTTCCAATTCCAACAAAAAATTTTGCTACCCCTTTAAACACGCTTTAGAGCGCTAGAAAAGATTTTTTTTATAAAGATTTTTTTCAAAAGCAGCAAACTGCATTACTTCCTCAGCAAAGCAAATAGTAGTCCTAGAAAAGAATTTTTTATAAATACTTACTTAGCTGTTATCATAATGTAAGTTTTCTATAATAGCAAAGGGCTTTGTAACGGGTGTAAAGAGTTTTCAGGTAAATTGTTTCTTTTGCAATAAGAAATTCATTTTGCTATCGTAGGTTGAAAATTTAATATTACAGCCAAAATAATCTTAGCAAAGAATTTCTTGCTGAAGCTTTTCTCAGTGCATCTAATTATATTAAATAAAATGAAGACCTAAAGACATGAAGATCTGGAGACAGGAACGGGACGACTGGTGCGCAATATAAAAATTGACCCAATCAGACTGGATTCGTCACCACGAAATAATCCGATTCGAACCGAACAGTTACGAATTTCCCAATTCCAACAAAAAATTTTGCTACCCCTTTAAAAACTCTTTAGAGCGCTAGAAAAGATTTCTTTATAAAGATTTTTTTCAAAAGCAGCAAACTGCATTACTTCTCCAGCAAAGCAAATAGTAGTCCTAGACAATAATTTTTTATAAGGACTTACTTAGCTGTTATCATAATGTAAGTTTTCTATAATAGCAAAGATTTTTGTAACGGGTATAAAGAGTTTTCAGGTAAATTGTTTCTTTTGCAATAAGAAATTCATTTTGCTATCGTAGGTTAAAAATTTAATATTACAGCCAAAATAATCTTAGCAAAGAATTTCTTGCTGAAGCTTTTCTCAGTGTAGTATGAGCTGGCGTAAACCAGCACATCGTCCGCAAACACAGCCAGGTTGGAATTTGGAAAATCCGGGATGTCGGCTGTATAGAGATTGAATAGCGGTGCCGCTAATGCCGTTCCCTGTTGTAGTCCTGCATGCAAGACTACAGGAGGTGATAAGCTGTCACTCACTCTTACTCTGAGTGTTCTACCTGTGATGTATGAGTGAATTAGTGTAATTAGGTGTTGTGGGAATTTGTGTAGTGTTGTGAGTTTATCTATATATTAATCCATTATACCAGACGCTGTCGAAGGCGCGCTGTACGTCCAGAGCCAGAAGTGCAGTACATTGCTCTTTTTCAATTTTCTCCATTGCATTCTGCGCTACGTGCGCCACGAGCAGCACTGCACTTCTATCCTCTCTAAACCCGAATTGCTCCTCCGGCACCTACTGGAATAATTTATTAATTTTTAGTCGGTGATGTATTATCTTCTCTGCAGCCTTTCCGATACAGCTTAGAAGGGCGATTGGCCTATATGAGTCCGGCCTCTCAGCCGGTTTCCCATATTTCAGAATGGGTACTATGATCGCCCTTTTCCACTGGCTCGGAAAATGCTGCAGTAGGAAGATTGCGTTAATTATGTAGGTAGAATGTTTGGCACCTCATCCTCCTCTGGCGCCTTGTTATTTTGAAGGCCTCTCAATACTTTATACAGTTCCTGGGGGCTGGTATAAAGAGTGGATAATATTGAGGGTGGGATGGGATATTTATGTCTCGTGAATTTATTGGCGATCTCGGTTACCTTTTCTTGCTCTTGTGTTACATTGGGTTTTCCCACGCACGCTTGGGCAAACTGTTTGGCGAGTGTTTGTGCTTTTTATACGTTTGTCTGTGGGTCGTTTGTGAAGGATGGTATTTGATTGTCCGTCATTCTTGTACGTTTACAAGTCTCCATAGTGAATTGTCTCTCTTGCTTAGGTTTGTGATTATGTTTGTCCATGTCTGGTTTTTATGTTCCTGTATTCTCTGTCTGATTTCTTCCTGTAGTTGGTTTGTCCTTACTCTATCTTGTATTTGTCTGAGTCTTTGCCACCTTTTTCTTGTCTGGTTTTTGAGTCTCATTAGTTCCTGTATGTCTTGTGGTAGCTTTGTCGCTTTTTGTTCCATGTTGACTTTTGTGGCTGTCCTGTTTCTCACGTTTTGTATGTTTTTTGTTAGTTTGTCTACTTGTTCTTCAAGTTGTTCCACTGTTGTTATGTTGTTTGTTATTTCTGTTGTTTCGTTAAGTATTCGTCTGTATCTTATCCAGTCTGTGTTTTTGTATATCCAGGTCGTTCTTCCTTTCTCCCCTTTCACGTTCGTGCTAAGTTTTAGCACGACTGGTAGGTGATCGGAAGAAAGTTCATGTAATGTTTTTAGTTCACGTATGTTTGTTATGTTTTTTGTAAGTGCAATGTCTAGGTATGTCGGGTCTGTTTGGCTTGCGTAATGTGTTGGTTCTGTCGGTATTAGTAGCTGTATGTCGTCGTTTTCGTCTAAAAATTGTCTTAGCACTAGCCCTTTATTATTTGTTGGGATGTTACCTATGTACCAAGTTGTATGTTTGGCGTTGAGATCCCCCAATGCTAACACTCTTGCGCCCTGCTCGAAAATGTAATCGAAATCGCCAACTTGAGTCATTGCTTGTGGGGGGGAGTAGCAGCTCGTTATTATTAAGTTATTAACTAATTTGATTAATATGTTCTATCGTAGAGTTGGTTTGTGGCATTTTTGCATAAGCTATATTATTTTTAATTAATAAGGCCACGCCTTCCCCCCCCCCCCCCCCCCCCCCACGTGCATCATTCCTTAGTACCTGATAATTTCTTACTTTTAACTTCATATTTTGATTTAACTTTGTTTCAGAAATTGCGGGAATATCTATTTTGTACCTGTCTAAAAAATGATTTAATTCACCTGATTTCCGAACTATACCGTTCGCGTTCCATGCAGCAATATTGAGTGAGCTATGGAAGGCTGATATTATAGTTATTTAAATTGTCTCCCATTAGGGACATCATTAGTGATACACGCTCTTCTTGCGATCTAGCCTTCCGTAGCTCCCTCGTACAATCATTTAAGAATCTTATAAATTCGTTTATGTTTATTAAATTATTAAAATCCCTCATCGCAGTAAACAGATTACTTGCCTGTGCAGTGCCGAAGCTTTCTGAGGGGGCGTTGCCTCGTTGTTGTGGTGGGCGGTTCCTTGCTGACTGGAGAAATTGTCGATCTTGGTCCTGTTCGTTGTCCGTCTCGTCGTTTTGGGGGTGGAATCTTAGGGGGTTGTTGGCCCGTTCGTGAATTCGGCTGAGATTTGCTCTTTCAGCACACGATGCGGCACTTGCCCTGCCGGCCCATGCATTCATTGTTGGAATAGGGGCATCTTTGTATGTTGGTTGAGTGGGTTTCGTTCTTGTCCGGTTGTTCTTATCTATTTGTTCCAATTTATAAAGGTATACTGGGCATTGTTGGTATGTTGCTTTATGGTCTTTTCCACAGTTTATGCATTTCAGTGCATTGGGAGAAGTGCATTCTGCAGTGGAATGGGGTTGTGCACAAGTTAGGCAATGTGTCCTTCTAAAGCAGTTTGTGGTGGCGTGTCCCCATTGCCCGCATTTTTTGCACTGAATAACTGTTGTCATGCATTTGTCTGCGTCTCTCCCAAGTCACTCTGACATAGCTTAGATAACGTATTTTGTCCAATGTCGATAGTTTCGTCGCTGTGTCAGTTACAACCATGTATAGTGGCCTGTATTTTGTCTTCATTATAAAAATGTTCTTGGCGTTGATTCCATGTTCGTCTTTTAGTTCCGTCTTAATGTCTTGTACGTCCGGTAGGTGATCCAGCCCTTTCACAATGAATGCATGGGTTTTCTCCTGCTGGGTGGTGTACGTGTGCCATTCCACCGTTTCTTCTTGCTTCAATGCATTTTTGTAGTTATAGTAGTCCTGTAGGTCGTCTGCGTAAATGATCGTGTTGTTTTTTGTAAATTTAATTGTATCTTTGTTTTTAATCGTTCTTCTTAGCTCCCTCGTCAGTTCTTCGTATGCCGCTTTAGTTTGGGCTACCCCTTTTAGTATTATCGGGGTGGCTTTTCTACCCTCGGCGTTTTTGTTGTTTTTGTTTCCATTTGTTTTTTAGGTTGTTGTTTGTTTTGTTGGTTTTGTGCGTTGCTTTTTCGTTTTTGTTGCGTCCTGAATGTCTGTAGGGTTTTTTCAGATATTTCGGATTGTGCCGTCGATTCATTATCAGTTTCTGCTATTTCCATGTCTGTTTCATCGTCTGTTAGTGGCTCAAATCTGTTATACGTTAGGTTAGGTTAGGTGGATTCTCAGTGTTTTTACTGGATTTTTGGGCTTGACAAAGATTGGCTTCCCCTGGATTATTAATTGTCTTTCTTTTTCCATTTGTGTCTTTTCTTCTGTGTTTGTGTTTTTGTTTACTTCGTTTGTGTTATTGTCTGTGATTGATATTAGAGTTGCTAGTCGCCTTGGTGGTTGTCCTGTTGGTGGTGTTAATGGAATTTTCACCCTGATTTTATGCTCGTCCTTAAGGTGGAACGTGACTTCCGCCCTTAGTTTGTCCCTTGTCTTTTTGTCCTTGCCCCTTTTGTAGTAATCTTGGCAGGGTTTGCAGTATCCTTTGTGGGTCATGATGTAGCGTAGTAGCGTTTTCGTCGGTCTATTTGGACGCGCTGTGTTGTGAGGATCCCCAGCATGACTGCTGGCGATGCTTATCGCGTCATCGTCTACCATTTCCTGATTATTAATTAGTTCGTCGTTAGTATTTGTTTGTAATTGTAGTTGTTGTTCTTTGGTGCCTGCGGCACCCGCTTGTTCACTCATACTGGGCGGAGCTTGCCCAGGTTTGTTCGATGCCTAAACTTGGCTTGATGGAATTCCTGGAATTTGCGGAATGTGCTTTTTTGTTGCGCAGTGGCAGTGTTTTTGTGACTGTGTTTTGCTGGCACACAGTACACTCACTGCACAACACTGCACTTTTTGTTTATTTGTTTGTATTTATTATATATTTATTTGGGATTTTTGTTTCATTCAGGGGGGTTTTCAAAATTTGCATTAATATGATTCTCCTTTTGTGTTCGTAAACTATTATTGTCGACCACCATCCGCATGTGATGATGATCACATTAAACTTTGAGTGTTAAAAATATGTCGAAATTAGATTTTGTATGTACATAGATAGGATAGGAAGTTGTAAATTAAGTGTTTTTTTAGTAAAAATGGGTATTTTATGGAAAAAAATAACGAAGTTCTTGCATTGAAAAAAAGTTTTGGTCATTAAAATGACCGTTTTTAGTAATTTCCGTAGAATTTGGTTAGTCATCGTTTGGAAGGGAATATAGGTCATATCTGTAATATATTTCATAGCAAGTTGGTCGTAGTCTCCAATGGATTCCATGTTGAGGAAACTCTTCGGGATAATATGTTTGATTTGCAAATTCAATTTGTAGCGGCCGTGGTTGGATAGATGCAGTATCGATGTCTTCTAGCATTACTATGTAATAGCAGTCCGTCTTTAGATGGTAGCTATATGGTGTGCCTGGATAAAAATGTCTTGGATAATACCATGTATATTCATGAAATATTCGCGTAGGTATATTAAGTAATATTTCGGTTTCGTAATATTCTGCTTTTGGTTGGTTGTTGTTATTATTGTTGGCCATATTGTTGGATTTATATTTATTGTAAGATTTTTTGATATTTGTAAAAAGTGTTGATGTGTTGCTTCGATCAACTCGCGAAATAGACTGGTTCGTGTGGCATCGAGTTTTGTCTTAATAATGATTTCCGAGTTTCTTAGGAAGCTCCGCCTACTTGGATGGACGGAGTATTGAACGTTTGATTTTTGATACATAGTCAAATAGGTTTTTAGTGTGGTGTAGAAATTGTTGTGATAGTTAGAATTCTGTGGAAATTAGGTTGTTTTTATGTAGATAGGTGTTAGGTAATTTTGAAAAAAAGCAATAAAGAGATTGGACATTGTTTTATTGTGGAGATTGAAAAAAAGATAATTTGTGGAAAATGTTTTAGATAAGGCGAATGGACGGACGGACGGATGACTGAACGTTTTATCATTTTCGATGTGTAATTAAAGAGTTTGGCATTTTGTAGAAATTTTGTAAGATAGTGCAAAATGTTTGATTTTGTAAGTATTTGTAGATGTAGTTAAGATGGTGGCGTTCAATATTGGAATAGTAATTTGTTATTTGTGGTATTAAGAATTTTATGGGAAAAAATAACGAATTCCTTGCATTTAAGAAAGTTGTGGTCATGAAAATGACCGTTTTTATGTATAGTGTTTTGTTTGTTTGTTTAAATGGATATGTCTGTATCTGGTGATAATGGTATTGGCGTGGGTGATCTGTCGTCGTCGTCCCAGGTGGGAATCAATTGCTGTTTCGTAGTTAGGGTTTTTTCATTGTTCGAGTCTGTTGTTGGTGATGGTGCTCGCGTGGGTGATTTGTCGTCGTCGGCCAAGGTTGGAAGCAATGGTTGTGTTGTAGTTTGTTTTTCTTCATTACGTTTATCTCTAAAAGCGATCATTACGTGTAAAATTGTTTGTAATTCGGAGAGTTCTTCGGTTATTTTCGTTTGTATGTCTTGTAATTTTTTATGTTCCTCTTCGTGAAATCGTAGGCGTCTACCCAAAGTTGGTATATAGGAATTTAGGTCGTCTAGTAGTCTAAGCGTCAGAGCCTTGAATTTTTTGAGTGCCACGAGAACTTTCATAGTAGCTGAAGCGATGACGAATGGATGGCGATGTGTTGTGTTGATGGAAGTTCGAAATAGACTGATGTCGGCTTTTTTTTTTTTTTTTTTTTTTTTTTCGAGGAGAGATCTTCCAAAGAGACCTTGTGGGGACAAGGTACTGTCGGATTCAATCCTGAAGGGATTGCCTACCGACTAAAACTCCCCGCGTTCTTTCAGTTTCCGGGCCCGAATGGCCTATAAAAACCTCCAGACGTCTTACTGATCTTTCCACATCTCCATGCCGAGGCATGTTTTTGTTTTGGATCTACCTGCATACGTTGACCGCGTATGCAGGAATTTGTCATCTCTAAATATTTCATGTGTTAGTTATTTCTGGTATGACTTACTGTGTTGGTGTATTTATGTGTTGTTTGTGGTGTATTGGTGTATAGTGTGAGGTGCCTCTGCCATTACTGGTTTTGGCGTGTAAGTCATTTTTTGGTTTATGGGTTAGTAATTATGGCATCTACATTAATTAATTATTAACATTATACTTAATTAACTTAAATATTTCACACTTAACTTATTCACTTTTCACTATCACTATCACTATTTCTTAAATCTATAATTGACTTCTTGGCCTCTTATGTGCCCTCCTTGGATTTAATGCTTCATTTGGATTATAATCCGTGAGTCTTCGTAATTCTTCGTTTGGATGCATTCTTATTTCTTCGAACATTTTCCTGGCTTTCCTTTTCATAAAGGTTGATAGGGGTTCCCAGTTGACGTCTCTATGTATTTGCACGTTCCTGACGAACCAGGGTGCATCTACTGCATTTCTGACATAGCGATTTTCTAAAGACTCAAGTCTCTTAATATGAGAAGGGGCGGCATAGCCCCATGCTGCTGACCCGTAGGTAAGCTGCGGTCGGGCTATGGCCTTTATCATAATAAGCTTGGTTTTGAGGTTCATGGTGCTTTTTCTCCCGATTAAGGGATAAAGCCTACTCATGCCTGCTTTGGTTTTATTTATCGCTGTATTGATATGTTCTTTCCATGTTAAGCTTTTATCCAATGTTACACCTAGATAGGTGGCTGTTGGAGACCATTCTACTTCTTCGCCGTCTATGAAAATATTCACCGGCGGTGTCATTCGTCTTTTTTGTAGTAATATGGCTTGGCTTTTTTGGCTATTGATTTTGATCTTCCATTTGATACACCATTGCGTTATCCTGTCCGCTTCCCTTTGTAGTACTCTGCAGATTTGCCTGACGTTTCTGCCGGTATGCGCAAACCCGGTGTCATCAGCAAAAGTTGTTAGCAAGACATTTGGTGTTCTGGGTATGTCACTTGTATATATATTATACAACTGGGGTCCTAGCACTGAGCCCTGCGGGACTCCTGCTTCTAATATCCTGGGCGCTGACAGTTGCTGTCCTATTTTGACACTGAAGGTCCTCTCTTTCAGATAGCTAGCAATTAGCTTACAGGTCTTTACTGCATACCCTAGGGTATGCATTTTGTAGATCAGTCCTTGGTGCCATACTTTGTCAAAAGCTCTGGTAACATCTAACAGGACAGCTCCTGTAGCGTCCTTTTGTTGGAATCCTCTGGTAACTGTTTCGACTAGTCTCAGCACCTGCTGTTCGGCGGAGTGTGAGCTCCTGAATCCGAATTGTTCAGCAGGTATTGTTCCCAGTCTTTCAGTTTCTTCTTTAAGTCTAGAGTTGAAGACTCTTTCGACTATTTTACTGATTCCTGCTAGCAGGCTTATCGGCCTGTAGTTTTGGGGGAATCTTTTATCCTTGCCAGCTTTGTTCAAAACTATTACTTGGGCATGTTTCCATCTTCTTGGAAAATGTTCGAGTCGCATGACGCTATTTGCTATATTGGTGATGGCTGCGATTCCTTTCCTGGCTAGATTTTTCAGCATTTGGTTGCTAATACCATCTTGTCCTGGTGCTTTCTTCTTTTTTAATTTCTTGATTATCATCTTTATTTCTTCTGGAGAAGCCGGAGTTATTTCCTGATCACTTGGCATATCCATGATTTCTTCTGCGATATCTTCCACTGTTTCGACATGATCGTCGTCTTCATCAGGGTGCTCGTTGAGTCTTCCTTCCCGTTGTATTGTATCCGCTAGGGCTTCTGCTTTCTCTAGATCAGTGTATGCCATCCCGTTAGCTCCATGCAGCGGTGGTATCACTGTCTTTTCACGTCTTAGCCGTTTTTGCATTTGCCATGCAGAGTGGTCGATAATATTCAGGCTCTGTATTTTATAAGTCCATCTTTCATTTCTCAGTGCTTTCAAAGCATCTCTGAGTTCAGTGCTATGCCTGTTTAGCACTATTTTATTTAGTTCAGTGGGTACCTCTCGATATCTTCTTCTTAACCTCCTGTTCTGCCTTATAAGCTCTTTTACTGCCCAAGGCGTTTCCCCATGGGGATGCCTAGGAGCAGGTGTTGTCACACTCTGGGTGCTTTCTTCGAAAGCTTCGAGAATAATATTTTCGAGGTACTGCACTGCTTCTTCTAATTGGTCCGTATTTTCTATCGCGGCTATGCCGCGGATTTTTTCCTCTACTTTCCTCGTAAAGGATGGCCAATTTGTGATCTTTTTATTTATTTCTGTTCTTGGTTTATTTCCAGTGCCTATTGTTAGCTCAATAGGATTGTGGTCAGAGGTGCCGATCTCCAAAGTTTCCAGTTGGAATTCTTCTGTCACATTTTTCATAATGACGATGTCCAGTACATCCGGTCTCCCATTTGCACTGGGTATATGTGTTGGTATATCCGGTCCTATTATTAGGGCTTGATGTGGTTCAGTGAACTGCAGCAGCCTATCTCCATTAGCATTATTTCCATTGCTGTTCCATAATTGATTTTTACAGTTGAAGTCTCCTAGTATTATTTTCGGGTTTCTTCCCTCCAGTATCTCTTCGATGTCTTGCTGTTGCAGGACAGCGGTTGGTGATAAGTAAGCTGACGTTACTTTTATTTGTCCTCTCCTGGTATTAACCATAATTGATATGGTTTCCATTTCTGTATCATCCAGCCTAAGCTGGTGATGCTCTAGTCCTCTTTTTACCAGGAGGGCTACTCCGCCCCTGACTTGATCCACTCGATCGTGCCTGTATATTTCGTATCCAGTGAACGAGATTCTATCAGCCTCAAATATTTTAGTTTCCTGCAAAGCCAAAATATCGGGTTGTTTTTCTGCTAATAGTTCATCGATCTCACTACGTCTGGCTCTGATGCCGTTGACGTTCCAGGACACTAACTGCAGTGGAGGGGGGTGACGATTTTCACCTGCCATTTTTAGTTGTTGAGTTTTTCTATCAGGCTCATTATAGCTGCCTGCATCTGCGCCATTTGTTTATTGTTGGTTTCTATATATTTTTGGAGATTTGCTTGAAATCCTTGACTTGGTTGTGGTGCAGGTGTTGTTTCTGGCGCTGGTTTTGCAGCCGCCATTCTGGCGTATGTACCGGTAGCTGCAGAAGCTAGCCGGCTTGGTTTCCTAGTGTTATTCGTCGGTTTTGGATATTCCTTGCATCCTTTGTAATTGGCTGGGTGTATTCCAGCACATAACGCGCATTTGGCGTTACGTTCTTCACCATCTTTGGGTTTGGTTAGCGTGCAATCTCGTGCCTCATGGGCGCCTGCGCATTTGACACATCTTCTGGGAAAGGTGCATCGGCTTTGTCCGTGGCCGTACCGCTGGCATCTGTAGCATTGGTTGGGGTCCCTTGGTTTTTGCAAGGGCTCTACCACCACTACCAGGCTATAGAGGCGGTTTACTTTGTAAATTGCCTTATTATTGGTTTTGATAATGTAAAGGCTTGTTGCTGCCTTGGTCCTCTTGGAGATCAGCTTTGTGACCTCAACGTCGTTAAATCCTTCCTGGATTAGTTGTTCTTTGACGTCTTCTATGTCGACATCTATGGGTAGCCCTTTAATGACTACGTGTTCTTTTTTATCTTCGGGGAGGGTATACGTATAATACCCTCGTTTGTTTATGTCCATCAACTGTGTTAGTTTCCGGAAGTCATCTGCAGATTTTGTCATTATTTTGATGCCGTCTTTGACGGTTTTTGCCGTCGTGTATTCTATTTGGTTAGCCGTCAGGCTATTGCTTATAGACTTCCAGTCGTTTGTTCCGTTTATTACGACCGGCGGCATCTTTGGTGTGGGCGGCACCTTTGTACTTGGTTTATTGGCCTCGTTGACTTCTTCTGCGTCCATTTTCTCTTCAGAGATGGCCTTGGTCTCTGGGATTTTTTTCTTCTTCGAGTTTTTCTGCAGCTTGGGCTGTGGCTGCTCAACCGGCCGCTTCTTTTTGGGCAGGGCCGGGAATTGGATGTTTATTGGATCTTCTAGTCCAATATTTATTGCTTCCTCTTTTTGAGGTTTGGCTTGGGCTTTTCCATACATTGTACGGAGAGCCGCCATCTCCTCTAAAATCTTCTGGTTTTGGTTGGTTTGCAACTCTAGCTGCTCTTGCATTTTTGCTAGTTGCGCTTTGAGCTCAGCGTTTTGAGCTCTGGCCTCCTTCAGGGCGATTTTAAGGCGATGCTTTTCTTCTTTCGCCCTTTGCTCTTCTTTGACGGCAGACATTTTCCGTACGACTGCCGCCTTTTTGGTTCCGCTTGACTTGGTTTTCACCACTTGCCAATTTTCTTCTTCTAATTCTTGGTCCATTTTCTTCTTATTTTTCGCGTATTTGTAACACTTTTCACTAATACTTTGCACTACTTAGCATAACCTCTGAAAGAGAAACCTGAAAGGGAAATTTTATTATAAAATTTTAACCTTATTGACACCTGGGACTGCTGGGCTCGGGCCAGAGTCGATTTAGGGTGTAAGAGCCCTGTATCGGGGCACAAGGACAAACTGTCCTGTGCTAAGCACAGTTAGTTTGTCCTTCCTTGCTTCCTACACCGAATATCGCAACAATAGCCTAACTGCAGAAGATCATCTGAAACAGAAAAAGTTTTTCTATTAATAGAATGAGGTGCAGGAGCCCTGTACAACCAAAACAAGTTAAAAATTTGTAATTTATGCTCAATTATTTTCCTTTGAAGTAAAAATTTCTTTTAACTGCAAAAGTTTGGTCAAACATTAGTATTTGTCAACCTAAAAAATGCCTTTAAAGTTAAAGTTATTTTCAAGTAAAATATTTTGTTATAAATAACCAAAATAACACCTAAAATTATGTTCTTATGGTCAAAGCAATTTTAGGTTATATATTTACGTCATAATCTAGCAATTTTTAACCAAGAAAATGTTTTAACTGTCCAAGGAAATTTTAGGTAGTTATTTAAAGGCAAAACAACTATATTTTATCCTCATAAATAACTATTAGGGTAAAAAACTATTTAGTCATTATAATAGGTTATAAATTACCAATTTGAGCCCCCAAAAACAGTCATAGAGGACAAGGATTTCTTTGGTAAAAATGAAACCCAATTATTTACCAAACATATAACCTGCAAAGTAATACAACCAATTAAATTTCCCTATAGGTTCTATGGGCCTGTTTAAAGTTTAAATTTACCAAAAAAAATAACCACAAGGTAATTTTTTCTTGGTTGCCCAACCAAACCTTTTCATCATCATAAAATCGTATTTGTTGGTTAGGTATACTTGTTTTGTTTTTGTTTTGTGTTATTTTGAAAATATGAATAATTCAAACAAGTTTAAGCCCTATCGACATTCAACAAATTACTATCGAGAAGTAAAGAGAATTAGAGCAGGGACGTAAAATATATCATTAGCATTACCAAAATTATCATCTTTGGCAAAAATCGTAACGCATACGGCATCGGCTGGTATTAGTAGTGACGATGACCTAAACTAGTTAAATTGTTTTGGGGCCAATATAGTATTCCGTCCTTTTCCCAATTATGCGGCACATACGAGTACTCTACAGTAGAGCTGGTGCCCCGTCTTTTCATCACCGCAACAATTTTGAAAGAGTCCTCGCCATCAATCATGTTGTGTAATAGTAATAATAATTTACTAGACCGTACCGCGAATTTACGAAATTTTACCTTCATAAACTAAATTTAACAAAATAAAAATAATTTCTGGGAGAGTTGCGGCTTGTCACTAGCGTCAAATGTCAATATTTTATTTCAGACCGTATAAAGTTCGAACATCGGACAACTATCGACGCTGGTAAAGGTCCAGCAAAAGAAGATTTAATAGTAAGGGAGTAAGGGGAAACGGGTTTTGACGATTATAAATCTGTTTCATTGATAATACAAATATTTAGTTAGGATATCATTATTTTTTCTTATAAAATATACTTTATATTTTGTGATCTATGAATGCAAATAAAGTTTCGACTGTACCATCACTATGCAGTCTCCTTTTTCGAAAATAGTGTCTTAATTATGATTTGGTGCCCTAATTTAAACCTTAAGGTTAGAAGTTACAATGTCCTATTCTACACCGAGAGAATTAATTTTAGACCATTATAAAAATCTTAATAACCATAATAAAAATATCCCATAAAATAGGGGACAGAAAAACAAGTTAGTTACCATTATTAATGTCACTTTATAAACTTTTACTTTGCTACCATCAATAAGCAAATTTACTAAAATCGTCATAAGACCATTAAAACAGTGGATATTAATCATCATAAAACAATTTTTGTTGGCTAAAAAACAATTTTTTAACTGCTAATATTTTTTTTTTGACCATCAATAATTCTCTTTAAAAATGTAACGGTAGTTGTAACGCATCTTATTTATCATAGAAAATTTCTTAGCAAGCTTTATTACAGGATCTATCTGTGGTAATAAGGTTTATTTGCTGGACTTTAATTTGTTTTGGCGCATGCGCATTCGTGATAGCTTTTCTACAGGGTGTTTAAAATACCATGTGCCACTTTTTGCTATATTGAAAATGATAAAAGTAACAAAGTCGGTAAAATTAGAGAAAAAGTCAACATGCGTTTTTGTATTGCCAAAAGCTTATTTAGTCTCCGAGAGTAAAAAGAAAAAAAAAATTCTTTTTACTCTCGGAGACTAAATAAGCTTTTGGCAATACAAAAACGCATGTTGACTTTTTCTCTAATTTTACCGACTTTGTTACTTTTATCATTTTCAATATAGCAAAAAGTGGCACATGGTATTTTAAATCTGAAATATTTATGGTTTTTTGCTCTGTAATATAGTAGGTACCTATATATTTTCAATCTGATTTTCCGTAAGACATAATAAAATTGATCACTATACGTTCACAAACAATAATAAATGGGAATGGCCAACGTTTGAGTCGCCAAGTCGCGCGAACGAACACGAACGCAGTCTTTTATCCATACAAGTCGAAAATCGAATGATGGATAGATGGATATGGAACAAAGAAGGGCGTCGCTTTCGATTGTTTTCGTGAGTCACGTGAGCAGCGTGTTTGACCGAAGTCATTGATTTTCCTTGCTGTTTATTGTTGACAATAAAGTGACTTTATAAAGGTTGAAAATCTTCTTAATAACCATTTAAAAATGCATTAAGATAAATTTTAAAAAACGTGGTTAATAACTATAATAAAGTTATTTTGCTACGGCAGTAAACTTTTATTATGAAATTGAAATGCAATGAATCAGTAAAGTTAATTTTTAACCAGAGTAAAGTATTTTATGACTGCTGATAAATACATATAGATAATAATAAAGATATTTTAAAAAAGAATTTTTAGCAGTCATTGTAATTTTTATTTTAATAGGAGATAGATAATTTATAAAGGTTATTAGATATTCTTTGTCCGTAATGAAGACAATTCTAGTAAGACAATTTAAGATTTCAATTTTCTCAGTGTAGAAAATTTGAACCTATGCCTAAACAAATCGTCTTCTTTTGGGCTTCAGTCGTGAAATATTTAACTTTGAGGTTGAAAATTTGGAAAATATGTTTTCAAAGTCTAAAATCTGGAAACGGCCATCTTTTTAGTTTTCTTGTTATCATTTTAACTCGTTGGGAGAAAACTCAATAATATATTTTAAAAATTATGACAATAAATACATGAATAGGTTAAAACCCCTGTTACGTGTTGTATTTTAGCATGCTTGAAATCGGTTTAGGTATTTTAAAAAAATATATTTTTTAGAAAACAAAAAAATATATATTTTATTTAAATAAAAACAAAAAATCTGGAAGGCGGGTCATTTTTGTGTGATTATTATCATTGAGTTATACCAAAAAAAATTCTCGGCGGTAAAATCGCTTCACTAGGAATGCCGCAAAGTGAGTTAGTAGATCACGCTTTAATATAATAATTATTATAACATTGCAATCGCCATTCTAAAACCAACAAACCTTATCCATTTTTATTAGTTATGTTGTTCTCTCTTCAATGCATTATTATTGTTTATTTTCTTTTTCTAGTAGAATGACTTTAATTGACAGATGAAGGCAGTAGTCGAATTTAAGGCGAAATTTAGAGAAATATTCCACTATTCTACCTATTTTTAACCTAAAATAAGCTTATATAGGGGCTATGCGACCTGCAACCTAATTGTAGCTATTTACCTGTTTACTTCTATTATCCTTCCAAATTACCTTAGTTTCTTTCCCCACATTGGGTAAACGGTCGACGAATATAAGTAAATTATCCCTCAGAGAAATTGGTAACGGAAGCTTTTCGACCTACCGCTGGGCGAAATTAAGTAATATTCGACCAAAAATGTTTGTTGGGAAAACAGCTCTTTTCAGAGCTACAATATATTTTAAAAAGAAATTCGTTTGAGATTAAAAAAAATTGAAATACCTATTTATTAAAAGTAACGAAATTCGTTGTAAGTAACTTTAACATTATTTCAATGAAAAGAAGTAATGGAAATAAAGAAATTTATGAATCCATACATTTTTTACGTAGATGAAGTAATGGGGATAACAAAATATATGAATCTACACCCTTTCTTAATGAAATAAAAAATTTATAAAACCATACATTTTGCTATGTAGATAAAGTAATGGGAATAAAAAAAAATATGAATCTACACAATTTAATAATTGATGTGTGTGAGTAATAAAGAAAATGGACACTGTTTTGTTGTGGAGATTGAGAAAGAGAAAATTTGTGTTTAAAAATTTGCATATTAGGCGAATAAATGGACGGACGGACGGACAACTGAACGTTTCATCATTTTAGATGTGTAATTAAAGGGTTTTGCATTTTGTTGAAATGTTGTGGGATAGTCAAAAATGATTGATTTTGTAAGTAGTTGTAGATGTAGTTAAGATGTTGGCGTCCAATATTAAGATAGTTACTTGGTTTTTGTGTTATTAAAAATTTTATGAAAAAAAATTACGAATTTCTTGCATTTAAGATAGTTGTGGTCATGAAAATGACCGTTTTTATGTATAGTGTCTTGTTAGTTTGTTTAAATGGATATGTCTGTATCTGGTGAGGATGGTGTTGGTGTGGGTGATCTGTCGTCGTCGTCCCAGGTTGAAATCAATTGTTGTTTTGTAGTTAGGTTTTTGTCATTGTTCGAGTCTGTTGTTGTTGATGGTGCTGGTGCGGGTGATTTGTCGTTGTCGTCGTCGTCCAAGGTTGGAATCAATGGTTGTGTTGTAGTTTGTTTTTCTTCATTACGTTTATCTCTAAAAGCGATCATTTCGTGTAAAATTGTTTGTAATTCAGAGAGTTCTTCGGTTATTTTCGTTTGTATGTCTTGTAATTTTTTATGTTCCTCTTCGTGAAATCGTAGGCGTCTACCCAAAGTTGGTATATAGGAATTTAGGTCGTCTTGTAGTCTAAGCGTCAGAGCCTTGGATTTTTTGAGTGCCACGAGAACTTCCATAGTAGCTGAAGCGATGACGAATGGATGGCGATGTGTTGTGTTGATGGAAGTTCGAAATAGACTGATGTCGCGCGTCGGCGTCATCAATTTTTCCCTTAAGAATGATGTTCAACTCCCTTAGCAAGCTCCGCCCACTTGGTTAACATTTCGTGGTTGACGCTGATTGGTCGCTTGGGTGGGTATAAGAAAGAAGGTTTTCGATTTATCTGCATCAGTAGTATTTTGTTTCTGCGTGAATACAGTCGACATCCGTTATGGACAATATAAGTTTTGAGTCTTCAACTTCCAGCGATGAAGGTGAATGTGAACATTTGGCCGATGTTATCGACGACATGTTTGCTCCTGTAAGCGAATACGTTATAAAGATGTTGGGAAATCGTATTTCAATAGAGGAAGCAACTGCACTAATGGCGATGGAGAAATGCTCACTACATTTGGTGAAGAAGAATGTGGAAGAGTCGTTAAGTGTGGATTTATTGTCTACTGGTTTTACGGATGGATCTGTTCCTGTAAGCAATTACATTTTAAAAGTGTTTGGGAAACGTATTTTGCCAAAGATGGTACCGGCAGTAATATCGTTGGAGATGTGGTCAAGACGTTCGACGAAGATGAATTTTAAAAAGTATAAGTAAGAGATTTTGGTATCTCAATGAATAAAACAGCTCTTTTTAGAGCTACAATATTTTTTAAAAAGAAATTCGTATGAGATTTGTGTTTGGAAATTTGGAATATTTATTAAAGTAACGAAATTCGTTGTAATACATTCATTTGTGTGATGCAAATAAGTAAGTAAGTTGGTCATTCTTAGCCAGTCAGTAATGATCTGTACTGTATGGATGGTTAGCCGTAGGAGGTATTTACAAAAAGCAAATCATATGCAAATAAAATTTATAAATCTCAAAAAATTTCCCTCAAAAACCCTAAAAATAACAAACAAACAAAGGTGAAAAATAAAAAACAGTGTGGTTTTGTGTGGTGCAAGAGTGCAGTGCTAATAAGTACATGCACAAAAAAGCACTGCCCTGCGAAGCAAAAAACCACATTCTTAGAATTTTTGAAATTCCTGCCAACTAAAGCAAGGCAACGAACAAACCAGGCGTAGACACGCCCACTATGAGTGATCAAGCGGGTGCCACAGGCACCCACATTCAACAAACCAACGAAGAAGAAAATAATATAATGGAAACACAAACAAATGAAAATGAGAATACGTTAACAGAAGAAAATGTTGAAAATGAGGACGACTTACTAAGCCTTGGCAGCAATCTAAGCGAGTCTAACCCAGCCATTAATATGGAAAAAGGGCACACCCACTAAACAAATATCTTACAACATACAGAGGTATATGCAGCCTATGTTTTGAATATTACAAAGTCAAAAAAGACCGCGATAGACTGCGTGTTGAAATAATAAATCATCTGAGACATAAACACAAACTTAAAGCTAGAATACCGGTAACACCACCTATAACAGCATCAACTCAACAAAAGAAGCTAACAACCACAACAACTTACCTAAACACATACGACAAAAAAGCAACAACAGACAAACAAAGAAAAGAAGAACAGAAAAAAGAAGAACAGAAAAAAGAAGAACAAAGAAAAGAAGAACACAAAAGAATAGAGAGGGAAAGAAACAAAATTATAAAAGGGGAAGCAATTTTCATAAAACCAAAAAGCCCGCTTAAAATAAGAACATCAGGGGAAGAACAACCAGCGAAATATCAGCGCATTCTCCAACCAAGACCAACAGTGACTTACAACAGATTCCAGGTCTTATCAGACAACGAAAGCACAGACATTGAGCTAGAAACCGACAATGAATCCACGACCCAGTCAATAATATCGCACAAAACACAACAAACATTCAGGAAACAACAAAAACAAAACATGGAGAAACAAACAAAAACACCAAAAATCGTAAAACCACCCCCAATAATACTAAAAGGAGTGGCACAAAACAAAGAAGCATACGACGAACTAACCAAGGAACTAAAGAAAAACATCAAAAACAAATACTCAATCAAATTTACCAAAAATAATACAATAATTTACGTCGAAGACCTACAAGACTACCAAAACTACAAAGCAGCCCTGCAACTAGAAGAACAATTAGAATGGCATACTTACACAACAGAACAGGAAAAAACGCACGCATTTATAGTAAAAGGACTGGACCATCTACCGGACATTCAAGACATTAAAAACGAATTAAGAGACCAGCATGGAATCAATACAAAAAACATTTTCATCATGAAAACTAAGTATAGGCCATTATACTTAGTTATAACTGACGCTGCTACAAAACTGACGACACTCGACAAAATAAGATACCTCAGTTACGTAAGGGTAACCTGGGAAAGGCGCAGGCAAACAACGGGGGTGATACAATGCAAAAGGTGCGGACAATGGGGCCATACAACATTCAACTGCCACCGAAGAACTCAATGCCTCAATTGTCCTCTACCACATGGAACATCAGAATGCACATATCCAAACACACAAAAATGCATTAATTGTGGTAGAGAACACAAAGCATCATCCCAACAATGCCCGGTATACTTATTTAAATTGGACCAAATAGTAATGAACAGTCGGACAAGACAGACACCTGCAACAATACAATACAAAGACGCACCATTCCCAACGACAAATCCATGGCACAGCAGGGCAAATGCCGCAACGAGTGCCAACAGGGCAAGTATTGGCCGAACCCCTGAACGAGACAGCTACAACCCCCAAAACCAACCCCATTACGAAAAAACAGACATAGAAACAGACTAAGAAAGACAATTCCTGCCAACAACGAGGAACCGCCCACGTCAACAAGGCAACGCCCCCTCAGAAAATTTTAATACAGCTCAGGCAAGTAATCTATTTTCTGCTATGAGGGAATTCAATGAATTAATTATGAGTTAATTAACGAGTTCATTAGATTTCTTAATGACTGCACAAGGGAGTTAAGGAAGGCTAAATCAAGTGAAGAAAGAGTATCAATAACGATGTCTCTAATGGGAGACAATCTACATAACTATAACATTAGCCTTCCATAGCTCCCTAAAAATTGTGTTATTTAATGCAAACGGTGTTTGCAGGAGAATAGATGAAATAAAGTATTTTTTGAGCAAGTACAGGGTAGATATTATGGAAATTTGTGAAACTAAATTAAATCCATCAAAAAATAATAAAATTCGAAATTATCAAATAATTAGAAATGATAGAAATGCACAAGGGGGGAGGGCGTGGCTATAGTGATTAAAAACAATATTCCCTATGCAAAATTGCAACAAACAAATTCAATAATTGAACATGTCTCAATAAAAATAATGAATGGCGTTATAATCACAAGTAGCTACGTACCCCCACATATACCATTTCAGGATATTGATCTTGATCACCTATTTTATCAGGGAAATAAAGTGATAGTAATGGGAGACCTAAACGCAAGACATGCAACGCTAAAAGACGGACTAAACAACAATCACGGACGAACACTACGACAATACATTGACCACAACAATATACTAATACATTTACCAACAGAACCTACATACTACAAAAGACCTGCAGGACATCCAGCATACTTAGACATAGCACTAACAAAAAACGTTACAAACATAGACGAACTAGAAACAATCAATGAAATGTCATCAGACCACCTCCCGGTTATGTTTGATTACAACACAAACATAAAAAGAGAAGAGGGGAGAACAACATGGTTATATAAAAATACTAACTGGACAAGATACAGACAAGTACTAAACGAGACAACGGAAATAACAAACAACATAACAACAATACAACAACTAGAAGAACAAGTGGAAATACTGACAAAAAATATACAAAATGCTAGGAACAGGGCCGCAACAAAAATAAATCTCGAACCAAGAGAAACAAAACTACCACAAGACATACAAGACCTAATAAAACTAAAAAACAGAACGCGGAAAAGATGGCAAAGACTAAGACAACCACAAGACGCACAATTAACAGACCAATTACAAAATGAAATCAGACAAAAAGTACAAGAACATAAAAACCAGACATGGACAAACATACTTACAAACGCAAATACAAGAGATAATTCTCTCTGGAGAATCATACGTAGAACAAAAAAGACAGACGAAACTATACCTTCCTTTACAACAGAACCACAAACCAACAAACAAAAAACAGAAACTTTAGCAAGACAATTTGCACAAGCATGTGCAGGCAAGCCCAATACGTCACTGGATCAGGACAATATTACTGAAATGGTAAATAAATTCACACGTCAAAAATACCCAATCCCACCAAAAATAATACCCACCCTTTACACCAATCCTCAAGAGCTGTGTAAAGTGTTAAAACAACTTAAAAATAATAAAGCGCCGGGTGAAGATGAAGTTTAAAACATCTCAAAAACCTCCCACGCAAAACAATTACCCAACTACACTACATTATAAACGCCGTTTTTCTACTGCAGCATTTCCCGAAACAGTGGAAGAGGGCAATTATAATACCAATCTTAAAACCTAGAAAAAAACCAACGAAACCAGAGTCGTATAGACCAATTGCCCTCCTCAGCTGCATCGGGAAAGCTGCGGAGAAAATCATACACCAAAAACTAAAAAACCAAAAGTTGTACCAGAACCTGCCGGAAGAACCATTCGGGTTCAGGGAAGGAAGATGAGCAGAACTACTAATTGCACACGTTGCACAAAGTGCAATGGAAAAAATAGAGAAAAAACAGTGCACTGTCCTCTTAGCCCTGGATGTACGGCGCGCTTTCGACAGCGTACACTGAAAAAAGCAATATCAAATTTTACAAGAAATTTACTGCTTTTTTTGTGACCATTACTTTTCGTGTAAATTCGCATAATTTTTGTGATTAATAATTTTTACAATTTTTTTGTGAAATAAGTTTACAAACATTTTGTAAAATTAATTTTGACCGCGGTAATAAATGTACAAATATTTTGTAATATCTCTTGGTATCTTTACATGGTTTTTACAAAATCATATTGTAAAAGAACATATAATTTGTGATAACCCTTGGGAATATTACATATTTTAAGTAAATTTGTTATGTAAAAATACTTTCAGGTTTCAGTAATTTTATTTAATTACACAGGGATATTACATCGGTATATGAATTTTCCAATGTAATATTCGACCCTATTTTCACATATATTTTGTAAAAATGCTCAGTAAAACTACAAAATGTTTTTGTGAAATGAAAACACTATTGTTTTTTAAAAACAAATTTATTTGCAAATACAAAATGTAACTAGAACGGTATAAAATACCATAACACAAAATATCCTTAATTACTAGGTAAGTGGTAAATACATATTATACATTATGTCCGGCGATCTGGTAGACCAAGAGGACAAACGGACCAAAAATTTAATTTTTCGAGGAAAAGTTGTTATAAAAAATGTCGCGTGCTGAAAAAATACGATTGTCGATGAAAAAAAAATTAGGTATAGGGTGTCTAAAAAGTTAAAAATTCTAATATATAACAAGAGTAAAGTGCCCTTATTCTAAAGTTGTTAGCAAAATGCTATTTAAAAGGATTAATTCTAATCATCTTCTAAGATATTGCTTTTCTTTTATTAAGTTTGAATTATACAAGCTGTAAAAGCAATATACAAGAAGTGCAGATGAGTTATGATATGACTATCATATAGCTCAACTGGAAAAATGCGTCCTTCAAGGTGGGTGGTGTTTAAATAATTAATAAATTTTGAATATGGGTAACTTAACACTTGTAAAAAATTTTAATTGTTAACTTTTTGGACACCCTGTATACAATCGTATTTTTTCAGCAACCCAATTTTTTTTTATAAAGAATGACTTTTTCCCGAAAAATGAAATTTTTGGTCTGTTTGTCCTCTTGTCTACCTCATCGCCGGACTGTATATATATCTAACAAAAGTTGTACATTTAACCAAACATATAGGACACGTTGTAAAAACTGACCAAAATATCTCCTATGGACAATACTGATATAAAAACTAGTTTTTTAAAGTGTGTGTTGATATAAAGCAAAGCCTCATGTAACTTGCTACAGTCACAAGTTTCAACAGAAAATTTTTACACATCACGTTAACTAAAACCTAAACCCAACCTAAACTAAACTAAAAATAATATGGCACATTCAAAACGAATTTTAAAATATTCAAATTAAAAATCAAAAAATATATTAACCTTTTATATATTAACCTTTTATATTTTATATAGTATATATTCTTTGAATAATTACTGTCTGGGCGCACGTCACAGATTCACATGTCACTTTTAATTTGAGTCATGTCATTGATTAACTCGTAGTATGTGTCAAGACCATCTAAGTAGTAATAACTATGCTATTCCGTCGAATAAAAAGTTAAATTAAGAACACTGAACTGTGGTATTAACCTGTTTGGAACCTTTGTCTAATGATATCGTCAGTAAAATTCCTCTTAAGAACTAAACTTAATCAACGAATTAAAAATAATACAAGGATCAAATTTACAAAAACACAAGTAATAAACTATTATTGCTCAAAATAATGATTTCAAAATAAATATATAAAAAATCAGATTCAGATAGTTATTAACTTAAACACTGCATTTGGAAAGTTTATTTAAAAATGCAAAAACTTTTCTTTTTGACAAATTTTTTTTTTTGGATTTGGTGCCCTCATCAGGATGAATTTTTAGTATGTACCTTTGCAGAAGCTCACACACGCAGGAAGCCGTTTTGGGATAGGCTAAATTAAACACAAAATATATCCCAAAAAGTAGCATCAGTGCTTCGCCAAACGTTTTTGTAGTGATCACTGCTTTTTTTTCAAAATAAATAATTATTTCGGTTTCTTCATTGGCGCCTAAAAAATAATTATCATTATTTTAGTATCATCAGGTAAGTATAAAGCTTAAAATTTTGATCTTACCAATAACAAAAATGCATGGTTCAAAATCCAGTTCCTGTTCTTCCGGGCGTGTCTGAAACAAAAAAAAAATTATAAACAAAAGGTATTTTAAGAACAGTATTGAATTTGTGTTTATGCACACACCAAATAGGTACAATCAGATAAATTTCCATCATCGGCTCTATAATCGTTTGCATGCGATGAAGCTTTTCTACATTATTACAAATTGTAACCGATTTGGTGTGGTATTTTTTGTCTGCCAAAAAATAATAATTACCTTTGCAAACTTATACATGCTCGTAATATCTTCCTTAAAATATTTTCCTAAAACATGTAATACTTTAACATATTTATCGAGTATCTCTTCAACTGTGTTTTCTTTATTGAAAGTTAAAATCATATCCATTTTTGCATCAAGATTGCTGATAAAAGTGTTTAAATCTATTTTGCAAAGCTTTTTAAAGTGCCACATAAGTGCATATTTATTAAATAGAATTGGCCACTCCTGTAATATTTCCGCAACGGTCGGAGGTTTTACAACATTGTTGATAAATTCTCTCTGAATGGGGTAGGTTTTTTCTAAGATCTGTTCCATTTCGTCACTTAAGTGATCCATATTTATGCACTCGTTTAATTTTTGCTTTAATACTGAAGCATCTTCATGATTAATATTAGGTAGTTCTGGGTTCCAGTGGCTGCAACCAGCCACTGTATGCCTCATTAATTTTTTGGAAAAAATTTGTTCCTGTAGAGGCCTCTTATGAGGCCTATTCAAGTAAGACAACCTTTCATACAGTTTCATGAATATACCAATAGAACCGTCGCCTAGTACAACGCCATCATCATCAATGTCCTGAAAAGTTTTTGGGAATTTACTAATGAGTTTTTGTGCAACGAGTCTGATAGCTTTAGAAGATGGGTTGGATTTTATCGACCGCATTTCGTTGGCAACCATATGGACAACTTGTGTAACTACTTCTTTTTTTCTTAAACCTTCTTCGCACGCGCCCACACTATCTCTTGGTAGTTTATGCCATGGAATTTCAAATGTGTGCCACATAAACTCCATATTGTTGTCAACTAATATTGTTGGCATATTTTCAAATTGGCTTACGCTAATAGTAGCCGGTTGACCAACGGCAGCTTCATTAGTTGTGTTAAATACAACATGAGCAGGCTGATTTTGATTAGAGTCATCATCCGACTGGATATCAGACAACATCAACGAAAGAGTTGATGCTGTACTTGTTGTGGCACTATGCTTATCTTCTTCACAGAAAGGCTTCCACTTTTCACCCCCTTGCAATAGCATGATTGTTTCGTTATGTAGCAACAGAAGCACTTCGTCTTCAGTAATTGGGGTACCGTCTTGCTCCAAGACCAACGAGGAACCATTTATGTCAAGTTTTGTAGAAGCTAAAAAAATTAGCCCAAATTAGCAATAAAAAAACATGAAACAGAGACAAATTTTACCTGAAGCGATTAACTTTAGATGTGCATTTTCTCCGTCTAATATAACAAAACATTTGTTTTTTCTATCTTTGGTCCACACCTTAAAAAGTGGCATTCTGAAACCAGCAAAATAAAAGAGCAGTTTTTTATATACATATAGCGTGTACAGTAACCAATTTAACAAATGGGAACCTTTTTTAATTTTTCTTGAAAATTACTCACTCTTTATGCTGCTTGTTGAAAAATTACCACTCGGTAGAAATATTTTTACTCGGCAAAAACATATACAGTATATACAATATACAGTGTGGTCGACTAAGTGTGCAACAAATGTGAATATTTTTGATTTGTTGTACGACCAAAGTTTATAATAATATACTGCCAAAAGTTGGTGCCTATTCGATAACCATTTCGGGTGCACTTTAAATTACTTCGAGTCTAGTAGGATACAGGGAAGAGCAAAAAATAGGAAAATCGTTCGATTAAGAGTAAAGTATCCTTATTTTAAAAAATATTAAGAAAAAGTTATGCTCAGATTTAAAATCATATAGCCTTCTAGACAATTAAAATTTTAAAGAAAATTCTATTAGGTGCATGGTTTATTCTTTGATATTTCAATAGAAAAATTAAATATAGGCTTTAAATAAAAAAAATTCCAAAATGCGGTATATACGACACTATTGCTATACCCGAAACGGCAAGAGTTACGAGATCGTTTAAATTAGAGAAAATTTGCATTTTGAGTGATTATTTATAATGTGTTGCCAAATAGTTCAGTTAGTTTTCGAGATATTAAGGGAAATGTTAAAATTTCTCTAATTTTTGTCACCAAATATCTCGAAAACCACTGATTTCATCAAAAATGGCTTAATACAAAACGTGATTCATTCTCTACTGAACGAACTTAATGTTTTCCTAAAATGACGCTTGACGTTTAAGATATTGTTTCGGGTATTTTTTATATAAGACCTGGATTTTTGTTCATACTTATCTCCGAAGAGGATCAAATTTTGAATTCAACACAAGCATATTTTCTGATGTTTTAAGACATAAAATACATCATCAACATTTTTGTTTATAAATCCTTAATACGGTTCTGTCTTTAAGTATTTAAAGTCAGAACATATTGGATCTCAATTATTATGTATACCAGTTGATAATTATTATATGACTTAAAACCAATGAAAAGTAACTGAAATTGTTTTTGTAGTTTTTCAAGCCTGGGTCTGCATTTTTATAAAACTATGAGTGATATTTTTTAAACAGGCAAAACTTTGAATGAAGAGTGAGTTTTTTTATAAGGGGAAAAATAGAAGAAGTTTTTTATTCGTTAAAATTATTAGTTATTTAAAGTGTTTCATATGGAGCAGACTTAAAACTAAAAATATACGAATTCGAATTTTCGCAAAAATATTGCAAAACTGTTTCGTGACTCAACAAGCTGTCAAAATGTACGCATACGTTTACCGTTTCACTTTTGTTTTGATATAAAAGGGAACTTTCAATGTCAAGAGATACATTAATTTTAATGCCATAAAAACTAATTAAATCAAAATTGTCGCCTATTATAATATAATCTATTTTACATAGATCAAATGAATCCGTTTCGTTATAACATACAATCATCCCTTTTTTATATAAAACATTTCTAAAGGTTGCTTCAGTGCAAACAAATAAGCTTTTATTGCTAAAACATGTCGCAATACTTTCATTAAAATGTTTTGGGAAGTTTTCTACAACGTATAGCACTGCATTTTCTGAAACAACTTTGTCTTGAAACAGCAAATTTTCTGAAGAATAAAGTGCTTGCAAAAGCTGGTGTTTATGAGTAAAGGAAAAAAGTATATTTTTGAAATTAGTGCTGTGTTTTACAATTTTTTTAAAGTACTGGTGCTTAGACTCAAATCTTAAAGTCCAATAGTGCCTCAGAGGGTCAAAGTGTCTTATAAGAAAAGGATAGTGAAGCATGTAATGGTGCTTGGGCCTTAGTGGTGCATCCGGTAAAATAACCCTTCGTTGATCTAAATATTCATAAATTAAGTATTTAAGCAAAGCAAGCTGACTAATCGACAATTTAAATCCTACTATAAGTAAGAATATTTTTCGTAATAATATTATCAGTTGAAAAATTTCAGAATTTTTTATTTCATTATTGTTATAAAATAGAAACGGTATTACTAAAATAAGCCACATATTTTGAGATGCCGTACCTGGAAGTCCTTTACTTTTCTGACTTATCAAAGGAAATTTTATTTTGTTCTCTAAAATAAATGTTACATTTTTAATTTTATTATTTAGTTCATCAAAAGTAATAAGTTTATCATAAACCATTTTTTTCAGGGCTATCATCAAATCGTACTGAATTATACCTTCAAAAAAATCATGTGCAATGCAAGGTGGAAGGCCAGGACTGCAGACGTGATAAAAATTTAAAACGTTTAAAGGGGAATCTGATTTAAGACCTTTAATGTTCAGTTCATTTGACGTATGTAAAGTATCGCAATCAAACTTGTACGATTCTTTTGTTCGCATCGTAAATTTTTTATCAAAATTTATGTGACAACCATGTGAGTAACAGTATCGACAAAAATAATTTTTTAAATTAAAATTTTCTAGAAAGCCACCAATTTGATGACTTCCTAAATTGTCTCCAGTACATGCTAATAGTGTTCCCTTTATTACTCGGGTTTCACTATTTATGGAAATTGAAATTCCCTGTGTTTCAAGAATCATAAGATCCTTTATAAGTTCTTCCAATATTTTTTGGAAACCAAATTGCCGGACATGTTTTTCATAACATAATAAAGCTAGCTGAATTTGGTCAACTTTTGATCTTTGCCAAGCAGGTAAATTGGCAATAATGAAGTATATGCCAATTATTTTATGTTTTTTTCGAAATGAACCCAAGGGGTTACATATCTCAAATGCATCCTGATAAAGTATTAATTGAATAGGATTTTGTTCACTTGAAAATAACTCATTATTTTTTACAACACTGCCGTCACAGACATCTTCAAATATATCAGTTCTTGACTCTTTTTGAAGAAAATATTGTTTTGAAAAATTTTCATTTTTAAATAGGGTCTTAATTGTTTCCAAAATTGGGATATAATAAAAAAATAACCGATCGTTCAAATTTATTTTTTTTGGTGAGACAAAATTAAAATAGTTAGTATAATATTTGTTTCTAACAAATTTGCTTCGCAATTCTCCTCTAACGGAATCAAGAATGTCCTTAAATAAGTTATCATTTAAGAGCGATTCACTTACATTCATACCATTGTCTGTTAAATTTTGTTTAATAAATTGAGTATTTAAATTGTTCAAGTTAAGCATGCCCTCTAAAATCATTTGAAGGGATTTATTAGGTAAAAAGTATTTAGACTCTAATGACAAAAAAAGAGAACTTACCAATTTGAGACAGTTTTGTTTTAAATCATTTTTTTTACATGGCTCGATTCCGTTATTTAAATACGCCGAAACTTTGTTTTGTATTTCCTCCACATTTTCATGTAAAGGTGAACAATTTTGTGGTACTAACAATTCAATTTCGTTAGTGCTATCAACATTGCCTAGCTTTCTTTCTTCGTTTACAAAGTGTCTTCTTGTAACGTGTTGCCTAAAGGCACTAATTGTTTTAAAAACGTTATTTACCCCACATGATTGATATAAGGGACACCGCAACATACAACCACTACGTAAATGAAAGAATACGTGTTTGTTAATATCTTTCCTATTTCTAGAACGAAATTCGCAATTTTCTACCGAACAGGGAATATTTTTATTTACAAATACCTTTTTATGCCCTTCATTTAGGTGTAATTTAAATTTGTTGTAACTTTTAAAGGATGAACGACAGTTAAAATATTTACAAACAAAATTTATACCGGGAAGATGCCTGTGATAGCTCATATGTATTTTATACACGCACATACTTCTTAACCTAACCAAACATACATCACATTTAATCATTGTGAATAATAATTAGGTTATTATAAAATACTTTTAATAAAACTAATTGTGTTTACCTGAATAATATGTATGGTTTCCCGCACTATTCTGGTCGCACTGGTATATACGTACACACCTCTTAGCGCTGTTAGCTTAAATGGCGGTCAGACGTCGATTTACGTATGTTAACAAGAAGGTACGCGAAGATGTGTGGCGTGATCTCTTCGGGACGCATGTTATTGGTCAGCGTTTCCATAGGTTTTGTGAATTTACATTCCTTTATGTAATTTCACATATAACATGTAATATTGCTACAAACTATTACTTAATATGGGTTATTTCACGAAGCTGATGTAAAAGTACTAAACACATCAATATTTTTACAAATAAAAATAAATAATACAAGGGAAATTCACAAAAAATACGTATTTTTTATCATAATTACGGGGATTTCATAAAAATAAGTAAAAACTTAAAGCTACATGAAAATAATTGTATAATTACAATATTTTTTTTGTAATGGTTCCGTGATTTTACAATCAATTTTTTCAGTGTATGGTACAACGGTTTGATTTACAAACTCATAACACAGCACGACTATCCACTATACATAATAACACTAATATACTCATACATCACAAACAGGACGTTGAGAGTAAGAATTGGAAACGAAGTATCTGAGCCAGTAATATTATATGTCGGATTGCAACAAGGAACAACGCTAGCAGCACCGTTGTTCAACCTTTACACAGCGGACATTCCAGATTTTCCAAATTCCAATCTAGCTATATTCGCGGATGACGTATTACTATACGCAAGTTCATTCCACGCGAATGTAGCTAGACAACACCTGTCAAACCATTTAAACATCCTCCTCCCGTGGTATGAGAAATGGAAATTAGAAATTAATGAGGAAAAATGCGAATGCCTGGTATTGACAAGAAAAGTAAATGACACCCACATAAACCAACACATTAAAATCAACGACAAAGAAATAGTACCAAAAAACACGTTAAAATACCTAGGTGTAACACTAGACAGAAAACTAACATTTATACCAAACATAACAAGCTTAGTACGAAAATTCTACATAATAAAAAGACAACTACAAAAACTAATAAGCCGACAATCATTTCTATCACCACAAAACAAACAGACAATTTACAATACAATGATAAGACCCATAATAACACACGCCTCGCCAATTTGGTGCAGCGTATCCGACACTCAATATTACGGACTACAAAAACTACAGAACATAATACTAAGACAAATACTTTCAGTACCAGGACATACATCAACAAGAATATTACATAACGCGACAAATACACCGTACATACAACAATACGTACAAGAACAAGCAACGAAATTTTACGAAAACCAACCAAGAAACACAATACTAACGCAAAACGTAACGCATACAAGACATCAGGACAATTACATACACAAACCAATTTATAATAGACTACCTATTTATTTTGAAAATAGGTAAAATAAAAATAAAATAAAATAAAACAGAAAAACAGTAATAATCAAATAAGTAGGAAACCCAATTTCTCATACCACGTGGGTTAAGCCCCTCCCATCCCAAAATTCCCAAAAACTTGATAATTTCGAATCAAAATTTTGATAAAACTGCGCTGCTTCTGTACCTGTTCAAAACTTAAGCTGTTTTTTTCATCTATTTTTCCAGTAGACACCGAGCGTAAAATTTAACAATTAGCAATAAATATGATAACCTGTTTATATAATAATAGTTTGTTTCTTAAATTTAATTTACTTTTCCTACCCAGAACTGGGTATAGGCTGTCGAATGCACGATTGCCTTTTTTAATTTGATTGTTAATAAATATATACATCCCAGTACAGTTTTTTATCTAAGGTGACACCCAAATACTTAAGAGAGTCTCCCCACTCAATCTGAGTGCCATCCACCTCTACTGGTTGTACTTGAAAGTTTCTTCTACGTGTAATGATTAATCCTTGTGTTTTTTGTGGATTGATTTGGATTTTCCATTTTTGGAGCCATTCGCTCAAGGCATCTATTTGCCTTGGCAATGCTAGATGAATGGCTCTAGGATGTTTTGCAACGGTATATATACCTTTATCGTCAGCAAAAATTGATAATTTGGCATTTGAAGTTCTGGGGGGGGGGGGGCGTATAGATATTATATAGTTCTGGAGAGAGAGTTGAGCTTTGTGGTAGGCCAGCCTCCATGATATGCGATTGCGAGATCGCATTATTTATTTTAACTGCGAATTTTCTGTTTTCTAAAAATGAATGTAGGGGAGACCAGGGCTGGTTGGCGCATTTTTGAAATAATAATTTCTGCTAACATTATTATTATATTATATTATATTATTATAAAACCAAGATCAATGTCATGGTCCCCTTACCATTGTTTATAGCTAATCAATTTGTAGAGTGTGAATTGCTTTCTGGCTCGTCTAAAGGTCAAATTGTGTGGATTCCGAGAATGAGAATGTCCGCGAGGGATACAATGTTGCCGAGACCATTGTATCGAACGCAGTTTCCTTTACGTTTAGCTTTTTCGATGACAATTAATAAATCACAAGGTCAAAAAGTCTGAAAAAGGTTGGATTATATCTGAAAACTCCATGTTTTATGCATGGACAGTTATATGTAGCATTTTCTAGAGTAGGTAGGCCTCAGGATTTGCGTTGTTATATCGAAACAAGTAGTAAACAGGGGAAATTTCGTCCAAAATCGAATAAAAGATATACTTCAGATATCGTTTATTATGAAGTGTTGGCAGCTGAAAAGCCTGCTGTTACGCGAATTGACCCTATTAACGATGTAGAAAGTAATTTTAATGCTGATGACGACGATATGCAAGTCGATCTGTCAATGGCGGCTTTTGAAAATTTTGTTGATAATTTGGAGGATAATATTAGTGGAGGAGGAGGAGGAGAAGGAAGAGGAGGAGGAGAAGTAGGAGGTGATGTATCTATGGTGGAGGCAGAGGCGGCGGCGGCGACGGTAGTAGTTGATGAAGGTGGATTTGATATAGATGATCCATTAGATTATTTAATAGAGCAAGATGATTTAGGTTTGATATTGGATGATTCTAATGAAGGTATTACAAACGAGTTAAGAATCTATACTCCTCATTTTACCAATGAGGAATTAAGGAATCGTATAAGTAGAGGGGAAATGGAGGGTTCTTCGGGTGGATATAAAAAAAAATTAAATTTTGTAAGATTGTTATTAAGTTAAGTTTTTATTGTGTATTTATTTTAAAGATATTATGTGAAAGTATAATAAATACTTTAGAAGAAATTTGATATTTAAATGAAATTGTAAATAATAGCTTAGTGTTGTGTTTGTATTGTTAAAAAGTTTATAGATTATTGATGTGTGTGTGTATATATATTAAGGTTATTATGGAAAAGTATGCTTTATATTGAACGTAACATGTAAATGAAATTTTAATATCTTAGTATGGATGTAGTGTAATAATTATGTAATAAATTATTTTCGGTGGGGGGGGGGGGGGCTAAGAATGGTGGTAAATTAATTGGGGAGTATAGATTTTAAGTGAGATTTTGTTTTGCCTTTTCTTTTGTGTATATTTTTTATTATTCATCTTGCAATTTAATTTTTTTTTTGTTTTGGGTTGTCTGTGGTGAGGTTAGTAAAACGAGATGTAATAGGTTATGGTAGTAGTGTGTTTTTTATTTTCAAATTGTTAAGAAATACTTTGTGCAATGTATTATGTAAATGGAATTGTAATAGTTTGGTGTGATATATCTTAGTTATTTATAGTATTGAAGTTGTAATATGTGGTTGATGTTGTATTGAAAAAAAAAATTAAATGATATTGATGTGTACATATATTAAGAACATTATTATGTGATAGTATAATAAGTAATATTTTATTGTAGATATAAAAAGTAAATGAAGTTGTAGTATTTTAGTATTTTTAAGGGTAATAATAAGTGTAGTATAAATTGAATGATCGTGGTGAGTTATATGATAAATAAATATGATGATCGTGAAATGGTTGAAGTTCTTTAGAAACAATTAGCAATTGCTAAAAAGTTATTATTTTTGGGATGATCCGTAATTATTATGAAAAAATAATACATGGTAATTTAGGTTATTTTGAAATTGTGGTATAAAGTATTGATGATATTAAGGGTAATTTGTTGAAAGATTAATGAATAATATAGATGAAATGTAATTGTAATATTTTAGTGTGATATATCTTAGTTATGTATATTATTGAAATTGTAATATCTAAGTGTGGTTTATTTGTGGTAGTGGTTGTGTTCGCAAATTATTAATTATTATGTAGGGTATGTTAAGTATTTTTATGGTGAAGTATACTGAATATGTTTTGATTATTGCGTTTGTTCTCCCATATTAGTAGAGTTGGCGTTTCTTCCTTTAAATATATTAGTTAATATGTTTATATGTTTTTAAAATATTTTAAGGATAGTATTATTATTATGAGTATTATGTAAGAGTATGATGATGAATAAGTGTAAATTAGGAAATTTAAAAAAAAATAAAAAAAAAACAAAAAAACAAATAAAAAAAAAAACAAAAAAACAAATTAAAAAAGACAATGTATAAGGTAAAAAGAATTAGATGTGGTTGCGTCATTCTTTTTGGCAATCGATTATTTAGGATTATGTTGTAAATTATAATGTAGGGTAGTGTGTAAATGTATATATAATCGATTGTCCGTTATTGTTTTCAATAGAGTGTGTTTTTTTTGAGTTTTTTCAAATATTAAGTAAATAGTATGTTTTGTAGGTCGAAAACTGTATAACGCTGATCAGTTCTAAAAAGAACGAAACAAGAGGATATATATACATAATGAAAATATTTTTGTTATAGATATGTTAATAGTGTAGAAATAGAGACTGTATATTTTGTATTTTTAGAATTTGAGTGGTGCGCGTTTGGTATACGCTAACTTATTAAGGATCAATATGAAATAGTATATTACGTACCGAGGTGGAAAGTGTTTCATTACTGTCGAGAGATTAGATAGTTTACCGAGACGCGAAGCGTCGAGGTAAACTATATCTCAGAGACAGTAATGAAACTTTTCACCGAGGTTTGTATACTATTTTATTTACAACCACATCCAACATCCACTTCTTATTATTTTGAGTTCAAATAATTATTAAAAGGTAAATGTCATTTTGACTTTTCCATTGCAAAAGTAGACAGACATTTAGAATTTCAAATAACCGCAGGTGATAAAATAACGTAGGTAATAATACACATCAAGATGGCAAATATCATTTTTGGAATATGGTTTCCATGTCACTAAACAATATATTATTTTTTTAAAACGTTAGTGTCAAAGTTTTTACAAAACACCAAAAAAATGCTCTCAGATGAGGAATTTGATTTGGCTGCTACTCCCCCAGAAATTCGAGAAGCAGCAAAAATAGTAGAAGAAGATCTTCTGCCAACTAAAAGCCGCCCGAGATATGACAAGGCATATAACTGTTTTAAAGAATGGTGTATTGGAAACAAAGTTCAAAATCCTGGTTCTGAATCGGCGCTACTAGCTTATTTTAGTGAAAATGCCAAGACAAAGAAAATATCAACGCTTTGGTCAATATATTCAATGTTGAGGACCACTCTATCAATTAGGGAAAAAGTAGACATATCTAAACACGCAAAGCTATTAGCATTTTTAAAAAAGCAAAACAAAGGATACAAGCCGAAAAAATCGACCACACTGTCTATGGATAATATTGAAACATTTTTGGAACAAGCACCTATGGAATTTCTTGTTCAAAAGGTATTTTAGGCTAAAAGGTTGACTATTTCTATATTAACTTATTATTTTATACATTTGTAGGTCGCATTGGTTATTGGTGTCTCAGGCGCCTGCCGATCAGATGAATTATACAAAATGAAAACAACAGACGTTCACTTTTTAGAAGAAAAGGTCGCGATTGAAATACAAAATAGCAAAACGTACCAGCCACGATCATTTATGATAACTGAAAATAAATGGATTGCACCACTTAAGGAGTACATAACTTTACGGAAAAATATACAGGATGGAAAGCTTTTTATGCAAATAAGATATGGAAAAATTAGTAAACAATGTATTGGGCACAACACTTTAAGTCAGTTTCCAAAAAAAATTGCAGCTTTTCTGAAGCTGAATACTGAAGGTTTTACTGGTCACTGTTTCAGAAGAACAGCGGCTACTTTGCTCGCAAATAACGGTGGCGATCTTATGCAAATAAAGCGGTTAGGAGGCTGGAAATCTAGCACAGTAGCTGAGGGATACATAGACAGTTCGGTTTCTACTCAGGTTAATACGGCAAAATTGATTTCAAAGCCAAGTTCAAGTTTTACTAACACTACTTTAACTTCAAATAATCATGAAATAAACCTTTCAAAAGAAGAATTTCAGCAAGGTTTAAACATATCTGTGACTGCCTACAATAATGCCAATGTAATATTTAATGTAAATAAGTAAAACATAAACCATGTTAATTTTTTGTTTTTTATAAATGTCATTTAGGTATAATTCATTTAAAGAAATAAAAAATAAAATTATTGTTGTTGAATTTGTGTAATGAGTTGTGTGTTGGTGTGTTTGTATATTATTTTGAGATATCGATTTTTATTAAAATTTAAAAAAAAAAAAATTTACTATTTTGAGATATCGATTTTTAATAAAATTACAAAAAATAACAATTTTACTTTCCACCCGGGTGGAAAGTGAGCACTTTCCACCCGGGTGGAAAGTAAAAGTCAAGAAACGTCAACTTTCCACCTTTCAAAGATAGGTGAAATGTCATTATTACATACATGGTTGTAAATAAAATATATTTGATTCGTATACTAGAACATAAAGAGAAATTGACACTACTATATTTAATGTTTTGTTTTGTTGATTAACACAACATCAACAACATAATTACTGATTTCCGACATCGTCACTAATTTCCGACATCGTCACGAATCTATGCTCCAGGTGGAAAATGTTTAGCGTATGCCAAACGCGTAGGTAATCAAGTCTTTCTAACCATAAACGACGGCAGCGAGTAACCCGACAAAGTAGGGCTGGCGGTTAGGTCGTTGGACGGATTTTGATGAAATTTTGACATGTTTCTCTAACTTTTCGAGGCGGATAAGACCTCGATGAAAAAATCGGTACATACGATCTTGGAAAAAAGTTTTTTTGAAAATTCGGGAAAATGGACTTTGTGACGGGTGGATGGTGTTGTCGGGAAGGTCGAGAACTAAGAAAAAGACTCTGCAACTACTGCTGGGATGAAAAACTGCTCTGCTCTGCTCTGCTCTGCTCTGTTCTGCTTGGCTGGACTGCTCCTTAGCGCTCGCTGTCGAAAACTGATGCTGAAAGACGTTCAATTCTCTTAGCAAGCTAGCTCCGCCCAGCGTGGTTGACGCTGATTGGTCGGTTGGGTGAATATAAATAGGAAGGGTTTTGATGTATGTTCGTTAGTATTATTCTGTTGTTTCGTTGATACAATTAGCAAGTCTTTTTTATACAATATGGATAGTGGAGCAGGGTCATCCAAACTATGTCAAGGTACACCGTATGATGAGTATGTCGTTACTACTACACATCGTCAACGAGTTCGGGATATCATCGACAAAGTGACCAAGGAGAATCAAATGCTTGTAACGAAATTCTATAAAAAGGAGGAATATGCTAATAGGGAAGTGGCTAATACAGTCGTTCGACTGAAAAATGTCATTGCTAAGGTTGAGGACTATCAACATGAAGCAGCGAAGCGGCAGAGTGATATTGAACAAATATTAAAACAACTTTAGGTGTTTTTTTTATTTGTAGAGTAGAATCGGTTCTTTTTAGAACCACAATATAAAATCAAAAAGAATATTCGTATAAAAATAGTTATATTGGATGTGGTAAACAAAGAAAATATTTAATATAAAAATTTTAAAAAATATATATTTAAAAGAAAAGGATGTTTGGGTATTAATATTTCTTTCGAGTAGTAACCATTTTGTGATTGGTTGGAATATTTTTAAAGTTGAAAGATTGAAGCAAGAAAGATTGGTTACAGTTATGTGGAAAGCGTGTGAGAAAAATAAAATTTGATGAAAATGTATTAGAGAAGGTGAATGACGGACGGACGGATGACTGAACGGTTTATCATTTTCGCTGATTGGTTGGGTGGGTATAAATTGGAAGGGTTTCGATTTATGTTTATTAGTATTATTTTGTGCTTTCGTAAATATAGTTAGCAATCGTTTTGTGCAGTATGGATAGTGAACCAGTCGCATTTATAGTTTTTGAAGGGATGCAATATGATGATCAGGTCATCGGTACTTCTCATCGAGAAAGAGTGCTTGATATTATTGAGAAAGGTACTAAAGAAAGTCAGATTCTTGTGACTCAATTTTATCAGAAAAAACAGTATGCCAATATGGAAGTGGCAAGTACAGTCGGTCGACTTACACGTGTTATTGCAAAGGCTGAGGAGTATGAACAGAAAGCGAAGAAGCGACAGAATTATATAGAACAAATATTAAAACAACTCTAATTGTTTTTTATTTGTAGAGAAGAATCGGTTCTTTTTAGAACCACAATATAAAATCAAAAAGAATATTCGTAGAAAAATAGTTTTATTGTATTTGGTAATAAACAAAAAAAATATTTAATATAAAAATTAAAAAAAAATAGATTTAAAAGAAAAGGATGTTTGGGTTTTAATATTTCTTTTGAGTAGTAACCATTTTGTGATTGGTTTGAATATTTTTAATTAATTTTGTTAGTTGAAAGACTGAAGTAAGAAAGATTGGTTACAGTTATGTGGAAAGCATGTGAGAAAAACAAAATTTGATGAAAAAGTATTAGAGAAGGTGAATGGACGGACGGACGGACGGACGGACGGATGACCCAACGTTTTATCATTTTCGCTGTGTAATTAAAAAGTTTGGCATTTTGTAGCAATATTGTGGGATAGTGCAAAATGTTTGATTTTGTAAGTATTTGTTGATGTAGTTAAAAAGTTGGCGTCCAATATTGGGATAGTAATTTGTTATTTATGGTATTAAAAATTTTATGGAAAAAAATAATGTATTTTTTGCATTTAAGAAAGTTGTGGTCATGAAAATGACCGTTATTATGATGATGTTATGAATGATGTTATGTTAAAAATTGTAATTCAGTTGTGGTGTGTTGAAAAAAGATGTGTTTATGGTGTTGTTTGTTTAGGTTAAATTGTCGATGTTGCTTTGGTGGAGTTGCGAAATATACTGTTGCCTGCGGCACAAAATTGTGTCTTAAAAAGGATTTAGTAAGCTCCGCCCATTTTTTGTGTTTTGACCAATGATGGTATGTGTAGATGTGACAAGAAATCTATATAATTTAGGAGTGTAAAGTTCATAGTTAGTTGTCGTTGCGTATTATAAGTGTAACGATGAAGATTTTCGAACGTAAGGGTGATCTGTTCCAAGCTCCAGGAGAGTTTTCCTTATGCCATTGTGTTGCTGCCGATTTTCGAATGTCGGCTGGAATTGCCGTGCAGTTCCGAAGGCGATTCCAATCTGTTCAGATGTTAAAGGATCAACATAAGCAGCCTGGTGATGTAGCTTCGTTACAAGTAAATGGCCGGTATATTTACTATTTAGTAACCAAACGGTTTAGTCATTGGAAGCCTACTTAAACGTTAAGTATTTTTATGTCAAAAACAGCTCTTTTTAGAGCTACAATATATTTTTAAAAGAAATTTTAACATTAACTGAAAAAGGTATGTTAGGAATAAAAAAAAATTGAGATACTTTTAAAAGAATATGTTTTAAGTGTTTAATGTTAATGTCATTAAAGGTGCAAAAATATATTAATATATTTTGCGTGTTTAATAATATTTCAAAATATTTTCTATAGGAAGTTGTAAATTGGGTGTTTATTTAGTAAAAATGGGTAATTATGGAAAAAAATAACGAATTTCTTGCATTTAAGATAGTTGTGGTCATGAAAATGACCGTTTTTAGTAATTTCCGTAAAATTTGGTTATTCTTCGTTTTGGGGGGAATATAGGTCATCTCCGTAATATATTATATAGCATGCATGTTTTATTTCATTATGCCACAGGACTGTGTTGTTCATGGTTGATGAAAAGTGGAAATCACGAAAGGCGAATCGTATCCATGCAAATTTTGAAAAACCCCTGAATAAAATAAAAACCCCCAAACAAAAATAAGACAAAAAGCGAATAAATAAACAAAAAGTGCAGTTTGTTGTGCAGTAAAAGTGCAGTGAGTGCCTGTGCCAATAAAACACAGACACAAAAAACACTGCCACTGCGCAACAAAAAATCGCATTCCAGAGATTCCGCAAATTCCATCAAGCCAAGCTTAGGCATCGAACAAACCTGGGCAAGCTCCGCCCACCATGAGTGAACAAGCGGGTGCCAAAGGCACCCAAGAACAACAAAACACGCAATTATTAATAAATATAAGCGACGAAACAATAAATAATCAGGAAATGCTAGACGATGACAACGTAAGCATCGCCAGCAGCCACGCTGCAGATCCCCTCAACACAGCGCGGCCAAACAGGCCAACAAAGACGCTATTGCGTTATATTATGACCCACAGGGGTTACTGTAAACCCTGTCAGGACTATTACAGGAGATGCAAGGATAAAAGGACAAGAGACAAACTAAGGGCGGAGTTCACATACCATCTTAACGATGAACATAAAATCAGGGTAAAGATTCCGCTGACGCCACCATTAGGACAACCACCAAGGCGATTAGCAACACTATAATTTCAATCACGGACGAGAACACAGACGAAACAAACAAAAACAAAAACACAAAAGAGGAAGAAAAAAGGGAGAAAGAAAGGCAGCTAATAATACAGGGAGAACCAATATTTGTCAAACCCAAGAATCCTGTTAAAACACTTAGAATCCAAACATCAGGGGATGAGCAGGCGACAAAATATCAGCGCATACTACAGCCAAGACCACTAGCGACCTACAACAGATTTGAGCCACTAACAGATGACAAAACAGACAAGGAAATAGCAGAAACTGACAACGAGTCAACCGCCCAATCTGAAATTTCCGAAAAAACATTACAAACATTCAGGGCACAACAAAAAAGGAAAAACACTGCATAAAACCAACAAAACAAGCAGCAACCTAAAAAACAAACAGAGACAAAAATAACAAAAACACCGAGGGTAGAAAAGCCACCCCCGATAATATTAAAAGGAGTAGCCCAAACGAAAGCAGCTTATGAAGAACTGACAAGGGAATTAAGAAAAACAATTAGAAACAAATACACAATCAAATTTACAAAAAACAATACAATTATCTACACAGAAGACCTACAAGACTATTTCAACTACAAAGACGCACTAAAACAAGAGGAAACAGTAGAATGGCACACATACACCACCCAGCAGGAGAAAACCCATGCATTCATTGTTAAAGGGCTGGACCATCTCCCGGATGTGCAAGACATAAAAACAGAATTAAAGGACGAACACGGGATCAATACCAAAAGCATTTACATTATGAAGACCAAATACAGACCGCTCTACATGATCGTAACGGACACAGCAACAAAACTTTCGACTCTCGACAAAATACGATACTTAAGCTACGTCAGAGTGACCTGGGAACGACGAAGACAAATGACTACAGTAATACAGTGCAAAAAATGCGGCCAATGGGGACACGCTACATCAAACTGTTATAGAAGAACACAATGCCTAATTTGTGCACAGCCCCATGCAACTGCACAATGCACTTCTCCAAATGCACTGAAATGCATCAACTGTAACAAAGATCACAAAACGACAAGCCAACAATGCCCAGTATACATCTACAAACTCGAACAACCAAACAAGAGCGAAACCCACACAACAAACTTACAAAGACGCACCTATTCCAACAGTGAATGCATGGGTCGGCAGGGCAAGTGCCGCAGCGAGTGCTGAAAGGGCAAGTATCAGCCGAAATCAAGAACGGGACAACTACCCCCAGAGATTCCACCCCAACAACGAAGAAACAGACAATGAACAACCCCAAGACCGACAATTTTCGCAGACGACGAGGAACCGCCCACAACAACGAGGCAACGCCCCCTCAGAAAGCTTCGGCGCCGCACAGGCAAGTAATCTATTTACTGCGATGAGGGATTTTAATAATTTAATAAATATAAATGAGTTCATAAGATTCTTGAATGATTGTACGAGAGAGCTAAGGAAGGCTAGATCGCAAGAAGAACGCGTCTCATTAATGATGTCACTAATGGGTGACAATTTAAATAATTATAATATCAGCCTTCCATAGCTCACTCAATATTGCTGCATGGAACGCGAACGGTATAGTTCGGAAAACAGGTGAATTAAAACATTTCTTAGAAAGGTACAAAATAGATATACCTAATTGCAGTTTCTGAAACTAAACTTAATCAAAATATGAAATTAAAAATAAGAAATTATCAGGTATACCGGAATGATAGAATAGCACGTGGGGGGGGGGGGGGGGGGTGGCCCTTCTAATTAAAAATAATATAGCACACGTTAAAATCCAACAAACTAATTCATCAATAGAGCATATTTCAATTAAATTAATAAACAACCTAATAATAACGAGCTGCTACTCCCCCCCACTAGCAATGACGCAAATTGACGATTTCGATCACATTTTTGAGCAGGGCGCAAGAGTGTTAGCATTGGGGGATCTCAACGCCAAACATACGACTTGGTATACAGGTAATATCCCAACAAACAATAAAGGACTAGTGCTACGACAATTTTTAGACGAAAACGATGACATACAATTACTATTACCGACAGAACCAACACATTACGCAAGCAGAACATACATGAACTAAAAACTATACACGAACTTTCTTCTGATCACCTTCCACTCATGCTAAAACTCAGCACGAACGTGGAAAGGGAGAAAGGAAGAACGACCTGGATATACAAAAACACAGACTGGACAAGATACAGACGAATACTCAACGAAACAACAGAAATAATAAACAATATTACAACAATAGAACAACTAGAAGAACAAGTTGACAAACTAACAAAAAACATACAAAACGCGAGAGACAGAACAGCGACAAAAATAAATACTGAACGAAGAGAGACCAGACTGCCACAGGACATACAAGAACTGATAAGACTAAAAAACCAGACAAGAAAGAGGTGGCAAAGACTCAGACAAATACAAGACAGAATAACAACAAACCAACTACAGGAAGAAATCAGACAAAGAATACGAGAACATAAAAACCAAACATGGACGAACATAATAACAAACTTAAGCACGAAAGACAACTCACTATGGAGACTAATTAAACGCACAAGAATGACGGACAATCAAATACCATCATTCACAAACAACCCACAGACAGACATACAAAAAGCACAAACACTTGCACAACAGTTCGCCCAAGCGTGCGCGGGAAAACCCAATGCAACACAAGAGCAAGAAAAGGTGACCGAAATCGCCAACAAATTCACAAGACACAAATATCCTATCCCACCCTCAATTTTATCCACCCTATACACCAGCCCCCAAGAGCTGTATGGAGAGGCCTTCAAAATAACAAGGCGCCAGGGGAGGATGAGGTGCCAAACATCCTGCTCAAAAACATGCCCAGGAAAACACTAATACAGTTACACTACATCATTAACGCCATCTTCCTACTGCAGCACTTTCCGAGCCAGTGGAAAAGGGCGATTATAGTGCCTATATTGAAGCACGGAAAACCGGCTGAGAGACCGGACTCGTATAGGCCAATCGCCCTTCTAAGTTGTATCGGAAAGGCTGCAGAAAAGATAATACACAAAAGACTCAAAACTAATAAATTATTCCAGAAAGTGCCGGAGGAGCAATTCGGGTTTAGAGATGACAGAAGTGCAGTGCTGCTCGTCGCCCATGTAGCGCAGAATGCAATGGAGAAAATAGAAAAAGAGCAATGCACTGCACTTTTGGCTCTGGACATACGGCGCGCCTTCGACAGCGTATGGTATAATGGATTAATTTATAAACTCACAACACTGCACGATTTTCCACTGTACATCATTACACTAATTCATTCATACATTACAGGAAGAACACTCAGAGTAAGGGTGGGTGACAGGTTATCCTCCCCTGTAGTCTTGCACGCAGGACTACAGCAAGGAACGGCACTAGCGGCACCGCTATTCAATCTCTATACAGCCGACATCCCGCAATTCCCTAATTCCAATCTGGCTATATTTGCGGACGACGTACTGGCCTTTGCAAGCTCGTACTACGCAAATGTAGCCAGACAACACCTCTCCAACCACCTAACAGTCCTCCTCCCGTGGTATGAGAAGTGGAAACTGGAGATTAATGAAGAAAAGTGTGAATTTATGCTTATAACAAGGAAAGTAAACAATACGCACATAAACCAACATATAAGAATTAACAATAAAGAAATAATACCAAAAACTACATTAAAATATCTTGGGGTAACATTAGACAGAAGACTAACATTTATACATAACACAACAAAAACAGTACAAAAATACTACCTTGCAACTAACATACTAAAAAACCTACTAAGACATAGTTCATTTTTATCACCACAGAACAAACAAACAATATACAGACAAATGATCAGACCAGTACTGACATACGGGGCTCCAGTATGGTGCAGTATGTCGACAACTTAATTTAACAGACTACAATTATTACAAAACATAACATTAAGACAAATACTTTCGGCGTCCAGATACACGCCACTAAGAATTCTACATCAGGCTACAGACACGCAATACATACAACAATACGTGCACGAAACAGCGACAAAATTCTACGATACAAAACCCAACAAAACAGGACTAACAGAAAACATGACACACACAAGACAACAGGACGATTACACTCACCCCCCAATATACCATAAACTACCCATATATCAAATAAACCGATAAAAATTAAAATCAAAAGTAAAAATTAAGAAAATTAAAAATTGCAATTAAAACCACTTCTCATACCGCGTGGGTTTAGCCCATCCCATCAAATGTTCCCGCCTACCTGATAATTTCAAGCGTCAAGCAAAACAGTATACGCTACTTGTACCTGCTAAGATTAAGCTGGGTTTTTCGCCTGTTTTCCCAGCGAGACTAAAACAAATTCCATTAAGCAAGCAATAAATCATTCAAGAATTTCAAGCAGAAATGCAAAACAGATCCCTCATGGCAGTAAAAGATTATTGGAACTTGCCAAACAACGCCAAGTTAAAGTCAGAAAGCCTGTGCGGAGAGCCAAGACCAGCTCCGACGGGGCGTTGCCTCGTTGTAGTATCTATGTCACGTGACATACAGAAATGAAATGCAATGTTATTATTATCTATGATAAAAGTATCATTTGTATTATATTAGTATTAGCATAGGAACTGACATGTAAATTATTATCAAATGAATAAAGACATTTTAAAATCAATCAATCATAGCATGTTGGTCGTAATCTCCAATGGATTCCAAATAATATCTTGTATTGTTTCTGACAATGTATGGTGGCTGTGGTTGTATAGATTCAGTATCGATGTCTTCCAGCATTACTATGACAATAGCAGTCCTTTTTTAGATAGTAGTTATATGGTGTGGTGTTTAGTTCATAACGTGTTGGATAATACCATGTGTAGGATATGCATGTGGGTATATTAAGTAATATGTCGTTTTCGTAATATTCTGTTTCTGGTTGGTTGTTATTATTGGTGGCCATATTGTTGGATTTATGAAGATTTTGTGATACTTGTAAAAAGTGTTGTTTCGATCAACTCGCGAAATAGACTGGTTCGTGTGGCATCGAGTTTTGTCTTAGTAATGATTTTCGGGGTTTTTAGGAAGCTCCGCCTACTTGGACGGACAGAGTATTGAACGTTTGATTTTTGATACATAGTAAAATAGGTTTTTATCGTGGTGTAGAAATTGTTGTGATAGTTAGAATTATGTGGAAATTAGATTGGTTTTTATGTAGATAGGTGTTAGGTAATTTTGAAAAAAAGTAATAAAGAGAGTGGACATTGTTTTATTGGGGAGATTGAAAAAAAGATGATTTGTGGAAAATGTTTTAGATAAGGCGAATGGACGGACGGACGGAGGACTGAACGTTTTATCAATTTCGATGTGTAATTAAAGAGTTTGGCATTTTGTAAAAAGTTTGTAAGATAGTGCAAAATGTTTGATATTGTAAGTATTTGTAGATGTAGTTAAGATGTTGGCGTTCAATATTGGAATAGTATTATAGTTATTTGTGGTATTAAGAATTTTATGGGAAAAAATAACGAATTTCTTTCAATTAAGATAGTTGTAGTCATGAAAATGACCGTTTTTATGTATAGTGTCTTGTTAGTTTGTTTAAATGGATGTGTCTGGATCTGGTGAGGATGATGTTGGTGTGGGTGTTCTGTCGTCGTCGCTGATCCAGGTTTGAATTAATTGTTGTTTTGTAGTCAGGTGTTTGTCATTGTTCGAGTCCGTTGTAGTTGATGGTGCTGCCGCGGGTGATTTATCGTCGTCGTTGTTCAAGATTGGAATCAATTGGGATGTTGTAGTTTGGTTTTCTTCATTACGTTTATCTCTAAAAGCGATCATTTCGTGTAAAATAGTTTGTAATTCGGAGAGTTCTTCGGTTATTTTCGTTTGTATGTCTTGTAGTTTTTTATGTTCCTCTTCGTGAAATCGTAAGCGTCTACCCAAACTTGGTATAGTATAGGAAGTTAGTTCGTCTTGTAGTCTAAGCGTCAGAGCCTTGGATTTTTTGAGTGCTACGAGAACTTTCATGGTAGCTGAAGCGATGACGAATGGATGGCGATGTGTTGTGTTGATGGAAGTTCGAAATAGACTGATGTCGGCGGCACCGATTTTTTCCTTAAGAATGATTTTCAACTCCATAAGCAAGCTCCGCCCACTTGGTTAACATTGCGTGGTTGACGCTGATTGGTCGCTTGGGTGAGTATAAGAACGAAGGTTTTGAGTTTTGGAAGTAGTATTATTTTCGTATTTGGTGTGTACGTATCGGCAGAAGTAGTAGTAGCAGGCAGTGATGGAAAGCAAGAGAGTCAGAGTAGAAGAGCCTTCGACCAGTAGTATTCAGCGTAACGAGGATGAGAATGAGTATGGTTCATTTGACGACGATGTTGACGAAGATGTGTTGAATGCCAGTTTCAATGAGGGAAGTCTCGATTACGTTATAGAGATGCTAAAGAAGGATGTTAAAGAAAAGGAAGCAATAAAGACACAAGTAGATAAAATGGTTGTCTCGCATTTACGTGGGAAATATTATGTTATGGAATTGCGATTCAGACTAATGCAACTGTAGAAATTAATAAAAGAACAAGTACTACGTTTAAATAAGATGATTACCGAGACAAAGCAGCAGCAGTGAATTTTGTAAGATCGGCAATAAATAAAACAGCTCTTTTCAGAGCTACAATATATTTTAAAAAGAAATTCGAAATATTTATTAAAAGTAACGAAATTCGTTGTAACTTTTACATTGTTTCAATAAAAAGAAGTTATGGAAATAAAAGAATTTATGAATTCATACTTATTTTACGTAGATGAAAGAATGGGAATAACAAAATATATGAATCTACATATTTTCTTAATCAAATAAAAAAATTTATAAACCCATACATTTTGCTACGTAGATGAAATAATGGGAATAAAAAAAATTATGAATCTACACAATTTAATAATTGTGTGTGAGTAATAAAGAGAATGGCCACTGTTTTGTTGTGGTGATTGAGAAAAAGAAAATTTGTGTTTAAATATTTGGAGATGAGGCGAATGAATGGACGGACGGACTACTGAACGTTTTATCATTTTTGATGTGTAATTAAAGAGTTTGGTATTTTGTAGAAAATTTGTAAGATAGTGTAAAATGTTTGATATTGTAAGTATTTGTAGATGTAGTTAAGATGTTGGCTTTCTATATTGGAATAGTATTATAGTTATTTGTGGTATTAGGAATTTTATGGGAAAAAATAACGAATTTCGTGTATTTAAGATAGTTGTGGTCATGAAAATGATCGTTTGTAGGTATAGTGTTTATTTGTTTTAATGGGAATAAAAAAAATTATGAATCCACATAATTTACTAAGTTTTGTGAGTAATAAAGAGAATAGACACTGTGTTGTTGCGGAGATTGAGAAAAAGAAAATTTGTGTTAAAAAATATTTAGATTAGGTGAATGGATGGACGAACGGACGGACGGACGGACGACTGAACGTTTCATCATTTTCGATTTGTAAATAATGGGTTTTGCATTTTGTTGAAAAGTTGTGGGATAGTGGAGAATGTTTGGTTTTGTAAGTAGTTGTAGATGTAGTTATGATGTTGGCGTCTAATATAGGGATGGTAATTTGTTATTTGTATAGTATTAAAAATTTTATGGATAATAATAGGTACCGAATTGCTTGCATTTAAGAAAGGTGTGGTCATGAAAATGATTTTTTTTATGTAGAGTGTTTAGTTGTTTGTTTGTTTAAATGGGAATAAAAAAAATTATGAATCCACATAATTTACTAATTTTTGTGAGTAATAAAGAGAATAGACACTGTATTGTTGCGGAGATTGAGAAAAAGAAAATTTGTGTTAAAAAATATTTCGATTAGGTGAATGGATGGACGAACGGACGGACGGACGGATGACTGAACGTTTCATCATTTTCGATTTGTAAATAATGGGTTTTGCATTTTGTTAAAATGTTGTGGGATAGTAAAAAATGTTTTATTTTGTAAGTAGTTGTAGATGTAGTTAAGATGTTGGCGCCCAATATTGAGATTGTTATTTGGTTTTTGTGTTAATAAAAATTTTATGGAAAACAAATTACGAATTTCTTTCATTTAAGATAGTTGTGGTCATGAAAATGACCGTTTTTATGTATAGTGTCTTGTTAGTTTGTTTAAATGGATGTGTCTGTTTCTGGTGAGGATGATGTTGGTGTGGGTGTTCTGTCGTCGTCGTCGCTGATCCAGGTTTGAATTAATTGTTGTTCTCTAAAAGCGATCATTTCGTGTAAAATAGTTTGTAATTCGGAGAGTTCTTCGGTTATTTTCGTTTGTATGTCTTGTAGTTTTTTATGTTCCTCTTCGTGAAATCGTAAGCGTCTACCCAAAGTTGGTATATAGGAAGTTAGTTCGTCTTGTAGTCTAAGCGTCAGAGCCTTGGATTTTTTGAGTGGTACGAGAACTTTCATGGTAGCTGAAGCGATGACGAATGGATGGCGATGTGTTGTGTTGATGGAAGTTTGATATAGACTGATGTCGGCGGCATCAAATTTTTCCTTAAGAATGATTTTCAACTCCCTTAGCAAGCTCCGCCCACTTGGTTAACATTGCGTGGTTGACGCTGATTGGTCGTTTGGGTAAGTATAAGAAGGAATGTTTTTGACTTATGTGCATCAGTAGTATTTGTTTCTGCGTAAAGATAGTCAACAGCCGTTATGGACAATATCAGTTTTGAGTCTACAACTTCCAGCTACGAGGGTGAATGCGAACATATGGCCGATGAAGTCATGTTTGTTCCTGTAAGCGAATACGTTATAAAGACGTTGGGATATTGTATTACAACAGAAGAGGCCACTGCATTAATGGCGATAGAGAAATATTCATTACGGTTGCTGAAGAAAAATGTGGAGTTATTGTCTACTGGTTTTACTGATGTAGATGTTCCTGTAAGCAATTTCATACTAAAAGTGTTGAGGAAACGTATATTGCCAAAGATGGTACCGGCAATAATATCATTGGAGATGTGCTCGAGACGTTCGGCGATGATGAATTTTAGAAAGTAAGAGATTTTGGTATCTCTATGAATAAAACAGCTCTTTTCAGAGCTACAATATTCTTTAAAAAGAAATTCGTTTGAGATTACAAGACAAAATTGAAATATTTATTAAAAGTAATGAAATTCGTTGTAACGTTTACATTGTTTCCAATCTGTTCAGATGTTAAAAGATCAACATAAGCAGCCTGGTGATGTAGCTTCGTTACAAGAGTTTGCATTCAGCTTTGTTAAGGTGAACTGCAAATTTTTGAATGGTATTTTCTACGATCTTTATGCGACTATCATATGCTTATGCTACAAATAAAAACAAACCAACAAAATATTAAAATAGCTACTACAAAACACTACAAACTACAAACAAAAAGGGAAAAACAACCGTTTTAAACCAAGTGAGGTGAAAGTGAGTGCAGTGCCAGTGCTGTGTAGTGAATTCCTAGCTACACAAAAAAGCACTGGGCTGCACCATAAAAACTCACATTCCAAGAATTCTTAGAATTCTGTCAATTGAGACAACCTGGCGAACAAACCTAGTAAGCTCCGCCCACAACTAAATGAATAGACAAACGGGTGCCACAGGCACCCAAAACGACAATACGCAACAAACCCTGCAAATTAACATTGAAAACCAGGACATACAAGAAGAAGATGATAATATCAGCATAGCCAGCAGTCATGCAAATGATCCAACGAACCCGGCGCAAGCAGGAAGGCCCGCAAAAACACTTTTAAGGTACATAATGACACACAGAGGATACTGTAGGGACTGCCAAATATATTACAAACAATGTAATGACAAAAAGGTACGCGACAGACTTAGACAGGAAGTAATTGCACATTTAAAGGTGGAACACAAGATAAAAGTAAAGTTACTGAAAACACCACCAATACAGTTTCAACAGCCGAAAAGATTAGCCACCTTTGTAGGAATGACAGAAGACAAAAACAAAACAATCGACAAAAATACACCCCTGGAGGACAGGATCCGTATAGAAAATGAGAGACAGCAGATACTGAGAGGAGACGAAATATTCAAGGCGCCGAAAAACCCGATTAGAATAAACACAACGAATACTAAAACCCAGACCGATCAAAATACAAAACAGATTCCAGGCACTCTCAGGAGACGAAGACACGGACATGGACTGTCAGTATGGAAACTCGGACAATGAATCGACAGCGCAATCGGAAATCTCAATAGCAGCAAGAAAATCACTAAAGCGAAAAACAAAACAAAAAGCAAGCCAACAGAACTACACAAAGAAGACGACAGAAACACAACAACAAACAATCCCCGCAAAACCAAAAACAATAAAACCACCCCCGATAATTCTCAAGGGAGTAGCACAGACCAGACAAGCCTACGCAGAACTAACACAGGACATAAGGAAAGTTGTTACGAAGACATTCAATATAAAATTTACGAAAAATAATACTATAATAAACATTGATGACACAGAAGACTATAAAAAATACAAAGATGCATTAAAACAAGAGAAGGAACTAGAATGGCATACCTATACAGAAAATCAGGAAAAAACCCACGCTTTTATCATCAAGGGACTTGACCACCAACCAGACACCGACGAAATCAAAACAGAATTGAGAGATCAGCACGGCATTAATACCAAAAATATCTATATAATGAACACAAAGTACAGGCCCCTTTACCTAGTAATTACTGACGCCTCAACCAGACTATCGACAATGGAAAAGATTAAATACTTAAATTACGTACACGTTACCTGGGAGAGAAGAAGACAAAACACCAATATGATCCAAGATCCAATGCAAGAAATGCGGGCAATGGGGGCACGCGACGACGAACTGCTTCAGGAAAACACAGTACCTCACTTGTGCACAGTACCACCCAACAACAGACTGTACAGAAACTACCCCAAAATGCATAAACTGCGGGAGAGGCCACAGATCGTCGTCGCAGCAGTGCCCTGTGTATCAATACAAAACAGAACAAATCGAAATCAACAAGCGGAAAAGACAGCAACCTACAAGACCGACATACTTACCAGCTCCCCAGCCAACCAGGAACCCATGGACGGGCAGGGCAAATGCCTCATCTTTAGTAGCCGGAAGGGCAGAAGTCATCAACAGGAATTCCCGGTTATTCCCGGCCAAAGACAGTATGAACAACGACAACAGGAGGAAGAAAATCAACAGGAACATATGCAAACTGGGACACGCCCACTCGGCAACGCCTCTAATCAAGACAACTTTAACATCGGACAGGCGAGTAGTCTATTTACCGCAATGAGAGAGTTTAATAGTCTAATTAACATAAATGAATTTATCCGTTTCTTAAATGACTGTTCCAGGGAACTACGGAAGGCAAGAACTCAAGAAGAGAGAGTTTCAACAATGATGGGCCTAATGGGTGCCAACCTAAACAATTACAACATTAGCCTTCCGTAATTCCCTGGTAATAGCCAATTGGAATGCTAATAAAGTAGCTGGAAAAACGGAAGAGTTAAAGCAATTTTTACTCAGGCACAAGGTAGATATCATGATAATAACTGAAACCAAACTAGCTCAAAATATAAAAATTAAAATTAGAAATTATCAAATTCATCGAAATGACAGAAACCGTTTTGGAGGGGGCGTGGCAATCCTTGTTAAAAATTCAATCCCGCATACGTTAATGCAACAAACAAACTCAAGAGCAGAACATGCACATTAGTATAAAACTAAAAAACGGATGGATTGTAACAGGTTGCTACGTTCCCCCAATGCATAATTTAAATAATTTTCAGGTATATGACATCGATTTTCTTTTTCAACAGGGGCAAAAAGTGCTGGTGTTGGGCGATTTGAACGCAAAGCACGAAACATGGGGGGCGACAACTAACTCACGGACGGGGATAAGACTAAAACAATACTTAGACGCAAACGACGTACAATTACACCTACCGACAGAACCAACATGCTACAGAAACCTACAAAACCCTTCGTATCTCGACATTGCGCTTACCAAACACATACAAAACTTAACAGAACTAACAACAATACATGAGCTGTCATCCGACCACCTACCTGTAATAACAAAAATAGACACACACATACAAAAAGACGAACAAATGACGTCCTGGAGCTACAGAAATGTGAACTGGGACAGATACAGACAGATTCTGAACGAAAAGACACAAATAACAAACAATATACAAACAGTAGAACAATTAGAAGACGAAGTAGACAAAATAACAAAAAACATACAACATGCGAGAAATCAAGTCGCAACAAAAATAACAATAGAGCAAACAGAAAAACGACTACCGAATGACATACTAGACTTAATACGATACAAAAACAGCGTAAGGAAAAGATGGCAGCGAAACAGACAACCACAAGACGCACAACTAACAAACGAACTCAAAAACGAAATAAAGTCACGTATAGCGCAGTACAAAAACAATACATGGACAAATATCATAACAAACGCAACGACAAGAGACAACTCTTTGTGGACCCTGCTAAGGAAAACAAAAACAAAAAGGGAAGAAATCCCATCCTTCACGCAGGAGCCACAAAGTAACAGACAAAAAGCGCAAACACTCGCGGACCAATACCAGACAATGTGCGCAGGAACCCCCAACACCACGCCAGAACAGAATGAAATAACAAATTTAGTAAACAAATTTATAAACAAAAAATACCCTATTCCACCCTCAGTATTACCCACCCTATACACCAATCCGCAGGAGCTGTGTAAGGTAATTAAAGAGCTAAAAAACAACAAAGCTCCTGGGGAGGACGAAATTTCAAATATTTTAATAAAAAACATGCCAAGGAGATCTATCGTTCAACTACAATACATAATTAACACCACTTTTCTCCTGCAACACTTCCCAAGCCAGTGGAAAAGGGCGATTATAGTACCCGTTTTAAAAAGCGGAAAACCTAAAAATGAACCAGGTTCGTACAGACCAATCGCCCTTCTAAGCTGTCTTGGAAAGGTTGCAGAGAAGGTGATACACAAGAAACTTAAAATAGGAAAATTGGACCAGAGGATACCGGAAGAGCAATTCGGATTCAGGGATCGCAGGGGAGCAGTGTTGCTAGTAGCACATGTAGTGCAAAAGGCGATAGAAAAAATAAACCAAGAGCAAATCACTGTACTCCTGGCCCTGGACATCCGGCGCGCTTTCGATAGCGTCTGGTTCAATGGACTTATATACAAACTAATCAAAACACACGAATTTCCATTACACTTTATCACACTTATACATTCATACATGAACGGTAGATCTCTAAAAGTAAGAGTAAATAATAGTCTATCCTCCCGAGTAAAGCTTCATGCGGGCCTGCAGCAGGGCACAACGTTGGCTGCACCCCTCTTTAATCTTTACACGGCAGATATCCCGTCTTACCCAAGTTCAAACCTGGCCATCTTTGTAGATGATGTGCTCCTATATGCAAGCTCATTTTATGCAAATGTGGCCAGGCAACACTTATCCTATCACTTAAATATCCTACTTCCGTGGTACAGAAAATGGAAGTTGGAAATAAATCAAGATAAGTGCGAATGTCTCGTTATAACAAACATTCGCATAAATCAAAACATAACAATAAATAACAAGGAAATAGTACCGACAGACAAACTAAAGTACTTGGGGATGACACTAGACAAAGGACTGCACTTTGTACCGCACATTACAAACGTTATTACAAAATACCACACTGCAGCAAGACAATTACATAAACTAATGCGACATGGATCTTTCCTTTCACCGACAAACAAACTAACAATATACCAATCAATAATTAGACCAGTAATTACATACGCAGCACCGGTCTGGTGCGGAATCTCCGACAAACAATACAACAGACTGCAAAAATTACAAAACAAAGTACTAAGACAGATACTTTCAGAAACAGCATACGCTCCACTGGCATACATGCACCAAGCGACAAACCTACAATACATAAGAGAATACATTCTCGAAACTTCACAGCACTTTTACGAGACACAACCACAAAACGCAAGACTAACAAGAGACTTAACAAACATACGTGAACAAAACAGACCACATCACAAACCAATATACTACAGACTTCCAATTTATTTGCAAAATAGGTAAAATCAGGTAAATAAATCAAAAATCAGTAAGTGAAATAATTAAATAAGTATAAACTCCTTATAAGGAGTGTATGATACAAAACTCATAGATAATAACTATAAAATAACACAAAAAAAATATAGATACAAAATTTGTAAACGCCCACTTCTTCAACAAAATGCAAATAAATTGAAAAAGACACGAACAAACGGACAAGACAGCAACACCATATTTCTGTACCACGGGAATAAGTCCCGCCCACTTCCAAAATTTTCCTGTTGAAAAGATATCAAATAATTTAAAACCAAAATTGGTAAAAAGCTACGTAGTGACCTGAGTAACTAGAGCTGGTTTTTTCGAACCGTTTTTCCAGTGAAATAAATTGTAAAATTTTTCAATTATAAACAAAAGGTAATAATAAAAATTTATATCGAAGCGCAAGCGAGAAAACTCTTTCATGGCGGTAAAAGATTACTCTGGAACTGGCCGAAACAATAACAAGAGAAAATCAAAGCCTTATTACCGTAGAGCCAACATCAGCTCAAACAAGGCGATGCCTTGTTGTCGTGTCCCAGTTTGCACTGCAAAAATGGAGAATCATATACACATATATGTAATAAGTTTGATATGTAAAAATATTGTAAGAAATAAAGAATGTTTTAAATCGAATCGAAAGATAGTCAACAGCCGTTATGGACAATATCAGTTTTGATTCTACAACTTCCAGCTACGAGGGTGAATGCGAACATATGGCCGATGAAGACATGTTTGTTCCTGTAAGCGAATACGTTATAAAGACGTTGGGATATTGTATTACAACAGAAGAGGCCACTGCATTAATGGCGATAGAGAAATATTCATTACGGTTGCTGAAGAAAAATGTGGAGTTATTGTCTACTGGTTTTACTGATGTAGATGTTCCTGTAAGCAATTTCATACTAAAAGTGTTGAGGAAACGTATAGGTATTGCCAAAGATGGTACCGGCAATAATATCATTGGAGATGTGCTCGAGACGTTCGGCGATGATGAATTTTAGAAAGTAAGAGATTTTGGTATCTCTATGAATAAAACAGCTCTTTTCAGAGCTACAATATTCTTTAAAAAGAAATTCGTTTGAGATTACAAGAAAAAATTGAAATATTTATTAAAAGTAATGAAATTCGTTGTAACGTTTACATTGTTTCCAATCTGTTCAGATGTTAAAAGATCAACATAAGCAGCCTGGTGATGTAGCTTCGTTACAAGTAAATGGCCGTTATATTTACTATTTAGTAACCAAACGGTTTAGTCATTGGAAGCCTACTTTATGCGACTTAAGGAAAAGTTTGTTTGCAATGAAGAATCTGATGGTGACGCATAATGTTTCCCTATTAGCTATGCCGAAAATAGGTGTGGTCTGGATAGATTGCTTTGGGATGATGTCCGAAGTATTTTGGAAGATGTCTTCGGTCATATGAATGTAGAAATACATGTTTATGCATTGTAAACGTTAAGTATTTTTATGTCAAAAACAGCTCTTTTTAGAGCTACAATATATTTTTAAAAGAAATTTTAACATTAACTGAAAAAGGTATGTTGGGAATAAAAAAAAATTGAGATACTTTCAAAAGAATATGTTTTAAGTGTTTAATGTTAATGTCATTAAAGGTGCAAAAATATATTAATATATTTTGCGTGTTTAATAATATTTCAAAATATTTTCTATAGGAAGTTGTAAATTGGGTGTTTATTTAGTAAAAATGGGTAATTATGGAAAAAAATAACGAATTTCTTGCATTTAAGATAGTTGTGGTCATGAAAATGACCGTTTTTAGTAATTTCCGTAAAATTTGGTTATTCTTCGTTTGTAGATAGGTGTTAGGTAATTTTGAAAAAAAGTAATAAAGAGAGTGGACATTGTTTTATTGGGGAGATTGAAAAAAAGATGATTTGTGGAAAATGTTTTAGATAAGGCGAATGGACGGACGGAGGACTGAACGTTTTATCAATTTCGATGTGTAATTAAAGAGTTTGGCATTTTGTAAAAAGTTTGTAAGATAGTGCAAAATGTTTGATATTGTAAGTATTTGTAGATGTAGTTAAGATGTTGGTGTTCAATATTGGAATAGTATTATAGTTATTTGTGGTATTAAGATAGTTGTGGTCATGAAAATGACCGTTTTTATGTATAGTGTCTTGTTTGTTTGTTTGAATAGATGTGTCTGTATCTGGTGAGGATGGTGTTGGTGTGGGTGTTCTGTCGTCGTCGTTGTTGATCCAGGTTCGAATTAATTGTTGTTTTGTAGTCAGGTGTTTGTCATTGTTCGAGTCCGTTGTTGTTGATGGTGCTGGCTTTCTTTCAGGGAGTGATGTTATAGTGCTAGTGGAGAAAAGTGATATACGTGCAAGTGAAGTGAAGAGCGTGTGATTTATGATAATCAAAAGTAAACTAAAAAGCGAAGACAAGTGTAGTTCAAAAATAAGAAGTGGACTGACCAAAAACAAGATGGCGTCCAAATCGGCTCTGGAGGAAAGCCAAAAAGAAGCAAAAAGGTTTAAAATAGCCCTAAAAGAAGAAAAAATAAAAAATGCCGAGCTTAAAGAACAATTGGCCTCCATGCAGGCCAAATTGGACAAACAAGCTGCCCAGATGGAAAAACAAACTGATCAGATCTCCTAGCTGATCTTAGAAGTGGCCGGCCTTAGAAAGGTTTGCGAGAAAAACCAGGAGAAACCCCGCAGGGAAGAAGTGTTAGATATCGGACTAAACGATCCGATCAATATACACTTTCCCGTGCAAAAAAATAAGAAAAAGAGAATAGAAGAGCTACCTCCGGCTAAGGAAAAGGCAGCAAAGAAGAAAAAACCCACTGAGGTGCCCTACATAGAAGAAATGGATTTTAAATCGGCAAACGAGACCAATATCAAGACGACAAAGGAACCGACAAAGGCAAAAGAGCCGACAGTTCCAAAAATGCCCCCAGTGGTCATCGACGGCACCAGCGGATGAAATCTGGTTAGCAACAAGCTAAAAACCAAGAACATCGACTATACGACAGCAAAAACTGTCAAAGATGGTATAAAGATTATACCGAAGACATCGGAAGACTTCCGAAAGCTTACCAAATTGATGGATGAAGAAAAAAGAGGGTATTATACATATACCCTCCCCGAGGACAAGAAGATTCATGCCGTCATCAAAGGCTTGCCTATAGATGCCGAGCTAGAAGAAGTGAAAAGACAATTAGTCCAGGAAGGATTTACAGACATCGAGATCACAAGAATGATCTCCAAGAGGACAAAGACTCCAACCAGTCTTTATATAATAAAGACCAATAATAAGATGATTTATAAAATAAATCGCTTATATAACCTGGTGGTAGTGGTAGAGCCCTTGAAGAAACCAAGGGACCCAAACCAGTGTTATAGATGTCAGAGATATGGACACGGACAAAGCAGGTGCACATTCCCAAGGAGATGTGTCAAGTGCGCAGGCGCGCATGAGGCCCGGGAATGCCCAGTAGCAAGACCAGCGGCAGGGGAAGAACGAAATGCAACTTGCGCTTTATGCGCAGGTGTTCACCCTGCAAATTACAAGGGATGTAAAGAATTCCCAAGACCGATAAATAATACAAGGAAGCCAAGCCGGCTAGCATCGCCAACCACTGGGACATACGCCAGAATGGCGGCACCCAAACAAGTTGCGGCGGCACCTGCATCCCCGCAAAATGTAGATTTATATGCAAACCTGCAACAATATATAACGAAAAATAACACGCAAATGAAGCAGATGCAGGAAGCTATACAGCTCCTGATACAAAAAATCCAGTAATCCAATGGCAGGAGAAAACCCCTCCCCACCACCACTGCAGATACTGTCTTGGAACGTCAACGGCATCAGAGCCAGGCGTAGTGAGATCGATGAACTATTAGCAGAAAAACAACCCGATATTTTAGCTTTGCAGGAAACTAAAATATTTGAGGCTGATAGAATCTCGTTCACTGGATATGAAATGTATAGACACGATCGAGTGGTTCTAGCCAGGGGCGGAGTAGCCCTCCTGGTAAAAAGAGGACTAGAGCATCACCAGCTTGAGCTGGATGATACAGAAATGGAAACCATATCAATTATGGTTAATACCAGGAGAGGACAAATAAAAGTAACGTCAGCTTACTTATCACCAGCCGCTGTCCTGCAACAGCAAGACATCGAAGAATTACTGAAAGGAAGAGATCCGAAAATAATACTAGGAGATTTCAACTGTAAAAACCAATTATGGAATAGTAATGGAAATAATGCTAATGGAGATAGGCTGCTGCAGTTCACCGAACCTCATGAAGCCCTAATAATAGGACCGGATGTACCAACGCATATACCCAGTGCAAATGGCAGACCGGATGTATTGGATATCGTCATTATGAAAAATGTGACAGAAGAATTCCAGCTGGAAACCTTGGAGATCGGCACCTCTGATCATAATCCCATTGAGCTAACAATAGGCACTGGAAATAGACCCAGAACAGAAATAAATAAAAAGATCACAAATTGGCCATCCTTCACGAGGAAAGTAGAGGAGAAAATCCGCGGCATAGCCGTGATTGAAAATACGGATCAATTAGAAGAAGCAGTGCAGTACCTTGAAAATATTATTCTCGAAGCTTTCGAAGAAAGCACCCAGACTGTGACAACACCTGCTCCTAGGCATCCCCATGGGGAGACGCCATGGGCAGTAAAAGAGCTTATAAGGCAGAACAGGAGGTTAAGAAGAAGATATCGAGAGGTACCCACTGAATTAAATAAAATGGCGCTAAACAGGCATAGCACTGAACTCAGAGATGCTTTGAAAGCACTGAGAAATGATAGATGGATTTATAAAATACAGAGCCTGAACATAATCGATCATTCTGCATGGCAAATGCAGAAACGGCTAAGACGTGAAAAGACAGTGATACCACCGTTGCATGGGGCTAACGGGATGGCATACACTGATCTAGAGAAAGCAGAAGCCCTAGCCGATACAATAGAACGGGAAGGAAGACTCAATGAGCACCCTGATGAAGACGACGAACATGTCGAAACAGTGGAAGATATCGCAGAAGAAATCATGGATATGCCAAGTGATCAGGAAATAATAACTCCGGCTTCTCCAGAAGAAATAAAGATGATAATCAAAAAATTAAAAAAGAAGAAAGCACCAGGACAAGATGGAATTAGTAATCAAATGCTAAAAAATCTAGCCAGGAAAGGTATTGCAGCCATCACCAATATAGCAAACGGTGTCATGCGACTCGAACATTTTCCAAGAAGATGGAAACATGCCCAAGTAATAGTTTTGAACAAAACTGGCAAAGATAAAAGATTCCCTCAAAACTACAGGCCAATAAGCCTGCTAGCAGGAATCAGCAAAATAGTCGAAAGAGTTTTTAACTCTAGACTAAAAGAGGAAACTGAAAGACTGGGAACAATACCTGCTGAGCAATTCGGATTCAGGAGCTCACACTCCGCCGAACAGCAGGTGCTGAGACTAGTCGAAACAGCTACCAGAGGATTCCAGCAAAAGGACGCTACAGGGGCTATCCTATTAGATGTTACCAGAGCTTTTGACAAAGTATGGCACCAAGGACTGATCTACAAAATGCATACTCTAGGGCAGGGATGCACAGACTTATAGGGAACAGGGGCCACTCGAAAAAATATAAGCTAAGGACGGGCCACTACAAACAATACAATGATGTACAACGATAAAAATAAAAGAACCTTCAAAAATGTTTGTTGTAATTATGTATTATATCTAATCATTACAATGTAATATTTTCATGTTTTAGTATTTTGATGCATGACATTGCATTGAACTAACAAGTTTTTTTATATTTGGTTCCACATTACTTGTCGCCACACGTAAAATTGCTTCCAAATTGTCATTTGCCAGACGGTCTCGGTTTTTTGTTTTGTTAAGTTTCATCACTGAAAACGTTTGTTCACAAATATACGTCGATCCAAATAAGCTTGCGTATTTCAATGCATTTATTCGCAACTCTTTATAAGCGTTTTTATCAACGCAATGGTAGAAGTTGAGTAAATTACCTTCATTAAATTTGTTTCTCAAATTATCATCATTTTGCATGTTTATTAACTCCAGCTGCATTGATTCCGGCGCATTTTCGGGTAAAATGTTGAAGGGATTGCTGAAAATGTCCAATAGAGGTTTAACTTTTTTGAAGTCTACAAAACGATTTTGAAAAGCTTGTATCAAAATATCAATTTTTTCAACATGAGCGAAATTGACGTCAGTTTTATTGAATCTCTCCATAATTTTTTTGCAGTTCGGAAAATGGCCGTAATTGGCTGAATTGATTTGTGTCCTGAAAAGACTCAATTTGCATTGAAAGGACGAAACATGAGAGTATAACTGCGAAATCAATTGATCTTTTCCTTGGAGTCGCGTATTTAAGACATTCAAGTGATTTGTGATATCTACAAGAAACGCTAAGTCACACAGCCAATCAGGGTTGTCGAGTTCAAAATTCTTTTGCGGGCCGCATACATATCGACAGCGGGCCGCATGCGGCCCGCGGGCCGCGGTTTGTGCATCCCTGCTCTAGGGTATGCAGTAAAGACCTGTAAGCTAATTGCTAGCTATCTGGAAGAGAGGACCTTCAGTGTCAAAATAGGACAGCACTTGTCAGCACCCAGGACACTAGAAGCAGGAGTCCCACAGGGCTCAGTGCTAGAACCCCAGTTGTATAATATATACACAAGTGATATACCCAGAACACCAAATGTCTTGTTGACAACATTTGCTGATGACACCGGTTTCGCGCATACCGGCAGAAATGTCAGGCAAATCTGCAGAGTACTACAAAGGGAAGCGGCCAGGATAACGCAATGGTGTATTAAATGGAAGATCAAAATCAATAGCCAAAAAAGCCAAGCCATATTACTACAAAAAAGACGATTGACACCGCCGGTGAATATTTTCATAGACGGCGAATAAGTAGAATGGTCTCCAACAGCCACCTATCTAGGTGTCCCATTGGATAAAAGCCTAACATGGAAAGAACATATCAACAAAGCGATAAATAAAACCAAAGCAGGCATGAGTAGGCTTTATCCCTTAATCGGGAGAAAAAGCACCATGAACCTCAAAACCAAGCTTATTATGATAAAGGCCATAGCCAGACCGCAGCTCACCTACGGGTCAGCAGCGTGGGGCTATGCCGCCCCTTCTCATATTAAGAGACTTGATACATAGAGATGTCAACTGGGAACCCCGTCAGCTTTTATGAAAAGGAAAGCCAGAAAAATGTTCGAAGAAATAAGAATGCATCCAAATGAAGAACTTCGTAGACTCACGGATTATAATCCAAATGAAGCATTAAATCCAAGGAGGGCACATAAGAGGCCAAGAAGTCAATTATAGTTGTAAAGAAATAGTGATAGTAATAGTGATAGTGAAAAGTGAAATAAGTTAAGTGTGAAATATTTAAGTGAAATATTTAAGTATAATGTTAATAATTAAGTTAATGTAGATGTCATAATTACTAATCCATAAACCAAAAAATGACTTACACGCCAAAACCAGCTACTGGCAGAGGCACCTCACACTATACACCAGTACACCACAAAAAACACACAAATACATCAATATAGTAAGTCATACCAAAAATAACTAACCCTTGAAATATTTAGAGATGATAAATTCCTGCATATGCGGTCAACGTATGCAGGTAGATCCAAAACAAAAACATGCCTCGGCATGGAGATGTGGAAAGATCTGTAAGACGTCTGGAGGTTTTTATAGGCCATTTCGGGCCCGGAAACTGAAAGAACGCGGGGAGTTTTAGTCGGTAGGCAATCCCTTCAGGGTTGAATCCGACAGTACCTTGTCCCCACAAGGTCTCTGTGGAAGATCTCTCCTCGAAAAAAAAAAAAAATAAAAAAAAAAAATTGAAATTTAGATTTTAATCTATGACAGTGTTTCTGGCGAAATACGGCGATAGTGTGTGTTTTTAGTCGAAAGGTGAAAATTGTGAAAGTTGAAGTGGAAAGTTTTAGTGAGTTGTTGTTGTTGTTGTTGTTGTGTAGTGTCAGTAAAAAGTGATTTTACTGTTATTGTGTGCATTGAAAGGAATTCGTTTAAGGATATTTACGTATTTAGAGAATTGGTAAGTGTTTTTGTATTTAATTTTTGTAATTATGGGTAAAGTAGGAAAAAGTGTGTCTAAAAGTAACAGAGAAGAAAATAAAAAATATATTTGTGGAAAAGTTATGAAAAAAGAGGTGTCTATTATGGCGTCTCGGCGGTTTTTGCCGAAGATGCGTGATATGTATGTAATTTTACATCGAATGACTTCTGTTTCGTCGACTTCATTGACGTTGCCGAAGATGCGTGAAATGTATGTTATTTTAAATCGTATGTCTTTATCTTCTTCTTTGGTGTCTTCAACACCGTTACCTATAGTGCCGTCGTCGTCGTCGTCGTCTGTATCATTAGCAGCACCGTTATTGGGGGGGAAGGGGGGACAGTAATGTCGTGATGTGTCACGAAAGAATACAAAATTAGAAAATTTTTGGTAAAAGAATCATCAAAATCCGTTCATAAATAAAAAAGTTATAGACGTTCAAAAGGTGTAAAATCCCCCCATGTTAAATCTCCATAAGAAAAAGGCCCGAGGAAAAAATCACGCAAGATTTACTCGAGCGTTCAGTCGCCGCTACGTCCAGCTGGATATCGCCTCGACTTGAAATTTTTTGGCTCCCGGTTTTTCTCAATTTTCTCAAGAACAATAAAACATACAGCAATCACAATAGTACTAAAAGAAGCGCATTTCAAAAATGCACATTTTGATATAAAAATCATTTCGATACGATTTCTAGAAAAAACAATATTCAAGAAAAACGATTTTCCCATGTTAATTGCAAAACCCACCTGATTGGTAGAAATCGACTTTAGACACGCCCACTCGAGATTCTCATAAAACCACACGCCGAAACGGCAGACAGTCAGTGATTGTACAACATTCGAGAAGTCAACACTCACCGTTTCTGTCTTCGAATGTAACGGTAAAAGTAACCTAAGTAAAAAGTAGTATTCTCTTTTCCGATAACAGAAGTTGAAGATCTCAGCCGAAAAGAAAAAACTGTAGTTGGAGTCCATAGATGTATCGAGTAGTGTAGAAATGGGAAATGACCTTCTCCCCCCACTCCTTCCATTGACCTTGACCGCGAAGGCGGGCAGGTGTTTATTTGACCTTGACCTTGAATGGGTGCATGTGTTTTTTGTGTGATGTCATATGACCTTGACCGCGAAGGTGTGCAAGTGTTTATTTGACCTTGGCCTTGGGTGCCGTTTTGTGTCTAGCATGACCTTGTCCATATTCGAGGTCACTTGTTATATTGATGACCTTGAGGTGTGGTCTAACCTTCGTCGTGTGTGCTCTATAAATAGGTGGGGGGAGCAAAATTTGTCAGTGTACATTTTTTCTTCAACAGTGCAAGTTCATTCTCTCTCTTTATTATATATTTAGTAAAATGTCTTATGTGTGTGAAAAATGTGGTGCTGCGTTTACTCGCACATATAATTTATCACGTCATCAAAAGGAGTCATGTGTGGCAAGATTTAATGATTGTGTGGGTGCGGAAAAGCGGAGAAAAGTTGATGGTGCCGCATCAACATCTGCTATGCAAACGTGTGAGCTATGCAATATTAGCATACCAAAGAATTGTGTTGCAGCTCATCAAAGAACAATACAACATAAAAGTAAGGCAAGTGTAGCAGTGTGTCCGGGTGTTCAGTTGGTGCAAAGCAGTTTTAAAAACAGAATAGCATCTTATCACATCAGCAGTGATAATGAGCATGTGGACTATTCCGTCTTTTTTGAAGAACTTAAACCAAAAGTAATGCAATTAATCAGTAAGATTTTGCATGTTCACCGGTCTCTTAAAATAAATATGGTTGTCGTCGGACGATATTTTCTACCATCACAGGACGTTTTCAGTGAGAAATCCTTCAATACGTGTAATGAAATTGTAAATGAAGGAAGCGACTTGGATGATGTTTACCAATCTTTTGTGGAGGCAATGAAAGTTCAGTCTACGGAATTTCAGGAGAAAGATTCAGGTATGTTAAAAGAATAAAAAACATTTTAAACCAAAATTAAATAAAACGTAGCAATCCATTAGAAAATTTACTTATATTTTTTTTTGTTTGGATTTCAGGATGGGCATTGGAAAAAATTTTATATCTTGAGGTAAACATTAACAAGTTCTCACCGTTGGGTGGTTCCTCGTATGTGAAGTTGCCGAGGTTTATTGAACTTAAAAGGGCTGTTGTGAACATTATGAATAGGGATGAGTGCTGTTTTGCCTGGGCCATAACGTCAGCTTTGTTTCCAGCAGCCATGATGCGGGCACAGGTTACTTCATACCCCCATTTCTCAACAGTGTTAAATTTTACAGGTATGAATTTTCCAGTTAAATTGCGCGATATTTCAAAATTTGAGGAATTAAATAATATTTCAGTCAATGTATATGGATTAGAGTCGCGGTTTGAAAATAATGAAATTAAATACGAAGTTGTCGGTCCGTTAAGATATGCACCAAAGAAACTACAAAAACATGTAAATTTGTTGCTTATTACTAAAGATTGTAATGTTAAAGATGATGGTGTAGGTGACAGTGAACATGTTTGTGACGACAACTGTGTTAAAAACCACTACTGCTGGATAACTGATTTGTCTCGCTTAGTTTCCAGTCAAATTTCCAAACATCACGATAAATTATACTTTTGCGATGGCTGCCTTATTCACTTTATTTCACCATCAACTTTAATGTTACACCAACAAAATGATTGTAAGCATATCTTTACGCTGACACCTTCAACAGATGTAAAAGTCGATAAATTTGGTAAAAGTGTTCCGGAAAATATTTTAAAATTTGAGGGTATTGAGAAGCAAATGAGAGTTCCATTTGTTGTTTACGCGGATTTTGAATCTGTTCTAAAACCCGTTGAAACAGTAGAACCAACCCCCCAAAAATCTTACACAGTTGAAAATCTAAAGCATGAACCTTATTCTTTTGCCTATCTTATTAAATGTTCTTTTGATGATTCTATTTCGAAATTTGAGCTATACCGTGGAGACGATGCAGCGAAAGTTTTCGTTGATCGTATCGAAACCGATTTAAGACACCTTTACAATACATATTTAAAAGATATCGTTCCTATGGCTAAATTGACGCGTGAGGAGAGAGAGGATTTTGAAAATGCTACCATTTGTAGTATTTGCGAAATGCCATTCCAAGACGTTAAAGAGAAAGTTAAAGATCATTGCCATATAACGGGTAAAAAAAGATTTGGTGCTGCACATTCCGTTTGTAATTTAAATTATAAAATACCCAATTTCATCCCCATAATATTTCATAATTTAAGTGGTTATGATAGTCACATGTTCATCAAGGAATTATGCAGATATGGGGATAAAATTGATGTTATAGCTCAAAGTAAGGAGAAATATATATCATTTACAAAGAGCATTTACATGCACGATTATGTCGATCAAAAAACGGGTCAAACAAAAAGAAAAAATTTAAAGCTCCGCTTTATTGATAGCTTTAAATTTTTATCGACATCGTTGGAGAATTTAGGTAATGGTCTTAGCAATGATGAGTTTAGGGAAACCCGTAAATATTTTGTCAATAACAAGGAATTTAACTTAATGCGACAGAAAGGGGTTTTTCCTTATAGTTACGTTGATAATATTGAAAAGATGAATAACCCAAATCTTCCAACGAAAAATCAGTTTTATGACCAATTACGCGGAGAACACATCAGCGACGAATGCTATGATAGAGCAAGAGAAGTATGGCGAGTGTTTAAGTGTAAAAATTTGGGTGAATATTCCGATTTGTATTTAAAATCAGACGTTCTATTGTTATGTGATGTTTTCGAACAGTTTCGCGATACATGCTTAAAAGTTTATAAATTAGATTCTGCGCAATACTACACTTTACCAAGTTTAAGTTTTGACTGTATGTTGCGCATGACTAAGGTAGAGTTAGAGCTTTTGACCGATATAGACAAGGTTCATTTTTTTCAAAAAGGTATTCGCGGTGGTATAAGTCAGTGTACAGAAAGAAAACATATTGCCAATAATTCTCATTTACCAAACTTTGACCCAACTCAACCATCCTCTTATATCACTTACTTAGATGCGACAAATTTGTACGGTCATAGTATGTCCCAAGCATTACCATTTGGCGGTTTTAGATGGTTATCTGAACGCGAAATTTTAGATCTAAATATTATGAATATAGATGATAATAGCCCACAAGGCTACGTTTTGGAAGTGGATGTGCATTATCCAGAAGAATTGCATGATACACATTCAGATCTTCCATTTTTGGTGGAAAACATCGTACCACCAACGGAGACAGCAAAGTTACCAAAATTAATTCCGAATTTAAATGATAAAAAAAAGTATATTGTTCATTACAGAACCCTAAAACAAGCCATTAACAACGGCCTGATGGTAATGCGGACCCACAGAATTTTGAAATTTAATCAATCAACGTGGCTTAAAACATATATTGATTTTAATACTAGTTTACGCAACTCTGCAAAATCAAAATTTGGTAAAGATTTGTTTAAACTAATTATTAATGCGATTTTCGGTAAAACCATGGAAAACGTTGAAAAACGAAAAGATATTAAACTAATAACTCATTGGGACAATGCTAGAGGGAAAGTTGGGGCTAGAGCATTAATTGCTCGACCTAACTTCAATAGTCGATCAATATTTTCAAAAGATTTTGTTGCTATTCACATGGATAAATTAAAAATTATTTACAACAAACCAATATATATTGGGTTTTCCATTTTAGACATTTCAAAAACAGTCATTTATGATTTTTTTTACAATTTTATTAAAAAAAAGTTTGGTAATGATGCTTCTTTACTGTACACCGACACGGATTTGCTAATATTAAAAGTATTTTGTGATGACTTTTATCGCGTGATAGCTGAAAATCCTGAGAGATTCGATACTTCAAATTTTCCTGAAAACAATGAATTTAATATTACAAAAAGTATTTCGGTGCCGGGTAAGATGAAAGATGAATTTCCATGTGACCCGATAATTGGTTTTTATGGTACCGGAGCCAAGGCTTACTATGTGAAGTCTAAGAATGCGGAATTAAAAAAGGCAAAAGGTATAAAAAAATCAGTTATCGAAAAGGAACTTCATCTAGAAGATTATCGAAAAGTTGTGGAACAGGGCGGTTTAATTTTTAGAAAAATGAAAACTTTTCGCAGTGTGTTACATGATGTATACACACAAGTAATAAATAAAATCGCGCTGTCCCACAACGACGATAAACGTTATGTTATTCCGTTAACAACAAAAACTCTACCTTGGGGTCACGCCGACATTGACTTTTATAATTCAGATCCGGAAAGTAATTTAGAAAATTTACTGCGTGTCATTGAGGCATTTAAATAATAAACTGGAAAATTCATACCTTATATAACGTAATATTAAGCAGCTCATTTATTTGTATTATTGGTTCAGATTTTATTTTATATTTACAAATTGTTAATATTTATACAATAACATTTTTACATAATATGTTATATTAAAGAACTAAAAAAAATACATAATAAAACACAACGTTGCAGCAAACAATTTAGTTTTATTTAATATATATACAAAACTAATTGGACAATTTATTATACACTTCTTTCAACACCCATCTTCTTCTCTCCATATCTGATTGTCTTACTGGACGGGGATGTTGGTACATCTGCATACCACAAACAGCACATCGAATTATTTGTATTCTAAGAAAGTCAACATAACTAATACGGCTGTTATGATGCCAATACAAATCGTTTCGTTTACACCTTACACATATAGCGTGAAACCCCTTTTGCGGTTGTTCATACTTGTTTGATGAAAAGTTTGGTTCTTGGTCGATTGGCAGCATAATGTCTACGATGTTTGTAATGAAATGGTAAAGAAATATCTAATAATTCCGTGCTAAATGTCTGCATCTATATACAGAATTTGTAACCTTAAAAATTACTTCGAGGACACATTTCAGCCCTGACAATATAATGTGCATAATACACCTATTCACGTAAACCTTGAAACCAAATATATATATTTTAAAGAAAAGTCTAATATAACACAAGGTTATATCTGAACCTTGAGAACATTGCATTTACAAGGATGTATTATACCCTTGAAAGAGAGACAGAAGAGACTAAAGATATTAATAAAACCAAAATTTGCCGTAAAAACATTGTTTTATTAAATATTATCCCAATAGCATTGTAACCTTTAAAATTACATCGAACCTTGGAAATATATTGTGTAAAATACATTGGTTCACATAAGTCTTGAAAATAAATACATACTTCAAGAAAAATATATTATAACACAAGGACGGATCTGAACCTTGAGAGGGAGTTGTATTGTAAGAGAGAGAGAGAACAGGGGTGGGGGTGGGTATGTAGTGGGGAGGTGCGCATAAAAGAATATACACCAGTCCTATTTCTTCAGTATAAATTTTCAAGTCGTTCGAGTAGTTTGTGTTAAGTCAGTTTATTAAAATGAGTTTACCGAGTTTAGATGTGAGCGATATGTTTGGGAAGAATACCCAAGAAGAGTTAAATAGAGAATGTGAAGATGTGTGGGCTGATGAGGACCTAGACCGGCTAGCGTCCGAAGCAATTGACAAGCTATTGGAGGGCGGGTTTAAACAGCAAGAACCCAAAGTAAATATTGTAAGCGATATAGTGGTAAAGGAAGCGAAGGTTCCCAGCAAACTCCATACGTTGCTTACGTTGCCATCGGGGGATGTAACAAAGGAGGCCAAGACGTTTTATGCGAGTAAGCGAACTAGGCAAGAGATGGTGGAGCCACAGCCAACAACATCGTCTGGCAGCAGCTGCAAGAGGAAGAAATTTACATTTCGAAAACCAGCGAAATGCGCAGTGTTGCCAGACTGGCTAGAAAAGAAAAAAAACAGTCAAATAAAACCAATAGTTGCGGAACCTTCAATTCCTAAACGACTACCATCGCCGGCATCCATGGAGCGTCCGCTGTCTCCAATTATCTGCAAGTCAGGTAGACGAGCGGGTAAGGGCCGGTCGAAAAAAATATTTGAGGATGTAACGCCAGTATCATCACCCGCAGCATCGCCATCGCCGCCGCCGCCGTCGCCATCAAATACACCGGAGTGGTTGATGGCCTACAGCCAGGATCAGGAGCGGGACGCCATAAAAACAATTGTTAATGTGCGGAATATGTGGAAGGACAAGATAGTGTGCGGTGAAAAAGAAGTGGTGGACATTGAAACTAAAATAAGACAGTTACAGGAACAGTTAGGTTTAGTTAAAAAGAATATTAGCAAGTATAAAAATAAATTAGATTTGTATAATAGTAATGTTTAGTAGGTCTCCTTTCGTTCGTCAGATCCTAGCTCTACTGATGAGCCACGATATGGCGAAACGCGTCTAGGGATGGATCTGACGAAACGAAAGGAAATTCCTTTTCTGAAATGTTTATTAGGTTAGAATTAGCTTAGTTTATGCTTTATAAAATAGAGAGTGTAAATATATATGATATGACATGTCTTGTATAATATGGCTGTAATAAAAAAAAATATTACTATTAAATATATCTTTTATTATTTTTATATTGTTTTATTTAAAATACTCCTCAATATTGAGCATTCATTGGTGAAAGACATTTCTAGTCTATAGGACTGAAAAGAAACGGGATAATTTACTGTATATTAGGTATCTACTGCGAATTATAACTTCCTTAATATTACTCTGATGAAAAAAAACCTAAGAATAAAATAGTAATGAATTCTTATTGACTATAAACAGAAAAAAAAATTTAAAAAAAAAAGCAACTTTAGGGTTTTTATTTTTTTATTTTTTTTTTATAAGTCCGTTAATGTAAGTCGGACAAAAAAAAAGTTCAAACAAAAGATTAACGAATTTTGATGAAGCATACAAATAAAAAAAAATTTTCAAAAAAAAATGATAAATAAAAAAGTTGAACAGTTACTGTATATTAGGTATCTACTGCGAACTATAACTTCCTTAATATTACTCTGATGGAAAAAAACCTAAGAATAAAATAGTAATGAATTCTTATTGACTATAAACAGAAAAAAAAAAATTTTTTAAAAAAGCAACTTTAGGGTTTTTATTTTTTTATTTTTTTTTATAAGTCCGTTAATGTAAGTCGGACAAAAAAAAAGTTCAAACAAAAGATTAACGAATTTTGATGAAGCATACAAATAAAAAAAAAATTAAAAAAAAAATGATAAATAAAAAAGTCGAACAGGTCAAATATGCGGTTTTTCATAGAAGGAGGGGGCGGGGAAACTCGGGAGCATGCGCAAACGATTTTGGAACCCCTCCGGCGTTAAAGGGGGAGGGCCGGGGGAGGGGCTGGACTTATAAAAAAAAAAAAAAAAAAAAAAAAAAAAAAACGTGTATATCGACCCTTCCCAATCATGTCCACACCATTTCCCCACTCTCAGACTGCATAGATACGAGATTTATCAACTTTTTACTTCATTTTTTGATCATAAACTTTTTTATTTTTTAACCGATTTTATTTCTTTTTTCACTAAAATGTTCTTCAAAAAATTCTAACAAGTTTTGACTCCAATGTTTTTTTTGTCAGACGTATAATAAGGGAGCTATGAATTTTTAAAGTTGCCAATTACGTTAAACACCTAACTTAGTCATTTGCCGTTTTTCAGTTTTTCACATTTTTAACTTTTGAAAAATGCTATCCCATGTAATTTGATGTGCAAATCAACTTTCCTTTATAACTTTTTTCGATATTTCCATTACTTTAGCAATAATTTAATTTAATCATAAACTTTTTTATTTTTTAACCGATTTTATTTCTTTTTTCACTAAAATGTTCTTCAGAAAATTCTAACAAGTTTTGACTCCAATGTTTTTTTTGTCAGACGTATAATAAGGGAGCTATGAATTTTTAAAGTTGCCAATTACGTTAAACATCTAACTTTGTCATTTGCCGTTTTTCAGTTTTTCACATTTTTAACTTTTGAAAAATGCTATCCCATGTAATTTGATGTGCTAATCAACTTTCCTTTATAACTTTTTTCGATATTTCCATTACTTTAGCAATAATTTACGATTTTATTACTCTTTTCTTTTAAATAAATTTTACAAATTTTATGTCGGGAATGAATTGTTGATTTTCATACGAATCTTTTATGTTCTATAAAATTTTTTTGTAAAGTTACTAATATTGCTTAAAATTTATTATTTTAATTTCATATTAAGAACGAGCACATTTTCTGTCTAAGAGTGCTTGTAGGTATATATAAATAGCTAAAAATTTCGCTAAGTGTTTTTTTAAACCTAAAGGGCCAAATAAAAAAAAAATTTTCTCCAAGCATTTTTAACACATTTGACCTTTGGTTCGTAGCGTTCGTCATCGTTAGAAAATGTTTATCAAAACTTGTAAATTATATATTTAGCTAAACTACAATGAATTCTTTTTGTGCCCCCGAGGGGGCGGTCAGGGTTCGTAGCGGTCGTCATCGTTAGTGAGCGAGGGGAGAATGCCTTACGGAGTTGTTGAATCCGCAGGCCCCTCGCTCACGTCGTCCTCATAGTCCCACCATGAGCTTGAGTCAGCGGGACCGCTGAAATCGTCAGCGGCGTTGCCAACTTCCCAATCAGTCGAGGAATCTGGCTCGACCGGTGAATCGTCATCCGCTTCGGCAGCAGCTGGCTCATTAGGTTCAAATTCCACCCAGTCACCATCAGCTTGGTTTAGCTGATCCCATAGCCCCGGACTCATGGGTCGGAAACGCTCTGTTTCGTCGCTATAGACGGATAAACCTCGGGATGGTGGTCTTTCATCAGCCATGATGAGTATAAAGAAATATTTTTATTGTGTTATTAAGTTCCTACATTTAGGTGGAACGTCGGCTGGTTATTACACCTAACGCCATCTATTAAAACTTTTTTCTGTGTGTAAACCTCACAAAATATCTTTCGTATTAAAATCGATTTATTTAATAGTACCCTCAGCGCCATCTATTGATAAAAATATATAATAAATAAATCGATTTTAATACCACAAAAAATATTTTGTGAAATAAAAGTTTACACACAAAAAAAGTTTTAATAGATGGCGTTAGGTGTAATAACCAGCCGACGTTCCACCTAATTGTAGGAACTTAATAACACAATAAAAATATTTCTTCACTCTCTTCGATATGTCGTCCTACCGTTGCAACAAGTGTCGCTTGATGACGAACTCTAGCAGAGACGAGAAAATAGCGAAGTATTGGGAGGATTGGGGCGTCAAAAACGCAAAAAAGCCGGTACTTGCAGTACCACCGACTCCCAGGCCGCCACCAGAACCTGAGCCGGTGGTGGTAATGACTGAACCGATAGAGGTGGTGGAGGAACCACCGTGGCAGCTTGGCCCTGAGGAGAGAGATGCTCTCCTCAGAGAAATGGAAGAGCGTCGGGAACAACGACGGCAACGACGCCCGGCGCCGCATAGGCGTCCTGCGCCGCGATCGGTCCAGGTGGCGAGAGGACACCAACCACTCTAGGTTTCCCCTTTCCATTACCAAAAATCAGCCCTTTTCAGGGCTACAAAATACTTTCATTGTAGTTAGATGGTCACCAAGTATGTGACAATATATTTTCTTCAAGAATACATTTCTTGTTTGAAAATTATGTCACTCGGGATGTATTAGCAAAGAATGTATGATTTTTGTAATTCTAAATAAGCGTTTTGATCATATCATGTTTTTTCTTACGGCTAGGTAAAGACCACATATTTTTACTATGTTCTCTCTTGCCAAAGGAAAGGGAATGGGGTTTGGTAAAATAAAAGATGGTCAAAAAGAATTTTTTACATTCACCGCGACAGCTTATTATGTATTTACCAGAGTAACATAATTCTTCTTAGCCAAGAAAGGTTTTCTTAACCAAGAACAACTATGTCACTCTGTGACATACAACTAATCTACATAAAAGTCTTTTGTGGTCCTAAGTAGGACCGGGGGTGGCAGTTGTCCTACAATGGACCAGGGAATGTCTGGGTTCGTAGCGGTCGGTAGGGAAGGCCGATATATTGTATTATCTGCAATATAATTTACTGAATTCTATTGCAGATAATGCAAGAGTCTTGGTGAAAGACTGTAAAAAGTCTTTCGCGACACAAAACACAGCGTGAATGACTTCGCGCGTTGCGTATCATCGCAGTCGTAAGATGACTTTGAATGAAATCTACGTTAATCAAACCACCAAAGCTCGTTATGTGGCAATGCATACATAATGAGACGTGCTCGCCCCATTTCACATATGACTGCACAATGCAGAACCGCGGCCTTAACCTACGTCGCCGGCGTACCCTTCTTTGTTGGACCCGTGAAGCAGGCATGTCATCGTCAGAACTGTTCGTCGAATATCCCTGATCTGAATTAGACGACATCGTAAAGTAGAATGAATTTTTCACCCATCATCCCCCGATTAAATACAAGTTTTCGACCTTCACCACCGCCACCAACACTACAAATTCTCTCTCTCTCGAATCCTTGCAACCGTTGACCCTGAGCGTTGTAGCCTTGAAAATACTTTCTATGCATAGTAACATGAATAAAACACAGAGTATCTAGTTTACCAGTTTATTTTTACTATTACATAAATAATAATTAATACATTGACTTATTGCTAACAGAGCCATTTAGTATATTGTAGCTAAAATATGCATCGTGAATAACTAATGCATACACTTTAGTGTCTTTTGGAAATTTGCTTTTGCGTGTTTCAAACTCCAACTTCACGTCCACAGTAGATGATTTCAACGCCTCTGCTTGATGATTACAATCTATGATGAATACAGGATTTTTGATATATTCGGAAAAACTCATCATCGGGTCATTAAGTTCTCGTTGATAGTAGCTCATTTGGAAATTTTCGTAACTGTAATATGCTGGCGCATATAGTTTTTTCGTAAAATCCAAATTCCATCTTTCATAAGGAAATACTGTCGAGTTAAGGTAGAGTCGAATGTCACTGATATCGGCTGTAGTAAATTCAGTGGCATTCTTTTCTCTATTGTCAGAAAAAGTGCTTGTCTGGAATCCAATAATCAAATATCTCGGCCTTTCCAAGCTCGCACTTGTTCTTAAGGCCCACACGTCGGATGATGTTTGTCGCAAAGCAGGTAATTCGTAAAGATCCCATTTGCGATATGCCATTGGAATGTTTACATTACTTCCACCTTTATTGATACGGGACAATATTTTCAATTTTTGTCGGTCATCTGGAATAATATGACGGATTTTCCACTCAATCTTTTCAATAGTAATATCAGCATCAACTTCACCAATGTAGCAGTTGGAAAAAGTGCGGGCGATAATTAAAATCAACTCTTGCTTAATATTAAATATGCCCTTCGAATAATCTTCAGCAAATCCCATCAGATATTTTAGAGGTAGCTTTCCAGAGAACACTTTACTTGTAGAATCAAATATACCTTGGTTTTTTTCATCCAAACCCCATCCACAGGCCATAAGACTTTTTTGTTGGGTTGCACCCAATGATGCCATAGTTTTCAACGTTGAAGTAATTCCAGGTTTTCGAACAACAGCAACTTGTTCCCCAGCCATTTCATAACGTATTTCGTCGAAGAGGAAAGCGATTGCATTATTTGATAAGTAACAGTGTTTAGTAACATCACTAGATTTGAAAGTTCCTTCGATGTATATGTAGCTGTCTGATATATCCAAAATAATGTCTTGAAAGTGTACTGGAATGCGAATTTCATCAGAGTTGCTAAACGTCGGAGAACCATACGGCTTATATGTGTGCTCTTGTAAGCTGACAATGGAATTATCAAAAATGGGTTCGGTAAAAACCTCAATTTTGTCACTGGTACTGGCCATATTTTAATTTCGTACTCTTAAACCAATGGATTGTAGAAATTTACGGTCTTTTGCAGAGAGCTGCTTACGAGCTAAACGTCTTTTCAATCTAACGTCTGGATTGTGAATGATCTTGGTCTGTGTAATATGTTTTCTTTTATGTTGTGCAGTTGAAGCTTGAGTGTTGGACAGCATATTCAGTGGACGATTGAAGCAAAAACCCATATTTATAATATTTTTTTCAATTCCACTTTAACTATAATTTTTTCACCTTGAAAATTTATCAGATCACCGTTATCATCCAAGATGCGTAGAGTAATGTTGTCTATTGACTGACGTCCCTCGGGCATTATCGGCATATAAATAATATTTTGAGGTTCTTTTGAAATTTTGTAACCTGGCTCAACATCAACATCGAATTCGAATAATGTGTGGCTTTGTCTTGAGTTCAAATATGCTCCTGAAGTTATGTTACAATCCACCCTTATAATACGCACTTTCATTATGTCCACATTACTAGTTGATTTATGTAGTTTTCCGCTTTTTAACACAACCGGTCCAAAGCCTAATAATCCACCAATAGTGTTTTTTCCTCTGAAATCAATGTTGAGCGACGACTTGAGTTCACATTTTAATGTATTATTGTTGGCCTCCAATGAAAATAATATATCACATTTGTCTTGTTTGCAGGATTGCTTTAAACTTGTGTGCATCGCTTTGGAAATTTCATTAATTTCGTAAGCTCCTGGTGGAATCCATAATTGTATTGGTTTTTGACCATCATTTTTCATGTATGCAAACAAATTGTTACTTTCATCAACGTTAAAAATTGAATTATAAGTGTAAAATCCCAACAATGCAAGACCATACTTATGCGTTGAATTCAATTCGATGGGCGGATAAAAATCCGCACTTATAACACTTCTGTGTCCTGTTAGCGTGAATGTGTAAGACATGACTGCTATCGAAGCATAGTATGCGGGCTTATTTATTGTTGTTTACAGCAATTAATTGGGTTTAGACTATGCATCAATCCATCTTTAGCTGTTTCATATGTTATTTTTACATCCTTGATTTTACAATAACAACAAAATAACTTTTTTGGTGCTGGTCCATCTCCTTCATCCACATCTGATTTATTTTCGTTGTTATAATGTTCGTTACAGTATTGATATTTTAACAATTCTTTGTCACTTTTCATATGTTCAGGTAACTTATTCCAAACGAGTGCGATTTCATCTGAGGCTAACGCAATCATCACTTCCTTTGGCATATTTTCTAACTGTCTTGCTGACATGTTTCTCAGCCCACCTACTTGACTATATGCTTTAAGCGACAATAGCATTTTTGTGTAGTTATCACGATCCACTTTTGGTGTCACACACGCTGCTGCCATTATATTTTTTTTTTAATTTTGAGAGAGAAACTTCAAACACAAATGTCCACACCAGACTGTACCGAATTCTTGTTGGCGGTCATATGTATAGTAGATTTTCCTTGATGCTTCGGATCCCCGTTGTAGATAGCGCACCAATTCGGTAGGTGGTGGTAAATCACCAAAGCTATCAAAATATTTTACATTTATATTTTTTTTTCTATATGCTACCCAATGCGTCCCGCCTCCCAATATACTATCCAAATTAATAATTGCAGCTTCATAACGTTTGGGTCCTCGCACTGGCAGTGAATCTCTCATATAAACCCCTCTAAAATGTGGTATTTTCATCTTTGCAGCAAACTTTTCTATATCAATATTGGATAGTGGTCTTCGAGGCAGGGATTCAATTAGTTTTTTGATTTTCCATTGCTATTGCTTAGAAATAATCCCATACCTGTACGATATGGCTTAAGAAACAAACCATTTCCTTTTGAACACAAACGCAAGGTAGCACCGGTTTTTTCTGTGCCTGCATTTTTTACAGTCTTTAAAGCACGCACAATACCAGCTGCTCCACCAGCTAAGGAACCCAAAGCTGATAGCCCTGCAAATATCGGTATTAGAGGTAATATCCCACCAGTTTTGGGGATTGGTATAATTCTAGGGGTGCGAATTTTTCGTTTACCACCAGCTGCTTTTAAGGATTTACGTGCAGCTGTAATAGCTATTTTTGATGTTTTCATAAGATTTTTTTCAAGGCTCTTCTTTTCTCCAGATTTCATTAATTGCGATCGAATTGGTTGTCTAATAGCTGATCCAAATGCTTTCTTGGGTTTTTGTTGATGATGACGACGACGACGCTTATTGCCCCTCTTTTTTCCTTTGGAAACCTTTGAACGGCGTTTATTTTGTTTAGTCGATGGCACTCCCATACCAAAACGTTGTTTTGCTTTCATGACGTTAGTTACTAACCAAGCTGCAGCCTTTTCCCGTAAACTAGCCTCCTTAGATTTTACTCTTTTCCAAGCACTTTGTTCGAGTTCGTAATCGGCTTGGTGTCGTGCACTTAAATCCTCACTGTTATGCAAATATGCTAAATCGTGTTTTTTGCAAGCAGCATCTAATGGATTAATTCCCTGATCACCACGTTGAACACGTTTTATTACTTTGGTCCCAGGTCCACAATACTGATAACCGGGTATATGTAACTCAATTGGTAACCTATTAATTGCTGAATTAACAATACCAGCTCCAGTCTTACTTGATAACCGATAGCGACCACTTCGCTTGACTGATGACATCTAAATGATTGCATACGTGAAAATCACTATAAAATATAGTTAAAATGAGAATTGTCAAGCTTAAGCAAAAACTACCAGTTGATAATCTTGATGTCAAGGTTGGGTCAGGACACGATCAGAAATGTTTAAGAAGACATGGACCGCTGCTTCCATCATCTATACGTGGGTTGCTAATTGGACCGTCGAATTGTGGAAAAACCAATGTTATGATATCGCTGTTAACACACCCGTTGGGATTGCGTTTTGAAAATGTGTATATTTTCTCAAAGTCGCTGTATCAACCCAAATATGAGTATTTGAGAAAAATCCTATCACCAATTAAAGGTCTTGGCTACTACACTTTCAGCGATGGAAATAATATAGTGCAACCGTCAGATGCAAAGCCAAACTCTGTATTTATTTTTGATGATGTCATGTGTGAAAAACAGGATGTTATAAGATCATATTTTAGTATGGGACGACACAAAAATGTGGATGCTTTTTACTTGGCCCAAACATATTCACGTGTTCCAAAACAACTTGTACGTGATAATGCAAACTTCATTATAATGTTTAAACAGGACGAGCTGAATATGCGACACATATTTTCTGATCATGTTTCACCTGATCTAACGTTTCCGCAATTTCAAGACATGTGTTCTAAATGTTGGGACAATAAGTATGGTTTTTTAGTTATCGATAAAGATAGTGATGTTAATTCGGGAAGATATCGCAAGGGATTTGATAGCTATATATATTTATAGAAATAGCAATAAACCCTCATTCCATCATTGTCCGTTAATTTGAAGACACCATGAGTGAAGAAATCGATTTAAAACGTAAACTGGTTGAAACAACCAATGCTGTAAAGAAAAAATTTAAGCAAATCAAAGCAGCTAAATCTCAATATCATGTCGATTTAGAAAAGTTTTATGAACCGATTACTAAACCGTTGACATCAATATCAAATGCAGTGAAGCAGAAACAACAACAACAACAACCACAAAAACAGTCACTAAAACAACAGCAACCGCATCCGCAGCAGCAGCAGCAGCAGAAACAGTCACCACAGCCAACATTAACCCAAAAATCAATTTCTACAAGTAAACCTGGAAGTCGTTACGGTTTAAACACAACAATGGATAATGCAGATATATCAATTAATCCAAATACAGAAATATTTGATGAATTACTCATGGCGCCAGTTGAAACATCTACCCCAAAACATAAATTGTATGAGTCGTCAGTATTTGCAACACCATCTCCATCAAGGCAATCCACACCAACATCTAATGAAACTAGTTCTATTGAGAGGACATCTTTTAAAAGTATTCGCACCTATCTAACAGGGTTACAAAGGCATCCATCCTATTATGACAACATTTACGGTGTTCATTATGACTCAAAAACAAATAAAGACAAAACATATATCGGAAATGTCGAAGTACGTTTCTCCAATGGGAACATTAGTTTATATAAAAAGGAGAGAAATATTGCTATATTTAATGGAACAAAAGAGCTTTATGATTTGATTTTCCTAAAATCACCACCACTACTGGGCCATGAAGACGATTTGAATAAAGACACTCTGCAAACATACAAAGATATTTTGGATATGACAAATGCAGCATACAATCATTACGACAAAAGTAATGGTTTACGGGAAACTCGATGGCCAAAATATAGACAAATTATAAAACCGCTAATGCAGGGAACTAAACTTGGTGCTGGAGTGCGACAAAAGAAAAAATCTAAAATTTACTTGCCAGTAAATAAGATATTATCTTCAAAGTCATCTCAATATGTCTATTGGAATAAACCCAGTGAGTTGGTGGATCGATTACGATTATTGTGGAGTTCAAAAGTAGCAGGACATACTGGGCATGATAATGAAATTATGTCAATTATTGAGGAGCTTCGAGAGGAAGGAATTATATATTAAGTAATTGCAATCAGTTATATTGATCAGTGATGAATGAGACATACTATACTATGGATCCTAGCCCCGAAAAGCTTAAAATTGTAAATGAACTACATCGAAATGCAAGAAAAAACTTCGCCAGAAGACACACCATAATAAAAGGGTATAAGGATTTGTGGCAAATTGATTTGGCAGAAATGCAACAATATGCTAATGAAAATGACGGTTATCGTTATATTGTCGTCTGCATAAATTGTTATTCAAAATTTGTGTACACGAGAGCTGTTAAAAATAAGACCGGTGTTGAAGTTACTAATGCAATGAAAAGCATTATTGAAGAGGCTTCATTTACTCCAACTAATTTACAAAGCGATCAAGGAAAAGAGTTTTACAATAGCAACTTTCAAGCTCTTATGAGAAAATATAACATAAACCATTATTCTACCTATAGCACGAAGAAAGCAGCCATTGTAGAACGTGTTATACGAACTTTAAAAAACAAGTTATATAAGCAATTTTCAGCAAGAGGATCGTACAGATGGTTACAAATTTTACCATCTATAACGAAAGCCTATAACAACGCCAAACATCGTACGATTGGAATGAAACCGAAAGATGTGAAAGAAAATACACAAATTAATGCATACAATTATTTGAAAATTGTTCCGAAGAAAAGAAAATATCGTTTGGGTGATATTGTTCGCATTAGCAAGTATAAGAGCATATTTGATAAAGGATATACCCCCTCATGGTCAACTGAACTATTTAAAATATCCAAAGTTAATGTAACTAACCCACCAACATACCTATTGAAGTCGTTAGAAGAAGGTCAACCGATTAAAGGGTGTTTTTACGAACCAGAATTGCAAAAAACAAATAGTCCAGGTGTTTATTTAGTGGAAAAAATTCTAAGAAAACGTAAGAAAAATCACACTGATCAATTGTTTGTAAAATGGTTAGGATTTTCAAACCAAGCTAACTCTTGGATAGATAAGTCTGATATTGTATAAAAAATATTTAAATATATTGTGTAACACTAGTAAAAAATAAACATATAATTTGCAAAATTGTATTTTATTTTACATGTACTATAGAAATAAAATATATCAGGAACGATTTGTAACTGATAATATTTAAAATAAAAAACAGATATAAAAGTAATATATTTTTTATTATATAATAATATTTTTACAAGAAGAACAAAAAAGAAAAATATTAATAAGTTAACCTAGGGGTTATAACCAAATTGGCGAAGCTCATCCTTGGATAAACATATACTGCGGATACGTTGTTCCTCCTCCTCATCATCAGTGTGATCACTATCACTATCCCAAAATTCCTCGTCTGATGTGTCGAGCGGAGCATCGCAAAATTCGTCAGTTGATGGCTCGAGTGAAGCATTCGGTATTGCAGGTGTTGATGGTGAATGATCTTGTTGCTGGTGTTGTTGTTGTTGTTCTTGTTCTTGCCGCTCTTGTTCTGGTCTTGCTGGAGATTGTTCTTCCTGCTGTTTCGGAGGAAACTCCTTTTCACACCAATCACAAAAACCCCTTTTTCCTCCGATAATTTCGAAATGTTCACAGTTGACACACATTTGACGTCCATTTACAGAAAATGGATAGACCAGCGTTGTTTGTGATTTAGAAGTCATTTTTTGAGCAAAATTTATTAAACTCGATGTATGAATGGTAGAAGTAAACTGAGTTATCGGATTTTGGGTTCTAGTTTTTATACAATACAGATGTCCCTCACTTATGACCTTTCTTTTTTGAGTGATCTTTATCTAATACCAAGTGGATGGGCATCTTTGTCTGACTCTTCTCAAGGTTATCAACTCGATGTTCAAGAGCTGCCAGAAGCTTATTATTTTTTTCTTCAAAATCTTCTTGCTTTCTATCAAAGAGCCCAAAGAAATCTTTATTGATTATATCAAAAAGCTGTTTTCGTGATTTGTACAGTTCTTCAAAAACATATAGTCGAGTTGCTGCATCATTATCTTTAGTTGGTTGAGCAACATTTGATAAACATTTTCCTTCGATATCATATTGTCCGTCAGAGGTTAGTTTAAAACCATTACCTGGTATACCGCGGAGTAGTTGAACTTTTTCATTCACTCTTTGACGACCAAATTTGTCGATTGTGTTGTTAACACGACCCATTTTTATTTTTAACTAAGTCATTTTTCTTATGATATCCGCTTATATATGTTGAGAAAAAACAAACAATAATTTTGCTACATACAATTTATTTACAATTTTATATTTTTAAACATTACAATAAATTGGTTAAAAACATTTGGGGCACCAATCATTGATTACTGTTACATTACTACCACCGCCACCACAACACGCATACGAGAAAATGTATTCTTTGTCTTTTTCATCTTCTTCGTCTTCTTTAGTTTCTTTTTCTTCTTTTCTTCCTCCAAAACTAGAATCCTCATCCTCGTCGTCGTCGTCGTCGTCATCGTCGTCGGTGTCGTCATCGGCGATTAAACCATAATTTAGCAATATTTCTTTGGAAATATGTGGTATTTTGATAAAGAACTCTTCCAGTCGTTCAAGGTACATACCGGAACAAATTTCATCTAAACCAATGGACCCATATAGGAATTGTTCGCAAAGATGAGCTCCAACTCGAAAACGAATTGCATCCATCATGTTTTTCTTGTACTCCGTTAAACTCAAACCCAAACCGGGTTTGTCATGTGTTGAGTCATCTAGAGCATCTTGAGCCATTTTTCGTAATTTCAACGATAGTTCAGTAAAATATGCATCTTGGGCAACTCTGACCGTATCTTTATCGTCACACATCTTAAATAGATAATATTTTAAGCGATTGTGGAGGTGCTTCCCTACAAGTGTACAACTATTTTTTTACATATTCAAGCAATAAGTACTTAACTAATATGATAAACAATATAAAAAAATTAAAAAAGAAAAAAGTTTATTCCAAAGACCCAAAATTAATTAATGCTCGTGCATTACCCCCAGAAGTAACATTTGAACTTAGCCCCAAATATGTTAAAGTATATTTATTATCAGACATATTTATGCCCTCTATAATATCCTCGGTAAAAGTTTCAGCTACACGTTTTGGTAAAAATGTTTGAAATATCACATTGTTTAGCGAATCAAATAGTGTGACAACAATACTTTTACCAAAGCGTGTTGTCGCTGGAATCATTTTTTTAATGGTGTAAACTTTTCCCACATCCAAAGTTGAAAGTCTTTTACGTTCAGGATACTCCATTTCTTTGTTTATCATATTATTAATTTCACTCAAGGTCTGCTGTGAAATGCTCATTATTGAAATATGTAATAAAATAATTTAAAATACCTTCAATAGACACTGTTGGAATACACACCACAAAAGAAATATTACTATTCACCACTTTTCAAGGTAACAGTTTAGGGGCTGCTATGCTTGTGTGACTATGAATATCTTGCTAACTGAACCATCTTTTATTGGAGTTTTCAAGGTCGATGAAATAAAAAAATTAATGGCAGGGGGAGTAACCACTTCATGGGAAAAACATACCATCATGGTCAAGGTCATAAACAAACACCTGCAAACGTACATGGTCAAGGTCATCAATATAACAAGTGACCTCGAATATGGACAAGGTCATAAATAAACACCTGCAAACGTACATGGTCAAGGTCATATGACATCACACAAAAAAAACACCTGCACCCATTCAAGGTCAAGGTCAAATAAACACCTGCCCACCTTCGCTGTCAAGGTCAATGGAAGGAGTGGGGGGAGAAGGTCATTTCCCATTTCTACACTACTGTATCGGTAGCTGCAAACGTCAAACCACTGGGAAGACCCTAGCGTCAAATCATTTCCAGGACGATTTGTACTTCGAGAAGATAATTTCTTCCAACCGGCGCCGTGGATAAATCTAATTCGCAGTTATAGATTGAAGCAAACTTTCAACTTTTGTCTGAAAACCAGGAGAAGATTCATCAGTAACTTACAGAGAACTTCGAAGCTCAGAAATCCGACGAAAATTACGTGATTTACAGATTTTAGCAGATTTTCCAGAAAGTTAAAATAAAACTTAGAAAAATTTTCAGCTGAAAAAATTTTATTATTTTTTCAATTACAAAAGAAATTCATATTACAAAAGAAATTCACCTGTTATTATCATAACAATTTAACTTTGTTCCTGACAACTTGTTCCTGTTCCCGAGACGAGCACTATTCGATGTCTTCAGCCTGAGATTCTACTTTGGAAAAGTGTCTGACGGTCTCGCGTTCTTTTAATCGTTTCGTGGGTCACTGGGTTAAAACCTTGGCAGGTTTACGAACCAGAGCACGTTCATTGTCTTAACCAAATACTGAAGAAACAGGTGATTCAGCCGGCTGATGCACCTGCAACGATATTATTTCCGCGGGTAGATAGGATAGTTTAAATGTGAAACTGAGGTAACAGTTTCTAGATTAGTTTATAAAAATTCGTAGGCTCTACTAAGTTCATACATTTCAGGCAGCCCTGTTTGTGTGGATGAACAGATGAGCATAGGGTTAGTAACCTTGTAAAAATCAAATTTTCATTCTTAAAATTTATAATCCTAAAAATCGCGTAATTAATATTTAAAATTTCATTGTGTCTAAATATTCAAGATATAATATTTTAAATAAATCTCTTTCGTGATCAGTAATAAAATATATTTTTCAATTTTGAGTTTGAAAGATTATCAAAAATATAATTTTGTAAAAGTCTTTTGTATAAGACTATAATTATGGTATTTCTGTAAAGGGTAATTTTCCCTTAATTTTAAGATGTAAGTTGTCTTGTGACAACGTTTCGATTTAAATGACTAAATCCTGAAACCTTAATCAGGTATTTTATAATGATATTGCGTAGAAGTTAGTGTGGAAAAAGAATAGGAACTTTCTCATTAAATATTAAACAGAGTTTAATATTAATAATAGAAAAGAAAGACTTTCGTGGTGTGTGTTAAATGCAGAGTGTTTAACACAAAAATATTTTATATATAGATATTATTCTGATTCAGTGTTACGATTTTAGTTTTTTGAGGTTTTTCTATAAAAATACTCCCTTCATTATAGGTTTATATCTTGTTGTCGTAATAGACCTGCGATTTACCTACACTACGTCTCTTCCAGAGCTCTCTTGCTCTATTTTAATTTTTTAAATAAAAACTTATTTGATATAACCAAGACAATTTTAGTTTTGACGTTTCGCTATAAAAACGATCCCTTCACCAAAAGCTTAAATCCAAGGCGTCTTAACCGACCGGCGATTTGCTTAGATTACGTGTCTTCTCGAGCTCTCTTGCTCTTCTAAAATATCACCGATTTTAATAAATCTTTTCAAATATAAATAAAATTTTTATTTCCCAAATAAATGAAGTGGGTATATTTATATCTGATATAAAAATTATTAAAAAGTTCTTTTTAGAAAAAATTTATATTTTTCAAAAATATTAAAATTTTGATTTTCACTTATTAATAATATATTAATAAGTTTTCATTTAACTGTTCTTTATCAGTCTTTCAAATTTTATAAATAAATATTTATTTCTCAAATAAAATTCAAAAAATTTTCTTTGTTCAAAATTTAAATAAAAATTAAGTGAGGACATTTTTTCTTTCAAGTCCACAATTTTTAACAAGAACTTGCGTTAGGCATCTCATTAGTGTTTAATTTAGAGTAGAGTTAGGAAAAGTCGACTATAAACAATTTGCAAATCTTCAAAAATAATTTACTTTTCATTTTTCAAAAATTCAGTATAAAAAGAGATTTTAATTAATCCATTAGCCCAAAGTCCATTCAGCCTGAAAAATGGCATTCTCAAATTCCAACCCTTTTAAAAATTTATTTTCTAGTCCCCTTTCAAATGAGGCGGGACTGGAGTCCCGGGTGGTGGTGGGTCCTCACTTCTCCCCCCCTGAGGTAGTTCACGATTTAATCGACTTAACCGACAATAATATAAATAATATCGAAATGGATATAGATAGTAACGATAGTACCGAAACTTTAAATTCTAATGTAAGTTTGTCCAATTTTATGGACATTTCTGAATCTTTGATTGATGGCGAACCTGATCTTTATTTAAATGACACTTCCGAAAGCGTAGTTTTTCAAACTCATGTACCCGTTCGTTTGAATGTTGAAAATTCAATTCAAAATTAAAATAATCCTAATAATGATATTCGATATTTGCATAATTGCGATCAGTATAAGGTTGACCTAGGAGTCTCTGAGCCGAGTCAGATAAATGATTATTCGGTACAGGCCCAAAATAATACTGTCTCTAACCTACAAGTACTAGAACAGTTGAGTTTAAATTCTAATAGTAATTTTTCATTTCTTGTAAATAATCAAATGGAAAGCCATGGCGAACCGTATTTGCAAAATCAATCTCAAGTACCAGTTTTTGGTCCTGCTGCGCAACAGCAGCCTTCTTATTTAAATATACAGAAATTAAATGATAATAAAAATTCGAATAAAAATAGCTTATTAAACATAAACGGACGACAGTAAGGGGTAATAAAAATTTAAGAGTTGTTTTGGAGCGTTTGCCTTTAGATATTCATAGGGGAAGATTGGATAAAGTGATGGGTGGTAATAATAATAATAATAATAATAATAATAATAATAATAATAATAATGATCAGGGTGTTAGAAGAAATGTTAGATCAGGGGAAGTTCGTGGTGTTGTTAGACCAGTATTGGCGGCGGTGGCGGCGGCATTGGAAAGACGACGTGTTTGGGGAGAAAATATTCCTAAAAAAGTTTCTTATAAAATTGGTTTTAATATGGAGGAAGAATGCATTGAAATGTTATGTACGGATGTGTATTATTTGGGTGAAATGACGGAAGTTTGCGTTGTTTGTAGAGCGAAATTCTTTCGTAATGAGTTTGTTAGAAAAAATAATTATTATAGAATATGTTGTAAAAATGGTCAAGTAGTATTGCCTCCTTTAGGGGAAACCCCTCGTGAGTTAGTCGAATTATTTTGTGGAGATGGGGAGTTAAATAATCAATTCAGGGAAAAAATTCGTTATGTGAATAATTTATTAGCCATGGCTTCTTTTCAAACTTTACTTCCTGGGGATAATAACAGGCGGGTAAATGTTAATACTAGAAGTACATGTTTCACAATAACGGGTCAAATTTATCATTTTACCAATGATTTGCCGAGTGATAATGATTTAATGCAACCACGATTGAATCATTATTATTTTGTAGATTTTGAAGATGCTGTCCCTCATAGAGTTGCGTGTATTGAAGAGTCAGGGGAAGGGGTGAGTGAGGGATTAGTTTTGAAAGTTGAACGCATATTGAGGGCAGTCAATCCTTATATGAAGGCGTATCTTACGATGGGTGAAGTCTTAAAGGAGGAAAAAAAAGGGACCTTTGAATAATGTTTGTATTGGGTTAGTTAATAATATGAATGTATTAAGAAAAAATTATAATTTGCCTGAAAGTCGTTCGGATATAGCAGCATTATTTGTTGGTACCGAACCGCCTTTTCAAGTCGATTTAATTTTGAGACCCATAATTATTCAAGGTACCCAGACTCATAATGTAATTTCGAATTTAAATAAATTAGGTGATCCTATGGTATATCCGGTATTATTTCCTTGTGGTGATTATGGCCGGTCTTTAGAAATAAAGAATATTGTAGACGGTAAAATTGTTTCATGTTGGCAGTTTTATAGAAATCGTATTCAGATTAAAGATGGATTTAGTGCTCTTCATTATGGTCAAAAATTATTTCAGCAATATTTAGTTGATGTTTGGTGTAAAAGTGAAGCCGATGTGTTACAATATATTCGTCACAATCAAAATAAATTTAGATTAGCTAATCAGGAATCTTTAGAAAGGTATAATAGGTATAGGGCGGCCGTTATAGCTGCCGGTGGTGTTATCGATCCTAACGAAAGAGTAGGTAAAATTATTCATTTGCCCGTATCGTTTGAAGGGGGACAGCGTAATCTAGATAGGAGATATTCGGAAGCTATGGCTGTTATTGCACGTCATGGTAAGCCGGATTTGCTCGTTACCTTTATTTGCAATCCTAAGTGGAAAGAAGTTGTCGAAAATTTGCTTCCTCATCAACGATGGGAACATCGGCCCGACATCGTTTGTAGAGTTTTTAATATGAAGTTAAAAGAATTTTTAAATGATATTGTGCACAAACAAATATATGGGATTGTTTTAAATTATCATTATGTTATAGAATTTCAAAAGCGCGGTTTGCCACATGCCCATATTTTAATAACGTTTATTTCTTCTGATAAATTGCACGATGAAGCGGATGTTGACGGTATTGTTAGTGCCTGTATTCCGGATGTAACCTTACAACCGGAATTATATTCGATGGTAGCTAAAAATAACGTTCATACCGCATGTGCGATTTATAAGAATTCTGCGACTTGTATTAAAGATGGCAAGTGTCGTTTTAAGTATCCCCATACATTTGTTGAGCGTACAATAGTGAATCGTGGTAGTAATCAAAGGCCGTTATATAGACGTCCTAATGATAAAAGGAGAATAGTATTAGGTAATGGGCAAATATCTGTCGATAATAGATATGTTGTTCCTTATAATGCGTATGCGTTGGCTAAATATAATGTTCATATTAATTTTGAGGTCGTGGGATCGATAAAGACCATGAAGTATTTGCATAAATATATGCATAAGGGTTCCGATGCGGTAACCGTCGATATTAATGATCGATCTAGAAATTTAGATGAAATCGAAAGATATCTTGATTGTCGGTATGTTTCGTCATGTGAAGCGGCATGGAGATTATTTGAATTTAAGTTACACGATAGATCTCATAGTGTGATGTTATTGCCGGTGCATTTACCCGGTTTTAGGGATATCATTTTCGATGAATTGGACGATACGGAAAATATCGAAGCAATTGTCGAAAGGAAATCGAAGTTAGAGGCTTATTTCGAATTATGTGCTTCTCATATTTCAGCACGAGATTTATATTATGTTCAAATTCCAGAATTTTTTACATGGAATGTGAAAAATACGCAATGGATTCCTCGTCAGGTTGTTAGTAAAATGATAGGTACTGTATATGAAGTAAGTGCGAAAGATTATGATTCTGAAAAGTTTTTTTTGCGTATAATATTATTACATGTGCGAGGTGCTACTTCGTTTGAGTATTTAAAAATTGTAGATGGTTATGTGTGTGAAAGTTTTAAAGATGCGTGTCATCGTCGAAATTTATTAAAGGATGCTGTGGAGTATGATAGATGTATGAATGAGGCCCGAATGAGGCAAATGCCTTATAGATTAAGGAAGTTGTTTGCTACGATTTGTTTGATTATCGAGGCACAAGATGTGCTTCAAATTCCTAAGTTGTGGGATAAGTATAAATATGATCTTATTGATGATTATAGGAGAAAGGGGGCCAGTTTGCGTGATGCGATTCGTCAATGTGTGAAAGTGATTGATGTAATATTAAATCGGGGTAGAGAGGGATGTTCATTAAGTATGTTTCAAATTATTGAATTTAATGATGACGATGCTGTTATTCTTGCAGAGGAAGAAGCGTTTGTCAGCATTGATATCGGTGATTTGGAAAGGGGGGAAGAAGGAGAGAGAGTGTGGGATGAAGTGGATGTTAGGAATAATAGTATTTCTTACGATATCGATCGTTTAAATTTAGATCAAAAAATTGTATTTTGCAAAATTATTAAAGCTCTATCTGTAACTACTAATTATGGTCCCATACCGTTGGAATTTTATGAGGCATTAGATGACGTGCCTGCAGAAATATTATCTGAAAAAGCGTCATCGTTGTCGTCTAATTATGGTTTTTACGTCGATGGACCTGGCGGTACTGGAAAACCCTATCTTTATAATACATTGATTAATTATGTTAATCGTGTAAAGGTTAAAAAAACCATATCAGTAGCTTGGACTGGTATCGCAGCTAATTTGTTAATTGGCGGTCAAACGGTTCATCGAGCGTTTAAGCTACCATTAGATTTGGTTGAAGGAAAGGTTGCCGGTTACCCATTGGAACATAGGGTTTCTAAAGAACTTCGTAATGTAGATTTAATTGTGTGGGATGAAGCTCCGATGACACCACGTATCGCTATCGATTGTGTAGATAGATATTTCAGGGATTTAATGGGTAAAAAGGATGTGTTTTTTGGGGGAAAGTGTGTCGTCTTCGGAGGTGATTTCCGTCAAATATTACCAGTAGTTAAGTGTAGTTTTAGTGATAGTAGAAATTCGATCGTAGATGCGTGTATTAAAAAGGGTTCGTTTTGGTCATCCATTACTCAGTTGGCTTTGACAATTAATATGCGTACCTTATGCGGTAGTGCGGTCGCCGCTGGAGGAGTTGTGGATGATGATAATGAAAATATGAATATTAATTTTAATGAAATGAGAATTTTCGGATCTTCGTATGCCGATTGGTTGTTGAAATTAGGCGAAGGAACGTTGTCATATGTTAATATGGCTGGAATAGGATACGCTCCCAAAACCCTAATTGAAGTACCCAATCGGTTATTAGTTAATTCTCTTGAAGATTTAATTGTGTTTGTTTATGGAAATTTTCAAGATACGTTATATTATGGCGATCGTGGTATATTGTGTCCTACAAATGAAGTAGTTATAGAGATTATTGAAATTATGTTAGATCGATTACCTGGCGGCGAAGTTACATCGTATTATAGTATAGATGAGTATCATCATGAGGCCGAAGATGATTTTCGTGTTCCTTTGGATGTTGTTCATGCTATTAACGTTCCGTCGTTACCGCCTCACGAGTTACGACTTAAAGCGGGGGCGGTAGTGATGTTGTTACGTAATATTGATGTAATGGCGGGACAGTGTAATGGAACTAGGATGAGAGTAGTGTCTTTAGCTGATCAATTTGTAGAGTGTGAATTGCTTTCTGGTTCGTCTAAAGGTCAAATTGTGTGGATTCCTAGAATGAGAATGTCCGCGAGAGATACAATGTTGCCGAGACCATTGTATCGAACGCAGTTTCCTTTACGTTTAGCTTTTTCGATGACAATTAATAAATCACAAGGTCAAACTCTGAAAAAGGTTGGATTATATCTGAAAACTCCATGTTTTACGCATGGACAGTTATATGTAGCATTTTCTAGAGTAGGTAGACCTCAGGATTTGCGTTGTTATATCGAAACAAGTAGTAAACAGGGGAAATTTCGTCCAAAATCGAATAAAAGATATACTTCAAATATTGTTTATTATGAAGTGTTGGCCGCTGGAAAGCGTGCCGTTACGCGAATTGACCCTAGCAACGATGTAGAAAGTAATTTTGATGCTGATGATGACGATATGCAAGTCGATTTGTCAATGGCGGCTTTTGAAAATATTATTGATAATTTGGAGGATAATATTAGTGGAGGAGGAGGCGGAGGAGGAGGAAGAGGAGGAGGAGAAGAAGAAGAAGGAGGTGATGTATCTATGGTGGAGGCAGAGGCGGCGGCGGCGACGGCGACGGTAGTAGTTGATGAAGGTGGATTTGATATAGATGATCCGTTAGATTATTTAATAGAGCAAGATGATTTAGGTTTGATATCGGATGATTCAGATGAAGGTATTACAAATGAGTTTAGAGTTTATACTCCTCATTTTACCAATGAAGAATTAAGGAATCGTATAAGTAGAGGGGGGGGGGCTAAGAATGGTGGTAAATTAATTGAGGAGTATAGATTTTGAGTGAGATTTTGTTTTGCCTTTTCGGTTGTGTATATTTTCTATTGTTTTATTCATCTTGCAGTGTGTGTGTGTGTGTGTGTGTTTTTAAGTTTCAAATTGTTAAGATATCTTATGTGTAATGTATTACGTAAATGGAATTGTAATAGTTTAGTGTGATATATCTTAGTTATTTATAGTATTGAAGTTGTAATATTTTAGGGTGGTTGATGTTGTATCGTGGTGAGCTATATGATAAATATAATGATCGTGAAATGGTTGAATTTCTTTAGAAACAATTAACAAGTATTTTAGGTATTTATATTATTGAATTTGTAATATTTAAGTGTGGTTTATTTGTCGTAGCGGTTGTGTTAGCAAATTATTAATTATTATGTCCAGCGTATGTTAAGTATTTTTATGGTTAAGTATACTAAATATGTTTTGATTATTGTGTTGTTTCTGTTCCATGTTAGTAAAGTTGGCGTTTCTTCCTTCATATATATATTAGGTAATATGTGTATATGTGTTTAAAATATTTTAAGGATATTAGTATTATTAGTATGTAAGAGTATTATGATGAATAAGTTTATAGTAGAAAATTTTAAAAAAAAATTTTAAAAAAAACAAAAATAATACAAAAAAAAATACAAAAAAAAAGACAATATATGTATAGTAAGGTAAAAAGAATGAGATGTGGTTGCGTCATTCTTTTTGGCAATCGATTATTTAAGATTAGGTTGTAGATTATAATGTAGGTTAGTGTGTAAATGTATATATAATCGATTGTCCGTTATTGTTTTCGATAGAGTGTGTTTTCTTTGAGTTGTTGCAAATATTAAGTAAATATTTGTTTCATTTTCTTTGAAGGTCGAAAACTGTATAACGCTGATGAGTTCTAAAAAGAACGAAACAAGAGGATATATATACATATTGAAAATATTTTTGTTATAGATATTATGTTAATAATAGTGTAGAAGAAATAGAGATTGTATATTTGTATTTTTAGAATTTGAGTGGTGGGCGTTTCGTATACGTTAACTTATTAAGGATCAATATGAAAAATATATTTGTTTCGTATATTATGAAACATGATGAGAAATTGGCACGACTAAATTTAATGTTGTGTATTGTGGATTAACACAACATTAATGAGTAAATGGTAACATAATTACTGATTTCCGAGATCGTCACGAATTTCCGACATCGTCACAAATCCCCGACATCGTCACCAATCCCCGTCATCGTCACCAATCTCCGACATCGTCACAAATCCCCGACATCGTCACCAATCCCCGACATCGTCACCAATCCCCGACATCGTCACGAATTTATGCGCCAGGAGATGGAAAATGTTTGGCGTATGCCAAACGCGCATTCAAGTTCTAACCATAAACGATGCCAGCTAGCGATCTGTCGACATTCCTCCGATGACTCGGCGGGCAGCTTCCGGGAAACCAAAGCTTTTGGGTTCCGGGGGAAGTATGGTTGCAAAGCTGAAACTTAAAGGAATTGACGGCGTACAAACAATTCTTCTTAGAGGGACAGGCGGGTTCTAGCCGCACGAGATTGAGCAATAACAGGTCTCTAATGCCCTTAGATGTTCTGGGCCGCACGCGCGCTACAGTGAAGGAATCAGCGTGTCCTCCCTGGCCGAGTGGCCCGGGTAACCCGCTGAACCTCCTTCGTGAGTAGTGTAGAAATGGGAAATGACCTTCTCCCCCCACTCCTTCCATTGACCTTGACCGCGAAGGTGGGCAGGTGTTTATTTGACCTTGACCTTGAATGGGTGCAGGTGTTTTTTTTTGTGTGATGTCATATGACCTTGACCATGTACGTTTGCAGGTGTTTATTTATGACCTTGACCATATTCGAGGTCACTGGTTATATTGATGACCTTGACCATGTACGTTTGCAGGTGTTTATTTATGACCTTGACCATGATGGTATGTTTTTCCCATGAAGTGGTTACTCCCCCTGCCATTAATTTTTTTATTTCATCGACCTTGAAAACTCCAATAAAAGATGGTTCAGTTAGCAAGATATTCATAGTCACACAAGCATAGCAGCCCATAAACTGTTACCTTAAAAAGTGGTGAATAGTAATATTTCGTTTGTGGTGTGTATTCCAACAGTGTCTATTAAAGGTATTTTAAATTATTTTATTACATATTTCAATAATGAGCATTTCACAGCAGACCTTGAGTGAAATTAATAATATGATAAACAAAGAAATGGAGTTTCCTGAACGTAAAAGACTTTCAACTTTGGATGTGGGAAAAGTTTACACCATTAAAAAAATGATTCCAGCGACAACACGCTTTGGTAAAAGTATTGTTGTCACACTATTTGATTCGCTAAACAATGTGATATTTCAAACATTTTTACCAAAACGTGTAGCTGAAACTTTTACCGAGGATATTATAGAGGGCATAAATATGTCTGATAATAAATATACTTTAACATATTTGGGGCTAAGTTCAAATGTTACTTCTGGGGGTAATGCACGAGCATTAATTAATTTTGGGTCTTTGGAATAAACTTTTTTCTTTTTTAATTTTTTATATTGTTTATCATATTAGTTTAGTACTTATTGCTTGAATATGTAAAAAAATAGTTGTACACTTGAAGCACCTCCACAATCGCTTAAAATATTATCTATTTAAGATGTGTGACGATAAAGATACGGTCAGAGTTGCCCAAGATGCATATTTTACTGAACTATCGTTGAAATTACGAAAAATGGCTCAAGATGCTCTAGATGACTCAACACATGACAAACCCGGTTTGGGTTTGAGTTTAACGGAGTACAAGAAAAACATGATGGATGCAATTCGTTTTCGAGTTGGAGCTCATCTTTGCGAACAATTCCTATATGGGTCCATTGGTTTAGATGAAATTTGTTCCGGTATGTACCTTGAACGACTGGAAGAGTTCTTTATCAAAATACCACATATTTCCAAAGACATATTGCTAAATTATGGTTTAATCGCCGATGACGACACCGACGACGATGACGACGACGACGACGACGAGGATGAGGATTCTAGTTTTGGAGGAAGAAAAGAAGAAGAAGAAACTAAAGAAGACGAAGAAGATGAAAAAGACAAAGAATACATTTTCTCGTATGCGTGTTGTGGTGGCGGTGGTAGTAATGTAACAGTAATCAATGATTGGTGCCCCAAATGTTTTTAACCAATTTATTGTAATGTTTAAAAATATAAAATTGTAAATAAATTGTATGTAGCAAAATTATTGTTTGTTTTTTCTCAACATATATAAGCGGATATCATAAGAAAAATGACTTAGTTGAAAATAAAAATGGGTCGTGTTAACAACACAATCGACAAATTTGGTCGTCAAAGAGTGAATGAAAAAGTTCAACTACTCCGCGGTATACCAGGTAATGGTTTTAAACTAACCTCTGACGGACAATATGATATCGAAGGAAAATGTTTATCAAATGTTGCTCAACCAACTAAAGATAATGATGCAGCAACTCGACTATATGTTTTTGAAGAACTGTACAAATCACGAAAACAGCTTTTTGATATAATCAATAAAGATTTCTTTGGGCTCTTTGATAGAAAGCAAGAAGATTTTGAAGAAAAAAATAATAAGCTTCTGGCAGCTCTTGAACATCGAGTTGATAACCTTGAGAAGAGTCTGACAAAGATGCCCATCCACTTGGTATTAGATAAAGATCACTCAAAAAAGAAAGGTCATAAGTGAGGGACATCTGTATTGTATAAAAACTAGAACCCAAAATCCGATAACTCAGTTTACTTCTACCATTCATACATCGAGTTTAATAAATTTTGCTCAAAAATGACTTCTAAATCACAAACAACGCTGGTCTATCCATTTTCTGTAAATGGACGTCAAATGTGTGTCAACTGTGAACATTTCGAAATTATCGGAGGAAAAAGGGGTTTTTGTGATTGGTGTGAAAAGGAGTTTCCTCCGAAACAGCAGGAAGAACAATCTCCAGCAAGACCAGAACAAGAGCGGCAAGAACAACAACAACACCAGCAACAAGATCATTCACCATCAACACCTGCAATACCGAATGCTTCACTCGAGCCATCAACTGACGAATTTTGCGATGCTCCGCTCGACACATCAGACGAGGAATTTTGGGATAGTGATAGTGATCACACTGATGATGAGGAGGAGGAACAACGTATCCGCAGTATATGTTTATCCAAGGATGAGCTTCGCCAATTTGGTTATAACCCCTAGGTTAACTTATTAATATTTTTCTTTTTTGTTCTTCTTGTAAAAATATTATTATATAATAAAAAATATATTACTTTTATATCTGTTTTTTATTTTAAATATTATCAGTTACAAATCGTTCCTGATATATTTTATTTCTATAGTACATGTAAAATAAAATACAATTTTGCAAATTATATGTTTATTTTTTACTAGTGTTACACAATATATTTAAATATTTTTTATACAATATCAGACTTATCTATCCAAGAGTTAGCCTGGTTTGAAAATCCTAACCATTTTACAAACAATTGATCAGTGTGTTTTTTCTTACGTTTTCTTAGAATTTTTTCCACTAAATAAACACCTGGACTATTTGTTTTTTGCAATTCTGGTTCGTAAAAACACCCTTTAATCGGTTGACCTTCTTCTAACGACTTCAATAGGTATGTTGGTGGGTTAGTTACATTAACTTTGGATATTTTAAATAGTTCAGTTGACCATGAGGGGGTATATCCTTTATCAAATATGCTCTTATACTTGCTAATGCGAACAATATCACCCAAACGATATTTTCTTTTCTTCGGAACAATTTTCAAATAATTGTATGCATTAATTTGTGTATTTTCTTTCACATCTTTCGGTTTCATTCCAATCGTACGATGTTTGGCGTTGTTATAGGCTTTCGTTATAGATGGTAAAATTTGTAACCATCTGTACGATCCTCTTGCTGAAAATTGCTTATATAACATGTTTTTTAAAGTTCGTATAACACGTTCTACAATGGCTGCTTTCTTCGTGCTATAGGTAGAATAATGGTTTATGTTATATTTTCTCATAAGAGCTTGAAAGTTGCTATTGTAAAACTCTTTTCCTTGATCGCTTTGTAAATTAGTTGGAGTATATGAAGCCTCTTTAATAATGCTTTTCATTGCATTAGTAACTTCAACACCGGTCTTATTTTTAACAGCTCTCGTGTACACAAATTTTGAATAACAATTTATGCAGACGACAATATAACGATAACCGTCGTTTTCATTAGCATATTGTTGCATTTCTGCCAAATCAATTTGCCACAAATCCTTATACCCTTTTATTATGGTGTGTCTTCTGGCGAAGTTTTTTCTTGCATTTCGATGTAGTTCATTTACAATTTTAAGCTTTTCGGGGCTAGGATCCATAGTATAGTATGTCTCATTCATCACTGATCAATATAACTGATTGCAATTACTTAATATATAATTCCTTCCTCTCGAAGCTCCTCAATAATTGACATAATTTCATTATCATGCCCAGTATGTCCTGCTACTTTTGAACTCCACAATAATCGTAATCGATCCACCAACTCACTGGGTTTATTCCAATAGACATATTGAGATGACTTTGAAGATAATGTCTTATTTACTGGCAAGTAAATTTTAGATTTTTTCTTTTGTCGCACTCCAGCACCAAGTTTAGTTCCCTGCATTAGCGGTTTTATAATTTGTCTATATTTTGGCCATCGAGTTTCCCGTAAACCATTACTTTTGTCGTAATGATTGTATGCTGCATTTGTCATATCCAAAATATCTTTGTATGTTTGCAGAGTGTCTTTATTTAAATCGTCTTCATGGCCCAGTAGTGGTGGTGATTTTAGGAAAATCAAATCATAAAGCTCTTTTGTTCCATTAAATATAGCAATATTTCTCTCCTTTTTATATAAACTAATGTTCCCATTGGAGAAACGTACTTCGACATTTCCGATATATGTTTTGTCTTTATTTGTTTTTGTTTTTGAGTCATAATGAACACCGTAAATGTTGTCATAATAGGATGGATGCCTTTGTAACCCTGTTAGATAGGTGCGAATACTTTTAAAAGATGTCCTATCAATAGAACTAGTTTCATTAGATGTTGGTGTGGATTGCCTTGATGGAGATGGTGTTGCAAATACTGACGACTCATACAATTTATGTTTTGGGGTAGATGTTTCAACTGGCGCCATGAGTAATTCATCAAATATTTCTGTATTTGGATTAATTGATATATCTGCATTATCCATTGTTGTGTTTAAACCGTAACGACTTCCAGGTTTACTTGTAGAAATTGATTTTTGGGTTAATGTTGGCTGTGGTGACTGTTTCTGCTGCTGCTGCTGCTGCTGCGGATGCGGTTGCTGTTGTTTTAGTGACTGTTTTTGTGGTTGTTGTTTCTGCTTCACTGCATTTGATATTGATGTCAACGGTTTAGTAATCGGTTCATAAAACTTTTCTAAATCGACATGATATTGAGATTTAGCTGCTTTGATTTGCTTAAATTTTTTCTTTACAGCATTGGTTGTTTCAACCAGTTTACGTTTTAAATCGATTTCTTCACTCATGGTGTCTTCAAATTAACGGACAATGATGGAATGAGGGTTTATTGCTATTTCTATAAATATATATAGCTATCAAATCCCTTGCGATATCTTCCCGAATTAACATCACTATCTTTATCGATAACTAAAAAACCATACTTATTGTCCCAACATTTAGAACACATGTCTTGAAATTGCGGAAACGTTAGATCAGGTGAAACATGATCAGAAAATATGTGTCGCATATTCAGCTCGTCCTGTTTAAACATTATAATGAAGTTTGCATTATCACGTACAAGTTGTTTTGGAACACGTGAATATGTTTGGGCTAAGTAAAAAGCATCCACATTTTTGTGTCGTCCCATACTAAAATATGATCTTATAACATCCTGTTTTTCACACATGACATCATCAAAAATAAATACAGAGTTTGGCTTTGCATCTGACGGTTGCACTATATTATTTCCATCGCTGAAAGTGTAGTAGCCAAGACCTTTAATTGGTGATAGGATTTTTCTCAAATACTCATATTTGGGTTGATACAGCGACTTTGAGAAAATATACACATTTTCAAAACGCAATCCCAACGGGTGTGTTAACAGCGATATCATAACATTGGTTTTTCCACAATTCGACGGTCCAATTAGCAACCCACGTATAGATGATGGAAGCAGCGGTCCATGTCTTCTTAAACATTTCTGATCGTGTCCTGACCCAACCTTGACATCAAGATTATCAACTGGTAGTTTTTGCTTAAGCTTGACAATTCTCATTTTAACTATATTTTATAGTGATTTTCACGTATGCAATCATTTAGATGTCATCAGTCAAGCGAAGTGGTCGCTATCGGTTATCAAGTAAGACTGGAGCTGGTATTGTTAATTCAGCAATTAATAGGTTACCAATTGAGTTACATATACCCGGTTATCAGTATTGTGGACCTGGGACCAAAGTAATAAAACGTGTTCAACGTGGTGATCAGGGAATTAATCCATTAGATGCTGCTTGCAAAAAACACGATTTAGCATATTTGCATAACAGTGAGGATTTAAGTGCACGACACCAAGCCGATTACGAACTCGAACAAAGTGCTTGGAAAAGAGTAAAATCTAAGGAGGCTAGTTTACGGGAAAAGGCTGCAGCTTGGTTAGTAACTAACGTCATGAAAGCAAAACAACGTTTTGGTATGGGAGTGCCATCGACTAAACAAAATAAACGCCGTTCAAAGGTTTCCAAAGGAAAAAAGAGGGGCAATAAGCGTCGTCGTCGTCATCATCAACAAAAACCCAAGAAAGCATTTGGATCAGCTATTAGACAACCAATTCGATCGCAATTAATGAAATCTGGAGAAAAGAAGAGCCTTGAAAAAAATCTTATGAAAACATCAAAAATAGCTATTACAGCTGCACGTAAATCCTTAAAAGCAGCTGGTGGTAAACGAAAAATTCGCACCCCTAGAATTATACCAATCCCCAAAACTGGTGGGATATTACCTCTAATACCGATATTTGCAGGGCTATCAGCTTTGGGTTCCTTAGCTGGTGGAGCAGCTGGTATTGTGCGTGCTTTAAAGACTGTAAAAAATGCAGGCACAGAAAAAACCGGTGCTACCTTGCGTTTGTGTTCAAAAGGAAATGGTTTGTTTCTTAAGCCATATCGTACAGGTATGGGATTATTTCTAAGCAATAGCAATGGAAAATCAAAAAACTAATTGAATCCCTGCCTCGAAGACCACTATCCAATATTGATATAGAAAAGTTTGCTGCAAAGATGAAAATACCACATTTTAGAGGGGTTTATATGAGAGATTCACTGCCAGTGCGAGGACCCAAACGTTATGAAGCTGCAATTATTAATTTGGATAGTATATTGGGAGGCGGGACGCATTGGGTAGCATATAGAAAAAAAAATATAAATGTAAAATATTTTGATAGCTTTGGTGATTTACCACCACCTACCGAATTGGTGCGCTATCTACAACGGGGATCCGAAGCATCAAGGAAAATCTACTATACATATGACCGCCAACAAGAATTCGGTACAGTCTGGTGTGGACATTTGTGTTTGAAGTTTCTCTCTCAAAATTAAAAAAAAATATAATGGCAGCAGCGTGTGTGACACCAAAAGTGGATCGTGATAACTACACAAAAATGCTATTGTCGCTTAAAGCATATAGTCAAGTAGGTGGGCTGAGAAACATGTCAGCAAGACAGTTAGAAAATATGCCAAAGGAAGTGATGATTGCGTTAGCCTCAGATGAAATCGCACTCGTTTGGAATAAGCTACCTGAACATATGAAAAGTGACAAAGAATTGTTAAAATATCAATACTGTAACGAACATTATAACAACGAAAATAAATCAGATGTGGATGAAGGAGATGGACCAGCACCAAAAAAGTTATTTTGTTGTTATTGTAAAATCAAGGATGTAAAAATAACATATGAAACAGCTAAAGATGGATTGATGCATAGTCTAAACCCAATTAATTGCTGTAAACAACAATAAATAAGCCCGCATACTATGCTTCGATAGCAGTCATGTCTTACACATTCACGCTAACAGGACACAGAAGTGTTATAAGTGCGGATTTTTATCCACCCATCGAATTGAATTCAACGCATAAGTATGGTCTTGCATTGTTGGGATTTTACACTTATAATTCAATTTTTAACGTTGATGAAAGTAACAATTTGTTTGCATACATGAAAAATGATGGCCAAAAACCAATACAATTATGGATTCCACCAGGAGCTTACGAAATTAATGAAATTTCCAAAGCGATGCACACAAGTTTAAAGCAATCCTGCAAACAAGACAAATGTGATATATTATTTTCATTGGAGGCCAACAATAATACATTAAAATGTGAACTCAAGTCGTCGCTCAACATTGATTTCAGAGGAAAAAACACTATTGGTGGATTATTAGGCTTTGGACCGGTTGTGTTAAAAAGTGGAAAACTACATAAATCAACTAGTAATGTGGACATAATGAAAGTGCGTATTATAAGGGTGGATTGTAACATAACTTCAGGAGCATATTTGAACTCAAGACAAAGCCACACATTATTCGAATTCGATGTTGATGTTGAGCCAGGTTACAAAATTTCAAAAGAACCTCAAAATATTATTTATATGCCGATAATGCCTGAGGGACGTCAGTCAATAGACAACATTACTCTACGCATCTTGGATGATAACGGTGATCTGATAAATTTTCAAGGTGAAAAAATTATAGTTAAAGTGGAATTGAAAAAAATATTATAAATATGGGTTTTTGCTTCAATCGTCCACTGAATATGCTGTCCAACACTCAAGCTTCAACTGCACAACATAAAAGAAAACATATTACACAGACCAAGATCATTCACAATCCAGACGTTAGATTGAAAAGACGTTTAGCTCGTAAGCAGCTCTCTGCAAAAGACCGTAAATTTCTACAATCCATTGGTTTAAGAGTACGAAATTAAAATATGGCCAGTACCAGTGACAAAATTGAGGTTTTTACCGAACCCATTTTTGATAATTCCATTGTCAGCTTACAAGAGCACACATATAAGCCGTATGGTTCTCCGACGTTTAGCAACTCTGATGAAATTCGCATTCCAGTACACTTTCAAGACATTATTTTGGATATATCAGACAGCTACATATACATCGAAGGAACTTTCAAATCTAGTGATGTTACTAAACACTGTTACTTATCAAATAATGCAATCGCTTTCCTCTTCGACGAAATACGTTATGAAATGGCTGGGGAACAAGTTGCTGTTGTTCGAAAACCTGGAATTACTTCAACGTTGAAAACTATGGCATCATTGGGTGCAACCCAACAAAAAAGTCTTATGGCCTGTGGATGGGGTTTGGATGAAAAAAACCAAGGTATATTTGATTCTACAAGTAAAGTGTTCTCTGGAAAGCTACCTCTAAAATATCTGATGGGATTTGCTGAAGATTATTCGAAGGGCATATTTAATATTAAGCAAGAGTTGATTTTAATTATCGCCCGCACTTTTTCCAACTGCTACATTGGTGAAGTTGATGCTGATATTACTATTGAAAAGATTGAGTGGAAAATCCGTCATATTATTCCAGATGACCGACAAAAATTGAAAATATTGTCCCGTATCAATAAAGGTGGAAGTAATGTAAACATTCCAATGGCATATCGCAAATGGGATCTTTACGAATTACCTGCTTTGCGACAAACATCATCCGACGTATGGGCCTTAAGAACAAGTGCGAGCTTGGAAAGGCCGAGATATTTGATTATTGGATTCCAGACAAGCACTTTTTCTGACAATAGAGAAAAGAATGCCACTGAATTTACTACAGCCGATATCAGTGACATTCGACTCTACCTTAACTCGACAGTATTTCCTTATGAAAGATGGAATTTGGATTTTACGAAAAAACTATATGCGCCAGCATATTACAGTTACGAAAATTTCCAAATGAGCTACTATCAACGAGAACTTAATGACCCGATGATGAGTTTTTCCGAATATATCAAAAATCCTGTATTCATCATAGATTGTAATCATCAAGCAGAGGCGTTGAAATCATCTACTGTGGACGTGAAGTTGGAGTTTGAAACACGCAAAAGCAAATTTCCAAAAGACACTAAAGTGTATGCATTAGTTATTCACGATGCATATTTTAGCTACAATATACTAAATGGCTCTGTTAGCAATAAGTCAATGTATTAATTATTATTTATGTAATAGTAAAAATAAACTGGTAAACTAGATACTCTGTGTTTTATTCATGTTACTATGCATTGAAAGTATTTTCAAGGCTACAACGCTCAGGGTCAACGGTTGCAAGGATTCGAGAGAGAGAGAATTTGTAGTGTTGGTGGTGGTGGTGAAGGTCGAAAACTTGTATTTAATCGGGGGATGATGGGTGAAAAATTCATTCTACTTTACGATGTCGTCTAATTCAGATCAGGGATATTCGACGAACAGTTCTGACGATGACATGCCTGCTTCACGGGTCCAACAAAGAAGGGTACGCCGGCGACGTAGGTTAAGGCCGCGGTTCTGCATTGTGCAGTCATATGTGAAATGGGGCGAGCACGTCTCATTATGTATGCATTGCCACATAACGAGCTTTGGTGGTTTGATTAACGTAGATTTCATTCAAAGTCATCTTACGACTGCGATGATACGCAACGCGCGAAGTCATTCACGCTGTGTTTTGTGTCGCGAAAGACTTTTTACAGTCTTTCACCAAGACTCTTGCATTATCTGCAATAGAATTCAGTAAATTATATTGCAGATAATACAATATATCGGCCTTCCCTACCGACCGCTACGAACCCAGACATTCCCTGGTCCATTGTAGGACAACTGCCACCCCCGGTCCTACTTAGGACCACAAAAGACTTTTATGTAGATTAGTTGTATGTCACAGAGTGACATAGTTGTTCTTGGTTAAGAAAACCTTTCTTGGCTAAGAAGAATTATGTTACTCTGGTAAATACATAATAAGCTGTCGCGGTGAATGTAAAAAATTCTTTTTGACCATCTTTTATTTTACCAAACCCCATTCCCTTTCCTTTGGCAAGAGAGAACATAGTAAACATATGTGGTCTTTACCTAGCCGTAAGAAAAAACATGATATGATCAAAACGCTCATTTAGAATTACAAAAATCATACATTCTTTGCTAATACATCCCGAGTGACATAATTTTCAAACAAGAAATGTATTCTTGAAGAAAATATATTGTCACATACTTGGTGACCATCTAACTACAATGAAAGTATTTTGTAGCCCTGAAAAGGGCTGATTTTTGGTAATGGAAAGGGGAAACCTAGAGTGGTTGGTGTCCTCTCGCCACCTGGACCGATCGCGGCGCAGGACGCCTATGCGGCGCCGGGCGTCGTTGCCGTCGTTGTTCCCGACGCTCTTCCATTTCTCTGAGGAGAGCATCTCTCTCCTCAGGGCCAAGCTGCCACGGTGGTTCCTCCACCACCTCTATCGGTTCAGTCATTACCACCACCGGCTCAGGTTCTGGTGGCGGCCTGGGAGTCGGTGGTACTGCAAGTACCGGCTTTTTTGCGTTTTTGACGCCCCAATCCTCCCAATACTTCGCTATTTTCTCGTCTCTGCTAGAGTTCGTCATCAAGCGACACTTGTTGCAACGGTAGGACGACATATCGAAGAGAGTGAAGAAATATTTTTATTGTGTTATTAAGTTCCTACAATTAGGTGGAACGTCGGCTGATTATTACACCTAACGCCATCTATTAAAACTTTTTTTGTGTGTAAACTTCACAAAATATTTTTTGTGGTATTAAAATCGATTTATTTATTATATATTTTTATCAATAGATGGCGCTGAGGGTACTATTAAATAAATCGATTTTAATACGAAAGATATTTTGTGAAGTTTACACACAGAAAAAAGTTTTAATAGATGGCGTTAGGTGTAATAACCAGCCGACGTTCCACCTAAATGTAGGAACTTAATAACACAATAAAAATATTTCTTTATACTCATCATGGCTGATGAAAGACCACCATCCCGAGGTTTATCCGTCTATAGCGACGAAACAGAGCGTTTCCGACCCATGAGTCCGGGGCTATGGGATCAGCTAAACCAAGCTGATGGTGACTGGGTGGAATTTGAACCTAATGAGCCAGCTGCTGCCGAAGCGGATGACGATTCACCGGTCGAGCCAGATTCCTCGACTGATTGGGAAGTTGGCAACGCCGCTGACGATTTCAGCGGTCCCGCTGACTCAAGCTCATGGTGGGACTATGAGGACGACGTGAGCGAGGGGCCTGCGGATTCAACAACTCCGTAAGGCATTCTCCCCTCGCTCACTAACGATGACGACCGCTACGAACCCTGACCGCCCCCTCGGGGGCACAAAAAGAATTCATTGTAGTTTAGCTAAATATATAATTTACAAGTTTTGATAAACATTTTCTAACGATGACGAACGCTACGAACCAAAGGTCAAATGTGTTAAAAATGCTTGGAGAAAATTTTTTTTTTATTTGGCCCTTTAGGTTTAAAAAAACACTTAGCGAAATTTTTAGCTATTTATATATACCTACAAGCACTCTTAGACAGAAAATGTGCTCGTTCTTAATATGAAATTAAAATAATAAATTTTAAGCAATATTAGTAACTTTACAAAAAAATTTTATAGAACATAAAAGATTCGTATGAAAATCAACAATTCATTCCCGACATAAAATATCGAAAAAAGTTATAAAGGAAAGTTGATTAGCACATCAAATTACATGGGATAGCATTTTTCAAAAGTTAAAAATGTGAAAAACTGAAAAACGGCAAATGACAAACTTAGGTGTTTAACGTAATTGGCAACTTTAAAAATTCATAGCTCCCTTATTATACGTCTGACAAAAAAAACATTGGAGTCAAAACTTGTTAGAATTTTCTGAAGAACATTTTAGTGAAAAAAGAAATAAAATCGGTTAAAAAATAAAAAAGTTTATGATTAAATTAAATTATTGCTAAAGTAATGGAAATATCGAAAAAAGTTATAAAGGAAAGTTGATTTGCACATCAAATTACATGGGATAGCATTTTTCAAAAGTTAAAAATGTGAAAAACTGAAAAACGGCAAATGACAAACTTAGGTGTTTAACGTAATTGGCAACTTTAAAAATTCATAGCTCCCTTATTATACGTCTGACAAAAAAAACATTGGAGTCAAAACTTGTTAGAATTTTCTGAAGAACATTTTAGTGAAAAAAGAAATAAAATCGGTTAAAAAATAAAAAAGTTTATGATTAAATTAAATTATTGCTAAAGTAATGGAAATATCGAAAAAAGTTATAAGGGAAAGTTGATTTGCACATCAAATTACATGGGATAGCATTTTTCAAAAGTTAAAAATGTGAAAAACTGAAAAACGGCAAATGACAAAGTTAGATGTTTAACGTAATTGGCAACTTTAAAAATTCATAGCTCCCTTATTATACGTCTGACAAAAAAAACATTGGAGTCAAAACTTGTTAGAATTTTCTGAAGAACATTTTAGTGAAAAAAGAAATAAAATCGGTTAAAAAATAAAAAAGTTTATGATTAAATTAAATTATTGCTAAAGTAATGGAAATATCGAAAAAAGTTATAAGGGAAAGTTGATTTGCACATCAAATTACATGGGATAGCATTTTTCAAAAGTTAAAAATGTGAAAAACTGAAAAACGGCAAATGACAAAGTTAGATGTTTAACGTAATTGGCAACTTTAAAAATTCATAGCTCCCTTATTATACGTCTGACAAAAAAAACATTGGAGTCAAAACTTGTTAGAATTTTCTGAAGAACATTTTAGTGAAAAAAGAAATAAAATCGGTTAAAAAATAAAAAAGTTTATGATCAAAAAATGAAGTAAAAAGTTGATAAATCTCGTATCTATGCAGTCTGAGAGTGGGGAAATGGTCTGGACATGATTGGGAAGGGTCGATATACACGTTTTTTTTTTTTTTTTTTTTTTTTTTTTTTTTTTTTTTATAAGTCCAGTGTGTTTTTCTGTTTATAGTCAATAAGAATTCATTACTATTTTATTCTTAGGTTTTTTTTCATCAGAGTAATATTAAGGAAGTTATAGTTCGCAGTAGATACCTAATATACAGTAAATTATCCCGTTTCTTTTTAGTAGACTAAAAATGTCTTTCACCAATGAATGCTCAATATTGAGGAGTATTTTAAATAAAACAATATAAAAATAATAAAAGATATATTCAGTAGTAATCTTTTTTTTTATTACAGCCGTAGTACAGTAGTGTAGAAATGGGAAGTGACTACCAAACTATACCTAAATTCTAACCTAATAAACATTTCAGAAAAGGAATTTCCTTTCGTTTCGTCAGATCCATCCCTAGACGCGTTTCGCCATATCGTGGATCATCAGTAGAGCTAGGATCTGACGAACGAAAGGAGACCTACTAAACATTACTATTATACAAATCTAATTTATTTTTATACTTGCTAATATTCTTTTTAACTAAACCTAACTGTTCCTGTAACTGTCTTATTTTAGTTTCAATGTCCACCACTTCTTTTTCACCGCACACTATCTTGTCCTTCCACATATTCCGCACATTAACTATTGTTTTTATGGCCTCCCGCTCCTGCTCCTGGCTGTAGGCCATCAACCACTCCGGTGTATTTGATGGCGACGGCGGCGGCGGCGATGGCGATGCTGCGGGTGATGATACTGGCGTTACATCCTCAAATATTTTTTTCGACCGGCCCTTACCCGCTCGTCTACCTGACTTGCATATAATTGGAGACAGCGGACGCTCCATGGATGCCGGCGATGGTAGTCGTTTAGGAATTGAAGGTTCCGCAACTATTGGTTTTATTTGACTGTTTTTTTTCTTTTCTAGCCAGTCTGGCAACACTGCGCATTTCGCTGGTTTTCGAAATGTAAATTTCTTCCTCTTGCAGCTGCTGCCAGACGATGTTGTTGGCTGTGGCTCCACCATCTCTTGCCTAGTTCGCTTACTCGCATAAAACGTCTTGGCCTCCTTTGTTACATCCCCCGATGGCAACGTAAGCAACGTATGGAGTTTGCTGGGAACCTTCGCTTCCTTTACCACTATATCGCTTACAATATTTACTTTGGGTTCTTGCTGTTTAAACCCGCCCTCCAATAGCTTGTCAATTGCTTCGGACGCTAGCCGGTCTAGGTCCTCATCACCCCACACATCGTCACATTCCCTATTTAATTCTTCTTGGGTATTCTTCCCAAACATATCGCTAACATCTAAACTCGGTAAACTCATTTTAATAAACTGACTTAACACAAACTACTCGAACGACTTGAAAATTTATACTGAAGAAATAGGACTGGTGTATATTCTTTTATGCGCACCTCCCCACTACATACCCACCCCCACCCCTGTTCTCTCTCTCTCTTACAATACAACTCCCTCTCAAGGTTCAGATCCGTCCTTGTGTTATAATATATTTTTCTTGAAGTATGTATTTATTTTCAAGACTTATGTGAACCAATGTATTTTACACAATATATTTCCAAGGTTAAAATGTGTCCTCGATGTAATTTTAAAGGTTACAATGCTATTGGGATAATATTTAATAAAACAATGTTTTTTACGGCAAATTTTGGTTTTATTAATATCTTTAGTCTCTTTTGTCTCTCTTTCAAGGGTATAATACATCCTTGTAAATGCAATGTTCTCAAGGTTCAGATATAACCTTGTGTTATATTAGACTTTTCTTTAAAATATATATATTTGGTTTCAAGGTTTACGTGAATAGGTGTATTATGCACATTATATTGTCAGGGCTGAAATGTGTCCTCGAAGTAATTTTTAAGTTTACAAATTCTGTATATAGATGCAGACATTTAGCACGGAATTATTAGATATTTCTTTACCATTTCATTACAAACATCGTAGACATTATGCTGCCAATCGACCAAGAACCAAACTTTTCATCAAACAAGTATGAACAACCGCAAAAGGGGTTTCACGCTATATGTGTAAGGTGTAAACGAAACGATTTGTATTGGCATCATAACAGCCGCATTAGTTATGTTGACTTTCTTAGAATACAAATAATTCGATGTGCTGTTTGTGGTATGCAGATGTACCAACATCCCCGTCCAGTAAGACAATCAGATATGGAGAGAAGAAGATGGGTGTTGAAAGAAGTGTATAATAAATTGTCCAATTAATTTTGTATATATATTAAATAAAACTAAATTGTTTGCTGCAACGTTGTGTTTTATTATTATTTTTAGTTCTTTAATATAACATATTATGTAAAAATGTTATTGTATAAATATTAACAATTTGTAAATATAAAATAAAATCTGAACAAATAATACAAATAAATGAGCTGCCTAATATTACGTTATATAAGGTATGAATTTTCCAGTTTATTATTTAAATGCCTCAATGACACGCAGTAAATTTTCTAAATTACTTTCCGGATCTGAATTATAAAAGTCAATGTCGGCGTGACCCCAAGGTAGAGTTTTTGTTGTTAACGGAATAACATAACGTTTATCGTCGTTGTGGGACAGGGCGATTTTATTTATTACTTGTGTGTATACATCATGTAACACACTGCGAAAAGTTTTCATTTTTCTAAAAATTAAACCGCCCTGTTCCACAACTTTTCGATAATCTTCTAGATGAAGTTCCTTTTCGATAACTGATTTTTTTATACCTTTTGCCTTTTTTAATTCCGCATTCTTAGACTTCACATAGTAAGCCTTGGCTCCGGTACCATAAAAACCAATTATCGGGTCACATGGAAATTCATCTTTCATCTTACCCGGAACCGAAATACTTTTTGTAATATTAAATTCATTGTTTTCAGGAAAATTTGAAGTATCGAATCTCTCAGGATTTTCGGCTATCACGCGATAAAAGTCATCACAAAATACTTTTAATATTAGCGAATCCGTGTCGGTGTACAGTAAAGAAGCATCATTACCAAACTTTTTTTTAATAAAATTGTAAAAAAAATCATAAATGACTGTTTTTGAAATGTCTAAAATGGAAAACCCAATATATATTGGTTTGTTGTAAATAATTTTTAATTTATCCATGTGAATAGCAACAAAATCTTTTGAAAATATTGATCGACTATTGAAGTTAGGTCGAGCAATTAATGCTCTAGCCCCAACTTTCCCTCTAGCATTGTCCCAATGAGTTATTAGTTTAATATCTTTTCGTTTTTCAACGTTTTCCATGGTTTTACCGAAAATCGCATTAATAATTAGTTTAAACAAATCTTTACCAAATTTTGATTTTGCAGAGTTGCGTAAACTAGTATTAAAATCAATATATGTTTTAAGCCACGTTGATTGATTAAATTTCAAAATTCTGTGGGTCCGCATTACCATAAGGCCGTTGTTAATGGCTTGTTTTAGGGTTCTGTAATGAACAATATACTTTTTTTTATCATTTAAATTCGGAATTAATTTTGGTAACTTTGCTGTCTCCGTTGGTGGTACGATGTTTTCCACCAAAAATGGAAGATCTGAATGTGTATCATGCAATTCTTCTGGATAATGCACATCCACTTCCAAAACGTAGCCTTGTGGGCTATTATCATCTATATTCATAATATTTAGATCTAAAATTTCGCGTTCAGATAACCATCTAAAACCACCAAATGGTAATGCTTGGGACATACTATGACCGTACAAATTTGTCGCATCTAAGTAAGTGATATAAGATGATGGTTGAGTTGGGTCAAAGTTTGGTAAATGAGAATTATTGGCAATATGTTTTCTTTCTGTACACTGACTTATACCACCGCGAATACCTTTTTGAAAAAAATGAACCTTGTCTATATCGGTCAAAAGCTCTAACTCTACCTTAGTCATGCGCAACATACAGTCAAAACTTAAACTTGGTAAAGTGTAGTATTGCGCAGAATCTAATTTATAAACTTTTAAGCATGTATCGCGAAACTGTTCGAAAACATCACATAACAATAGAACGTCTGATTTTAAATACAAATCGGAATATTCACCCAAATTTTTACACTTAAACACTCGCCATACTTCTCTTGCTCTATCATAGCATTCATCGCTGATGTGTTCTCCGCGTAATTGGTCATAAAACTGATTTTTCGTTGGAAGATTTGGGTTATTCATCTTTTCAATATTATCAACGTAACTATAAGGAAAAACCCCTTTCTGTCGCATTAAGTTAAATTCCTTGTTATTGACAAAATATTTACGGGTTTCCCTAAACTCATCATTGCTAAGGCCATTACCTAAATTCTCCAACGATGTCGATAAAAATTTAAAGCTATCAATAAAGCGGAGCTTTAAATTTTTTCTTTTTGTTTGACCCGTTTTTTGATCGACATAATCGTGCATGTAAATGCTCTTTGTAAATGATATATATTTCTCCTTACTTTGAGCTATAACATCAATTTTATCCCCATATCTGCATAATTCCTTGATGAACATGTGACTATCATAACCACTTAAATTATGAAATATTATGGGGATGAAATTGGGTATTTTATAATTTAAATTACAAACGGAATGTGCAGCACCAAATCTTTTTTTACCCGTTATATGGCAATGATCTTTAACTTTCTCTTTAACGTCTTGGAATGGCATTTCGCAAATACTACAAATGGTAGCATTTTCAAAATCCTCTCTCTCCTCACGCGTCAATTTAGCCATAGGAACGATATCTTTTAAATATGTATTGTAAAGGTGTCTTAAATCGGTTTCGATACGATCAACGAAAACTTTCGCTGCATCGTCTCCACGGTATAGCTCAAATTTCGAAATAGAATCATCAAAAGAACATTTAATAAGATAGGCAAAAGAATAAGGTTCATGCTTTAGATTTTCAACTGTGTAAGATTTTTGGGGGTTTGGTTCTACTGTTTCAACGGGTTTTAGAACAGATTCAAAATCCGCGTAAACAACAAATGGAACTCTCATTTGCTTCTCAATACCCTCAAATTTTAAAATATTTTCCGGAACACTTTTACCAAATTTATCGACTTTTACATCTGTTGAAGGTGTCAGCGTAAAGATATGCTTACAATCATTTTGTTGGTGTAACATTAAAGTTGATGGTGAAATAAAGTGAATAAGGCAGCCATCGCAAAAGTATAATTTATCGTGATGTTTGGAAATTTGACTGGAAACTAAGCGAGACAAATCAGTTATCCAGCAGTAGTGGTTTTTAACACAGTTGTCGTCACAAACATGTTCACTGTCACCTACACCATCATCTTTAACATTACAATCTTTAGTAATAAGCAACAAATTTACATGTTTTTGTAGTTTCTTTGGTGCATATCTTAACGGACCGACAACTTCGTATTTAATTTCATTATTTTCAAACCGCGACTCTAATCCATATACATTGACTGAAATATTATTTAATTCCTCAAATTTTGAAATATCGCGCAATTTAACTGGAAAAGTCATACCTGTAAAATTTAACACTGTTGAGAAATGGGGGTATGAAGTAACCTGTGCCCGCATCATGGCTGCTGGAAACAAAGCTGACGTTATGGCCCAGGCAAAACAGCACTCATCCCTATTCATAATGTTCACAACAGCCCTTTTAAGTTCAATAAACCTCGGCAACTTCACATACGAGGAACCACCCAACGGTGAGAACTTGTTAATGTTTACCTCAAGATATAAAATTTTTTCCAATGCCCATCCTGAAATCCAAACAAAAAAAAAATATAAGTAAATTTTCTAATGGATTGCTACGTTTTATTTAATTTTGGTTTAAAATGTTTTTTATTCTTTTAACATACCTGAATCTTTCTCCTGAAATTCCGTAGACTGAACTTTCATTGCCTCCACAAAAGATTGGTAAACATCATCCAAGTCGCTTCCTTCATTTACAATTTCATTACACGTATTGAAGGATTTCTCACTGAAAACGTCCTGTGATGGTAGAAAATATCGTCCGACGACAACCATATTTATTTTAAGAGACCGGTGAACATGCAAAATCTTACTGATTAATTGCATTACTTTTGGTTTAAGTTCTTCAAAAAAGACGGAATAGTCCACATGCTCATTATCACTGCTGATGTGATAAGATGCAATTCTGTTTTTAAAACTGCTTTGCACCAACTGAACACCCGGACACACTGCTACACTTGCCTTACTTTTATGTTGTATTGTTCTTTGATGAGCTGCAACACAATTCTTTGGTATGCTAATATTGCATAGCTCACACGTTTGCATGGCAGATGTTGATGCGGCACCATCAACTTTTCTCCGCTTTTCCGCACCCACACAATCATTAAATCTTGCCACACATGACTCCTTTTGATGACGTAATAAATTATATGTGCGAGTAAACGCAGCACCACATTTTTCACACACATAAGACATTTTACTAAATATATTATAATCAAGAGAGAGAATGAACTTGCACTGTTGAAGAAAAAATGTACACTGACAAATTTTGCTCCCCCCACCTATTTATAGAGCACACACGACGAAGGTTAGACCACACCTCAAGGTCATCAATATAACAAGTGACCTCGAATATGGACAAGGTCATGCTAGACACAAAACGGCACCCAAGGCCAAGGTCAAATAAACACTTGCACACCTTCGCGGTCAAGGTCATATGACATCACACAAAAAACACCTGCACCCATTCAAGGTCAAGGTCAAATAAACACCTGCCCACCTTCGCGGTCAAGGTCAATGGAAGGAGTGGGGGGAGAAGGTCATTTCCCATTTCTACACTACTTTCGTGCTAGGGATTGGAGCTTGCAATTGTTCCTCATGAACGAGGAATTCCCAGTAAGCGCGTAAGCACGCGTTGATTACGTCCCTGCCCTTTGTACACACAGCCAGTCGCTACTACCGATTGAATGATTTAGTGAGGTCTTCGGACCGATGCGCGATGGCGTTGTCGATGTGTCTGACAAACTTGATTATTTAGAGGAAGTAAAAGTCGTAATAAGGTTTCCGTAGGTGAACCTGTGGAAGGATCATTACAGTGTGTCGTGTGCGATTAACGTCGTACCACAACCTACACGTCCGTATGTTTTTGACTAATTGAACTAAGCAGTCTTTAATATCTATCGATAAAATGGTTGATTGTTGAAAATGTGCTTTCTAAGTTTTAACAAGACGAGAGGAGAATTTAACGACAGCTAGTTGCGTTTTAATAAAAATTATCCGTAACGTCTTTGCATTTAGCGAATTGACGTTGATAATATTTAATATTTCGATGCAATTTTAGCTAACGTCTCCGAACGTCGTTAATCGATCTTGCGAATAGCATGGAACCAAATAAATTTCGACGCGATATTTAAGATAATGCACCGCGATAGCATACCGTTTCGATAGGTTATATATTAAAAATGTAACGATCGATAGTTGTAAGCCGTCGTGATCCTTTTTACCAATAATGTTTTCGTATGAGTAACTGCGTCGGCTGTCGTCGATTCTGACGACGACGGACGCGGTGCTTCGTTCGGATCGGCCTGTTCTGTGTGTGTGGTAAACGGTCATAGCGGGTATCTAGATTATCGCAGTCGTGTTGTTGAACGAAATGAATCAAACATTGCGGTTTCTTTTGCAAAAAGAGAGAAATGTTTTTTTCCAGTACTTTCATTTTTTAAATATCATGTGGGATTTCATCTATTGCATGGAACCTGTTGAAGTGAGTTTTTCTTTTTTAAAAATATTTGTTAATTAATTTTTTGTTCTTTGAAATGATATGGAAATACTTAAAATATATTCCCTTTTCCCCTACTTTAAATATTTATTTATGTTCAAAAAAATTCTTTTTTAAAACACAATTTTTCCTTCTCCTAATTTAAAATAATTTTATTCATTTTGCTTCCCTTAATTTTAAAGAAATTTATTTATTTTTAAAGTTTTCTAAAAAAAGTATATAGAAATAATTAGAGAAATTGTGCTTTCCTTTTAAAAATTTTAAATTATGATTTTTTTTATTTATCAATTGATCAATATAAGAAACACACTCAACATATAATTTGTTCCTTAAATCAAAACCTTTTATGATTACCTATATTAATATTCATAAACACTTTTCCATTACTCGGAATTTTTTTTGGAAATAAGGAGGGGGGTCCCTGGTCGCTACAGGTTTTCACTGACTTTTCCCAATTTTAATTATGTAAAGTTTGGTTTCATTTAAAATTTTTAAGAAACACCACAAATTTCAATGTTGTGTCAAACGGCACCCTCTAGCGACCACCGTAGAAAACAAGAACACCCATATTATAATGCAAAATAAATGATAAAACAATTGAATCTCTTATTTCTTTCTTGATATTTGAGCATTAGTATTCCGCCGTCTAACGGCCATTTGAGAAACTAAAAAAATAATTTCCTGCGATTTCTCTTTGCACTTTTTTTTATAAAAAAAAAAATTCTGAAAGTTGTACGGTTAACCCATTAGTGCATAATGTATCTTTAAATGGACACACATATTTCTGGTTGCAAGCATGCACCTACAAAAAATATCTTGTGTTTGCATATTTGCCACTCTTCTAAATGGTGTCCTTAGTCAGTTCTCTTCAGTGAGCAGTTAGATCCACACGAGGAATCCACAATTTTAAGTTTATTTTCCTATTAATTAGAAATTATATACATTTTTACATTTACATTATTTACATTATTTACATTTCTACATTCCATGGCAAACTATGATACTTTAAACAATGAATCCTCTAATTGTAACAAACTCGAAAGCTTTTTCAAAATTATCTGCAATAGCCTTTTCGACTAGGATTTTTAGAAAGAGAAAAATCGTTCTGTCTCTGTTATACATTATCAGATACGGCTTTGATCTGCAATAATCCAAAAGTTTTTTAAATAAAATATTCCTGAAAATGTTTTTATAAGGTAGAAACGTTGATATTCAATCAAAGTAATTTTGTATTAAGATCACATCGCATATAAAGTTTAGATAAATGCAATAAAAAATACAGGTCCGTATTTAAAAAAACAAACCTGACGATGGCATCCGAAAAACAAAACGTCGGACATGAAATTTAAGAACACTGATTTATAGAAAATAAAAAGTGGCAATGAAAATGTGAAATTTATTTTCCATTATCTCTTTAAATAAAGCCAGGAAAAATGAAAAACCAAAACGGCGATTTTCGTTTTTTTACGTATATCTTCGGAAATAGTTGGAATTTTCCTAATTTCTTCTTGGCATATTGGTCGGCTATATGAATTGCGCAACTTTGCCCTAATTTAAACTTCCTCGTATCTCTTACCGTTTATGAGATCCCAATGGTGAACATCGAATTTGTAACACCCTGTATAAGTGTATTTTTTTTTAAATAGTTTGTTGACTCCACATAGAATAGTTTTTTATGTGGGATATTTTTTTATGCCAATTTTTTCTACCCTAAAAATACCCATATTTCATGGGTCCCTTATAATGGACACTATGCATAATGGCAACCATTTTTATTCTTATTACAAAATGTGTTTTTTCTTGTTTGTTAGACTTTACACAGTATTTGCTTTAGGCAATCATATCACCAGTTGCTGCAAATTCTAGAGGATGATGAAAAGAAAAAACAGAATATAAATCGTATCTCCAGAAAATACTAAAGGAGATACAGACAATTGTTAAAAATAACTTAGCAGCAGATGATTCAGATAAAAAAGACTGTATTCCTCTATCTATTCTAAGAAATAAATTAGTAGCCACGGCATAAAAAGAAACTCTTACATCAAAAAATAAATAAAATATTCCTCCTCGTAAACGGAGAAAACCAAATTTGTCAGAAAATTTTCCCACTTACAACAGATCTCAAGATTGTAATCCAAGATCTCCTTCAGAAAGTGCTCTTTTAGCCAGGACACCGTTAGATTTTTTTAAATTTATTCTGGGAAGAGGATATTGCTAACCAAATTGTTATCTATTACAAAAATTTGGTACACCACCTGGAAGAGGGCGCGTATCCAGTGCAACCACCGACGTTAGATATGACAATATAGGACATATTGTGCTGTACAGTCAAACTCACAGAAGATGTAAACAGTGTACCAAAAAGGCTAATTTTTTTTGCGAGAAATGCACTATAGGTTTACATCCTAAAGAATGTTTCAAATTGTATAACAATGAAGTATAACATGTAACTTCTTATTTACAAAGTGACCCAGCGCATACTGTCCATTTTAATGGACCTGTCATTCTGACAGACTGAGAAATTAAGACGATTTTTATTGGGGTTCACTCTTTTTTTTATAATATTACACATGTAAAAAAACATATTTTCACAGAAAATAGAAAAAAAAATAACCTCATGCACTAATGGGTTAATGGTTTCCAGGTTACAGCCCTTGTTAGTTGTGCACCCGGTACAATTTTATTTTCAGAATCCAAACCGGGGAGTCAAGTCGACAGTACAGATGAACTGATAGACGAGGTTAAAATTAAAACAATAGTCTGCACAACAAAAAACAATATATTAAAACTACATATTGAACAATATAAAAACACAGCTTTAAAGCATAAAATGAAAATAAAATAAACATCAGCTTTTACTCAATCGAGCATAAAACAAACATATCATAAAATCCATAATACAAAACACAATACAGCGTGCTACAAATTCGTGTGCGTACAAGGGGATCTCGAAAATGTTAAAAGATACGAAGATGGTTAAAATGAGGCAAAGTTGAGTATTTTGGGGCTTAATAATTTGATAAAAGAAAATTCTAAATATTCCGAATACCGAAGGAGATATCCAAAAAAACCCGAAATTTTTAGTTTGGTTTTAAATTTCTTGCGCCTTTATTTTTAACTTGGGAAAAAAACAAAAAACACTTTTTCATAGCCGTTCTTTATGTTCTACAAGATAGAGTTATTAGTTTTTAAATTCGACATTTAGTTCTTTAGATACCAACTTCAAGTCAATTTTTTTTTAAATACGGACTTGGAATTTTGAAAATATCTTTAGGGACTTCTACGCTTTAGAAACTTAATACAATTTAAAGATTTTTAAAATTTTAACGTTTTGTCAACAAATATCACATCATCAATATTTTAAATTATTCTTTCTTTACTATTACGGCCCTGACAATTATTTTTAGGATAATTGAAACATTAAAATTACATTACAGGAAGTTATGACGTTTAGGACGTTTTATTTCAATTAGAGTAACCGTTACAATTCTAAGAAGTTAGTTTCTAAAGCATGAGAAGTAATTCTATTTTTATTACTAGATATTATTATTTAATTTAATTCAGAAAAAAATTAATGTTCTCGAAAAAAGAAAAGGTAACTGGAGTGTTAGTCTAGTTATGTTAAGTTTGTTCCAAAAATAATTTCAATTTTGTTTAACTCTTTATACGGTCTGATAATGCCAGTTTCTGGCAAAACATGTAACAAAAATAAACAAACAGAAAAATATTTGAGGCCGAGAATTTTGGTCTTTTCTCTTACAAAATATCAAATATCAGGCCTTTTTGAGTAAATATGTACGGATTTTTCAAATCAGAAATATTTTTTTTTGGTGTAGCTCTAAATGTTCAGGACCGTAATGATATTAAAAGATAACTTGACTAAATTTGGTATTAGATGACAAAAAAAAATAAAATTTCAAAAACTTTATATTGTATTAAATTTGTAAAGCTTAGAAGTTCCTAAAACTGTCTTTAAAATTTCAGGTCCGTATTTAAAAAAATTGACTTGAGGTTGGTATTTACAGAACGAAACGTCGAAATTGAAAACTAATAACGCCATCTTGTTTTTGGTTTTTTTCCCAAGTCAAAAATGAAGGAGCAAAAAATTAAATACCAAAAATAGAAATTTCGTTTTTTTCGGATATTTCCGAAAGCATTCGGAATATTTACAATTCTTTTTTCACCAAACTATTAAGCCTTAAAATACGCAACTTTGCCTCAATTAAACTATCTTTGTATCTCTTACCGTTTTCCACATCCCCTTGTACGCACACGAATTTGTAGCACCCTGTATATTAAAACTAAATAATGAACAATATAAAAACACATTTTTAAAGCATAAAATAAAAATAAAATAAAAAGGAGCTCTTACTCAACCGAGCATAAAACAACATAAAAATTGCCAAGTACTTCTACTATTCTATCGATAATTTTATTAGGAATGTGCTGTATGTTTTTAATTATGGATAATGTTCGATAAGGCGATAATACTGGGGTCAATCAAAGTATATTTTGTTGTTTATTTGTTTTAAACACCTTGTTATCGTCCTTATAACAAGACAATTTATTCGACCTAAGAATAATTTCTAAAAATTATATAGTCCCTCAAGAATTGTCACTCTTATCATTCTCTACCTAGCAGAATCCGCTTTTTTTTTTATTGAAGCTAGAGGAGGATATACATGTTTATACATATATTTTTTAAATTTTTCATTTTTTAAAATTATTGTTTGTATAAAAAACTATAAGAATCGATTTTTATTATAAAATATATCTCATTTAAAAGTGGATACCATGATGATTCGATAAAAAACAAAATGTTAGAAATACACGGAACTTTAACAAAAAATATTAGTATTCATGGGGCGTTTAAAACTTAGAACAAAAACACCGAGTTTCATCCGGGTATTGATCGCCCTATCGAACATGACTCATCAATAAAAACATACTTTAGAATTTCATAATAAAATTATCTATAAAATGGTAAAATAACTGTACTTGTCGAATAAATAATAAAAAAAGTTATAGAGGATCAGATTTAGCAAAAATTAAGATTGCTGTTTTTTTGGCCAGGAGTTTATATACGCTATTAAAAACCCGTTTTTAACTAAACATAAATTCTCGTTATATAGGTAAAATTAATACGATCCTATTTAAGACATCCTAAACGTTTAAACAATCGAGCTGTCAACTCTTCCTTCTTATGAAACTTCCAAGTGTCGATGCGGATGAGGAACAGTCACTGAAAGCTGAATATTTTTATTATTTATTTCAATGTAAACTAAACCCTTAAGATCGTCTTATTCCGTACTATCTTAACTAAGACCGTTAACTTTATCTACATTTTTTTTTCATCAAACAATAATCTATTCTAATCCATATCTTCAATCTGCACAGTAATTCGCCTACGCCTGTCTCGTTTCAACGGACTACTAAACTTAACATACGGCTTACAAATAATATTACTACCACTCGATACATTACTCGTCATTACTGAAGATGTTTTATTATCTGAAACGTTTGAATTTTTACTTGATAATGAGCCCACTGTAGTCACAGTATTATCGACTGTGCTACTGGATGATACAACAGAAACAGCTTTACTTTGCACAATATTTGCGCCTGTTGATGAAACTGTCACTGATGGATGATATTGTTTGGAGTTAGGAGTAATAAATTTTGACTGCTCATTCTTGATTACAGTAAAATTAGCTGGATCTCTGTTATTGCTTTCGCCTACAATACTGGCAAACAACATATTGTTACCAGATAAGCTTAAATCTGATAAATTCTTATAAGTGTGTTCTTTCAATGGCTCCAATATAGTGAAATCATTGGTGTCCAAATTAATGAGTGGCAAACTATTTTCAGGAGCAGGTACCACAATATCCAGACCTTCGTAAGTAGGTTGTAACTGTGGATTTGATGCTTTAATAGACGGAGAAGAATTACCGTCATTCTTGTTTAGAAATGTATTCCTTAACAGTGCATCATAGGTTTGCTCGATACGGGGCAATGGAGAACTGTCGGGTGCTACTTCTAGATTTAATTGAGTTTCCTGAACTTTTATACGAGTCTGAGCGCCATTATCAACTACACCTTCTTCCAATGTTGTTATCGACTCTGTACAGGTTACTTTTTGGTATTTTTTTGGTGGGTAATAATCGTTATCACTGCTTAGTCGACTTACTTTGTTACTATTAAATAATGACTCTGGATGTTCTATAAAAATTTCTCGTTTGGCCTTCAGATCCTTAAATGTTTGTTCTTTTTCTTTTGACAAGGTTGAATCGTAAATTCTTGTAGGTGTTAGTCTTTTAATAGGTTTTACAGGTTCTCCTTTAGACGCATTACTAGGATTAGACATATTTGTTAAAGATGTTTCTTCAACGCTTTCCCTTTTCTTTAAAATATCTTTTGCATCAGTGTCGACAGTTATCCTTATCTGGCTCACAACATTTTCTCCACAACTGTATCTCTGTTCCTCCTCAAGCTCCTTACTAGTCTGGTTTTTCATTTCTGTCCAAATAATTTTTTCATCGTGTTCTTCATTTGTACATTTAGTGTTGATTACTTTTCTAGGTCTTCCCCTTTTTTTAGGTTTCACAACTGGTTTTGGCTTAATTTTACTCATTGAAATATTTTCTAACGCTCTTGAATCTTCGAGGCATTCTTCTTCTACAACGCTTGCTTTCTTGTTTCTCATTTTTTTATTATATATATAAGAAACCACTTTCTTACCCGTTTGTTCTTTCTGATTAATCTTCTCAGGATCTTCAATTGAATCTGAATTTTCATCAGAATCAAGTGTACTAATTTTTTGTCTTTTCTTTGCAGGGTTGATCTTAATTTTAAAGGAAGGATTTCTTGTTTTGTTTTCTTCCAGGTTTTTATTCGTTTCATTATCGAGACTTCTACCGTGTTTATTCCGAAGTGTTTTTATTTCTCGTTTAGCTTTCACTTTCGGTACTAACTTATCGACCATTTCAACGTCGCCCTTTAAGTTTCTACTCTTTCTCTTTAGTTTTTGGGGGTTCTTTATTTTCCTACATTTATCTTCTACTAGAAAGTCGTCCATATTGTTTTTTCCTATACTTTTTTCAGACAAATTGTTATGCTCCTTTTTTACTACATCTACATTTTCTTCTTCTTGGATTTTCTCACCAATACCAATACACTTTTGTACGACGTTTTTAGTTTTAATTTTAGTACTGGAAGTATCTTCAACTAACTTTCGTTTTATTTTTTTTTTCATCTCTTCATTTCTGTATTGGATGTAGTTGTTAGGGCTTTCAAATACTGCTTTAGGTGTATCTCTGATATTTGGAATGCTGGAATAAGAAAATGAATATTTCTTTGATATTGGTATTGTATTATGAAGCCGTTTGACAATAACGGCAAAAAGGACCCCGCACAAAGCTTATGGAAAATGGCTTTCAGCTAATTTTCCTGAATTTTTAGTATTTTCTAGAACTTGGCATCCTGATTAAAAAAGTCCATCGCCGTAATCCAATCCTATGACTAGTTTTTGAGTTATGGCCTTGTAAAGTTGGCAACTTCTTACTTTGAGATTTTATGCATTGTCTGGAGTTTTCACTTGTTTCTTAAAAACTATCAACTTTTTTATTTTTTTTATTGGTAGAAAAGTAGGCCTTAAATTTTCTTTCACTTATATACAAATAAAAGATGTACAGGATGTTGAATAATTTATAAGCGGAATAAATAAATACTATGATTAAAAAATTATGAAAATCCAAAAAAAATTTACTCATTTTTTGAATTTTGAAAACAAACGGCTAGAATTTGTTTATATTTTAATATCTTGTAGCACCAAGCTGTGGATAAAAAAAAAGGTATAGGTTGACGTAGAATATATTGCCGGGTATTTTATTTTTCAAAAAAAAAAATTAAAATTCAACTGAAAACGTAATAAACGACTTTTAATTAATTCATTTAATTATTATGCCAATCTGTAACAATTTTATTTTACAATTATTATTCTCTAACACATTTTTATCTTAGATATACAGGGTGAACCATTTACAATGATTAACACAAGCGAAAACTTTTAAATATAGGAAAATTAAAAAATGTTTTTTTAATGAAAAAATATTGTTGTTAAATTATAAAATATTTTTATCGTAATATACCTTGGCTCTTGTACACGATAGTTTAGATTATCTTAGAGTCTTACCAAAAGATTTCACTTGTGTAAATTATTGTAACTGGTTCACCCTGTATATCTAAGATAAGAATGTGTTAGAGAATAGTTATTGTAAAAGCAAATTGTTACAGATTGGCATAATCAGTAAATGAATCAATTAAAAGTCGTTTATTACCTTTTCAGGTGAATTTTCAATTTGTTTTGATAAATAAAATATCCGGCAATATATTCTACGTCAACCTATACACATTTTTTTCATCCACAGCTTGGTACTACAAGCTATTAAAATATAAACAAAATCTAGTCGTTTGTTTTCAAAATTCAAAAAATGAATAATTTTTTTTTTTTGATTTTCATAATTTCTTAATGTATGTATTTATTTAATCCGCCGATAAATTATTTAACATCCTGTACATGTTTTATTTCTATATAAGTAAAAAAAACCTAAGGCCTACTTTTGCACTAATAAAAAAAAAACAAAAAAGTTGATGGTTTTTAAGAAACAAGTGAAAACTCCAGACAATGCATAAAATCTCAAAGTAAGAAGTTGACAACTTTAAAAGGCCAATACTCAAAAACTAGTTATAGGATTGGATTACGGCCATGGATACTTTTAATCAGGATATCAAGATCTAGATAATACTGAAAATTCAGAAAAATTAGCCGAAAGCCATTTCCCATAAGCTTTGTGCAGGGCCCTTATACTGGCCAGGCTTGGTGAAAAAACTAAATTTACACAGCGGAGCAACAGATAATTATTAATAATGCTTAAATACAAGGTCGCATTTATGTGTGGAAATGGTCGATTATTACCTAAAGTAAGATAACTAGCGAAAAATGTTAAATAGCAGAGTTTTAGAGTCTTAAAAAAATCTATTATATTGTAAAAAAAAAGTACTAACAGGATCAGTCAAAAAGTCATGGAGGAACAAAGTTTTTTTATTTTAAATGATCTGGATCTTATTTAATATTTAAATTGCAACGTCCCAGGTAGTACAATATTCATCGGACTTCGGAAAAATGCTGCTTGCTCTATTTTGTAAGTTACTTATAACATCTACTTCCCAAAGATAAATTAAGATATTGTAGGTTTGAAAGCGTTATTAGTTAGATTTCATAAGTTTTAATAGAAAAAATAGAAGATTACTTACTAAGTTGGATTGGAGCAGAAATTCTTCAAACCTTCAATTATCTTATCATCCACTTTCTTTAACTGTTTACATTTTTCTGATGATATCATAGCAACCATTTTCTGCTTTCCCTCACTTTTGCTTTTGACTTCTTCTTTAATTACCTCCATATTAATATTATTTCTGTATGCTTCTTCGTTTTTGTCTCTAATTTGAAAGTTAATGTTATCCAACTTATATTTTTCGGATTGTATAATAATATTTCGATTTGCTTTGTCTCGTTGCTTTAAAGTGCCTTTCGCATTACTGAAACACAGAGAACTTTATAATTAGCTGAGATATATGACGTACTTCAAATAATTTAAAATTTGTGATTTTTCATTTATAAAGAAAGAAAAAAATTCAAGTTGAAAGTAAATAATTTTTTTTTTAAATAAAGGAGTAGGCTCGATGGATCACTACCCGTGCATCATAACTTATTAAAATTGTATGAATCACATCAAAGAAAAATGGTCAAAATAAAGTCTAGAAGTTGTTAAAGTTCCGTTAATTTAGATCTAGTACAAATCCAATGTTATCAGTATCCATAGATCATTCAAAAGTAAGTTAACGGTTGTATACGCCACGGGTACTTTTTAAAGATACCTTTATTTATTGTAACTACTTAACACTATCCTTATCTAAAAGTCTGCTATTTATATATTATTGCTGAGTTGGTATTTTAATCTGGATTGCCAATCAATATATTGCTGATGTTGATTGAACTGTAATTTCACCATCCCTTGGGAAAGTTTTATAAGGGATTAACAAAACTGGTTGCTTTGGATTCCCTTCGTCCCCCTTTAGTTTGTCTTGATTGAATACAGTAGTAAAGTATGATTGACCATCAATTTGTTTTGGGTTTTTTAAAAATAATAATAAAATAAAAATAAATATGTTATCTACCACGTTCTTTGATGAAATGTGAATTATTCAGATATTGTTTTATACTTTATACATTTAGCCTAGACCATCGAAAAAGTTTTGAATAAAGACCGAAACGTTGGAAATTAGTAAACAGTAGAAGGTGTTTTACTAAAGGCCTCTTCCCCACAACATAACATTTTAAAAAACATATAAAATATGTTTACGATCTTAACAAAATTTCAAAAATGTATTAACATCCTATTTGAAATAATAAAATTTGCCTTCTAGCGAGAATTATGTTCAGTTTGACAGTTATACTGTAGTCGTTTTAAAGAAGTTTTAAAAATTTGACTTTAACACTGGACAAGAAACATAATCTATGTATGTATAAAAACGGAGCAAGTATTCATTTAGTTTCGTAAGAATTAATTAATACAGTATGGTCTTCTAGAATTTAAAGAGGAGCAAGTAAAACAGAATACAGATCTGTTCTTAAAAACAAAATTTTATGTTTACCACGTAGGTCGCCGCCTGCTGCTACCCTGGGAAGAAAGAAACAAATTTACCGTAACCGAGAAGTAAACCAAAATAATAGCTGATTTTGCGTCATGTCTGCCAAGTCTTCTTGACAAACAAAACTAACATTAAAATATACCGATGTTGTATTCTTGTCATTAGGCAATTAAACGATAAGTCAAAAATGATAACCGACGGTAAATATACTGCTATGCAATTGGAACAACTGATCATAAAAATAACATTGCTGGTGGCTTTTAATAGGTGACTCAATTCTTTTTGCCAATAACCGCCATGTTGAATCACGTGATTTGGATTTCCTAATTAGGGATTCTATATGGCGGGTGAATGGTAAAAAGCATTGAATCACCCTTTAATGCTACCAGCAATATTTATTTTATGGTCATGTGTTCTAATTACAAAGCAGGTAACAAAATTTAATAGGCATCAGTGCGGGTTATATTCCATTGGTGTACCCTATTCCGCGAGTTATCAAAATACAGGCATTTCATTTGAAAAAAAAGTAGCGTTAATTTCCATCTCTGGACGAAGGGTAAAATTCAAGTATTAAAAAATCAACTGTTTAATAAAAAAAAAAGTACCACCCGTGTTTGTTTTAGAACATTTTCATAATTTTGCTAGTGGTTTAAAAAAAAAGTTATTTCTATTTACAAAGATGAACAAGTCCCGTAGAGTGTTCCGAGTCTAAGGAAATAATTGATTGTTTTTTGAAAAATCATTCTTGGCTACCATGGTAGGTGATGAAGACTACTTACAAGACATACAATTTTTTACCTGCTGCAGTAATTAGTTTCAAGATTGGTAGTCAGTGGTTTTACTGTTTCCTCTAGACATACAGAATCAGCAATTTTCAAGAGAGATTTTGTGTTTCTAGACTCCTTTAAGTCGACATTGCCTTCCAAATTGTTTTCTGGCATCTTTGGATACGGAGGTGTGTAACTGGAAATTTAAATTTATAATTTAGAATAGAAATATCAATAAGTAACGTCGAGTGATAAATACAGTGGCTACCATAGTACCATACAATTATTTACCTGTTGCGGTTCTTAGTTCCAAGATTGTTACTTAGTGGTTTTACTGTTTCTTCCAGACACACAGCATCAGCACATTTAAAGAGACATTTCTTGTTTCTAGACTCTTTTAAGTCATCATTGCCTCCCAAATTATTTTCTAGCGTCTTCGGATGCGGAGGTGTGTAACTGTAATTTTGCAGAATAAAATAGACTAAGTAATAAAAAACAAATGTGATTACTAAATAAAGCAAAATTATTGGTAATTACTAAGTATCAATATATGTGTGAAGTTAGCAACGTCTTTCCAGCAACAAGAATTTTTGGGGTACGTGTCAATTTCGTTTATAAATTTAGAATTTTATACAATCCTACCAAATTTATTTGAGAAAAAAATCTGCCATAAAAGTGTGAATTCTCTAAAGGGGGTGAGAGCTACTGCAATCTATAGCTCTGAAAGAAGTATAACATTCGATAACGATTTTTAATGTTTTTAGTAGTGAAGATTGAAATTCTACAATTTGGATCTATAGTCGTTAGTGGACTACAACGGTATAAAGTACCTATTTGTTATATAGGAATTTTCAAAAACCCGTAGGAAAAAAGTTACAGATTGAAAACATCGAAAAGTAGTCTTCGTAAACAAATTAAATTTTTTTTTTGTAGTGAAGATCGAAATTCTACAATTTGGATTTATCAACAACCTATTATAGATGAACCCGGATTGTTACCTTTGCCGTTCGCCATTAATAGCGATCAGCACTTTTGCCAGATCCTCCAGGGAATATTTCTTGTTGATACATGCAAAAAAATCTCTCAATTTGGCGTATCTATACAATAAATAGAAAGTGTCAACGTAAATAGTCTTAAATGTAACATATTTGACGTTCAATTTTGATCCTTCAAAATTATTAAAATTGTTCAGTTTAACTATATTTGGGTAATAATAAATAACGACAATCGACAAGCACGCCAATATTGTTCAACATTTGTCAAATCTAGGTTATTATTCGGTAAATCAGGGTTTATCTGTAGTTTGATTACTGTTGCTAGTGTGTAAAATCTATGAGCAATGGTTAAATATTGTATTGTGTGAAAATATGGCAATTCTTCTCTAGGGTTGCCACCTCTCCAGTTTTGGTTTGGAGTCTCCAGGTTGAAACGGAGTCTCCAGGTTAAAGCGCTCTGACTCCGGGTTACGGGTATCGGGGAGAATTTTTTTAGAAGTTTACTTTGATTGGGTACAACAAGAATGTGGGAGGGCGACTTTTTTTTTAAATTACTTTTGATTGGGGAAAATATAAAAGCCACAGCATACTCTAGGTCAACAATAATAAAAAGGTGGAATATATTATTTTTCACCAGTAAGTATATCCTGTGAATTCTAGTGCCATTTTAGTCAAGAGAGGAGGTCCACCCGGGTCATTTAACTGACTAATACCACAATAAGTATTATTTTAGTAAGATATTTTATATAGGTACCGGGTGTCCCATTATGGATGGCCACCGAACGATCTCGGAAACTACTGGGCATAGAAACTCGGGGAAAAAAATGATAACTAAATTGGCCATAAAAAAATCCCGGAAATAATTTTTAAGTTCCGCATTTTGCCGCAAGAGGGCGTAATTAACAAGTGAATTTTGAAATTTTACATTTCTCCGAAAATTCCACATTAAGGTATATCTTTGATAACACCATTAAAAGCTTGGACAATTATGCATCATTTTGGTCTTATGCTCATTGGCGTACCGACTTTAATAAGAGGGGGAAAGCTGTTAAAAGTGTAATCATTTAAATCGCTGTAACTTATAAACGACGTTTCCGATTTTAGCACACCGTTCTTAATTAAAATAATTAAATTAAATTAGCTCTACTATTTATTATTATTATTATTATTATTATTATTATTATTATTATTATTATTAACATTGATAATGAAAAATTTTGTTTTATAAAAATTGTTGGAAATGACCACCTTCACTTACTAGGCAAGCTTCCGCCCATCTAATTTAATATAATTATTTTAATTAAGAACGGTGTGCCTGATGAGAAAAACGCAAGAGATTATTTTTATGCAGAATTGACCAGGCTAATCAAAAATAATATCAATATAAAAAAATGTCAATGGCGTCCCACTTTTTTTCTAAAAAATATATAACCGCCTCTTCATATAAAGTTTTAAAAATTATTCCATTGGCGATAATGCTGAAACGAACGGAGATATCGAGCTGCGGCTTAAATATCTTTTCTAGCAAATTTCATCTACTTTTCGATTATGGTATCATAATTATACCGTATGATTTATTTTTTCGGAGTAAAATCAAAGAATGTGTTATTATTACAAATTGCGGCCTCTAGCATTTTTTTTTTGAGAACTATTATGGACAACTAAATACGGCTGGTAAAAGTGCATACATTTCTCTTCCAAATAGTCTTTAGTTTGCTAAAATCGGATAAGTCGTCTATAAGTTACAGCGATTTAAATTATTACACTTTCAACAGCCTCCCTTTTAATAAAGTCGGTACGCCAATGAGCATAAGACCAAAATGATGCATAATTGTCCAAGCTTTTTAATGGTGTTACCAAAGATATACCTTAATGTGGAATTTTCGGAGATATGTAAAATTTTAAAATTTACTTGTTAATTACGCCCTCATGCGGCAAAATGCGGAACTTAAAAATTATTTACATTACATTTATTCTTAAAAGACCTGCTCGTAAAGGTATGCTTTTAATACAAAATAGTATCGAAAGAGATAGTGGATCAAGCTCTATGCAGTTTGGTATTATTTCTTCACATTTGGGCCTAATTTTGCCCAAAATATGTTGATGTTAAAATATATACCCTTCGGTTCCTCCAACATCATAAATAATTTTGCATAAAAGGCTATGAAAAAATAAATACATAAGAAAAATAAAAGGAATTAATTAAAAACACGCAATAACAAACACAACAAACATTTTAATTGAAAACCAATAAAATTTGACCTTTAAGTAGGTACTTGATGTGTTATAGAAAATAAAAGCGGAAAAGTGAGATATTTTGAGATGATTACTTAACTTTAAAAAAAATTTGCACTTTTAGAAGGAATATCTTAAAATTAAAGCATATCCGCGACGTTTCTCTCAGAAACTTGACATTTAAAATTTCTATTTTCTTTTTGATGTTACAAAGTTTTTATCTTCTTGTTTCGCCAGAATAGGAAGGTACATTAGTTTTACAGTAGGTATCTATCGTTTCTTTTTGTGATAAGACATAATATAGAAAAATATTCACTAAGTTAAACTAAAAATAAATTTAAAACTTCCCATACCTTGGCGAAGGAATCGTTATATTGGACAATATAATTATCTTGTTGTAACTTTCTACTTTGCTAGATGTAACATTTTCCCTTTTAAGATTCGGCTGAATCTCATTAATCCCTTGAATATTATAATTTTGCTGTATATGCTCCCCTGCTTCAGGCAACCTATTAATAGGCATGTCATTACTTTTCACAGAAAGATTTTCATTACTATGTAATTTAATATTTGTATTCTCCTCGCCACATTTTTTAGAACCATTAGTTTCACTTTCATTGTTTTCAGAACTAATCGCAGCTCTATCAGAGTCTGAAATAAAATAGGTTTTAAATAATAATTATATTTAAGAAAGCATGAAAAATAATTTTTCAAACCACCTGAGAGTGCCTTATACTATAAGGTTATATTTCATCTAACACAGTTAGATAATGAAATATACATCAGATTGCATAGTTCTACCACAGAATATATAGCTATATATTCTGTGGCTCTACCAAGAACTGAAAACTTTGCATTGGTAGGATGTCACCACCTGCAGACCGGTTTCAAACTCTTTTGTCCTCGTCAGTCCAGGGTAGGTGTTCATACCATACCTAATGAGAGTTTTTATACTAAAGCATATAATATCAACCTTCTTCAGTCGTATATAGACGTTAGCGCCATCGCTTGGTAGTCCCATGTAATCTATCTGAGTATACCCGTCGACGGCTTTACAAGAATTGTAAAAACACAGCATTTCTTACTAGTGAAATGGTAGCAAACATTTAAGAAAGCATGAAAAATTCAAACCACCTGAAAGTGTCTTATATTATAAGGTTATATTTCATCTAACACAGTTAGATAATGAAATATAAATCAGATTGCATAGTTCTACCAAGAAATGAAAACTTTGCATTGGTATGATGTCACCTCCTGCAGACCGGTGTCGAACTCTTTTGAAAAAGAGTCACCACCTGCAGACCGGTTTCGAACTCTTTTGCAGAGAAGAATGAAAAGTTTTCATTTCTTGGTAGAACTATGCAATCTGATTTATATTTCATTATCTAACTGTGTTAGATGAAATATAACCTTATAGTATAAGGCACTTTTAGGTGATTTGAAAAATTGCTTTTCATGCTTTCTTAAATGTTTGCTACCACCTGACTAGTAAGAAATTCTGTGTTTTTACAATAATTATATTTTGTGTAACGAACTAAAATTAAAAAAGGAAACAGCATTTTTTTTAACAGACAGACCCTTTGACATAAAGAGCTGATGAGATCGGCATGATTATTATAAAAAATTAGCTATGGCTGTGTATACGTTAAGTAGAATGGAAGAAAAGAGAATTTGTATTGCGTGTGAATACCTCTTTATATTAATAATATAGCAAAGCGCTTTTGCCATTATTAGCGCTAGTCGTCAATGAATATACTCATTTGGGTGGAATGGCATTTCGTCAACTTAGTAGTTTAAATACAATCTTAAAACGATAAAAAATACAAATCATAAAACATCTTTCATTTAAAAAACATGTTCATTGCTTTATCATATTTAGCATGTTTTTTTTTATCAAAGGATGTTTTATGTTGTCTTTTTTATTGTTTTAGGATGGTTTTTAAAATACTAAGTGGACGAAATGAAATTCCACCCAAACGAGGATATTAATTGATGACTGGCACTGCCCAGCAAACACAGAAGGTCGGTAAATGGTTGAGCCTATGGTGGCAACAACGGCACGGCGTTGGCAACGGGCGCATAATACCGAACCGGTATTGGTCCATTGTTGGTCTTACAGCGGTGGCATATTAAAGGATAATTTGTAGCGGGCCGGTTCTGGCTTGCCAATCGTTTTAATGTCATTGGTGCTCCAGTATCTTGCCAGCGTCGGTTATATTGCGTGTGCCATTGAAAGTCATAAACGCTAGATAAATAGCACTATATATTTATTTATTCAAATAATAATTGTTAAAATGGGGAGCTGAGATAATGTCAAACTGATAATAATATAAGTTCATTAAATGTTTTAAACATTTCAAAATTCCTCCGTAAATGACATTCAACGATAACTAGCAATGAATTAGAAATTGAATTTGGCGGCAATTTTTAAAAGTTGTCTAATAGGATGTGGCTGATATGACGCTTTTGGTTGGTAGCTTTTGTTTTTATTAACATAACCAAACTTCTTTCCTTTCTCGTGGAAGTCGCGCGTGTCCAAGTTGATCGCGTGTTTTTATTTTAATAATGAATAAATAAGAGTAAGTATATTCCTTTATTTTTTGCTATCAGGACTAATCCAATATATCAGGTGTAATTTAAAAATAATTTGCTATTGTATAAAGAATTGTGTAGTCTCTCTGGCAAATAGGTGAAAAACATCTTTTTACCTATATACTATATTAAAATTTGAATTCTGCTTGACTTCAAATTACAGGTTTATTTATTTAGATCCTTATTTTTTCAGAGCATCTAAGCCATTTGGTAAAATAAATCGTTACAATAAAGAAGGATGTTAAACAACTCATACTCCTATAAAGTTCCAGTTCAGATATAACCCAAGTGTCATTTTCCGAGCTACACAAATGCCAGTTATATGAAGATTTGGTTAAATTTAATGATGATTTGAAAAATGAAGAGTTCTTCAAAAAATGCGTAAGCACAGTTGTTTCAAAAATTATTAGATAATGTTTTTTCCAATTTTAGTTTCAGTTGTTTAATTTTAGGTTTAGAAACTTAAGCATCTTACTTAAATTTATAACTTTTGAGTGCATGAAAATGGATCTCGTGGGGGCAATGACTACAGTGAGACATGAACTGTCATTAATAAAAGGTAAATATAATTTTTTTTTGGGTAGAACTATTTGATATTTGACTGCGCCACTGAATAAAACCATGCAACTTCTTTAAATTTTATTCAATTGCCAAAATCATATTTTATTTGTTTCACTAGTCATTTATTTTATTACTATTGATCTTTAAGAAAAAAATAAATAATAAAAATTAGATTCAAAGGCTTAAACAATTTATTTTAATTAATTTTTAGCAGCAGCACATAAAATTTCTCGGGTGAGGAACTGCACTGACACAGAAGTCAATCACGTTATTATGGTATGGTTAAGAAATACCCCAGATAGAGAAGCTGGCCGAAAGAAACCAAACGAACCCATCAGGTCCTCTTGGATAGTAAGACGAACTCGATATTTTTATGAAAGAAATATTGTTGTAACTTTTACAGGATTTTTTGTGAGGACGTTCGATTTTGGTGGAAAATAAATTAATTTTTTTGTTTAACTACCAAAGTTTTATTACTACTATCTTACTAAGGTGCAAAAAATCTGTTGCATTTCCCGTTTCACTATAATTAGAATTCTAAAATTAAAGTATTTTTTTTTGTAAATCTCTTGACAATGACAGAATACTAACAACCATAAGGAATTATTATTAGTTTTGAAAAGTTTTAATTTTTCTATCAAGTTTACATTAATGCCTTTTATAATTAATTTGAAAGGCAAAGCCTCTAGTTTTAAGACCGAGCAGTAGCGACGTATTCGTTATTTTTTTTATGAATATTTTATATTTGTTAATCAAATTACTTTTAAACCGGCATTTGGGGCCAATTACCAATATTTTGGTTGTCGAAAAATAATTATTAGTGTTTTATATATTATTTTTCACCAAAATGCGGAAAACTTGGTCTTAAAACCCGATATATAGCTTATTTCGAGTTAAACATTTATATATTTTTAATAACATTGGCGATCGCATAACTATTCAGTCCTAAAATACCCAGCATTTTTGTAAAATGAAATGGCGAAGGAATCGTTTTTAGGCCCGCATTGGGCTTTTGCACGTATGCCCAAAGTGGGCCGATGCATAACCTACATCGGACATTAACATTTTTTTGAAACAGGCCCGTTTCTGTCCCAACGTTGGCATCTGGCTGTTTAACCGGCAATGGTCCAGCAAACTATATGCATCGCGCCGTTTTAACCCGTGCTGGGTAATCGTCGTTGGCCCGCAAGTCGGCCGGGCGGACATTCCCTATATGTGGCCCAGTACAGAATGCCGATAGTGGTCCGTTGATAAGTGCATAGGCAAGCGCCCGCTTGCCGGTATCGGCCCTCTTATCTTGTGACAGCGCGCTGCCATAATATGAATAAAAAGAAGCATTTACACGCAATATAAATTATCTTTCCTTCCAAGCTTATTATTGGTTGTAGATATTTATAATAAATGCCAAGTACAGACTGAAAAATAATAATATAATTAGAATTTTTTACAGAAAATTTGTATGGGTATTTAACCATTTGATCAGTAAAACCAAATTTACGTACCTTTTGAATCGATAGTATCAATTCTTACATCATTACTCTTTGCTCTTGATTTATATGACAGCCAAGAAATTCTTTCCATTTTCTTTTCTGTAACATTTTCAATTTCCTTTTCCTCATTTCTCAATAATGTTAACTGATTTTCGTTTCCACCTTTTCCGCTTACAACACCCAATGTAGAACTGGAATGTTTATCAGATTCTTCCTGGAAATTAAATGTATACTTCTTTTAACGACCTTACATCTTATATGGGAGCTTGAGTATGTTTTCTAATTATATTTAAGGATTTATTGCTTACCTGATCGCGTCGTTTTATCAAGTTCTTGAGCTGCATTAATTCAAAAAGAGTATTGACGGTTTCCTTATTACATTTAACACCTTTTTCTTCTTGCAATGAGTCGTGGATACGTACGGTATTGCTTGTATGCAAAGTATCATCTTTCTGATGTCTTCTAGTTTTTTCCTCGTAAGTATTTTTCATGCTTTCTTCGGTTAGGTGTTGAATCGCATCAGGATTATTAGTAAATTCATATGATTTATTCTCTTTGCCTTCTTTTCGACTCCGTTCTTCTTTCTTCCCTTTTTTTAACTGAACGACAGGAGAGCTATTTAGGTTCTTTTGATCCTCACTGAAATAATTTGATAAATTCTTAGAAAATTGAATCTATAGAATTATACATTAAATAACTTTGTGATTATATATATGTACAGTTCGTATACCAACACAGTGTTGTTTATAAATAAATATAACCTAAAGACTAAATCGAAAAAATTACATTAATTTGTTCTTCATCTCTTGGCGACAAATTAGTAGATATCCCCAACAACTGGTCGGTACTCTAATTATTTTGATCACTCAATTTCAATGTCATAATTTAAGCGTTATTTTAATATTTTATTTTGTAAATATGGATTATGTAAATATGTTTAATTTAAGATTAAAGTGTACCCCAGACCACAGTATAATATAGACTAAAGATTCTTACTCCGCTGAGGAAACGAAATCGACCGTTTCATACCACCGCGGTACCGCCACCCATTCCTGTCAGGCGAAATTCGATCTGAGAGCTACACTGCTTGTTCCGGACTCTCACTGAGAATTACAGAAGATGCTCATTATTTCATTACAGTGTGTTGTGTATTTTTATAGCTTGAATAATGTCTGTAAGATATTGTGCGGTAAGTGATTTGGGACATACCTCAAAACTGATATGACGCCAGAAACTATGACGCAACCGCCAAGGATGAAAAGTACTACTATAGATAGGTAATGCTAATTCTACTGGTTCAGTTTTCTAAGATTCAAACAAGGATATTAAAGCAAAGGGGGATACGAAGTTGGATCACAGTCTTTGAAGCACAAATAATGCTCATTATTAGCTCCACTGTAAACAACTTTTCAGAAAAACACTCGGGGAATTCGAAAAATTAGTATAATTTATCTTTGTCGTTTTGTGTTAATTAGACAAGGACCTCAGGTTGCGTTCGAGGGTTCAGAACATGTTTTCTATTAAGTTCTTTTTGGGACGCCCGTCTTTAATATCTGTTTAACGTTTATCAGTACCTGATTAACCGCTGTCGTGTATTTGTTATTTTTTAGTATATATATCAGGTAGCTCCGTAGATAATAATTTAAAAGTTATAGCAATTTTAGCGGGACTTCAGAGAAGATTTACAAAATATTGCTGTTTTCTTTGTTTGTGGGACAGTCGTGCCGTGACGAAAATTTGGCCTGAAAGGAGTGAAGTTCAACCGGCATTTCAAAATTTTTAGGTAACAAACAGGAAAACTACGAACAGCTTGGTTGCCGAATGTTATTGCAAATTCACTGTCTCCATTCAGATTTATTATTTTTTTCCTAATAATTTGCAGTGTTAGCGATGAGCAGGGTGAAAAGTTCCATCAAAATATCGGGACAATGGGAATTCTATACCAGGAGAGAAAGATGTGATCCTCCATAAAAGGAAATCATAGAATTAATGTTTGCTTTTCCTTAGATAGAAATTATAAATATAGTCGATATACAGGGTTAAAAAACTTGTAAAATCGTTTTTTCAATAAAAATTAAACGCCTATTGATCATCGATACTGTAAACAGCCAAAGCGACTATTAAACCATGTTACACGTAAATGAACATTATAAAAATATATTATGTATTTAAATTATCGTTTTTATTTAAGCAAGGTATGTAAAATACTTAAGCAATTTCATGATTTTTCTTGATATAGTCAACTTGAAAACTAACATATGGGTGGGTGCTATCCAATAGTTATGAAAATAGCGCTTACGCTTATTATCAATAATTTTATGCTTTAAAAATAATACAGAAATTTAAAACATACATCGACAAAAAATCTAGGTACCTCTATTCTGTCTTTGAAAAGAGTGCCTTGTTATCTAAAACTATATTTGAGTTTGAGAATGGAATCATATATTTATTATGAAGCGAAAAAATAATTTTTCATGTTCTGTAAATTAATGGTAAATTTAAAATATTTGTTGACTAAGCATTATTGGTACTAATACCACGACTTATGGTAATAATTATTTTATCATATTAGAAGTATCCATCCCTCTATTAACGACCTTTTTATTTCATATGAAAATAACGAAGAAATTTGAAACATTGTTTAGGGCCTCAAATTGACTAAAGCGTAACATTTTATTTTTCACGTTTTTATATAAAGTAGCTACCAATTATTAAATGATTCATACTTTTTGTGGAAATTGTATAATAAGTAAATACAATACCACCCAGAAACATAAAAATAAAAAACGCAGATATCTCCTGGAAACAATCAGTCAAATACCTAGGTCTTACTATGGATAAAAAACTCATATGGCAAAAACACCTTTCCAACACTCTTACCAAGGCAAACCGGCTACTTCATGTATATTATCCATTTCTAAATAAACGTAGTAAACTTAATATAAGAAACAAAACAATATTATACAAAACATGCATACGTCCAGCTCTGCTTTAGGCAATACCAACCTGGTCAACATTATGCAACACAAGAAAAAATATAACTTATTTGAGTTGGGCTACATTCTTGGTGAAACGGAATTTCCATTGTGTGGAAAATAAAAAATAACTACTTGTTATGTTTCAACAATTTAATCAGTTTCCTGACACGTGTTTCAACCTTCTCAGGTCATTATCAAAGGAGTACAAGAAGTATCTTCTTGTACTCCTTTGATACAGGAGTACAAGAAGTATCTTCTTGTACTCCTTTGATAATGACCTGAGAAGGTTGAAACACGTGTCAGGAAACTGATTAAATTGTTGAAACATAACAAGTAGTTATTTTTTATTTTCCACACAATGCAAGAAAAAATAAGTTACAAATATTTCAAAACAAGATCCTAAGAATTATAACAAATGCACCATGGTTTGTCAGAAATGTAGCCATACACAGAGACTTAAAAGTTGAAAACCGCATCTCATGCACCCAATCAAAACGCCAATAACGGCTATAAAATGCCGAGATGAAAACTCGAACCAGCCAGGTCAAGGTTCGTACACACACTTCTAGCTATGTAGCAGTTTAACTGCATATTAAGGTCAATTTAAATAAGTAAAAGGCAGTGCCTAGCTTAAAATATTCATTGAGGATTCCTGAAAAAATGTTTAGAGAATCGCGGAACTGTTGGTTTTCCAAAATTTCGTCTGTGAACTTTTGACTCATGTCCGTTGATTGTATACTTTGCACAAACTAGACATTAAATTTATGAGCTGTTAGAATGACAACAGAGACAGAATGAAAATAAAAAGAAATAGAGATTCTACATGTAGAAGTTTGTTTATTTATTTTCTTAAATAACAGGCGTCAAGCTGACATGTACCGGTTGTCCCACTAAGAATGGCTCTCGGCCGTATCTCGGAAACTACTGGGCATAGAAACTCAGGAGAAAATAATTACAACTAAAGTGGTCATGAGAAAATCCTGGAAATAACTTTTAAGTTCCGCATTTTGCCGCAAGAGAGCGTAATTGAAAAGTAAATTTTAAGTTTACATATCTCCGAAAATTCCACATTAAGGTATATCTTTGATAACACCATTAAAAAGCTTGGACAATTATGCATAATTTTCGTCTTATGCTCATTGGCTTACCGACTTTAATAAAAAGGGGGGAAGCGGTTGAATGTGTAATCAGTTAAATCGCTGTAACTTATAAACGACTTATCCGATTTCAGCAAACTAAAGACTGTTTGGAAGAGAAATGTATGCACTTTCACCAATCGTATTTAGTTGTCCATAATAGTTCTCAAAAAAAATGCTAGAGGGCGCAATTTGTAATAATAACACATTTTTTGATTTTACTCCGAAAAAATAAATCATACGGTATAATTATGATACCACAATCGAAAAGTAGATGAAATTTGCTAGAAAAAATATTTAAGCCGCAGCTCGATATCTCCGTTCGTTTCAGCGTTATCGCCAATAGAATAATTTTTAAAAGTAAGCGATTATATATTTTTTAGAAAAAAAGTGGGACGCCACTAATATTTTTCCATGTGTGGATATTATTTCTGATTAGCCTGGTCGATTCTACATAAAAATGGTCTCTTGCGTCTTTCTCCTCAGGCACACCGTTCTTAATTAAAATAAATTAGCTCTACTATTTATTATTATCATTATTAACATTGATAATGAAAAATTTAGTTTTATAAAAATTGTTGGAAATGACCACCTTCACTTCCGCCTCTCTAATTTAATTTAATTATTTTAATTAAGAACGGTGTGCCTGACGAGAAAAATGCAGGAGACCATTTTTATGCAGAATTGACCAGGCTAATCAGAAATAATATTCACATGAAAAAATATCAGTGGCGTCCCACTTTTTTTCTAAAAAATATATAATCGCTTAGTTTTAAAAATTATTCTATTGGCGATAACGCTGAAACGAACGGAGATATCAAGCTGCGGTTTTAATATTTTTTCTAGCAAATTTAATCTACTTTTCGATTATGGTATCATAATTATACCATATGATTTATTTTTTCGGAGTAAAATCAAAAAATTTGTTATTATTACAAATTGCGCCCTCTAGCATTTTTTAAGAACTATTATGGACAACTAAATACGATTGGTGGAAGTGCATACATTTCTCTTCCAAACAGTCCTTAGTTTGCTAAAATCGGCTAAGTCGTTTATAAGTTACAGCGATTTAACTGATTACACATTCAACCGCTTCCCTTCCTTTTATTAAAGTCGGTACGCCAATGAGCATAAGACCAAAATGATGCATAATTGTCCAAGCTTTTCAATGGTGTTATCAAAGATATACCTTAATGTGGAGTTTTCGGATATGTAAAATTTTAAAATTTACTTTTCAATTAAGGCCTCTTGCGGCAAAATGCGGAACTTAAAAATTATTTCCAGGATTTTCTCATGATCACTTTAGTTATAATTTTTTTTTTCCTGAGTTTATATGCCCAGTAGTTTCCGAGATACGGCCGAGAGCCATTCTTAGTGGGACACCCGGTACAAAGGAAATAGAAATACCGGGTCCATGTTTCTTTTAAGTCGATGGAACAATAATTTTTATGACATTTTGGAAAATAAACCTTGTAATTTCCTAGGTTACCTATAACACCAGCTAGAGATTGATATTGATTATAAACTAACCTCTTTATGTTTTGAAAGTCCAATCCGATATCCGTTATCATTTCGACATCCTTATCACCAAACTTTAATAATTCACTTGAGATTTCATCCCTAAAAAGTTTTTAAAAATCAATTATTATTTAAAAAATATATCTATTTTCTTAAGATATATTAAAAATATAGTTATGATAAATAAACGGATCAGCTTTTTATATAGAATACCGCCCACTTAATCAAGAATCGCTCGGACCCGTCAAATTATTTTTTAAATGCTTTTTTTTAGAAAAAAGATATACAGGATGGATCATAAAAATGCTACGTGTATCAACTTTAAATGTTTAATGAAATATATATTTTTACATTCTATAATCAATTCTAGACATTTTTCATAAATCATGCCCTATACTATCTTCAACCTTTTACGAAATATGAACTATTAAAACAACGACAAAATATGAAAAGAAACTATTTTATAAGATGTTAAAAATATCCTCCATCAACTGTTCTGCAGTAGATTAATCGATTCAAAAATTCCGGCCACTTTATTGACCATCGTCTCTCTATCCACAAAACCAGGAAAAATTTACATTTACATAAGCAGCATAATGCAAGGATCACAATCCTGTTGAAAGCATAAAGTTAAACTGGATAAACCAGGTTTATTTATCGTCTGAAAATAAACTGACAAGACCTTGAACCAGATCATTTTTAAGGAAATTTAATTTAGATATCTTTTGCCCAGTGAGGATCTCATTCAAGAAAAAGGGCTCGTCAACCCTATTTTCATCAATGCCAGCCCAGAAATTTATCTCTTTATTACACTGGTTGTGATTTTCTGTGTAAAAGGGATGAAACTTCCCTGTTTTAAAATTTAGATACGGTGGTTTGGTGAGTAGGTATCGTAGTCACGCTCAAGTTGTGTGCTTGAGCTATGAGAATAATAATAATATGTTTATTTATTTATCCTCAGGGGAAGGTTGTTACTTTGTTACCCTCGACACTGTCGATTGGTTAATAAGCGGGCTATTTGGGTATTTTTCATTGAACATATCATGGACTTCCTTATGATTTCTACTTTTATCTCCACAACTTGACATAATCAAAAAATCTACTCGATCATCTTCAGCGAGGCGCATTTTGGATTTAATATCAGCAAAGCAAAATTCAAATTTGATTAACATTCACTGACATTTTTTGGCGTCTCAAACTTAAATAGCAAATTCATTGTCAATGCCATGATTGTAACCTTAGTTCAGAACGTTACTAAGTCGAGAAATATATAAATGGTGCATACCAGCCAGTGGCGTAGCCAGAAAATATGCTCGGGGGGGTTCAGTGGGCGTAAGTAGGACATTTTTTCTGGAGAGAGGGACAGTCGAGACTTCATGTATTTTATGACATTGTACCTAGAGAAGAAGACGGAAAAGCGCCGCAGGCGAAACATTTTCGGAGCCACGCCCATAGTTCGTTTAAAATTCACCTAATTACTATTAAACTTCGAAAATTAAATTACTACCTCTCCTCTCTGCATGGTTGAATTAAATTTGTTTTTGTAAATGTTATTTTTTACTTATTTTTGATATTCCTAGCTGGCTTTTTATTTAAAAAAACATTATATATATTTGTGAAAAATATGAAAATTGGTGTCAATCCAAAATTGTAACATAAGACTAATCCAAAATTGTAACATAAGACTAATGTATATGTTTAAGTCTAACCAGCGTTTTTCGGGTTCGGTTTCTCATGATTAAAAATAAAGTAAATATCGCTCACCACGCCAAAATTGATGTTTTTTCAGAAATCATGTATTTTAGGAGCGTAGATCTAAGAGCAGTTTTTAGTGCAAATTCTTAGGTTTTGAAATACTTCTTCTTCAGTGCCGTTTTTTATATTCCTAATAAAACATTCTCGTTTCTTCGCACACTATTTTTTTTATTATAAATTATCTTATCACACTTCTTCCATAAAAAATGTTTTAAATAAAAATTTTTACTTTAATTTTTCTCTTTAAAAATAAATACCTAATTGTTTTTTGTTTTTGTTGTAAAAATATTTTATTGCATTGGGTTAATATTCTTGTTGATTTAAAATAGCTTTATAAAAGGAAAAACGGAACAGACAAGTATATAATAGAAAAGTACTATAAAATATTATTCTTTTTGCTCGTTTTCCTTTAAAATTGCATCATAAATCAATAAATAAAACAATATGCGCCCGAAACCTTAATCTCTATATTAAAACAATACTTTTAGAAGGAACATTTTAAAATCTTAACGTTTCCTACAAGACCTTTGTAATCTAAACCAATAATACATTATTTAAGATTTAAATTAAGAGTCCAAGCGTGAGACAAAAAATTAGTTTTTTAGGCTCGAGATCCTAGGCTCAGGGGCAACCCCCTTCCCCCCTAAATACGCCACTGATACCAGCAATAAAATGTTAATATTTCGTAAACGGTTGGAGGTAGTATGATTTATAAAAAAGGTCTAAAAGTAATTGTAGAATGTAAAAATATATATTCTTTCATTAAAGAAATTAAAGGTGATACAAGTAGCATATTTATGATCCACCCTGTCTAAAAAAGATTGCATTTCAAAAATATAAATTCGATAAGTCCGCGCGATTCTTGATAAGGTGGGAGTTATTCTATATAAAAGGCTGACCCGTTTCTTTATCATAAATCTGTATATTACAAATAAAGTTATATCTACCTTTTTTTCTTATGGTCATCATTTTCGCTGTTTAGATCACTGTCACCAGAAAGATGAAGCCTTAGTTCGTCAAGATCACTGTGATCTGATTGATTATTCATGACCCCTTCCGTTTTATCAAGAGTTTCGTGTTTATCTTTATCTGAAATTCTATCTTCCCCTTGACGCACCCTTAGCGCTTCTGACCCAGGTTGTCCAAAGTCTCTTGATCTAAATTTTTCATCCCTATTTTGTAATCTTCTGACATTAAAAGACCGCTTGCTTTTATTTTTTCTATGGTGACTAATCACAATTTCATACTTATCCTTTTTTATAGGAGCTTTAGCTTTATTGGTAAATTGTCTTTCATCTGTCTCTGTAGAGCTTAAATTGCTTCTATCTCGATGAATACGTCTTTTAAATCTGGCATCATCTCTCTCAGAGCATCGTTTAAGCCTTTTTCTGGATGTAGACCTACTCCTCCTTATACTGCGTTTTTTATCTCTGTCATAGGGCAGTGATCTAGACCTTCTTGTATCCTTTTCCCTACTACTCTTTAAGTCGAATCTGTCTTTTACATGTCCTGAATCCTTGTTTTTTGAGAAAGATTCAGGATAGGGAGATTTGTGTATATCTGTGGAATTACTAGATCCTTGGGTCATCACATTGTATGTAATTACATTTTCATTAAATGGCGACTTACTTCTTTCTCTAGATGGATGGTTGTTGAATGGTGTGTTTGTAATATTTTCTTTTTTAAATACCTCCTCTTTCTCATGCAGCAGTTCATTCAATCTGATATCTTTCCTGTTCAATTCAGCATGAGCGGTTTTATATAACTCAGAAATTCTAAACTCGAGAATCTCCTTTTCGTTTTGTACTTTTTTTAGTGTTTCCTTTAGATATTTATTTTCCTGAATTATTTCTGGGTTCGGCGTAGTAGTAGGATCTGATTCAATCTAAAATTTAAAGTTTTAGTTTAGTATTTAGTATCAATCGACACAAAATAATGAATAGATGTGGTTGTTTTTTTAATTAAGGAAAAATAGGCCAAGATCCATTATATAAGTAATAATTGTAATATTAGCCAATCCATTAATATTTGATTTATTTTGATATTTTTAATTAACACACTGAAAAATAGGTGCTCTTGGCCGAAAGTCTCTCTTGAACGTTAATTTATAGAGGCAATTTCTGTTAATGTCAGAAATATCTCTTTACGTAAGAGCATTTTTCATCGCGTAAGGGAAATTTCTCGTCTAATCTTCAATTGAAGGACGCAAGTGACGATGCATTCGAGAGAAAATTCCCTCCTAGTTTGCCATATTACGCATTTTGATGTCAGAGGAAAGACAAATTATTTAAAAAAATGTCCATTTTCATTCACTATATATTTTCTACTAAGAAATAAATCATATTTAGCTATAATTTACTAGAATTAATCTATAAAGTTTATTAAATTATTGTAAAATCATATTTATTAATTGGCAAAAAAAAAGTGGGTAAGGATGAATGAATGGATTATTACGTTGTTTGTCTCACTAATGCACTAAGAAAGAAAAAATATAAAGAAAACACTAATACTGTGTTAAATTCCACTTTATTTTAAAAACACTATTAAAATAGTTGTTGACTCAACATGTTTCACTACACAGTAGCTTTATCAAGAGTACTAAAAGTAGTTTAAGTGTAGTCTTAAATAAACAAATAATGTACTACCTACTTATATCGGGTTTTTCCGTTAACAATAAATTCAAAACAAATTCAACAAGGGTGAGTTATTAAAGGTCTAATTTGACAATTTAAAAGGTGGTTTGTATTTTTAAGTTTATTTATTTCTAGGGATTCCATCAAATTAAGTTTATTGTCCTTATTTTCTGTATCAAGAATTTGTAAATTATGGTTAAAATGATGTAAAGATTCCGATACTTAAATGATTTGCATAAAGAGAGTAGGTTTTTCCCAAAATAAAGTTGGAACTATGTTCCTTTAATTCTTTTTCAAAAACTTTTACCAGATTGGTCTATGTATGTTTTTGTTTTTGGGCACTCGACATGTTAATTTATAAACACCGCATTTATTATCTTTTTTTTGTTTTAGTTTGATTGTTTTTAATAAATTTTCCAGTAGAGTTATTATGCAAATCATTTAAGTATCGGAATCTTCACATCATTTTAACCATAATTTACAAGTTCTTGATACAGAAAATAAGGGCACTAAACCTAATCTGATGGAATCCCTAGAAATAAATAAACTTAAAAATACAAACCACCTTTTAAATTGTCAAATTAGACCTTTAATAACTCACCCTTGTTGAATTTGTTTTGAATTTATTGTTAACGGAAAAACCCGGTATATGTAGTACCTACATTTGTTTATATAAGACTACACTTAAACTACTTTTAGTAGGTACTCTTGATAAAGCTACTCTGTAGCGAAACATGTTGAGTCAACAACTATTTTAATAGTGTTTTTAAAATAAAGTGGAATTTAACACAGTATGTTTTTAGGTTAAAAAGAATACAAAAATGTATAAATCTTCACTTATTTTTTATTGTACTATGACAATTGTTTTGACACACAGTGTCTTCGTCAGATAGTAGAAATCTAATGCAAATAATATTCTCTTAAAATATATCTATGGACTAAGAAGGTGGTGTAGGATAGAAATATTTATGGACAACTTCGAAAATAGAATATTTAAAAATACTTTGAGTAGTAAATTTCTTTATTGGTATAGGTATGTCGATGACATTCTAGCTTGTTTTGTAGGGACGGAACGCCAACTTCAAAGTTTTTTTAATTTTATCAATACTTTACATCCTAACATAAATTTTACTCTAGAAGTAGAACAAAACAATTCGATAAATTTCTTAGATCTTACAATAACCAAAGTAAACAATAAACTCAGTTTCTCGATATATCACAAACCTTCACATACAGACATTCTAATACATAACAGTTCCAATCATCCATATTCCCATAAAATGGCAGCTTTTAACTCATTTGTCCATAGATTGTTAAGTGTTCCGTTATCAGAACAAAACTATATTCAAGAGTTAAATATAATAAAGCAACTAGCAGTAAATAATGGCTATCAACCTAATGTAATAGATCAAATTATAAACAAAAAACAACTAAATAAAGCAATTAGTTTAGCACATCCAACTTTTAAACACAATGAAAACTTAATTTACAAAACACTCACATATACTGGAAAACTTTCACAATTAGCTAAAAACTACTTAACGAAAAGAAATTTTAAAATCTCATATAAAACCAATAATAAGTTAGGCAAACTAATTAAAAATAACAAAAGCAGAACCAAAAAAGAACAAAAATGTGGAGTGTATAAACTAAAATGTGGTAGTTGCCCAAAAGTTTACATCGGACAAACAGGTAGAAGTTTTGAAACAAGAATTAAAGAACACAAAGCAAGCTATAATAAAAAACTCACCAATTCTCATTATTCCTTACATCTTAATAACGAACAACATAATTTTGATGACAAATTTGAAATTCTACATGTAGAAAACAAATCAATAAAACTTAATTTTTTAGAAAGTATGGAAATTAACAAATACAAAAATTTAAATATTTTATTAAACGATCAGCTCGATTTGAATAATTCCCCATTATTAAATCTATAACCATTCGGTATTCCCTGACATTATTATAACAATAGTTTTTTAAAATATTTTTCAGAATAGTTAAGAAAAGGTGTGTTTTCATAATTAGGGTTCGGTACTTTATTACTATAATGTCTTTATTATTAAGTTGTAAAATAGGTACATTATTTTGGAGTAGGTTACCATTATATTTTAAGAGAATATTATTTGCATTAGATTTCTACTATCTGACGAAGACACTGTGTGTCGAAACAATTGTCATAGTACAATAAAAAAATAAGTGAAGATTTATACATTTTTGTATTCTTTTTAACCTAGTTTCTATAATGGATCTTCATCAAGTAACGGCTACATCTATTGAACAGTATGTTTTTTTCATATTTTAAATTATGGAGTTTCACCTATACAGGGTGTTACAAATTCGACATACCAGCAGGGCCGTTCTTAGGGGTGTGCAGGTTGTGCAGGCACAAAGGCGGCCAAACTAAAAAGGGCGGCCGCAGGCCGCTGGCAGAAACTGTAAAACACCCGCAAAATTGAATTTCATACACAAAGTAGTCCTAAAAAACGACAAAAAAACTTCTAGTCTATAGTTTTCACATTACAGACAATTTAATTTTTTTATAGGTAAATAATATAATAAAAATAGAATATAAAATAGATTGTTTTGTCTGTGGAGTTCACAAAAAATATGACGCGTTCGTTCGGCGTCTTCCGACAAAGGGACGATACATGGCGGCCGCTCTTTGATATGATATGTTCGGCGAAAATGATAAAATTGCAGAATACAGAAGGAATTTATCAGTTTGGAAGTACACTTTGGTTCATATTTTGTTTTATTGGTTGTTAAATATTACTTAATATTTAAATAAATAATACTTTAAAAAATTTAGTTGTTTTAAATTTATGGGCGGCCGAGCGGGGGGGCTTTTCGATGCTCTGCACAAAGGCGGCAGAGGGGCTAGGAACGGCCCTGCATACCAGCATTGAAATCTCGGAAACCATAAAAGTTAGAGAAACGGTTAAATGGGGGCAAAGTTGTGCAATTCGGTGTTGATTATAATGCCGCCTTAAAAGTTTTCAAATTCCGAATACTTCCGATTTTATTCGAAAAAAACCGAAATTTTGCAAAATCGTTTTTCTTTTTTCCTGAGCTCATTTGACTAGCTATTTAAAAATAAATGACACTATCATTGCCACTTTTTCTCCTCTACTAAATGACGATACTAAACTAAAGATCCGCCGTTTCGTCTCCGAGCGGCCATCACTAACTTTACTTTTTTAAATTCGGACCTGGATTTTTTTTAACCGATTTTTAAACCCTCCCACCCTCAAAATGTAATGGCGATATTACTTTCTCATAATGATAAATTGTCCTTGCTCAGGTTGCATTTGGTAGGATAAGGAGAAGATCGGTTGAAAGGGCTGTCGAAAAAAAAAAAAAAATCGATTGTTGTATTGAGCAGAACGGCAATCTCTTTGAACACTTAGAAAATTAGGATTTATAATTAGTAAATTTAGAATTATTAGAAAATTCTTATAAAATAAATTATATTACTTATGTATGAATGTTTTAAATAAAATAAAGTTTTTAATTAATATTGTAATTCGTTGCCAGGACCGGACTGACAAGAAGTGTAAAAAATATGAATTTAAAAAAATAAGCAAGGACAATTTATCCTTATGAAAAAGTAATATCGCCATACATTTTGAGGGTAGGAGGGTTTCAAAATCGGTTAAAAAAATCCAGGTCCGTATTTAAAAAAGTAAAGTTGGTTATGGCCGCTCGGAAACGAAACGACGGATCTTTAGTTTAGTATCGTCATTTAGTAGAGGAGCAAAAGTGGCAATGACAAAAATGTCTTTTATTTTTAAATAGCTAGTCAAATGAGCTCAGGAAAAAATAAAAACGATTTGGCTAAATTTCGGGTTTTTTTCGAATAAAATCGGAAGTATTCGGAATTTGAAAACTTTTAAAGCGGCATTATAATTAACACCGAATTGCACAACTTTGCCCCCATTTAACCGTTTCTCTAACTCCTATGGTTTCCGAGATTCCAATGCTGGTATGTCGAATTTGTAACACCCTGTATAGTCAAGGCAGAGTCTATTTAAGAAAAGAAAAATGTTTAAACAACAATGAAAATAAAATTTATAAATGCTTCTTTTAAGTTTCACTTTGACAACGCAACTTTTTGAAATTCGAGATTTGAGAAGATTTAGTGCGTTTATTAAGCATTTCTACAGATCTTGCCAGTTTAAATTACTGTTATCATATAAATAATAAAACATAGCATCAAAGCAGTGTGACGGCTGTGGAAAATTTGGCAAAAATATACCAGAATGGTGATTTTCAGGGTAAGTATACATTTTCTCATTTTCATTGGCGTGGATCGGTGAGATTTAATACATTTTTTTTCTACTGAGCTATGTTAGTAGATTATTAAATGTCCATTATAAAAAATAATATTAGAAATAACGATGGCTTAGGCTCAATATTTAATGTACCTATGGTTTTACTGTTCCTTTAATTATTTATATAAAATTTTGTAAAAAATAAGCCTATAAACTTAAAATATATGTATTTTTAGTTACACCAAAGATACTAAGAGAAGAAAAGAAATTGGCGAAATAAATGCTTATATTTGAAAATTATATAATAACGAAATATATGTGTCCACTAGTTCAGCGAAGACTGTTAGTTTGGAATATGGGCAACCTCAAATAAGTATGTAATTCTTATAAGTAACATTCTAACGACTTACTAAATCTAGAAATCATTTCGTCGCAATCATGATTAAAAATTCAATACACAAACAGCCCTATCCAGTCTCTATATAGACATTCTTCGTTTACTTTATAATGACTTTGGAGGTTTGTACCGGGTGAGTCAACGATTGCGCGGAACAATTTTATGGCTTGAAGATAAAATTTGTCGACAATAAGCTTTTGTGTTAAGGTATGGTTGGATATCAGGCACATTTTAAATATGTTTTGAATTATACAGGGTGCGCCCAAAAAGTAGGGTGTCAAAAAGGTACATTTTTTTAATGGAACACCCTATATATTGTATTATTTTCTGATTCCTCACAAAGTTCTATGCTTATTTCGTAAATGTGAAATGTCTAGAGTCAATAGTTTTTGAGATATTGAAGTTTAAAATATGGCATTTTCATACTTTGACAGGCTGTAACATTGGAACGGTTCATCTTAGAATGGTTTTCACCTCCCTATCTTAATTTTTTATTCTCTATCTAAACGTTACTACTTCCGGTTTAACATGTTAAACCGATAAACCGGTTTTTTGGTTTAACATAGTAAACCGGAGGTTGGTTTCTTTGGATAGAGAATAAAAAACTAAGATAGGGAGGGGAAAATCATTTTTCCCTAAGATGAACCGTTCCAATGCTACAGCCTGTCAAAATCTGAAAATGCCATATTTTAATCGTCAATATCTCAAAAACTATTGAATTTAGACATATGACATTTACAAAATAAGCGTAGAATTTTGCGAGGAATCAGAAAATAATACAATATATAGGGTGTCCCATTTAAAAAAATGGACCTTTTTGACACCTTACTTTTTGGGCGCACCCTGTATAATTCAAAATATTTTTAAAATGTGCCTGATATCCAACCATACCTTATCATAAAAGTTTATTGTCGACAAATTTTATCTTCAAGGCATAAAATTACTCCGCGCAATCGTTGACTCACCCGGTACAGTTCTACGTCTTTTAGTAATAAATGTCTTTTGACATTATTTATAGTTTTAAGCCGGCGCTGTTGTTAATTAAAAAACATTTTATTTCTAACACAAATTAGGTACTAATTATTTTCTTACTAGAAATCCTGGAAGACGCAATATTATTTCTGAGTATTTTTTTAAAGATATCCTATCATGAATAGTTTATGTATTTTTCAAATATTTCTACATAAAATTGTTTCACTATGTGTGAATGGAATTGGAATAAAATTAACACACAACATTTTTTTTTTATATTCAGGTAATAGTGTTTAACAATATTATTTTTGAATTTTAAGGTATTTTGTTCAAACACAAGAAGATACGAAACTGATAGATCGCAACAATGGCTACTAATATCTGAGATATCTGCATATTTTGAAATTATTTATTAAATGCATAGCGATGAAATTATCCGTATATATTTTTTACCTTAGCTCTTGGACTAATATTTTTTGTAATTGTATAGTTAAAGAATCAACCAATTTCAAAAAATAATTAAACTTGGCCTAAAATATACGGGGAGGTCACAATTAAGGGCTCATTGTAACAAACTTTAAACACTTATTTTAAATGGAACACTCGGTATATTTTTATTTTATACAATGATAAACCTTTTCTATTCTTTTCTATACCTACATCAATGCGTTTTCTTAGAATATCAAGTTTTTATTAAGTACGATTTTTTCAAGCTTGCCATGAAAACAAAAGTACATGGATACTCAGTAGTGATATTTATAAGGGAAATATTGTTAGCAGCAATGTTTTCTAGAATGCTTTGACAAGAATTATTTTTATTTGCTTTTATAAAGCTTTAAAAAAGTGATATATAGTCATACTATAAAATATGCCTAAGAATATTTCCCTAGTATCCATGTACATTTCGTCGCCTTGCATACGAAAGGACGTATCTCAAAATTGATAGTTTTGCAGGAGAGCGATTTTAAATTTTTGATACAATTAAAACTTTTGTCACAAGAATACTATAAGGTTTTTATGGCTATAGTTTGGGGTTTTCAGTCACAAGCAGAATACATATTCACTATATATACATTATTACACTAAATATGTTTTAAATAAATACATTTAAAATTGCAAAAAAAGAGAAAAATAGTTGAAACAAATGAGGTACCCCTTTTGTGTGCTGTTAATGTTTGGAATTATAGATTGCTAAAAAAGTTACGCCCCGTTATTTAAATGCAAAAATATATTTTTGGTACAAAAAAATTAATATAAACTTTGAAAAACCGTTAATAAGGAAACTAAACTTAAGCACAATGTTAATACAATCAACAATCAGCATTTTACTCGTGGTGAAGCGATCTGTAGAAGGCAACGTGGTCAAGAGATTTTACCACAGGGTCTTTTCCAGAGCACAGTGAAACCAAGTTGTCGTATTTAAGGTCTTTCCTTATTGAGCTTTCCAACAGACAAATTAAAAATATTTTCCTGGTCTCTTTTTAGGGTGTAGGTTTTATCATAATGGGATAACTTGTAGAGAATTTCATTAGCCTTCTTCTTTTCAACTTTAAACTTCGATATTTCTGTCCAGTTCACGATGTTTTTGTTATCGTCTGCACGGATACTTAAAACTCGTAATTATTTTGACAAATCTTTAAAATCTAAGAAGTTAGTAAGTTCCATCTTATGGTTAATTCCTTCTTGCAAGTTTGAAAATAGGCAGTAGTTGTGATGGACCAGTAAAAGGTCGTAACTCAACAACAATTAATAAAATAGGGCAAACCAGGGCGTAATTGAGATTCGCCTTTTTTCTGCTGCTATATTATGCTGTATTGAGTTTCGCCCAAACTACTTTTCTAAATAACTCCACAGGGAATAAAGATAAAGGTACGCCCGTTTGACAGCACTAAAATATCGCCTAAAGACATAATATAAGGGCTTATCTAAAAAAATCTATTTTTTGAGATACGCCCTTTTGTATGCAAGGCGACGATTTATTTTCATGGCAAGCTTAAAAAAATCGTATTAAAAAAAACTTGATATTCTAAAAAAACGCGTTAATATAAGTATAGAAAAGTGTCTGTTTAAAGGTTGGAGACAATGACGTTTCTTGAACGGCAGTAGAGTTTTGGATTTGCATTGTCTTTATTTGTTTAGAATCACTGATTCTGATTCTAAACAAGTAAAGACCAATGCAAGTCCAAAACTCTACTGCCGTTCAAGTATAGAAAAGGTTATAGCAATTTTAAAGAGCAGTTAATTTATCATCATATAAAATAAAAATATACAGAGTGTTTCATTTAAAATAGGAAAGTTTTTAAGTTTTAAAGTTTGTTACAATGACACTTAATTGTGACCTCCCTGCACATTTTATGTCAAGTCTAATTATTTTTTTAAAATTGGTTGATTCTTTAACTATACAGTTACAAAAAATTTTAGTCCACGAGCTACACTAAGCTAAAAAATATATACGGATAATTTCATAGCTATGCATTTATGAAATAATTACAAAATATGCAGATATCTCAGAAATTAGTAGACTTAAGTAAAATTTAATGCAAAAACCAAAAATATAATAAAAAATGCTATATTGTATTTAAAAAATTAAAGTTGAAGCTACTTCCGGTATAAACGGAGAGCTCTACAAAACACGTACTTAAGTTCTTATTGTACAACCGGATCTAAATCAGTTCAATGTATACATTATTATTAGATGAGCATACTTAATTTTGGTTTTTATCATTATTTTTTATATCAAAGAAAAGTGAATGACTACTACCAGGCATGAAATATTTCTAATTTGGTAAAATTATACCTAAGTGACAGCACAGTTGCAAAATATAACGATAACAACAAATATAACACGACTCATATCCATTCCTGCAAAAAATGTTGAGACCTTCCTTACTTAAATCTTATTAAAGTATTAACAGAAAGGTTCTTTGTTGGGTCAGAATGTACCTACTTACTTCAGGAACTCTTTTTTAGCTAAGGTAGCAACTAAGCATTGCTATAATAGTAAAGTGCTTTATTATGACAGCACCACTTATTTGCTATAATATGTGGGGTGTGACCCAAAAAAGAAGCCGTATATTTTGTTAAATTTTTAATATACTCTAGAGAACATATTATGCTTAATAACACATTTATATAAACCAAGTTTTTTCACTTTGGGTAGGTAAGTTTCAAAAAATTTTGATTTATTTAAAATTGTGTTATTAAAAATAATATTTTCCATGCTATATCAAAAATTTAACATAGTATAAAGAATAATAATATAAATAGTATTTTTCAGGTACCTCCATCATATTTTAAATTATGCAACTCCTCACGTCTGAATAGGTTGTCAAAGATTTGAAACTAAAAAAAAAATTATTTTTCTTTTTATTATTTAATACAACAGAAAAAAAACACTTCATAACCTAAAAATAGTTTCAGTTTTAGCTGCTTAAAAAAACAATAATATAACAATAATATTTTTTTCTTTGAGTGGTTAAAACATATCATATTAAAAAATATCTCTTCACTGTAAATTTAAACAAATATCCAAAAGGGAATGCCGAAAAAACTTTTTTCTGCATCTAGCCTGAATATTAGGTAAAATAATAATTACATTGTGTTTTATTTAGAAAAAGAAAGTATTTTACTTTTGTGATATTTCTTAAAATCTTCCTTTTAAAAATCATACCGTATTTAAAACTTTCGTAAGTTGTCTTTTAGTTTAAGGACATTTATTATGAATAGCATTTGCTAAAGAATTACTAATTTTCTTTTCTCTAAAACTTGACTCACACAAAAATTATTATTAAATAAACAACAGTTAAACTAAACACATAACATAAAAAAATTAACATAAAACTAAAATAACTTTGGTCTTTTAACACTGATATAAAAAATCTACACTGTCATTGATGTCACAATCCAATAAAGCACGGCACACTGGAAACATTTTTGATCCAAGACAATTTTTATTGGAAAAAATGAGACAAATGTCGAGTCGTAATGGTCACCAAGAACAGCCATCGTTGCTACGATTTTACTTTATGAAGGAACGGGCTTCTAAATATCAGAAAAAATGAAGACCTGAAGACATGTGGAGACAGGAACGGGACGACTGGTGCGCAATATAAAAATTGGCCCAATCAGACCGAATTTGTCAACATAGCCGTCTTCATAGCAGTCTTTTATGTTCTACAAGATGGTGTTATTAGTTTTTAAATTCAACGTTTTGTTCTTTAAATACAGTTTTAGGGACATCTAAGCTTTACAAAATTAATACAATTTAAAGTGTTGGAAATTTTAACGTTTTGTCTTCTAATAATTTGTCTTTTCAAGTTATCTTTTTATGTTATTACGGTCCTAAACATTTAGAGCAAAACCCAAAAAAAAAGATTTCTGATTTGAAAAATCCGTCCATTTTTACTCAAAAAGGCCTGATATTTGATAATTTGTAAGAGAAAAGACCAAAAGTCTCCGCTTGTTTATTTTTGTTACATGTTTCGCCAGAAACTGGCATTATCAATTGTTTTTGAAACAAACTTAAGCGCATTACAGTAACATAAACTCGACTATAACACTCCAGTTACCTTTTCTTTACCCGGGAGAATTAATATTTTTTTGTATTACAGTATTTCGGTCCAGGTCTAAAGCAAAAACCATAGAACTTAAGATGTTATATTAATAAAATAAATAATATACTAATAAAATTAAAATTACTTCTCATGCCCTAGAAACTTACTTACTTCCTAGAGTAGGCAAATCTTATTAAAAAAATAAACGGCCTAAACACCATAACTTTCTGTAATATAATTTTAATATTTCAGTTATCCTAAAAATAATTGCCAGGGTCATAAATCATAATAGTAAAGAAATAATACTTAATTTGAAATATTAATGATGTGATGTTTGATGACAAAACATTAACATTTTAAAAATCTTAAAATTGTATTAAGTTTCCAAGGCGTAGAAATCCCTAAAAATGTTTTAAAATTTCAGCTCCGTGCATCTTCGATAATCATATTAGGTGTAATTGGAATGGATGCAAGTCAAACGGTGTACAGGGTAGGGTAAAAAATATAAAACTTCTACAAGAATAAAGTACCCCTATATCAGAAAATTCAGCAAAATGTTATTAAGAAAAGGTGTTTAGAATTAAAAGTTATGGATAGGTTTGAAAACGTGACCTCCTAAAATAAAAAACCAAATTTTTTTGAAAATATTAATTATTTCTCAAAATTTTTTTTTCTTCTTCTCTTTAAAGAATCTTGTTAATAGAGGTTTTTTTTATACCCGTATAAGCATGCAGTTCTTGGGTGGATCTTGTAGGATTTTCAACAACTGCTTGAAGTACTTCTAATTGATTTTCTTCAGTACATACAGTTTTGGTACGTTCATTTTTATATTTATACTCTAAGACCCTGTCTGTTTAAAATTATTTAAAATTCTGCTTATGGTTGAATAGTCGACTTGTTTATCTGGATGCCGTCCATTGAATATATCTCCTGCTTCACGCACTTTTTTATAGTTTTCTCCATATATAAGCACTTATTCTGCCTTTTCGGCTATAACGTTAACTGTACTGGACTACTGGAGGAGGCATTTGAGATCAACTAACAACAATAATTATTATTTAAGAATGAATAATGCCACCAAACTGTCATAATGTTTACTTTTAACCCTTATTTGTTTTTTTTTCCATAGGTATCTGCGATTATTTTAGTAGGATTTCATGATTGTCGATTATTTTGTACAATTTTCTAATAAACATTTAAAATAAATATTTTATAATTTAAATGAGAGTTTTTTAATTTGAAAATTATCATTACTAATGTTTTATCTTGTTAAAAATAATTTTTAGGGTATTTTAAAGTTGAGTTTAATGTCCTTGCAACAAACATGAAGTTTGTGATTGCTTAATAAATTAAAAAGCTAAGTTAATTTTACAAATGTGCTTGAATTTGAACAAAGATATGTGAAATTGATTTGATTTTGTTTAATTTATGAAGGTCTTTAGGGTGAATATAAAAAAAAATTTGGGAAATAATTATTTCAAAAAAATTTTGTTTCCTATTTTAGAAGGTCCCGTTTTCAAACCTATCCATAACTTTTAATTCTAAACACCTTTTCTTAATAACATTTTGCTGAATTTTCTGAAATAGGGGTACTTTATTCTTGTAGAAGCTTTATATTTTTTGCCCTACCCTGTACACCGTTTGACTTGCATCCATTCCAAGTACACCTAATATTATTATCGATGATGCACCAACTTTTATCAGGAATAAAATTTTCTGAGAAATCGGTAATAAAGAAATTTCCCATATGTTGCACACTTAAGCGACCACACTGTATATTATGGAAAACTATACATAGAAAAGTTTTGAAAATTTGACAGTATGCTAATGCTGATGGGGGCGACCGGGCTACAATATTTTTATATTGGTGGTACTTCCGGGTATACCGGAAGTAAGTATCAACTTGCTTATTTTAAATAGAACACCCTATATATTATTACATTTTTTGTATTCTTCGCAAGATTCTAGGCAGATTTTGTATACTATATCCTATACCTTTGTCTAAGCGTTTTTGCCATATTTGAGTTTTTATGTCACAAATGACGTTTGCAAGTATTAAAATAAATATCAATTTTTTCTATAAACAAGCCTTATTTATTTAATTTAAGTGGGATTCCTTGTTATAAAGGACCTGCTTTAATACAGGGTGTTTAAACAATAAGATTAAAAATTAAATTGAAAAAACCGTAAAGTCTAGATTTTGAAATAGAAACACCCAAATTTTATAATTATTTCTTAATTAGCATTAAAAATAAGGGAAGTTTGTATAAGGTTGTTTATCCCAAAAATTTTTAGGTTTCGAAATATTGCCAATTTAATATTTTTATATGGCGATTTTGCTGCAGATTTTAAGTTCAGTTACTTATAATGTTCAAATGGTAACTGACAGCGTCATAGTTTTTTTTTAGCATTTGATTGTTTTTCAACGCCGTCATAGCCAAGTAAGAGTAACTGAACTTAAAATCTGCAGCAAATTCGCCATATAAAAATATTAAATAGGTAGGTAATATTTCGAAACCTAAACATTTTTGGGATATACATACATACAAACTTTCCTTATTTTTAATGCTAAATAAGAAATAATTATAAAATTTGGGTATTTTCACTTGAAAATCCAGACTTTTTGCAGTTTTTTCAATTTAATTTTTAATCTTATTGTTTAAACACCCTGTATTAATAGTTATCAAAATATTATAAAAAACTAATAAAGCAGGTCCTTTATAACAAGGAATCCCACTCAAATTAAATAAATAAATCTTGTTTATAGAAAAAATTGATAATTATTTTAAGGCAAGCAAACGTCATTTTTGACATAAAAATTTAAATATGTCAAAAACGCTTAGACATAGGTATAGGACATAGTATACAAAATCTGCCTAGAATATTGCGAAGAATACAAAAATGTAATATTATATAGGGTGTTCTATTTAAAATAAGCAAGTTGACACTAACTTCCGGTATAACCGGAAGTGCCACCATTATGAAAATATTTTATCCCGGTCGCGCCCATGAGCATTAGCATAATGTCAAATTTTTCCTATGTATAGTTCTCCATATAGATCGAAGCGGTTCCCGGTGGGACACCCTGTATACAGGGTGTTTTTTAATTGAGTGCCGATACTTAAGGTTGTGAATTCTTGGGTGATTTTAGGACGAAAAGTTAATATTAACATATGTTCTAAGGCTCTTCATTTTTGAGCTACAGGGTGTTAACATTATTTTAAAAATATAACTTTTTTATCATAATTATTATATCACTCTTAGATATTTTTATGAAATTTTGTACACAATTCTTAATCATTAAGGAGCATTTTTTGACCTAAAAGATTTTTTTTTTAATTTTTACCAGTGACGTTCGTACGGGGTTTGAACTGAATAATTTTAAAGAAAAAAATGGTACGCCACTGATTTTTCTCAAAAACAAAACTTATATTTAAAATTCTCATTTATTTTGGAGCAAATTTGGTCCATAGACTTACTTTCGTATGATGCACCGGTTTTGCATAAAAAAATAAACACAAAAAAAAAATTTTTTTCTTCGGTTCATTCAGACGGCTTTCGATATTTTGTTAAAATAAAAATGAATGCGCTTTAGGACGTATGTTAATATTAACTTTTCTTCTTAAAATCACCCAAGGATTCACAACCTTAAGTATTGGCACTCAATTAAAAAACACCCTGTATAGGTATACCAAGTAAGTTTAGAGGACGTTATTCTATGTATATTCGCCCAACACATATAAACATTAAATAAAAAAATCAAATAAAATTAATAAATGAGGGTTTTACTGATTTTTCATTGGAAAGGTCTACTAAGAGTGCTTTGAATACAAACATTATTTAACCCCTTAAAAGTTAGTTCGTACCTGGTATAATTGTATGTCAAAAATTATAAACGTAATTGTTACCTAATAAATTATTTAAAAGAAATTTGAATTAAAATACAAGAACAGTAAATTTTATGCATTACTACAAAAAATACGCCCTCTTATTGGTACCAACTTAGAAATGTAAGCATATTTTCAACAAATTTTTCATGATTACTTTTACTAAAAATATTTTTTTCCAATGCATAAGCAATTTCTAATGGTGACCATCCAGAATTGGACACCCGGTTGGCATATATGTGCCCCATCCATCAACCAAAATGTTTCTGATTTCAAATATACAAAAACGGACATTTAAAAAAAAATCATCAGTCAGACCTGCCTGAATAACCAATTAGGTAGGTAATCTTTTCAAAAAACAATTTATAGGTAGATTGGTGTAAGCGATACGTAAATACTTAATATGTCTTTCTTGTCACTGATTATGTTACAGTGATACCTAATTTCTTTTTTTTACCTCTATTTAATTGCACTACTAAAAGCATATGTACCTAATTAAATATGATAATGTGAATTCCACACCATGTATATGCATAATTAAATTTCTGAACTAAGAATGTACGCACACAATACTCAAGAATTTATGGAAAATAAAACAGTGGTTAGTACTTGTTATGTTTCAAATTTTTTTATTTCAGTGTCCTAACATGTGGTTCGATCTTTTCAGATCATTTTCAGAGGTAGTGACTACAAAAGCTACTAAATTCTATGTGTTGTTATTATGGTATTTATATCTCAAATAGGTAATAAAATTAAAATTAAGGTTTACATGATGAATAATTATTTCTAAAAATTCTACACGTAACAACAATGGTCTTTAGTTTTAACAGATGGGTACCTATGAAATAAAATTAAAATTAGGATATACATTGTTAAAAGTCTATTTTAATTTTAAGGTACAGATGAATATTTAAATTAGTGTGCTATTGAAAATGAGATTAGCACTTGAAGGGATTATTGACAACATTATAGGTACATTTGTTTTTTATGGCTTTCTTGATAGCAATTGTTCCTAGTAGGTTTAGTTTTCTGCTTTTGTTTTGTATGTATATATAGGTTTTATTTTGTTAGAAATTGTGTGGTTATTCTGTATGCAGTAATCCCCTATTCCTGTTTTTTCTTTGTTTTGTGTTCTTTAAGCCTAGTGTTGAAATTTCTGCCTGTTTGTCCAATGTCGATTGCATCACAGTTATCACATTGTATTTGGTAGACCCCACATTGTGAAAGTTTGTTCTTGCATTCTATTTTGGCATTGAAAAAGTGTTTAAGTTGTTTTTGTTAACTTGGAAGTTTTTTGGAGATATTTTGGCTTGTGTGTCCTGTATACCTACCTGATTGTGCTGTATTTTTGGTTTGTCGGAGTGGGGTGTCCCCGCGGTAGAGTAGTTTTTGTGTCTTTTGTCTTAGTTTTTCTTGATTATTTTGTCTAAGTATAGGTTTTGCTCTGTATATACGCTATTTGTAGCAATGGTTTTTATAATTTTTATAGCAACTTACTTACCATGGTTGAGAAAGGAAGCTAAGCTTCAACTCCGCCAATTGTAATTTTTTATTTTCTTTTTTAGAATTACAAAAAATACCTATTTATTTAATATTTAGTTCGTTTTGATAATCAATATCTGAAAAAAGGAATATTTACTAATCTATGTTACCATGCTGTTGAATGCAGCTAAACATCCTCTACAAGTTTAGTTTGTAGAGGATGTTTAGCTGCATTCAATAGCATGGTACATAGATTAGTAAATATTCCCCTTTCAGATATTGATTATCAAAACGAACTAAATATTATAAAATAAACATTTGCTAAGTACAAATAACGGATATACAACAAAAACTATAGATAAAATATTCAAGAAAAAACAAAGACAAAAGACACAAAAACGTCTCTACCGGGACACCCCACTCCGACAAACCAAAAATACAGGACAATCATATACACAGGACATATACAAGTCAAAATATCTCCAAAAAAATAAAAAATCATAATATGATCCCCATACAAGTTAACAAAAACAACTTAAACACTTTTTCAATGCCAAAATAGAATGCAAGAACAAACTTTCACAATGTGGAGTCTACCAAATACAATGTGATAACTGTGATGCAATCTACATTGGACAAACAGGCAGAAATTTCAACACTAGGCTTAAAGAACACAAAACAAAAAAAAAACAGGAATAGCGGATCACTGCATACAGAATAACCACACAATTTCTAACAAAATAAAACCAAAATACACACACAAAACAAAAGCAGAAAACTAAACCTACTAGAGACAATTGCTATCAAAAAAGTCATAAAAAACAAATGTAAATTTGTCAATAATCAAACCGAAATACCTTCAAGTGCTAACCTCATTCTCAATTGCACACTAATTTAAATATTCATTTGTACCTTAAAATTAAAATAGACTTTTAACAATGTATATATACCTACCCTAATGTTAATTTTATTACACACCCATCTGGTAGAACTAAAAGCCATTGTTATGTCACAGAATTTTTTTAAATAATTATTGATCATGTAAACCTTAATTTTAATTTTATTACTTATTTAAGATATAAATACCATAATAACAACACGTAGAATTTAGTAGCTTTTGTAGTCACTACCTTTGAAAATGATCTGAAAAATCGAAGGAAACTGAAATAAAAAACTGTGAAACATAACAATAAGTAACCACTGTTTAATTTTCCATATAATGGAGATTTCGTTTCACCAAGAATGTAGCTCAGCTCAAATAAGTTATACTGAAGAATTTATTTTGCTAAATTTTTACTTACTGCTGATTGGTTAGTTTCCAAGTTTATTCCAAATTTCTTTAACATATTCTTAGCAGCATTTTGCTTAGCGTCTCTTTTTGTGCTACCTACACCAGAAGCAGTCTCATTATTCACTATCACGCGACATGTAAAAGACATACAATGGGGCTGGCCAGCCCCATTGAGTTCGTACTCCGGACATGCTAATTTCTTTCCGGCAATTAGTTCTTGTAATATTGATACAGGCGTTTTTTGCATTTTGTATAAACTTAAATAGACCTCGATTCCAAATTATACAAAAATATAAGCAGCATAAAAAACAAAAACTTAAATTTTTGGGATTCACCGGCGGTTAGCTCAAATGTGAACACACAACACAACTGCATAAGCATAAAGGTTAAAATGAAATCATTGAGAAATTATAGGTCGGCGTGTCGCTATACCAGGTATGCGTTCGATAACAGCACTTGGGCACAGAGGAATGATGGGTCGTCGCGGTCACACATTTATGTGTTTTCCCAACCCAACCATATATATACATACACTATATTGCTAATACCATAATTCAATGATGCCACCACTGTAAGCAGATGATCAAGGGCCGTTGAGTTTGCGTAGATCGGAAATTTGCTTCTTGATGTAAACATTTGACAGGGCCGACTTTTAAAATATTTTTACAAGCTTTTATTTAAATTCACCCGTTTAGTTCGGGTGTGTACAGTTTATGGTGAAATAAAACTAAGTAACCGATATTTTACATACCTGAAATACCTTAATCCTGGTATTGAACCACGATTCGTGCAAAAAAGGATCATGCACTTTTTTCTACCGTTCTTGAGACACAAGTCGCTTACAATAACAAAAAAGTTTTATACCTATAAATTCGCACCCAAAACTTAAAAATAATATCCACAATCACACACGAAACATCCGAACGAATACAACGTAAAAAAAGATGGAAACGCCTACAACTTACAACCTAACAAAAAAAAAATGCCTAAAGTAAAGTTTTATAAATATTAACACCCAAAACTTGGAAATTATAACCACACACCAATGAACGAAATAAAAGATGGCAAATAAGAATACAAAATGGCAAGCCGGTTCTGTTCAAGAGATCTTGGGTTCTGTTTGAAATCGTGTGGGGTGCCTAATTTTTTTCCTACTACGCAAGCGCCACGGCCCCCAACTCAGGTTATTTTGAATCGCACGATGTAAAAACAAAATCCAATACGAAAAATAATTAGGTATGATACGTTTTGTCTGTCGTCCGTTATTAATTGGCTACCAAGTCCACGAATGAAGCCGTCCATTGTAAAATTCGGGGTAGAATAGTTAATTAGATTTAAATTCAGAGTAACGAAAAGCCAAAAGTAACGAGTCTTTTATAACATTAGGACTCGTTACTTTTAGAGATCACATAGCAATGCTTACTTTGTAACGAGTCCTTATTTATTTTACATCACTGGGTGTGTCACTCCAGAGTGGTCGGTTGTCTCGTTCGAGAACCCATAAGAGCTGCTCGGGTGACGCTCGAATTAACCCACTCCATACTCTGGGTTAGAAATATCACACACACCCATGATACAACTATCCAAGGTATGATATCAACAGGGTGCGCAGTGGATTGTGACGTCACATTGTGACGATTTTTTAAATTGAATTATACGGCAAAGCGTAGTTTACTTAATTAAAAGGCAATTTCATATGAAACTTTTAACAAATTTATTTCAAATCATATTAGCATTAGAATTTGTACTGTGACTGAAATATTGAAACATTCATTTTAGATTGATTACTGTGATCATGAAAAACTTATAGGTTATTGTTTTTTCATTTTTCTTTGATACGAAAATACGAAAATACATCCTACATCTGATACGAAAATACATCCTACATCTAAAAAATGACATTTTTGCCTTATCGGAATATGATACCGAACTTAAACAACGGAGAATATCGCAATATGGCCGTTTTTAAGCCCAAGGTGTCATCACGAAAACCTGCGCGGTATCATATCTTCTGTAGTTTTAAATTATAACCTTATATTTTTTAAAATTTCTATTTAACTTGCAAGTTGTTGGGGTTGAAATTTTACATAGTGATTCAGCGGCGGCGCCGGGGTGGGCATCGGCCTACCCTAGAAACATGAGTGCCCACCTAAAATTGATGGATTCGGTATTGTAATGGAATATCCGGAGGGAAGCGGACTTGGCTATGAAAGCTATGATAAGAAAAGAGTGGCGTTGTATGTTATTTTAAAGAGAACGATGACCTTTTTTTATTATTATAGAGCGTGGGGGAGGCGGCGAACTTTTTTTTTAGAAGTCACATTTAAAAATCAGCGGTGATTCAGTTCCGATTTTAAAAAAACCAAGCGTTAAATGAAATGTACATTTGAAGAAAAATATTCAACAAAAACAAGTACAAGAAATTAACTATAATTTAAAAAACAGGTTTTATTTAAATGCGCTAAAAACAAATATGAACTTTGAAGTAAATCAAACCCACCATTTTGTTACATTATAAAATTTTTTTATTATAAAAGCTTGTCGCGAGACATGTTGACACAGGTCATTTTCAATTTAATTTATAAGAAATATAGACATAGATTTAGTCTCGCGACAAACTTTTATATCATACAATCTTATTAGGGAATTATTGGAAAGGCCTTCTTATAGTCATTCTTAAAATGACAGCTAAGCATGCGCACTAAAAAATATTTAATATGGGAACCATAATAAAATACTGCCTTCCCCTATTTACGACTAGTTACCGTAAGTAAAATAACGTTTCCTTATTTCCCTTATTCGAAAAACCAAACCCTAAAAACAGATGGTTGCATTATAATCTTATATATCTATTTTTAAATACAATCACTTAACAAAGGTACCAAACAGAATTTACATCACAAAAAAAATAGGTTAAAAATAACGCTGTCGTACAAACGAAAGCGTTCCCTTATTAGTACTGACGTAAAAATTATCTTTTCAATAATTCCCTATTGTAACAAAAAATGGGTTTGATTTACTTCAAAGTTCATTTTCTTCTTAAACTCATTCCAATAAAAGCATTTTTTTTAAATACTAGTTTATTTAAAAGTACATTGTTCTGTAAAATTACCGAATTTGTTTGTTGTGCTTTGCAGTGTAATAAGTAAGGAATACGGTAAGTTTTACAAATTTTATCATAATATTATTTATGGTTATTTTATTAAATACATTTTTTACGTTTTTGTTCTTAAATTGCCGACTTTATTAAAAAAATTGAAAAGCGATTAGCACACTCATAAGCACATAAAGTCAACAAAAAGATAGATTTGACTGTTAAATTTTTTAATGAGACTGGAGTGACGTTTTAGAACATAATAATGTAATAATTGATAAAGAAGACGATAAAGACTTTTTTTTAGAAGTCAGTTTGGACAAGAGGGGAGTTTCATACATCTGATCACGTTTACGTATGGAGCGCGGGAGAGGCGGAACCTTATGTTTTTTAGAAGTCAGTGTGCGCGGGGGAGGCCGAACTTTATTAATATATTTATAGAAGGCAGTTTGGACGTTGAGGAGTTTTACACACAGGATAGGTCACGTTTTTTTTTTGTTTTTTTTAAACTCAGTTTGGAACCGGAAAACGTTTTTTAATTTCTAGAATGCTGTTACTATTTTGGTAAATATGTTACCTACGTTTTTTTAAGCAAATCTGTAACGACTGACAAAATGTTTGTGACAACACTAAGTTTGCCCTTGTCGATCACTCTCGCCACTCGAAAAATCTTATGGCGCATGGTCTAGTATACAGTGAAACGCAAGTTTTGATCACAGCTTTTATGTGGTGAAATTAACAACATACAAACAGTTTAAAAATCAGTGGCGGTGCTAGGTGTGCAGGGTGGGCGCTGGCCCACCTTAAAAAGATGAGTGCCCACCCAAAATCAAGGGATTAAGTTTCGGGGAGGGAAGGTTTTTTTTTAGAAGTGAGTACCTAGTAACAATTGATTGGAAAATAGTGCCCAGACACCTTACGACAAGGGAGGACTTTTTTAGAAGTCACTTTTTATTTTGGCAGTGCCCACCTTAATTCATGGGACCCGCGTGTGCCCACCCATTGCGAATTTCCTAGCGCCGCCGCTGTTAAATCTCGTTTAAATTAATTAACAGCAGATTTTATTGATTTCACGTTTGACACGTGTTGACAATTTTGATAAAAAGCTAAGAATGTCTCTCCAGTGCCAAAACACAAAAAAATTAAAATAATCATATTATTTGTGATATATACTTTTTGGCTCTTGTAAGTACTTTATTTGTTTCTGCCACCACAGAGTAAGTTATGTTTGCTATATATTTTGAAAAATGTTCTAGGGCAGTTATACTCAACCTGCGGTCTGCCGAGCTTTTGTGAGTGGCCCACCAATTTTCCGACTATGATAACGGCTACTGAGGGCCGTATCGATATTTCGAAGAAAACTGTTTTAACTTATATAACTGCACTTTCAGACGAACTTCAAAAAAGGTTCCAAGATTTAAGGAAAATAGAAAAATGTGTATTGCTTGTAGAAAACCCATGGCATCTGGAAACGACGACCATCTCACAGCTAACTTCATCAGTTTTAAATTGTAATAATGCAGAGTTGTTCGATGAGTTCATCGATTTCAAAAACGATACCAACCTACTGTTTAAAGGAAAAAGGGGAATAAGTGGAATTTTGGAGCATTGTCCCGCAAAAATATAAAACGGTTCAAAAAAGTGCCCAAATTCTATTACCACCTTTTGGATCTACATGTTTGCAAATCGTCGTTTTCGCGAATGAAATACGCAAGAAAATGTGTACAGAAACAAACTTACGAACTCAAATTTGCATTGTGTAATAAGGTTGTCATGCAGCACCAAGCCCGATTTTAACCGAGTTTTGAAAAAGTGTTCACAATTTTAGAAATCTCATTAAAACTAAAATTTGGGATTATAAAAGCTCTTTCCAAATTTTGTCAACCTTACATTATAATACTTTATTATAAGATCATCTTTCTTTGTTATTAAGATAAACCATTGAATTAAATTACTTTTTTAATTAACACCTAAATAAATTTCTGTTGTGGCCCGCCGCACCTTTACTAAAACGTCTACGTGGCCCCTATAGAAAAAAGGTTGAGTATGGCTGTTCTAGGGTATATGGGATCCATGCATTTCACAGAAGACGAAATGCGGAAACAGCGTATACGTAGCGAAACCTAAATTATGGATGTGATTGGTCAACATTATTTTTTCAATGACATCCAAAATTTAAGTTCCGGTATGTCCGAGTATGTCGGCGGATTCGCCATTATTGTTAGATTTGTCTGCGTCGACTCATATGATGGGCTCTTTAAACCAACAGACTTGTCACTAAAGCAGTATATTCTGACAAATGCTTGCTCACTGACTATATAATAATAACAGTCTGGTTTTATATTTTGTCGCTTTTGTCTTTTTAAGGGAAATGTATACCTCTCAGTCTCCCTGAATCGGGCCTTACAAAGCGTGGGTCTCCCGGGTTTCATATAATTTCTCCCGGAAATCCAGTTTACAAAAAAAGTTATATTATTAAGAAGAGAGATATGCGACACAGCCAATCTAGAAATCCTCTCCTATCTTTCAGTGGATAAACCAGTTCAAGTAAGCTTAAAATATAGGCTTTAATAAGAATAAAAACAAAATATTTCATCTCTGAATCATCGCGATTGTATTGGTCGGCTTCTGAGCTGTTCTACTGACGATGCTTTTAGGCAACATTAAAAAAAAATGATAATATTTTTCTTGGCTACATATACATAAAAAACAAAATAGCTTTATCTAGAATATATTACTGTTAAATGTGTATATCAATTAAAAATTTGGTGAAGAGCGACTTACCAGACATGCCGTTTAAGGATCCAAACCTTTTCTTCCCAGAAAGATGTGCCCGATGTTATAAGATAAACACTGGTCATACCGTGTTTTGACAAGAATTGTAACAACACTTGAACCTTGTTTTATCAGGGGTTAAAGTGCTGCAGTTAATGCAATGTCAATCACTAGTTAATAATAGGGCAACGAACGAAATTTCTTCGGTTAACGAAAAGTATTTTTAAAAATTTCTGTAAATCTTCAAGTTTCTAAGTTAGGTACCTAAGTATATTTTTTTTATACAGGGTGTTCCTTAATTACATGCTAATATTTAAGGGTGTGATTTCTCAAGTCATTTTATGAAGAAAAGTTCATATAAACCTATGTCTAAACGGCTTACATTTTTTGCTATTTGAATTTTATTTTTTTACTGCGTTTTTTGTAATATCTCCGAAAATACTTTAGATAATATTTTCAATTATGGCATGTGCTAATAGGACATAAAACCACATGTTTTAGTTATAAAAGTTATTTTTTTGTCCCATCAGTGGCTTCCCTGCAAACATGCCCTGATATTTTTTAGAAAAAAAGTGGTACGCCACTGACATTTTTCCATGTGGATATTATTTCTGATTAGCCTGATCAATTCAGCATAAAAATGGTCTCTTGCGTTTTTATATTCGGGCACACCGTTCTTAATTAAAATAATTAAATTAAATTAGACAGGCGGAAGTGAAGATGGTCATTTCCAACAATTTTTATAAAACTAAATTTTTCATTATCTAATGTTAATAATGATAATAATAAATAGTAGAGCTAATTTATTTTAATTAAGAACGGCGTGCCTGAGGAGAAAGACGCAAGAGACCATTTTTATGTAGAATTGACCAGACTAATCAGAAATAATATCCACATGAAAAAATATCAGTGGCGTCCCACTTTTTTTCTAAAAAATATATAATCGCTTACTTTTAAAAATTATTCTATTGGCGATAACGCTAAAACGAACGGAGATATCGAGCTGCGGTTTTAATATTTGTTCTAGCAAATTTAATCTACTTTTCGATTATGGTAACATAATTATACCGTATGATTTATTTTTTCGGAGTAAAATAAAAAAATGTGTTATTATTACAAATTGCGCCCTCTAGCTTTTTTTTTGAGAACTATTATGGACAACTTAATACGATTGGTGAAAGTGCATACATTTCTCTTCCAAACAGTCTTTAGTTTGCTAAAATCGGATAAGTCGTTTATAAGTTACAGCGATTTAACTGATTACACATTCAACCGCTTCCCCCCCTTTTATTAAAGTCGGTACGCCAATGAGCATAAGACCAAAATGATGCATAATTGTCCAAGCTTTTCAATGGTGTTATCAAAGATATACCTTAATGTGGAATTTTCGGAGATATGTAAACTTTTAAAATTTACTTTTCAATTACGCCCTTTTGCGGCAAAATGCGGAACTTAAGAATTATTTCCAGGATTTTCTCATGACCACTTTAGTTATAATTTTTTTTTCCGGAGTTTCTATGCCCAGTAGTTTCCGAGTACAATATCGATTATTTTGATACTTTTATTAGTCAAATCATTTGATGACAAAGATATTTTATGAAACATTAACCGTTAATGAATTCGACCGCGCTAAAATTGTTAAAGTGTTAAATTGCCGTTCCTCTTGATCCAAATGACACAACACAAAACGAAGCATATTAATAATTTTTTTTACCAATGGAAAGGTGGTATATGTATGAGTGTAGGACTGTAGGCAAGTTATTTTCATGCTGAAAAAACATTCGGAGAAAAGATATAAGCCAATGAAAACTCTACCCAGCAAACACAACAGTGGCGGAAAAGGGTCGGCCGATATCGGACATCAGCGGATTGGCACCTAATGATAATGGCGCCTGCTATACCACTGCTAGTCTCTCGCGCGATCACGATAATCGCTTCACATCGTTCTTAAAGGGTATCTTTCCGCTAACGCAATCGCGCTGCTTAAAACCATAATCCTATACGCGTACGTTTTGCAGCCACGAACCCGCCTAGGGTTGGCAGCCGCCTTTTAGCTGCTGTTCCGTGACTGATTTCACGCTTAGCACATTCGATTTTGAATTTCCCGCACTGTCACTTGTCAGTCCCAGTCGTGTAATATTAATGGCAATGGCGGTTTGGTTATTTTAAGACGGCGTGCTTAGAAAAACGTTTTTTTTCGATTTTTTTTTATCCTTTTTCCGGTTTGTGGTGCAATGGAGGGAGAAATGGAGGAACCGTAAGTAAATGTTTAAATAATAATAATAATGGCTAGTAACAGACAGAAAAGACGGGTTTTGGCTCAACAAGTTAATGACATTCTAGGGGATTGCTCTGCACCAAAAAAAATTCGGTGTAACGATGAAAATACTATTATGTCCAAGAAATAAAAAGTGAGGTGAAGAAGATGAATGCAACTGACCAAGTGCAGAAGAAAAACGAATTCCAAAACTTACAAGAGGAACTAAATTTTTTGAGTTATGAGAGAGATTTCGATGAAAAATTGAGGGATAATATGAAGTATTTTGACATGATGGTAAGTATTTCCAGTTTTCACATGTAAACCTGAAATGTAATATAAATGATTTAATTTAAACAGCTATTATTTGTGCTATTACTTGATCCTATTTCTTCTTCAAAATTTAAAAATGTTATAAAACACAAAAAATTAACCTTTGATACATTTTGTGTTTTTCGGACACCACATTATGAAAATAATTTCAAAATGTAGGTACCTTCATCCTGAAATGTTTCTTTAAAACTTTATATGATCTGTCTGTCTTATCTTGCAGCAGACAACTCTGGTTCTTCTTGGAGGTAGAGATTTATCTGAGTGCACCAGAAAAATATTAAATGCCATTATGGGGCCAGATTTATCCTTAAAAGTTAATTGGATTGGGGCTAATTTAAAAGGAAGTTTTCAAAAAGCTAAGAATCTTCTGAGGCTAATCTACGGTATGTTTGTTTTACTTTTTGTCGTTGTTTATTGTATTCACAAAACAATTTTAATTTAGAAAACAGAATATATTCTAAGAAATTTGAAGTCATTTTACTATTTATTGCTTTTCTGTCAATATTCTTATTTATAGGCACCATAAGGAGAAATACTTCGTGTTCCTCCGCAACAAACGCCGAAATTGAAAAAGTGATAAAAACCTGGCTAAAAAACTCTGCTGACAGGGAGGGTGGACGAAACCATCGACGAAAATGCGGTATAACTGAACAAAACTGAAATAGATAAAACAAAAGTTTATAGGTATTCTATTTATAGCAACAAACCTTAGTGAATTGGATGAGGTACATACTTCATTTCATTGCATTCATTTTATTTTAATTTAGAAAAAATATTTTAGTTATTTTTAAATCCGTTTTCTTTTTTTGCGGTTCAGGTTGTCCAAACAATGAAAACATTGGATATAAATTAAAACAAGCATTTTAAAATAAAACAGAATTTGTATAATGAGCATTATGCTGCTTTTTCTAAAAGAAAATTAAGTTGTCTATAAAATTTATTCTTTTTTAAATTAAAATGCATGTTATTTGATCAGCCTGACCACCAATAATCTTGTTTATTTTAACACTTTAAAAAAATTTTCTTGAGGGAGCAACACTAAAACTTCAAAAAAAAAATTGTTCCTACTTTTATATACAGGGTGGCTACTATTTAATTGACCACCATGGGTATCTTTTAAACGTTAAGTCCTACAAGTTGATTAAATTAGAGAAAATACGCCACTTTTAAAGCTCTCTTAAGATCCAGTTACCGCGATGCCAAAATGTTTTTATTTCCTGAGATACAGGGTGGTTTGTTAAAAACGTCTAGAATTAGTTTCTTTATTAGCTCGAATGATTTCAATTTTAAGAAAATGTTCTTCAATTAAAATCTTTGTATTATTTTCTTCTCTACAAAATGGCGTTATTACCTTTTTTATATGTCTTGGTATATCTGAGATATCATGGTCAACTTCATTTTTTTAAATACGGACCTGGGCATTTTAATTTTATTTTTAAAAGTACATTTTACCATAAATGCCATGATGTACGTTATCAGGAAATTTTTTGAAATATTCTCAGTACGCCTATGGTTTCTCCAAATATTTTAATTTTTGCTTTGGAATAAAATTAAATTAAAATAGAAACCCCAAAAAAAATAATATTTTAAAAACCCATAGGCGTACTGAGAATATTTCAAAAAATTTCCTGATAATGTATAATTTGTGTTGAAACTTACATCATTGTATTTGGGCTAAAATGTGCTTTCAAAAATAAAAAGTCCAGGTCCGGATTTAAAAAAACAAAGTTTACCATGATATCTTGGACATAACAAGTGATATAAAAAAGGTAATAACGCCATTTTGTAGAGAAGAAAATAATACAAACATTTTATTTTAAGAATATTTTCCTAAACTTGAAATCTTTCGAGCTATTAAAGGAATAAATTTTAGACGTTTTTAACAAATCACCCTGTATCTCAGGAAGTAAAAATAATTTGGCAATGTGGTAAGTGGATCTTAAGTGCCACATTTTCTCTAATTTAACCAACTTAGGAGTTGCCGTTTAGAAGTTACCCATTGTGGTCAATTAAATAGTAGCCACCCTGTATATACATACTTACTTTACTGAGTGTTACTGACCAATTGATGTCTTATGTTTACCTCATAAAGACCAAAGAAACTTTTCATAAGTATAAGCATAAGTTAATAGAATCTTATATAATATTAGGTTTAGCGCTCTAGTGCTGTTCTTGTTTTTTTATATTCTATAATACATACTCTGTAAGCAAATTAGTAACTTGTTCAAGTTCAAATATGGGAAACTAAAAGAATACCTATATATATTTTTTAAAATGTTGGTATATATGTATATCTGTTATTATGAATTTAGACTTTTTTAAATTAAAAACTATAAAATATTCGGTCGTTTAAATATTAATCACTCCCATATTTACCTTTTGGCACAACACAAATATTGTATTTCAGAAGCTAGACATTCAATCAATAATCGTAAAAATTAGTTTTTTTTGCATCACCCAACTTGCCTGATTAGTCGACCTGTATCATATTATTTTTTGTCAAAATCCAAGTTTTATGTATAACCTTATATAATGTCTGCTTTTTTTACATTTAGCAATATTTACATTCTGATAATTTTCAGTGTTTTTCAGGCAGTGTATCTTATCTCTTATCAATCTTATGAGACTAATGTCGAGACCCCCATTGGAGAATATAGGGTCAGAGCCCTATATTCTCCAATGGGGGGTCTCCTCTAGCGAAACGAGTGCGCTACGCCAGGGCGCATGAGGAGTTGTTCCGCCTTCAAGGCGCTTTAAAAACGCGTTTAAAGCGGCAGGTATGCCACCAGCGTTACACTGGCGGGTCATCGCAGGTATGTTAAAAAGATGTCTGAGATCCGTCCAGCGGCCGACTGACGCCCAGCCGGTCATGGGCGTACTGCATTCCGCGGCGCCTACCGCGTCTGGAGCGCTAGTGCGCTTTCTCAAAGGCGGCCTCGAAACGTCGGTGTTTCTTTGGCGCTGTGTTTGTTGGGTAAGAATAGTTACTAAAGTTTATTGTGTTGTAAGAAATATTGAAAATTTAAAAAGTTTCTAAAAATACATTAATAATACAATATAGCGAAGTCTCCGTTATACTACAGGTAAATACACTTATTTTTATTCCAATAATATCACATTCTTGTTTGTCAAATTAACCCAACAAACACAGCGCCAAAGAAACACCGACGTTTCGAGGCCGCCTTTGAGAAAGCGCACTAGCGCTCCAGACGCGGAAGGCGCCGCGGAATGCAGTACGCCCATGACCGGCTGGGCGTCAGTCGGCCGCTGGGCGGATCTCAGACATCTTTTTAACATACCTGCGATGACCCGCCAGTGTAACGCTGGTGGCATACCTGCCGCTTTAAACGCGTTTTTAAAGCGCCTTGAAGGCGGAACAACTCCTCATGCGCCCTGGCGTAGCGCACTCGTTTCGCTAGAGGAGACCCCCCATTGGAGAATATAGGGCTCTGACCCTATATTCTCCAATGGGGGTCTCGACATTAGTCTTATAAGATTGATAAGAGATAAGAGGCAGTATACACTGCCTGAAAAACACTGAAAATTATCAGAATGTAAATATTGCTAAATGTAAAAAAAGCAGACATTATATAAGGTTATACATAAAACTTGGATTTTGACAAAAAATAATATGATACAGGTCGACTAATCAGGCAAGTTGGGTGATGCAAAAAAAACTAATTTTTACGATTATTGATTGAATGTCTAGTTTCTGAAATACAATATTTGTGTTGTGCCAAAAGGTAAATATGGGAGTGATTAATATTTAAACGACCGAATATTTTATACAGTTTTTAATTTAAAAAAGTCTAAATTCATAATAACAGATATACATATATACCAACATTTTAAAAAATATATATAGGTATTCTTTTAGTTTCCCATATTTGAACTAGAACAAGTTACTAATTTGCTTACAGAGTATGTATTATAAAATATAAAAAAACAAGAACAGCACTAGAGCGCTAAACCTAATATTATATAAGATTCTATTAACTTATGCTTATACTTATGAAAAGTTTCTTTGGTCTTTATGAGGTAAACATAAGACATCAATTGATCAGTAACACTCAGTAAAGTAAGTATGTATATACAGGGTGGCTACTATTTAATTGACCACAATGGGTAACTTCTAAACGGCAACTCCTACGAAGTTGGTTAAATTAGAGAAAATGTGGCACTTAAGATCCACTTACCACATTGCCAAATTATTTTTACTTCCTGAGATACAGGGTGATTTGTTAAAAACGTCTAAAATTTATTCTTTTAATAGAGCTCGAAAGATTTCAAGTTTAGGAAAATATTCTTCAAATAAAATGTTTGTATTATTTTCTTCTCTACAAAATGGCGTTATTACCTTTTTATATCACTTGTTATGTCCAAGATATCATGGTAAACTTTGTTTTTTTAAATCCGGACCTGGACTTTTTATTTTTGAAAGCACATTTTAGCCCAAATACAATGATGTAAGTTTCGACACAAATTAAATTATACATTATCAGGAAATTTTTTGAAATATTCTCAGTACGCCTATGGGTTTTTAAAATATTATTTTTTTTTGGGGTTTCTATTTTAATTTAATTTTATTCCAAAGCAAAAATTAAAATATTTGGAGAAACCATAGGCGTACTGAGAATATTTCAAAAAATTTCCTGATAACGTACATCATGGCATTTATGGTAAAATGTACTTTCAAAAATAAAATTAAAATGCCCAGGTCCGTATTTAAAAAAATGAAGTTGACCATGATATCTCAGATATACCAAGACATATAAAAAAGGTAATAACGCCATTTTGTAGAGAAGAAAATAATACAAAGATTTTAATTGAAGAACATTTTCTTAAAATTGAAATCATTCGAGCTAATAAAGAAACTAATTCTAGACGTTTTTAACAAACCACCCGGTATCTCAGGAAATAAAAACATTTTGGCATCGCGGTAACTGGATCTTAAGAGAGCTTTAAAAGTGGCGTATTTTCTCTAATTTAATCAACTTGTAGAACTTACCGTTTAAAAGATACCCATGGTGGTCAATTAAATAGTAGCCACCCTGTATATAAAAGTAGGAACAATTTTTTTTTTGAAGTTTTAGTGTTGCTCCCTCAAGAAATTTTTTTTAAAGTGTTAAAATAAACAAGATTATTGGTGGTCAGGCTGATCAAATAACATGCATTTTAATTTAAAAAAGAATAAATTTTATAGACAACTTAATTTTCTTTTAGAAAAAGCAGCATAATGCTCATTATACAAATTCTGTTTTATTTTAAAATGCTTGTTTTAATTTATATCCAATGTTTTCATTGTTTGGACAACCTGAACCGCAAAAAAAGAAAACGGATTTAAAAATAACTAAAATATTTTTTCTAAATTAAAATAAAATGAATGCAATGAAATGAAGTATGTACCTCATCCAATTCACTAAGGTTTGTTGCTATAAATAGAATACCTATAAACTTTTGTTTTATCTATTTCAGTTTTGTTCAGTTATACCGCATTTTCGTCGATGGTTTCGTCCACCCTCCCTGTCAGCAGAGTTTTTTAGCCAGGTTTTTATCACTTTTTCAATTTCGGCGTTTGTTGCGGAGGAACACGAAGTATTTCTCCTTATGGTGCCTATAAATAAGAATATTGACAGAAAAGCAATAAATAGTAAAATGACTTCAAATTTCTTAGAATATATTCTGTTTTCTAAATTAAAATTGTTTTGTGAATACAATAAACAACGACAAAAAGTAAAACAAACATACCGTAGATTAGCCTCAGAAGATTCTTAGCTTTTTGAAAACTTCCTTTTAAATTAGCCCCAATCCAATTAACTTTTAAGGATAAATCTGGCCCCATAATGGCATTTAATATTTTTCTGGTGCACTCAGATAAATCTCTACCTCCAAGAAGAACCAGAGTTGTCTGCTGCAAGATAAGACAGACAGATCATATAAAGTTTTAAAGAAACATTTCAGGATGAAGGTACCTACATTTTGAAATTATTTTCATAATGTGGTGTCCGAAAAACACAAAATGTATCAAAGGTTAATTTTTTGTGTTTTATAACATTTTTAAATTTTGAAGAAGAAATAGGATCAAGTAATAGCACAAATAATAGCTGTTTAAATTAAATCATTTATATTACATTTCAGGTTTACATGTGAAAACTGGAAATACTTACCATCATGTCAAAATACTTCATATTATCCCTCAATTTTTCATCGAAATCTCTCTCATAACTCAAAAAATTTAGTTCCTCTTGTAAGTTTTGGAATTCGTTTTTCTTCTGCACTTGGTCAGTTGCATTCATCTTCTTCACCTCACTTTTTATTTCTTGGACATAATAGTATTTTCATCGTTACACCGAATTTTTTTTGGTGCAGAGCAATCCCCTAGAATGTCATTAACTTGTTGAGCCAAAACCCGTCTTTTCTGTCTGTTACTAGCCATTATTATTATTATTTAAACATTTACTTACGGTTCCTCCATTTCTCCCTCCATTGCACCACAAACCGGAAAAAGGATAAAAAAAAATCGAAAAAAAACGTTTTTCTAAGCACGCCGTCTTAAAATAACCAAACCGCCATTGCCATTAATATTACACGACTGGGACTGACAAGTGACAGTGCGGGAAATTCAAAATCGAATGTGCTAAGCGTGAAATCAGTCACGGAACAGCAGCTAAAAGGCGGCTGCCAACCCTAGGCGGGTTCGTGGCTGCAAAACGTACGCGTATAGGATTATGGTTTTAAGCAGCGCGATTGCGGTAGCGGAAAGATACCCTTTAAGAACGATGTGAAGCGATTATCGTGATCGCGCGAGAGACTAGCAGTGGTATAGCAGGCGCCATTATCATTAGGTGCCAATCCGCTGATGTCCGATAGCGGCCGACCCTTTTCCGCCACTGTGTTTGCTGGGAAAGGACATAATTTAAAAAAATAAAAATAAATACATATCTCTTTATTGAAATATTTAATAGCATGTAATAAGAATGATTCACTCAGTTTTCTTGTGAAAATTAAAATATCCTCAACGGGCAATTATGCCAATATTGCATTAAAATTAAGATAATACAGTCGTATAAGTGCGAAAACTGTTACTTTTCGCACAAGGCTGCAACGCGAACTAAACTTCACGAGCTATATTTTAAATTTGCAAAAGAGACTATGATTTGTATATAACATTTCACTACTAAGTGTGAGGAGAACATTTCGCATCAAAATAATTAATAATATTTTTTTTAAATACAAACAAAATGTAAAAAATTTTATGGAAGAAAAACTCAACATTAAACAACAAATCAAATCATCACACAGTTTGGTATAAAAAAGGTGCTTTTCGCATGGTCATAGAGTCCGACCAAAATCAGAATGATATATTAAATTTATATTGAAATCGTCAGTAATTGCACCACTATACTGGCCTTGATATATATCTTCGCGTATCGCCCAACTCGTGGCTGTCCCTTTTATGTTCTTGGTCGGACTCTAGAATCATAAATTAACTTAAACTTAACCGTAAAAATACAACATAATATTAAACTTTTAGTGGTAAAAAAAAGTAGAGCTAATCCTAATTTTGATTAAAATTAAACATCCGTATTCACTAAAAGTTTTGAATAAAAAATCATCATTAGTCGACAGTTTTGTGTTAAAAATTACGTGTCAGAATCAGTCAACTAAAGACTTGTTTTTTAATTTTTTTTTTGGTTTTCTTTAACTTATAAATAAAAAATATTTTAGTATGTACTAATTTCTTTAACAGAACTAAAAAAATATTTTTGCAACAAAATGGGATAAAAATTATTTACCAATAAAACAGATCAATTGCAAAACATAAAATGAAAACGAAAGTGGCACATGGCATTTATTTTAAAACAACGACGTGGTGAGAGTAGTACTGGAAAACTGTTGTTGGATTGCACAAAGATTTTAAGTTACCAGGCAACTTTGACTGTGACATAGACGACATTAGCAAACAGTTTACTTACACTTAAAGGTGTATGAATAGTCATCAAGAACTGAACTAACCGTGCCATTCGATTACAACGAGAGACATATATGCCAATATCATTTATGTATGTCACAGTCAGAATTGCTTGATTCATTAATTATTTTCAAACCTGACATAAAGACCTTATTATTTCCATGGTCGAAATTTAACCTTTTTAGTGAATAACGGAGAAAATGTTTTTAAAAAACTTATCTCTTATATAGGTACATAATAATATATCATTTTCTTTCATATAACAAAAAGTTGAAAATGAGGCACATATCACATATATAATTGATGACGTATTTAACCAGGCATAGGTAAATTCAACAACAATAATCCTTTAAGGAATGACTATATAGATAATCCTAGAATTAACTTGCACACCAAGTCGTACTTGGGGTTTTCCTCGTAAATCTTCAGGTACCAATGTTGGTACATTATCGATAATGATAATAATTAATAATAATCAGAAATTTGGCCAAATGTTACACTGAGAAAATATCAATCAAAAACATTTTAGTGATGTATTTTTGGCTATCCCAGGTAAAATATTTGCCAATGTTGCAAATTGACTTTTTGTAGCAGTAAAATAGGTAATAGTTATTATGAATATTAAAAAATTTAAACATTGACTAAATCTATATGAACAAAGACAATTAGGAAATATTGACTGTAACCATTTTTTTAAATGTTTTCAACTTTTGTGAACATGTATATTGTACATATTAAGAACTTTTCCTGTTTTGTAATTACAAATATAGAATAGGATTGTATATTTTTTGTCTACATTTTTAATACAAATTTATTTAAATCCAATTTTATTTAGGACACAAACTAAAATTATATTGGTTCAATGTGAAAATTACCTTTAAAATTTTAAGTACTCTTATAAGGTTAGTGTGCAATTTACCTGATGGGTTAAGGGTGCAGGAAGTCTTATGTGGAATTATTTACCAACGCCCGTCTAACCAAACAAAGTAGGTACTCTATAATGTTATAAAGTGACCTAAGATGGATGGTACATCTTTGTTGCTACTTAAAATAGGGTTATTAATAAAGTAAACTCACCACTAGATAAAGTATTATAATCATCCTTTGGTAGTGAGGACAGAAACAAAAGTACTCTATTTAGTGGATGAAATGATGGCATTTCGGTAGGATACATTTAAAAAAAATATGAATACATTTTCCTCTGGCGCAAATAAAATACGACATCGCTAGTATGAAAAATGGCAAAACACTGTGTTTTGCTATTTTATAAATATTATAATAATAAACATAAACTTATTCTCTATTTAAAGCCAAATATTTATTTCTGCTAGTCGAAGAATGATATCATTTTATCTGGTAATTATTAATATGTATATCCATGTGGAACTATACGAACCAGTCTATATGGTAGGAGAGCTAAAAAAAATATTTTTTAATTACATAAGGAAATAAAAGTCATTGCAAAGTCCTTTCAACGTATAGAGCATAATGGTGGTACTATACTATAATATTTTTACTTCATGAAAAATCTAATGAGCAGCATGTTCAAATGGGCGTAGCCACAGTGAAGGCGCTAGCCCCGCCCTGGCTGACTCATGACATGACCTCATGTCAAAAGCAATAGTGTGACCAATCTTATATTGGTGAGACACTAAGACCAGTCATATATACTCACAAACTAATAATTACTTTTTACTCTGACACGATTTCCATAACAGTTTGTCATAGCCTACTATGCAAAATAATATTGTGTTGGAGGAAGTCGAAAGTTTTATTTTGGTTAAAATGAGCCCCAAATGAAACAAAAATAGGGGAAAAAAGTATCAAACTGCATGAAACATGACTCTGGACAAATTATGAAATTTTTGACTATGAGGTCAATTTAAATCAGTCAAAATTAACTTTTTAAATTTATAATAATTTTAACTCTTTTGTATCTATGTATTGTCGCTGTATCGCCTAACCCAATTTTCCCCTTGCCGAGTATACGGGTCGATATTAATTTGATTATAGCCCCTTATTAGATTATCTGCCCCTGAGGTATGAGAATCCCCACCTCGAGAATATAAAGAGGGCGTCAGTGAGCGCCCTCTGGCGATCCGTACACTAGGGCCATCGATTTTTGAAAGCTGACGAAAACTAACTTCAGAGTCAGTCGCTATACTCGCGCCGCTTAGGCTGCGGCCAGCCATAGTTTTAAAACTGTTTTTTATTTGTCCAGGGATGCCAGGCAAATCGTTTATTTGCCGTAGATTAAACTAACAACGGCAACAGCGCTGTCGTCGGTTTGTTAGGAGTAGTCCCACCACCTTTTCCCCACTGACGGAATTGTCAGCAGTCCACTCAGGCGCAAAGAGAAAAAAAATGGCTTTTTTCGAAAAACAAAAAAAAATTTAAGGGATGAATTTAAATTATTTAAATAATTTTAAATTTTTGAAATTAAAATACGACTGTATTTGAGACTAGGGCGAGACCTAGTGCTTCCTCAAATAAGCGTTGCTTTAAATAAACTTGTCGTTGACTCGGGCACGTTCAACTAACCTACAAACACAATGCAAATGTTTGTGGTGAACAAGGAGGGCTAATTTTTATTTTAACTTTACTTATGGGTTTGTCCTGTCCTTTGTCACTAAAATTATTTAACGCCTTAAATAACCTGTATTTACAACATAACTTCCCTAACTTATGGAATACAATATAAATATCACCAATACAGGGATTATCAAAATCGAGGTTTATAAATATGTCAATTAAGTACTTAAGATATTACATTCGCGCACAGAAAAATAATCTTGATTATGCGAATTTCTTATTTCTTAATACACGAACTATATCGCTAAACTTAAATATCGCGCAATTTACATAAACTAAAAAATTCCGATGAAGATGTACTCTTGATACTTGAAGAAAATTTACAAAACTAGATGTAGTTTATAAGAAGGGCGTTTTTTATAGATAGGTTTATTTTTATACTACTTTCACCCGCCGTCGCTCTCAGTGCAGAGTCAACGTGGCTTCCGTAGTTTTCGAAATATTGCTATTCTGTTACACACACCTTTTTACCTAACTTTTTTCCAACGTTGTAAAGTTATACGAGCGTAGGTGTGATAAACTAGCATGACCCGCGCCCGAAAATCTATTTACTTCTTCGAAACGATGTGTTCGTTTTTTCTTGTTTCTTTGTTTCACTTCACAAATAACGCACTTTTGTGAAGGCTAGCGACTTTCTTTATTGATCCTAGGGATTCTCGACAGCCTACTAGAGATCATGAAGTAGTGCCCAAAGAAAACCAATAAAAAAAGCCACGCAACTTAAATAAATTAGAAAGCTGAAAAATATATAGGTGATATTTTGCAAAGCTAACCAATTTAAATAATTACGTTGTCGAACGCGGGGGCTTCAGGGTACGCACTGAAGGTTCTTCAGCTGATTGACTGGATCATCAGCTTCCTGTTGTTTCAAAGTTCCTGGTTCCAAGTTTTTTGCAGCAGTTATTATCGGTGTTGTAATTGACGTTTTCGTGGCCAAAACACCGCCGTGAGCTCTCTCTCTGCTGCTCGAGACCAACTGCCGTTTTTGGTCGTTGCTGGCACATGCTTCTCGGCGCGCAAATATCTTGGCCAATCGAATTATTTGTTGCTTCGTTGTCATGGTGAGGGGCGGGGCTAATTCTGAATTCCTTCTTAGTTAGGCCACCCGTCAAGCAACAGGCAAGCGTCGCGACGCTTTGAAGACGTCAGGCTCTAACAATGCTATCAGTTTTATACTTGTAATTGTCTTATTACTTGACCGATTTTTTCTCGGAAAAGTGTTGATATTACGACACTCCCCCACCTAGGCGTAAAAAGAGACCGTAAGTATCTTTTTACAAGATCTCGGGGAGGCCTTAGAAGTTTGGAAGGACCACTTCCCAGTATTCGTTAGTTTTTTTGAAGAAATCTCCCCACCAATTGCTGAACGCCGTAGGTCGATTGCCCAATGGTTTTAGGTTGGAGTTGAAAAAATATTGCGAACTAGTCAACCGTTTTCTCGTCAAAGGAGAAGTTGCGGCTGTTCCGGTGTGTATTCGTTTTTTTCTCGATATGGGTGCGGAATTGGTTGTTTCAGCTGATGTGGGAGGATCTTCTTGTGATGAAGTTTCCATAACCGTTATGATAGTTTCTATCCGGTTCACTAAATTTTTTCTAGACTGACGGAGCACAGCTAGTCCTAAGGTTTCGACTTGATCAACCTTTAGCAATTCCCTGGTCAGCAGTTCTTCAAGGAACTTGTTTTGCCGGGTGTCTGCCAATTTTCGTACCGCTTGTACTTGCCGGTCTAGTTTGTCAACATTGTGGTTTATACTTTCGAGTCGCCGCAGGCTTTCCTGTCCTTTAATTGGGACCTGCATATCTAGTTGTGTCGGTGCCGGTTCTTCAGCAGCGACGTCGCTTAGAGATCCCTCTTGATTGGGGAATTCATGCTCCGAGTCAGAACTGTCCGACTCATAGTCCATCTCCTGATCGAGGTTAACGTAATTTCCATTTCGGGCGGGTCGCAAATCATCAACATGTATATTGACTTGGTTATCGTTAACCAGGACTTCATATGTTGTATCACCGTTAATTTTAACTACCTCATGCGGCCCAGTCCAAGCCGGCGCGAAGGCTCCCGCAGCCCTTCTCCTGGCATTTACCAGATCGCCGACCTTGAATTGTACCGGTGGGGGAGTTGCTGCGTGATATTCGCGCCTTTGAAAATTTAGCTGCTTTTCGTATACTTGTTGTCGTGTTTGCACCCGTCGTCTTATACTTGGTTGTTTTCGGCTTTGTGCCCACTTCGTTTTCCATTCTCCTGGGCACGGGAGATCATAGCCAAGTATTATTGAAGCAGGGGTTTCGCCTGTGGCTCTATTTGCTCGGCTTCTGAGCACCTGTAGCGCTTTTGGTAAGCATTGCTCCCACAAGTTTTCCTTTCTGTTGTAAAGTAACACTCGTAGAACCTTTTTTAGCTCCTGTACCCTTCGTTCTACCGGGTTGGCCCGTTGATGATATATACTGGAGAATCGATGTTCAATAACCTTTTCTTCGCAGAAGGCACGTAGTCTATTGGCGATGAACACTTTACCGTTGTCTGTCACTAAGACGCGTGGGTTGCCGTAGCGAGCTATTATTTCTTTGTCCAGAAATTCGATGATATCCCGCGTTTTTACCTCAGGGAGTGCTTTTGCTTCGACCCACTTAGAGAACACGTCTTCTGCGATGATGATGTATTTATTTTTGGTACCTAGTGCTCCTGGGTATGGCCCTAGAACATCGATGCTAATCATCTCGAAGGGATGCTTTGGGCTACGAGCATGCATGGGGGCATGCCCTTGTCGTTGCTGTGTTTTGCAAACCGAGCAAATTATGCAGTTGGCTACATATTGTCTAATGTCCCGGTGCATGCAACTCCAGAAGTAACATTGGGCTATTTTTCGGCACGTTTCTTGTTCGCCTGGATGACTTTGATCCAGTGCGTCGTGGTACATATGGATTACGGAATCAGCTAGCTGGCGTGGAACTACTAATCGGTCACCATGCGGGTTACGTCGCCAAAGCAACTCGTTGCTGAGGACAAATTCGTTCATAGTTCGTCGTTCTTGATCGTTAGCCGGTTCTCGTTGTTCCAACGTGCCTAAAACAGCTTTCAGTTTACGGATGGTTTGGTTATGGTGTTGTGACCGGGCTATTTTTTCGTAGAGGTCGCCTACATTTTCGGCTACTACATCACAGCGCAGCAATTGTTCGGGGCTGGTTATATTTAGTGGAGGAACTAGCCTGTCGTTGTCCGGTTGCCCGTCGTAGGACATGTTCCCGGGATTTCGACTAAGAAAGTCAGGTAGTTCATTTTGTGTTCCGGGCACGTGTTGCAGTTCAAAGCTAAACTCTTGTAGCAACAAGGCCCAGCGAGTTAATTTTGCTCGTGAATCTTTGAATTTAGCTAGCCAGGTCAAGGACTTGCTGTCAGTGCGAACGATGAAACGCTTATCTTCAAGATAAGCTCTATACAATTTGACAGCCCAGACCAAGGCTAAACATTCCTGCTCATTCACATGATATTTCTTCTCCGTGTCATTAAATTTTGCGCTGGCAAAAGATACTATTCTCTTCTCGCCCTTTTCACCTTCTTGGTACAATACGGCGGACATGCCCATCATAGAGGCGTCCGTTTGTACAATGAAAATTTTACGGAAATCGGGGCGGCATAACTCACTTGCTTGAGCTATGGCGTTTTTGGTCAATAGATATGCCTCCTTTTGAGCCGGACCCCACCGGAATTTTCCCTGCGTTGTTCTTAGGGCGTCAGTGAGGGGTGCCGTTAGAGCGGCTAAATTGGGTACGAATTCGCGCACCCAATTGCATATGCCTAAAAAGGCCTGTAAGTTCTTTTTTGTGGCGGGCTCCTTAAAGTCTCTGATCTGGTCCAAATGCTTCTCTTGAGGTTGTACCATGTCCTTACTGATTCGGTAGCCAAGGTAGTCGATCTCCTGCTTAAATAGGTGACATTTTGTGGCACTAACTTTCAAGTTATGCATGGCTAGTCTTTCGAGAACCAACCGTAAATGTAGTAAATGGGACTCCTCGTCATCCGAGTATACAATGATGTCGTCTAGATATACCTGAACAAATTCCTGAATTTGACCGGCTAAGACTTCTGATGTCATTAATTTCTGGAACGTCGAGGGAGCCCCCTTTAGTCCGAAAGGCATTACGGTGAACTGGTACGTTGCCCCATCAGGGGTGGAGAACGCTGTGTATTGTTTGCTATTTTCCTCCATTGGGATTTGCCAATATCCACTCTTAAGATCCAATACTGAAAAAAACTTGGCTTGTGCAAGATTTTTTAACGCACTCTGTATCGACGGTAAGGTACTGCTTTCCTCGGTCGTAATGCCGTTAACTTCCCGGTAGTCCACACAAAACCGGGGCTCTTTATTTTCACGATAAACTAATACGGGGGGTGAGGAGTAGGCTGACTGAGTAGGCTCTATCACTCCAGCCTCTAGCATTTCTTGTATCTGTTGATACAGGACCCTCTTTCGTTCTGGGTGCATTGGATAGCATCTTCGATTAATTATCTTGTCCTTAGTTAATACAATTTTGTGTTCGGTGGTGCGAGTTGTTGGCTGTACTAGCCCAACTTCGAATACTTCAGCGAATTCAGCTAAAAGCGCCTGAAGTTTCCTGGGATTAGCCAGGTCTACTTCGGGAAGCTCAACTTTTGCCGATACATTTTTTCTGTTTCGTCGCCAGTATACTGTTTGTCTTTCTATATTTCCAACGTACAGGCAATTTCGTGAGTAATCGATGATTGCTCTTTCCTGCTGCAGAAACGGACTTCCTAGAATGACTTGGGTAGTAAGCCCTTTTACCACGTAGTAGTTTATGTTGTATATTTTGCTACTAATTTTCGTTGCTTGAATTGTCGTGCCTATCACTTGGGCATAGCTATTGTCTACGGCTAAGCCAATCTGTTGTTGCGTAGGGGACCACGAATCTTTTGGTAGGACGTCTTCTGACAACAGGTTTAAGTCCGCACCTGTGTCAATGAGAGCTTCATATTCGGCGCCCTTGATCATTGTTTTAATTGTTGGCCGTAGATTCGTAGTTACATGTATCGTGGGACATGTACTAATTTTATTTGAATTTTCATCCTTTTTTGTTGGGTCACCCACCTTCATTGAAGAGTGACCCTCACTTAGTTTTTTGACTCTTCGTCGACGTCTTCAGTCGTTATAACGTTTGCCCTCTCTGCACGTCTAGCAGAATTTTGTTGGTTTTTGTTTTCGAGCAAACGTTCTCGGGTATCACTGTTATTCTTGGGCTCAATTGCCCTTTTGGGGCAATGTTTATCCCAATGATTGCCTCTACAGAAACGACATGGACGCGGAGTAGTGGGCTGCTCTATTCTGGATGGTTTTTCCAGAGGCCATGCTTGTCTTTTTCCGGAGTGTTCCTTTTCATTTGTTCCTCTTTTTTCAACTACTTGCTCTGTCCTTAATTTAAGAGCTGGCTTATTTTCGGCCCTTAAGTCATCTTCCAAGAGGACTGCTAGCGTAGATAGCTCCTCAGTGTCAGCTATGTACGCGCATCTCATGCGAGATCTGATCATAGGCAGTAGTTGAGGGATTAGTAATTGAACGCACTCTCCTTCAGATCCTTCGGGCACTACCCTATTGAATAGCGCCCGCTTTTGTAGCACGAATGCTTCTGCTGTTTCATGATAGTCTTGTTTTCGTCCGTACAAGTCCGCTTTTATTTCTGCCAAAAGTGCAGGATTATTGTACCGGCGATTCAGGCGTCCGGCGAATTCACTATACGTGAAGGCGTATGCTTGCAATCCACGAAGCCACGTTTGCGCCGTGCCATACAAGCAATTGCAGGCTTGTCGAAACTTGTCTCGATCATCAGTAATTTTGTGCTTAATAAAATAAAGTTGTAACTCATGAAGAAACGCTACTGGATCTTCATGAGTGGCGCCACCAAATGTGGCCCTTAGAGGTGTGACTTGGGGCATTTTTAGCCCCCCCAAGGTCTCAGCTATGAGACTGAGATTTTGAGCTATTAAATATTGAGTGTCAATTATCTGATGATCTTCCTGTGTCTTTTCCGAAAGTTTAGTTTTTTCCAGCTTTGCTTGAGCCCTGTGAACCGGGTTAGCGAATGCGAACTTAGTTGGGTCCGCAGGTTTCTGTGCCTGCCCAAGCCTGCCAGAGGGGCAAGGGGCCTCTGACTGTTTATTGACTTTAGTCCCCACCAGGGATGCCATGTCGCTGTATCGCCTAACCCAATTTTCCCCTTGCCGAGTATACGGGTCGATATTAATTTGATTATAGCCCCTTATTAGATTATCTGCCCCTGAGGTATGAGAATCCCCACCTCGAGAATATAAAGAGGGCGTCAGTGAGCGCCCTCTGGCGATCCGTACACTAGGGCCATCGATTTTTGAAAGCTGACGAAAACTAACTTCAGAGTCAGTCGCTATACTCGCGCCGCTTAGGCTGCGGCCAGCCATAGTTTTAAAACTGTTTTTTATTTGTCCAGGGATGCCAGGCAAATCGTTTATTTGCCGTAGATTAAACTAACAACGGCAACAGCGCTGTCGTCGGTTTGTTAGGAGTAGTCCCACCACCTTTTCCCCACTGACGGAATTGTCAGCAGTCCACTCAGGCGCAAAGAGAAAAAAAATGGCTTTTTTCGAAAAACAAAAAAAAATTTAAGGGATGAATTTAAATTATTTAAATAATTTTAAATTTTTGAAATTAAAATACGACTGTATTTGAGACTAGGGCGAGACCTAGTGCTTCCTCAAATAAGCGTTGCTTTAAATAAACTTGTCGTTGACTCGGGCACGTTCAACTAACCTACAAACACAATGCAAATGTTTGTGGTGAACAAGGAGGGCTAATTTTTATTTTAACTTTACTTATGGGTTTGTCCTGTCCTTTGTCACTAAAATTATTTAACGCCTTAAATAACCTGTATTTACAACATAACTTCCCTAACTTATGGAATACAATATAAATATCACCAATACAGGGATTATCAAAATCGAGGTTTATAAATATGTCAATTAAGTACTTAAGATATTACATTCGCGCACAGAAAAATAATCTTGATTATGCGAATTTCTTATTTCTTAATACACGAACTATATCGCTAAACTTAAATATCGCGCAATTTACATAAACTAAAAAATTCCGATGAAGATGTACTCTTGATACTTGAAGAAAATTTACAAAACTAGATGTAGTTTATAAGAAGGGCGTTTTTTATAGATAGGTTTATTTTTATACTACTTTCACCCGCCGTCGCTCTCAGTGCAGAGTCAACGTGGCTTCCGTAGTTTTCGAAATATTGCTATTCTGTTACACACACCTTTTTACCTAACTTTTTTCCAACGTTGTAAAGTTATACGAGCGTAGGTGTGATAAACTAGCATGACCCGCGCCCGAAAATCTATTTACTTCTTCGAAACGATGTGTTCGTTTTTTCTTGTTTCTTTGTTTCACTTCACAAATAACGCACTTTTGTGAAGGCTAGCGACTTTCTTTATTGATCCTAGGGATTCTCGACAGCCTACTAGAGATCATGAAGTAGTGCCCAAAGAAAACCAATAAAAAAAGCCACGCAACTTAAATAAATTAGAAAGCTGAAAAATATATAGGTGATATTTTGCAAAGCTAACCAATTTAAATAATTACGTTGTCGAACGCGGGGGCTTCAGGGTACGCACTGAAGGTTCTTCAGCTGATTGACTGGATCATCAGCTTCCTGTTGTTTCAAAGTTCCTGGTTCCAAGTTTTTTGCAGCAGTTATTATCGGTGTTGTAATTGACGTTTTCGTGGCCAAAACACCGCCGTGAGCTCTCTCTCTGCTGCTCGAGACCAACTGCCGTTTTTGGTCGTTGCTGGCACATGCTTCTCGGCGCGCAAATATCTTGGCCAATCGAATTATTTGTTGCTTCGTTGTCATGGTGAGGGGCGGGGCTAATTCTGAATTCCTTCTTAGTTAGGCCACCCGTCAAGCAACAGGCAAGCGTCGCGACGCTTTGAAGACGTCAGGCTCTAACAATGCTATCAGTTTTATACTTGTAATTGTCTTATTACTTGACCGATTTTTTCTCGGAAAAGTGTTGATATTACGACAGTATATACTATAGTCAAAAATCAGTTTCTAGGAACTAACTACCCAGGAAGTTGTTTTAACGCAACAGTGAAATATTATTAACATTTTAATAATTTCAGATCAATATATGTAGTAGTAATAGTAGAATATCCTTCGTTTAAAACTACTTTGTGTAAAATCTACATTTAAAAAAAGTAAATATAAATAACTATTTAGGTCAAATTAAAGAAAGCACTTTTGGTCCTTACGATGAACTAGCTTCCTTTAGTCAGTTCAGCACGATCAGTCTTTCCTACCCTGTGTGTCAAGACAGACGAGTCAGCGAGCGAACGTTGTCTTACATCTATTTAGCATTTAGTTCATCTTGGGGTGGCCGCATTTTAATAAGTTTAATTATATTTTATAGTTATTGTGTGTGTGCCCTGACTGTTTAGGTCTAGGTAAAACATACAAAAATTTACATACTACTTTAAACTAGGGTTGCCACCTCTCCAGGTTTGGTTTGGAGTCTCCAGGTTGAAACGGTGTCTCCAGGTCGAAACCCTTTGACTCCATGCATGTTACGGGTATCGGGGAGAAGGGTTACAGGGTTACACGATATAGAAGACCATTTGTTCTAGAAGTCACCTGTGATTGGGAGGCACAACGAGAATGTGGGAGGGGGCGATTTTTTTTTTAGAAATCACTTTTAATTGGGGAAAAAATAAAAGCTATAAGGGATACCCCAGGTCAACAACAATAAAAAGGTGGCAACCCTACTATAAACTATTACAGAATATTTGTTAGAAACCAGAATATTTGTTTAAATCCCAACTACGTTTTAATTAGTGTTATTTTTAACATATTAGTAAATAAAGTGCAATGATATTTTTTTTCATTACATTATTATCATTGCTAAGAGCAAACAGTAGTCGATGAGTCATCACGAACAAATAATGCATTTCCACCACATCGCGCATATTGTACTTGTGTCTGGCAATGTATTTTTCATATACAAAATATAATAGAAACAAATTTCACGATAATTAAGTGGAGGGGCGTCAGTGGAGATACTAAGATAATATCGGCAAAATAAGAGATTTACCTGAATAGTCCCAATATTTCTATTTTTATGTTCTGCATGGGGGATGATATAATTTGAACCTATAGAATTGAACTTTAAAATAAATTTTCATTTTTTTTTTTTTTTTGAAAAAAAATATAAGTATCATCTGTCAAACTAGAAGTTCTTGTAAGTAAACCCCTTAGTAAAATTTTTGTGTTAAATTTTGAGTTAGACGAGCCAGGAAACGATTCCGCGTTTCACATTGGTATGGAAGGATCTTGAATAAAATATTTACAATTAATCAAAGTATATCAAAAAAATCAAAATTAACTGCCGGAATGAGTTGAGATATTTTTCAAAATCAGTTGAAATGATTTTATGTGTAGTAAAAAATTTGATTTACAATATAAATAAATATTCACATTAAAAAAAGTTTTAAATTGAATAATTAAGTTGTTATTTTTATAATGCAATAACAAACTAAATGTTTAAATAGTAACATATTTTATCAGTTACTGGTTGACTTAAGCGGTGTTAATTAAATCAATTAAAAACGAGAGTGTTCTGGAATATTTAAAAATATTAAATTTGATTGCTTTCTTCTAACAACAGAGTAGCTTTCAATTATTACCTTTGTAAAAAGTATTCATTGTCCCTCAATATCGGCATCATCTTCCTCGTCAACCCCATCCAATAGGTGATGTCCGCGCTGAGCTAATTCTAATCTCCATGGCTTGAAGTGAGTTTCTTTCCAACGAGACGCTGCAATCGATATATCTGGAGTCTTGAAAACATTTACGCCTGGTTCAGCCTATATGCGTACAAAATAATATAAAAGTATTACTAATCAATCAAGTAATAGTTATTTATTGTACAAGACGATATTAAAATTGTACTTTATCTTCGAGACTGTTTTTTAGAGTCGAGACGTCAGTCGAGACGCTAATTACGCTCGAGAAGATAATGCGATTTTATCGTCGTGTGCAATACAACATTTTTTTCTATAGCAAGACCTTAAATTCAGGTTAAAACTAAGATTTTAAAGAAAATTGTGATATTTGGCACAAAAATCGCAACTGCGTTGCTCTGTTACTAGGGATATGAATTACTCTGTCAACAAATGTCAAACAATTTTTACATTCTGGTTTTTGTGGAGTGTTCAGTATTTTTGCGTTTTGTGTACAAAGTGAATACGATGTACGGAAAAGAATTAACACAAGAAGAAGAAAACCTGCCATCAGATGTAGAAGATGCAACGTTGCAAGCAGAAAGTTTATTATTGCCACAAAAATCTAGGATGATGTTTGAGAAGGAATACCAGTCCTTTAAAAAGTGGAAAAGCATCAAGAATATCAATGGCGTGAGTGAAAAAGGGCTTATGGCATATTTTTCTGAAAAGTCGAAGGAAACGAAGCCATCGTCATTATGGTCGTATTATTCGATGCTGAAGCGTACAAACGAGTACAAGTTGTGGTGTTTCAAAAATAGATCTTTCTAATAATTTTAATTGTAAAATTACACTTGTGGTTAATCCTTCAAATTAATGTGTATGAATTTGTAAATTTAATTGAATAAAAAAAGTTAAAACATTTTATCTACCCTGGCGGTTAAAGTGATACTTTATCTACTTAATAAGAGTTGCTAAACAACATTTTAGCGTAATCTACAAAATTTAAGGGGTAAATAAAAACATGAAGTCTTTCTCCACTGGTTTATTAAAGTAATTAAAATATGGTAGATACTCTACATGTTTCGGGTGTAGTAACACCCATCATTAGGAATAAAATACAAAGAGAAAATAGTGAGAAGTGAAAGGAACAAAAATAAATGGTAGTGAACGTCAATGGAGCTCTAATCGAGTCATGAAAGATAAAATATTGAGAAAAGGGTTAGTGATTAAGTCTTGGCACTGACCATGGGCAACAGGTAACAGTGGCAAGAGGGGCCCATTAGGGCAGAGAGAAAAATATATAAGAAAAAATTGGAGACTCATGGATCAAGAACTCTCATCCCGAAAAAACCATGGGGAGAGTAAGAAAGGTGGTGTAGAAAGAAAAAGTTGTTTATTTAAAAAATAACTTAGAAAATTACTCGGAGGTACCAATTAAATTGTGTTATGTAGTCTGTAAAGAATAAAAGAAATTATTTAGCAAATGAGAAGAAATATTTAGTTTAATTTATATTGAATTGAACATTTGAATAATTTATTTAAAATTTCTTTTATATTTTAAACAAATTATTCGAATGTTCAATTCAATATAAGTATATTAAACTAAATATTTTTTCTCATTTGCTAAATAATTTCTTTTATTCTTTAGATATATATTATTATATATAACACAATTTAATTGGTACCTCCGAGTAATTTTCTAAGTTATTTTTTAAATAAACAACTTTTTCTTTCTACACCACCTTTCTTATACTTTCCCCATGATTTTTTCGGGATGAGAGTTCTTGACCCATGAGTCTCCACTTTTTTCTTATATATTTTTCTCTCTGCCCTAATGGGCCCCCTTTTGCCACTGTTACCTGTTGCCCATGGTCAGTGCCAAGACTTAATCACTGACCCTTTTCTCAATATTTTATCTTTTATGACTCGATGAGAGCTCCATTGTCGTTCACTACCATTTATTTTTGTTCCTTTCACTTCTCACTATTTTCTCTTTGTATTTTATTCCTGATGATGGGTGTTACTACACCCGAAACATGTAGAGTATCTACCATATTTTAATTACATTAATAAACCAGTGGAGAAAGACTTCATGTTTTTATTTATCCCTACAAATTAACTTCACTTTAAGAATGGCTACTTCTTCAAAATACAAAATTTAAATTTGAAAATGTCTCACCCCCGTTTTTATGCCTTTTAGTACAATGACAAATATAATGGAAAAAAATATAGTGTCTACAACTTGAGTGGATTGTCCATATTGCGCTCGGAAGTTTAATTTACTTCCTCGTGCGATATGGACAATTCACTCGAGTCATACAAACTATTATATCAATAATGCATCAAGATTTTACCGGCTGTATGTTCATTGGAAAATAATTCCATGGTATTATTGAATTGTTTGCTATTATTATTAACAAGCGCGCTGTGACCGAATGTAATGGAGCGTAGGTTCGAAACATGTTTTTGTAAATAATCTTTTAAAATAGTTTTAGCATTATTAAGAAGTTTTTAAGTTGGGCCGTAGAAAAAATATATAGTACACTTCGAGTGGATTGGATTCATGTCACGCTCGACAGTTTGAGCATTTTACTTCCATGTGTGATATGCACATCATATTTACTCTTGTTGCACAAACTATCATACTTTAGTAGCTTTCCCTGTATAGGGACATTATTTTAAGTGTCTCATCCGATTAGCGACTTTGCTATCGACTACAATAAAAAAACAATTATGTATTCCCTAACAGCTTTTAGTAAAGAAGCCAAATTTGATGTCAAAAAAATCTATATTTACAAATTTGACAGATACGACGTCATATTGGATTTTCTTAAATGGCAACCCTACCTTATAGTAAGCCAGCTGCATTGGCCTATTTGTTCCAACATTAAAAATGTATAATTGTCAATATTTATTTTCAGCCGTTCCGGAGATACGAGGCTTCGAAGTTGGTGATTTTGTTATCATCGAATTAACAGAAGCTTTGAGATTAGAAAATCAAATTTTTCTGAAGATACGTAATTTCTTATGGCGGAGCCACCCATGCTATTATCATATATGTCAGATGTCAAAAAATGACACATACGACGCCATTTTGAATTTTTTAAGCGGCAACCCATATTTATAACTACGTCAGTGTATTGCATTTCGCGGTCCGATTTCAAAAATATATAGTTATCGATATTTATTTCCAACCCTTACGGAAATACGACCCTTTCAAAAACTGCATCGTATGATTATGTCTTTTAAGTATCTCACCCCATTAAAAAATAAAAGCTTTGTGATTATTATATTTTTGAAATCGGACCGCGAAATGCCATACACTGACGTAGTTATAAATGTGGGTTGCTATTTAAAAAAATTCAAAATGGCGTCGTAACTGTCATTTTTTAACATCTGACATATATGACAATAGCATGGGTGGCTCCGCCATAAGAAATTACGTATCTCCAGAAAAAATTGATTTTTTAATCACTAAGCTTCTATTTTTTAATGGGGTGAGATACTTAAAACACATAATCATATACGATGCAGTTTTTGATACGGTCGTATTTCCGTAAGGGTTGGAAATAGATATCGACAACTATATATTTTTGAAATCGGACCGCTAAATGCCATACACTGACACAAATATAAATGTGGGTTGCCATTTAAAAATATTCAAAATGGCGTCGTAACTGTCATTCTTTGACATATGACATATATGACAATAGCATGGGTGGCTCAACCATAAGAAATTATGTATCTCCAGAAAAAATTGAGTTTCTAATCTCAAAGCTTCTGTTAATTCGATGATAACAAAATCACCAACTTCGAAGCCTCGTATCTCCGGAACGGCTGAAAACAAATATTGACAATTATACATTTTTAATGTTGAAACAAATAGGCAAATGCAGCTAGCTTACTATCAGGTAGGGTTGCCATTTAAGAAAATCCAATATGGCGTCGTATCTGTCAAATTTGTAAACATAGATTTTTTTTGACATCAAATTTGGCTTCTTCACTAAAAGCTGTTAGGGAATACATAATTGTTTTTTTTATTGTGGTCGATAGCAAAGTCGCCAATCGGGTGAGACACTTAAAATAATGTCCCTGTACACAATGTATACCCTTTATACAGAATGTTCCTTAATGACGTGCTAATGTTTTAGGGTGTGATTTCTCAAGTCATTTTATGAAGAAAAGTTCATATAAACATATGTCCTAAACGGCTTACATTTTTTGCTACAGGATGTTGAATTATATTTTTTTTAATTTGTTTTTTGTAATATCTCCGAAAGTACTTTAGATAATATTTTCAACTTTGACATGTGCTAATAGGACATAAAACTGTTGTTGTTACTGTTGCAGGGTATAGTGACTAGTGGAGTACTAGCAATTAAACACGAATAGTTTGTGATAAAGAAAGAAATTATTTAATAATAAAAAGAATGGAACGAATTTACATGTACGGATACAATGAAATCTTAACCCGTAACCCGTACAAAGTCACTCTTAGGACATAAGTCATACTGTGGGGTCTGTGAGACACCTAGCTATCTATACATACATATATTTTTGTAAGCGTATATCCACATGGAAAAATGTCAGTGGCGACCACTTTTTTTCTAAAAAATACCAGAGGACATGTTTGTAGGGACGCCACTGGTGGGACAAAAAAATAACTATCATAACTAAAACATGTGGTTTTATATCCTATTAGCAGATGCTAAAATTGAAAATATTATCTAAAGTACTTTTGGAGATACCTATTACAAAAAACGCATTAAAAAAATATAATTCAACACCCTGTAGCAAAAAATTTAAGCCGTTTAAGACTTGAACTTTTTTTCATAAAATGACTTGAGAAATCACACCCTAAAATATTAGCACGTCATTAAGGAACACCCTGTATATTACTTACCTCTCTAGTTCGTTCTTTGTAAACCTTATACAAGCGTGTCTCTTTCGTCTTTTTAATCAGTTCTTCCCTTACTTTTGCCTGAAGAGCTCGTTGTACTTGAGTTTCTCTTTGTGTTACCTCGTCATAGATCACTTGTATGGTGGTCGCAGTATAGCTGTTTCTTTCCTGGTGTTGTTCTGCTTTTGGGGCATATTCCAACTTATTTTCAACTTGTTTACAAATTTCGTAAAAGATCATGCTCTTAAATTGTATTGTTGGCATCTAAAATAATTACGACCCTTTAAAGCTTCTAAGTACAATAGCTTTTACGTTATTAATAAAATATACACCTTATGACGTCACACTTTTTTAGAACACCCTGTATAAACAAAAATATTTTCCTGAAATGCGCCCTAGGATACAAGTAAAGTCTGCAAAATATCAAAATCGTAACTTAATTAATAAGCAAGCTATAAAGACGAGAGGTAACGTGCAGGACCCTGTACATACTATAGCTAGATGTAAATACATATTTTACTCATCTTTAAATAAATTTGTACTAGATAAATTTTTACTTCCCCTAATCCAATCACTCCAAGGAAATAGCACATCATTTCGTCGCCTGAGAACCAGGTTATTCTATGTCCTTTTTTTCAAATTGAGATTTTATCATCAAAGTATTCTATATCCGAAGCTCTATCGACCAAACTATTCCATGTCACTCTGCGCCAATCGGTTCACTACTTACAAAGAGTCGAACTTATACTATGTCCATATAAAGTTTTTCATATTCGGACCACTTTAGTCTATGTCCTCGCCAGCCAATAGGATTTAGTCAAAATTTTTAGTATACTTTTGCATTACCCACTTTTTATAAACCCTTAAACCTAACTAAATTACACTTTTAATAAAAAAAAAATTAAGATGTACCCAATAAAAGCTGGTGAATTTTAAAAATGCTCTACTGTAAAATTTTAAAAAACGGACATAGAATAACCTGGTTCTCAGACGCCGATTTGTAAATAATTCCCAACACTTTGTAGAAATAATAGAAAGAAAAGTAGTACAATCAGGAGACCAGAATGGAAGGATGGAACTTTCATTATTTGGAATTAAAAACGATGTAGAACGAAAATATTGGGAAATCGTAAGAATCGGCCAAACGCACAAGAAGCAAAAATAGAGGCACAACCAACACTTCGAAGGAGTCTGTTCGAACGCTGGAGACATTGATGTTTCTTGAACGGCAGTAGAGTTTTGGATTTGCATTGTCTTTGTTTTGAATCACAACGTTTCAATTGGTAATTATTTCCAGTCGTCTTCAGGTAAATGCTGAATACAAAACAAAAACCGTGTCTACCGGGAATGTGGCTAATCTTATATTGGTGAGACACTAATGCCTATATTTATAGTCGTTCCCTGAGGCTTTCTTACTCGAGGAAAATCTTAAATGTTCCTCAACTTGACATTGATCAAGATTGACATTTTTAAGGACTAATTTTCGTCAGATCCCCTGCGAATGTGGCCAATTTTATGTTGGTGAGACACCAAGACCCCTCGAAATAAGGATCAAAGGAACAATACGCTTAAAGGAGAATGAATAATCCGGTGCAGCTGACAAGGCCTGGACGCACGGCCTTCATATCGTATGGACAGAAGCCAAAATCCTGTAAAAAGAACCACCTTGGAAGAAGTTCAAGGAAACTCCCACCATACCCTTGTTAATTTTGTCCAGAAGTTTATAACATGAAAATATCGGAGTAAATGTGCTAAATACATTTTTTTAATTAAATTTTAGTTTATACAATTTAGGTTGCATAATAAATATTGTTTTTAATCACCATTTAAATATTGTTGATGGTTGTTTCGTCCTTTAATGGACTCATTTGCAAGGTACAGCATTAAAATAAGATAATGTCGATAATTAAAAATGATACATAAATTATTTATCAAAATTATCTTAAATATTAAAATGCAAGAATAGATAATTCCTACACTATATGCTAATTTGTTAGAAATTAACATAAGAAATAAAGCAAGGCATTCAATTTTTGATAAATATATTAATTTAATTATTATTGTCATAGTAGTTATAAACTATCTTGCATACCTACAACAAACTTAACTTCACATGTTCAGTTCAGTGCCAATGACGTTACCGAAAGACATTAGGTAGAAACACCACACGCCCATGGCGTTATGGCATGATGCAACTACAAGAAGATATAATACCGCGCAGGTGGGCGTGACTTTCGTGACGTCACCTTATAAGTAAAAACCGCCATATTGCGATATTCTCCGTTGTTTACGTTAGAGTTTGAATTATGTACCAGTCGTTTATTTCTGATAACTGATGTGTAAAGTTACTGAAAAATGAGGTGTGCGGTATATGGTTGTATAATGTCGATAATAAACGCAAGAGTTTTGCGCCTGATGTCAAATTTTAAGGAATATTACAAGGTGTGGAAGCATGTGTGTAAACGCAACGATGTTTAAAATTAAAAATGCTGGTGCTTGCTCCAAACAGTGACGATGACTATGAATGAAATTTTGAAACACGAATTCTTGAAAAATACACCTGACAAATATCGGCCTTGTTTATTTTTTTACTCTGTGCATATTCATTCATGGAAATCAGCTCTTCGATATTATGTTCGAAGTGCAAAAATGTTATTTTTTGATGTGGGATGTATTTTTGTAGCGGAGAATTAAAATGATGCGACCCTTTCTAGAAAAAGAAAAAAAACAATAACCTAAATTTTGTATTAAAACTTTTTATGTAATAAAATAAATTCAGAACAATTTTTTTTTGAACGAATAATACTCAGACACGGGTAAAAATATTTTAAGCTCTTTTCTATACAAGAAAATATTGGACAGTGTGTCGTTTTCCAATTTCCATATTTGCAATGTATACTTACTTAACTTGTTCGTGTTTAGTATATCAACTTTTATAGTGAACGGTTAAATATTCATTTCTATTGTCTATTTTTATAATTATTTTAAATAAAGATATTTCATATTATTATTGTTATTTTTTATTATTAATAACTTTCCCAAACAATGTCATCATTTATTATAAATTTTACTTGTGCATATCATCTTTAAAGTACTCCGAGTCAAAATATTTATATTTTCAAATAATTTAAAAATAAAATATTTTTAATTTGCTTGTAAAATAAGTAACATGCTGTTTTCATGTAAAATTTTGGTCTAAATAAATTCCTACGTACTTTAAAGAAGTTTTCCTTTTCGCATAATCATATCTAAAAGTTTAAGTTAAGGAATGTAAGCAAAAAGAAGTTTTAAATTTTGATCACAATAATCTTTCTATATAAAATGTATGTTTCAAGATTTAAGTCACAGTAGAAATTCTAAGGCTAATATGATTTGAAATAAATTTATTAAAAATTTCATATAAAATTGCCTTTTAATAACGTAAACTACGCTTTGACGTCACGATTCACTGCGCACGCTGTTGGTATCATATCTTGTGTAGTTGTATCATGGCGTTATGGTACTTCAACCGAAAAACTAACTGAATCTGTTTTACTGTTTATTGCACTGTTTAAAACTGTTTTACTTTCAGCTATTATGGCAGTGAACGTGTTAAAGCCTTTTTCAACAATAAAATATAACACGATAATACTGAAAAAATAAGCAGTACCTAGTACGTATAGAAGGGAAATCGAATCGAAAATTCATTTTTATTGATGAAGCCGCATAAAAACAAAAAATTAAAAACATTTTGGTCGAAATATGCTAAGCATCACAGAGCCTAAAAAAAGCTTTGGTAGTTATTGTAATGCCCTGAAACACCAAATATTTCACGGTCATTTGTTTTTGTTAATTTAAGGTCATAGAAAATCCAAACTTTTATCAATACACAGGTACTACACTATACAAAAAATAACTACTAAGTACTAAGTATAATAAAATACACAAAAATTAAAGTCAACATTAATTAACACTTATTACTACTTAGTAAAAAATGCACTTGTATGTACGTCAGTCATTAATAATTAGCCTACAAAGAGTGCGCAAATCGAAATAACCCAAAAATTATTCAATCCCTTTCTGTTTTGCACCAGAACTCGGCCTAACGCATGTCGACCGGCAAAAAAATATTAAATAAATTAGGCCAGGAACTGGGTACAAAATAAGGGGCTTATCTCGCAAGGTGAAAGAGTGATGAAATTTGGCAGGGTGGTTGACCTCGGTCCACAACTACTACATCTAAGTTTGCCACGTTGGGGGAGTGCCGTTCGACGAGCGAAACTATGAACTACCGCGGATTTTCGAAAATTATGCCGTTTCTGTAGCCATTAATGTAGAGCATTAAATTGCTGATATTTTTCTTTACATATATTTTTCGCCTACGTTCGATAATAGTAACAGAGATATAGCGCGCCAAATGTGGGGGTTAATGTGCATGAAAGTCCACTTTCATGGCAAATTACTGTGAGAATCAATATGAAACCATTGTCAATATGTTTTTTTTATAAAATGGCAATCTTTTCTAAGTGAAATGGTTATTTTTCTTACATTTGGGTGCATCGAGCGAATTATTGAAGAGCGCCGGAACCTAGCCAATTGTACGGGTCAAAGCTAAAGCGGATAAGTGTGTATTTTCTATCATTAATATGAACAGCTGTATCATATTATGGTCTCATGCATGGCGTAATAGTTAATATTTTTAGCTCGTTTTCACATAACACATGGGACAACGCTAATCAGTGCGTTTTTTAAATGTTGTATCCCCCTACTCCACGGTCAAAATTCGGGTTTATTCAATCTTTACTCATTTTAGATAACGCTACAGAGCAGTTCAACAGATTGGTCCTTGTTTTCGCTATCTTTAATAAGAGTATGTTTGTCATTGGATCAGGTGATGTCGTTATATACGTATCCTCCTCAGAGTTGTCTTCATCGGAATTATCCTCAAGATAAACGGGGATGTTTTCGCAGGATTTCCCATTGCAGTAGAAACACAACATCGATCGCTTCAGCTGAAGAGTTATTGTTGTTGCACCTCTATGAGGGAATGATCATACTTCTATAGATGCTCTAGCAAAACTTCGTGCGAACTGTATTAAAAAATTCGTTTAATTTTAGATCGCTTCTACCAACAACGGACGCTTGTAAACAACATGCCCTCGAACCTACCATGAAGTTGACTGAATATGACTGCCTTGCTTGTGGGTACTGTAAAATTGGATTGAGTGTTCGGTACTGTGTTTCTACTGTAATGAGTCATTCTACGAAAACATCCCCCATCATCTTAAGGATACACTAAATATTGCAGCAAAGCATTCAGACATAAAATAATTCATTATATCAACACAATACTCGTAAAAATCAGGAACTCGTTACTTCTTCGGTAAAGAGTAATTTTGAAAAAAAATCAATGGTATAATTACATATAACAATTTACCCAAAAATATTACAGACATTAAAAGATTAGAAAAATTTAAGAATGTTTAAAAAGTTTTTTTCTGGAGTAAATTTAGGTACACCTCTACCAAAGTATTTTTTTTTGCATTGATATTTAAAATTATTATTTGTTAAAAATATTTTATTAGATATTCCCTGTAATGAATTTTATAGTTAATTGGTAATAAAGATTTATAAATAATTTAAAATGTTTGTTTTTCTTGGGTTTTCGGTCACTCTTGAATAAAAGATTTTTCTTTATAAGGGGTTAACGTTTTGGTTTTATTAGGAAACCATCATCAGAACTATAACAAAATTAAAAAAATATTTGTCTGTTTTATAGTTCTGATGATGGTTTCCTAATAAAACCGAAACGTTAACCCCTTATAAAGAAAAATCTTTTATTTAAGAGTGACCGAAAACCCAAGAAAAACAAACATTTTAATCGATTAAAACGGTCAGGAAAACAAACTAATATTTATGAATAATGATTCTGATGAAGGCAACCCTGTGGAGGGTATGTCTAAAACCACATCATAGGCCATTGATATTGGAAAAACTAGAGAAAAAAGATTATAAAGTTTTGCCACTTGGGAATTAATTGTCAATAAGGGGTATACTTTTAAAATCAAAAGAGTTCTAAAGCTCCAAGGGCGAGCTGTATCCCTTAAACCCACCCCTAACGTAAAATTCGATAGTTTTCTCAAAAACCGTCCATCCTAGCAAAAAAAACTATACTGTTCCTTGTAAAATTCTGCATAAAAAAGATTTTATAACCTAAATTTTTAGAACAAAGCTTTTCGAGAAAGCATTAACAAGGATTAACGAACACGATAATCACGTATTTTAGGTATAATTTCGGAACTCTGCGATGTCACTAAGGTTGGATTATAGTGGAGAAGGGGTTTATAAAAGTTTTACGACTAATGCAAAAGCACTCGTTTTCACACCACCATTGAGGTAGAGTTAATGGCTCTTTTTTTACATGGTTTCTTCTCGAGACCTAATCCACTAAGTCAAAATAAATGTATAATTTCTCTTCTATCGTATCCACGGCATCTGTAAAATCTAGTGGTACAGCTCTGGCCATGGAAAATTCTGCACATAGTTGTGCATCGTAAGCCTGCCCTAGTACAGCTGCTTCTCTTTCAACAACCTTGTTTGCAACTGCAGGTAATTAATTTTAAAATAGAAGCTCGGGCGGGAGGCCTAATGGTATAGAGAGGTGACTACTATTTATTAACTTTGTTTTTATTATGTTAGTGCCTTTCGGCACTCTTACTTACATACTTTTGGTTTTCTAATAGGTAAATAAACAAACCTACCAGGGGTAGGGGTAGTGCTTTTTATTTTCTAACTACAGAAAAAATGCTCAGGGTTTACCTTTTTATTTATTTAGCCATGTCAATCCAGTTTTTATGTTTAATTTATTTTTATATTTATATAAATAAAACTGTCGAATCCAGTTTTTTGTTTTTATTTACTTTGTAACTAAAATGGTAATGCGGGGGTTATGTTGTGTGTATTTTGTTTTACTGTGTTATTGGAGCATTTAAGCTCCTGTAGCGTTTTCTATGTATGTTTGGATTTCTATTTATCCTATCTGCTGTGGCTAGCTGGATGTTCGCCACCGCAGTTGATGGCCATACTTTTCGTGCACTCCGTGTAAAGATGTGACCCTGCGCACTTGTGGCACGCAGGCTTGGCGAAACGGCGAATTTGGCACTTGGGCACTGGTTGACGTGTGCCTTATTTGTGGGGTTTTGTGACTCTATTTTGACGCTCATGTCCGCGATGAACTGAACATTGTAAAAATGTTTTTGGAAGCAGGATTTTTACTAGGGGCCATTCCCGTTTTGTTGGGCCTAGTTTAAGCCTATAGATTTGCAGGGGTCTGAAGCCCTGTTCCTCTATGTCTTGGTTAATATCCGCATTTCGGATACCGATATCAAGACCACGGACTATTATATTGAGCTGTTTTTCCTCGGGGAGGAAATACGTGTGATACTCAATTTTTTCGTAGTCCAGGATTTTGATCATGCCACGATGGTCTGTGGCAGTGAGAGGAGTGATTTGGATGCCTAGGCTAGTTGAGATCGCCTTGTGAAAATTTAAGTTGTTAAGCTTAAACGTTTTTGCCAACGACATCCACCTTTCAGTGGACCTGATGACAATCGGCACGGCGTTTTTTTTTTTTGGATAGGGGGGGGGGGGTAGTGGGTCTTGGACACCGTCTTTGGGTGGGGCTGGTGTCCATTTTATTACTGGATTCGTCATCGTCGGCCACCGTGTATTTCTGCGAAATTGTATTTAAATTCGCAAAATGGCGAAAAACTAATTTCTTTTGGAAATTTCTATAAAATTACGACACTATAAAAAAACTCTTGGATTGTCTGTGGTTTCACTTTTGGGGGATGACTTGATGGAATATTGGTGGAATTTCTTTTAAAAAACACCTTTTGCAAAGTGTTCTTGGTAAAATTAAAATATTTCAATTTTGCCGTTCACGGTGGACACTTTGTCATTAGAAGTTCTGGTTGAACGGGCTGCGCTGGCAGATTTCCTGAGGCGGAAAGCTGACTACTCCCCTCTGGGGTAAGTGCAATTAATAAAACAAGAAGATCGACGTCTTGACCAACCACTCTTTTCTGATAGCAGTGGTAACAATTTCATCATCTACTGCAATTCATTTGCCTACATTTTGGTTGTCCAGATGTTCAACAAGCTGTGACATAAGTCGTTCCTTTTGTTAAGATTATTTAAAAAATTACTTTGTATCTCAACGGATACCGTGTTTTTGTTAAAAATAATATCAGGGGTAGAGCGTTTAAATATTTTTCGTTGATAACCCTATCTCAATGGGGGTGTGGAAACGAGTGCTTTTATATCAGTTGTAAAACTTTTTAATCCAACCTTAATTTAATGAAATCATAGAGTTCCGAAATCATACCTAAAATAGGTAGGTTATTATACCATGCTCGTTAATCCCTGTTAATAATGCACCCCTAACTTTAAAGCTGATTTCTCGAAAACCTCTGGTCTAAATAATTTAGGTTATAGAACCTTTTTATGCAAGAACAGTGTAGTTGTTTTGATAGGACCAACAGTTTTTGAGAAAAACGCAAAAAACTATCGAATTGCACGTTAGGGGTGGGTCTAAGGGATGACGTTCGCCCTGGGAGCTTGGGAACGCTTTTGATTTTTAAAGTACATCCCTTGACAAGTTTAATTCCCAAGTGGCAAAACTTTATAATTTTTCTTTCTATTAGGCCATTTTTAAACTAGCACGACACAAAAATATGCTACAGTTGTTTATATTGATGATAGAAAATAGATATGTGTACGATTTAGTTATGACCGAACATTTGGCAACGTTCTGGCGAGTTTCAATTATTCGCTGCATTCGATAGGTGCAACCAAATGTGACAAAAAAGACAGCATTTTCCTCAGAAAAGATATTACCCTTTCATAAAAAAAATATATTGAATGGAGGGGGTTTGTTGGGAGGGGTCAAATAAATCAAGGAAACCAATTAGTTTCAATGCCGACGTTTCGACGCTTATAACGTCATCCTCAGGGCACTACAATGGATGTAAATTATTAATATTTTAATTACATAAAAAATTGACAATAGAAGTAAAAATGTCCAACATTAGTAACTTTAATTAAATTTTCACAAACAAACAGAAAAATAAATAAAATATGTAAAATTTCTAGGTATATAGGTAGAAACTATACACTAGTAGGTGTATATTATTACAATTAAGTATATGTTTGTATGGCTACTATGATTGGTCTTAAGAAAATATGTACTTATATAAATGTGTAGACAAAAATTAAACATTTTATAAGAGTAAATGTTACAGGACATTGATCAATTAGGTATCAACCATATAATAAGTACTGGTTCAACTTAAATAAATATTAAAAAATTATTACTTTTCAATTTTTTTTCCTTTTTGTTGAATACTAGTCTTCAGAAAAATAAATAATAAAAAAACACTAACAAATCAATGATACTCACCGAAAGACAGGTTTCCCTGGTCAATGCTATATTTAGGTAAATACAATTAAGCACTTTTTGATTTTTAAAGGGCTTCTCTTGATCTGGTTGTTAGATTGTTCAGTTGACGACTAAAAATGCCATTTACAGAGATACATACCTTGTCCGGAGAAAAACGAAAAATGTTTTTTATGTATAAAAACTAAAGGTGAAATAGTTTTTTGATAAGTAATGGAATGTTTAAAAAATATAGGTTCCTGAAAAGATTAGATGACATTACACATGATTTTGTTGTTCTATTAATTAGATTGAAATATGAAGTACTCAGATCATCTGTATCTTGTTTTTTGTTTACACTACTCTTGTGCTTTTTAATATTGATCATTTCAGCCAGAAGTCTCTTTCTATAATTTCTTTGACTGTTATTTCTATGGCTATCATGTTAGTATCGTTTGATACTCTTATATATTATTTATAGTTTTGGGATTTGGGTAGGATTAAAACAACTCTACCATGGGCAGGGGTAGTGCTTATTATTTTCTAACTACAGAAAAAGACTCAGGGTTTACCTATTTATTTGGCTATGTCTAATCCAGTACTTTTTTAAGTTTTATTTATTTATTTATTTTTATAAATAAATAAAACTGGCACATCCGGTGTTGTTTATTTTACCTGTAAAATAAAATAAAAATGGGTTATTATGTTTTTTGTAGTTTTTGTGTACTACTCTATGATAGGAGCATTAATGCTCCTATAGCGTTTTCCATGTTGATCCGGGCGTCTGTTTATCGGAAAAGCATTCTGCATCAGGTGGTTTGGATGCAGATGTACTTTTCGATAGTATTCAGTTTTTGTTTAGAAACTCATGCATGGTTTCTATCTTAAGGTCACGGTGTATTGCCGCTCCCCTAACATAGTATGGAGCGTTGGTGATTGCTCTGAGTATTCTGTTTTGTGTGGTTTGTAAGTGTGTTTTGTGTTGCCTTGGGGCTTGGCACCATGCTATACTACCGTATGTCATTTTCGGCTGCACTACTTGTTCGTATAGTAGTGTTTTGTTTTTTAGTGTAAGCTTGCTTTCCGGACGAGAAGCCAAATGTTTGTTTGCCTTGCTTGGCTTTGTTGTGTGTGTGTTCTTTCCATGACAACTTTTTATCTATGGTTACACCTAGATATTTCAGTGTATCTGACCAAGGGATTACTTGGTTGTCTATGGTAAGTGATGCTATGTTTGTGTTGTTTTTGTTTGTGATGAGTGTGTGGAGGGGAACCTTGTGGAACTCCTGATTCAATGGCTCTGACGTGTGACAGTGTACCTACTATTTACACGTGTGACAAATTTCCTATTTTTTAAATAGGAAATAAAGAATTTTATGTAGTTTACATTCATATTGAAGTCATTATGTAACTTGTATGCAAGACCTTCGTGCCAAACCTTGTCAAAAGCTTTTGAGACGTCCAGAGCGACCATACCTGTAGAGTATTTTCGCTGTAGGGCGTCTGTAGCAATATCAACAAGCCGGGCAAGTTGATCTTCAGTGGAGTGGCTTTTTCTAAAGCCAAATTGCTCATCAGGGATTATGTGGAGTTCGTTTACTATGTCCCATAGTCTTGAGAGGAAAATTTTTTCGAAGACTTTTGCTATGGATGAGATGAGACTTATGGGCCTCCAGTTTTGAGGAAACCGGAGGTCCTGATTGTGTTTGGGGATAAGGATTATTACTGCCGTTTTCCAAGCTTCTGGATAAACTTGGTTTTTGAACATGAAGTTGATAATTTTTGTGATATTTTCTATCACATTATCAGAAAGGTTTTTGAGGGCTAGATTACTGATGGTATCTAGACTCGGGGCTTTTTTAGGATTTGACAGTTTAATGATGCTCTTTACTTCCTCAGAATTAGTGGGTGGGATCTCAGGGTGGGCTGGGATTGGCTGAAGGCCGGGTAATTCGGAGGCAAGTCTCTCTATTCTGGCCTCTCTCTGGACATCGTCATCGATGTCCGTGTTGAGTCGGAATTGGTCTTCCAGAAATGAGGCGAAGGCGAGTGCCTTCTCCTTATCAGTGTAGACCATCCCGTGACGGCTTTGTAGAGGAGGAACTTGGGCTGAATGTTTTTTGTTGAAGACCTTTTGGATGCGCCAGAGTGAATTATCCTCTGGACTTAGAGTTGTTAGAAGTTGTCCCCAGTTATAGTTTCGATATTCTATAACTAGGGCTTTTATTGCGTTGGTCATACGCGTGGCTTCCCTATTGATGTTAGGGTTGAGTGTTTGTTTTGCGCGGCGACGCAGTTTGTTTCTTTCCCGTATCATTCTTTTCAAGAATGGCGGGAATGTGTATGGGTTTTTGTGTGTGTTAGTGGTTATGGTGTTTGCTTCGTGTACTGAAGTTTGTATGTTTGTTGTGAGTGTTTGAATTGCCTGATTTAGTTGGTCGATGTTTTGTAAGTCTGTTATGTCTGTTGTTTTGACATTTACGTTATTTTTAAATTTTGCCCAGTCTGTTTTGACATGTTCTTGCAAAATGACGTTGTTTATTCCGTCATTTGTACTAATGACAAATGACACTGGTGTATGATCAGAACTCAGCTCGTGTAGCACAGTAGTCACTATATTATAGTGAAAATGCTTTACCAGAGCAAAGTCCACAATGTCAGCCGAGACTGTGGCAAAATGTGTTGGCTCATTCGGGATATGTGTCGTGATTAGGTTGTTGGAAACGAAGTTGTAAAATTTCCTACCATCTTGATTAGTGGTTTCATACCCCACTGTCTGTGCTCGGAGTTGAAGTCTCCGGCACTGAATTGTGGGGTATCTTCTTGTGTGATAGTGATGTTCATATCAGCAGGGGTCATTACTCTAGTCGGGGTTTTGTATACAGACTTGACAATGAGTGGGCCATCCTGCATATCGACTTTCACCGATGTGCATTCCAGCGCGTCAGAGACTGGCGTGGTAAGCAATTGATGTGATATTGCTGTCTTGATAATGATGGCAGTGCCTTCGCCTGCCCTGTCTGGTCTGTCTTGTCTGTATACTGTATAGTTTCTGAAACTGAGGTTTGTTCCTGGGCGTAGGAAAGTTTCTTGGATAAGTGCTATATCCACGTTGTTTTCGTAGATAAAATTGGCAAACTAGTATTTTTTTGGAAAAATCGAGTTTGCATTCCACGTTACTATATACAGGGAGCTTGGCTTAACTTTTTTAGACAATGCTAAATAGTTGGGCTAAGACAGAGTTGTTGTTTAGTTGGGCTGCCAGTTGGTCTATTCTGGTCTGGAGCTCAGCTGGGCTAAGCATGAGTAACTCCAGAAGTTCCAGAAGGGGGGGGGGTGGCCTCTTTGTGTCGCAGGCTTGGGGGGCACGGTGTTTGGTGCTACAGCGTTGCTGTTGTTCTTGGCTAGGCTAGCAAACGACGTTGCGGCGTTTACTGGCCTGTTGTAGGTTGCCAAGTTTCTTTGTGGGGGAGGGTTTTTTTTTTGTGCGCCAGGGCGGTTGCGCAGGTTCTTTGGGCATCTACTGTAACTGGCAGGATGGTCACCACCACAGTTGATGCACTTGGCTGAAGTGTCCAATGATTTGGTACATTCAGTGTACATGTGCGGGCCTGCACATTTATGACAAACTGCGAAGCACCTTACAGCTGAATGCCCAAACTTTTGGCACTTGTGGCACTGATTAACATGTGCCTTGTTTGTTGGGTTTTGGGACTCGATTTTACCGCACATATCCGCAATGAACTGTACGTTGAAAAAGTGTTTTTGGGATTTTGGCAAGAGAATTTTTACTAGGGGGCATTCCCGTTTAGTGGGGCCTAGTTTTAGTCTGTAGATCTGGAGGGGGGTGAAACCTTGGTCTTCGATATCTTGTTTGATATCCTCGATTGGGATACCGATATCTAAACCACGAACAATTATGTTCAACTGTTTCTCCTCTGGTAAAAAGTACGTATGGTACTGTACTTTGGAGGCATCCAAAATTCTTGTCATGCCACGATGGTCTGTGGCAGTGAGGGGGGTAATTTGAATACCCAGGCTTGTAGAAATCGCTTTATGAAAGCTCAAGTTATTTAACTTGAAGGTTTTCGCAAGTGCCATCCACTTTTCAGTGGACCTGATGACGATTGGCACTGCGGCTTTCACGATTTTTTGGGGGGTGGCAGGGTCTTGAGTGGGGGGAGGGGGGGGGCTGTCTACTTTTTCACCATCCTTGGGTGGGGCAGGGCTTGTGTCAATGGATAGACTGGGATCGTCGTTTTCCGTCACTTTGTACTGATTTGCGATGGTATTCAGTTTTTCAAAGTGTTTGGTAAACTTCTCGTTGCTTGCTAGAACGGGGACAATTCAAGCTTAACTCGGGGTGGACACTATTTAATAGGTCAGCGGCCTGCACTGCCAGTGCAGGGAAGTTCGCCTTTTCCCAAGCTTGCGCGGCCACGATTCTTAGGTCGACGTTGATTTCGATATCATCGTCACTTGAAGAATCGTTGGGCCTTGAAATTTTTGAGTGCCTTGGGTCTTTGAGGTGGGCATGGTGGGCTCCAGTTTTGCTGACTGGAGGTGTCACTTCAAGGGCCATGAGTGGTGGAGGGCTGGAGACCTGACTATTTTCTTTTGCGGAATTTTTAAGATCTTTAAGATCTTTTGACATTTCCCGAATATTGTTATTCAAAACGAAGTTTTGCTGAGTCATAGCAGTGATGGATTGTTTTAGGGAGATATTATCCTCACGGATTTCTTTCATTAGAGCAGCTTGAGCTGCAAGCTTTTCCTTAAGTTCATTATTCTCCTGCATTACGTGCGCCAACTGATGGTTGTGCGCATTGGGAACAGGGGCTGTTTTGGTCTTATGGACCTTCATGGGGGGGCGTGTAGGTGATGTGTGTTTCAAAGAGGGAACTTTACTAGGTATGGGGGGCATGACTGTCGTGTAGTGTGCGGCTGTTGTATATGTATGTTGAGTAGTGAGGTGTTCTATACAAACCCTACTAACCTAAATTGATTTTGTATAGCTGCCGTATCGACGAGCCTAGGGATACGCCGGTCCGCACCGACATGTCGCCATGATGAAGGCTGGATATTGCCTCCAAAGATGCACGACAGAACGATGCTCCAGACGAGCGGTGATACTCTCTTGACGTCCGGAATAGTGAGCCGGTCTAGACCGGGCGCAGACGTTTGCCGGTTTGCCATGGCTTTCCGGACGTCTTCTTCCGAGATGGGCCGGAAGGTGTTGCATGGCGGTTTGGGATCGCCGATAACCTCGTCATCTAAAGGCGAGGCAGACTCAAGAATTTCCCCGTAGAGGTTTTCCACGTCTTTTAGAGATGGAAGCTCTGGCGGATCATACATATCCTTCCCACTAAGGATGATGTCCGCGAGGCCTTTTCGGTCCTTCCTGAAAAGGTCCTGGGCTTTTTTGTAGTTGGAGGCGCGTTTGCCACGCCCTCCCCCCCCCCCCCTACTCTGACCGTAATTGCCCTTTTGAGGACCCTTACCCGTTGGCCAGAGGCCTTTCCAGCACTCTTTGAGACAATGGAACTCAGCCATTGGTCGATAGAGACCGCTAGTTCTTGGCTGAATCCCATGAGTGCCAGGTCCGCGATTTTACGGACGGCAGCCTGCTCCGGAGGCAAGCGTGAACGAGCCTCACGCACGTAATCCGCAAATTCAAGCGGTAGGACTACTATACGTTGCACGCGAGGGGTTCGTTCATTCAAGGTGGTTGCACTTCTCTCGAGGCGCAGCACCTTGGGGGCAGGCTGCTCAGGAGTCAGGAGGGACCAGCGATAGGATCAGTATAAAGCCTTTGTGGAAGGTGGGCCCGTTGAATTGGACCAAAGTTATCTTCATCGCTATCGCTGGCCTCGTTGATGTTTTGAGCTTCCAAACTCTTGTACCCAGGCGCAGAGACGGGAGTCTCTGGCGTTGAAACAGGTTTTGCGGCGGCAACTGCTCTGCTAGTGATGGGGGGAGAGGATTTGGCGGACTAGAAGCCGCTGTGGTGATCGGAGCCATCGGTTCGTCGGGTGGCTTTGGAGGAGTGGTTGTCCGATGGACCGGACTGCTCACCCTAGGAGTGTCGGTACTTGACTCTTTGGTCACAGGAGGAAGAGGCGCCTTGATAGCGTTGGGCGTAGCGAGTTGTTCCTCCTGTGTCTTATCTGGTCGATGGTCAGGCGAGTCGCATCTAGGATTTCACGCATTGAGGACCCGCTACTGCGAGCTTCTATCCGAGCCAGAGTCTCAAAGACTTCTATGTCTGGAATCGGTTTAAACGCTTCTTTGTCACGTACGTACTCCTGGGGATGAACACGACGTCGTGTTCATCCCCATGTCCTCGTCGCTTTAAAAGCACCAAACTGACTTGGGCAGTATTTACACTTGGTCCGATCACCACAGGTCCGCAGGAGGATGTGATGTTGAAGCTTTGCTTCGGTCGTAAACTTAGCATCGCACGTCGTACAGACGTGTGTGGGGGGGGGGGGGGGGTGGGAACCAGAATGAGATTTCTTGGAACCCGAGATGTAGGATCTAGCCTTAGGAATACACCCCCCACTTGTCATGGTCCCCCTTGTGTTAGTTGGCGGTAGGCTCTGCCTAGTGGCAGGCCCAGATGTGTTTTGAAGGGCAATATGTACCTTCTTAGTCTTGACACCTATATTGGTAGGCGGCGCCAGAGTTGGGGGCTGAGCCCCTATTCCAGGTGTTAGCCGCGACGAGGACTTGCTCGCCGCGTTGCCAGACTCTCGGTTGTGGCAAGCCACGGAACCCACCTGGTTATCGGATGAAGCCTCCATAATGAACTCAGAGAAAGATGTGGCGTCCTGAAAGGACGGGTTTATAATCGCCTGTAAAACACTCGATCACTCGCCAACACTCTCAAAACACTCTCTAAGCGCACTGTTTCACTGACTCCATCCGAAGATGGACTGATAGTATCTAGACCGGGGCTTGTTTAGGATTTGACAGTTTGATGATACTTTTTACTTCCTCAGAATTTGTGGGTGGGGTCTCAGGGTGGGCTGGTATTGGCTGAAGACGAGGTATTTTTGAGGCAAGTCTCTCCATTCTGGCCTCTCTTTGGATATCATCGTCGATATCCGTGTTAAGGCGGAATTGGTTTTCCAGTGACGAGGCGAAGACGAGTGCCTTTTCCTCATCAATGTAGACCATTCCGTATTGGCTTTGTAGAGGTAGAACTTGGGCTGAAAGTTTTTTGTTGAAGACCTTTTGAATGCGCCAGAGTGAATTATCCTCTAGACTTTTATTGGGACTGTTATTAGGAATTGTTCCCAGTTATAGTTACGATATTCTATAACCAGGGCTTTTATTGCGTTGATCATACGCGTGGCTTTCCTATTGATGTTAGGGTTGAGTGTATGTTTTGCGCGGCGACGCAGTTTGTTTCTTTCCCGTATCATTCTTTTTAGGAATGGCGGGAATGTAAATGGGGTTTTATGTGTATTTATTGTTGTGGTGTTTGCTTCGTGTACTGAAGTTTGTATATTTGTTGTGAGTGTCTGTATTTCCTGATTTAACTGAATAATGTTGTGTATGTCGATTATGTCTGATGTTTTCACATTTATGTTGTTTTTGAATTTTGCCCAATCTGTTTAGACATGTTCTTGATATTATTTATGCCGTCATTTGTACTTATGACAAATGACACGGGTGTGTGGTCGGAACTAAGCTCATATAGCACAGTTGTCACTACGTTTTACCAGAGCAAAGTCAAGAATGTCAGCTGAGACTGCTGCAAAAGAGCTCATTCGGGACTAGTGGCGTTATTAGGTTATTGGAAACGAAGTTGTAAAGTTTCCTACCTTCTTGGTTAGTGGCTTTCATACCCCACTGTCTGTGCTTGGAGTTAAAGTCTTCAGCACTGAATTGTGGGGTATCTTCTTGCGTGATAATGATGTTCATATCAGCAGGGGTCATTACTCTAGTCGGGGTTTTGTATACAGACTTGACAATGAGTGGGCCATCCTGCATATCGACTTTCACCGATGTGCATTCCAGCGCGTCAGAGACTGGCGTGGTAAGCAATTGATTTTGTTTGTGCGCTTGGGCGATTGCGCGGGTTTTTCGGGCATCTACTGTGACTGGCTGGATGGTCACCGCCACAGTTGATGCACTTGGCTGGAGTGTCCAATGATTTGGTGCATTCAGTGTACAGGTGCGCCCTGCGCACTTGTGACAAGCTGCATTTGCAAACCACCTTACTGCTGAATGCCAAAATTTTTGGCACTTGTGGCACTGGTCGACGTGTGCCTTGTTCGTTGTGTTTTGGGACTCAATTTTTACGCACATGTCCGCAATGAACTGTACATTGTAAAAATGTTTTTGTGATTTTGGCAATAGAATTTTCACTAGAGGGCATTCCCGTTTAGTCGGGCTTAGTTTTAGTCTGTAAATTTGGAGGGGCGTGAAACCTTGGTCCTCGATATCTTGCTTGATATCCTTGATTGGGATACCGATATCGAGTCCCCGAACAATTATGTTCAGTTGTTTCTCTTCGGGTAAAAAGTACGTATGGTACTGTACTTTGGTGGCATCTAAGATTTTTGTCATGCCACGATGGTCAGTGGCGGTGAGAGGGGTAATCTGTATACCCAGACTTGTTGAAATCGCTTTATGAAAGTTCAAGTTGTTCAACTTGAAGGTTTTAGCAAATGCTATCCACTTTTCAGTGGACCTGATGACAATCGGCACTGCGTCTTTCACGATTTTTTGAGGGGTGACAGGGTCTTGAGTAGGGGGGGGGGTCTACTTTTTCACCATCTTTGGGTGGGGCTGGCATTGTGTCCATAAAATGACTAGCATCGTCATTTTCCGACACTTTGAACTGACTTGAGATAGTATTCAGTTTTACAAAATGTTGGGTTAACTTTTCGTTGCTTGAACGTGGACAATTCAAACTTAATTCGGGGTGGGCACTCTTTAGCGGATCGACGGCCTGCACTGGCAGTGCAGGGAAATCCGCCTTTTTCCGGGCTTGCGCGGCCGCGATTCTTGGATCGACGTCGATTACGATATCGTCGTCACTCAAAGACTCGTTGGCCCTTGGGATTGCCTCGGATCTTTGAGGAGGGCAGTGCGGTGGGCAACAGTTTTTGTGACTGGGGGCGTCACTGAAAGGGTCATGAGTGGGGGAGGGCTGGAGACCTGACTTTTTACGTCGATGAAGGTCTGTAAGCTTTTTGTCAGTTCCATCACATTACTGTTCAGCTCGATGTTTTGCTGCGTCAGCTGTGTAATGGACTGAGCCAAGGTTGAGTTTTTTTCGAGGAGGGCACTGATTTGAGACGCTTGAGATTCAAGCTGGACCTTTAAATGTTTATTTTCTTTGATGATATGCGCCAACTGAAGGTTGTGCGTATTGTCTAAGGAAACAGGGACTAATTTGGTCTTATAGACCTTTAGGGGGTGTGTAGGCGTTGTATTGTGTTTCACGGAGGGTAGGTCCTTACTGTATATGGGGGCCATGTCTGGTTGCGTAGTGTGCGGCTGTTGTAATATGAATGTTGTTTAGTGAGTTGTTCTATACAAACCCGCTACTGACCTGTATTGATTTATTTTGTATAGCTGCCGTTGTTGATGTTCTTGAAGTTCTTGATAAGCTGGAATTTTTCGGCAAAAACACACTTATTGTCACTGTATAACACTTATCGAGCTGTAACAGCTTTGGCGCAAGTTTCTTGAGAAAAAACGAGTTTCTTTTGAAAAAATTTCTATCAAGTTACGATAATAATTGATGAAATTTTTGGGCGTAAAATTGCTGAAACACTGGTGTAAATTACTATATTGTCTGTAATTCCACTTTTGGGGGGATATTTCTTTCAAAAAACACGTACGATAAAGAAATAAAAATTTCAATATCGCCGTTCACGGTGGGCGTTTTCTCTTTTCGATGTTCTCGGCGTGTACTGGGACTGCTTTCGCTTGCTTGGCTGGTTGAAGAGCGGCGGCCGACAGATCGAACGGCGGAAATAACTGAAGTATTGAAAAATACAATTTATCCCTTGGTTGTTCGGGTGATCTGTCGACTTGGACTTTTTTGAGGTTAGGTCTGCACTCTTCGACAGCTGGACTATACTACTATACTATACTAATTTCTTTGATGGGATAGAATTTTGCACTTATCAAAATTAAACGTATGTAAAAATTATTAAAGATCACTGCACTTTTACACTTGATCAGTTTTTAGAACTGCTTGACTTCACTTTTGAAAACAGTTAATTTCGAATTCAATAACTCTTTTTATAAACAAATATTTGAACTTGGCATGGGCAATTGCCTGTCACCCGTGTGTGCTGACATAGTGATGTCCAAACTACAGGAACAGTGCATAGAAAAATTACCTTTTCAACTACCATTTTTTAAAAGATATGTTAACGACATACTTACCTGTATCCCTAAAGATAAAGTAGATATTGTCAAAGATATATTTAACAAGTTTCACCCAAGAATCCAATTCACTATTGAATTGGAACACACAATAGTATATCATTTCTAGATGTACTATTCGAAAGAACAGAAAACAACACAATATATAATAACAGATTGGTACCAAAAACCAACTTTTTCTGAAAGATTTCTAAATTTCCAATCTGAACACTCTTTTTTCACAAAGAATAAATATTATAAATAATTTAAAAACAAGAGCTTTACAACTTTCTCATCCCAAATACCACCAACGAAATCTACAAAAAATTGAAAGTTTATTATCAAAAAACAATTATCCCCATAAATTAACAAGACAAATTCTAAATAGAAATCTTATTCCTACACCTAATTATCGTTCCAATAATAACCAAGCTTCTTACTTTAAGATACCATATGTTAATAACCTATCGGAGAGGGTGGTCAAGATACTAACTAATGAAAACATTAAGATTGCATTTAAATGTGCCATACTATAGGTAATCTCTATTCAAAAGTCAAATCTAAAACCCCTCCGAATATGGTCAGTAAAATACCATGCTTCAACTGCAGTGCCGTGTATGTTGGACAAACTGGCAGATATCTTAAAACACGTTTGGCGGAACACCATAGAAGTGTTAAACCAACCAACTTGTACACATCCACAAATAAAACCTCATCAATGTCTTGTAACATTTACTCTTATAAAATGTTTAATTTTTGTCTACACATTTATATAAGCACATATTTTCTTGTGACCAATCATAGTAGCCATACAAACATATACATAATTGTAATAATGTACTACTAGTGTATAGTTTCTACCTATATACCTGGAAATTTTACATATTTTATTTATTTTTCTGTTTGTTTGTGAAAATTTAATTAAAGTTACCAATGTTTGACATTTTTACTTCTATTGTCAATTTTTTATGTAATCAAAATATTAATAATTTACATCCATTGTAGTGCCCTGAGGATGACGTTATACACGTCGAAACGTCGGCATTGAAACTAATTGGTTTCCTTGTTTTATTTGACCCCTTCCAACAAACTCCCTCCATTGAATACCAAATTGGGTCACAATTCTACCACTGTAAAATATATTGACACCGGTTTCGTATCGATTCTCAGAGTATTAGCAATAAAAGGGGATTTTTTGGAGAAATTGTAAATCAACCCCCACATTTGGCGCGCTGTATCTCAGAAATTATCGAACGTAGACATAAATGCACGGATAGAAAAATATTCACAATTAAATGCCCTACATTGAAACATTTCTCCCTTAGAAGCTAAAGAAACGGCGGCATTTTCGAAAAACCGCGACGGTGCATAGTTGCCCCCCTCGAGTTACACCACTGCTTCTAGCTGTCTCTTAAAATAGATAATATTCTCTTTCAATTGGTGATCGTCAGTCAAATAAAATACTCCAAGATGTTTTTTCCAATATCTAAAAAACAAAAATCAGTTACAGCCAAACCTGGAATCTATAGCGAATAGTGCAGTTCAAGAAAGTTAGTCACAGAAGATGGATTGGCTATTTTATAAACTTGGGCATTGTTGTGAATTTTTGGCCAATAACCGTCTGCTGCTGTTATGGTCGGTATTTAATAAGAAACAATGTTAGCTTGATTTTAAAAGATAAAGGCCATGAGCTTTCGAGCAGAAGATTATGGAAGGACATTTTTTGAAGGTGGATAATCCCTAAGAACCAATGTTCTTTTCAAGACCAGTTTTCTATTAAAATCTCATTGTGTTTAACTATCTTGAAGAAAAAGTCTGTATCGAAAGGTTTTTAATTATCTTGAAATATTTGCCTTGTTCAATACATAACAATTGCAATACATTCCTTATTCCCAGTTTGTTATGTAATGGCACAACGCCACGGAAGGTGGCTCGCCTCTATAACTTTTTTATTTTTAAATATAGTGAAATGAAAATTGGAGGATTTATATATGACGTAAAATTGCATTTTTTGACAAGTGATTTAACTTTATGAAACATCCGGTTTAACAGGAAGTGACATAAACTTTTTATTTTTAAATGAAACACCTGGTATATTTTCCTTTTTTAACTCTATATGACGTTCTAAATACAACCAACAACAACAAGAGTGGGCCTTTTATTCCATTGTATATTTGTATTTGTAATTTAATTTGTTTATGTTTTATTTTTGGAATAATAAATGAATTATTATTATTATTATTATTATTATTATTATTATTATTATTAACCATGTGTCACGTGTCACTTTTTGACACCAAAATTATTTTTTCTTTTTAAATATATTTTTTATCTATAGGGCTATGAATACGTTTAAGTTTAAGTCACTTATTTTAGACTTAAACTCTTGGGAAAAATACAACTTGACTGTTTTTGGTCAAAATCTATCTGCTGTGTGAAATTTAAACTTGTTTTATTCATTTTTTTTTTAATGGCAACATAGTGGCTCGTCAGATTAGAAACAAAGAGCACTTTGTTACGATTAATTTGATATCACACACTATTAGGTTTTAACTAACCAAATTTTCATTAAAAAACTTCAAAAATGTAACGTTAGAACGTCCATAAAATAAAACATTAAATGCAACTTTAAATGCATCGAGTAGCCTGTGACCAACAATTTCGAATAAAATACGCTTTAAATGCATCGAGTAGCCTGTGACCAACAATTTCGAATAAAATACGCTTTAAATGCATCGAGTAGCCTGTGACCAACAATTTCGAATAAAATACGCTTTAAATGCATCGAGTAGCCTGTGAGCAACAATTTCGAATAAAATACGCTTTAAATGCATCGAGTAGCCTGTGACCAACAATTTCGAATAAAATACGCTTTAAATGCATCGAGTAGCCTGTGACCAACAATTTCGAATAAAATACGCTTTAAATGCATCGAGTAGCCTGTGACCAACAATTTCGAATAAAATACGCTTTAAATGCATCGAGTAGCCTGTGACCAACAATTTCGAATAAAATACGCTTTAAATGCATCAAGTAGCTTGTGACCAACAAAATGATAAAACACAAAACCTTAGGGTGTTTTGTAGGAAATTGGCATGTCGACATCTTATTAATTGTACGTTGCTTCTGCAAAAGTAAATTAGGTAAATATTTTGTACGATGCTTAAAAACATGGAAAATAGTATTTATACAAGGAGTGAAAAAGTTGGTATGTTATTAGTGTTTTTGTAGTTGTCTTAGTCACAGGCTACTCGATGCATTTAGAGCGTATTTTATTCAAAAAAGATGTTTTATTTTGAGGACGTTCTAACGATACATTTTTAAAGTTTTTTAATGGAAATTTGGTTAAAACCTAATAGTGTGTGGTATCAAATTAATCGTTACAAAGTGCTCTAAGTTTCTAATCTGACGAGCCATCATGTTGTCATAAAAAAATGAGTAAAATAAGTTTAAATTTTAAATTTCACACAGCAGATAGATTTAGACCAAAAACAGTCAAGTTATAGTTTTCCCAAGATTTTAGGACTGAAATAAGTGATTTAAACGTATTCATAGCCCTCTAAATAAAAAAAATATTATTTAAAAAACCAAAAAATTCGGTGACAAAAGTGACACATGGTTGTATTTAGAACGTCATGTAGAGTTAAGAAAAGGAAAAATATACCAGGTGTCCCACTTAAAAATAAAAAGTTTATGTCACTTCCGGTTAAACCGGAGTTTCATAAAATTAAATCACTTGTCAAAAAATGCAATTTTACGTCATATATAAATCCTCCAATTTTCATTTCACTATCTTTAAAAACAAAAAGTTATAGGGGCGAGCCACCTTCCGTGGACACCAGGTATAGATTTCCAAAGCATGTGAAAGGAACGCGTCCCACACTATAACGAAAATATTGGTATTCGCTCATTTTTAATTAATTTAATTTAATTAATAAATAATAATTAAATCTTAAAAGTAGGATTTCCCTTTTAGTATCGGTTTTGAAAAATCAGCAGTTTTGCATATACTCTAGTTGAGTTTTATTTTTTGTGGATAAAGTAAAGTTAGGGCTTATCATAGCTTCGTAAAAAGTTAGGTTAGGTTATTTAAGAACGTGAGACATAATCTAAGAAAGGACAGGTATTTTATCCTGATAAAAAGTAAGCCCAGACAAACCAACAAATTCTGACAAAAAAGTTTGTATGTTCTACGTGAACAGCACAATGTCTGTTTGAAGGTTAGAGACAATGATCTTTCTTGAATAATAGAAGAATTTTGGACTTGCATTGTCTTTATTTGTTTTACATCACAACGTTTCAACTGGTAAGTATCTCCAGTCGTCTTTTGGTAAATACTTCAATATACATACATCAGTATTCACCTGAAGACGACTGGAGATACTTACCAGTTGAAATGTTGTAATGTAAAACAAATAAAGACAATGCAAGTCCAAAACTCTTCTATCAAAGAAACATCTGTTGAGACATTGCTTTTATTCCATAAATGATTATTTTGATTCGGTGTTCTCCTAAAACTGGGACAATGTCACTGTACACTGGGTTAAGTCAGAGCGATTTTATTTATTGAATCTAGGCTTTCTATATTATGTTTTGTAATAATTTGTTTGTTGAAAAATGTATGTACACTTTTATTAAACATGTTTGTCTTTTTAAGTTTTCTTTTTATCTTTATTTTATAATTGATTCGATATTTTATTTTATCTATATTATATATAAATGGGAAGAGCAATACTCTAAGCCAATATTCACTAAGGTATATTTAATAAGAAACCTTTATTTTATTGTACTCTACATGTCTCGAACTTATAAACGTTCATCTGCAGGAGAAGTATAGCTTAAGTTAGAATAAATATTAGGAAATTGTGAATGACACCCTCATTGAGCTTTTGAGGAAGTTAATTTATTAAAAACAAGTGATGAAGAACTTCCATAGAAGTAGGTGAGAAAAACATACTACCAAGTTTTATAGATATAGATGGGAGAATGGTTGATAAAGTATATAAAAGTATTTTAAAGTGACGAAATGAGAAATGTTTGGTAAGAATGATATTGAAATTGAACATACTTTAAACACCATTTGCCAATTTACAATGCAATTTCTATAAAACCTTCACGTTCTTAAAAAATGTTTCTCGACCTTTCAATGCGAATTTTCATATTATATGTGTATCCTCTGAGAACAATCCATGTCACTTCTAGGAATCGTACCCTAAGATATCTCGGAACATCATAGATCATACATATACATGGTTTTTCACATACCTACTATCGTTAACAGACGTCGTAATTTACATATAACACGACAACTGATAGTACATCTGTCCTACCAGCACATATAATTTCATTTTACACCATTTGGCAAACAAATTTTGCACTACTGAAGTTGCTGTTCAGTTTCAATATTATTCTCACCTAACGTTTCTCATTTCGTCACTTTAAAATACCTTTATATACTTTATCAACCATTCTCAAATCTATATCTATAAAACTTTATAGTATTTTTTTCTCTCCTACTTCTATGGAAGTTCTTCATCACTTTTCTTTAATAAATAAACTTCCTCTAAAGCTGTATGAGGGTGTCACTAACAAGTTCCTAATATTTATTCCAACTTAAGCTATACTTTTCCTGAAAATAAACGTTTATACGTTCGAAACATGTAGAGTAAAATAAAATAAAGGTTTCTTATTAAACATATCTTAGTGAAGGTTGACCTAGAGCAGGGGTTCCCAAAGTTTTTTCTATGGCGCCCCCTTTTGGGAATCAAGAAATGGTCGCGCCTCCCTCCCCCTCCATTATACAGATACAAGTTGTATTAATTTTGCAGTTTTTCAGAGCTCTCGTGCCACCTCTAATGCTGCTAAGCGCTCCCCCAGGGGGGCGCGCCCCCCAGTTTGGGAACACCTGACCTAGAGTATTATATCTCCCCATTTAACTTGCCACTTCACACCACTACTTCTTCAAATTATATTATATATGTTGAAAAACAGTTTTAATGAAATACTTAAGTAGTTAGATATTTTTTGTTATGACGTGCTATAAACCAAATGTATTGTGTAACATTGAGAAATAAATTCAGTATTACAAATTTAAAATAGGTTTTATTATTCTTGTGTAATTAACAGCCAATAGCTTAATGTAAGAACGTTTAAATCTAATTGTACGTAAGTACAAATATGTTCAGAAATAGTTTTTATTAAATTAAATATTTATTGTTAGTTTTTTAACTTTTATCGGAATCCATTTGCTAACAAATAAAGCCCTGTCCTTTAGTTTCTTCACCTTTATTGGCATAGATACGTTGACGACGTCCTAGCTTGTTTTCTTGGAACCGATAGACAATTAAAAGTCTTTTTAGAGTATATTATTATTCATCGGAAAATCCAGCAAAATAATTTGTAACTTGCTCAGTACGCTAGATATAAATGTAGCTTATAAAACTAATAACTCTTTAGGCAGGTTCATTAAAAATAATAAAACTTAAAGCGATATTAATAAAAAATCTGGAGTCTATAAGTTGAAATGCAAGGATTGTCCGAAAATAGTCATTGGCCAATCAGGTAGATATTTTCAAAAAAGAGTACAGAAACATTATAACAGTTTTGCCAAAAATAAAACTGATTCGTAGATACTATGCTAATCATTTACTTAATAGCCAACAAAATTTTGACCCATCTTTTAAAATTTTACATACTGAAAATAAAGGTTTTAAATCCGTTAGAGTCTATGGAAATAAATTAACTTAAAAATACGGACCTGTTATTAAATGATGATGAGATTTAAATAATTCACCTTTGTTAAATTTATTCTACTGACCATTGTCGATAGGGTCTCTGTAATAAATGTACTACCTACTTTATTGTTATTATTAACACACAAACCCAAAATGGTAACCCTCCCTCTATTTTATTGTTAGTTTAAATTATCTGAATTGATTGTACTAATTATTTTCAAGAATCATTATATCAGTATAATCTGACGAAGCTACAGTGTTAGCGAAACATGTCATCCCATAGTTAAATATAGTGGAAATTTTACAGTTTATTTTGTGTTTTACTGTACTTCATAGGTCCATAATATTTCTGATTTATTTGATTCTTAAATCAAAGACTTTATAAGTTATTCCTAAATTTAGTTACCACATATTCTTAAATAAGGTTTCGTATATATCTAACATACGCTTATCTTATCACGCCAAAATTGATGATTTTTTCAGAGAGATTTTTGGGGCATGATTACGAATCTGAAAACGATTTTTGCCAAAAAAAAACTAATTGGGAAGGTTCCATAGCTTAGCAAATGGATACCGCAAACCGCAATACCTACTTAGGATTTAAATAAAGAACAAGATCATTTTTTTATTAGGAATACCTTTAAATTGAATAAAATATAGCATTTTATCTTGAACGAATATTAAATTTGAGTTTTGATCTAAATACAGTAAACGTTTTAGTTATTGATTGTTGATGCAATTTTAAAGAAAAAAGAGTAAAAAGAATAATATTTTATAGTATTTTTCCATTGTATACTTGTCTCTTCCGTTCTCCCTCTTTTAGAGCTATTTTAAATCAACAATGTGTTAATCGCTTTTTTCGCACTCGCACCGCTCCCAGAGCGCCCTAAAGGATTTTTCCTACAGTGCAGGTGTTTTATCATTAAAAAAAAAATATATATATATATAACCCAATGCAATAAAATATTTGCACAACAAACCAAAAAACAATTAATTGGAACATTCATTATGGAAGAAGTGTGATAATTTAGAATAATAAAAAAAAATAGTGCATGAACGAGAATGCTTTATTATGAATATACAAACGGCACTTAAGAAGGAGTATTTCAAAACCTAAGCATCTGCACCAAAAACTGCTCTTAGATCTACACTCCTAAAATACATGATTTCTGAAAAATTATCAATTTTGGCGTGGTGAGCGATATTTACTTTATTTTTAATCATGAAAAACCGAGCACGAAAAACGCTGGTTGCAGTCATACATATGTCTAATGTTAAAATTTTGGATTGACACCAATAATATTCATATTTTCACAAATATAAAAGATGCTTTTTTTTTTAATAAAGAGCCAGCTAGGAATATCAAAAAAAAAACAAATTTAATCCAATCATGCAGAGGGGGGGAGGTCAGTAGGTAGTTAGGTGAATTTTAAACGAACTTTGGGCGAGGCCCCGAACATTTTTCGCCTGCGGCGCTTCTTCGCCTTCTTCATTAGGTACAATATCATGAAATACATGTAGCCCCGACTGTCCCCCTCTCCAGAAAAAAATGTCCTACTTACGCCCACTGACCCCCCCCCCCCGGAGCTAGCATATTGTACAAATAAACTTTACAGTATTTGACCTCGCCAAGCATGATATATAGCATATAAAAATTAAAATTCGTGGTCTAGCATGTAGTTCTGTTGTCAAAATTATTAAAAACACATTAAGGAGGATCAAGTGAATTTTTAATGTTATAATATTTGAAAATAACGGTAAAGAGAACGAAATTTACCTGGAATTTTTCACATGCAATGGAATTCGAATACCTACTTTTAATTTCTGCATTTAGCTCAATTTGTAGAAAATGATGCTGGATCCCCTTTGGTTATGAATTATTAAGATAATAATATAATATTGAACATAATATCCACTTAACAGGCAATAATGTATTTCTCGTCTATGCAGGTACTCTAAAAATCGGCATATATGAGGATCACATACCTAAAAAGTATTTAAAGAGTATTATTATAATATGTAATAAAGGATACATAATGGTTAATATTAAAATGCTTTATTATTGCCCATTCATTAATAAAAGGTTAGAATATTGTTATTAGTATTGTTATTTTGAGCATTTCCAGACCAGACGCGTGAGTTTTCTTATAAGTTTAGCAAATATTGAGGGCAACTAGTAACGTAACAAGCACAATGTAATTTTTAATTAAGAATAATAATAACGTGACTAGCTTAGCCAAAGAATTATATTTACCTACAAATAAACAACGTAAAAACATAAAATATTTAACAATATCCAAAACCATGTTACACAACATTGAACATAAGTACACAACAAAATTAGGAAAGTCAAATTTATCTCAGTTTCAAACATAAAAAAACTAAATATAAGAAAATAAGAGCGATGCACGATGCGGGATAAGTAAATGAAACAAAAGTAATTATGCAAATATTGCAAATACAATGCACATATGTACTTGTTTATTAGTTTTTGTTGGTCTAACCAAAATTTTTTGCAATAGTAAATAGTATTTTGATCGAAAAGGAAGGCTTAATCGGGCTTAACTAGAACTCCTAAGCTGCCTACCTTTCATGTGTTGAATAAATCACCGACAACAATGAGCTAAGGAGTTTAGAGGATCATTATGATAACTGGACATCGAACGTCCAGATCACTGATGAGCACCCAGAATCAGAAACAAGGATGACCTCACATTTCATTTTAAGTGAGGCAAGGAATATTTAACATCAAATTAAATGACAGGCCGGCCATGGTACCTCAAAACCCGATGGATGTACCTATCGGTAAAAAAAAGGGTTTTGGTAGCTCTCCACGGCGCTGAGCGTCCGGGGTTTGCACGCTGTGCACCCATTCGTCTATTACCTGCTGTCCCCTCATGGCAGTTTATGGGTCGTATGATTCACTGCTAACAACGGTATGCCCTGTGATGGATGAGTGTGGAGACTGAAACCTTCCATGACGATGATGAATAACGCCTGTTGTTAGATGATTGACTATCCATAGGCGCAGACCCCTTGCGGGCCGCGGCCTCAAGATGGTGGCGCGTCTCTGATGAGTCCTATTGGGGCGATACAACGAAATGATTTACGGAAGAAGACAGGGCAGGCCGTTGTTAGCAGTGAGTCATACGACCCATAAACTGCCATTCCCCACTGACAAGGTGAGGGGACAGCGGGTAATAGACGAAGGGGTGCACAGCGTGCAAACCCCGGACGCTCAGCGCCGTGGAGAGCTACCAATAAACTTTTTGTTTGCCGATAGGTACGTCCATCGGGTTTTAAGGTACCATGGCCGGCCTGTCATTTAATTTAATGTTTAACATTCCTTGCCTCACTTAATATGAAATGTGAGGTCATCCTTGTTTCTGATTCGGGGTGCTCATCAGTGACCTGGCTTGGCAATGTGACACGTTCGATGTCCAGTTATCAGTAAATAGTATATTTCACGGAGTGCTTCGAGTGTGTTTCCATAATTCCATATTGCACAGGCGACCGAGCATGAAACAACCCGATATCAGGCGAAGCGACGATCACCCCCCGACGACCACACACACGACAAGAGCGATACTATTAACGGGCCGTCGACAATATTCTCATATATTTGTCTCTTTTTGACTTCGGAAAGTGTATATGTTTTTCTTAGGTTTTAATGCCTTCATATAGGTTTTTACTTCATATAAACCTATTGGGAGTCCGTACTTTGCTCTATGTTGGGGATTGTTCGCATTGACACTGGTATTTTATGATTGATAATTATTTTGTGGAAATAGTCCATCTCTCAGTGGAGTGATATTATGAGCAGACTGTGTGTATTATTCCCCTACTCATTGATAATTATTTTTTTGTTTTAAAAAATTAAATTATTGAATGGGTTAAATTTGTAGGCGAGTCATTAATCAAATGACCTTATGGACAAGCCGCGCCTACCGCATTTTAAGTATAAGGTTCGTAGGGCTGCTTTGGAGGGTTCCAAGTTGTCTTCTTTTTGTGGACACTGAGAGAGGGGAGGAAGAATTATTTTCATCAATAAATTCAACTTTGTAACACCAAAGTTTTCTTTCAAACGTGGATTGTGGCAGTAGCCATTGGCGGAAATGATTTACTCATAATCAAAGTTGTCTAGTTAGCAAATTAATACATTAAGCTTCGACTATAAATTAAAAATACTGTGCGTCAAACTAAACTTTATTAAATGGAGCACCCTGTATATTATATGCCCAAGAGATAGGCGAACTGATGATTATTTTTATACAGGGTTGTGGGATTTTTAGTAGTTTTAGAAATAAAAACGATTTTGAGTGATAAAGAAGTTTTGGACTGGTAAGTATATCCAGTCGTCTTCAGATGAAAACTAAATAAGTATAGTAACTACAGCTCTATTTATACTAGCTAGATGCACTGAACCATAACTGAGATGGGTCCAGTCATGCGTTTAGTTCGTGTTAAAATTACATATACTACATAACAAAGGTTTCTAGATATTTCTTATATCCAATAAAGGCTTACTAAAACAACCTGTGTTCTGGTGTATGGTAGCAGCTTCCTATTAAGTTAAAAATATTATAAATTAGGAAATCATTACTTTATTAAATTTGATGGCTGTATAAAATATAAATATTCATAAATATATCGCTACTTGTTCACGATGAGGCGGCATTTCTGGCTGGAGATTTTATACATCAAACTTTACAATTATTAGTTTTTTTGTTTAGTATGGTTAAGTTTTACTATACAGGGTGTTAAAAATTCGACATACCAGCATTGGAATCTCGGAAACCATAGGAGCTATAGAAACGGTTAAATGGGGGCAAAGTTGTGTAATTTGGTGCTGATTATAATGCCGCTTTAAAAGTTTTCAAATTTCGAGTACTTCCGATTTTATTCGAAAAAAACCGAAATTTTGCAAAATCGTTTTTATTTTTTCCTGAGCTCATTTGACAAGCTATTTAGAAATTAATGACACTTTGTCATTGCCACTTTTTCTCCTCTGCAAAATGACGTTACTAAACCAAAGATCCGCCGTTTCGTCTCCGAGCGGCCATCACCAACTTTACTTTTTTAAATACGGACCTGGATTTTTTTTAACTGATTTTTAGACCCTCCTACCCTCAAAATGTAATGGCGATATTACTTTCTCATAATGATTAATTGTTCTTGCCTATTTTTTTAAATTCATATTTTGTACACTTCTTGTCCGTCCGGTCCTGGCAACGAATCACAATATTAAATAAACACTTTATTTTATTTAAAACATTCATGCATAAGTAATATAATTTATTTTATAAGAATTTTCTAATACATAATGCTAAATTTACAAATTATAAATCCTAATTTTCTAAATGTTCAAAGAGGCGGCTGTTTGGCTCAGTACATTCTTTTTTCTTCCAATTTTGGCGACAGCCCTTTCAACCGATCTTCTCCTTATCCTACCAAATGCAACGTTTATGCGTTCTTCGAGTTCTTTCATGGTATTTAGGTCATTTTTATAAATAACATTTTTTAAAACCCCCCATAAAAAGAAATCCAGCGGTGAAATATCTTGCCAGGACCGGACTGACAAGAAGTGTAAAAAATATGAATTTAAAAAAATAAGCAAGACCAATTCATCATTATGAGAAAGTAATATCGTCATTACATTTTGAGGGTAGGAGGGTTTAAAAATCGGTTAAAAAAATTCAGGTTCGTATTTAAAAAAGGAAAGTTGGTGATGGCCGCTCGGAGACGAAACGGCGGATCTTTAGTTTAGTAACGTCATTTTGTAGTGGAGAAAAAGTGGCAATGACAAAGTGTCATTTATTTTTAAATAGCTAGTCAAATGAGCTCAGGAAAAAATAAAAACGATTTTGTAAAATTTCGGTTTTTTTCGAATAAAATCGGAAGTATTCGGAATTTGAAAACTTTTAATTTAAAGTGGCATTATAATCAGCACCGAATGCACAACTTTGCCCCCATTTAACCGTTTCTCTAACTCGTATGGTTTCCGAGATTCCAATGCTCCTATGTCGAATTTGTAACACCCTGTATAGGGTATTAGGGAAATGTCTTATTATATTTAAATGGGTGACTTCTGAGATGTTCTAGAGAAACTGTTCATACTTTTTTTTAAATTGACATTTCAAAAATGACGTGAAGAGTCCCAAATTAGTCTACATGCGCTACCAGTGACCTGCTTGGAAAGAATACCGCTGCCCGCCGCGGCGCCGTCAAAATACTGAAAACAGTTGCAGCGACCCATAAACGGTAAAAGACAAATTAATTGTAATTGTTCTTTTATTATAGCAAAGCGCCATTTAATAGTAATTTAACCAACAAGTACATTAATAATGGCGATTAATGTTCGAGATCATTAATCGCATTTTAATGTAAGAGTTGGTTACAATGTTTTTTCGTCGACCGTATTTTTTACTAAAGTAAAGAAAAACAGTTAACAACTTTTATTTTACAATCCAGATTTCACAATTCTACAAATACTAATGACAGCGGACGACGTTTTGGATTGACGTTTTATTATTTTGTTGATTTGTCTGCATGGCTGCCTTTAATTTTAATTACCAAAATCGTGCATTTACAGAAAATCATGCATTAATAGGGGTCATTAATGAATGATTTTGGGAACGTTAATATCGGATGTAAATACACGGTCGACGGAAAAAATATATATCTGCAATGTGTTTTATATCTGAATTACCAGGTTTAAATACCATAAATACCTTCCCCAATACTCAGTTTAGTAAGCAACTAACATGCAAAAAGTCAGGTTTTTGACATTTCCATTAAAAAAAAAAAATTGAGTACCATTAAATTCTGCATGCACTAATGGTCTATCTTTCGCGATAATATATTTTTTTTGGTCAAATCGCTTAGAACAAGTTTTTGAAATTCGTATAATTTTTTTAAAAATGATTAACTAGTAGCCCCTTAGATTAATGATCCGGTCAAATTACACATTCGAAGATACATAAATTTGCAACAAGCTGAAAATCAGTGAAGAGGTTCAAAATACAATTATAAATAAAATTTGAAAGTTCCCCAACATTCCCGTGTATGGAAAAAATTTGACTCGAGGTCAAAGGTCAAAAAAATGAGTTTTTTGCAATTTTTAGCAAAACGGTAAGTTTTATCATAAAAACACTTGAGACAAAAATTGTAGATCATAAAATAACCTATAAAAAATGTATAAATACTTTTTTTCCTACGAGCCACCGTTTCTGAGATATAGGTAACGATTCAAAAAGTTGTAAAAGTTGTAATCGTCATAATATGCATGAGTACGCCACGTATATACATCTCTAGAGTTGTAATATACAAAAAAAAATTCTTAAGCCAATCTTAATAATTTTAAAAGCAAAACTTTTTATAAAGAATAACTTTTTTTCGAGTCGACGATTACAACTTTTTGAATCGTTATATCTCAGAAACGATGGCTCGTAGGAAAAAAGTGTTAATACACTTTTTATAGATAATTTTATGATCTACAATTTTTGTGATAAAACTTACCGTTTTGCTAAAAATCGCGAAAAAGTTATTTTTTTGACCTTTGACCTCGAGTCAAATTTTTTCCATACACGGGAATGTTGGGGAACTTTCAAATTTTATTTATATTTGTATTTTGAACATTTTTACTGATTATCAGCTTGTTGTAAATTTATGTACCTTCACTATCATTTTTTGGTCTAATTTGACTATAATGGTAGCCGAATTTTACATTTTAATTGTAGAACACAAATTTCAAAAAAATGAATTTTGACGCCATGCAAGGCATGCAAGTGAAAAAACAAAATTTTGAGTTAAAGTAGCAACATGCAACTTGTGATTAGGCAAAAGCATACTTATCTAATTACGTAGTGCGATGAGGAACGAATATACTAATCATCAAGAGGTTGAACAACTGGTCAATTAATTCTTCCGTCCATTTTAGATCATCAAAAATATCACTAACACAAAATCGAAGGTAAAGTAAAAGTTTTCTAATATCTCGCCGTAACGTAGACAAACAATTTGTCATTTATGGCACTCTGTTAGCGTTTGGTCATGGTATGTTTTATATTAAGAAGAGGTGTGCTAAAGAGATATGACAGGTATTTCTTTTTCCCCTCTCGTTCACTTTATTTTAAACATTTCAAAGAGAAGATATTTTATTATAGTATTAGCCTTCTTTCAGGAAACTGGATGACATAAACCCTGGAAGCAACTGTTGCCTTTCGCATTCGAAATACACGGCAATCATATCGAATGCCACTTCATTCATTAAATGCATCTTAGTAAAAAAAAGTTTTTAAAAACACCAAAGCACATTTAAATGAAAAACCGAGTGAAAAACTTACAATTATTCATTATTTAGACAACACGTAATTTTAACCCAATTTATTTGTTTTATGTTTTCAAAGCTTACTCTTCTTGAACGATAGAAGAGTTTTGGACTTGCATTGTCTTTATTTGTTTTACATCACAACGTTTCAACTGGTAAGTATCTCCAGTCGTCTGTATTCACCTGAAGACGACTGGAGATACTTACCAGTTGAAACGTTGTGATGTAAAACAAATGAAGACAATGCAAGTCCAAAACTCTTCCATCGTTCAAGAAACATCATTGTCTCCAACCTTCAAACAGACACTTACTCTTCTTATTTTAATGATATATTTTTGGATTTAAATAATTTAAAAATTACCTATCTTAAATCGTAGTATAAGTATTATATTTTGAAAATTAAAAATATGGGCGTTTTAAAAATGTTGAATTTAAAGACAGTCATCGATTTTTATAACTTTTTATTTATTTAATATTAATGTGTGGTAAAATTATTATTCTATAGATAAAATTGAAATGCCCATAAAAAGAAAAAAATTCGAATACTGTAATTAATAATAAAGTAGTTATGTTAGCGTCTGTAAATAATTTTTAAATTGAAAAATGTTTTTGCCGGCGTACAGACACGATTAAAATTGAAAAAGTTTTATGCCTCCGCTGAGAATCGAACCCAGAACCTCTCGATTACATGTCAAGCGCGCTGCCAATTGCGCTACGGGGGACCTGAAATTCTCTCACCAACTTCGGTCATATAACTTATTCAATTTTATGTTAGTAGTAACAGTCTGGAATCTCCTGTGATTCACAGACCGAGGAGGGTGTTATAAGGGGAAAGGGAACTCACTCACTACCACTGAACATTAAGATCTATTTTTCTTTTATCCGTACATCGTAGCGCAATTGGCAGCGCGCTTGACAAGTAATCGAGAGGTTCTGGGTTCGATTCCCAGCGGAGGCATAAAACTTTTTCAATTTTAATCGTGTCTGTACGCCGGCAAAAACATTTTTCAATTTTAAAATTATTTACAGACGCTAACATAACTACTTTAAACTATTTACGGCTAGATGTCACTGTTCAGAGATCTCTTTCTGATTCCGGCTAATAACGCTATATGTCGTCGATGTACGGATAAAAGAAAAATAGATCTTAATGTTCAGTGGTAGTGAGTGAGTTCCCTTTCCCCTTATAACACCCTCCCCGGTCTGTGAATCACAGGAGATTCCAGACTGTTACTACTAACATAAAATTGAATAAGTTATATGACCGAAGTTGGTGAGAGAATTTCAGGTCCCCCGTAGCGCAATTGGCAGCGCGCTTGACATGTAATCGAGAGGTTCTGGGTTCAATTCCCAGCGGAGGCATACAACTTTTTCAATTTTAATCGTGTCTGTACGTCGGCAAAAACATTTTTCAATTAATAATAAAGTAGTAGAGTTTAGTGTCCGTATAAGTAAATAGAAAAGAACGTTTTTAGCGGCAGGCGGACAAAGTAGTGCATCTATATTTTGCATAAAGTACACAGGGACGCCAAATGCAATGGTTTCCCTGGGGCACAGGTAGACAATGACAGGCTGTTTCGGTCTTATTAGAACTCATCAGAAAGCCATAACCTGTAAGCGACCCCCAGTACAGCGAGACTATGCTTTCAAGGCAAGCGCGATCTATGTTTGAATCTACAAATCCGTAGAAAAATTGTGGGGATGCGAAAAATGTTTCCTATACTGGTGTGTTGGCCTAACGTATTTGGTTTATTGTTTCTTTCGTCGACGACTAACTTTTGCATTGAGTTGATTCCTATAGATGGCGTTACTAGGTTTTCATCGCTTTTTTATTTCTTAAAAATGCCTTGAAAGCATAGTCTCGCTGTACTGGGGGTCGCTTACAGGTTATGGCTTTCTGATGAGTTCTAATAAGAACTAAACAGCCTGTCATTGTCTACCTGTGCCCCAGGAAACCCATTACCTTTGGCGTCCCTGTGTACTTTAATACAAAAGATAGATGCACCACTTTGTCTGCCTGCCGCTAAAAACTTTTTTTCAATGTAATTAATTTTCTTCATAACTTCGGTTGTAAAAAAGTTACAAATTTGTGTTTTTTTACCGAAATGTTAAGGATTTATTTCTCTATTATATCATGATAACACAAACTTATCATTGCATTTAACTTTTCCGAGAAAACCCTTAATATTTACTTATATTTTAGTTAACGCCATCTAGCGGCGACGGCAAAACTCAAGGATAAAAAACAAAAGCGCAGTTTATAGGGTAAATAAAGCTCTCTTAAAGGAGACTAAGTTTGTTTAAATCGGTTATGCCAAACCGGAGTAACCGTGGCGTATTTTTAGAAAAAAAATAATTCCTCCCACCACTTTATATTACTAGATCGGAATAATTGTGTAGGAAAAAAGTATTATATATTATATACATACCTCCTCCGAGTGTATTGCAATATTTTCATTTCCATCGCCAGTCGTCGATGGTCCCTCAATTGATGGTCCCGCAACTGGTGGTACCTCGGCCGGTACTATTTTAGGTTGATTGACGTCGCATATGTCCTTTTTAGGGGTTTCCAGATTCTTGGCAGAATTATGATAAAACTCTTTTGCATCATTAAGATACTGCTGAAATTTCTGTTGACGGAGTTGCTTTGGTGACATCTAAAATTTAAGATGTTTTTAAAAAGAGGATCGCAAAATGGGTTTTACCCTGTAAAAAAGTAGGCATTTTCAATTTCTCATCAATTTCTTTTATGCAGAGTTCAAAATAGATTTGACTTTTTCAGATCGTTTCTGAAATAAAAAAAAGTATTGCCTTTTAAACTAGGGTTGCCAGACGTCCAATATTTTCCGGGATTATTCCGTTTTTCAATGTTTTGTCCCGCGTCCCAAGCAAGCTATTACCGAAACGCCATTTGTCACTTGACACGAAAATTTGAAACTTTAAGTCCACTCCCAATTTATCTCACATTACTTGATTTTCCCCAACTACAACAAAAAAAAAGGTACATCCGTTTGCGTAAAAAGTGAATATTATTGGAATCATTGCTCCTCTATACATTTTAACAGTCAATAAATTGTTGGAGGATTAATAACTATGATAGTTCTTTATATCCCATTTAAAAAGTTGTTATCCTTGAAACATGTCTTCTGCTGTCTGTTTGAAGGTTGGAGACAATGATGTTTCTTGACTGATGGAAGAGTTTTGGACTTGCATTGTCTTTATTTGTTTTATATCACAACGTTTCAACTAGTAAATATCTCCAGTCGTCTTCAGGTGAATACTAAATGAGTAAAGTAACTACAGCTCTATTTATACTAGCTAGATGTACTGAAGCATGACTGGGATGGGTGCAGTCATGCGTTTAGTTCGTATGCGGTATTTTAAGTTTACATCTACCTAACAAAGGTTTCCAGATATTTCTTATATCTAATGAGATTTTACTAAAACAATCTGGGTTCTGGTATATGGTAGCAGCTTCCTTGAACTTCCTCTTCCTCCAATGTGGTTCTTTATGCAGGATTTGAGCTTCTTTCCGCTTGATGTGATGACCGTGTGTCCAGGCATGGTCAGCTGCACCTGATTTTTCGGTTTCTCCTTTAAGCCTGTTGTTTCTATGTTCCTTGACCCTAGTTTCAAGTGGCCTTAGAGTCTCACCAATGTAAGATCGGCCACATTCGCAGGGGATCTGGTAGACACAGTTCTTCCTGTCTTTTTGACTTGGTGGTTTCGTCTTCGTCAGCCACCTTCTTAAAGTGTCTTTTGAGCTGAATACCGTATTGATGTTGTATCGTTGTCCTAGTCTTCTAATTCTCTCAGATACTCCTTTGACATACGGAATGTTGAGTGTTGATTGAAACTCTTGCTTCTTTTGTGTATTTGGCCGATTCTTGCGAATTTCCATAGTTTATCAACTAAATGCCTGGGGTAGCCATTTTTGTTGAGGTCGGTCTTGATGTAGCACACAACATGGCATAGTAAGAACGCTGGTGGATAGAGCAATTACCATCTGTAATTCAAATGAAGCCCTCAAAAAAGAAATCAACTACATCAAGACCGACCTCAACAAAAATGGCTACCCCAGGCATTTAGTTGATAAACTATTGGAAAATCGCAAGAATCGGCCAAATACACAAAAGAAGCAAGAGTTTCAATCACATTGTGATATTTATGTTGTTACTTTGGTCTCTTTGAGAAAATGGACGATTTTTTCGAATTGCTTGTTTTATTTTACGATGAGCCACAAAAATTATTAGTTACACTCATTCTTAAATAACTTAATAATTATGTTACCCACGCCAGCACTGAAATTGATAGTAGGTTCGCGGGGCATGTTGACAAGTGTCCTTTGTTGGTGGGAAAGATGCAAGATTGAACGAATTTTTCGACATTAAGTTTTGATAAAGTAGAGAATCTACAGAAGTAGGATTCGCCATAGAGGCGCAACAAAAATGATTCTCGAACTGAAGGGACTGCTGTTAAATCTGCATCGAGGGGTCTTCAAATATTCGAACAGTGTCATTCAACGCAGGACCATGAGAAACTTGATATTTCCTTTTAAACAATTTTTCATCATAGAACTAAATAAACCAGGTAAAGTGGAACAACAAACACCAGTATAGGAAACGTTTTACGCTTCACTACATTTTTTTACGGGTTTGTAGATTCAAATATAGATCGTGCAGCAATGCCTTTTTTTTTAAATAAAGTAGGAGTTTAGCGTCCGTTTCCTATACTGGTGTTTGTTGTTCCACCGTACTTGGTTTATTTAGTTCTATGTTTTCACATTAGATGGCTATCTTTTGCATTGAGTTGATTCCTACAGATGGCGTTACTGGGCTTTTATCACATTTTTATTCTTAAAAATGTCTTGAAAGAAGTCTCGCTGTACTGGGAGTCGCTACGGGTTTTGACTTTCTGATGAGTCCTAATAAGGACGAAACAGCCTGTCATTGTCTACCTATGCCCCAGGGAACCCATTACCTTTGGCGTCCCTGCGTTCTTTAATGCAAAAGTAGATACACCACTTTGTCCGTCCGCCGCTAAAAAACTTTCTTTCTATAAAATGTGTATTTTTACTGTTATTTTATGAATTTAACAAAGATACGAAATATCACAAATTACTTGCGGATTACATTAAAATTAGTGTAAACTTATTTTATTTTTCTTGGAAATCGTATGTGATTTCACATTTAATTTTCGCAGTGTGTCGCCGATCATAACATAGAGATCTAATTTTACTATTATTTATAGGATTATAATTATCTTTTTCACGATGAAAGTGGTACAAACCAAATGAAGAAACGAGAAACCATCAGTGAAGTATAGTTATTGTTTACTTACTTCTGTTTCGTTTTGATTCTCTTCCTTTAAAACGGCTGTCTTCGACTGTCCTTTTTCAACCGTCTGTACTTCTGTAGTAGGCCGGGTATTTTTATTCACACTAACGTTCTTGGCGTTGCTGTTGGTCATGGACTCGGCTGTTTTGTCTAGAGCTGCTAGAAGTTTATTGGCACCAACATTGGAACTTTGCTTTGACGTATTATTTTTATTTTCACCAGCTGTTTGCCGATTCTGTCCTATAAAAATATTCGAGTATTATGATAAATTTTAAAATCTTGGGTGATGGTGCAGGGCCGACAAACAATTTATATGCCTGCAATCTTAATATTTTTCGCTTAACCAGACAGTACATACAATTAACCACACTAGCCAGTTTCTATTGTTATTAAGCCCAGTTTTTTTTGTACAGATATTTTGCAAATTTTTTGATTAGAAATTTTAGCGGATTTGGAATTCCTGAAACTGTATGTAGTTACAACGGCACACATTTTGTCAACAAAAGTATGCAGAAGTTTTCAAAATCTTGAGATTTCAAGCATGTCACTTCCTCACCTCATTACCAACAAGGAAATGGGAAAAAAAATTGCAAAACATATTATTAAAAAATGTGAAGATAGTAATCAAGACTTATGGTATTCTTTATTGCATTGGAGAAATGTGCCTATAAAAAAAATAAAATTGGGTCAAGTCCAGTTGAAAGACTCATCTCAAAAGCTACCAGGACTGGTATACCCCTCTTCACTTTGCAACTTGACACCACCCATAATTAAAAATGTCCCTGGAAATATTCAAAATGTCTGTAAAAAATCAAAATACTATTATGATCGTACTTCAAAAACACATGTCCACAACTTGAAGTTGGAACCCCAGTTGTTGTTCAGCCTCAAACATAAATAAAAATCCAAGGAGTGGACAAGAGGTTTCATTGACAACAAACTTACAGATCGATCCTATTTAGTCCATGTAGATGGAAGCCTATACAGAAAAAAACGCATTAATATAAAGCCACATTTTAGTGCAGAAAATTATGTTGAGCCCAATCAAATACTGTTGCCAAAAAAATCACCAGCGTCACCAAGAATTTCTTTTGCAAAAGATAACACAGATGATTTGCAAAATGATCAAGAAAAATCTAAGACTTTCAATTACTTCGATTCCTTCCACATCGAGATGTTCTATGCCTGTTGAACTAAGTGAGGGAAGTCCAGAAGTTATTTAAGCCCGGCAGAATCAAACCATGGAAGACATTTCAAAGAGGCCTAAAAGACAAACAAAACTTCTTATTCGCCTACAAGACTACGAAGTACATCTCAAATAATAGAAAAGGAAAGATGTTATATTTAGTATCATCCCTGTATGAATTTGAATAATTGAAAATTCAAGACGTTGCGTTCATCTGATATCATTGATAACGTCTAACGGTGCAAAAACTCCCTCACGTTGAGAAAATTCCCTGGCGCTACCCCATGCCGGCAAATTCTATGTATGGCCAGACTGTTCATCGCTTACGAGAGAAATAATAAATATATCGCCCTCTCTTACTAACGCATAAGGAATTCGGAAATACTGTGGTGGGCTAGATCCTCAGATCCGTCAGGGATTGGACGATTTACACGTGCTTTATTTTGTCAGGAGTACAGAGTTCCAATCGGGTTAGGCCTTCGTCTTTCAGCTGTTTTGAATATAGTTTGCCCTGTCGAGATATTAATTTTAAAATAATTTTCTTTTAAACAGTTTTTACTGTTTAACATAGTCTAAGGTTTAACATAAATTATTCTTGTAGGTTAGGTTTAGGTCAGTCCGTCAGTGGATTATATTCCTGATTCCGGTTTATCAATTTAAAAATGAATAAAATAAATTTAAAAAACTTAGCGCTTTAGATATGTTGCCTGCCGACAAAAATTTTGTAAACAATTATTGATAACGTCAATAACAAAAGTTAGAAAGAATTATTTTCAAATAAAAAATAAAGACGTATAGAGTTTTCTTATAAGAAAATTTGAGTGTTTTGTGAACATTTTTTGTTAGGACTATTGCAAATGTTCAAAATTAGTCGGTAAGTTTTTTCGATTTTTTTTATACAGGGTCCTGCGCCTCACCTCCCGTCTTCTCTAGCTCACTTATTAATTAAGTTAGGATTATGACGTTTTGCAAGCTTTACCTGTATTCTAGGGTGCATTTCAGGAAAATATTTATGTTTATACAGGGTGTTCCAAAAAAGTGTGACGCCATAAGGATATGTTTTTTTAGATTACATGCCATATATTTTCTTACTTATTTGGATGCATCTTGTAGTTGCCTACATATCCCTAAAATTTTAATGAAATCGGTTCAGTATTATAGGCGAAAAAAAATAAAAACTAAGAAAAATCAGTTTTGCACCACTGGTTTTAAAAATTAATAAAAAATAAAAATAATGCCTCGTTATTAAAATTCTACGTAGGCAGTTAATAAATAAGGTCCTAAAATCTCGTTAACCAAGTTTGATTAATACGAATTGTACAGGGTGGCCAAAATTTAGTGTCAAACTTTGCAAACTTTAAAGCAATTTATTTTTCTTATTTCAAATTGGAACCCCTCTATATTATTATGTCATTCGATGCACAATTAAAATTCAAATTTGTTCTTATTACAACCCTATCGCAATTTCTAACGCATTAAGACTTATTTACAGAAAACTCATTTTATCAACCTTTCCACCAGTCATTATTATAATATAATAAATATCAAAGGTGGCTTTGAAAAACTATTTATTGATATTAAAGTTTATTGAAGTGACAAAAGCCCATTTTGACTTTAGTTATTTTATAGTTTCAAATATTGTTAGATTAGTATTAATTATTTAAGCTACCTATGTTATTTTTTGTGATGGAATACAACCAAGAAGAGCTCGTAGATATGATTTTCGTATTAGGAGCATACTAAAAGAATTTGTATTGGTCCTTTTAAACTTGAATATCAATAAATTGTTTTTCAAAGCCACCTTTGATATTTATTATATAATAATGACTAGTGTAATAGTTGATAAAATGAGTTTTCTGCAAATAAGTCTTAAAGCGTTAGAAATTTCGGTAGGGTTGTAATTAGAACAGATGTTTGAATTTTAATTCTGCATCGAATGATATAATAATATAATAATATACAGGGGTTCCAATTTGAAATAAGAAAAATAAATTGCTTTAACGTTTGCAAAGTTTGAACACCCTGTACAATTCGTATTAATCAAACTTGGTTGACGAAACTGTGAGACCTTATTTATTAAGTACCTTTGTATAATTTTATTAACGAGACATTATTTTAAATTTTTTTTAATTTTTAAAACCAGTGGTGCAAAACTGATTTTTTTTAGTTTTTATTTTTTTTCGCCTATAATACTGAACCGATTTCATTAAAATTTAAGGGGTATGTAGGCAACTACAAGATGCATCCAAATAAGTAAGAAAAAATATATGGCATGTAATCTAAAAAAACATATCCTTATGACGTCACACTTTTTTGGAACACCCTGTATAAACATAAATATTTTCCTGAAATGCACCCTAGGATACAGGTAAAGCTTGCAAAACGTCATAATCCTAACTTAATTAATAAGTGAGCTACAGAAGACGGGAGGTGAGGCGCAGGACCCTGTATACAGGGTTTTACAAATTCGATGCACTAGCATTGCTATCTTGATAACTAAAAGAAATAGAGTTTGTTAAATGGAGGCAAAGTTGCATATTTTAATGCTGAACAGTTTGTTAAAAAGAAATTTAATCAAATTTCGATGACCTCCAGAGATATCCGAAAAAATAAGTACCTATTATTTTTAAAAACCAAGAGCACTTAAGGTATTTTTTAAGATAATAATTTTAGGAGGTCAAAAGCTACTCAATTTTTTTGGTCCAAATTTAAAAAAATTAGGTTGATATAGATATCTAAAAAACGTCGTATCTGAAAAATAAGATTATTTTCTTAAAGAGCATAAGAAATTGTCTTAAGTAAGTGCTCTTGGTTTGTCAAAATAATCAATATTTTGCCGTAAACACAATAAAAACACAAATTCATTTTTTCTTGTTTTTTTATCAGATGCTCCGGAAGTCATCGGAATTTTTTTAAACAAATAATTCATTATTAAAATGTGCAACTTTGCCACCATTTAACCAAATTTATATCTCTTATAGTTACCGAGAAAGTAATGTCAATGCATCCATCGAATTAGTAACACCCTGTATTCTCATCAAAGATTTTTGACTTGATTTTTGGCCCACCTGTATCGACTATTACCAGGCGCCACTGCTAGAATGAATAGATTGACCGAAAGAAAATTAGAATACAAAAATGATGTAATCTTATAATCACAAAATCTTAGGGCACGAATAATTTTTATTAGAAAGTAATAGCTTATTGGCTAATTTTACGTTTCAATGATATAACTAAAAAAATCTGTTAGGGTAATTCGAGGAGAGTTGGCGCGTCAGGTGAGAAGACGCAGTCATAGTTCCCGCGATATTTGAGCTTTATGAGTAAATCGGACAGCGATTGCACTATATCTGTAGCACCAACAGACCATTACAGCTTAGTTCAGTCATGATTATAATGAGGAGGTGTGTTTACGATAGATTTTTGTTTACTTGGCCGCCAAAAATTTTTTGCGTCGTTAGGAATAATAAACTATACAAGTATGGTTAGTTTTTTTATATTTTATAGTGGATTATTGTAGGTGCTTAAGGTATGTAATTACTTCTTATCTGAAATACTCACATTTTTGCAAACAATGTCGTTAAAATTTGCTGCGTCGTCTCTCCTAATAATGTAAGGTGAGGTGACGCACAGAGCTGTGACAGTTACTTCAGAAAAGTAACTAGTTACTTTTTCGATACTTTTGCCCAAATGTATCTAGATACTTATAACGAATAATTACTTTTACCTAAAAGTAACTTAGTTCTTAGTTACTTAGTAAAAGTAACTAGTTATAGTAACTAAGATACTTTTACAGTAACTAGTTACATTGATTGTAACTACGATAATTTTAAAGTAACTAAGATACTTTTGACTAACTAGTTATTTTAATTGTAACTACGAAACTCTAAAAGTTACTAAGATGCTTTTGAACTAGATACCATAAATTTACCAGGTAGTGATAATTCATTTTCCTGTACACACTACCACTATTACCATCAGAAAACTAAACTAAGAAGTGTTAATTCGAACAACGAACAAGTAGAATAAAATGCTTTTCAAGAAATTTCGCGTTCCAACCAGTTTGCTGTTTAACGCTCGTGACTCGCCGCTCGTCCCTTCGTGAAAATCTGATTAACGGCCGCCGATCGTCCGTTGGTCATCATCTGATAGTGTGCATTATTCGTTACTTTTGAAAAGTAACTTAATGTAACTTAGTTACTCCTAAAAAGTAACTAGATACAAGTTACTTTTCAAAAGTAACGAAGTTACAGTTACTTTTGGCACGATTCAAAAAAAAACTAAGTTACTAATTATCTAGTTACTTTAAGTAACTAGTTACTAAAAAGTATCTAGTTACTTAAGTTACTCACAGCTCTGGTGACGCACTATGAATCAAGGAGAGTTGACGCACTTACTGTAATTTATTTTAACAACTATTTCATCAACATTTTAGCAACATCCGAATACAAAAGAAAAGGGAACGTTGTAAATGGTAAATGGACAATACAACAATTATTAGCAGCAATTAGTGCTATTATTGAGAGCCGAGATATGGGCATCCGTCAAGCTGGTCGTGAATATACCATTCCTGAAGGAACCTTACGACGTCGACTGAAAATCAGAGATCTTTAAAACAAGAAGCTAGAGCCAATTTCTTTGTTGGGGACTGAAAACGAAGTCAAAATAGTGGACCACATTAAAAAGCTATGGCTTTTGAATTGGCAGAAAAATTAAAATTGGCACACAAATTTAATGAAGTTTCTCGAAAAGCTGGCTATCATTGGTTTGCATCTTTTTTAAGAGGAAATAAAGAAATTCGAAGGTGTGGTGAGGATGAATCAAATATTTGTGTGGGAAGTAGAGAAGATTACAATCAGACGAAAAAAGTGAAGACTGGATTTAATGCATAAAATGCCAAAGCTGGATGCATGAAGGCTGCACTCAATTTTTAGATCTTTATGATTCTTGCGGCAAAAAATCTGATAAAACATTTGTTAGTGTTTTCTTGTTATCTATAGATATACTTACGTACATAATATTTAAGGTTTTTGATACTTTGCGTAAATTTATGTGGATTTATAAATGCGTCATTTAACCTAATATAGCGCGTCGTCTGTCCTATACAGGGTGTCCCGAAATTAGGTGACAATATTTTAAGGGGATAAAGTACATCCAAAAGTAGGACTAAAATCCTCTATTAATATACCTTCAAAAACGCTTCGTTATGGGGCTAGAGTCCCCCGAATGGAAGGCTATGATAAGCGGTTTTTTCAAAATATCTCAGAAACTGATTGAAGTATCAAAACAAAATTTGATACATGTTTTACCATGACAAGACGCAATAAACGGTTTGTTTAGCTTAGGTGTATTTCTTCCAGTGGCGTCCCACTGGGTAGGTAATGAGGAGAATATTGCCCTAACTTTTTTATTTGTAGGATTTTTTAACGCCAGGTGCAATTTTTAAAAGCACTAAAGTCTTCTATTGAAAAAAGATACTCTTGCTTCATTTTGGTAGGATTTACCATTTTTCAGTAAAATCGATTTAAAAATTTTCGGTTTTTTACAAGCCGTTGAAAAGGCTAAGGTGTTTTTTGCATATCTCAGCCAACACTTGATATTAAAACATGAAATTTATTAGAAGTTCTACTAGCGATAAGGCATATTTATTAAAGGATGTAACATTAAAATATTTTTCCAGTGGTGTCGCACGGATTGGTGTCTAAAGTAAATATTAATTTTTTTTTTATTTGAGGGGCTTTCCTTTTATACCATTTTTAAATCTCCGTGCCTCACAAAACATAACACGCAGGTCTAGATTTTGCATCCAACAAAATGGAAATCATTTCGAACATTTGCTTAAGAATTGGTTTCCCGTGTGGTTTTACAATTAAATTTGATTTGCAATTTGTTAGTCGTTTTTGTTTTATTTTAAGTCTCTTATACAAATAAATATTTAAAAAACAAGGTCTAAAAATCTGTTGAAAACCTTATATTCTGCCAAATTACAATAATGGAAGGTTTTATTAACAAAAAATTTAAAAATTTAAAAAAATTACATTAAAAGTATAAAAGCCCCTCAAATAAAAAAAAATTATTATTTAATTTTAATGTTACATCCTTTAATAAATATGCCTTGTCGCTAGTAGAACTTCCAATAAATTTCATGTTTTAATATCAAGTGTTTGCTGTGATATGCAAAAAAACACCTTAGCTTGTAAAAAACCGAAAAGTTTTAAATCGATTTTACTGAAAAATGGTGAATCCTACCGAAATGAAGCAAGAGTTTTTTTTTCAATAGAAGACTTTAGTCCTTTTAAAAATTGCACCTGGCGTTAAAAAATCCTACAAATAAAAAAGTTAGGGCAATATTCTCCTCACTGCCTACCCAGTGGGACGCCACGGGAAGAAATACACCTAAGCTAAACAAATAGTTTATTGCGTCTTGTCATGGGTAAAACATGATCAAATTTTGTTTTGATACTTCAATCAGTTTCTGAGATATTTTGAAAAAACCGCTTATCATAGCCTTCCAGGGGGGCTTTAGCCCCATAACGAAGGGTTTTTGAAGTTTAGTCCTATTTTTGGATTTACTTTATCCCCTTAAAATATTGTCACCTAATTTCGGGACACCCTGTATACCTAAGTAGAGATGACGCAGTAATAAAAAAAATAAACGTTATTTTTCTTACAAAACACTGTTCTTTTAATAATTCTAAAAAAATATATTTGAAGCTAATACAAAGCCTTATGAAAATCCGTATTCGTTTTAATTTAGTTTATTCGTACATATTTTTTAAATAACTTTTATCGCCAACCAACAGTAAAGCCATACATTATCAGAGTGATTTCCGGCAGTAAACGAACACTTTATTTTATTGTAAAATAATGTCGCATATGAGGCAGATAAAGTATTACCATGCCATTTCTCATAGTAGGTCAAATTTTTTGAGGGGTGCTTTGGAATACGCACGTGGTCGGGCAAAATTTTCTGATGTGTCAAATTTAGGCCAAAATGGGTTTTTTTGTCGTCGAATTGTAAAGCTATTTTAACCTTTCGAGCTTGAATATGGGCTGGAATAGGTAGTATGAAACTTCTATTTTACATTTTGACCAAATATAAGGCAAGAACTATTAAATATTTTACACAGACCCGATTCTAAAATAGGTGTACAGCTCGTTTTTTCTATTAATTTAATATGGGGGAAAACATCTATTTTCTTAGAGCGGTCCGCCTTACATAAAACGGTGATGAACGGTTGGCGATAAAATTTTGTATGCACCACGTCGGTAAAGTTTCTTAATCGACTCGCCTGTTATTCTCCTCGCTCGCTCATCTCATAATTTCAGACTCGTCCGATAAAGAATCACTTTACTGCCTTGGTACATAATAACTATTAAAAAATGTGCGTCATCTCTCCTTAAATTACCCTAATTAAAAAAGATCTAATTTTATTGATTTGTGTATTTCAAAATGGTGATTTGTGTAGAACAGAAAACAAAACTACCTCATACCTTTATAATTTTTCTGTTTGGAGTTTTGTCGCCCCTTCCAATTCTTGTTCCAATTTCTACGATAACTTCCTTCCTCGGCATCGTGGGTTGTCTGCTAAAATTATGATAATAATATATAACTATTAAGTATATCATATTAAGTAAATATCTAGAATTAATAATTTTTTCAGGAACGATCTATTTTGGGGCGTAGATTACGAATCTGAAAACTATTTTTGTCGGCAACGCTTAGTTTTTAAAATATTCCTTCTTAAAGTTCATAGAGATTAGGTTTCCAAAGCCCAATCGCATTTTTATGGATTTCTGATATAAGAATTAAGAAAAAATGCTTAAAACGGGACATGTTCGGATGCAGTTTGGTACTTTTTCTCCTTATTTTTGTTTTTTTAGGGCTCTTTTTACCCAAAATATTACCTTAAACAATCAGCCTCCTAAAGGCAGTAATAGAAAGGAATTCATTTAATAGACTCTGTTTAAAAAAATATTTTGAAATAGCATGTGCTCCTTTCTTTGATTCTTTAACTATGAAGAAGTTTAAATTACCATTTTGTAACCTAAAAAATACCGATTATTTGCAATAAAGAAGGAAAATTGAAAAACTCAGCGGCGTGCCAAACCGTAAGGAAACAGCACTTTAAGAATGAATTCATTATGTTATCCTGTCTTATCTCATATACAATATAGGTTATGTTCCCTGGGTTATCAGTCAAACCACCGTTTAAACTAAATAAACCCAAACGTAAACAAACTAAATAAGTTATTTATTAAACAATAATTATTGACAGAAAACCCAGGAAACATAACCTATGTTTAAGAAGAAATATCTCAAAAACTAAGCATTTCCGACGACAAAATTGGCAAAAAATCACGTTAACACGTGCAGCCCCCTGGGCGGGGGTGGCACGTGTTAACGTGAGTTTTTGCCAATTTTATGTCCCACTCGAAAACAAAATCGACGGGCCTTCTTTTCAAAAATAATGTCGCAATAACACAAACAGATATTTTAAGATTTTTTATTTAAATTGCTCATAATTCCAAAACCACTAAATATGTGGATTGTAACATATTAGGCATGTAGATAAGAAATTTAATTCTCTACACGTTAGTAAGCTAAAAAATAGCGTGTTACATTTGCAAAAATTGACTTATGCACATTTATTCATATGGAAACATTGGCACAATTTTAAGAACTCCCTGTATAAAAAACGTGCAACAAAAGTAATTTAAACTAAAGATCTATGTATTACTTGAAAGCTTACAACATTTTAAATGTTTACCTTTATTAGTTTCAGAGTTAGGAATAGATTATTATTAACAAAAGTTATTTAGATTTTAATAAGGTAATCAAATATGCTAATATAGACAGGGTTTTCCATTTGAAATAGCAAAGTTGGCATTAACTTCCGGTATAACCGGAAACAACAAAAACTCCAAAATATAATGTTTTAAAAGCTCAAAGCCAATTATGCCTGCTATTAAATTTTTAGAAAGAAAAGTTTACGCGTTTCCGAGATCTTCTAATAGGCCACTCAACATGAATCACCCTGTATATAAAACAGGACTTTTAAAAGGAAAAGTTTAAAAACTAAATTTCCTATAAGACCTTTGTATTCTAAGCCAAGAATACATTATTTAAAAATTTAAATCAAGAGTCCACGAGACGAAAACTTAGGATGCATTAGACTTTTAGATCTGAGCTCTAAGGCTCGGGGGGGCTGCAGCCCGGCAGCCCCCCCCCCCTAAATACGCCACTGCAAGAATGATATATTTGTGCCTCTTACTCTACCATACTTACTTATTATTTTGGAGAAGGTTCTTATTCTTAGGTATTTGGACACACAAATAAAAACCGCTGGTTTTCTATGTTTCTTAAAGCTGAATTTGCCTGGTTCTTCAGGCTTCGAAACACAGTCGTAATAATAATATTGAAGTAATTTATTTATCGTCAGCCAAAAAAAAAGCACACACAAACAAACACTTATCATTCATCATGTCGGTTTTGATAGACAATCAATTGTTATGTTAATCAGTTAGTTACAGTCATTATATTATGTGTAATATTAATGTAGGATTTCGCCAAGATTTTAACTAACTAGACAGCTTTCAGTGTGACTCAAATGACTTTCTCACCAGTGATTATCTTATTAAGTGCCCGGCTACCTTAATTGCTGATTTACTGCCCAGGCAACTTTGATTGTGAGTATATTAATTCTGCCGCTGTCAATAATATCACAATCAAAGTAGATGGTAATTGTCTAAAAGCTTTGTGCAACCAAACATTAGTCATATTGAACAAAGAGCCACGCCTAATCGTTGTCGCCATATTGAAAATTGATTTAACTTAACTGCCTTATAACATTTTTACTTGACATGATATTTAGTTTGCCTAAAACCAAAGGCGTAGTTAGGGGGGTACTTGGGGGTGCTAAGCACCCCCAAAAAACATTTACATTTACAATATATAGGCCATAGACTAATTTTAGAACTAACCTATTTTTACCTCAGCACCCCCAGTGTTTACCGTCCAACTACGCCTATGCCTAAAACCTTATGGGCCCTGTAGCATGTTAGAACTAAACTCAACAAAAGATAAGTTTGGCAACGGCGCTAATGGGGGTGAAGATTTTATGACCATTCTGCGGCACCCAAAAGGAGATAGACGACGTAGAAGCCCAAAATCAACTTCGCAAATAGTCGAGTGCTTAATCCCATATCAAAAATACCATCTGCCCGATGCCCATCTTCGGTGGTGGTAAACTGGATTGACCATAAACACAATTATGTTCTGTACCTGAATACAGAAAAGGGTGCTTGCAGGGCCAGATGTATCTCCTTCAGGTAATACGTAGGTACTTTATGTTAAGGGTTCAATCATTAAAATCAACGGTGGAAAGGATTTGCTGGTCTTCCAAAATTTGACATTTTCAAAAGATAGTTTAAAAGGCGTTTAAATTTCATGGAGGTGTGGTCAAAAAAAGGTAAAACTGTAAAGCCAAAATGTATACAGTTGGCCATGATAACATTATCTCAAGAAAAGATGGCGTTCATAATCATAGGGGCAGATCAACAAAAATTAGAGGAAAACCGTTTATGATGCATGTAAAAGGAAAGCTATTAAATACATTTTGAAAAGACCTTCTGAAATTAAGTGTAAAGAATTAGCTTCTCATTTCCACCATCATTTTCAATGAAAGATGTCAATTACATTAGAAATTTTTTTATAATTGTCACTGAAACTTACTGCCGGGTTCGGCACTAATTTCTGTGTCGGTTGGCACAAATTAACCTCCATAGAAAATCTAACTCTACAAAATACTAGAAAATCTGCAAAGAGAGTGTAGTGAAAACCACGTGGAATGTACACTGCAAAAATATGATGGTAAAAATGTATAATATTTTTACGCTATACAATTAGGAATTATTTTGTCTACTATATTTTCATTGGTAAATAATATTTCCTTACGGATATTATAAATTTAAAACGTTTATAAAATGTTACTAGCCAAAAAATTTCCCCGCTATTTGTTAAGCAAAATTAGAGCTATTTATTTTTTTACAGTTAATACAGGGTGCTACAAATTCGTGTGCGTACAAGGGGATCTCGAAAACGGTAAGAGATATGAAGATGGTTAAATTGAGGCAATGTTGCGTATTTTCGGGCTTAATAATTTGGCGAAAAATAATTGTGATTATTCCGAATGCTTTCGGAGATATCCCAAAAAAACCGAAATTATAATTTTTGGTTTTTAATTTTTTGCGCTTTCATTTTTAACTTGGAAAAAAAAAATAAAAACACTTTATATAGCTGTTTTTATGTTCTACAAAATTGCGTTATTAGTTTTCAAATTCGACGTTTCGTTCTTTAGTTACCAATCTCAAGTCAATTTTTTTAAATACGGACCTGGAATTTTAAATACAGTTTTAGGGGTTTCTTAGCTTTAGAAATTTAATACAATGTACACATTTTTAAAATTTTAACGTTTTGTCATATAATAACACATTTTTCAAATTATCTTTTTCATTTCATTACGGTCCTGAACATTTAAAGCTAAACTAAAAACAAAATATTTCTGATTTAAAAAACCGTCCATTTTTACTCAAAGAGGTCTAATATTTGATATTTTATAAGAGAAAAGACCCAAAGTCACGGCCTCAAATATCTAAGTCTGGTTATTTTTGTTACATGTTTTGCCAGAAACTCATCAGATCTTCTAAACAGTTTTAAAAAAATTTAAATTGTTTTTGAAACAAACATAAGCGCATCACAGTAACATAACTAGACTAACACTCCAGTAACCTTTTCTTTATTTTACAGTATTTCATTCTAAGTCTAAGGCAAAAACCATAGGACTTAAAATATACGTTATATTAATAAAATAAATAAAATCCTAATAAAAAAATAGAATTACTTCTCATGCCTTAAAAATTTGCTTACTTCCTAGCTTAGAGTATTGTGACGGTTAATCTTATTAAAAAAATAAACAGCCTAAATACTATAACTTCTTGTTATGTTATTTTAATATTTAAGTAATCATAGAAATAATTGTCAGGGTCGTAATGGTACAAAAATAATTTGAAATGCTAGTGATTTGTTATTTGATGACAAAATGTTAAAATTTTAATAACCTTAGGTTAGGTTAGGTTAGGTAAGAGTGGCAGACCCTTGGTTCTGACCAAACAGTCTCACATAGTCCTGATTAGGTCCGTTGTGATACCACACGTGTTCCGTAGAACCCACCTTCATCAGATCTCTGATGGTTAGTGCGACGTAACCGCGGAAGGATTTTAACAACTCATTCAAACCAGCCACTACTGTTCAGAAATCTGCTCAGCCGTCCAAGTTGTAAGTTGCTTAGTTCCTCCAGGATATCGAAAGATGGTTCACCCAGAGTAGTGAACCTCCTTCTTACGAGGCCAGGGCATTCACACAAAAAATGTTGAATACTTTTGTCCTCTTCCTCATCTCTGCAACTTCTGCAGAAGTCGTTAGTGGGTATTTGCATACGTTCGGCATGTCTACCGAAGAGGCAATGTCCGGTAACAACCGCGGTAATATTTCTCACGTCTTTTCGACTGTGTCTCAATAGCTCTGCGGTTCTCTTTTTATCGAATGTGGGCCACAGTTGCCTGGATGTACTACAGGTTGTCAACCCTGTCCATCTGTTCTGTGCAAGCTGCTTAGCCGTGTAGTCAATCTCCTCTTTGACCAATCCCAGTGGTTTGTTCACTGTATTGTCTGCTAGATCAGCTGGCATGCCTGCGCCCTCTCTTGCGAGCGCATCGGCAGCCTCGTTGTTAAAAACCTTTAGATTGTATTAAATTTGCAAAGCTTAGAAGTCCTTGAAACTATTTAAAAAATGCCAGGTCCGTATTTAAAAAAAATTAATTGTGGTTGGTATCTAAAGAATGAAACCGAATGAATTTGAAAACTAAAAACGCCATCTTGAAGAACATAAAGAACAGCTACGAGAAAGTGTTTTTTTCCTAAGTCAAAAATGAAGACGCAAAAAATTTAAAACCAAAACTAAAAATTTCGTTCGCAATATTTATCATTTTCTTTAACCAAATTATTAAGCCCAAAAATACACAACTTTGCCTCAATTTAACCATCTTCGTATCGCTTACCGTTTTCGAGATCCCCATGTATGCACACGAATTTGTAGCACCCTGTATAATGAAAATATTTTTTGAACTAATAATTTTCTCGGTTTTTGGTATGAAACTACCAAGAGATGGTGCTTAGAGCTATATACAACACAAGCACGTTGATAACATAGGCTTTAGTATAAAAACTTTCATTTGCCATAGTATGAACAACTACTCTGTAATGACGAGAACAACAGAGTTCGAAACCGGTCTGCAGGTAGTGACATGCTACCAATAGTAATGATTTCACTTCATATCTAATTTGTATCTTAATATCTGACAGTGTTAGATGAAATACAACCTTATAAATAATTTTCAATGCACGATGAATAGAGTTCGCGAATCCCAATGATCGACCGGCGCCGACAGCGTGGGGACTTTAACTGGAACAAATTCTCGGAAAAAAATTGTTGTGAAAAATGCAAAAACACGTCGATTGAGATGAAACATAACCGATAAATTTGTGTTTTTTTTAATGGAAAAATACCACTTGTAAATTAATATTTAAAAACATTAGAAAGATGAATTTATTTCCAACAAGGTACCACAAGTGGTATCTTCCCATTAAAAAAAATAGTTGGGTTTGTTCGGGTCTGTTTCACCACTTTAAAGAGCTTGAAAAAACAAATTTTGTTATATGAAGTAGCCCACACAAGATCTTAATCGACGTGTTTTTACATTTTTTACAAATATTTTTTCCTTCACTGTATATAGCGCTTACATAAAAAGCCCCGCCCCTCACTTTTTGATATACTTTATTCAAATTCGGTATGCGTAAATGATAAGTAAAACACTTACTATTAAACCAAAAATTGTTTACTTATTCAAGATGGCGGCGATCTGAATATATTTAAATGGAGAAGGTGGACGATCGTTACCTCATTCTAAAGATTTTACGTCTAATTTAACCCTGCAATTTAAATACCCAAAAAATTTGCGATTTCAAAATGGCAAATCGGAAAAACATGAAAAAAGAAAACATATTTTTAGCAGATTTCCTGTTGATTAACAAAACAGCATTTTTTAAATCAAGTATTTTACTATCATTTATCCATATAAAATTATTGTTCTATAATTCAAAATGACGATGATCTGCAAAAAGTATTTTTTAAGCATTTTTCCGAATAACCATTTTCAAACGGCACATTTTGGAATACTGAAATCGCAGTGTTTAATTAAGCGTAAAAACACCTTAAAAGTGAAATGTCACTTGACCCCCCTTTCTATTTTAAAAGTTTTCCAAGATGGCGGATCTTCATCAGTTTAAATAACAAAAAATATGTTTTTAAAAAGTAGGTAAGTATATGTATTTTACTTCATTTATATATATGTACCGAATATTAATAATATTCAGCCATTCTCGAATTAACAGGGAGTGACAGACGGACTATATGCAAGCATATACAGGGTGATTCCTAAGTTGATACTTCTTTTTTAGCTGTGCATAGAAGGCAATAAAATAAACAACTTTTTCAAATACCTTTTTTCAAAAAACTTAAAAATAGCCGAGTTACAGAAGTAAAAAATCTAGGTACGGGCCTGGTAATCAAAACGTGGCCCTTTACTTTATATTGTTTTTCTCCTTTTTTTGTATTGTTAGTCATGCATGATTTTTGAAAAAAGGTATCTTAGGAATCAAATCAAAGAAATTAGTATCATGATAACAACCTCTTAGGATTTAGGTAATATTATTTAAATTAAGAGAATATGTATTTTATTCTGTCTAGAATAGACAATCCGTATTTTTTACAATTTACGCTACGATGCATTACCTGCAACTCTAGACGGTTCCTAATCGCAAGGGGAATATTATACGCAGCTAAAAAAGAAGTAGCAACTTAGAAATCACCCTGTATAAATAGTAGAATATTTTTACTTTGGTATGTGTTTATCTCCTACCTAATAAATCTTAAAAATTACGAATACGTTTACAGGGGGGGGGGGGGGGGGGACAACTGCCTTTCCCCCTCCCGCGGCGCTATAGAGAAAAGGAAAGAGTTCCTCAGCTTTTACATAAAAGGAGTTATTTAAAGACACCCCAGATGGACATCAGAAAAAATTTTTTTATGTAATTTCCTATGAGTTGGCATTTCGAAGGAACGAGACATCACAATTTTTGGTGGAATATTTTAAAGAAAAGACGCTTAATGGTGGAACGTTAAGTAACAGAATCGAGTACAATTCAATTTGTTGACTGAGAGCAAATGGTTGATTAAAAACAACAAATAAGGACATCTGCCCAGTAAGGTAAGTGATTTTTACTTTTTCTCAAAAATAATTTAAACCGAATTTTTTTAAATATCTACAATTATGTTTTTCTTTTCGTTGTAGATTGTATAAAAAACTAGTATCCAAGAGAAGCTTTGCCACAATTTTTTTTTGTTGTAGATTGTATAAGAAACTGGCATCCAAAAGAAGCATTACCTCACACCCTTTGTTCCTGGTGCAAAAATAGTCCACTTGAGTAACGAGGTATTAAAGTTGACTAGAACATCAGCGGAAAAAGCTGACCTGGATAAAAATAATTTACGCTCATGGAGCTGCAACAGTGACAAATTTGGAGGAAGCAGGAGTGGATAAAAATCAGCTAACAAACCCGACCTGGCAACGTAAATTCTCTATAATCATATTTACAATTGGATCGGCAGTTTAATCAAAACTTGTTGCAAAATTGAGGGAGAATGGTGAGGACAAAGAAGTAGTCGCATCTTAATTTTCTGCAACCAGAAGCAGCACCAGTATAGTTTCATAATCAACATCATTTCGATCCATTCTTTAAATCTAATATACAGAAAAATAAATTTGTTAGAACCTAGGATAAAACTTCAAAATATGGACCTGTTACTAAATGATCAAATAGATTAAAATAGTTAACCCTTGTTTACTTTGTCGACCATTATTTTGCCCTAATTCTACAGATAAATTGGGTCTGCTGGCAATTTTGTGTCTTAATCTTCACAGGTAAACTCAGTTGGCCCTAAGTGGATCATTAAAAATATCAGCAAACCGCTTTTAGGCCAAGCGATGGGTACAAAATAAGGGGTTCTACTCGCAAAAGGTCGAAGAGAAATGAAATTTGGTGGGATGGTGGCCTATTCCACGGTCGATATGGATTTCACTTTGTGCCCGGCGCCATATTCGGTAAGCTCGGCGTTGTCTGTTTGGTCCTCATGTCTGTATGTCTTCTGCATTGTCATCGTCTAGCACAATCTGGTCAAGAATGTTTTCGCAGGACGTCCCAGTAGGTACAGTACAAACAAAAAACCGAACATTTGAATCCTACTTTACGACAACCACAAGCAGGTCCACAACCTTTTTGGCATCTGCATGAGATACTCTTGAGTAAAACCTCTGGAGCTGGTTCCTTTGAGATGCGTATTTTGATAGTCCACCTGAGTTTGCGACCTCGGGGGGCTGCCGCTCGAGGGGATGAAAACTCTGACTCGCGGCGCTTGGTGGAAAATAGTACTGTTGAGGTAGGTGCTATTAAAAAAAAGTTTAAATAAAATATGTAGAGAACAAAATTATGCACAACTTTGGTTCTTTACGTTTTGTGGCTCCGACCAATAGTTTGGGGGTAGTTTACAATTTTTAACAAAATTATAATTTAATCGCGAATTAAAACAAATATGGCTACCAAACAATTCTGTAATATTTTTTCACTATTCTTAAAAAACCTTACTCTTGTAAGGTTTTTTAAGTAAGCAGATGCCCGATTTGATACATTTGATATTATATAATAAAAAATACGATTTTTACAAGTGCGCCTTACATACTATCGATATGGGCATTTTTTAATTATCATGATTTGTCAATTGTTGACCTCTACTAACTTTTTTATTTTTGTTCAAACATGATACCAGAAAATATAATTTTTAACCCGTTTCCACACCACCCTTGAGGTAGAATTGATCAGCGCGTTTTTTTTAACGTGGTATCCCTAAGAGGCCTATTCCACGGTCGATATGGATTTCACTTTGTGTCCGGCGCCATATTCGGCAAGCTCGGCGTTGTCTGTTTGCTCCTTATCGTCCTGTATTTTATGTTTGTATGTTTTCTGCATTGTCGTCGTCTAGCACAATCTTGTTGTTCCTTTGAGATGTGTATGGCCTCTAATCCTGTTATTATTTTTCGCCATCCATGATCTTCTGGAGGTATCTGAACTCCCTGCCAGCTCTGGACTTGACAATAAGTGCGCAATGAATGATGATGGCACGCATCGGATGTTGGTGGCAGTGATGCGAGATTAAATGAATTGTTGGAGACAGCCCGTACAAAGTTCGTATACCGCAGAGAATCCAACGTACGATGTTTGCTGCCTGCACCATACTGCCTCAGCATAAACAGTTCGCCAGCGGCTACAACTTCCGTTAATTCTGCATTGGGGTCATCAACTACCTGAATCGCCTCTGCTAATGTTGGATTTTTTTCCAAAGTTTTGAGTAATCCAATCTTGCCTTGATTGAACAACGCCGATGTAGTGTCACAACCACTGAAGGCATGCACAAATAATATACATTTCGCAATAGAATCGTTATATTGGAAGCTTTGAGGTGAATAGAACACATCCTCCTTATTCCTTCTGTCAGGCTTTTTTTATTTATTTTCGCATCACTGCCACCAACATTCGATGCGTGCCATCATCATTCATTGCGCACTTATTGTCAAGTCTAGAGCTGGCACATCTCAAAGGAACCAGCTCCAGAGGTTTTACTCATGAGTATCTCGTGTAGATGCCAGAAAGGTTGTGGACCTGCTTGTGGTTGCCGTAAAGCAGGATTAAAATGTTTGATTTTATGTTTATACTGTACTGAAACGTCCTGCGAAAACATTCTTGAACAGATTGTGCTAGACGACGACAATGCAGAAGACATACAGACATAAAATACAGGACGATAAGGAGCAAACAGACAACGCCGAGCTTGCCGAACATGGCGCCGGACACAAAGTGAAATCCATATCGACCGTGGAATATACCTCTTAGGGATACCACGTTAAAAAAATGCGCTGATCAACTCTACCTCAAGGGTGGTGTGGAAACGGGTTGAAAATTATATTTTCTGGTATCATGTTTGAACAAAAATAAAAAAGTTAGTGTAGGTCAACAATAATAAGAAAATATTGACCATAGATCATGATAATTAAAAAATGCCCATATCGATAGTATGTAAGGCGCACTTCTAAAAATTGTATCTTTTATTATATAAGATCAAATGTATCGAATCGGGCATCTGCTCACTTAAAAAACCTTAAAAGAGTTAGGTTTTTTAAGAATAGTGAAAAAATATTACAGAATTGTTTGGTAGCCATCTTTGTTTTAATCCGCGATTAAATTATGATTTTGTTAAAAATTGTAAACTACCACCAAACTATTGATCGGAGCCAAAAAATGTAAAGAATCAAAGTTGTGCACAATTTTGTTCTCTACATATTTTATTTAAACTTTTTTTTAATAGCACCTACCTCAACAGTGCTATTTTCCACCAAGCGCCGCGAGTCAGTTTTCATCCCCTCATCCCTCGAGCGGCAGCCCCCCGAGGTCGCAAACTCAGGTGGACTATCAGGGAACCTATCTCTACCATCCCACCAAATTTCATTTCTCTCCGACCTTTTGCGAGTAGAAACCCCCATCGCTTGGCCTATTTCTAAAATGATCACACTTGGTTGTTTTGCATTATGAAGGGATGGCGTATAAAATTCTTTATTTTTTTCAAACATATTTGCCCAACAACAAAATATTTTTAGTGTCTGTTTGAAGGTTGGAGACAATGAAGTTTCTTGAATGATAGAAAGGTTTTGGACGCATTGCTTTTATTTGTTTTAAACCGCAACGTTTTAACTGGTAAGTATTTCCAGTCATCTTTAGCTGAATTATAAAAAAGTACAGTAACTATAGCTCTATTTATACTAGCTAGGTGCAGTGAGGTTGTGTATGAAAGGGTGCAGTCGTACGTTTAGTTGGTGCTAAGCATTATTCTAAGATTTCATCTACTTATTAACAAAGGTTTTCAGATATTTCTTAAATCCAGTGAGGGCTTACTAAACAACCTGGGTTCAGCTTCCTTGAACTTCCTCTACCTCTAATGTGGTTCTTTATGCAGGATTTCAGCTTCTGTTAACATGATATGATGGCCGTGGGTCCAGGCATGGTCATCTCTCTGTTCCTCGATCCTTGTTTCGAGTAACCTTGTACAATTACTTAATGTGGCCGATCTTAAATTGGTGAGACAGTAAGGCCCGGTTGTACAAGACTTAAGCTTAGTTCAGCGTTGAACTTTATTTGTACAACCTCAACAGCAATTTAAAGCTTGGTTTAACACTGAACTAAGCTTAAGCCCTAATAATACAACCGGGCCTTACTGTCTCACCAATTTAAGATCGGCCACATTCGTAGGGGATCCGATAGACACGGTTTTTCCTGTGTTTGTTTGAAGGTTGGAGACAATGATATTTCTTGAACGATAGAAGAATTTTGGACTTGCATTGTCTATATTTGTTTTACATCATAACGTTTCAACTAGTAAGTATCTCCAGTCGTCTTCAGTATTCACCTGAAGACTACTGGAGATACTTACCAGTTGAAACGTAGTGATGTAAAACAAATAGACAATGAAGTCCAAAATTCTTCTATCGTTCACAGTTTTTCCTGTCTTTTTGGCTTGATGGTTTCGTCTTTGTGGCTTCTTTCGAGCTGAATACCGTATTGATATTGTATCGTTATCCTGGTCTTCTAATTCTCTAGATACTCCTTGGGCAAAGAAACGAACGAAACGCTTGACTGCACCCATCTCAGTTATGCTTCAGTACACCTAGCTAGTATAAATAGAGCTGTTGTTACTGTACTTATTTAGTATTTACTTGAAGACGAGATTTTTAACAGTGAAACATTGTGATTTAAAACAAATAAAGACAATGCAAATCCAAAACTTTTGTATCATTCAACAAATCATTTATATTATAAAACTGCATGAGAAGGTTCATTACGTACATCCAATGCAGAGAGTAGTATCTGCAAGACTGCCAAGTGTCTAGCAAATATTTATACAGTGGGCCCGGAAAACACAATATCGAATTTAATTCATAACAATTCCGCATGTGACATTCGCAAAACAATTTGGCATGTGACATTCGCAACATTCAAAGAAAAGTGTTTACAAATGCAACAAAACGAATTTCTATAAATAAAAGAAACACTTTTCGATGTCGATGTGGATTCTATGAGATGGCGTTAAAGTTATATACAATCCAAGAAGGTTTATATATCAATTTTTAATATGAGGGTTTTCGGCTTGTAAGATATGAAATTTTTCCTACCAGCAGAAAAGTCTGCAACTTCTAGTAGTTCTATGAAACTTGAATAGTTTGGTTTTTGATATATTGATTAAGATTTTAGTACCCTAGACTAAAACCCCGGGTTGTTTAACTTAGGACATAGAGCTTTAAAGTTCAGGACACATACTTTTGCGTTTAGAGAATCTTTCTTTTAAATTTAACCTGTTCTCTTTTGTCAGTTGAGTATAAAAAACATTTACATCATGCTCTTTAGATCTCGATGAAACATATCTTAATTTAACATATTTTATACAGGGTGATTCCTAAGTTGATACTTCTTTTTTAGCTGTGTATAGAAGGCATTAAAATAAACAACTTTTTTAAATACTTTTGTTCAAAAAACTCAAAAATATGCGAGATAGAAAAGAAAAAAATTTAAGTGCGAGCCTGGTCATAAAAACATAGCTCGCTATAGTTTCTGTTGTTTTTCTTATCTCTTATTAGTATTAGTCATACAAGTAGTGTTGAGCAATACACCGCGGTGTGTTTTTCTGAACCAAGTTAATTTTAAATTATTGTGTGATACGTGAAAAGGGTAAATTTTGAAAACAATAAACTAATAGATATGGTGCTAATTTACTGTGAGTGTCGTAAAAATGCGGATGTTTCTTCAAAATTATACGCAAAATGCTTTCCCTTGCGTGCTCATCCTACACCCAGAAGCTTTCTTAATGTTATTCAACGGGCAAGTTAGGCAGAACCGTATTTGATTCGTAGTGTAATAAATAAATGTAAGTACTTTATTTTTGAGTTTTTTGAAAAAAGGTATAAAGAAATTAGTATCATAATAACAATCTATCTCTTAGAACTATATAGAAGTCATGATTCTTAGAATTTAAGTAATATTATTTAAATTAAGAGAATACCTATGTAGTTTATTCTGTCTAGAATAGACAATCCGTATTTCTTTATAATTTACTCTACGATGCATTACCTCCAACTCTAGAGGGTTCCTAATCGCAAGGGGAATATTTAACTTTATCGCTATAAATATAAATGTATATTATATTCAGGTAGGTAGGTATTTGCGGGTATAGGACAATAAAAAACACTTTCTTCTTATTTAAAAAATTGCCGACGTTTCAACCTTTATTTGGTCTTTATCAAGACTGTTGAAACAAAACACCGATATTAGGAAGAACATTAATGAAACCCCCTTTTTCTCTATATTTATGTAGGTATACATCTAAGAATAAATTATATTTTATAAAATGATTTTAAAATAAATCTTACACATATCTATCATTTTATTTCATTATTTTTTTTTTGTTAATTTCCCTATCTACAATCAGAACAATGCTAATAAAATACGTTTTAATGTTTTGCAAACTGAGAGTAGGTTTAAAAAAATATATATTTATATGAATCAATATATCCTGAGAACAAAAAGTTAGGTAATTGTTAATAGGAATAAAGAAAGCCGGAGAAGATACACACGAGAAGCCCAATGACAATGCAAAACACACATTTAAAACAGACATAGGAAAAATATTTACGTATACAGGGTGGCGCATCGAAAACGAAACAGAGACATTTACTGGCAGCTCAGTTATTTTTTGGAAAAACGCTCAGAATCGTCGATTTTCTTTTCGAAGGGGACACAAAATTGGCAAAAAATCACAGTAATACGTGCAGCCCCCTGGGTGGGGGTGGCACCACCCCTAAAATCTTAAATGGAAAGGGGGGTCGAGTGATACCTTATTTTAAAGGCCTTTCAATTCCCTAAAACTGAACTGAAAAACATAAATTTTACATCATTATAAAGGGAATTGAAAGACCTTTAAAATAAGGTATCACTTGACCCCCATTCCATTTAAGATTTTAGGGGTGGTGCCAACCCTGGCCAGGGGGCTGCACGTGTTAACGTGATTTTGTGCCAATTTTGTGTCCCATTCGAAAACAAAATCGACGGTTCTGAGCGTTTTTCCAAAAAATAACTGAGCTGCCAGTAAATGTCTCTGTTTCGTTTTCGATGCGCCACCCTGTATACATAAATATTTTTCCTATGTCTGTTTTAAATGTGTGTTTTGCATTGTCATTGGGCTTCTCGTGTGTGTCTTATCCGGCTTTCTTTATTCCTATTAACAATTACCTAACTTTTTGTTCTCAGGATATATTGATTTATATAAATATATATTTTTTTTAAACCTACTCTCAGTTTGCAGAACATTAAAACGTATTTTATAAGCATTGTTCTGATTTTAGATAGGGAAATTAACAAAAAAAAAATAATAAAATGATAGATATGTGTAAGATTTATTTTAAAATCATTTTATAAAATATAATTTTTTCTTATCCTGCCTAAATGTATAGAGAGAAAAAAGGAGTTTCATTAATGTTCTCCCCAATATTGGTGTTTTGTTACAGCCTTTAAGATCAAATAAAGATCGAAACGTTGGCAATTTTTTTAGTTAAGAAGGAATTGTTTTTATTGTCCTATACCAGCAAATACCTACGTACCTGAATTTGAGTTAGGACGCTAATCTCACAACATATATATTATATTTTCAACTTACCCATCGATTTTTGTAACTATTATGATAACCAGCACCATAATCTTCATTATACCTAGAGTTGTAATTATTATGGTTTCTATTGTTGTATGCCCAGTTTCCGTTCCTGCCATACCCTAAAATGTGTTTGATTAGTAGGTATAGTCTATTTCAGTTCGGCTTAATTTCGGTGTTGGCCATAGGCGTAAATTTTGTGCATTAAATTGTTTATGATAACTAACCAAAGAAAAAAAAGAAGATAATTTAATAAAGAAAGTTTATTAAAATATGCCGTGAAAGATATAGCTGAAAAACATAGTGTAACTGTGCTGCGCACACCGCCATATCATTGCGAACTAAATCCTATAGAACTTATTAGGGCGCAAGTGAAAGGATTTGTAGCAAGACACAACACGACATTCAAAATGAAAGACGTTAATCAACTGTTTGATCAAGCCATTAAGAGAACTGGCGAAACGCAGTCCATCATGTTATTAAAGAAGAGGAGAAAATGTGGGATCTTGACCACCTGATTGATCGGACAGTCAACCCGTTAATTATAACGTCAAGAGATGACATTTCCTTACATGACGGAGAATATTATGATTTTTTATAATTTAATTTCTGTATAATGTATTTTTTGTATTATGTATTTTTATTTATAATGTTTAATAAAAAAAAATAAGTGTACCTAATACTATGTACATAATGCACGCCTTTGTCACACCATCTTCAGTGCTTGTGAATGGATAACAATAGGCAAACCCATAAATTGACCCAAACCCCGGTGGTACTAAATGCACTTGATGAAAATAAAGAATTTCGCAATGAAATCATTGCCAAATTATGAAAGTGACTTAAATGTTCGTTGGGTCGTCACTCTGTAGTCCCTTTGAATACCTAATGAGCTTTTATTACTCTTCACCTTTCTGAAATAGACTATAGTGTCGCCTTTTTAGGTATTTATTTTAACCCCATCTTCCCCTTGCTGACAATCTAAGCTGCTGTTTGAATTGTTATGAGATTGTCCATGTATTATTTTAGTTATATTATTTTTGTTTCCCTTTTTAGTTAATATAGAGGCATGCTGTATATATAAAGTAAAAATTTAATTACTTATTATCAAATTAAAGTGTTTTTAAAGTAATACTATATAATATCTAAATATCATAGTTTTTGAAATATTTTAGGATGTCTTAAATCAGGGTAAAAAAGGAAAGTTCTAATTAAACTATTTAGTCAAGATTGCTTTGGAACAAAAAATTAATAATTTTCTTTGTCGCAGTTGCCATTGCAAAATTATTTCGCTAACATTTTGTGCTTTAGTACTGTTTAAATTTTAGTTTCCTGAACTAACTCATATTTTTCTATTTCGATAAAGTTAGTTAGGGAAACTAAACTTTAAACAGTAATAAAGCACAAAATGTTGGACAAATAATTTTGCAATGAAAGCTGTGACAAAGAAAATTATTTATTTTTTGTTCCAAAGCAATCTTGACTAAATAGTTTAATTAGAACTTTCCTTTTTTACCCTGATTTAAGACAAACCCTAAAATATTTCAAAAACTATGATATTTAGATATATGACATGTTTAACAAAAAGGTAAGGTTTTCGAAAGGTAAATTCTTTTGCCTAAAAAAATTAGGGGGTCCTATTTAAAAAAAATTGAAATAAAGCATTTTTAAAACTATCGATTTGTCCAACTTGTAATGAACGCTCTGTATAAGAGATTGAAAAGACATTATTATAGGTTAATATATCGTACCTTAAAGTACTTACAACGTAAATTATATTTGCCTAGGGTTAATCCACAGGTTGCTATGATTTTTTAACGATACCCTTAAAATTACTAAAATTTCGGAAAAAAATTAATTACTTGGCAACGTTGCATTTCACTTCAAAAATTTTAATAGGGTTGCAAAGTCCTTATTCCATTGAATCATATTCTAGAAAATTATACTGGATGTCCCATTTAATTTTCTTTTTTATTATTCAGTACCACTTTTTAGGACCACCCCGAAGATTAGAAAATATTTTTAGATTATGCATCCTAAAAAACCCTTTAAGTTTTGTATTACACTTTTTTCCCTATCTTTGATAGTTTAGGTGCTATCTAAGACAGACACTTTACTGACACACCCTGTATAATAATTTATCCCTATTCCTGTATGTAGCTGTCTACTAATCTGATACAGTGGCGGCTCATCAGGTGAAGTAGGTGAAGGGGCTCTTCACCAAAAAAAAATGAAACCATGAGGAAAGTTTCTCGACAATATTAAATATTAATGTACCAATGCAGCTACCATTTTAGCCCTTAAAAAATAATTATGTTCGAATTAATAATATTAATTTAATCCGAATGTAGTCTATGCATATTAGGGCCACGATTAACTCCGATGGACAATAATAATTATAAACACTCGTGCATTTTGGCGTATTTTCAGCCTTAGGCCAGTGGAATACTAGAGGCAATATTAAAAGGAATCCCTTTGTAAGGTTATAATTGGCGAAATCATCAGATCTAATGAAGCTGAGAATGTAAACATTATTATTAATATTAATTTTGCTTTGCCCTGCTCAACCTTTTAGACATTCTCTGCCCCTCTTAGAGCCAATACATAGTAAAAAGCATGTTTTGTCGTGTGTGTGTGTGTAATTAGGTTTTATGGCTCTGGTTGAAACCAAATGGCCAGCATCTCTCTTTGTTTTCCTTTTTTTTTGATTACTTTTACTGAGATAATGGTTTTTACAATTTCTTTACTTAACCTATTTTTAGTAATTCTTGATAATAAAACTAAAATAAAGTTATAATCTTTCATATTTTTTTTTTATTATATTTGTTTTTTTTTAATTTGTTTTTTTTTTAATTTTTATTCGCTTTTTTTTTTTATGAAATGTTTTTTTTTTAAATTTTTTTTTTCTTTTTTTTTTTAGACAATGTTTTTTTTTTTAAATTTTTTTTAGCAATGTTTTTTTAAGCTTTTTTTTTTAAGCAATGTTTTTTTCGTTTTTTTTTACATTTTAAGGTTATTACGTGATATAAACTTAAATAGCGTTTTATATACGTTTACATTTCCTGTAGAAATTAAAGTGTCTAGATTAAAAGGATATTCAACCAAATTTTTAAGTTCATTATATAATTCATTGGTGAACACAATGTTATGTCTATGGCACCCTAGTATACTATGTTCCAGATCACCGATTTCCCCACATTCACAATTTTCATTATTCTGTAGGCCTATTTTTTTTTTATATTTAGGATAAAGGGCATGATAGCTTCTTATTCGCGAAATTGATCTAATGAAGTTTCTGTTAAACTCAGTTTGAAACCAAGGTTTTTTATGTATTTTTGGAAATATATTTTTGTAGTTGTAGCCTAAGTTTGATAAATTATATTGTTCCTGCCAATTATTTAAAATTTGCTTTTTAGCTAGGCTAAAAAGGTCAGTATATGGAATATAAAAGTTATTTACACACGCTGGAGCTCTTGTTGCCTCCTTGGCCAACTTATCTGCAATTTCATTTCCATTAATTCCTATGTGAGATTTAATCCAAACAAACTGAACGTTTTTGTTAAGATTCTTAATATTTCTATAGATATTTAAAATATTAGAAATAATATAATTGTCAGGAACTTTTTGGTAACAATTCATTAAGGTTTGAAGAGCACTTTTACTATCAGTGAATATTACATAATTATTATTTTTATTGTATTCCAGTATGTACTTTAAGGATTCCCAAATAGCCCAAAGTTCTGCTGTGAATATGGTTGCTTCGTCACGTAGCCTAAATGACTTTGAAATATTTTCGTTTTTATGATAAAAAGCACAACCTGTCCTGTTATTCAGAACTGAACCGTCTGTGAAAATGTGCTCGAAATTTGACCAGGTTATACAGATGTCTTCTAGAAATTTACTTTTCGCTATGGTGGGATTTTTGTTATAGGCTATTGGAATTACGATTTTTGGGCGAAATTCTAAAATATTTTCATGTAGATCTGCGTAGGGCGGAGTATCTGATGAGTAAATGCATTCTTTAATCTGGGTAATCCAGGAATAGCTGGTAGCCAACAAAGGACTCTTCTTTACTTTCCAATAAGGGTGAGTTAGGTTTAATATTGTTAGTGTGTGGATTCTTCCAACTAGTTTGCTGTCTTTGGAAATAAGCTTTAAAAGAAATTTATCACTAAGGTACGTCCTTCTTAGTGAAAGGGGAGCTTCTACTGTCTCTGCTTCCATTACCTCAATAGGGGTGCTTTTTAGATATCCTACACAAAGTCTAAGGCATTTGTTTTTTATTCGTTCAATTTTTTTTAAATGGGTCTCTGCAGCAGAACCATAGAACTGACTTCCATAATCCAGGATAGATCGGATGTACGCTTTATAAAACATTAAAGCAATATTGGGGTCTGCACCCCACTTTTGATGTGTGAAGGCTCGAAGAAGGTTCAATCCATTTTCTGCTCTTTTAATAAGATAGTTAATGTGATCTTTCCATAACAGTTTCTTGTCCAACATTACTCCTAAATATTTTATTGTGTTTTTATAAGGGATTCGTAGTCCCTCTTGTGTTGTTATTGAGTTAGGAAGTAGGGTTCTTTTCCTGGTAAAAGTGCACAGGTTAGATTTCTCCACTGATAAACTAAGGCCGTTTTTGTCAAACCAACCCACCATTTCTGAAAGTATTGTTTTCAATTTGATATTTGCTGCATCTATTGACTTGTCCTTGGTGTATATACAAACGTCGTCTGCAAATTCCAGTCTTTTGATGTCGTCATCGTCAAATATTGATCCCAGATCAGAAGTATATATAATATATAATAAAGGACTTAAAATACTTCCTTGTGGAAGTCCCATTCTTGCTACTCTGGATTCTGTAAGGCCTTCATGTGTCCTAACATATAACCTTCGAGTGTTATACAACGAGTAAATTGTGTGTGCGATTTTTTCCGGGATTCCCATTTTAAGTATTTTTTTATAAAGGATGTCGTAGTTTACATGATCATATGCTCCCTGGATATCTACAAACAAGGCTGATGTACTATAATTTTCAGTGAACCCTATTTGGATGTCGGTTAGTAGGTGTGCTATGGCTTCCTGAGTAGAATGACCACGTCTAAACCCAAACTGAGTGGTTGGATATTTTTTGTTCTTTTCCATCCAAAACTCAAGTCTATTCTTAAGGAGTCGCTCAAATGTCTTTAGTAAACATGATGCTAGTGCAATTGGACGGTAGGATGACGCCGTGTTTTGAGGTTTGCCTGGCTTCAATATAGGAACTATTATGTATTCCGACCATTCTAAGGGAATAGGACGACGTCCATCAAAAATGTCGTTATATATGGCTAGTAACATTTCCAATGCATTTTCTGGTAGGTTTGCCAACATAGAATACTCTATACTATCTTTACCTGGCGCAGAGTTATTTTTATTTTTTATTACTCTATTTAGCTCTTTCATTGTAAATGGCTGATTTAAGAAGTGGTTTGGTGTATTTGGCTCGTTTTTTTTAGGGGCATTATTAGATGCGTATAATGGAGTTAACATTCGATGGAATTCTTCAATCCATAGGTCTCCTATACTTGTGATTAGTCTATTTTCTTGTTGTCGATTTTTAAAACTATTTACTTTTTGCCATATTTTTTTAATGGGTGTGTTCTTGTTTAATGACTTACAATATTCTTGCCAGTTTTTTCGTTTCTCTTCTTTTATAATTTTTTTAGCAAGCGCGTCTGATTTTTTATATGCTATTAGATTAGCAAGAGTAGGGTTGTTTTTGTATTCCGCGAATTTTTCTTTTCGGTCTAAAACTATGTTTGCGCATTTCTCATTCCACCAAAATTTACCGCTTTTTCTTTTGTATCTATTCCCTTGAAAAGTGGGGACGGAACTTTCTAAAACATTATTTAGGGTATTGATGAAATTATCATAGTTATTTAGGTCTATATTTTGAAATTTTTGGTTGCATTCAGCGTAAAATTGGTCCCAATTAGCCTTTTTGGTATTCCATTTTTTCTGACTATTTATAGTGGTAAACTTTGGTGTTATGTAACATATTATTTTAATGGGGAGGTGATCTGAACCATAAGAATCCTCCAGTGTGTTCCATTCTACTAGAGGTTGAAGGCACGGGGATGTTAGGGATAAATCGATGGCCGAATTTTGGCCCCCCGCTGGGTTAATTCTAGTAAAATTTCCATTATTTAAATATATTATATTATTTAGGTCTATAGCATCTAATAAAGTTGTGCCATACGTATCATTATCCGCACATCCCCATGCTATATTGTGGGCATTAAAGTCCCCTCCAACAAGAAATGGGTTATTAATAAATTGAAAGAAATTTGACCATGTTTGTAAGGAAATTCTTGTTTGTGGTTTTATGTATAAACTTATTAAGCTTAGCTCTGGACCGTGGCCTAATTGGACCTTAATGCCCACATAAAAAATATTATTAAATTCGGGACCTATTATCTCAGTAAATTTTATGTTAGTTTTGATCAAAATAGCTACTCCGCCCTTTCCGTCAGGACGGTCCCTGCGGATAACATTATAACCAAGGAAGGATGTGTATTTGCCAGGTTTAAACCATGTTTCTGATAATAATGCAATATGAATGTTTTCTTGGGCTAAAAGATTTTCCAAATTATTTTTATTGGCAATTGCTGATCTACAGTTCCATTGACAAATGTTTATTGAATCCATTGTTTTTTTTTTTAATATTATTGTTTGATTATTTTATTTTACGCCCTATACCGAAAGCCTATTTACAATTTTAATTGATTTAATAGTACTACCTTTAAACTAGGGATTGTTTTAATTTTAAGTTTATTAATTTGGTTAATTCTAATTTATTAATATCAAATGTATTTTTTTCTTTCAGTATGTTTAATACTGATATAACCATTTCTACCATATTATTAACATTATTATTTGAAGTGTTATTAGAGATAAAATTAGTGTTTCTACTTTGACTACTGTGGTTTCATGATAACCCTGCTTGATAAATAGTGTCATTTAATAAATCGCCTGCGCCTAATGACAGTTTATGTTGTGACAATATTTGGTTATGTTCTTGAAGAATTGTATTAGGAGATGATGGTCTTATTCTCTTTTGTGGAATTTTTTCTTGGGTAAATTTAGTTGATACGTTTCGATTGTTTGCGCGGAATCTAGTTTGAGAATTATTATTTAACAAGTTATCTAGTTGTTCCAGGTCAATATTGGAGTCCCTTTCAGGGCAACCATTCTGAGATAATACGGAGGCATAAGTTTTTTGAGGGAAACATTTTTCGGCGTCTTGATATGTTAAATTTTGTTTGGCCATTGAGGTTTTAATTTGTTTTTGCCTGGTGAATTCAGGACACTTTTTTATTTCATTAGTAAAATGATTTAATTTGCAATGAAAACATGTTTTTTCTTTATTAACTGTGCATTCGTTTACATTATGTTCGCCTTGGCAGTTAAGGCATCTAATTTTACTTTTACACTGTTTGCTAGAATGTCCATATCGAAAACAATTGTAACATAAAACTCTTTGAACATACGCAGTAACTTCACACTTAACATGTCCTATGGTTACGTATTTAGGTAATGTTTGAGTTCTAAAAGTTACAATTATTGATTTTGTGTTTACTATTTTTTTCTCTTTAGATTTGTCATCAAAGACCCTTTTTGTAATTCTTTTTACCGTGGAAACCTCAAAATTACAGTGCATATCGTATTTTTGAATATGGTTTTTAAGATATTCTTCGCTTATGTCTCTGTCTATCTCAGAGATTACTCCTTTTCGCGATACTATAAATTGTGGTATATACGCTTCTAAATTATACTTTTCTAAACTTTTCGAACTTACCAGTTTATTTGCTGCTTGGAAGTCCCTAAAATTAACTCTAATTCGGTTGCGCCCTATGGAATCGATTTCTTTTATCCGGTTATCCAGCTCGGGATGAGTAGAATATATAATCTCGTTTACTTTTAAAGCGCTTAACTTACCCTTGAATTCAGATGAAATATTTTCAACATATACTTGATATGGGCCAGTATCTTTGATTTCATAAAGCAAATTATTTTTTTAATTTACTTTGTTTATCGGATTATTCATATCCTCATCCCCTTCTTGCTGTGGTTGCGCACTCGCTCCACTACCTAAAATTACCCCTGAAGTACCTATATCGGGGGGTATACCCCCGCTGTCTTTATTCATAGCACAAAATTAAAGTTATTTGTGTATCACTTTTTCGACTCGCAATTTAAAGGAATTTTATCACTTCCGCAAAAAAATGCGATTAAGTACCAAGATAAACACCGACCTACCGCACGAATAGCCTGATCAATACTGATGTTTTGTCGTATAAGTTGTTTTTCATTTTCTTTTTGGTAAACCAGCTATTTATGTCATTCTCAGAGACGGACGCACAAGAATGTTTTACGTGATTTACTATGTGATTAAAAAGTTTTCTTTTTATTTTTCAGTTAATTCAGTAGTGTACCTATATACGTTCCTACTTAGTTGTGTGTTTTATATTAGAACCCAATTAATGACATAGTTTGTAATTTGTTGGAAACTTCATTCAGTCGTTGGACAGATGAGGATAAGAGAGACTTTTGTTACACGGGTTTTTAGTCAATATTTGTTTAAGTATCCGCACTATACCTAGCTCTTCACCATTTTTTAAGACCGCGAGCCGCCACTGATCTGATATATTTAAAACACTTACCATCATTCCCATAATAATTATAGTTTTGATGTTGTCGGTATCTTGGGGTTTTCGGCATTTTCCAATATAAAATTTTTTGGAGGTAATTGATAAATTTATCCAAATTCAGAGCAATGAATCTACCTACAACAAAATACAATAATTATAAACAAGAATGGTTTCCCACGGTTGGTGTAAAATATACCATTTACTTAATCACTAGTGAGCCCTAAGCAGGATAAAGAGGTAATAGGATTAATTACCTTTGAGAACACAAAAACAATGAATATGTAAATATGACCATCAAAGGTCTACAGAAAACATTTTAGTATGTTTGGTGGCCAGTTTTAATGTTGTTAGTGGGTTCAGACCGCTAGATTAAAGAAAACCATTTTTTTTTTAAATGATTCGATTTTTCCTCATAGCTCAGAAAAGCGAATTTTTCGTGTTAAAATTAAATATGATACAATATGGGTACATTATAGCAGATTTTTTTAGTACGCTCGTAAGATGGAGTCAAAGACATGGATTTTGGTATGTTTAGTTTCTAATTACGGTTCACGAAAAATTATGGGGGGAAATTATGAGCTCTCGATATCAGCTGATCGATAACAAATTACAGCTGTCGTCTGTCGGAAAACGAGAGAATTGGTTGCGCAGACTTTAGATACAATTAAAACAGTCCAAAACAAAGCAACATCCAACAAATATACATAATGTCTGTTTGAAGTTTGGAGACAATGATGTTTCTTGAATAATAGAAGAGGTTTGGACTTGCATTGTCTTTATTTGTTTTACTTCACAGCGTTTCAACTGATAAGTGTCTCCAGTCGTCTTCAGGTGAATACTAAATAAGTAAATTTTTATTTGGTAATTCTTGGGTTTACAAGGTTACACAAAAAACAACTCATTTTATTGTAACGACGTTTCGTACGTTTTGTCGTACTTTTTCAAGCTTTATTTATCTAAAAATATAAAAGTGAATTTTTAAAATAACAAAATAATTTTGTAACATATTCTTATCATACACAAAAATAGTCTTCAAAAATAGATAAAAATAAAATCTGAATAAAATAAGGAAACGTACCTTGGAGTTGCTCGTATTAAGTTGAACTGAAGTTTTATTTTATGCGTTTAGCGAGGCTCCAAATAAAAAAACAAAATAACAAACACCAAAAAAGATCAGATACCGTTTATACGTAGGTACTATTTTTTAAAGAATGTCATATTGAATACAGGATGTTAATTAAGTTTTGTTTATAAATACAAGATGTACAAAAGTTTTGGGTTAGGAATTTATTTTATTAAATTATGGTAAATTTGACTAAGGTTCTCTATGTCGGTTTTGTAGTTGACGGCATCCTTTTCTTTTCTTATTTCAATCATTTCTTTTCGATAATTTAACTCTTGGGATAAAATTTTGGTTTCATTAAAATTAAACGTATCATTCGATGAAGTTGCATGTTTGTGGAGAGCAGTAGTGGCATTTTTTGTGTATTTGTGTCCTTTGAGTCAGTTATTTAAAAGTTGTGTTGTCATACCTATATATTTCTTAGGACAATTTAAGCACGGGATGGAAAATGAATGAATTACCAAATAAAAATTAATTACAAAGGTTAAGAAACACTTTATCAAAAATAAATAAGTAAAGTAACTACAGCTCTATTTATACTAGCTAGATGCACTGGAGCATAACTGAGATGGGTACAGTCATGCGTTTAGTTCTTGTGCAGTATTTTAAGTTCACATCTACTTAACAAAGGTTTCCAGATAGTTCTTATATCTAATGAGAACTTACTAAAACAATTTGAGTTCTGTTATATGGTAGCAGCTTCCTTGAACTTCCTCTACCTCCAATGTGGTTCTTTATGCATGATTTGAGCTTCTGTCCACTTGATGTGTTGTTTCGGTTTCTCCTTTAAGCGTGTTGTTTCTGTGTTCCTTGATCCTGGTTTCAAGTGCCCTTAGAGTCTCACCAATGTAAAATCGGCCACATTCGCAGGGGATTTGGTAGATACAGTTTTTTCTGTCTTTCTGACTAGTTGGTTTTCTCTCCGTCAGGTGGCTTCTTAAAGTGTCTTTCGAGCTTACGCTCAAATCCTGCATAAAGAACCACATTGGAGAAAGAGGAAGTTCAAGGAAGCTGCTACCATATACCAGAACCTAGATTGTTTTAGTAAGCGCTTATTAAATATAAGAAATATCTGAAAACCTTTGTTAAGTAGATGAAATCTAGCTAGTATAAATAGAGCTGTAGTTACTTCACTTAGGTATTTAGTATTCACCTGAAGACCAATGAAGATACTTACCAGTTGATATGTTGTGATGTAAAACAAATAATGGCAATGCAAGTCCAAAATTCTTCTATCAGTCAAGAAACATCATTGTCTCCAATCTTCAAACAGATATATGTATATTTGTTGGATGTTGCCTTGTTTTGGGCTGTTTTAATTGTATCTAAAGTCTGCGCAACCAATTCTCTCGTTTTCCGACAGACGACAGCAGTAATTTGTTATCGATCAGCTGATATCATATAAGATTACTTCAAATTAAAATCATAAATATTTCTAAATCTTAAAGGTTGAGCAATTAATAACCGGTTGTACGGTACCTTCTAAAAAAATTTATAAAGACACGACAAAGAGAATAAAAGTAATCGTTTCAAACTATGCAAATCGACCACGAATACTTGCGTGGAATCGCGCACAATTTTCAGTTGCAAATATAATATAAAATGTTAATAAACAAGGTTAGCTCTAGTTAATTGTATCGTTTTTAATAAAAATTTTAAAATAAATATATATATTTTTTATTTTGATATTTTTTTTGTTGTTATTATGTCAATATATTGACAATATTTTTCTTTCAGAAAAGCAAAATGATATGCGTCCTTATGACCACGTCCTAAAGCCTTGCGTCTAATTGACCCCGCGTTCATTTGTTGTATACGTCCTTTTGTTTCGCGTCCAAATGTCCGCGTCCTTTTGTCGCACGTTCAATTTTCCAAGATGGCAACAAAACAATAATTTGTTGTTCAAAAGTAAGTATTTTGCTTATCATTTACGTATACCAAATTTGAAGAATATATTATAGCAAGCCATTTGTAGAGTAAACAGTATGAAGGACGGACTTTATGCAACCATATAAATAATAAAATATCTTTTTTGTACCTATACATAAGTATATATTTTAAGCAGCACACATGATTGTAATCCTCCTGAGCAGGAAGACTTCGGTCGTTAGCCCTTTGGCAAATGTCAATAAACCGTAATGAATAAATATTATAGTTTCTGAGAAAAAATAGTTTAAGTTTTATTTGTTGCTGGATATAATTTTTTTATTAGATATAATGATATTTTTTTCGCCAGTGATACACTTTCATTCATCATTAGAATATTACGACATCGTTTTATTCAATTTTTGCAACGAACAAAATATACCGGGTCCGGCAATAGTGCGTTAGGCTTCTATAGCTTCTATACGAATTAAGTTAGAAATTTCATTCATTTACTTGTTTAATTATGCTGTATCATAGGGTGCAGCAAACATTTATGTATTTAAAAACCCGTTGGACAAAGAACTAAAACAAAGTGCAGCAAGAATGATCCATTATAGTGCAAAATGACAATATGGTGTAAACAATAACACAAGTTAATAAACAATAGCTTCACCGGTTTTACCGTTTGCTATTGGTCAATTACAGTATTACAGTATTTAGGATGGCCCAAAAAAGTGTGATAACAAAAAATTGTATTTTTTAAAATGAAACACCCAGTATTTTATTGCATATTGAGGTTTGTATTAGAGTCCTTTATAAATGTTCAAAATTTTATTTATTTTGCTTTGGTAGTTTAAGAGTAATCAATTAAAAACTAAAAAAAAAGTTTTACGGTTCGGGAAAAAAAGTTTACAAAACCATAAAAATGCATAGAAAAGCATGGGATTAGGTGAGATTTATGACAAGGGGTCTAGATCTAGACATATTATAAATCTAATAATGTTTTTCTATTTTATACAGGGTGTTCATAAAAAACGACACATTTTTAAATTAATTTTTTTAATGGAACACCTTGTATATTATTTGACTATTTAATGTAAAACTTTTAAGCAAGTTTTTTTTTTGTACATAGCATATAAGTTATTTTCAACCGTTTTGGAAAAAATTGCAAATTTCATGAATTGTTTTTAAAAATAGTTTTATTTATAAAATTATACATAGGTACGTAGACGACTAGACTAAACTACAATAGGTAAATGTTCAAAATGTCTTTCATTTTAATCTGTGTACACCGTACAAGTCAACACTTTCTTAAAACGATTTGTTTACATCCCTTAATATTTCTGTTGAAATACTAGCAAAACTCTGCAAACCAGTTTTTTTAGTAATGGATGCCTAAGAACCATGATGGTCGTCTTTAAAATAAAATATGAATTTATTTGTTAATTACAATTTAATAAGTTATTTAATTAATTTGATAATTGGTTGGAAATAACTTTTTTTTTACATTAAATACTCAAATAAAATACAGGGTGTTGCGTTCGAAAAACTTGAGAAAAATTAATTTAAAATGTGTCGTTTTTCAAACCTTTTTATGAACACCCTGTATGAAATAGAGAAACACTATTAGATTTAAAATATGTCTAGACCCCTTGTCATAAACCTTACCCAATCCCATGGTTTCGATGGATCAAAATCGATGCTAAACTAAACTTTAACAAACATACAAAATCAATTAAAAGCAATCAGTCGAGCCACACACTTCCAATCATTAACTTTTAACAACCAAGGAATAAAGTCGTGAAAATTTATAAATCTATCCGCAGAACCATTTTGGAATACAGGCATATGGTATTTTTAAATCTAAGACCATCAACAATGAAGAACGTCTCAGTCACAGAAACTTCAGCTCTGCGTGCTATAATCGAAATGAGGCATCCACAAAATCCATTGCACAAACCCAGCAACGAACTCCTGTACAGAAAAACACACATACAACCTATTGAACAAAGAATACAACAGTTAAACACAAACGGCAGTAGAGTTTTGGACTTGCATTGTCTTTATTTGTTTAGAATCATAATGTTTCAACTGGTAAGCATCTCCAGTCGTCTTCAGGTGAATACTGAATAAGTATGATCATAGCTCTATTTATACTAGGCAGGTGCTGTGACGCATGACTAGTGGGTGGAGTCATGCGTGTTGCTAGGTGATGACCCATAACTGGATGAGTCATGCTCGATGACGTCATGCTTGATGAATCATGCTTTTAACTCTTGGGTGGTCTTATTCTAAGATTACATTTACAACAAGGGTTTCCAGACGTTTCTCATATCTAATGAAGGCTTACTAAGCAACCTGGATTTTGATGTATGGTCGCAGCTTCCTTAAACTTACTCTTCCTCCAGTGCGGTTCTTTTTGCAGGATTTCCGCTTTTGTCCACATATGATGGCCGTGCGTCCACTCGTCCAGGCGTGGTCACCTGCACCTGATTTTTCGGTCTCTCCTTTTTGGGTGTTATTCCTATTTCTTTAATCCTTACTTCTAGTAGTCTTAGTGTCTCACCAATGTAAGATTGGCCGCATTCGCAGGGGATTTGGTAGACACAATTTTACTTCTTTCTGGCTTGCTGGTTTCGTCTTGGTTAGGTGGCTTCTAGGCCTGCGAATGCGGCCAATCTTACATTGGTGAGACACTAAGACCACTCAACTAGAAGTAAGGATTAAAGAACATGGGAATAACATCCAAAAAGGAGACCGAAAAATCAGGTGCAGCTGACCACGCCTGGACGCACGGCCATCATATCATGTGGACAAAAGCGGAAATCCTGCAAAAAGAACCTTACTGGAGGAAGAGGAAGTTTAAGGAAGCTGCGACCATACACCAAAATCCAGGTTGCTTTCGTTAGCCTTCATTAGATATGAGAAACGTCTGGAAACCCTTGTTAAGTAAATGTAATCTTAGAATAAGACCACCCAAGAGTTAAACGCATGATTCATCAAGCATGACGTCATCGAGCATGACTCATCAAGCATGACTCATCCAGTTATGCGTCATCACCTAGCAACACGCATGACTCCACCCACTACTTATTCAGTATTCACCTGAAGAGGACTGGAGATGCTTACCAGTTGAAACGTAGTGATTCTAAACAAATAAAGACAATGCAAGTCCAAAACTCTACTGCCGTTCAAGAAACGTCATTGTCTCCAATCTTTAAACAGACAGTTAAACACAAAGTTTGCCATGAGACAACATAATATTGAGTTAATCGAACCAACTGAACCGAATTCAAACAACCTATGAAAACATTATGGAACTACAATAACTTTTATTACTATTTTTAGACCTTAATACAAATATGTTTTTTTAATTAATTACACTCATACCATATATTAAAGCAAATAGAAATAATATGTCACCTTTACTGGCTGAAGGACTCAGTCGAAGGCCAATTGGGTAACCAATTAATAATAAATTAAAGATTTTTTATGCAAGACTAATCCATTGTAAAAAATGTTTATTATAGATAGGTACCTCCTTGTGTTTGCTTATAATAATATCCTTTATTGCCAGCAAAAATCACATGGACATCAACATAAAAAAAAAGTGGATTAGGCTATTGCCCTTATTAGTAAAAGTGGTAATAAATTACCCAAAATATACTATAAGACAAACAGTTACAAAATAGTGACGGTAAAACTACACATTAAAAATTCTGTAAAAATTGACATTAGTTGTAGTGGATTAGACTGTGGCTTTTACGTGGTAAAAAAGTATGTTCACCCAACATGTAAGTACTTTTTTTTTAATAACAATTTATTATTGACCTCAAAACAGTTTACAATAAAACTAATCAAGTATAAAAATAGTAAAAAGATCACAGAAATAGCACACATTAAAAATTACAACAATTAATTCCAATTCAAGTATAAAAATAGTAAAGACAAAACTACACATTAAAATTCTGTAAATAATGATTGTATTTTTTAACGGTTGAATTCTTAATATCCATATTTATTAGTGAATAATGTAGAGATGTAAAATAAGTAAAAACTCGTTACAAAGTAAGAGTTACTAAATCATCACTAAAGTAAAGGATCCTTGTAGCGAATGACGAAACTGTTGTTTTGTTTATATTTTATTTAAACGTAGAACAAATAAATATTTCGATTCAATTCGCGATGTTAGTACTATTCTTATTTGTTGTTATAGTGTATGTCTTTAATCACATTATTACTTGTATAATACTGCAAAACAGAAGTATTTGGCAATCGATCAAAGCCATAATATAAACAATTAAAATAAAAGTAACGATTTATATACAGTAACGAATCGGTCCAAGTCCCTAAAAGTAACGAAAGTTTACATTACCAAACTAATGAAATTAATTCACCAGTTTCAATTTCAAGATGTTTAGTAATTATAGCTACAGTTATTTCATATATTCGTGGACCCAGAAAATCTAGCATGTTGAATGTATGTCTATTATAAGCGCACTTACCTGTAAATAATTATTTGTAATTAAAAACAAAAATCACGCACACCATAAAAAAGAAAAATCAAAAACAATCGCGAACACAAGCACAAATCAAACAAAATAATTAATTTGCTTAAATTTCTAGCCTGCCGTAAATCGTGAATCTTAAAAAACAATCACAGAATACAAAACAAAACAATAAAAAATAACGGGTCGGTGGTGGTACCACAGAGGAATAATAGGTTGCTTAATCGCTGGACGTACCGCCACCACAGACCAACGACTATAAATAAGAAGGATAGCTTACTTCCATAAGAGCAACGTTAGATTTTGCCTGAACGCATGTGACGTAGGCATGGGTACAGAATTCGTTTAGATCGATGAAATTCAGTGTGTTTACGTTCTGATTTCTTGTGTTTCTTTTGAGTTTTTTTGTGACTATCTGTTAATTTTTAATTGATTTTAAGTGAGAATAAACATTTAAGAACATTGTGCACTAAACATTTGGTGCCTTAAGCTTGATTCTGTGTGTTTTTTGTCTTTACACGGACTTGGTGTATAATAAAGTATTTTTGGACATTTTGCATTCTAATCAGTATTTTAACAGTTGTGGTAAGTTTTTTCCATGAAATACAGAAAACAAATATCTAAAATACTATTTTGTTGTCATAGATTCAAATGCCTGGGCAGATTTGTGCTGTTGCTTCATGTAAAAGCATCAGGCTAACCCTCAAAAAAGAGAATGTACACCTAATATTTCATTCGCTTGTGATTTAGTCTCATCTACCATGAGGATAGAATGGATAAATAGGTATAAATGAAAGGATAAATTTAATTCAAGTACGTCCAGAATATGCTTGCTACATTTTACCTCGAATGATTATGAAAGAGACTTACAAAATGAGCTTCTAGGTAATAATATGTTCATATAGGTACTAATTAAAAAAACAAGTTCAAAATAAATATTATATTTTAGGTTTACCTTTGCGACGAGTTCTTAAAAAAACTACAGTTCCCACTCTAGGCTGTAAGATATTATTAAGAAAAGAAAATCACTTAGAAAGACCCGAGAAAAAATCAATAATTCAAGATACACCTCGTGCTAAGAGAGCTGGGAAAAAGATAAACAAGGATCTGGTCCAATCCTTACTTACAAAAGTGATAGTGTCCCAAGTACATCCATAGCTGGATCTTCATCTGATACTGAAATATTAGACAAGCCAAGTACCTACTTTACCCATACCCGAGCCCATACCCACCCCAGATGCGTATAAGGAAAAGTATGAAGATTTATTGGTGAAGTATAATAAACTGAAGTCCAATACTGATAAAAAGATGAAAGAGTTAAATGACATGCTTAATTTAAGTACTATAAAGTAAAATGCTATAATCAATCCATTAGTAAAAGTGCTAAGTCCGTTATGGCTGAGAAACTTTTGAATATGGTGCTTACTAATAACCAGATTTCTTTACTTTCAAGGAGGAAACAAATTGTTCATTGGACAAATCAAAAAATTTCAGTAGCATTTACTTTACGCTACTACAGCAAAAAATGTTACTTGTATCTTCGTAACAGTCTAAATTATCCATTGCCAGCACTCTCCAGCCTAAGACGTTGGGCATCTCGTTTAGATATAAGTCAGGGGATATTAGCCTATATGTGCTGAAATAAGATTTAAAATGAAGGAGTACCTCCCAACTTTGTGCAGATTTGGGATATTTTTATTCCAGTTACCTGTTCGATGTTCCGATACTGATATCTTACATGCAATCGCTCATATGTATTTTATTTTACCTAGTTTATATTTGTGTATTTTCAATATTTTTGTCATCTCTAAATGGCCTGGCCTGGTTATTAAAATATTTATTTATTTATGTACTTCTTTTACTCTTTTTAAGTAAATATAAAGGAGCCCTTTTATTGTACTTTTTTCAGATTCGCCTTATATTTAAATATGTATATTTGGTCATATTTTTACAAACAAATAGATCGGATTTCTTAAATAAATATATTTTATTTTACTTTAATTTCCCATTAGGAAATAGATATGATTAAACATATTACATTACACTTATAATTATACAGTCGTTTTGAGTAAAACGAAAATTCTATTAATTCAGTACCAATTCTATATTAATATTACAGACTTTAGAAGTGTTTTATTTTCTTCCTGGTTAAAAGCTTATTTCAAAAATCTAAAATACTTTTTAGTTCATACTTAAACAAATTAATTACACTGCGTAATTTAAAAAAATGCTATGCGTTACCATACATTTTAAACGAGGCCAGTCTGAAAGTGTACCCGCGGTGACGTCACCGCCGTTTGACCTTCGGCTAACAAATCGAGCGAACTAAGCTATCCTTCTTATTTATGGTTCTTGACCACAGACGACTGATTCTGATTGTCTTTGCACACTTCGGTTTCTGACCAATCAGCAACTTTCACGGTATTTTCCAATATGGACATTTTCATTGGCTAATGTGCCGTGGGTATGATAATTAAAAGTGTAATCATCACCTATACTTTGACATTTTACGAAGTATATGGCTTTATGGGGACATAATTTGTTGGGCATTGCCCGTTTGTTTGGAAGTAAATAATGTGTATTTAGTAATTAAAGACAGTTTAAAAATCATTTAAACTAAATGACCGCTGGTGGCAATTTGAATTTTCTATGGCCTTCTAGGAGCATGTTCGAAAACTCACCGTGCTAGTATAAAAATTACTTGCCTCGTAGCCAAGAAACATACCAGACAAGACAACATTGGATCCACTGAAAATAACCAAAGGGCTCGCAACAACACCAATACTTAACCAAATAATATAAATAAAAATCAAGCGACTGCTAACATATCCATCAAATTATGGCCTTGCAAAAAATAAATGAGATCCAGCAATTAGGTATATATAGAAGAAAAAAGTGATGCTGGATGGCAATTTCAGTATTTCAGAAACGACGAAATAAGCGTTTTGTTGTAGGTAAAAACAGTGAGTACACAAACGAAACAGACAGTTCCGAAGTCTATGACTTTAAGAAGAAAACTTAAAAATAATGTTGGAAAATGAAGATTTTCCATAGATGGTGTGTGAACCACATAGCTCTAAACATCTGGGGTCTTATGCATCATTAAAGGTATAACTATTCGACAGGACAATTTTAAAAAAGGCCTTGAAGACGCGATATCTGGTTACAAGGATCTTTAGTATCCCGGTTTCTTATGAAAAAAAGGATGACATCGCAGCAACATGAGATCATGGATCCTGTAACACAATAACATCATCACCCCATCAGTTAATCGATGTAATAGGAGAGACCACTGGATAGAGCCCTAATCACTTAAAAGTACTTCTAACTCTTTGAATGTTAAAAACCTGAATATGTTGCATCATGGGAAAGTGTGATTCACTGAGCACTTTAGCCTTGCTGAAAACAAAGTAGATGTCATCTCTATTGTGGAACACTGGTGTAAAAATGAGATCAGCCTTCAATTTTATCGTTTTTTTCGTGGTGGTGCTTCTATATTTGCACGTTTTAGTCTAGGTTTTACGTTTTAAAACAGTGTCCTATGAAAAATGTACTGAAAAGATTTTCGAAGCCTGCTTGGTTGTGATGAAAAATGAAGTTATGAATAAGAACTATATATTATATCAATATATCGTACCCCTAACAGTTCTGTAATAGAATTCTGGGTTGAACTGGGTAAGTTCTTGTTTAAATTTTATAGCACTGAGGATAACTATATTTTACCTTAACTTAATAACCTTAATATAATAATATTATAACTTACATTAGGTACTATAATTTACCTCTTGTATATAGTCGATTCATATGGGCCCTGTTTTTTTATTCTGACCATATAATAATAATAATAATAATAAACGTCTTTTATTCAAAGAAAAAAAAAGTTTACACAAAATCAAATCTTAACAAAGATATTCTTGATCGAGGCGATATTTAGCCGTAATGGCTAATTTTACATAGAACCTCTAACTAAAATATATAAATATTATTAAGATATCTTATAGATAAACAAAAAGCTATACAATAATTAAATAATAATTTTTATGTTCGGCAAAACAACAATGGTCGTAACACTAGACGCAAACACAAGCACTTTTACAAACAAATTATAGCGGACAGTGCGGACACGTTTCATTTGCTACACACAAACTGCAATAACTTGACGATTTCTTTACTGACCTCAGTTTTATTACACTTTATTTACAGAATAGATCACATCGGAATTATCAAAACCCTTTTAATACAAAAAGGCACACGCTGACACGACAAAATAATTGCAAATGGCGTCCTCGTCCTACCTCACCTAAGTACCTGCTACCTGTCGAGTGTCGAGTGCCGCCTGCTGGGCTACGACACGCGTACACTTAACAAAGTTAATGTGCTAGAAATCGAATCGTTCGGTCTTCGGTTTGGCGGGAAGTTCAAAATGTTAAATTGTCTTGAAGATGTTTAGAATAATGAGTTGAACTTTATGTCGTTACAAAATATATTATGTTAATGTTAATTATTATTAGATAAATGTTTCCAAATTAGACAAACAATGGGTATTTGCAATTCTGTGTTGCAAAACTTGGTATTTTTAAAACATAAGTGCAAAACTATGTATTTTACTTTTAAAAGTATTTTTTTTTAAATTTTGGGTTGGATTTTAATTTAAGGAGCATAGTTATTTGAAAACAAAATCACTAGAGCTAACTAAAAACAAATCCATCCATATTTGAATTACTGATAGATTTTTTGCTTCCTGAACAATTTGGTATAACAAGCAAATAAATACCTACTGAGTTTTGCATTTAGGTGACTCAGATTTTAACAACCTAAACTTATAAGCAGTCATGGAGAAAATAACAGTTTATTTTTGTGTTGATGAAATTATTATTCTCATATTCAGCGTAGAAGGATATAAAAACATTATAGATCAACCAAAAACTGTCAATTAAACAAAAACTTAATAACTAACCCATCCCTTTCGAGACAGCTTCGACCTATCATTCCTCTGTGCTATGTAGGTATTTTTATTTCTTACCAATCCGAAAATGTCCATTAGTTGACAAAATTGTTTTAAAAGTTATATTCCTCTGTTTTCGTCCTTATAAAGTACTGACCAATTCATATTCATATTCATATTTATTCATAATAATATACATACAGTACTCTTACACGTCAAAAGATAAATATTAAAAAAAAAAAAAAAACAATTTTACAATCAGTTTATTGTGGTCCCGCCTTCTTTTTCAAGACACTATAACTCAGATAATTTATGTATGTACATTATTGTACATACCTATATGATAAAATATATGTTATTAATTTTTTCAATACAACAAAATATATGGGTATCTATAATAGTCTTATCAGTAATGCAACCTGCTGAATGTGTACAGAAAATAATATTGAATTATTGGTTTTACCATAATTTCTAATACGCGAGCATTTGGCCGAAACGGCTAAACGACCAACTTTGGATGGTCGTGAGTTTAAGTCCCCGGCAGCCCACACACATTTTAAAAATTTATTAGCATAAAAGGTTGATAAGTTTGGTCGTAGAAAAATATACTGTTCAACTCGAGTGGATTGTCCACATCGCACTCGGAAGTTTGTGCACTCTCGAAGCAGCAGAGTCACGTATAATTAATGTCATATAAGTAGAACTAGACACTTGTAACGTTTCTTTGCAAAAAATAACGTTGCGAAGACGTTTATTTGTAATCGTTTTTAAAACGAATGCATTAGTTAGTTTTTTTCTATGTGTTTTTACGGTTATAAATAATGTGATTTAAAATAATTTTTCAAAAAGCGGCATAAATGTTGACCAGCGAACACACAAATTGTGAAAATATTGAAAGTTATGATAACATTTTTATTTCAGGTGCCTAACAAGGTTTTGTAAGATATTCGCACTGGACAAATATAGTTTCCCAAATTTATGGTATATTAAAAGAATAGTTTACTGAAGTCCCAAAATATTATCAAAGTAGAGGGAGAAGAGGGTTTTCACATCAATTCCTGCGGTCCCTTCTGCGCATGCCCAGGCAGTGCGCAGGCGCGTGTCATATGTCATACGTCATCTGTCATGTCACACTCTTGGGCGTGAGCTACTTGGGCATTAGCTACTTGAGCGTTAGCTACTTTGGCCTTAGCTACTTGGGCGTTAGCTACTTGGGCAATAGTATTCATTATAGGCTCCGTGTTAAGGAGGACGTTATATTATGTTTAGGAAAAGATGGCGGCTGTCACCTGTCAATTAAGATATGTCAAGGTCACCTGTGACTTGTCAAATGTCAAAATTAAAAATTAATACGTGGGTCAGGTTAAGGGTGACGTAATAAGTCGTTTAAAGAAAACCCGAAAGCGATCGGTCAACTGGTTTGGAAGATATAGTTTTTTGCGATTAGTGTCCTTATGCCTATCAGTGGAGTGCTGAAATTCTGGTTGCAGGCAGAGGTATATAGGGTCTATCAAACAGTGAAGGAATTTTTCAAATATCTCAACTAATAACAGAGCTAGATGTATTAAACCATTAGGGCCTTAACACGATAAAGTCGTGCAAAGCACTGACACTATTTATTCCTTAACGGATCAGCAAAATGAACCGTAGAACCACTAAATGAACCACTTAATGAACCGAAGAACCACTTAATGATCCGTAGAACCACTAAATGAACCACTTAATGAACCGAAGAACCACTAAATGAACCACTTAATGATCCGTAGAACCACTAATTGAACCACTTAATGATCCGTAGAACCACTAAATGAACCACTTAATGAACCGAAGAACCACTAAATGAACCACTTAATGAACCGCGGAACCACTAAATGAACCGTGAATCAGGTTAATAAACAGCGGATCACTGCGAGTTCTTCCTATGGCAGCAGGGAAGAGGAGGGGGAGGAGGAAAATCAATGATAGACGATAATTTCAGTAAAAACCTTTATTTCCCACTAATATTACAATAACTAATATATAACCTAATTAATATCTAACCTAAACCAGATGTCACACTCTTGGGCGTGAGCTACTTGGGCATTAGCTACTTGAGCGTTAGCTACTTTGGCCTTAGCTACTTGGGCGTTAGCTACTTGGGCAATAGTATTCATTATAGGCTCCGTGTTAAGGAGGACGTTATATTATGTTTAGGAAAAGATGGCGGCTGTCACCTGTCAATTAAGATATGTCAAGGTCACCTGTGACTTGTCAAATGTCAAAATTAAAAATTAATACGTGGGTCAGGTTAAGGGTGACGTAATAAGTCGTTTAAAGAAAACCCGAAAGCGATCGGTCAACTGGTTTGGAAGATATAGTTTTTTGCGATTAGTGTCCTTATGCCTATCAGTGGAGTGCTGAAATTCTGGTTGCAGGCAGAGGTATATAGGGTCTATCAAACAGTGAAGGAATTTTTCAAATATCTCAACTAATAACAGAGCTAGATGTATTAAACCATTAGGGCCTTAACACGATAAAGTCGTGCAAAGCACTGACACTATTTATTCCTTAACGGATCAGCAAAATGAACCGTAGAACCACTAAATGAACCACTTAATGAACCGAAGAACCACTTAATGATCCGTAGAACCACTAAATGAACCACTTAATGAACCGTAGAACCACTAAATGAACCACTTAATGATCCGTAGAACCACTAATTGAACCACTTAATGATCCGTAGAACCACTAAATGAACCACTTAATGAACCGAAGAACCACTAAATGAACCACTTAATGAACCGCGGAACCACTAAATGAACCGTGAATCAGGTTAATAAACAGCGGATCACTGCGAGTTCTTCCTATGGCAGCAGGGAAGAGGAGGGGGAGGAGGAAAATCAATGATAGACGATAATTTCAGTAAAAACCTTTATTTCCCACTAATATTACAATAACTAATATATAACCTAATTAATATCTAACCTAATTAATATCTAAACTACTTATTTAAGAACAGTGACGTCACAAAAGATTGATTGATTAAAGTATATTTAAACTTTTCGAACAGTTCCCACTAATGGTGAGTACTTTATAAGCTTATCATGAATAATAAGACAGTATGCGGTAGTATTTGCTGGAACATTTTCTTTCGTTTCAAACTCCAACCTGACATCAATAATCCCCGAATTTAATATTTCATTTTGTCGGGAACAATCAATCACAATTAGAGGAGCATTTGTTAAAAAGTCTTTTGGAGAGAACAGTGGTTCATTTTCTTTTTCGTAAAAACATTCTTGGAACTCTGAGTACATTTCATACAAAGAAGCAATTTGACCTTTAGAAACATCTAAATTTAAATTATCATACGGATACATTTCAGAATTTAAATAAAGTTTAACATTAAATACATTACAATGATCAAACAAACTACAGTTTTTAGCTATCTTATCCTTTCTGTCGGTTGAAAATCCTAAAATTACCCATCTGGGACGTTCTACTTGAATAGCATTCTTTATAGTCCAGGTATGCTGTTTAGCCGTTTGTAATGTAGGATATTCAGCTAGCTCCCAACTTCTAAAGCCGACATCTAATTCGGTGCCAGTTTCAATAATCTTTAGTAGATCCAATCGTTCCATATCAGATACCGAAATATGAGGCAGCTTCCAAACAATTTTATCTATTGTAACCCCCATATTCTCGGCTGCGTTAGAGTTGATAATTGCATTTTTATCAGTATGACTTCTTAATAAGACCAATTCATGCTTCACATTTATTAATATCTTCTGAAAATCCTCTGCAAATCCCAAAATCGTGCGTAGCGGTACACAAACATTAAATGAGCCGGTAGTTCTATCAACCACATCGCAAGTAAAATTATCATCAATGCTCCATCCGGCGTTCTTGTATTTCTTAAGTTCGTTTGCATTATACGAAACATATCCCTTCATTGAGGTGGCTATTCCAGGATTACGTACTGAATCCAGGATTCTACCCCCAAGCTCAAATCGGATTTCTTCAAACAAGTGACAAAAGAAATTGTTTACAAATTTTGCTGTAGTTGAAACAGTTGAATCGTCTTGTTTTAAGAGTCTTCCTTCCAGATATATATGACTAGCATAAGGCAGTGTGTATATATCAGTTTGCTGAACAGGAATTCTTATTTCATCATTGTTGTTAAACGAGTTGGAATAAGGCAGATGACTGTGTCTTTCAATTTTTACTATTGAATTGTCAAAGACAAGAGATTCAGATACGTTTAGTATACTCATTATGTATTCCCTTTAGGATATATCCTAATGATTTGAGATACTTGCTATTATCAGCTGACAATTTTTTAACTTCCTTAGAGGACTTTAAAAGCTGTTCGAAATTAATAAGTTTGTGACAATTATATTTCACAACCATTCTCTACAACGTATACTTAACTACTAAAAACATGTGCTTGTAACAAGTCTTATATAACTTTCTTTAAATGAAGCCTAATCGTAATGACTTCACCTCTAAGGTTTATTGCATCACCATCCTGATCAACAAGCTTTAATTCAATATTACTTATTAATCTGGTGTTAATTGGCATATAAATTACGTTTTGAGGAATTTCGATTATTTTAAATCCTGCGGGGACAGAGGGTGAAAATTCATGGATTGTATGAACTAGATTACTATTGTGATATGCTCCAGTAACAATATTACACTCTACTTTAATAACATTTACTTTAAGGATATTTACAGGTGTAGGAGATACATGTTTAGTACCAGCCTGCAGTTTCATATTGCGAAATCCTAACAAGTCTCCAATTGAACCCTTCTTGGAGAAATCTACGGTATGAGTACATTTAAGCTCACATTTTAGCGTGCTCGTATTTCCATTAAGGATTAGACCGCAATTAAAATCTGGGTCGATATTATTCTGCTGCTCAATTGCTTCTTGTAGGTAGTCATTTAGAGCTGATATTTCATACGATCCGACTGGAATTTCAAGTACAACATCACCCACATAAAATTTATTGTTATTTTCGTCTATATTGGGGATGGCGTTAAAAGTCTCCAAACTAATAAGTCCCATCACATAATCACTGTCATTATTTCTCAGATCCAATGGAGGGGAATAATAAGCTTTTAAGACAGAACTATTACCACTTAAGCAAAAGGTACTCATCTCGAAGGATTTTAGAGACAACTAATTCATTAACTTAGTTGTTATGATATTTATAAGGTGTAATGTAAAGCCCCAATCCACTCTTGTATTTCTTTAAATACAGACCACTGCCACTTTTTCCCAAAGCTATAGACTCCATAGTTTCGTTGTGCCTTTTGTCTTCCTCTAACTTTTGTTGAGCACTTTTTGCATCGTTAACAGCTTTCGCAATACCAGCAGCTCCACCACTTAATGCTCCCAATGCGCTAAGCCCGGCAAAAAGAGGAATCAAAGGTAGGAATCCTCCTGTTTTTGGGATCGGAATTACTCCTGTAGGAAGTACTTTTTCAACTCCTGCGAATGATTTTAAAGCCACTTGCGCTGCCGACAAAAGATCTTGGGGTTTTTCCTTAATAATAGCCTCTCGCGCTCTGTTTAGAGCGGATATAAAGGGAATCCCCTTGCCCCTTTTAGTAATCCGTTTTTTTACAACTTTATTCTTAAACTTCTGCATTGTAGACCAGTCAGTACAACAACCTTAGTAACACTAATGCTGTGGTATTATTGCGAATGTATATATGAACGTTAGTTAGGTATACTGTTCAGTTATCTAGTAGCAGTTGTGGAATCAACAGCTATTTTTACTGTTCATTGAATCATTTTGCTGTTATAATGCCATCAAGTCTTGCCGGTTTGGACCCTGATGTTCAAAAAAGAATAAAGGACGCTGCTAAAAGTATTAGAAAAAAATATCTGCAACTTAAAGCAGAACGAGAGGGAGAAAATGATAATCAGCAGATGGAAGATGAGGAGGAGCTTAAGAATGCACGTACGGTTCAAACTGATCCTAAAATCATTAAACTTATTGATAAGCATTCTCAAACCGTTAAAGATTTATATAAATCACTAAAAGAAAACCGTTACGAAAGTGCTCGTGCATTGGAAACTTCATATCGTCCTCTGGCTAAAATGTTAACCAAGACAATTGAAAAATCTACTTCAGGCAAGCTGTTCACGCCTTTCAAAACCCATGCTTCACTAAAAAGACCAAAGAGTGAAATCAAACACTCTTCAACATTGGTTAAGAAACCTCGATATCCTTTAAATTTTAATACTCCTAATAAGAAAAAAGATCGCCACGATGAACAAAGACAGGAAGAAGAAGAAGATCATGATGATAATATGGAGATAGAAACTATTGAGATACCAGATAATGAATCATTTAATCAAACAATTAACTTTGATAATGACGATGCAAACACTACCATGTTTGAGTATAATCCTCGCGAAAGCTTTTTTTACGACGATGACTTTAGGCTAGATCCTAATACACAACCCATTCAAACCGAAGCAATTCCGGAAGAATCGTTTGAAGAATACATGGAACAGTATGATGAACTACCTCGAGAATATATGAGAGGGCTAATACGTGATACAGATAATCAGTATGATCGTACTTATCTGAAACATGATTTTGAGACGGATCATATATATTTTGGCGATTCCAAACTTGAATTTAAAGGACCAGATATTGTTATCAAGGGACAAAATTTCAAAGGAACTCCTGGTCTTTATGAGCTTATGTTTAAAACTGTTCCTTTAAGGAATAAATTTACTGCTTTAGACGAGCGAGTCTTTGCAAAAATAATTTTACTAACAAATGCTCATAAAAGAAATTTCAATCCTGATTTGCCGATGGCAGGAAATAAGGGTGTGAAATATACGCATACAATAAAACCTCTCCTTGAAAAGGTTCGAGAAGACAGCGATGCTAGCCAAAAGGAAAGAGATAAGCAGCTGCGAATTGTTAGGCAACAGCAATATCAAGGACATGGGTTCAACCAACAGCTCTCAGGTGGTTCCAATAACAACACTTCTGATACTTTTAAAGAATATTCCAACAATAAAACTGATTATGTGTATTGGGACGATCCAAATGAACTAGTTGATCGACTTAGAAAAATATTAGCAAGCTCGGAAGTAGGTAATAATTCACACATTAACGAAATAATCAGTATAGAGGAAGAGTTGAGAGAGGCTGGAATAATAGAATAAATATATTGGATGTATGAAAATGTTATTAGTTTCAAGATGACTATCGATAAATTCGGTCGTAATCTGGCCCATCCGTATCACTTGTCTAGGAAGCTAAAGAAGAGTCCAGAAGTGGTACGAGAAGTACAAACAAAGCAGTTGTATGGTTTTATGCATATGACTCTGTCTGGTAGCGTCGATTCATCGGGCAATTGTATGATTCATGGCCAGCCATTTTACAAATTTCCTCTCAAAAGTGGAACTATTGAATATGTAAATGTTCATCCTCAAGATGTACGCACTACAATCAACAAGCAACCATATACGATGTTACTGCTTAAGAAACTCAAATTTTCTGATAAAATATCATTTTCAACCAAATCAAATTCTACCGTGCTGTTTGTAGAATTTTTAATAAAGTATCCAATTGAATAATTAAAAATATTATTAGTTAGTATAATAATTCTTATTTACTTCCTCTTCCTCTCACCACTTAACTATTGTAGAGGGGAGGAATAGGGTTTAAAAGTGACTGATAGCGATTCATTAACGTTCACTTTTATTAGAAACGCCTAACAATCATGGCGTTAAAACTTACGACAGAAAATTGGCAGAACAGTTTATTACGAGCTGTTAGAAAAATTGAAAATGATTTTAATAAAGAAATTAATTTAAATACAAAGTCTGTTATGGCAAGTAGTTCATCTTGGGCTATATATTATAATGAAGAAATAATGTATTATACACAAGGTGCAAAGTTGTGTAAAGATTATTACGAAGGAAAAGATTTGCTCAAATTATTAGAAGGACTTTTAGATAATGAGTTTTTTAAGCAGATGATATCTTTAAAAAAATTTGTGCCTGAGGATCAAACGGATGCGTTGGAGCTAATTCGTTTAGCAGAATGTAGCATTGAGAATTTTGGTGAATACAGTAAAAATGGCATTGATAATTCGGACGAGGACAGTGATTAAATATGACCGATTATTCTTAAATAAGTAGTTTAGATATTAATTAGGTTAGATATTAATTAGGTTATATATTAGTTATTGTAATATTAGTGGGAAATAAAGGTTTTTACTGAAATTATCGTCTATCATTGATTTTCCTCCTCCCCCTCCTCTTCCCTGCTGCCATAGGAAGAACTCGCAGTGATCCGCTGTTTATTAACCTGATTCACGGTTCATTTAGTGGTTCCGCGGTTCATTAAGTGGTTCATTTAGTGGTTCTTCGGTTCATTAAGTGGTTCATTTAGTGGTTCTACGGATCATTAAGTGGTTCAATTAGTGGTTCTACGGATCATTAAGTGGTTCATTTAGTGGTTCTTCGGTTCATTAAGTGGTTCATTTAGTGGTTCTACGGATCATTAAGTGGTTCTTCGGTTCATTAAGTGGTTCATTTAGTGGTTCTACGGTTCATTTTGCTGATCCGTTAAGGAATAAATAGTGTCAGTGCTTTGCACGACTTTATCGTGTTAAGGCCCTAATGGTTTAATACATCTAGCTCTGTTATTAGTTGAGATATTTGAAAAATTCCTTCACTGTTTGATAGACCCTATATACCTCTGCCTGCAACCAGAATTTCAGCACTCCACTGATAGGCATAAGGACACTAATCGCAAAAAACTATATCTTCCAAACCAGTTGACCGATCGCTTTCGGGTTTTCTTTAAACGACTTATTACGTCACCCTTAACCTGACCCACGTATTAATTTTTAATTTTGACATTTGACAAGTCACAGGTGACCTTGACATATCTTAATTGACAGGTGACAGCCGCCATCTTTTCCTAAACATAATATAACGTCCTCCTTAACACGGAGCCTATAATGAATACTATTGCCCAAGTAGCTAACGCCCAAGTAGCTAAGGCCAAAGTAGCTAACGCTCAAGTAGCTAATGCCTAAATGGCTCACGCCCAAGAGTGTGACATGACAGATGACGTATGACATATGACACGCGCCTGCGCACTGCCTGGGCATGCGCAGAAGGGACCGCAGGAATTGATGTGAAAACCCTCTTCTCCCTCTACTTATCAACTAATACATTTTTTATTAGGTATAATAAGATTACACATTAAAGGCAAAAAATGTTTGTCTCTGTTTACTGTTCGTTTTCTACCATTCCCAATTTTACAAGGTGTAACTGCGGTATCCATTATAACAAAATATTATTATAAATTAATGAAAACTGACAAAAACGAACGATGTAAAAAATAATCACCACTGGCCTCTACAAAATCCAGAATACAAATAAAAATAAACGAATAAAATATATGTGCTACACGTGACGTGTACTGAATCACGAGACTATGGCACAACGCTATTGGTCGGTTACAATTACATAGTTTTGCATCTAAGCTTCGTTTTCGAATGCGTTTTTTAGTGTAAAAATAGACAGTTTTTCATCTTATTTAGTAGAAGATTAGGTCCAGTTTATAATAAGCAAGAGAATGGCGCGAAAACATCACTTTTCAAAAATTCGTCAACTACCGAGTTTTTCATTTAGGTGACTCATATCTTCTTTACTCCTTTTTATTTTCAAATTGCCATTATTTCTAGCGAAGTTAACCTCGCCGTTAAAATGAAACTTTTGCCTTCTTTATAATTAGGGAATCCAACCACGTGATTCAATATGGCGGTTGGATGGCAAAAAGCATTGAGTCACCAATAAAGTGCCACCAGCCACATTATTTTTATGGTCACGTGTACCAATTACAAAGCAGTATTTGCCATCCAGCTACCATTTTGACACATCGTTGGATTGCCTAATACTCACCCTAAATATGTATCATGAATGCACCCTAAACAATAAACTAGTCAAACTAGTGGCGGAGAACTATCAATAGTGGGTAGGGTTCAATATATCGATAGTAAAAGTGAAATATACTTACTATCGATAGTTTTTGGTCCCATAAAATTGCGTTTTTAGAAGAAAAAGCCCGTTTTTGGTAAGAATGCGGTAATAACATGAGTGCGTAATGACTTTACAACACGCACTACGTATACTATACTTTTTTTATAACTCTTATTTCTAATAAATTAAAGATCGGTTTATAATTTACAAAGTATCGATTTAAACTTCAAATCTCAAATAATGACAATGTCACTGTCAAATATATTTTTTTAAAAATGCAAGATAGATAAATGTCACGGTTTGAGTGGTTCAATGCTAACTGCTTGATTGTTACCTATATTAGGCATCATAAATGCACGTAGTTGTGCGGATGCATGTATTTACCTACTTATAGCGTGAACTGCACGTAAAACAATGTCTAGTGTTTACTAATATAGGAGTAGAAAATTATATGAGTATTACAAGGTGTGGAGGATAACGTCAATTTATGTCAATCAAGTAGGTAGGTATTTAAATAATGGAAAAAATTGATCATTCAACAATTTTAACATCTACCTTAGTAGATCCCATAAATATTTTGAAATTATTGCTAACTGTTTAAAATAACAATTAATTTAAAATAACAGTCACCGGTGATTTAAAAAGTACTCTTCAGCCTATCTCTACAAGAGCAAGAGAATAACAAAATGGCCCAAACCGCAGTCCCATTCCAACAGGGGCATCAAGCTACGCCTTTTTGATGATGTAACGCAGAAAGATTACCAATAAGGAGTACCATAGCCTTCTCGATTTAAAAGAGAGACAAAATCTCTAGCCCTTTTATTTGGACACTTAGAAGGATCTGGATATGAGAACGTCTTTAAGGAGAACCTATAACGAACAGTAGTGATCTTACTGATCTTCTTGTTAGGGACCAGTCTCAAATAATTTGATTTTACTTATGGGTTTAAAAAAATATATATTTTCGGCGCGTTCGAAACATCAGGGTAATATTTATCGGTAGGTTAATTTGAGTGCGTTGAACTATATATAGGTACCAGACTACGGGCCCAAAGAGTTTTCGAACGACGAAAGTGATCCCTAGGATACTTTTTATACTCGCACCGTCAGTTTTCGTACGACCATGCACAAAAAGATTGTCCGATCGGCGAGAGTGAGATGGGAACTAGCCATAGGGGTAATATGACAGCGTAAGTTAGATATTACTGATATTAGTCAAAAGTCAGCTGATTGAGATTAAGTCTGTCAACAAACGCGCTTACGCTGTATATTTTACATGGAGATGCTAGTATAATAACTACTCTAATTTTTATAATCGCACGCGATACTTCGAATGTTTTGAGAAATGTGTAGCAGCTCGTGGTGACTACGTTATATACAGGGTAAACATTAAAACTTTATTTTTTCTTTTTAATTAACTTTCAGGGTAAAAATAAGGACATTATGGTAGAATTACCAAATCCATTATTTTACCTTTTATTATAAAATAACAAATTGTTTAATATTATTGTTATAAGTTCCTGCTTAACATTGAACACCATAACAAGGTTAAGTCAAGGGTTATACTCATTGTCAGACATCACTCTTAAATACTTATAACAATAATATTCCTACTAACTACAAGTAACAAATATACCCTTTTGATACCTAACCAGTATAACAAGTATTTTACTTCATCGAACCAAGTAGTCACCTTACAAACTATCTTGATGTGACTCTCATTCATTCTTCTTTAAATTCTAGAAGGCCATGAGAAATACGAATTTATGTTCACTAATCCACAATAAAATGGTTTAAGAATGCAGGGAAGAGTATGTATCATCTTCCAACCCACCCCATTCACGCTGGTAACCAGGCCGGATGAGATCGGAACACTCGTTGTGTGCTGAAAACGGTACACACTCCCCAATCGGTAGGTCATGCAAATACGGCGTTTGGTTATTGCAAATCCATCTCCTCGATCTCCCCATTGGTGGAGTTTTGCGTTCGTTTAAAAGATCTCCTCGGGTGCATCTTCTCTGCTTTCGGTATTTGGACTCAAACTCGCTCTACACGAGTTTTTTAAAACCGAACGCAGTAAATGGCAATAAACTGAGGGTTGATAACCTTCGGGGGTTTGGCATCACTGAAGATCGTGGTTTTGAACCCACGTTAAGCTGTAGGTCCAAAGAACAAGCAGCTGTCTGAATGTTGAAAACAACAAGACCATCAGTAACGCAGACCACAAACACATCCACGATAAACCTAATACCAAACCTAATTATTTTTTAAAATTATTGATGATCCGCCATTTTTATTTCACAAAAATAGTCTTAATTGGCTAAGTACATTTTATCAATAATAGTCAAAATTTCTAAAATCAAAAAATCCCTTACATCGATGACCATGATTAATCATGATGGAAAAATATCGATACATCCTTAATAATAATTATCGCACACCGCCTACTCTGTGACACAGGATGCATTTTTCTTTTTTTTAATTTTTCACCTTCATCGATATAGTTTCCCTTTTCGGCTCGGCAGTGTTGTCGAACCAATTTTTTCGTTAGATCTACCGATGTGGAAGTCGCTCTACCAAAATACCGAAAACCAATAATTTACAGTCACACACCTGATTTCACCTTTTTTACCGATTTTTAAAAAATAAAGCAAAAATCCATTAAAAAATTGAAAAACTAGTATTTTGGGAATATCTCTATATTGGGGATTCGTCTGTGACTGTGGTGAGGGCCATTTTTTAGAAGTAATTTTTGTTTGAAGCAACGTTTTTTTTTAAGTAACGTAAATATTTTTTGGTTCAGAGGTTTAAACATACTTGAAAATATTAAACAATCCGATAATTTTTCACGTTTGATTTCTACCGATTTAGAACATCGTTTTCTTCCGATTTTGTATTTTGTATTTAGGCAACACTGCGGTCCGGCACTCGGCGAAATTTCAGCTTTAGCCGCGTTCTCAGAGCTACATTCTGTCGCCAGCGACATCATCTCGACCAATCAGGGCCGTTAACGTCATAACCCCTAATCCCCCACCACCGTGTCGCTCAGACGGTGTCCCTGAATCATTTCAACTTCACTTCGTTTACGGGTGACAATCAAGGTCTCTAAATTTAATTTAGAGACCTTGGGTGACAATAGCTGTCGGCGCGACACTAATTTTAAGCTTACAGCCGCGTTTTCAGAGCGATACGGATGTCGCAGGCGACATATCCCCACCAGAGTTGCCAGTCTATTACAATTGTAATAGATCTATTACTATTTTGACAATTATTACGGTTTTACCTTACTCACCAAATCTATTACTATTCGTTTATTATTGCGTTTCAGCATTTTACTATATTTACCCATATCATCCCATATCCATAGTTTTTATTTATTCACAACTTTCTCCGAAAGCCCAGAAAATCCCTATATATTATGCATATACAGGGTGTCCGGTAACTTATGGGCCATAGAGCAACTGGAGATAGTAGATATAAAAATATGTCTTTTGAGCCAAATTTGCCCAAGTAAAATGTTAGCGGTTAAAGAGATACAGGGTGTTGAAAGTGAAAATTAATTTTCGAAAAATGATGATAATTTTGAAACGGTTTAAGATATCGAATTCAAAATCGGTATAACTAGGTTTTCGAGAGTGAGAAATTCGAATTTGGTGTTAATTTCAAGATACTCCCTAGAGGGCGCTTGCTACGTGCTTCATGTTGAACTAATTCATTAATATTTTATTTAACCGTGCAGTTACTAGTATTTATACTTTAAACTATAAAATAACCTACCTTTTTACGTAAAAAAGGTACCTACTCTTGGTCGATCTCGATATCTCAAGCCGTTACCCAGATTCTAGCGTCTGAATGTTCCATTGCACATTCGGTTGATTCCTGAGAAATATTTAATTCACAAAGTGTGCCTTGCATTTAGACAAAATTTGTTGCGGTGAAAACTGTCATTATTTTCTACTTTTTCCCGTCAAAGGTACGTAAATAAAAAGTTTTTGCAATATCCAAGTACTGTAATCTTTTCAAATAAAAATGCCCAGGCTTAATAATTTTTCTAACCGTAATTTACGTGATATGGTCTGCGTTTATGCACAAGAGAATTATAAAAGTCGTGCTGCACTTAGAAGGTACGTAGAACTCTACCCAACCAGAATCATTCCAGACCGAAAAATATTTCAAAGAATATTCAATCAGTTAGATAAAACAGGTTCGTTTTATGTCAAAAATCCTGGTGGACGACCGAAAACTGTAACGGTCGAACAAGAAGAAGAGATCTTTGTTCGTATCGCGGAAAATCCTGAATTAAGCACTAGGCGTTTGGAAGCTTCTACAGGAATAGGTAAATCGACCGTCTCAGAAGTCATCAATGCAGAAAATTTATTTCATTACCAATTCACGCCCGTTCAAAATTTACTGCCAGGAGATTTGTCAGTCAGATCAGAATTCTGTCAAAATCTACTAAATAAGAATAACGAAGATCCCATGTTCCTGAGAAAAATATTATTTACTGACGAGGCAACTTTTACAAGACGCGGAATTTTTAACTGGAAAAATAATCATCACTATGCTTTGGAAAATCCACGACTACCCAAAGAAAGACATTTGCAGCACGAATTTTCGATAAATATTTGGTGCGGCATTATCGACAATTTCTTGATCGGCCCATATCAGCTTCCGCAGAGACTTAATGGAGAACAATATTTGCAGTTTTTAGAAAACGATTTACTTTACCTTCTGGATGATATACCTCTAAACATAAGACACAATATGTGGTACATGCAAGATGGTGCCCCAGCACACCTTGCAGTTCCTGTTCGAAATCATTTAAATCAGCGTTTTCCACATCGGTGGATTGGTCGCGGTAGCGAATTTCCTTGGCCACCGCGTAGCCCAGATATTAACCCGTTAGATTTTTATCCGTGGGGTCACATGAAGGATTTGGTATATGGTGATGAATACACGGAAAGAACTTGAACAAAAAATTCAAGACGCCGCCATTGTTATAGGAGATAATCAAAATATCTTCCTGAATGTGAGACGTCATTTGTTAAAAAGCTTAAGAAAATGTATTGAAGTAAACGGTGGACACTTTCAACATTTAGTAAAGTGAATTAAAACAAATTCTTAATAGTTTCCAATATTTTCATTTTTTTTTTCTGCCTTTTTATCATCAAGTCCTAGAATCTGGGTAACGGCTTGAGATATCGAGATCGACCAAGAGTACCTTTTTTACGTAAAAAGGTCGGTTCTTTTATAGTTTAAAGTATAAATACTAGTAACTGCACGGTTAAAAAAAATATGGATGAATTAGTTCAACATGAAGCACGTAGCAAGCGCCCTTTAGGGAGTTATACCGATTTTGAATTCGATATCTTAAACCGTTTCAAAATTATCATCATTTTTCGAAAATTAATTTTCACTTTCAACACCCTGTATCTCTTTAACCTCTAACATTTTACTTGGGCAAATTTGGCTCAAAAGACATATTTTTATATCTACTATCTCCAGTTGCTCTATGGCCCATAAGTTACCGGACACCCTGTATAACTTACTGGTAATAAAAATAATAATTTTGTTTTAACATATAACGGTATTATTAATTCATTGCTGGTGGTCAAATCATCTAAAAAGGAACTAATAGTGTAAAAATATCTAATATTTATATTATGCATAATTTTTTTTTGTCAACTGGTGAATACGCCAGAACATTTATTACTTCTTCGATGTTCTGGCTGCGTTTATTACTATTTCATGAAATCTATTACTATTTGAACCGTCAACCTATGACCTTCAATCACAGACTTCTGGCAACGCTGATCCCCACTTCTTCAATTAGCGTCGCGCCGACAGCTGTGTTCCCAATTTTGAAAGCTAAACGTTTATTTTAAATTTAAAACGACATACCTATTCAACCAGTAGGTATTATAAAATTTATATTAAACTTACTAACGTTTTATAAATATGAATTTTATTAGGAACCCCCCATAAGAATTTTAAACAAATCAGGGTCAATATTGTAATAATGTAGATTTCCAAAATTAGGTAGGTTTATACCTACCTATCTAAATCACAGATTTATGTTTTTGTTAATTTTTTGGTTTTATAATGTTTCTCATCCAAAATCTTCGCGGTCTTTGTTCTTTTCTAGCGGGTTTGTGTTTCTTTCGTAAAATTAACAAAAGCGATAAAAGTAGTACGTTATTGGCAGCCCAAAAGTATTCTCTACACTGATTATTCATTGTTATATTAAATTAAATATCTAAAAAGCACCGAACCAAATAAAAGTCAAATTGTCAAATATCTAGTAAAGTCAGTTTAAAAAAATTCCGACATCGTAAATTTTTAAAATTATTCGGACGAAATTTGACGCCAAGATTTTCGACCAATGACAGCGCCGACTTATCATCGTATCGTCGGAAATCGGATGCATGGGACTCCCGCTTTACGGGTGCAAAAGTCGTTGCGAGCGAAAGGAGCCCGAAATAAGCTTTCACATGTAATTAAATGGTACCTAAACCTAACATATTTCCAAATCATGAGTTTTGATTTTCCGTTCTTTATGAACATCACAGTTATTTTGCTTTATTATTTTATTGTTGATTTGAGTCTTGGGCCAACAATGTATCTGGTTTCTGTGAGATATTTGAATATTTTCATTGATAAAATTGCTACATAAGCAGGTAATGTGAGACAATTTGCAGAGGCGTCGGTTGCATAATTTTAATAAAGCAATATTTTCTTTTTTCCGCGAGATATAACGATTTTATAGTATATTATAAAATAATTTAAAATACCTAACTCTTTTTGGGTTTGAGTAATACGAAATATCCCGAAATATGTAATCTTTGGGTCAAGAGCATGCATAGATCAGACCGGAGTCCATCCCAAAATGATAGGCTTTGTTCACAGCCTCTTGAAGCCCGTATAAAAGTGGGAACAAGACTTGCCTTGTACATCAAGCCGTGCCGACTTTGTTTTTCGTACAAAAAAGCAATATTTTTGATAAGGTACACCGGGGTAAGACATGGGTTTTTCTCTGTGAGCTGGCCCACGTACATTTTCAACCTGCTTCTTCTGATCGAATTTAATGACGACCCAATCGTCAACGTTTATTTTTGTTAAGTCGAGCTGCATTTGGTTCAGGAAACGATTTCTTTATTTATCTCTTCGACACTAGAATTACTTGAGAGACTTTGCACATCGTCAAGAAGGTCAAATAAAGTTTTCTTTAGTGTAGTTCTTTTTTCTCTATTTTTTTGCTTTCAATTCTCCCTAAAGGCCTTTTTACATTGGGTGCAATTGCAAGAAAAATGGCCTGGAAGCATGCGCTTCGACGACGTTTTAATCAGCTGATGCACGTTTTTCCATTTAAAACCAGCATCAGCTGTTTAAAACGTCGACAAAGCGCATGCTTTCAGGCAATTTTTTCTTGCAATTGCACCCAATGTAAAAAGGCCTTAATTCTTCTAACTCATCATCTTCACTGCTACTACCTTTACATATTTTTTTCCTATTTTTTGCTATTTTGATTTTCTTTATCTTTTGCTTCTCTAGGCTGACCAGAAATTTTTGAAACCAAAAGAGTACGCATTTAATTTTTTTCTGTCTTGAAAAATGCGCTGCAGGCAAATTTTTTTTAGGTGCCACGCCCTTTTTTGGACTATCAAAACCTAGAAATTTTACGTTTCGATAAAACCGAAAAAACGTAGATATAGAGAAATTTTGAAATATGGATCAACGACAATGCAAACATGCAAAGATGTTTAAAAAAAACTGATCTACCTATGTATTTGTGGCGACAAAATCGTATTTAACACTCAAAATATTAATATTGCGTATAAGCTTTTAGGAGAGTAGGTACCTACTTAAAAATAAAAGAAAGGACAGTTTCGATTTGAATCAATTCGAGGACCTGGAAATAGATTTTTTATATTAAAAATCAAATTGATTCGGTCAAATCAGATAAACTTACCATTACTTATTGGTATTTCTTAGAAGACTTTGCTTTCTCCAACAATTTCGTGTCATCTCTGGTGGCATTCGAAATTGTTCGCAAGTTAAATTTACATTTATTCTCACTTTCATAACGCTTCTAATGTTTGTATACTTAACCGACTCTTTTCTTCAGTCCAAAAACTGTTTATGATACTAAAAAGTCTTTCACAATTTACATTCGATCCAGGTATACAAAATATATAGCTCATTAGGGATTTCAACAATTCTAGATGATCAAAATTAATTTCAACCAAGTCATTGAAGGCCATTCTTCATCTGGTTAACATGTCGGCGTTTTTTTCATTCCACTCACCCATGTGTTGTTCAATGCATTTCGACAATGCACAATACAAGTCAAAAATGTGGTTGTCATTTAGCTGTACATTTTCGATTTTCATGTTTTCATGAAAGAAGGAATATGATTCGTGGAATCTACTAGTGAAAAGCGAAAGTTAATCACTAAAGGCACCTCGAAAAGATTTCGCAAGGCTCGAAAACAATACATTTAGTTGTAAAACGGAAAAAGAGAACTTTTACCTAAATTTTAACAAAAAAAGAGCAAAGAGTAGGTACTGGAGTGATAAATAGAGAACTGTTCTCTTAAAAAGAGTACGTCTGGTCAGCCTAGCTTCTCAGTTTCTTCAATCTGACCTGAACCTAACATAGGTTACACTTTCCCCATTCTGTGATTTTTTAGGGGCAATTGTAACCTAGCTCGTTTCTTCAACGTAAACAAATTTTTGTGACCCATAGGTTTATAATACAAAAAAATATAAGATATTACTTTATTATTATTATTATATTATAAATACAAGAATTAAAGAACACAAAGCAAGCTATAATAAAAAACTCACCAATTCTCATTATTCCTTACATCTTAATAACGAACAACATAATTTTGATGACAAATTTGAAATTCTACATGTAGAAAACAAATCAATAAAACTTAATTTTTTAGAAAGTATGGAAATTAACAAATACAAAAATTTAAATATTTTATTAAACGATCAGCTCGATTTGAATAATTCCCCATTATTAAATCTATAACCATTCGGTATTCCCTGACATTATTATAACAATAGTTTTTAAAAATATTTTTCAGAATAGTTAAGAAAAGGTGTGTTTTCATAATTAGGGTTCGGTACTTTATTACTATAATGTCTTTATTATTAAGTTGTAAAATAGGTACATTATTTTGGAGTAGGTTACCATTATATTTTAAGAGAATATATTTGCATTAGATTTCTACTATCTGACGAAGACACTGTGTGTCGAAACAATTGTCATAGTACAATAAAAAATAAGTGAAGATTTATACATTTTTGTATTCTTTTTAACCTAGTTTCTATAATGGATCTTCATCAAGTAACGGCTACATCTATTGAACAAAAAAATATTGTTTATGATGTACTTACCTCAAAAAGTTTAATCAATACTATAACTTTCGTGTGTGTTACAACCACCGACAAAAAACACGTGTTAACTCGTTATGCGAGGTAAATCGACAACCTTAACAACAGTGTTATTGTCGAAGCGCAAATGAATCGCTAAGGGCTTTCTATGCGCAACAGGGTATGTAAAGGATGTAGGTGGGCTGGTATGCAATAGGTAAAGCCACTTTACAGAACATTGTTTTATCAGGAATAAGCCTGGGTTCCACTTGCCCCGAATTTCCACTTACCCCGGTGTACCTTAATTTAAAAATCTAAATTATGTTTGATTAGCAAATGGATTATTTTAACTGTCTTACGATACATATATCAGAAACACGCTGCAATCAGATATATTCTTTAATATATTCTATTGTGTCAACATATTAAAGTTAGAATTCATTTTGTTACACAACAGAAATCTGAAATAACAAATCCTATTCGAAGCTATTTACCAAAAATTATAGGGTAATTCGAGGAGAGTTGGCGCGTCAGGTGAGATGACGCAGTCATAGTTCTCGCGATAATTGAGCTTTTTTGAGTAAATTGGGCAGCGTCGCACTATATCTGTAGCACCAGCAGACCATTACGATTTAGTTCAGTCATGACTGTAATGAGGAGGTGTGTTTACGATAGATTTTTGTTTACTTGGCCGCCAAAATTTTTTGCGTCGTTAGGAATAATAAACTATACAGGTATGCTTGGTCGTATTTTTTATATTTTATAGTGGATTATTGTAGGTGCTTAAGGTGTGTAATTACTTCTTATCTTATCCAATTTTTGCAAACAATGTCGTTAAAATTTGCTACGTCGTCTCTCCTAATAATGTAGGGTGAGATGACGCACTATGAATTAAGGAGAGTTGACGCACTTACTATAATGCCTTTTATCAACTGTTTTCTTTGCAATTGGAAAACATTCTGTAGTTTTTTAGAAATGCCATCCGAATACAAAAGAAAAGGGAACTTTGTAAGGGGTAAAATGACCATACAACAATTATCAGCAACAATTAGTGCTATTGAGAGCCGAGAGATGGGCATCCGTCGGATCCGTCCGTCAAGCTGGTTGTGAATATAACATTCCTGAAGGAACCTTACGACGTCGAATGAAAAGCAGAGATCTTCAAAACAAGAGGCTAGGATTGGTTGGGGACTGAAAAAGAAGTCAAAATAGTGAGCCACATTACAAAGCTATGGCTTTTCAACTGGCAGAAATATTAAAATTGTCACACAAATTTAATGAAGAGTCTCGAAAAGCTATAGCTATCCTTGGTTTGCATCTTTTTTAGGAAGAAATAAAAACTTACAATAAGGAAATCCGAAGGTGTTCTTCAAATGGTGAAGATGAATCAAATATTTGTGTGGGAAGTAGAGAAGATTACAATCAGATTAAAAAGAGTGAAGACTGGATTCAATGCATAAATTGCCAATGCTGAATGCATGAAAGCTGCACTATATTTTTAGATCTTTGTGATTTTCTAATAAATGTATTTGTTAGTGTTTTCTTATTATCTATAGATATACATAAGATTATAAGTATTTAAAGTTTTTGGTACCTACTTTGCATAAATTTATGTGGATTTATAAATGCGTCATTTAACCTAATATAGCGCGTCGTCTCTCCTATATACCTAAGTAGAGATGACGCAGTTATAAAAAAAATTAAACATTATTTTTTTTACAAGACACTGTTCTCTTAACAATTTTGAAATTATATATTTGAAGCTAATACAAAGCCGTATGAAAATCCGTATTCGATTTAATTTATTTTATTCGTACATATTTTTGAAATAACTTTTAAAAAATGTGCGTCATCTCTCCTATTAAAGTAGTCGAGGTTTAATGTCCGTAACAAAAGAGAAAGAAAAGTTATCAGCAGGCGAACAAAGTGGTGCATCTATCTTTTGCATTAAAGTATACAAGGACGCCAAAATATTGTCTACCTAGGGAACCCATTTTATTTGGCGTCCCTGTGTACTTTAATGCAAAAGATAGCAGATATGCAGCACTTTGTCCCCTTGCAAATAACTTTTCTTTCTAAGAATTATGTTGTTTAAAGGCCAGTAAGGTGATTTTTGTAAATTTTCTAAATGTATTTGTTAAGTTTAAGTTTTTTTATTACAATACCTAAATCATTTTTTAAAAGTGACACTGTGTTTTATTTGTATAATAGTACTTTATGTATGTATTTTTCTTTCTATAAAAATGCCTACTTACTTTTATATATTTTTTCTTTAATATCAACCGCCGCCTTTTATAAAAATAATTCATTAAAGTTTTAAAAGAGAAAAAATCCTCTTTAATCTTACGCTGAATACACCATAGGTAACAGCATCATTTGTTAAAACGATATATTAAAACCATATTTTTTATGTTAAAAGCTTAAGTTGTATTAAGGATTAAAAATATTTGATAATAAATCGACTATATTAGCAACATAAAATAACTAACATTTTTCTTAATGAAACATATTCTCCAGAAATAAAATCTGACGTTCCTTAAATCTATATCTAGATAAAAAAAACTTCTATATTTTTTATTTAAAGAAAATAATTTGGGTCATTTTAAAAAACTTATTTATTTACGCTACACCACTGGCCGGTCTTGACACTATCGGGTTGGGATGCCGCGTCCCCTTTTTTACCTGGTGTAAGTTTTAACAACCCTTTGTTCTTCTGTGGTCTTAAGTTCTTGACGACGCGACGGTGTTCTTTCTTCTTTCAAATCTTTGTTCTCTTTTGTTACGTTGTTTCGTCGAAGAATTTGAAAAAATGATGAATATGATGAATAAATTTGAAAGCAACGGGGAAGCCCTCAAAAAAAAATTGTAAGTTTAAATATAGTTCTAAAAATTAGGTAGATGAGCGTAAGCTCCAATTTTCATCACTCAAAAATTTCGCACGACATATCCCATATAGTCCGCCGCCATATTGTTTTATTACAACGCCCCAATAAAATGCCTAAAACGTAATTTTTAATTATAAGTTGCCGGTCCTAAAAATGTATTGACGCCTCCAGGACAATGTTTCTTGTGAACTAATTAGGTTAAAGTGACCATATTTATCCCTTGGCAATGCGGGACAAACAGGCAAAAGCTCGCACGGCGCCGGAGGCGTAAATTTTTTTGGGGTGGCGCGCCCCAAATATCACCTAAAAGTCACTCCTTATGCAGAAATAAAACTATCAAAAATTTTGATAAAGCGAGATTTATTATATGGTTGTATAAATAAAAACACATTGTACAACATTTACAACAAGTAAGACATAACAATAACACTAATTTAACACAAAACGTAGAACTTTAAATAAAATAAAAAATTAACTCTAGAACAAAATAACATAAATTGGCTTAGATTTACTTAGTTTAAAAAAATTATAAATACTTTTTTGATTTATGCACTTGCTTTAGAAGTTCTTTGTCCGATTTAATTTTATCATAGAAATCCTCACAAGAGCAGCAAAAATGTCTCTTAACAGTGAGAATAGCCTTTATAGTGTCAACTGCAAACTGGGACTTTTCATCTGTCCAAAATTTGTTATTGATAGAAAAAATTCTCTCCGTTGGTGCATTAGTTGCAGGAAGAGATAAAGAAAACTCTACAATTTTTAAAGTATTTTCAAATGAAACATTATTTTTTTTTAAATGGCAAAATATTTCAGTCCATCTTAAATCAGTATTAGTGTGTTCCCAACTTCACTGTACAATGTTTTCTTCGGTAACATAATTTTTTAAACAAGTTACTTCATCAAATAACATATTTTCATTGATGGTGATGTTTCCAAATGTTCCTTAAAAAGATTGCAAGCTGTCTTGGACTTCTGCCCACGAACACTCTTTTTGTAAATCAATCCAGTGCAATAATTTTATCGGCTCAAAATATGTGGACCATTTTTGTAAATAATCGAAGCAATTTCGATAAAATTGCTTTACCTGTGCATTTAACCAAGCTACATTTATATCTCCACTTTCTTCAAGTTTTTAAAAATTAATTCTTATGATTAGCTGTAAAAATAAGTTTTTTTCTCTTTCTGATAATTTTTTTTTTAAATTTTCGAGTTCAGTTGAAATCTCAAATAAAGTTATTTTCTCTCCTTCCATAAATTTAATTGAAGTTGAAAATAAAGAGGCTTGATTGTGTACAAATTCCAACCATATTTCGGAATTAGGCGACTCAAAAAATGTTTTTAAAATATTAGGACATTTCTCGAGAGACATGAAATAAGATTTTAATGGTGTAAAAATCTTTAAAATTCTCTCAATTTCCGGCAAAAGGGCCAGCCAGCGGGTCTTAGAGTAGCCTAGTTATTTGTGATAAACTACCCCTGCCTCCGAACAAAATTCTTTTAGAGATTCAACCCATACCGTAAATATATAAAAATGGGAATAGTCCAATTTATCATTAACTTCAGTTACAGGTAGGTACTTTAATGTATGTACTATTTGATTTGTAGGTATAGGTAGGTAAGTACTTGTATTTTTTTTTATGATAAATAAATTGTGTTTGAGTTTGAGATTAGCACAATAAACTAGTCGAGAACATTGTGTCGAGCAAAGAACTGGAGCTAATAAAAAAATATCTAATGGTTATTTAATTAAAACGCTGTGCATAATAACCAGTTAGTGATTTGCAGAGTTGAGCAGTAAGTGCCTTGAAAGTGTTACTAGCACAATATCGGTGCTTCGAGCACAGTGCTTACAAGCTTTTTAAAATACAGTGCTTGGAAATCTCGGAATTGATAATTCAAGTAAAATGAAATTTATTTTTAAATTCAATCAACTGCTGCTTACATGTAGGCAATCAGCACTGAGAACCTTAAAAGTCGGAGAAACGTCAGCACTACGGAAAATCACCAAGATCCGTCACCCCAACAATCCCATCCACAACCCTCCAAACCAACTACTCTACGAGCTGTGTAATATGCAGCCCATCGAAGAAAGGCTGAGTGAAATGTCAAGAATATTTGCAAATAAACAACATAACCTGAATATTATCCAGCCCTACTGTCTCCAATGTGTACCCATAGCTAACCCACGAAATGTTCAACCACAGAACACTACATTGGAACAACTAAGAAGCTATATTGAATGAATTCAATTTTAACCTACCAATGTTTTAAAAATGTTTAAATTGTGATTTTATAATTTTATATTTTTGTTGTTTATATTTTTATGTAGGTATGTAATGATTTTTTTTTACATTACAATTTTTTCTCACCAAACTATTAAGTTCCAAAATACGCAACTTTGCCTCAATTTAACCATCTTCGTATCTCTTACTGTTTTCGAGATACCCTTGTACGCACACGAATTTGTAGCATCAAGCACCCTGTATATAAAAAAGTGACACCATAGATACCTTCTTCCTAGCTTTTAAAACATGGAAATCGTTAACATTTCTTGTGAAATATGAATGAATGACGCATTCGCCATTTAGTTTTTGATCAATATTTCGGTACTTTTTCCTTTTATCCAAAAATCGGCCAAATACCTATACAGGGAGTTCCAAGTTAAGTGCGCACTATTGCTAAATCTTTTATTATTATAGATACAAAGTCAGTTAAATTAGCAAAGTAGTAACAGTTTTTCTGCTGATTAAGATAGTAAAAACAAAAAAACAATTGAATACAGCATTTCCGATTCATCGAAAAAAATGAATGTTTTTTAAACGGAACACCCTGTATATTTTTGACACAAATGTTTGCAAATCGTCTACAGAATAAAAAAGTTCATATGCAATATTGGCCTAAACTTAAGAATAATCTTATTATTGCCATATTTACTTTTTAGACAAGGTGGCTGTGCATTTTTAAAATAAAACCTAATTTTATCATAACTGTTTGGTTTAAGCGTAATAAAAAAAAACATAAGAGATGTGCAAAGACATCGCCGTTTTGTGTAATACATTTTTCGACATTCTTTAAAACCCGTCTTGTGGCTTTTAACACTGTTCGGCCATCAATGGATGATATGATGAATCGAATGCTTTCTCTTGAAGTTCCTTTAGGTTCTCGTATCTTCTTTTATAAACTTCTCCTTTGACATAACCTCAAAAGTAAAAGTCTAGTGGAGTTATGTCAGGAAATCTTGGGGGCCAACGTATCGGACCATTTGTTGCTATCCACCTATCTTGAAAAAGCCTTTCTAATAATATTCTTACTTCGTGAATCTGATGAGGGGGGCTCCATCTTGTTAAAAGTAGATTTGGTTACGTGCCTCTAAGTTCACATTATCTAAATATGCTTCCAGTAATTTTGACAACATATTAACATATCTCCTGCCTGTTAAATTGCCTTCATAAAAAATTGGCCCAATTAATTGACTGCCTATTATACCACACCAAACATTAATACTAAATCTTATTTGTGGATGTCGGGGATGAGAAAGAAACAAATTTTCTCTAGACCAATAATGCATGTTTTTACGATTAAACATACCCCTGTTTAAAAAATTTGCTTCATCGCTCCAAAAAATGTGCCTTAAAAAGTTAGGATTTTGCCTGCACATTTTAACAAACAATTGACAGAAATGTAGTCTCCTTTCAGAGTCCCCAGGTAATAATGTTTGCACTGGTCGGTACTTATGGGGTACAACTTTATATTTTTTTAAAACTCTCCATATTGTAACTAAGCCTAAACTACTGTCCCTTGCCAAATCTCTGGTTGAATTATTTTTGTATGTTTTAAAATATGGCAACACATTTACTTCTACTTGTTCACTTATTATAAACTGGCGTTTAGTTCTAGCCTTTGCAAAGACTCGACGACGTTTCTAACATATAGCATTTTTTTAAATGTGTGAACACCATTTTGTAATATTTTTACCAAAAAATTTAAAATCACAAACCACTTCAATCACTTACAATAACATAAATGCTTACTTTTGTTGACAGCAGAATAATCTACTGACGCACCGAATAAAGCTTTTGTTTCAAAAATGCACAGCCACCTTGTCTAAAAAGTACATAATATGGCAATAATTAGATTATTCTTAGTTTTAGGCCAATATTGCATAGGAACTTTTTTATTCGGTAGATGATTTGCAAACATTTGTGTCAAAAATATACAAGGTGTTCCGTTTAAAAAAACTGCATTTTTTTCGTTTAATCGAAAATGCTGTATTCAATTGTTTTTTATTTTTACTATTTTAATCAGCAGAAAAAATGTTACTACTTTGCTAATTTAACCGACTTTGTATCTAGAATAATAAGAGAGTTAGCAATAGTGCGCACTTAACTTGGAACACCCTGTATAGGCCAAGCGATGAGGGATTTCTAATCGCAAAAGGTCGGAGAGAAATGAAATTTGGTGGAATGGTAGAGATAGGTTCCCTGATAGTCCACCTGAGTTTGCGACCTCGGGGGGCTGCCGCTCGAGGGATGAGGGGATGAAAACTCTGACTCGCGGCGCTTGGTGGAAAATAGTATTGTTGAGGTAGGTGCTATTAAAAAAAAGTTTAAATAAAATATGTAGAGAACAAAATTGTGCACATTTTTGGTTCTTTACATTTTTTGGCTCCGACCAATAGTTTTCGCTCCACGGTGCGCCAAAGTTGGGGGGTAGTTTGCAATTTTTAACAAAATCATAATTTAATCGCGGATTAAGACAAAGATGGCTACCAAACAATTCTGTAATATTTTTTTACTATAAGAGTAAGGTTTTTTAAGTAAGCAGATGCCCGATTCGATACATTTGATCTTATATAATAAAATATATCATTTTTAGAAGTGCGCCTTTTTTAATTATCATGATCAACGATCTTCGGTCAATATTTTCTTATTATTGTTGACCTACACTAACTTTTTTTTTTGTATAAATAATAAATCCCACAAAGTCCCGGTCTCAAAAATTCTTTAATATAACGGTTACATGTTTCGCTCACAAATGAGCATCATCAGACCTACAAACGTTATAGTGTTTGCAAAATGTGCATATAAAAAACATAAAAGTATCTTACCTAATTACACAAACAAAGAAACATTTAAAAATTAAAAATATATGAACACCTCACCCAACTGTAAATAAAAACATAAATAAATTATACTGAGTGGGGAGTATTGGAGTAACAACCTTCCATAGATTGGTCAAAAGTAGCCCACGAAGTAAATGCCCAACTTTGTCTGTTAGTGCCAAGAAAAATAAAACTAAAGAGATAAATGTCAAATGTCACCGGAAAAGGCGGGAGAACAAAAGGTTATGGATATAAAAGCGAATCATTTGTTTATGTTATTGAAAATAAAATAGGGCTCAAAATTAAAAACTTCATTAACACAGGTAAGGACTGGACTCTTCTTAGCTTTGGTTATCTCTAATTTTTCAAGTAAATCCAACTTTTTGCTCTTCTGACATTCGTGAAGTATGTTTACATTTTCAGGTGCCGAGAATTGATGTTTTGATTCTAATTCTCGGCACCTGAAAATGTAAACATACTTCACGAATGTCAGAAGAGCAAAAAGTTGGATTTACTTGAAAAATTAGAGATAACCAAAGCTAAGAAGAGTCCAGTCCTGTGTGAGCGAAACATGTAACCGTTATATTAAAGAATTTTTGAGACCGGGACTTTGTGGGATTTATTATTTATACTTAAATCAGGTCTCTTGGAGAAAATGGACAGATTTTGAAAACTTTGGAAAAATCCAACATTAGCAGAGGCGATTTAGGTATTTGATAACCCCATGAGGCAGTATATGACGCAGGCAGCAAACATCGTACGTTGGATTCTCTGCGGTATACGAACTTTGTACGGGCCGTCTCCAGAAATTCATTCGTGCAGATGCTAGAAAGGTTGTGGACCTGCTTGTGGTTGTCGTAAAGCAGGATTCAAATGTTCGGTTTTTTGTTTGTACTTTACCTACTGGGACGTCCTGCGAAAAAATTCTTGACTAGATTGTGCTAGACGACGACAATGCAGAAGACATACAGACATAAAATACAGGACGATAAGGAGCAAACAGACAACGCCGAGCTTGCCGAATATGGCGCCGGACACAAAGTGAAATCCATATCGACCGTGGAATAGGCCTCTTAGGGATACCACGTTAAAAAAAAACGCGCCGATCAACTCTACCTCAAGGGTGGTGTGGAAACGGATTGAAAATTATATTTTCTGATATCATGTTTAAACAAAAATAAAAAAGTTAGTAGAGGTCAACAATAATCAGAAAATATTGACCATAGATCATGATAATTAAAAAATGCTCATATTGATAGTATGTGGCGCAATTCTAAAAATCATAGATTTTATTATATAAGATCAAATGTATCGAATCAGGCATCTGCTTACTTAAAAAACCTTACTCTTATAGTAAAAAAATATTACATAATTGTTTGGTAGCCATCTTTGTCTTAATTCGCGATTAAATTATGATTTCGTTAAAAATTGCAAAATTACCCCCCAACTTTGGCGCACCGTGGAGCGAAAACTATTAGTCGGAGCCAAAAAATGCAAAGAATCAAAGTTGTGCACAATTTTATTCTCTACATATTCTATTTGAACTTTTTTTCAATAGCACCTACCCCAAGGGTGCTATATTGCACCAAGCGCCGCAAGTCAGAGTTTTCATCCCCTCACCCCTCGAGCGGCAGCCCCCCGAGGTCGCAAACTCAGGTGGACTATCAGGGAACCTATCTCTGCATTCCACCAAATTTCATTTTTCTCCGACCTTTTGCGAGTAGAACCCCTATTTTGTACCCATCGCTTGGCCTAATATTTGAAGCATAATAAGCTACAATTTAAAGTTAAAACAGCTTGAATTTATAAAGTAATAAAAGCAGAAAAAGAAAAATTGATAAATTTTAGTTTAGCAATAAATAATTGATGGTCAAAAAAAGGTACAGGTAAATTGGGAAAAGACATCCTATTATGTAGCAGGTAAATTGGGGAGAACAAACAGGTAGGTTACTTAGGCACTATAACAAAACACAAAATATAGACAAAAACGCACCACTCGAAGAAAGACTACGACTGGAAAGGGAAAAGGAAGCAATATTAAGGGGTGAGAATATATTCTTACCCCCCAAAAACCCACTGAGAATAAACACAGGAGGCGGGGAAGGACAACCGTCCAAATATCAAAAAATTTTACAACCCAGACCACTAAAATTACAAAATAGATACCAGGCGCTCACGGACGACGAAGACACAGATTTTGACATTATGGATTTCACGGACGCAGAATCGACTGCCCAATCAGAGATCTCGGAGAAAACGAGAAAATCATTCAAGAGAAAGCAACCAAAACAACAAACAAGTAACAAAACTACCACAAACACACAACAACAAAAACAACCAAAAATCAGCAAGCCCCCACCAATTATTTTATAAGGGGTAGCCCAAACAAGGGAGGCCTTTCAAGAACTCACGCAGGACCTCAAGAAGACAATCAAGAAGACATACAGCCTAAAGTATACAAAGAACAACACGATCATATACATAGACGACATCACTGACTACAACATGTACAAACTGTCCCTACAAAAAGAAGAAAATGTAGAGTGGCATACTTACACGACACAACAAGAAAAAACACACGCTTTCGTCATCAAAGGACTAGACCACTTGCCCAACGAAAACGACATAAAAACAGAGCTTAGAGACGAACACGGAATCAACATCAAAAACATATATTATGTAATGAAAACAAAATATCGCCCATTGTATCTCGTAATCACAGATGCTGCAACAAAACTAGCAACTTTGGAGAAAATTAAATATTTAAATTATGTAAGAGTACAATGGGAAAGAAGAAGACAAAATACAACCACCATACAGTGCAAGAAATGCGGACAATGGGGGCATGCGACGTCGAACTGTTTTAGGAAAACGCAATGCCTAATTTGTGCAGAGCATCACCAAACATCGGAATGTAACAGCCAAACAGTAAAATGCATCAACTGCAGCAGAGCACACAGGTCGACGTCGCAGCAATGCCCCGTTTACCTATACAAGACGGAACAAATAGCCATAAATAAGCAACAAAGACCACAACCCACGCAACAACAGTACAGACCAGCACCACAACCAACATACAACCCTTGGACGGGCAGGGCAAATGTCTCAACTTTAGTAGCCAGCAGGGCAAGTACTGGCAAAAATCCAGAACGGGAATTCCCACTACTATACAGGACCAGAAAAGACGAACAGGAAGAACGGGACATAGAAAACCAACAGGACCAAAATCTAGCCAGGACGCGCCCACAAGGCAACGCCCCTGAACAACAAAATTTTAATATCGGACAGGCGAGTAATCTTTTCTCCGCTATGAAAGAATTTAATAGTTTAATAAATATTAATGAATTTATTAGGTTCCTAACAGACTGTTCTAGGGAACTACGGAAGGCAAAAACGCAGGATGAGCGCGTATCAACTATGATGGGCCTAATGGGCACCAATCTAAATAATTATAATATCAGCCTTCCGTAATTCTCTGGTAATCGCAAATTGGAACGCAAACGGAGTAGCTGGAAAAATGGACGAATTAAGGCAATTTTTGCTCAGGTACAAAGTCGATATTTTAACATTAACTGAATCAAAATTAGATCCAAATTTCAAAATAAAAGTTAGAAACTATCACATTCACAGGCATGACAGAAACCGGCGTGGGGGAGGGATAGCAATCTTCATTAAAAACTCGATCCCACATATATTGTTAAATCAAACAAACTCAACAACAGAGCATGTATCAATTAAACTTAAAAACGAATTAATAATAACGAGCTGCTACATCCCCCCTGCGCATAATATACAGGATCACGATTTGCATATTCTATTTCAGCAAGGGCAAAAAGTGTTGGTGTTGGGCGACCTAAACGCAAAACATCAGACATGGGGGGCGACAAACAATACGCAACAAGGTACAGTATTGCGAGACTACATAGATGCAAACAACGTACAATTACACCTACCAACAAAACCGACATGCTTAGACATTGGACTAAGTAAAAATGTACAAAACTTAACAGAATTAAAAACATTAGACGAGCTGCCATCGGACCACCTACCGGTGATAATAAAAATTGACACAAACATACAGAAAGACAAACAAAGAACAACATGGAGCTACAAAAATGCAGACTGGAACAGATTTAGACAAATCTTAAACGCAAAAACACAAATCACAAACAACATAAAAACGACAGAACAACTAGAGAACGAAGTAGACAAACTAACAAAAAACATACAATACGCGACAAGTAAAATAGCGAAGAAAATTACGATAGAACAAGCTGAAAAACGCCTACCAAACGACATACTAGACCTAATTAAATTCAAAAACAGCGTTAGGAAAAGATGGCAGAGACTGAGACGAGCACAAGATGCACTACTAATGAACGAACTACAGAACGAAATACGACAAAGAATTAGACAGCACAAAAACAACATATGGACTAACATAGTTACAAACGTATCGACAGGGGACAACTCACTGTGGACCCTGGTAAGAAGAGCAAAAACAAATAGGGAGGAAATCCCATCTTTTACCCAGGATCCACAGACGAACAGACAGAAAGCTCAGACACTAGCGGACCAGTACGCCAAGATGTGTGCGGGAAAGCCCAACACCACTTTTGAACAAAATCAAGTAACAAATTATGTCAATAAATTTATTAAAAATAAATACCCAATCCCACCCCAAATTTTACCAACCCTATTCACCAATCCACAGGAGCTGTATAGGGTAATTAAAGAGCTAAAAAACAACAAGGCCCCAGGGGAGGATGAAATCACCAATATCGTCATAAAAAACCTGCCGAGGAGGTCTGTCATACAGCTACTATACATCATAAACACTATTTTTCTACTGCAACACTTCCCGAGTCAGTGGAAGAGGGCGATTATAGTGCCTGTATTGAAAAGCGGGAAGCCGAAAAATGACCCCGGCTCATACAGGCCAATCGCCCTCCTAAGCAGCCTTGGGAAGGTTGCGGAAAAAATAATACACATAAAACTCAAAATCAATAAATTGGACCAGAAAATTGCATAGAACAAATAACAAACATAATACGGAAATACTATACAGCCGCAAAACCGTTACAACGACTAATGAGACATGGTTCTTTCTTATCACCTACAAACAAACTTACAATATACACGGCAATGATAAGACCAGTTCTGACGTACGCAGCCCCAATTTGGAGCAGTATATCAGACTGGCAGTACAGTAGAATACAGAGACTACAGAGCATAGTACTCCGACAAATACTATCAGAAAGAAGACAGACACCACTGAGGCACTTACACGAAGCGACAAACATACAATACATAAAAGACTACGTATTTGACATATCACAACACTTCTACGAAACACAGCCACAAAATGCACTACTGACAAGAGGCCTGACAAGAATACGGCACCAAGACGATCCTTTACATAGACCTGTATACAACAGACTACCAATTTATTTGCAAAATAGGCCAAATTAGCTTTTATTCAATTTTCAAAAAAGTTACATAACAAACTAAACAAAATAAAATCAAACAAGTATAAAGTCCATATAAGGAAGAAATGATACAAAATCCATGGATACAAAACAATATCCAAAAACAATATGCAAATAAATTGGAACAGACACAAACAGACGGACAAGACAGTAACCCCATTTTCCATACCACGGGAATAAGTCCCGCCCACTCCCAATCCCGATAGTTTTCAAACTTGTATTTAAGTCATAAGACAAAAATCTTTGCTACGCATGGTACCTGAGTAATCAAGCTGGTTTTTTCGTACCGTTTTTCCAGTGAAACAAGTATAAATTTTAACAATATTAGTAACCTTTTAATAACAAATATCTTAAAGTTAAACAAAACAAATTCTTTCATGGCGGTAAAAGATTGCTGGAACCGGCCGTATATAGATATAAATAAAAAATCAGGGCTATTTTCTACCGGGCAAAGACCAGCCCCAACGGGGCGTTGCCTCGTTGTTGTGTCCTGGTTAGCACGCACTAACACAGTAGCTCTAGTAGATAGTTTATATTATATATAATATAAATTTTGTAGAAAAACCTGAAATGTGAACATACATATCAATGAATAAAGAATGATTTAAAAGTAAGTAAGTACCTACTACATAATAAGATGTCTCTTCCCAATTTACCTGTACCTTTTTTTGACCATCAATTATTTATTTCTCTTTCTCCCCAACTTACCTTCCACCATCTTTATTTTTAAACTTAGTAAGGGTCTGATGCCAGGATGCCAGCATATTTTGATGAGTTTATTACTTTAAGAGTGAAGTATAATGGTGCGTTCATCCATATTTCTTATCGTTTTCGATTTATTGAAAAAGGGGCCAACAAGCCGTCATTAAGTAGCATTACCTACAGTTTTGAACTAAACAACTTTTAATTAATATATAATTTAAAAAGGCCTTAAGCAATAGATTCATTGTTCTAACCACTCCGTCAAGATCACTACCACTACACAAGATCCAGTGGCGACTCGTGATAGTTTAAACAGGTGGGGCCAAAATATCCAAATCAATAAAAATCGTTAAGGAAAATAGGATTTAAAAAAACTTATCGAATAGTATCTAAATATATATACAGTGATAGTCTGTAATTTGGAATAAATTCAGTAAATCAAATTCCTATTTATTTTCGAAAGAATGCTCGGACACGTCGATTAGTATTTTCAGTTGCGGTCTTTGCCATTATAAAAACAATTATACAGTATGCCCCAAACTGGGGATAGGACGTCATCGATAATTTTTTTAAATGGCAACCCTGGTTTTTTATGACTGTTTTAAAGGGCAAATCAAGTTACACATAAGTGCAAAATTTTAATTTTTTTATTGCTTGCCGTTTCCAAGCAAATTTAACAAACAAAAATTTTAAAAAATCTATTGAACTTAAAAATTTGTCTTCAATAAATGTTCAAAATGTTCTCCATTCACTATTTGGCAATATCCTAATCGCAATTGAAATTCGTTTTGAACATTTCTAATGATTTTTGGGGAAATTTGTCTATACACATGTCTTATTCGTGCTTTCAGCTCCTCAATGTTTGCGGGCTTCCTCTGAAAAACCTTGCTTTTTAAATATCCCCATAGGACATAATCCAAAGGAGTCAGATCTGGGGATCTTGGTGGTCATTCAAAAGGTCCCCTTCTACCAATCCATCCTCTTGGAAATACAGTGTTCAAATAATCACGGACAGGTCTTGCATAATAATAAATGTAGTAGTTCCATAAATTGTTCACAAAATTGAAGTCTTCGAACTGGACCATCTTCATTAAGTTTCTGGAGGATTGTTAGTTTGTAACGATGAAATTTTTGCACATGGAGAATTCTTACTACTGAAGACTGACTAATATCAATTTCGCGTACTACCTGCCTAGTGGAGATACCTATTAGGATGTTCTTGATCAGATATTAAAAAACTTTGACCTCTTCAGTGAGCGCCGATTGACGATGAGGTGTTGTCTTTCTAAGGTCCCTTTTCCCGAAACTGATTTTCAATTTTCCTTATAGTAGTTTGCGATATGGGTGGTAAATCTGGATATTTGTTTCTGAATAAATAAATAACTTCATGCTCTGTTCTTGCTCTATCTCAGTATCCAATTATCATTAATATTTCAATCTTCTGCTTTTCAGTTAAGTAAGTCATTACGTCGTGCTTTTTTTTTGAGGATGACAATGACATAATATAGGTCTTTGAGCGCGAGACCCGTCACTTTATAATATCTAAATGTATGTACTGGTGTTACTATTTGAATTTGTTCAATAAATTTTTTTTAAATTTCAAATAAAAAAAACTGTTTGTTACATTATCTTGGAAACGGCAAGCAATAAAAGATTAAAATTTTGCACTTATGTGTAACATGATTTGCCCTTTAAAAACAGTCATAAAAAAACCAGGGTTGCCATTAAAAACAATTATCGATGACGTCCTATCTCCAGTTTGGGACATACTGTATAATTGTTTTTATAATGGAAAAGACCGCAACTGAAAATACGAATCGACGTGTCCGAGCATTCTTTCGAAAATAAATCGGAAATTACAGACTATCACTGTATACAGGGTGTGTTAGTAAGGTGTCTGTCTTAGATAGCACCTAAACTATCAAAGATATGGAAAAAAGTGTAATACAAAAATTAAAGGGTTTTTTAGGATACATGATCTAAAAATATTTTCTAATCTATAGGGTGGTCCTAAAAAGTGGTACTGAATAATAAAAAAGAAAATTAAATGGGACACCCAGTATAATTTTCTAGAATATGATTCAATGGAATAAGGATTTTGCAACTATATTAAAATTTTTGAAGTGAAATGCAACGTTGCCAAGTAATTAATTTTTTTCCGAAATTTTAGTAATTTTAAGGCTATCGTTAAAAAATTATAGCAACCTGTGGATTAACCCTAGGCAAATATAATTTACGTTGTAAGTACTTTAAGGTACGATATATTGATATATATTAATGTTTTTTAAATCTCTTATACAGAGCGTTCATTACAAGTTGGACAACTCAATAGTTTTAAAAATGCTTTATTTCAATTTTTTTAAATGGGACCCCCCCCCCCCCTAATTTTTTTAGGCAAAAGAATTTATCTTTCGAAAACCTTACTTTTTGTTACACATGTCATATATCTAAATATCATAGTTTTTGAAATATTTTAGGATTTGTCTTAAATCAGGGTAAAATAGGAAAGTTATAATTAAACAAATTTATTTCTCCAACATGTTGTGCTTTATTACTGTTTAAAGTTTAGTTTCCCGAACTAACTTTATCGAAATAGAAAAATATGAGTTATGATAAAGTTAGTTTAGAAAACTAAAATTTAAACAGTAATAAAGCACAAAATGTTAGCGATATAATTTTGCCATGACAGCTGTGACAAAGAAAATTATTTATTTTTCTTCATTTGTTGTCCAGTATAAAAACTGTGTGAGGATTAAATAATTAACCATGTCAATCATAGATTGTTAAAAGTTAATAGGGAATTATTGGAAACCCTATAAGGTAAAGGCCTTATTATGGTCATTCTTAAAATGACAGCTAAGCATGCGCACTAAAAAAAAAATTTAATATGAAAAACATAATAAAATACTGCCTTCCCCTATTTACGACTAGTTACCGTAAGTAAAATAACGTTTCGTTATTTCCCTTATTCGAAAACCCAAACGTCGAAAAACAGATGGTTGCATTATATATAATCTTATAATTGGTGAACTTTATGTTTTGTGTCGGTTATTTTTTTAAATACAATCACTTAACAAAGGTACCAAACAGAATTCACAACACAAAAATAAATAGGTTAAAAATAACACTGTCGTAAAAACGAAAGCGTTCCAATAAGTCTTTATTTTTTAGAGAAATAAGGTTAAGACCTTATTAAAATAGGCCGTTCCCTTATTGGTGCAGACGTAAAAATTATCTTTTCAATAGGGAATTATTGGAAACGAAATAAGGTAAAGGCCTTATTATGGTCGTTCTTAAAATGACAGCTAAGCATGCGCACTAAAGAAAATTTAATATGGGAACCATAATAAAATACTGCCTTCCCCTATTTACGACTAGTTACCGTAAGTAAAATAACGTTTTCTTATTTCCCTTATTCGACAAACCCAACCTCAAAAAAACAGATGGTTGCATTATAACCTTAAAATTAGTGAACTTTGTTTTGTGTCAGTTCATTTTTTAAACACATAAAGGGTAAACAAACATGAGTAGGTTAATTCGAAGCCTTGGTCAAGGAAGCGGCACAAAAAAATGCAGATTAAGGTTCACCTATAATGACGATTTGGCCCTTTTACGAGAATTTGTGGGACAAAATCCCTTATCAAATCCTGAAGGATGGGAGGTCATGAAACAAAACGTACAGATTTCGACTGGCAAGGCCTTTACAATCAGAACAATCAAGCAACACCTGATATTGATCATTGAAATATGGATCAAAAAAGATGAGTTGGATAAAGTTAGGTAAGAAAAAAATAGCAGAATTCATTTAACTATAATCTTGAATGATTTTTAAAACAATTTATTTAGTGAGTGCATAAGTTAGAAAGCACCTTACTCATTTTTCGCTTTGAGTATAGGGTTTGTTGAGTTGTGGTAAATTTTGTTGTTGAATCTTTAATTTTTCTTTAGATCAGGAATTGAGGATGCCTACTCAGAGAGGGATACGCTACTGCAGGAAGCAAGTGCGTTATGTAAAGAATTCAACTTTATTGGTTTAGAAAAACAAAAGAAAAAAACTCCAAGAGACGTACAACTATTGCAATTAGGCAAAAAAGTGAGAAATAGTTACCTGGGTCATTTATCTACATCAAATGAAGAGGTGACTCAAATAAATGAAAATGTCTCTTCAGGAACTCCAGAATGGGATCTGAAAACTTGGAAAGAGTGTAACCAAGACAATGACACTTCAACATGGGACCAAGAAAATGACAATTTTTTTTTGAATGATCATGATTATGGCAAGTTTTTGTTGACTTAAAAAAATGTTCATTTATACCTACGTAAAAATAATTATCTCTTTTCTTTTTGTGAAGTCTCTGTAAAACAGACGATTACCCATTTCTTTTTATTTTAGTTAATTCTGTTGACATTGAGCTGGAGTTATCCAGTGACAAAACTAATACAGAAACATTGTTGCTTGAGATAGATTCGAAAAACAACAGAACTAATAATAAAAGGACCTTGGAAGTCATTAGTCCTAAAAACAGTGAAGGGTGGCTGGAATCTAATTTTGATATGGCAACCTCCTCTGAAAATGTTACTCCGAAATTTAGAAAAAATCATGTAAACCAGAACAGTGCTGTACCAGGTAAGCAGTCTAGTCCATTTTTATTATTTTATAATGTACCCTCGATATCACAAAAAAAGTACAAACAGTTTGAATCTTATTTGGGCTTTGTTTTTGCATAATTTTGTTAAATAAACTAATCCTTATTATCTAAAATCACACTATTTGCCTCCTAAATGAAACCTTTTGAACCATTCAAATATTTTAGTTCCTGCGAGGAAGAGAACTAAAAGAGAGCCTATTAGAAAAAATGCTTTGATATATTTATCGGAAAAAAACGAAAAAGAATTAACAATAAGAAAAAAAGAATTAGAGTTAGAAGAGAGGAAAATTGCTATCTCGGAACGAAGAATTAGTCTTGAAGAAGAAAAACTTATACTGGAAAAATATAAATTAGACATTGAATGTCAAGAGAGAAAGCAGAGAGTTGAAGCAGAAAAAAGTGAAAAAGAAATAACTTACAAAATCTTAGAAAAAATGATGGATACACTTATAGAAAAGTGCAACAAGGTCTAATTTTTTAAGATGAGTCATGTAGGTTTTTGCAGAATTTGAGGTTCAATCTAGATGACGTATATTTCAGACAGCTTTTTACCTATACCTTAAATTGACACTTTCATTATCTGTCAGACCCTTTTTATTTTAATGAAACTGACAGGAATATGACCCAATAAAGGGGCTATTTCTTTTCATGTAAGCTAAACAGCAACCTAAAATAGGCCACATCTTATGCTATTTATAGAAAGAAGATACTTTAAGAAAACAGTATATAAGTAAAAATTGCCATTTCATGTACTCTCTGAAAAATTGTTTAGTTTGATTTTTAAACATTATTTTGATAGTCTCAGTAATGTAATGGTTTTGTAGTTATACGAATTTAAGTTTTTTGTCCCTGCATTTATACCAAAAATAATATATCAGAGTACAATGTAGAGATGTAGTTTTTTCATTGTTTATAGTTTATTTGTTTAACGTTTATTTTTTATCTGTTTTCTAAATGTCTTGGAATGTTACGTTTTTGTAGGTACAGGAGTGGTACTTCTTTTGTTGGATTTAATAATTATATAGTCTAAAAGTTTTGTTTTGACTGGTTAAATAAAATACTGATATAAATTACTAAAAATTATATTTTATTTCAACACCTACAACCTACTATCCAAAATATTCCTCTAGATTTGGAGGTACTAAATTAAAATAGTCTGCAGTTTGACTGCCATATAAACATGTATGTGCATTTGTTAATAATACAGAGACTTTATATAAAGACTGCAAGTCCTGCATTAATAATTTTTGATTTTTTTTAAAATCAACAAATGCAAAGTATTGTATTATTTTTGAAAATCCCCATTCAACTGCGACTCGCAGGGTTTTCATTGATTGATTGAATTGAAATTGTGCAGGTGTCAACTGATTTGGTTGTCCTGGAAAAGGGGTAATGAGTAATTCCATAAGTCCATATCCCTGGTCACCAAACAAAATAAATTTATCATTTTCCCCAAACACTACTTTCTCTTCCAGCTGATGGTACATATTGCTTTCCCTAAAAATAAATTTTTGTGTCATAAAGCTTCAAAATATGAAATTGTTCATAGTAACAATACCTAAATATGCCTGCATCATGCCTTCGTCCAGGAAATCCCCCCAATAAACTTGAGATTATGCCATCAGGACACAGCACACTTTGGTATTTGAGGCAGTGAATTCTTTTGTGCCCAGAATAATAATCTTCCTGATTAATTGAAGGACGACACATTGCACGGGCCGTGCCATCAATAAATCCCCAGCAGTTATTTATTGCTGCTCCTTTTTCATGAATTGCCTAAAATGAAAATGCATTGCCATAATAAAATAAATAAGCAGGCAAATCAATTTAATAAGCAAAACAAGTTTGCAAAGCTGTGATGGTTTAGTGTTTTAATATTAATCAAATCTTCATCAACATCAATACACCTACCTGAGCATATGCTTCCAATCTTTGCCTGTCTAACCACTGTAGAATGTTTAAGTCCATCAAAAGACCATCTTTTTGATCAATCATAACATTTACTGTTGTTCTTATGATTTGGGACAACGATTGTGGAGACATATTAAAAAAGTTTTTTAGATCAGTGAGTCTACTTGGATAGGCTAACCTTTTTAGCACTATACACAAAGCTTTGAGTCCTAAATCAAATTTTTTAATTTAATATTTTAAATTTTGTACCTAAACTACAAAATATTCTATTTTGATTAAAAATTAATTTCAATTCTAATAATGGGCGACTTAGTACTTGTATGTTTAAACTTAATAAGGTGCCTAATAAATGGGTATACACTGGATTGCAGCAAAATAATGCTTACCACTAAAGCCTACCATTAACACGATCACCAGCCTCCGTGACAACCTCATCAGGAATTAAAAAAACATTTTTAATTCTTTGAAGATGGGGCCTTTGAAACCTAAAGTTTTTTACCACGTCCTCATCACTGAGGTTCTCCAAATCGAAAGGAGGACCCTGGCCCTCTTCATCTCTATCAATTAAAATATTTTCCAATATAGCAAATTCTATATCTTCATCGGCTCCACCTCCTAAAACTACAGCTTCCAAAACATTTTCCATACTGTGAAATCAAACATAAATTTTTAAAAATAGCCAAACCACTTAGGTACAAAGGTACCAAACAGAATTCACAACACAAAACAAAATAGACTTTTTTAGGTTAAAAATAACGCTGTCGTCGTCGTAAAAAGGAAGGCCGGCCAAAAAGGAAAGCTTTCCAATAAGTCTTTATTTTTTAGAGAAATAAGGTTAAAACCTTATTAAAATAGAGCATTCCCTTATTAGTGCTGACGTAAAAATTACCTTTTCAATAATTCCCTAATAATTCTTAATATTTCGACAGGGCAAAACTAATTGAAAACAGCTGCCATCTAGTATCTGGTAGTGGTATTTGCTACCACTACCTTCGTCTTTGCGACGAAGGCCTAACCCGATTGGAACCTTGCACTCCTGACAAAATAAAGCACGTGTAAATCCTCCAATCACGGACGGACCTAAGGATCTGGCCCGCCACAAAATTTTCGAATTCCTTATGCGTCAGTAAGAGACGGAGATATATCTATTATCTCTTTCGTAAACGATGAACAGTCTGGTCTGGCCATACGTAGAATTGCAGGCGTTGGGTAGCGCCAAGGAATTTTCACGGCGCAAAGGAGTTTTTGCACCGTTAGGCGTTATCAGATATTAAATGAACGCAACGTCTTGAATTTTAAATTATTCACTGTTACAAAAAGAATGAAGCGTAAAGATGCAAAGCAATGATTATGAGTGTGAGTAAAAAAATAACTTGGTGTACAGGTAGGTAGGGCCATGGCACTGTGGCCCTACTGTATGAGCCGCCACTAACGAGATCATAGTATTATTCGCAAACAAGTTTATGAACTCCAGCCCTTCCACATAATTGTAACAATTTGCCTCATTTTCACGTTAATGTTTGAATTGTAGAATAGTATATTACATAACAAGTGATGAAAGTGATACTTTTCAAACGAGGAGATATTTAGCACGAGGCGTCAGCCGAGTGTGGAAATTCTCCGAGTTTTAGAATAATCACTTTCACACGAGTAATGTACACTATTTTTTCTACGACCACAAAGAATTATTTAAAAAACCTTTGATTTGTCAAAAAAATATTTCAACTCTAGAGCTGAAAAAAAATATTTCAACTCTAGAGTGGAAATACAAGGCACACTATTTAATTTAAACATATGATGCCAATTTAATAGATCGAAAGGTCACAGGTTCAAATTCTATCAGGAGTACTTGACTTCTTTTATAAAAACATTAAATAAATTATAAAATTATTTTGAATTTAAATCTTCCTTCTTGAATGATTTTTTTTTATTTAATCAAGGAAATATGCATTAAAAATAAATTAAAAAAATTCACCCAACAAGGAAGATTTCAATTCAAAATAATTCTATAAATTATTTAATGTTTTCATAAAAAAAAGTCAAGTGCTCCTGATGGGATTTGAACCTCTGATCTTCCGATTCGTAGGTCATGGCTATAGTCTCTAGGCTATTGCGACCCATAAACCTTTTCTGCTTAAGTTTAATATATGACATTTTCTTCAGCGGGGCTTGTTTTGACTTATAATAAATTTTCCAGTATATTCTTAACTTTTTTATAATTTTAGAAGGCGTATTTTCACACTCTAATTCTGAATCACTCGACAAATACGTGATAAATAAACTAAACTGCTTTCTAAAATTTGTTCTTTTTAATAAATAGGTGTGGTCTATCAAATTGGCATCATATGCCTAAATTAAATAGTGTGCCTTGTATTTTCACTCTAGAGTTGAAATATTTTCTTTCAACACGCGTGTGATATTCGGCGCTTTCGAGTCAAGTTAACCGTGCTTTTTTTCTCATTTTCATAGGTGGTCGTAGGAAAAATTAATATTTGGTGACATGTCACTTTCGTGCCACACGCCTCGAATTATGTCAATTCTAAGTTAGAAAAAGTGTTTTTTTTTAAACAAAAATTCTCATTTTCAGGCGAAATATTCCTGCGAGGCGCCTATTTTGCTTTCAAGATAGTCTGATTTTTCAACAACTGGAATTAGACCATTACCATGTTGAGGCTGGAATGCCGGGGCCCGAAAATCTTCAGGTAATTAATTCATTTATTTTACATAAAGACAATCCAAATATAATGTTCAATTTCTGATTATTAAACTCCAGTTGTTTGTAAAATTAGGTTTATCAGTGAGCTTTCTCTAAAATTTAATGAATATTTAAAGAATGAAGAATCTGTTAAATTTTCTAAAGTTACGTTAGGTCTTTTTTATTAGGTGCAATTTCAAAAAAAAAATGCCTGGAAGCATGCGCCTCGATGGCCTTTTAATCAGCAGATGCAATTTTTCCCATTTAATACGACCATTGTATTTGCACCTGATGTAAAAAGGCCTTTACACATAGAAAAGTCGAAATTGGGCAATAAATTATTATATTTCAGGCTATACGTATGTTTGGTGTCACAAGAGATGGGCGCAGCGTGTGTTGTCACGTCCATGGATTTTCTGCACCTTGTATTTTGTTTGTCAGAGTACATAATATCACGTGTAATGATCTAGCTTCTTTTAAGGTTTGTGCTTGTAGTGTTTAAAATGTTAAATATTTTCTTTTTATTTGGAATAAGGCACATGTACCAAATAAGACCACCTTAAGAGGGGAGTAACGTTAATTCGTGCAAAAAATGGCACATTTTTATGATTTTTTTTTTGGACACAGTTAAAATCTATTTATTAAAACTAATGGGACATTAAAATCTAACATTTGAAGAATATTCTGTAAAATTTTCATGGGGAAATATTGAAAAATACGGCGATGGCAGCAATTATTCGGAAGCGTCTCGAAAAAAAAGTAGAAATGCGGTGCCCCTCATAACTCTGTGCTGGATCATCTGAAATCAAGAAACCACAATTTTTTCGTTAGATAATCGCTTTCCCCATGTAACGCTGGGAGGGTTTTTCGAAATTTCAATTTTTCATTTTTTGAGAACACTTTGAAGTGAAAAACGCGATTTTTGCGAAAAATATCGGTTAATTTATTGTAAAATAAAAAATATTAACAAAGCTAAACTCTCCAGCGTACCTCGTAAATTATGTACAGAAATAGTGTTCAAAACTTCAAAAGGATCGGTGCAGTGGTTTTGAAGTTATGATGAGCACCGACTTTGAAAACGTGAGTTGTGGGAAAAACGCTTTAAAGTTTTGAACACTACAGAATTCGGAATAAAATGTTAATAAACGAATTTTATCGGCTTACCTCACACTGAATCATCGATGCCAGGTCCATAAAGGGTGTTACTATCATCCATGGTGTCTGAAGCATATTTTTGCTCCTGTCTATGTCGAATTCTGCCTTCTTTACTCTGTTTTTAGCTTCCTGCTCCGCTTGGCTTATACACATGAAGTCAGTTGATCGCGCCCATTCATGCGCGCTTGGTCCACTACTGATTCCCATGTCTTGAATGAATGCTAGTAAAGCAAAAGAACCTTCATTAAAGGCTCAAGCTGCCACATACGCTGCAATTTCAACGATGACAGAGGTTCCACTCAAGTGCTTTGGTGAGATTTTCCAAATAAGTTGGTTCAAACTCTCATTATTCTGCGTCAAGCTTCCAACACATCGCTCCAGGAGGGCATCTTTGCTCAGATTTTCATAGATAGGCTTGATGGCATCCAAAACAACCTGAGGAAGAGCACTGTACGTGTGTTTGAACGAATCCAATTCATTAGCACCTGCAGCTTCTTGCCATTCTCACCACGAGTCCGCGCCGCTAGGGCATTTTTTATGCTGTGGATTGATTCTTGTCCGTCGAACTGTAGTGAAATAACGTTGCCCAGATAGCATTGTTCATATTTTCCACGGAATTAGAGTAACATCTAAATAGCTAAACCATAGAATACCGTCAGTCTATCAATCATTTTAGCAGTAAGCTTTCCTTTACCAGACAGACTCTTTTTTCTGATCGTCTTTCCAGCCTTAGTTACAGTATCTACAACGGTCTTTTTGACTATTTCACGCAGACGAGTGCCCATTCTTTTTTGAACATGTCCTACACATTCTTTTTTCACTATTGAAAAATCATCACCATAAGGTTGGGAGTTCACTAATTCGGAGTAAGCTTTAGAGTCACCGTCGCCGATATAGTTGCGATATCGCACACCATTCCTTACCGAGCGTTGAAACATGGTTTTTATCGCTTCGACCTCCATATTTCCAGCAGCACCAGTATGATTTGCCCGACACGTTCCAGCATTTACATGAGCTTCATGCCACTCTTCGTATTCGGCAGAGTCTAATTTACTTTCCCAAATTTTACATTCGTGGCAGTATGAACTTTTGACGAAAATGTCAAGAATTTTTCCTGTAAAGTAACCAATCAACGAGGTGAAGCCGAATAAAGATGAAGCCTCTTTTTTTCCATGTTCGGTCACCTGATACAGTGAGTTCGTCAGCATCTTCAATATTTTTCTCTTTGGCTGTTGCTGCTTTTTCTTCTTCTGTAGCAGATAAAAAAAATCGATTCGCTACTTCTCTTATAGTCGAGCACATTTTTTTCATGTAATCATTGTACCTCTCGGTTTTGATAAAAAGCTAGTAGACGAATCCATCAAGCAACAAAATTTTTCACAGCCAGCAAATTCAAGGCGTAATATCCTAATCACGAAAACAAACCGATAATTAACTTCGTAAACACCAGAGTTTATTCTTGCACTAGACGGAACATTTGCAATCTGTTTACAGCTTTCACACGACACTTTGATGTTAAATCCAAGGCCTTTTCTTAGTCGAATAAAAATTTACTTTTCCATCACATTTTGCACACTTCACTAGCGTAGCAATTGTTGAAAAGACTAATAAAAAATCTATTATCCTATAGAATGTTTCAAGATCCTCCGTAACTTGCTCTTCAACGGTCACTTTTTTATTAGCTGACGCGCTACTTGTTGAAACGTCACTGTTTGCACGTTTTTGCGGAGGTACAATTATTTTGGATCGATATAATCTCGAACCAGATGATTTTCTATCAGATCTTGTAACTTTTTTAGGCATTTTAGCAATAATTTGACACAAAAATGAACGAGAACGAAGCTAAAATGATGCTAGAAACGAAACGCAAGTGTACGTCTGCTCGATAGAATTTGTACTGCTACACTAAATTATACAGGGTGTCCCGAAATTAGGTGACAATATTTTAAGGGGATAAAGTACATCCAAAAATAGGACTAAAATCCTCTATTAATATACCTTCAAAAACGCTTCGTTATGGGGCTAGAGCCCCCCGAATGGAAGCTATGATAAGCGGTTTTTTTACAATATCTCAGAAACTGATTGAAGTATCAAAACAAAATTTGATACATGTTTTACCCATGACAAGACGCAATAAACGGTTTGTTTAGCTTAGGTGTATTTCTTCCAGTGGCGTCCCACTGGGTAGGTAGTGAGGAGAATATTGCCCTAACTTTTTTATTTGTAAGATTTTTTAACGCCAGGTGCAATTTTTAAAAGCACTAAAGTTTTCTATTGAAAAAAGATACTCTTGCTTCATTTCGGTAGGATTCACCATTTTTTAATAAAATCGATTTAAAAATTTTCGGTTTTTTACAAGCCTTTGAAAAGGCTAAGGTGTTTTTTGCATATCTCAGCAAACACTTGATATTAAAACATGAAATTTATGAGAAGTTCTACTACCAACAAAGCATATTTATTATAGGATGTAATATTAAAATATTTTTCCAGTGGCGTCGCACGAGGTGGAGCCTAAAGTAAATATTACATTTTTTTTTTTAATTTGAGGGACTTTCATACTTTTAATGCAATTTTTTAAAATTTATAAATTTTTTGTTAATAAAACCTTCCATTATTGTAATTTGACAGAATATAAGGTTTTCAACAGATTTTTAGACCTTTTTTTTTAAATATTTATTTGTATTTAAGAGACTTAAAATAAAACAAAAAAGTATAACAAATTCAAATCAAATTTAATTGTAAAACCACACGGGAAACTAATTCCTAAGCAAATGTTCGAAATGATTTCCATTTTGTTGGATGCAAAATCTGGACCTGCGTGTTATGTTTTGTGAGGCACGGAGAATTTTAAAATGGTATAAAAGGAAAGCCCCTCAAATAAAAAAAAATAGTAATATATTTACTTTAGGCTCCAATCCGTGCGACACCACTGAAAAAATATTTTAATATTACATCCTTTAATAAATAAGCCTTGTCGCTAGTAGAACTTCTCATAAATTTCATGTTTTAATATCAAGTGTTTGCTGAGATATGCAAAAAACACCTTAGCCTTTTCAAAGGCTTGTAAAAAACCGAAAATTTTTAAATCGATTTTACTGAAAATTGGTAAATCCTACCAAAATGAAGCAAGAGTATCTTTTTTCAATAGAAGACTTTAGCGCTTTTAAAAATTGCACCTGACGTTAAAAAATCCGACAAATAAAAAAGTTAGGGCAATATTCTCTTTACTACCTACCCAGTGGGACGCTACTGGAAGAAATACACCTAAGCTAAACAAACCGTTTATTGCGTCTTGTCATGGGTAAAACATGTATCAAATTTTGTTTTGATACTTCAATCAGTTTCTGTTGTGAAAAACCCGCTTATCATAGCTTCCATTCGGGGGGCTCTAGCCCCATAACGAAGCGTTTTTGAAGGTATATTAATAGAGGATTTTAGTCCTATTTTTGGATGTACTTTATCCCCTTAAAATATTGTCACCTAATTTCGGGACACCCTGTATATTTTAAATCGGTATAATTAGTGACCACACTGTCTAATGGTTTAGGGGTTGAAATAGTTGGAAAATGGTCAAGTAAAATACTTCAGAAATTCAAAGTTTGTATTTATGCCAACGTCCTCATAGAGGTCGAAACGTTGGCATAAATACAAACTTTAAATTTCTGAAGTATTTTACTTGACCATTTCCCAACTATTTCAACCCCTAAACTAAATTATATACTCTACAGTCTCTACACTGACTAAACACGTTTGTACAGGTATAAACACGTTTGAACCTGTGGTGAAATTTCTATAAAGAAAGATTTTAACAGGTTAGGGATTGTACAGCTGCCAGGTAACAATAGTGCGCTCGGGCCAGGTAAGAGTCATGTATGAGGAGCAGTTGCTGAAACGGCTGTAACCTCGTGAGTTTTGCTCCGATTCATCTCAAATTTTCACAGAATATTCTTAAAAGGTTCTCCATTCAGAAAAAAAAATGCAAAAAAAATAGTTTAAAAACGTTACCTTCCCCGCTTTAACTGACTGTATCCTAGTAACTATGTAACAATAATTTATAAAAATTTGCATACATAAAGTTTGGCTTTATAAGAGTGATTTTAGAGATTAACTAAGTGGTATTTTTCGGTCCTTGGTATTTTTGGGAAATAAAAAAAAATGTCAAATGGCTTCATTAGGAAAACCAGCTCCTAATAAGGCCATAGACCAAATGTGAGAAATAAATGTCTGTATTTCATTCTCTATATTGTTTTTAAATGAACAGAACCTTAATAGGAAAATAATATGGATGTTCATCTATTGAAAATATGTATTTTTTTAATAATTTAATATTTTTGTTTTGTGTTCCTAATAAAGCCACCGTTCAAAATGTGGGCATTTCATAATTTTTGCTTGTGGCCTTATTATGAACACATAACTTCAAATATAGAAAAAGCTATTTCCAGAAATTATCCAAATAATTGGATCTCTACTTACTCACACTGTTTTCTGTACAGCTTTCACTAACTTTTTACATCATAGACTGTTCAAAATAATTAATTTTTCAGGGAAAAATTGTTAATTTTAAATCGGTTAAAAATTATACCGCGGAGTTCCGCGTGGAGCATCTGATTCTAGCGTCATCATGCGTAGGACTTTGAAACTACAAATCATGTGTTGAGGCATATATTCCAGAACTATTTAAAATATCAATACACTTTTAACGTCATGCTAAGCGTATCCTCAGAATAGGCACATGGCCTTATTATGACCGTGGCCTTATTTGGTACATGTACCTTAATTCGCACATCCCTTTGAAAACTGTCTTTTTTCGTTTTTCCTCGGGAATAAAACCCTATAGGTGCCATGTTACGGTTTTCGTAAGTCCAGATCAACAGGTGACCTTCTGGCATATGTCACCCATCTTTGGAGCAACACCATTGAACATCATGGAGAATCCCGGGCTGTTGCACTGGACATCTCTAGGGCTTTTGATCGTGTTTGGCACGATGGGCTTTTAAGTAAATTACGATCCTACGGTATGCCTAATGGATTCTGTTTATGGTTAACCAGCTTCCTTAAGAACCGTTCTCTGCAAGTGGCGATTGACGGGTTTCTCTGACACCTTCACCATCAATGCCGGTGTTCCTCAAGGGTCCATATTGTCGCCTACCCTCTTTTTACTGTATATTAACAACCTTCTAGTGAAAACCCAAAATCCAATTTATAGCTTTGCTGATGACAGCACACTTGTCTCATCTTTTACCTTGACTCCCCAAACATCCGCTGCCGACGCACATCTTCGCAGGCAGCATGAAGTATTGCGCCTCAACAAAGACCTGGAAGAAATTTTGGCTTGGGGTGACAGTAACCAAGTCGAATTTAATGCTAAGAAAACCCAGGCAGCAGTCTTCTCCAAAAAGGTTAACATTGCAGAACCGGATATAGTCATGGCAGGACACGCAATTCCCCTGGCACCATCTATTAATTTGCTGGGGGTTAATCTGGGAAGTAATATGTCTTGGCATGATCACGTTGCCGCAATTGCTAAGGCAGCTGCACAGAAACTTGGTGTACTTTTCCGCACCAAAAGGTTGTACACACCTCATCAACTTTTGACACTCTACAAAGCCCAGATTCGACCATCATTAGAATATTGCTCTCATGTCTGGAGCTCTGCACCCAAGCACACCCTTCGGCTGCTGGATTCCATTCAAAGGAGAGCCATTCGTCTGATCGGCGACCCCGAGCTGACCAAGACCCTCGATAGCCTGGAGCATCGAAGACAGGTTGGTGATTTGGCTCTCTTTTACAGATATTTCCATGGCAGGTGTTCGACTGACATTGCCCACTTGATTCCACCTAGAGCAATTCAAAACAGAAATACACGGCAAACCACTGCCGCTCATCCATATGTTGTTCAGCTTAGTACTCCTCGAACTTCATTGTTCAAGAATTCTTTCATCTGGAGAACGTCATCTTTGTGGAATGATCTTCCTGAGGTCGTGTTTACCAATGAATACAATCTTCAACGTTTCAAGACCAACGTTAATCGCTTTTTTCGCACTCGCACCGCTCCCAGAGCGCCTTAAAGGATTTTTCCTACAGTGCGGGTGTTTTATCATAAAAAAAAAAAAATGTTTGATCGCAGAAGGGAGTATTAAAGTTAGCCTAGTTTTTCTTCTATAGATGGCACTAGGCGCTTTCAAGATTTAACTCTTGTCCCATTGAGAATAGCATTACTCAAACTTGATGCGCGTGTATATTTAATATTCTGTTTATTTTGTGTTAGAAAAGTGCCTTAAGACAGTTTAATCCCTATTTTCTTGTCAAAATACATGCACACTGTAAAACCCTAAATCATCATATCCGTGAAATGTATTAGGTAATCAACCATTTTTAGCGTCTCCTGTAAAATTTATAATTTTTGAGTTAATACGGTCTTCAAAAGGATGTGCGAATTAGCCTTCTCTCAATGACAAAAACTTTGGTTTGATACTTAACTAAGTAAATTAAATGTTTAGGATGAATTAAACAGAGCTTTGATTGCCGACTTACCTGATGGTAACACAGAAGGGATACCAGATATTGTTCTTATGGTAGAAATAATTAAAAGAAGTGATAGAACATCATGTGCGGCGGGTTCTCGAGGAGATAATGACGAAACTGTCGTTAGAATTAAACTGTCTCATAACAAGTTTGTTCATGCTGCCAAGAGACTAATACCTCAACAGGCCATTTACAGGTCTTTGGCTCCGCAATCATGTGACATTTTTGAAAGTACCGATGATATTGTAGAAAGGTAAATTTTTCAAAATCGAAGAATTCGTCCATTTTTACTCAAAGCGACCTGATATTTGATATTTCGGTCTGTTCATTATGGTAACATGTTTCGCCTTAAACCATCATCAGACCTAAATAAGTAAATACCATTACAAATTGCACGGAAAAATTAAATAAAAAACTAATTACCTTATTAACAGTTAAAAATGTTAAGATTGTTTTTAAAACAAACACACGTACCTACAAAGTAGTGTATACGCAGTATAGTTGTGTGTAGTATACAGGGTGTGCCACTGGGAACCGTTTCGATCTATATATGGAAAACTATACGTAGGATAATTTTGAAAATTTGACAGTATGCTTATGTATGCTAAAATATTTTCATAATGGTGGCACTTCCGGTTATACCGGTAGTAAGTGTCAACTTGCTTATTTTAAATGAAACACCCTATATATTATTACATTTTTGCATTCTACGCAAGATTCTAGGAAGATTTTGTATATCTATATCTAAGCGTTTTGGACATATTTGAATTTGTATGTCAAAAATGACGTTTGAAAGCCTTAAAATAATTATCAATTTTTTTTATAAAGAAGCCCTATTTATTTAATGTAAGTAGGTCCCCTTGTTATATAGGACCAGCTTTAATAGATTTTTTATAATATTTTGATAACTATTAATACAGGGTGTTTAAAAAATAAGATTAAAAATGAAATTGAAAAAACTGCAAAAAGTCTAGATTTTCAAATGGAAACACCCAAATTTTATAATTATTTCTTATTTAACAATAAAAATAAGGGTAAGTTTGTGTAAGGTTGTATATCCCAAAAATGTGTAGTTTTCGAAATATTGCCAATTTATCTTTTTATATGGCGATTTTACAGCGGATTTTAAGTTCTACTTCTAGTTGGCTATGACTGTTTGTACAATTTAAGCAGCCCGGCATGATCAAGGTCTTTAGATAGATAGGTTGCCTTGTAAGCTTGGTGTCATGGCGGGCGAAACGTCATCGCCTACGTCACAAAACGTATCTTCAGACATTTGTATACAGAATTAGCATTGTTTATTCTGTTATTTCTGTTTTTGAAGTGGTTTTCAGCGAATTTTCAAAGTTGTAAGGTGTTTTAAAGAATTATATTTAAAGATAAAGAGACATTTTATCAATATATTCATCAGTATAGAGTATAGTGCAATAAAAGGTAAATAATAAACATAAATCACATTCAAAGTGAATTAGGTAAAAATTGTTTTATTTGTATAGATGCCTGGGACGATATGTAGTATCGCTACCTGTAAAAGCAGCCAAGCAAAGGCAAAGAGGGATGGAGAAGCTGTGCGGTTTTTTATATTTCCTAAAAATCATATAGTAAGAAAGCAATAATGGGTTAAACTTTGTTGTAGAAAAGACACCTTTAACCCTAACCACAAAAAGATTTGCAGTAAACATTTTGAGTCTTGTCAATTTGAGGACGAAATACACTCTAAATTAATTAACGCTCAACCTAAGAGGCTAAAAAAAACTGGTAAGTTAGAAACAAATATAATGTAACTTAAACTTAACATAGTTTTGTAATTTTAGCAATATACCCTAGTATTGCCAAATAAAACCAACGAGACCCCATCAGAGAGAATAAAAAAGGATAGAAAAAAAAGAAAGGAAGGAAATTAATTCTAATCTTCTGATACCTGAAGAAAATACAATTATTAATATTGTAAAAACAGAAACTCTTTCTCGACTTTCTCCCCTGTTTTTAAAATTGAGAATTTCCCATCAACAAGCTAAACTACGCCTTATGAAATTTTATTTAAAAGTACAGGGATCTTGAAGAAGAAAATGAATGTTTAAAAAACCAAATTAGCAATGATAAACAAACAATAGGAACTCTGCAGGAAAAAATTAAAAACCTTGAACATAAAATTGACAGCACAGATAAAGGTTTAGAAGGCAGGGTTAAGGAAATTTTCTCAGAGTTTTTAACTCCCAACCAAATAGATATACTGTGTATGGTGAAAATTCCCCAATCAATAGAATAATGAAAAGGGGAACAGGTTTAGGGGTGATTCATTTAACATAAATTTACAATCATTGGAAATGTTAAAGAATACCTACTAGTAATTAAAAAAAAAGATGTATTAGCTGTTTAATAATGTTTATATTTGTGTAGTGCACTGGTTATTTTAGTTTAGACTAAGGACTATGAGGTCAGTGCGAATGGGCATGTCCCGTATATTGATAAATAAAATATATAAGGTAATAGTTATTTATTTTTTGTGAACTAATTAAGTGTTAGGAAACTGTATGTTTCAATCAATACATCACTAAAATGGATTAATTTTTTTTGATCAATAAAATTGATATTTCTCAATTTTCGTTGAGACCCGATTTAAGTCAAATAATAAAATACACACACAAAGTTACCCTCTCATAAAATTTTCTTTTAATAATGTCCAGGATGTTTTGCTGATATCTGAGCATCATCAAATATTTAGTGTTTTATTTATGATGCAGGTGTTTTTATTTTTGTGTTTCTTTGCTTTTTGTAGTTAGGTCTGATGATGCTCAGGTAGCAGCGAAACATGTAACCTCGACGTCAAAGGGAATTTTTATGAGACTTCGTTTGGTGTGTGTACCTATTTTATTACTTATTGATGTAGTTTTTCTTATAATGTAGCTTAATCAGTAGCGAAGCACGTATATACGGGAGGGGTGGCTGTAGTCATAAAAAACTTTTATTGTCATAATATCGCCAAATTTTATTGGACTCAACAACTGGGTTTTTTCATCTACTATCTACTACTAAATTCATCAATAATCATCAGGTGCTTATTCGCCCTTAGATACGCCTCTGAGCTTAACTGATGGTTGATCTGTACAACTGTTACCTTTTGCTTTATCATAAAGTAGTTTTAGTAAAATGTTGTTGTATTCAAACAATAATTATTTCCTTTTTTATCTGTACAGAACAATAAAATATAGGTTTTATAAGAAATAAACAAAATTTATATATATTTTTAAAAATAAACATTGAGAACAACAGCTACAACTCGTACATTTTTGTTTAAAGTAAACTTTAAAGTGAGTAAAATAAAATTGCACCCTGCGCTCGGTTTGTATTTGTAGACTTATCTACCTACAATAAAAGAAAAACAGAAAACTGAATATTTAATATTACGGTCCAAGTTTCAGTTCATTTTATTTTTATAAAATTCGCTTCCAGAAATAAGAAAACTAATTTATTAGGTCCATAAATACTAAAATTTTCTAAAAACGATCAAATATATATACCGTGCTCTGTTCATTTCATAGAAAGGCGTATCTGTCTCTCTTTGTCTGTTGCATTCATAATAGACCCGTATAACAAAGACGTTTTGTGACGTCATCAGCAGGCAGGCTCTAATTGGTCAGAAGTTACCAGACAACCGTTCTTTTTAGTAACCGTGCGGCATGATTACATATAATTGTCAAATGGCAAGTGACAGCTTAATAGATTTTTTAGCATTTGATTGTTTTTCAACGCCGTTATAGCCAACTTAGAGTAACTGAACTTAAAATCTGCAGCAAAATCGCCATATAAAAATACTAAATTGGCAATATTTCGAAAACTAAAAATTTTTGGGATATACAACCTTACACAAACTTACCCTTATTTTTAATCCTAAATAAGAAATAATTATAAAATTTCGGCTTTTTGCAGTTTTTTCAATTTCATTTTTAATCTTATTTTTAAAAAACCCTGTATTAATAGTATTATAAAAAATCTATTAAATAAATATGGCTTTTTTGTAAAAAATATTGATAATTATTTTAAGGCTTACAAACGTCATTTTTGACATAAAAATGCAAATATGTCAAAAACGCTTAGATATAGGTATAGGATATGGTATACAAAATCTTCCTAGAATCTTGCGTATAATGCAAAAATGTAATAATATATAAGGTGTTCCATTAAAAATAAGCAAGTTGACACTTACTTCCGGTATAACCGGAAGTGCCACAATTATGAAAATATTTTAGCCCGGTCGCCCCCATCAACATTGGCATAATGTCAAATTTTCAAAATTTTCCTATGTATAGTTTTCCATATATAGATCGAAGCGGTTCCCGGTGGGACACCCTGTATAGTAGTGTAGTACGTGTGTTTGTTTTAAAAACAATTTTAAAATTCTTAACTGTTAATAAGGTAATTAGTTTTTTATTTAATATTTCCGTGCAATTTGTATCTAATTTTAATTACTTATGTAGGTCTGATGATGCCAGTTTAAGGCGAAACATGTTACCGTAATGAACAGACCGAAAGACTTCGTCTCTTTTTTCTTAAAAAAGAGGTTAATATTTGTAATACTGAATACTTGCACAAATTTTAAAAATTGTAAATTTTTATATGAATTATAATAAACGCATAACAAATATTGTGCCTTAAATCAAAGTACTTTTTAAAATAATCAAGATTTAAATATCCCAAAATTTCAAATAGTATTAACACGTATTCGGAAACAATTTGATTGGTTTACGTCACTTAGCAATAAAACGCAGGCATCTCCTTAGTGCATTTTGGTAGAACATTTCTTACTCCGCTGATAATTCTCCATAATTTTGTAAATTTTCCATGTTCGAAAACTAAAAAAAATGTAGATTATTGCGCAATACAGGGTGCTACAAGTTCGTGTGCGTATAAGGGGATCTCGAGAACGGTAAGAGATACGAAGATGGTTTAATTGAGGCAAAGTTGCGCATTTGAGGGCTTAATAATTTGGTAAAAGTAAATTGTAAATATTCCGAATGCTTTCGGAGACATCCGAAAAAAAACCGAAATTTTTAGTTTTGGTTTTTAATTTTTTTCGTCTTTATTTTTGACTTAGGAAAAAAACAAAAAATACTTTCTCATAGCCGTTCTTTATGTTCTACAAGATGGCGTTATTAGTTTTTAAATTGGACGTTTCGTTCTTCAGATACCAACCTCAATTAATTTTTTTTAAATACGGACCTGGAATTTTATTTATTTTTTTATAAAATTACATAACAGAAAGTTATGGTGTTTAGGCTGTTTATTTTTTCAATAAGAGTAACTGTCACAATACTCTAAGCTAGGAAGTAAGCAAGTTTTTAAGGCATGAGAAGTAATTCTATTTTTTATTAGTATTTTATTTATTTTATTATTTATTTGTTTAGCAGTAACAATTACAATAAATCACCAAAATATCCAATATTCTACTTAGAAATATATCAGACTCGACCTATTTAATACTGCTTTAAGTGCACAATTGCATCTAAGATGCTGTGCGTGCACTCCTTACCTATATAACTTATTATATTATATTATTATAACAAATTATGAGGTATGTGAAAAAACAAAAATATACTATTCTAGTTTACTAATCATACTCTGGCCGAAATCTTTTTATTTTATTTTTAGGTTTTGCATAATATTGCTAATATAAGAATTAAAATGTCCCTTTTTTATCAAATTTATAATTTCTTTTTTACTCTTATAATAAGGTTTAGATCTAATACTTTGTGGAAAACTGTTATAGACTTTAGGTCCTACATCATAAATGTGATTTTGGCAAATCGTGTATTTGGGCTGCATTTTTTGTATTTTGACCATGGCTTATAATATAACGTATATCTTAAGTCCTATTGTTTTTGCCTTAGAACTAGAACGAAATACTGTACAGGGACATTATTTTAAGTGTCTCATCCGATTGGCGACTTTGCTATCGACCACAATAAAAAACAATTATGTATTCCTAACAGCTTTTAGTGAGGAAGCCAAATTTGATGTCAAAAAAATCTATGTTTACAAATTTGAAAGATACGACGCCATATTGGATTTTCTTAAATAGCAACCTTACCTTATAGTAAGCCAGCTGCATTCGCCTATTTGTTCCAACATTAAAAATGTATAATTGTCAATATTTATTTTCAGCCGTTCCGGAGATACGAGGCTTCGAAGTTGGTGATTTTGTTATCATCGAATTAACAAAAGCTTTGAGATTAGAAACTCAATTTTTTCTGGAGATACGTATTTTTTTATGGCGGAGCCACCTATGCTATTGTCATATATGTCAGATGTTAAAAAATGACAATTACGACGCCATTATTAAGAAATTACGTATCTCTAGAACAAATTGATTTTTTAATCACAAAGCTTCTATTTTTTAATGGGGTGAGATACTTAAAAGACATAATCGTAGTTTTTGATACGGTCGTATTTCGGTAAGTGTTGGAAATAAATATCGACAACTATATATTTTTGAAATCGGACCACGAAATGCAATACACTAACGTAGTTATAAATATGGGTTGCCATTTAAAAAAATCAAAATGGCGTCGTAACTGTCATTTTCTGACATCTGATATATTTGACAATAGCATAGGTGGCTCCGCCATAAAAAATTACCCTTCTCCAGAAAAAATTGAGTTTCTAATCTCAAAGCTTCTGTTAATTCGATGATAACAAAATCACCAACTTCGAAACCTCATATCTCCGGAACGTCTAAAAATAAATATTGATAATTATACATTTTTAATGTTGGAACAAATAGGCGAATGCAGCTGGCTTACTATAAGGTAGGGTTGCCATTTAAGAAAGTCCAATATGGCGTCGTATCTGTCAAATTTGTAAACATAGATTTTTTTTTTACATCAAATTTGGCTTCTTCACTAAAAGCTGTTAGGGAATATATAATTGTTTTTTTTTATTGTGGTCGATAGCAAAGTCGCCAATCGGGTGAGACACTTAAAATAATGTCCCTGTACCTAAAACAGAAAAAAATAATGCTCCCGAATGAAGAAAAGGTAACTGAAGTGTTAGTCTAGTTATGTTACTGTCATGCGCTTATGTTTATTTCAAAAACAATTAAAACATTTTTTTACTGTTTAGAAGATCTGATGATGATAGTTTCAGGCGAAACATATAACAAAAATAAACAGACAGAGAAATATTTGAGGCGTCACTCTGGGTCTTTTCTGTTACAAAATATAAAATATTAGGCCTCTTTGAGAAAAATGGACGGACGGAATCTTTTGTTTTCCGTTTGGCTCTAAATGTTCAGGACCGTAATGAAATGAAAAAGATAATTTGAAAAATGTGTTATTAGATGACAAAACGTTACAATTTCAAAAATTTCTACATTGTATTAAATTTCTAAAGCTTATAAATCCCTAAAACTGTATTTAAAATTCCAGATCCGTATTAAAAAGAATTGACTTGAGGTTGGTAACTAAAGAATGAAACGTCCAATTTGAAAACTAATAACGCCTTCTTGTAGAATATAAAAAACGGCGTTGAAAATTTTTTTTTTATTTTTATTTATGCTTTTTTTCTAATTAAAAAACAAAAATTTCGGTTTTTTTCGAATATCTCCGAAAGCATTCGGAATATTTACAATTTTCTTTTACCAAATTATTAAGCCCCAGAATACGCAACTTTGCTTCAATTTAACCATCTTCGTATCTCTTACCGTTTTTGAGATCACCTTGTACGCACACGAATTTGTAGCACCCGTATTTGTGTATCTATTTATTTAAAAAACATAAAATACCATTCATGAAGCAGTTTATACCCAATTAAAATGATAATCGTAATGCAAAGTTAAATAACTTGTGGATAAAAAGCCTTAGGAGTAAAGATTAACTGCTTCGATACTTTCATCGAGATTTTAACAGGGATACTTTTACATTTTGCGCAAAATTGTCAACGTTATAGACAGAAAAAGTATGGTTATGAACAAATTTGGTACATACAATTTTTGTACAAATTACTGCTTTTTGATGCCACTTGTAAGCAGGCGTCTCGGTCCGTATTCAATAATAATAGAAATAGGAAAACTTCTCTTGACAAAACTTACCACGTAATATCTAATATAACACGCAGACAATTGACAAAAAAAAAAAATTTTTAATAACCCAGTCTAAAATATAAAAAACGAGAAAGAAAAGCAGACACAAAAATCTGAAAAAAAAATTTTTAGAATCTCATAAGAAGAAAAGTATAATGCGAGAATGACTAAGGATTGATATCATTCAGGACTGTCAGTCCGATTGATGGTGTAGGGTCTGAATATGAGTTGAAAGTTGAAAAAATTTTCATAAGCTAACTCCTAATATATGTATATTTATAGCATGACCATTTTTACACGCTTACAAAAATATATATATACATATATTTTTTGGGGTCGGTAAAAAAAAATGCTATGTGCCTGTGGTGTGGGACCGTGTAACGAGATGGCGCGGTAGGAAGAAAATAAATACGGCAAAAGCCTACGTAAGGTAAGGTGAAAGTGCCTTTTTCTTTGCCCGCCCGTCCCGTTACTTGTGCTTAAGTTTATTTTGCTATTATACCAATTTTTTTTATTAGGACTCAAATTCCGGACATTTTAATGAATGTTGTGATTCCGCCCGGACTTGAAATTAAGCTCTGCGTTTCCGGACATGTCCGGGATTTTCCGGACGAATGGTCACCCTAATTTCAGGAAAATGTTTATGTTTACACAGGGTGTTCCAAAAAAGTGTGACATCATAAGGATATGTTTTTTTAGATTACATGCCATATATTTTCTTACTTATTTGGATGCATCTTGTTGTTGCCTACATACCCCTTAAATTTTAATGAAATTGGTTCAGTATTATAGGCGAAAAAAAATAAAAACTAAAAAAAATCAGTTTTGCACCACTGGTTTTAAAAATTAATAAAAATTCAAAATAATGTCTCGTTAATAAAATTATACAAAGGTCCTTATATAAAATTATACAAACAAATAAATAAGGTCTCACAGTTTCGTTAACCAAGTTTGATTAATACGAATTGTACAGGCTATCAAACGATTAGTGTCAAACTTTGCAAACTTTAAAGCAATTTATTTTTCTTATTTCAAATTGGAACCCCTATATATTATTATGTCATTCGATGCAGAATGAAAATCAAGCATTTGTTTTAATTACAACCCTATCGCAATTTCTAACGCATTAAGACTTATTTACAGAAAACTCGTTTTATCAACCTTTCCACCAGTCATTATTATATAATAAATATCAAAGGTGTCTTTGAAAAACATTTTATTGATATTAAAGTTTATTGAAGTGGCAAAAGCCCATTTTAACTTTAGTTATTTTATAGTTTTAAATATTGTTAGATTAGTATTAATTATTTAAGCTACATTATTTTTTGTGATGGAATACAACCAAGAAGAGCTCGTAGATATGATTTTCATATTAGGAGCATACTAAAAGAATTTTTATTTGTCCTTTTAGTAAACTTTAATATCAATAAATTGTTTTTCAAAGCCACCTTTGATATTTATTATATAATAATGACTGGTGGAATAGTTGATAAAATGAGTTTTCTGCAAATAGGTCTTAATGCGTTAGAAATTGCGATAGGGTTGTAATTAGAACAAATGCTTGAATTTTAATTCTGCATCGAATGATATAATAATATACAGGGGTTCCAATTTGAAATAAGAAAAATAAATTGCTTAATGGTTTGCAAAGTTTGACACTAAACTTTGGACACCCTGTACAATTCGTATTAATCAAACTTTGTTAACGAAACTGTGAGACCTTATTTATTAAGTACCTTTGTATAATTTTATTAACGAGACATTATTTTGAATTTTTATTAATTTTTAAAACCAGTGGTGCAAAACTGATTTTTTTTAGTTTTTATTTCTTTTCGCCTATAATACTGAACCGATTTCATTAAAATTTTAGGGGTATGTAGGCAACTACAAGATGCATCCAAATAAGTAAGAAAATATATGGTATATAATGTAAAAAAACATATCCTTATGACACTTTTTTGGAACACCCTTTATAAACATAAATATTTTCCTGAAATGCACCCTAGGATACAGGTAAAGATTGCAAAACGTCATAATCCTAACTTAATTAATAAGTAAGCTACAGAAGACGGTAGGTGAGGCGCAGGACCCTGTATATTAATATTAAGTGCTTAAGTTACAGGTAATTTTAACCATTTTTTCCCAAAATGAATTGGAAAATAATAATCTTAACAATTGGTAATTTATAATTCATGTCGCAGGTAAAATATTAAGGGCCAGTCCTGTCTGAACGGGATGGACATTTATGACCTTTTATGGCCTAAGCATCATTAAGGATTGATTGCAGCCAAAAAATCAAGGGTATATTTTGAACCCTACTTTACATAATGTTAAATTCATGGCTCCGCAAAAGAGTGAACTCTGTCCCTGTCAGCCCTTTATCTGTTTTATACCTAATAAAGGAAGTTATTATGATATTGAAATAATATAAAAAATATGGTAGGTTGTAAAACTGTTTAAAATAGGTCGTCCACAAAACTATGTAATACAGTTTGGGGGGGAGAGGGAGTTTCCGCCATGCGTTACGGTTCTGGTAACGTGGAGTTTCAAAGTTTGCTTCGCGTTATGATTTTAGAACTGTCTGAAATAGAAAGAGTTTTATTTGACTACCCCAAACATCAAAATTTGACAAACAAAATTAGTTGATGCACAATTTCACGATGAAATTCATGAATACATTCAGGAAGTATGTACTTCACAAGTGTAAGGACGTAAAGTGAAATATTCACTAGGTTTTTTTTATGAACCGGCCTGTTAAGGTCTTGTCTCTCTCTTACTCACGCCTGCTTAAATCGTAGAAGGCCACGCCTAAAACCTAATCCAACCCAATGAAAATACAACAAGATGCGCATGCGACATGCATACTGAACGGAATGCAAGGTAACTCTGCTCTCAACAAGAGAAATTTTTGGTTGGTACTTTACATACATAACCATAAATCTTTTTACCTAGGTCACAGAATATACCGGGTGATTCACGACGAGCTTGCATTAGAACTTTTGAGGAAACTACTGAAAATATATATTTTTTTAATCTGTAGGTTTAAGTTAATCGATATGCTCTCTTAAACTAAAATATTAACATGTTTCTGTCACTTCCGGTTATACCGGAAGTAGCTTCAACTTTCATTTTTTAAATACAACATAGCATTTTTTATTATATTTTCGGTTTTTGCATTAAATTTTAATAAAATTTTATGGAACACGTTTATTACCTAAGTCTACTCATTTCTGAGATATCTGCATATTTTGTAATTATTTCGTAAATGCATAGCGATGAAATTATCCGTATATATTTTTTACCTTAGCTTCTGGACTTAGTATAGTTAAAGAATCAACAAATCTTAAGAATTAATTAAACTTATAAATATGATAAATATCACTATGAAGTATCCATGTATGTACATTTGTTTTCATGGCACGCTTGAAAAAATCGTATTTAAAAATAAAACTTGATATTCTAAGAAAACGCGTTGATATAGGTATAGAAAAGGTTATAGCGATTTTAAGGAGCAGTTAATTTATTATCATATAAAATAAAAATATACAGGGCGTTCCATTTAAAATAAGAAAGTTTTTAATGTTTAAAGTTTTTTACAATGAGCCCTTAATTGTGACCTCCCTGTATATTTTATGCCAAGTTTAATTATTTCTTGAGATTTGTTGATTCTTTAACTATACAAAGTCCAGGAGTTAAGGTAAAAAATATATACGGATAATTTCATCGCTATGCATTTACGAAATAATTACAAAATAGGCAGATATCTCAGAAATGAGTAGACTTAGGTAAAAAACGTGTTTCATAAAATGTTATTAAAATTTAATGCAAAAACCAAAAATATAATAAAAAATGCTATGTTGTATTTAACAAATGAAAGTTGAAGCTACTTCCGGTATAACCGGAAGTGACAGAAACATGTTAATATTTTATTTTAAGAGAGAATATCGATTAACTTAAACCTACAGATTTTAAAAAAAATATTTTCAGTAGTTTCCTTAAAAGTTCTAATACAAGCTCGTCGTGAATCATCCGGTATAGCTACGTAGCTATATATTCTGTACCTAGATTCTATGCTGTACAAAGTGAGCTGCTCAAATGCTCTTTTGGTTGGCGCTTTCAGGATCTCGCGACTGATAATGTATAGTTGACAGTTTGACATCCCAATGGTTACTAGCTATCCTAGTCGAATTGCATTACTTAAACAAATAACATTAAAAGTTCCGAATTGTTTTAATTAATATTGATGAGTAATTGTATAATTTCTTCATGGCACAAAATTATCGTTTTCAGGTTTATGAAGGACAATAATATCCTCGGTTGTGTCTGGATTGAATTACCTCCCAATAAATGGCTCCCGAGAGCATCTGGCGGTCAACATGACAAAGTCAGCACTTGTCAGATAGAATGTGACGTGTACTACGAAGATTTGATTGCGCATGCTCCAGAGGGAGAGTGGAGTGATGTTGCCAAGTTTACAATTCTCAGCTTCGATCTTGAATGTTCCCCTGGAGGTATTTTTTTACTGTATTTTTATTAACAATATTTATAGTATCGACAACTTACCTGAGTTAATTAGCTATAGGTGTCTGCTTAAGTCGGGTACATATGGGAAACTTTCTTCTGTTTCTGTTCTTTATAAAAAGTTCTGCTTACTGCGAAAATAAAATTAAGGTATTAAAACTTGAGCTGACTGATCAGAAAATGAAAAAATCAAAATTAATCAAAGAAAGAAGTCTCTTTAAAAGTCTAAACTCAGGTATAATTTTTAATAGTAAGCCACATATTTATATTACATTTTGCCGTAAAACTAAGAATCATTCTCTCCTAGGCTAATTTTAATTTTTCCATTTTCTGGCCACTCTACAGTGTCCTCCTCCTCGAGCTTTTATAGTTTAATATTGTTTTCTCAGGAAGTAAAACATTTTATAAAGCATAATCATTTTCGTAAATTTTTCCATATTTTATATACCTACCTAAATTAATAATAATAAGAAGTTTATTTTCAATATTTATAATATAATAAATGTGTTTATTTATCTTCCTCAATAAACTTCTTCTTTGATCCCCCGAAGACCTGCTTGTTAGGGGCAAATCTTAGTATTTTAAATTATACATAATATATAGGAATATTAAAATATGTTTTTTAAATATATTTGTTAATATTATATAAAAGTTAAATTGCAAATTAAAAACGTTTAACTATATGTATATTAATATAAACGCAGTTTTTTTTGAAGATTACAGAATATAAAAATTTTGAAAAACATATTCATAACAATATTTATAAAAACATTTCCAAAAATATTTTTTTTTATTATTTTAAAATCTTTTTTAATTTTGTTATTTAAGTTGCCCCAATTTGTATCTGTATAAAAAATTGCAGTATCATTAAGTGGACATAGTGTAGACAGCTACTTATTTTTACAAGCCTTATCACGATTATGTCATTTGCAGTCCCATTTCACCCTTTTTACACTGAGTTTAACTTATTTGTGCAAATATCATACAAAATAGGTTATTCTGACTGCAATAACTCCGAATATTCCACTCACGAATAAAAAGTCCCATAAGAAAAGTGGTATTTTTGAAAACTTACAGCGGATATACAAAATCGAAAACACGAAAATACCGCGTCGTCAGGGTAACCCAGTATGGCAATTCAAATATTTTTTCAGTCACTTTGTTGATAAATTTTTATATTTTTCAAAGTTAGTTACATAATGAATCGTTCTGAAGTTATATCTGATGAGGAAATTAAAAATACCATTATACAATATCACAAACAACATATCGCCATCAAACGGCTCTCTCTAACTGTAAATCCATATTGGCCAGCTGGAAGGCCTTGGTTTAAAAACAGTCCTGTAGGTCCAAATGAAATCTCTAAATGGACCCACAAACAAGCAATTAAAATAGGACTCGACACTACCAATAACAAAATTACGAACCACTCTTTAAGCGCCACGGCTGTATCAAAACTAGCGAAAAGCGGGGTCTCTGAACAAAACATGATAAAAATCGCCGGCCATTCAAGTGCTAATTCAATTTCAAGCTACTTAGTAAACTTACCTAAAAACATTGTTAATAGTTGTATCTACTTCATTTAGTAATATGAATTTTACAGTTCTGTAAATCATTTTGTAAGGGCATCTATTACAGCACTAGTGCTGTAATAAAAAAAAAACGGTTTTATTAAAATTATGCTGTTAAATAAAACCACACTTTTTAGAAGAATGATTTATTATTAACAATTATAAAATTAATTACCAATTATTAATTAAAATATAACACTTTAGGTTTATTATAAACAATAATGCACTTTTTACAGTTAGAAATTCGTATACCAAAAGTGGATGTGATGGAGCCCTTTACGTTCGAATTTCCAATCATTAAATCCGTGTCTGACCACATGATATTCTTTGATATTTGTTTCTTATTTTCTAAAGAATTCCCAACGTAGCCTTCTGCCGTAGAAGAGGATTTCTAGCCCCCAAGACGCTTTAACATCTGCATATCTGTACTACTATCAACTAGAATGGTGGCTGAGGACCTCCTAAAACAATGTCCACTGTATCCTTCGGGATTATTCAATCCAAGTTTTGTTGCAATCTTTTTTGGTATACTTCCAAAACTATTAATTCCGACAGGCTGGGAGGTGCATTTTCCTTTTCCATAGAATACAAAAAACCGCCTGTGAGTTGCATTAAGAGGACGAAGTTTAGCATACTTTCGAAAAATACTTAAACAGTTGACACCTCTCACATTTCCCTCGGTTATAACAAATTCTCGCATAATTTTGGTTTTCGAGAACGGAATCACAATTTTTATATACAAATCATTGTGTTCAATATGATCCAACATTAACTTAGCTAGTTCTTCGCGCCGACAAGCCCCAAAAATGCCGATTATCATAACAACCTTAATAAGTAAATATGTTTCATCATCTGCAGTACTAAGAAACTTACATAGGTACGTCTTCCTTTGTGAAAACTTTGAACTTTTTGGCCTTGTAACCCTCTGAACTTCTTTTCAAAAATGCGATTAGTTGAGAAAATCTGCTTATATCTTGATTTTTCTTAACTGAAATCATAGTTCTCAACATTGAGTAGAGAGTCCATAGTGTAGATGGTTTCTGGGAGCGTTGCTTTACGGAAAAATAACCCGAAAGGATTTTCTCAGACACCTCCTTTATTTTGTTAGCTTTGCACCAATATTCAAACTTCTAATACTCCAACTCATACCGCGCCTTGGATTTTGTCGGAACTAAACTTGAGATCGCTTCGTTTGCCGCTGCTTCTATATCAGAGGGTAAACTTCCATCAGAATCGCTCATTTTGAAAAACGCTTTTTATATTTTTGAATTTGTTTGACAAAGTTTCGACAGTAACCATGCGAAACAGTAACTATGCGAAAGGTAACATAAAAAACTTGATTAGTAAACTTAATAGCAGGTGCATTTTTACAGGTGCACTTTTATTTTTAAAAATGCCTTTTGCCAAATATTTTTATTCATAGATGAAAGTAGATAAAATTTTGTACAATATTCTTGTTGTAAATTCATATTACCACACTCGATGTTTTATTAAACTCGGCTGACGCCTCGTTTGACAACTTTAACACCTCGTGTTGTAATATGAATCTTTACAACACTTATCAAATAACTATTATTAGTTAATAAAAATGCATGTTTTAATTTTTAGTTATTAAAGTTATGCATTTAGAAACGTGACATATTCTTTTAACCATGCGTGCTTTAAAATTAACCGGATAATTTCTCACTTACCTATACGTGTTTTCTTTACAAATGTCACTCCTCCTTTGGAGTCGTGACATTAAAAGAAAACACTCATTCGTAAAAAATTATCGGCGATTTTAAAGCACTACTTGTGGTATTACTAACAAAAACATACAAGCAATTTTTACTTATTGTATCGATTTACTTGTGTAAATACTAGGGTAATTTAAGGAGAGATGACGCACATTTTTTAAAAGTTATTTAAAAAATATGTATCCCCATAAATTTACGCAAAGTACCAAAAGCCTTAAATATTATGTATGTAAGTATATCTATAGATAACAAGAAAACACTAAAAAATACTTTTATCAGATTTTTTGCCGCAAAAATCACAAAGATCTAAAAATTTAGTGCAGCCTTCATGCGTTCAGCGTTGGCATTTTATGCATTGAATCCAGTCTTCACTTTTTTTCGTCTGATTGTAATCTTCTCTACTTCCCACACAAATATTTGATTCATTCTCACTACTTGAAGAACACCTATAACTATGACTGCGTCATCTCACCTGACGCGCCAATTCTCTTCGAATTACCCTATACAGGGTGATTCACGTTGAGTGGCCTATTAGAAGATCTCGAAAACGAGTAAACTTATCTTTCTAAAAATTTAATAGTAGGCGTAATTGGCTTTGAGCTTTTAAAACATTATATTTTGACGTTTTTATTACTTCCGGTCGTACCGGAAGTTAATGCAAACTTTGCTATTTTAAATGGAACACCCTATATATTTTAGCATTTTTCATTACCTTATTAAAATCTAAATAACTTTTGTTACTAATAATCTATTCCTATCTCTAACCGTTTTTGAGATATGAATTATAAAAGGATTTTTTTGTGTAAAAACGCTCAGAGTAGAAAGTTTAGTAACTCTGAACCTAATAAAGGTAAACATTTAAAACTTTGTAAGCTTTTAAGTAATACATAGATCTTTAGTTTAAATTACTCAGCTTTCACGTTTTTTATACAGGGAGTTCTTAAAATTGTGCCAATGTTTCCATTTAAATAAATGTGCATAAGTCAATTTTTGCAAATGGAACACCCTATTTTTTAGGTTACTAACGTGTAGAGAATTAAATTTCCTATCTAAATGCCCAGTATGTTACAATCCACATTTTAAGTCGTTTTGGAATTATGAGCAATTTAAATAAAAAATCTTAAATCTTATTTTTGAAAAGAAGGCTTTGACTGGGATTTTTGTTTGACTTTGAACTTTGTTACCATTTGTTATTAAGTGCCTATGTTCGTTGCTTAGCTATTTTTGATCATAATAGCATTATACTAAGTACTTAGATTTTAATAAGGTAATGAAAAATGCTAAAATACACAGGGTGTTCCATTTAAAATAGCAAAGTTGGCATTAACTTCCGGTATAACCGGAAATAATAAAAACGTCAAAATATAATGTTTTAAAAGCTTAAAGCCAATTATGCCTGCTATCAAACTTTTAGAAAGATAAGTTTACTAGTTTCCGAGATCTTCTAATAGGCCATTCAACGTGAATCACCCTGTATACTATAGGTATATTAACACCAATAAACGACTTATAAATCGACAAATTTGGCAAAAGAAAAATATGTCCTTTTGCGCATTGAACAATTTTCATTTCATATTTTTAGTGGAAAAGCATGAATTAATAAAAAAAGTCATAGGTCATTATAGTCGCCCCTGGTATACTACATTCATCAGATAAACATTTAAATTCCTGTTGAGCTTGTATAAATGAAGTATAAGCATGGTTTAACGCTGAACTAAGCATATAAATAAACAGGGTGAAATTTTTAATTGGAATAAATTCGGTTTTAGAAAGCCTCTTTATTTGCGGAAAAAATACGGGTGCCTTTATTTTTAGTTAGGTACACTTTAATTTTAATTTACCCCTCTTCTGGGGGTAAAAACCGCCCCCAACTTTTTGTTTTCAAATGTAAAGGTATATATTGCGATAGCTCGTTGGAATGGGCATAAAAAAGGAATACGACCCACTTTGCATTTCGGTAATCTAGACGCAATTTTTTTTATTGTAAAAATTGTTGGAAATGTTGCCCATTTTTCTCACGTCTTCCAACCCAAAAATAAAGTCACCACTGGAATGCGGCAATAACTAAACAACCTTATCAATAACATGTTTCCTTTTTTTAGCCAGCCTGCGCTGCTAAAACGGCCAGTTTTAATTTTTTTCTGGCTTTCTGCATTACCAAAATGCAAAAGTAAATAGTGGGTGGTATTCCTTTTTTTATGCCCTTTCCAACGAGCTATCGAAATACATACCTTTATATTTGAGAAAAAAAGGTGGGGGCGGTTTGTAACCCCAATAGAGGGGTAAAGTTCATGACGGAACGAAAAAAGTGTACCAAACTAAAAATAAAAGCACCCGTTTTTTCGTTTTTTTTTTCCGAAAATAAAGAGGCTTTCCAATACTGAATTTATTCCAATTAAAAATTCCACCCTGTATATTATACACTATATTGCTAATACCCTAATTCAAAGATGTCCCCACGTAGACATCAGGGCCCGGTCGAGTTTGCGCAACTCAGAAATTTCCTTCTTGTTTTAAACATTTGACAGGACCGGGTTTTGAACTATTTTACAAGCTTTTTTTTTATTTCATTCGTTAGTTTGCGTGAGATATTGAAATCAAAAATAGGGTTATAAGTATTGAATATTATAACCAGAAAACGCTCGACGTGGTCGGTACAGTTTTCGCATTTGAATAAACACGTTTTCCGACTATATTGTAGCTTTATGTTGCATAACATATCGTTCTTTTATTTTAAAACCTAATTTGATTTTGGATTTGCATAGTGCTGTGCTTGTCTGGTACAAAATAAACCTACAATATAATCGGAAAACATGTTTATTCAAATGCGAGAGCTGAATTCAGGCCTATACCGATCGCATTGAACGTTTTGTGGTTAGGTTATTGTTTATGATCGGCGCCAGTTGAAAATAAACACACTTTAGATCCAATCACCTCAAAATGGCGGATTACATTTTGCTTGATATGGGTATCAAACGAATGGGCAGTAGAGTTTGACTTGCATTGTCTTTATTTGTTTTGAATCAAAACAAAAAAAACTATTTTTGCAACAACATCATAGTTTAAAATTTGACACGGAAGTTTATATCAATTTCAAATCGGGACATCGGAAGTTTCGGAGACGAGCCAAACGTGTGTGTTTTTTATTGAACGGAAATAAGACTCCTTATCCAGAATTATTAGATAAAATAAAATTAAGTGTTTATGTAAATGTGTTTACAATAAACAGTAGAGCTTTTCGCTCGCTGTTTACGGAGAAAAGATGTACATTTCAAACGCGAGATATTTCAATCAGAAATCGCGGAGTAGTTTCGGTCAGGCGTTCGAAACTCTCGAATGCGTGGAGCGCGCGGAAACAATTATCTCTTTCCCACACAGATCTAAATATGTAGTAGAAAAAATATGTAATGTGAGCCAAAAGTAACAAAATAAATAGGATTGGGAAACAGCGTAAATTTTGCTTCCTTTCAAACTTTGCATATTTAAAAATTTACTGAATAAACTCATGGTATTAATAAGTGATTCTTTGTTTATTTAAATCAATAAAAGTTTATAATACAGAAAACATTTAATTCAATACATTAAATAAAATGGTGGAATAACTTCACAATACTTATGGTTCACAAATTATACATATATAAACTGTGAGCACACGAAATCTCTCCGGACACAAAATGGTGTACTTGTAGCCGCCACTTCATAGCAAGCCCAACCAAAATAAGATAATCAAAGAGGATATGGGGTGGGCGCTATACCTGCACCATAGCGACCAGTCGTTTCCTTTAGCATCGTTTGAAGCGGTGAAAATGTATTTTTGTATATAGGATAATAGTACTAAACTGCTGGACAATTGCTATCGAGCAAGAAAAATTTCGCCTAAATTTAACAGTTAATATTTTCTGAACCAGATATGATATCGACCTACGGTTTTGAATGGTTGATAGATTCATCCCTTGAGAAACGATTGTCAATATTGGATTTTCTTTAACTGTCAGAAAATTTTATATACAGGGTGTTAAAGAAGACGATGATTTTTGCTCCAATTTTAATGGTGTGTAACTTTCACAATAACATTTTTAAATTTTATCACTCTACGTCAATTGAATCACTGGTTCATAGCAAACAAAGTAATTTGTCAAATTTTTGATATCTGCTATATTTTAATAAATACCGATTTTTTTGGAAAACCTTGCTTAATTTCAACTTATTGGTAGCTAGATCTCACTGTGCGTTGTATCGTGCAAACTTTGCGAGTGATTCTTACAGTGATGTAAATTTTCGTTACTTTTAAGGACTTGGACCGTTTCGTTACTTTGGGTATTAGGACTCGTTACTTAGGACTCGTTACTTTATGTAAATCGTTACTTTTAAAAATAAAAAAGATGGCTTTGATCGATTGCCAAATACCTACTCATGTTTTGTAGTATAAATATAAATATAGGTTATGTACTATTGTCAATTCTCAAATATGTGATTAAGAAACATAAAAACATACAATATAACAACAAATAGGAATAGAACATGGCGTATTGATTAAAAAATAGATTTATTTGTTTTCAATTTACACAAAATATAAACAAATAACACTTCGTTTCTGCGTTTGGGCATCTGATTCTAGGAATCGAAGCTCTATAATTTTATAATTTTCTAAATACCAGTGTGCGAAGTGAACTTGACTAAACACAATTTGTTTACCCTATACAATCTAAGAAACAGAATATTCAATTTATATCATGTATCAAGTGCCTGTTAAAATTAAAAAAGAAATATAAATTAAAAATACATAAGAATAAACATTGCTTTCATCTCTCAATGGTAACTTAAAGTCCTGTATTTCCTCAACCCAACACGCAACATGGCTTCCCGACAACAAATTAACCAAATATTAATACGCCATCTCTCCAAATACATGCAAAACGACACGCCATCGGCTGCCTGACGAGGTAAAAACAAAATCCAGTTCGAAAAATAATTTATGATACGTTTTGTCTGTCATCCGTTATTGGCTATCAAGTCCACGAACGAAACCGCCCGCTGTAAAATTATGGGTAGAATAGTTAGTTAGATTTAAATTCAGAGTAACGAAATGCCAAAAGTAACGAGTCTTTTATAACATTAGGACTCGTTACTTTTAGTGATCACATAGTAACGCTTACTTTGTAACGAGTCCTTATTTATTTTACATCACTGGATTCTTATACCTTATGAAAAGCTTGATTATGTTCAGTAACAATAGTTGTACCTAAATATTATGATGTACAGTGGCGTACTTATAAACACTTATATGTCTATGGTTTATAAGTATAGTGTTAGTAAATTAGAAATTAATAAATAAATTTCTTCCAAAAATTAAATTAAAAAAATTTATCTTTGTTAAAATTTTGTAAACACACTCTATAATATACGTGTAATTCGATATGAACAACTAAAAAATAGGTAAAAATTGACCTGATCTAGGTGCGAGTACTTTCCAATATAAAACAATCGTAAAAAATTGTGAGATACTCATAAATCAAAGACATATAGGATAAGTACGCCACTGTACATCCTAACATTTAGGTACAACTATTGTTACTGAATATAATTAAGCCTTTCATAAGGTATAATAATCACTCGCAAAGTTTGCACGATACAACGCACAGTGTGATCTAGCTACCAATAAGTTGAAATAAAGCAAGGTATTTCTTAAAATATAGCAGATATAAAAAATTTGACAAATTACTTTGTTTGCATGAACCAGTAATTCAATTGACGTAGATTGATAAAATTTAAAAATATTATTGTCAAAGTTACACGACATTAAAATTGGAGCAAAAATCATCGTCTTTTTTAACACCCTGTAGGTATATAAAATTTTCTGACAGTTAAAGAAAATCCAACATTGACAATTGTTTCCCAAGGGATGAATCTATCAACCATTCAAAACTGTAGGTCGATATCATATCTGGTTCAGAAAATATTAACTGTTAAATTTAGGTGAAATTTTTCTTGCTCGGAAGCAATTGTCCAGCAGTTTATATTGTGACAGCATGCAAAAGCAATGCAAGCATTAAAGTCCGGAAATGTGCGTTCACTACGAGATAACCCTACTATTTTTTTAAAAATCGCATTGTTGTTAAGGCATTTTTATTAATTCATAATTTTGACAACTAAATCTTTTTATATTTAAACACTTAAAAATATTAAACGAAGTTAACACTCATACTAAATATAGATAAATAAATCGGTACAAGAGAGCTACTTTCGCTGCCTAGGATGGAAAAGTGTTAGCTTTTAAAACGTCACATCGTTGTAGACGCCTCTGGTCGGGCACGGGGATATCATCGCTACAATTGAATTTAAAAGCTAAAGAACGTTGGAACAGTATTAAAAAGAGACAACCTATTTGTGGAGACAAACGTCTAGTTTCCTCGGAATCGTCGATATATCTCAGACGAGGAGTGCGTCGGAAATTGGCGTACAACGAAATGTTAAACTTATATCCCATTGGAATTGAAAGTCGCTACAACGAAACTTAGAACCAAAATAACAATAAGAAGTATATATTTATCTAATATGAGTAAAATATAATATTTTAGGAACGTTTCCGAACCCAAGGTTTGACCCGGTTTATCAGATTGCCAATGTGGTCCAGTTACATGGTGAAAATGAAGTGAAAATCAGAAATGTATTTTGTGTTAAGTCTTGCGCGCCAATAGAAAATGCCGAGGTAAGTACCAAGTAGGACATAGTATAGTGTCGACGTCATACAACTCAACATTGGGGACACATGTTTCAGGTAATTCGTAAAAATTGATGGACTTACCTGAATCAATTTAAATTTTCTTTTCGCCTATCGCTCATCGAGATATAAGTAGTATTTTTCATGTATGTTATTAAGGTTGTGACGTTTCTCTTGTCAAATGCGTTGGCCAACAATCTAAAAATTCCTTAGTTTTGAAAACGGCTTTTCCTCAGTGACATCAGCTATAAAGAAATATTCACGAGAGAACTCGTTTTTCGACATTTGACATCCAGATATATGACCTCGGCCGCCTGATTAGGACTTTCAAAATTTCCCCAGATTTTGACAGAGACGTATTCAGCCAATGTTTGATTCATAAACGTATGATATTCTGTTTTAAGACTATAATTAATTATGGATCATAACTATTGTTTGCCTAGTACCGCAGCTAATGCCATTGCTGAGAAGATATTTTTAAACAGTTTCAATTTATTTTTACAATAATTTCTTGCATTTAGTCATATAACGCATTTGAACCTGTTTTTTAGAGGGCGCCTTCTTGGTGTAGGGGTATAGACTCTCCGCTTTGAAACTAAGGGTCGCGGTTTCGAACCCCGCTTCGGACAAAACTTTTTTATTTAATTTTTTTTTGTTTTTCAGTAATTATTTATTTTTTTAAATCGATTTTAACTAAAAAAAAATGCAAGACAATTATTAACCTTAAATCTTTAAAATAAAAAAATATTTCGCAATTATTATGAATGTCCCACTTAAAATGGAAACAAGCTTATATTTTCGGTAGTTCTGAATTGAATGTTTTAAATTTTAGTGTGGTTTCGTGTGATCTTAGAAAGCATTTTTTTATTGCTAAAAATTTTAGTACGGATTTATATAGGTTGCAAAATAATAATAAACCGTTAGCGATTATTAGTTTTCATTTTCGTACAACTAAAAGTTTCGGTATTTAAATTCAAATTCAAATTCAAAAATATCTTTATTTTTCGTATTTTTTTTTCTACATATCAATTTCTTACATCTAAGTATACTATATACATAATACAATAGTTATATCGTAAACCTATATAGTATATATTTTTTTTTTCTTTTACTATTAAGTAGCAAGGACACGACAACAAGGCAATGCCCTGTTGGGGTAGTTGTTTTCCCTGGGTAAGAAGATTTGATTTTTACTTAATATATGTCGGCCAGTTCCAGTAACCTATTACTACCGTGAGGGGATCTATTTGCTTTCACTTGAGAAATGATTTTTATTACTTATTGCTTAAATTATTACACTTTCTGCATGGTGTTTACTGGAAAAATAGACGAAAAAACCAGCTTAATCTTCAATCAGGTACCAAGTAGCTATATTTTGTCAAAAAGAAAATTTTTGACTCGAAATTATCAAATTAATGTGGGATTTATGGATGGCAGGGGCTTAACCCACGTGGTATGAGAGGATCGGGTTTTTTATTTGTTTGGTAATTGGTCTTTTTGTTTTATTTTATTTCATTTAATTTATTTTACCTATTTTGAAAGAAAATAGGCAATCTGTGGTATATCGGCTTATGTTTGTAGTTGTCTTGTTGTCTTATATGTGTTAGGTTTTCCGTTAGTCTAGTTTTTGCTGGCTGGTTTGTGTAGAAGTTTGATGCTTGTTCTTGTACATATTGTTGTAGGTATGGTGTATTTGTTGCATTATGTAGTATTCTTATGGGTGTGTGTCTCGGTACTGAAAGTATTCGTCTAAGTATTATATTTTGTAGTTTTTGTAGTCGGTAGAATTGACTGTCTGATACACTACACCAGACTGGAGAAGCGTACGTCATGACGGGTCTTATCATAGTGTTGTAGATTATTAGTTTGTTCTGTGGAGATAAAAATGACTGTTGTCCAATTAGTTTTTGTAATTGTCTTGTTATTATGTAAAATTTCCGTACTAGGTTTGTCGTGTTCTGTATGAATGTTAGTTTTCTGTCTAATGTCAGAAAACTAACATTCATATTCGGTATTTAACAAATTCTGAAGTTTTTATCTTATTATTGTGGTCTGTTAAACTGTTTTTTTAGATTAACATTTCAACCTTTTTCTTGTCAATAGATTGTGTTTTTTTAGGGTGCTAGATTTAGGGGCTTAGCACCCCCGAACTACGCCTATGTCAATATTAGATATATTATATAACAACACATTAGTATATAAATATTAAATTAACATTTCTATTGTACGTTTTACTCAAATAGCTTCCACGACTTTTTCTATTTACCACTGTGTCGACCGGTAAGCATATCTACTATCTGTGTTATAATTACCTATTTCCAAACGAAGAAAGAACACACGGGATATAGGCGAATAAAAGAAGCTGTCATTTCCTAATCTGTTTTGCAACTTTTTACCTTCATCTTATTGCAATCTTGTTTAGCATGACAACAATAACCATTAGTGGCTTTAAGAATATTATTCGTTTAAAGTTTAAACATACATTTTACATATTAAAAATTTGTAATTTCAAAGTTCGATCCTTTAATTTACGTCAAGTCATACCAACATAATACACTAAAATTAACCAGCATGTCATTCATATCACGTGATTGGGCCAGGATCTCGCGAGTTCTATCATGAATATTACTATATTAATGAAATATGTGACCGGTGACCGGCAAAAAGTTGGACCCATATGGGCAACTTTTTTATTATTGAAATTGTAAAAAAACTTTTTATGCTGATTGCCTCTGCATAACCTAAAAACTTGTTATGACATTAGTCACGTGTGTCTGGAAAATTATTGAAAAGTATAGGTATATTTTGTCGTGAAAATCTGGTATTAGAATAAAAGATATTGAAAAAAGATATTTGAAAAAAGTGTTTAGATTTTAATTTTATGCTGGTGTGCAAAGTTTAAAACAAAAATTTAAAAAAAAAATATTTTTTTAAAATTTAAAAAAATATCAAATGTTTTACTTTCATACTTCCATCTAGTTAATGAAAATATGTTAAATGATTAAAACCCAATACTTAAACATTTTTGTTATCTTAAAAAAATGTTATTTGCTAAAATTCAAAATTTAGCTTTTTATCATATAACTAGGGTGCGTCCAGACCCTGTATGCGCAGGGTGCGCTAAACTCAGTGACCGGCCTATTAGAAATATTTAGAAAACAACAAAAGATATTCTTATGAAAATTTGAGTGTGTTCATAAGAGCTAGTGTTCTAGCGTTTAAAAATATTTTGAAAGGGGCAACTTTGGAATTTTTAATGAGACACCCTGTATTTTAGAATTTTGCATTTCTTTATATTACGAAGATTACGTTTTTTTTTGGACGCCCTGTGTAAAAATATTTTAATATATCATCAAAATTCTTAGGTGGCCATGCTATAAGAACCGTCTGTAAAAATTTTAACTTTCTAGGTGCCTTAATCACAAAAATATTTGATTTTCTGGTTAGCATATTTTGACCCCAAAAAATGACTAATTAATTAATATCTCAAAAACTATAAGATATAGGCATAGAATATTATATACAAAAAATGTTTGTGTTATTAAGCAGAAACAAAAAGTAAAATAATATACAGGATGTCTCATTTAAAATTCCAAAATTGCTAGGAGTTTCAAGATGATCTGGCAACACCGCCCCTTTCAAAATATTTTTAAACGCTAGAACACTATCTCTTATGAACACACTCAAATTTTCATAAGAATATCTCTTGTCGTTTTCTAAATATTTCTAATAGGCCACTGAGTTTGGCGCACCCTGTATAGACACCATAATTACCAATTATAGGTATTTTTGAAAGAATATTCTAATGAAAGGCAGTTCTTTCTAATTTTGTACAAGTTTTAAAGTGGCTCTTAAAATTGCTCCTACCAAATTAAAAATTATTAAAAAAGAATTCTTGGAATCAATTTTTAAAAATAAATAAATTGATTCCAAGATTTCTTTTTCTAGTTTTTAATTTGGTAGGAGCAATTTTAGGAGACAATTTACCACATTTTCATTAAATTGATAAAAGTATGAAAGTTACATTTATATTTTTTATAATTTAAAAAAATATTTTTTTTTTGAATTTTTATTTTAAATTTTGCACACCAGCATAGAATTAAAACCAAACACTTTTTTCAAATAACTTTTTTCAATATCTTGTATTCTAATACCAGATTTCCACGACAAAATATATACTTTTCAATTTTCCAGACAAACGAGTAGTCACGTGACTAATGTCAAAACAAATTTTAAGGTTACCAATCATGCAGTGGTTATCAGCATAAAAAGTGTTTTTACAATTTCATTAAAAAAAAGTTTCCCATATGGGTCCAACTTTTTGCCGGTCATTGTATAACTAACTGTATATTTACATGTACACAACAAAGATACACTCTAAACTATAAACACTCCAATCTTTTGCCCTTCGATTATTTTAAACTCGTCAAAAGATTATTTACAGGGTGTTCAATTAGTCAGGGCATATTAAACATACTTTTTTTTTATTGGAACACCCTATACCGGGTGACAACGAAATTACTACCCAGCTTGTCACGTCCTTATAAAATAAAACATTATTAAGTATAAAATTTCGGTAAGTTATACGGTTACACTGTGTGCACATTTTCAGTATTCAAACGTCTGACTCTCACTTTCGGGTTCAACCGGAACACAACTTTTTTATTTTAAATAGAACACCCTGTATATTTTTATAGATATGCATTCTACATGTTCAGGACCGGACTGATATAAAAATATAATTTGAAAAGTGTATTATCAGATGACACAACGTTAAAATTTCAAAAACTTAAAATTATGTCAAATTTCTACAGCTCAGAAGTCCCTAACACTGTATTAAAAATTCCAGGTCCATATTTAAAAAATTGACTTGAGGATTAAAAATGCTATGAAAATGTGTTTTTTGTTTTTTCCCAAGTCAAAAAAAATGAAAAATAATGAAGGTTGATAGGAGATGTCTAATAAAATGTTCTTTAAGGTTTGCATAAATTTTAGAATTTTTTTAAAAAACTTATTGCAAATTTACATTTATTTAACGGGGGGAGGGCACTAAATTCAGGCATTTGTGACGAGGATTCACACTGAAAGGGCTTATTTTGATTATTTGTTTTAAAAACACTTTCGGTTACCGCCACAAATCGTTTACATTATTACAAAACATTGGTGACATTTTGCCAACCAACAAATTCCCGCTAAACGATATTTCAAACGTGATTTTCTCGGAATCCACACAAACAATTCTGTAAAAACAAATATAATTATTTCCAGCGAATCGAGAATCCGCTTTTAGGTATCAACCACTGCGGAGATTTTACGGCCTGAAAAATCAATTAGCGGGATTTTGTTGGTTGGCAAAATGTCACCAATATCGTTTACATTTCCGTAAAAACCCTCGAGCTAGCAACGAATATTCCAAAGGAATTATAAATTAAGAAATCATCACTATATTTGATAGATGTACAAAAAATAAACATCCAACCATCTATTGCTTCTTGTTCACAAAGATGGGGCATTATTGCCTAGAGTTTTTATACAGAGACAGAAATGTAGTAAACAATAATGTTTAAATTGAACAATGTTTTTGCCGGCGTACAGACACGTGTCTGTACGCCGGCAAAAACATTTTTCAATTTGAAAATTATTTACAGACGCTAACATAACTACTTGAAATAATGTTTAGTTCATTTTTCTTAATAATACTTTACCTCGATTAGCGCCGACAAACGATACTAATTGTGTAATTATTGAAGAATAAAAACGTAGGAAAATTTACCATTTGGGTACATCCCTAAGCGATCTGTTTGAGTTTATTTTAAATATTTTTAGGTGTACTGGTATGAAAAAGAAGCCGAGATGCTTGAAGCCTGGGCCAAATTTGTAAGAGAACTGGACCCCGATATTATTACCGGCTACAACATTAGTCATTTTGATTTCCCATATCTACTTGATAGAGCTAATCATTTAAATGTTAAGAACTTTAACACTTTGGGAAGGCTGATCAATGTCAGGTAAAATTCTTCGATTTTTTATTAAAATATATCATGAGTACTATTTAGTAGTACCGAACCGATTTAGATACGCTTTCTTTTATTCTTTAGATCTCAAGTTCGGAAAATTAGTGTACCAACCAAAACAAAGGGCAACCTCCAAAAGAAATCTTTAAACATTAATGGAAGAGTTGTGTATGATGCGTATTTAATCGTTTTGAGAGATCTTTCACTTCCTAAATACACACTTGACGAGGTGTCCTATAAATTGTTAGGTGATCGAAAGGATAATGTCGACTATACTGAAATTACGCCTTTGCAAAATGGTGACGACTTAACAAGAAGGAGGTAAATAAAATTTAAAGTTTTTTTTTTTAGCAATCTCTACTAGTAGATGAGTTAGCGGCCTCCAACCTTTAATAATAATAATAACAATAATAATAATAATAATAATCTATATTTCAAATTATGTTATAATATACATTTCTTGTACAAAGCACACAAAACATACAAAAACACAAAAGGAAATGACGTCATAAAAGGAAGAAAACAAATGTTCTTATTCTCTATAAATTATCCTAAATAATCCTGTATTGAGTACGGTTCTAGATTAATTAACATTTCTTTGACTTTAACTTTAAATACTTTAAGACTACTTATACATTTAATATCATTTGGCAACTTGTTAAAGAATTTTAGACACATATAACCTGGATTTTTTTCTGTTAATGTTAGTCTATGGATAGGGTAATTTACATTTAGAGTTCTAGTGTTATAATCATGAAAAGTTTGCAGCTCAAAAGTGTTTCTATTTTTAAAAAAGAACAACAAACATTCATAAATGTACACACCATAAACCGTTAAGATTCCACATTGTTTAAAAACATTCCTGCAACTTTCATTAAAAGGCATTAGTTTTATTATTCTTAATGCTCGTTTTTGAACAACAAATATTTTTTCAATTAAGCTATTGCTACCCCAAAAAATAATTCCGTATTTCATGATGGATTCAAAGTTTGCATAGTATATTACTTTCAAGCTTTTTTCCTTCATGTATCGGGCAACAACCCTAATTCCATAGCAAACCGAGTTTAATTTTTTTATAAGTGTATTAATATGATGTGACCAACTTAGAAATTCATCTAGGTTGACGCCTAAAAACTTCGTTTGTTCAACAATTTCTACATCCGATTCCCCTAAATATATACTTTGTGGTTTCTCAACTTTTGACAGTTTAGTTCTGAAAATAAGAGCATTTGTTTTGTTCTTGTTTAAAATTAATTTATTTTTTGAAAACCAATATTAAATAGTGTAGTTCCCATTGTCCTTAATTCAAAGATGTTTTCCCCTCCCGTAATAAGATTTGTATCGTCAGCAAAACATGTTACTTTTTCGTGTTGAGACGCTTCTATGGAATTCAGGTCGTTAAGAAAAATTACAAATAAGATTGGCCCTGCAATGCTGCCTTGAGCAATTCCTAAACTATTACTCAATAAGTTCGAAAAGTAAGTTTGTCCGTTCTTTGTTACCTTAACTTTTTGTTGTCTATTAATTAAATAAGATTTAAATAGTTTAAGAGCATTTCCTCTAACACCATATAATTCCAATTTTTTTAATAATAACTTTGGGTCGATACAATCATAGGCTTTTGATAAATCTAAACATATACCGAGTGCCAAATTTCCTTTCTCAACAATTTCTAAAATTTTTTTCGTAAATTGAAAAATGGCAGTTTGTGTTGATTTTCCCGGTATATAGCCATGTTGGTTACTATTAAAAAGGTTACATTCATTCATAAAGTTAACAAGACGACGACACATTAAGAGCTCAAACAATTTTGAAAAAGCTGGTAAGAGGCTGATTGGTCTATAATTTTCTATTAATTCGGGATCTCCTTTTTTAAATAGAGGTTTAATTAACGCTATTTTAAGTTGGTCTGGAAAGATTCCTTTCTTAAATGATTTATTAATAAGGTAACAAAGAACATCTTGGATTACAGGGATGGCTAATTTTACAATGCTAGTTGGTATTTCATCTACAACACTACTATGTTTATTTTTAATTTTTTTAGCACACTCGCAAATTTCATTGGTAGACACTGGTCTTAAAAACAATGATTTATTATTTCTCCTAATATCACAATTTGATGACTTTGTTTCTAGTTTTTTAAGTAACTCTGGAACTATAGATAACAAGTATGTGTTATACTGATCCGGTATTTGTTCGGCATTTCCCTTAATACCAATATCACCATCGTTTTTGTTATGTCCGGTTATTTCTTTACAAATACTCCACATACACTTAGTTTTGTTATCTGCTGATCTTATTCGTTTGTCGTATTCTTCCGACCTCACTGCCCTTAGCAGATCATCATATTTTTTTTTTGTTTTCCTATATTCTTCTTTAAAGTTATTGTCATATCTAGATAAAGTTAAAAATAGATCTAATCTGTCTTTACACTCTATTATTCTTGGATCGTTAGATATTTTATGTTTTTGACGAAAGTTTGTTAATTTTAAAGGAAAGCAATGATTAAAAATATTGGTAAATGTATTCATAAATAAGTTCCATTGTGCGTTTACATTTAACCTATCCGATTCGTACGTTTGAAGCCAATCTTGTTCTTTCAAGTAATTTATGAATAATAGTTTATTTTCATCTGAAAAGATTCTACGGTATTGTAAATTATTTTTTTCAGGAAATTTAAGTTGAAAATTCACTTTTTGGGCTGTGTGGTCGGAAATAAACGTTTTAATGACAGCACTATCCACATAATCTAAATTTAAAAATATATTATCAATGCATGAAGCTGAGTTATACATTATTCTAGTATTTGCGAATATTGATTGCTTTAAATCAAAAGATTGAAATAGCGATATTAAATTTGTTTTATTGCTATTCTCCTTTAACATTTCTATATTGAAATCACCCGCAATTATAATTTTTTTATTTTCGCCAATAATACTAGATAACATTGCCTCAATACTATCTAGAAATCTGACTATGTCTCCAGACGGTGGTCTATATACAGATACTATAATAATTTGGACCCCATTTATTTCACATTCTATGGCAGCATATTCATATTCACTTTTAACTGAAAGTTTGTTTATTTTATTTCTTGGTCGAAACTTTATTGATTTATGTACAAAAATTGCGCTTCCTCCGTGCTGGCCAGCGTCGCGACAATAACTATCTCCTAGTTTAAAATTTTTTATAGCCAAATATCTCAATTGTTCAGTTGACTTCCAATGCTCTGTAATACATAGAAATTTACAATCATTGTACTTTCCTACAATATAATTTATTCCATCCACAGAGTTACCTAGTGACTGTACATTTTGGTGAATGATGCTAATCTTTGTAAGATTGTTTTTTGTTGTTTTTGAAGGTTCCTCCTGTTTAACCTCTTTGGTTGTTTGCGTGTTTTTATTTATAAAAAATCCTCATTGTAATTGATACTATTTCTAAACCTAGCAAGTCTTCTTCTGTATATAGGACAATCGGTATCTCTTGCAGAGTGTTGATAATCGGAAAGTTTCATTTTTATACAATTTGGGCATCGAAAAGTATCCTCGGTACAATCTTTTGACATATGTTCTCCTCCGCATTTATGGCAGCATTCCTTTTCTTTGCAGTATTTCGCCACGTGATCAAATCCGGAGCACTTAAAACATAAAGCCAGGTTCAGATGTTCTTGAACATGTACAGTTACCAGGTCGAAATAAATAGTACCTTTTTTTAAAAACCATTTTGCAATTTTTGCTGGAGCCTGCAGTATCCAATTTTCTTTAAGTGGGTTCCTGCATTGTTTTTTTGCTATTAATTTATTTTATCCTGAACGCTGGTTTGTAGTTCCTCCACAATACTATAATTTAGCCTTTCTAACTCCTCAGTAAATTCTTGATCGGTAAAGCCCTTTTCAATACCCGTTATCATAAACACGGGATCAGAAATGTCATTTTCTTTATATTTGATTTTATCAATGCGATTTATTGCCGTTTTTAGTTTATCCTGTTGGTCTTGATCATAACTTTCTACAATAATGGCGCCATTTTTGGTTTGTTTTATGCTTTTAAACCCTTTTCCAATGTCTTTGATGCTAATTTCTTGTTTCAGTGTTTTTATAGTTTCTTTTGAGTCGTTTATGTTATCAATTCTTATTATTGTCTCATGCTTTTTGGTAGTTTTTGGTGTTATCCAGTTGTTCTCTTTTAAGTTTTCGGGTGTTCTTTCGTTGATGTTCCTATTATTGCCTGCTGCTATTGCATATGTCTTATTGGTCTCTTGGTGTTTCAGTAAATTGTTTTGACCATGGTCATTACTGATTTTATTTTGTACTGGTGTTGTTTGTTTTATTTTATTTTTTAACATTTGATTTTCATTTTCTATTTCTCCCACTTTAAATACCAAAAGAGTAAACAGCTTACAAATTTCAGATTGAGCATCTTTTACTGATTTAAATGCCCTTTCTGTGAGATGTATGTTTGCATCTTTGCCCTTTCCTTCGTCTACAACTTCAGTAATTATATCCAGATTTGAGAAAAATTTTGTGATCATTTCCTCTGATAGAGTTCGAGTCACGTTCATGTCGCTTATTTCGTCATTGTTTATGTTTATTTTGTCATTAAAATCACTTGCCTTTTCGCCGTCACAAAGGCGTTTACACGATTTAATGTTTTGTTCTGGTGTTGTCTCTGATCGCCGTCTTTTGTTGCTGTTTTCCTCAATAATTTTCTCATTTTCCTCATTATTATTTTCTCCTTCAGTTGGTTTTGGGGGCGTTCTGAATAAAGTCGGTGTCGGTTTAAAAACTGAGTCATATGTGTTCTCTTCATTGCGATAAACTTTATCATCCATCTTTTCAAGACTCCCTGGTATTTGTTGTTGATCACTTTGTTTACTTGAACCTCTTATCAGCTGTGTTCGGTTGTCCTTGACACCTATTATTTTGTTTATTTCTGCTCGTGTGATTTTTAAAGATTCCAATGAATTGCATGAAAGGCTTCTGGTTTTTTGGGTTTCAACTGTATCTAAATTAGTTTTTTTTTTCACTTTGGGTTTCTCCTTACTATATTTTCCGTCCATACTCAATTTAAGTAATTATCACTTTAAAATAACTTCTAAATACACTAAAAACTGGAGCGAGTTAAAAGAACGTCTGTACTCTGTAAAAGTTTAGCTTTTTATTTATTAGAAAGGAAGCAAGATGAGGTCATATTTAATTGACTTTTTGTATAGTTATTAACAGGAAATGATGTCTGCCAGCCTGTTTTTGCTGGAAACGTTAAAAAAAAAAATAGGTAATTCCGGTTAATAAAAAAAATTTCCTTTTTCGACAATTTTTCTATTTTTGCAAATATCCAATATTTTAAACTTTAAAGCCAAATCTATTATAACCTTTTATGTAGGATATTAAAAAGTACCATTTTTTATGGATGTTATGGAATTGACGCACTATTGACTATTTGACCCCGTAAATCCTTATATGACAACTTAAGAATGAAAACGTTTTTTTTTTATGTCCTTTTGATTTAATAAGTGAGGAAAATTCACCATTTGTGTTTTGACCAGCTGACGCCTTCTTGTCGCATGCTTTGGTTTTATTTCGAAGGTGGAAGGTAAATTGGGGAGAAAGAGCAATAAAATAATTTTGAAGAAGTAGTCCATACTTAAAGTGGAGTTAATTTATAGAAATAAATAAAAAAACATAAAGTCTTTCTCCACTGGTTTATTAGAAATAAAATATATATATAAAAGAGATTTTTTCGAGTGAATTATTAAAATAACCATTTCAATGTATTTTACTCAACAATTTCTTTTATTCTTTATAGATTTAACATCAGTTCTATGCCTTCTACGCTTCTAAACTAAAAATTGTTTTTTCCCCTTAAAAAAGAGGGCTTAACAAACAACTTTTCTTTTTCCCTACGCGGTTCCCAGGATGAAAGTTCTTGACCTGTGAATCTCCATTTTCCTTACATTTCTTAATTTTTCTCTTTGCCCAACGGGCCTCTTCTTACCACTGTTACCTGTTGCCCATGGTCAGTGTTAAGACTTAAGTATATACATTTTTTCTAATCATTATCCCATTTCTCAATATTTGATCTTCCATGGCTCGATGAGAGCTCCATCGAGGTTCACTACCACTCATCATTTAGGTCTGTTCCTCTTACTTATGAATATTTTCTCTTAACATTTTGTTCCTGATGATGGGTGTTACTACACCCGAAACATGTAGAGTATCTATCACCTTTTAATTTTATTTCTAATAAACCAGTGGAGAAAGACTTTGTTTTTTTATTTATTTCAATAAAATAATTGTTGGTCAAAAAAGGTATAGGTAAATTGGGGATAACAAATAGGTACGTAGGCACTATTCTATTTACTGTTTAGAACATAGATATTTAAATAAAAGTCCATTTTATAGTAAAAAAATATATTGTACTACTTATTAAAACTATAATGTATTTATAACATAATTCATGATGGTACATGATTTACATGACTTTTGCCAATATAGGAAACACATTTGATAAAATGTAATCTTGACATTTCACCATCATTATATTTTTTTATATTTGATCTTAGCAATTCTTGTTTTATGCGGACAACTTTACTTTGTATTTTCTTGGGAAGTGAACTACTATTAATTTTATTATATGTATTAGTTTGGAATTCTATTATTACATTAATAAAGTGAAATAACGATGGATGCGCACTATAAAAATACTTATTAAATTTAGAGTGGACACTCTCACAAGCATTTGTGGTATTCTTTGTAGAGCTACTACATAAAGCCCATAATATTGGTGGAAATGTAGCTTGCTCAGATATATAGTTGTCAACTAAATAATCAGCCATACTAATAGCTTTTGTGTTAGGTTAACTCTTTACAAAATCAAATACAAAACAATCTGACCACCAAATACCAAATAAATGACGTAACCACTTTCCTACTTCACTATTTGGATCACTATATTCATTTTTTAGTCCAAGACATTGAATCTTTCTAAACCAAGCTTGACCAAAGTGAAACTTGCATCCCGTTATTTTCGAATTAGGGAAAACAATACCTATAGCATTATGTATAGCTTGTTCAAAATCCGCAACTACAATTTTTGGATTGAAAACACAGTTTTGCTGAAGACATAATATGCTCTGTATGTGTCTAAATAAAGTAGTTCACTAGATTTATCTGGCAACAAGCAAAATGCTATAGGTATATAATGACCGTTGTTAATGACATGAATTGTAAATAGTTGACAAAAAAATTTAGCACAGTATTTGTGTAAAAAGAGACTTTACGTTATAAATAAAACACCCGATTCGTAACAACTCGTGTACTCTAGCTATGAAAATATTTACATATGAATAATTAACTATACTTATACTAATACGACAATGAAAACAAAGTCTTTAAAGGCGTTTATTGCGTTAGACCCTTTTCGCGGTACCTGCGACACGTTGCTTTCTAGGGTAGTTCTTTCTCGGTACTGAAAGTTCGGTTCGTTCGCACCATATGTTTTTTGGGATGCCACTAAAGTCTAAAGAAAGGATCACCCACTTAAAATAGTTTTTAGTCCTTAGGCGTCCCGAATATCGTTATTTTTTACAGTATTGAAAGGTTCCGTCTACGTAAATTTTTTCACGTTCACACAGGTATTGGAAATTTGTAGCGCAGGAAAACACTATAATTTTCGCTTGTTCATCATAAACTGGCATAAAACTCTCACTTTTGATGGTTTTAAAATCGGATGATTTCAACATTTGGAAAACTTCATTCTGTGATTTAGGCAGGGTAGGCTGAAGCTTTCGCCGTGCATTGTAAATATTTTTCGTTATGAGACTTATACCTGTTGATGTTATATTTTCTAAATCGCCAACGTTTTCTCTTAAAACTGTATGAATAATTTTTGATGGACGTTCCGATATGTCGATCGTCGCTTTTCTTTTGGTACTGTTGCTAATTTTCTTTCTGCTAACTGTTTCGCTGGTGTAACTTTCATGGTTGTGTTGCACATTTTCTTTGCGGGTAATACAAGTGTCTCCAATTGTATACAATTTTGCCTGACATTTTTTGTTAGTGCAAATCCAAAAACTTTCACCAGAGGTTTTTAACACACTTTTTTTGGAAAAGTAAAACCACAATACAAAATTAGGGCTTTGCCACGTTCACTAACAATAAATTCCATTTTTCACTGCGATCTATCACATATAACTCAAAAGAATATACTAATCACCTACACACACAGGTCATGCAATGTAGCTTGAGCTCTGAGATGCGCAGATGATAGAAAAGGAGAGTTGGTGTACGACAGAGATACCTACTACCTGTAATACCGAATTGTAGTAAAGTACAGTCCGCGTAGAAAGTAAAAGTGGGATTTGATTGATAAAGCCGTAGTGACTGCTAATCTTTTTTGCTAATTGGACCCTTTTATGCAAAAATCAACCAACCAACAAAATTATTTGTATAATAATTTAAATTATCGGAAATTTTTTCAAAACTAAAACTTAACTATTCAATATGTAAATTATATTGTATTGTGTGCTTGATACAGGTAGTTTTACGCCTTCGTCTATTTCATCGCTCCAAGCTTTTTGATGTGTATGTGATGAATGTATATACGTTTCATCCATATTAACGATTGGCCGTCCTTCTGAACGGAAAATCCCATTTTATTTAAAAATTGGATGCGGAGATGCTTTACGTCAGGTTTCTCCATTAAATTTTTTCTATTGGTTCTGATTTGTATTGTATTAAATTATAAACTATTTCACGGCTTTGACCGCCCAATACTCGGTTTAAGACTTTACTTTTAAAAGGCATTATTACAAATAAATACAGTAATAACTTTTTTTTCAATGAACGTCCTACTTTTTTGACAGACTGTACAGAAGTGTGCGTTTCAAAGATCATCAGATTAATGAGCTCTCGGATAGCTCCTCCCACCAGTTTACTGCGCACCCAAAAGTCAGAGCTCAAGCTATATTGCACGAGCTGTACCTTATTTTATCTGGTATTTCCACTAATTACTTGTAATACAGCCCTTTTGGATCCTACCTACCTATCTTTATATATTGTCCCCAGTTTACCTGTGACAATTTTAATCCTTAGGTTCGCTTGGCCCCAATTTATCTACCCTAAAAAGATTAAATTCCGAATTTACCAACACCGTGAAAGGCAACCCTACAAAATTACTGACCTACTTTTATTTTACTTGGGTATTTTCGAAAATTTAAATACCTAATTATGCAGTGACAATGGGTATGTTAATATAAATGATTTATTAGGGGTAAAATCAAGACGATATACTTTGGGATGGACATACCACTATGTTTCATTCAATGTTTACTGGAAAACATTAAAAACCCGCGTGGTGCCACGTCGGATGTTTGGCACCAGAATAATGGCGGCTATCGATTTTTGGTCACAATTCGCTGCTATTGACGGTAGACGCGCGCGACGCGTCCCCTGTTTTACTTTGTCTAAGGTTTTATCAGTGACTTTATGGTAACTCATTCTAGCTAAATATATATACCGGGTGCTCCACTCTCAACACAGGAGCTCATAACATCTAAACTACTAAACTTTTTAATATTTTTCAAAAACACAGTTATAGGGAGGCATTAATTCTACAATCTAAAATTATTTTAAATTATACAGGGTGTCCCAAATAGTCAGGACATATTAAATTTCAACACCTCAAGAATAATTTAATTTGGACTTATGACATTTTATACAAAATAAGCGTAGAATTTTGTGAGGAATTAGAACATAATATAATATATTCGATTTTAAAAATTATGTTCGATATGCCTTGACTATTTTGGACACCCTGTATAATTTAAAATAATTTTAGATTGTAGAACTAATACCTCCCTATAACTGTGTTTTTGAAATATATTAAAAACTTGAGTAAGTAATTTAGATGCTATGCAACCTTGCGCTGAGAGCAGGCACGTAGCCAGGATTTCTTCTCGGAGGGGGGCCATTGAAACCGCGCCGCCGAAGGCGTAAAAAAAGCGCCCTTTCTTGTATTATGGTGCTTGCGTGCCTGGTTGAGTGCGGGCCACTTTGTACTAGGTTATCTTCTGCTCAGTGCAGATGGCTAATTTGCTGATTTCCCATTAAGTTTGATAAGAAACTTGTTTATACTGATTATTTAGAACACAGCATACATATACGTTATTTTTTCCTTAGGTTGGCAAAATATTGTTTAAAGGATGCAGAATTACCCATGAGGGTAATAAACCAGTTATCAAGCATCAGAAAAGACATAGAAAAGGCCAGAGTGGAGAGCGTTCCAATCGCCAGCTTGTGTCCTAAAAAGTGGTACTGAATAATAAAAAAGAAAATTAAATGGGACACCCAGTATAATTTTCTAGAATATGATTCAATAGAATAAGGACTTTGCAACCCTATTAAAATTTTTGAAGTGAAATGCAACGTTGCCAAGTAATAAATTTTTTTCCGAAACTTTTAGTAATTTTAAGGGTATCGTTAAAAATCATAGCAACCTGTGGATTAATCCTAGGCAAATATAATTTACGTTGTAAGTACTTTAAGGTACGATATATTGATCTATAATAATGTTTTTTAAATCTCTTACACAGAGCGTTCATTACAAGTTGAACAGCTCGATAGTTTAAAAATGCTTTATTTCAATTTTTTTAAATGGGACCCCCCTAATTTTTTTAGGCAAAAGAATTTATCTTTCGAAAACCTTCCTTTTTGTTAAACATGTCATATATCTAAATATCATAGTTTTTGAAATATTTTAGGATTTGTCTTAAATCAGGGTATAAAAAAGGAAAGTTCTAATTAAACTATTTAGTCAAGATTGCTTTGGAACAAAAAATAAATAATTTTCTTTGTCACAGCTGTCATTGCAAAATTATTTCGCTAACATTTTGAGCTTTATTCCTGTTTAAATTTTAGTTTCCTGAACTAACTTTATCGTAACTCATATTTTTCTATTTCGATAAAGTTAGTTCGGGAAACTAAACTTTAAACAGTAATAAAGCACAAAATGTTGGCAAAATAATTTTGTAATGACAACAGTGACAAAGAAAATTATTTATTTTTTGTTCCAAAGCAATCTTGACTAAATAGTTTAATTAGAACTTTCCCTTTTTACCCTGATTTAAGACAAATCCTAAAATATTTCAAAAACTATGATATTTAGATATATGACATGTTTAACAAAAAAGTACGGTTTTCGAAAGATAAATTCTTTTGCCTAAAACAATTAGGGGGTTCCCATTTAAAAAAATTGAAATAAAGCATTTTTAAAACTATCGAGTTGTCCAACTTGTAATGAACGCTCTGTATAAGAGATTTAAAAAATATTAATATAGATCAATATATCGTACCTTAAAGTACTTACAACGTAAATTATATTTGCCTAGGGTTAATCCACAGGTTGCTATGATTTTTTAACGATAGCCTAAAAATTACTAAAAGTTTCGGAAAAAAAATTATTACTTGGCAACGTTGCATTTCACTTCAAAAATTTTAATAGGGTTGCAAAGTCCTTATTTTATTGAATCATATTCTAGAAAATTATACTGGGTGTCCCATTTAATTTTCTTTTTTATTATTCAGTACCACTTTTTAGGACCACCCTGTAGAAATGTGACAATACTAAAACTATCCACATTTTTGACAATGATTTTTTAAAATATACCGGGTGACAGAAAAATGTGTTACCCACAATTTTTTTCGTAATGTATGATACGTCATTAAAAATAGAGAATTTAAGCATCGAATAAAAATGGCGAGTTTTTATTTAACAGTTGACCTCACTTCCGGTTAAATTGGAAGTGGTTTTGAGGCTTTGATTTGCTCGAAAAATAACAACTTACAAACTTATTAACTCCTAAAAATGTTAAGTCTTTACCTCAAGAAATCTAGAAAAAACTGAGGGTAAAACCTTTTTGTATCACCCGGTATTTCATAGCTAAGTTTGTTCAGGTTTAAAAACCCAAAAATAGGGAATTTTGTGTCTATTACTGGGTGATTCCAGGTGAGTGGCCTATTAGAGCTCGAAGACTTATTTTATTGGAAATTTGACATTTGACCATGTGCATAACTAACTCTGAACACTTTAAAATATGTTTTAACATTCTTGTAATTTTTTATAGCACTGGAAGTTGGTAAAGCTTAATTTTTCAAATCAAAGAGATTTCATTAAATTTTTGAATATTACGTATTTTGTTTCAAAGGTCATAATTATTCTAAACTGGATAGTTTTTAAAACGGAGAATTTAAAAAATAAAATTTATGTTGGCAAACTGTTTCATTAAGATGCTACAGCCTGTCAAAGTGTAATAACTGTCATACAAAATTTAGATTTTGGAATTTTAACTACGATCTAAAACTATTCAAAGAAGTACCTAGTCCATTTCTCCAAGAGACTTTTTTAATTTTAAAAAATGGGGAAAGTCAAAGTCTCAATCATGTCTTAAAATTTATTCAATGGGTGACATGTTTCGCCCTAAACTATGGGCATCATCAGACCTAACATTCAGAATAAAAAACAAAAATTAAAATTAACACATATACATGACTTTGCAAATTGTTGGGTATTTTTAAAAATCTAAAACTATAATAAGAGCTGTCTTTAATGGTTTTATTTAAAGAAATCGATGTTGCCCCTAAATTTTGTTGTCAAAATTTTAATAAAAAAAGTCTAATAAATTGCTGCCCATTTGCTTTCGAGCAAAAAAAATTTCGCCCAACTTTAAAAGTTAATATTTTCTGAACTCCGGTTTTTAATGGTTGATAGAATTATCCCTTAGGGAACAATTGCCGATGTAGGATTTTCTTACACTATCATAAAATTTTATATACCTATAAGGTGTTAAAGAAGACGATGATTTTTGCTCCAATTTCAATAGCATGTAACTCACAATAATATTTTGAAATTTTATCACTGAACGTCAATTGAATCACTGGTTTATAGCAAAGAAAATATTTTGTCAAATTTTTGATATCTGCTATATTTTAAAAGATACCGATATTATTAAAAAACCTTTTTTTGTCAACTTTTTAGTAGCTGTAGATCCCACTGTGTGTTGTATCGTGCAAACTTTGCAAGTAATTATTATACCTTATGAAAATTTTGTTTATGGTTAGTAACCACAATTGTATCTAAATGTTGTGATGTGCAGTGGGGTACCTATAATCACTTATACAGCGTGATCAGTTAAGGGTACGGAGCGGCCATATCTCGGAAACTACTGGGCATAGAAATTCAGGAAAAAAAAATGATAATTAAAGTGGCCATCATGAGAAAATCCTGAAAATAATTTTTAAGTTCCGCATTTTGCCGCAAGAGGGCGTAATAATTGAGAAGTAAATTTTAAAATTTTACATATCTCCGAAAATTCCACATTAAGGTATATATTTAATAACACCATTAAAAAGCTTGGACAATTATCCATCCTTTTGGTTTTATTCTCATTGGCGTACCGACTTTAATAAGAGGGGGGAAGCTGTTAAAAGTGTAATCATTTAAATCGCTGTAACTTATTAACGACTTATCCGATTTTAGCAAACTAAAGACTGGTTGCAAGAGAAATGTATGCACTTTCACCAATCGTATTTAGTTGTCCATAATAGTTCTCAAAAAAAATGCTAGTGGGCGCAATTTGTAATAACACATTTTTTGATTTTACTCCGAAAAAATAAATCATACGGTATAATTATGATACCATAATCGAAAAGTAGATGAAATTGTCTAGAAAAAATATTAAAACCGCAGCTCGATATCTCCATTCGTTTCAGCGTTATCGCGTATAGAATAATTTTTAAAATTTTAAATAAAACATTTTTTAGAAAAAAAGTGGGACGCCACTGATATTTTTCTATGTGGATATTATTTCGGATTAGCCTGGTCAATTCTGCATAAAAATGGTCTCTTGCGTTTTCTCCTCAGGCACACCGTTCTTAATTAAAATAATTAAATTAAATTAGACGGGCGGGGTGGTCATTTCCAACAATTTTTATAAAACAAAATTTTTCATTATCCATGTTAATAAAAATAATAAATAGTAGAGCTAATTTAATTTAATTATTTTAATTAAGAACGGTGTGCCTGAGGAGAAAAACGCAAGAGACCATTTTTATGCAGAATTAATCAGGCTAATCCGAAATAATATCCACATGGAGATATATCAGTGGCGTCCCACTTTTTTTCTAAACAAAATTCTTTATTTGAAATTTTAAAAATTATTCCATTCGCGGTAACGCTGAAACGAACGGAGATATCGAGCTGCGGTTTTGATATTTTTTCTAGAAAATTTCATCTACTTTTCGATTATGGTATCATAATTATACCGTATGATTTATTTTTTCGGAGTAAAATCAAAAAATGTGTTATTATTACAAATTGCGCCCACTAGCATTTTTTTAGAACTATTATGGACAACTAAATACGATTGGTGAAAGTGCATACATTTCTCTTCCAATCAGTCTTTATATAGTTTGCTAAAATCGGATAAACCGTTTATAAGTTACAGCGATTTAAATGATTACACTTTCAACAGCTTCCCCCCCGCCACCCTCTTATTAAAGTCGGTACGCCAATGAGAATAAGACCAAAATGATAGATAATTGTCCAAGCTTTTTAATGGTGTTATCAAAGATATACCTTAATGTGGAATTTTCGGAGATATATAAAATTTTAAAATTTACTTCTCAATTACGCCCTCTTGCGGCAAAATGCGGAACTTAAAAATTATTTCCAGGATTTTCTCATGACCACTTTAGTTATAATTTTTTTTCCTGAATTTCTATGCCCAGTAGTTTTCGAGATATGGCCGCTCCGTACCCTTAACTGATCACTCTGTATATCTATGGTTTATGTCGAGTATCTCACAATTTTTCACGATTGTGTTGTATTGGAAACTACTCGCCCTTAGATTAGACAAGTTTTTTTTCCTTATTTTTGAGTTTTCCATATCGCACTACCGGTATATTATATAGTGTGTCTACAAAATTTTAAAAAAGAAAAAATTTTTTAAATTAATTTTTGAAAAAATGTATTTAATAATTTTAAATTTTTTACAGAACACTATTCCTTAAATAAACTTTCATCGAAAGGGATTCTTAAAATTAAATAACATTAGCTGCCGTCAAACCTTTCACTGTGAGTTTAATTTTAGGAATAGTGTAGTAAATGTTAAAAAGTTAGAAATAATAAATATATTTTTTCAAAAATTAAATAAAAACATTTTCTTTTTTGAAATTTTGCTGACACTGTATAATATACATGTAGTGCAATATGGAAAACTAAAAAATAAGGAAAAAAATTTGCCTAATCTAGGGGGCGAGTACTTTCCAATACAAAACAATTGTGAAAAATTGTGAGATACTCATGAACCATAGACATATAAGTAATTAGCAATTATAGGTACGCCACTGCACACCACAACATTTAGGTACTATTTACTGAACATAAACAAGCTTTTTATAAGGTATGATAATCACTTGCAAAGTTTGCACAATACAACAGCTATAGCTAACAAAAAGTTGAAAAAAGCAAGGGTTTTCAAAAAAATCGGTATCTCTTAAAATATAGCAGACTACAAAAATTTGACAGATCAATTTCTTTGTTATGAACCAATGATGCAATTGGCGTACAGTGATAAAATTTAAAAATATAATTATTGTAAAAGTAACATGCTATTGAAATTGGATCAAAAATCATCGTCTTCTTTAACACCCTGTATATAACATTTCCTGACAGTTTAAGAAAATCCAACATTGGCAATTACTTTCTAAGGGCTAAATCTATCAACAATTAAAAACCAGCGGTCGATATCGTATATGTTTCCAAAAATACTATTTTTTAAAGTCAGGCGAAATTTTTCTTGCTCGAAAGCAAATGGTCAGCAGTTTAGTTTCCGAAATCTTTAATAAAGTCATCTACCATAAATCACGTGTATATTAGTACTTAGGAGTCGCCAAGAAAACGCTGTTAAAGTTGCCCATTACTTCTTGACCCTTTCAAACAACATTATTTTATTAACAGACTCATTTTGTTCTGCGTTGTCTTTATTTCGCAAACAAGCGCAACGTTTCGGTTAGTCTAGCTAACCGTTTTTGGGCGAGATAGTTCGAAAACAGTATTTTATAAAAATATATAAATAATACCGGGTGTCCACGGAAGTTGGCTCGCCCCTGTAACTTTTTTGTTTTTAAAGATAGAGTGAAATGAAAACTGGAGGATTATATGACGTAAAATTGCATTTTTTGACAAGTGATTTAACTTTATGAAACTTCCGGTTTAACCGGAAGTGACATAAACTTTTTATTTTTAAATGGTATGCCTATTTTTTCCTTTTTTTAACTCTTATGACGTTCTAAATACCACGATGTGTCACTTTTTGTGACCAAAATTTTTTTTATCTAGAGGGCTATGAATACATTTAAATCACTTATTTCAATCCTAAAATCATGGGAATAAAATACAACTTCACTGTTTTTGGTCAAAATCCCGGTCAAAATCTACCTATCTGCTGTGTGAAATTTAAACTTATTTTACTAATTTTTTTTAAATGACAACATGGTGGCTTTTCAGAATAGAAATAAAGAGCACTTTGTTACGATTAATTTGATACCACACACTATTAGGTTTTAACCAAATTTCCATTAAAAAACTTTTAAAATGTAACGTTAGAACGTCCCTAAAATGAAACATATTTTTTGAATAAAATACGCTTTAAATGCATCGAGAAGCCTGTGACTAAGACAACTAAAAAAACAGTAAGACGTGAAATTTACTTTTGCAGAAGCAACGTACAATTAATAAGATGTCGACATATCAATATCCTACAAAGTACAAAACACCCTAAGGTTTTTGTTTTATCATTTTGTTGGTCACAAGCTACTTGATGCATTTAAAGCGTATTTTATTGAAAAAAGATGTTTTATTTTAGAGACGTTCTAACGTTACATTTTTAAAGTTTTTTAATGGAAATTTGGTTAAAACCTAATGTGTGGTATCAAATTAATCGTAACAAAGTGATCTGACGTGAATCTGACGAGCCACCATATTGCCATTAAAAAAAAAATGAGTAAAATAAGTTTAAATTTCACACAGCAGATAGATTTTGACCAGAAACAGTCAAGTTGTATGTTTACTTAAAAACTAACAGGGGCGAGCCACACCCGGTATAAGTGTTTCATATTTTCAATAACTTAATACTTAGAAACCTGACACTTAATTTTTTATAAATTTGAAAGTGGCTTCTTGATTTTTTGTTCAAGTCACCAACAACATTTTGGAGAATAAGACGTAACAACGATAAATACTAGCTAGGAATTATTGTTAGATTTAGATTATTAATAAGCTTCATTTAAAGTTCCATGTTACTACTTACAGCAGCAGTTTAAGCAGTAAAAAGGTCTTACCTCAAATAAAATACCATTTAACGAGGCTGTTTAGGCTGCAAGCCACACGCGTGATGGCACATATCTTTTGTAGGGATGAGACGAAGCGGGGTTTAGGCCGGATAGCCGAATACCGAATATTCGGCTAATACCCAAGCCGAAGCGCCGGTGCTTCGGCCGAAGCATATTTATTTGTGATTATAATATAATTGCCTGACTTAAATCAAACCAAATTAAATTGTAATACTTTATTGTATGCTATTAGAAAATTTTGTCAGTAAAGCTGTTTAAAACTATAAAATCCTACAACTATTTAAAGTAAAGAAAGTGAAAAACATGTAAAATAAGAAAAATATAAAACAAGCAGGAGCTATATAATACCTATAGCAATGTTGCGAACATCTTATAAAATAGCTAAAACTAGAAATTTTTACAAAACTATAATAATTGTGGTTTAATATTATACATATTAAATATACACTTCAAGTTGCAATAATGTTTAATAATTAGTATTCAAAGTTCAATATTCTTAAGTTATGATGTAAAAATAGTAGTTTCTCAGCTTTTCTTGGCAATAGCCTACTTCTGGTTTCCTCATAAATGTTCCCAATTTCTGAGAAAAGTCTCTCACTGTATACACTGGTTGCTGGTGCCGATAGAAATTTTCTAGCTATTTCAGATAATATTGGGAACATAAGCTTTTTCTCATTCCACCATTTGAGAGGGTCATCTTTTCTTTTTATTAGTGGCATATTTAAATATGTTGTTATTTCTTCATAGATCTGCTGCCTCTTACTAACTTTTCCACTCAAATTTTTTTCCTGCGTTTGCGCTGATGAACCAACAGCTATTTCATCAAAGCAGTCCCATATGTTTTCTTTTTTGTCATTATGGGGATATGATTTAGATGTAAATTTCATCACTTTTGACAACGGAATGTCTTCGTCACTATCACTATCACCAGAAAAATCTCGTTCAGATTCAGATTCTCTAATGTCTGACACATATTCCTGAACTACCACCAGTTTCATCTGCTCAAATTGATCTGTCTGAAAAAACATCAGCTTGAATCTTGGATCCAGAATTGTAGATATTATACAGTGCTTGCTTTTGAATGTCAAATGAAATCTTCTTTTTATTTCCTCACATAAAAACTCTTTCAGTGTTCCAACCCCAACAAAGGATTGTTGTTCTTGTTCCTTTGACAAATACTTGAGTAAAGTAGTAGTAATAGTTGGAATAACGTCTGAAATTAACGCCAGATCCGAACTCATTGCCCTTGTAATTTCCTCAAAAGGCTCCAGTAGCTTTAGTAAAGATTCAATTAAAGCCCACTGATTTGCATTTAATGAGTCCAAGTTATTATCAGAACAATAAACAGTTAATGCTCTTTTTTCTTCATGGATGCGTCTAAGCATATAAAATGTAGAGTTCCATCGCGTCTGTACATCCTGTACTAATTTTCTATGCTGGGTATTTAATTCAGTCTGTATATTTTTCAATAGTGAACATGCCTTAGATGAATGACTAAAGTGGCCTACCATTTTCCTGCAGGTTGCTAATAAGTCACTCACTGATCTTTGAATTTTAAGACCTTCCATTATTGCTAACTGCAATGTATGAATAATGCACGGAGCACTATCTATATCGGCATCATTACATCCTTTGGCAATATTGGAAGCATTGTCCCTAATAAGTATATGGACACGAGAAATGTCTATATTCCATGTTTGAAGCATCTCTAGAAACATATTTTTGATCGCTTGACCTGTGTGACTGCCAGGAAAATGTCTACAGTTTCGGACTACATGATTATACTGAAAATTGTTGGTAATCCAGTGTCCTGTAAGGCTTATGAAACTTTCATTTGTGTGTTCACACGTCCAGACATCGGATGTAAAGGATATATATTTGGCGTTTTCAGCTGTCATCTTAATTTGTATAGTCTAAACAACGCGATCATATATTTCTGGAATAATCTTATCGCTCACAAACTGTCTATCTGTAAAACATAATTTGGTACAATCTTGTTCATTAGCCTTTTAAATCCTATATTCCGTACAATAGAAAAGGGCATATTATCCAACACAATCATTTCTGCTACAGCATAATGTAGGGATTTGGAACGTCTGTCAGATGAGTCCCACTTTTTAAATTTTTCTAGTATTTCATGCAAGGTTTGTTGACGTGTAGGTGTCTCTATATTCTCAACATTTTTAGTAATTTCAGATGCACTTGCGTCTGCAGATTTTTCTCTCTGGAACTCCTCATAGTCGTCATTGTGGCAGCGTATAATATGATTTAGAAGGGACGTCGTTGAGGCTTTTTTTCCTATTCCTCCACGGGATATCTTCATATCACATATTTTACATTTTGCAAACTTTTTATCTTCACAAACATCATAAAATTCCCAAACGTCAGTTTTTTTAGAGCTCATTTTAAACTTGTCGAGTCGAAACACACGAAAGAAATAAAGAAATATTGAATAAATTCATACTGCCAAAGGAAGACAGGTTTGAACGAGAATTTTCTTGTTTTCGCGCTTCGGCCTACGCTTCGGCCGCTCGACACCGAAGCACCGAATATTTAAACTATTGCCGAAGCAGCCGAATACCGAAGCAAAACCGAAGCTTCGTCTCATCCCTAATCTTTTGTATGATTACCGAATTGTGCAACAATAGTTAAGATCTTTTGAACTGTTCTGCTGAAAGTTAGATTATTAAAGATATTATGTGTGGTTCAGAAACAAATTACTAATTTTAAATCGGTTTTCAGATTTTAAAAGATTGTTACTTTCAGTGGTAGGCCTATGATCTAAACCAACGCGCTTCAGAGTATACAGAATGGGAAAGAAAGGCGTGCAAAAAATTTCAAGTAAATGACATTTTGTTAGTAAAGTTTCTTCGCGTTAATAATATAATATTATCAATATCTCGGGACGCTTTCGGAATTTTTTTGCTTTATGTCCCAAGGGCAAGAACTGTATTATTTTTTTTTTAAACGACACCTAATTCGGATACCACCAAAGACACCAGCCCGTTGGTACCTGTTTACGTAGTTTTCTCTCCAATAAATTTATTTGGTTTATGCCTTAGAAATGACGACTTTCTTTCCCACCCTGTATACGTGGTAGCGTCTTATCACACTATTAATCTGCAAGAAACCGTCTTTCAAATTCCGAAAATCGTTTTAAAATCCGTAATGTTTTTTTTTCCTATAACTGCAGCCCTCTAATTAAGATGTTACAAAAAAAAACCTATGCCGGGCACAAGTCTTTTGTCCCAATTTAAAGATATTCAGTGACAGTGGAACGGTGATGAACTGAATCGAAATTAGTCATTATTTTAAAATTACACTTTACTTGTTTTTCGTTTTCGATATTTTTGGATTTAATAAAGTTGTTATTAATTACTTATGCGTTTTTATACCTTATACAAGGTCGGTCTGGAATGGGCATTTTTTAATTAATGTTTAAATAAAATTTTTGTCTTGGGGAAAATGTCGCTTGTCCGTCCGATAATAAAAAAAGGCCCTTATTGCTGCGTTCCACCCTCCCTAGGTGTAAAAATTAGTATTTAAGATGTATTTTCAACCTTTATTCTCACGTGACTTTTAACTCGAAACCCTTTTTTTCACCTTCCCCTATGACTTATCCCAAAAAAACTATAAAGGGGTGTTTTTTGGCCAACATTTTAATCACTTTGTCGCATTAATCGCAAGTAAATACCTAAATAGCAGTTTTTTCTCACTTTTCCTACACCTGTGGCACCTTGAAAGTCTAAAAAAATGAAAAGATTTTTCAAATCCAAACATAACCTTTAAAAATCGGCTATTACTCGCGTCTATTTCCCAACCTATTGCAGGCACACTGTGCGCATGGCAGTCGAATAACTTGATGGCGGGATATTTAAAATATAGGTAGAAATGAGTTTAATTATGTTTTGGTTTTTTTTAAGCCACGGTGTGAGTCATAGTGGAGGTTCTGGTCCCAATTAAGTTTCTTTTACAAAAATATTTTTGTTATTCGCACTTTACCAGTTTGTTAATTTATGGGCCATAATTATAAAATAGAGTGGGAGAAACAATATAGAGGTTATGTTGGTCCATATTTCTACATTATTTTCTTTAATGGAGCAAATATATTTTTGTACTACATACAATTCATCTCACAGTCTATGCATATACAGGGTGTCCCACTTATAATGGAAACAAGCTTATATTTCTGGTATTTCTCAATTGATTTTTTTAAGTTTTGGTGTGTTTATATATGATCATAGGGCGCACTTTCGTAATGCTTAAGATTTGAGTTAACTCATTGGCGTACGGTTTTATAGGGGTTTTAAAGTAATATTTTAAAGAGTAAAGTACCTTTAGCGATTATTTTATTTCAAAACCAATAACAGAAATCGATTGGGCATCGCTTAAAACCATCAAATACAAAATTTCAATAAATTTCCATAACCAGCGGCGTACGTTATTTTAATTTTTTGTTAAAAATATGTACATCCAAATAAGCGCGCTAAGGAACAAGTTAATTAGCAAAACATTTGATTGTTTAACGGCTTCATCTAAAAAAATATATAATACGGTAAAAGCAGTGGCGTACTGTATTTGCTGCTGTAAAATTAAATTTATAATATGAACAATTACAAAATAATCAAACGTACGCGTAAGTCCAATAAAATGCAACTGACAAAAAAATCTAATAACTTAGTTGGCCATGTAAATATAACAAAATTATTATTTGAAAACAACAACAATATGACAAGTGTACAACTCTGAATCAATACCTCATAACATACTAAAAATCAATATCTTCAACCAAGCCACCATTATTTCTAATGCATTTTTCATAAATTTTTCTAACTCTTAAACAAACTTTGCGAACTTCTTGACGAGAAATGTCTGCACATGCTTGTCTTATACGATTCTTTAAATCTTCTAAAGTCACTGGATGAGTTTTATACACTTTATTTTTTATAGCACCCCATAGATAAAAATCTAGCGGGGTCAAGTCTGGAGACCAGGAGGCCAAGCTACAAAAGGACTGTTGCGACCAATCCATTTATTTTCAAAATTTTGATTGAGCCATTCTCTTACAGCTGCAAAATTATGAATTGGAGCGCCATCTAACTGAATACACAAATTCTCCCTATAGTCCAGCGGCAAACCGTGAATAGCATCCCAAAAATAATGTTGCAAGAAGTCCAGAAATCTCACACCATTTAAAGTTGTATTAAAAAAGAAGGGACCAATAATACGATCTTTCAAAATACCACACCACACATTTATACGTGCAGAGTATTGACTTTTGCAATTAATATACCAATGTGGATTTTCCTCACTCCAAAATCGAATATTTTGAGAAGATACGGTCCCGTTTGTAGAAAATGTTGCTTCATCAGTAAACAAAATATTGCCAAAAATACCATTATCTTCATAAAATTTTGCCTGCACGGTAAGGCAGTACTCCATTCTTCTGTCGTCATCACCTGGTTGCAACGTGTGTAAAAATTTTAGTTTAAATGGTTTAATACCATTTCTTTTTAAACATCTTGATACAGAACTTTTCCGCGTAATGTCAAAGCTTCTTAAGCTTGATTTCGGATTTACGCGGTAATGATTTAAAATTCTTTCATCCTGTGGATGATTTCTTAGGCGTTTTACTTTTTTTTGCACTACCGAACCGCGTTGGTTAAACATTTGATTGACTTTAGAAACTGTACTATGTGATAAAAGACGATTTGGGTGTCTTCGATTAAATTCTTGAGGGGCCTCTCTACAATTTCGATTATTATCTCCTACTAGTCTCACTATTTCTACTTTTTCAGCCAAACTCAAACGCATATTTGTTATTTTGAATAATTAGATACAGCAAAAATTATAACACTTTAACTTAGACATAAAAATGATTTGCTCGTTGACGTCTAAACTCATAATTTGTTTACATGGCCAACCCAACTGCTTTAAATTTTCTTTTATATAATAATAATTTTGTTATATTTACATGGCCAACTAAGTTATTAGATTTTTTTGTCAGTTGCATTTTATTGGACTTACGCGTACGTTTGATTATTTTGTAATTGTTCATATTATAAATTTAATTTTACAGCAGAAAATACAGTACGCCACTGCTTTTACCGTATGATATATTTTTAGATAAAGCCGTTAAACAATCAAATGTTTTGCTAATTAACTTGTTCCTTAGCGCGCTTATTTGGATGTACATATTTTTAACAAAAAATTAAAATAAAAATGGTCATACGTACGCCGCTGGTTATGGAAATTTATTGAAATTTTGTATTTGGTAGTTTTAAGCGATGCCCAATCGATTTCTGTTATTGGTTTTGAAATAAAATAATCGCTAAAGGTACTTTACTCTTTAAAATATTACTTTAAAACCCCTATAAAACCGTACGCCAATGAGTTAACTCAAATCTTAAGCATTACGAAAGTGCGCCCTATGATCATATATAAACACACCAAAACTTAAAAAAATCAATTGAGAAATAACAGAAATATAAGCTTGTTTCCATTATAAGTGGGACACCCTGTATACATTTTTTTACAGTTAAAAAATTAGAGGTTAGGTTTTTACTCTACAGGTGCTTTACGGCCTCAAAAAATAACAAAATTTATAGATTAGCCTGCCCCTCCATTATAATGATGGCCCATAAATAAACAAACCGGCAAGCTAGGAATAACAACAATATTCAATAGATTAATTTAATAGATTAGAACCTAAACTCTGACTCACACCGTGACGTAATAAAACATTAAAAAATAATTAAACCCATTTCTACATATATTTTAAACATCCCGCCATCAGGTTATTCGACTCATCGACTGACATGCGCACAGTGTGCCTGCAATAGGTTGGGAAATAGATGCGAGTTTCCAATTTGATCCCTTGATAAGGCCCGCGTTACACTAATTTTTAAAAGAAAGTAATATAAAAAAAAGGTACTAGAATAACAAGGATGCCCAGTAACTCCATTTTAAGTAGGTATAGGCCCAAAATATCCAGAAAATCACAGAGCTTTTGTAGAAGAAATTAGTTAGAAGTAGAATTTAACCGGGAGCGGATTAGTTTTGAGTTAGTGTTTTTTTGTATTTGATAGTGTTTTTATTTTACAGTATTTGTTTAAAATTCAATTTTTCCAATTAGTTTTTAGGGTACATACTGTTAGGTTATAAAAATTAAAATATTAAGAACTCTGTTCTCATACCATAAAATAAATATTATCCTCAGTTATAAAATGTAACTGCCTTCGGCAGAGGATTTTTATTGGTTTATTGTAGGTCGGGTTTCCCCAAGAAACAGAGGGTCAGTCATAATAGGCAGGTACAAGAAGCAGTGACAAAAATTCACCCAAATGGTCGGAGAGTGCAACTTCTTCCTTCGCAAAACACGGTCGATGTTTAATTATTATAAGAAGAGCGCACAGCTTTCGGTTTCACCCTGTACTACGGGTTATATTTTTCTGTTGTACTCACTGTACAATTTAAGCCGCTAATTTTTTTACGGTCATTTTCGGCAGATACTCTGGTGACCTAACACTATAATATAGTCAGTTTTAGTGTATTATATTGTGTGCCTATCTGTCATTTATCATCGTATTTCATGTTAAAATGTTGTAAATATATGGTTATATTCCTGTTACCAAAATAAAGTGTTGTTCACCACCCCAGAACCTATGGAGATACAATTATTTGCAACGAAGTAGTTGCTGGTCCTTATTTACTATCAAAGAATGCTGTTGGGAATCCACAACAGAAGGTATAGGCCCAAAATATCCAGAAAATCACAGAGCTTATGTAGAAGAAATTAGTATGTAGAAGTAGAATTTAACCGGGAGCGGATTAGTTTTGAGTTAGTGTTTTTTTGTATGTTATAGTATTTTAATTTTTAGAAGTATATTCGGACAATGTATTGTGGTCTGCGTGACGGTGAAACTTAAAATCTTAATTTTATTCAAAAACAATCGAGTGCGATTATTTTCTAAAAAAAATTAAAACAACGGACAAAAAGTTTTTACGAAAACCATGATTTGGCTACTTATGTTCATGCGGCTCGTGAGTCGAATTCGCGAGCCATGGGTACAGTACTACCTGTACCGGTTGGCTTTGTACCATTTGTGGTGGTCCAGGGGGCTGTACGAAGAGGTGCACCCCCCATCCGGTGCTGCTTCCTATGCGGACCATGCTTTGCCTGTGGAGGGATCTAATCCACGCGGAGTATCAGGAGATACGGGTCAAGTTGGCGGTTTTTCTAAAAAGGGTATATCTACCCCTAGACCTGTGCAAGGAACCCGAAAGAGGCCTTTTCCAGCCGGCCGACTTCTGGAAGGTCTGGAAGCGATTGGGACTGGTGGGATACGACTGTGAGGTGTGTCGCCTCGCGATGCTGGTCGATCCCCCGGGACCAACAACCAATCCGACCTTGTGTTCAAAGAAGGAAAACTCGCAGGCCAGTGCCACTAAGAAATAATTTAGGAAATCCAGTGGCAGGACCATCTAGACCCCTGATATTCCTCCCCTCCCGTGAATACTCTAGCCCCTCCTCAGATGCCACCGCCACTACCACCATTGACGCCAGCTCCCAATATGATGCTTCCCCCACGACCCCCAGGCCCAGGTCCGCCAGGTATCTCCTGGACTTTCTCCCCTCGTTTAAATGCAGGGACTTCAACCTCTACCAAAGGGGGCCTTCCAGGTACGCCCCTGTGCCGTTGCCACAACAATTGAGGCCTCAGAGAGAGGTGTTTTATCGAGGAGCTGATCCCTGGGCGGCTCCGCATGATCATCCGGAGAGACCCGTCCGAACTCGACGAGTGGTATCATACAGGGACAGAGTGAGTGAATAACTAACTAATTTCCCATCAAAACATTTACTTTAGTATAGTTTTGTGGTATATTTTTGTAAATTTTTACAAATTTTTTCATTTAGTACGTTTATTAAAGTGTAAGTTAGTGTTTTAATTTAATTTAAAAAAAACATTTGTAAATACATTTTTATATGTCATATAGGAACGGGAACAACTAGTGTTCCCCCCAAAAAAAGTATAAAATAAACAAGAAAAATTTGCATGATCAAAAAAACATATATTTACAAAAATATGTTAAAATTTTATTTAGAACTATTTATTAGGTTTGCCTGTGACTAACAGCGGCGGCGCCAGGGCCCACCCTAGAAACATGAGTGCCCACCCTGGTGCCCCCGCCAAATTCATGGATCCGGTTTTGTAAAGGACTTGGCTATAAAAGTTTTGATGAGTGATTGTATGGTGTTGAAGAGATCGATGACTTTTTTGTTTTTGACATCACTTACAAGAGGGAGGTTTTATTTGTCGCTGCCTATAGCGTTCTAGAGCGTCGGGAGGATTTTTTTCTGGACACTTTTTTTTGAACCTTTTTTTTTCTGGACACTTTTTTCGGAACACTTTTTTTCTGAACACGCCGCCACTGGTGACTAATATTCATAACACGTTAAGTTAAGTATTTAGTTAGGTTAAGAGAAAAGAAAAGGCAAATTAGCATTTTCAAAACAAAAAAGGGATATAAGTAGAAGTTTTAAGTTGTTTCTAATTTTATCCAAAAGATAAATTTGGCGTATTTATGGGAAAAGAAAAAGTTACTTAATATTTCACTAACTAATGTTATTCCTTTAGTTAGTTATGATAGACTGAAAAAGGTATCACTCATAAGGTGTATTCCGTGACTTTATAGTATAGAAAATTTTCATATACGATTAATTCGCACTAACATACCATAATTTTTTTTAAGTTAGTTTACTTAGTAGAATCTGACAATATTTTATCATGTTGGGTTTCTTATCTCGCAGAAAAATTTTAAAATAATAGGGTACATAATATTTTTGCACTCTTATCAGTTGTGTGAATTATTTTATAAACTAAAATTCCATGTTACAACCAAGGGCGTAGATATTAAAGTCAAACGAAAATCCCAGTCGAAGCCTTATTTTCAAAAATAATGTAGCATTAACACAAACAAAAATTTTAAGATTTTTTATTTAAATTGCTCATAATTCCAAAACGACTAAAAATGTGAATTGTAACATATTAGGCATTTAGATAGGAAATTTAATTCTCTACACATTAGTAAGCTAAAAAATAGGGTGTTCCATTTGCAAAAATGGACTTATGCACATTTATTTAAATGGAAACATTGGCACAATTTTAAGAACTCCCTGTATAAAAAACGTGAAACCTAAGAAATGTAAACTAAAGATCGATATATTACTTGAAAGCTTACAAAATTTTAAATGTTTACCTTTATTAGTTTCAGAGTTACTAAACTTTCTTTTCGGAGCGTTTTTACACCAAAAAATCCTTTTATAATTCATATCTCAAAACCGGTTAGAGATAGGAATAGATTATTATTAACAAAAGTTATTTAGATCTTAATAAGGTAATCAAAAATGCTAAAATATACAGGGTGTTCCATTTGAAATAGCAAAGTTGGCATTAATTTCCGGTATAACCGGAAGCAATAAAAACGTCAAAATATGTTTTAAAAGCTCAAAGGCAATTATGCCTGCTATCAAATTTTTAGACAGATAAGTTTACTCGTTTCCGAGATTTTCTAATAGGCCACTCAACGTGAATCACCCTGTAGATAGATAGATAGAAACGTCTTTATTTTTTAACTCGGCGAAGAGCAGCATTGCTGTTTACTTAACCGAGCATATACAATACAAAAATATATATTTACATATCAATACTTAAAAGAGAGAAAAAAGAAAGCATTAGTAGTAGTAGTAGTATTATAATATATAATTATTGTTATTATAATAATATAATGAATTAACTAAAATAAACAGTTATTGCCGGCATTTTATTTAAAATATCAAACTTTTAATATTTACTAAGCAAATATAGTTTAAACTTATTTTTAAAAGACAAATAACTGATATTTGTAAAGTTGTTTCGAATTTCCGAATTAAATAATTTGGGAATCAAATAAGAAAAGCAACGTTCGTAAAGGGCTGTACGGTGACGTGATATATTAAGTAGGTCATTGTGGCGAGTATCGCGATTGTGGGTTGTAGAGCGAAATGACAGCTTCTCTCGCAGATATTGTGATTAAAATTTAAAACTTCCTTTTACCTACCTTTCCTTAACTCAAAATTTTAGATGTGATTATGCTAAAAGGAAAACTTCTTTAAAGGACGTAGGAATTTATTTAGACCAAAATTTTACATAGAAACAGCATGTTACTTATTTTACAAGCAAATTAAAATTATTTGAAAATATAAATATTTTAACTCCGAGTACTTTAAAGATGATATACAAGTAGAATTAATATAATAAATGATGGCATTGTTTGGGAACGTTAACAATAATAATAAGAAATATCTTTATTTAAAATAATTATAAAAATAGACAATAGAAATGAATATTTAATGGTTCACTCTAAAAGTTGATATACTTAACACGAACAAGCTAAGTAGGTATACTTACATTGCGAAAATGGAAATTGGAAAACGACACACTGTCCAATATTTTTTGTATTGAAAAGAGCTTAAAATATTTTTACCCGTGTCTGAGTATTCGTTAAAAAAAATTGTTCTCAATTTATTTTGCATAAAAGTTTTATTTAGGTTGTTGTTAGTATTAAATATTTCAACAATTTAACCCAAAAAAATTAATTTATTCTAGATTTTTAACAAAATGTTGTATACCGCAAATCCCGTGGAACCTTCTATGAAAAAATGTGATCCTTTATAAAAAAAAGTAGGGTAACAGTTAGGGTTACCATCCGTCCTCTTTTCCCCGGACACTGTCCTCTTTTTTGAGCGTCCGGGGGAAGTCCGGGGAAATTTTTACAAGCGTCCGGGATTAATATAATTTACAAAATTTCCACACAATTCATGTTAACCAAAAATCATCGACATAAAACCATCTCGATCACTGTAAAACATTATTAATAAACATTTTTACCAAAATTATAAATTAGACGGGCGGGGTCATTTCCAACAATTTTTATAAAACAAAATGTTTCATTATCAATGTTAGGTAATAATAATAAATAGTCGAGCTAATTTAATTTAATTATTTTAATTAAGAACGGTGTGCCTGAGGAGAAAAACGCAAGAGACCATTTTTATGCAGAATTGACTAATACAGGTTAATCCGAAATAATATCCACATAGAAAAATATCAGTGGCGTCCCACTTTTTTTCTAAAAAATATATAACCGCTTCTTCATTTAAAGTTTTAAAAATTATTTTATTGGCGATAACGCTGAAACGAACGGAGATATCGAGCTGCGGTTTAAATATTTTTCCTAGCAAATTTCATCTACTTTTCGATTATGGTATAATTATACCCTATGATTTATTTTTTCGGAGTAAAATCAAAATATGTGTTATTACAAATTGCGCTCTAGCATTTTTTTGAGAACTATTATAGACAACTAAATACGAGTGGTAAAAGTGCATACATTTCTCTTCCAAACAGGCTTTAGTTTGCTAAAATCGGATAAGCCGTTTATAAGTTACAGCGATTTAAATGATTACACTTTCAACAGCTTTCCCCCTCTTATTAAAGTCGGTACGCCAATGAGCATAAGACCAAAATGATGCAGAATTGTCCAAGCTTTTTAACGATGTTACCAAAGATATTTCTTAATGTGGAATTTTCGGAGATATGTAAAATTTTAAAATTTACTTTTCAATTACGCCCTCTTGCGGCAAAATGCGGAACTTAAAAATTATTTCCAGGAGTTTCTCATGGCCACTTTGGTTATCATTTTTTTCCGCCCAGTAGTTTCCGAGATATAGCCGGCTACCTTTCTTATTGAATCACCCGGTACATATACAAAAATTTTGTTTTTTATAAATATATATTTTGTGAGTGCAGTTGTTTGCTCGGTTGTTTGTTAATTTTATTTATAATTTAATATATTATGTTTTTGAGTTAATGTGTTGTTATGCATATTTTTCACAAAAACTTAAAATTTACTAAAAAAATATGTTTGAAAATATTTTGTATCAATATTTTACTTTATTTTACATGTCCGGGGCTTCAGGCGAAATGTCCGGGGATTTAGCGATTCAGGTTATAGTTTCGTAAATTCGAAGATGGCAACCTTAGTAACGGTGAACCTAACTTAATAACGAATGAACAAGCAGTGACCCACTTTACAGTTGATCTTTTCGAAAATAAAGTTTCTTAAAAAATATATTTGTAAATAAGGAACATCATGCCTTCCATAACTTCAGAAACGAGTAGAAAGTAAAATTACCTAGTCGGTAAAAAAATTCAGCTCCGGATCTACGATTTTTTCGAACCGGGGCAAAACCTTGATAGTGGCGCCCCCTCCCTTTAGTGTTTGAGAAAAATTGTTAAAACTGCCAATGAGTAGCATTTTTGTAACCATTTGTTAAAATAATAATCCTTTAATAAACCTAATTTTTTTATTATCTAATAACTAATAACTTTTATTTGTGACATAAAACAGAAACACAGTAAAAATATACAACCGAGGAAGACTACAACTTTACACGGCGTACGCGTTCTAAAATTTACTTGATCTGTTAAGATGCGTTTATAAATCACGTAGTATATGTTAAAAAACTAACTGGGCGTATGGAAATAGAAAAGTTTGTTTTTCAAACATATTATATTAAGATTCGATTACTTGATAAAAACCTATGAGATTGTAGAAAAAGAGGCTTCATTTGTTCGATATTTCGAATTCTTGGCTCAAGGATTTGGCGCCCCCACGAAACTGCCGCACGGGGCAAGTGCCCCGGTTTGCCCCCCCTTAGATCCGGGGCTGAAAAATTTACAGAACAACAAAAAAAAGGATATATTTATATACGGGTCCTGCACCTCACCTCCCGTCATCTATAGCTCACTTATTAATTAAGTTAGGATTTTAATATTTTTAATTATTTTAATAACTTAACCTGTATCCTAGCGCGCATTTCAGGAAAATATTTTTCTTTATACAGGGTGTTCCAAAAAAGTGTGATGTCACAAGAAACTATTTTTTTAGATTAGGTACATGCTATTTATATTCTGACTTATGTGGATGCCTCTTATAGTTGCCTTCATTTCCCTAAAATTTTAATGAAATCGGTTTACTATTATACGCGACAAAAAAATCAGTTTTGCACACTGGTCTTAAAAATTAATAGAATATAAAAATTACTCGTTAATAAAATTATATAAAGGTACTTAATAAATAAAGTCGAACAGTCTCGTTAACCAAGTTTGATTAATACGAATTGTACAGGGTGTCCAAAGTTTAGTGTCAAACATTGCAAACTTTAAATCAATTTATTTTTCTTATTTCAAATTGGAACCCCTCTATATTATTATGTCATTCGATGCAGAATTAAAAATCAAACATTTGTTTTAATAACAACCCTATCGCAATTTCTAATGCATTAAGACATATTTGCAGAAAACTCATTTTATCAACTATTCCACCAGTCATTATTATAAATAAATATCGAAGGTGGCTTTGCAAAACAATTTATTGGTATTAAAGTTTATTAAAATGACAAAAGCCCATTTTGACTTTAGTTATTATATACTTTTAAATATTGTTAGATTATTATTAATTATTTAAACTATATTATTTTTTGTGATGGACTACAACCAAGAGCTCGTAGATATTAGTTTTATGTTAGAAACATGCAAAAAAAATTCTTTTTTGTCACTTAATAAACGTTAATACCAATAAATTGTTTTTCGAAGCCACCTTTGATATTTATTTATAATAGTGACTTGGAATAGCTGATAAAATGAGTTTTCTGCTAATAAGTTATGATGCGTTAGAAATTGCGATAAGGTTGTAATTAGGATAAATGTTTGATTTTTAATTCTGCATCGAATGACAATAATATACAGGGGTTCCAATTTGAAATAAGAAAAATAAATTGATATAATGTTTACAAAGTTTGACACTAAACTTTGGACACCCTGCACAATTCGTATTAATCAAACTTGGTTAACGAGACTGTTCGACCTTATTTATTTGTTTGTATAATTTTAATAACGAGGCATTATTTTTATTTTCTATTAATTGTTAAAACAAGTGGTACAAATCTGATTTTTCTTAGTGTTAGTATTTTTTTCGCCTATAATACTGAACCGATTTCATTAACATTTTAGGGATATGAAGGCAACTATAAGAGGCATCCAAATAAGTAAGAATATTTATGGCATGTAATTTAAAAAAATAGATCCTTATGACGTCACACTTTTTTGGAACACCCTGTATAAATAAAAATATTTTCTTGAAATGCGGCCTAGGATACAGGTAAAGTCTACAAAATATCAAAATATTAACTTAATTAATAAGTGAGCTATGGAAGAAGGGAGGTGAGAAGCAGGACTCTGTATATTTAAGTCTTTGAGTTGGTTAATAGATACCTAAGTCTCTTCTAAAAAAAATAGTTTTTTTTTTGGAAAATAATGTATTTATTATAAATACTTATGATAACATTTTTGTACTTAATCTATAATACTTATGATAGGAGTTGAGCAGAAATTACCGTTACCCTAAAGTTCCGTATTTTACTTTACAAAAACGAGAGTAAAATGTCGTTCGCATAATTTCTGCAATTTAACCTTAAAAAACATGTTACTATGTGACGAACACTATTTATAAGTAATTTACATATCACATAATGGGAAGCCTTCAAGATTTATAATTGCACATACATGTTTTTAATTTAAAAAAATAAAAACGTCTAAACCTAATTAAAAAAACAATGTTTGAAATTAAAATAACGCTTCTTGGCTTAATGACAAAATCCCGCAAGACGAACATGGGAAGGAATTAAAGAAACGAAAATAAGAGATTCACAAGAAAGTATGACATTAATTTAAATCTGAACTTTGTATATTGGCTAATTTTTTGCTAGGATATACTATTATCGTTCGGGTTGTTTTAACTTTTACTCTATGTCTACTACTACTACTATTGCTTGTTACATGTTCACAATTTTAATATTTTATTTTTTCCAAAAAATGTCCAAATATCCGTGTTTGGGTAGCAATTATTAAGTACTTACAGTTTTAGGTGTATATAAATTTATATTAAATTTGAATATATTTTTTTTGCCGCCCTTATGCTATATTTTAAGAATTTTCTTTACTGTGCAGAATGTTAGCCTACAAAAAGAGCTATGAAGAGCAATTTTTTTACGAAATCTACTTCAGATGAGAATGAAGAGAGATAATGTTAATTATCATCTCAACAAGTTCATTGATTTTTTGTAATGAATTTGGAGATTTTTATACGGTCGACTTCTTTTCTGTAAAAGTCACTACATATTTTCTGGAAAATCATACACATACTTAGCCGGGTCAGACCGGCCTAGCAGCAATGCTAAACAGTCTTGGCGGTGGTGATTCACCCGGTGTAGACTTGGCTGCTGTTGTGAACATTGCCGGAAAGTCTCATTTCATATAACTTATGTTTTTTTATTAAGTCGCAACAAAAAAAAGGAAGCTCAACATAAAAAAAATAATATAGTGTATGAAGGAAAACTTAAATCTCTTACAATTTCCACTCGACGTTGCCACAAAGACTTAGAATTCTGTAATTCCTGGTACTTGGCATAGTTTGAGGGAAAATGATTATGATTTTCTTTAAAAATAATGTGTATATTAGCATCGTTTTTCCTACGTTTAGGGACATTGGGCCGCGTTTTTATCTTTCTAGAGATTTGAAATGTATTTTTCTCTCTGGAAAGGAACGCGCAGTACTGAGTACTTATAACGTTATTGACCAATGTGGTCTCACATTTAAAATGTTCATACCAAGAACTTTGTCCTTAAATATTTAATATGCAAATATTAGTTAAAATTTAGCGATATCAAAAAAATTGATTTTGTTCTAATCAATTAGCTCAAGTGCATGTGCAAATAGAGTACCTTAATGTGAAGTTGTAACATGAAAATAGTACTTCGTTAGGTAAATAGAAGATTCACGTTCAATTTAAAACAAATATTTTGAACTTTTATACAGCTTTGTTAACTATAAAGCATGAATTGTTAAATATTTACCTGGCAAACAACATTTCTACAATGAATTGCAAAACTCACCGATCGACGAGAAATTATCAATGTTTTAGCCTTAAATTATTGAAATAATAGTTAGTAGTAGGGGAGATAGAGGCGTCCAAACTGTATTGCAAAAGAAGAAATATGAGGCCATTTTACTGGTCTGTTTTGGCCCAGAAAATTAAAAAATAGCCACTTCTAGTTGATAAAAAATTCAAATTTTTCCACAACTTTTTTATTTCTGCAAATATTTCCGTTATTTTAAACTTAAGAGCAAAATTTACATAAATACATTACACGACACTCGGTGTGATCTTACGAAAAATGTTGATAACTGTGACCTCCGGTCACGTCATTGCGGTATTTTGTCATTAGCCTTTTACACACATAACAAACGAAAAATATATAACATATACTTAGTCATAATAATCTAGGCTACGTCGCCGTATAAACCAACGTATGACTGTGAACTCCGGCCATGTCATTGCGGTATTTTGTCATTAGCCTTTTACATACATAACAAACGAAAAATGAATAACATATACTTAGTCATAATAATCTAGGCTACGTCGCCAGTATAAACCAACGTATGACTGTGACCTCCGGCCATGTCATTGCGGTATTTTGTCATTAGCCTATTACACACATAACAAACGAAAAATATATAACATATACTTAGTCAAATCAATCTAGGCTACGTCGCCAGTATAAAGCAACGTAGATCGGGAGATATTCGGCCATATCATTTTTCCTGTAAGAAGTTCCTCCGTGACAGATCACTGTATCAAATTCGTCAGAATTCGGGTATTCTTCGCCCTTCTTGACACAAACGGATTTGTTGACAATGACATCCACCATAAACATGGCTCTGATTGGCGCGGTTTTGTAGGAACTGTGTCTAAAGGCAGTATCGGGTCGCGTTGAAAAGTATACCCCCCGACCACCGAATTGAAATCTTCTTCCTAAAGAGCATAAAACCATTTTATTTTTGGAGTAAAAAAAATATGATAGGTTATGGTTCACCCTATTAGGGCTTTTTTAAGAGTACCGTTACAATCTCAGTCCAATTATCCTAGACAATTTTTTTTATTCATAAAGAATTGTGTTGATATTGTGCGTGCATAGTTAAAGCCAGATTTGCGGAACAAGTAGGTCTTCCCCCCCTTAAAAGGGTGTTTCGATCGGGGCGCACGGGTAAGGGGATGAAATGGAGGAGATACTACGCAAAAATACCAGACTCGATGTTGTCATGTAAACAAACTTGGAAAATATTTTTTTTTTGCCATAACCGATACCTTAAGCTATGATACCTTCAGATTCAATGAACATTTTTTTGTATATTCCAGTCCCTTTTCTTGCTAAAAACTCGCTAAGAACCTAGCCGTAAATTAAAAATGGATTTTATTCATAGGATGATGTTCTCGTGCTTAGATATGGTATAAATAAATTCAAAGTTAAGTTTCTTTTCAGTTATAATGTTAATGCTAATATTTGTTGTTACATCGTCAAAAGTTGTGCGCCGTTACAGAATGTTACTTATATTTTTCTAGAAAACTAACTAAGTCGTGACCGGAACTATAAGAATTATTGCTATTTAACATACCTAGGCGTTCATCAAAATTATTCTGGCATATCGAATAAAGATTGGCAGACTTCGTATCGTGGAATAAATAAAACCTATCTGGATGTTTTCCTTCTTTTTCCAAATTCGAAAGTTTTTGGGCAAACTGGGTTTCCAAATTTCGATTCTCGATCCTGAACAGACTGAAGAATGGATGGTAGTAACTGCCAGAAAAATAATTACACAGTCGAGTGTATTCCACAGAAGATAATGGCACCCTTGTAAGGACGAACTCCCTAAAAAAAAATGCTCTTATCATATATTGGATGCGCTAGTAAAATTTATTCTAACTGAACGTAAAATGTAATAAATATTACGTTAACACGTTAAAAAGTTATGGGGAAAAGTACCCACGCGATACAAAATTTGTTTCAAACATCTTATTCCCAATAACGAGTATACCGTGTGTAACAGGATCATGGTACACCCCTGTATCTCCGTTAGTTTTAAAGGTAATTGGTTGAAACTTAGGATATCCCATATACATAATAAGCGGCATTTTTTACCTACAAATGATTTTTTTTCACTTCCGGTTTCGCCGGAAGTGACACCAACTTTCGATTTTTAAATGGAACACCCTGTATATTATTACATTTTTGAATTCTGCATAATTTTCTGAATCCAATGATACTACAAAAGTGATATTCAAAAATATTTATTATTTAATTTTTAATTTTCCATTTAAGTGTGCCATGACGGTTCCGATTTATTCCAATTGATCTGTCTAATGCTAGAAAAATCTAAGTCCCGTCAAAAATACTAAATTGCGTTTTTTATAAGCAAATAAAATTCATCGTAATCGTTTTTGGGGTAAAACTCAATTTTTCCAAATGGAACCATATTGGTACCGTGGTACCATTTCTTAGTACTATTAATAAGGAATTTATTCATTCCTGGTAATAACATGTGCAATAAATACAATCAAAATTACAGCTAAAAGAAAATACAATTATTTTGTTCTAATTTAATGCTAAGAAATTACTGAAGTGACTTTGGAATACAAAAAATGAACACAAACTATTACATAAATAATTAACATGTCCACTTTTTCATCTCTTGTATAAATGTGCGGCATTTTGAACAAAAATAACAACAAATGTAAAGACTTTTCCAATACACAATAAAAACACCGATAAATCACCGAATACTTATTTGACAATCTGAATAATTTCATTGTTTTCAAAGCCTCCTTAGTAATTTCTTAGCATTAAATTAGAGCAAAATAATTGTATTTTCTTTTAGCTGTAATTTTGATTGTATTTATTGCACATGTTATTACCAGGTATGAGTAAATTCCTTATTAATAGTACTAAGAAATGGTACCATGGTACCAATATGGTTCCATTTGGAAAAATTGAGTTTTACCCCAAAAACGATTACGAGGAATTTTATTTGCTTATAAAAAACGCAATTTAGTATTTTTGACGGGACTTAGATTTTTCTAGCATTAGACAGATCAATTGGAATAAATCGGAACCGTCATGGCACACTTAAATGGAAAATTAAAAATTAAATAATAAATATTTTTTACGCTTGAAATGTCACTTTTGTAGTATCATTGGATTCAGAAAATTATGCAGAATTCAAAAATGTAATAATATACAGGGTGTTCCATTTAAAAATGGAAAATTAGTGTCACTTCCGGCGAAACCGGAAGTGAAAAAAAAATCATTTGTATGTTAAAAAATGCCGCTTATTATGTATATGGGCTATCCCAAGTTTCAATCAATTACCTTTAAAACTAACGGAGATACGGGGGTGTACCATGATCCTGTTACACACGGTATAGAGGAGAAAGAATGGAAAAATCGGCCTACCTGAATTTTTATTCTGTAGGTAACATGGGTAAAATGATCAAAATATACCGTTGGCTTTTACTGCCATAAATTAACTACCTAATTGAACCCAATAATCCCATCATCTTTAAACTACAATGAATGAGCGCAGGGGTGGATTATTTTCCAATTCATTTTGGGAAAACATGGTTAAAATTACCTGTAACTTAAATAATTTTGAAATAAGAGAATAGGTATACACATAAAAACAAAATCCACCCCTGCGCCCATTCATTGTAGTTTAAAGATGTTGCCAGCAGTCAGGGACAATCTGTGATAATCAGGATTCTGCGCAATGAACTCAGCGAATTTATGGGTGTTTGGATTGGTTGAAAAACTGTCGGTAACTTATACATATACATACTTAATATCAGTTCAGACACAGTTGTAGTCGGTCAGTCGAAATTCTCCAGTAGTAAAAATCAAGTGCAGTTCAGTTCAGTATCAGTGAAAGTATTTAAAACATCACCAGTCTCAAGTCAACGAGCAAGATCCCCGAAGACAGCCAGGCGGCTGCTCTTCGGTGGCCTGAAAAATCATCAGCCTTCAGAAAAACAGTGATGAAGTAAAAAGCAATAGCTTCACCGACCGCAAAATGCCGAAAACAAAAATTTACAAAATCAATTTGCAGCCGCAGAACAACAAAATATTCTCCTGCAATCATCAATTCAAGATCTTTAAACACAAAATGCAACAATGGGAAAGCAAATCGAAGCCTTAACAGAACAAATTAACAAGCTCTTCACCCAAGTAAAAAAGCAAGAAAACATGATCTTAGAATCAGAAAAAAAACTCATAGAATTCGATGAAGACATCGAAGTCCTGAACACGCCAGCACAAAATCAAAAACCGAATCTTCCTGCAGCAAATAACCCAGCTATCATAAACTATTTGCAAAACAGGGACCAAGAAACATCCAAGAAAATCGAAAACAACATAGAAATCCAGACACAGTATCAATAAAATTGTCATCCACTCAACAAACAAATGGAAAAACATAGCCGAAACACTACAAGAAATGAACCTAGATTTCAGTGATGTAAAAACCGTACAAACTGGAATCTCAATCACGCCAAAAGATGCAGACACGCACTGATCGATCACGAAGCTCCTCACAGAAGGCAAATTTCAATATCACACATACTTGCTACCAGATCAGAAATTACTCAACGTAATCATCAGAGGAATAGACATGAACATACCAATCGAAGAAGTCAAAGACGAATTATTATCAATGAGATTCCACCCGCAAGAAATATACAGGATCAGAGATACGTATTTTTTTATGGCGGAGCCACCCAGGCTATTGCCATATATGTCAGATGTCAAAATATAGCAGTTACGACGCCATTTTGATTTTTTTTAAATGGCAACTCACATTTATAACTACACCAATGTATTGCATTTCGCGGTCCGATTTAAAAAATATATAGTTGTCAATATTTATTTCTAACCCTTACGGAAATACGATCGCATCACAAACTGCATCGTACGATTATGTCTTTGAAGTGGCTCACCCCACTAAAAAATAGGAGCTTTGTGATTAAAAACGCAATTTTTTTTTGGAATACGTAACTATAATTTTTTGACATCTGACATTATATGACAATAGCATAGGTGGCTCCGCCATAAAAAATTACGTATTTCCAAAAAAAATTGAGTTTTTAATGTTAAAGCTTCTGTTAATTCGATGATAACAAAATCACCAACTTCGAAGCCTCGTATCTCCGGAACGGCTGAAAATAAATATTGACAACTATACATTTTTAATATTGGAACAAGCGAATGCAGCTGTCATACTATAAAGTAGGGTTGCCATTTAAGAAAATCCAATATAGCGTGGTATCTGTCAAATTTGTAAACATATTTTTTTTGACATAAAATTTGGCTTCTTCATAAAAAGCTGTTAGGGAATACATAATTGTGTTTTTATTGTGGTCGATAGGAGAGTCGTCAATCGGGTGAGACACTTAAAATAATGTCCCTGTATGTATCCAACAAATAATATTTAATTAAATAATATTTGGTCAGCGTATTTATCAACCTTTGCATGAATTGGTTTCTGGGCAAGCAAAACTAAGGCAAAACAATAGCCTACTTCGTCAGGATTCAAATGTTAATTCAAATGTAATTAGCAGCCATCACTTTAGCTAAAACTGTTGTGAGCAAAATTTGTTTATCATTTTATTACTCGTAGGGTACATGGTGCCCATATTACATGTCGGATTTAGGGATCCTTCCTCCGAAGCAGGTAAACCCATAAATTTGGTGCCCATTTTACGCCCGCCGAGTTTCACAAACACACACAAATAATGAATATAAGGAAAATATGTTGACGCATGTGGACATGTTTCAATTCGTTACTACTAAGTAGCCATTGTGCTGAATATTTACAAGGTTTTCAGCAATGTTTTTAATTTCTTATATTTTATACATTAATGTCAAAAGAATTGTTTGTTATTGTTGTATCGGTAGGTAAAATATCATTGATTGTAAGTAATTTTGGGTAGTTTTTACACTTTTGTCTAATTTAAAAAATGAAACGGTTTGTCTAATTAAGAAGTAATACAGGAATTCAGTTATTGTTAAAATACATACCTGTTGCTCGACATGTTGCTGTTATTTGAACTGAAGCAATGGGACAGCTCACTACGGTGCATCTCATATTCGGAAACCTTAAAATATGAAACGTTTTTTTCATAAACACATACATTTTTTTAACATAAAGTTTTTCTGTTTATAAATTAAATATAATCATAGCAAATTTGTTAGTAATTATTAAGTATTATTTAAGATTATTTATCTTAATGTCCAGTTAATCTAGATTTAATTAATTTAAATTAGATTTAATATTTAAATAAATGAGATTTAAGACCAAAAAAGGCGGGTATCCTATAGTTCAGAGTTAACACACAAAAGCGTGCCACGATTCCACTCCGGGAATCTTTAACCTACCAATAATCCTTACAATTCAGTATTTAATTATTAAAAATATATAATTATCATATTAAATATAATTTTGAAGAAGTAGTCCATTCTTAAAGTGGAGTTAATTTATAGAAATAAATAAAAAAACATAAAGTCTTTCTCCACTGGTTTATTGGAAATAAAATTAGAAGGTGGTAGATATTCTACATGTTTCGGGTGTAGTAACACCCATCATCAGGAAATAAAAAGAAAAGAGAAAATATTCATAAGAGGAACAAACCTAAATGGTGAGTGGTAGTGAACCTCGATGGAGCTCTCATCGAGCCATGGAAGATCAAATATTGAGAAATGGGATAATGATTAGAAAAAATTTGATGTATTTAAGTCTTAACACTGACCATGGGCAACAGGTAACAGTGATTAAGAAGAGGCCCGTTTGGGCGAAGAGAAAAATTAAGAAAAGTAAAAAAGGGGATTCACAGATCAAGAACTTTCATCTTGGGAACCGTAGAGAGAAAGAAAAAATTATTTATTAAGCCCTCTTTAATTTATGGGAAAAAAAAAATTATTTTTAAAAAAATTAGAAGCGTAGAAGGCATAGAACTGATGTAAAATCTTAGTTCATAGTAGAAAAAAGAGTATTAAAAAATTAAATTTTGGGGAACAAGCCCGAAAGGACTGGAACCCCAGTGAGCGTTAATTTCAGCATAGCTGAATTAACCAATGAATTAAAACTTAAAACTTTTTTTAAAAAAAACTTTTAAAAAATCGAAAAAACTGGAGAATCGGAGATATTTTATTAGACCTTATTAAGCACGAGGTCGACAGCATAGCTGAAATTAACGCTCACTGGGGTTCCAGTCCTTTCGGGCTTGTTCCTCAAAATTTAATTTTTTAATCCTCTTTTTTCTACTATGAACTAAGATTTTACATCAGTTCTATGCCTCCTACGCTTCTAATTTTTTTTTCCCATAAATTAAGGAGGGCTTAATAAATAATTTTTTCTTTCTCTCTACGGTTCCCAAGATGAAAGTTCTTCACCTGTGAATCCCCTTTTTTACTTTTCTTAATTTTTCTCTTCGCCCAAACGGGCCTCTTCTTAATCACTGTTACCTGTTGCCCATGGTCAGTGTTAAGACTTAAATACATCAAATTTTTTCTAATCATTATCCCATTTCTCAATTTTTGATTTTCCATGGCTCGATGAGAGCTCCATCGAGGTTCATTACCACTCACCATTTAGGTTTGTTCCTCTTATGAAAGATTTTCTCTTTTCTTTTTATTTCCTGATGATGGGTGTTACTACACCCGAAACATGTAGAATATGTACCACCTTCTAATTTTATTTCCAATAAACCAGTGGAGAAAGACTTTATGTTTTTTTATTTATTTATATTAAATATAGTTTAAACATCTGGAGAGACCTACGATTTTTAATTACAACCTTAGAAAATAGGTTAGTTAAATATAAAATTGATTTCGAAGATTTTATTTCAATATCCCTGAAGATTAACTCCCTCTAAACGGAAATCTTGCGTATGCACCTGCTTTTACTAGACTTATCATTTACACATTAAAAATACAGGGTGTTTCATTAAGGTCGACGAGCGGCCATATCTCGGAAACTACCGGGCATAGAAATTCAGGAAAAAAAATTGATTAGTAAAGTGGCCATAAGAAAATCCTGGAAATGATTTTTAAGTTCCGCATTTTGCCGCAAGAGGGCGTAATTGAAAAGTAAATTTTAAAATTTTACATATCTCCGAAAATTCCACATTAAGGTATATCTTTGAAAACACCATTAAAAAGCTTGGACAATTATGCATCATTTTTGTCTTATGCTCATTGGCGTACCGACTTTAATAAGAGAGGGGGAAGCTGTTGAAAGTGTAATCATTTAAATCGCTGTAACCTATGAACGACTTTTCCGATTTTAGCAAACTAAATACTGTTTGGAAGAGAAATGTATGCACTTTTACCAATCGTATTTAGTTGCCCATAATAGTATTCAAAAAAATGCTAGAGGGCGCAATTTGCAATAAGATGCATAATTGTCCAAGCTTTTTAATGGTGTTATCAAAGATATACCTTAATGTGGAATTTTCGGAGATATGTAAACTTTTATAATTTACTTTCAATACGCCCTCTTGCGGCAAAATGCCGAACTTAAAAATCATTTCCAGGATTTTCTCATGGCCACTTTAGTTATCATTTTTTTCCTGAATTTCTATACCCAGTAGTTTCCGAGATATGGCCGCTCGTCGACCCTAATGAAACACCCTGTATATCAAAATTAAGAAATAGTCCATACTTAAAGTGAAGTTGGGAATTTAAATGGAAAGAATTAAGAAACTCTAACATCGGGTTGCATAAAGAAAAATCTTTCTCGGTTAGCTTAACCGCATATCAAAAAGACTGACAAGGCCTACTCCTTGTTTGCTCAAAATTGCCATAGATTTTGCAAAAGTTGACATCTGTCAGTGCTGTGAGCTGAGTCGTAAAATATAAGGTCATTTCGCGCAAATGCGAAGTTTGCGTTATCTGTTGCAAAACCGCGAGGTTGCAGGGTATAGTGACTAGTGGAGTATTAGCAATTAAACACGAATGTGGTAAAGAAATTATTTAATAATAAAAAGAACGGAACGAATTTACATGTACGGATACAATGAAAACTTAATAAGGACTAAACCATGCATATTCCCGTAAAAGGGACCAAAGCTGTGACCTAAAAGAATCGTCACATCTGGTTTACATAAAGAGCACCCTTAATGACCTGGGCCATGTGTTTTAGTTACTGCAGAACATCTGAATATTGAACTTTTAACACAGGCCCTGATTAAATTTTGTCTTTTTAATATGCGGTCAAGCTAATTGAGAATTATATTTCTTTGTGCAATCAGCTGTAAAGCCGCGTTCTCAGAGATACGTTCTGTCGCCGGCGACATCATCTCGACCAATCAGGACCGTTTACGTCATAACCGCTAATCCCCCACCACCGTGTCGCTGTCGTTTACGTGTCGACGGCTGTCGGCGCGACACTCATTGAAGAAGTGTGGATGTGTCGCCTGCGACAACCGTATAGCTCTGAGACAGCGGCTTAAGTCTTCATCCACTGATATATTCAGAAAATTTGATTAGATGTTAGAATCTTTACATGTCTCGAATGTATAAACATTCATCTTTAGGAGAATAACTTAAATGAAGGAAAGAAATGGTGTTTAAATTAGGCTGTGTTAAAAAGTTCTTTTTCTACTCCCCCATGGAAATTTGCTGTTTCCTTTACACTAAAGTGATAAGAAAAGTAGGCTATTCCAATTAACTGTGCGGGAATATATCATATCAATCCTAGATAGGTAATGAAACTGACCAATCACAGTAGTCAAGAAGCCAAATTGACATGTTGTTTTTAAAAGTACTGACCAATCACAGTATATTATTTTTGCTAAGGCTCCGCCTTCTTTTTCAAGATATTAAATTATATAATTTAAATGCATATGGTACAATTTGTTATTAATTTGTTCAATATAATAAAATCTAGACGCATTTATAATAGATTTATCAATAATGCAACCTGCTGAATGTGCATAGAAAATTAATTTCATGTAGCATCATTTATCAGTTAGTTTTCCGATAATAATTAACTAAACGCTTCGATAGTCCAGACGTTAGAGCGTTGGACTATAGAACCAATGGTTGTGAGTTCGAGCCCGGCAACCTACAAACTTTTTTTTATATATACTGTTTAACTCGAGTGGATTGTCCATATTGCCCTCGGAAGTTTGAGCACTCCGCCTACGGCGTCGTGCTCAATTTACTTCCTCGTGCGATATGGACATCATATCCACTCTTGTTGTACAAACTACTATTAAAATTTGCAACGATCAACACTATTAAAGGTACTTTATATGGGTAGGTAAGGTTTTATGGTTTGGCCGAATTCAAGTGTCACATAAAAAAAAGACAACGTAGATATTTTCCGGAGTTTAAGGGTAGAATTACTGCTGATACCTACTTTGTGGCCGAATTCAAGTACGCCCATACAAATAGATTTCTCCCAGAATGTCAAAATTTAAAACTTTTTACGTGCTTATAAAATGACTGGATCATAATTATAACAGTAAGGAATTATTAAAATCAACACCAGGTACGATATCAAAACGGTCGAATATAAGAAAAAAAATAAAGAATGACATTGGTTGTAATGGATTAGTCTATGCCCGTACAAATGAAAATGGTAAAAAAGTATGTCCCTGTCTTAATTAAAGTTTGACAACAGAAAAAATAATGTTTTATGCACCATATCGAGAACAAAATATTTTGTGAAATTACGTTATACTTTCTTAATACCGCAGTAAACAAAAAATTTAATATTTGCTTACCGGGTTTGTTGGTTCTTCAAACGAATAATAATTACTGTTTGAACTGATGTCGTCGGAACTGAAGGAGGGTGCGGAGGAAAGTATGCTACTCAGTGGCTGGTTTACCTAAAAAATAAATGATTGTAAGCAAAGTGAAAATTCAGCAATCTGTGTGTACAAATTCAAATCAGACTCGACAGTACGGATTTTAACCTGGAGGCGGAATTATCCTTCTGATCTGAATAGTGTGTAGTCAAACTCGATTCCCGCCGTCGGCGTCGGAACGAAACTACAGGTCAATTTCTGCCGAGCGCTTGCAAGTGAATGGACACCATTTACTCAAAAAATGGGTTTGTTTTTTTAATGTCCATTGTATAACCTTTGCTTCTGATTACGCCTTGCTTACCTGAATTTGCGTCGGCTGTTCAAAAGAAAAATAATCTTGGTTCTGGTTGAAACTATCTACATAACCCAAATAATGGCTGGTCCTATTTGACACCTAAAAATAGAAATGTTAGATGTTTTACAATCTATAACTAGGCGCTAGATTTGCTAACGGAAATTTAAAATTCTTTGCTGTCCTGCTCACCTGATCTTGCGTCGGCTGTTCAAAAGAAAAATAATCTTGGTTCTGGTTGAAACTATCTACATAACCCAAATAATGGCTGGTCCTATTTGACACCTAAAAATAGAAATGTTAGATGTTTTACAATCTATAACTAGGCGCTAGATTTGCTAACGGAAATTTAAAATTCTTTGCTGTCCTGCTCACCTGATCTTGCGCCGGCTGTTCAAAAGAAAAATAATCTTGGTTCTGGTTGAAACTATCAGAATAAGCCGAATAATAACTGGTCCTATTTGACACCTAAATATAGAAATGTTAGATGTTTTACAATATATAACTAGGCGCTAGATTTGCTAACGGAAATTCAAAATTCTCTGCTGCCTTGCTCACCTGATCTTGCATCGGCTGTTCAAAAGAAAAATAATCTTGGTGGTGGCTGGAACCATCTAAATAAGTCGAATAATGGCTAGTCCTATTTGACACCTAAAAATAGAAATGTTAGATGTTTTACAATCTATAACTAGGCGCTAGATTTGCTAACGGAAATTTAAAATTCTTTGCTGTCCTGCTCACCTGATCTTGCGTCGGCTGTTCAAAAGAAAAATAATCTTGGTTCTGGTTGAAACTATCTACATAACCCAAATAATGGCTGGTCCTATTTGACACCTAAAAATAGAAATGTTAGATGTTTTACAATATATAACTAGGCGCTAGATTTGCTAACGGAAATTCAAAATTCTCTGCTGCCTTGCTCACCTGATCTTGCATCGGCTGTTCAAAAGAAAAATAATCTTGGTGGTGGCTGGAACCATCTAAATAAGTCGAATAATGGCTAGTCCTATTTGACACCTAAAAATAGAAATGTTAGATGTTTTACAATCTATAACTAGGCGCTAGATTTGCTAACGGAAATTCAAAATTCTCTGCTGCCTTGCTCACCTGATCTTGCGTCGGCTGTTCAAAAGAAAAATAATCTTGGTGGTGGCTGGAACCATCTAAATAAGTCGAATAATGGCTAGTCCTATTTGACACCTAAAAATAGAAATGTTAGATGTTTTACAATCTATAACTAGGCGCTAGATTTGCTAACGGAAATTCAAAATTCTCTGCTGCCTTGCTCACCTGATCTTGCGTCGGCTGTTCAAAAGAAAAATAATCTTGGTGGTGGCTGGAACCATCTAAATAAGTCGAATAATGGCTGGTCCTATTTGACACCTAAAAATAGAAATGTTAGATGTTTTACAATATATAACTAGGCGCTAAATTTGCTAACGGAAATTCAAAATTCTCTGCTGCCTTGCTCACCTGATTTTGCGTCGGTTGTTCTAAAGAAAAATAACCTTGGTTCTGGCTGGAACTATCTAAATAAGCCGAATAATGGCTGGTCCCATTTAACACCTAAAAATTTTAACAAAATCATATCTACTCTCCAGAAGGGGCATCATTATCTAACTGAATAATAAGAAAGCAAATTTGTCCTTCACCTTCTTAAATATAAAACAAAACAATTACTGCCTACGCGTTTCGGTTAAAAAACCATCATCGGGGCTAGCAGGTCAAAAACTTAGGCAATGGACAATCAAAACACAACACATCAAAAAAATGAACTGTTGTTCTTCTCTCCATGACTGTTTTAATAATATATTAACAAGTTATAGGTTAAGTTGTTAGAAAAACTTCTACACTCCTTTTTGTTTTCGAAGGCTAATGAGAATTTTACAAAAATGTCTTTTTTTCTAGCGAAGTTAATCTCACGGTTAAAATTAATTGTATTTTTCATAAATGCACCCTAAGACGGTTAACTAAGTTAGAAAAATAATATATCCTTTTTGGTTGAACTCGATTTGGAAATTTTGCTGCATAGAAACACAGACAAACTATAGCGTTGGAGTTACGTTTTTCTAATCGAGAAATGGCAATAAGTTTTTACCATTACGGATAAATTTATTTCTTCATATCCGTCATTTCAGAAAAGGGTAATAAAATTTTTCAAATCACTTTTTAATTTCAAAATGTGACGACAAAAATTACATTACTACAGCAGTCATATTGATTTTTGGAATATATGGTTAACAGAATGATCCTCTGTCCGGACACCCTGCATATGCTTTGCCGATTGCCGCGATACAATTGCGGATCAACCAGCAAGATTTTAGCATTATTTCAGTCACATGCGAATTAAGGGTTGATTACGCAACGGATACTTTTTAAAAATACCTTAATTTATTGCAATCACTTAACAATAGTAATACTATAATTTTATAACTAACTATCTTAACTAAAAGTCTGCTATACAGGGTGCTACAAATTCGTGTGCGTACAAGGGGATCTCGAAAACAGTAAGAGATACGAAGATGGTTAAATTAGGGCAAAGTTGTGTATTTTAAGGCTTAATAATTTGGTGAAATTTTTTTTAAAATTATTCCGAATGCTTTCGGAGATATCCGAAAAAAACCGAAATTTCCATTTTTGGTTTTTAATTTTTTGCGCTTTCATTTTTGACTTGGGAAAAAAATAAAAACACTTTTTTATAGCCGTTTTTTATGTTCTACAAGATGGAGTTATTAGTTTTGAAATTTGACGTTTCGTTCTTTAGTTACCAACATCAAGTCAAATTTTTAAAATACGGACCTGGAATTTTAAATACAGTTTTAGGGATTTCTAAGCTTGAGAAATTAAATACAATGTACAAGTTTTTAAAATTTTAACGTTTTGTCATCTAATATAACATTTTTCAAATTATCTTTTTCATTTCATTACGGCCCTGAACATTTAGAGCCAAACTAAAAAACAAAAGATTTCTGATTTGAAAAGTCCGTCCATTTTTGCTCAAATAGGCCTGATATTTGATATTTTGTAAGAAAAGAGACCCAAAGTCTCGATCTCATATATTTTTTGTCTGTTTATTTTTGTTACATGTTTCACCTGAAACTTTCATCCTCAGATCTTCTAAACCATAAAAAAATTTTTAAATTGTTTTTGAAACAAACATAAGCGCACCACAGTAACATAACTAGACTAACACTCCAGTTACCTTTTCTTCAGTAAGAAGCATTATTTTTTTATGTTTTAGGGTATGTCGCTCTAGGTCTCAGGCACAAACCATAGGACTTAAATATACGTTATATTAATAAAATATTAATAAAAAATAGGATTATTTCTTATGCCTTAAAAACTTGCTTACTTCCTAGAGTATTGTAACGGTAAATCTTATTCAAAAAATAAACGGCCTAAACACCATAACTTCATGTAATGTAATTTTAATATTTAAGTACTCTTAAAAATAATTTCCAGGGCCATAATAGTAAAGAAAGGATAATTTTAAATGCTAGTGATGTGCCATTTGATGACAAAACGTTAACATTTAGAAACTTTTAAATTGTTTTAAATTTATATTAAATTTAAAATAAATGAATTGTGGTTGGTATCTAAAAATCGAAACGTCCAATTTGAAAACTAGTAACGGAGGTTGTAAGAGAGTTGCAGTCAGTGTTGCAAATCCTCCCGATATATCGGTAGATCTACCGAATTTATATATCGTTTCAGAATGTACAGTTTCGACCATGGAAAAATGTTTAAATGAGACTTATCCTGGCTGACCTGCAGTAAATATATCAAACGTATTTTGGTACCGATTGTATGTACTTTGTATACGATGTAACGGCGAGTATTTTTTAATGTTAGTTCGCGATGTGGGTATAAAAAACGTAAGAGAATGACGGGCTGAGCTGCGTGGAACCAAAATATTTATCTGATGTCGAATTTCTGAGCTAACAATTTTGTTATGAAGGATCTTATGTAAAAATTTAAGGTCAGCTATCATTCTCCGGTCCTCTAAGGAAGAGAGCGAGTGACTTTTCAACAGCTGATCATGGGGAAAACCAACATTAGGATAGACACCATTATTTTTGAAGCTAAGGTATTTAAAAAAGCGTCGCTGAATTTTTTCGAGACTGTCAATATGCACCTGGTAGAAAGGTGACCAAATCGTAGAGGCATATTCCAACTTTGATCTGACAAAAGCAAAATACAACAATTGTATAGTGTTTTCGTGGGAAAAGTCGCGGGAATTTCTAATTATAAATCCCAAGGCCCTAAAGCAGGATTAAGTAAGGTCGAGAATATGGGGGATAAACGATAATTTGCTATCAAATAAAACTCCAAGGTCACGAAAGGTCATCTGGCGGTTTAACCTAATGCCAATAATAGAGTAACCAAAAGTTACTGGTTCGGTCTTTAAAGTATACGAGACAATATTGCACTTACTAGCATTTAATGGTAGATTATTGATAGAGCACCACTCTGCTATTTTGTCAAGTACCGCTTGAAGATGTCGACAGTCGTTGATAGTACTTATTCGAATAAAAATCTTCATATCATCGGCATATAATAGCCCCCTTAAGCCAGCGTTCACCAGAATATTATTAATAAATATATTGAATAATAGAGGCGCCATGATAGATCCTTTCGGAACCCCCGATGTTGCCCTAATTTCGCCAGAGCTTTGACCACAGCACTCCACTACTTGTATTCTGTCTGTTAAGTAGGATTAAAACAGATTTAATAAATTAGTTGAAAATCCAGCATCGTTCAGCTTATCAAGTAGAATGCTGTGGTCAAGCCTATCAAAGGCTTTAGAAAAATCCGTATACACAACATCTACCTGACATTTTTCATCCAGTGCTTCCGCAATAAACTGAGTTATGCAAAAAAGATTAGACGTAGTTGACCTACCCTTAATAAAACAGTGTTGAAAATTTGAGATGTTATTTTTAATTTGAAAAGTCAATGTATCATGAAGCAGCATTTCAAAACATTTAGAGAAATTGCAAATGATGGAAACTGGTCGATAATTTTCAATGTCGTCTTTGGGTCCCTTTTTAAGTACCGGAGTGATCTTAGAGGTTTTCCAAACATCAGGAAATTTACTAGTCCTTAAGCACAAGTTTAAAATTTTAATTAAGTAATATTTTAATCTAAGCACTGCCTTTTACTTTAATTGACCTGAATATGCAGGTAAACTGCTACATGGCTAGAAGTGTGTGTACCGGGTGTCCCACTAAGAATGGCTCTCGGCCGTATCTCGAAAACTACTGGGCATAGAAACTCAGGAAAAAAAAATTATAACTAAAGTGGTCATGAGAAAATCCTGGAAATAATTTTTAAGTTCCGCATTTTGTCGCAAGAGGGCGTAATTGAAAAGTAAATTTTAAAAGTTTACACATATCTCCGAAAATTCCACATTAAGGTATATCTTTGATAACACCATTGAAAAGCTTGGATAATTATGCATCATTTTGGTCTTATGCCCATTGGCGTACCGACTTTAATAAAAGGGGGAGAAGCGGTTGAATGTGTAATCAGTTAAATCGCTGTATCTTATAAACGACTTATCCGATTTTAGCAAACTAAAGACTTTCACTTTTACCAATCGTATTTAGTTGTCCATAATAGTTCTTAAAAAAAATGCTAGGGGGCGCAATTTGTAATAATAACATTTTTTGATTTTACTCCGAAAAAATAAATCATACGGTATAATTATGATACCATAATCGAAAAGTAGATGAAATTTGCTAGAACAAATATTAAAACCGCAGCTCGATATCTCCGTTCGTTTCAGCGTTATCGCAAATAGAATAATTTTTAAAAGTAAGCGATTATATATTTTTTAGAAAAAAAGTAGGACGCCACTGATATTTTTTCATGTGGATATTATTTCTGATTAGCTTGGTCAATTCTGCATAAAAATGGTCTCTTGCGTTTTTCTCCTCAGGCACACCGTTCTGATTAAAATAATTAAATTAAATTAGACAGGCGGAAGTGAAGGTGGTCATTTCCAACAATTTTTATAAAACTAAATTTTTCATTATCAATGTTAATAATGATAATAATAAATAGTAGAGCTAATTTATTTTAATTAAGAACGGTGTGCCTGAGGAGAAAAACGCAAGAGACCATTTTTATGCAGAATTGACCAGGCTAATCAGAAATAATATCCACATGAAAAAATATCAGTGGCGTCCCACTTTTTTTTCTAAAAAATATATAATCGTAGTTTTAAAAATTATTCCATTGGCGATAATGCTGAAACGAACGGAGATATCGAGCTGCGGTTTTAATATTTGTTCTAGCAAATTTAATCTTTTTTTCGATTATGGTATCATAATTATACCGTATGATTTATTTTTTCGGAGTAAAATCAAAAAATGTGTAATTATTACAAATTGCGCCCTCTAGCATTTTTTTTAGAACTATTATGGACAACTAAATACGATTGGTGAAAGTGCATACATTTCTCTTCCAAACGCGATTAAATTGATTACACATTCAACCGCTTCCCCCCTTTTATTAAAATCGGTACGCCAATGAGGATAAGACCAAAATTATGCATAATTGTCCAAGCTTTTCAATGGTGTTATCAAAGATATACCTTAATGTGGAATTTTCGGAGATATGTAAACTTTTAAAATTTACTTTTCAATTACGCCCTCTTGCGGCAAAATGCGGAACTTAAAAATTATTTCCAGGATTTTGTCATGCTGATTCGAAATATTTTGTTTTTTGCTCATTTATGAATGTTTCTACACCTTTTTGCTAAAATACCGGTTCCGCCTTTTGCGCCATTTAACTTATATGTTCGAAAACAGTTGTAGTTGGCAATACTGAATCTCTCAGCCGGTTTTAAAAATGTTTCCTGTAATAGCATTACGTCGATTTTATGATGTTCAAAAAAGTTTTGGACTTCTAGTTTTTTGTTTTTGACACCGATACAATTCCAGGTGCAAACTTTGAGATGCGCTGGATTTTGTAGTAAATGGTGAATATTCATTTTGCCTGTTTATTAGTTTGTTGGCCTGAGTTATTTTGAAGCAGAGGCAATAATGTGCTTTTTAGCTGATTTTGCATGTTTTCCATGAACTGTTCTATGGTGGTATGGAGGGCAGAAACACAAAAAGAATAAACAATTCAGAAAAAGTCTCCATTATCTTAACCCCTTGTATTTTCTTAAATTTTTACTATTCAGAAAAGTAAATTATGTTTAAGTGTTACCGACTTACCTGATTTTGAGTTGGTTCTTCAAAAGCGCTAAAATAATTGTTCTGCGGCATAACATAGCTGGAATTGAATGGCAATGGTGGTACTGCATTGAACTAAAAGAGAAATATAAATTTAAAAATTATTGTTGTTTGTGAAAAAACAGAATGTATTATGGGCTAAACAGAATATTTGACTTAAAACTTACAACCGAATTCACTAACAAGTTTTTAATTTAGAGCATCGAAATATTTAGTAGTTATATAGGCTCCCAGTTGTATTTTAACCGTGACATTATTGTGATATTCGATATGTAATTAAATCGTTTTGCCGATAATTTTACTGAAATGTTATTGCAAATAGAGTTTTAGTTCTACTAAAGAACACAGGCCTAAAATACCTTTTTTTATATATGGGTCCTGCACCTTATCTCCCGTCTTCTACAGCTGCAGCTCACTTATTAATTAAGTTAGGATTTTGATATTTTACAGACTTTGCCTGTATCCTAGGGCGCATTTCAGGGAAATATTTTTGTTTATACAGGGTGTTCCAAAAAAGTGTGACGTCATGCGGATCTATTTTTTTAGATTATATGTTATATTATTACTTATTTGGATGCCTCTTATAGTTGCCTTCATACCCCTAAAATTTTAATGATATCGGTTCAGTATTATAGGCGAAAAAAAAAATAAACACTAAGAAATATCAGTTTTGCACGACTGGTTTTAAAAATGAATAAAAAAATAATGCCTCGTTATTAAAATTATACAAAGGTTTATTTATTATACAAAAGTTCCGTTAACGAAGTTTAATTGATACGAATTGTACAGGGTGTCCAAACTTTGCAAACTTTATAATAATTTATTTTTCTTATTTCAAACCGAAACCCCTGTATATTATTATGTTATTCGATGCAGAATTAAAAATCAAACATTTGTTCTCATTACCACCCTATCGCAATTTGTAACGCATTAAAACTTATTTGCAGAAAACTCATTTTATCAACTATTCCACCAGTCATTATTTAATTATGAATAAAAAATATCAAAGGTGGCTTTGAAAAACAATGTATTGGTATTAATGTGTACTAAAGTGACAAAAAAGAATTCTTTTCGCATGCTCCTAATATGAAAATCATATCTACGAGCTCTTCTTGGTTGTATTCCATCACAAAAAATAATATAGCTTAAATAATTAATAATAATCTAACAATATTTGAAACTACATAATATCTTAAGTCAAAATGGGCTTTAGTCGTTTTAATAAACTTTAATACTAATAAATTGTTTTGTAAAGCCACCTTCTATATTTATTAATAATAATAGCTGGTGAAATAGTTGATAAAATGAATTTTATGCAAATAAGTCTTGATGTGTTAGAAATTGCGATAGGGTTGTAATTAGAACAAATGTTTGATTTTTAAATCTGCATCGAATGACATAATAATAATAATAATAATAATAATAATATACAGGGGCTCCAATTTGAAATAAAAAAAAATAAATTGATTTAAAGTTTGCACAAGTTGGACACTAACCTTTGGACACACTGTACAATTTGTATTAATCAAACTTGGTTAACGAGACTGTTCGACCTTATTTTTTAAGTACCTTTGTAAAATCTTATTAACGAGGCATTATTTTTATTTTTTATTAATTTTTAAAACCAGTCGTGCAAAACTGATATTTCTTAGTTATTTTTTTCGCCTATAATACTGAACCGATATCATTAAAATTTTAGGGGTATGAAGGCAACTATAAGAGGCATCCAAATAAGTAATAATATAATTATAATAAATATATCTAAAAAAATAAATTTAGAACTATATAATTTTATATCATTAAAACGAATTGGTGAAACCAATTTCTGTAAAAAGGTTCAGGTAAGTGTAGTTGTTTTCCATAAATCCGACTAAAAATTAGACCGACGCGATGCCAGTGTTTTTCGAAGCGTCGCGACGCCATAAAAACGTCAATTGATGGCAGGCATCTTGATATTTTTGTTCTTTGCTCAATCTTGAGATCTCCGCTCATTTTTGAAATATACAATACAGGTTCGGAAGTGCGCAAGATGTAGGGTTGCCACCTCCCCAGGTCTGACCTATAGTCTCCAGGTTTGGTTTGGAGCCTCCAGGTTAAAACCCTCTGACCCCAGGTTACGGATTACTGCGGGGACTGGCCCACCCTAGAAACATGAGTGTCCCCTTTTTTTGCCCCAGCTTATTGCGTTATAGAGTATATGGGAGGCGGCGACCATTTTTTTTTTTAGAAGTCATTGTTGATTTGGGTAGTGCCCACTGCATAGACTCCAGGTCAAAAACAATAAAAAGGTGGCAAGCCTAGCAAGATGCGCAGACTCTTCTGTGAGGCCTTCGTATAATGTGCCCAAAGAAAATAATCACATGGGTTAAGTCCATCCATTGTTTGTTAATACTGTTTTCGTCATCAGTGTTCGATGTAAGGAAGGTGATAATTTAATAAACCATTGATTAACAAAATTTATCTGATAATGAAAAGTATTAAAAAGTAAGCATTTCTCAGAATTTATGTTACATTTCGTTTAAAGTAAAGGTTTTTTGTTTAAAAATAGCTCCGTTTAGTATTGTAAAAGGTGTCCCATAATTATTGTAAAACACGTGACGAACACATTTCTGCATTTGCATGTAGTGAAGTACATAGAAAGAAGTGGGTTAAAGTTTGTAACAATCTAGGTACAACTGTGAGTTGAGCATTTTAGAGAAAACTTTAAACCATTTGAATTGAAAAAATCGCTACAATAATATTTTGTGTCTTGCTATGAAGAAACTATTTTTTTTTTAGTTATACAGGGTGCTACAAATTCGTGTGCGTACAAGGGGATCGAAAACGGTAAGCGATACGAAGATGGTTAAATTGGGGAAAAGTTGCGTATTTTGGGGCTTAATAATAATTGGGTGAAAGAAAATGGTAAATATTCCGAATGCTTTCGGAGATATCCGAACAAAACCGAAATTTTTAGTTTTGGTTTTTAATTTTTTTAAAAGACTTAGGAAAAAACAAAAAACACTTTCTCATAGCCGTTCTTTATGTTCTACAAGATGGCGTTTTAAATATTCAAATTGGACGTTTCGTTCTTTATATACGAAAATACGAACCTCTGGAATTTTTTAAACAGTTTTAAGGACTTTCAAGCTTTGGAAATTTAATACAATTTAAAGGTTTTTAAAATTTTAACGTTTTGTCGTCAAATAACACGTCACTAGCATTTTAAATTATACTTTCTATACTATTACGGCCCTGGCAATTATTTTTATGATTACATAAATATTAAAATAACATAACAGGAAGTTATGGTGTTTAGTGTTTGGGCTGTTTATTTTTCCAATAAGATTAACCGTCACAATATATATAATAATAATAATAATAATAATAATAATAATAATAATAATAATAATAATAATTTCTTTATTAGTTCTGTTAAAAATACAAAACAGTATAGAACTTGTCATCAAAATACTCTAAGCTAGGAAGTAAGCAAATTTTTAAGGCATAAGAACCTTCTATTTTTTATTAGTATTTTATTAATATAACGTATACCTATCTTAAGTCCTATGGTTTTTGCCTTAGACCTAGAACGAAATACTGTGAAACAGAAAAAAAATGCTCCCGAGTGAAGAAAAGGTAACTGGAGTGTTAGTCTAGTTATGTTACTGTGATGCGCTTATGTTTGTTACAAAAACAATTAAATTTTTTTTTACAGTTACGAATATCTGTTGATGCTAGTCGTTTCGGACAAAACATGTAACAAAAATAAACACAGACCTGGATATTTGAGGCCGTGACTTTGGGTCTTTTTTCTTACAAAATATCAAATATTAGGCCTCTTTGAGTAAAAATCGACAGATCTTTTAAATCAGAAATATTTTGTTTTTAGTTTGGCTCTCAATGTTCAGGACCGTAATGAAATGAAAAACATAATTAAAACAATGTGTTATTAGATAACGAAACGTTAAAATTATAAAAATGTACATTGTATTAAATTTCTAAAGCTTAGAAATCCCTAAAACTGTATTTAAAATTCCAGGTCCGTATTTAAAAAAATTGACATGAGGTTGGTAACTAAAGAACGAAACGTCGAATTTGAAAACTAATAATGCCATCTTGTAAAACATAAAAAACGACTATGAAAAAGTGTTTTTTTGAATGAAAGTGGAGGACAAAAGTTAAAAGAGCTTAAAAGAATTAAAGAAACCTTCAAGCTCTTCACCGAGGATATAAATTTATTAGCAAGTAATTGAGTCATTGGCATGGTATCCAAAAAAATTAATTTCAGTGTTATGTTGGTCAGATAATGAATTCGAGAAAGGCAGTTTTAAGATTAAATTGGCAAGAGACGGACAAACGTGGCCAGAAAATTAGAACATCACTAAGATGCTACGTCATCAAATTATAACGAAGTTACCATCCTAATTTTTAGGGTCTACACTAAGCGAGTCGAAGCTTTATTTTTCCGAAATCACACTCTTATATAAACAAATGAACTACCGATATCGGGTTTTCTGTTAATAATAAAATTCAAAACAAATTTAGGCAAGGGTGAGTTATTAAGGTCTAATTGACAATTAGGGAATCCAAACCACGTGATTCAATATGGCGGTTGGATGGCAAAAAGCATTGATTCACCAGTTAAATGCCACCAGCAACATTATTTTTATGGTCACGTGTACCAATCAAAAAGGAGTATTTACCATCCAGCAGCCCTTTTGACACATCGTTGGATTGCCTAATTTAAAAGGTGGTGTGTATTTTTAAGGTTATTTATTTCTAGGGATTTCAGCCAATTAAGTTTATCGACCTTATTGTCGGTATGAAGAATTTGGAAATTTTAATTAAAATTATGTAAAGATTCATATAAATGATTTGCATCAACAGAGTTATTGTTTTTCATAAATTTTCTAGCAGAGTTATTTGTTTTGAATGAAAAATTGTATTTTTTAAAGAAATTAGAGATATTTTGACTTGCAGTACCAATATACGTGATTGATCGGTATTTTTTTTGTTCATTGAAAAACGAGTAGACATTATTAAGGATTTTTTTATATAATTTTGTATTTAAAATCTTATCTACTTTTTGGTAGGTGTAGCCGTTATTGATAGCTATTTGCTTAATTATGTTTAATTCTTTTTTGAAATTAACCTTACTCAGTGGTACTGTAATGAGTCTGTGTATCATACTATGGAAAGCTGCTAATTTATGTACCTACCAGTAAAGCAAGTCAAAACGTCGTCCACATATCTATATCAATATATATATATATTTTTCCTATCTTATTATTGTGCTTTGTTATAGTGTTTTTTAAAATCAACGATTCAACATTTATCACGTCTCTTCTTTTTTAGCCATGAAATTGTATTTATTTTTTGAAAATTCCGGAATGAAGAACCACAAAGTATCCCCCTAACTACTTTACGTTAATATTGTATATAACAATTTTAATAAGCAAGGGCCTGTCGACATATTAAGCACCGGTTCCCGCAGATCACCGAAGTTAAGCTGTGTCAAGCGCGGTTACCACTTTGTCGATCAGTGAGCGTACATATCTGTTTTATTTACCCATTTCCAGAGGGATAAGAATGAAAACAAGGGATATAGGTGAACAAAAGAATCAGTTATATCCTAATCTGTTTTGCGACTTTTTACCTTAATCTTTTACAATCTTGTTTGGCATGATAACAGTTATTATTAATGACTTAAAGAATATTATTCGCTTAAAAATAAACTTTACATAATAAAAATGGCAAAGGACCCCGCACAAAGCTTATGGGAAATGGCTTTCAGCTAATTTTTCTGAATGTTTAGTATTTTGTAGATCTTGATGTCCTGATTAAAAGTATCCATGCATGGCCGTACTCCAATCCTATGACTAGTTTTTGAGTTATGACCCTTTAAAGTTGGCAACTTTTTACTTTGAGATTTTATGTGTTGTCTGGAGTTTTCACTTGTTTTTTAAAAACTATCAACTCTTATTTTTTTTATTGGTAAAAAAGTAGGTAGGCCTTAAGTTTTCTTTCACTTATATATACAGAATGTTGAATAATTTATAGGCGGATTAAATAATTAATAATATTAAAAAATTATAAAAATCAAAACTTTACTCATTTTTTGAATTTTGAAAACAAAAGGCTAGATTTTGTTTATATTTTTAAAGCTTGTAGCACCAAGCTGTGGATGAAAAAAATGGGTATAGGTTGACGTAGAATATATTGCCGGGTATTTTAATTTTCAAAAAAAAAAATTGAAAATTCACCTGGAAACGTAATAAACGACTTTTAATTAATTTATTTAATTAATATGCCAATCTGTAACAATTTTCTTTAACAATAATTATTATCTAAGACATTTTTATCTTAGATATACAGGGTGAACCAGTTACAATGATTTACACAAGTGAAAACTTATAAATAAGTATAGGAAAATATAAAATAAATAAATTTTAAAAAAACCATTATGGTATAACTCTAAGATAATCTAAGCGTATCATGTACAAGAGCCAAGGTATTTTACGAAAAAAATATTTTATTATTTAATAATAATATTTTGTCATTTGATAAACATTTTTTTTTAATTTTCCTATATTTAAAAGTTTTCACTTATGTAAATCATTGTAACTGGTTCACCCTGTATATCTAAGATAAGAATGTGTTAAAGAATAATTATTGCAAAAGAAAATTGTTATAGATTGGCATAATAATTAAATGAATCAATTAAAATTCGCTTATTACGTTTTCAGGTGAATTTTCAATTTTTTTTTGCAAAATAAAATACCAGGGAATATATTCAATATCAACTTACACCCTTTTTTTTCATCCACAATTTGGTACTACAAGATATTAAAATATGAACAAAATCTAGCCGTTTGTTTTCAAAATTCAAAAAATGACAATTTTTTTTTTTTGATATTTATAATTTTTCAATATTATTAATTATTTAATCCGCCTATAAATTGTTCAACATTCTGAACATATTTTATTTCTATATAAGTAAAAGAAAACTTAATGAATACTTTTTCACCAATAAAAAAAAATAAAAGAGTTGATAGTTTTTAAGAAACAAGTGAAAACTCCAAGGTCATAACTCAAAAACTAGTCATAGGATTGGATTACGGCCATGGACACTTTTATTAAGGATGTAGAAAATACTAAAAATTCAGAGAAATTAGCCGAAAGCAATTTCCCATAAGCTTTGTGCGGGATCCTTTCTAAGTCCAATCCCCTGATATTTACGTCAAATAATTAACCAGCATGTCATTCATATCACGTGATTGGGCCACGATCTCGCGAGTTGTCTCTCGCATTTCAAGCCATTTAAAGTGCTTGCAAATACTTAAAATCACTTTCAAAAGTGCTTGGTACTTGAGGCACATAATTACTTTTGCAAAGGACTTGACGCTCGGGGAATTTTTTTCGAGTGCTTTGTCCAGCTCTGATATTTACCAAACTTTTAAGACGGTCTGTTAAAAAATAGTATGGAGTGATTTTCTAGGATACTCAAAGAGTCACCCATTACCCATTCAAATATAATGCGTAAATTCCATAACACCTTATTCATTTTCTATTTGTAAACTCACCTGGTTCTTTCGAGGATACGAAGAGGTCGTATATTTGTACTCTGTAAGAAAAAAAAAGAGCATTATGAATGGCAAACGAAATTTAAATAACCAGTTTGCTGCTATGAATTAGCAAAACACCTATTTCATGAATAAGTCTTATAGGCCAGCATATTATATGAACTTGGCTGTTTTGTCCATGTTCAGGCCAATTTACGCGTATTTAGAATTCAACTTGGCAACAGCGACAAGATCTTGTCTTTCTGGGCTGTAACGACGCGTTCTAAAGTTGTTAACTGCACTATTTTTGCAATAAAAAAGTTAAAAATCAAGCGATGAATGAAGCGTCAATCACTCGCCGAGTAAAGCTCTACTTTATGTATTTATAACATAAATAGCTAGGTATTATTTATTACTATACCTTTTTGAAATTGCAAAAAGTTGTCCATTTTTTCCAATAGACCTGACTGTCATAGTATATCTTAGGAAAAAGACACACAGTCTCGGTCTCACGGAAGATTATTAGTTACTTATGTTATGGCTATGGTAACATATGTTACAATCCAAGTCATTTTTGTTAACATCAGGAGATTAGGTAGAAATGTTGCAGTAATAGTACTATATTAAACTTAATATCTATTGTTGAACTGCAGTAGAGTTTTGGACTTGCATTGTCTTTATTTGTTTAGAATTACTACGTTTCAACTGGTAAGCATCTCTAATCATAGGCGCCGATTCCGTGGGGGCTCTGGGGGCTTGAGTCCCCAGAGCCATTTCTTTGGGGGCGTAGCCCCCATAGCCTAACCCTCACAGTACGTTTACATAATAATGATACTAATAGCAATTCGTTTGCGAACGTGCGTTACTTGAGATTTGATAATTTATTTTTTTTCTATAAAATTTTCTATGTAATTTCTATTAAAATTATTACAGTTGTCGTTTCCTTTTTTAATTTAGCAGGTTATCATATTTAGGAAAAAATTATTTTGGTTTTGAAAATTAAATTATGCTAGATCTGGCAACCCTGGTCTGCCACTTTGCTTAGAGCACGTAGAGAATTTGGAAAGTCCCTGGTCTCAAAGGCTCAAGGTTGCCAGGTCTGGTGAAATTTCACTAGATTTAATGATTTCGAAACCAATCCAAAGTGATTTAGTGAAAACTTTCGTTAAATACCCCAGTTTTAGTGATTTTTTGGATTTTGTAGCAAATAAGACAAAGTCGTCTAAAATACAATACAAAAATGCAATATTTTAAAAATATTTTTTTCAAAAACACGGCTATTTTTAATTATCCGCTCGATCTATATTTTCTACACGTTGGCAGCCGTGATGTCAGATCTGCGCATCATGCAGATCTGACATCACGGCCTAGTCAGCTGGTCAAGCATCGGCGCGGTCAAGTTGGAGCCAGGGTTACCAGATCTCCTGTTTTAACAGAAGATCTACTGTTTCACTCTTAAACTACTGTTCTACTGTTTTCACCCTCAAATCTCCTGTTGAAAATTTTTTAATACCAAAGAGGTAACTAGGCTACATAATTCACAAATGTACACAAAAACATTGGATCATTCGGAACTAACTGGCCAGAGCCGTCTTTTCGTACGGGCCCGGTACAGTCACTTTGGATGGAGGAATGACCCCGCGCGTCTTGGGGCCCACAATTTGAATCAATGACCTTTTTTTTTTAGAAGTTACTGTGGAGGGAGCCTTATTATATTTAAAATTTATTAACTATTACATTATATTATGTGTAAATTTAATAAAGGATTTTTTTATATTCATTGAGATCCGGGCTCCAAGCCCCCAGAGCAATTCTAAAGTTCCGGCGCCTATGTCTCTAATCGTTAATATCTATTGATTAGTTAATGAAAAACGAATAATAAAATAGATAATTTACCATTTTGTCTTCTGTTCCTACGAAGTTCACGTATCGATTTCTTGTTGTTTGTCATGATAAGGCTAGTGCTTTTTTTGGAGAATAAGGACCTAGAAAAAAACAGAGTATAATATGATACCAATTTGATTATTTAAATGTGTCAAAATCTTGGACCAGTGGCGGCTCGTCAGGTGAAAAATAAAACCAGGAGGAAAGTTTTTCGACAATATTAAATATTAATGTACCAATACAGCTACCATTTCAGCTCTTAAAAAATAATTATGTTCGAATTAATAATATTAATTTAATCCGAATGTAGCTATGCATAATAGGGCCACGGTTAACTCCGATGGACAATAATTATAAACACTCGTGCATTTTAATGTTGTGGTTGGCCAACATAAAAAACTTAAAAAATGGATTACTTCTGGTCTTGTCACTTCAATTAGGCATAGAGATGAAATGAAAAGAAGATTGTTAAGAAGCTATAATGCAGTCTTGGAGGGGGAATATAAAGCATATCGTAATTATCTCAATAAATTAATAAATAAAGCTAAAAATTATTACTATAAAAATCAAATTGAAATGAACAAAACTAATATTTAAAAAAATTTATGAAATTATAAAAGATGCAACTTATGCAAATCCTAACTCAAAAAATAATATTAACATATTGAATGATAACGGCGAAAATTTTGATTGTGATTTTGATATGGCTAATTATATTAATGAATATTTTATAAATATTGGCGTGGAAATGGAAAAACATATTCCAGCACCAAATCAGACATGCGCATCTGGGTCTGCCATGCCAAACTCTATGTTTCTCTCCCCTCGTACTAAAAACGAATTAATTACACATATATCAATGCTGAAAACCAATAGTTCCCCTGGACTAGATGGAATATCCTCCAAAATAATTAAGTCAACTCATATTAAGATTGCTGATCCAATGCTGCACATAGTTAACTTGATTTTCGAGACAGGTATAGTTCCAAGTCATTTTAAAACATCAATTGTGGTTCCTATTCATAAGTCTAATGCTGTTGCTAATAATATTAATAATAATAAAGGTCTTTTATTATAAAAAAATAAACAATATAACAAAGAATAGGCGATGCAAACAAAAGCATGGCGCAGTCTAGCCTAGACGGCTGATCAACTGAACCCTGCACTGCTTGCTTAAGTATAAAGAATATACATAACTAGTGATAGATGTAGAAATAGTATTTAAAGATTACCATGTAAAGGAGAAAATAAATAAACAATCTTATAAAATAAGTCAGCACGAAGAGAAAAAATTAATACCTTACACTCAAATACGATGGAGAAGACGATAAATATATGTTATCAATGCATGACTCGCAGAATATTGTTAAGATACTTATATATTTTAAAAGAAAAAAAAGTTAAGCTACCGAGTTTGCTCATTTTGAAAATTTTGAAGATGTTTTTTATATTTTAATTTAAATGTATTATTATCAAGTGAGATCAATTCATTAGGCAAGGAGTTATACAATTTTATAGCGTTATATGTAAATGATCTCTGAAACATGGCACTCTGATGGTGAGGCACCGTCATTCTATTAGGAAACCTTATCTGGCGCGAATGTATATTTTCACGAAATACAAATTTACTCTTGAGGGAACGAGGCAGAGCTGGATTTTTAAGAATTTTGATCAAGAAGTTTCCTAAATGTAAAGTTCTACGGTTGCTCATAACTAGCCAGTTGAGATTTTTGAAAGTGTGAGAAATGTGATCATACTTTCGCAGTCCAAAAATAAGGCGTGAGCATGTATTTTGCACTTTTTGTATTCTATTCCTATCAGCCAAATCAAGGCACGGCCCATAAATGAAATCGCAGTAGTTAAAACTTGACAAAACAAGACTCTCACAGAGCATTTTGCGCAATTTCAAATTAAGGATATGACGGTTGTTGTATAATACTCTTAAGGATATATATGACCGTTGAATTAGTTTTTTGACATACTCTCTAAACCTTAATTCAGTATCCAAAATTATATCCAGATTTTTGGCTGTTTTAACCACGGGAAGCACAACACCATCAACACGTATATTGATATTATGATTCAAAAAATCAACGTTATTCTTATTTCCAAAGAGCATCAAGGATGACTTTAATGGATTTAATTTTAAATTGTGGTCTAAAGAAAGTTGATTTAACATATTTAACTCATCATTAAGCAAATTTGAGGCGTTTATATAATCTTGACAGTCAAAATGAAGGAAAATTTGCGTGTCGTCTGCATATGCCTGAACCTTACAGTGCTTTAAAGATTTAAAAATATCTGAAGTATAGATGATAAAGAGAAGAGGTCCAAGAATGGATCCTTGAGGCACACCAGACAGAATTTCAATTTGTTCTGAATAAGTGTTATTATGGAAAATTTTTTGAAACCTGTTGTTAAAATATGATTTAATAAGATGTAAGGATGATTCTTCGAAGCCATAATACTTTAACTTTGCCAACAAGAGAGAATGATTAAGGGTGTCAAAGGCTTTAGAAAAATCTAGAAGAACTAGTGCGGTGTTTAATTTTTTATCAATTGCTGCCATTATATCATCTGTGATCTTAACAAGGGCGACGGAGGTACTAAAGTCTTTTCTAAAGCCGCATTGGCTATCCGGAATTATTTTATTGATGACACAGTATTGAAATAGTTGACCATACAATACTTTTTCAAAGATTTTTGAAAGTAGTGGCTATATATACTTATTATCCGAAGATCATTAAAACTTACAGGATTATTAGTTTTGGGTAATGGTTTACCAATAGAAATTTTCCACTGATCTGGAAAATAGTTAGCCTCTAGACAACAGTTGATAATATGTGTGACATACTTATCTACATGAGGACTGCAACATTTTAACATCTTTAAAGACATACCATCTACACCAGAAGCATTGGAAGTGATTGAGTAAATTATTTTGTGAATATCTTGTATTTCAGCCATTCTAAATGAGAAAGATAGGTCATTATTAAAATTATTATTATTATAAAAATTCACTTTAGGGCTGCAATCTGAAGCTGTTTGCAAATACCTACCAAAAAATGTACTTATATCATTAGCATCAGATAAATTATCAGGAATATTACAATCATTGTTAATGTTAGGAATTACAGACCAATTAGCCTAATTAGTAATTTTGCTAAGATCTTTGAGAAGAGTTTTAAAGCGAGGTTGAGCAGGTTTTTAACAGTAAACTCAATTCTCTCACCTGATCAATATGGATTTGTTGAAGGTTGTAGTACCACCGATGCAATGTACAAACTGGTTTCTGAGATTGTTAGGAATTTAAATTCTGGTAATAACTGCATGGGCTTTTTCATTGACTTGGCAAAGGCTTTTGACACTGTTCCTCACGACAAACTTCTTAGAGTAATGGAACATAATGAAATAAGAGGAACAGTGTTGCAATTGGTGAAACATTATTTGAATGACAGATATCAAAGGGTCAGGATTAATGACACACTTAGCAGTGAACTCAGGATAAGAATTGGTGTACCGCAGGGGACGGTATTGGGTCCCATCTTATTTATTATATACGTAAACTCATTATTACAATTAAATACAAGTGGTAAAGCTATTTCTTATGCTGACGACACTGTTATTATTTTTAGTGGTAGTGGTTGGGATGATGTAAAAAATAAGGCTATAAGAGGATTATCAATTATACAAAACTGGCTACAAACCTATAAACTAACGTTAAATTTGACAAAAACTAATTATATAGCTTTCTCATTGACTGCCGCTAATAGGCCGGATAATTCAAATATTTTAATTGATGGTCATAAAGTAAATGAAGTCCCGTATGTAAAGTATCTTGGGATTATATTGGATAAGCATCTTAAATGGGGACCACATATTGATTATTTGTTTAATAAAATACGAAGACTACTACATAAATTTTATCTTTTAAGAGAATTTCTAAGCCAAACAATTATCGAGACTATTTACAAGTCTTTGGTTGAGCAGCTTATACGATATGGTATCTTGGTATGGGGTGGGCTGTATAATAATTGTCTCTACAAACTAAATATAATTCAGAAATTTATACTAAAAATTATTTACAAAAGACATAGGTTGTATCCTTCCCATTTACTATTTTCTGAAAAAATATGTAACATTAGAACTATATACATGTCCACTGTCACACATCTGTTTATTTATTCATAAAAATGGAAACCTATGAAATGATATTGATCATATTTATAACACTCGTAATAGAGCAGGTGGAAACAAGCAAATACCCATGAATTACAACAACGTTAATTTGAAGTTTATTAGCTATATAGGACCTAAAGTATATAATATAATACCCCCAGAAATAAGAAACTTAGGGAATAGGAATACATTTAATAAAGCCTGTAAAAGGTTTATTGTTAAAAATTATAGAATTTTTCAATTGGTATTTGAGTAGCTATAAGTGCTATAAAAAGTGTGTATGTATCAAAAGTGTCAATTACAGTGACAAAGCAATTGGATCTGTATTACATTTATCGTTGAACTTTAGTTTAGTTAGTAGTATATTATTATGGCACACACAGATGTTTCAACACCTAGGTGCCTTATAAAAATTTATAAAATATTAATCAATCTGTATACTCTAAGATCTATAAAATTGTAACAACAGTTTTGAATAAATTTGAATTTGAATTTTGGCGCGCCCCAGCAAGTGAAGACCAACATACAGTTAAGTGGCTTTGATTTTCATTGTTGCTATGGTACGTGACGTCAGTCACGCGACATCATTCGTAGTATTTTTGAATGAAAAACCAGGAAAGCTGTAAACCTGTATTCATCGAGAAAAGTATTCTAACAGTAATAGGAATGTACATTCTGGATTCGGTAATGTTCGTGTACGAAAATAGAGATCTTTTTGCTGAGTGTGACATGGCGCACGACTATGATACTCGCAATAAAAGTAATTTAGTACCTGAAAAATACAACTTTACGTACTTACAAAAAAATGTAAAATATTGTATTATAAAAATATTTAACTCCTTTCCACATAAAATTAGAAACTTGCCAAAGAATACACTTAAATGTACCTTAAAAAAATATCTAGTCAATAAGGCATTTTATAATATTAATGAATTTTTCAGTGATCCGAGTAAAAATCACCTTTAAAGATGTGTGGGATTTAAATATAGGATATGGTACAGAATATTTATGATGATTATCTTAGATTAAGGCTATACTCTAAACCTGTCACTGTCATTTGAATTTTAGACTCCTTATTTTAAACTGTCATTTTAAATTACTTTGTGTTGATATGTTTTTTTCTTTTTTTAATTATTTCAATTTTAATGTTGTTAAGATGATTTATTTCAGATCAAGGCTAGACTTTAAACTTTATTAGTGTCATTTTGAATTTTAAATTCCTTATTCTCTGTCATTTTAAATTACTTTGTTTTGTTTGATATGTTTTTCTTATTTCAATTTTAATATTGTTAAGCTGTAGGAAATTAAACTTAAGAATTGTCATGGTAAATAATATTGTTAACTCTTGACATTGTTCAACACCCTCAGGGTATATTTTGTTTATTGTAAACATTTGAGCAAATAAATATTCATTCATTCATTCATTTCATGTAACAATTTGCATATGGAGGGCTCAGAAGCCAATCAGTGTAAGTCAACAATTTACTGAAATTGACTTAGACAGTAAAATAACTTTAAGACCGAAGACTAGACAAATAATTAATTTACCTTCGCCATTCTATCAGCTTAACAATTTCCCGTGTAAACCTTATGGCAGATAGATTATTTGATTTGTAAGAATTACGTTAAATTATTTGTTATTTTTTTTCTGGCTGAAAGTTGTAAAATTGTATATTTCTCCATGGTATTTGCTTCACATTACGAGATTCAAAACCGTGTGTTAGTTATCGTATTCTTTTTATTTAATAGTCGATTTAGGCCATGTTATAGGCAAAAAAATTAAGAACTGGAAATAGCACTATAGTTTTATATATAACTATTACTTCTGTACCTTCTATTCGACCAATAATCCATTATTTTTTTAATAAAATGAAATTGAAGCTTATTGTGTTTCTGTTAGCGCCATTTCCATGATGCAAAAACTTGGCAACGTGGCAATTTAAATACGTCGGAGTCGGATAGGTTTTTCAGAAGGATGAAGGATGCAACATTTGAGCATTTGAACATTTCTCGTTTTATAATATTATGATATATCATATAATTTGTTGTGGTTTGTTATTTTTATGAGGTTCATTGTGAATATTACGATGATTGATTTGATTACATTGATTGCTAATTCAACATAATAGTATAAAATGTTTTCATCATAAGGGAGAACTTTTAAAATAGATTGTGAATAAGTAGTCTTCGTTTGTTTAAACTTTAAAGGTTGAATACAGACTTTTCTTTAACGGCAGTAGGGTTTTGGACTTGCATTGTCTTTATTTAATAAATAAAATAAAGACAAACCAAAACTCTGCTGCCGTTCTAGTGTTTGTTTATATGGTACATATAGGCTAGGGGCTACTATTTCTTAGAAGTAAAAGGGTGAGAGAGAATAAAATGTTGTTCAGAAAAAAATGTCAAAATGTTTTTTTTATTATTTTTGGTCTTAAAATGAATATTAAAGATTCAATTATTTATAAAAATGTCTGCTTGATAAGAAAATGCCATGTAAAAGTTATAAAACAGATGTACAGGGTGTTAATAAATTAGGAAAACATGCTTTAAGAGAAAAATATCATTTTTTGTTATTCTTAGCAAGAATTATACTAAACAATTATTTTATAATACAATATAAAGTCTAAATAGAAGTTTTGAAAAAAAAATCGGTTGTCGTTTTAGAGCTTGTGGTTAAAAAGGACCAATAAAATAGTTTGATATACCCAGTATAAAGAAAATGAAAAGGATGCGGGTAAGAGGGAATATATATTTATCAAATGTCAAGCTGAGTATCTACATATTGAATGAAATTCGAGCGACATGTGTAGAAGTTCGAGGCATTTTTCTTTTCAAATCTGTCGTACAGTAAAGTAAGTACCTAGGTACGATTGGGTGGGCAGACATAATACGAATTTATGGAAAAATAATAATAGTTTATAACAAACTCCACTCAAGCAACTAAAAAATAATTAACTTGAAACTGATGTGAAGTTTGCAGAAAAAGATAGAAGCCAAAATATCGAACATTGTCGCATGGGCATCAGTGGCGTCGAACTATTGACTAATTGAGCACTAATAGCACTAAAGATTAAATTCAGTGGCGTTCACTCGCAAGCAGTTTCAAGTTTTCCATTTTTGACTGCTGTCTTATTATAATTAATAATTCGAAATCCAAACATAGCAACTTATTTATATTTACAGGGTAAGTAGGCAATGGCGTAGCCAGGTGAGGGCCAGGCGCCCCCCTTGCGCTTGGTGCCCGTCTACTAGTCTACATCATAATAAACCATATTATTTGATATAGGTCCATTTTTGCAAGAGGAAGTTCGTGGTGGAGGTGTCGACCTCCTATTTTTTATAAGTCACTTTTTATGAAGAGGGGAGCGCCCCATCATATGTTTGCCCCTCCCGCTCCCAAAGGCTGGATACGCCACTGTAAGTAGGGTGCTACTAGTGCTACAGTTCTCCATCAGTGGCAGTTATAAGCCGAAAATGGAATTCATTTCAAATCTTGGTGTTTTGTATTTGTATATACCTCATTTCAATAGTCCGACGCCACTGCCCATTCGACAATGTTCGTTATTTTGGCTGCTTACTTTTTCTGCCAACTTCACACCAGTTAACTTGAACTTTTTAGTCATAAATAAATATATTTTGCTTCGCCCGTCTATTTTTGATGTGTACCTATGAAATAGTTATCATAGTTAAATATGTTGTTTTTGAGGTTAGAGGTAAAAACATTTTACTTATTGATGCCTTAAAAATTTAAATGGGTACCTAGAAGAGAATATAAATTTTTTAAATGCTGTTTTCGCTCGTCATTAGAATAAAAAAATTACAAAAAATAAAAAAAACAAGTTGATATAGCCAGCATAAATCCTTTCAAACATAGATTCCTAATAAATTATAAGAAAAATAATTGAAAACAGTGGAAGTTATCAAGGGCGTCTATAAAACGTTTTTTAGGATGGGCAAAAACAGAACGTTATAACAACGTCCTATGAACGCCCCTTAATGAAGTAAAACTATAATAAAGTCAAACTCGGGTATTAGAAAATCTTAACCACGCAAAGGTACTTTTGTTATTCCGCATCGAATGACATATAAATATACCGGGCTCCAATTGAAAATTAAAAAAAAAATTGATGTAAAAGTTTAACACTTAATTTTGAACACTCTGTATAATTCGTATTCATCAAACTTTGTTGACAAAGCAGTTAGACCTTATTTATTAAGTACCTTGTAGAATTTTCCTAATGGAGCTTTATTTCTATTTTTCAATAATTTTTAAAACTAGTGGTTCTTTTTTATTTTATTTTCGCTGATATCACTGAACCGATTTCTATAAAATACTTGTTATATGTGGGTAAATATATAATTATAAATAAAGTGTCCAAATTAGCAAGAAAATATATGACATGTAATTTAAAAAAATATATCATGACGTCACACTTTTTGGGATACCCTGTATAATCAAAAATATTTTTTGGAAACGCTTCCTAGGATACTAGTAGAGTCTGCAAAACATGAAAAGCCTAACTTAATAACATCTGCGCCTTGTCCCAGATATTTTATACCTCTATAGACCATTATCTTAACTCGATCATGATGACATTCTTCTGGTTCTGATCTATTTTTTTCTTTTCTTTTCGCTGATATCACTGAACCGACTTCTATAAAATACTTGTTTAATGTGGATAAATATATAATAATAAATAAAGTGTCCAAAGTAGCAAGAAAATATATATATGTAATTTTAAAAAATAGGTATATCATTACGTCACACTTTTTGGGACACCCTGTATAATCAAAAAAAACATTTGGAAACGCGTCCTAAGATACTGGTAAAGTGTGCAAAACATGAAAAGCCCAATTTAATAACTCTACGCCTCGTCCTATATATTTTATACCTCCATAGACCATTTTCTTACCTGGATGATGGTGACTAATCTCTTCGTACCGGCTTGTCTTGAATTTAAAAATTAAAATAAAATATAATTATTAGGAAGGTCATTGGCGTTGTTGCCAGATATGGCGTAAAGTATTATTTCCATTAGCTTACATTTTTGACCGAGAGAGGCCGATGCAGTCAATCATGATATCCTTCTAGGGTAGTCTTTGCTCTTAAGATTACAAAAACTTTCTGTTCACAAAACATTTAAGTCATTATTTTGATATTACCCTCACAGATGGCGACATTTATTTTGGCAACAGAATAGGTTGCAAAACTTTTCGGGCGCCAAACCATGTAAGTCGATTGTGAATAAGTTTTAACAGGTTTAAAGTTAAATCTCGGTGGTGTTTGTAAGTTGAAAGAATAGTTCCCGGACGGATTTTGACAAAATTTCTGAATTCCTTATGCGTCAGTAAGAGAGGGCGATATATCATTAATCTCTTTCGTAAACAGCATGGCCATACATAGAAATCGTCGGTGTTGGGTAGCGCGAAGGAATTTTCGCGGCGTCAGGTAGTTTTTGCACCGTTAGGCGTTACTAGATATTAAATGAACGCAACGTCTTGAATTTTAAATTATTCACAGTTACAAAAAGAATGAAGCGTAAAGATGCAAAGCAATGATTATGTGTGAGTAAAAAAAAACTTGGTGTACAGGTAGGTAGGGCCATGGCACTGTGGCCCTAGGGTACGAGCCGCCACTGCCTAAAATAGGTAGGTAATACGGTAATACCACATATTTTTTCAATTTGAGTTGCTGATTCTTTGTAATTTTAAAATTATAAAGGTAGGTAAGGTATAAGGTATAATTATTTAGACAATGTAGGTAGGTTCAAAGTAAAATAAATGTTAAATTTTATTACATCAACCAACAAAAACTGTAGCTACCTACCTACATTAAAATAATTTTAAAAATTCAACAGATTTAAATACTTAGGTTGTCTCTTGTTTGTTATTCTGTTTATTTTACCTAAGTACAACCGAAGATCAACGAAGAATCAAAACTTACCAACAAGATAAATAACTATCCAATATCACAGCAATTTTTACAGCACTAACAATAAATTCCTGAACAGTAAAAACCGACCGGTAAAAAAATTTTAAACGAACAATGACGTGCTATAATAAACAATCGCAGTAGTGAGAAAAAAGCCAACCAATAGAAAGCATATGGGGCGACAGGTCATATCAACAGGTAGCATGCACAGAGAATGAGATGGTACATTCGACGCTGTCGCGGAGACCGGGTCCCCATGGGCGCCTAATATGACAGCATATCTTTCTGGTAAATAGTTAAAAGGTCATAAGTCAGTTTTTCTGATTTTGGACTTTTGATGGATATCTGAAGAAATAGTAGCATAAAACAATATGGTTAAAACGAAATAAGTGTATATATGAGATAAATGTGCCAAAAATCGAAACTAAATTTGATACTTATTTTTTGAAATTCTTTGTTGCGATCCGCTAAAAAGGTCATAAGTTAATAAATTCAAACCAAAAAATATTTTTCAATTAATGTATTGGCGAAGTACAGGCATAAGATTACTTATAGATTTTTAGTAAGTTTTAAAAATTTTCGTTACTGTATGTATAATGTGTATTTTAGTCAATAAAAAAATTTGTAAGTTATAAGTTTTTTTTTGAAAAATCCTCGGATATGTTAACTTATGACTTTATTAGCAGACAAAATAGATCGTTTTAGAAATTAAGTCTACTTACGACTTTATTATTAAAGAAATCCTAATTATATGTCTTAAATAAGTCAACTTATTACCTTATAAATTATGACATATATTGGGAGTCAGTTGAGTAAGTTTACTTATGACCTTTTAATTGTGTTTCAAGTAGAAATAAGTGCACATATATTATCATTATTATAAAATATTTTAAGGGATGGTTTTTAATAAAAAGGACATAATTAAGTAATAATTTTTCGATATAAATCAGCTTTTCTCCTATTTTAAATTATACAAATTACCCGAATTTCAACTTAATAAAACAAGCAATTAATTGGTTGTATTTAAAAAAAACTGAATAAAAATGTGAAGTATTGAAAAGTGTCAAATCTTTGTCACCATTTTCGCACATACTAAAAAACGTACTTGTGACCTTTTAACTAATTGCCACAAATCTATTCTATGGGACGTAATTGGTTGAAAGTCAGCTGCTAGACAGAATCAATTCAATCAGTTATCTTTTGACCAATTACGTTTACTTTCGCTACGGGGACTTTTTGAAATAGGGTAGCGACAGTGACGCGTCAATATGGTGGCTGAACAGCTGATGACAAAATTGTCGGTTTGCCATGGGAGATAATGCAAATTTATTTACGTTTTTCTCAGTACTTTGACGGGAATAAGTTTGTTTTCTCGTTTTGTTCGGAAAATCATTAGATACTTTTTTTGCAAGATCAATATTAGTTTTTCTTCTTCTTGTAGTGCATCTCCTATCGGAGGTTCGCTATCATCACAGCAATCCGGACCTTGTTGACTGCAGCTCGGAACAGTTGAACATTACTACAATTAAACCAGTCCCTCAGGTTCTTAAGCCAGGACACATTAGTTTTTAGATTCCCTCAATTATAAAATATTATTTAGGTAGGTAAGTTAAAATTATTTATGTAATTGTGATAAGGTAGGTATAGGTAACTGTTTGGCAAATAAACGCATTATTATTATTATAGAACTTAAGAAAGGAAAAAAGGTGGACAATGTCCTAACTGAGCTTTAGGTTCATGGTGTAGTTAAAACGCGTTCAAAGATTTACCAGTGGAAAAACACACACCACCACAGTTCATGTCTCGTGAAGAAAACCCGGAAAGTACACACTGGTACACAAGGTTGAGAGTTTATGTCGTTGGAAAATAAAGAAATTGGATGTATAAAAGCAATTAGCAGAAGCATCTGAACAGTTATGGAGTAGGCTAGTAGGCATATATTAATTGAAAATCCGTGCACGAGAGAAAGCAGTCTTCTAAATTAATTAGTGTAAGGTAGAGATTTATTTAATTTATTTTAATTGAGAACTAAACAGGTAAATAAATGTTTGATAACTGACTAAGCTGGGAAAAGTAAAGTGTTGTCCTTCTTATTTAGGGTAAGGGGACAAACCCTTTGTTTGTTGGTAAAGGTCTAGGTGTTAAGAGTGGGCGTAGTTGAAGTTTAAAATAATTTTCTTTGGTATTTTGATAATTTAAAGTATTTTCTAAAAGATGGAAATTTCTCAAAATGGGAACTCTCAACTGCTTGGATTTTTTTGACGGCAAAGTGATGGTTTCGTATGTTTTTTTAGAGAACGTATTTTGTTTAAATATTTTCTCAGTATCTAAATAGACTTTAAAAACTGAAACTGCAGAAAAATTTAGTTTTTCTTGCTCTATACGCTTGGGTTAGAACCAAAATTTAGTGAAAAGCTCATTACCAAACAATATATTAACAGTTTTCTACTTGAAATCTGATATTCTAAAATTCCGCAAGCTGCAACTATGCACATGCAGTATGCAGTCGCTAATTGTAATGTAACTGCTACTGAATCACATATGCTGATCTAAAGATGGTCAAAGCCCTTAATGCGCCAGTCAAAATATGTCAGACCCGACGGCTAAACGGGGACGGCCATAATGTTACCTACCACGCCCCCAATTTGATGGTGATAGCTTGTCATTGGCTTATTTTCTGTACTGTGTTTTTGTCCCCGCTTCAGGGGCATTAGGCATATTTAAAGTGTAACCGGGAGAAAGGTGGAGGGTTAAACCCACCATGTGAGTTAGAGTTGCTTTACTAGGACTAGATATATCCAGCGCCGGTTTAACAAAAATAATGAACTTGATGAGAAAGGAGTGGTATTCTAGAGGGATGTAACAATGTACTAAGGGATAAAAAGAACGATGTTGATCTTTTTTTTTAGACATCAATTTGGACAAGCGGCCAGATTTATTTACCGCTTGTGCCGGTATAGAGCGTGGGGGCGACAGCGACGACATATCATTCCTCTGTGGTGGGGGAGACGGCAACCTTTTTTTTTAGAAGTCATTTTTGATTAGGATAGTGCCCATCCCAAAAATTTTCGGGCCCGCCCATCTCAAAAATCCTGGCGCCGCCGCTAGCCCGGTAAAAAAAACCTTTGCCAAACTTATGCCGCGCGCTCCACCGAAATGCTTCTCCCTCCTACAATAGCAAATAATTTTTAATAAAATGTTTTTAGCATTATTTCTGTTCAATTTAGTAAAAAAAAGTAAATAATTAACTTGGGCGCGGCAATCAAAATTTTTTTTCGTCTGCGCCCCTAATATATCCTTGGCAGCCCCCCTCCCCTTCCCCAACGCCCCTAAATAATACAACTGCCTTTTTCCATTAGTAAAAATAGAAATTCAATACCTTGCGTAGTTTTTTGTAATACGAGTCAAAAAATCCCCTATTTTACACGGTAAATTTTAACGCTGTCGGGGATCCACTTAGGGGTGATCTGATCAATAATGTGATGAATAGAGCGTCGTCATTATAGTTGGTGTAGCAGTGGCGTATTTAGGGGGGGGGGGGGGGGGTTCAGCCCGGCTCCTAGGAGCTCGGGTCTAAAAGTCTAATTGCAACCTAATTTTTCATCTCACTCTTAGACTCTTAATTTATATTTTTAAATAATGTATTCTTGGCTTAGATTACAAAGGTCTTGTAGGAAACGTTTAGTTTTTAAACTTTTCCTTCTAAAGAACATGTTTTATATAGAGATTAAGCGATCAGTTGTTTTTCCATTCCTCATATCCGCCAAAATAATATGTTTCCTCTTGGCTCGTTTGCGAATAACCTAATTTCTAACAAAAGCAGAACAGCAAAAAAAATCATAATTGGGTAATTTTGTTATGATTTGACAAATTAAGCTTACCACGTCTAAGCTTAGGCTTACCATAAATCATTTAGTTAAAGTTCTGGTCGCTCGATAGGGAGGTCATCAATTGCCCAGGGCTTTTTCCTCAAAAACGTCCCAACACCTGGATTCGTCACAGTGGTCTAATTTCTGTCTTGCAGTTGTTTGATTTTTTGTATCTTTATCGTTTCTAGTCGTAGCCAAGAAGCAGAAATGAGGCAAATGTGACATTCTGAGTGTTTTTTTACTACTCCTCAAATCGCAGAAGATCTTGGTTAAATCTTTAATAAACAAAAATAGTGTCTGATATAGAATAGGGACGCGGCTTTATACCAGAGACATTTTCCCATGGAGGTTTGATTCTACCTCGATGCATTTTCCCCAATAATTATCTTTGTGCTCGTAGCTAATGCCAAGTGCCACTCTGTTCTTTTGGTTGTCCTCTAATGCCCTTCTTACATTACGTGCAATTACAAGTGCAAGTAAATGGTCTTCTTAAATGGGAAAACTTGCATCAGCTGATTAAAATGTCATCAAAGTGCATGCTTTCATGCAATTTTGCTTGAAATTGTACCTAATGTAAAAAGGCCTTAACTTTCACAAAAGCTCGATGCATTTTGTTAGTGTTACATATTATCTTTAGTCAGCATTTTGGTACCTATTTATAAAATTATGAAGTCTCGATTCCTAGAATCAGAAGGCCAAAAGTAGAAACGAAGAATTATTTGTTTATGTCTTATTTAAATTAATAACAAATAAATATTTTCATTTTTTAATTCAATACTCGATGATCCTTTTCTATTTGTTGGTATATTGTATGTTTTTTTATGTGATTTTTAATCACATATTTGAAAATTGACAATCTATATTTATATCTACTACAAAGCACGAGTATTTGGCAATTGATCAAAGCTATAACACAATTTTTTTATTTTTAAAAGTAACGAGTCCATATTAAATTGAAACTGAAAATGTTGTAGCGGCGCATGCCGACAATATTTTTAAAATTGAGAAAGTTTTATGATGAGAATCGAGAGGTTCTGGGTCGAGCCGTTCGCATTCGAGGAACTTTTCAATTTTAAAAATGTTGACTTCACGTCGGTAAAATACCTACATATTATGAAAATTTTGCCAAAGCCGCACGTGTTGGAAGGATTATTTCACGCATCCGTTTAAACCCTTTTTTCTTCTGTGCCGTCACTGTCATCCGGTTTCGTCCATCCATTCTGTATTCTGTTGCATAAACTTTCTTCTCATGATTCATGATACTTTTTTGATTGGTTGGTTGTTGTCGTTTTAAAATAAATTAACGGTGAACGGGACTGTTTCAGTTTATCAAGATCAGGAACTTTTAGAATTGTTTTGGTGTTGTGAAAGTTGCTTTGTTTTGGATACCATTATTTTTATCTCGTCGGTAAGTTTTGATGTGTTGTTTTGGTAATTAAAATAAGCAGAATGGCAAGAAACAACCCCTATATCAACCTGTTGAATTTTCGAAAATTTTCATGTTGGCTTATGATGGTTTTATGGGTTGCATGTTGCATGGTTTATGTATCAAAATTTAGTATTTATTTTACTTCTAGGCCGTTCGCACACAAGGCGACTAAAAAGAAACAAATTACAAGCTTAATCACCCACCAGTTACTTAATAGTTATTGCCCATGTATTTTAATGAACATCAACACAACGCAACTAGTTGGTAACGTTACATTAATGACCAGTTGCATTATGTGCGGATGTTAGCGGATTGTAAGGGTGCCTTCACAGGCCTGATAATATTAACACTCCATTCCATATTTATACTAGAAAACCTGATTTTTATTAAACAGCATATTAATGAATATCCCAGACATAGTGAGGTTCACTCGTATGACACATGAGATAACCATAATTTGATTCCAGTTTATAAACGTCTAGAAAGGTGTCGAGATGGCCCTAGCTGTCTTGCAATTCAAACATATAACAAACTTCCTAACTCTATTAAAGATATTATTATTATTAGTATGATTTAGCAATAGTAAGTGGTAAAACTGATGAGACTATTGCATCTATTCTTAAAATATCAGTATTTTATTTATAGTTTTTGGGGTTAAGGCTTTTGTTACCATCACAGAATTTTTACATTTCCTTTATTGCCTCTTTTTATGATGTGACCTTGGTTATGACAATGTTTATTAATTTTTATTTCATCATAGAATGGGTACCTACTAGTTAGGTAGGTAGCAGAGGTCGGCAAAGCACTCAAAAAAGTGCTTCAAGTTTCAAGTTTGGAAAAGTAATTGCCAGCACCAAGCACTTTCTAAATTCTAGGTGCTTGTTGCAAGCACTTTAAAAAGCTTAAAATGCAAAATTCAATTACCAATTACCATCAATTTGTATAAAGGGATTTAAATTATCGAGCACTGTATTTTAAAAGTTTTTTGTTTTGATTTGACTTAAAGTGCTTGCAAGCACTGTGCTCGAAGCACTTTTTTCAAGCAGTTTCGGGCAATTATACTGCCCAGCCCAGCTCTAATAGGTACCTACTTAGGTATGCAAAAATAATAATTCTTAATATTCTGTTCTTTTTCCCTAGCTGGTCCAAGAAAAATCTTAGTTCAGGTTGTCAAAGAAGCACTTCTGTGCAAATCTTATGTAGTAAAGGGGAAGGGGTTTGAATTTGAAAAAGGAACACCTTGACTTTTTACATTTAAATAATAGGTATGTAGGTACTCAGTACCTAGGCACTCATACAGTGACCAGCAAAAAATTGGACCCATATGGGATATTATTGAAATTGTAAAAAAACTTTTTATGCTGATAGCCTCTGCATGATTGGTAACCTAAAAATTAGTTTTGACATTAATCATGTGACTCATGACTACTTGTTTGTCTGGAAAATTGAAAAGTATATATTTTGTCGTGAAAATCTGGTATTAGAGTACAGGATATTATAAAAAGTTATTTGAAAAAGTGTTAACATTTTAATTTTATACTGGTGTGCAAAGTTAAAACGAAAATTTAAAAAAAAATTTTGAAATTAACTGATATTTTTTTAAATTAAAAAAAAAATATTTTTTTTTTTGAATTGTTCTTTTAAACTTATTAGCGCACCAGCATAAAATTAAAATCTAAACGCTTTTTTCAAATAATTTTTTTCAATATATTTTTTACCTATTGTATTCTAATACCAGATTTTCACGACAAAATATATACTTTTCAATTTTCCACACAAACGAGTAGTCACGTGACTAATGTCAAAACAAGTTTTTAGGTTAGCAATCATGCAGAGGCAATCAGCTTAAAAAGTTTTTCTACAATTTTAATAAGTAATAAAAAAGTTGTTCATATGGGTCGAACTTCTTGCCGGTCACTGTATCTGGAAGCTGCCGTGTGAGCCTAGTTCTCAGAACTTCGTTCTATCGCTGGCGACACGTGATGTAACCAATAGAAAATGAGTATTGGAGTCACATGTCAAAATACTCATTTTCTATTAGTCACACCACGTGTCGCCAGCGACAGAACGAAGTTCTGAGAACTAACTAGGCTTGACGCTGACAACTTGTTTTTGTCTTATCAGAAATTACCTCAATTTTGCTATTTTTATAATACTTAATATAACCTAAAAACTTAACTCAAACTCTTCAATAATAAAAAAAAATTGTAAAAAAACTCAAACTCAAATATGCTTTATTGTCCGAAGATTAGTACAATCCCATTGACAAAGCCAACAACTTTGTATCTAAATAAAAATTATAAATAATAAATAAAAATCATTTAAAATATAATGAGCAGTTAACACAGGAAGGACACTAAATATATAAAGATAAAAACCTACTTACAATTAAAAAACAAGTTAAGACAATAACTGTGAATATACAAAGATAAAATTTAAAATAGAAATATTCAGGCAATGGTATTGATCACACTGGATTATCCATGAGATATTCCTCAACCGTATAATATGCCTTCTTAACCAATAGGCTTTTTACCCTACTCCTAAATATCCTGTAATTAGAAAGTCTTCTAAGTTCTATAGGCAGATTATTAAAAAGTTTTTTACTATTATAAAAAATAGAGTTTTTAGTTAATGCAGATGTAGGAATAGGAAGCCTAATGGTATAGGAGCTCCTTGTAGGAACCACTGACAAGGAACGAATATCCAATATAAAAATACATGGCAAAGTTAAAACTCTCCGAGACACGAACAGAGGTCGGCAAGTTTCTCGTGGCTTAGCACCACAAAGATTTCTAATTGCTCGTTTCTGCAGCACAAATACAGAATTAAATAGAGTATTCGAGCAACCACCCCAAAAACAGATGCCATAGCGTAAGTGTGTCTCAACCAAAGTAAAGTAAGCGTTTCTTGCTATTGATGCATTTAACTCATTCTTTATAGTTCTGATGGCAAAACAACCCGATGAGATTTTCTTACATAATTTCTTAATGTGTATGTCGAATTTAAGTTTATTGTCAATGAGTAAGCCAAGAAACCTATTCTCTGACAGATTATCAACAACCTCGCCATTCAATAAAATATCATTCAATTTACATTTAAAATTTAAAATATTGGTTTTAGAAATATTAAAGGAAAGTAGGTTGGAGTCACACCACTTCTTAATGCTTAACAAATCTTCCTGCATTAAACTGTTAAGAGTAATCGAATCTTTGTGGTGCCAAAGAATTGTTGTGTCATCGGCAAATAATGCATCATGACCATATTTAATAACATTGGGAAGATCGTTAACATATAATAAAAACAACAGTGGTCCCAATACAGATCCTTGTGGAACCCCTGCCGAAAAATTTAGTTTGCCTGAAGCAGTCCCCCGAAAGCAGACACTCTGACTCCGCTCAGAGAGATAAGACCTGAGCCACTCATAGATTGGACCCCGAAAGCCATACACTTGAAGTTTCCGCAGCAGTAATTCATGACTTAAATATTATATTATCCTGATTTTTTTTTAGGATATTGTACACAAAGTTTGAAGCACTTGCCATATTATGACGAACAACAAGAAATCAAAACGTAACCGTCGTAGGAACATAAAGTCAAATGGTAAATTAATTCATTTATTATTTGTTCAAAATCCAGACTAGTAATAGTATTTCGGACCAATTTTATAAAGTCAATTTAAATTATTCCAGTTGAAATCGAGGAAATGTCAAATATGGTAATTTCATGATATATATTAAAATATAATATAAAAGTGTGAGTGAAGAGTCCTAGTCATAACTTAATATAATGTAACATAACATACTAAGTTTTGACCAGGTTGATAACTTTCAAGTCGAACTTTGCTTTCAATCACCATAAAAAAAATCGGTACCTTTGGTTAAATTGACTTTATAAAAATGGGCCTTAGGTATTTAGTTTAATACCATTTTTTTCAAGCCCTACATTTTTGAAACTTTAAAGGTTCGTAAGTGTGGTTGTAGAAAACATATAGATACAGTTCATTTGAAGTGGGTTGTCCATATCGCACTCGGAAGATTAAGCACTCCGCCTACGGGGTCGTGCTCAATTAACTTCCTCGTGAGTTATAGTTTTCATATCCACTCTTGTTGTACAAGCGAGACTATTTTCTTTCATTTACAAATCATTTTATTAACTTCGGGTTGGGTTTTACTTATTTCTTAAACCAGAGTTATTTCTTGGAATTTAACTTCTGACCAGACTGCACCTTTTTTGATTCAAATACTTAGTAGTGTAACTTAAAGAGGACATGCAAGTCTCTATAGACTGACCTATAAAGACGGATTCATGAATTAAGTGTTTTGCTGATTCATGACTGGGCAGCAATCTGGGTTGGTTGGTTGAAGGAGGGTTGACATATTGTCACTATACTGCAGCTGAACGGTGTATTGTATCCTTTTTGTTTAACGTTTGAGTACTTAATGTCAGTCAGACGGGAACTACAGTTTTTTCACGTGGGATCCGAACCACGCGTATTGCAAATATAATCTGTTGTTTTTTGGGTCGTATTCAGGAATCGACCAGTGTCATACTGCATTTCTACCTCTAAAACTTTGGGTAGTTCAAATTGTATTTATTTCTTATTGCCCTAGACCAGGGATGGCGAGCCTTTATACGTTTACATGCCATTTTCTCCAAAGAAATGTTTAATATGATCATGACGTGCCAATAAACTGTTTGTTTGTTACGCGAGCATCTACAACTGAACGCTCTCTACTCCAAAATTGATGATTTTTTTAGGAAGGAAATACTTTAGGGCGAAGATTACGAATCTGAACACTATTTTTCTCGGAAACGCCTAATTTTTCAAGAAGAAAGAACAAGTAAAGAGAACAATTATTTATAGAGATTGGTGTGCTAACACCCCTACATCTTTTTTTTTGTGACTTCTATTAAAGATCCCTGGGGTGTTGATACCTCTTCGTCGTCCAATGTGAATTTTAATAGAGAGAAAAAAAGTCCTTTGTATTCTCTCCACTATGACTCTTAAATAAAAAACAACCAACTATTTTTGAGATCTCCATATTATAACACCAACAATTATTATATATACAACCATGCCAGGGGGACCAAGTAGGTACCAATGAACAATAACTTTCAGTAGATAAAGGGGCTCATACAGGGTGGAATTTTTCACTGGAGTAAAATCAGTATTAGAAAGCCTCTTTATTTGCGGAGAAAATACGGAAATACGGGTGCCTTTATTTTTAGTTTGGTACCTACACTTTTTTCGTCTCATCATGAAATTCACCCCTCTTTTTGGGGGTAGAAACCGTCCCCAACTTTTTTTTTCTCAAAAGTAAAGGTATTCATTGCAATAGCTCGTTGGAAAGGGCATTATAAAAAAAGGAATACGACCCACTATACTTTTGCATTTTGGTAATGTAGAAAGCCAGAAAAAAATAAGAACTGGCCATTTTAGCAACAATTCATACTACAATTTTGGTTGTGACAACGCAGGCTGGTTCAAAAAAAATACACGAAATTCGCCAAATAACCCCGGAAATGGTACATAATATCAAGAATGAATTTTACTTTAGATTAGGGATTTGTCAAGAAAAAAATGGGCAACATTTCCCAGAATTTTTACAATAAAAAAAATTTAGTCTATATTACCGAAATGCAAAAGTAAATAGTGTGTCGTATTCCTTTTTTTATACCCTTTCCAACGAGCTATCGCAATACATACTTTTATATTTGAGAAAAAAAAGTTGGGGGCCGTATGTACCCCCAAAAGAGGGGTCAATTTCATGACGGAACGAAAAAAGTATACCAAACTAAAAATAAATGCACTCGTATTTCCGTATTTTCTCCGCAAATAAAGAGGCTTTCTAATACTGAATTTATTCCAGTAAAAAATTCCACCCTGTATGTAAAAAACAAAACAATTATTTTTCGGAGCAGGGTGCTTCATCCTCCCTGTCCTATAGGCGCCCTGGGCGGTGACCGTTTAAAGGCAAATGACAAATATCCTCTTTAATGCTATAGAATATTTGATTATTTTAAGTAAACATTTTAATTAAAAAACACAGAAAATTAGTTTCTTTCTGCTTTTTTGAAGAAGGGTAAATGTCACTATTTACAATAAAATAAATGGTTATTGAGAAGAACCAAATTGCTGCAATTATGCATCCGAAACGTAACCTCTACAAAATGGCACTTTAGCAAGGAATATTTTAAAAACTCGTTTTTGAGAGAAACAGTGTTCAGATTCCTAATCTCCGCCCCAAAATATAGGCATTTTCCAAAAAAATAATAAATTTGATTGTGGTAAGTGTATAATATTATTATTATCACAGAAATTCCTGCCCAAATTATTTTGTCGCGTGCTAGCAATGGCACGTTCGCCATCCCTGCCCTAGATACTCATTTACCATTCATAATTCTTTATTTTTCTTACAGAGTACAAATATACAACCTCTTCTTATTCTCGAATGAGCCAGGTGAGTGAAAAAGAAAATCTATAAGTTTCTACAGGGTGGTGCAACAATCCACGCAAATTTTTAGGTTAAAGAGAATAATTTTGACTTGTTGATTTGCATAATAGGTAATTATTAAAAAGATTATTTAGATAAATGTAAATATAAAATTGACACAATTAAAGACCACGATTCTAAATTGGTTAAAGTATCTACCTACTTTATAAGATACTGCGTCCTTGTTTCAATAAACCTAAAATAATTTTTTAGACTCCAGGCTGAAAATCTTGTACATTAGGGTAATCATTTAGGGTAAGAAGACATTCGTCGCCTCGGTAAAATATTTTACGAGAATTCCCTATCAATATTTGCCCTCTCAATTACATTCAAACAAAAATCCGCCCTTCGAATCGGGTCCTCATCTTTTAGCTCTTGAAGTCTATGGTATTTATAAGATAAGTATACCTAATAGTTACCTATGTTTATGTAAGACTAGAAAAATAGTTGTATGATACTTCCCCACTTTGTCTTCAATATACCGAGTAATTATAAAGTGCCTTTTCACTATAATCGATTTTATCATATTATTCTGCACTAACATCCTATAGAAAACATGTCAATAATAATGTTCCTAAAGTGTCACAAACTTTTTCCAGGACCAATTAAAAAGGCAGCTTGATAACTGAGAAAATCTCCAGCAAAAACAATTTTACTGATGTATGTATTTTCTCCCTACATGCTGTAACGAAATTTTTATATTTTTACAAGTATATAAACAAATAAATTGTCTCGTTTTAATTTACCTATTCCCTATTCTAATCTGTGCCATAGAATTTCATAATTTTCGCACATATTTAAAAATGAAATTAGCTGATTTTCGTCCCACAAACTATTAACTTGAACTGGTCCGGACCGATTTACGCATAAAAAGTACATACAAATAGTCGACAAACAGGCAAGTGCACTACGTGACTCTTTAACTTCGGTATGTTATAGGCCGAAGTAGCTAGTATACGCTTTACACCCAGCAAGTTTAGTCACAGTAAGTAGGGGAAAGGAGGGCAAGATGACGACAGTAAGCATATATTTTTATTTTCTTCGTCATATTTCGCCCTAAAACTTTGTTTCGTATTTTAGAGCATTCAGGATAATTTTAGTTCCCAACAGTTTGCTTCATATCATGCTATCTTCACTGTAAATTTTTTTTTTCGTAAGTTCAAAATTGTATGACAATTTCGTCATCTTGTCCTCATGTATGGGTAAGATGACGAAAGCATGAGGGTAAGATGACGAGGATTATTTAATAAAAGAAAACCAGTAGGTAATTAGAAAGATATTAATTTATAATTATTGTCACAAAAGTCGCAAATATATGCTTTGCGCTTTGCTTCTGCGGATGTCAGTCCTGCGCATGCTGCAGGAACCCGTTTACGACGGAGGGAATAGGCGTACCAAATTTCATTTTTTCCAGAATCATTACAAATTAAACAAATTTTTTCTTGTTCCTCCACATTATCGTCATCTTCTTCCATGTAATTTACTGATATGGAGGAGTCAGAGGATTCCCCATCATCATGATCATCAAACCTCACTTTTTTGACATGTTTGCCTTTTTTGATCTGTTTTTTCTTCATTTCAACTTACTTTCTTTTATTCTCTTCTATATCCTTCTCGATTAATTTCTTTTTTCTCCTACTTAGTTTTTCTTTCATTCTCTTTTTCTTCTAGTGCACTTTTACAGAGGTACTTGTCATATGCAGAGTAGGTAGCTTTTTCCTCTGTCTCTTTTCTTTATAAGCAGCAATAGACAAGTGAGGTAGACAATTCAATGATTCTGCATTAGACGGCCCTGGTAGTGAAATATCTAAGACATTAGAGGAAGTATTTTGAGATGTTCCTCCTACCGCAGTGACCATATTTGCTGAAAGAGCATTAGTGACATCTGGTAGTCCCGGTACATTATGGTCTAAGTTTTCGTCGACATACTTGGAAGGCTCGTATGGCTTGTCTGCGGTCATTGAGGGTTTAAAGTCAGAATCATTAAATATTTGAGAATTAAGTGGGGCTAATCCAGTTGCTCTGAAAGATTGTACGGTATTTTTTTATTGTGCATGGCTACCACATCCTTCGATCGGGTAAGATGACGAATTCGCCATCTTGCCTACTTAGCGAATTCGTCATCTTAGCCGACCAGGAAATTTTGAATCGAGTTTTGTATTAAAAAATAAAGAGATATTATTTCACGAAAACTTAATGGGCTATAGACAAACAATACCATAACATTAAAGAAAATACTTACCGATTGAAAATACGATTCAACACAAACGCTATAAAGCTTATTTCGTCTTGCACTAATATTATAATGAAATAACCATTAAACACAAATGGCGAAATATCGTCAACAGAGTAAGTCAGATTTTGATGTTAATACATAGGCAACTTACGAAGCACACCTGCTACACTCGGCAATCAACCAAGTGGCGCTATCTAATTACAATAATCGGAATTTTCCAATTCATCATCTTACCCGATGCGTCATCTTATCCCACTTTCCCCTACTTTCCGCCATTAAGCTTGCCAAATGTAAACAGCTTATCTAACACTCACTCTCACACATTTTATATTTTATCTTTTTCTAACACATGTTTTATCGTTAGTTTTGCCCCTTTCTCACACAGCTCCATCTTGTTCTAATACACACTGGACTGATTCTTTTCACTTTTCTTTTTCGCACATACTACCTTTTTTCTCTGTCTTACACAAATATCTACATGCCGCCGTTCTTTCTACACTTTTTACCGACAGACAGCGTTCACCGTCATTATTCTTCTGCATCCAGGTACGGGGCTACTAGACTTAGGTACAACAATTGCAATTGTGTTATTTTTTGAGTTATGTTGTGGACTTGTTTACTTACAATATGCTAACCTTTAATCGGACTCATAACATTAAGACCCAAAAAATAGGACAGTGGTTTTGATACATCCTGACTCTTATTCTGGCGCGCAATAGATGACCCCAAAAATAGGACAACGATTTTATCAGTCGGCTTATATACCTGACAAGAGGCATAATGATTTGATAGCCAGGGGGCGTAGTAAGCCGACCAATTTCAACCGTTTTTGGGTCCTATGAAGGGTCAGAATGTTGTAAGTGTTACCACGTTAAAGCACCTCACTATTTATTGCATATTATTAATTCAGTCAAAAATATAATAAAAACCACCTTTGCGATATAAAAATCGTGTATTAAGTATGTAGATATTAGTGACATTTTGCCAAGCAACAAAATCCCGCTAATCGATTTTTCAGGCCTTAACACGTTTGCTACCAATGCTATAGCGAAATGTCTGCCCTATTATTGTACCATGTAAATCATCAGTGCACAAACCGCGTAGTTCATTCGTGGACCAAATGTATCACGTGATACCATGCACTAAGATGTTTAATTGGATTTTAAAAGTCCCGGTATATAAAAGCAGGCAAATAGTTTAGTTAGTGGTATATAAATACACCAACTAATTTGTATGTTAAATGGGCATCACCCGTTATTCATAATGGTCGAGTTATACGTGCTAATTTAAACTATAGTCAAATTTGCTGTCAAATAATATTTATTTTCATTAGATATCGTTAAAAAAAAAAGAAAATACATTGCGGTTTAAAAAAGAAATAATACATAAGTAATACAAAATACATATTATAATAAGTTTAAATTTGTATGAATTTAATGTCTTTTTTGGAAACATTCCAGACATAACGCGGGCGATCCTGGACACTCGTTGCAGATGGTGGAAACCAGTTTAGCTTTCTTTGCTGCTACCTTCGATGATTTATGACGTGCATACTTACTTTACTTTTAAAATATTCTCTATTCATTAAAGTATAATTTAGCATTTCAGGTTTTCCTACATTCTATTTATGTTATATTACATGATATAACTTATCCTAGATCTACTGTATTAGCACGCTAAAACAGGACACAACAACGAGGCAACGCCCTGTCGGGGCTGGTCTTTGCCCTGGTAGAAAATCACCCTGATTTTAACTTTATTTATATTCGGCCGGTCCCAGGAATCTTTGACCGCCATGAAGGAATTTGTTTTATTTGCACTTTAAGATATTAATTATTAATTGTAACTTGAATTCAAAAGATTTTACGCTTGTTTCCCTGGAAAAACGGTACGAAAAAAACAGCTTTATCACTCAGGTACTAGTGTAGCGAAAATTTTTGCCTTGCGGCTTGAAATAAACGTTAGAAACTATCGGGATTGGGACTTATTCCCGTGGTATAGAAAATAGGGTTGCTGCCTTGTCCGTCTGCTCGTGTCTTTTTCGATTTATTTGCGTTTTGTTTTTAAAGGTGGGCGTTGCCCCTTTTAATATCTATATAGAAAATTTTGCTGTATCTATGATTTTCGTATCAGTTTTATCTTATATGGAAATTATACTTCCCTGGCTTTATTTTATTTACTTTTGTTTTACTATAACTTTTAAATTTTTGATGATAAAAATTAATTTGGCCTATTTTGCAAATACATCGGTGGTCTGTAATATATTGGTCGATGAAAGGGTTCGTCCTGATGCCTTATTCTTGTCAGGTCCCTTGTTAGTTGTGCGTTTTGTGGTTGTGTGTCGTAGAAATGCTGTGAAATGTCGAAAACGTAGTCTTTTATGTATTGTATGTTTGTCGCTTGATGTAAGTGTCGTATTGGTGTATGTCTTGGTACTGATAATATTTGTCGAAGTACTATGTTCTGTATTCTTTGTAGTCTGCTATACTGCCAGTCTGATATGCTGCTCCAAATTGGAGCTGTTGTATTTTCTTCGGCCAGCCAAACGTGCCTCGTCGATTTGAACGGGATTATCCTGAATTCCTACCATTTGGCCACGAACTGTGTGAGATACCATTGCTGTACAAACTTCACGGCACATATTGAACCAATCAATAACCGTAGGCTTGGAACGTCCGGTGAGACAGACAACAGAGTCTATAGGAAATTCTAGTATAAACATAAAGACGAATTCAAGTATCTGACCTATGGTCAATTTGCTGTTTGCTCTTCCATTGAGATCAGTGTAGTGGAAAAATCGGTTGCTAGTACGAACTGACCTCGATGTCTGGCAGCTTTTTCTCGGACACCGGAAAACTGGTCTAAATTCGCCTCCACGATCCCTTTTTCTTGCATTTCACTTCCACATTTTGTGCAAGGATTCGACTCGTTTGCAGTATCTAGTAGTTGATGTTGCCTAAGAAATGCAACAGCAGTTTCTTCGGAGGCGGCAATATTGACATAAAAAATGGTGAAGCAACATGTTTCTGGTATACACCTGATAAACACTGTGATATTAAACAGTTTGGAAAATGGACTTTTCTTTTATACATTTTATATATGGAAGTAGTAGACAACCTAATTTAAATTAGTATCATTAGCAGGCTCACCCTTTGTTCGGGATTATTTTCTTTGCCTAAAGTAATGATAAGTGAACTTTTATGAATAATTACGGTAGGTAGACCGCATAATAAACCGGCACCAAATGCTGTAGTAGTGGCTACCTGCCTGATGAGGCTAAATGCTAATGTGTAGAGTCCAAATCAATTATGAAAAGTACAATGAAGTCGATGGTGTCTATGGGGATATGTTGTAACGATTGATTGCGTCACTCTCGAAACCTGCACGTCGTCATCAAAACCGGTATATTACGTAAATATGTTTCTTGCAAATCAAATATTAATTTTATTTAGAGTTATGTAGCAGGGTTTTCAAGTTTTCTTTTCGCCGTCGCCTACTTCATTATAATGTGCAAGATTAATTTTGACCCTAGTAGTAATGGAGTGTCAACAAACTGAGATTTGATAAATAATTTTACTATTTTTAATTCACATTTTGAAGATTAAACTGAAGTAATTAAAATTGATTTACAGTTTATATTATATAAACAGAATAAATACATTTTCTATTCATTAGAATAATTGTAGAAAGAAAATTTGTAATAAAATACATCAATAATTTTCAATTTTTATGAACACCATTTTGTATTTTTTTTTAGGTAGGTCTCTCTGCTAATGCAGGATACTCTTGGCCCTCCTTCTATTCCGACTACAATAATTGGTATCTTAATTTTGGAGGACAAACGGAAGATCAGGTAGGTACCTATCTAAGATTACTTAATTTATTTTTTTTAAATTTTCACCATCATTCTCGGCAGCTACTCATCTCATAAGAAAATCTTTTTCCAACTACCCAAATAAAATTTTGGATTCAATTTTTTTTAGAATAAACTGTTGACGCCAGTGGCGTAGCCAGAAAATTTGCTCTCGGGGGGGGGGGGGGGGGGGGGACGGGACAGGGAAGAGAGGGACAGTCGGGACTACATGTATTTCATGATATTGTATCTGTAATTTCGGGGCCACGCTCTAAGTTCGTTAAAAATTCACTTGACTACTATCAAATTTCGAAAAAAATTTAAATACGGACCTGTAATTTTAAATACCGTTTTAGGAATTTCTAAGCTTCAGAAATTTAATTCAATGTACAAATTTTTGAAATTATAACGTTTTGTCATCTAATAACGCATTTTTTCAAGATTTATGATTTGAAACATTTGTTCATTTTTTACTCAAAGAGTCCTGATATTTGATATTTTGTAAGAGAAAAGGCCCAAAGTCACGGCCTTAAATATCTAGGTCTGTTTATTATTTTTTTACATGTTTTGCCTGAAATTAGCATCATCAGATCTTCTAAACAGTAAAAAAAATTTTAATTGTTTTTGAAAAAAACATAAGCGCATCACAGTAACCTTACTAGACTAACGCTTCAATTACCTTTTCTTCACTCGGAAGCATTATTTTTATTCTGTTTTACAGTATTTCGTTCTAGGTCTAAAGCAAAAACCATCGGACGTAAGATATACGTTATATTAATAAAATAAATAAAATGCTAATAAAAAATAGAATTACTTCTCATGCCTTAAAAACTTGCTTATTTCCTAGCTTAGAGTATTGTGATGGTTGAAAAAATAAACAGCCTAAACACCATAACTTCCTGTTATGTAATTTTAATATTTAAGTAATCATAATCGTAATTATCAGGGCCGTAATAGTAAAGAAAGGATAATTTTAAATGCTAGTGATGATGACAAAACGTTAAATTTTTAAAAACCCTTAAATTGTATTAAATTTCCAAAGCTTAGAAGTCCTTAAAACTGTTAAAAAAATGCCAGGTCCGTATTTAAAAAAAATGAATTGAGGTTGGTGTCAAAAAATTAAAAACCAAAACTAAAAATTTCGGGTTTTTCGGATATCTTCGAAAGCATTCGGAATATTTACAATTTCCTTTTACCAAATTATTAAGCCCCAAAATACGCAACTTTGCCTCAATTTAACCTTCTTCGTATCTCTTACCGTTTTCGAGATCCCCTTGTACGCACACGAATTTGTAGCACCCTGTATATAAATATAAAGATCCAACAATCTATCGCTTCATGTTCACAAAGAGGCCGCTTTTTTGCTGGAGTTTTTATACTGAAGACAGATATGTAAACAATAATGTTATATTTGTGGCGCTTACTTTAGGTACAATAAAAATGAAAACAAGTATACAAGACAAAACTACCCATAACAGATTCTGTAAAGCGTGATAGCCACAAAGGCGATTCGGTCTTCGGAATCGAAATTTAATAAGGTATAGTTTAATTAAAAATTATTTCATGACGTTTGCCGCGTAAGACCGTTTGAATGATGCATGAATTCATATAACACGAATCTAACGGATTCCGGATGAAATACGACAAAGATGGTCTTCATAAAAAGAGTGAACTTCGCTTACAATAATTTATTTTTTAGGTATACCAGCAACCTAGTAGCGAATTTTCCACCGCTTCCTCCTTCAGTTCAGACTACGTCAATTCCAACTCCAACTATTATTCATTTGAGGAGCCGAGAAACCCGGTAAGACTTTGTCCCTTCATTAATTAACAAAAATTGACAATAACAAAACCACCTGACAAAATAAAAATAAATTATCTGTAGTAATATATTAAGGGATGGGGAAATTATCGAAAATCATTCCGAAGATTTTTTGCCGTGGAAATCGCTCGAGGGCTTGCCCGAGAGCGATATCCTAATGGCAAAAAATCTGAGAATGATTTTCTGATTATTTCCCAATCCCAAAATGTATTTTGAAGATTATTTACAAAATAAAAAACTAACGATTTATGTTGCACAATTTAATGTATTGCAATTAAACACACAATTAGTATACTGTATAACAGAATGCTGAGGGGTGGAGTTTGAAGAAACAGAGCCAATTTTCGCTGCTGTGGTCTCTTCACAAATATCCATTCTGGGATGAATAGGTTGAGTACTGATGAGTGCAGCAGGGACCATGTTCTTGTCGTCGTTTCCTCTCATCTTATAAATGATATTCTCATGGTGCTCTTGATCGATTTGCAAGTACGGCCTGATTGATGCAGTCGATGAATGACCTGTGATTTTTATCAGCTGCTCTTCCTGGATGCCGCTATTCGCAAGAGCAGACACAGCAGAAGCTCGCAGCGAATGGTTTGTCACGTTTTTCCCTGTAAGTAGGCCAGCTTCCTGTGCGCAAGTTTGTGTCCATTTTGACAGTGTGTTCTTTCCAACGGGAACATTTTTGTACCATGTCTTTTTGGTCGGATTGACACTGACGAAGAACCTTGGATTATCAATATCCTTCCTTTTCGACATATATTTATGATACAGGCGTACAGGACACATATCTGGAGAACCGTTATTTGAAACAAACCCTTTTGATTCGGCACATTTTCTGTCTTCCCCTTGAGCGGTTTTCGTAAAAATTGGGTTGTATTGGATTCTATTGGTTACGTTTCTACAAAAGTCCTTTTCTACCCTGAAATGACTAACCAGACTTGTGCATGCCTCTCCTCCTCCCCAAGCAAGTTCAAATGAAAAAATGTTAAATAATTTCTTGACCATCTGGAGTGTTTTCATCAAGAACAGCGATGATTTTTTTGATTTCATTACCAGTCAAAGCATTGGCACTACATTTTCTTTTTTCTGGAATTTTTTGAAGCTCCTTTCTTTTTGAATAATCTGGCATCTCTGGCAGATTTGAAGACTATGTCTTCGAAAGGGTTGATTTTTCGTTGATATTGGTTGAAATATTTTTCCATGAGTAATTTCGCAGTGACATTCCATATCGTTTTCACTGTACCTGAAATCAAGAAATATGCATTAAGCATTGGCACAAGAGATTGACGGACGGACAGGCAGGGAGACAATTGCGCGGACACCATACAGGCAGAATTAGAAATTGAAAACGCGCAGCTTACCTTCTTTGTAGTCTGTTCCATCTATTTTCCTCATATTGTATGCACAGTAAAAAACGCATGTAAATTTGTTTAATTGTCCTACTAAACACATTATCTACTAACTAATTTTTACTTGGTCTAGACTGTAATTTATAGGATTCATATATTACCAAGTATAATTATCCCTAAATAAGGGAATTTTACACTTAAATACAAGAAATTACAGGGAGCTATTTAATTTCTTGTGAATTTAAATAAAATATAAAAAAACGTAAAAAATGTGAAATAATGTTAAAAAGCATTAGGTTATGTATTTCGCCCCGTTCTATCGCTTCGAACGCGTGCTTAAGCTTGTATTATACAGAACGCGGAAGAGTTAAGACGGAATTGACGCCATTTAGACATTTTTGGTCTATTTGATTTGTTTATTATGTTGTGTGTGTTACAGTTTATTGTTTAAAGGTAACTTAGTTAAAACTACTTACGATATAGTGACAGAAAAAGAAGAAACATCTAAAAATCTAAACACGCAAATATTTTCAGTGGTTCTCTCAAAAGTTGTAACAAACGCTTGTCGTAAATCACCCTGTATATTCTCGTTCGTCCTGTACTTATGTAGTTTGTTCAGAGACTATGTTGAAATTTAGAGTTTGTTTATACTTGTACAATATACTGTTTTCTATATAAAATTATGTTTAATTATTGCTGATTTCCTTTATACCTATACACTATCCAAATTTTGATCCTTGTTAGATACCCACAGTTACTAGGTAAAACTAAAAAAAGTTGCTTGTATATTCATTTTGAAAAAACACTATAATAAAATCATATAATTATTCAGACTTATACTATAAGCAAGTTTGAAAACAATCCAACTTCTACGTAAATTGGAATACAGTGATAAACTGATGAGAAAATATACCGGCTACAGGTTTCTAAAAGTAAGTATCATCACCAGCTTTATATTTTAGATAAATTTCTTTATTACATAAAAGTAATATCTTATCTACAGTGTAAAAAATCATGGCGAAATTTCATAAGTAGGTATACTGTATTTTTTATACTATATATTTAGGAATTTTGTTTTTCACTACATATAAGTAAAATTTAACTTATATGTAGTGAAAACAAAATAATTCCTAAATATGTAGCGAAAAACATACAGGAGATATATATTATGAAATTTTACCATGATTTTTTACAGTGTATACTGCAATTCAGAATTGGTACTTTGACATGACTGAACATGTACGATTCATGTAGTATAAAGTAATAATTACACTGATATGCATGCTAATTTACATGGTTTTATAAGTAAATTATTTTAACGTCCATGGCGGTTCAAGTATTTTTACATTAAAGGTTAATTCTGAACTTGGTGATATTGGTAATTACTCATAACTATCCAATTAAATTCCCCGTAATATTACATGGAAGATAAGTGAATAGTTACATGGTCGTATAGGTTCAAAGTTTACCTGTGTTTCCTGGTAGTTTTTTACTTGGAGATTTATGGCCTTTTAATACCAATGAAGGTTATGGTAAATTTACATAAAAAATTTTACTGTGTGCCCACAGTCCTTCAAAATTTTCGCCAACATGGAATTGCTTCCATATGAAGTCTCTTGATCGCCCTGTATTTTCAGATCCATTTTTATCGACATTTTTGGTGATTTCTTCGAGAGAAAAATCTCCAAAACGTTCCATTTTTGTAAAATGTTTAAATGATATCTCGAAATGACACTTTGGCGTTTGTTTGTATTTTATTTGTTGTCCATAGTAACAACCAAAAACGCCATTGTTCGTTATCTAGATAATCATTATCGCTGAATAATCAGGTAAAAATCAACCAGCTTTTATAATGGATATCAATTCCAAAACACAGGTAACTCAATTGAAAAAAGCTACAGAAGCAATATTTTAATATAAGGTGAAGTGGGGTAAGTGGGGATCTGGGGCAAGCGGATTTTTTTGTAATAACTGTAAAAAAAATTACTTTTAAAAATTAAAACTACAATAAAATGTTTTTTTTCACTTTTATAGACCCCAACATATTGTTAAAAGAATTTTAAAATTTTTTTAAAAGTAACAGCTTATGTTAAATGTATCTAAACTTCGTCTATAGTTACAAGTTACGCAAAATTGTTTAACATTTTTTATCTGTATCTATATAAAGACAAAACTACCCATAACAGATTCTGTAAAGCGTGATAGCCACAAAGGCGATTCGGTCTTCGGAATCGAAATTTAATAAGGTATAGTTTAATTAAAAATTATTTCATGACGTTTGCCGCGTAAGACCGTTTGAATGATGCATGAATTTATATAACACGAATCTAACGGATTCCGGATGAAATACGACAAAGATGGTCTTTATAAAAAGAGTGAACTTCGCTTACAATAATTTATTTTTTAGGTATACCAGCAACCTAGTAGCGAATTTTCCACCGCTTCCTCCTTCAATTCAGACTACGTCAATTCCAACTCCAATTATTATTCATTTGAGGAGCCGAGAAACCCGGTAAGACTTTGTCCCTTTATTAATTAACAAAAATTGACAATAACAAAACCACCTGACAAAATAAAAACAAATTATCTGTAGTAATATATTAAGGGATGGGGAAATTATCGAACATGATTCCGAAGATTTTTTGCCGTGGAAATCGATTTCCTAATGGCAAAAAATCTGAGAATGATTTTCTGATTATTTCCCAATCCCGAAATGTATTTTGAAGATTATTTACAAAATAAAAAACTAACGATTTATGTTGCACAATTTAATGTATTGCAATTAAACACACAATTAGTATACTGTATAACAGAATGCTGAGGGGTGGAGTTTGAAGAAACAGAGCCAATTTTCGCTGCTGTGGTCTCTTCACAAATATCCATTCTGGGATGAATAGGTTGAATACTGATGAGTGCAGCAGGGACCATGTTCTTGTCATCGTTTCCTCTCATCTTATAAATGATATTCTCATGGCGCTCTTGATCGATTTGCAAGTACGGCCTGATTGATGCAGTCGTTTGAAGAAACAGAGCCAATTTTCGCTGCTGTGGTCTCTTCAACAGTAATATATCGATAGAGGAGGCGTCTTATCGGTAATACCGCTGTTTCTTACAAGAAATCGATTTTCTGATAATTTTCACGAAATGTAATTTTTACTTAGAATCTGATAAGATCCCGAGAGCTTTAGCTCGAGGGTCTTCTCTTTGATTATAAGTAAAAATTATATTGAGTGAAAATTTTCTTAGAAAAATCTAGTTTCGAGTGAAAAACAACGGTATGAAGATAAGATGCCGCTTCAAGAGGTGTATTTTATTGGATAATTTACTGAACCCGAAATAAAAGCCGTTTGTGATAAAGGAAAATATGCAAACACATAATTATAATTTACTTTTAATTTTAAAACGTGCCACAACTAACAATTAATTAAAAATCCAAAACTAAATCAGACGCGTGGAACGTCAAAAATCAAATTCGTTCATCAATAATTGTCATCACGCTTGCCATGAAAACGCCAAGATTTCTTACGCTCACGTCAAAGCAAAGCACACTGGGTTTAATATTGCAGACATTTTGTCAAAACATTTTTTTGAAAATGTCAATAATTAAGTTAAGTTTATGCCCTAAAATCACCTTAAATACTGTTGTGTGTCACTTTTATTTTGTAGGTGTTATAATATTTATTTATTAAACTTGATTTCGTGAAATAAATTACTGTTTGTTTGACAAAAAGCTACTGTGGTCTTACCGAGCTAGTCGTAGGTCTTATCGGAAAAGACCACGTTACCAAGGTGGTTGCTATGAAAATTTGCGTTCTGATTGGTTCTATATAAATGTGAGGTAAATTATCACAAATATCCATTCTGGGATGAATAGGTTTAGTACTGATGGGTGCAGCAGGGACCATCTTCTTGTCGTCGTTTCCTCTGAAGAACCTTGGATTATCAATATCCTGCCTTTTCGACATATATTTATGATACAGGCGTACAGGACACATATTATCTGGAGAACCGTTATTTGAAACAAGCCATTTTGATTCGGCACATTTTCCCCTTGAGGGGTTTTCGTAAAAATTGGGTTGTATTGGTCTATTGGTTACGTTCCCACAAAAGTCCTTTTCTACCCTGAAATGACTAACCAGACTTGTACATGCCTCTCCTCCTCTCCAAGCAAGTTCAAATGAAAAAATGTAAAATAATTTCTTGATCAGACCATCTGGAGTGTTTTCATCAAGAACAGCGATGATTTTTTTGATTTCATTACCAGTCAAAGCATTGGCACTACATTTTCTTTTTTCTGGAATTTTTTGAAGCTCCTTTCTTTTTGCATAATCTGGCATCTCTGGCAGATTTGAAGACTATGTCTTCGAAAGGGTTGATTTTTCGTTGATATTGGTTGAAATATTTTTCCATGAGTAATTTCGTAGTGACATTCCATATCGTTTTCACTGTACCTGAAATCAAGAAATATGCATTAAGCATTGGCACAAGAGATTGACGGACGTACAGGCAGGGAGACAATTGCGCGGACACCATACAGGCAGAATAAGAAATTGAAAACGCGCAGCTTACCTTCTTTGTAGTCTGTTCCATCTATTTTCCTCATATTGTATGCCCAGTCCTTCAAAATTTTCGCCAACATAGCATCAGGCGTCACTGATGTAAAATGGTAATCTCGTGTCTCACAAAAATTCTGGAATTGCTTCCATATGAAGTCTCTTGATCGCCCTGTATTTTCAGATCCATTTTTATCGACATTTTTGGTGATTTCTTCGAGAGAAAAATCTCCAAAACGTTCCATTTTTGTTAAACGTTTAAATGATATCTCGAAATGACACTTTGGCGTTTGTTTGTATTTTATTTGTTGTCCATAGTAACAACCAAAAACGCCATTGTTCGTTATCTAGATAATCATTATCGCTGAATAATCAGGTGAAAATCAACCCGCTTTTATAATGGATATCAATTCCAAAACACAGGTAACTCAATTGAAAAAAGCTACAGAAGCAATATTTTAAATATAAGGTGAAGTGGGGTAAGTGGGGATCTGGGGCAAGCGGATTTTTTTGTAATAACTGTAAAAAAAATTACTTTTAAAAATTAAAACTACAATAAAATGGTTTTTTCCACTTTTATAGACCCCAACATATTGTTAAAAGAATTTTAAAATATTTTTAAAAGTAACAGCTTATGTTAAATGTATCGAAACTTCGTCTATAGTTATAAGTTACGGCAAAATTGTTTAACATTTTTTATCTGTCCTAATTTGAAACTTGGGTTCAAAGTTTTTACATCCTCAAAGTTGTAATCACTAACGTCTATCTCTTGTATTTGTTTTAACATAAAAATTTTTCAGGTTTTCAGTTTTAGGTCCATAGTCCCCACTTGCCCCGCTTTTTTTGTTAGTGGGGTAAGTGGGGATTAGTTCCCACTTGTCCCATTTAAATATTAATAAAATTCAAAGTGAAAAGTTTTAAGAAGTTAAGATTGTGCGTAATCTGCAAAAACTATAAAGTAACTAAAAACTTTTAAACCGTATTACGTAGTTTTAAAAAAAGTTATAGAAGAAGAAATCTCTAACATATAAACTTCTTTATTTTTAGGATTTTTTTAAATTTGAAAAAAGCCTGTTGTTGGTGAAGTCGCAATAGATTAACCCACTTGCTCCAGTTGAATATAACATTACTCAAACGCGATTTATAAACTGAAAACCCACTTACCCCAGTACCTGGGGCAAGTGCTTTCTATGGGTACATTTTCATAACAATTTTTTATTTAAATGATTTTTTTTTTTGGAATTCTTGGGTAAATAATTAAATAAATTTTGTTGTAATTGTAATTATCACTAATTACTTCCTGTCTAAAGCGCATCTCTGTAACTCGGTTTTTAAAAAAGTTATGTAGTTTCAAAGGCGACCTATTATATTTTTATTCTCCATTTACCCCACTTCACCTTATACCTAAACATTTTTTATAAGTATTTGTAGGTAGGTACTGTAAAAATATGTATCTTGTATATTATGTGTTAGCAGTTTAAATTTTTTTTTATTAACCATGGTTTAGACAGCTATACATTTGTAGCCCTCGCGTCTTAAATCCCTCGTCGCACTGCTCCTCATGATTTAAACTCGACGCTCGGGCAACAATAGGTAGTAGCTGTCTTAACCTTGGTTAATAATATACTATTGTTCTTGATATGGTGCATGAGAAATTGCTTTTGCTGTTGTTGAACTTTAATTAAGGCATAAGGAGCTCAAAACATCGACACCGTAAAAAATAAAAAAGCACCTTTAACAGTAAATTCGGATACCTAAGTAGGTATATTAAGAATGAGAACATGTCTTGTCATGATGAATGAATGTCTTATACATTCCATATATATTTAGCTTTTGGTTTGGTAGGTATATAGAAACCATATAGCATTCTTCAATGGTCTTGTGAGATGTCCTATTTACATAATCACTGTTTCTTATATACATCGCTGTACCTCCTCGAGTTGTTCTGCAGTTGTGCACAGCGGTGTACGAGGGCAGATTCATATAGTCTACCTCATCAGGTAGACTATATGAATTATTAAGAAGACACAAAATTCTACGCGTATTTTGTATTAAAGATATCTAAATTCAATTGTTTTTTAGATATTAACGTTTAAAATATGGAATTTTCAGACTTCGACAGGCTGTCCTGTAACATTGGAATGGTTCATTTTAGAGAGAAATGGTTTTCACCTTCTTATCTAAGTTTTTATTCTCTATCTAAATGTTAACATGTTAAATCGTAAAACAGTTTTTGTGGTATTACATGTTAAATCAAAAGTTGTAACACTGAGAAAAGCTTCAGCAAGAAATTCTTTGCTAAGATTATTTTGGCTGTAATATTAAATTTTCAACCTACGATAGCAAAATGAATTTCTTATTGTAAAAGAAACAATTTACCTGAAAACTCTTTATACCCGTTACAAAAATCTTTGCTATTATAGAAAACTTACATTATGATAACAGCTAAGTAAGTCTTTATAAAAAATTATTTTCTAGGACTACTATTTGCTTTGCTGAGGAAGTAATGCAGCTTGCTGCTTTTGAAAAAAATCTTTATAAAGAAATCTTTTCTAGCGCTCTAAAGAGTTTTTAAAGGGGTAGCAAAATTTTTTGTTGGAATTGGGAAATTCGTAATCGGATTATTTCGTGGTGACGAATTCAGTCTGATTGGGTCAATTTTTATATTGCGCACCAGTCGTCCCGTTCCTGTCTCCAGGTCTTCATGTCTTTAGGTCTTCATTTTATTTAAGATATTTAGATGCTCGTTCCTTCATAAAGTAAAATCGTCGCATCGGTGGCTGTTGTTGGTGATCATTACGACTCGACATTTGTCTCATTTTTTCCAATAAAAATTGTCTTGGCTTAAAAATGTTTCCAGTGTGCAGTGCTTTATTGGATTGTGACATCAATGACAGTGTAGATTTTTAATATCAGTGTTAAAAGACCATAGTTATTTTAGTTTAATGTTAATTTTTTTATGTTATGTGTTTATTTAATAATAATTTTTGTGTGAGTCAAGTTTTAGAGAAACGAAAATTAGTAATTCTTTAGCAAATTCCATTTATACTAAAAGTCCTCAAACTAAAAGACAACTTACCAAAGTTTTAAACATTGTATGATTTAAAAAAAAGATTTTAAGAAATATCGCAAAAGTAAAATACTTTCTTTTTCTAAATAAAATACAATGTAATTATTATTGTACCTAATATTCAGGCTAGATGCAGAAACATGTTTTTCGGCATTCCCTTTTGGATATTTGTTTAAATTTAAAGTAAACAGATATTTTTTAATAAGATATGTTTTAACCACTCAAAGAAAAAAGCAGTAAAATATTATTGTTTTTTTAAGCAGCTAAAACTATTTTTAGGTTATGAAGTGTTGATTTCTATTGTATTAAATAATAAAGAGAAAAATATTTTTTTTTTAGTTTCAAATCGTTGATAACCTATTCAGACGTGGGGAGTTGCATGATGTAAAATATGATGAAGTTACCTGAAAAATAAGCTTTATACTATGTTAAATTTTTGATATAGCATGGAACATATTATTTTTAATAACACAATTTTAAATGAATCAAAATGTTTTGAACTTCCGTACCCAAAGTGAAAAAGCTTGGTTTATATAAATGTGTTATTAGGCATAATAAGTTTTCTAGAGTATATTAAAAATTAAACAAAATATGCGGCCTATTTTTTGGGCCACCCCACATATCATAGCAAATAAGCGGTGCTGTCATAATAAACCACTTTACTATTATAGCAATGCTTAGTTGCTACTTTAGCTAAAAAAGAGTATCTGAAGTAAGTAGGTACATTCTGACCCAGCAAAGTAACTTTCTTGAAATAAATAAAAAAATCTTTCCAATATAGCAAAATGCTATGCTGATATTGAAAAAAAAATTCCTGTTTCGAGAACAATGCGGATGGCGTAGAAAAGTATCTTTACTGTTCTAGCAAAGTCTCTTTATAGCCGATGGTCAGTTACTTTGCTAATACAACATTTTTGTTTACTTGAGCTAAGTGATCATTATTTATAAAGTGACTTTATTACGACAGCAAAGAAATTACAGCCAAATGGATTTTACTGTCTCAAGTAGTTTTTCTTTTGTCCCCTATGTTAGCATTTTTCTTTATAAGCGGTATAAAGATTTTTATAAGGACAGCAAGAATCTTCTCTCAGTGAACCTTTAGATAGAGAATAAAAAATAGATAAGTCAAAAAGATAGGGAGGTAAAAACCTTTTTCTCTAAAACGTTACAGTCTGTCAAGGTCTAAGGTCTTAATCGTTAATATCTGAAAAACAATTACATTTAGACATATGACATTTTATACAAAATACGCGTGGAATTTTGTGGGGCAATAGAAAATAATACAATATACAGGGTGTCCCGAAATTAGGTGACAATATTTTAAGGGGTTAAAGTACATCCAAAAATAAGACTAAAATTCTCTATTAATATACCTTAAAAACCGTTCCTTTTTGGGGCTAGAGCCCCCCGAATGGAAGCTATGATAAGCGGTTTTTTCACAATATCTCAGAAACTGATTGAAGTATCAAAACAAAATTTGATACATGTTTTACCCATGACAAGACGCAATAAACGGTTTGTTAAGCTTAGGTGTATTTCTTCCAGTGGCGTCCCACTGGGTAGGTAGTGAGGAGAATATTGCCCCAACTTTTTTATTTATAGGATTTTTTAACGCCAGGTGCAATTTTTAAAAGCACTAAAGTCTTCTATTAAAAAAAGGTACTCCTGCTTCATTTCGGTAGGATTCACCATTTTTCAGTAAAATCGATTTTAAAATATTCGGGTTTTTACAAACCGTTGAAAAGGCTAAGGTGTTTTTTTGCATATCTCAGCAAACACTTAATATTAAAACATGAAATTTATTAGAAATTCTACTAGCGACAAGGCATATTTATTTAAGGATGTGACATTAAAATATTTTTCCAGTGGCGCCGCACGGGGTGGAGCTTAAAGTAAATATTACTATTTTTTTTTAATTTGAGGGGTTTTCATACTTTTAATGTAATTTTTTAAAATTTTTAAATTTTTTGTTAATAAAACCATCCATTATTGTAATTTGACTGAATATAAGGTTTCAAACAGATTTTTAGACCTTGTTTTTTAAATATTTATTTTTATAAGAGACTTAAAATAAAACAAAAACGAATAACAAATTGCAAATCAAATTTAATTGTAAAACCACAAGGAAAACTAATTCTTAAGCAAATGTTCGAAATTATTTCCATTTTGTTGGAAGCAAAATCTAGACCTGCGTGTTGCGTTTTGTGAGGCACAGAGAATTTGAAAATATTATGAAAGGAAAGCCCCTTAAAAAATTGTAATATTTACTTTAGGCTCCACCCCGTGCGACGCCACTGGAAAAATATTGTAATGTTACATCCTTTAATAAATATGCCTTGTCGCTAGTAGAATTTCTAATAAATTTCATGTTTTATTATTAAGTGTTTGCTGAGATATGCAAAAACACACCTTAGCCTTTTCAACGGCTTGTAAAAAACCGAAAATTTTAAAATCGATTTTACTGAAAAATGGTGAATCCTACCGAAATGAAGCAGGAGTACCTTTTTTCAATAGAAGACTTCAGTGCTTTTAAAAGTTGCACCCGGCGTTAAAAAATCCTACTAATAAAAAAGTTAGGGCAATATTCTCCTCACTACATACCCAGTGGGACGCCACTGGAAGAAATACACCTAAGCTAAACGAACCGTTTATTGCGTCTTGTCATGGGTAAAACATGTATCAAATTTTGTTTTGATACTTCAATCAGTTTCTGAGATATTTTGAAATAACCACTTATCATAGCCTCCATTCGGGGGGCTCTAGCCCCATAACGAAGCGTTTTTCAAGGTATATTAATAGAGGATTTTAGTCATATTTTTGGATGTACTTTATCCCCTTAAAATATTGTCACCTAATTTCGGGACACCCTGTATAATGTGTTCTGTTTAAAAAATCCTAAATTATATTCGTCACGTTTTTTGGCCACCCCGTAGACTTCAATATAATTTTAAAATTAATGTACACCTCAACGCTCTATAACTTTTGAATTTTTATCTAATTCTTAAGATAAAGGGGAAAATGAACTTTACTCTATCGTTGACTCAGTTAAGACAATAGAGTCTCTAATTTTCATACAAATCAGTCGGAACCTTGACCATTACAGGATGTCCCATCGGGAACCGAATCGATCTATATATAGAAAACTATGCACAGGAAAATTTGACGGTATGCTGATACTGATGGGGGCGACCGGGCTAAAATATTTTCATAATAGTGTCACTTCCGGTTATACCGGAAGTAAGTGTCAACTTGCTTATTTTAAATAGGACACCCTATATATTATTACATTTTTGCATTCTACGCAAGATTCTAGGCAGATTTTGTATACCATGTCCTATATCTATGTCTAAACGTTTTTGACATATTTGAATTTTTATGTCAAAAATGACGATTGCAAGCCTTAGAATAATTATCAATTTTTTCTATAAAGAAGCCTTATTTATTTAATTTAAGTGGGATTCCTTGTTATAAAGGACCTGCTTTAATAGATTTTTTATAATATTTTGATAACTATTAATACAGGGTGTTTATTCATTTATTTATTTATTTATTAAGTACATGCCTTACAGGTTATTACATACCCAACTACAAGGCAGGACAAAAAATGTATACAAGCCCTGTAATGTATAACAATTAAATATTTCAAAATTAACACTAATTAAAATTAAAGAAATTAGGAAAAATTGGCAAGTTTTAAGGTACAATACAATAGATTACTAATTACACTAAGATATTTTACAAAATAAAAATTAAAAACCAGCAAAAAAATTTCCGAAAAATTATGCCAGAGGTTTTCAATGCTTAAGACTTCGACCCAACAATGACGAGTTAAAAAAATCAATATGAATATTTTTATTATACAAATCACACATTGCATAAAGCGGAGAAAACCTTAAAATATTTCTACGAGGAGTGTCCAAATAAAAACAGTTATTATAACGACTATTTAGGCGAGGTACACCGAAATTAATTCTGGATAGGATATTTGGGCAGTCAATAATATTATTTAATAGTTTAAACAAAGTTATTAAAAGGGAGTAATTACGTCGTTCTTTTAAAGAAGATAAGTTAAACATTTCAAGTAATTGCTCATGCGGAAATCCCTGATAAGGGTAAACTCCCTCTCGCTTAAAAGTAATGTATTTTAGAAATTTCCGCTGAACTTTTTCTAAATTGTCACTATGAACATTATAACCCGGAGACCACACCACGGCCCCATATTCCAGTTTAGATCTTACATACGAATTATACAATGTGATAATAGCCTGAATATTTACAAATTCTCTTGTACAACGGAGAATGAAACCATATGCCCTTGAAGCCTCAGAAATGATATTGTCTATATGTGAACAAAAAGAGAGTTTTGTATCAAAAGTTATACCAAGGTCTTTGAACTCCTCGACACGTGAAACTGAGTGATCGTCTATTAAGTAATCGTATAAAATTATTGAGGATTTAGTAGTAAAAGATACAACATTACACTTTCCAACGTTCAGCTGCAGATTATTTTCAGCACACCATGCAACAACCAAATCAAGATTATATTGAAGTGCGATACAATCCTCTATATTTTTTACTCTTATATACAATTTAATGTCATCTGCGTACTTTAAATGCTTAACTGCTAGTTTAACTCCAATATCGTTAATAAAAATAATAAACAATAATGGTCCCAATACTGATCCTTGGGGGACACCAGAGGTAGCAGCGTATTGAGGTGACTTAGAGCCATAAATTTCAACGTATTGTTTTCTGTTCGTTAAATAAGATTTAAGTAGAGCAACCAGCGAATCAGAAAAACCAAAATTTGACAGTTTTTGAAGAAGAAGCCTATGGTCTAGCCGGTCAAATGCTTTCGTAAAATCCAAATAAATAACATCTGTCTGAAAACCCTCATCAATTGCTTCTGAAATGTCTTGTGTTATAACCATAAGATTTGAAATCGTAGATCTACCTTTGTAGAAGCCGTGTTGAGAAAGTGCAATTAAGTTTTTTGTTAAAGGAAATATTGAGTCATGTAAAAGAATTTCAAAAATTTTACAAAAATTGCATATAATGGACACAGGTCTATAATTTGTCACTTCAGATCGCTCACCCTTTTTGTAAACCGGACATACCTTCGACGCAGTCCATAGCTCAGGAATCTTTTGAGTTTTTAAGCAGAGGTTGAATAATTTTAAAAGTGGTGTTACAAGTACAAACCTGCAGTCTTTTAGAAGAAATGCAGGAATTAAATCGGGACCCGTGGTAAATGTAGGTTTAAGTTTATTTATGGCAGCAATGAGTTCTTGCTCTGAAAATTGATCGACCTTGATGGTAGGTACTTGCGGTGTAAAAGAATTATGATCGTTATTTTCATTATCGGGAAGCTCACTGATAGTAAACGATTTTTGGAAGAAATCAGCAAAAGCATTCAAAATATCATCTGTTGTGTGGCAATCAATATTATTATAGCACATGTTATTAGGCAGACTTTTGAGTTCACGTTTTTTCTTAATAAAGGCCCAAAATTGTTTAGGATCACGCTTAATATCAACTTCAATTCTGCGAATGTATTGTTTATAAGCGAGAGCTATATCTTTTTTGATTTTATTTCTTAATATTTTAAAATTTTCAAGTTCTGCAGAATTATTATTTTTTTTATACCTTTGATGACATTTATTTTTTATCCGAATATTATTAATTATGTCACGCGAGAACCAAGGAGGATATCTACGTTTTGGCGATGCAGAATACTTAGGAACATATTCATCTAATGTTTCATATAGTTTACTGTAAAACGTATCAGAGGCTGACTCAACTGAGCCTGCCCGGTCCAAAGCGGTCCAGTCAACACGTAATAGCGAGCTATATAATCCATTAAAATTGGCTTTACGGAAATTGTAGCTACTGTGGAAATTCATTTGGAACTCATTTTTATAATTTGTAGACGGACAGTATTTTAAGGATATTATATTATATATTAAAAAATAAGATTAAAAATGAAAATGAAAAAACTGCATAAAGTCCAGATTTTCAAATGGAAACACCCAAATGTTATAATTATTTAGCATTAAAAATAAGGGTAAGTTTGTAAGGTTGTATATCCGAAAAATTCTTAGTTTTCGAAATATTGCCAATATAATATTTTTATGTGGGGATTTTGCTGCAGATTTTAAGTTCATTTACTCTTAGTTGGCTATGACAGTGTTGAAAAACAATCAAATGCTAAAAAATCTATAAAGCTGTCACTTACCATTTAAACATTATTAATTAACACATTGTGATGGCTTCTGTTTTTGCGGATATCGAATGGCAAATGTGACATGATATAACTTTATCACATTCTTCATAAATAATAAATAAGTTTAAATAATCTTCGTTTGAATCATTTAAGCGCCCGGGAATGATTATTAATAATATTAAGTGACAACGTCATAGATTTTTTTAGCATTTGATTGTTTTTCAACGCCACCATAGCCAACTAAGAGTAACTGAACTTAAAATCTGCAGCAAAATCCCCATATAAAAATAATATTAAATTGGCAATATTTCGAAAACTAAGAATTTTTGCGATATACAACCTTATACAAACTTACCCTTATTTTTAATGCGAAATAATTATAAAATTTGGGTGTTTCCATTTAAAAATCTGGACTTGATGCAGTTTTTTCATTTTTAATCTTATTTTTTAAACACCCTGTATTAATAGTTATCAAAATATTAGAAAAATCTATTAAAGCAGGTCCTTTAAAGGTAACAAGGAATCCCACTTAAATTAAATAAATAAGGCTTCTTTATAGAAAAAATTGATAATTATTCTAAGTCTTGCAATCGTCATTTTTGACATAAAAATTCAAATATGTCAAAAACGTTTAGACATAGGTATAGGACCTGGTATACAAAATCTGCCTAGAATCTTGCGTAGAATGCAAAAATGTAATAATATATAGGGTGTCCCATTTAAAATAAGCAAGTTGACACTTACTTCCGGTATAACCGGAAGTGCCACCATTATGACAATATTTTAGCCCGGTCGGCCCCATCAGCATACTGTCAAATTTTCCTATGTATAGTTTTCTATATATAGATCGTTTCGGTTCCCGGTGGGACACCCTGTATTATTGCTGTACATCTGTTTAAAGGTTGGAGACAATGACGTTTCTTGAACGGCAGTAGAGTTTTGGACTTGCATTGTCTTTATTTGTTTAGAATCACTACGTTTCAACTGGTAAGTATCTCCAGTCGTCTTCAGGTGAATACTGAATAAGTACGGTAACTACAGCTCTATTTATACTAGGCAGGTGCTGTGACGCATGACTAGTGGGCGGAGTCATGCGTGTTGCTAGGTGATGACGCATAACTGGATGAGTCATGCTTGATGAGTCATGCTCGATGACGTCATGCTCAATGAATCATGCGTTTAACTCTTGGGTGGTCTTATTCTAAGATTACATTTACTTAACAAGGGTTTCCAGACGTTTCTCATGTCTAATGAAGGCTTACTAAAGCAACCTGGATTTTGGTGTATGGTAGCAGCTTCCTTAAACTTCCTCTTCCTCCAGTGCGGTTCTTTTTGTAGGATTTCCGCTTTTGTCCACATGATATGATGGCCGTGCGTCCAGGCGTGGTCAGCTGCGCCTGATTTTTCGGTCTCTCCTTTTCGGGTATTATTCCGATGTTCTTTAATCCTTACTTCTAGTGGTCTTAGTGTCTCACCAATGTAAGACTGGCCGCATTCGCAGGGGATCTGGTAGACACAATTTTTCTTGTCTTTCTGGCTTACTGGTCTCGTCTTCGTTAGGTGGCTTCTTAAAGTGTCTCTAGAGCTGAATACTGTTTCGATGTTGTATCGTTTTCCTAGTCTTCTTATTTTCTCAGATACTCCTTTGACATACGGAATATTGAGTATTGGTTGTATCTCTTTCTCTGCTTTACGTGTGTTTGGCCGATTCTTGCGATTTTCCAATATTGTGTCAATCAGTTTCATGGGATAGCCATTCTTGTTGAGGTCGGTCTTGATGTGGTTAGTTTCTCTTTTGAGAGCTTCGTTTGAGTTACAGAGAGTAATTGCTCTATCCACAAGGTTTCTTACTATGCCATGTTTTGTGTTGTTTGAGTGGTTTGATGTATAATTGAGATATTGCCCTGTATGTGTAGGTTTTCTGTACACTGAGGTTAGGAAGGTGTTGCCATTTTTCTCTACATTGACGTCTAGAAAAGGTAATTGGTTGTTCTCTTCTTTTTCCATGGTGAATTTAATTGTCGGTGCAAAGTTATTAATGTGATGTAAGAATTCTCTGAGTTCGTCCTCGTTTCCGTTCCAAATAATGAAGGTCTGTCGTCAGCTTTGACGTCGAAAGTCTTTACACCAATGTCCCTATAAAAGACGCACTTAAGGTCATCAGGAGCAGACTTGAGGAAGACTTGACCCTACAAGAAAGAACACCGCTACCTACAAATGCCATCATGGAACTATTGGAATGCTGCCTTAACAATTCTTATTTTCAAGAAAAAGATAGATTCTTTAGCCAAGAGGACGGACTACCAATGGGCTCATCTCTCTCGCCCATAATCGCCAACATTTATATGGAATGGTTCGAATCCGAAGCAATAAAACAAGCAAAGAAGAAACCAAAAATATGGCTTAGATATGTGGATGACACCTTCATTATTTGGAACGGAAACGAGGACGAACTCAGAGAATTCTTACATCACATTAATAACTTTGCACCGACAATTAAATTCACCATGGAAAAAGAAGAGAACAACCAATTACCTTTTCTAGACGTCAATGTAGAGAAAAATGGCAACACCTTCCTAACCTCAGTGTACAGAAAACCTACACATACAGGGCAATATCTCAATTATACATCAAACCACTCAAACAACACAAAACATGGCATAGTAAGAAACCGTGTGGATAGAGCAATTACTCTCTGTAACTCAAACGAAGCTCTCAAAAGAGAAACTAACCACATCAAGACCGACCTCAACAAGAATGGCTATCCCATGAAACTGATTGACACAATATTGGAAAATCGCAAGAATCGGCCAAACACACGTAAAGCAGAGAAAGAGATACAACCAATACTCAATATTCCGTATGTCAAAGGAGTATCTGAGAAAATAAGAAGACTAGGAAAACGATACAACATCGAAACAGTATTCAGCTCTAGAGACACTTTAAGAAGCCACCTAACGAAGACGAGACCAGTAAGCCAGAAAGACAAGAAAAATTGTGTCTACCAGATCCCCTGCGAATGCGGCCAGTCTTACATTGGTGAGACACTAAGACCACTAGAAGTAAGGATTAAAGAATATCGGAATAATACCCGAAAAGGAGAGACCGAAAAATCAGGCGCAGCTGACCACGCCTGGACGCACGGCCATCATATCATGTGGACAAAAGCGGAAATCCTGCAAAAAGAACCGCACTGGAGGAAGAGGAAGTTTAAGGAAGCTGCTACCATACACCAAAATCCAGGTTGCTTTAGTAAGCCTTCATTAGACATGAGAAACGTCTGGAAACCCTTGTTAAGTAAATGTAATCTTAGAATAAGACCACCCAAGAGTTAAACGCATGATTCATCGAGCATGACGTCATCGAGCATGACTCCGCCCACTAGTCATGCGTCACAGCACCTGCCTAGTATAAATAGAGCTGTAATTACCGTACTTATTCAGTATTCACCTGAAGACGACTGGAGATACTTACCAGTTGAAACGTAGTGATTCTAAACAAATAAAGACAATGCAAGTCCAAAACTCTACTGCCGTTCATTGCTGTACATGTTGTATATTGTTGAGAGTTGTCTGTACAGTAAACGTTTTTCACGATACACAAAATAAAACATTTGCCAGTTTAACAAAATCAATAGTTTGATAATGCAAAATTGTGATTTATCAGTAACCAACCTGAATAAAAGTCCCTAGTCTTTATTTATGTTTTGTTGTAACCTATACGTGGGAAAGTTTTGTTTTTGTTGGTTTGCTTTAGTATCTTGCAATGCTGTTAAGTTTAGATAAATGCACAAAAAAGTCCCAAACCAAATGGTATTTTATTTTAAATGTTAGCGCCTGGTACGTCTCCTACGACATTAGCCAATCATTGCACGCTGTAAAACGAAATGCAATTTCTAGTGTCAAAATACGAATTGCTGCAAGACAACTTGTATGAAAGAAAAATTTCAAACTGTAATTATAATATACAACTAAACAATATTACAAAAACTTTTTCCTACGTTTTTCAGTTCAGTACTACAAAACTTTATTTTTTTTCCTTTACTTAAGCTTGTTTTAGTGTTTATTCATATACCTATCTCCTTTGTTTCGTTCTCTTATCCCTCTCACTTTATTTTAAAATGTAATGAATAGGAAATAAATACCAATCAAGAGGCATAATTTCAAATTATCCCTCCTATTTATATGGATACAGATAAATTCGCCCCAATGACGATGACTTTCAAAAGGTTAATTTTGGCCGCTCAGTTATAACAGGTAATTTCGCCCCAAACACCCTTACTTTATGATGGTCACTTAGAAAAAGGATAATTAGGTATAATAAAAAAATAAACAATACAATACAGCGTTATTAGCCGGAATCAGAAAGAGATCTCTGAACAGTGACATCAAGCCGTAAATAGTTTAATGTAGTTATGTTGGCGTCTGTAAATAATTTTTAAAGTGAAAAATGTTTTTGCCGGCGTACAGACACGATTAAAATTGAAAAAGTTTTATGCCTCCGCTAGGAATCGAACCCAGAACCTCTCGATTACATGTCAAGCGCGCTGCCAATTGCGCTACGGGGGACCTGAAATTCTCTCACCAACTTCGGTGATATAATTTATTCAATTTTACGTTAGTAGTAATAGTCTGGAATCTCCTGCGATTCACAGACCGAGGAGGGTGTTATAAAGAGAACTCATTCACTAATCTTAATCGAGAGGTTCTGGGTTCGATTCCCAGCGGAGACATAAAACTTTTTCAATTTTAATCTTGTCTCACTTTTTATTGTAAAAATTATTTACAGACACCAACATACCTACATTTATTTTATAATGTAATAAATAGGAAATAAATACCAATCAAAAGGCTACATTTTAAATTATCCCTCCTATTTATACCAACCTTCGAATATAAAAAGATGAAAGGCGCGCTTACCTGGGTCTTTAAATCCGTCTTTAAAGTATACTCATTCTTATATTCAATAGTTATAATAATATTTTACCTGACGTTTCCTTTAATAAATCATTACTGTTAAATGATGGAGTAATTAAAAAGTAAAAGATTTTGAACGTCAACGTATTGGGAGGAATATAATTGTATATATTTTGACCTTTGTATCACTTCCGGCTATATGGGAAATTATGGTCAACTTTACTATTTTAAAGAGAATAACCTGTATATTTTAGCATTTTTGGATAAGTAACTTTATAATAATGTATATCGTTTTTGAGATCTGAATTATAAAATTAATTTTTTATGTAAAAACCTTACCTAGAAAGAATTTTAATACAAATTTTCTTCCCCTCGACTAATATTATAATGTCTTCCTCCGCTCTCATATATTTTGGAATATTTTTATAATCAACCTTTATAAACATTTTGACTATAAATATTATAAAACTATCGCACTAATCACAGCCTTACTATTTTACGTTTTACGACCACAAAAGAGCCCTTTATTACGACTGACAAGAGTGACAAGTGACGACTCAAAAGCAATCTAATCCAAGGTCAAACCACGCCGACAAGGAAGAATCTCAGCGGCCTAATGCCGGGTTGCCAATATACCGGGTCCGCCAACGTGGCGGAGATGGAGGATTAAATCATTATCGAGGAGCTTATCAAAAATACTAAACCAGCATAAGGTATCGACTTAAAAGTGGCATATTTTAAAAATATTTTACATTATACAGGGTGGCTCAAAAAAGTGTGGCGGACTAAACTTGCATTTTTTTAAATAGAACACTCTATATATTATATTATTTTCTAATTCCCTATACAATTCCACGTATATTTTGTAAAAAATGTCATATGTCTAAATTCAATTGTTTTTGAGTAATTGACGTTTAAAATATGGCATTTTTTGACTTTGACAGGCTGTAACATTGGAACGGTTCATCTTAGAGAAAAATGGTTTTCACCTCCCTATCTTAGTTTTTTATTCTCTATCCAAAAATACCAACTTCCGGTTTAACATGTTAAACCAAAAAACGGTTTTAACGGTTTAACATAGTAAATCGGAGGTTGGTTTCCTTGGATAGAGAATGAAAAACTAAGATAGGGAGGTGAAAACCATTTTTCTCTAAGATGAACCGTTCCAATGTTACAGCCTGTCAAAGTCAAAAAATGCCATATTTTAAACGTCAATTACCTACTCAAAAACAATTGAATTTAGACATATGACATTTTATACAAAATATACGTGGAATTGTATAGGGAATTAGAAAATAATATAATATATAGGGTGTTCCATTTAAAAAAATGCAAGTTTAGTCCGCCACACTTTTTTGAGCCACCCTGTATAATGTAAAATATTTTTAAAATATGCCGCTTTTAAGTCGATACCTTATGCTGGTTTAGTATTTTTGATAAGCTCCTCGATAATGATTTAATCTTCCATCCCCGCCACGTTGGCGGACCCGGTGTAAGATCTTTTTTAAGGAATCATTTTGTTAGAGATTTTTAATGGCGCTCAATTTTTGGTTGCCGCGATAACCAATCCATATTATTTTATTTCTAACTTAACTGGTAGGTATACCGGGTGTTTCAGGAGGTACGCTCGCCCCTATAACTTTTTTGTTGTTTAAATTACAGATTTAAAATTTTCTGTGTTTATATGTGATATTCTTTTGCATTTAATGACATAGCGGATGCCATTTTATTCATCACTTCCGGTTAAACCGGAAGTGATCTCAACCTTACATTTTTAAATGGAACACCCTGTATATTTTTAGCTATATCGATTCAGAACACCATTCCAAATACAACGACACCCCATACGTTACTTTTTGATACTTTAAATTATTTTTAATTTTACTTTTATTTTTTCGTCTAGATTGCTATGAACTCTTTAAAATTGTTTACTTCTAAACCAAAATCTTGATAAAAATGCAATTTTCAAGTTTTATTGTGTTTTAAATTTTTTACATACTTTTTAACTTTTTAAAAAGGCTTTTTCCAAGAGAACTCAATTTTTCCAAATGAAACATATTGGCTCACTCGGGCAAAAAGATAGAGCACTTTTTTTCCAACAATTTTATATCACACATCCTAATGTCAAGTTAAAAGAGTAGCGATAATTTATAAAAAATAACATTTCATGACAAAAAATACAACACGAAGCGCAAACGGCTTTGCATTTATCTAGGTACCCATGACGCCATAATGCTCATAAACAAATACACATAATTACAAATTAAATATTATCATTGAAACAATAAAAACAGTCTAGGCGTCATGGGTACCTAGATAAATGCAAAGCCCTTTGCGCTTCGTGTTGTATTTTTTGTCATAAAATGTTATTTTTTATAAATTATCGCTGCTCTTTTAACTTGACATTAGGATGTGTGATATAAAATTGTTGGAAAAAAAGTGCTCATTCTTTTTGCCCGAGTGAGCCAATATGTTTCCATTTGGAAAAATTGAGTTCTCTTGGAAAAAGCCTTTTTAAAAAGTATGTAAAAAATTTAAAACACAATAAAACTTGAAAGTTGTATTTTTATCAAGATTTTGGTTTAGAAGTAAACAATTTTAAAGAGTTCATAGCAATCTAGACGAAAAAATAAAAATAAAATTAAAAATAATTTAAAGTATCAAAACGTAACGTATGGGGTGTCGTTGAATTTGAAATGGTGTTCTGAATCGATATAGCTAAAAATATACAGGGTGTTCCATTTAAAAATCTAAGGTTGAGATCACTTCCGGTTAAACCGGAAGTGATAAAATGGCATCCGCTATGTCATCAAATGCAAAAGAATATCACATATAAACACAGAAAATTTTAAATCTGTAATTTAAACAACAAAAAAGTTATAGGTTCGAGCGTACCTCCTGAAACACCCGGTATATAGGTACAGGGTTATCCAAATTAAGTGTCCACCATTGGTAACCTTTCTCAAAAAGCTCTATGAGGGTGTCATTCACAATTTCCTATTATTTATTCAAACATAAGCTATACATACTTCTCCTGAAGATGAACGTTTCTACATTCGAAACATGTAGATTACATTAAAAAAGCTTTGTTATTTAATATATCTTAGTAAAGGTCGACTTAGAGTATTAGTTCTCCCCATTTATTAGCTAGATTTCCCGAAGACATTCAATTTCTACTAGGTAACCTGTATGTTAACAAAATTAATATGTTTATAAAGGAAATAGTATATTACATAACAAGTGATGAAAGTGATACTTGTCAAACGAGGAGATATTTAGCACGAGGCGTCAGCCGAGTGCGGAAATTCTCCGAGTTTTAGAATAATCACTTTCACACGAGTAATGTACACTATTTTTCCTACGACCACAAAGGATTATTAAAAAACCTTTGATTAGTGAAAAAAATATTTCAACTCTAGAGCGGAAAAAAAATATTTCAACTCTAGAGTGGAAATACAAGGCACACTATTTAATTTAAACATATGATGCCAATTTAATAGATCGAAAGGTCACAGGTTCAAATTCCATCAGGAGTACTTATGTGTTTTTATAAAAACAATAAATAAATTATTAAATTATTTTGAATTGAAATTTTCCTTCTTGAATGATTTTTTTTATTTAATCAAGGAAAGATGCATTAAAAATAATTTTAATAAATTCACCCAACAAGGAAGATTTCAATTCAAAATAATTCTATAAATTATTTAATGTTTATATAAAAAAAAGTCAAGTGCTCCTGATGGGATTTGAACCTGTGATCTTTCGATTCGTAGGTCATGGCTCTAGTCTCTAGGCTATGGCGACCCATAAACATTTTCTGCTTAAGTTTAATATATGACATTTTCTTCAGCGGGGCTTGTTTTGACTGGTAATAAATTTTCCAGTATATTCTTAACTTTTTTATAATTTCAGATGGCGTATTTTCACACTCCAATTCTGAATCACTCGACAAATACGTGATAAATAAACTAAACTGCTTTCTAAAATTTGTTCTTTTTAATAAATAGGTGTGGTCTGTCAAATTGGCATCATATGCCTAAATTAAATAGTGTGCCTTGTATTACCACTCTAGAGTTGAAATATTTTCTTTCAACACGCGTGTGATATTCGGCGCTTTCGAGCCAAGTTAACCGTGCTTTTAAATGTTCTTAAATATTAATTATTTTTAGGTGGCTGAATTTGAGCCGCGTTACAATGAGTCCCATCAAGATCGCTACGGTCCAAGCAACAGCAACAGGTATGTATTTTAATACTAACTGGATTTTTTTAGTACTTTTTATTTAGCCAACCCGTTCATTTTGCAATTTTGGTATGTCATGAATTCAGACTGACAGTTCTGAATGATATCAATCCCATTAATTTTTAAACATTGCCTTACACCATCAGTATTACTGTCATTTCCTTATCAAGACTCTTAGTCTAAATCAGAGGTTTCCAAACTTTTTTTCTCATAGACCACTTTACAAATTTTGTTGGTTCCGGTGGACCCCCTGCAGCTACATTTCTACCATATTCCCAAAAATCGACAATAAATGTGAAGATTAGATCTAATTATGGAAATTTGCGTTACGGCTGAGTTCCAACCACGAATAAACAGTTTTCGAAAAAAAGTTGAGTTAATTAATTGAATGTGCTGTGAGTGGATGCCAAAAAAGTAAAGTTGGCCAATCAAAAAAGTGATTCCATCCAACTTTACTTTTTTGACATCTACTCACAGCACAAGAAACCAATCAAGTCTCACTTATTTTATTTAGAAAACTCCCGGAGTGGTAAAAATAAAAAGAAAAATAGTATATTTTCTTGTGTTCTCGACACGTACTGAATATGGAATATGCAAGTTTTTACAAGTAACAGTCGCTGAGCTTCTTAAAATATTATTTGCCTACATTGATAGGTGAAGTCAAGCCAACATTTTAGTTCTTCACTATCAAAACCAGATACATTTTCGTGGATCCCCGCTTACGAATTGTGAACCCCCCCCATTTTGTTTTCACGCCAACGTAGACCCCCGTCGAGTCTCCTGTGGACCCCTGGGGGTCCACCTGGACCACTTTGGGAACCAATGGTCTAAATGATCGTGTATAGTGTCCATTACAAAATAATTACATTATTATCGTGCTTTATGTAGTACCGAATGGGTTTTTAGTCATTTTATAATTATTGTAATACTAATCGTGTAGGGTTGCCTTTATGAAGGACACAACTTTGAGACAAACATCAAATAGGTATAGGGGAACAAAAAAATATAAATTTGGTATAAAAATGTTTGGTTTTAAAAAGGGGAGGAGGGGGACGATGATGAAAATGATCAATTTTGACTTTTAAAATAACCACTTTTAGTTCAATAATATTTTTTTCTACGAGCGTGCGCAAAGTAGTACTTTGCGCACGCATTTTTGTGTGCAAAGTTACACTTTTCCGCACTAGTGCGGATAAGACTTTTATCCGCACTGGGTGCGGAAAAGTAAAACTATTCAAAAATCTCCTTGGTAGGGAATATTTATATTTATTTTAGTAGCTGTAAACTATTTTATGGCAATGTGAGAAGCCGTTGCAAGAGTATTCTCTTTTATCTTTTAATCGTAATTCCCGATATTTGTATTTCAGCTTAAAACGAAAAAAACTGTATTTTTTAAGTACCTCGTATAGTGATAAATGATTATAATATTGCCAAGCAACAATAAATGTACATGTCGATTTTGACACATGATGTCAGATTTTTCCTCAGTTTCTATGTCCACAAGAATCTACAAACACCGACACTTTTATTTTTATCAAATCATAAAAAGGCTTAAACACTGTTAAATAAATTATCATATTTTTATTTTTGTTGTTATCTGATATGAAGCTCGTAGGAAAAATGTTGTTTCTAACAAGTGCGCAAAGTGCTTTTCCGCACGCAAGAACTTATCCGAACTCCGCTTCGCGTCGTTCGTCCAACTGTACTTGCGTGCGGAAAAGTATCACGTTGCGCACTTGTTAGGAAAATAACTATTTCTTCCTTACACAAATGTATGCTCTGCTCTACTCCGTTTCTGACCCTTCTACTACAAAACAAAATTGTCACTATCTAATGCTACTATCTTCCCTTACATCTTGTATTTTTCAGCCTCTCTTTAAAGTTGATCCTATTAAATCCTATCCTAAACTTCATATAGTGTATATTTTAATCATATTACACCCTTTATATTCATAGCCAACTCACTTTCTTGATTTTGCTAAATTACATCTTATTCCTCGTGATGATGAATGTTTATTCATTCGAAACATAGAGATAAGTAATTTAAGTTCTTTTTATTAGTGAAGGTAGACTTTTCTTTTTTTTTTCATTTTTTAGGAAAATAAACGACACAGTAGGAACAAATATTAAATTATAAATATTGAAAATTTATTCCTCCAACTGTTCTGCAATATACTAATCGGTGTAAAAATCTCTGTTCCTATATTTATATGCCACTTGTGAAGAAATTGCTAGCATGATTCGTCGATTGGACTCCTTAAGCGTACCTCCCGAGTCCGATTTTGATTTATAAACTAAATCTTTGACGTGGCCCCACAAAAAAATCCAGCGTGTAAAGATCAGGTGATCTGGGTGGCCATTCTATTGCCTGCTTCGGCATTCCCCCGAACAAATGGTATTAAATATTATCTTACTTAAAAACATGCTGGTCTTATAAAACCAGAAATATTGTTTTTGTTTTTCACGGCATACTAGACTGGCCTTGAAAAAACGTCTTAGGGCATTTACGGATCTAGAAATTACATTTATATTATTTCTAATTTCTACTTTCAGTTTAACAAAAAGTGAGATCAACTTTTAAATTTTAAATATAAACCTACCATTTTTATTCAATGCTTAAAAATCTATAGAAAATTCTCTTTTTGAATGACATTACACATTAAAAAGAAAACGGAATTTTTCGACTTTTTGTGTGTTTAATATAATTAAAAAGGATAACTAGGGCGTACACGTGGTTCGGATTCCACGTTAAGCTGTAGGTTCCGTCTGGCTGACATTACGATAGGGGATACAATGGGCCTTATATAGGCCTAAGTATACTGGCTTTTCCGCAGCCAACCCCAGAAAGAAAAAGCACCAATTACCGAGGAGAATAATTTTGAGTGCTTGCAAGCACTTTAAATGACTTGAAATGCGAAATTCAATACAAGAGTCTGTGGTACAGACGGAAAGGACCACCGAAAGAAGCCGAACTCCGGTGCCGATCGATCGAATCGAAAGAGAACCGCTTGACATAACTTATTGGCGCGAAATTCATGTGTTGTCACAGGCACGTTTGATAAACGCGTACTTATTCATTGTGCGTCTTGTAAGTGCGACCTGTGCGAGACAATGTAGAACTATAAGGTACATTATACAGGGTGTCCCGAAATTAGGTGACAATATTTTAAGGGGTTAAAGTACATCCAAAAATAGGACTAAAATCCTCTATTAATATACCTTGAAAAACGCTTCGTTATGGGGCTAGAGCCCCCCGAATGGAAGCTATGATAAGCGGTTATTTCAAAATATCTCAGAAACTAATTGAAGTATCAAAACAAAATTTGATACATGTTTTACCCATGACAAGACGCAATAAACGGTTTGTTTAGCTTAGGTGTATTTCTTCCAGTGGCGTCACACTGGGTAGGTAGTGAGGAGAATATTGCCCTAACTTTTTTATTTGTAGGATTTTTTAACGCCAGGTGCAATTTTTAAAAGCACTAAAGTCTTCTATTAAAAAAAGGTACTCCTGCTTCATTTCGGTAGGATTCACCATTTTTCAGTAAAATCGATTTTAAAATTTTCGGTTTTTTACAAGCCGTTGAAAAGGCTAAGGTGTGTTTTTGCATATCTCAGCAAACACTTAATATTAAAACATGAAATTTATTAGAAATTCTACTAGCGACAAGGCATATTTATTAAAGGATGTAACATTAAAATATTTTTCCAGTGGCGTTGCACGGGGTGGAGCCTAAAGTGAAAATTACAATTTTTTTTTTATTTGAGGGGCTTTCATACTTTTATTGTAATTTTTTAAAATTTTAAAGTTTTTTGTTAATAAAACCTTCCATTATTGTAATTTGTCAGAATATAAGGTTTTCAACAGATTTTTAGACCTTGTTTTTTAAATATTTATTTTTATTAGAGACTTAAAATAAAACAAAAACGAATAACAAATTGCGAATCATACTTAAGGCGATACATCAGTGAACAGAAATTCCGGCGTCGCGGAGGAAATCCGCTCCGTTATATGTATGCAAATCGCTCCACCCTTGACCGGGGGTGTAGCACTGGCAACAGTGATGTTTAATTTGACCTTGGTTCGCGGGACGCTAGCAATTCACAAATATTAACTTATCTCATCATAACCCAAAACAGGCAGTAATTTATTATATTTTATCATTTTCTTATTTATTCAATTTTAGGACTAAAATAGTCCGGGAGCATTAATAGTCCAGGGAAACATTATTTTATTTTTGAATGACCATGCTTATATAAAGACCTGGTAAGCTTATTTACAAACAAATTACCTACATATTATACATACACAGAAAAATATAGTTCATTAGATATTTTATAAAATCTTTTATTCATAACTTACCAAATTTTAACTCGACAGATGAACGAATTAATTGAAAAAGTTGGATTTTTCTTATAATTAAAATTTAAACAAATGTATAAATAATTTATAACAGAGTTAGCTTATTCCACACAAAATAATATGAAAATAAAAAAGAACATATTTATTGTAGAGTAACTGCAGATACTAGACATCAAACTAAGCCGATTAAGTCATATAAGTTTTTTCGGATTGTTACTCGTTCTAGAGATACAGGGTGTTGAAAGTAAAAGTTTATTCTCGAAAATAAGCCATAATTTTAAAACGGTTTAATGAATCGAATTGAAAGTTGGCAATATTAGGTATGTTGTTATGAGCAAGAAATAAGAATTTGTATTATAATTTTTTTTTTTAATAAACTTTTATTATTATTATTATTATTATTATTATTATTATTATTATTATTATTATTATATTAGCTAGCTAATATTAATAATCTCGAGGGGGGTTCCTAATTTTTAGTTTTCTTGTATGTCGGTCGATATAATTTCAGGTAGTAAGCAGTTTAAGTAAAACCTTGTTAGAAAGGCTCCATTTTGTCTTTCCAAAACAAATCATCTCTTTCAATCTAAAAAATGTGTAAATTTAAATATATTAAGTACAACAGTACAGGGTGTCCAGTTTTTGTGTGTTTTCATACACCAGCTCCCTTATTATAAAAGATGAAGTTTGCGGCTTACTGTTTTATTATTTTTTTATGAAACTTTCGTTGCCGCAAACGAAATTTTCATAGATCTCTCCGTTTCTGACTGAGAGGGCGATTTTGAAAATTTATCATTTGTGACGCTACCCTGTATCTCTATTATGTGATAACTTATCAATAAAATATAAACGGGTTATTATAGAGTTTTTTACGTAAAATTCACTGGCGTAGTTAGATTTTTCCTAAAAAGTTTTGTTTTTGAGTTGTTTCTCGTGCTGTGAGTAGAGGTCAAAAAAGTAAAGTTTGATGGAATCACTTTTTCAATTGGCCAAATTTACTTTTTTGACATCCACTCACAGCACAATCAATTAATTAATTAACCAATCAATTCTCACTTTATTTTTAAACTGTTAATTCGTAGTTGGAACTCAGCCGCAACGCAAATTTTCATAGTTAGATCGAATCTTCACATTTTTTGTCGTGTTTTGGGAATATGGTAGTAATTTAGCTGCGGGGGGTCCACCGGAACCAGCAAAATTTTTCTATTTTTTTATTTATTCGCGTCTCTCTTTCCAGCATTAAAATATATCTTGCTCTGACTTTATACGATCTATTAAAAACACTTCTTTTTTAATTTGGCATTATCAGATCGGGATCAGCATTAGCTTCTGGTCCATAATCTTTATCTGGAAGATGTGTTTTTCTTGCCTTTTTTAATAAATATCCTTTTTGCTTTCATTTTGAATCTCCTGATTTTTACCTTTTCATCAAACTTCTTTGTATAGCCTTTAGGAGTAACCTAACCAATCGCCTTGTCATTAAAAAAAAACTTTGGTATATTTTTCAAAAATGGGGGTACCTGGAAGAATACTAACTACGCCACTGAATTCTACGTAAAAAAGTCTCCTCATATTTTTTTTTGATAGGGTATAAGATAACTGAAATACAAGGGGTGTTTGAAAATGCACCGTTTTCAAATTCGCCCTGTATCTCAAAAACTAAGAGGGCCATGATACATCGGTTTAGGGTATCGTTTGTTTCACAAAATAGTGACATCAGTTTGTGATAACCGCATCATTCTATCTGTCGGTACTAAGAACGCAGATACCAAACAAGACACCCTACCCTGTACATACAAAATAGTATTAGATTGTTTATCATGACCTACTTGTTAAAATTCAATAAGATTACTGGCCGCTGGATATTAGAATTTTTGCGAATTGTACATAAGTTTTCTGGTTAGGTAGAGACACCCTATGTGAATAGACAAGGAATATTCTCTCCTATCCATTTAATGAGGCAACGTAAAAAAATACGTTTTGAAATTTTTAAAAGATACAAAATTGTTACTTTTCCACCTTCCAGTATCTAAAATATAATTTTACGATAATTTATTATCGAGCACAATATGTATTATCAAATTTCCCAAGCGGACAAGCGAAATTTCGAATTTCTCACTTTTATCTTTAAAAATATTTTTAATAATAATTATTTAGTTTTACGCAAGATCCAATAAAAATCAAAATTTGAGAAAATAATTTGCCTCAGAAACAGAATATAGTATAGGATACAAAATGTGTTTAATAAAAAATATCGGAAATAAAGAAAGGAACACAAAACAAAATTTAGATAGGGTGTTCCATTTAAAATATGCAAGTTTATAAACTTCTGGTATAACCTAAAGGGACCGTCTCAGAAAACCCCATTATTCAAGGTTTCATGATTCAAATCGCATTACTTTCCGAAATGTTCCAATGGACGGTTAGCGTGAGACACCCTGTATGTACTCTAATTCCGCACGTGTTCGGCTTTGTCACACTCCTCCTCTTGGATTGAAATGTTTTTTTTTTGTTTGTTTTTTTCCCATAGTTACACGAAAATAAAATATAAATAATACGTAATTTGTATAACACTGATGGCACTAAGTAAATCACGAGGTAAATCACAAAATTATAGCACACACCGGCACGCTTGGGATTGAAGAATTTCTTTTATCCCTCATGCATAAAAAGACCATATTTTGAAATGGGAATACCCCTACCTACAGACAAACCCTGGAGGAAAAAAAATATTGTTATTACTAGTAATTATATAAATACCTACCTACCTGGGAATATTATTTATTTAATATATTACATTATCAAGATGGCGTAATGAATTTATGGGATAATCCCATTATTATTGTTATAAATCTACCTAATAATAAACCATCAACCTCTAACAAAAGCCCCCTAATAAAAAAAATTCCTAAAATATTTCTTCCGTCGCGGGGATATTTGCATCTTGCGACGTTGCCAGCGTTACAATTAATTGGTTTGGCGCTACCAGATGGCGTATTAAATCAGGACTTTTTCGCAAAATGGTTTTTCAAGGATTTTGAGCAAACTATTTCATTTTAATTTTTCATTTTTTGCCAGCATGTCTAAATTAATAGCCGCGAGGATGCTATAGAGCCAGATTTTTAAAATATCTTTTACTTTACAATATAAAAATAAAAAAATAAAAAATTGTAATTTTGGGCTTTATAGCACCCGAGAGAAAATAAATCTATGCGATTTTTATAGATAATCATTTTTTGATATTTTGCATATTAACGAAGAAAATTTTGAAATACAATATTTATAGGTGTTGATAGCCCTTAATTGTAAAACCACAAGGGAAACTACTTCTTAAGCAAATGTTCGAAATGATTTCCATTTTGTTGGAAGCAAAATCTAGACCTGCGTGTTATGTTTTGTGAGGCACAGAGCATTTGAAAATATTATGAAAGGAAAGCCCCCCAAATTAAAAAAAAATTGTAATATTTACTTTAGGCTCCACCCCGTGCGACGCCACTGGAAAAATATTTTAATGTTACATCCTTTAATAAATATGCCTTGTCGCTAGTAGAACTTTTAATAAATTTTATGTTTTAATATTAAGTGTTTGCTGAGATATGCAAAAAAACACCTTAGCCTTTTCAACGGCTTGTAAAAAACCGAAAATTTTAAAATCGATTTTACTGAAAAATGGTGAATCCTACCGAAATGAAGCAGGAGTACCTTTTTTCAATAGAAGACTTCAGTGCTTTTAAAAATTGCACCCGGCGTTAAAAAATCCTACAAATAAAAAAGTTAGGGCAATATTCTCCTCACTACCTACCCAGTGAGACGCCACTGGAAAAAATACACCTAAGCTAAACGAACCGTTTATTGCGTCTTGTCATGGGTAAAACATGTATCAAATTTTGTTTTGATACTTCAATTAGTTTCTGAGATATTTTGAAATAACCGCTTATCATAGCTTCCATTCGGGGGGCTCTAGCCCCATAACGAAGCGTTTTTTAAGGTATATTAATAGAGGATTTTAGTCCTATTTTTGAATGTACTTTATCCCCTTAAAATATTGTCACCTAATTTCGGGACACCCTGTATATATTTTGAATTATGTACGAGTATACAAGGGGGGATTAAAAGCCACTACTAACTTATACACATTTTTTAAATGGGAGATATTTAGAATAATGTCTATTCAGTCTATCATTTTCGAATGAAAGTTTATTCTACAGGGTCGTGCATCTCACCTCCCGTCTTCCCTAGCTCACTTAAAAATTAAGTTAATATTTTGACATTTTGCGGACTAGACCTGTTTCCTAGGGCGCATTTCAGGAAAATATTTTTGTGTGTTCCAAAAAAGCGTGATGTCATAAGGATCTATTTTTTAGATTACATGCTATATATTATGTATCTGTGTGTGCATATATATGTCAGTTTTTGTGAAATTGATAATATTCACTTTAAAAGTTTAAACTTTTAAATAGTTAATAAGTGACAAACATTTTTTTGGTTTTTGTAAAAAGATAATACTTGGGGCTTCGACATTCTGCCCTCATAAAATTTACATTTTTTATTAGTACTTTGGCATATTTATCTCAAAAACGCAAAATAGTGACATATAATATGCACTTCTTGTACCAAGCCACAGATACAGGGTGGAATTTTTAACTGGAATAAATTCAGTATTAGAAAGCCTCTTTATTTGCGTAGAAAATACGGAAATACGGGTGCCTTTATTTTTAGTTTGTTACACTTTTTTCGTCCCGTCATGTAATTTACCCCTCTTCTGGGGGTAGAAACCCCCCTAACATTTCCAACAATTTTTACAATAAAAAAAATTGCGTCTAGGATTATCGAAATGCAAAAGTAAATAGTGGGTCGTATTCCTTTTTTTATGCCCTTTTCAATGGGCTACCGCAATACATTTGAGAAAAAAAAAGTTAGGGGCGGTTTCTACCCCCCAGAAGGGGTAAATTTCATAACGGGACGAGAAAAGTGTACCAAACTAAAAATAAAGGCACCCGTATTTCCGTATTTTCTCCGCAAATATAGAGGCTTTCTATTACTGAATTTATTCCAGTTAAATATTCCGCATTGAATATTCTGACATATGGATGCCTTTTATAGTAGCCTTCAAATTTTAATGAAATCGGTTCAGTATTATAGGCGAAAAAAAATAAAAACTAAAAAAAATCAGTTTTGCACCACTGGTTTTAAAAATGAATAAAATTAAAAATAATGCCTCGTTAATAAAATTATACAATTTGTATTTAATAAATAAGGTCAAACAGTCTCGTTATCGAAGTTTGATTAATACGAATTGTACAGGGTGTCCAAAGTTTAGTGTCAAACTTTGCAAACTTTTAACTTTTTTTTCTTATTTCAAATTGGAACCTCTGTATATTATTATGTCATTGTATGGTATCTACCTAAGTATGTATTTCTAAATAAATATTATCAAGTTCACCATTCCATCAATTGGCATTTAGCTTCACCTTTTTGTCAAGAAATCTATTACATTTTTTTAAATTAATACTATTCAGTATTTGTAAAATAATTAAAGTTCACCACCGTACCTACGGAATTACTAAATTATTATTAACGGCAGAATGTGCCCAGATATTTATTGATTTTTTATTGCTTGAAAAGTTTATTGTATAAAAAGTCATGTAATACTTATATACCACTTGATTTACTTTTTTAATTACTTAAATTTGTATTACTACCATAATAATAAACAATAAAAATAGCTAAAAACTGACCTAACACCGACGAATTCTAAACTTAAGATTTTTACAAATTACTTAAAAAGCCGGAAATATTCATAAATATAACGTAATTTAATATAATTTATTTAATACCTAATATCGTTTTAAAACGACATGTAAACTTGTAAATACGCCTACATCTTATTATTGTTTCGGACGACATGTAAACGCACATAACCTAGATTGACACCGCGGCGTTCGGCTTCTTTCGGTGGTCCTTTCCGTCTGTACCACAGACTCTTGTAAATTCAATTACAGTTACCAAGCACTTTTTATAATGACTTCAATTACCGAGCACTGTATTTTTAAAGTGCTTGCAGGCACTGTGCTCGAAGCACTATTGTGCTAGAAATACTTTTTCAAGCACTTTCGAGACAATTACGGCCCGGCTCTGGTTTAAATAAACAATTTTAGCATTTTCATGACCTACTATTAACGATTTACATTGTAACAGAGTTATGGGGTATTAGGAAACAATAGAAAATTTATCTAGGCGGCCATTTTTGAAATAAATGATAATGTGTCATACCTATGTTATTAAAAAGAAAATTTTCTAAAGATTTTAAACATCGAATAAAAATTATGGGGCCTTTAAAAGTTGACGTCACTTCCGGTTGAACTGGAAGAGCAGTTTGAAGGTTTTATTAGGCCAAAAAAAATGGCAAATTATACACTTATAAACCCCAAAAGTTTTTAAATCGGTACTTCTATAGACTGACAAAGTAATATACCGTCTCTACTATTAAAGATATCAATAAAAAGTTTTTATAAAAGTTATGAGGTTTAAAAAATTATATTATTATGTTCTAAAATTATTTTTAATCATACAGGATGGTCCAGAAAAGTAGGACAATAAAAAGATCCATTTTTTAAAATGAAACTCCCTATATATTTTAACATTTAATTTTTTGCAACGTTGCCAAACAAAATGCAAAATTCTTAAAATTTTGGAAAAACATAATAATAAAAAATTACCTGTATTTCTCAATAAGAGTATCGAAAATTTCTTGTAAACTCTTAAGTTTAGGGATAGAGAAACTGTCTTAAATCTTTAGGTACTAAAATTTTATACAGGGTGTTTTCTGTTGACCTCCAAATATACAAAATTTTTAAATACAATACCTCTGTTTTTTTAAATGAAACACCCTATATTTATTAGGCTCGTCTGATAGATATTCTAAGAATCTTTTATTATTGTTAAGTCATAACTATATCTAAATTTACTAGTTTTGCTAATATGTCGATTTTTATTTAAATTTTCGTGAAAAAAACTTTAGTTTTTATTTTTCTGGATAGCCATAACCAGCAAAGTCAAAACAAATGTAATTAAATATAATCTCATATTAAAATAAATTGATTACTATAGTTACGTATTTATTTAAATAAATAAAACTTCTTTTTTATTACACAACTTGATATTGAAAATAAGTTCACAAACATTTAAATTGTGTAAAACAACACCATTGGACTGAACTCACGAAAGACGAGGATTCGCGCCGTTTGTTCTCGGTTTAGTGAGTCAATAAATCATTTAGCTCATTTTCTCCCGTTCAAACAGATCTTTTATTCCTTTTTTGGTCATAGTCACGCTTCCTGTTCTGTCAAACCTGTCCATTAATTTTTCCAAAGCTGGTTTATTGGGATATTTTCCATGACAAAGTTTTGTTACCAACAATGTATTTTTGTTATTTACACCAAGAATGTAAATCATGTAGCATTTCGGTAGGTACTTGAAAAAATAATTTTATACATAAATGCAGAAAAAGAATTTCCTTTAATTTCGTCAGATCCATCTCTAGACGCGTTTCGCCATATCATGGCTCATCAGTAGGGCTACGATCTGACGAAAGAAAGGAGATCTCAAAGCTGCTTATGCAGCACTTGGTGGGACACACCGGTAAGATGTGGCACGGAGCGCCAACTGTGTCGTTATTAGACACTCTTGAGCATACCAGCACCTCTAACAAACTTATACATAAATGTTAAAATTAACGGCCAGCACCTAGATTATAAGACCTTGTCGAAAAAATATTACTATTATACGTATTTTAATTTGACATTACATTCAATTACATTTGTTTTGACTTTGCTGGTCATGACGAACTAGACAAATAAAAACTATAGTTTTTTTTACGAAAATTTAAATAAAAATCGACATATTAGCAAAACTAGTAAATTTAGGTATAGTTATGACTTAACAATAATAAAAGATTCTTAGAATATCTATCAGACGAGCCTAATAAATATAGGTTGTTTCATTTGAAAAAACAGAGTTACTGTATTTTAAAATTTTGTATATTTGGAGGTCAACAGAAAACACCCTGTATAAAATTTTAGGTACTTAAAGATTTAAGACAATTTTTTATCCCTAAACTTAAGAGCTTACAAGAAAGTTTCGATTTTCGATACTCTTATTGAGAAATACAGGTAATTTTTTATTATGTTTTTTCCAAAATTTTAAGAATTTTGCATTTTGTTTGGCAACGCTGCAAAAAATTGAAAACCCAAATATGACGTCATATGGATAATTTTGTAAGAGAACAAAATATGCTAAAATATATAGGGTGTTCCATTTAAAAAAATGTATTTTTTATTGCTCTAATTTTCTGGGCCATGTGTAAAAATAATTTTAGAACATATATTTTTTTATACCCCACAACTTTTATAAACACTTTTTTTTATATCTTTAATGGCAGACTGGGCCACTCTGTATGTAAAGTAAACAAAATAAGTAAAATACGACACATCTTTCTAAGACTTTTAAGATGACGTCTCAAACACCTACAGACTTTTACGAGCCTACTTACAAAACACATTTTTTTTTTAAATTTTCAGTCATGGTGATTTCGTCCTTACAAATGTGACACCGAATTCCAGCGAGTATGAACAAGTATGGAAATATTTGTATGGCAGTTATTATACGTGTTTCAATCTGTTCAGGATCGAGAATCCAAATTTGGAAACTCGATTTAATCAACGGATCGCGGAATTGCAAGAAGCGAAGAGAGGAGATCCTGACATGTATTATTTATTCCACGATACACAGTCTAAGAATGTTAATTCGATATGCCAAAATAACTTTGACGAAAGCCTAGGTATGTTAAACAGCAATAATTCTTATTGAGCGCGACTCGTGAGACTCATGCCTAGTACCGTAAAACGGGGGGAAGTTGACCGATTTGCAACTTTAGAAGGAATTATCTTTGTGTAAAATTTAAAAAAAAGGGTATTGATGTGGGGTATATTATAGGCCTTGAAGTGTATTATTAATACTTACATTAACCACAGTTTTTTAGGTTTTGAGGTAAAATTAAAAAAAAAATCTATATATGCTCAACTACGTCCCGCACAGGGGTGAACTTTTTTTTTTTTTTTTTTTTTTTATGATAAAACACCTGCACTGTAGGAAAAATCCTTTAAGGCGCTCTGGGAGCGGTGCGAGTGCGAAAAAAGCGGTTAACGTTGGTCTTAAAACGTTGAAGATTGTATTCATTGGGAAACACGACCTCAGGAAGATCATTCCACAAAGATGACGTTCTCCAGATGAAAGAATTCTTGAACAATGAAGTTCGAGGAGTACTAAGCTGAACAACATATGGATGAGCGGCAGTGGTTTGCCGTGTATTTCTGTTTTGTATTGCTCTAGGTGGAATCAAGTGGGCAATGTCAGTCGAACACCTGCCATGGAAATATCTGTAAAAGAGAGCCAAATCACCAACCTGTCTTCGATGCTCCAGACTATCGAGGGTCTTGGTCAGCTCGGGGTCGCCGATCAGACGAACGGCTCTCCTTTGAATGGAATCCAGTAGCCGAAGGGTGTGCTTGGGTGCAGAGCTCCAGACATGAGAGCAATATTCTAATGATGGTCGAATCTGGGCTTTGTAGAGTGTCAAAAGTTGATGAGGTGTGTACAACCTTTTGGTGCGGAAAAGTACACCAAGTTTCTGTGCAGCTGCCTTGGCAATTGCGGCAACGTGATCATGCCAAGACATATTACCTCCCACATTGACCCCCAGCAAATTAATAGACGGTGCCAGGGGAATTGCGTGTCCTGCCATGACTATATCCGGTTGTGCAATGTTAACCTTTTTGGAGAAGACTGCTGCCTGGGTTTTCTTAGCATTAAATTCGACTTGGTTACTGTCACCCCAAGCCAAAATTTCTTCCAGGTCATTGTTGAGGCGCAATACTTCATGCTGCCTGCGAAGATGTGCGTCGGCAGCGGATGTTTGGGGAGTCAAGGTAAAAGATGAGACAAGTGTGCTGTCATCAGCAAAGCTATAAATTGGATTTTGGGTTTTCACTAGAAGGTCGTTAATATACAGTAAAAAGAGGGTAGGCGACAATATGGACCCTTGAGGAACACCGGCATTGATGGTGAAGGTGTCTGAGAGACACCCGTCAATCGCCACTTGCAGAGAACGGTTCTTAAGGAAGCTGGTTAACCATAAACAGAATCCATTAGGCATACCGTAGGATCGCAATTTACTTAGAAGCCCATCGTGTCAAACACGATCAAAAGCCCTAGAGATGTCCAGTGCAACAGCCCGGGATTCTCCATGATGTTCGATGGTGTTGCTCCAAAGATGGGTGACATGCCAGAAGGTCACCTGTTGATCTGGACTTACGAAAACCGTATTGATGGTCGCTGATAATGTTAAGCCCTTTAGGAGTTGTTGGTTAATAGCTTTCTCCATTACTTTTGAAATTACTGAAAGCAATGCGACGGGTCGGTAGTTGCTTGGCAGAGTCTTTTTACCTTTCTTTGGAATGGGCTGGACACGCGCCGACTTCCAGCAGGATGGAAATATTCCTTTTTTGTAGGATAAGTTGAAAAGTCTACAAAATACTGGTGTAAGTTCATCGGCGCATGTCTTAAGAACAATGATAGGAATTTCGTCTGGACCAGAAGCTTTATTGACGTCGAGTCCTTTAAGGATCCGTTTAACAAGACGCTGACGGAACACGATTTCAGACATTTGCGATTGAACTGAGGGAATGTTGGGTGGTGGTTTTCCTTGCAAGTCTACAGTGGAATACGAGGAAAACAGTTCAGCAAGTAGGTTTGCTTTATCCCCGGCTGTGGTTGCTATTGTGCCGTCGGAACGTGTTAGAGGTGGAATAGTTGACTTTGTAAAGTTTTAAAGTTTTGGCTGACGGCCTTAGCGACTGACCAAAAGGACCTTGATCCGTTAGGACTGGCAAGAAGTTTGTTTTTGATTCTCTCGTTATGAGCTTCTTTGCTTTGGTCTATCATTTGCTTACATTGGTTTCGGGTGGTAACAAAGATGGCGCGATTTTCAGGAGTAGGGTTTTTACGCCACTGTCGGTAAGCCAGGTTTTTAGATCTGACAGCACGCTCGCAATTCTTGCTAAACCAGGGCTTGCCGTTAGAAGGGCGCTTTTTGGAGAAAGGAATAAAGGCCTCCATGCTAGTTAGAATGACGTCGGAGACCTCCTTTGCACAGACAGATGGATCATCCGAAGAAAAGCATACGCTTAGCCAGGGAAAGTTGCGAAAATGGTCCTTTAGGTCTTCCCACTTAGCTGATGTATAGTGCCAAATCTTACGGGGTTTAGGAGGTTGTTCAGAACTAATTGGCAGCTCGCTTAGGGTTGAAATAAGTTTGTGATCGGAAGAGCCCAATGGTGGTTGTACGGTGACCGTATATAGGTCTGGATTTAAAGTTAAAAAGAGATCTAAAAGACTAGCAAAATCCCCAGCTCGGTCTGGAACCCGCGTTGGTTCTTCTACGAGTTGAGTTAGACCAGAACTGATCGCAAAAGATTCGGCCTCGCGGCCTTGCTCATCGTTGGTGTTTGAGTATTTAAGCCAGTTGACATTGTGGACGTTAAAGTCGCCAAAGATAGCAACTTTGGCATTCGGATGATTGGTTTGCAAGAAGTCGATTGTGTTGGCTAGTGATGAGAAGAGGGCCCTGTAATGCATGTCGCTTGGAGGACGGTAAAGGCAGCATATAAACTTAGTGATTTTTTGTGAAGATATTTTAAACCACATTACATCAAAGTCTTTCGGTTCCAGTATTTCCTCCCGTTGGCAGCAAAGATCATCTCGAATGAACAGACAGACCCCAAAGTTGCGTCTAAAACGGAAGTGAAAATCATATCCAGGATATAAATAGCTGACGGTGTTCGTTGACGCTCTGACTTTTGTCTCAGTCAGCGCAAGCACATGAGGCTTGGAAGATTGTAAGTGCTGGTGGACTGAATTGATGTTAGTGTTAAGCCCTCTAATATTGCAGAAATCAATTTTGAAGTTGTTACTTTTGGGTCTGTTAGCAACTGCAGGCGCCACACCATTTCCTCGTTGAGTGTTGTTGGAGGAACCCAGTAAATTGTCGGAAATGGTGGATAATTCATTAATTTCGCTTGATGAAGCCACAGGACCAGCCCCCACCCGGAGATCCGATCGGGGGGCGAGTTTACCTCCGGAATATTTTGATCTTGGAGCTTCCATCAAGCTTCTTTTATACGGCCCCACCCTGGAAACCGGAAACATCAGCACAGCGACGAAACGTTAACTCAAAGAGCAACTTCACGCCGCGTAAACTGATGCAATGGTATCTCACCGGGCGATGCCGGGTGGGCCAGCATCTTCCATTGAACTTGACCGACTATTGAATTTGCATGATAAATAGCTCGCATTACAGTGAGGGGCGTAGTTGACCACCACAGTAGTCGTGAAAATGTACTGTTAAATATTTGCATTTTTTTTCAGCTAACACACTAGGTACAAACAAGTAAATAATAAAGCAAAAACGTCATTGAAGACTGTAAAAATCGAATAAAAATGCACGTCTTATATTAAATGGAGACAAGACATTTTCAAAAGCAAGTTTGCCCCTTTTGTCTATCTGAGGTAAATTTAAAACCTTTTTAATGTCCGATATAGGCACTTCATCAACGTCTTCTTTTTCGGGCCACACAAATATAATTTTATATTTTTGGCGCTATTTAGCACTTAATGTTCCTTCTACCTCAGATAAACACAACTCTAAGGTCTCCTGAGTGTACTGTTTAAGCCGCTTGGAGCCATCTTTTCGTTGGTACACTCTCGGCATATTTTACTAAGCACTGTTACTATAATCTAACGCCATACAAAATAATATAACTTAATGGGTCCAGAAACATTACTATCAATTCGGACTATCGCGAATAGAATGAATAGATGCAAAACGGGTAGAGCTTGTTACATTTCGAGTTTTAACTTGTCGGTCAATTTCACCCACGCGGTCAACTACACCCCAAATTTAAGAAAATTATGCGTAGTTTTGAAAAAAAAAATTTACACAAAAAAATCTTAACTTTTTTTTAGCTTTCTTTACATATACTGAGAGAGAATAACTTATGTAATAGAAAAGAAATAATATACGGGAACGAGATAGCTATCACTTGACAGATCAAAGTTTGACCACCTTGTTTTTATGGCATAATGCAGTGGAATAAGGAGTATATAGTTTTTCACGTTATTTATATCCGAAAAAAGTTATCTCAAAACTTTATTAGGTTATTGATAGGAAAAAATGAAGAAAAAAATCTTTTAAAAAATTAGGGACGAACTTATAACCGAATTTTTTTTTTGTAATTTTGGGCAAGTTAACCCCACTGGTCAGCTTCTCCCCGTTTTACGGTATACTGTTTTTAAAGTTAAATAAAGAACTCACTTCGGGACCCCGTATACCGGATTAACAAATCAAATTTACATCGCTAAAATGTTCCACCCGTATTCACTAAAGAGGTTTTAGACCTCCGATTTAATCTTTGATCAATGTCTTGGTGGGTATTTATTACTTATTTGGCCAGAGCAGTTTTTATATTATAAATATTGAAAGAAAGTTTTAGCGGCAGGCGGATAAAGTAGTACATCTATCTTTTGCATTAAAGTACACAGGGACGCCAAATGTAATGGGGGGGGGGGGCACAGGTAGACAATGACAGGCTGTTTCGTCCTTGTTAGGACTCATCAGAAAGCCATAATCTGTAAGCAATTTCCAATACAGCGAAAATATGCTTTCAAGGTATTTTTAAGAATAAATATATGATAAAAACCTAGTATCGCCATCTGTAGGAATCAACTCAATGCAAACAATAGCCATCAGACGTGAAAACATGAAACTAACAATAAACCCAGTTCGGTGGCCCACACATCCAGTATAGGAAACCTTTATGCTTTATGACTTTCTGATGTGTCCTAACAAGGACGAAATAGCCTGTCATTGTCTATCTGTGTCCCAGGGAACCCATTACCTTTGGCTCCCTTAGTGCTTTAATGCACTACTTTGTCCGCCTGCCGCAAAAACTGTCTTTCTATTTTTACCTATGCGGACAGTAAACTTAACTACTTTATTATAAATATTTTTTTTATATACAGGGTGCTACAAATTCGTGTGCGTACAAGGGGATCTCGAAAACGGTAAGAGATACGAAGATGGTTAAATTAAGGTAAAGTTCCGTATTTTGGGGCTTAACAATTTATTAAAAATAAATTGTAATTATTCCGAATGCCCGAAAAAAACCGAAATTTCCATTTTTGGTTTTTAATCTTTTGTGCTTTCATTTTTGGGAAAAAAATAAAAAAACACTACAAAACACAAAAAGTTTTTTATGTTCTACAAGATGGCGTTATTAGTTTTCAAATTCGACGTTTCGTTCTTTAGTTACCAACCTAAAGTAAATTTTTTTAAATATGGACCTGGATTTTAAATACAGTTTTGGGGATTTCTAAGCTTTAGAAATTTAAAGCAATATACAAATTTTCGAAATTTTAACGTTTTGTCATCTAATAACACATTTATCAAGTTATCCTTCTCATTTCATTGAAATCCCTAATTATCAGTTTTTAAGAAAGGATCGTATTGGTAGGGGAGGTGGAGTAGCTGTGTATGTAAAGGTTAATTATGCAATTGAAATTGTTACATTTGATTTTGATATAAATGTGCAATTGGAATTTTTAATATTTAAAACAAGACTGGCAACAAAGACATATGCTTTTTCAGTTTTCTATAGACCACCATCAGTAAACTTTAATAGCTTGACACCGGATTTTGATAACATATTTTCACATATTTATCCCACAGTTGATGAAATTTTTTGTTTAGGTGACTTTAACATTAATCTGCTTAACTTACATAACCCTTTAACGCCGTTATTTGAAAATTACAATTTTGAGCAGATTATTGAGAAGCCTACTCGTATATCCGGCACTGTCAGTACACTGATTGATGCAATATTTGTAACAAATCGGTCTTTAATAAGTAAATCTGGAGTTGTTTCTGCAGATAATATTTCAGATCATAGAATAATATATTGTGATTGTAATTTAAAGAAGGCATCAACTGTTCCTAAAATTATTCAATATCGGTCTTTCAAAAATTTTAATATACATAACTTTTTAGAAAGTATGTACAACTTACCATGGGATGATATATTTTATGAGAACAATGTTGACAAAAAAATTGAACTGTTGAATACTAATATATTAACTTTGTTTGATATGCATGCCCCTATAAAAGAATCCAGAGTGACAAAACCTAAGGCACCATGGTTGACGGCCAACATTAAAGTATTTATGAAGCAAAGAGATAGTGCCTTGCAAAAATTTAGAAGAACTAAATTAAATGAAGACTGGATTAACTATAAGTATTTAAGAAATCTTACTTTGGCTACGATAAGGAGAGAAAAGAAAAATTATTTAAATTCTTTGTGCACCGAGAAAAATCCTAAAAAAATTTGGTCTGCTCTAAAAAGTTTTAACATTTGCACTAATAAAAATAATTCTATACCTAAAGTATTATCTGATCCTAACGACATCAATAATTTTTTCTCAGCATTTCTTCAAAATACATCTAATTGTAATGATAGAGTTAATTTTTATGAAAACAATGCTTTCAATGAGACGTTACAATTTTCATTTAGGCCAGCTAAAGTATCTGACGTCAACAAAATTTTAAACAGTATCTCAACAAATGCGACGGGGGTAGATGAAATTTCGCCCCTGATGCTTAAGTATTGTAGTCCATATATAGATAACTATATCACACATATAATCAATTGCTGTTTGGAAGTAAGTTACTTTCCCGATCAATGGAAAATATCAATTGGCAAGCCATTAGCCAAGGTCAGTAGCCCAACTAGTTTAAATGACCTCCGACTAATAAGTATTCTACCCGCAGTTTCAAAAATCTTTGAAAGAATTTTATATAATCAAATGTACGACTATTTTACTAATAATAATATTATTCCTCCCACACAATGTGGATTTAGAAAGAATTTTGGAACTGCTGTGGCTTTAACAAATGTAACTGATGACATTATTCGTGCCTGTGATAAAAAAATGAATAGTATACTAATTCTTCTTGACTGAACAAGCAAATATACGTTCTGGAGTGCCACAAGGCTCAATTCTAGGCCCCTTACTCTTTCTTATATATACCTCCGATATATATATAAGATCTTTAAAATATTGTAGAGTACAAGCATTTGCTGATGACACACAAATATACTGTTGTTTTGATGCTGAGGATTATGCTGATATCGAGTTGTATATAAACCAAGATCTAAAAGTATTGAGTGAGCTTTCTCGAAGTCACAATTTAATTTTAAATCCTACTAAGTCCTGCATGCTGATTTTTGGTAATAAGAATCGAATTAATGATTTAAAAAACATTTTAAATATATCTGTCGATGGATCTAAATTAAAGATTGTAGATAGTGCAAAAAATTTGGGTCTATTAATCGACACAGAACTAAGATTTAAAGAACATCTAAAGAAAATATTTCAAAAAACTTATCTTTCTCTAAAAATATTATACAGCAACAGACATATTTTAAATTTTAAATTAAGGAAAGACATGTGTGAATCTCTCGTTTTGTCCAATTTTAATTATTGTGATTTTGTATATGGATTTTGTTTAGATGTTGAGACTAGATCTCGCATACAAAAAGTTCAGAATGCGTGTCTTAGGTTTGTGTATGGTGTGCGAAGGTTTGATCATATTTCTCATTTATACAGGACTATTAACTGGTTGAGAATGGATGAACGTAGAATCCTTCACTTTTGTACATTTGTGGTAAAGATCCTTAATAATCCAAACTCCCCTATCTCGATTCGAGAGCGTTTGATTTTTCGTCACAATATTCATGATGTACGTGTTAGAAACAGAAGTAAGTTAACCATGCCTCATCATCAGAGTGCCATATTTCAACGTTCTTTTTCATACAATGCGGTTAAATATTTTAATTCAATACCCACTGATATGTTACTTGTAAGCGTAGAGTTATTCAAAATAAAATATAAAAAGTATCTTTTAAATTTACAAAATTCTTAATTTTTTAAAAAATTCAACTATATAATTTTTTTTCTTTTTAAATTTGTTGCTTAGGTTGTTAACTTATATTTATTTAATTATTATAATCGCCGAGTTTATTATTTGAAAGTTTTATAAACTTATTATACTATATTATTAATTTAGTTATAAATTAAGTTCTATTTAATTAATAAGTAATTTAATATCACTTACTATGTCCTTGACTGGTTGAGTAGAGTAGCTATTACAGCTAGACTACGCCAGGATTGGACATATATTCTAATATATTTTTTTGTAAATTTTATATTTATATTGAAATAAAAGACGTTTATTATTATTATTATTACGGTCCTGAACATTGAGAGCCAAATTAAAAGCAAAATATTTCTGATTTAAAAAATCCGTCCCTTTTTACTTAACTCTAGAGACCTAATATTTGATATATTGTATGAGAAAAGACCCAAAGTCACGGCCTCAAATATCTAGGTCTGTTTATTTTTGTTACATGTTTCGCCTGAAACTAGCATCATCAGATCTTCTAAACAGTAGAAAAATGTTTTAATTGTTTTTGAAATAAACATAAGTGCAACACAGTAACATAACTAGACTAACACTCCAGTTACCTTTTCTTCACTAAGGAGCATTATTTTTTTCTGTTTTACAGTATTTCGTTCTAGGTCTAAGGCAAAAACCATTGGACTTAAGATATACGTTATATTAATAAAATACTAATAAAAAATAGAATTACTTCTCATGCCTTAAAAACTTACTTACTTCCTAGCTTAGAGTATTGTGATGGTTAATCTTATTGAAAAAATAAACAGCCTAAAAACCATAACTTCCTGTTATGTAATTTTATTATTTAAGTAATCATAAAAATAATTGCCAGGGCCGTAATAGTAAAGAAAGGATAATTTCAAAATGCTAGATCATGATGTGTTATTTGATGACAAAACGTTAAAATTTTAAAAACCTTTAAATTGTATTAAATTTCCAAAGCGTAAAAGTCCTTACAACTGTTTAAAATATTCCAGGTACGTATTAAAAAAATGAATTGGTATCTAAAGAACGAAACGTCCAATTTGAAAATTAAAAACGCCATCTTGTAGAACATAAAGAACGGCTATGAGAAAGTGTTTTTTGTTTTTTTCTAAGTCTTTGCAAAAAATTAAAAACTAAAACTAAAAATTTCGGTTTTGTTCGGATATCTCCGAAAGCATTCGGAATATTTACCATTTTCTTTCACCCAATTATTAAGCCCGAAAAAACGCAACTTTGACTCAATTTAACCATCTTCGTATCTCTTTTCGAGATTCCCTTTTACGCACACGAATTTGTAGCACCCTGTATATATTATAAATATAAGTGAGAAGGGTAGTGTTGATCGACTAGTTAATTAACAACAGATAAAGTCCTTAAAGCCGCGTTGACAAGGTTCAAGTGACTTGAACAACTCACTTGAATTCAACTGAATTGAACGTGTAAACCCCCAATTCATCTGACTTGATTCATTTCACTTGAAAGAATCGTCAGTTGAACAAGCTTCAACTTTCTCGTTCAAGTCGACAAATTCAAGATAGCCGGCACTAGGTGGACCGAGGAAAAGTCGCTGAAATTTGTTTTAACCTATCAAAAATATCCATGTTTGTGGAACACAAAAAGTGTAGATTATAGAAATAGAGATTTGAAGGCCAGTGCTATTGCTTCTTGTAAAGTAACGAGATTAATCTTTCTCGGCGCCATTTTTTTTTACTGAAATGCCTACATGTCAAATGAAACGTGTAAACTTTTTTAAGCATTCAATTCAGTTGAATTCAAGTGAGTTGTTCAACTCACTTGAACCGTGTCAACGCGGCTTAAGTATCGGTCCTGATGAAGGCTGAATTAAATGAAAATGCTCTTTTAAGCTACGCCAATCTTTCGATAATGATTGTTATCTTCTTTAGGGCTACAATATGAACAAACAAATAAGTTAATCATAAAAAACTCTAGTTAGTAATTCGTCAATTTTTTAAAAAATTCTCTTAAAAAAAGAAGTTTTATTAAGGACAACCACTGTGAGTAAATGTAATGGCTTTTCTTTACTTAACAACAAAGTGGTTGTCCTTTAAAGAAAATATAGTGCCAACGCACGTTCGAAATGGTCCGGGATCATTTACGTGATTACCCCGGTTCTAAAGTCGGGTGGTAGAAAAACCGTACCGGGATGGCCACCGGCTGCATCTCGGAAACTACTGGGCATAGAAACGCAGAGAAAAAAAATCGTAATTAAAGTGGCTAAGTAAAAACTCTGGAAATAATTTTTAAGTTCCGAATTTGGCCGCAAGAGGGCACAATTGAAAATTAAATATTGAAATTCTAAATTTCTCCGAAAATTTCCACATTAAGGTATACGGGTATACCTTTGGTAACATCATTAGAAAGCTTAGACAATTCTGCATCATTTTGATTTTGATAAGAGTGGGGGAAGCTATTGAAAGTGTAATCATTTAATTTGCTGTAACTTTTACACGACTTAACCGATTTTAGTAAACTTAAGCTTGTTTGGTAGAGAAAGGGAAGTACTTTTAATTGTCGTATCCATTGGTATACGATGGTTCCTAATAAAATAGCTAGAAAGCGTAATTTGTGATAGTAACAGTTTTTTTGATTTTATTTCGAAAACTCAAATCATACGGTATGACTATGGCATCATAATCGGAAAGTAGATTAAATTTGCAAGAAAAAATGTGTAGACCGCAGTTCAATATCTTCTTTAGTTTTAGAGTTATCGCTAAAAGAATAATTTTTAACACTTTAATTGAAGATGTGATTGTTTTCATAGTTGTCATCAAGTATTCCACAACAAAAAAATATTTTTAACTTTTATGATTATGTGTAAGTTTGTCACTCATTATTCCTATGGCCCAAAACTACTTAATAATCACATAATCATCAAATAGGTACTTCTAATTTAGACATAATTCGAATATGGTGTTAAAAAAATTAATCTAGATAGTTGTAAAACAAAATTGGCAGGTTTCCATGAATATAAATAAATTGAAATAGTTGCCAACTGATTTAATTTTGACAGGGATTGATTTTGTTTCATGGCTATCTAGATCTATTTTTTAAAACACCATATTAGAATGTTACCTAAATTATAAATTTTCCCTACTTATATTATTAATTCTAAAGTAGTTTTTGAGCCATGAAATGAGTAACAAACTTGCATAAACATAAAGTTTAAAAATATTTTTTGTCGTGGATTGCTTGACAACGAAACTGTGAAAACAATCACTTCTTCAATAAAAGCGGTAAAAGTTATTCTCTTGGCAATAGATATTAAACTGGGGTCTTCACAGTTTTTCTTGCAACTTTAATATATTTTCCGATTATGATGTCATAGTTATACCGTATGATTTAATTTTTCGGGATAAAATCAAAAAAACTGATATTATAAATAACTCAGAGGCAAACAAAGATACCGGACTGCGGTTTCACGTTTTTTCTTGCAAATTTAAATAACTTTCCGATTATGATGTCATACTTATACCGTATGATTTAAGTTGTCCGGATAAAATCAAAAAAACTATTATTATTACAAATTGAGCCTTCTAATCATTTTTTTAGGAATTACTTCCCTTTCTCTTTCAAACAAGCTTAAGTTTACTAAAATCGGTTAAGTCGTTTAAAAGTTACAGCAAATTAAATGATTACACTTTTACCCGCACTTTCAATAGCTTCCCCCACTCTTATCAAGGTCGGTACGCCAATGAGCTCTAAACCAAAATAATGTATTGTCTAAGCTTTCTAATGATATTAGCAAAGGTATATCTTAATGTGGGGATTTTCGGAGAAATTTAGAATTTCAATATTTAATTTTCAATTGTGCCCTCTTGCGGCAAAATGCGGAACCGAGATACGGCCGGTGGCCATCCATAATGGGAAACCCGGTACAACTCACGTAGATTGTCTATATTGCGCTCTGAAGTTTACTTCTTCGTGCGATATGAACATCATACTCATTCTTGTAGTACAAACTACCATTCTAACTCAAAAAATTAAATCGTTTTATGTTTTTTAGGAAAAAGATTTAAGTTTGGTCCGGGGGTATACTTCTCAACGCGACCCGACGATGCATTTAGACGCAGTTCGTACAAAACCGATCCAGTTAGAGCCATGTTTATGGTGGAAGTCATTGCCGACCAACCCGTTGAGGCCAAAAAGGAAGAAGCATATCCCACTTCTGACGAATTCGATTCACTCGTCTGTCACGATGGATCGACTGTCAGGAAGAATGATAAGGCCGAGTATATTCCAAGATACGTTGCTTTATACTGGCGACGTAGCGTGGGTAGATATAACTAAGTATGCAAAATATTTTTCGTTTGTTATGTGTTATGTAGAGTTAAAGGCTAAGTATATGACAAAATACTACCTATGATGTATAGGTAAATTACACAAAAGAGGTTTTCCGTATAAATATTTAACAATATTTTTAATACATAACTAAATCCCAGAAATATATTTCTTTGCTAGAAGTGCTAACGGGGTGATCCACGACGAGCGTTCGTTAGAGTTAGGGAAACTTCTAAAAAAAAATTTAAACTTGTGTTTGGATATTTTTTTCAGCGTGCTTTCTTTTACTAAAATATTGGCATTTTTACTACTATTTTTCTTGAACAAGTTGATTTCAGTAGGTTGAAATGGACCATTTTAACATTTCCATGGCCTACTATTTACCACTTACCTTATTTAACTTTTAGGAAACAAAGGAAACTAATCTAGGCGGCCATTTTTAAAATAAATTATAAGGCGTGACATGTCATTGAAAAGGGAATTATCTATCGAAAAAAAAATGGGCGGTTCCTATTTGAAATTAAAAAATTGGCTTAACCTTCGGTTAATCCAGAAGTGGTTTTGGAGGTTTGATTTGGCGGAATAATCCCAATTTACACATATATTAACTCCTTAAATTTGTAAATCTTTACTTCGAGAATTTACTTTTAAAATATCCTTATCCATGTACTGTATTTTACATATCAGGTTACTTACTAATTTTAATATTAATTACATAATATCAACTAATTCTAAAGAACTGCTGAATTAGCTAGCTAACCAGGACACAAGAACGAGGCAATGCCCCGTCGCGGGCGGGTTTACGTAAGCACATTTAAAATTGAAAGTACCTCATTGCTAGCTCAGTTGCTACCCAAACACGAGTATTAGGTGGTTTTTGAAAAAAACGAAAAAATAAACGAATGTATTAAAACAATGTTGTGAACGCGCAATTGGAATTAATTTATGATAAATCGGACAATATTAAGAAGTTTAGATGTCAATTATTGTCGGAATAATCTCACATTTTTTCTTCTTTAGTGCTTACCTATGATGTGTCTTGTGGTATTTTGTCACAAAGCCAAGAATCATTATTTTAGTTTTATACTTTGACTTTTTAAGAAATATTATACATATTTGTTTTCAGTTGATAAGTTATAGTATAAATAAGTTTTACCGGGGTGGTGCATCGTGGTTGGAAATATAGGAAATCCCATGCAAGTTTTAGACTGTCCAAATATTTGCTCCCTTGTTGACTTCAGAGCGGGCTTGTGATGAGACTTTTTTAGAGTTTCTGTGTGGTGAGTGCACATGCGAAGTTTGAACAATTTTAGACAACCCGATCTTAACTTATTTGAATAGGATTGCGGTTGGGGTTTCATTGGAATTCAACAGGTGATGCTGCGGACACCAGCATTGAATGGACTTGTCAACCTGTGATTGGTCATTGTCAAATGTAATTTGCAAACGGTGGCTTTTTAATAACCTTTACCAGATACATTTTACACTGGATTTAACTAATTTTCAAATAAACCGAAATATTTTACTTACAATAAAACCTATTAAATAGTATTAAAATCATCAAGAATTGTTAAAGGGGAAGAAAATAAGAGGGTGTTTAAAAATAAGCAATTTTTTATAATAATTAAACTATATTTATTATATGTTCAAAATAAACCGCCATTTACGGCTAAACAATATCCTGAACGATCGTTAAATTCTCCACGAAGATTAGCGAGTTGGTATTGGGTAAATTTTTCAGATTGCATTAAAATTTAATTTTTTACCTGCTCTAAATTTTCAAACACTTTTATAAAGAACATTTTTTAAATGCCCTCAGAGGAAAAAATCGTTTGATGAAAGGTCAGGAGACCTAACTGGCCAATTAATTATTGATATTGGACCGACAACGTGCCCCTAAATGCAATATTTGTATACCACAAGCGAGTTTTAGGCCATTTGGAACCAAATCTCCTGATTTTCATCAGCGACTTCCTCCAGTGTGAGTTCAATTTGATGTTGAAGAAGAACTAAATATGTTAAACCCATAAGATTTCCGTCAATGAAGCGATATGCAAAAATTCCTGCCCAACCATTCACTTTCAGAGGGTATTATTTTCAAGTGCATTCAAGACGATGTTTATTTTGTAGGCTCCAGTACCGACAATTTTGTATATTCGGCTCATTATTTGGTGTAAACGTGCATTCGTCTGAGATGCAAATATTTTGTAAAAAATATATGTTGTTAGCTCGCTCCATCATTTCAAAATAAAAAGGTGATCTTCGTTCTTCATTCCCTTCTAGCAATTCTTGATCGTTTTGATACGTATATGAATGATATTTATGCTTTTTCAAAGTTCGCAGTAGTGTGGTGTGATGTTTTTCTATCTCTTGCCCGAGATTTCTAGAGCTGACATTTTTATTTTCTTCGACTTGAAGTAAAATATTAAGATCTCTATCATTGTTTTCTTCAGCTCTCTCATGATTCTGTGCTGTGCATTTGCAGTTGTTTATAACAGTGCTTGTCGCCTCAAACTTAATAATAACTTTTTGTATTGCCGACTTGGTAAGAATGGGTCTATCAGAGAAAAAGACGGAAAAATATCAGATACTTTTCTCCGAATAGTACCATTCTATCTAAGACTTTCTTTTATTGTGTAACTCATAATAATTATCTAGCTAAAAAACTATTACTAGTAAAAAATCATACTTTTAAATTACATTTTACAATAATAAATCACAGGTTGACAAGTTCAATCAATGCTGGTGTCCGCAGCATCACCTGTTGAATTCTAACGAAACCCAATTGCAATCCTATTCAAATAAGTTAAGATCGGGTTGTCCCAAACTGTTCAAACTCCGCATGTTCACTCACCATACAGAGACCCTAAAAAAGTCCCCCTATAACCCTTCTCTACAGTTAACAGAGGAGCTAATATTTGGACAGTTCAAAACTTGCATGGGATTTTCTAAGTTTCCAACCAGGATGCACTACCCGGTATATATTACTTAGAGGTACAGAGTAACATATATTTTTTAAGATTAAATTGTAGAATTAAGCGTATTTTTATAACTTGAGATTTTTAGTGCTTCTTATTATTTTGGTTAAAATAGATAATGAATATACAGGGTGTCCAGTGTTCGATGTTTTTTCAGGGTGTTTCTTATAGGTCGGGATACAGAGATGCATGCAGAGATGCAGAACTTTTTTCTCAAATTAGAACTTTTTGAGCGATTAAAAAAATTTATTTTAGACGTTTTTACCTAATCACGCTGTATCTTATAAATAAAAAACAATTCAGCAACTCGGTTACTTACTGAAATGGCATATTTTCTCTAATCTAATCAACCTCATAGAAATTACTATTCAGAAGATACCAATAGTGGTCAATTAAAAATAGTTCTTTAAATTGCAGTATTCACTTGCTAATTTAAATGATAATTGAGATTAGAAAGGGTGTCCGAAAGTTTCCAATTTCATACTGCACTTTTAAAACCAAGATGGCTATGCATAATATGTTCACATCATATTTCGTTTCTTAATACCATTTTAACCCTGCCTTGAAAAGACTACATCCCTGAATACCTGTACTTGTACACCGGGTAAAACCTATAATTTTGGGAAATTACAGAATTTAAATTTGTTCCTATCTCTTGTAGTTTCCTAGAGAAAGCTCAATGGTCACCCATGAATTTAGGACACCCTGTATGCATGTCTGTAGTAATCCTTACTTTAAAGGCCTTTTTACATTGGATGCAATTGCAAGAAAAGATTGCCTGAAAGCATGCGCTTTGTCGACGTTTTAAACAGCTGATGCAGGTTTTAAATGGGAACACGTGTATCAGCTGATTAAAACATCGTCGAAGCGTATGCTTCCAGGAAATTTTTCTTGCAATTGCACCCAATGTAAAAAGGTGAGATTCTATTTTTCAAATACGTGAGATGAATAAGTTAAGCAAAATTGTAAAATTTTGCAGAGGTTCTCCTATGACCCAGAGTTATAGTGTTGACTAGGCATTTAACACATTTTGCCTTAAAATAATTGAAGCGGGTATTTAAAAACGGTAACAATATATCCAGGACATTTTACCTGGGCTATCTGAACGTAGATATATCGTTAAGTAATAGAGGGTGATTCACGTTGAGTGCCTATTAGAAGATCTTGAACTTTTAAATTAGGTTTTCACGTTTGTCTCGAACTTATGACCTACTGTGCTATTTCAAATGGAAAACTCTGCATATTTTAGTATAGATTATGGATACCTTATTAAAACCTAAGTGATTTTTGTTAATATTAATCCATACCTATCTCTAACCTTTTTTGAGCTATGAATTATAAAATGAATATTTTATGTAGTAACCTTACCGAGAAAGTAATTCTGAAACTAATAAACCTAAATATTTAGAATTTTTGTAAAGTTTTAACTAAAACATAGGTACAGTTTATTTTTAAAATTTTGTCAATCTGTCGATTTTCGCCAATGACACACCTTTTGTTTTATCTTACTAGCATGTAGAGAATCAAATCAAAATCGTAAGTGTCCAATAGGTGACTCCATATTTTTAGTCGTTTTGGAAGTAAGAGCAATTAAAAAACCCTAAAATCTGTGTCTGTGTTGACATTGTTTTTGTAAAGTAGGCTTTGACTAAAATGATTTTAAAGTTGACAAACTCTATTAAATTGGCATTATTTTAATATGCCATTTATATGCTTTTGTGTTCATTTGATTTTTTTGCAATTAAATCGTTTTACCGATATAATTTTACCAGAATGTTGTTACAAATATAGTTTTAGTTCTGAACACTAATAAAATAATTTTTTCTTTATACAGGGTGGCCCGTTTATCTGACAAAGTAATATACCGTCTCTACTATTAAAGATATCAAAAAAAAGTTTTTATAAAAGTGGTGAGATATAAAAAAATATATGTTCTAAAATTATTTTTAACATACAGGATAGTCCAAAAAAGTAGGATAATAAAAAGATACTTTTTTTTAAATGGAACACACTATATATTTTAACATTTTTTGTTTCCTAACAAAATTGTCTATATGACGCCATATTTAGTTTTTTTAATTTTTTACGTTGCCAAAAAATTCTTAAAATTTTGGAAAAACATAATAGTAAAAAACCTACCACCTTTTGTTTTCTGTTAACATCTAAAAATACAAAATTTCAAAATACAATAACTCTGTTTTTTCAAATGAAACACCCTATATTTATTAGGCTCGTCTGATAGATATTGTAAGTATATTTTATTATTGTTAAGTCATACCTATACCTAAATTTACTAGTTTTGCCAATACTTTAACTTTTATTTAAATTTTCGTAAAAAAACTATAGTTTTTATTTTTGTGGTTAGCCATTACCAGCAAAGTCAAAACAAATGTAATTGAATATAATCTCATTAAAATAAATTGATAACTGAAGTTACGTATTTCTTTAATTTAATCAAACCTATTTTTTATTACGCAACTTGATATTGAAAATAAATTCACAAATATTTAAATTGTGTAAAACGAGACCATTAGACTGAACTCACGAAAGACGAGGTTTTGCGTCGTTTGTTCTCGGTTCACTGATGTGATAGTCCATAAATCATTTAACTCATCTTCCGTTCAAACAGTTTTTCTTCTATTCCTTTTATGATCATAGTCACACTTTCTGTTCTGTCAAACCTGTCAACTAATTTTTCCAAAGCTGGTTTATTGGGTTGTCTGTATATTCCCCATGATATAGTTTTGTTGCCACGTTGCCAACAATGTATTTTTGTCACTTACACCAAGAATGTAAATCATATTGTACTGAAAAAATATTTTTTTACATAAATGTTAAAATTAACGGCCAGCACCTACATTATAAGAAGACCTCGTTGAAAAAATATTACTATTATACGTATTTTAATTTGACATTATATTCAATTACATTTGTTTTGACTTTGTTGGTTATGGCTAACTACAAAAATAAAAACTGTAGTTTGTTTCACGAAAATTTAAATAAAAATCAAAATATTGGCAAAACTAGTGAATTTAGGTATCTATGACTTAACAATAATAAAATATACTTACAATATCTATCAGATAAGCCTGATAAATATAGGGTGTTTCATTTGAAAAAACTGGGTTATGGTATTTTAAAATTTCGTATATTTGGAGGCAACAAAAAAAACCTGTACAAAATTTTAGGTACTTAAAGATGTTAGACAGTTTTTCTATCCCTAAATTTAAGAGCTTACAAGAAATTTTCGATTTTCGATACTCTTATTGAGAAATACAGGTAATTTTTTACTATTATGTTTTTTCCAAAATTTTAAGAATATTTCATATTGTTTGGCAACGTTGCAAAAAATTAAAAAACTAAATATGGCGTCATATGGACAATTTTGTTAGAAAACAAAAAATGCTAAAATAGGATGTTCCAATTAAAAAAATGTATCTTTTTATTGTCCTACTCGGGGTCCCACTTTTCTGGACCATCCTATATGTTTTAAAATAATTTTAGAACATATAATCTTTATACTTATCTCACAACTTTTATAAAAACTTTTTTAATTGTAGAGACGATATATTACTTTGCCAGACAAATGGGCCACCCTGTATAGTTAAAGATAGTAAAATTTAAAAAAAAGATTACAATACAAAACGTAGTTGACTTATTTCCACAGTTATCATTTTACACCCAGAACTATGAATTTAGTACGTATTAAAATTTAAATCCCTTTAGTGAATGTGGCTGTAAATGTTTAGCTTTATTAATTTCAAAATTACTGAACTTTTTCGCGGTTAAATTTTTTACTTAAGAAATTAATTGTTTAATTCATATCTCAAAAACGGTTAGAGATAGATATAGATTATTATTAACAAAAGTTACTTAGGTTTTAATAAGGGATCCAAAATTGCTTAAATATATAGGGTAATCTATAATCCGGTAGAACCGGAAGTGATATAAACATCAAAAAATAATATTTTAAAAGTTTAAAATAAATTTCTACCAATTTAAAAAAAATAGTTCCTAATTTCCTAGATCTTCTCACCTATTAGAAGAGTGTCCTACCACTCAATGTGAATTACCCTGTATATATATATTAATGTTCCCTTCTCGCGTGATCAATATGTACATTTAAAAATTGCTCTGGCGACAAAAATCTGGTACTTGAAGGCATCAACATGTTGCCTTTTGAAAATAACCAATTCGATTATGTTATGAAATTTCACTAATGTTTAAGCAGTGGTGGATCCAGGATATTGTTGAGGGGGGTGAAACTGCCTCCCCCCCCTCCCATCGATCCGCACCTGTGTTTTAAGACTGTTATGTACATAAAAAGTTGTTATTCAAGACATAGTTTTTTATTGTTCCTATTTTACAAGAAATTTGAGAAAATGGTTAAGGCCGTCGCAGTCACCATTACATTTTATGGTTAATATTTCGTCCAAAATGGATACTGCTTAGATCTAATTACCTACATATAGTTTATTGAGAAATATGTATATTTTTATTTTGCAATAGAAGTAAATAAAGATATATAAAAGAAATACCAAACGAGATAAGTATTGTTTAAAAAATTAAATGGCGAATGGCGTCACCAGTCCTTTTGCGATACATCTTGTTGAAATACATGTACTCGAAATAAAACAAACGTTCTTACTTAATGAATGACAGAAGGGTATTGGCCTTGCATTGTTTTGACTCGCAACGTTTCAACTGGTAAGTATCTCCAGTCGTCTTCAGGTGAATATTGAAGACGGCTGGAGAATGAATGAAAAAAGAAGAAACTAATAGATATCACCTTAACGGAGCATCAAAATAGTAAGTTCAGTAAATAGAACTGTGAGAAAACTAATACACACGTGGTATTGTAACAATAAAAATATATGGGATTCAGGCTCATGGCACTGTAAAAGTTTATAATATGCAGAATAAAAAATATAACATCTCTGTCTGAGAAGAATGGTTGGAAAAATGTGGAAAAGAAAAAGTTAATAATTAATCGAGAAATTGAAGGTTGGTCATAACAGAAAACTGAAGTGCGAGGAAGATGAAATTATAAATTATGTTAAAATTTGAGGGTTATTGTTTAAAGTGGCAGTTCTGACAAGGTTCGTCAGATGAATACCACATGTCGATTTATTAGTTAAGAATAAAAAATAAAGAATATTTATTTAATTTAAGTAGGATTCCTTGTTATAAAGGACCTGCTTTAATAGATTTTGATAACTATTAACACAGGGTGTTTAAAAAATAAGATTAAAAATGAAAATTAAAAAGCTGCATAAAGTCCAGATTTTCAAATGGAAACACCCTAATTTTATAATTATTTCTTATTTAGCATTAAAAATAATGGTAAGTTTGTATACGGTTGTATATCCCAAAAATTCTTAGTTTTGCTGCAGATTTTAAGTTAAGTTACTCTTAGTTGGCTATGGCGGCGTTGAAAAACAATCAAATGCTAAAAAAATCTATGACGCTGTCACTTAACATTATAAATAATCATTCCCGGGCGCTTAAATTATACATACGAAGATTATTTAAACTTATTTATTATTTATGGAGAATGCGATAAAGTTATATCATGTCACATTTGCCATTCGATAAAGGCAAAAACAAAAGCCATCACAATGTGCTTATTAATAATGTTTAAATGGTAAGTGACAGCTTTATAGATTTTTTAGCATTTGATTGTTTTTCAACGCCGTCATAGCCAACTAAGAGTAACTGAACTTAAAATCTGCAGCAAAATCCCCATATAAAAATATTAAATTGGCAATATTTCGAAAACTAAGAATTTTTGGGATATACAACCTTATACAAACTTACCCTTATTTTTAATGCTAAATAAGATATAATTATAAAATTTGGGTGTTTCTATTTGAAAGTCTGGACTTTTGGAGTTTTTTCATTTTAATTTTTAATCTTATTTTTTAAACACCCTGTATTAATAGTTATCAAAATATTATAACAAATCTATTAAAGCAGGTCCTTTATAACAAGGAATCCCACTTAAATTAAATAAATAAGGCGTCTTTATAGAAAAAAATTGATAATTATTCTAGGGCTTGCAAACGTCATTTTTGACATAAAAATTCAAATGTCAAAAACGTTTAGACATAGTTATAGGACATGGTATACAAAATCTGCCTAAAATCTTGCGTAGAATGCAAAAATGTAATAATATATAGGGTGTCCCATTTAAAATAAGTAAGTTGACACTTACTTCCGGTATAACCGGAAGTGCCACCATTATGAAAATAATTTAGCCCGGTGGCCCCCATCAGCATCAGCATACTGTCAAATTTTCAAAATTTTCCTATGTATAGTTTTCTATATATAGATCGATTCGGTTCCTGGTGGGACACCCTGTATAGGCCTTAGTATACTGGCTCTTCCTCCAACCCAGCAAAAGAAAAAAATCATAATTTCTGACAAACCACGATGGCCCTTGTCACCAAAGACTATGTTGTATAAGTTAAGAGGGTGTCAACCCTCCTGACGCACATATACTGCGCCAAAATTAATATTTTATTTTTAAATATGAATTGACAAATTGGACCAAATCGGCCCACAATACAGCTGCACACACAGACGTGGAAGAGAAATTTTCTTTAGAGAGCAACCCTAGATTTAGCAAATACTAGATGGGTTTGAATAGATCAGAATTTAATTCAAAGCGAAAAAATATGACACAAGCATACCCAATTTGCGACGAGTCACAAAATGTATGCAATTCGCGTCGCAAGATATCGTCAGCGCAACAACGCCTGGGGCAATTTATTGTCGAAAACATAGGAAGTTTACTTTTAATTTTATCCCACTGAAAGCGTAAACTCTCTCTGGTGGAACATTATCCCAGTTTATGCCTTGCAATGTCCATAGCTGCTGCAAGATATGTTTAGACTTGAGAACTTATGATGAATGGGAATAATCGTTTTAGAAACTTCAGTTTCACATCTTTCAACAGTTTTTTCACACACAGATGTCAAACTTTTCATTCTACATTCAAACTCTTACAGTGCCCTGAGCCCTAAACCCACATATTTTTCTTTTTCACAATGCAACGTGTGTACCTATTTTTCACCGTTGTAGTCATTTTTGTGACGTGCAAAATTTTCGGAGCCACGCCGAAAGTTTGATTAAAATTCACCTTACTACTATCAAATTTCGAAAATTAAATTTGTATTTGTAAATGGTTTTTTTTGGTATTCCTAGCTGGCTCTTAAAAAAAACATTTTTTATATTTGTGAAAAATATGAATATTGACGTCTTTTTTTTATGATAAAACACCTGCACTGTAGGAAAAATCCTTTAAGGCGCTCTTTAAGGTGCGAGTGCGAAAAAAGCGATTAACGTTGGTCTTGAAACGTTGAAGATTGTATTCATTGGGAAACACGACCACAGGAAGATCATTCCACAAGATGACGTTCTCCAGATGAAAGAATTCTTGAACAATGAAGTTCGAGGAGTACTAAGCTGAACAACATATGGATGAGCGGCAGTGGTTTGCCGTTTATTTCTGTTTTGAATTGCTCTAGGCGGAATCAAGTGGACAATGTCAGTCGAACACCTGCCATGGAAATATCTGTAAAAGAGAGCCAAATCACCAACCTGTCTTCGATGCTCCAGGCTATCGAGGGTCTTGGTCAGCTCGGGGTCGCCGATCAGACGAATGGCTCTCCTTTGAATGGAATCCAGTAGCCGAAGGGTGTGCTTGGGTGCAGAGCTCCAGACATGAGAGCAATATTCTAATGATGGTCGAATCTGGGCTTTGTAGAGTGTCAAAAGTTGATGAGGTGTGTACAACCTTTTGGTGCGGAAAAGTACACCAAGTTTCTGTGCGGCTGCCTTGGCAATTGCGGCAACGTGATCATGCCAAGACATATTACCTCCCAGATTGACCCCCAGCAAATTAATAGACGGTGCCAGGGGAATTGCGTGTCCTGCCATGACTATATCCGGTTCTGCAATGTTAACCTTTTTGGAGAAGATTGCTGCCTGGGTTTTCTTAGCATTAAATTCGACTTGGTTACTGTCACCCCAAGCCAAAATTTATTCCAGGTCATTGTTGAGGCGCAATACTTCATGCTGCCTGCGAAGATGTGTGTCGGCAGCGGATGTTTGGGGAGTCAAGGTAAAAGATGAGACAAGTGTGCTGTCATCAGCAAAGCTATAAATTGGATTTTGGGTTTTCACTAGAAGGTCGTTAATATACAGTAAAAAGAGGGTAGGCGACAATATGGACCCTTGAGGAACACCGGCATTGATGGTAAGGTGTCTGAGAGAAACCCGTCAATCGCCACTTGCAGAGAACGGTTCTTAAGGAAGCTGGTTAACCATAAACAAAATCCATTAGGCATACCGTAGGATCGCAATTTACTTAGAAGCCCATCGTGCCAAACACGATCAAAAGCCCTAGAGATGTCCAGTGCAACAGCCTGGGATTCTCCATGATGTTCGATGGTGTTGCTCCAAAGATGGGTGACATATGCCAGAAGGTCACCTGTTGATCTGGACTTACGAAAACCCTATTGATGGTCGCTGATAATGTTAAGCCCTTCCAGATACCTCAGGAGTTGTTGTTGTCAATCCAAAATTTTAACATAATGACTCTAACCAGCGTTTTTCAGGCTCGATTTTTCATGATTAAAAATAAAGTAAATATCGCTCACCACGCCAAAATTGATGATTTTTTCAGAAATCATGTATTTTAGGAGCTTAGATCTAAGAGAAGTTTTAAAAATAAATACTGCTCCTAAATACGCGACTGCCTTCTATATCTTTAAAATAATAATATTTTATATTTTTAGATCGTTCTTGAATTATTCGAGTTTGTTTTAATATCACCTTAGTCTTAAATTGTCCGTTACAATTATTTACAATGTGAATGTCTCTATTATTATTATGTATTTTTTTGGCCACGCTGTATCTATCGCATTTATGTGTTCCTTTCTTTACATTATTTTATGTGTAATAAATTTTAACTAGTGATACATAAAGTTTGAATAAGGTATATAATAATTTGAATGATTGTTTTCGTCCGAGTATAGTGTGCATAGGAACAATACATCACTCCGCATTATTGGTTTTTTTTAATCGAACCGCTTACTGGGTAAGTTTTACAACACAACTGTGGCCAAAAATACATTTTCAGCCGTACTGACTAAACGGTTCTAACTTTAAAACCCCCCTAAATTGAGAGTTTTAGGTTTAAAAAGTGTTAGAAAGGGTGAACTAAGTTTTGTATAGTAAATTTTTTTTTTGTTTTTCCGTAAATTTATAAAGAAAATTTGTTTTTTAGTAAATACTGTGTTCTTTAATAGAACTAAAACTGTAAGTATTCGTATTGTCCCGGTAAATTTTTTTTCCATAGCTGATGTTATGTTGTTCTAGCAACTCTTTTGAGTAGATAAAGTATTACTTTAACCGCAAGGGCAGATAAAGTAATACTTTTACAGCAAGGGTAGATAAAATGTATTAACTTTTTTTATTCAATTAAATTTACAAATTCATACACATTAACTCCAAGGATTAACAAGTGTAATTTTACAATTAACATTATTAGAAACATCTATTTTTGGAACACCACAACTTGTACTCGTTTGTACCCTTCAGCATCGAATAATACGACCATAATGATGATGGCTTCGCTTTTTTCGACTTTTCAGAAAAATACGCCATAAGCACTTTTTCACTCACGCCATCGATTTTCTTGATGCTTTTCCACTTTTTAAAGGACTCATACATACATAGGTACATACATCATACTCACATCATTCTAGATTTTTGGGGCAATAATAAACTTTCTGCTTGCAACGCTGCATCTTTTACATCTGATGGCAGGTTTTCTTCTTCTTGTTAATTCTTTTACGCTCGAGAAGATAGTGCGATTTTATCGTCGTGTGCAATACAACATTTTTTTCTATAGCAAGACTTCAAATTCAGGTGAAAAATAAAATTTCAAAGATTATTTACCTCATCCATTATAAAAGCTGGTTGATTTTCACCTGATTATTCAGCGATAATCTCCCGCTCTCTGGTAAAAATCACCCTTGTCAAAAGTGAAAATCTCACCCGTCAAAACTGAAAATCGCACTTGTCAACAGTTAAAATCACACGTCTGTAACAACAGGTTTTTTATTGCCTAATTGTGTGTTTAATTGCAATACATTAAATTGTGCAACATAAATCGTAAGTTTTTCATTTGGTAAATAATCTTCAAAATACATTTTGGGATTGGGAAATAATCAGAAAATCATTCCGAAGATTCTTTGCCGTGGAAATCGGTCGAGGGCTTGCCCGAGAGCGATTTCCTAATGATTTTCGATAATTTCCCCATCCCTTAATATATTACTACAGAAAATTGTATTTTTTGGAACGAAAATCGCAACTGTGTTGCTCCGTTACTAGGGATATGAATTACTCTGTCCACAAATCAAATCAAAATTTATTTATTCTCCAAACAATAATAATTATATAAACAGTTAAGAAAAAAAAATATATTAACTATTACGAGAAAGAAATAAAGAAAACCTAAACCCACTAAAGACTACGCTGTGCGTGGGTATGATTTTATTTATTAATATAATTGAAGCGAATAATATCAAACATAAAATTGACAACACATACTCTGACTCATTCCGCACGGAACCTATCCCTGAAATAATACATTCCACGTTCCCAACATATATACATTACACACAACATACTCGTACTCGTACACATCACACCCTATAATATAATATTATACCTTACTTATATTTAACGATAAATTAATTTCAAATGGACATGGATAGGCATAAAACTACATTTACACGTCCGCCACACAACATCAACCAGAAAATAATTTAGTTTCCAGAAACTGAAGCCCACTATAGTTAGCCCCTAATGATGCTGGCAATTCTCATCACTCAGGTATAGTCAAATTTTTTTAAGAAAACGCCAAGTCACTTGTCATTTATGGCACCCTGTTGACGTCTGGTCTATTTTACGTTTAGAGGTTGGCTAAAAAGACAGGACCGGACTATTTTTATGTTCCATTAACAAACTAAAAAAATATTTAAATATTAAGTTCCTTATCTCCCATTTTAATTTATCAAAGAAGACTTTACAAATTTTTCTATTTAAATCATCGTTCTTAACTAAAGTTGTCAAGAAACTTTTGAAGATGTTATCCAAATTGGAACAAAAGTCAAGAACCTATTAGGTATCCACTGAATACTACCTAGATATTGTGATAGGAATTACTTACAATAAAGTAATGTACTAGTAACATAAATATTATCGACAAAGCTTTTAAAAAATTTAACTTATCGACACACTACTCTCCTTTGCTCGTGAATATTAAGGTGGATTTATAGTCGCCGTAACGTAAGCCGTAAGAAGTAACGTATGCCGTAAGAAAAATTCATTTATAGTCCAAAAAACTTAAGCAGTAAGAATTAAGCCCAAACCGTAAGCAGTAAGGAAATGGTTTATTTTCATTTCTACGCTACGTCTTACGGCTTCGGCCGGGATCGGTCATACTCGAACATAACCGCCATGAACTGTCAGGCATTTTCTTTTGATTTAGAGTTGTTTTGAGTTTTAAAATTTAATTTTCTCGTACGAAACTTTGTAAAAAAGAGCGACTTTGAGACAGAACAGATGCTATTTTGAAACAGAGTTTTTAACCAAAAGCAAAACATTAAATTATTACCTAACTATTTGTTCTCTTACTTCTTAACTAATTTGATCTATAAATGGGTTTCTCGTTGCGGCTCAATTCTTACGTCTTACGGACTACTGCTTACGTGTTACGGCTTACGTTACGGCGACTATAAGTCCACCTTTAAAGAATGTAATAAATACCAGTAATACTGCACCAGCTAGGTAGAATACGTAAAACATGGTATATATGGTTAAAATATTGGTATTCAAAACAATCACTATGCTTCATTTTAGTTATGACTCTAACTTTCAATCAGAAAACTCTATATACACTATATAAAAAACAGCCACAAAAATAGTAAAAAACACCAAAAAACAACGAAAATAATAGGACGCGAACTGACATGTGAACTTGTTACGGTCCACACTAAATTTAGTATCTTTTCGGCGGAACTAGAATCAGCTGTGAATGTCATCTGTGACTTTCAACTGTCGAAACGCCGTTTTCTATCGCGATATGATCTCTATACGGTATATGTTTTTAAAATCCACGTATTAGTGTATTTGATATCTAGGTAATGAAGATATCCATTTTTTAATCCTATTTTTAAAAAGAGGGAAACTAGGTACATTTTTCACTTCCGGAGGTACAATATTAAAAAGCCTGGGACCCAAGTAATGAAAGTTCCTCTGTAAAATTGATTTTTCTGCCCGAGGTACAACATTTGACCGGTTACTATATCTGGTGTTATAATCATGTTCGATCCTACCCAACTCAGTTTTCAGAATAAATTGCCTCGAGACGCACGCTAAGAAGTAGAGTTGTCTAATGTCAAATAACCCACTCTCTGAATAAAGCAGATTAACGTAACGTAAATTGTATGGCCTCTATCTTGCTAAATTGTCTTAAAACATTGGTAGTAAATAATCTTCCTATGATAACTTCTAAACAAAACAAGCAAAATAAAATTAACTGGTTCAATAAAGACCTTAAAATAATGAGGAATAGGGTAAGCGCGGCAAAGACTATCTATGATTCCTCTCAAAACCAGGATCATTTAGTGGTTTATAGAACGTTGCACAGGGAATATAAAAAGTGTGTCCGGGAAACGAAGAGGATGGCTCATGATAACTATATTAATTTTTCAAATAACAAACCCAAGGATATTTGGAGAATTGTGAATAGTGAAAGAAATTATTCTTTTAAAGCCGAGAAACAGGATTGCTCACTATCTGCCGATGTATTTAATAATTTTTTTGTGACTGTTGCAAAAAATATCATTAGTGTGCTTTCTGCTAAAAAATCTCTACAAAAGGAATGTTTACAGAAAATTCCTTTAGCATCTTCGTCTTTTTTTCTGCGTCCAGTGTCGGAGGCTGAAGTGCTTGATACTATAAATAAACTTAAAAAATCACATTCTGCTGACCTATATGAGTTTTCCAGTGTTCTCGTTCAAGAACTTAGCGGTTCTATTATTAAGCCCCTGACTTATCTTTTTAACAGATGCATTGAATCTGGAGAATTCCCTGAACCTTTTAAACTCACTAAAGTGGTCCCAATCTTTAAAAAGGGTGATCCTGAATCTACGAGTAATTACAGACCAATATCAATAGTGCCTATATTGGGTAAAGTTTTTGAGTCTCTCATAGCACATCAGCTGACTGACTATCTTGATTCAATAAAATGTCTTACTGATAACCAATTTGGATTTCGCAAGCACTGTTCCACTGTGCAAGCTGTATCGAAGGTCATATTTGATGTGGTGGAAGGCCTTGAAAGGGGTGAGCACGTTGGCTTAACTTTGTGTGATCTTAGCAAGGCCTTTGATTGCGTCTCTCATGATCTTCTAGTTGAAAAGCTTTCAAGGTATGGCGTTAGGGGCCTTCCTCTCAAGTTACTTACCTCCTATTTAAAATCTAGATACCAATGTGTCCAACTCGGGGAATCTAAGTCAACTTTTAGGCCTATTGAGAGCGGTGTACCTCAGGGTTCCGTCCTTGGTCCGCTTCTATTTATAGTGTATATTAATGATCTGTGCCATTACTTGGCCCCAAATAAGTGTACTTGTTTTGCGGACGATACTTCATTTGTAGCCTCGGATAGAGACATACTGAGCTTACCACGGAACATGTCAACTTTGGAATCTAGGGCCAATGACTGGTTTAAGAACAATGACTTGCAACTTAATCTCGATAAAACGCAGCGTATTATTTTTTCTACTAATAACTCTGTCACATGTGGCAATTCGGTAAAATTACTGGGAATTACACTAGATGATCGACTAAACTGGTCAGCACATGTCGATAATCTTACAAAACGTCTAGCATCCTCCATCTTTGTTCTGCGCAGACTTAAAAATACAGTTAATCCATCTACCCTTTTAACTGTTTATTTTGCTCTTTTTCATTCTCATTTAACTTATGGTGTCTTACTATGGGGTAATTCGTCATCAGCCATTAAGGCTTTTAGACAGCAAAAGAAAGCCGTTCGAGTGATTGGTAATGCTGGATACTTTGATCACTGTCAGCCCATTTTCAAAAGATTTGGAATTTTGCCTCTCCCGTCTCTATATATATTTTATCAACTGCTCGAGATTCATAGGAACAGGAATAGTTGTTCCCTAAATTCTAACTTTCATAAGTATCCAACAAGAGGTTCTGACTTAATCAGACCTCATAAATTTAACTCCAAGAAAGCTAGGAACAACTCTTTAAATATCTCATTGTACAATGCACTGCCTGATAATGCAAAGCTGCTCAGTAATTCAAAGTTCAAATCACTGATTAAAAAATCTCTTCGCCGTCACTGCTTTTATTCAGTTCGGGAGTATATGGACACAGCCACAGCGAATAGATTATTCTAATGTATTTTTTGTTGTAATTTGTTTATTTACAAAAGTATATTGTGTGTTAACTTGTTAGTTTTATAATATTAAAAAATTTCTTAATGTACCTACTTTTATCAATTTATTGAGAAATATTTATATTTACAACTTGACCTGCTACAATTGTATTTTTTTCTTACAAAACGTAGTTAATATATATTTTGATTTTGATTTTGATTTTTGATTAGAGGGATACATGAAAGGTCTCTTAAAAATTACTTTGAGAACTAATTTTTGAATAATTTCCAAGTTATGAATATGAATTTTGGTTGCTGCTCCCCAAGCTATAATTCCATAGGTCAAATGACTTTGTATTAGGGAATAGTAAAGAATTTTTAGTTGATTTGAGTCTAATATTTTTGAAAGAAGTCATTTTTAAAGAAATGTTTTATGACAAAATGTATGCAAGACTAAACCCAGTGTGCTTTGCTTTGACGTGAGCTTAAAAGCTGTGGCAGTAAACTTAAAAGTAAATCATAATGATGTGTTTGCATATTTTCCTTTATCACAAATGGCTTTTATTTCGGATTCAGTAAATTATCCAATAAAATACACCTCTAGAAGCGGCGTCTTATCTTCATACCGTTGTTTTTCACTCGAAACTAGATTTTCTAAGAAAATTTTCACTCAATATAATTTTTACTTATAATCAAAGATAAGACCCTCGAGCTAAAGCTCTCGGGATCTTATCAGATTATAAGTAAAAATTATATTTCGTGAAAATTATCAGAAAATCGATTTCTTGTAAAAAACAGTGGTATTACCGATAAGACGCCTCCTCTATCGGTATATTACTGTTGAAAAGTCGAAGAAAGCAAAGCCATCGTCATTGGTCGTATTATTCGATGCTGAAGCGTACAAACGAGTACAAGTTGTGGTGTTCCAGAAATAGATGTTTCTAATAATGTTAATTGTAAAATTTCACTTGTTGTTAATCCTTCGAATTAGTTTATATGAATTTGTAAATTTAATTGAATAAAAAAAGTTAAAACATTTTATCTCCCCTTGCTATTAAAGTGTTACTTTATCTACCCTTGCGGTTAAAGTGATACTTTATTTAGGTACAATTTTATCGTCTTGTACAATAAATAACTATTATCTGCCATTTTTATATCGATCATATTTAGGAAAATAAAATTATTATCGTAGTCAAATACATATAGTCATATTTTAACAATATAATATGGGACTAATACTATAACAATATTTTATGGCAACAGCATGAAAGTCCTCATATTTTAAATTTACTTTACCAAACTGCTGTTTCGATGCCCCTATATAGCAACCTTGTCGGCCAAGAGAGGGCTTTAAAAGTTCTATACAACCCAATAAGGTCAATGTTATAACTTTTTTAGTATTAAGAGTTTCGGTCTGCAGGTCCCTCTGCCACATCCTACCAATAGTAAAGTTTTTTTACTTTTTGGTAGTACTATGCAATCTGATATGTATTTTGATATATATCTAACCGTGTTAAACAAAATACGACAATTCTTATAGTACAAGGAACTAACAGGTGGTTTGAAAATTGTTATTCGTGTATTTTTTTTAAATAATTTTTATTACTGTATTGCATGGTCATTTTAACAATACTACTGAGTTTGGTTCATACAAAATAGTCACCTTGGCAATATCGTATTGCTTCTTTACAGTGCTGGGTCGTGTTCGAATACGTGCTAGAATTAGTATCCATTATTCGCGTCAGTTCCCCCATATCCAAAGAATTTTATATGCGACTTTATTTTTGAAGTATTCGAATACTTGAAATGTATTCGTTGCCGCTCTCTCTCACAGCTTCGTTGTGTCGCGGCGAGGCACCTTACGGCGTATCCACATTGTACGCAAGTAGCTTGTACAAGTCCCTAAACACCAGTACTAAAAGCAAGAGGTTTTGAAAGAATATTGAATAATTTTTATTGTTAAAATACATGTCTACAACAACCAAGTGCTAAAATCCAGTACTGGATTTTAGTCATTTACACAGTACAGTACAAGTTACTGGCACCGCGTAGTTTCGCCTATATTGGGACTGAACCACGATACACTAACACCGGTATGTTAAAAAAACTTTCAGTTAAATATAAAGCGGGTCGCAGACACAGAGATATGCATGCATCAGTTCGCGTTGTTGAACGAAGTAAATTATTAGGTGAGTGCCTTTTGTTTCTTTTAAACAAGCTAGCAAAGCAAATCTTTGATCAGCTAACTTGTTAATGGAGTTAATTTTGTAAAAGGAACGCCTAAGTCAGCCGTTGGCTTTGCAATGCTAATAATATGCAAGTAAAAGGAACTCCCTGAATGGGCATGAATTATTTACATCTACACAGAAGATGAACGCCAGTTGACCAACGCGTGTTGATTCACGTGTACATTTCTCTGTATTTATGGCCGCTTAACACCTGTTTGCCGTCATCGGCACTAGTTGAACGGCTTTTCTCTTCCGCAACCATAATAGACACACCAAGAAGAAATTCATTGACTAATGAGGTACTTATCGTCTCCCCAAAGGCAATTTCCAATAAAATTTTTAAATAAATGTAAATTTTGGTGCATGTATTATTGGAAATGAGATGAGAAATAAACTGCTGGACAATTGCTTTCGAGCAAGAAAAATTTCGCCTAAATTTAACAGTTAATATTTTCTCAACCAGATACGATATCGACCTACGGTTTTGAATTGTTGATATATTCATCCATTGGGAAACAATTTTCAATGTTGGATTTTCTTTTACTGTCAAACAATCTTATATACAGGGTGTTGAAGAAGACGATGATTTTTGCTCCAATTTTAATGGCGTGTAACTTTCAGAATAATATTTTTAAATTTTATCACTCCACGTCAATTGAATCACTGGTTCATAGCAAGAAAAGTAATTTCTCAAATTTTTGATATCTCCTATATTTTAAGAAATACCGATTTTTTTGGAAAACCTTGCTTTATTTCAACTTATTATTATTACTTAATATTGTTTTTTTTGTGATAATCTCGATTCAAATTAATACACTCGGATGGACAGGGTTTGGTTTGACGGCAGCTAGTGATATTTAATATCAAAGTCTTTTTCAATGTAAGTTTAATTTTAGGAATAGTATTTTCCAAAAATTAAATTAAAAAAATTATCTTTGTTAAAATTTTGTAAACACGCTGTATAATATACCTGTAGTGCGATATAAAAAACAATAAAATAAGAAAAAATTTACCTAATCTAGGGGCGAGTACTTTCCTCTATAAAGCAATCGTGAAAAATTGTGAGATACTCATAAACCATAGACATATAGGTGTTTATAAGTACGCCACTCTACATTATAACATTTAGGTACAACTATTGTTACTGAACATAATCAAACTTTTCATAAGGTATAATAATCACTCGCGAAGTTTGCACGATACAACGCACAGTGAGATTTAGCTACCAATAAGTTGAAATACTTAAAGCAAGGTTTTTCAAAAAAATCGGTATTTCTTAAAATATAGCAGATATCAAAAATTTGTCAAATCACTTTCTTTGCTATGAACCAGTGATTCATTTGACGTAGAGTGATACAATTTAAAAATATTATTGTGAAAGTTACACGCTATTAAAATTGAAGCAAAAATCATCGTCTTCTTTAACACCCTGTATATAAAATTTTCTGACAGTTAAAGAAAATCCAACATTGACAATTGTTTCCCAAGGGATGAATCTATCAACCATTCAAAACCGTAGGCCGATATCATATCTGGTTCAGAAAATATTAACTGTTAAATTTAGGCGAAATTTTTTTTGCTCGAAAGCAATTGTCCAGCAGTTTAGTAGTAAGTAGGTATCATAAATAAAAGTATTTGAAAAAAATATTTGGATACTACATTTGAACACAAATTATGTTTAAAGTATCCGATATTCGAATACATTTTAATTGTATCGGACCACCATATCTGATAACAGTATGTAGGGCTTTACCTATACTAATCAGGCGGCATTGTTAACTTCCGGGTTATGATAAAGAAATGGATCAAACCCCTTAAATTATATTTTAAAATACATTTTTTTTAGAAAAATTATATTATACAAGGTGAGTCATAAAAATTCTACGGATAATCAACTTTAATTTTTTTAAGAAAACATTTATATTTTTACATTCTACAATCAATTCTATATATTTTTCATAAATCATGCGTATCTTCCAATGCGGGCTTACTAACACAACCTGGGTTCAGGTGTATGATCAGGTTTCTTGAATTTCATCTTCCTATTGTGCATGGTTCTTTATGCAGGATTTTGGCTTCTGTCCACACGATATGATAGCCATGCATCCAGGCATGGTGAGCTCACCAGATTTTTCGGTTTCTCCTTTTAGCGTTTCGTTTTTTCATTCTTGGATAATTATAACCAGTTGTCTCACCAATATATAAGATTGGCCACATGCTCAGGGAATCTGGTAGACGCAGGTTTTCCGGTCTTGATGGTTTCGTCTTCGTCGAGTGGCTTCTTAAAGTGCTTCTCGCTCTGAATACTGTTGTGGTATAGTTCTAGTCTTCTTATTCTCTTAGATACTCCTTTGACATACGGAATGTTTTGGTTTTTATGCGTTTAGCTGTTGCATACGATTTTCCAATATTCTTTAACTAAACTCATAGAATAGCCAAGTTTTGTTGAAGTCGGTCTTAATGTGAATAGTTTCCCTTTTGACGGCTTTATTCGTGTTACAGAATGTACTCTATCCAAAGCCATGTTTTGTGTTGTTTAAGTGAGTTGATATTATATATAAGTGAGACCCATATATGAAAAGATTTCCTGTACACTAAAGTTAGAATGGTGTTGTCATTTTTCTCTAAGTTGACGCCTAGGAAACCTTCTTATGTATGTAGACTTTGAGTTCTTATTTCTTTCCTTTTTCTTATGTTTATTTGAAGGTTGAACACAATGATGACTCTTGAATACGAAGATGAGTTGAATAGAAGAGTTTTTAACCTGTATTGTCTATTTTAAAAAAATCACCAATCGTATTTAGGTGAATACTAAATAACTACAGTACTATACTACAACTTTATAATAGCTAGAATAGCTATAACCACGGTAGAGGTTGTAGGTAAGAGATTGTTTTCTATACTCTATTACAATGTTATTCAGTTTTGTTAAAGTATTAGCAAAGAATGATTAGGTACCTTTTTATAATACGAAATTAGGGTATAATTTAAAATTTTGCATTTTATTGTGTGTCATTATGAGTTGTGTAGTTTCGGTTTTTAGTGTGAATAATTTTATTTTCCATTTTTTTATATTTGATTTTATTATCGGAATTTTAACATTGTTCAAGTTAGAATCATGTAGGTTGTCCATTGCATTAGTTTGATAAAGCGGAGGCGAATCGATTTTTTTTAATGCGGTTTTTACATTCTCTTATTATATTTAGATATTGTTAAGTTTACCCAAAGGTAACATAATGTTTTTTTTTTAAATCAGAACAATCGATTTTATAAATGAGGTTGTTTGATTTATTGCTTGAGGTATTTTAGCTTGTGAATAAAGTTTTTATATTATATGCTGGTTTGAAATTAGTTTCTTGGTTTCGAAATATTTATTTTTAATTTAAAATACTTTTCAAACAAGGAAATATTTAAAAACAAGACATCAGCCGATTGCGGAAATACTTAGAGTTATACGAGTAGTAAGTAGTGTTCGTGCATACATATTCTTCCTACGACCACAAAGAGTTATCATTTTTTTAAATTTGTATTTGATATTTTTTAGGTAAATCACTACTGTGCTAAAGTAAATCTTTTAAATCAAATTAAAAATAACAATGCTCCACTTACATAAAATATTTTGACTTCCAAACGTCCACCTATAATTTCTCTGTGCCCAGACACCTATTATATTTAACGGGTTGTAACTTATTTTTATTTACTTATTTTCCTTAATGGTTTCCGTTTTATCGTTTATCGCTAATTCTTACAATTCATGGCAATAGTTTAGGTATAAAAGAGCAAAAATTTCTTAATCGTTTGAATGACACAATATCGTTTATTTATCAGTAAAAACCCCATTTTCGATAGAATTTTTATACAAATATTTTGATATAGAGGCGATAAAAAAAAGTCAGAATTTGGAATGTATACAGGGTGTTCCTTAATAAGATGCTAATATTTTAGGGTGTGATTTCTCAAGTAATTTTATGAAGAAAAGTTTATATAAACATTTGTCCTAAACGGCTTAAATTTTTTGCTACAGGGTGTTGAATAATTTTTTTTTAATGCGTTTTTTGTAATATCTCCGAAAGTACTTTAGATAATATTTGCAATTTTGGCTGGTGCTAATAGGACATAAATCCACATGTTTTAGTTATAAAAATTATTTTTTTGTCCCACCAGTGGCGTCCCTGCAAACATGTCCTCTGATATTTTTTAGAAAAAAAGTGGTACGCCACTGACATTTTTCCATGTGGATATTATTTCTGATTAACCTGGTCAATTCTACATAAACATAGTCTCTTGGGTTTTTCTCCTCGGGCACACCCAAAATAGAGACTATTATCTAAAGTAGGTACTTTCGGAGATATTACAAAAAACTCATTAAAAAAAATAATTCAACGCTCTGTAGCAAAAAATTTAAGCCGTTTAGAACATATGTTTAAATGAACTTTTCTTCATAAAATTAACACCTTATATTATATATATATATATATATATATATATAAGCACGTCATTAAGGAACATCCCGTATATGCAAGCTTTGCTGTAAAGGCTTCTTCAATCAAGGGCGTAGATATTATTTTTTTCTGGGGGGGGGGGGGGTAAAGCTAGTGTTTGATCTCAAATTTTTTTTATTAATATTACACAAGGATATTAAAGATTACTTACGAAGTAAGGTGTATAAAGCAAAATTTAATTCCCAAAGTAATTTTGTAAATTCTTTTTCCAAAAGTATTTTTATTGCAATTTGACAAAACAATAACTGATGCAACTAAACTACATTTTTTATTCATTATTATGGTCCTGGGGGGGGGTAATTACCCCCTTTACCCTCCCCATATCTACGCCCTTGTCTTTAATGCATTTTTGGGATGCATATACAGGGTGGGGATAAATTAAGGAAACAATTCAATATCTCGAAAATTGAAAAAGCAACCTTAAAACCCTCGGACACGTCGATTTAATTTTACTTTTGCGCAGACTGTAAAATTATTTTGAATTATACAGGACCACTCACAAAAGCTCTACAACTGTCAACTTTGGTTTTTTTAATGGAACACCCTAGTTTTTTTGGCTGTTTTGGATTTTACGCACAATTCTAGCCAAATTTCGTATAACATAACATATGACTAAAATTGACAGTTTTCGACATATTTAAATTATAAGACATAATAACCTTTGCCATATCGCCTTAATAATTTGATTATAAACACATACCTAATTTTAATTCATTAAAATATAAGGTAGAATATACATAAATATCTCGAAAACTGTCAATTTTAGTCATATGTTATGTTATACGAAATTTGGCTAGAATTGTGCGTAAAATCCAAAACAGCCAAAAAAACTAGGGTGTTCCATTAAAAAAACCAAAGTTGACAGTTGTAGAGCTTTTGTGAGTGGTCCTGTATAATTCAAAATAATTTTACAGTCTGCGCAAAAGTAAAATTAAATCGACGTGTCCGAGGGTTTTAAGGTTGCTTTTTCAATTTTCGAGATATTGAACTGTTTCCTTAATTTATCCCCACCCTGTATATAACCAAGGAATAGGATAGAAGGATAGAAGTTGTTCAGGAACATTGTATCCCCTATCTCGTCTGGGTAATGTCAGCCACACGGGACCTACAGCTTAACGTGGAATCCGAACCGAATCAAAAGTGACTTCTAAAAAAAAAAGATCGCCGCCTCTCCACCACGCTCTATAACGACATAATCAGGGGCAAACAACTTCCCTTTTATCCAAAGTCATCGTTCACTTGAAAATAACATAACACCTCTTTTCTCATCAAGTCTTTCATAGCCAAGTCCCCCTTCTCCTCGGATATTCAATTACAAAACTGAATCCATCAATTTTGGGTGGGCACTCGTGTTTCTAGGGTGGGCCGGTGCCCACCCTGACGCCGCCGCTGCGGGCCGGATGAGATTGGGCATCTCGTTGGTGTGCATGAAATGGCAAGAAACCGAGGGTTGTTAACCCTTGGGGGGTGTCGCATGACTGAGGAGCGTGGTTCGGAGCCCACGTTAAGCTGAATGACCCCTCGGGAATGGCCCTGGCAGCGAACGAAGAAATAAAAAGTCTAATTCGAAAGAATGGCAAGAAATGACAAGAACTTCTAGTTTGGCTTTACCTTATTTAAAAAAAAAATTAAAATCCACTGCCGCGCCCCACTTAATTTTCGGAAATTCGTTTTTATAATATTTTGTATATAAAAAGTATATTTTATTGCCATCGCCAGACACAGGTATAATATGCGCGATGTGGTGGAAATGCACTATTTGTTCGTGATGGCTTATCGACTACTGTTTGCGCTTAAAATTATAGGTCTTGTGAAATATCTATATTATTATTATCATCAATTATTTACGGTAGCCTTTTTGAATAATACATTTTTAGCAGTTTTTAAACTATTTTAAAATTAATTATTTTATAATATAAACTGAAAGGTAATTTAAAAATGTTTTAGAATCATAAACTATAGATTTATTTTTTAAATATAGTTAAGCATGTATCGAATTTTTGCTCAGCCCTAGAACTGACTGCTTTCAAACAGCTCGATCTTTTAAAAAATTCATGCAGGGAAGTGCCTTCGCAGGATTAAACTTTTTGTTAAAGTACTTGTCTCTAAAGAGATTTAAAGCAACATTTTTGTTTATAAAAATAAGAAATAAAATTACTTTTATGAGCTAGGGAGTCAGTGGCGGCTCGCAGTCTTAAAAAATGGTGAAGAGCTAGGTATAGTGCGGGTACTTAATCAAACATTGACTAAAAACCCATGTAACAAAACGTCTCTCTTATCCTCATCTGTCCAACGACTGAATGGAGTTTCCAACAAATTACAAACTATGTCACTAAATTGGGTTCATTTTTAAAACACACAACTAAGTAGGTATGTACACTACTGAATTAACTGAAAAATAAAAACAAAACTTTTTAATCACACAGTAAATCACATAAAAACGATATCTATAACCGTAAGTTTCGCGAAGCCTCAAAATAAATACCTTAAGGTTAGGCGAACCAATGCTAAAACAATGGTGCATACGACTGATCTATTTTTAAATTGCCCTTCATCATAATGCAAATTATTTCATTCTCTTTGCGTGACTGACATCACGTAACCATAGCAACGGTGAATATTAAAGCCATGTTGGGCGTTGGGTTTACTTTAAGTTAACGGACACGGTCGGCTGGGGCGCGTCAAAATGCACGAATGTTTATAATTATTGTCCATCTGAGTTACCCGTGGCCCTATTATGCAGAGCTACATTCGGATTAAATTAATATTATTAATTCGAACATAATTTTTTTAAGGGCTTAAATGGTAGCTGTATGGGTATACATTAAAATATAATATTGTTGAAAAACTTTTCTCCAGGTTTTATTTTTTTTTTTGGTAAAGAGCCCCTTTACCTACTTCACCTGACGAGCCGCCACTGCAGGGAGTCCAAAAATAATAATTTATTTTACAGACTAATTACCAAAACCATTGATTTTCTATTGTCATTATTTTTAATAGTTACTTAAAAATATGTTTTTTACCATGTTTAAAATTTATTTGTGAGGCAATTTAGTTTTAAGACATCATATAACAATTTGTAGTGGTTAGCAAAAATACGATACTATAATACACGTTTATTTGCCGAAAATAACAAAATGAAATGTATTCCCACTGTTTTCTTTTAACTCGCTTGTGCGCTTCGGTATATTGACCACATATACCAATATACAGGGTGATTCCTAAGTTGATACCTACTTCTTTTTAAACTGTGTATAGAAGGCATTAAAATAAACAACTATTTCAAATACTTTTTTCAAAAAACTCAAAAATAGTCAACAAAACGTAGCCTGCTATACTTTATGTTTTTTTTCTTTTGTCTTATCTCTTATTAGTCATGCACTTTACGGGTCGGTCGTCAGTTATTTCGCAAACCGCGCGGTGTGTTTTTCTGAAGCAAGTTAGTTTTAAATTGGTGGCGTGTAAACGATAAAATTTGAAAACAATGAACTAATAAGTGCGGCTGCTGCTTCGAGATTATTCGCAGAACGCTTTTCCTTGCGGGCTCATCCTACACCCAGAAGTTTTCTTAATGTTATTCAACGGGCAAGTTAGGCAGGACCCTATTGATCCATAGTGTAATAAATGAATGAGAGTATTTTATTTTTGAGTTTTTGGAAAAAAGGTATTTGAAAATGTTGTTTATTTTAATGCCTTCTATACATAGCTAAAAAAGAAGTATCACCCTGTATTGCCAGTGGTAAGCAGCCAGCCTTTCGTCAACTTCGTCTTCTGTGTGTTGTTGTCTCGGGGAGTAGGACCATGCGCAATATGTAATATAAACAAGAAATTTAGACCAGCTGATGTCATGACGCGTGATATGAGCAGGACCGGGTCCACAAAATAGCCCTTGGGTATAGCGACTGCGACGACTTACTATTCCTCTGCACTCTGGGCTCTTTTGTGATGGGGTCGTTCTTTTTTTGTGATTATATTCGTAAAATTTTGTGTTGTTTTTATTGCAAAAAAAACTATTTAGGACAATTTGGGTGTTCCGTGATTGATATAGTGCCTTTTACGTGCCATGTATATTATATAACCCTCTTTTTGGCTTCCAATTAAATAGATAATAAACTGGAAGGACCTCGTGGTTAGTTCTCTGCGTTTTACTGAGGAAACTTAGTATTTTGTCGGTGTGCCTAATTATTTACTTTTTTACTATTTTATTGTTTAAATGGTTAAATATTGTTGTGGATATGGAATCCTACGGGATATATAAAATTTTATAATTAAGTATTAATTATATATTCCTTAGAACAAGGGATACATTCATTTTTATACTAGTTGCTAAGCAGTTTTCGAATACTTGTACAAGAAATAGTATCTTTTGCGACCGTGTCATTTGCGATCAGAATAATTATGGTGTCATTTTCTATCAACGCAAAATATTTTTAGTTCCTGGGCGTCGCCATTTGTAAAGTCTTTCCGCTTTAAAATCGTGTCAACAACTAGTTCGCAGTGTTGCCACAGAATATTTTTCAATCGTAACAGGTTTTCAAACATAGTAACAGCATTCTAAAAATTTTTAAATTATAACATAAAGAAAAAGTCAAAAATGTCTTCCCATCCAGAGTGACTTCTAAAATAACGTAACCTACCCTGTGTGTGAAACTTCTCTATCTATAGTGAAGCCTCAACCCCCCTCCCCCCACCCAAAAATCCCGAAAACGTTACAAATTGCTTAAAGGCGTAGCAAATCCTTCAAAAACGTGCTGCAAGTTCGGCGGAGGAGGGTAATTTCAGATCTATCAACCGTTTGTTTGCGCGCGTACTTGAAAATATAATATTAATCGGTGGTGGCTGATCCACTGTTACCCAGTCTTCCCTAGACAGAAACTTTACCTATAGACAAATTAAACACCCCCCCCCCCCCCCCCCCACACACACCCTTATTAAATATCTTTTGTTACTTCTAGCGAATACTTACGCAAGCATATCATATCATTCTTTGATATAATAATTTACAAAACTGTTTGTAGTGTCGTTATAAATGTAGCAGATACGTATTCGTATAAATGCCTTGTTAATGTTAGCGTACTTGGCGATGGCGTAGGGGAGAGGAGGGCAAGAGTAAACAGGTGGGCAAGAGTAGACAATGCAATAACATTTCTAATTAATAATTTTTTCGCTGCCAATAGTCACAGTAGTGCAAACCATGTGCTTTTAGTTCTCTGTGCAACTTTGGTTTGAATTTCCTAAAAAACTAAGCCGAAAATAAGGTAAATTTATTTTTAATAGTATACGATCTAACAATAAAGAGATAATTTAGATCATTTAATCGCTTGTAGTAGTTCATTTTTACTTCTTACCATTTTTTTACGAAATCTTTAAAATCTAACCTATAAAATGGTTAAGAAAACAAAAATTAAGTAGGACACAGGATGAAATAAATATATGTAATGGAGAAGCAGCTGGTGTATCTGGTATAAAAACAAAAAAGAGAGTAGTGACGAAAATAAAAATAACTGATAAAGAGGATTATTGCGCATGTATTTATTATAGCGGTAAATATAGTCAGTCAAATGAGAAATGGATTCGATGTTTAACCTGTGGTTTATGGTCACATTAAGACTATACATACGTTGAAACCTTTGATGACGTTTATACTTGTGATTTTTGTCGTCCTACCTAGGATCTTTCTTGTTGTTTGCTCTTGCCTCACAAAAGGGGCAAGAGTAAATTTTTGGAGTTTTCAAAATCTTTTTGTATTATTATTATTTAATAGTTTAAAGAATTTATACATATATTTTTGTAAAGACGAAGATTTTCCTTTTCATTTCGCCAGATCCATCTCTAGACGAGTTTCGTCATATCATGACTCATCAGTAGAGCTAGGATCCGACGAAAAGAAAAGGGATCTCGAAGCTACTTAAGGCAGCACTTGGTGGGACACACCAGTAAGATGTGGCACGGAGCGCCATATATTTTTGTGTTACTGGTTTACCAAAGATTGTTCTATGCTAAGCAAGTTTATTTTAAGTTCTGCCTAATAATAAAAAAAATATCAAAGCTTAAGTGTTCACTCTTGCCTCCCTCTTCCCCATTAGGGATTTTAACTTTGGGAGCACGAGTTGTTGAAAGGTGGAGTGGGAGGAAGAAACTTTCCTTTTAATCTTTCAGCAGCTGCAAATATATTTAAGTAATTACTAACAAAGGAGCGTTGCATTACAATTTTTAGTAAATATCAAGAAAAAGTTGTAATATACAAAAAACGCACAAGAATTGAAGGAACACAATTTCAGCTAAAATTTAAAGAACTCGAGAAATTGCAATTAAGGCATCGGGAAGTTTTTTTTTGAATATAGATATTTAAATATTGAATAAAAAGATAGTGTACTCTGTATCAAATTTTGGATATTTAATCCCATTATTTAATACGTATTTATAAAAAATAGTAAAGTCGAGAGATTTTAGTAAAACGATTTAATTATTTTTCCTTAGAACTCCAAAAAATGAAGTTGGTAATCATAATTCTTGCTACGTTCCTTGATGTTGCCCTAACAAAATCAAAATCCATGGAACAATTTGGTGCAGGGAATATCAAGTTGACAGCTGCCTTGTACGGGGTAAGTCAATAACAAAATATTTATTATCCACGATATTATCCATTAATAATTATTGAGGAATAGGTAAAATAGTACTTTTACGTAAATTTAGAATAATAATGTCTGCGGTCTAAGACGTGGTACGTGTTTAGGGTCGTTTGATAGAACCCGAGATCAGCCAACTGGTTCGGGAGATATAGTTTTTTGCAAATAGTGCCCTTATATCTAGAGGTGGAGTGCTTAAATTCTGGCTGTAGGTAGGGGCAAATAAATCCCATCTCAAAATCTTAAGTAACAACTGCGCGAGATGTATAAAAACCATTAAGGCACTAAGAACACAAAATGTTGAAATATTGAAATAGGTAGAATGGTAGATATTAAAAAGATCTGGCAATTGATGAAAAAAATCTGTCAGAAACCTCAAGTAGGTAATAACAAAACTAGAAGCCTAATATGATTTTGTCGTTACGACAAATGTAACGCTAAAATATTTAAGGGCTTTTCCCATAGGATTAAAGCTTTCTTGCTATGTGGGATATGGATTAGGTTAAGGGTACGTGTCCGAGCTGTATTTAAAAAACTTAGGAAAATCGCATAAGTCGTTTCGGAAATAACAACGTTGCAGTTTTTTACGATTAGAGCCCTAATGGCTAGTAACGAAGAGAGGAAATAATGATTGTAGGTAGGGGTATATAGATCCTATCCACCAGTGATAGAATTTTTCAAAAATTCTCAAGTCGTAAATACGTCAGAGGTAAAAAACTATTAAAGCCCTACTGGTGGGTAATAAATATTTATATATGGTTCTGTTTAAAATATTTGAGAAATATTTAATAATCTGGTGATTTCGCAAATAGTCTCCTCTAGCGGCGAAGGATGTAACAAAAATGGTGTTACACGTAGGGACAAACGGTTCCTGATATATGGCCGACGTCCATTCTTATTTGGCCATCCGGTACTGATTTAATAGGATACAATATATAATTCAATAAGTACAGACATACATAGGTACAGGCTTTTTTCAATTGTGACTATTATCATGAATCGACCCTGTTACTTAGAATGTCCGATAAGTGCAAAAAATGATCACCGTGTGACGCAAGCACGAGGGATCAAGTCCTACCCCACATGCACAATATCATATATTCTCTCTTGTACCCAGTGGCGTAGCCAAAAAATATGCTCGGGGGGGGGGGGCTCAGTGGGCGTAAGTAGGACTTTTTTTTTTGGAGAAAGGGACAGTCTGGACTACATGTATTATCGCTAGCGAAAAGGCAGAAAAGCTCCGCAAGCGAAAAATTTTCGGAGCCACGCCCAATGTTCGATTAAAATTCACCTAACTACTATGAAATTTCGAAAATTAAATTATTATCTCTTCCCCTCTGCATGGTTGGATTAAATTTGTTTTTGTGAATGTTTCTTTTTACTTTTTTTTGATATTCCTAGCTGGCTCTTTTTTTTAAAAAAAACGTTTTTTATATTTGTGAAAAATATGAATATTGGTGTCAATCCAAAATTTTAACATAAGACGTATGTATGACTCTAATCAGCGTTTTTAGGGCTCGGTTTTTCATGATTAAAACTAAAGTAAATATCGCTCACCACGCCAAAATTGATGATTTTTTCAGAAATCATGTATTTTAGGAGCGTAGATCTAAGAGCAGTTTTTGGTGAAAATGCTTTGGTTTTGAAATAGTCCTTCTTAAGTGCCGCTTTGTATATTCATAATAAAGCAGTTGCGTTTCTTCCCGCACTATTTTTTTTATTATAAATTATCACACTTTTTCCATAAAAAATGTTAATAATTGTTTTCTGTTTTTGTTGTACATTTTTTTTATTGTATTAGGTTATATTTTTGTTGATTTAAAATAGCTCTAAAGAAGGGAAAAGGGAACAGACAAGTATATAATAGAAAAATAATATAAAATATTATTTTTACTCGTTTTTTTTTAAAATTGCATCATAAATCAATAACTAAAATGATATGCGTCCGAAACCTGAATTTCTAAAACAGGACTTCTAGGAGAAACAGTTTAAAAACTAAACGTTTCGTACAAGACCTTTATAATCTAACCCAAGAATACATTATTTAAAGATTTAAATTAAGATTTTTAGACCCAAGCTCCTAGGCTCGGGGTGGGCTAAAGCCCCCCCCCCCCCCCCCCGAAATACGCCACTGCTTGTATCAAAAGGGTAATTACGGTATTTTGTTGTTTACAACCAATTGGGATTATTTATATGTCAAGACAAGAAACTTAAATTTTTGATGTCAATCCATTATTTAAAATTTTGGGGTGGTCACCAAAGCAATCTGAAGCAGGCTCCCCCCCCCCCCCCCCCCCCCCCCCCCTGCGCCCCTCCCGCTGGTTAGATTAATACTTCATGACATATATTTTTTAGGAAGTTCTTAAGGAATGTTCCGACCCGAATTTTGTCTTTAGCCCGTTATCGATTGAAATCATCATGGCTCTGGTCCGTTCAGGAGCTAAGGGCAAAACAGCAGAAGAAATAACAACGGCTTTGCACCTTCCAGATCAAAGAAGTGTTGAAAAGGCACTTAAGTAAGTATTTCGTTTGACTAAAAATAAATTAAACTAAAAAACGAATCGACTAAATACAGGGTTGCCCATTTTTCTGACAAAGTAATATACCGTCTCTGCTATTAAAGATATCAAAAAAAGTTTCTGTAAAAGTTGTGAGGTATAAAAAAACTATATGTTCTAAAATTATTTTTAAACATACAGGATGGTCCAGAAAAGTAGGACAATAAAAAGATACTTTTTTTTAAATGGAACACCCTATATATTTTAGCATTTCTTGTTTCCTTACAAAATTATCCATATGACGCCATATTTAGTTTTTTAATTTTTTGCAACGTTGCCAAACATAATGCTAAATTCTTAAAATTTTGGAAAAAAACATGATAATAAAAAATTCCCTTTATTTCTCAATAAGAGCATTGAAAATCGAAAATTTCTTGTAAGCTCTTAAGTTTAGGGATAGAAAAACTGTCTTTAATCTTTAAGTGCCAAAAATTTTGACCAGGGTGTTTTCTGTTGACCTCCAAATTACAAAATTTTAAAATACAATAACTCCGTTTTTCCAACGAAACATCCTATATTTATTAGGCTCGTCTGATAGACATTGTAAGTATCTTTTATTATTGTCAAGCCATACCTACTATTTACTAGTTTTGCCAATATTTTGATATTTATATAAATGTTGGTAAAAAAAACTATAGTTTTTATTTTTCTAGTAAGCCATGCCCAGCAAAGTAAAAACAAATGTGATTGAATATAATGTCATATTAAAATAAATTAATAACCATAGTTAGTTACGTATTTATTTAATTATATAAAATTTCTTTTTATTACGCAACTAGATATTGAAAATAAGTTCACAAACATAAATATAAATATAATAATTATAAATATAACATGATATTCAATTATATTTGTTTTGACTTTGCTGGTCATGGCTTACTAGAAAAATAAAAACTATAGTTTTTTTCACCAAAATTTAAATAAAAATCGAAATATTGCCAAAACTAGTAAATTTAGGTATAGGTATGACTTAACAATAATAATAGATACTTACAATATCTATCAGACGAGCCTAATAAATATAGGATGTTTTATTGGAAAAAACGGAGTTATTGTGTGTTTGACGGATGTCTAACTTCTTGTGCTGTGATAGACGATAAGATTAGATTCAAGTGCTGCCCAAACAAATTGTATAAAGGGGTGTCGAAATGCAAGTCTTAATAACGATCTTCAACTTTTGCCGGCCGTCTCCGAGCTAGACAAGAGACCCATTACAAATTAAAAAACTGCTTACCTTAAAAAATGAGGAGTATAAGAACCTTGCAGCTGACACGGATGTTATTATATCGATCCTACATAAAATTATTAAAAAGGAAATGGTAACTAAGGAGACACTATTTAAAAAACAACGCCGAAAGAAGCAGGAGTTTAAAAATGTTTTTGACTTTGAAAAAAAGTTAAATGAAACGCGTAAGAAATTATTAGTCTACGTAATGGATTTTTGGCCATTTTACATTAAAAAAAACTTGGAAGCTATAATTCAATCCCAAATAGACAAAATAACTAATCTCCAGAAAGAGTGAGTTGAATTACATGAGCCGAGACACGATAACATCAATAATAATTTGACTTCTAAAAAAAACGTATATCCTGCCCCAGAAACCTCTTTCCAATCTCGTGACTTCAAAAAACCCAAGCGCTGGATATAATACGTAAATTAATCCTCTAAACACAATTGAGTAGGCACATGGGTACCCACCCTTCATTTTAGGATGGGCAGTGTCCATACTTGCCCCCCGGGTGCTGCCGCTGATAAGCACTTACTTCTGCTAGGTCGTTGAATACTTGTCTCTTGATTCAAAGGTTACTTTAAAAAAAGTAATAGGACCAATTTGCGTGGGCTGGGCACCCTTCCTTTCAGTTCGTGCGCGGTATTATTCTAAGATTAAATTTCCATAACAATGGTTTCCAGATATTTCTTATATCGAATGAGGGCACGGCTTATTGAAACAACCTGGATTCTTGTGCATGGTAGTAGCTTCCTTGAATTTCCTTTTCTTTCAGTGTGGATGCAGGATTTCAGCTTCTGTCCACATGATATGATGACCGACCGTATATCTAGGCATTATTTCGGTCTCTCCTTTTAGGGACTCGCGTCTATATCCTAGTCCGCTGCCAAGGTCAGGCGGATGGCGGGACATTTAAAATATAGGTTGAAATGGATTTAATTATTTTTTTACGTCACGGTGTTGAGTCATAGTCGAGGTATTAATATTATTAGGGCGAATAGTGCGATGGCGGGATATTTGAAATTTACATAGGTAGAAATAAAATAGTAGAATTTAGTGTCCGTTAAAATATATAAACAAAAGAAGCTTAGCGGCAAGCGGACAGAGTAGTGCGTCTATCTTTTGCATTAAAGTACACAGGGACTCCAAAGGTAATGAAATGCCTGGGGCACAGGTAGATAATGACAGGCTGTTTCGTTCTTGTTAGAACTCATCAGAAAGTCATAACCCGTAAGCGACTCCCAGAACAGCGAGCCTGTTCTTTCAAGGCGTTTTTAAGAAATAAAAACGCGATGAAAACCCAGTAACGCCATCATAAGGAATCAACTCAATGCAAAAGATATAGCCATCTAACGTGAAAACGTAGAAATATAAATAAATCTAAATAAATCAAGCACGGAACGGCCACTTCACCAGCATAGGAAACATTTTTCGCTTCTCCATACATCTCCAAGCTTTGTGGATTCAGATCTAGATCGCGCTGCAGTCACGTTTTCACGTTAGATGGCTATATCTTTTGCATTGAGTTGATTCCTTATGATGGCGTTACTGGGTTTTCATCGCGTTTTTATTTCTTAAAAACGCCTTGAAAGAACAGGCTCGCTGTACTGGGGGTCGCTTACGGGTTATGACTTTCTGATAAGTTCTAACAAGAACGAAACTTTAAAACAACACTTGGTTAAGATCAAGGACAGAACGGACCGTTTTGCAAAGTCTGGTGTTTGTGCCTTAAATTGTGATGATTGCTCAGCGGTTTATGTCGGCCAATCAGGTAGAAGGATATCCACTAGAGTACAGGAACATCTCAGCCTTGTCAATAAGTATAAATATTCGGATTTCACCGAGACTAAGTCTGCATTCGCTAATCACTTGTTAACTTCTGGACACCAGTTCTCTTCCCCTATATACAAATATCAAGGTTTTGCACGAATGTTCTAAGGGTGTGAAGTTGGATCTGTTGGAGAAAATGGAGATTACTAAGGCCAAAAAAAGTCCCATACTTACTTGTGTCAACGACGTGTTTAATTTTGAACCTAATTTGATTTTTAACAATATTAGTAAATGAATTGGTTATGATTTGTTTTGTTTATAACCCGATGTTGATATCGGGACGGTCACCTGTCGCTAATTTTTAATGCACAGAACAGATTGGCTACGCTCTCATCTTCTTTCATATTTTCAGGCATTTGAACATAGTTAGATCCCGTCGCATTCGTTTCACTGGATTTATTGATCCAATTGACCCGACTGCTCTCTGACATTTGATTTTTTGTTTTTGTTATTTACATTTTTAAATTTTAATATGTTGTAACTGTTTCTTTTCTGTTTTAAATTCTGGGTAATTAGTGGTCTTTAATTATTCGTGTATCTGTTAGTTAGGTCTTTTGTTTTAGGTCTGATGATGCCCGAAAGGGTGAAACACGTGTAACCACACAATTATATTTGTTGAGACCGAGACTTTGTTGTCTTTCCTTTTTTTTTTTCTTTAAGAACGAAACAGCCTGTCATTGTCTACCTGTGCCCCAGGGATTCCATTACCTTTGGAGTCCCTGTGTACTTTAATGCAAAAGATAGACGCACTACTCTGTCCGCTTGCCGCTAAGCTTCTTTTGTTTATAGGTAGAAATGAGTTCAATTATTACATGTACCTACATTTTTATTATATTACGGTATTCTATTTACATTTTTCTTTTACGTTTTAAGAAATTCAAATATGTGGCCGGTGTTGACAGTCTTCGATTTTCTAATTCCGACTTTTTGTTATGAGGGTCATTGTTAGAAGAAATCATAGGGATTATTGTCGTTTTTAGTGCATTAATACCAGAAATGATGGATGTGGCGTTTTTTGATGCATAAGAAATTTCTTCCAAATTATTGCTACTTGATATTAAACTTGTTATAATGTTGAATTTTTGTAGAGCCGACTTTTTTCTGTTTCAAGGGTACTTCTGGTGATTTGATGAAGTTGGCTGGATATAAATGTATGTTCATAATTATCATGTAAACTTTTATGCCGATTAATATGTAATAAAGAATTTTCTACATTGTTTTCTTCAATGCATATATTTTTTTGTGGTTCAGGAGGGTATCTTATATAAATATATGTTTGCCCATGTTATACTGTATGGCATAATCATGACAACTGCAAGAATATGTGTGAGACAGCATTTACATTCAATGCAATTTTAATTGCATATATCTTGAGTGTCACTAATACCACAGAATATATAGCTACGCTAATACGTTCGACTGTATAATATTTAAGGGCTGAAGTACTATCCGTGTTCTTAGATGAAGCAAAAAAACAATTTCTGTTCAGAATTGTCTTCAAAAATTTCAATAGTGTTCAGCTATTTTATGACGTTTTCTTAACCCACTAAGTTTAGAGGGCAACCTGTTTCTTGATGTAGACACCAATCTTCTCAAAAATTTCATATGAAGACATTAATATTGGATTTTGTACTGCATTCCCTTCCACATTCTGTACACACATAAACTGTTCTACTATTTAAAAAATGACGGTTAGGTTTTTACTTTCAAAATTTTTAATATTTTGTGTCGGTCGCATGCCATAATAAAACTTACTGATTAATAACCTGCCCCTCAATTTTAATTATGCCCCACAAGGCCACAAATTAACAAACCGGCAAACTGTTCTTGTAAGAAAACTTAATACCTCGACTATGACTCATCACCGCGACGTAAAAAATAATTAAATCCATTTCAACCTATATTTTAAATGTCCCGCCATCCGCCTGACCTTGGCAGCGGACTAGGATATAGACGCGAGTCTTTTAGGGTAGTGTTTCTGTGTCCCTTGTTCCGAGTGGCCTTAGTGTCTCACCAATGTAAGATCGGCCACACTCGCAGGGGACCGATAGACAGGACCAATAAAACCGTGCTTACCGGATTCCCTGCGAATGTGGCCGATCTTACTTTGGTGAACTATTAAAGATACTCGAAACAAGGACTAAGGAACACAAAAACAATACCCTTAAAGGAGATACCGAAAATTAAGGTGCAGCCTAAACACGGCCTTCATATCATATAGACAGAAGTTGAAATCCTGCATAAGGAACCACACTGGAAAAAGAGGGATTTACTGATGCTGCTACCATATACCAGCATCCACGTTACTTCAGTAAGCACTCATTAGATATAACAAATATCTGGAAACCTTGTTAAGTTGATGTAATCTTAAGAAAAATTCTGCGCAAGAACCGAACCCATGACTGCACCAATCTGAGTTATGCTCCTAGCTCATATAAATTATTAATAATTTGGTATTCACCGAGACAACTGGAATTACTTAACAGTTGAAATGTTATTATTTAAAACAAATAAAGACAATGTAAGTCCAAAACTTTTCTATCATTTATGAAATATATTCATTTATATTGGTATACATTTGTGCATAGTTTTTTTTAAATATAAATACATTTTTTGCAGAATACTTTTACCAGCTTTGCAGTTAAACACTGGAAATATAACAGTATCATCAGCCAATAAAATAGCCGTGGATAAAGGTTACAGTATCCTTGATGGTTTTAAAAATATCGCTACGAAAAGATTTAACGCTGAAATCTGCAACGTTGATTTTAGACAGGTTAGTATTTTAAAAATTACTAAGTTTGCGGGGAAACACTGTTTCCAGTTCCAGACAAAGCGATATATTTATTAATAAAAATTAACAATTTCTTTTTCTCAATCATAGCTAGTTTGATTAAAAAATCGTGGAAAAAGATATTGGCCAATTAAATTCCAAGAAAAAATTTCTAAAGTTTCATGTATTGTAAAAATTACTGGGAATTATTTTTTTTTAATAAAAATAATTTTCTTACATTTTCCAATTTAAATGGTATTTAAAAATCCGCCAATAAACATGGACAGGATTGGAGAATGCAATGTTTTTGGTCTCTGAAATTAAACGAAAATACTTAGGTAATCTTTTAGCATGCAGTGTTGTATGGTTATACAATATAATGTTTTTATATTTGTTGAGAGATTAATACATTTTTGGTTAGGTAATGCATTACAGGTCATGCAATGTAGCTTGAGCCCTGAGATGCGCAGATGATAGAAAAGGAGAGTCGGTGTACGACAAGGATACCTATAACCGAATTTTAGGTACAGTCCGCGTAGAAAGTAAAAGTGGGATTTGATTGATAAAGCCGTAGTGACTGCTAATCTTGTTTGCTAATTGGGCTCTGTTATCCAAAAATCAACCAACCAACAAAATAGTTAATTCCTTTTAATTATTTTTATAATAATTTAAATTATCGGAAATTTATTCGAAACTAAAACATAATAAGAGGCGCTGGTATGCTCAAGAGTGTCTAATAACGATACAGATGGCGCTCCGTGCCACATCTTACTGGTGTGTCCCACCACTGTGCTGCCATAACCAGCTTTGAGTTCTCTTTGTTTCGTCGGATCCTAGCTCTACTGATGAGTCATAATATGACGAAACGCGTCTAGGGATGGATCTGACGAAATAAAGAGAAATTCTTCTTCTGTATTCTTGTTTTCGGTTAATAAACCGATGCGAGTTAGCGCTGCCTAGCGGGACTCCTGTAATTGTGACGAATGTCTTTACAGGAGATTTCCTCTTAACATTTTTACTTATTTCTATAAGTTTGTTAGAGGTGCTGGTATGCTCAAGAGTGTCTAACAACGATACAGATGGCGCTCCGTGCCACATCTTACTGGTGTGTCCCACCACTGTGCTGCCATAAGCAGCTTTGAGTTCTCTTTGTTTCGTCGGATCCCAGCTCTACTGATGAGTCATAATATGACGAAACGCGTCTAGGGATGGATCTGACGAAATAAAGAGAAATTCTTCTTCTGTATTCTTGTTTTCGGTTAATAAACCGATGCGAGTTAGCGCTGCCTAGCGGGACTCCTGTAATTGTGACGAATGTCTTTACAGGAGATTTCCTCTTAACATTTTTACTTATTTCTATAAGTTTGTTAGAGGTGCTGGTATGCTCAAGAGTGTCTAACAACGATACAGATGGCGCTCCGTGCCACATCTTACTGGTGTGTCCCACCACTGTGCTGCCATAAGCAGCTTTGAGTTCTCTTTGTTTCGTCGGATCCCAGCTCTACTGATGAGTCATAATATGACGAAACGCGTCTAGGGATGGATCTGACGAAATAAAGAGAAATTCTTCTTCTGTAAAACATAACTATTCAATATGTATATTATATTGAAATTCTATTATTCTAACAGTAAAATTATTTTATATATTTTGACCATGCAAACTTAGGTACATTGAGGGTTAGTTTCCATTTGCATATGTCCCAATTATGTGCGTTTATTATGCTTTTATGGCTGCCCTTTCTCGGATCAATATATGTACATATTTACATCTATTCATATGTGTTTAAATTGTTGGTAATCCTCAGTAATGGGTTTTCCATATTTAATGAGCATTTATTCCAATCCAATTTTTCCTATTTCTTTTCTTAAACTGTTCAGCCATACCTGGTAATTGGTATCATTTTAAAAATTTTTATGAATTCTCGCTAGAGTTGGCACTTGCTTTTCTGTTATATGGAAATTGTGAATAATTGTTCCGCGTAAAACACTTTAAAAGGCAACGTCCAAGACTATTTTGATTTTTCTGTTTTCACGCTTTTTGTTTGGCGTGGAAAAAGATTTAACTGCTCCGGATTCGATATTTTTGGCTTAATGCTTAATTCGTTTAATTTCGCTTAGACTAATCTTTGTAGCGGCTGAAACACGTTCGTGAACCTTTTTGAAGTCAATTACTGGTCTGTATCTGCCTCTTGTTCAATACTCGGTTTAACCCGTACAAAGTCACTTTTAGGACATAAGTCGTACTGTACGTGGGGTCTGTGAGACATATATATATATTTTTAAGCATGTAAAAATGGTCATGCTATAAATATACATATATTAGGAGTTAGCTTATGAAAATTTTTTATGAAATAAAGTCATATATTCACGAAAATAATTATTTGATTTTTGAAAAGCAAAAAGTAGTACATTTTTAAAATTTACATGTTTTTTTTTCAAAATGTAACATAAACATGTTAAACGATATTTACCTGTAAAGAAACTAAATGAACAACAGTAAAACGAAAAAATAATCATAAATTACAAAAATAACAAGCTTTATTTTAGAGGTAATTTTTACACTCTTTACATAGGAAAGGTGCACTCTAAACATATTAGGTTTTTACACATAACACATAAGTACTCGGTTCTACGTTTAAGTCTTTTGGGCACAGTCTCTTCAAACTGTTTGTCACCATACCGAACACGTTTGGACGGCCCCGGAGCAGAATCCATTATAAACATTTTTTTTTAAGTTACTTAACCCGTATTAAGGGGTCTCACAGACACTTCCGTACTTTAACCCGAAATAACTTACGCGTATGTTCACCTATTTCGCTCAAAATCTTCAAGCACATTGCTGTCTGCCCTACTTAAAAGTAACGGGAAGGGCAGAATGATATAAGAGAAAGTTGAGTAGCAGCTGAGCGGTATTTGTTGACAAGTGTCTCCCAGACCCCATGATACGGGTTAAGACTTTACTTTTAAAAGGCATTATTACAAATAAATACAATAATAACTTTTTTTCCAATGAACGTTCTTTTCTGACAGACTGTACAGAAGTGTCCATTTCAAAGATCATTAGATTAATAGGCCCCCACACACGAAGCGACGAAGTCGGCCGACCAGATCTGCCATACCACATCCGCCGACTTGGTCTGTGAGCGATCTGATTTGTCGTGTCTACACACGAACATACCCAGTCCGTGATTTGTCAAACGATCGGCTCGTGCACTTACGGTGTCCCTGAATTAGTTGGCAGATATTTTGAATTTCGACATACTGGGTAGTGCGACTTCGTATTTTAGGCTGGTCTAAAATACCTCTTTAGTCGGTGAAATCTGTATAGTATAAAATGGACAAAAAAATTGCTCTTATGGGTTTATGTATTTTAAAAATCAGCCAAAAGGATAATAGAAAAAAGAAACGTATAGTAATATTGTTTAAATTTTTGCTTTTTAAAAAGTTTAATAACTCTTCATATGCTTCTCTTTTTAAATTCTTATTTACATAATCTCGGTCCTTAATTTTCCACTAACATGGTCGTTCTCTATATAATTCAATAAAATCTGTTATTATTTCTTTTGTCCACTCCATTTTACACCACAAAATTTAAACAAGATCAAAACGATAAACGATGCTTTCAACGACTGGGTCCTTACGTTAGTTGTAAGTACAAATTTGACTTGTAGCGCCTGTTCCTTCACCGACGACGTATTTCACCGACCGGGTCCGTCGTTGACCACTAACGTGCGTTCCAAATATGCAAAATTAGACAGACAGTTACTACGTTTTCATGAGGACTGAGTTCGATCTGAATATTTTTTACTCTATTACATTTCAAGGTGTTTTCATTGCAGTTTTCAAATCGAATTGAAATCGATTTCAATGAGTATTTGAATTTTCGACATTTGTCAGCTGTCATGCGTCAAACCTGTGGTTATAGAGATCATATCGCGATAGAAAACGGCGTTTCGACAGTTGAAAGCCACAGATGACATTCACAGCTGATTCTAGTTCCGCCGAAAAGTTACTAGATTTAGCGTGGACCGTAACAAGTTCACATGTCAGTTCGCGTCCTATTATTTTCGTTGTTTTTTGGTGTTTTTTAGTATTTTTGTGGCTGTTTTTTATATAGTGTATATAGAGTTTTCTGATTGAAAGTTAGAGTCATAACTAAAATGAAGAATAGTGATTGTTTTGTATACCAATATTTTAACCATATATACAATATTTTACGTATTCTACCTAGCTGGTGCAGTATTACCGGCATTTATTACATTCTTTAATATTCACGAGCAAAGCGAGAGTAGTGTGTCGATAAGTTAAATTTTTTAAAAGCTTTGTCGATAATATTTATGTTACCAGTACATTACTTTATTGTAAGTAATTCCTATCACAATATCTAGGTAGTATTCAGTGGTTACCTAATAGGTTCTTAACTTTTGTTCCAATTTGGATAACATCTCCAAAAGTTTCTTCACAAATTAAGTTAAAAACGATGATTTAAATAGAAAATTTGTAAAGTCTTATATATATTTAAATATTTTTTTAGTTAATGGAACATAAAAATAGTCCGGTCCTGTCTTTTTAGCCAACCTCTAAACGTAAAATAGACCAGACGTCAACAGGGTGCCATAAATGACAAGTGACTTGGCGTTTTCTTAAAAAAATTTGACTATAACCGCTCTTTTTTCATACTTGTCTATATTTTTGCTTTTAGTAAAGACGAAGATTTTCCTTTTCATTTCGCCAGATCCATCTCTAGGAGCGTTTCGTCATATTATGACTCATCAGTAGAGCTAGGATCCGACGAAAAGAAAAGGGATCTCGAAGCTACTTAAGGCAGCACTTGGTGGGACACACCAGTAAGATGTGGCACGGAGCGCCATCTGTGTCGTTGTTAGACACTCTTGAGCATACCAGCACCTCTAACAAACTTATAGAAATAAGTAAATGTTAAGAGGAACACGCCTGTAAAGACATTCGTCACAATTACAGGAGTCCCGCTAGGCAGCGCTAACTTAAATCGGTTTATTAACCGAAAACAATGAGTAAAGACGAAGATTTTCCTTTTCATTTCGCCAGATCCATCTCTAGACGCGTTTCGTCATATTATGACTCATCAGTAGAGCTAGGATCCGACGAAAAGAAAAGGGATCTCGAAGCTACTTAAGGCAGCACTTGGTGGGACACACCAGTAAGATGTGGCACGGAGCTTTTAGATTTTGTTTCTATTGCTTTATTGGTCGGTCATATTTACAACGTTTGTAAAAGAACCGCCAAAACCAAACATCACATAAGAACTATTTGTAGGTTATGAGAATCATATTTGTTCCAATCTCGAACCATTGTCATAATTAAAAATTTCGGTACGATCCCAAAAATTGACCTTGAACTGAAAACGAACTCAATACGGTAAAAATACCTGTTTTCATGTGTTCAATTCGGATTCAAATCGAACTGAATCCTCATGAAAACGTAGTAACTGTCTGCGGCATACCAGGTCGCGCAAAATATCGCTCCGTGTATGGGGGCCTAATGAGTTCCCGGATAGCCCCTCCTACCTGTTTAATGCGCACCCAAAAGTCAGAGCTCAAGCTATGTTACACGAGCTGTACTTATCATTATAATTCAACTTGAAGTGCCTACTGCTACCAATTATTCCTTTTTCCCTAAAATAAGTAGGGGAAGGTTGCCTATATTGGACCAATTTCTAGATTTCTTATCATGGATCCTGATAATGACGCAAAATCGATGTTTATGCTATACCTTAGTATACTTTAGTATGTTGTCCAACTGCAGGATTTTTTTCAGAATTTTATTGCAAAGTATCCATGACATACCACACTATAAAAAAACCTCTGCAAGTGGTTCAATATAGGAAACCAGTTGCCTAAATTGCACCTGGGAGTTTCAAAATTGGACCACATGATTTAAACGGGAAACTTAGGTGTTAAATAAATAAATAAAAAATAAAATGTTTGGTATAGGAAGATTTGTACCTATATTTCAAAAAAACAGCAAAACAGAAAAATAATTTTAAGAAACATCAACAAACATAGAAAAAAAACAAGGGAAGGAAAAACATCTAAACGTAGAAATCACAAATAAAAGTGTCTCTTGAAGCCACATTTGCACATGATTCATGAAGCCAATCCCGGCATTTTAAACACTGGATCATGTCTTCAATGATGCATTCTTTACAAAACTCGCAATACCACTCGTTTTGATTATTTTTTTTATTTTTAAGAATACTTGGACGATCTAGTTCTAGTTGAACTTTTCGGTTCATAATATTCTTTTTATCCAGTAATGCCTGCTTCGCTTTTAGCTCATCTTTATATGGAATTGTTGTAATTAGCTGTGCTTTTTGAGCACCACGGGATTTTTTTTTTTCTTTGAAACTGGGCTTATTAATATTTCTTCTATTGAAATATTTTCAGCACGTTTAGAATTGGAAGTGGATGCTTTTGCTTTATAACTAGAAGTAGATGAGGCCTCTGCTTCGAGCTTAGATGTGGATGCTTTTAAAGTAGATTCTTCTACTTTAGGTCTCGAAGTGGACTCTTTCGGTTTGGATGTAGATGCTTCTGCTTCAGGCTTGGTAGTCTTATTAGTCCTAACGTAGTAAGCTAGAGGCTCATCATCACTATCAGAATAACTTTCATTTTCAGAACCCTCACTTCTATTTAAGGATTGATTCGTGGTTAATATATTGTTTCTGTCTGCCAGAACAAAAGCGGCTTTGCGTACGTCTTTAATGGTTACTCCAAAAAACATTTTTTCCAGATTAAGAATGTGACTGACTAGTCTGTTTTCCAATTCTAGTGAAAAAACTGTATTACGACCAAAGCTTTTAACATCGTTGTTGGCTACTTTATTTTTCGAGTCGAGGTGTCTTTTAAATATCGCTTTTGGAACACTGTAGATACGACACATTTCATTTAACCCATATTTTTTGGCCTTATAGGCTTCTAGAGCTTTCCTCATGTCATCTTCTGACCACTGTCCATACTTTTTGGGCGTCTTTTCGGTAGAAGACATCCTAATGCAAAAAAACAGTATCTATTAGTTTCCTATACCAGTCGTCGTTTCATTTTTTAACTCAAAAAAGAAAAAAGATTTTAGCAATATTGAATTGTTGTCAGTTCATGACATTAACTTATTCTAATATAAAGAGAAAAAATATTTTTGCACAATTTAAAAAAAAAAATGCCTAAATTGGACCGGTTCAATTTTGGCAATCACCCAGTGGTCCAATTTAAGCAACTACTACGTGTTTTACAAAACCACTCAGGAAATAAACAAGAAAAAACATTTATGGCATGGTAATAGGAGAAATAGAAAGAGAAAAACTTACTTGATAACTTCCATAAAAAATATTTTGCTCAAGGTTTTCTGGTTCTTAGGTAAATTCTTAGGAAAATCTTAAAAATATTATATTAAAATTGCGTAAATTACGTTTTGCTCTTTACACGTCAAGCTCTAACGGCCAACTAGTTGAGTTTGTTGCCGTACAAAGGTTTTGGGTGGAAGTATGTTACAGTGTTGTCAGATGATATGGCACTTATTTAGTTTCGGAGAAATGTACTGTGGTCCAATTTAGGTAGCGGTTCAATATAGGCAACCTTCCCCTACCTATAAGTATTTATTGTAAATGTATAATAATATTGTATTGTATATGCTCGGTAAAGTAAACAACATTGCTGCTCTTCGCCAAGTGAAAAATAAAGACGCATCTATCTATTTTATTATATTAATAAAAAAAAGAGTTTCAAAATAATATAAAAGCTATTTTAAACACAAAATTCACAACACAAACGAAAAGAGAAAGAAAGAAGAAAAAGGATAATAATTCTAAAGTTTTTATGTTATCAACCATATCAAAATAGTCGAAAATTCAGAGTTGCCAAAAGCACATCATGGCGCGGAGCGTATAGCGGACATTTTTGGCTTGACAGCTCAATATTTGTTTTATCAGTTTATTTTAATTTTAAAGTATGAGCAAATACTGCCTTGTAATTGATAAAAATGACTTTAATCACATGGTTTGGATTTCCTAATAAGGAAGCCTTTATTCTTTAATTTGGGTTAAATTCTTTGTTAAAAAGAACTTGATTTAATAGATTTTTTCTACAAACGTTAAAAAATGACAACATTTGCGCATTGATAACAATATGCGAAGTGACCCTTTTTTCATTTTTCTAAGTTACCATGACACTGTGCGCGAAATAGTGTGAGAAATACATATTTCGCGCACTGCATGTAAACTATATGAGATTTTTGTATTTTAAATTTTATAGTGCTGGAAATCTGACGCGAGCAAAAAGTCACTTTAATATAATTATTGTGTTCAACAATTGCCATTTTATTTCCGTAGTTACAGTCATTACTTGATTTGGAAACATATTTTAAGCCAGTTTCACACCATTTTTTCATATTAAACTAAGTATATTACTTATTTTAGAACAATTTTAACACATATACATACTTTAACGTTTGTAGAAAAAATGTTGTTTTCAACTCGTGCGCGAAATAACTTGGTGATCTCGACCTCGACTATATTTTTTAACTCTGCTGCGCCTCGTTAAAAAATCAGTTTTCGATCATCAAAGTAGCATTTCGCGCACTAGATACAAAAACAACTATTTTATAATAATTGGATAACTAATTAATAATACAAGGTGTATAAATAATAATGTGATTAAAAATAAAATTGAAAAACTTGCAATTTTCAAATGATAACGAACAACCCCCAAAATTTATAAGTATTTCTAACTACTACTACTAACTTTGTGTAAAGTTGTCAATTCCGAAAATTTTCAATTTATTCTCAATTTAATATTTTTATATGGCGATTTTGCTGCGTATTTTAAATTCAGTTACTCCTAGTTGGCTATGATAGCGTTGAAAAACATTCAAATGCTAAAGAAATGTATGTCACTAATTAGCATTTAAAAATTATTAATAATCATGCCGGACAGCTTAAATTATATAAGGGAAAATGAATTAATAGTATATTATACAACAAGCATATAATGGTGGCTATTATTCACGCGCATAAAGTTTATGACACGAGCCGTAGGCGAGTTTCATAATTTTATCCAAGTGAATAAAAGCCATTATATGCGAGTAGAATACTATACTTTGTCCTCGACTATCCAATAATAATTGTAGCCAGAATTACTAAACATCTTTATTTATTTAGAAATATTAATAGTAATATTTGTATTCACACAATGTGCCAAGTTAATTGTAGGAATTGAATTTAATTCTACATTAACATCTTGGTTATTCGTTGGAGTAGATGTAGATGTAGATACTGCCTCATTGCGTATATACGGCTGACCAAAAGGATTTTTCTGGATCGCGTCTGATATTTTTTAGCTGTTTCCATTTTATTTTTTCATTGAGTCATCAATATATCCTTCTGCTACCGCCGTGGATTTTCATCCACCGTGTTGTTTCAATGCAGTTATATCCCCGCCTGCGTCTACAAGTATAATGGCTGAAGATCTGTGAAAACTTTTCTTATCAATCCTCCATTGTACAAACAAATCATAAGCAGACACATAAAGTGTTTTTTTTCTGGTAATAACCTTAAACATGCTATTTTTTTTGCTGTTTCCTGTATATCTGGTGGGGTATAACACATCTCATCTTTATTATCTCTAATCATTTTGTAAGTTCTCTAAATACAATTCTTGACTTTAAACTTGATAAGTTGAACTATATTTTGACGTTTCTAATTAAAATTACAAAGCGCTTCGACTTGACATTTCATGGCATGCTTGAATTTTTCATAATACACACAAAATCGTATTATGGATGGACCTTACAGGAGAATCGACCAATGATATTTTTTGATTTCAAATCGCATTACCTGTCGATTTCATTATTCACTAGTGAATTATGAGTTCATTATTCACTAGTGAATAATGGGTATTATTATTATTATTATTATTATTATTATTATTATTATTATTATTATTATTATTATTATTATTATTATTATTATTATTATTATTATTATTGAGCAAACACATATATAATGAACATATTATACAATAGTCGTGGACAAATGTATTTATTAATTATGAAGAATATAATAAAGTTATATCAAGAACATGTAAGTGATACATGTGCCATTGGATATCCCCAAAAACAGAAGCCATCACCATGTGCTGCTAAACAAATTATAGAAAATTACAAGAATTTTGAATCCGACAAGGCAATAGTGCAAAGAAATAAACCTCTTGTTAATAATGACAATATTGAAATTGCTATTTTGGGATATTTTGCGGCATATCCAACAATGTCAGTAATACAAGCTGCGTTAGAGTCAGGATTATGTAAATCAGAGTTTCCCAAACTTTTTTTTCTCATAGACTACTTTAAAAATTTTGCTGGTTCCGGTGGACCCCCTGCAGCTACATTTCTACCATATTCTCAAAACTCGACAAGAAATGTAAAGATTAGATTTAACTATGGAAATTTGCGTTGCGGATGAGTTCCAACCACGAATTAACAGTTTTCGAAAAAAAGTTGATTGGTTAATTAATTAATTGAATGTGCTGTGAGTGGATGGCAAAAAAGTAAAGTTGGCCAATCAAAAAAGTGATTCCATCCAACTTTACTGTTTTGACATCTACTCACAGCGCAAGAAACCAATCAAGTCTCGCTTATTTTATTTAGAAAAATAAAAAGAAATATATGTAGTATATTTTCTTGTGTTCTCGACACGTTGCATTGAATATGAAATATGCAAGTAACAGTCGCTGAGCTTCTTAAAATATTATCTGCCCACTTTGATAGATGAAGTCAAGCCAACATGTTATTTCTTTACTATCAAAACCAGATACATTTTCGTTGGACCCCCGGTTACGAATTGTGAATCCCCATTTTTCTGTCACGCCAACGTAGACCCCCGTCGAGTCTCCCGTGGATCCCTGGGGGTCCACCTGCACCACTGTGGGAACCAATGATCTAAATCAACAGAGAATAGACTTTGTTAAAAATTATGTGTATTTTTAGCCTTCAAAAGCTGCAAATTTAATTAATCAATGGGTCGAGGAGAAAACTAATAACAAAATCAAAAATTTGGTTGATAAAGATAAGTTGCGTGATGTTGTTGTGATCCTAGTAAATGCCTTATACTTCTCAGGTAAGTCAAAATATGTATGTTCAACATCATCAGGAATACAGTAAACTATTTGGTCAGCTTAATAAACGTAAACAACATACGGGAATCGCTTCGATCTATACAAAAAAAAAACTATACAAATTCGTGTGCGTACAAGGGGATCGCGAAAACGGTAAGAGATACAAAGATGGTTGAATTGAGGCAAAGTTGCGTATTTTGGGGCTTAATAATTTGGCGAAAGAAAATTCTAAATATTCCGAATACCTTCGGAGATATCCGAAAAAAAACTGAAATTTTTAGTTTTGGTTTTTAATTTTTTGCGCCTTCATTTTTGACTTAGGAAAAAAACAAAAAACACTTTAGCCGTTTTTTATGTTCTACAAGATGGCATTAATAGTTTTTAAATTGGAAGTTTCGTTCTTAAGATACCAACCTCAATTCATTTTTTTAAATTACGCACCTGGAATTTTTAAAACAGTTTTAAGGACTTCTAAGCTTTAGAAATCTAATACAATTTAAAGGTTTTTAAAATTTTCAACGTTTTGTCATCAAACAACAAATCACTAGCATTTTAAATTTATCCTTTCTTTACTATTACGGCCCTGGCAATTATTTTTATGATTAAATAATAAAATTACATTACAGGAAGTTATGGTTTTTAGGCCGCTTATTTTTTTAATAAGATTTACCGTCACAATACTCTAGGAAGTAAGCAAGTTTTTAAGGCACATGAAGTAATTCTATTTTTTTATTAGTATTTTATTTATTTTATTAATATAACTTATATTTTAAGTCCTATGGTTTTTACCTTAGAAGTAAACCGAAATACTGTAAATCGGAAAAAATATCATGCTCCCGAGTGAAGAAAAGGTAACTGGAGTGTTAGTCTAGTTATGTTACTGTGATGCGTTTGTTTCAAAAACAATTTAATTTTTTTTTACTAGTGATCTTTTCTCCTACAAAATATCCAATATTAGGCCTCTTTGAGTAAAATAGACGGATTTTTTAAATCAGAAATATTTTGTTTTTAGTTTGGCTCTAAATGTTCAGAACCGTAATGAAATGAAAAAGATAATTTGAAAAATGTGTTATTAGATGACAAAACGTTAAAATTTCAAAAACTTGTACATTATATTAAATTTCTAAAGCTTAGAAATCCCTAAAACTGTATTTAAAATTCCAGGTCCGTATTTAAAAAAATTGACTTGATGTTGGTAACTAAAGAACGAAACGTCGAATTTGAAAACTAATAACGCCATCTTGTAGAACATAAAAACGGCTACGCAAAAGTGTTTTTTATTTTTTTCCCAAGTCAAAAATGAAGGCGCAAAAAATTAAAAACCAAAAATGGAAATTTGTTTTTTTTTCGGATATCTCCGAAAACCTTCGGAATAATTACAATTTTTTTTCACCAAATTATTAAGCCCTAAAATACGCAACTTTGCCTTAGTTTAACCATCTTCGTATCTCTTAACGTTCTTGAGATCCACTTGTACGCACACGAATTTGTAGCACCCTGTATAGAAGGGTTTATAAACAATATGATGTTTATATGGGATGGACGAACTAATTTCACAAATTGAGTCGTTGGTAAATTATTGTAGGAGGGATGGAGATGGGACGAAGATTCCAAGAGTGATATAAGATAATAAACGTGGCGGCTCATAGCGTTGTACGAAAAGAAAAGCTTTTCCTCACATTGCTATATAAATGCCTCCCCAAAGTAATGGTTGTGATGAAGCCGTTGTAAATTTTAAAGATATTTTTAATATGTTTTCTAAAAAAAAACATGTCGGCTATGTGTTAAGTTATTATATCCTCCAAAGGGCGATTCCAATATCGCGGGTGCAACATTTAGACACATTTAGACTTGATTATTAATAAAATAAAAACTATTTTTATCGAAATTATCCTTTGATGAGCTACATTTTTATCTATTTTCTTTTGATTTGTTTAAAAAAAAATGAAATATATAAATAGTTACGAGGGAGGTCTAAAGCGAAATCGCGGCGTGGGTGCAACTGAATTGCCCCCACTTTTCCAGACGATAGTACAAAAACAGCAAAGTCTGTTAATTGTGAAACATTTATTATAATATTCCGGCATATTTTGAAAGACCATAGGTAAATTAACCAAAGTATTCCAAAAAATCATAAAGAATAAAAATATACCATGATTTATTTACTTTTAAAGTAATCGCTGGTGCAACATCAAATTATCGCGGGTGCAACGTGTGTAAGAGCGTTTTCACACGGCACCATATATCGCGCGCGATAAATGGTCGCGATATTGCTTTACACCAAATTATGTGTTCTCTAATATCGCTTGTGTGTGAAAATGGCTCATTAGAAAGCACATAATTTGGTGTAAAAGCAATATTGCGACCATTTGTCGCGCACGATATATGGTGCCGTGTGAAAACGCTCTAAGTGCACATAAACGTTACTATAAGCACTTTATGAACAAAATAGGAGATCCAACCATGTATATAACGAATTTATACACTTCTGTTGTTTTTTTTTCAAATACATCAATATTTGCCGAAAATTCTATTAAAAAATATTAATGTAATTGAAAGGAAATGATTAGCATGGGTGACGGGGAAGTGTACTAATTCTTAACATGGTAATGTTTATAAGCGCTGCAAATATTTGAATATAAACTTAGATTCAAAAAAGTGGTTTTATTATTAATTAGGATAAAGATAACTTTCTTTTTATGTGCATTAAGAAAAGTAACAAATACTGTGATTTAGAAATTGATGTCAAGCATCGTCTATAGCCAGGGCCGCGTTAGGGCAAATTGGTACCCTAGGCACATTTTTTTTGCCGCGTAATAAAAACATACAAAAACAAATACCTAATAATTTTAAATTAAAAGTTTACAAATCAGCCCGATCAGTGTACTAATGCAAGAGGCGTATTTAATTTTTATTTTTTACATTTTCGGATAGTATTTTTATTAAAAATTTTGCCGTCCTAGGCAGCTGCCCTTCTTGCCTAAGGGATAAATCGGCCCTGTCTATAGCGGAATCGTCCCAAACACGAATATTAAATCATAAAGAAATATTCCCTATGAATATTCTAGATCTCTTTTTTTATGCGTTGCACTTAAAATGTGATATTTAGAGTTTTTTTTTATTGTAACCAATACCGTTGACATATGATGTTTAGGTATGTTTTAATTCGGGAAACCTAGTAATAAGTGTTAATATTTTGTGTGAATAGTATAAACTTTTACGCTGCATTTTGCCGGCCACTTATGTCGCCTAGCGGATTTCTGTCGGCTCGCGTGTTTTTTGTTTTCCCCTGTACCAATCCGCCATTAAAAGCTAAAAAAACAACTTTAATTATTACACCAAATAAGTATTGTAGCTAGATGATAAATTTGTACTTTTTTTTAGGAAAATGGATGGATCCCTTTTCATCTCGCAAAACTAAGAAACAATACTTCTATACAAGTAAAACTAGTAGTAGAAGAGTCGAAATGATGACTCGTATAGGTAGATACAAGTAAGTTAAAATTTTGTAAGATCTCAATAGTGCCAACCGCTGCACAGTGTAATATTTTAAAAATCTAGTAGTACTAAACCTTAATCTAAGATCTGCTATAATAATTGGAATAATATAACAATGTTAATAAGTTTAATAGATTTGTTGTGTTCCATACATTTTTTTAATGATAATTAACTAACCAGCAACTTTGACTATATTATAAATGACTTTAGCAGGCATTATTTACTCACAATCAAAGTTGCTTGATTAGTAAATCAAGAATTATGCTAACCGGGCCGCTATGATTGTGAAATAAGTATATCTGCCAATGTCATGTATGTCACCGTCCCAGTTGCTGGTAAGTATTTTATTGTTAAAAATCTTTATGTAACCCGACAAATGTTTATTATTTATAAACAACAATAGGCTTCTATACTCGAATTTATCATATTTAGCATTAACAACCTGAACTAGAACCTATTGCAGTGGCGGCTCGCGGTCCTAAAAAATGGTGAAGAGCTACGTATAGTGCGGGTACTTAAACAAACATTGACTAAGTTATATTTTAATTACGTACTTACATAGCTAGTTTTTGTAAATCAGATCGATTCTTTGGTTGAGGTCTAGCGTTTTCTTTTAAAGCATCGGCAATAGTATTTTGATTTTGTTCAAAATTTCTTAACATTAACTGACATTTTAAGTGTTTTCCAGAATCCCCGTGTTCACGCAACGATCGAGTAATATTTAAAAAATCTGTAAATCCGTCCCTATTCCAAACGCAATATTTAATCGAAAAGAGTAAACACGACCAACAAACAATTTTTGTAAGGCGGCACTAGTACATATAGCCTATTATATTTTGAAAACCAGAAACACTTAAAATTAATCTTATAGGATCTGCCACTTTTTTTAAATTCTTTTTTAAATCTATGTTTAAGATTCCATTAGGTCGCCCGTGTAACAAAACGTCTCTCTTATCCATATCTGTCCACATAGGCGCCGGATCTCAACGAATAAAGATTAAATATACCCATAATATATAATGTAATAGTTAGTAATAACATATTTCTAAAACCTCAGAGGTAACAAATTTGGCTAAAAATGGCTGGAATGAAATAGTCAAAAAATATATACCTACTTATAAAAATAAAAGTAAAAAATTAAAAGAATAATATCAAGCGGTTAATAATATAAATAATAAATAAATACTAATAATAAACTGCAGACAGGGTTGCCAGATCTAGCATAATTTAATTTTCAAAGCCAAAATAATTTTTTCCTAAATAAACTGTAGATAAATTTTATAGAAAAAAATGAAATTATCAAATCTCAAGTAACGCACGTTCGCAAACGAATTGCTATTAATATCATTATTATGTAAACGTACTGTGAGGGTTAAGCTATGGGGGCTACGCCCCCAAAGAAATATGGCTCTGGGGACCCAAGCCCCCAGAGCCCTCACGGAATCTGCGCCTATGTCTGTCCAACGACTTAATGGAGTTTCCAACAAATTACAAACTATGTCATTAATTGGGTTCATTTTTAAAACACACAATAACAATTAAACCAAGTAGGTACTTCCACACTATTGAATTAACTAAAAAACAAAACTTTTTAATCCCACAGTAAATAACAGTAAAAACGATATCTATAACCGTAAGTTACGCTAAGCCTCAGAAATAAATACCCGAACGTCCCGAACCTATGATAAAACAATGGTATACGACTGATCTATTTTCAAATTGCACTTCTTTAAAATGCAAATTTATTCATGCTACCGCGTGACGTCTCGCGTTTCGGAAGCCAGTGAAGTCACGTAACCATAGCGACGAGAAAACAAAACCGCTTGACTGGATGGTTCTGCTTGCCTTCCAATGCTGTTGAGTAGAGAACACGGCGGTTGACTGGGGCGTGCCAAAATGCACGAGAGTGTATAATTATTATCCATCGGAGTTAACCGTGGCCCTATTATACATAGCTATATTCGGATTAAATTAATATTGTTTATTCGAACATAATTATTTTTTAAGGGCTAAAATGGTAGCTATATTGGTACATTAATATTTAATATTGTCAAAAACATTTCCTCCTGGTTTTATTTATTTGTTTTGGTGGTGGTCACCTAATTCAACTGACCTATTGAAAATATATCTTAATAATAAAAATCTTCCTAGTCACAAAAAATCACAAACCTTTTCTAAAAACAATTACAAACACGGCGCGAAAGCTAGAAGTTTAAAAACATAAGATGAGAAGAGATACGTTATCCTATTAACCGCGCCAGTAGTGTGACCGATTATATTGTTATCTTTGTTCCGACAACTTAAATACACAAAGGCACTGTAGAAACAGAACACCAGCTGCGAGAGATTAGTCAGGTCGGTGCGTGTCGAATGAAGGCGGTACCGGTCTGCCAATTTGCTTTGTTGTAAAGTGCTTAGTTGTTAAGCGAATTTTTAGTAGAGAGCGTATTTTATGTAATTATTTTTTAGTACATAATTGAAGAATTTAAATACTGTAACCATAAAAAAAATTATTTTTACTTGCATCTATACAATAGGTTGAAAACCAAAATTTAGTGAAAAAACCCATTCTGACAACAAACATTCTCGGTACATCTAAAAGAGGTTGTTATTGTCTCAAGAGTGTTTGGTCTTGAGCCAAGAATGTTTGTTCTTGACCCCAAATCGGATTCCCATGTAATGTGCACTTCATTGGTAATTTAGCCACTATTAAACATACTGAATTAGTTAAATTGGCAAACCAAAGAACTCTTTACTCTGATTGGGAGGATCTACAAGAGATAAATCAACATCGCATTCATACGCAAAAATACTTAAACTCAATTATGCTTTGTTCAATACTTTTTTGATTTTATCTCGTTATAAAGAGAGTCACCGTTATCTGCATGTTAGTCTGCTAATTGACATCACAGCCTAATGACAAAGATAATTGATCTTAATTATTTTAATCGTTAGTTTTAGCTATAATACTTGAAAAGAAAAGTGCAGATTCCTGTAATTTTATCAAAATCTTGAATTATCAGGACAATCTAAACTAATTTTATTCTTAAAATGTTATCCCGATCTTCTCGATCAAGCCATCTCGACAGCCATACTGCTTCTGTATCCCGTCCGCGATTACGTTGTCATGTGCTTTCATGATAAGTCCTTCAAATACAGATTTAAAGAGAATTTTTCCCTTACGTGAAGAGCAATTCTGTTATAGGCGAAGAGATATATATTTCAGTGGTGGCTCGTCAGGGGAAGTAGGTGAAGGGGCTCTTCACCAAAAAAAAAAATATCAGGAGGAAATTTTTTCGACAATATTAAATATTAATGTACCAATACAGCTACCATTTTAGCCCTTAAAAAATAATTATGTTCGAATTAATAATATTAATTTAGAAACTAGGTTAAAAAGAATACAAAAATGTATAAATCTTCACTTATTTTTTTTATTGTACTATGACAATTGTTTCGACACACAGTGTCTTCGTCAGATAGTAGAAATCTAATGCAAATACTATCTGACGAAGACACTGTGTGTCGATACAATTGTCATAGTACAATAAAAAAATAAGTGAAGATTTATACATTTTTGTATTCTTTTTAACCTAGTTTCTATAATGGATCTTCATCAAGTAACGGCTACATCTATTGAATAATATTAATTTAATCCGAATGTAGCTATGCATAATAGGGCCACGGTTAACTCCGATGTACAATAATTATAAACATACATTTTGGCGCGCCCCAGCTGACCGTGCCCGTGAGCTCAGAGTAGCAAGTGCAGACCCAACGTCCAAGGGGCTTTTTACCGTTGCTATGGTTACGTTAGTCACGTGACAGCATGTAACAATTTGCATATGGTGATGAAGGGCAATTTAAAAATAAATCAGTCGTATGCACCATTGTTTTAGCATTGGTTCGCCTAACCTTAAGGTATTTATTTTGAGGCTTCGCGAAACTTACGGTTATAGATATCGTTTTTACGTGATTTACTGTGCGATTTAAAAGTTTTGTTTTTATTTTTCAGTTAATTCAGTAGTGTACGTACCTACTTAGTTTAATTTTTATTGTGTGGTACGTAATAAATATATAAATTAGTCAATGTTTGTTTCAGTACGTGCACTATACCTAGCTTTTCGCTATTTTTTAAGACCGTGAGACGCCACTGATATATTTCACGTCAAAAGAAATATATATTATACAGTGATAAACAGTCTGTAATTTGGAATAAATTCAGTAAATCAAATACCTATTTATTTTCGAAAGAATTCTCGGACACGTCGATTAGTATTTTTAGTTGCGGTCTTTTCCATTATAAAAACAATTTTTATTTGAAAAATTTTAAAAAACTATTGAACATAAAAATGTTTCTTCAATAAATGTTCAAAATGTTTTCCATCCAGTACTTGGCAATACCCTAATCACAATTGAAAATCGTTTTGGACATTTTTAATGATTTCTGAGGAAATTTATCTACACACATGTCTTATTCGTGCTTTCAACTCCTCAATGTTTTAGGGCTTCGTCTGAAAAATCTTGCTTTTTAAATATCCCCATAGGAAATAATCCAAAGAAACCAGATCTGGAGATCTTGGTGGTCATTTAAAGGGTCCCGTTCTACCAATCCATCTTCCTGGAAATACAGTGTCCAAATAATCATGGACAGGTCTTGCATAATGGGAGGGGGGGGGGGGCTTTTTTAAGATGACAATGACATAATAAAAGTCTTTGAGCGCGAGACCCGTCACATTATATCTAAATGTACTGGTGTTACTATTTGAATTTGTTCAATACATTTTTTTTAAATTTTTAAATAGAAAACCTGTTTGTTAAATTATCTTGGAAACGGCAGCAATAAAAAATTAAAATTTTGCACTTACGTGTAACTTGATTTGCCCTTTAAAAATAGTCATCAAAAAACCAGGGTTGCCATTTAAAAAAATTATCTATGGCATCCTATCTACAGTTTGGGACATACTGTATAATTGTTTTTATAATGGAAAGGACCGCAACTGAAAATACTAATCGTCGTGTCCGAGCTTTCTTTCGAAAATAAATAGGTATTTGAATTGCTGAATTTATTCCAAATTACAGACTATCACTGTATAATATATACAGTGTGTCCAAAAAAGTATGCAACATATGTAAAAGTTTTTTATTACTGATTTCTCAGAAAATTTTATTCTTGATAAAAGTTGGTGCATGCCTTGAAACTATAAATGCATATTTCACATTTCACCTGCGGCTAATAGTAAGGAAGCAAATGCCATTTTTTCGAAATTGCATTAAGAGTAAAGTACCTTAGTTATTAGAAATACAGCAAAATTTTATATGGAAATGTTATTGCAAATTAAAAACATAGCCCAAATACGAAATTTGAGTTACGTGTCTCAATTTTTATTTTATTTTTTCTAATCTCTAATTTCCCCTAAACGGTACGCCTCTGGTCGATTTTTCGTGTACGCAATTTTAATATATTCATCAAATAACTTAAACGTGGGTTTATAATAAAAATGCATTAAGTAGTTGCAAACTTTTAAAAACTTTTCAATGAACCGGGTCGGTTTAGATATAAGCGTGTTGCACGCCTACTTAAACACATTTTAGCCAACTTTTGTTCGAAACTAAATTATAATAAAATTCAACCCTTTTCATAGTACTGGAAATAACTACTAATTTATTTGTCATTTTCACCCAGTACGCTAAAGTCCAAAAACCTACTTTAAAAAAATGCATATAAAATTAGAGATTAGAAAAAAAATAAAAATTGAGACACGTAACTCAAATTTCGTATTTGGGCTATGTTTTTAATTTGCAATAACATTTCCATATAAAATTTTGCTGTATTTCTAATAACTAAGTTACTTTACTCTTAATGCAATTTCGAAAAAATGGCATTTGCTCCCTTACTATTAGCCGCGGGTGAAATGTGAAATATGCATTTATAGTTTCAATGCATGCACCAACTTTTATCAAAAATAAAATTTTCTGAGAAATCGGTAATAAAAAACTTTTACATATGTTGCATACTTTTTTGGACACACTGTATATTTCTGTATCACTGTATACATTTCTTAAATAGCATACTTCTAAGGTTTCTAAAAAAAGATAAATCGCTTTACAAGATAAATCAAAAGATTTCATCCAAGAGAAATTTGAAGTGATATTTTTTTTCTCTTTCTCTTTATAATTAACGCACCTACAGGAAAGTTCACTACTTTTGGGCCAACAGCACCAATAATTTTATTAGACTTGTTTGTTTTTAGATATTACGAGTGCCAAAAAACACAGGCTAAATACATTATAATGCCTTTTGCGGATACGCATTTTTCAATGACGATTGCTTTACCTAATGAGATAGACGGACTGTCACAACTTGAAAACAACATGGAAGAACTATTATCTCCAAAGAATTTCAAAAAAATGGAACTTACTGTAATGTTGCCCAAATTTGAGACCGAATCCTCTATACCAGTGAAAAGTCTTTTTGAAAAAGTAAGTAAATAATAGTATTGTTATATAGTTTTTTTTAATATTAATTTTTCAATTTTGGATTCTTGTATCTCTATCGTATGTCCGCGGCTGGGATTTATTTTATTATTTAAAGTTTATTCTGTATAAAAGTTTTTGAATGTTTAAAAAAAAAAGTCGACGGTACCAGTAACGAATCCAGAATTTTATTGAGGGGGGGGGGCGATTTAAAAAAAATACATCTAAAAAAAAAGAGCGTATCCCGGCTCTAAAAATATTCCTACTCTCAAACGTGACTTCTAAAAAAACTTCTAACCCTTCACACTTAAGGTAAAAAACACCCATTTTGTGAGGCTTAGGGGGGGGGCAAAACTGCCCTCGCCCCCACCCCCTCTGGATCCGCCACTGGACGGTACATATAGCAAAGATTTGTTTGTTTGTTCAAGGTATGTAGATGATACAAAAACGGTAAATTTTGTTAATAGTAAAGGTTCCTTTTTTTTATATTTTAAGGCAAAGTTTTAAAAGAATCGTTATTCTAGATTTTCAAGTAAAAATTTCAAATTTCTAAATTATGCTTTTAAAAACAAGAAAAAAAAACATTTTTTTTGGCACTGTTGATCTTATTTTGAAAGCAAGCAAAAACTTGTATACAGGGTGAGTTTTTTAAAGTGTTACAAGGCGATATCTCGAAAACGATTTAAAATATTTTCTTGAAATTTTAGGGAGATAATGGGGAGATAGGGGGACATATTTGTACATGTTTTTGACACTTACCCCCTTTCCCTATTTTGAGGGGTGTGGGGTAACTTTGCAATTTTAAATGGGATTATGTACTTTTGTTTATTAAATATGAATCTACGTAAAAAACTGTATACGTATACAAAAAAATTTTTGATTTGCTGCCATGGTTACGGAATTATGATTTATTTTGTTATAAAAATTTAAAAAATTAATTACCATTTAATTTCGACTAATTTATCGTCTATCATGCTTAAGAAGATGTTCGAAGTGTCTTCCTTCAACTTCCAAACACTTTGTCACTCTTTTTCTAAATGAATAACGTACCCTCTGTAACATATCAGGTGTCACTAATAAGCAGGCAACGCGGATTTGGTCTTTCATATCATCTAAAGTTGTAGGTGCAGTCGCCATCACTTTGTTTTTGATGAAACCCCAGAAGAAAAAGTCAAGGGGGGTCAAATCCGGGGACCTAGCAGGCCAGTTGATCGGACCAGCTCGACCAATCCACCTGTTTTCAAACAATTCGTTTAATTCATTACGGGCCTGTATGGCATAATGTGGTGAAACTCCGTCCTGTTGAAACCACATGTTATGATTAATCATTTGGTTTAATAATAGGGGTAATTGGTTCCTTAAAAAATCTGTGTACATTACTCCATTTAAATGACCTTCAAAGAAATGCGGGCCAATAACTCTATCACCGATTATACCACACCATACATTAATTGACCAAGGATGTTGATTTGGCACAGTTCTCATCCAATGGGGATTTTCGGATGCCCAGTAGTGCATATTGTGTCTATTTACCTTTAAAAAAACAACAAAAAAAAAATTAATTTCTACTGACAGGGAAAATAACTTAAAATCTTACCTGGAAATTAGCCTCGTCAGAAAAAACAACATTAATTAGTAACCTGTTATTTCCTTGCATTTCTCTTGTGATCCAATTGCAAAAGGTAACGCGATTTTCAAAGTCTTGACCATATAGCTCTTGATGGAGTGTAATGTGGTATGGATGAAATTTGTACAAGTGCAATATGGTCATAACTGATTTTTGACTTATTCCAGCATCTTTAGCAAGCTACCTGGAACCTACATGCGGGTCAATAAATGTCATTCCTAAAACTCCAACTGCCCTATTTTGATCTGTCTTTGTTCGCTTCCAAACTCTTGGCTTCGTCTTTAGACTGCCAGTAGTACGACTTCTGGTTTCCAGCCTTTTAAATGCCATGTGCGATTTCGGGTTCATAGGAAACCTCTCCGCCCACACTAGTGCAGCTTGTCTGTAGTTTTTTCTGCACTCCCCCAAAATTAACAACATATCAACTTGCATACTAAAATTCGCTTCCATGTTTATTTGACCACACAGAAATAAACGTTAACACATTAAAAATATTAACTGACTTACGTCAAAACAAAACCACGCATTTCCATGGAAACGAATAATAATTTTAAAATAAGTGAACTTGATTTATGGGATTATTTTATTAAAATTAAATGGTAATTAATTTTTTAAATTTTTATAACAAAATAAATCATAATTCCGTAACCATGGCAGCAAATCAAAAATTTTTTTGTATACGTATACAGTTTTTTAAGTAGATTCATATTTAATAAACAAAAGTACATAATCCCATTTAAAATTGCAAAGTTACCCCCCACCCCTCCAAATAGGGAAAGGGGGTAAGTGTCAAAAACATGTACAAATATGTCCCCCTATCTCCCCATTATCTCCCTAAAATTTCAAGAAAATATTTTAAATCGTTTTCGAGATATCGCCTTGTAACACTTTAAAAAACTCACCTTGTAGAAAAATGACCTTTTTTGTATCCTGCACTTTTTGGTCTATTTCTCCAATTGTCATTTCAACCCCATCTGCATATTCATTCATTTATTGCCATATACATTTACAAAGTAAATAGTGACATTGTCAAAGTAAGAAAAAGAAAAGTTATTTTAAGTTTCATGTGATAAAATCATGGTATTCCCGAATATCATAAAAATTTTTGTCAAGAACGTAGCACTTTACTTTGTTCTTGAACTTTCTGAATTGAGTAATGCTTCTGACAGTTTCCGGGAGCGCATTATAAAGAGAGCTGCAGACACAATATGGACTTATTCGATAAGAGCCAGAAATGTAAATTTTATCCGAGTTCTAGTATCACGATTATGAATTGTTGAGGTATTGGGAAATTTGGAAGAGTGTTTTTTTACAAACATTACTGCACTAAGAATCAAAATACTAGGCAGCGTAAGAATTTTATATCGCCGAAATGTTTCCTTGCAAGATTCAAGTGGGCTTAAAGAGTAAATTTTACGAATTATTCTTTTTTGCAAAATGAATAATCTTTGTAGTTCTGTTGATTGGCCCCAGTAAAGTATTAGATAACTTAGGTGACTATAGGCTAATGCATAGTAAATATAGTAAATATTAAGTAATTGTTTGCTATCCATACAATTTTTTAAGTTGACTACAGCAAAATATGTCGAGTTAAGTTTAGCAACAAAATCAACATGAGCTGTCCACTTTAACTGTGAGTCTACATGAAGGCCAAGAAATTTGCATTGCTCAACTCTCTGAATGGGATTCTCGTTTAGTTTTAAATTTAAATCAGGAACCTGCCTCCTTTTATAAAAAACCATATAGTGTGTCTTGTTTACGTTGATAATTAAGTGATTTTTCTTGCACCATAATGAAAATCTAATCAAAATATGCTTCGCGATTGCAATCAGTTGATCCAATGTTCCAGCAGATATAATCACAGTTGCATCATCGGCATATAAAATTAGTTTGGCAGGCATACCTTTCGATACGAGATATTTTTCAAGATCATTTATGAAAAGTGCAAAGAGCAAAGGCGATATTACGCCCCCTTGGGGTACACCATAATTAATATTAAATTGATCAGAATAGAAATTTTGAACTTTGACTCTTATTCGGCGATTAGAAAGGAAAGAATTTAGCCACCGAGCAACATTGCCACGCACACCCAACGCATGCAGTTTTCTTAGCAAAAAGGCAGCATCAACACAGTCGAAAGCTCGAGTTAAATCAAAGATAAGAGCTAATGTGTAATGATTAGAATCAATGCCTTTGTGGATGCATTCAAGTAGGTCGAAAGCAGCCGTGCTTGTTGAGAAGTTTTTTCGAAAACCGTGCTGTGAAGTACTCATTAACCTCTCTCTGGACAGAAAAAATACAATACGATCGGCAATAATTTTTTCAAAAAGTTTGGAAAAAGAGGTTAGGCCAGTTATACCCCGATAATTTTCGACATACTCCAAGTTTTAGAGCATCAAGAAAAATACCTGAAGTTATGGAAAGATTGAAAATATAAGAGAGGGGATATTTAAGGTATTCCCAAATGGCAGTCATTACGAAAATAGGAATATCATTTGTGCTGCAACAGGTTCTTTTATTTTTAAATGTATGTAGAATAGAAAGCATATCATCTGTGCTTATAGATATCATGTACATTGAGTTCAAGTGAACATCACCTGTAGTGCAATCATTAGCTTGGTTTGAATCAGGATAAGTCTGATTAATTAGTCTTTCTAAACTGAATACAAAAAAAGAGCCAAAGTGATTGCTAATTTCTTTGGAATCAGATATGTAGTTATCATTAATATTTATGTTTTTAATGTTGTTATGGTTTTTTACGCGACCTAGATTGTTATTTACAACTAGCCATATTGTCTTTGTATTACATACATTCTACATAGATGATCAGGTCTAAATCCCATTCTTGTAGTAGTTGCATTCACCATTCACCACTTAACAACACAACAGAAAACATTAGTGCTAAAAAAGAATCTTATTGTTCGATATGACAATGCAACGCTTTGGATGGGATTGGGAATCTGTTTGCCTCCGATTCTCGGACTGGGGCAGTGGAGAGTTGTTATGCGAATTGCGATTCAATATTTACCTATTTAATATTACTTCTTTCTTATTGAAATTCAATATTTGATTTCACTTTATTGCTTTTGTTTAACCCGTTAGTTTTATTTAAATAAATAATTATTTATTGTAAATAAATTTACAAAAATGGTAGACAAATAAATAGCCGGAAAAATTTAAACAAGTTAAATTATTTATGCGAAAAACAAACTTTTGCTTTAAATAAATATTATTTAATAGAAATAGGTTTTAACCAAATAAATATTTATAATTTTTCCTTCCGTTTTTTTAGTTTTAGTGTATGGGGTAATTCTCCTCCCTGCCTGTCCTAAATCATCACTATCAACATCAAAACTATAAACATTTGTTTTAGCTATTTCTTACATCTCTGTAAGCATGCTCGCCAAAAGCTCTATTCTTTGTATTGTATTGTATTATCAATAATTAATTCGAAAAAATCAAATGCCGAAAAATGCTAATTTATATACGAGTTTTATCATTCCTTAAATAAGAAAATATACTACAGCTTATTCTTAAATAATAAGATTAGGATTTTGTAATCTCTCTCTCTCTCTCTTCGTCAGCTTTATCCGGTCCACTCCTGGACATAGGCCTCTTCAAGTATCTTCCATTCCTGTCGGTCTGAGCCCGTTGTGCCCAGCCTATACCAGCGACCCTTCTGATGTCATCTAGTCAACGCCTCTGTGGTCTTTCAACACTTCTTTTTGTTTTTTTGGGGCGCCAATGAATCACTTTGTTGGTCCATCCAGGGCCCGCTCTAGGGGACGGCAACCTGGGCCCCTGCCCAGGGCGGCAAGTTGGAAGAGCGGCATGAAAAACCCAAAAAAACACCATAAATCCCCGTTTTGCCTACCTACGTTCTTAGGTATATATGAAGTTTGAACCATTCCAATTCCCAGTTAACAATTTCCTTTGTTTTGCCGTGCCGTCTTATTTTTAAAACAGTGACAATTTCGACGGATCCCTTTTCTTTTTAATATTATAATAATATCAAGCAATTCCGCGACAAAGCAAGCCGAACAACGCCGGCACCGGTACTTTTTTTGGTCATGGCGGCGTCAGCAGCAAAGGACAAGCCGGCGAGGAATAGACAGACAATTTGCTGTTGTGGTAGGTATAAAACGAAGAAGGGATGAAAAAGGCGGCAATGTTTTGCCCAGGGCGGCGTTATTGCTAGAGCGGGCCCTGGGTCCATCTATTGTCGTCCTGTCTTGCAACATGTCCTGGCAACCGCCATTTCATTTCGGCCATGTATCGGAGTACGTCGGTCATCTTTGTTTGTCCTCTTATTTCCTCGTTTCTGATTCGGTCCTTTATGGAAACTCCAAACATTCTGGAGTCCTCAATGAATATCTTAAGCTATGCACTGCCTTTTACTTATTTAAATTAACCTGAATATGCAGGTAAACTGCTACATGGCTAGAAGTGTGTGTACAAACCTTGACCTGGCTGGTTCGAGTTTTCATCTGGGCATTTTATAGCCGTTATTGGCGTTTTGATTCGGTGCATGAGATGCAGTTATTAGTGGATTTGGGTTTCTGCCTGCTGATTCGAAATATTTTGTTTTTTGCTCATTTATGAATGTTTCTACACCTTTTTGCTAAAATGACGGTTCCGCCTTTTGCGCCATTTAACTTATATGTTCGAAAACAGTTTTGTAGTTGGCAATACTGAATCTCTCAGCCGGTTTTAAATTTTTTTCCTGTAATAGCATTACGTCGATTTTATGATGTCCAAGAAAGTTTTGGACTTCTAGGTTTTTGTTTTTGAACAATTCCAGGTGGAAATTTTGAGATGCGCTGGGTTTTGTAGTAAAAATTGTGAATATTTATTTTGCCTGTTTATTATTTTGCAGCAGAGGCAATAATGTGCTTTTTAGCTGATTTTGCATGTTTTCCATAAACTGTTCCATAGCGGTATGGAGGACAGAAATGGCTTGGAATACCTGAGGGGCTTGTTGGGAGTTGTTATTAACTTGTTGGGAGCTATTGTTATCTTGCTGGGCTAAATTACTATTGTTTTGTGTACCCCATTGAAAAGTGTTAATTTGACGTGTTTCTTTGATTTTTAGTGGATTCTTGGGACAACCACTAAAAGATGCAGGGTGTGGGTCTTAGCAATTTAAACATTTTCGGGTGTGTCTTTTAGTTTGACACAAGTTTGAGTAGGATGACTTTCGGCGCATTTTACGCACTTTGGTGGCGCTTTGAACCGACTGAACAAAATTCAATTAAATCAAGTCAACAGCTTTTAAAAAGAAAACGGGGTCAAGAAAATAAATGAATAAAATTTTGAAAACTAAAATAATCGCGATAATTATAAATCACTATCAAAAGCGAAAAATAATCAAATCAAAATAAGTTTCTATTTTTTAATGATAATAAAGTTTCTGTACCTTAATTTCAAATTAAAATCAAAATTTTTCAAAAATGCTCTCAAAATATATTATGTGTTAACTCCCACCGAACACACAGAACTATATTCAAAATATTACTTTTCTTGTTTTGATCGGTACACAGAAACATGTGATGTCATATAAAAATATTTCCATTAACGATTTTCTGCGTGTTTGATATAGGAAAGTTCTAGATTATTCCAGAACTAAAGTTTTGAAGACAGGTCTCACGTAGGCCGGGAACCTTGTTTCTCCACGACCATTACTAAATGCAATAATTCCAAAATCATTTTTGATAATAGAATGTAAAAATTCTCGCTCTTGAGTTGGAATATTTATTCTGAAACACTTGCATCTTATATAACGTGACCATTTATTTTTTTTGTCAAAGCGGGACGCCTGCGAATAAAAAAAAATTATTGGTGTTCAGTGGCGTTGCCAGTAAATATGTTCGGGGGGGGGGCTCAGTGGGCGTAAGTAGGACATTTTTGTCTGGAGTACCCCAAAAAAAGTGCCGCAGGCGAAAAATTTTCGGTGCCACACCCAAAGTTAGGGTTAGTTCACTTTTCTATTTTTTCCTCCAAAATTGCAGTTCGTAATGTCACCACAAAATGCCACAATTTTCTTATTCAAATCATTGCAAGATAATACTTCTTTCAAATAATCGACAATTATATCCGATGTTTCGCCTAGTTGCTCTCCAAACTCTATAAAATGTTGACTTTCACGCCTTCATATGGTAAAAAATAGCGAATCAAAACTGGGAATAATTTTATCGAGCCATGATTTGAACCATCTGTTAATAAAGTTATGAAGTGGGTTTCACGAAGGTGCTCTTTCAATCCATGCGTCGCCATAGATACCAGCACATTTACAACAATAGCCTGAGATTTTTTACGAGCACATCTCAATTTTTGCTCAAAACAGGTTTGAATTAATTAGAAGCACAATCGTTTGGTCTGTTTGCGAAAGCGGGACATTTTTGGTAACGTGGGGGGACAGCGGGACATAGAGCCTGAAAGCGGGACTGTCCCGCCCAAAGCGGGACGTATGGTCACCTTATATCTTATTCGTTTTGCGTGTATTTTCATTCCATAACAAGATACAGAATGAATATTCTGTAATTGATCTAAACGACATAGGTTGCCATGAATTTCGAAACTGTCAATGTCAGCAGACAAATTTTAGTCCAAGTCAAAATATGAGTGAAAAATCGGATGAATCAGATATGGAACTGGATAATACTCCACCTGAAATTACAAATATTGCGAATAGTATTTTTGGTCGTGGAGAAAATATAGTCTGCTACTCGGTTAGAATGAAAATTCGATACTCGTGGTTCCTCACGCTCGCGTTCGGAATCTTCCACTCTAATCAAATTTTCATTCCAACCTCGTTACAGAAATCTACTATTACGTTTTTGTATTTTTCCTAAAAACAATTTCAAGGCGACTTAGATCACCCCATAATGTTTTTGTTTTTTACATTTGATAGACATTTGAAAGACATTCTATTTGTTACTGACTTCTCGAATTTTCTATATTGACTAAAACAAGTACCGAGCGACTTAAGTCACGTATACCAAAAATGTTTTCGTGTTTAGGAAAGTTTTAAGACCCTGAAAAATATTGAGCAAAGATCGCGAGAAAAACAACGCATAGTCAAAAACAATACGTCACTTTCAGCTATGTTAAAAATACAACCAACTAACCATTTTTTGAGTAGTTCTTCTTTAGAGAGTTCTTCAGACGTTATTCGTAGATCCTTAGTTCTTTTTCAATCAATATACAAGAAGTTATAAGAAGAAACGATTAATCGGCGGTACCGCGAACGGAATCAATACGCTAATTTGTCAAAAAGGAGAATTGACTGAAAAGAAAAGTGAGTGTTTCGTTTTCTTAAAAAGTAAAAAAATTGAACTTGTATTTTTTTAAATAACGAAGGAATTACTTGGGCGGCTTGCTATGAAATTTAAAAGTTATTGTAACTGTTTTTAAACTAAGTGAATATAACGTACCAAGGATTATCGTGTGTTCTAGGAGAACTGAATATATCAACAGAAAGGACAAGGTAAAGAAAAGTAAGGCCAACTTGACTTGCGGTGTTTTGCCCTAGAAATTTTGGGGGTTAAATAGAAAGTAACTAGAGATAGGGCAAGGTACTACAGCAGAATCCATCTGACTCCCCGTGAAAAAGAGTGACCCGTGGCTGGCCTGACGCGTTTTCCAAGAATAACAAATATCAAATTAATGATCGGAAAAGAGATTATTTAATGCAAACTTATTATTTTTCTCATTTAGAGTTAAAACATTTTTTTTATTTCAATAATAAAATAAATCTACTAAACATTATTGAATTATGAATAGGATATACACCAAAACTTACTATAATTAGTATAAGAATTTAGGATTTAAATGAAGATAATTTTTAATTTGAAGACCTTCAAATTGACTAAAATCTTTTAAATATCACACATTTTGCCGTTTCATTTAAACTTTATCTTTATAAAATGAATGAATGAATGAATGAATCACATAAATGACCCGAGGAATCACATCTTGAAATATTAGCTTGTCATTTAGTAATAACCTTTATAATATACAGGGTGTGTCAGTAAGGTGTCTGTCTTAGATAGCACCTAAACTATCAATGATATGGAAAAAAGCGTAATACAAAAGTTAAATGGTTTGTTAGGATGCATAATCTAAAAATATGTTAAAATCTACAGGGTGGTCCTAAAAAGTGGTACTGAATAATAAAACAGAAAATCAAATGGGACACCCAGTATAATTTTCTAGAATATGATTGAATGGAATAAGGATTTTGCAACCCTATTAAAATTTTTGAAGTGAAATGCAACTTTGCAAGTATTTAATTTTTATCCGAAATTTTAGTAATTTTAAGGGTATCGTTAAAAAATCATAGCAACCTGTGGATTAACCCTAGGCAAATATAATTTACGTTGTAAGTACTTTAAGGTACGATACATTGATCTATAATAATGTTTTTTAAATCTCTTATACAGAGCGTTCATTACAAGTTGGACAACTCGATAGTTTTAAAAATGCTTTATTTCAATTTTTTTAAATGGGACCCCAATAATTATTTTAGGCAAAAGAATTTATGTTTCGAAAACCTTACTTTTTTTTTAAACATGTCATATATTTAAATATCATAGTTTTTTAAATATTTTAGGATTTGTCTTAAATCAGGGTAAAAAGGGAAAATTAACTATTAATTAAACTATTTAGTCAAGATTGCTTTGGAACAAAAAATAAATAATTTTCTTTGTCACAGTTGTCATTGCAAAATTATTTCGCCAATATTTTGTGCTTTATTACTGTTTAAAGTTTAGTTTCCCGAACTAACTTTATCGAAATAGAAAAATATGAGTTATGATAAAGTTAGTTCGGCAAACTAAAGTTTAAACAGTAATAAAGCATAAAATGTTGGCGAAATAATTTTGTAATGACAGCTGTGACAAAGAAAATTATTTATTTTTTGTTCCAATGCAGTCTTGACTAAATAGTTTAATTAGAACTTTCCCTTTTTACCCTGATTTAAGACAAATCCTAAGATATTTCAAAAACTATGATATTTAGATATATGACATGTTTAACAAAAAAGTAAGATTTTCGAAAGATACATTCATTTGCCTAAAAAAATTAGGGGGGTCCCATTAAAAAAAAATGAAATAAAGCATTTTTAAAACTATCGAGTTGTCCAACTTGTAATGAACGCTCTGTATAAGAGATTTAAAAAACATTATTATAAATTAATATATCGTACCTTAAAGTACTTACAACGTAAATTATATTTGCCTAGGGTTAATCCACAGGTTACTATGATTTTTTAACGATATCCTTAAAATTACTAAAATTTCGGAAAAAATGAATTACTTGGTAACGAAGCATTTCACTTCAAAAATTTTAATAGGGTTGCAAAGTCCTTATTTCATTGAATCATATTCTAGAAAATTATACTGGGTGTCCCATTTAAATTTCTTTTTTATTATTCAGTACCACTTTTTAGGACCACCCTGTAGATTAAAAAATATTTTTAGATTATGTATCCTAGAAAACCCTTTTACTTTTGTATTACACTTTTTTCCCTATCTTTGATAGTTTAGGTGCTATCTAAGACAGACACCTTACTGACACACCCTGTATATTATGCATTTACCTATAATATAGGAACCGAGCTTTTCTCTTCAACATAACTTGATTTATTTTTTCTTGCAGTTGGGTATCAGGACCATGTTTACCGATTTTGCTGACTTTAGTGATATGTCTGTCACATTATTAAAAGTCAGTGATGTAGTTCAAAAAGCTTTTATTAACGTGACTGAGTGCGGTGTCGAAGCTGCAGCAGCCACTGAAGGTAAGTTATTTGCTGCGCCTCATGATACAACTATACAAGGTATAAAAAAATAACAGGGTGCGCAGTGGATCGTGACGTCACATTGTGACGAATTTTTTAATTGAACGCTCCGAATTATACGGCAAAGCGTAGTTTACGTTGTTAAAAGGCAATTTTATATGAAATTTTTAACAAATTTATTTCAAATCATATTACCCTTAGAATTTCTACTGTGACTTAGATCTTGAAATATACATTTAATATAGATTGATTGATTATTGTAATCAAAATTTAAAACTTCCTTTTACTTACCTTCCTTAACTCAAACTTTTAGATGCGATTATGCCTAAAGGAAAACTTCTTTAAAGTATGTAGGAATTCATTTAGACCAAAATTTTACATGGAAACAGCATGTTACTTATTTTACAAGCAAATTAAAAATATTTTATTTTTAAATTATTTGAAAATATAAATATTTTGACTCCGAGTACTTTAAGGATGATATGCACAAGTAAAATTAATAATAAATGATGACATTGTTTGGGAAAGTATAAATAAAAATAACAATAATAATATGAAATATCTTTATTTAAAATAATTATAAAAATAGACAATATAAATTAATATTTAACTGTTCACTCTAAAAGTTGATATACTTACCAAGTTAAGTAGGTAGGTATACATTGCGAATATGGAAATTGGAAAACGACACACTGTCCAATATTTTTTGTATGGAAAAGAGCTTAAAATATTTTTACCCGTGTCTGAGTATTCGTTCAAAAAAAAAAAAATTGTGCTGAATTTATTTTGCATAAACAGTTTTAATACAAAATTTAGGTTACTGTTTTTTTTATTTTTCTTTTTTAAGAAAGGGTCGCATCATTTTAATTCTCTGCTACAAAAATACATCCTACATCAAAAAATAACATTTTTGCCCCTCGCACATAATATTGAAGAGTTAATTTCCAAGAATGAATATGCACAGAGTAACAAAAATAAACAAGGTCGATATGTGTCAGGTGTATTTTTCAACAATTCGTGTTTCAAAATTTCGTTCAACGTCATCGTCACTGAAATGTTTGGAGCAAGTACCAGCATTTTTAATTTTAAACTTATCGTTGCGTTTACACACATGCTTCCAAACACCTTGTAATTCCTTAAAATGGGACATCAGGCGTAACACTCTTAAACATACCTATATATCGCAATATGACGGTTTTTAGGCCCAAGGTGACGTCACGAAAACCTCCGCGGTATCATATCTTCTTGTAGTTATATCATGGATGCGCCTCGCAATTGTATTATTAGTCTAGAGAAAGATGTAGCCTGTGGCGACATCTAGGATCAATGTTGGACACTACCAAGGCATAAAAATACCGGATGTCACCGTAGGCTTCTGTGGGGTTATTCCTTTAGCTATTGATATAGTTGCACTACCTTTCTTTCGTCACATCCTATAGCTTTACTGATTGGCCATGATATGGCAAGACACTACTGGGGATGAATCTAACGAAATACGAGGATATGTCGCTTTTATATCATAATCACTGAAACTAACAGGTGATAATAATATATAACATAACATCATAATACAAGAACGGCAGTAGAGTTTTGGACTTGCATTGTCTTTATTTGTTTTGAATCACAACGTTTCAACTGGTAAGTATATGTAGTCGTCCTCAGGTGAATATTGTGTGCAGTATTCACCTAAAGACGACTGACTTACCAGTTGAAACGTTGTGATTTAAAACAAATAAAGACAATGCAAGTCCAAAACTCTACTGCCGTCCAAGAAACGTGATTGTAGTAAATGATACAAGGTATAGAAGTTTAGTGTTCGTAATAATAAAATAGAAAGGAAAATTAGCGGCAAGCGAATAAAATAGTGCATCTCTCTTTTTCATTAAAGTACACAAAAGCAGCATTTTTCTGACGTTCGACGAATGTTGTACTACCTGGGACGTTGCAATATGTATAAATAATAGCCAGCATCTCAACTATGAAGAATTAACTGCGGCACAACGGCGGTATTGGTAACATGTTACAACGTTGTAGTTCTATACCAAATCCAACGTTGTAACGATGGCACTACACAACTACTAAGTTTCAGTAATCTAAGTACAAAATGGCTACGTCGATTCGACCTCGGCTTTATAACCAAGTTTAGTTATTTTAGTCCTAAAAGTTATTTCGGCTTTTAAGTTGGTAGCCTGAACACAAATTATTTTTGACATTTTTCTAACCTTGCTTTTTGAAAAATAATTATTTGGTCCATTATATTTAAAAATGACACGATATACTAAATAAATGAAATGCAATATGGGATAATTTGTCATTTATTAGCAGGAGGTTTTCATTTTATTTGTTTAGATTATATACATACGAGGGAAAGTAGTTTGTACAACAAGAGTGGATATGATGTCCGAATGACACGAAGAAGTAAATTGAGCACGACGCCGTAGGCGGAGTGCTCACACTTCCGAGGGCAATATGGACAATCCACTCGAGTTGAACAGTATATTTTTTCTACGACCTTATGCTAAAAAATGTAAAAAAAAGTTTGTAGGTTGCCGGGCTCGAACTCACGACCATTGGCTCCATAGTCCAACGCTCTAACGTCTGGACTATTGAAGCGTTTAGTTAATTATCGGAAAACCAACTGATAAATGATGATACATGAAATTAATTTTCTATGCACATTCAGCAGGTTGCATTATTGATAAATCTATTATAAATGCGTCTAGATTTTATTATATTGAACACATTAATAACAAATTGTATTATATGCATTTAAATTATATAACTTAGTGTTTTGAAAAAGAAGGCGAAGCCTCAGTAAAAATAATATACTGTGATTGGTCAGTACTTTTAAGAACAATAATGGCTTCTCTGTAATTGACTACTGTGATTGGTCAGTTTCTTTACCTATCTATAGAATTGTTATGAACTTTTGCCGCACAGTTAACTGGAATAGTCTACTTTACTCATCACTTAAGTGTAAAGGAAACAGCAAATTTCCATGTGGGAGTAGAAAAAACAATATTTATGGTTACCTACGTATAAATAGTAAATATAAGCTAACATTGTATTTCAGCGCCCAGTCCGAAGATATATCCATATTTCACCCTGTAGTCCGCTCAGGCGCGACTCACTACGCACGATTTTAAGTCTTAAAGTAAAACAAACAATACGGTCCGGTCCCACCTCCTTCCGTCGCCAAGATTCTTCATTCGTTTTCGTGCGCTCACGAAACGTACGTACGAGGGTACTCTAACGCGATACGTTCCAGGTATCGCGTTTTTCCCTCAAATCATATCGATCAACGGTTGTCGAAAATGGGAAAACATAAATCCCGAAAGCACAAACGGTCCCGTTGCGAAGACTTACCAAATTAGAAAAAAGACTGGATCAGTCCCCACCGCAAAAGAGACGTCGCAATAGTCGTTCTCCAAGCCTGGCAGGAAGCAACGACCGCCACCTAGACGATAGGGCATCGCTAAAAGATACGTCTTTATCACTAGGAAGTCGTAGTGGAAGTTTCCATAGATCTAGATCCCCACGGCGAGATAAAGCCAGGAATGGGGAAAAACAGCGTTGTCGTTCCCCTACAGCTTCCATATCCATTATTGGCCGTCGTGATCTGTACGACACGGGGTCAGTTTCATCGTCACGAAACAGTGTCAGCCGTTCTCTGGACGAGACGGAAATGAGTGTGTGTGGTAATGAAAAAGGGAACCATGCACCCAACAAAGAATTGCCTGAAGGGTATTCTAAAATTTTAGGGAACATAATGTTACACACTTTAATTCAGCGAGCAACTTAATTTGTCTGCTACGGAAACCCTAAAAATGAGCCTACAAGGAATTTTTTGCTATACCGTACACTGATAGATATGGTTACTATCCTAAATTTGTATGTAGGCTAACATAATGTTAAACATTTTAAATCGGACAGTGATTACATTTTTCTGTTGGTTTATGACTTACTTACATATAAGGTACGCAGACAAAAAAGTGGCTATAGGAATTGTTTGCGATGACACTAGACATTGATATAGTTACTTTTCTAAAGTTTTATCTAGGCTAACATAATCTAAATACATTAATTCAAAAATTCCATTTTAGTGTTACGTACGTTTCGAAGACTCGAACTACTTAATAAACGATTATCCTTCCTTAACTACTAACTATCTGTCTAATTTTTAAATATATCGCTATAATGAATAAAATTTTAAAGTTTAACAATAGTCACGCTGTAAATTTAGAAATAAACACATAAAAGAACGGAAATTCCAAATTTGGAATAGCTGATTTTTAAAGTTTATGTTTGGATTTGAATAATATTTTCATTCTTTTAGACTCACAACGTGCCAGTGGTATAGGCAAAATGAGAAAACATACTGCTATTTAGGTATTTACTTGTGATTACAAAACAAAGTGATTAAAACGTTGTTTTTAAAATATATTTCGTTTATAAACCAAAATCAATAGAAAAGTCGTCATTAGTTAATATTTGGTTGTAAAGACGACTACGCCATTTTCGTCCATCGTCTTTTTGCATTTTTGACAGCCATTCTTGATAAACATTTATTTTTTCTATTTAATTTTAATATTACTGCCAAATAACACTTTAAAACTTGTAAAAACTTTGTAATATAGCAGGGGCATTATTCTGTTATAGTCTAAAACCAAATTATTAAGTAACTTAAAAAAAAAACATTAAAAAAAAACATTTTTAAAGAAAATTTACGAAATTTCCAAGCGGGTTTGTTTTTCTCATATATTTTACCAATATTTGTCAGGAAAGTGACATGCGTTTTAATTTTTACCATGCTCATGGACAAATAAAAGTATTTAAATATTATAATATATCCTTTAGAAGTATAATACCGACATGATATAAGCACAGACAATATAACTAATTAGTTTATTCGTCCGACTTTATCTGTTATTTTTACTTGAAAATATTGGTAGCCGTTGGTGCTTCAAACATAATGACAAGTCGGTTTCCGACGACTTAACGACCCAAAAATGATTGACCATATTGGTGCAACTGGGAGTCAGGCGCAGATCCAGGTGGGGGGGGGGGGGCAAAGGCAGTTGCCCCCCTCCCCCTCAGAGTTTTACCAAATGTGTTCCCTTTTTTTAGTCCCGTCCCCTCAACAAAATTCTGGATCCGCCACTGCTGCGGATCGTAATAAGGTTGTAACTATGGACGTCAGGTCGCATAGGCCAACGGCGACGGGCCGTCGTAATATTGCTACTTGGGCACAATGACCAGGCGCGTAACTACAGGGGGGCCTAGGGGGGCCGGGCATCCCCCAGACGTCGCCAGCCCCCCCAGAAAAAAAAGCCTCGCTACTCGCCTCGCAAATATAATACTATTTGGCAATTTTACTAATTGAACTTAAGCCATGTTTATTCAACGATGTACGAAATAATCTTGCCAAATATCACTCGACCTTCATTTTTTTATTGGTTAAATTTTCCATATTTCACTCAAACTTTTTTGGCAATACTCGTTGAACTTTTGGCTTGTTTATTCAAAAATTAAATCCCTCGAACGTTGCTCTCGGGATCTATTCAGAATAAATATGTCCAAATTCAAAAAAAAATTCCAAAAAAAGTTTTCGTGACAACTGAAAAATCTAACCGATAAAAAACGAGGTCTTGTGATATTACTGTGGATTATTGACCAAATTTGTTAAAATTTGCCTGCCGACCCGCATCTACACGAGCCGCCACTGCAAGTCACAATAACAGGCCCACCCTAGGCCACCCCCAGGTCAGAGGGCTAGTTATGCCACTGACAGGGCCCGCTCTAGCAATAACGCCGCCCTGGGCAAAACAAGAAATTGCCGCCTTTTTCATCCCTTCTTCGTTTTATACCTACCACAACAGCAAATTGTCTGTCTATTCCTCGCCGCTCGCCGGCTTGTCCTTTGCTGCGACGCCGCCATGACCAAAAAAAGTACCGGTGCCGGTGCCGGCGTTGTTCGGCTTGCTTTGTCGCGGAATTGCTTGATATTATTATAATATTAAAAAGAAAAGGGAGGATCCGTCGAAATTGTCACTGTTTTAAAAATAAGAAGGCACGGCAAAACAAAGGAAATGAAATTTGTTAATTGGGAATTGGAATGGTTCAAACTTCATATATACCTAGGAACGTAGGTAGGCAAAACGGGGATTTATGGTGTTTTTTTGGATTTTTCATGCCGCTCTTCCAACTTGCCGCCCTGGGCAGGTGCCCAGGTTGCCGCCCCCTAGAGCGGGCCCTGGCCACTGACAATGACACCAAAACAATAGGTTTCCTTGGGCACAGATAGACCATGACGGTCGTTTTGTCCTTATTAGGAGTCCACGAAAAGCCATAAAGCTTAAGCAATACCAAAACAGCGTTTTCTATTTTACGCGGCTTGTAAACGAAGAGTGTCGCACTCTGGTGGGTCCTTTGATCTATTTCTAAACCTGCGAATAGCAGACTGGTTATAGTGAAGCACAACATGTCGTACCCTATATTAGATGTGTAACCTACCGAGCCTTGGTTTTTTATTCAATGATTTCACGTACTGGTGGCCAGAGCTGTGAGTAACTTAAGTAACTAGATACTTTTTAGTAACTAGTTACTTAAAGTAACTAGATACTTAGTAACTTAGTTCTTTTTTGAATCATGCTAAAAGTAACTTCGTTACTTTTGAAAAGTAACTTGTATCTAGTTACTTTTTAGGAGTAACTTGTATCTAGTTACTTTTTAGGAGTAACTAAGTTACTTTTAAAGTAACTAAGTTACTTTTAAAGTAACTAGTTTCTTTTAAAGTAACTAGTTACTTTTTAAGTGTATAGTTACTCCTAAAAAGTAACTAGATACAAGTTACTTTTCAAAAGTAACGAATAATGCACACCATCAGATGATGACCAAGGGACGATCGGCGGCCGTTAATAAGATTTTCACGAAGGGACGAGCGGCGAGTCGCGAGCGTCAAACAGCAAACTGGTTGGAACGCGAAATTTCTTGGAAAGCATTTTATTCTACTTGTTCGTTGTTCGAATTAACACTTCTTAGTTTAGTTTTCTGATGGTAATAGTGGTAGTGTGTACAGGAAAATGAATTATCAGTACCTGGTAAATTTATGGGATCTAGTTCAAAAGCATCTTAGTAACTTTTAGAGTTTCGTAGTTACAATTAAAATAACTAGTTAGTCAAAAGTATCTTAGTTACTTTTAGTAACTAGTTACAATCAAAGTAACTAGTTACTTAAAAAGCATCTTAGTTAGGTACTTTAAAATTATCGTAGTTACAATCAATGTAACTAGTTACTGTAAAAGTATCTTAGTTACTATAACTAGTTACTTTTACTAAGTAACTAAGAACTAAGTTACTTTTAGGTAAAAGTAACTATTCCTTATAAGTATCTAGATACATTTGGGCAAAAGTATCGAAAAAATAACTAGTTACTTTTACTAAGTAACTAAGAACTAAGTTACTTTTAGGTAAAAGTAACTATTCCTTATAAGTATCTAGATACATTTGGGCAAAAGTATCGAAAAAGTAACTAGTTACTTTTCTGAAGTAACTTTCACAGCTCTGCCGGTGGCTTTGTCTTCTGCATTAGAGTCAATTCTACTAGATGGCGATGCCGCGTTTTTATTATTTTACCCAAAACATGATAGTTATGACTGTAATTATCAATGTCATTTTCACGTTCATATTTAAAATAGTATTCTATTTATTTATTACTATTACAAGCAGAACTCACATTGATATTGAAATTAAAGGAAAACGCTAACGGCTTATTCGAATTTGAAGTCATTGTAAAATTCGTTGGTTCATTGGAACCAGACACTTCCATATCGGTACAGCTGCTGATAGTGCTAGAAGACGCCGACACATTAGAATTTTTCTGCAATTTGTATTTTGTTATGCACCGATTCTTCTAAGTATCCTTCTGCTATACCGTCGAGGACTTCCATCTTCCGTGACGCTTTAAAGTAGTCATATTAGCCCCTCTGCATTGGCCGAAAGAGTCGCCAAAGACCTTCTCAGGCAGTGACCGGTGTAGAGCGCTTGTTTCTCCAATTTCAAAGACATTGCAATTCTTGAAGGTATCTTCGACAACGTATTTATTCTCACACACTGGCTGGTACACCTTCCATTTTTGTAAAAAACAAAAAAGCTACTAGAACTAGTATTCTTTGGTCCCAAAGACATGTATATTTTACACAAATTGATCGGGTTGACTGGAAATCCTTCTTCAAGTATGGTGAAACTTCTCGATTTCTTGGTTTTAGTGTCTGGGAAAACTACGTGAAAATATTTCCCTTTGTTTTGAATATTTTCTATTTTCAAATTGACCAATTCATCGCATCTACAAGCACCGCTAATCCCATTATCAAAGCCACTTTCATCAACAAGTACTCGTCGTCGGGAGCTTCTTTCAAAAACTTCTCTATTTCAGGTCGGTCTAATGTCTTGGACTTCTTTGGTTTGTATCCCTGTGATTTGCTTTTCAAAAAGCTCGTTATTTTGCCACATTTTGAAATATCTTTTTTTTATAAAGGTGAATAGTCGAGCGAAGCATCGAGTATTTGGTCCATAGCGACGATGGGGCTAATTTTTTTGCAAATGCAAAAAATAAGTCAATAGAACATTTTCATCGATACCTTTTATCTTCCGTGAATTCATCCAAAACTCAAACATTTTGAACTCCTTGTCGTAAGCATCTCGGGACTTTTCTGGCAAAATCTGCATTGCTGCTTCTTCCGCTTCCGTAAGGATATCCTCAGGAACGTAATTTTCATCGGTTTTCTCCATTTTCTATAGGTTTTTTTCTTCAAAAAAGCTTTCCTTTTCTGCAGGGAAAACTGACAAGTGCCAAAAGGTATTTAAACATTTGCTAACAATGTATCATGCCCGTGGCAACCAAACAATCAACCAACTTTAACCAAAATGTAAGAAAGTCATTCTGACATTTATAGGGTACTGAGACGCAAGTAGCTTTGATTTGATCACGAAACTTATTAATTATTATTATCTCATAAAAAACTATTTCTTCCACTTGTTGGATAAAACATTGTATGCCACTCGTGTGTTATGTTACCTATAAGTCACTTGAGAATCTTTCTCAAGTGACTTATTTTCAACATAACACACTAGTACCATAAATAACTATTATCTTTAAGTAAGTCTTGAAAACGCGATTTTGCTGTTTCTGGAGTTGCTTACGGGATATGACTTTACGTAGAATCCTAATAAGGACAAGGCGGCCGTCGTTGTCTACCTGTGCCCCAGGGTACCCATTGTTTCGGCATCTCGGTATACTTTAATGCAAACGACATAATATGCACAATATTGTCCGTTTAATGATATTCAGAGACGTGACGTCATCTTATGAATAAAATTTCGAATCGTTCTTCTGCGTTTTTTCTTGGGTTACTTTCTTACAAAATGACAACACAGCTGCTGAATATCACATCTTGTAATCAATGTATCACGACATAACTTATTACAATAATTTATAACATGAATATATATAAGTATAACAATAGTTTACTGATTTCCATGAGTGCCACCAAAAACAATAATCTTTAACTAAAACACCGGTGTCGACGTTTTCATTTCTTTTAAAAATGTTTCTACATTTTGGGCCTGCGGCGCATTTTTCTAGAAACCAAATCTTTTCAAAACATTAATTTTAATACAAAGTAAAAAAATTAACACGACGTTCAACCTTGCTAGAGGTCGGATCGAACGCGATGAGTTAGTAGCGTTTATCTGTGTAACTTTTATAACTTACTTAATTAGAAGAAAATGAGTGACAGTGAAAATGAAGACGAAAGTGACATGGAATGGCTTATAACTGAGTATAGGAGAAAAAAAAACTACCTTAAAAGAGTTTCACAGACTCTAAAACTAAGATTAAAATGGATATCATCAACGCTTACATGGACAATTTTCAATATATCGAAAACAAAATATTGTACAATTCAACTGATTTCTGGCGTTTAATAACAGTAAAAAAACAATGTTACTTTTCCTAATATTAGGTCTAGAGTTGAAATAGTATATTATTGACCAAGGTTTAGACAGATACTATTATTGACCGAGTGTCGCTCCTCGGGATTTAAGACGTGAGGGCAACAATAGTTGTCTAAACCGTGGTAAATATATTATTTTTTCCACTACTAACACATTTACAACATTAAATTATTATTATTATTTTTTTGAAGTAGTCCATCTCTCAGTGGAGTGAATCATGAAGTATTAAATTATTAATTAAAGTTAACATATCTTCTTAGGGTTTCTTCTGTTTTTTCAGTCAAGTAACCTTTGCTTTAAAATTTTCAGCATTTTTTTATCTTGTCAGGTGGCATTCTGAGTTGTCAGTATTTGTCGATTTGTCTAAACATGACGTTTTCATATATTTTTAAAATAAAAAAATGTCAAGTTGCCTGTTTTATATTGTTTTTGCCAGAAGCCTCTATTATTGATCGTTGTCAATAACGACGGTCAATAATAGAGGCTTCTGGCAAAGGGTAAAATTGTTAATAATCGGTCAATAATGAATGATTTAAAAGTTAGTAGTGGAAAAATATATTTAAAGGTCAGAAGGAATCGTGAGTGCATTTGCAGAGCTTTTTCAATCATCCTACATAATATCAAGACCGGCCATCAGTATTTTTACCGACACTTTAGGAAATAATAATTACAATAATATTGATATGAGAGAGGTATCAATGGAACAAGATTCCAGTTGTTAAAAAAAATTAAAACATAATGAACTGTTGGACCTAATAAGATTTATTATTTTTGATACGCAATTGATTTTGCCCTCCCGCTTACTAACATTTTCAACTTCTGCTTAAAAACTAGTCAAATTTGCGATGCATGGAGTACTAAGATCACTCCGGTAAACCTAAATTTTTATTTTGATCGTAGGAACCGAAAATGAAATAGTATACAGGCTCTTATCCACCCCGAATTCTTTTGATCTAAATTAAAGAATTTTGCTATAATATATTATGTTGAATAACGTGAATATATAACCAAGTATTATAAATAATGTATTTTTTTTTGTTTTTAGTTAAAGTGATCTTAGGATCAGCTGCTGTCGGACCACAACCACCACTTTTTAAGGCAGATCATCCATTTAGTTATTTTATCAAATATAAATCTATTGTTTTGTTCGCAGGCAGGAAAACAAATTAAGTTTTTTGATTTTTTAATAAAATCAGTTTAATTAATATTTTTGGTCCTTTTAATCCCATTACCAGCATAATTGCTGGATATAGTCACGCTTCAAAGTAGTCATGCTAGCCCCTGCATTGACCAAAAGAGTCGCCGAAGACCTTCTTAGGCCCAGTTTTTTTCCTTCCAACTTCTGCTTAAAAACTAGTCAAATTTGCGGTACATGGAATAAGATCACTCCGGTGAACCTAAATTTTTATTTTGATCGTAGGAATCGAAAATGAACTAGTATACATTTAAAAAAAAATAACTTTGATATTTTTTGTGTTTTTCGGACAACCTATACAATATGAAAAATCATTTAAAAATATACATACAACAGGCCCCCATCCACCCCGAATTCTTTTGATCTAAATCAAACAATTTTGATATAATACATTTTGTTGAATAACGTAAATAACCAAGTATTATAAATAATGTATTTTTTTTGTTTTTAGCTTTTATGGGCTTAGGATCAGCTCCCGGACCACAACCACCCCTTTTTAAGGCAGATCATCCATTTAGTTATTTTATCAAGTATAAATCTATTGTTTTGTTCGCTGGCAGAAAAACAAATTAGGTTTTTTGATTGTTTAATAAAATCAGTTTAATTAATATTTTTGGTCCTTTTAATCCCATTAACAGCATAATTGCTGGATATAGTCACGCTTCAAAGTAGTCATGTTAGCCCCTGCATTGACCAAAAGAGTCGCCGAAGACCGTCTTAGGCAGTGACCGGTGTAGAGCGCTTGTTTCTCTAATTTCAAAAACACTGCAATTCTTGAAGGTATCTTCGACAACGTATTTATTCGAAAATACTGGCTGGTACACCTCCCATTTTTGTAAAAAACAAAAAAGCTACTAGAACTAGTATTCGTTGGTCTCAAAGACATGTATTTTTTACACAAAATGATCGGGTTGACTGGAAATCCTTCTTCAAGTATGGTGAAACCTATCGATTTCTTGGTTTTAGTGTCTGGCAAAACTACGTGAAAATATTTCCCTTTGTTTTGAATATTTTCTGTTTTCAAATTGACCAATTCATCGCATCTACAAGCACCGCTAATCCCCATTATCAAAGCCACTTTCATCAACAAGTACTCGTCGTCGGGAGCTTCTTTCAAAAACTTCTCTATTTTAGGTCGTTCTAATGTCTTGAACTTCTTTGGTTTGTATCCCTGTGATTTGCTTTTCAAAAAGCTCGTTATTTTGCCATATTTTGAAATATATTTTTTTTATGAAGGTGAATAGTCGAGCGAAGCATCGAGTATTTGGTCCATAGCGACGATGGGGCAAATTTTTTTGCAAATGTAAAAAATAAGTCAATAGAACATTTTCATCGATACCTTTTATCTTCCGTGAATTCATCCAAAACTCAAACATTTTGAACTCCTTGTCGTAAGCATCTCGGGACTTTTCTGGCAAAATCTGCATTGCTGCTTCTTCCGCTTCCGTAAGGATATCCTCAGGAACGTAATTTTCATCGGTTTCCTCCATTTTCTATAGATTTTTTTCTTCAAAAAAGCTTTCCTTTTCTTAAGGGAAAACTGACAAGTGCCAAAATTTATTTAAACATTTGCTAATGTCCGTGGCTACCAAACAATCAACCAACTTTGACCAAAATGTAAAAAAGTCATTCTGACATTTATAGGGTACTGAGACGCAAGTAGCTTTGATTTGATCACGAAACTTATTATATTATTATCTCATAACAAAACGATTTCTTCCACTTGTTGGATAAAACATTGTATGCCACTCGTGTGTTATGTTACCTATAAGTCACTTGAGAATTTATACCAATTTATAAATCTTTCTCGCGTGACTTATTTTCAACATAACAAGGCGGCCGTCATTGTCTACCTGTGCCCCAGGGTACCCATTGTTTCGGCATATCGGTATACTTTAATGCAAACGACACAATATGCACAATATTCTCCGCTTAATGATATTCAGAGACTGTGACGTCATCTTATGAATAAAATTTCGAAGCGTTCTTCTGCGTTTTATCTTGGGTTACTTACTTACAAAATGACATCACAGCCTCTGAATATCACATCTTGTAATCATTGTATCACGACATAACATAACATAACATAATATAACTTTACCATAATAATGTATTACATAAAGTATATTACGTACCGAGGTGGAAAGTATTTCATTACTGTCGAGAGATTAGATAGTGTACCGAGACGCGAAGCGTAGAGGTAAACTATATCTCGGAGACAGTAATGAAACTTTTCACCAAGTTTTGTATACTATTTTATTAACAACCAAATCCTACATCCACTTCTTATAATTTTTAACTAAAAATATTATTAAAAGAAAAATGTCATTTTGACGTAGTATTACAGAAAATATATATTAAAAAAATCAAATAAATTTACAGGTAGGCATATTTTCTGTAGTAATATATTAAGGAATGGGGAAATTATCGAAAATCATTCCGAAGATTTTTTGCCGTGGAAATCACTCGAGGGCTTGCCCGAGAGCGATTTCCTAAGGGCAAAAAATCTGAGAATGATTTTCTGATTATTTCCCAATCCCGAAATGTATTTTGAAGATTATTTACCAAATAAAAAACTAACGATTTATGTTGCACAATTTAATGTATTGCAATTAAACACACAATTAGTATACTGTATAACAGAATGCTGAGGGGTGGAGTTTGAAGAAACAGAGCCAATTTTCGCTGCTGTGGTCTCTTCACAAATATCCATTCTGGGATGAATAGGTTAAGTACTGATGGGTGCAGCAGGGACCATGTTCTTGTCGTCGTTTCCTCTAATCTTATAAATGATATTCTCATGGTGCTCTTGATCGATTTGCAAGTACGGCCTGATTGATGCAGTCGATAAATGGCCTGTGATATTTATCAGCTGCTCTTCCTGGATGCCGCTTTTCGCAAGAGCAGACACAGCAGAAGCTCGCAGCGAATGGTTTGTCACTTTTTTCCCTGTAAGTAGGCCAGCTTCCTGTGCGCAAGTTTGTGTCCATTTTGACAGTGTGTTCTTTCCAACGAGAACATTTTTGTACCATGTCTTTTTGGTCGGATTGACACTGACGAAGAACCTTGGATTATCAATATCCTGCCTTTTCGACATATATTTATGATACAGGCGTACAGAACACACATCTGGAGAACCGTTATTTAAAACAAGTCATTTTGACTCGGCATATTTTCTGTCTCCCCCTTGAGCGGTTTTCGTAAAAATTGGGTTGTATTGGATTCTATTGGTTATGTTCCCACAAAAGTCCTTTTTTACCCTGAAATGACTAACCAGACTTGTGCATGCCTCTCCTCCTCTCCAAGCAAGTTCAAATGAAAAAATGTAAAATGATTTCTTGATCAGACCATCTGGAGTGTTTTCATCAAGAACAGCGATGATTTTTTTGATTTCATTACCAGTCAAAGCATTGGCACTACATTTTCTTTTTTCTGGAATTTTTTTAAGCTCCTTTCTTTTTGCATAATCTGGCATCTCTGGCAGATTTGAAGACTATGTCTTCGAAAGGGTTGATTTTTCGTTGATATTGGTTGAAATATTTTTCCATGAGTAATTTCGCAGTGACATTCCATATCGTTTTCACTGTACCTGAAATCAAGAAATATGCATTAAGCATTGGCACAAGAGATTGACGGACGTACAGGCAGGGAGACAATTGCGCGGACACCATACAGGCAGAATAAGAAATTGAAAACGCGCAGCTTACCTTCTTTGTAGTCTGTTCCATCTATTTTCCTCATATTGTATGCCCAGTCCTTCAAAATTTTCGCCAACATAGCATCAGGCGTCACTGATGTAAAATGGTAATCTCGTGTCTCACAAAAATTCTGGAATTGCTTCCATATGAAGTCTCTTGATCGCCCTGTATTTTCAGATCCATTTTTATCGACATTTTTGGTGATTTCTTCGAGAGAAAAATCTCCAAAACGTTCCATTTTTGTAAAACGTTTAAATGATATCTCGAAATGACACTTTGGCGTTTGTTTGTATTTTATTTGTTGTCCATAGTAACAACCAAAAACGCCATTGTTCGTTATCTAGATAATCATCAAACATCACCACGACAATAAAAAACCTGTTGTTTACAGACGTGTGATTTTAATTATTGACAAGTGCGATTCTCAGTTTTGACGGGTGAGATTTTCACTTTTGACAAGGGTGATTTTTACCGGAGAGCGGGAGATTATCGCTGAATAATCAGGTGAAAATCAACCCGCTTTTATAATGGATGAGGTGAATAATCAAATTAAGCGATGTTTGCCAAGAAAACGTTTGTTTGAAATTATTAAAGCAATAAACGTCAGTTGATCTTTTGCGATCAATACAATAAGGTTAAAAAATTAATGTAAGAAGAATCATGCAGTGGAGTGTACCCCTCCACAAATAAGGGGAGTCGCTGAAGTGGCGGCACAGGGTTTGGTGCCTGAAAAAAGTAAACCTCGTTATCTAAAAGCGATTGCTGTCTATAGGGATGAATCGAAAAAAGTCAAGAATTTGAGCTCGGAAAATGTTCTAATGGCGTATTTTGGTAAACAAAGCAAACAGAAGAAACCAACAACTTTGTGGGCAATCTATAGCTTGTTAAAAACAATGCTTCTTCAAGTAGCTCACAGATCCCTGCAGCCATTGAGCAACAAATTACCTTATCAACCAAAAACACCGCCATTGGGGAAGCGGGTGCTTGCTTAAAAATTTGTATAAAAACCTACAATAAGTATAATTTACCCATTAATTTTAATAAATAGTTCTCTGTGAGCCTTTATTATTGTTATTGATGTTTCTTAAGTTTTTCATTAAATATGAAATTGACAAAAAGTCTTTATTTAAAAAAAATTCTACTTGCGTTTAGTAATCTGGATAAAATTTTAGTTTAAATATCACATTTTAGTGGACTGAAAATAAGGGCGGGAAATCAGGGTGGGAAGTAGAGGTAGGTAATGTGACACTTCCCAACCTTCAATAAAGTCAGTAATGTCAACATTACATGTATGGTTGTAAATAAATATATTTAAAGATCAGAAAAAATCGTGGGTGCATTTGCAGAGCGTTTTCAATCATCCTACATAATATGAAGACCGGTCATCAGTATTTTTACCGACGGTTTAGGAAATAGTAATTACAATAATATTGATATAAGAGAGGTATCAATGGAACAAGTTTCTAGTTGTTAAAAACAATTAAAACAAAAGGAACTGTCGATGTCGCACCTAATAAGATTTATCATTTTTGATACGCAATTGATTTTGCCCTCCCGCTTACTAACATTTTCATTCTGCTTAAAAACTAGTCAATTTTTCGGTGCATGGAAAACTAAGATCACTCCGGTGAACCTAAATTTTAATCGTAGGATCCGAAAATGAAATAGCATACATTAAAAAAAATAACTTCGATACGTTTTGTGATTTTCGGTCAACTTATACAAGTTTGCTATAATATATTATGTTGAATAACCAAGTATTATAAATAATGTATTTTTTTGTTTTTAGCTGGAATGATCAAATACTCTGCTCCCGGACCAGAACCACCACTTTTTAAGGCAGATCATCCATTTAGTTATTTTATCAAGTATAAATCTATTGTTTTGTTCGCTGGCAGGAAAACAAATTAAGTTTTTTTGATTTTATAATAAAATCAGTTTAATTAATATTTTTGGTCCTTTTAATTCCATTAACAGCATAATCGCGAGATATAGTGACGCTTCAAAGTAGTCATGTTAGCCCCTGCATTGGCCAAAAGAGTCGCCAAAGACCTTCTCAGGCAGTGACCGGTGTAGAGCGCTTGTTTCTCCAATGTCAAAATCATTGCAATTCTGGAAGGATCTTCGACAACGTATTTACTTCCACACTGGCGTGGGGTCGTTTAACCCCAGGGTATCTTCTTGCCCTGGCCTCCCCTAAGTCTGGAAAATGTAATTTTGCTGTTTCTTTCTGGAGTTGCTTACGGGATATGACTTTACGTAGAATCCTAATGAGGACAAGGCGGCCGTCATTGTCTACCTATTCCCCAGGGTACCCATTGTTTTGGCATCTCTGTGTACTTTAATGCAAATGACATATTATGCACAATTTTGTCCACTTAATGATATTCAGAGACTGTGACGTCATCTTGTCAATAAAATTTCGTAGCGTTCTTCTGCGTTTTTTCTTGGGTTACTTACTTACAAAATGACATCACAGCCTCTGAATATCATATCTTGTAATCAGTGTATCACGACATAACATAACATAACTTATTACAATAATTTATAACAATAGTTTACTGATTTCCATGAGCGCCACCAAAAACAATAATCTTTAACTAAAATACCGGTGTCGACGTTTTCATTTCTTTTAAAAATGTTTCTACATTTTGGGCCTGCGGCGCATTTTTCTAGAAACCAAATCTTTTCAAAACATTAGTTTTAATACAAAGTAAAAAAATTGATACGGCGTTCAACCTTGTTAGAGGTCGGATCGAACGCGATGAGTTAGTAACGTTTATCTGTGTAACTTTTATAACTTACTTAATTAGAAGAAAATGAGTGACAGTGAAAATGAAGACGAAAGTGACATGGAATGGCTTATAACTGAGTATAGGAGAAAAAAAAACTACCTTAAAAGAGTTTCACAGACTCTAAAACTAAGATTAAAATGGATATCATCAACGCTTACATGGACAATTTTCAATATATCGAAAACAGAATATTGTCCAATCCAACTGATTTTTGGCATTTAATAACAGTAAAAAAAAAACAATGTTACTTTTCCTGATATTAGGTCTAGAGTTGAAATATATTTAAAGGTCAGAAAAATCGTGGGTGCATTTGCAGAGCTTTTTTAATCATCCTACATAATATCAAGACCGGTCATCAGTATTTTTAACGACGGTTTAGGAAATAATAATTACAATAATATTGATATGAGAGAGGTATCAATGGAACAAGTTTCCAGTTGTTAAAAAAAATTAAAACAAAATGAACTGTTGGAACTAATAAGATTTATCATTTTTGATACGCAATTGATTTTGCCCTCCCGCTTACTAAAATTTTCAACTTCTGCTTAAAAACTAGTCAATTTTTTGGTGCATTGCAATTTTTATTCTGATCGTAGGAACCGAAAATGAAATAGTATACATGCAGGCTCTTATCCACCCCGAATTCTTTTGATCTAAATCAAACAATTTTGCTATAATACATTTTGTTGAATAACCAAGTATTATAAATAATGTATTTTTTTTGTTTTTAGTTAGTATTGGCCCAGGATCAGCTGCTCCCAGACCACAACTACCACTTTTTAAGGCAGATCATCCATTTAGTTATTTTATCAAGTATAAATCTATTGTTTTGTTCGCTGGCAGGAAAACAAATTAGGTTTTTTGATTGTTTAATAAAATCAGGTTATAATTAATATTTTTGGTCATTTTAGTAAAGATTATATTTTTAATAATAATAATAATAATAATAATAATAATAATAATAATAATAATAATAATAATAATAATAATAATAATAATAATAATAATAATAATAATAATAATAATAATAATAATCAATTGAATACTAACCTCCATATTAGACAAGAGAAGCTAGGCAATATACCTAAATATATCAAAAGGTATATTTCAAGGAGACTCGTTAAGTCCCCTCTAGTTCATTTTGGCCATGAACCCACTGTCCTCACTACTAAAATCAACATCCTACGGATATCGTCCCAACTTAACTGAAAATTTTAGAATAAACCACCTTCTATTTATGCACGACATCAAACTCTACGCCGAAAGCAAAACCCACCTACAGTCCCTAATTCAAATAACCAAGACATTTAGCGATGACATCAAAATGTCGTTTGGATTAGACAAGTGCGCAATCTTGAATGTCGTACGCGGAAAGACCGAACAAAATCGTGGACTGCTTGAAGGCATAGATATACTAGATGAGGATAAAACATATAAATACTTAGGCATCTCCCAAAACCAACAAATAAACCACACAAGCCTAAAAAGGGAGTTTAAAAACAAATATAAAAGCAGACTTACAAAGCTTTTTAATACTCACCTGAATCATAATACCAGTTAATGTCGGGTTGTATAAAGATTTTTAACTATAATTAACTAACCAGTTTGACTGTGACATACATGACATTGGCAACAATTATTTTCTCACAATCATACTGGCCCGGTTACCTTAACTTTTAATTTACTAGTCAGGCAACTTTAATTGTCAGTAAATATTGCCTGCCAATGTCATTTATGTCACAGTCAAACTTGCTGGTTATTTAAGTGTGCTTAAAAATCTGTATGCAACCCACATACAATATTAGTTCATGAAAACCCAAATAATACATAACAAAAATGTATACCTAGTTAATATAATAGAAAATGGTAAATTAACAAAAAGAACATGAAACAAAAGAAAAACCCCTTTAGTGCAAACTATATATCACTGTTACATGTTTTATCACTGAGCTTAGTTCAAAGATGTCACAGAAATGCCCTCAATTAGGCTCAATTTCCCTTAATGTCCGCGTATTTAAAGAACCAATTTATCACACAGGGATGAAACGTAGTTCTATCTTGTGGATATTTGTTTTGACAAATGGAATCTATCATGGCTCTATCTCTGTGATATGTCTATTTTAAAGAATATTTTAAAGAATAATTGTATTTAATATGTAGCTTTGATAGAGGTAATCTATTGCAGTTACATTTTTGAGATGAAGGTAACATACACCGATTTTAGCACAGTGATATAGCTTGGTGGCATACTTGTTGCATTCATAAATTAAAATTGTTAATTCGTTATTTTGTAATTTACTTAAACTCCGCCATTATGTCATCATTGTAAATCCAATATCCAAACTTTTAAAATTATACCATTACTCACGAACAGCTTTATTCAATAGAGCATATAATAGAATAATACATAATTCTTTTTCAAATTTACAGAAAAAAAAGTTTTTAAGTACCTATTTATATATTAGTGTCATTATACAGGGTGTTCCTTAATGATGTGCTAATATTTTAGGGTGTGATTTCTCAAGTCATTTTATGAAGAAAAGTTCATATAAACATATGTCCTAAACGGCTTAAATTTTTTGGTACAGAGTGTTGAATTATTTTTTTTAGCATTTTTTGTAATATCTCCGTAAATACTTTAGATAATATTTTCAATTTTGGCATGTGTTAATAAGTGATAAAATCACATCTTTTAGTTATAAAAGTTATTTTTTTGTCCCACCAGTGGCGTCCCTGCAAACATTTCCTCTGATATTTTTTAGAAAAAAAGTGGTACGCCACTGACATTTTTCCATATGGATATCATTTCTGATTAGCCTGGTTAATTCTGCATAAAAATGGTCTCTTGCGTTTTTCTCCTCAGGCACACCGTTCTTAACTAAGATAATTAAATTAAATTAGACGGGCGGAAGCATGCTTATTAAATGAAGGTGGTCATTTCCAACAATTTTTATAAAACAAAATTTTGTATTATCAATGTTAATAATAATAAATAGTAGAGGTAATTTAATTATTTTAACTAAGAACGGTGTGCCTGAGGAGTAAAACGCAAGAGACCATTTTTATGCAGAACTGACCAGGCTAATCAGAAATGATATCCACATGGAAAAATGTCAGTGGCGTATCACTTTTTTTCTAAAAAATATCAGAGGAAATGGTTGCAGGGACGCCATTGGTGGGATAAAAAAATAACTTTTATTAATAAAAGATGTGGTTTTATGTCCTATTAGCACATGCCAAAATTGAAAATATTATCTAAAGTACTTTCGGAGATATTACAAAAAGGCATTAAAAAAATAATTCAACACCCTGTAGCAAAAAAATTTAAGCCGTTTAGGACATATATGTTTATATGAACTTTTCTTCATAAAATGACTTGAGGAATAACACCCTAAAATATTAGCACGTCATTAAGGAGCACCCTGTATATAACTGCAAAAATTAAAATGTAAACATTACTGATATTAAATAATTACTTAGGTCTAGATTAAAATAACTGATATCGGCATTTGCATTATCATACGCTTTGTCGTTACCTCACTCCTTAGCTGTACATACAGGCTCGACTACACGTAATATTAAGTGAGTCTGTTCTTTGGACCCTGGTGGTGTTCCAGTCTTTTCCATCAGACTGTCTTATAACGACATAGGTATGGTGGGTAAAACGCTAAGATCAGTCATACTAAAATGTTAATATTTTGTTATGCTCTGTAATTTTATTTATAGCACACAAGCTATTTTAAAATACCAAAAATTTGTTTAACCAGAATAGAGCGTTTTTAGCTACTAAAAATATTAATTTAAAAACCTTTTTACCAGCAACAATAATAATATAGCCAAAAATGCCAAAATACATTTTTGCTATTTTTATTAGTTCCAGAATTGTTGTTCATTTTCCACTTTCCACATAAATACATAAAGACCTAGTGTAGCCTTTGAACATAATTAATTTCACACGTCATAAAGTAACATACAAAGTTATAAATTGTAATATCACGTACACACTTTAATATTAGGTACCTATATCAATCATAAACCATATATGGATATAACATATAACAGTCTTGATTCCCGATGCAACTCAAGTTCGAAAGAATGTTTCAAATTTTATAATACAGGGTGATTCTCGGTGGATGGTGCGTTAGAAGTACATGACGAACCAGTTAATGAATCGTTTTGAAAATTTGGTTGTTTACATAAACTGACATTCTCCATTTATCTAAAATATTTTTAATGATACAGTGTTGCCACTTCTACCAAAGATTAGTAGCAACTTTGATATTTTAAATAAAACCCTCTGTATTTTATTATAACTTAAAAAATGTGATATTTTTTAACTCTGAAATATGGTAAATGGTTAATTATTACCAGGGCTTTTAACCCTATGCCCAAATTTTAGTTGCTGTATATGTGTAAAAATACAGTTAATTTGGGGACTTGAGTAGGTCAATACAGGGTCCCCATTAAATTCTAAAAAAATTAGAATTAATATAAAATTAAATACTCTTCAAATGTTACTTTTAAGAATGGGTTAATCAGGAATATTAATTAAAATAATTTAAAAGAAAATAATACGGTAAAAATAATAATTGATACTTTTAGTGAAAATTTATAGTATAGTGAAATAAATAATATTCCTAGTATTTCCGGGAAGCTTCTTTGCATATGTCTTTCTGCGGTTTATTTCAAAATTCGTGCATCTAATTTTGACCTTACTCCATATACAGGGTGTTACAAATTCGACATGCCAGCATTGGAATTTCGGAAACCATAGGAGTTAGAGAAACGGCTAAATGGGGGCAAAGTTGTGCAATTCGGTGCAGATCATAATGCCGCTTTAAAAGTTTTAAAATTCAGAATACTTCCGATTTTATTCGAAAAAAACCGAAATTTTGCAAAATCGTTTTTATTTTTTTCCTGAGCTCATTTGACTAGCTATTTAAAAATAAATGACACTTTGTCATTGCCACTTTTTCTCCTCTACAAAATGACGTTACTAAACTAAATATCCGCCGTTTCGTCTCCAAGCGGCCATCGGCCATCACCAACTTTACTTTTTTAAATACGACCCTGACTTTTTTTAACCGATTTTTTAACCCTCCTACCGTCAAATGATGAATTATCCTTGCTTATTTTGTTAAATTCATATTTTTTACACTACTTGTCAGTCCAGTCCTGGCAACGAATTACAATCACAAAATGACCATCTCTTTGAACATTTAGAAAATTAGGATTCATAATTATTAGTAAATTTAGAATTATTAAAAAATTCTTATAAAATAAATTATATTACTTATGTATGAATGTTAAATAAAATAAAATTTTTAATTAATATTGTTATTCGTTGCCAGGACCGGACTGGCAAGAAGTGTAAAAAATATGAATTTAAAAAAATAAGCAAGGAAAATTCATCATTATAAGGAAGTAATATCGCCATTTACATTTTGAGGGTAGGAAGGTCTAAAAATCGGTTTAAAAAAATTCAGGTCCATATTTAAAAAAGTAATGTTGGTGATGGCCGCTCGGAGACGAAACGGCGGATATTAAGTTTAGTAATATCATTTTGTAGAGGAGAAAAAGTGGTTATGGCAAAGTGTCATTTATTTTTAAATAGCTAGTCAAATGAGCTCAGGAAAAAATAAAAACGATTTTGCAAAATTTCGTTTTTTTCGAATAAAATCGGAAGTATTCGGAATTTGAAAAGTTTTAAAGCGGCATTATAATCAGCACCGAATTGCACAACTTTGCCCCCATTTAACCGTTTCTCTAACTCCTATGGTTTCCGAGATTCCAATGCTGCTGGTATGTCAAATTTGTAACACCCTGTATAATATTGATTTAACTGTCATACATTTAATTAAAATCTGTTTTTAACTAAAAAGAATATAAAGAAATATTCACGAGAGAACTCGTTTTTCGACATTTGACATCCAGATATATGATCTCGGCCGGCTGATTAGGACTTTCAAAATTTCCCCATATTTTGACAGAGACGTATTCAGCCAATGTTTGATTCATAAACGTATGATATTCTGTTTTAGACTATAACTAACAATTAATTATGGATCATAACTATTGTTTGCCTAGTACCGCAGCTGATGCCATTGCTGAGAAGGTATTTTTAAACAGTTTCAATTTATTTTTACAATAATTTCTTGCATTTAGTCATATAACGCATTTGAACCTGTTTTTTAGAAGGCGTCTTCTTGGCGTAGGGGTATAGACTCTCCACTTTGGAACTAAGGGTCGCGGTTTCGAACCCCGCTTCGGACAAAACTTATTTTTTTTTTTTTTTGTTTTTCAGTAATTATATATAACTTTAAAAAAATGCAAGACAATTATTAACCTTAAATCTTTAAAATAAAAAAATATTTCGCAATTATAATGGAAACAAGCTTATATTTTCGGTATTTCTAAATTGAATGTTTTGAATTTTAGTGTGGTTTCGTGTGATCTTAGAAACCATTTTTTTATTGCTAAAAATTTTGGTACGGATTTATATAGGTTGCAAAATAATAATAAACCTTTAGCGATTATTAGTTTTCATTTTCGTACAACTAAAAGTTTCGGTATTTAACAAATTCTGAAGTTTTTATCTTATTATTGTGGTCTGTTAAACTGTTTTTTTAGATTAACATTTCAACCTTTTTCTTGTCAATAGATTGTGCTTTTTTGAGGGTGCTAGATTTAGGTGCTTAGCACCCCCGAACTACGCCTATGTCAATATTAGATATATTATATAACAACACATTAGTATATAAATATTAAATTAACATTTCTATTATACGTTTGACTCAAATAGCTTCCACGACTTTTTCTATTTACCACTATGTCGACCGGTAAGCATAATCTATTATCTACTATCTGTGTTATAATTACCTATTTCCAAACGAGGAAAGAACACACGGATATAGGCGAATAAAAGAAGCTGTTATTTCCTAATCTGTTTTGCAACTTTTTACCTTCATCTTATTGCAATCTTGTTTAGCATGACAACAATAACGATTAGTGGCTTTAAGATTATTATTTGTTTAAAGTTTAAACATTTTACATATTAAAAATTTGTAATTTCAAAGTTCGATCCTGTAATTTACGTCAAGTCATACCAACATAAATACACTAAAATTAACCAGCATGTCATTCATATTAAGTGATTAGGCCAGGATCTCGCGAGTTCTATCGTGAATATTACTATAGAATACTTTACAAAATGAACAGAACTAAAAAGTAGATAATTGTTGCCATCGATATAAGTATAATACAGTGTGGATCTCTCTCAACGCAAAATTTCATAGCATCTAAACTACTTAATTTTTAAACATTATTCAATAACAACGGAATTATAGTGATGCATGAGTTCTACAATGTAAAATTATTTTAGTTATATAGGGTGTCCCAAATAGTAAGTGCATTTCAAAAATACCTTATTATCAGTGAAACACCCTATATATTATATTAATTTGTAATTCCCCACAAAATTCTACACTTATTTTGTATAAAATGTCATATGTCTAAAATTAATTGTTTTTATGGTGTTGACGTTAAGAATATGACATTCTCAGACTATGACAGGCTGTAACATTGGAACGGTTTATCTAAGTGAACAATATTTTCATCAAGCGATTAAGTTTTTTATTATCTATCTAAAAGTGACAACTTCCGGTTTAAGTTGTTAAACCTCTTTTTTTTTTTTTTTTTTTTTTTTTTTTTTTTTTTTAAATGGGGAAACTCAAAGTCGAAAGTCTCAATCATGCATTAAAATTTAATAATTTGGTTACATGTTTCGCCCTAACATATGGGCATCATCAGACCTAACATTCAGAATAAAAACAAAAAAACAAAAATTAAAATTAACACATCGTATACATGACTTTACAAATAAAGTGACAGACTTTTTTTGTTGTTGATTGACAGTTCTGGGTGTTAAAATGACAAGTGTCAGAATAAGTGAACTAAGTTTTGAATTATAAATATTTTTTTTCCTTTAAATTCATAAAGAAAAAAAATATTTTAGTTCGTACTGTGTTTCTTAATAGAACTACTAAAGGCATGTTGGTCTATGTCTTTTTAACATACATTTTTGAATTTTAACATGATTAAAATATGAATTCAAATTTGTTGCGGCACAAATATAATAATTATTACTTAAAATATTTAATAATAAGCAATATAGTTTGTCCCTAATTTTTGTTTGTCATTCCAGTGTCACTAGGTTAGGTTAGGTAAGAGTGGCAGACCTTTGGTTCTGACCAAACAGTCTCTCATAGCAGTGGCGGCTCGTGATAGTCGATACAGGTGGGGCCAAAATATATGACCTCATCAAATTATTATCTTGTAAAATACTTAAGAAAGTGCCCTTGGTTTAATAAGAAGTACTTTTGTCATAAAAAAATAAAAACAAGTTTTTCGTTTATTTTTTCGGATATCTCTGGAAATCATCGAAATTTGATTAAATTTCTTGTCAACAAATTGTTCAGCATTAAAATATGCAACTTTGCCTCCATTTACCAAACTCTCTATCTCTTGTAGTTACCGAGATAGCAATGCTAGTGCATCGAATTTGTACAATCCTGTATATAAAAAAAAATCGAAAAACTTACCGACTAATTAAATGGAGCATTTGCAATAGTTGTAACAAAAAATTTTCACAAAACACTAAAATTATCTTATAAGAAAACTCAATAGGTACGTCTTTTTGTTATTTGAAAATAATTCAATCACTTTTGTTCTTGAAGTCATCAATTAATATTGTTTACAAAATGTTTTTTGGCAGGCTACATACCTAAAGCGCTAAGTCTTTCCTCTTTTATTTAATTCATTTTAAAATTGATAAACCGGAATCAGGAATATTATTGTAATCCACCGACGTACTGACCTAAACCTAACCTACAAGAATAATTTATGTTAAACAGTAAAAACTGTTTAAATAAAACTATTTTAAAATTAATATCTCGACAGGGCAAACCGTATTCAAAACAGCTGCCATCTAGTACCAAGTAGTGGTAACAAAGACGAAGGCCTGATCTGATTGGAACGCCAAAGTAAAACACGTGTAAATCCTCCAATCCCGGACGGATCTGAGGATCTAGCCCACCACAAAATTTCTGAATTCCTTATGCATCAGTAAGAGAGGGATATATATTATTATCTCTTTCGTAAGCGATGAACCTTCGATGAACAGCATGGCCATACATAGAAATCACCGGCGTTGGGTAGCGCGAAGGAATTTTCACGGCGTCGGGGAGTTTTTGCACCGTTAGGCGTTATCAGATATTAAATGAACGCAACGTCTTGAATTATTTACAGTTACAAAAAGAATGAAGCGTAAAGATGCAAAGCAATGATTATGAGTGTGAGTAAAAAAATAACTTGGTGTATAGGTAGGTAGGGCCATGGCACTGTGGCCCTACTGTACGAGCCGCTACTGTCTCATAGGTCCGTTGTGATATCACACGTGTTCCGTAGAACCCACCTTCATCAGATCTCTGATGATTAGTGCGCCGTACACCGCAGAAGGATCTTAACAACTTATTTAAACCAGCCACTACTATTCAGAAACCTGCTCATCTCATGCAGTCGTCCAAATTGTAAGTTGCTTAGTTCCTCCAGGCTATCGAAAAATGGTTCACCCAGATCAATGAACCATCTTCTTGCGAGGCTAGAGCATTCACACAGAAAATGTTGAATACTTTCTTCCTCATCTCTGCAACTTCTGCAGAAGTCGTTAGTGGCATACGTTCGGCAAGTCTACCGAAAAGGCAATGTCCGGTAACAACCGCAGTAATATTTCTCACGTCTTTCCGACTGTATCTCAATAGCTCTGCGGTTCTCTTTTTATCGAACGTAGGCCACAGTTGCCTGGATGTACTTTATTGACCCTGTCCATTTGTTCTGTGCAAGCTGCTTGGCCGTGTAATCAATCTCCTCTTTGGCAGTGGTTTGTTCACTGTATTATCTGCTGGATCAGCAGGCATGCCTACGCCCTCTCTCGCGAGGCATCGGCAGCCTCGTTGCCATCTATTTTGGAGTGTCCAGGAACCCAGCACATAGTAACCCGATGTTGGTTGCCAAGTGTGCAGAGATTGTTGCAGCATCGCTTAACGAGCTTTGATTTGATGCTGCTGGAACAGATTGCCTTAATCGCCGCCTGTCTATCACTGAAGATGGTGATTGACGAGGCTACTCCCAGGCCAAGGTGTTCTTGCAGGATATTGACCGCCTCTGTACTGCCAGTACTTCTGCTTGAAAAATACTACAATAGTTGGGAAGTCTATACGACTTCTGTATTTATAGACTTTCGGAAAAGACTACATATGCTTAAATATATCTTTACAAACTCTATAAGAGTAGATTTTGCGCGCAAAGAGTTCGTATTAATGTTTTCTACAAGTTACTGTAAAGCAAATTTTAATTTGATGTAGTATTTTTTATTTAAAATAAAACGTTTGGTAAAACCACTGTATCTTTTATTATATGTCAATCCTGCAATTAAAATGTATTGGTTTTCTAACCTAAACATTCTACCGGATTGGCAGATATTTTCTGCCGGGAGTTTAAAAAACTATAAAATTTAAGATATATAATTTTTTTTTACCTTTCAAGACCTAGACACAGTAATTCATTTTCTCCATGACCATTACTGAATGCAATAATTCTAAAATTATTTTTGATAATAGAATGTAAAAATTTTCGCTCTTGAGTTGGAATATTTATTCTGAAACGCTTGCTTCTTATGCGTTTTTCGTGTATTTTCATTCCATACCAAGATACGGAATGAATATTCTGTAATTGATCTAAACGACATAGGTTGCCACGAATTTCGAAACTGTCACTGTCAGCAGACAAATTTTAGTGCAAGTCAAAATATGAGTGCAAAATCGGATGAATCAGATATGGAACTGGATAATACTCCATCTGAAATTACAAATATTGCCAATGGTATTTTTGAAAATTAGCAATGGCTGTGTACACGTTTAGTAGGTATAGAAAAGTGATTTTGTATTACGTGTAAAAAATATCTTTATTGATATCATAGCAGAGCGCTTTCGGCTTTCACCATCCTCAGTAGTATTTTTGGTCGTGGAGGAAATATAGTCTGCTACTCGGTTAGAATGAAAATTCGATACTCGGATCAAATTTTCATTCCAACCTCGTTACAGAATCTACTAGTATGTTTCATAGTATTAAATTAAATCTGGCTTAATTTTTAATTACAGTTTTTACTACCTATCTAAATAATATTTTAATCATTGCAGTAACATTTGTGTCTCTTCCCCCAACATTAAAAGAGGCCAGTTTACACAATATTTAGAACTAATTTTGATTCCTAATAAATATTCATCATTCAAACTATAATTTTAACATTTTTTACAGTAACATCTACTTGATTATCAGCCAGAAGTTTTAGGCACTTAAGTTTAGTTGATAGAAAGTTGCGTGTCGCAAAAAGGATAAAATGTTTTGTTCAAATATAAATAATTTTTTAGCGTAATTTTGTTTCGTCACATTTAAAAAAGGGTTTACACATTTAGAAATTAGGGGTTCTAATCCAGAATTAATTTATTTAAATATCACATAGGTACCCATTTTAGCTAAAATTCTTGTAACTAGACAGCATTAGACAGAAAACCTGAATAAATATATTTTGTCAAAACTACTAACCAAATGCAATATCGTTTTTTTTTTATTTTTAGGTCATATGGAGTTGAAAAGTTTACCTGACCAACCAGAACAGATTTTTAATGTAGACCATCCTTTTTTTTATGTTATTAAGTTCAATTCTACCGTCTTGTTCGTTGGTAGAAAAATTAATTAATATAATGATTTAAAATTCTCGTCGCCGCTTACTTTATCATAGATAAGCTCAACAACTAGGATTGGACTTTTTTTACTTTCATGAAAATAAATAGTATTGTTTAATTATTTATCCTGCTAACTGGCTAAAAAACTATAAGAAAGATTAGTGATACGTGAATATACCAATTTATTTACATTAATTTGAGGAAAATTGATATTTTTAGAGCGAGAATTGAAAAATTTGCCAAATCTCGAGAAAACATAGTTTTCGAATGGATTGCCAAGAAATTTCTTTGTCTCAAGACAGGCTTTCATATTTGATTTAATTACCGGTGTCAAAATTAGCTTAAAATGGGTGTTTTCGGCTACAGATTGTGAAGTTGTTTTAAAGTTTTAAAGTTATAAATTGAACGTTATAGATCATTTGGAACTTTTACAATTTAATTGGACCAAAATTAAAGCCTAATATGCCCGATTAATTGTAGAATTTTCAATTTTTAAAATATTTTTCAATTTCTGTGAAGGTCTTATTTTAACAGAATTGTGATTTTTCGAAAATAACGCCTTGGATTCATTAAGCGTCATCATGGATATTAAAAATATAGTGTCAAAAAATGCACAGTGCTCCGCAGACTCTTGTCATGTACGGGGCCGTGCTTTTTCGCTTTTTCGTGTTACTTGGTGGTTTTAGTCGGGTGATGCAATTGAATGAATTCTTGTCCGGCTTTATTTATTTTGCTTGTAAAAGTTTTGTCGCGGAAAATTGTATGCTTGCTTTAAAAGTATTTTTCATTAAGTTAGGAATTTAAAGTAAGTGTTAGGTTACGTGTTATTATTCTTTATTATTGGTATAATGTTTTTTGGCGCATTAAAAAAAAATAAGGTGAGTTTAGTACATTTAAATTTATTAAATATTTTTCATTTTTGTTGGGCTACTACAGTAATAAAAATATTTTTTATATCTTTTGTTTTCTTTTCGTCGCGGCGAGTTTTAGCGGGAATAATAAATGTAAAAGAGAAAATAAGCTACGAAGAAATAAAGAAGCAAGTTGAACCAGCAGTGAATTTATAATAGCAACGCTTCGGTTGGGAATTTGCCTAGCGTCTCAGACTCTAGGGCTGGCAGTGGAGGGCTGTATTGCGTATTGGTATTAAATATCTACTTCTTTCATATCACTTGTTTCTTATTTAAATTCCATATTTATCTAGTTGATTGAAGTATAGTGGCAAGTTAAGTAGGAAGAAATAATACTCAAAGTCAACCTTCACTAAGATATATTTTATAAGAAAAAATTTACTTAGTTCTACATGTTTCGAACGTAGAAACGTTCATCTTCAGGAGACGTATATTTATATTAAGGGAAATTGTGAGTGACACCCTCATAGAGACTTTGAGGAAGTTAAATACTTGAAGAGAATAATGCTTACATCGAAGTAGCGGAGAAAATGGTTCTGAAGATAAATTTGGAAGTTTAAATAGTATATCAAAGTGCAAAATAAGAAACGGTATGTGTGAATGACCTAGAGAAGTAGCTGAAACTTAAGTGGTGGAGTATATTGTTGAGAAGTTGTGGTAGAACGAAAAGTAAAAATTATGAGTGTTGGTAAGATAGATGTACCATTGTTGTCGTAACAGTAAAAACTGTGGTGTTCGAAGACATATTAAAGTATGACCACTTTAAGTGACATGGGCAGTTTACAATATGGTAATCGTTAGAAGAATCTTAAGAAAACATTTTATTTAAGTGAAGGTTTTTTGTTTTTAAAGTGGACTTTAGTTTTAGTTTTTAAAAGGAATTGTAACTCTTAATTAAGGTAGTCTTGAAGGATGGTATTCAGTCAAGAATAAGTGTAGGCAAATATCATGTTTTTTCTTTTCTCTAGCATAACGATTAAATCTCAGAGAAATTATTAAATTTGTATTCTGAATGCCATCCTTCCAGACTATCTTAATTAAGAGTTAAAATTCCTTCTAAAAAACTAAATTCCACTTTAAAAACAAAAAACCTTCACTTAAATAAAATGTTTTCTTAAGATTCTTCTAACGATTACCATATTGTAAACTGCCCATGTCACTTAAGATGGTCATATCCTAAGATGTCTTCGAACACCACAGTTCCTACTGTTACGACAACAATGGTACATCTATCTTACTAACACTCATAATTTTTACTTTTCGTTCTACCACAACTTCTCAACAATATACTCCACCACTTAAGTTACAGCTACTTCTCTAGGTCATTCACACATAACGTTTCTTATTTTTCACTCTGATATACTATTTAAACTCCCAAATTTATCTTCAGAACCTGTTAGTACCATTTTCTCCGCTACTTCGATGTAAGCATTATTCTCTTCAAGTATTTAACTTCCTCAGAGGCTCTATGAGGGTGTCACTCACAATTTCCTTTAATATAAATATACGTCTCCTGAAGATGAACGTTTCTACGTTCGAAACATGTAGAACTAAGTAAAATTATTTCTTATGAAATATATCTTAGTGATTAAGGTTGGCTTTGAGTATTATTTCTTCCTACTTTATTGCTTTTGTTTAACCCGTTTAGTTTTATCTAAATAAATAATTATTTATTGTTAATAAATTTACAAAAATGGTAGGCAAATAAATATTTTTAATAGTAATAAATTCAAACAAGGCAAATTATTTGTACAAAAAAGCTTTGCTTAAAATAAAAAATATTTAATTGCAATAAATATTTATTTGGATATTTTTCCATTTATTTTTTCAGTATAATTTCGAAAATGTAACTTACGGTTTATTTATTCCTTAGTTTATTATATAAAATATTATTTATGCTTTACTAATTTACCTTTAAGAATATCCTGAATTTCCTCAAGACTTTTTCCAGACGTTTCCGGCAAAAAAGTATAAACAAAAATAAATGCCATAACACAAAATGTAGCAAATAGACCAAAACTGCCCGATTTCCCAATAATATCTGTCGCGGTGGCAAAATGTTTCGTCAAAATAAAACTAAAAATCGCGCTAGTAGCAGTAGTGACTGTAGTTGCGACTGCTTTAACGTTTGCGGGAAATATTTCTCCCATAAAGGCCCAACCTACTGGACCTAAACCGAAACAATAAGTCATTATAAAAACGATTAAGCATCCAATTGGCACCCAAGAAAATGAGGATACGTCGCACATATAATCATCTTTTAGGAAAAAGAAAAATGACAAGGTTCCTTGTGAAATGGCCATCCCAGCTGCCGAAAACATTAACAAAAATTTATTCCCCTTGCTGTCAATTAAAATTGAAGCACTTGCACTTGAAATAACTTGAACTATTCCCACAATTATCGTGCAGATCTCGGGAGCTAACGCTACGCCGGCATCTTGAAAAATATTTTGCGCGAAGAAAATAACTACATTAATACCGGAGAGTTGTTGAAAAATTAACAAACCGTTGGCCAAAACGAACCCTTTTGTTAAACCTTTCGACTTAAAGATATCAAGAAAGGTACCCTTTGTGGCTAGAGCATTAGTAACCGAGGTTTTTATAAGGTCAAGTTCTTTTCGTACCACATTTGGTGATACACCAAATCTGAATTTTAATAAAGATACTTCAGCTTCTAGTTCTCTATTTGCTTGTAGTAAATAATAAGGGCTCTCGGGAATAAACATAAAAAATGCGATGAAAAATGTCACAGGAAAAATTATGCAAATTATGTTAAACATTTTCACCGTCAAATAAGGTCCTAGAATGTATGAAAATAAAAGTCCTAATGTATAATAGAGTTGCAAAAGAGTCCCCAATGTACCCCTTATTTCATCTTCGGCAATTTCGGCTATGTACATAGGTAATATTGTAAACGTTAACCCCACAGAAATACCGCACATAAATCTTGATACAAAAAGATAGTAAACATTGGTAGCGAAAATGTTCAGCAGCAGGCCGATAATTAGCGGAATGTTTCCAAGGAGCAGTGTTTTTTTTCTTCCGATTCTGTCTGATGCCAAACCAGCAATACATGGACCTGAAATATAATATAATACTAGATATAAAATTAGTCGTTAGTCAGTAAAATGTTCTTGAAAACTTTTTTTTGAAAGGTGCAACATTGGATCGGCAACTCAGCACTCACCTATGACGCCTCCAAGAGGTGAAAGTGATCCAATCCATCCTATATGGTGTTTACTTATAACTTGTCCCAAGGGATTGTCCTCTAGCTTTTGTAGTTTTGGAATAATCGGGGATGTCCAGCCATAAACAATACCACCGGAAAATGTTGCCAAGTTACCTAAAATACAAAAATTGATCAATTGAAATTTGATCTTTTCTAATAAGTATTGATACCACGAATTCTTTGGTTCATTCAATTATTTTTATGTCTGGAGGTATCAGGAGAGTCAAATCATTAACAGAAGAAAAGTTGATTCCTGTTCGCTGTCAAAATAGGCATCACCATTCTTTTTTAATTATTGATACTTAGTTATCGTCTGCACAACAGTATCTGTAGTGTTTATTTATATTTAGTCAAAATGCGACTGGTGATTAAACTTAAAACATCACATCAAGGGTCCATAAGGACTCCTCTTCTGCAAAAACGGGCCGCAAATAGTCCAGCTGAAAGCTCTTGACGTCTTTTGGGAGGAAGCAGGAGTTGCCAAGGACAGTACAATAGTAATAATAATATAAGCAGTTACCTAATAGTGGTGGGCCGATTGGATCTTAAGAAATACTCGCCCGACTCTCAAAATAAAAAATGCAGTTTAGATAGATTCAATTGACTGTCGATCATCGTCACACCGTCGCCGTCGCGTCGTCTCATTTGGTAAACGCGGCGATCGGCTTTCGGTTTAGTTGACAATAATTTAAATTTGACGTGATTGTCTGACTTGAGATGTGGACCTGACCCACTGACCTATACTAGGGATTTGCAACGGTTAAAATGAGAATTGGCAAATTTATGGCCTCGCGCATGTAAACAAAGCAAATACTGCTAGGCATGCACGGCAAAATGATCAGCTAACAAATGTGTAGAGGTGGAAAACTATCAATAGTAAATACAATATCGATAGTAAAATTAAAAAACAATTGATATTATCGTTAGTAACCATCGATAGTTCTATTAGATGGTGTAAAGATAGGAAAAAACTTACATCTGCTGATTAAAGAACTTCTATGATAATCTAAAGTTAGTTCTATAAAAAAAACCTGTCTTCACCCAAAACATTTTTTAAAACAGGATAATTGACTATCGATAGTATGATAATGACCATCAATAATTCGATAGCGTTATTTTAAATAAAAATATCGTTAATATCAACAATCGCTATCGATAGTTTTTCACCTCTACAACCGTGGTTATTCTTAGCTGATTGTCATAATCGAATGTTAAGAAAAAAAAGATGATGGTTCCAGGAAACCAAAAACATTGTAACTTAAGTATAACCAGTAGCCATATTTATACTATCATATTATATATGTTACCGGCCAACCCCGATTTCAGGATAAACTAGTTTGGCCTAGGCCCAACTAGTTTATCCTAAAAGTTGTTCGTGTCTGGTCGGGTTTGTGTAGGTTTGTTAGAATACGAACAAACCCGAACAGGCCTAGGCAAATCTAGTTTATCCTGAAATCGGGTTTGGCCGGTAACATATACACTAATAACTTTACAAGCTCAATACTTTTATACCGGGTGTCCTTTAGGTGTGCCGGTAGTAGATATTTGTTTAGATAGGGAAACCGCCAGAAAAATATGCTCAGGGAGGGGGGGAGGAGCTCAATAGGCGTAAGTAGGACATTTTTTTTCTGGAGAAAGGAACAGTCGGGTATACATGTATTTCATGATATTGTACCTAGTGAAGAAGGCGGAAAAACGCCGCAGGCGAAAGATTTTCCGGGCCACGCCCAAAGTTCGTTTAAAATTCACCTAACTACTATCAAATTTCGAAAATTAAATTATTACCTCTCCCCTCTGCAGCCCCCCCCCCCCCTTCCTAAATACGCCACTGAAAACCTCTAAACATGGATACTAATTAAGAACAAAATTATAATTTATAATATACTGTATGTTTAAAGGTTGGAGACAATGACGTTTCTTGAGCGGCAGTAGAATTTGGACTTGCATTGTCTTTATTTGTTAAGAATCACTATGTTTCAACTGGTAAGCATATCCAGTCGTCTTCAGGTGATTACTTATCATCTCCAGTCACCTGAAGATGACTGGAGATGCTTACCAGTTGAAGCGTAGTGATTCTAAATAAATAAAGACAATGCAAGTCCAAAACTCTACTACCGTTTATATAATATACATTATATAATTCTTGTTTTATTTGTATATTATTATATGAGGAGCAACTGTGCAAAACGCATTAAATCCATTTTTTATCATTTTCAAGGTAAATATAAAAATGTAGTGCTTTTTAGTCAATCTATCATTAGAACAACCCAGTTTGATCAAAGCGCGATAAATCAATTAGAAATTGCCATATTAAAAACACTCAGCTAAGCATATGGATTAATTCCAATGCACTTTTAAGCAAAGTGCAATAAATCCAATTCACATTTAAGCAAAGTAAAATAAATCCAAAAAAAGAATATTCACTTCTGTTTAAAGCGTTTGAATTCTTTTATTTCAATAATCTTATATATAATTAATAATTATTTCACTGAAGTTTTAAATTTTATTGGCCTTATAAAATAATGTAAACTTAATTAATTCAAGCAAAACTCAATAAATCCAAACAAGAAGTAAGCAAAAAGGAATAAATCCATACTAACCTAGCAAAATGGCATAAATCCACATTCTGGTTAAACAAAATGCAGTAAATCCACTAAAAATTATACCATATTGTCTCGAAAATTTAGATTAAAAAAGGAAATATTCCTTTTTAATCCTATTACATAAATCATTCTGCGCCACATGAAAATCGTAGTTTTTCTTCTAACTTATTTTGCTAGTTTTTTAAATTTTATTCAAAACAACATATTATGGATTTAATGCGTTTTGCACAGTTGCTTCTCATATAATAGTCATTGAGTTTGGAATCAAATAAACATAGTATGATTAGGATTGCTAGGAAGAAGCCATAAAGTATATTAAAGTAAGTATTTTTTTTAATACTTATAGCTAAATTATTATTATAAATAAATATAAAAGCAATTTTGCACGTTGAATAAGATTTTGTTACAAACAAACAAGTAGAATTATTAAATAATGAAATTGATATCTTGTTAAAATGGCCAACTTCAATTAGAATATAGCATACCTATATAATATGGATACCTAACAATAAATAGTAAAATTAACTATAAGCAATTAATAGATTTCTTGACAAAACGGTGAAGGCTTAATTCAATTTTTACAACCAAGCGCGTAGAATTAATAAACCTGTAAACCCGATAAGTTTTTTATTCTTGTAAGCCAGTGGCGGCTCGTAAGGTAAAGTAGGTAAAGGGGCCCTTAAAAAAAATAATAAAACCAGGAAGAACGTTTTTCGACAATATTAAAAATTAATATACCAATACAGCTACCATTTTAGCCCTTAAAAAATAATAGGGCCACGGTTAACTCCGATTTATAATAATACACTCGTGCATTTTGGCGCGCCCAAGCCGACCGTCTCCGTAAGCTCAGAGCAGCAAGTGAAGACAACATAGTCAAGTGGCTTTGATTTTCACTGTTGCCATGGTTACGTGACGTGAGTCACGCAAAGAACATGTAACAATTTGCATTATGATAAAAAGCAATTTAAAAATAGATCAGAGTCGTATGCAACATTGGTTTAGCATTGGTTCGCCTAACCTTAAGGTATTTATTTTGAGGCTTCGCGAAACTTACGGTTATAGATATCGTGTTTACGTGATTTACTGTGTGATTAAAAAGTTTTGTTTTTATTTTTCAGTTAATTCAGTAGTGTACGTACGTACCTACTTAGTTTTGTGTTTTAAAAATGAACCCAATTAATGACATAGTATGTAACTTGTTGGAAACTCCATTCAGTCGTTGGAAAGATGAGGATTATGCCTCCCGCGCACTAGCAACTTTGTCGAAGCAACTGTTTAATAACATAAATGGAACATACATAACTAAATGTAATCTCGCGCACGGGCGATTTTTAAATCGAAGCAACTAAAAAATTGCAACACGTCCTATTTTGACGGCGATGAAACTGTTGCCGGTGATTATCAGCCACGCTTCATTAAACCTGTCGCCGCGCACCCGGCGATTATTTAGTTGCTTTGGTAACTATTTTTACATGGTAAACTGTTACGGTTTCTTTCTTTACTGTGATGGTACAGCCAGACAAAATGTAGTATTTGGATATGAAATACGATGTCCCAGTATTTTTAATAAGTTGTCAAAACTATCTATATACTCATTCGAAAATAATTAAAAAATTTGTTTGGATGCTCTCTCAAGCCATCAAACAACTTATAAAATTGTCCATTTAAAGGTATTTGGCTTAGTATTGGATGAACCCAAAATAACTTTATTATTTGCTTTCTTTTTCTAGCTAAACTGAGAGCACAAACACATGCAATTTCTACAAAATCCATGGTTGAATTGACCTTTATAAGCAACTATTATCTAGATGCGCGCTGCCGGAGATAACGGGCAACTTTTTAGGTGACTAAACTATTTAGTTGCTTATAACAAAAGTTGCTAGTGCACGGGAGGCATAAGAGAGACGTTTTATTACACGGCTTTTTAGTCAATGTTTATTTAAGTATCTACCCGCACTATACCTAGCTCTTCACCATTTTTAAGACCGCGAGCCGCCACTGTTGTAAGCCAAATTTAAGTTCTGATAATTTTTTTAATAACAACAATCGTACCTCTGTGCTCTTCTTACATATACAGGGTGTTATAGAATGTGTCATTTCCATAACACCGTGTACGTAGAGCCAAAACTTCAAAACAAATATTATTTAAAGACGAAGATTTTCCTTTTCATTTCGCCAGATCCATCTCTAGACGCGTTTCGTCATATCATGACTCATCAGTAGAGCTAGGATCCGACGAAAAGAAAAGGAATCTCGAAGCTACTTAAGGCAGCACTTGGTGGGACACACCAGTAAGATGTGGCACGGAGCGCCATCTGTGTCGTTGTTAGACACTCTCAATATTATTTAGAATTATTTATACAGTGCAACAATGCCATCTTTAATATACGTTTAGTACCTATGAGAATTTTTGGAAAAATATTGGTTTTCGATTGGTTATTTAAGTTACGCCCCTTAGCGGAAAACCTGGAAACTTTGAAATAATTTCCTGAGGTTTCTCTTGGTCACTTATTAATACGCTAAACTGTTTCCAAGATACAGTTGGCGGGCGGCAATTTTTAGTTCTACATAAGACCAACACTGTCTATAATTTAAAATTAGCTAATACTAGTAAAAAAACAAGAAAAAAAAATTATTAAAATTTGTATACCAATTTGCATACGCAGGTAGATATAATCTTCTTATCATTTCTGAACTGCTTTCGTATAATTCATAATTAAAATAATTTAAAAACAAAATGTAGTTGCATGATATAGGCATTCTATAATTTTTAATTATTTCTAAATGTTCGCCTTTTAAATAGAAAATCACGACTTCCAATGTAATTACAGATTTTTTTAAAATCAAGAATAAAGTTTAATGGAAATTAAAAAAAGAGAAGTTTTCTATTTTCCGGAAACTTTTCCAACTGTGTCATATAAATAAGAATAAACCTGTGCATGTAGCGATGTATAGAAACGTCCTGCTAGTCCTGGTATGTAGATTATCGTTCGTTTCCGGTTGATTACAGTCGGAAATTCTAACATTCAACTCCCTGAGAACCTTAGCCTGCTCTTCTGAACTTGCGACAACATCATATTTATATTGTTTTTCACTACTTTCCATGTTTTTTGTACCTATTGTTATCAAGGCTCCCCGACCTTTACTAAAGACAAATTAATTCATCTTGAAAACGTTATTGCACACGAAATTCTATAATCATTACTGCTATCCAGTGACGTGCGTCTGTACAATAAAATTAACTAAAATTTAGTAAACACACATAATATTATTATGTTTTCAATGTTCTGGTTCACAGCATTTTGTTGGTATTGCTGGTGTTATTTACAGTACAGAGATGAAATTCATCTAACCTGTACTGTTTAGAAACTTCCGTACTATATGGTAAGTTTGGAGGATGACACTGTTCCCGGGGGTTCGCCATAGACCCTCGGTACTTTTCTTGCTCATCTCTCAGGGTCGTTCTTACCATTCTCCGCGTCGTCATTTGGCGATTTATCGTATACAAGCTACAAGTAGGCACTGGATCGTAGATTTCCGCATCGTTATCTTCGGTTTCGACGGGACGGCCAATAGTACTTACTATCTTTCTAATTCGGACCCGCCGCATGCGGGCCCGATCTTCCAGAGTCAAAGGAGGGGGCCTACCCTCTATATCCACCCCGATTTCCTTCAAAACCCCTTGACTAATGCAGGCGGGACATTCATTCAAGTCCCGTCCTGACATACTGCATAAAATCCCTGACTTCACCCTTTTATCCCTATCCTCCTCATTCGCCCCCAGGAGATCGGCCCGGTCTGGATCCTGATGATGTCTATAGGAAATTGTCTCCTGAGTCCGGATCTGACCTCCGTTTGTCTCTGAAGGGCCGGCCGGCCGCGCCACAGGCGAATGAGTGGGACAAGAACTCATAACATTCCCCTGAATAATATTCCCTTGATTCCCCTGACTATTACAACTTTCCCTGAAACTCTTAACCCCTTCTTTAGTAAAATAAACCTTATTCCCTTCTGAATCCCGCAATGGGAGAGGGGCGGCCCGCAACCGTTCCTCCTGGCGACGACGCTGAAGGCGCCGTCGCATACTCTTACTCACGAAACCCATTGACTTCTTTAATTCTGACATTACACCTATATCCGCACCTTCTCCTTTGTCGGCAGAACTTCGCGGCCCAGGGCCGCTGGTTTCGCCGACAAAGCGGACTCCCCCCCCATACCGGGTAACTACCCATAATAAAATCAAACAACGGAAAATAAAACGAATAAAAATTCAAGAACAAATGGATTTATTAATCCAAAGAATAAAACAACAAAATCTGGACGTATTATCGTCAACGAAGATTAACAACTACTTTACAACTTTTTGGAGCTAACGGCTCTGACCAAACATCACAAGGATTAATAATTATTAATTATTACAAATAATTTAGAGAGAATAACTTTAATTCCCGTGACTCTACATCAGGTTTATCCAACCCCCGTACACATTAAACTGTCGCCCTTTTACCGGCGTCCCCCACAAAATTACTTCCGAATTAAAACCGTTTCCCTGAGATCCCCCCTCCTATAAAACAGTAATTCCCCTTACAATTCTCCTTAGACCTCCCCGGCCTACAAACCCTCAACTCCCCGAGTTGACAAGACTTTACACTATTAAAGCCCCTGAAAAAACTTCAAAAAACTACTGATACCTTAACAGCAAGAGATCCCGAAAACCCACATATAAATAACAATTTTCTTTGCACCAGTTTAATGTGTCTATCGCGCGTTAAATACGGATGAAACCTGACCCAAAAAATGAAATCAAAATTATTAACTCGGCACGGCCAGATGGTTAGCCTGCATCCGAGGGGAGTCAAATTTTGCATTTTAACTTCCCTGATTTTATTCAAAATTATCGTACAACGACGGTAATTTATTATCTGATTCCGCAACAACACTTTTCTGAATTTGTTAGTATAAACAACCTGATAGGCCCAGTTTTTCCAAGTTGGGTTTGAAATTTTTCGTCATAGCTCCCTCCACCGATATTATGATCGGAATGATGTCTATTTTGTCTAGCTTCCATATGTTTTTTAACTCTATCGCCAAATTGGAGTACCTACTTGGTATTCTTCTCCAATTCGGTTTTAGAGAGGTTGTGTGTTAGTGGGCAACCTATATCTATTATGAAAGCTTTCTTAGTCGTCTTTTCGATAAGAGGAATATCCGGACGGTTGTGATCTACTATTCTATCCGTTATTATTGGCTTGTCCCAGTATAAGAGATACTCAGGGGATTCAAGGACTGGCTCGGGTGAGTATTGGTAGTATGATGGGAGGTTTTCCCTTAGACCTAGTTTATGGGCCAGTTCTTTGTGGATGATCTTTGCCACCTGATTATGTCTCCCCAGGTAAGCGTTGGGGGGCCATAGCACCACAACTCGCTGTAATGTTCTATCGTTTCTCCGGGGCAATTAAATTTTCTGCACACATCGTCTGCATTTCTTTTCAAGATGACCTTCCCATAGTTTCGATTTCGAAAGACACTGTCTTGGATAAAGATTATAAAACCTTCTGTTTCAGCATAAAGCTGCCTTTTTTCTAACCAATTCAGTGACATTTCTCTATCTATGAGTGCAGTAGGGTATTTGCCGTGTAGACTGTAGAGCTTTCTCTTGCCAAGTTATAAGATATTGACTCGGTGGTGTACAAACTGTTAATATCGGTCTTATACTCAAAAATATAATATATTTTTGGGTTTACCAAAGGTAGGTATATATACCTACTGCATAAATAACAATTTGGTAGCTGATGAGCAAAAATGTTGTATGAGAAACGCTTTTGGTTGCAAGGAACAGCTCACAATCGATGCCGTTATTATAAAACAGGCAGGCGAAATCTCAGCATGTGCTATATCTATTATTTTAAAGCATTTAATTTTGGTCCTTATGACTGGCTAAATATTGCAAATCTATAAAATAGGTAGGTACATCCTTTAATACGCAACATGCCAGGCACCCTAATGGAGCAATGGAATACTAACTTCCATGTTGTACAAGAGAAGCTAGGAAATATAAATATATTAAAAGATACATTTTAAGGCGACTCGTTAAGCCCCTCTGGTTCATTTTGGTTATGAACCCACTGTCCTCACTACTAAAATCAACAACCTATGGCTATTGTCCCAACTTCTAATTATAAATAACTTTAACATTACCCAAACCTTTATTATTAATAAAAAGTTAACAGTTGTCAGTTATTTTTTAAAAGTTAACTGTAATGTTTTTACTTCTAGCGAGTCGCCACTGTGTTACTGCCAAGTACCACTTTTTAATTCGTTTTTTTTAAATTAAATACCTGATTCTCTCAAGTGTTTTTTGTTAATTTTGTTTATATTGAAATACATTCGATTAAAATTAATTTTTTTTATAGCTGATGTTAAAATATTGTTATAGCAACTCTTTTGAGTAGATAAAGTATCACTTTTACAGAAAGGGTAGATAAAATGTTTTAACTTTTTTTATTAATTTAAATTTACAAATTCATACACATTAATTCGAAGGATTAACAACAAGTGTAATTTTACAATTAACATTATTAGAAACATCTATTTTTGGAACACCACAACTTATACTCGTTTATACGCTTCAGCATCGAAATACGACCATAATGACGATGGCTTCGCTTTCTTCGACTTTTCAGAAAAATACGCCATAAGCACTTTTTCACTCACGCCATTGATATTCTTGATGCTTTTCCACTTTTTAAAGGACTGGTATTCCTTCTCATACATCATCCTAGATTTTTGGGACAATAATGAACTTTCTGCTTGCAACGCTGCATCTTCTACATCTGATGGCAGGTTTTCTTCTTCTTGTGTTAATTCTTTTCCGTAATTTTCGTATTCACTTCGTACACAAAACTCAAAAATACTGAACACTGCACAAAAACCAGAATGTAAAATTTGTTTGACATTTCTTGGCAGAGTAATTCATTAACGAAGCAACTCAGTTGCGATTTTTGTGCCAAAATTTACAATTTATTTTGAAATTTTATTTTTCACTTGAATTTCAAGTCTTGCTATAGAAAAAAATGTATTTATTGCACACGACGATAAATCGCAATATGTTCTCGAGCGTAATTAGCGTCTCGACGCTAAAAAACACTCTCAAAGATAAAGTACAATTTTATCGTCTTGTACAATAAATAACTATTAATTGATATGAATTGATTTAATATTATTTTAGTTAGATGGTTAACCTATTATGCAAAATTCCAAAAATGTAATAAAAAAAACCATATCCTATTTGAAATAACAAAGTTAGGAGCTATTTCCGGTGCAACCGGAAGATATTTTAGAGCCAACTAGATCCATATTATTTTTGTTATCTCAGTGCTAAAGATTATGTACAAAATAGGATGGAATTATATTTAACGGTTTACAAAAATACACGCAGGGTGCTACAAATTCGTACAAGGGGATCTCGAAAACGGTTAGAGATACGAAGATGGTTAAATTGAAGCAAAGTTGCGTATTTTGGGGCCTAATAATTTGATAAAAGAAAATTGTAAATATTCCGAATGCTTTCGGAGATATCCGAAAAACCCCGAAATTTCTATTTTTTGTTTTTAATTTTATGCGACTTCATTTTCAACTTGGGAAAAAACGAAAAACACTTTTTCTCAGCCGTCTTTTAGGTTTTACAAGATGGCGTTATTAGTTTTCAAATTCAACATTTTGTTCTTTAAATAGGTACCAACTTCAAGTCAATTTTTTTAAATACGGACCCGGAATTTTAAATACAGTTTTAGGGACTTCTTAGCTTTACAAATTTAATACAACTTAAAGTTTTTGAAATTTTAACGTTTTGTCATTTAATAACACATTTTTTCAAGTTATCTTTTTATGTCATTACGGTCCTGGACATTTGGAGCCAAACCAAAAAAAAAGATTTCTGATTTGAGAAATCCGTCCATTTTTACCTCAAAATGCCTGATATTTGATATTTTGTAACAGAAAAGACCAATAGTCTCGGCCTCCAATATTTTTCTGTCTGTTCATTTTTGTTATATGTTTCGCCAGATACTCGCATTATCAGACCGTATAAACAGTAAAAAAAATTGAAATTGTGTTTAAAACAAACTTAAGCGCATTACAGTAACATGACTAGACTAACACTCCAGTTACATTTTCTTTATTCGGGAGCATTAATTTTTTTCTGTATTAGTATTTCGGTCTAGGTCTAAGGCAAAAACCCTAAGACTTTCTATTAATAAAATAAATAATATACTAATAAAAAATAGAATTACTTCTTATGCCTTAGAAACTTACTTACTTCCTAAAGTATTGTTACGGTAACTCTTATTGAAATAAAACGGCCTAAACGCCATAACTTCCTGTAATGTAATTTTAATATTTCAATTATCCTAAAAATAATTGTCAGGGCCGTAATAGTAAAGAAAGAATAATTTGAAATACTAATGATGTGATATTTGATGACAAAACGTTAAAATTTTAATAATTTTTAAATTGTATTAAATTTCCAAAGCATAGAAGTCTTTAAACATGTTTTTAAAATTCCAGGTCCGTGTTTAAAAAAATTGACTTAAGGTTGGTATCTAAAGAACGAAACGTCGAATTTGAAATCTAATAACGCCATCTTGTAGAACATAAAGAACGGCTATGAGAAAGTGTTTTTTGTATTTTCCAAAATAAAAAATGAAAGCGCAAAAAACTCAAAACCAAAACTTTCGGTTTTTTTCGGATATCTCCGAAGGTATTTGGAATGTTTAGAATTTGAACCTTTTATTTTACTAGAAACAAGATAGATAGTAAGGTCAGTATTATTAGATTTCCACTAATTTGAAAATCCAGTTATTTTGTAAATTACACTGGTCAACAAAATTTAAGATTTTTTTTGTCCCACGAGCTGAAGTGGGTGTACTTGGTAGTACTTTTTAAACATATTTCATATATGTTTTCAGAATTTTTCCATCACGCAGGGTTTTAAAGTGACAAAGCAATGAATTTTTGTGAACGTATATATTATAATATGGGTATAAGTTATGAAAAAATAAAGTACAAAGTGATATATTTACTTAGAAAATGTGGTTATATATGACTTTCGACTGTACTTTGCATCAGAAACATCTCTCTTCAGCGTCCAGCAATAGTCTGCCAACATAGCGGGGCTCCATTTGCCTTGGCATCTCTTCTCCATGTCCAGAATGTCCTGGTGAAATCACTCGCCATGTTCGTCACTTACTGCTCCAAGGTTTTTCGGAAAAAAGTCCAAGTGTGAATGAAGAAAGTGTATTTTTAGACTCATGTTGCAACCCATGGCTTTATATGAGACCAATAAATTGTTAACATTCTCTACGTAATTTTCGGATTTACGATTTCCCAAGACGCCGTTGCAAATGTCCTTGAAAGAAAACCATGCTGCTTTTTCGGACAAGGTCGTTAAGTTCTTCTTGACTTAGAAGATGCGGCGCACAAGAAGACGAATCTGGTGTAAATGTTGGATCCAGATCAATATTTTCGGCTGAAAAACTTTCGTTGTTTACTTCGTCATCGGCAGTTTCATCGTCGCTCGGTGTCATATTTTGTGGGGGGTCAGGCACAGGTAATTCCGGACTGTGCGGCACTGGTCTCAGTGCAGATGGAATATGAGGATATTTAACAGTATGTTTGGATTTAGAAGTTATACCACTGATATTTGTAAGACAAAAATAGCAATCGGTAATAGGGTCTGATGGTTCCCTCCAAATCATGGGAATAGCAAAAGGCATATGTCGTTTACCTTTTGCCCACGCTGTAAGAAGTCTGACACACGTAACACAGCAAATATGGGGAGCCCAGCTTTTGTCTTGATCGCCGACTTTACACTTGAAATACTGTTCATAGCATTTATTAACGAGAGGCGTGAAAGACCGTTTTGAGATTTAAATGTCAATTCACCGCAGATGTAGCAAAAAGAGTTCGGGTGGTTTACACCATTTCTTGGCATTTTTACAGGTGAGTTACACTACAATAGCTTAAAATGCACCACAGCACATTCTTCAAAACGTTAAAAAAGTCTGCGTATATGTTCATTCACCGAGCTCTAGCCGATAACTAAAACAACAATAAATGTTATGTAGGACTCGGAACTGCTTGCAGGTCTCAACAAGCCAAGACATGTTCCGCGTGACACACAGAGCAGACTTTGTTATTTCTAGTCACAACAAGTTATTGTTACAATACACAAATAATAAAATAGCAATTCCTGACACAAGTTTTTTGTTTTGTTATATTATTGTTATAGTACAGACCTATGCGTGCATTTTATAGGTAAATAATCACATATACTGGAACATAAAAACTAAGGGTGATGGAGAAATTCTGAAAACATGATTGATTTCAGCATGCAAAATTATATTGAAATCAGACATTTTTGCGCTTGGGACAAAAATCTTGTTAACCAGTGTTATCACACTATTATAGCATGGCCAAACAAAACAGAAATAGTTATTTATACTACAATACAAGGGATGTAAGTAACATTTACTAGTCGAGAACGATTTTGCGCCCGAGCAATAACGAGGGCTGGCAATAAAGTTAAACTAGTAAATATACTTTACATCCCGTGAAGTATATACCATTTTTTCTCCTCCCCGCAGAATTTATTTATGGATTTGTATTAATTTAATTCGATACATTTCGCATGAAATTATGGATAGCTTTGACCGGTTTCTATAGCATCATAATCATTGTTATTTTATCAACAACGTAGACAGTTTATTATCAAAAATTGGGAGAAATTGAAATTGTTGATTTGTATAACAGCCAAATGAATATAGAAGAATCAGCAAAAATCGAGGAAGAGATATGAAACAACGTATCAATAATTCAAGAAATGTTGCCAAACGAAGACTGCTACTGCAGTTTCAGAAACCGTAAGTCCACCCTTTTCATAGGGGAAAACATAGATATTTCTAAGTATCCTAAACGTCAAGCATTTTTAAAAAGAAAAGATTTCGGATATAAACCCAAAAAATCTAATGTCTTTGACAGGGAAGATGTAATCAAATTCCTGTTTGATGCCAACGATGCTATTTATTTAATGATGAAGGTTGAAATGATAATGGAAATTGCTGAAGCGTGCCGTTCTAGTGAACTGTGCAATGAAAATGGACAATATTGAATTAAGGCATGAAGTCATATTTGTACTATTCCTGATTCCAAAAATGGAATGGCACGTAAATTTATGGTGACTTAAAGTGACGATGAGAAGGTTTGTTATTTCAAAATAGTTCGAAATTACATTGATATAAGCAGGGCCGGACCGTGACCTTTTGGGGGCCCTGGGCTAACGATATCTGGGGGGCCCACGAAATTATATAAATTAGGCATTTTCCTAAAAAAATGTTTTATGCGGGAAAATTTAACATTCGAAACTTAAATTTTTTATTTTAAACGAAAAGACATTATAAACTTAGGTAAAAGTCTTAGGTAAAAGTAGTTAAAATAAACAGGTACCTTTTTTATCTTTGGTAAACAAAAAATTAAAGCCATTAAGTCTTAACCCGAACATAACTTAAACAAGACAAAATTGAGAGTATTAATAAATGAGCATAACAACAATAAGAACAATAAGAAATTTATAAAACAAATTCTTTTATTTGCTTATCACATTTCAAGTCTTTGGTGAGATCAGCATTGAAAGAAAATTTGTACTGAGACCGTAGGTCGAGGTTAAAAATTCAATCGAATGTGTCATAAAAACACTTTTGCGCGCGAAATACAAACAATATTTTTTGTACAACAGTTTGCTATAACTGCCTGAACAAAAATTAAAATTAAAATTTTTAGTTTATATGATAATTTTTCCCACACTTGTTCTCCTTACCAACTGTTGAAAATTTATTGCTTGTCAAATCTATTATTTTCCGTGTTTCGTGTCAGAAAAATTTAGTACCATAATAATGTTAATCTGATTTACTAATAAAATAATGTTTTAAAAATTAATTTTTGATTTTTTTCGAAAATATCAATTCATTTTTCTAGCAGTGAAAAAATAACATTTATTCATCGTGATTTCGCGAATTCGGTAACAGGGCGGAAGAACGAAAGTAAATTGATCTGAAAAATGCGAAATAAATTTTATATAAAAAAAAGAAGCTTAGCGGCAAGCGGACAGAGTAGTGCGTCTATCTTTTGCATTAAAGTACACAGGGACCCAAAGGTAATGGCATCCCTGGAGCACAGGTAGACAATGACAGGCTGTTTCGTTCTTGTTAGAACTCATCAGAAAGTCATAACCCGTAAGCGATCCCCAGTACAGCTAGCCTATTCTTTCAAGGCGTTTTTAAGAAATAAAAACGCGATGAAAACCCAGTAACGCCATCAGAAGGAATCAACTCGCTCGGGGTCGCTTACGGGTTACGACTTCCTGATGAGTTCTAACAAGAACGAAACAGCCTGTCATTGTCTACCTGTGCCCCAGGGATTCCATTACCTTTGGCGTCCCTGTGTACTTTAATGCAAAAGATAGACGCACTACTCTGTCCGCTTGCCGCTAAGCTTCTTTTCTTTATATATTTTAACGGACACTAAATTCCAATATTTTATTTATAAATTTTATGTCATTGTTATCTCGGGTTTTTTATTTGTTTTTTTTACTGGTTTATTATTTTATTATTATTTTGATTGTATTAATCCTTTTCTGTTTATCTTAAAGGAAAACGGGGCCCCCTGGAACTCGGGGGCCCTGGGCTGCAGCCCATTAAGCCCATACGTAGATCCGGCCCTGGATATAAGATCCCATATGACGAATTTTAATACTCGCTTCTTAAACCAGCATGTCGGGAAAAACTCTATTTCTTTAATTCCAAGTAAAATTGCTAATTTCTGAACTTTAAGGAGTATACTGGACACTCTCTTAGAAGAACATCTTCCACTCTATTAGCTAATACTGGAGTTGGTGTCTTAGCTCTCAAGCGACATAGCAGATGGAAATCTGCAACTATTGCGGAAAGTTATGTAGCGGAGAGCGTCAATAATAAAAAGCAAGTTGCAAATAAAATTTTATACAACATAAAAAAGCCAGAATTCTTCTGCAGAACTTCAAACAGAAACCTTGGTTACAGATGGAAAAATTATGGAGTCAGAATATTTCATACAAATTGAGAAAACACGAGAACACATTTATCAAAATTTTGTAAATAATGTTCATAATTGCTGTTATTAAATTTTTTCCAATTATTTGTTTTGTTGTCGATTAAAATAAACACAGGCAAAACATGTGGGAAATAAATTTCCCTTTCATCCCATTTTTCTTTGTCGCTTAGAATTATTGAACCCCTGCCAGAAATGTAGAGGTCGACTTTATGACGACAGAATCGTTCGATTATTAAAGTTTAGAGATTCATAGAAGTTAGTTCAAATATTTAAAAGAATGTCAAAGAAAATATACGATAAACCGTTGGACTTTTATGACTAACAAAATTAGGCGCGTCATTTGTAAAAAATTGAAATTTTCAATATTGATAATATACCATAATTATAGTAGCTACAATTAAGCCAAAACTAATTACACAGAAAAAACAGAATAAGTTAAAAAAAATATTTTTGGAAAAATTATTAGTCCAGAAAGCCAAAATTTATTGCGAAAAAAGTTTTTCTTTGAATTTATTACTGAACTTTTACAAATAATAAGTAATAACCCCTTTATCATTATCAGTTATCATTCCCAGTGAAACGGTTTAGCAGAAAGATTAAATAAAACCATTGCCAACATGTTAAGTTTGCAAACAAATAGGACTCCTACCGATTGGTCCTTATATTTGCCGCATGTAACTCTTGCTTCTAATATATCAGTGCAAAGTACCAGTATATGTATACAGGGTGTCCCACCGGGAACCAAATCGATCTATATATAGAAAACTATACATAGGAAAATTTGACAGTATGCTGATGCTGATGGGGGCGACCGGGCTAAAATATTTTCATAATGGTGGCACTTCCGGTTATACCGGAAGTAAGTGTCAACTTGCTTATTTTAAATGGGACACCCTATATATTATTACATTTTTGCATTCTACGCAAGATTCTAGGCAAATTTTGTGTACCATGTCCTATACCTATGTCTAAACGTTTTTGACATATTTGAATTTTTATTTCAAAAATGACGTTTGCAAGCCTTAGAATATTTATCAATTTTTTCTATAAAGAAGCCTTATTTATTTAATTTAAGTGGGATTCCTTGTTATAAAGGACCTGCTTTAATAGATTTTTTAAAATATTTTAATAACTATTAATACAGGGTGTTTAAAAAATAAGATTAAAAATGAAAATTAAAAAACTGTCAAAAGTCCAGACTTTCAAATGGAAACACCCAAATTTTATAATTATTTCTTATTTAGCATTAAAAATAAGAGTAAGTATTTATAAGATTGTATATCCCAAAAATTCTTAGTTTTCGAAATATTGCCAATTTAATATTTTTATATGGAGATTTTGCTGCAAATTTTAGGTTCAGTTACTCTTAGTTGGCTATGACGGCGTTGAAAAACAATCAAATGCTAAAAAATCTATAAAGCTGTCACTTACCATTTAAACATTATTAATTAACACATTGTGATGGCTTCTGTTTTTGCGGATATCGAATGGCAAATGTGACATGATATAACTTTATCATATTTTCCATTAATAATAAATAAGTTTAAATAATCTTCGTTTGTATAATTTAAGCGCCCAGGAATGATTATTAATAATGTTAAGTGACAGCGTCATAGATTTTTTTAGCATTTGATTGTTTTTCAACGCCGCCATAGCCAACTAAGCTGAACTTAAAATCTGCAGCAAAATCTCCATATAAAAATATTAAATTGGCAATATTTCGAAAACTAAGAATTTTTGGGATATACAACCTTATACAAACTTACCCTTATTTTTAATGCTAAATAAGAAATAATTATAAAATTTGGGTATTTCCGTTTGAAAATCTGAACTTTTGACAGTTTTTTCATTTTCATTTTTAATTTTATTTTTTAAACACCCTGTATTAATAGTTATCAAAACATTTTAAAAAATCCACTTAAATTAAATAAATAAGGCTTCTTTATAGAAAAAATTGATAATTATTCTAAGGCTTGCAAACGTCATTTTTGACATAAAAATTCAAATATGTCAAAAACGTTTATACATAGGTATAGGACATGGTATACAAAATCTGCCTAGAATCTTTGCGTAGAACGCAAAAATGTAATAATATATAGGGCGTCCCATTTAAAATAAGCAAGTTGACACTTACTTCCGGTATAACCGAAAGTGTCACCATTATGAAAATATTTTAGCCCGGTCGCCCCCATCAGCATTAGCATACTGTCAAATTTTCAAAAATTTCCTATGTATAGTTTTCTATATATATGTAGATCAATTCGATTCCCGGTGGGACACCCTGTATACCCCTTTAATGTTAGTTTAAGATCGAAATCTTGCATTACTTGGCGCTTATAGCAAGGAAACGATAATATAAATAAAATATAGCTAAGACAAAGTAAAGAAAAATACTTTAAGTTAAAAAGCATATACACTTTGATAATTAAGAGTATGCCGAATAAGAAAATTGTAATTTTTTCTTTTGTAATTTGGGCCGGACCGTATATAATAATATGTTGTTAATAGACAATAAGGTAGATTGTGGTTTTCTGAAAAGAAGAGCAAAATATGATAAAAAAAATAAGGCGTAGTACGTCACGTAGTATATTGGAAGAATCCTACACTATATAACAGTCATTGGGTATTAGATTAATCAAATAGCCTGTAAAATATTCCTCTTCTATTAATATTAATATTCTATTAAAACAGGTTTTTAGCAGGAGCAGGAAAACAAACAAAAAAAAACATCCGTTTATGTAAAAAATAATTTTTCAGAACGAATTGTTAGTTAATTCGTCATATACTTCTAACATACCATACACCGTGAATCACCCTGTATACATCGCGCATATGAAATTATACCCTATATATGCATTACATAGATATGTTCGGACAACAAAGGCTACTTTTACTTGCGCACAGGTAGATAAAAATACAATAATTATGAGGTAAGTATTTTTTTTGTAGTTTATTTTGTCTATACCTATAGGATGCGGCAGACTTTGGTAACATCAATGAATGGGCTAAAAAGGAACCCACTCTACTTATAACCAAATGTTAATATTTTAATATTGAACACTTTCATTTTAAGATTCAATAAGTAGTCCATTCTCACAGTGGTTAATAATTAAATGGTAGCAATAAAAGTCTGTCTAAACTAAAATATCTTTAGTAATGAAAAAACTTTTTAAGGGGTAATTTACATTGGTGAAAGAGTACATGTTTCGACCTTAGTGAAGGTCATCAACAGCTCTAAATAAAGAACCCTTTTAAGTGACGTAGAAAAGCTAGTACATTGGTATAAAAATCAAACAGGGGTACAGGTTTCTAAAACATAGTCTAAGCTTAGGGGTATATGGGGTTAGACAGAATATGTGAAGCCACGAGCAAAAAACCCTTTTTTGGACAATCAAAAAAAATTTCAAAATAAAAAAATACATATATTTAAAGAGACTTGTAATGAATAATATATACACATACACTAATATAGGTAATATAAAACAGAAATAACAAGAACTTCTTTATGAAATAAACATAATTGAGCAAAAAAATATTAAAAATAAGGTATATTTTTTATTTATTAAAAAAGCAAAAATTATTCATAAACTAAAAGCACAACATATTTTTTTGCCTAAAACTAAACCGTAATTCGTCTCCTGTTTCGACAAAATATATTGATTATTTCATATATCAATGTGGATTTTTTGATTAATAGTTAATAAAGCTAAACTTGTTGTACGCTCTTCGCCTGAATGGTTTCTCAGATATGTTTTTATCTTTTTAAAGTGGAAAAACTTCTTTCTGCTTCTTTTGGCACGTTATTGATACCGTTGCCGTCAAAGATTTTTTATGTTGCCCAATTATATTTTATATCTTTTTTTTATTTTTCGGGGGGGCCCTGGGCCTCCCCCTCCCCCCCTCCCCCCTGGCTACGCCACTGCTACAAGGCATAAGTTATGACCTTGGTTATGCCCCCTGTTGGATTTTGATACCATCATTTTTATACCCATGTATTAGTTTTTCTACGTCACTTAAAAGGATTCTCTATTTAGAGCTGATGATGACCTTCATTAAGGTCGAAACATGTACTCTTTCACCAATGTAAATTACTCCTAATTTTTTTTTCATTATTAAGGATATAGTAGTTTAGACAGACTTTTTTTCCTACTACTTTCATTTTAATTTAACTGACACGGCTTTCGACTCTATAGAATTGAATATCTTATGGTATAAGTTTCAACTGATCCGCGCCAAAACAAATTGGTGAAAACAATTCAGTTTTGCGATGTTCTTTAACTAGTAGCGAAAACGTGAAAAATACAAATATTTATATATTTATAAAGGTACGTTTCCATTTTTTTACACTTCTTTAATAAAAATTAACTATAATTTTTTTATTAACTCTGCCATTGTATTTTTTTATTTTTTAAATTCTAGTTTGCTACATTTAAAGTAGCTACATCATATTGATAAGCCAATTTACTAAACATTTGACCTGTAAAGTTTCATTCAGAGGTGATTATTGATATAATATGATTTTTAATTACCAAATATTTAGGGGCAAATTGCTCTTATGCTTTCTGATAATAACAAAATATGTATAATATGATCTATTGGTTAAGTATAATGTTTGGGATAATTAATTACATTATTTATTAGTCTGGTGACTGGTCAAGTGTTATTATAAAACTCACCACCGAAAGAGCATATCAGTAAACCATATTAATGAGTAATTTAAGGACATTCAACCAATATTTCTAAATTATTCTTTAAGGTTATCAGCATCATGCGAAATTATTATACCAGGGTGATTCCTAAGTTGATACTTCTTTTTCGCTGTATATAGAAGGCATTAAAATAAACAACTTTTTCAAATACCTTTTTTCAAAAAAACAAAAAATAGGCTAGATAGACAAGTAAACAATCTAAGTGCGGGCCTGGTCATTAAAACATAGCCCGCTATAGTTTCTGTTGTTTTTCTTATCTCCTATTAGTATTAGTCATACGGGTAGTGTTGAGCAATCGCTGCGGTGTGTTTTTCTGAAGCAAGTTAATTTTAAATTGGTGATACGTGAAAATGGTAAAATCTGAAAACAATGAACTAATAGATATGGTGCTAATTTACTGTGAGTGTCGTAAAAGTGCGAATGTTTCTTCGAGATTATACGCAGAACGCTTTCCCTTGCGGGCAAACAAACCCGAACAAACCCAAAAGTTTTCTTAATGTTATTCAACGGGCAAGTTAGGCAGAACCGTACTTGATTCGTAGTGTAATAAATGAATGTAAGTACTTACTTTATTTTTGGGTTTTTTGAAAAAAGGTATTTGAAAATGTTGTTTATTTTAATGCCTTCTATACGCAGCCAAACAAAAAGTATCAATTAGGAATCACCCTGTATTAACTTAGACCAAAAACGTTTCATTCTTTTATTAAGCGAAGGCATGGCATGTTCGTTCATTGGTTGAACCCGTTATAGTGGAGGGAAAAAAAACTTTTGAATTTCACTTGCGGCTTATTTTCAAAAGTCGTCTGTTAAGTGTAAATTTCACAAAGTCTCTGAATTTTTTGAAACCCATCTTCAAGTGATACAGGAGAATAAAAATTTGAGATATACAGGGTGCTACAAATTCGTGTGCATACAAGGGATCTCGAATCGGTAAAAGATAAGAAGATGGTTAAATTAAGGCATAGTTGCGTATTTTGGGGCTTAATAAATTGGCAAAAAAAAAATTCTAAATATTCCGAACACCTTCGGAGATATCCAAAAAAAACCGAAATTTTTAGTTTTGGTTTTGAATTTTTTGCGCCTTTATTTTTGACTTGGGACAAAAAACAATATGGTGTTGTTAGTTTTTAAATTTGACGTTTCGTTCTTTAGATATCAACCTCAAGTCAATTTTTTTAAATACGGACCTGGAATTTTAAAAACATTTTTAGGGGCTTCTATGCTTTGTAAATTAATCTTTTTTTTTTGGTTTGGCTCTAAAAGTTCAGAACCGTAATGAAATAAGAAATCTCTAACAGAATGCATTTCAAAAAAACTAATTTAACTAGTCCGAGCGATTGTCGATTAAGTGGGAGGTATTCTACACCGAGAGAATTAATTTTAGACCATTATAAAAATCTTAATAACCATAATAAAAATATCCCATAAAATAGGGGACAGAAAAACAAGTTAGTTACCATTATTAATGTCACTTTATAAACTTTTACTTTGCTACCATCAATAAGCAAATTTACTAAAATCGTCATAAGACCATTAAAACAGTGGATATTAATCATCATAAAACAATTTTTGTTGGCTAAAAAACAATTTTTTAACTGCTAATATTTTTTTTTTGACCATCAATAATTCTCTTTAAAAATGTAACGGTAGTTGTAACGCATCTTATTTATCATAGAAAATTTCTTAGCAAGCGTTATTACAGGATCTATCTGTGGTAATAAGGTTTATTTGCTGGACTTTAATTTGTTTTGGCGCATGCGCATTCGTGATAGCTTTTCTACAGGGTGTTTAAAATACCATGTGCCACTTTTTGCTATATTGAAAATGATAAAAGTAACAAAGTCGGTAAAATTAGAGAAAAAGTCAACATGCGTTTTTGTATTGCCAAAAGCTTATTTAGTCTCCGAGAGTAAAAAGAAAAAAAAAATTCTTTTTACTCTCGGAGACTAAATAAGCTTTTGGCAATACAAAAACGCATGTTGACTTTTTCTCTAATTTTACCGACTTTGTTACTTTTATCATTTTCAATATAGCAAAAAGTGGCACATGGTATTTTAAATCTGAAATATTTATGGTTTTTTGCTCTGTAATATAGTAGGTACCTATATATTTTCAATCTGATTTTCCGTAAGACATAATAAAATTGATCACTATACGTTCACAAACAATAATAAATGGGAATGGCCAACGTTTGAGTCGCCAAGTCGCGCGAACGAACACGAACGCAGTCTTTTATCCATACAAGTCGAAAATCGAATGATGGATAGATGGATATGGATCATGAAACAAAGAAGGGCGTCGCTTTCGATTGTTTTCGTGAGTCACGTGAGCAGCGAGTTTGATCGAAGTCATTGATTTTCCTTGCTGTTTATTGTTGGCAATAAAGTGACTTTATAAAGGTTGAAAATCTTCTTAATAACCATTTAAAAATGCATTAAGATAAATTTTAAAAAACGTGGTTAATAACTATAATAAAGTTATTTTGCTACGGCAGTAAACTTTTATTATGAAATTGAAATGCAATGAATCAGTAAAGTTAATTTTTAACCAGAGTAAAGTATTTTATGACTGCTGATAAATACATATAGATAATAATAAAGATATTTTAAAAAAGAATTTTTAGCAGTCATTGTAATTTTTATTTTAATAGGAGATAGATAATTTATAAAGGTTATTAGATATTCTTTGTCCGTAATGAAGACAATTCTAGTAAGACAATTTAAGATTTCAATTTTCTCAGTGTATCTAAAAGCTTTCTTTAACATAAACTTCTATGATTAATGTTGGGTTGTACAAAGATTTTTAATCGGAACTAACCAGCAAGTTTGACTGTGACATTACTGACATTGACAGACCTTATGAACTCACAATCAAAGTTGCCTGATTAGTAAATTAACAATTAAGGGGATTGGGAGAAAATTATTTCTGCCAATGCCATGTAGGTCACAGACAAATTTGCTGGTTAGTTAATTATTATTAAAATTCTTTGTGCAACCCGACATAAAACTGAAAATTATATCACATACCTAACATAATCTTTAAATATGACCTCATAAAAAAGTGGAAATAATAGTGTTTACAAGTTAAATGTATTCAACTACGTAAAATCGTATTAACATATTAGCTTAGTGTACAGGTTGTCCTGCTTTTAAAAAAAAAATAATTAATTTATATATTTTTTAGTAACCTAGATAGTAATGAAAATCAACAGGATCAGAATATCTATATTTTTAAATACAGATTTAACAAATAGATACAGTTTTGAAAATTAAATTGACAAACATAAATCTTTGTCAAATACAGCATTCTTTATTATTTTCCTTACATAATATGCGAAACTATATATTTCTCGAGACAAAACCGTAAATAGTTATTCCTGCACTAGTGTGGAAAAATTGTTTTCTGCGTGCTTTTAGAAAAAGCTTCTTAAAAGTTCTGTTAAATATAGTTTCCATTTGTAGGGTTGAAATAAAAACATGTTTAAAATATTTTTTTCAACCATGGATTCTTGCTTAAAACATTTTAAAACAATTTAAACAAATAAATACGATTTAATTTTTTAACATAAATGTTATTTAAACCTGATTTAGTGTGACACTTTTTAAAATTCTTCACAGTGTGATTGAAAGTGTGTTGGCCAAATTCTAGGTAATAACTTTAATGTTTATTATAAAATAACATGATTATCGTTTTTTTACCGCCACCTGTCCACCTACTTAGTATACCGGGTGATTCACGACGAGCTTGCATTAGAACTTTTGAGGAAACCACTAAAAATATTTATTTGAAAATCTGTGGGTTTAAGTTTATTGATATGCTTTCTTAAATTAAAATATTAACATGTTTCTGTCACTTCCGGTTATACTGTACGTAGCTTCAACTTTCATTTTTTAAATACAATATAGGATTTTTAATTATATTTTTGCTTTTTGCATTAAATTTTAAATACATTTTATGGAAGACGTTTTTACTTAAGTTTACTAATTTCTGAGATATCTGCATATTTTGTAATTATTTCGTAAATGCATATCGATAAAATTATCCCTATATATTTTTTACCTTAGCTCTTGGACTATTTTTTTCTGTTATATTATAGATAAAGAATCAACAAATCTCAAAAAATAATTAAACTTGGCATAATATATACAGGGAGGTCACAATTAAGGGCTCTTTTAAAAAAACTTTAAACATTTAAAACTTTCTTATTTGAAATAGAACACCCTGTATATTTTTATTTTATATGATGATAAATTAACTGCTCCTTAAGCTTGCCATGAAAACAAATGTACATGGATACTCCATCGATACCATATCGATAAACTTAAACCTACAGATTTTCAAAAAAATATTTTCAGTAGTTTCCTCAAAAGTTTTAGTGCCAGCTCGTCGTGAATCACCCGATATAAACTAAACAGTTTTCTTATATTTGCCCATTGCCCCTTCTAAAATTTCCTTGTGCAAATGAGTTCGGACTATCGTTTATCCAACTACTTTCACGAAATATAAAAAGAATCATTCTAAGACAGCCTGTATCACGACAATCGAAAAACACATGTATGTCGGCCTTGATCATACCTCTTTGTTTATATTTATTTGTAATTTTATTTTCAGACACAGTTGCGGTATTCATTTACAATTTTTATCGCAGATCTTCAGCTGTTTCATCTGTCATATAAGAAAGTTAGCATTGCTTGTTACAGTATATTAGAAATTGGCCTAAAAAAAATTCATAATTTTAAGTTTCTCAGTGATACACGACGTGTTTTGTAAAGATTTTTTAAAAATTATGAAATAAAGAAAGTTATTTGGAAAAGTTGTAGTGAAAGTGAAGAAAAGTTTTTACTCAATGGAACCTGTCAAAATCACAGGTGGATCTCCTATGTTGCAGTATTTGGCAGCGGCTACTGGTAAGATTTGTTTATCTTAAGGTTTTCAGATTTTAAAAATTAAAGGTTTTAAAAATATAAAAAGTTTTTTTAGTTCTTTCGAAAAGTAATAAATATATATGTGTTTTTGGTGTTTAAAAATTTGTAATTGTTGGCATATAATTGGGTAGTGTTGCGTAAACAATTTGATGACCGTCAAAGTCTTGTGTGGTGGGTTTTGATATGTGCGACATAGGGTAATTTTTTTTATAATTATTTAATATGTAAAATTTTACACACTGAAAATAAAGGTTTTAAATATAATCTGTTAGAGTCTATGAGAAATAAATAAACTTAAAAATTCGAACCTGTTATTAAATGATCAATTAGATTTAAATAGTTCACCTTTGTTAAATTTATTCTACTGACCATTGTCGATAAGGTCTCTGTAATAAATATACTACCTACTTTATTGTTATTATTATAATTATAAAATTGTAACCCTCCCTTTATTTTATTGTTAGTTTAAATTCAGTGGCATAGATAGCATTGAATGGGCCATGTATCAAGAGCCAGGTGGGGGCCCATCGGCTAGAGAGGCGAGCGGGCATTTTCACCCTTTTGGTGCCCCCCCCCCCCCCCCCAGGCCAGTGGGCCCTGTATACGCTGATACAGCGGTTGCTACGCCACTGTTTAAATTACTCCTAAGTTGATAATTCCTTTTCGCTGTATATAGAAGGCATTAAAATAAACAACATTTTCAAATACATTTTTTCAAAAAACTCAAAAATAGGCTAGATAGATAAGTACAAAATCTAAGAGCGGGCCTGGTCATCAACACATAGCCCGCTATAGTTTCTGTTGTTTTTCTTATCTCCTATTAGTATTAGTCATACGGGTAGTGTTGAGCAATCCGCTGCGGTGTGTTTTTCTGAAGCAAGTTAATTTTAAATTGGTGATACGTGAAAATGGTAATATTTGAAAATAATGAACTAATAGATATGGTGCTAATTTACTGTGAGTGTCGTAAAAGTGCGAATGTTTCTTCGAGATTATACGCAGAACGCTTTCCCTTACGGGCGAACAAACCCAAAAGTTTTCTTAATGTTATTGAACGGGCAAGTTAGGCAGAACCGTATTTGATTCGTAGTGTAATAAATTAATGTAAGCACTTGATGTTTGAGTTTTTGGAAAAAAGGTATTTGAAAATGTTATTTATCTTAATGCCTTCTATACGCAGCTAAACAAAAAGTATCAACTTAGGAATCACCCTGTATTAACTTAGACCAAAAACTTTCCATTCTTTTATTAAGCGAAGGCATGGTATGTTCGTTCATTGGTTGAACTCGTTATAGTGGAGGGAAAAAAAACTTTTGAATTTCACTTGCGGCTAGTTTTCAAAAGTCGTCTGTTAAGTGTAAATTTCACAAAATCTCTGAATTTTTTGAAACCCATCTTCAAGTGATACAGGATAATTAAAATTTGAGATATACAGGGTGCTACAAATTCATGTGCGTACAAGGGGATCTCGAAAACGGTAAGAGATACGAAGATGGTTAAATTATGGCAAAGTTGCGTATTTTGGGGCTTAATAATTTGATGAAAGAAAATTGTAAATATTCCGAATACCTTCGGAGATATCCGAAATTTGTAGTTTTGGTTATGAATTTTTTGCGCCTTCATTTTTGACTTGGGAAAAAACAAAAAAAAACATTTTTTCATAGTTGTTCTTTATGTTCTACAAGATTCAATATCGACGTTTCGTTCTTTAGATACCAACGTGAAAATTTAATGATTTTTAAAATTTTAACGTTTTGTCATCAAATATCACATCATTAGTATTTAAAATTATTCTTTCATTCTTTACTATTACGGCTTTGGCAATTATTTTTAGGATAACTTAAAAAATATTAAAATTACATTACCTACAGGAAGTTATGGCGTTTAGGCAGTTTAGAACTTGAAAAAATGTGCTATTAGATGACAAAACGTTAAAATTTCAAAAACTTTAAATTGTATTAAATTTCTAAGGCTTGAAAGTCCCTAAAACTGTATTTAAAATTCCAAGTCCGTATTTAAAAAAATTGACTTGAGGTTGGTATTTAAAGAACGAAACGTTGAATTTGAAAACTAATAACTCCATCTTGTAGAACATAAAAGACGGCTATGAAAAACTGTTTTTTGTTTTTTCCCAAGTCAAAAATAAAGGCGCAAAAAGTTAAAAACCAAAAATAGAAATTTCTTTTTTTTTTCGGATATCTTCGGAATATTTAAATTTTCTTTCGTCAAATTAATAAGCCCCAAAATACGCAACTCAATGCCTCAATTTAACAATCTTCGTATCTCTTACCGTTTTCGAGATCCCCTTGTACGCACACAATTTGTAGCATCCTGTACATATGTTATGTTTTATTTATAAACCACTTATTTTTTTAGGTAATTTAGCAATTGTTACCGATGGCATGCACTATGGATGGCCGTCCCCGTCTCTACCTCAAATACTCAACAATACAAATTCATCCCTGTGTATCACATCAGACCAGGGAGCTCTAATGGCTGTGATGCCTCTACTAGGGGCCGTGATAGGAGCATTAACTGCTGCCAATATTGTCGACTACTTCGGAAGGAAGAAGACGATAATTTTCACTTCTGTTCCATTTTTTTTAGCGTGGCTCATGGTAGCTTTTGCTAGCAATGTGATATATCTTTATGTAGCTAGGTATGTAATAATGACTTTTACACACTTCCTTTACCTATCCTATTGAGATCTATTTAACTAATATCTGAATTTATCGGTGGTTTAGGTCAGTAGTAGTTGGTAAAGGATTTAATTGCATTTTTTTAAAAATGTATTGGTAACCGGTTAACAATAAATTATTGTGAATCAATATATATTTGTATTTAATATTAATGAGCAACAAAACTATTATATAATGAATTTCCATCAAGTATTGGCTCTACTTCAGTAGAATATATATTTGTATTTACCATTTTTATTGTTATATCTATCAAATTTCAGAAAATTAATTTGTTATCGTATAATGGAAGTTAATTTTTGTTAGTTTTAAAAGCTTCCAATACTTCATTTTTGGAATTCGAAGAATTCGTGTATTTTTACTAAAAGAGACCTGATATTTGATATTTTGTAAGAAAAAAAGACACAAAGTCTCGGCCTCAAAATTTTACTCGCGTCTATATCCTAGTCCGCTGCCAAGGTCAGGCGGATGGCGGGACATTTAAAATATAGGTTTAAATGGATTTAATTATTTTTTTACGTCACGGTGATGAGTCATAGTCGAGGTATTAAGTTTTCTTACAAGACCAATTTGCCGGTTTGTTAATTTGTGGCCTTGTGGGGCATAATTAAAATGGAGGGGCAGGTTATTAATCAGTTTTGTTATGGCATGCGGCTGACACAAAATATTAAATATTTTGAAAGTAAAAACCTAACCGTCATTTTTTAAATAGTATAAAACAGTTTATGTGTGCACAGAATGTGGAAGGGTACAAAATCAAATATTAATGTCTTCATATGAAATTTTAGAGAAGATTGGTGTCTACATCAAGAAACAGGTTGCCCTCTAAACTAAGTGCGTTAAGAAAACGTCATAAAATAGCTGAACACTATTGAAATTTTTGAAGACAATTCTGAACAGAAATGGTTTATTGCTTCATCTAAGAACACGGATAGTACTTCAGCCCTTGAATATTATACAGTCGAACGTATTAGTGACACTCAAGATATATGCAATTAAAATTGCATTGAATGTCTTCACACATATTCTTGCAGTTGTCATGATTATGCCATACAGTATAACATGTGCAAACATATATTAATATAAGATACCCTCCTGAACCACAAAAAAATATATGCAAAGAAGAAAACAATGTAGAAAATTCTTTATTACATATTAATCAGCATTAAAGTTTACATGATAATTATGAACATACATGTGCACGAAGGATGTCCTATTCTCTTCGGCACAGAAAAACCGGGAGTGAGTATCCCGGCCAAGGAGCCAAAGTGCTCCCACCTGCTTAATGATCGCAGGTTATGTGAACTGTATTTTCTAGGACGCTAGCTGGACTACTTGTTCTGTGTAAAATAAAATGTATAATCAAAAGATGTAGAAATATATATACAAAAAATACAGCTAAACGTCAAAAGACAAAAATAGACACAATATAAAACAAATGTAAAATTCACTCTCTCCCATTCATTCAGTTGTAAAATTAAAAATTAAATACAAATACAAAGGAATAAAATAGTAACTGTCCAAAAAATATAAAACTGTGATCAGCAGATGAATCGATGAACCCTCAGTCAGGTGTCATCTTCCCCGTGTCTCATTTATTAATTTAAAGAAATGGTTGTGGTGTAAAAAGTACTTAGATTTTTTATTATTATGAACCGACTAGCTGTAAATGTAGTGAACTTATCATTCAGCTGCACTCGTTCAATATATCAATATGATACCTGCGTCCAATAGAGGCTGGCTGGAACACCTTTGCTCGGCAGGTGAGCAGGAATCAGCACCTTACTCTAGCTGCGTAAAGCTTCGTAGCACAAGAGCAAGTTACGTAAATTTGAATAAAAAACTTTCCTTGGCACAGGAATAAGTAAGTGATAGTGTCGTCGCACAGCACTGGTAAGACGCGACCTATCAATTATAATGTACTGTTTATATGTATGCAATTAATTGAGGCTTTTTTAACCCGGTACCGAATGAGTTGCAATTAATTGAGGCTTTTTTTAACCCGGTACCGAATGAGTCCCGTTCGACTCTTTCGTTCATGAGACACTGATTATATTACTGTTTATATATAAATTGTATAGAGTGCCCAGTGTGGGCTATTTTCACCCGACACTGAATGAGTCCCGCTCGACTCTTCGGTTTGCAAGGCACTAATTTATTTATTGTTTATGTGTAAATTGGATAGAGTGCCCAGTGTGGGCTATTTTCGCCCGACACCGCCGTGGTCCCGCTCGACTCTTTGGCTCGGAAGACACTAATTAAATTATTGTTTATATATAAATTGTATAGAGTGCCCAGTGTGGGCTATTTTCACCCGACACTGAATGAGTCCCGCTCGACTCTTCGGTTTGCAAGGCACTGATTTCTTCCCACATGTTGAACCGTATATTTTTCGGGACCAAACTTTCCCTAATAACCCCGCTGGGTAGAAAGCATAGAGATATAAAAATAATGTCTATGGTAGAAAGTAGAAAGTTGAAAGTACGTAAAAGTAATAACGGTCAACATGTGGCCCTTAGAAATTAGGGATAACTTTTACGTCATGCCTGATTATAAATATTTATGTACAGGGCGATTTAAAATTAATACGATATTCACAAAAACTATTTGATTAAAAATAAGAATAAAAAAGAAGAATTTCGTTGTCCGCAACAATACATTTATATCCAGCCAACTTCATCAAATCACCAGAAGTACCCTTGAAACAGAAAAAAGTCGGCTCTACAAAAATTCAACATTATAACAAGTTTAATATCAAGTAGCAATAATTTGGAAGAAATTTCTTATGCATCAAAAAACGCCACATCCATCATTTCTGGTATTAATGCACTAAAAATAACAATAATCCCTATGATTTCTTCTAACAATGACCCTCATAACAAAAAGTCGAAATTACAAAATCGAAGACACCGGCCACATCTTTGAATTCCTTAAAACGTAAAAGAAAAATGTAAATAGAATACCGTAATATAAAAAAAAATGTACATGTAATAATTGAACTCATTTCTACCTATGTAAATTTCAAATATCCCGCCATCGCACTATTCGCCCTATTAATATTAATACCTCGACTATGACTCAACACCGTGACGTAAAAAAATAATTAAATCCATTTCAACTTATATTTTAAATGTCCCGCCATCCGCCTGACCTTGGCAGCGGACTAGGATATAGACGCGAGTAAAATTTCTCGGTCTGTTTATTATGGTTACATGTTTCGCCTTAATCTGGCATCATCAGACCTAAATGAGTAAAGGCAATTATAAATTGCACGGAAAAATGAAATAAAAAACTAATTACCTTATAAACAGTTAAAAATTTTAAATTGTTTTTAAAACAAACACACGTACATTATAACAGGAATAAAACGATACTAACCTAAACGTAGGACGAAGCCAGTTGGTTGCCTATTCTAAACTAAGATACCCAAAGTGAAAGTCCAACTTAAAGGTCGTGTCAAAAAATAAATAAAAACAAAAACAAACAGCTACTCTGTATTTAGGTTATTAAAAATCAGATGGGGATAGCTTCATTTTGCATACCTATTAAGTGAAGGTGGTCGTTTCCTACAATTTTTATAAAACAAAATTTTTATCAATGTTAATAATAAATAGTAGAGCTAATTTAAGTTAATAATTTTAATTAAGAACGGTGTGTCTGGGGAAAAAACGCAAGAGACCATTTTTATGCAGATTTGACCAGGCTAATCAGAAATAACATCCCCATGGAAAAATGTCAGTGGCGTACCACTTTTTTTCTAAAAAATATCAGAGGACATGTTTGCAGGGACGCCACTGGTGGAACAAAAATATAACTTTTATAACTAAAACATGTGGTTTTATATTCTATTAGCACATGCCATAATTGAATATATTATCTAAAATACTTTCGGAGATATTACATAAAACGAATTAAAAAAAAAATTCACCACCTTGTAGCAAAAAATTTAAGCCGTTTATTGCATATGTTTATATAAACTTTTTTTCATAAAACGACTTGAGGAATCACACAAATATTAGCACGTCATTAAGGAACACCATGTATAGTATAAAAATTATCACTTTCTTTATCCATCATTTTATGTAGTTTGTTTAATGTTGCTTTTCGTGCAGGCCCTTTACTTTAATAAATATTATTTTAAGTATCCCAAATGTGTTTCGAAGTAGAACAATTTTTAATTATTTTCAACTCACTGAAGGATATTATTGATATTAATTCAGATTTTGCATTTAAATCTACTTTTTCCCATTTTTATTTTTCCTCAGTTTTGGCTGTAATAGTAGGTTTTTTCAGTTTTACCAGAAACATAGTCCCATAAACCAGCTCTGGTCAGTGCAGCTTGAGCTTGTAGCTTCCGTCATAATTAATATTGCAAAGTGGTTCTATTCCACAAGTGCTCATTTTTATTTAAAATTGAAGTATTTAAATTTTCAATTATTATAATTTAAATAGTTTTCATCAAGTTTATAAGTTTATAGCTTATTATATCCGTTTTTTTTATAATTTTAATATTAAGTGCCTGGCCCAGGCACATATGTATGTTGTATACCGTATTGGCAAATTTGAATCTAGGGTGCGAAATCTCTAATGCAACCAAGAGAGAAGGCACATATGGGCAAAACCTTCAGTTAAAAAGAGACACCTAACCACTCTTCTACATTTCTGAAAGGGGGTATATGTGTGTGGTGTGGCCGAGTCGACGTATCGATCGCTCCCGTGCCTGCTTCGACCGCGTGTTCTAAAGAATGGAAGGTGGGAGGTGGGGGATAGCGAGTTATGTGAACACAGTTAATATCAGCTTCCCACGGAAAGCGACTCATCAGCACATTCCGAGATAAGAAGAGGAGAAGTTATAAATACAAGTAAAACCTTTTGTTAGCCAACTTATTATTATTCTTTCGACGTGAAATCATTGTTAGACGTAATTAAGTTCCTGTAAACCGAAATTTGTGTTTTTTAAAAAAGTGTTTTAAAAAAAAAGAAACTTAACTAGCGTGTTCTCTATTTTAAAAACCCCAGTTCTGTGAAATATCAGCATTCAAAATTGCTGCGGGTAAATTAATTATCGGTATATGGTAAATATTTAAATACCATTACTTAATCAAGCCCACCTATACTTTATTACGTTATATATGCAAATTTTCACATTTTATGAAAGCAAAATTTGCATTAAAAATCTGGTACTAGAAGACAGTTTAAACTAGATTTTTAATTATTACTTTTACAGGGTGTCCTATAAGTTATGAATAATAATTATTAGGGATTAAATAGATTGGGCTGAAACAAGATTAAAACCTGTTATCAAATTTTGTATCATCATTACCGAGTTGCGGCCAGTGGCATAGCCACAGTGGGCAAAAGGGGCGATAATCTGATCCTTCCTTTTGTTCGGTGCCCATCCGCCTTAGTAATTTATTTCTTATATTTGCAATTTCTTTGGTAATCTTTAATCTCTTTATGTCTGGATTTCTGAGAATCCTCACTTAGTTTTTCTTTTGTCAGTCGACTCTATAATGAGGTGCTGCTCTACGTACACCACTGCTTTGAGAAGGAAAATCTTTTTCGGGTAAAAATATGTACATTTATATCGTAATAGCCCATAGTAAATAAGATTGTAATATCTCAGGCGGTTTTCGATATTTTTGATAAAAACCCAGAAAAAATTAAATTTTCACACCCTGTACAACGAAAACAAAGTATTTTAGGACATATTATGCGTATATATGAACTTTTTGACTTAATTGATCCAAAAATCACCCATTAATATAAGTACATATCATGAAGTCACACTCTGTATATTTGTCTTAATTTAATTCTTATATTTTTAGATTTATTGCCGGAATAGCAGATGGAATTACGTTTACCGTAGTTCCAATGTATATAGGAGAAATAGCAGACCCTAGCATTCGGGGCCTATTAGGTTCAAGCTGCTCCGTTAGCTGGATTCTCGGATTTCTTCTAATCAACCTTGTAGGTTCCTATCTCAGTATTAGGTAAGTCGTGACTTGATGAACCAACATTTGTTTTTACTGTACAGGGTGCTACAAATTCGTGTGCGTACAAGGGACTCTCGAAAACAGTAAGAGATACGAAGATGGTTAAATTGAGGCAAAGTTGCGTATTTTGGGGCTTAATAATTTGGTAAAAAAAAATTGTAAATATTCCGATTGCTTCCTGAGATATCCGAAAAAAAAACAAAATTTCCATTTTGGTTTTTAATTTTTTGCGCCTTCATTTTTGACTTAAGAAAAATACAAAAAACATTTTTCCATAGCCGTCTTTTATGTTCTACAAGATGGAGTTATTAGTTTTTAAATTCAACGTTTCGTTCTTTTAATACTAACCTCAAGTCAAATTTTTAAATGCGGACCTGGAATTTTAAATACATTTTTAGGGACTTCTAAAGTTTACAAATTTAATACATTTTTCAAGTTATCTTTTTATTTCATTACGGTCCTGAACATTTAGAGCCAAATTTGAAAATCCCGTCCATTTTTACTCAAAAAGTCCTGATATTTGATATTTTGTAAGAGAAAAGACCAAAAATCTTGACCTTATTCTATCTGTTTATTATTGTTACATGTTTCGTCAGAAACTGGCATTAGCAGACCGTATAAATAGAACAAAGAAATTGAAATTGTTTTTGAAACAAATTTAAGCGCATTACAGTAACATAACTAGACTATCACTCCAATTACCTTTTCTTTACTCGGGAGCATTAATTTTTTTCCGTATTACAGTATTTCGGTCTAGGTCTAAGCCAAAAAGCATAGGACTTAAGACGTTATATTAATAAAATAAGTAATATAGTACTAAAAAAAATAGAATTACTTCTCATGCCTTAGAAACTTACTTACTTCCTAGAGTATTTTTACGGTAACTCTTATTGAAATAAAAGGGCGTTTACGCCTATAATGTAATTTCCATATTTCAGTTATCCTAAAAATAATTGCCAGGGCCGTAATAGTAAAGAAAGAATAATTTGAAATATTAATAATGTTATTTGATGACAAAACGTTAAAATTTTAAAAACCTTTAAATAGTATTAAATTTCCAAAGCGTAGAAGTCCCTAAAAATATTATTAAAATTCCAGGTCCGTATTTAAAAAAATTGACTTGAGGTTGGTATCTAAAGAACGAAACGTCCAATTTGAAAACTAATAACGTCATCTTGTAGAACATAAAGAACGGCTATGAGAAAGTGTTTTTTGTTTTTTTCCCAAGTCAAAAATGAAGGTGCAAGAAATTCAAAACCAAAACTAAAAATTTCGGTTTTTTTTTCTCTCTCCGAAGGTATTCGGAATATTTAGAATTTTTGTTCACCAAATTATTAAGCCCCAAAATACGCAACTTTGCCTCAATTTAACCATCTTCGCATCTCTTACCGTTTTCGAGATCCCCTTGTACGCACACGAATTTGTAGCACCCTGTATAGGAAAAAAAATGCTAGAATTATTAAAATGTTAAATTGTACTGGGATAATTAGTAGTACCTAATACTATACCTACACTTGAAAATCAAGCATTGAAATAATCCCCATTTTATTTTAAACTTTTTTTAGCCTCACCGCCCTTATATCTTCTCTATTATGCGTGGTGGCATTTATAACATTTATCTGGATGCCAGAAAGTCCGTATTATCTTTTAATGAGAAACAAAACCGAACAAGCCAAGAAAAGCCTCAGAAAATTCAGATCTAACGCCGACGTAGACGAAGAGATCAGAAAAATGAGGACTTGTATTCAGACCACCTCAAAAACTAGAGGAAGATTTTTAGACCTGTTCAGAGTTCGTAGTAACCGAAAAGCCGTTATTATCGTTGTAGGTCTCAGAGGCTTCCAACAATTCAGCGGAACCACTGCGATTACTTTCTATGCTCAGGACATCTTTGCCCAAGCCGGAAGTGACGTATCTCCAAAAGAAGCCTCGATAATTTATTTTGGAGTGATGTTAGTCATGACCATGTTGTCTTCTAGCATCGTAGATAAGGCGGGAAGAAAACCACTGCTTATTATTTCAATGACAGGTTCCATAATAGCTCTATTTTTGGAAGGAACGTATTTTTACATTAAAAATAATACAACCATCGATACTACACAATTTGAATATGTCCCCGTAGCAACTTTAATACTGTTCGTGATATTCTTTAGTCTCGGAATGCAGAGTATTCCTATTTGTCTCCTTGGAGAACTGTTTCCTACCAGCGTCAAAGCGTACGCGTTATGTTTAGCGGACGTGTATTTCAGTCTTGTAGCCAGTATAGCGTCTAAATTTCTCCAAGTTATGACCAAAAGTTACGGCATCGAGATGGCTTTTTACGGTTTTACTATATTTTCCGTATTAGGGTTAATTTTTATAATCTTGGTGGTACCCGAGACGAAGGGAAAAAGCTTGGAGGAAATTCAATGTTATTTAAAGGGGGAACGTCCTACACAATACGAAGTTGAGATGGAGCCGATGAAAGTCAATGGAGAAAAAGACAGGTTATAATATCAATTATGGTTCCTCGTAGAGGGGTGTATTCTTGAAAGAAAAGTCCAAATAAATGATCAGTTATTGTTTCTGTTTAAAGTTTCGGGTTTCCTAATTTAATTTACTGAGATTAAAGTAATGTGTAAACCGTAATTAAGTGTTTATGGGTAAAAAGAGCAATGTACTTGCACTGAAAAAATAGGTGTTCTCGTCCAGTGACGTAGCCAGAAATGTGCTCGGGGGGGGGGGGGGGGGGGGGGGGGGGGCTCAGTGGGTGTAACCAGGACTTTTTTCTGGAGAGAGGAAGAGTCGGGACTACATGTATTTCATGATACTGCACTTAGTGAAGAAGGCGGAAAAGCGCCGCAGGCGAAAAATTGTCAAGTGCTCGCCCAAAGTTCGTTTAAAATTCATCTACTATTAAATTATTACCCCTCTGCATAGTTGGATTAAATTTGTTTTTGTAAATGTTTTTTTTTTGATATTTCTATTCTTTATTTTAAAAAAAAACATTTTTTATATTTGTGAAAAATATTTTGGCAAACCAAAATTTTAACATAAGACGTATGTATGACTCTAACCAGCGTTTTTCGGCCTCGGTTTTTCATGATTAAAAATAAAGTTAATATCGCTCACCATGCCAAAATTGATGATTTTTTAAGAAATCATGTATTTTAGGAGCGTAGATCTAAGAGCAGTTTTTAGTGCAAATTCTTAGTTTCTAAGTTATTAAGTGCCGTTTTGTATATTCATAATAAAGCATTCTCGTTTCTTCCCGTACTATTTTTTTTATTATAAATTATCACACTTCTTCCATAAAAAATGTTTCAATTAAAATTTTTACTTTAATTTTTCTCTTTAAAAATAAATACCTAATTGTTTTCTGTTTTTGTTGTAAAAATATTTTACTGCATTGGGTTATATTTTTGTTGTTTTAAAATAGCTCTAAAAAGGGAAAAACGGAACAGATAAGTAAATAATAGAAAAATACTATAAAATATTATTCTTTTTACTCGTTTTCCTGTAAAATTGCATTATAAATCAATAACTAAAACGATATGCGTCCGAAACCTTAATCTCTATATAAAACAGGACTTGTAGAAGGAAAGTTTAAAAACTAAACGTTTTGTACAAGACCTTTGTAATCTAAGCTAAAAATATATTATTTAAAGATTTTAAATTAAGAGTCCAAGCGGGAGACGAAAAATTAGGTTGCAATTAGACTTTTAGACCCGAGCTTCTTGGCTCGGGGGGGGGGGGGGCTCTCTCCTAAATACGCCACTGGTTAAATAGAAGTATTATAATACCTCCTAGTTCGCCATTGGTTTTAGAAATTAGTTTGTTTTCCAAATAAATACGTTTACTAAGTAAGTATGAAGTGTTTTCTTCCATCTAAATGCAATGGGGCCTTTACGACCAGTGGCAAGGGGAATCGAGTAAAATAGGCAACACATAAAGGAATATTTTTATATGTTTTCAAAAATCTGTTGTTTTGGTTCTGCATGACCCAAAGCAAAATAAGTTTATGATTTTTGACTTATGACGTATATATCACAATCATGTAATTTAAAAATGTTAAACTGCTCGGGGGGGGGGGGGGGGGGGCTAAGTGGAAGTAAGTATGACTTTTTTTTTTGGATAGAGGGACTATATGTATTTTATGATATTGTACCCAGTGAAGAAGACGGAAGAGCGTGAAAAAATTTTGGGGCCACGCCCAAAGTGCGTTTAAAATTCTCCTAATTACAATCAAATTTCGAAAATTAAATTATTACCTCTCCCCCTCTGCATGGTTGGATTAAATTTGTTTATGTAAATATTTTTTTTTTCTTTTTTCTTGATATTCCCAGCTGGCTCTTACTTAAAAACAAAACATTTTATATATTTGCGAAAAATATGAATATTATTGGTGTTAATCCAAAATTTTCGTTTTTCGGGCTCGGAATCATGTATTTTAGGAGCATAGATCTAAGAGCAGTTTTTGGTGCAAATGCTTAGGTTTTAAAATATGTAAATTCATAATAAAGCATTCTCGTTTCTTCCCCTACTATTTTTTTATTATAAATTATTACACTTCTTCAGTAAAATATTTTTCAATTAAAATTTTTTTCTCTTCTTTCTTTAAAAATAAATACCTACCTAATTGTTTTTTGTTTTTGTTTTAAAAATATTTTATTGCATTGGGTTATACTTTTATTGATTTAAAATAGCTCTAAAAAAGGGAAAACGGAACAGCAAGTATAATATAATAGAAAATACTATAAAATATTATTCTTTTTACTCGTTTTCCTTTAAAATTGTATCAAAAATCAATAACTAAAACCCTAATCCCTATAAAAATAGGACTTTTAGAAGGAAATGTTTAAACACTAAACATTTTCTACAAGATCTTTGTAATCTAAGCCAAGAATACATTATTTAAAAATTTAAATTAAGAGTCTAAGCGTGAGACGAAAAATTAGGTTGCAATTAGACTTTTAGACCCGAGCTTCTTGGCTCGGGGGGGGGGGGGGGGGGGCTCTCTCCTAAATACGCCACTGGTTAAATAGAAGTATTATAATACCTCCTAGTTCGCCATTGGTTTTAGAAATTAGTTTGTTTTCCAAATAAATACGTTTACTAAGTAAGTGTGAAGTGTTTTCTTCCATCTAAATGCAATGGGGCCTTTACGACCAGTGGCAAGGGGAATCGAGTAAAATAGGCAACACATAAAGGAATATTTTTATATGTTTTCAAAAATCTGTTGTTTTGGTTCTGCATGACCCAAAGCAAAATAAGTTTATGATTTTTGACTTATGACGTATATATCACAATCATGTAATTTAAAAATGTTAAACTGCTCGGGGGGGGGGGGGGGGGGGCTAAGTGGAAGTAAGTATGACTTTTTTTTTGGATAGAGGGACTATATGTATTTTATGATATTGTACCCAGTGAAGAAGGCGGAAGAGCGTGAAAAAATTTTGGGGCCACGCCCAAAGTGCGTTTAAAATTCTCCTAATTACAATCAAATTTCGAAAATTAAATTATTACCTCTCCCCCTCTGCATGGTTGGATTAAATTTGTTTATGTTAATATTTTTTTTTCTTTTTTCTTGATATTCCCAGCTGGCTCTTACTTAAAAACAAAACATTTTATATATTTGCGTTAATCCAAAATTTTCGTTTTTCGGGCTCGGAATCATGTATTTTAACAGATCTAAGAGCAGTTTTTGGTGCAAATGCTTAGGTTTTAAAATATGTAAATTCATAATAAAGCATTCTCGTTTCTTCCCCTACTATTTTTTTATTATAAATTATCACACTTCTTCCATAAAAAATGTTTCAATAAAAATGTTTACTTTAATTTTTCTCTTTAAAAATAAAAACCTTTTTGTTTTTGTTGTAAAGATATTTTATTACATTGGGTTATATTTTTGTTAATTTAAAATAGCTCTAAAACTGCATCATCATAAATCAATAACTAAAATAATATGCGTCCGAAACCTTAATCTCTATATAAAACCGGACTTTTAGAAGGATACGTTTAAAAACTAAACGTTTCCTACAAGACCTTTGTAATCTGAGCCAATAATACTTTAATTAAAAACTTAAATTAACACTCCAAGCGTGAGACGAAAAATTAGGTTGCAATTAGACTTTTAGACCCGAGCTCCTAGACTCGAGGGGGCTGAAGCACGGCAACCCCCTAAATACGCCACTGGGTGAGAATCATTTATTTTAGAGGTGCGAAATAAAGGTGCAAGGAAAAATTGTTTCCCACCATATTTTGACTCCAAATTTCTATTTTCACTTAGAGATTTCAGTTAATATTTTTGTTTAATTAATGAATAATAATTTAGTTAATATTGATTCATAGCCATTTAAATAAAAAATATTTTTCTTTTTAATACATAATATTTTTTGCAAAAAAATATTAAATTTTGGGCTAGATAAATTTAAAAAATGACAATATGTAATTTAGGATTTCCAAATAATATAAAAAAATGTAATTACAATTTTTGTTTAAAAAAGATTCAAAATATAATGTGTCAATGTTATTGTTATTATTTATAGACCTGACTACAGATATTTTGGAGAACAGAAATATATCCTCCGGTATTTTTTTATTATTATTTAACCTATAATAATGTAATCAACACTTAATAAAAACACTTTTAAAACTCTGAAAGTTAAATAACCGGAGAAAAATGCGTTATTCTCTCTGGGAAAATCTCCCAAGTTCCAGGCAGCAATCTACGCCATATTGCAATGTGCGTACGAAAACAATAGGAAGCTTACCTCAATAAGCGGATCCATATTTATATTCTGACAGTCGGGCAGCCCTTAGATCGCTAATATGCAATAAGGTAACCTCAAGACTGGTATGGAAATGTCATGAGGAACTGAAGGCCCTGGCAAAAGGAAACAAAGTGATACTGCAGTGAGTACCAGGACACGAAGGTATTACAGGAAATGAAAAAGCCGATGAGCTTGCAAGAGCAGGCTCAGAAAATACATTTTTCTACTCCCACATGGAAATTTGCTGTTTTCTTTATACTTAAGTGGCGGGTCAAGTAGGCTATTCCAGTTAACTGTGCGGCAAAATATCATATCCATCCTAGTTAGGATATGAAACTGACCAATCACAGTAGTCAATTACAGAGAAGCCAAATTTACATGTTGTAAATTCGTTTTCTGGCAGTTGAGAAAAGTTAGGTTAACAATATGCTTCAAAAATATGCAAATCTGTCAGATGAAATTTGTTCTTTTTAAATTTAAATCAAAACATTTATCCCAGAATCTATGTATACACAATATTTTCCTAAAGAGTACACAAAATGGTGCAAAAATTGAAGGAATAATAACAAAATTAATACCAAAATATATTTCTACCATATTATTGTTATTTTCTGCCCGAACTAAAGATTTGCACATGCACATACCCACTTTCTTATTTCAAAACGTTTTCTTACTAACCTTGGTTATTTTTTTCCAAATAAATAATATATTATTATAAATATTTGTGCACGAGGATATTTTCCGATATATTTTGAACGGGGATCGAACCCCAATTGATCTTAAACCTTTTATTATCGCAACAAGCATAGAAAATTAACTGGTAATTCTTCGTTAAATGTCGGAACATAAAGATAACTCGATAAAACAGACGAAATTAGATAAGTATAAAATTTCTAGAAAAAAAAATGTTTACTTAAAATTTTTAAGGTTATATTTCTACTTACACTATTGCCACTTTTCTTTCCACGTTAACAGTGTTGCTAATTAATTGGCGATTATTTTGAAAAATTTTACCACAGCGAACGTTAAAAATTCATATTAATGCACCAAATCCATTTTTAAATGTTTTAAACGAATTCTACAGCTATTTCGTTGTAGGTACTTTCGGAGTTATAATTTATATGCAAGCAGAAATAAACTCGACAAACCTTTTTTTTATCTGTGCAATTCAGTAAAATCAAAATACCTACGGTTGAGAAAATAAATTGTTCGTGTTTATTAATACATATATCGCTTTTTGTCAACTTAAAAGACAAGTTATGATGCCTAATTTAAATAATTTTTTAAAATTCTTAGCATGAAGTTCGGAAGTTAAGTCGTAGAATAAATATACTGTACAACTCGAGTGGATTGTCCATATTGCGCTCGGAACTTACTTCCTCGTGCGATATGGACATCATATCCACTCTTGTTGTACAAACTACTAATATTGGTCCAGAACCGGCACTCGGAGTACCAAGGTGCACAGTTCGAGATGTCCTAAGGAGATGGATCAGGAGTGAATACAAAATCCATTGGAGCAACAGACAGGGGTTACACCACAGCAAAAGCTTCATTGGGGATCCAGACCCAAGACGTACGAAACAGTTGCTTCAAATGAACAGGAACCAGCTGAGAACCATTACAGGAATTCTGACAGGATACATCATGGCTGTCAAGAACCATCTGCACAAAATGTAACTGTACAATGGAGATCTTGACTGCAGAATATGCGGACAAGACAGGGAAACTGTACAGCACATAGTTTGCCATTGCGAGTCACTAGATCGGAGAAGGCAACATATACTCGGGCAACCAAAACTGGAACCAGAGGACAACCTTACCCTCTCCCCAGTTGACCTACACAAACTAGTGCAAGGAACTAGGATTACGGAGTGGCTGTAACCACCAAACAGGGTGAGTACAATGGGTCAAACCTGGCCTAAGTGCATCCGGCGCACGGATGGGCCCTCGAAAAAAAATAAGGATAAGGAATCTCAGTTACAAAATTCCTTCTCAACGCGCCTTAATAATTCAAAAATATGTGTTTTCTTATCAGGGTTCTGGTTTAAATTATTACAATAGGTCAATTCCATACAGCCTGTTATATGATTAGTAAATAAACTTCAATCATCATAAATTGTCTGCATTACAGTTTTTATTGCTGCTATTTTTTTGTTTTATGTATTGTTGCATAAATAAATCAGGAGCGCAGCATTTTTTAAACCGCCTAATTTCCTTAATTTATTTTTGCTAGCACAAATGAAATACACACCTAGTAAGATTTTAAAACCAAAACTAGTTCTATAGGGACCAATTGCAAGCCTCAATTCCTAGCTCGAAGAAGGTTTAGCCGGGCTACTTAGGCCCAGGAAAGACTGACACCTGACACCTTCAGGGTAGCGCGCGTGCCGCCCACAACATCTAACAAACATCTCTTCAGACTGTTTGTCGCCATACCGAACACGTTTAGACGGCCCCGAAGCAGAATCCATTATAAACGTTTTTTTTTAAGTTACTTAACACGTACAAGGGGTCTCACAGACACTTCCGTACATTAACCCGAAATAATTTACGCGTATCTTCACCTATATCGCTCAAAATCTTCAAGCATATTGCTGTCTACTTTACTTAAAAGTAGATGGAAGGGCAGAATGATATAAGAAAGAGTTGGGGAGCAGCAGAGCGCAATTTGTTGACAAGTGTCTCCCTGACTCTATGATACCGGTTACGGGATAATGTTGTATCCATTGAATTTTTACCCATGCGTAATCGTTTAACGATAAAAAAAACAATTTGATTTACAATTGGACGTAGTTATGCATAATTCGACCAAGCGCCAAAATTAGAATTTTGGGAAATGGCAATTAACTTTTACATATCCTTAAAAAGCGGTTTTTTATGATCCAGATCCAATTTTCGCAAGGTATATCTAAGGTACTATTGCAAATTGATCTTTGTAAACCCTTAGCAGAAAAAAATGATATTTTAGAAGTTATGTTAAAAAATGGCGCTTAGTCTGGTTATGCAGTTTATATGTTATGATGATTTTTAATTTTGCAAAACCAAACCCCACGTAAAATTTATCGCGTATAGGACGTTTATGCAAAGCTGTCTCTTTTATTTTTAAATAAATAAATAAAATAAAGTTAGTTGTTAGGAAAAGTGAATAGTGAAAATAAAGTCATTATTTAAAACTCTTAGGGATCTATTTTTATTAAAAATTAAAACAAACATCAAAATAGCTGTAAAACTGAAACATATTTTAAAAACTTTATTTACTAAAATTATACTCTAAGAAAGTACAAAGCTATGAAACCTCCATAGGTATGTCGTAACTTGCGAACAAACTTCAAATAAAATAACAAATTGTTATTTTTAACCCAAACTCTAAATATTTAATGTAAATAAATACCAAATAACACCTAATATTCTGTCTAGTATCAATAGTTGGATCACCCACCAGGTTTTTGTAAAATCTCCTTGCATGTTTTGGTGTTAGAGGAAGCAGAAACTTTAGGTCTTCGAGTTTTTTTTTCTGCAATAGGCTTTCCGTCTGACCATAAATTTTGAAGTAAATTTTTAAAGGATTTTTTTTTTCACTATCTATATTCTGTGGTCTTCCACGCTTTTTTTCTATATTCATTTCTTGATGAGTTTTATCCTTGAGAGAAGTTTTAACAAATATTCTGCAAGGTTGGTCCTTTCGAACTTCAATTTCCTTAAATTTCAGCCAATTAATTTTATTATTTGTCACAATACATCTACTTTTCTATGTTAGCAGTACAAAAAAAAATAATCCTCTTCCCTTTTATGGACAACAAGGGGATTTATCTTTTTGCACGATTTCATAATATTAATGTAGTCATCAGATGTATACAATCTTTGTTGCAGTTTTAACGCGCACTCGATATCCCCGAAATCCGTGTCATTTGGTAAAAAAACTATAACCGAATGTTAAAAAACGGAGGATATTTTTTGCAACGAGGGATGGGCCTCAAATATTGTCATAAGCAAGCGAATGCGTGATTTGCTTAACTAGGCCAAACGCCATAATCGTGGCGTTTGGTCGACTTATGCCAATTTCGTGGTGTTTGGTCGGGTTATGCGAAATGCAGCTACTAGCTTAAACCGTTTGGCGCTTAGTTTAACTTGAAATATCACCTAAAATATAGATCTCTAACGTTCCATGATTTTTTTCTAAATAGATAATGTCTCTGGCCGTTATATGGCCCAATAATACCAAAAAATCGAATTTGGCGCTTGGTCGAGTTATGCATAACTACGTCCAATTACAACTCCACATTTATATTTGTTATAATCATAAAAAATGAATAAAAGTATACCATAACGTCTTCTGCGCATTACTCTCCTCCGCAATACGTCTTCACCTATGAAGCGTTTGAGATAAAGAAAAAATTGTAAGGAAGGTTCAATAGGCTTTTCCTTTATTTGTAGTTTAACTTTTTCATTTTTTCATATTTTAAATATCATAGGAAGAACTAATCCTGGATTGACTTCTAGATTAACCAGAATGAAACATTTTAAATTTAGTTAAGGAAAGATGCATTAAACATAAATTTAAAAAATCCACCCAACAAGGAAGATTTCAATTCAAAATAATTTTATAAATTATTTAATGTTTTTATAAAAAAAAGTCAAATACTCCTGACGGGATTTGTACCTATGATCTTGCGATCTGTAGGCTAGAGCTCTATTCTCTATGTCTATGCTATGGCTAACGATAAACATTTGTTGTTTAATACATTATGACACTTTCTTCAGCGCGGTTTGTTTTTTTCTGGTAATAGATTTGCCAGAATATGATTAACATTTTTAATAATTTCAGATGGCGTGTTTTCACACTCTTATTCTGAATCACTCGACAAATAAATGATAAATAAGTTAAACACTTTGCAATTACTGCTTTCTAAAAGTTGTTCTTTTTAATAAATAGGGGTGGCCTGTCAAATTGGCATCATATGTTTAAATTCAATAGTGTACCTTGTATTTCAACTCTTGAGTTGAAATATTTTTTTTCAACGAGCGTGTGATATTCGGCGCTTTCCAGCCAAGTTAATCGTGCTTTTTTTCTCATTTTCATTGGTGGTCGTAGGAAAAAGAGTTTAAAAATGAGACATCACTCGACCTCCGTTTTTATTTAAAAATGTTTTCCAAGGTGTTAATTTGGGGTGAGGTGGCGGACTTTACGCAAGCATATAAATAATAAAATATTTTAACTTTTTTAACTTGGTAGGTAAGTATTTTTTAGCATTATGTGCATTATCTTCTTTCTTACGAATCCTAATAAAATTATGTACATTATCACTTATTTTTAACAAAACAATTTATTTATTTTCCCGGCACCCATGGTCGGGCAGCGAATTTACGAACTTATTAGTCTATGGATCACACTGTGAAAAGACGTTAAGGATTGATTGGTCCTTGAAAATATTATCGTATGATCGTCCTTACGCTACGCCACTGTTTAAAAATCATTTCACAATATAGAAAGATGTGGCCTCCATTATTTTATACATTTCCTTTGCAAATATATATTATCAGACGTTTTAGTTTAAAAATCAACTACTTTTATAATTAAAAATGAGAGTTAGGATAATAATTCTACTGTCAATGTTTATTCTTGCAACGAACGCGACGGTAAGTTCTTTTTATACTATATATAATCAAAAAAAGATAGTTTAAATACTTTCTCTAAAAATCATTAGTTTCATGGTTAACGTGACCATTTATTTTTTTTGTCAGAGCGGGACGCCTGCGAATAAAAAAAAATTATTGGTGTTCAGTGGCGTAGCCAGGAAATATGTTCGGGGGGGGGGGGGCTCAGTGGGCGTAAGTAGGATATTTTGGTCTGGAGTACCCCAAAAAAAGCGCCGCAGGTGAAAAATTTTCGGTGCCACGAACAAAGTTAGGGTTTGTTCACTTTTCTATTTTTTCCTCCAAAATTGCAGTTCGTAATGTCACCACAAAATGCCATAATTTTCTTATTCAAATCATTGCAAGATAATACTTCTTTCAAATAATCGACAATTATATCCGATGTTTCGCCTAGTTGCTCTCCAAACTCTATAAAATCTTGACTTTCACGCCTTCATATGGTATGGTAAAAAATAGCGAATCAAAACTGGGAATAATTTTATCGAGCCATGATTTGAACCATCTGTTAATAAAGTTATGAAGTGGGTTTCACGAAGGTGCTCTTTGAATCCATGCGTCGCCATAGATGCCAGCACATTTACAACAATAGCCTGAGATTTTTTACGAGCACATCTCAATTTTTGCTCAAAACAGGTTTGAATTAATTAGAAGCACAATCGTTTGGTCTGTTTGCGAAAGCGGGATATTTTTGGTAACGTGGGGGACAGCGGGACATAGAGCCTGAAAGCGGAACTGTCCCGTCCAAAGCGGGACGTATGGTCACCTTATTCATGGTATACATTTTAACCGCAGCAGTTACATTATACTGCATAAACTTAAGTTTAAATTGAACCCGAACAGGTGGTCCTAAATGGAAAAATTCTCAGCACAAAAAATTGCCTCTCTAATCCTACTCTTAGACGTTAGTGGGAAAGAAATCATCAAATTAACCGGATATTTAATGTAATTTCCTTGAAGCTCCATTTGAAATTGGACTCTAAGTATCAAATCATAATAAGAAGCTAAATAATATACAGGTTCAAACACAAATTACCGCTATAGTCAAAAGAAATAATGGATAAACTGATAATTACTAAGATAATTGTACTTTGTATTTAAATAAGTTAATTAAATTTTATAATAGAGTATAATGTAGTTGTGATCAGTGGCGACTTGTCAAGTGAAGTAGGGGAAGGGGCTCTTCAACAAAAAAATAAATAAAACCAGGAGGAAAGTTTTTCGACAATATTGAATAGTAAGGTACCAATACAGCTACGATTTTAACCCTTAAAAATAATTATGTTCGAATTAATAATATTAATTTAATCCAAATGTAGCTATGCATAATAGGGCCACGGTTAACTCCGATGGACAATAATTATAAACACTCGTGCATTTTGGCGCGCCCCAGCGACAGTGTCCGTTAGCTCAAAGCAAGTGAAGACCCAACTCCCAACATGGCTTTGATATTCACCCTCGCTATGGTTACGTGACATCCGTCACGCAAACAGCATGTAATAATTTGCATTATGATGAAGGGCAATTTAAAAATAGATCAGTCGTATGTACCATTGGTTTAGCATTGGTTCACATAACCTTAAGATATTTATTTTGAGGCTTCGCGAAACTTACGGTTATAGATATCGTTTTTACGTGATTTACTGTGTGATTAAAAAGTTTTGTTTTTATTTTTCAGTTAATTCAGTAGTGTACATACGCACCTACTTAGTTGTGTGTTTTAAAAATGAACCCAATTAATAACATAGTTTGTAATTTGTTGGAAACTCCATTCAATCGTTGGACAGATGAGGATAAGAGAGACGTTTTGTTACACGGGTTTTTAGTCAATGTTTGCTTAAGTACCCGCACTATACCTAGCTCTTCACCATTTTTTAAGACCGCGAGCCGCCACTGGTTGTTATAAGTGTTAAATACAAATTCGTTTAACTAGGTTAGGTTAGGTTAGGTAAGAGTGGCAGACCCTTGGTTCTGACCAAACAGTCTCACGTAGTCCTGATTAGGTCCGTTGTGATACCACACGTGTTCCGTAGAACCCACCTTTATCAGATCTCTGATGGTTAGTGCGACGTAACCGCGGAAGGATTTTAACAACTCATTCAAACCAGCCACTACTGTTCAGAAATCTGCTCAGCCGTCTAAGTTGTAAGTTGCTTAGTTCCTCCAGGCTATCGAAAGATGATTCACCCAGAGTAGTGAACCTCCTTCTTGCGAGGCCAGGGCATTCACACAGAAAATGTTGAATACTTTTTTCCTCTTCCTCATCTCTGCAACTTCTGCAGAAGTCGTTGGTGGGTATTTGCATACGTTCGGCATGTCTACCGAAGAGGCAATGTCCGGTAACAACCGCAGTAATATTTCTCACGTCTTTTCGACTGTGTCTCAATAGCTCTGCGGTTCTCTTTTTATCGAATGTGGGCCACAGTTGCCTGGATGGACTACAGGTTGTCAACCCTGTCCATCTGTTCTGTGCAAGCTGCTTCGCCGTGTAGTCAATCTCCTCTTTGACCAATCCCAGTGGTTTGTTCACTGTATTGTCTGCTAGATCAGCTGGCATGCCTGCGCCCTCTCTTGCGAGCGCATCGGTAGCCTCGTTGCCATCTAGTTTGGAGTGTCCAGAAACCCAGCACAGAGTAACCCGATGTTGGTTGCCAAGTGTGCATAAATTGTTGCGGCATCGCTTTACGAGCTTTGATTTAACGCTGCTGGAACAGATTGCCTTAATCGCAGCCTGACTATCACTGAAGATGGTGATTGACGAGGCTACTCCCAAGCCAAGGTGTTCCTGCAGGATATTCACCGCCATCTCTACTGCCAGTACTTCTGCTTGAAATATACTACAATAGTTGGGGAGTCTATACGATTTCTGTATTTGTAAACTTTCGGAAAAGACCCCGGCTCCCACACCAACGTCCATTTTTGAACCGTCTGTGAAGATTGCGTGATCTGTTTTCGTTATATTCTGATTGCCTTCCCACTCTTCCCTACTCGGAATGAGTATAGAATACCTTCTATCGAAGCATGTTATTGGAACAGAGTAATCAGTCGGGTCTCGTAGATTATTCCCTGGGTGGATCTTTAGTATACTGCTGTGCCCGTAGTTCAACTAAAAATGTCTGATCTTTTTTTTTTTGATATAGTAACGTAGTCATGCCGAATACCAACCACTCAAAAGAAAAATTTTGTGGGAAAAATTTGTCAACTGGGAATGCGGTAATTTTTGTTTAATCCTCCTTAACCACGGAGAGTGTTAGAACTATGACAGGAATTTATTTTTAAGTTATTTTAATAATACCATTAATATTACTGTTAATAAATAAAATAAAAATGTTTTTTTGGACGTTTGCTCTCCAAATTTGACGGTTTACTTTTAACAAAAACTTTAAGGCACTACTTTAACATAGTAGTACCTTAAAGTAATATTTTTACAGCTACTGGAGGGTGTTAAAAAATTGCTGTTTTAACACGTTTGAAGAAAACCCATTTTTTATTTTAGGGGAATATGAATCGCAGAGAACGAGATACAAGTTCAGAGGAAGACATAATAACTTACGATAAGGTAAGTGTTATGAGTAATTCATATAGTTTGCAAAGTATGAAACGTGCGAGATCTGTCAATGTGCATGCACCGGAAACGTATTTTTTTTTCATTTCAGTTTTCTTTTTTTTCGGCAGGAAGTCTAAATATAGTTATTTACATTACAAGCTGCGTAAGTTTACTTTTAAGTGCGAGGCTATTTAAAAAATTCCGAACACCTGAAAGTGCTTTTGCAGCGCGTGATGCATTAAACTTTTCATCGTTAATGAATAATATTTTTTAAAATAGCGACAAAACGTCAAATTTTAGGTTTTAACATAATTAAAAATATATAAAACAAATATGATTGATGAAAGCATGGAAAGATGCAAGAATGCAAGGATGGAAGTAAATCCGAATGAAGATAGTAAAATTTTCCGTATAGGTACTCCTCTTTTTAAATGAATATTATGATCCCACCAGGGCCGTAGCCAGACTTAAACGTTAGGAAGGGCAAACAAATTTGTTGGAAGGGCGAATATATTTAAAAGAAAATTATTAGGTGAAAAAAGAAAAGGACAAAAAAATTTCGAGGCCACGCCCAAAATCATCAAGAATTCGTCCAAACAGAGCAATCTGGAGTCGACACCAGTGGCATAGCTAGAAAATATGCTGCTGGGGGGGGGGGGGGGGGGGCTCAGGGACAGTCAGGACTACATGTATTTGATGACATTTTACCTAGGGAAGAAGGTGGAAAACGCCGCAGGCGAAAAATTTTTGGGGCCACGCCCAAAATTCGTTTAAAATTTACCTACTACTATCAAATTTCGAAAATTAAATTATTACCTCTCCTCCTCTGTATGGTTGGGTTAAATTTGTTTTTGTAAATGTTGTTTCTTAGTTTTTTTTGGTATTCCTAGCTGGCTCTTTATTTAAAAAAAAAATTATATTTGTGAAAATATGAATATTGGTCAATACAAAATTTTAATGTACACATATGTATGACTCTAACCAGCGTTTTCGGGATCGGTTTTTCAAGATTAAAAATAAAGTAAATATCGCTCACCACGCCAAAATTGATGATTTTTTCAAAAATTATGTATTTTAGGAGCGTAGTTTTTAAAGAGCAGTTTTTGGTACAATTGCTTTGCTTGAAATACTCCTTCTAAGTGCCACATCTTCCATAAAAAATGTTTCAATTAAAATTTATACTTTAATTTTTTCTCTTTAAAAATAAATACATATAATAATTGTTCTTTAGTTTGTTGTAAAAATATTTTATTGCATTAAGTTATATGCCTGGCAGCCCCCCCCCCCCCCCTAAATACGCCACTGTAAACAAATACAAAATAATGGTAATGTATGTAGAAGACATAAAAGTTTTCGTTTCTTAAACACTGAAAACATAAATAATGATGCAAAAAGTCTATCTGAACATGCGGGCTTTGCGAATGCGGACCCTTAAATGAGACATACTAACACCCCTACTGGTGCGACGATCGAGTGCGAAATGATAAATTCAAAAATTCTTACACCTAAAACCAGGGCCCGCTCTAGCAATAACGCCGCCCTGGGCAAAACAAAAAATTGCCGCCTTTTTCCTAGTCTCGCACATAATTTCGAAAGTGTTTTTTTTTTAATTTAAAAAAATAAAACACTTGCCAGGTATTTTTAATTAAAAAAAATATTGAATTTTTTTTAATTGCGTATTTATTGCACATAAATAAATTCTAAATACTAACAAAGTGAAAATTAGCAATGAATCGACACCTAGCCATCCTATTCACGCCGGACAGGCCGGATGAGATCGGATATCTCGTAGGATGAAGGTGCCGTTTCACACTCCCCAGTCGGTAGATCACATTTGTGGTCGATGACCGGTTCAAGATGGCCTACGTAGTCGGAGAACCGTAAAAAAAAAAAAAAAAAAAAAAAAAAAAAAAAAAATTAGCAAAAAAACATAAAAAATTTTAGGCAATCTAATTGCACATTATAAACATGTGTTTAAAAAAATTAAGCCCTTTGCTGCGACGCCGTCATGACCGAAAAAAGCACCGGTGCCGGCGTTGTTCGGCATGCTTTGTCGCGGAATTGCTTGATATTTTAATAATATTAAAAAGAAAAGGGATCGGTTGAAATAGTCACTGTTTAAAAAATAAAACAGCAAAACAAAGGAAATTAATGTTGTTAACTGAGAATTGGAATGGTTCAAACTTCAAATATACGTAGGAACGTAAGTAGGCAAAACTGGGATTTCTGATGTTTTTTAGAATTATCATGCCGCTCTTCCAACATGCCGCCCTGGGCAGGGGCCCAGGTTTTTCCCCCCTAGAGCGGGCCCTGCCTAAACCACATAATACGAACTCTGTTAGCAAGTTTGTTTTCATATAAAAATGGTGTGATTAAAACTGAATTAAAGACGACTTATTTTTTAATAAAACCAATAAGCAAAATATATATGAAGAAAATCTAAATATTTTCCAGGAAGGGCGAAATCTTTTCCAGGAAGGGCGCCGCCCTGCCTGGCCCCCCTCTGGCTACGGCCCTGGATCCCACTTTTTCTTTTTCTTTTCAAGAACTTCTTCTTCTGCAGCTATCGCACAAACAATAAGAATATTTTCTTCTGAACTGTTAGTAGAAGTTGTCATAATGAACAAAATTAAATAAACGTAAAGCGTCTGTTGCTAGTGAAAGTACACTGACACTGAATTTGTAACTACACAAAAAAAAAGGTGTGAGTGCGTGCACCAAGCAGCGCCACAGTTGGCGGACCTTCAAAAAAATTAGGCGTGCAGCGCTTCGCCTAAGTGCGCGCCAAGCTTTATTTTGATACTTGTAATTTTACGCATAGAACTGTCAGTTAGTGACGATTTTAAATTTAGACCCCTTTAGGGAATACGGTTTTTAGTGTTTGTTTTGGAGGTATCTTTAAAATAGGAAAAATTGAAAAAAAAATTAAATTGGATTTTATTTTGAAGGTAGATATCCGCTAAATAAAAATTAACATTATTGATATTGAAATATTTCTCTTTTTGTCTTTAGGAAGTTTATGATATAAAAATGACGATGACAGATATTTCACCAGAAAAAGTTCCATTTCTTGTAGGAGTAGAAAGTGGGGGAATCTATTGTGCTGGCGTACTTCTTACCGAAAATGTAGTACTAACCATAGCCAGTTGCGTGTCTGGGTAAGTTCTGTTTAAAATAATACACCTGCAAATACTTTTAGACATTACTTTCATATCAATCTGCAGACAATCGTAATTGACAATTTTTCCTTACGTCTCTATTCGTTTTGCCCTGACTTAAGGTTAATCTACAAAATTTGCTACCACCGACAATCGTTTTACGGAAATATATCGATTTAATGGAATCGTAACAAAGCGACTTACAAGTGAATCTCGCTAAAGCTTGTCGATGAGTAATCTAACCTCAAAAGTAGCTTTGTTTGGGTTTTTTATATTGTTTCCTCAGCAAGAAAATATTTTAAAAATCATTTTATATAAACTATTTGCAATTTTTTCATATACGGTAAGTAGAAATATTGGTATGTCAGAATGTAAAACAGACATCCGTTTACGGCAGGAGGCAGCAACGAAACTAAATGCTTTGGGTCCAGGAGAAAGAACTCCTGATAAATGGAAGCTCGCTGTTCAAGATTGAAAATATAGAACGAAAATGAAGGTAGCTGAAATAAAAAAAACACTAAAAAGAAAGGCTAGTGGTGGACTTCCACTAAAAATTAAATTAAATGATCAGGAAGAAAGATTAATTAATATTGTAAGATGGACTTAGGAAATGAAAGTGTTCCAGCGAGAGTGGATTAGCGCCGATTCAGGGTTAATTCAATAGTAGTGTAGAATGGCTCAAAGCTTATACTTCAAAGGAAAAAGAGCTTGATTCTAAAATTTTTGACTGTATACTTTCTGATGTATGATGTATACCTTCAGAAGGTAATCAGAAATATATTTTCAATAATCAGTGTTGATGACAATAATGACTTTCTCAAAGACATGGTTTAATAAAAAACCAAAAACGGACACTTCTACAAAAAAAATATTAGTTATCAAAACGAAACTACGGAAGCGTTAAAAAAAAATTTCTGTACGAATTAAAAATATAAGTGTCTAATTAAAAAGCATTTGCAACTCACTTTCAAAATAGCCTCGGTAATGGCTAACTAGAGCGATTGATTTCATTAACATTAAAAGTAATGCTTAAGTTAGGGGCTTACTGCATTTTTATTACTAGATACTTATGTTGCTTTATTCTCAATTTTAGAAAGATTGCAAACATTAAATGTTATGTAATTAGTTCTCATCATGGTCTCAAATAAAGTCGTATCTCGTATCAGTTAGTTAGTTTAGTTTAAAAATGTCTTTATTCATTTATTTTATATACTACATATCAGTTTCGTATACTTATGTGAATGATAATGATACTAATTACATAGATAACATTACAGACTCCATTAATGACATATGCACACGTGACATAGATACAACAGCGAGGCAACGCCTTGCCGGAGCTGGTGTTTGCTCTGTACCTATACGAAGCTCTGACTTGGTCTTTTTGTAGACGGCAAGTTCCAGTAATCTTTTACTGCCATGAAAGATAGGTTTTGTTTTATGCAAACTTGAAATTATTAAACGATTTATTGCTTGCTTAATGAGATTTGGTTTGGTTTACTGGGAAAACAGGCGAAAAACCCAGTTTTATTTTGGCAGGTACGGAGTAGCATACTAGTTTGCTTAACGCTTGAAACTATATCGTATCTCGTATCAATATTGATTCAAAAATACAAAATTTAAATAAATAAAAAATTAAATCGTCGCTTAAATTTTTGGAGGAAAAAAGCCATTCTACAATTTTCTCTTTACGTCTGAGTGGTCTACTGACATTTTCGTCAGCGGGGAAAAAGGTGGTAAGATCATTGCTGACAGACTGACAATTGCGTTGTCAGTGCGAAATTCGGCAATAAAAGTTGCCTGGCATCCCTGACAGTCAACATAGAAGCAATAGCCTGCGATGGATTCTAGTAGTTCGTCTAGTGACATAGGAAACTCCCATGATTTTGATTTTTTACGCCAATTCGAAACTGTCGATTTTACAGAATATATATATTGTGAAATAGACTTGACAGAAAAAAAAACCAAACCAGTAAAAGTTATCGTAATAAAAGTATTTTCGGGTAATTACTATACAAATCTTAATTTACTTTACCCACAAATATAAACGTTGACAACATTCAAAATGTTCTTTATGTTTTCTTAATACGATAATTTGCTTACCGTTTTTAGTCGTCGCTCTTCCAATATTGATTTTAGTTTGCCTCTGCGAGACATATTTTAGTTAAATAGAATATAACACATTGCACACGACATGTAAAGAAGTTGTTACTCGCTCTTAGGAAGCTTAAACGTTTAGATTTTAATTTTAAAACAATAAATGTTAATACACAGCGGTATAGACCAAAGTGTGTAAGAGACAGGTAGTGTTAATTGTAGAGTTGAATGAAGACTTGAATTCTTGTTTCAAAAACGTATTATACACTATTGGCAAACTCGAATCTAAGGTGCCGATGTAAACGCATCAGACGGAGATTATTAGTAACGTTTAACACGTTAAACAAAGAGCACGCTATACCCTACCTCCCACCTTCCATTCTTTAGAACACGAGGTCGAAGCAGCTACGGAAGCAATCGATACGTCGACTCGGCCACACAACACACATATCCCCCCCTTTCAGTAGTAATGTAGAAGTGGTTAAGTGTATCTTTTTAACTGGAGGCTTTGCCCATATGTGCCTTCTTAGTTGCATTAGAAATCTCGCCTACCCCAGATTCGAGTTTGCCAATAGTGTATCTGATTTTTAATTTTAGGTCCCAACTGGCAAAAATACACCTAGGATATAGTGCATATCCGGGTTTTGACCCTGAAGAGCCGGAACTTGTCCAAATTCTCGATTCCAGTGAAATTACTATTAACTATGATTATTATGACGAGTCACCTCCTATAAATAATATTGCGTTAATACAGCTTGCAACACCAGCAACACTCAATAATAGAGTGCAACCTGGAGCACTGATTTCCAAAGAGGAAGCAGAACTTATCGAGGGAAAACATGTAAGAATCAATGGATGGGTAGATACATCACAATCAAATACAAAAACTGCTCCCATGGAAATAAGAACCAGAGATACTTGTATTTATGTGTTTGGTAAATCATTTTTACGCCAAGATTTATGTAGCAAGTGGCTTAGCCCAGAAAACTTTTATTTCAGGGGAAATGCGATTACTACGCGGCACAAAGTTATCGGGCTACAAGCATATCAACTTTCGTGCGTTATTGATACTTTGGAATGTACTGAAAACGATATCGTTTTAAATATTGCACCGTATTTAAATTGGATATCTGACGAAACGGGTATCTCCGTCGATATATTGACAACTCCGAAATACAATGTGACAGGCAACGAAGATATTGACTACGAAAACGATACAGACGACGAAAACGATATTATCAAGAAATTACGGGATGAGTTAGATCGAATCAGTTCCACGATAATTAAAAATAAAGGGATAACTAAAAATTATCAAAATGACATAGAATCTTTGAAAGAAAATATTAGGACAACCATATCGTATTTCGAAGAAATAACAACAACGCATAATTCATTTGTCTTCTCTGTTAATGAAACAATAAAAGAAACTATTAAAGAAATTAATAATATCACATCTATATCGGCATCAAGGCCTAAAGACGATTTTAATCGTGACAGGGATACAAAAAATACTAAAGACGATTTTAATCGTGACAGGGATACAAAAAATACTAAAGACGATTTTGCTGTTGGCATTGAAACCCAATATACTAATGTATCTCATAATAATTTAGCGACCAACATATTAGCTCAATTCAACAATATAAGTACTATCGTTAGAAGCAAAGTTAGCGAACAGAAATTTACACTAAATGTCTAAAATTGTTAATTTATTAAAATAGTGGTGATAATAGTAAATGACATTTTTTTTTTAACCAACTTTCCTACGTATGCAATACGATATCGGTCATCAACAAAAGTTCTAGAGTCTATATAGTCTATGGAAATATACATACTGGGATGGATCGAAAAATAGTACCTAAGTTTTTTTAAATTTAATATAGTGACAAATAATTTCGGTTGCCATCATCTGGTCGCGCATTGTATTAAAAGTTTATACCGTGCGAGCAAAAATTTTTGTATCAAAGAAGGCCTTGCATCTAAGGACGTAATGCTTGGCCGTAGAGCTTAATACCTGTTGGGTGTCAGTAACTACCCGAATCTTTTCATCTTTGACAGTCGTTACAAGTAATTTGATTCATCGCTAATTTTTCCAATGTCTTAAACAATTCACACAATGGGCTTTACGGAACAGCACAAAACATTCATGGTTGAAGTGTATTTTCGAAACAGGGTTAGAGTAAATGGTGAGTGGACAGGGCCCGCTCTAGCAATAACGCCGCCCTGGACAAAACAAGAAATTGCCGCCTTTTTCATCCCTTCTTCGTTTTATACCTACCACAACAGCAAATTGTCTGTCTATTCCTCGCCGCTCGCCGGCTTGTCCTTTGCTGCGACGCCGCCATGACCAAAAAAAGAACGGTGCCGGCGTTGTTCGGCTTGCTTTATCGCGGAATTGCTTGATATTATTATAATATTAAAAAGAAAAGGGATCCGTCGAAATTGTCACTGTTTTAAAAATAAGACGGCGCGGCAAAACAAAGGAAATTAAATTTGTTAACTGGGGGAATTGGAATGGTTCAAACTTCATATATACCTATGAACGTAGGTAGGCAAAACGGGGATTTATGGTGTGTTTTTGGATCTTTCATGCCGCTCTTCCAACTTGCCGCCCTGGGCAGGGGCCCAGGTTGCCGCCCCCTAGAGCGGGCCCTGAGTGGCAATACAATCCTGGTTTGAATTTGACAAAATTTTAACCTAGATTTGTTTAGATATATGGTCCCCATATCATTGTGATCTAAACCAAGCCCTACGTTTATTATTCCAAGCCGGCTTTGATGTAAATAATTTTTGCTCGCACGCTAGAAATGGATGCCATTGTCTAATCTAAGTGATATAAATGTCATTATTTATATGTCAATATGTATAAAACAATTAAATTCAGACATATACAGGGTGTTCCTTAATGACGTGCTAATATTCATAGGCGTAGTTATACGGTCAACGCTGAGGGCGCTGAAGTCCTAAAAAAAAAACAGTTTGTGTGTATTTATTTAATTGCAATATCTTTAAAAATGAAAACGAAATAGGTATTTTATTTTACCTTAAAGAAAAGTAAAAGAGAACTATTACGTTCAAAACTAACTGCATGTATGTATATCTAGTATAACGTAAAACCTATCCACATTGCATTAAACAAAATTAGTATTTGGTAATTGAAATACCTAAAATTAGCCTATGGCCTATATATTGTAAATGTACACATTTTTGGGGGGTGCTTAGCACCCCCAAGTACCCCATAACCACGCCTATGTTAATATTTTAGGATGTGATTTCTCAAGTCATTTTATGAAGAAAAGTTCATATAAACATATGTCCTAAACGGCTTAAATTTTTTGCTTCGGGGTATTAAATTTTATTTCTTTTAATGCGTTTTTTGTAATATCTCCGAAAGTACTTTAGATAATATTTGCAATTTTGGCTGGTGCTAATAGGACATAAATCCACATGTATAAGTTATAAAATTTATTTTTTTGTCCCACCAGTGACGTCCCTGCAAACATGTCCTCTGATATTATTTAGAAAAAAAGTAGTACGCCACTGACATTTTTCCATGTGGATATTATTTCTGATTACCCTGGTCCTGCATGATCAGTTCTACATAAAAATGGTATCTTGCGTTTTTATCCTCAGACACATCGTTTTTAATTAAAATAATTAAATTAAAGTGAAGGTGGTCATTTCCAACAATAATTTGTATATAACAAAATTTTGCATTATTGATGTTCATAATAATAAATAGTAGAGCTAATTTAATATAATTATTTTAATTAAGAACGGTGTGCCTGAGGAGAAAACCATAAGAGATCATTTTTATGCAGAATTGAACAGGCTAATCAGAAGTAATATCCACATGAAAAATATCAGTGGTGTACCACTTTTTTTCTAAAAAATACCAGAGGACATGTTTGTGGGGACGCCACTGGTGGGTCAAAAAAATAACTTTTATAACTAAAATATGCGGTTTTATGTCCTATTAGCACATGCCAAAATTGAAAATATTATCTAAAGTACTTTCAGAGATATTACCAAAACCGCATTAAAAAAAATAAAATTCAACACCCTGTACCAAAAAATTTAGGCCGTTTAGGACATGTTAACATAAACTTTTCTTCATAAAATAACTTGAGAAATCACACCCTAAAATATTAGCACGTCAGTAAGGAACACCCTGTAGTGTGCTTTAGGTGTAATTCAAAAATGCAATAGTTTACAGAGTGTTCCATTTAAAAAAACTTTATTTATACTCTCCACATTTTTTGGGCCACCCCGAATAGTCAAAGATAATTTTTGAATATACACCTCAATGATCTTTACAACTTTTGTACGTCGAAATTTTATCGAATTCCTATGATAAAGGAGAAAATTAACTTTTCTATCCTTGACCCACGCTGTACTACCAATTATTATTCAAAAAAATCAATCACAAAAAAGTGCCTGTATAACTACCGCCCGTATAAAATCGGTAAATACAAAAGATAAACTATATCATGAAATGAAAAAAAATCCTCGATTTACAACATTAACAAATACAAACAATATAGAAAAAACTAAATACTGATTCTGAGAATAATTCATCATTTATTCTCCTGAGATGAATGCTTCTGCGTTCGAAACATATGTAGAGAATTTTTTAAATCATAAATATTTCTTTAATATAACAGTGGACGAAGACTTTGAGTTTTTATTTATTTTCTTCTCAATTTCCACTCCACTTTCAGTATGGACTATGTCTTCAAGTTACTAAGTAAGTATCTGCCTAATTTCTAAATACATCACTTTTATGAAATAAACTTTAATGTTTAACAATAGTCACACTATTAATTTAGAAATAAATACAAAAAGACAAGAAGATTATTTCCAAATTGAAACAGCTGAACAGCTGATTTTTAAAGGTTATGTTTGAATTTGAAACCTTTTTTTAAACTTTCAACGTGCCTGTGCTATAAGCAAAGTGAGGAAAAATACTGCTATTTAGGTATTTATTTGCGATTAGGTACACGGCAAAGTGATTAACCCGTAACCCGTATCATGGGGTCTGGGAGACACTTGTCAACAAATACTGCTCAGCTGCTCCTCGACTTTTTTTTATATCATTCTGCCCTTCCATCTACTTTTAAGTAGGGCAGACAGCAATATGCTTAAAGATTTTGAGCGATATAGGTGAACATTCGCGTAAGTTATTTCGGGTTAAAGTACGGAAGTGTCTGTGAGAACCCTTTGTACGGGTTAAGTAACTTAAGAAAAAACGTTTACAATGTATTCTGCTCCGGGGCCGTCCAAACGTGTTCGGTATGATGACAAACAGTTTGAAGAGACTGTGTCCCAAAAGACTTAAACGTAAAACCCAGTACTTTTGTGTTATGTGTAAAAACCCAATATGTTTAGAGTGCACCTTTCCTATATGTCACCCATCTTTGGAGCAACACCATCGAACATCATGGAGAATCCCGGGCTGTTACACTGGACATCTCTAGGGCTTTTTATCGTATTTGGCACGATGGGCTTCTAAGTAAATTGCGATCCTACGGTATGCCTAATGGATTTTGTTTATGGTTAACCAGCTTCCTTAAGAACCGTTCTCTGCAAGTGGCGATTGACGGGTTTCTCTCAGACACCTTCACCATCAATGCCGGTGTTCCTCAAGGGTCTATATTGTCGCCTACCCTCTTTTTACTGTATATTAACGACCTTCTAGTGAAAACCCAAAATCCAATTTATAGCTTTGCTGATGACAGCACACTTGTCTCATCTTTTACCTTGACTCCCCAAACATCCGCTGCCGACGCACATCTTCGCAGGCAGCATGAAGTATTGCGCCTCAACAATGACCTGGAAGAAATCTTGGCTTGGGGTGACAGTAACCAAGGCGAATTTAATTCTAAGAAAACCCAGGCAGCAGTCTTCTCCAAAAAGGTTAACATTGCAGAACCGGATATAGTCATGGCAGGACACGCAATTCCCCTGGCACCGTCTATTAATTTGCTGGGGGTCAATCTGGGAGGTAATATGTCTTGGCATGATCACGTTGCCGCAATTGCCAAGGCAGCTGCACAAAAACTTGGTGTACTTTTCCGCACCAAAAGGTTGTACACACCTCATCAACTTTTGACACTCTACAAAGCCCAGATTCGACCATCATTAGAATATTGCTCTCATGTCTGGAGCTCTGCAACCAAGCACACCCTTCGGCTACTGGATTCCATTCAAAGGAGAGCTGTTAGTCTGATCGGCGACCCCGAGCTGACCAAGACCCTCGATAGCCTGGAGCATCGAAGACAGGTTGGTGATTTGGCTCTCTTTTACAGATATTTCCATGGCAGGTATTCGACTGACATTGCCCACTTGATTCCACCTAGAGCAATGCAAAACAGAAATACACGGCGAACCACTGCCGCTCATCCATATGTTGTTCAGCTTAGTACTCCTCGAACTTCATTGTTCAAGAATTCTTTCATCTGGAAAACGTCATTCTTGTGGAATGATCTTCCTGAGGTTGTGTTTCCCAATGAATACAATCTATAACGTTTCAAGACCAACGTTAATCGCTTTTTTCGCACTCGCACCGCTCCCAGAGCGCCTTAAAGGATTTTTCCTACAGTGCAGGTGTTTTATCATAAAAAAAAATTAATTAATATTTGCTTGTAAAGACGACTACCACATTTTCGTCTATTATCTATCATTTTTGGCAGCCATTGTTGATAAACATTTATTTTTTTTTATTTAATTTTATTATTACTGTCAATTAACACTTTAAACCTTGTTAAAACTTTGTAATAAAGCAGAAGCATTATTCTGTTATAGTCTAAAACCAAATTATTAACTTTTTCAAAAAAAAATATTTAAAAAAAAATATTTTTAAAAGAAAAATAACGAAATTTCTAAGCGCGTTTGTTTTTCTCATGTATTTTACCAATATTTATCAGGAAGTGACATGAGTTTTAGTATTTACCATGTTCATGAATCAAATAAAACTATTTAAATATTATTATCACGCCCAGATATATCATCCTTTAGAGTTAGAGAAGTTCATATTATTCGTCTGTCATATTTATATATAACTAAGTAATTGGTTGATTCGCCCGACTTTATCTGTAATTTTAACTTGAAAATATGGATACGTCGGGTTGTCGTAATATTGCTGCTTGGGTAAGTTGGTAAGGTGTGGTTTTTAATTTCTTAATTTCGAATAGGTTACAAATCTCTAGGGATGGTTTTCCCACAAATTGAGTTCTGCAGATTATGTTTTCTACAAAAGCTTTTGCAACTCTTGGGGCTGTAATATCAGTTTATGGAATACACTGGGGATATCTTGTTAAATAGTTTATACAAGTCAGTTTATATGTATTGCTATGGTATGTCTTATTTTGGTCCAACTATATCCATGCCGATGCTGATCACTTGTAGCTTAGTTAGACGCGCCCGTGCCAACGACAATTTCTTATAATAAAGCACTCTTATTTGAGAGTGCATCAAGTCTGATCTTGGTCTCAAATAAAGTAGTATAATATTTTGTTTCAAAAATACAAAATCTAAATAATTTAAAAATTAGTTTTTCCCTTAAATTTTTGCAGGAAAAAGCCATTGTATTGCGCCTGAGTGATCTGCTGACATTCCCGTCAGCGGGGAAAAAGGTGGTAAAAAAATACTAGTCTTGTTTTTTAAATACATAGATATTTAATTCAGTGTCTTTTACTAGAAAATGAACAAAACAAAAATTTGATAGAAATACACTCATATAAAATTATAGATTAGCCGAAAATAAACTTAAAACTATGATATATGAAATATATTTTTAGACAGTGGTGAATTTTAATACATACTTAATGTTAAAAATGAATCAGTGATAAGAAACAATAATAAATTAAATTAGGCATATCCCATATTTATAAAAAGATATACACGGTAATATACCTCAAAGTTTTATTAGAAATTATTGTATTATTGTTAATACGACATCTTCAGTCCAAAAATTGTATTGTTATCGCTTAACGATAAAATACTGTGAAGCAAAAAAAAGTTTAATGTTATATCTCTCAAATTTCTAAAAATAAGGTTATTGTCGTAGCCAAATACATATCGTCATATTATAACAATACAGGGTGATTCCTAGGTTGATACTTCTTTTTTAGCTGTGTATAGAAGGCATTAAAATAAACAACTTTTTCAAATGCCTTTTTTCAAAAACCTTTCGAATAAGCGAGATACAGAAGTAAAAAAAAATCTAAGTTCGGGCCTGGTAATAAAAACATAGCCCGCTATAGTTTCTGTTGTTTTTCTTATCTCTTATTAATATTAGTCATACTGGTAGTGTTAAGAAATACGCTGCGGTGTGTTTTTTTGAAGCAAGTTAATTTTAAATTGTGTGATACGTGAAAATGGTAAAATTTGGAAACAATAAACTAATAGATATGGTGCTAATTTACTGTGAGTGTCGTAAAAGTGAGGATGTTTCTTCGAGATTATACGCAGAACGCTTTCCTTTGCGAGCTCATCCTACACCCAGAAGTTTTCTTAATGTTATTCAACAGGCAAGTTAGGCAGAACCGTATTTGATTTGTAGTGTAATAAATGAATGTAAGTACTTTATTTTCGAGTTGTTTGAAAAAGGGTATTTGAAAATGTTGTTTATTTTAATTCCTTCTATACGCAGCTAAATAAGAAGTAGCAACTTAGGAATCGCCCTGTATAATATGGTACTCTATAACAATATTTAAAGACAATAACAAGGATGTCACTATATTTTAAATTTATTTTAACAAAACTAGTTAGTTAGAATTATTGTGTGTATACCTGTATGTTACATGTCATTTTTGATGACTCGTAGTTTTTCCTTCCTGGCTGTCTATTTAGACAGGGAAGTTGGAAAAACTGTGCTTTCTTGCTGTTTAGTTTTTGGTATTTAATCAAAATATTATTATTATTATTATTATCATAACATATAAAACACTCTTGATGACCAAATACAAATTAAGTCGTGGCAGGCTCAGCGGCGACACCATGGGGGGCTGGAGGCTAGTGCCCACCCTGAAACTAAGGGTGACCACTCAATAATGTTAAGGAGAATAAGTTACGTATTATGTCCAGTGGTTGGGTATCTATTTCTTAGAACTTGGTTTTGATCGGTAAGAAGTTTTTAGAGCAGAAGATAAATTTTTTTTAGAAGCCACTTTTTATCAGGGAGAAGTTTTTGAGGAAGGAGATACGTTTTTTAGAAGTCACTTTTTATATCGGGGGGATGTATAGCTGATTTGTGACCATCTAAAAAATATCGGGCCCGCCTACCCATTACATTTTTGCAGGTGCCGCCACTGGGTCAGCTAAGCACAAATTACAAGGTTAGCATGTAGTATTTCCTCTTCCTTTCCTTCCTCGTTATAAGTTGGTCGTCTTGTTAATACTAAATCAATTATTATCCGGTGCAAGTAAAGTCGCGCAGGTATAGCTTGCACTTAAATTAAAACCAATACAGCAGTGGCAGTTCGTCAAGTGAAGTAGATCACCAAAAAAAAATTAAAAGTTTTTCGACAATTTTAAATATTAATGTACCATTTTATTAGTCCTTAAAAAATAATTATGTTCGAATTAATAATATTAATTTAATCCGAATGTAGCTATGCATAATAGGGCCACGGTTAACTCCGATAAACTATAATTATTAACACACGTGCATTTTGGCGCGCCCCAGTCAACCGTGTTCGTTAGCTCAAATCAAGTGAAGACTCAACGCCCAACATGGCTTTTATATTCACCATTGCTATGGTTACGTCACATCAGTCACGCAAAGAGCATGTAACAATTTGCATTATGTTGAAGGGAAATTTAAAAATAGATCAGTCTTATGCACCATTATTTTAGCATTGGTTCGCCTAACCTTAAGGTATTTGTTTTAAGGCTTCTCGAAACTTACGGTTCTACCTAGATATCGTTTTTACGTAATTTAATGTGTGATTAAAAAGTTTTATTTTTCATTAATTCAGTAGTGTATACTTAGTTGTGTGTTTTAAAAATGAACCCAATTAATGATAGTTTGTAATTTGTTGGAAACTCCATTCAGTCGTTGGACAGATGAGGATAAGAGAGACGTTTTGTTACACGGGTTTTTAGTCAATGTTTGTTTAAGTACCCGCACTATACCTAACTTTTCACCATTTCTTAAGGCCACGAGCCGCCACAGCAATACAGATTCTAAGTGGCGGAGTCACAAAGGCAATTACCACAGAATAGCTACATATTCTATGAACTTACTAAGTGTTTCTATTTCGGAGAATGTAATTATTGTATCCGCGATACCTTTTATAGTACCTAAAAAGCAGCAAAAAGATGTAATAATAACAAAAATAAATTACAGGGTGATTCCTAAGTTGATACTTCTTTTTTAGCTGTGTATAGAAGGCATTAAAATAAACAACATTTTCAAATACATTTTTTCAAAAAACTTAAAACTAGCCGAGTTACAGAAGTAAAAAATCTAAGTGTGGGTCTGGTAATCAAAACGTAGCCCTTTACTTTATATTGTTTTTGTCCTTTTTTGTATTGTTAGTATGTTAGTCATGCATGTCAGTCGTCAGTTCTTTATTTTGGCAATTCATTGCTGTGTGTTTTTCTGAAACAAGTTAATTCTTAATTGCTGACACGTGAAATATGGTAAAATTTGAAAACAATGAACTAAAAAATATGGTGGTAATTTAAAGTGAGTGTCTTCAAAGTGCGGCGTTTGCGTAATGTTATTCAACGGGTAAGTTAGGCAGAACCGTATTTGATCCATAGTGTAATAAATGAATGTAAGTACCTTATTTTTGAGTTTTTTGAAAAAATGTATTTAAAAATGTTGTTTATTTTAATGCCTTCTATATACAGCTAAAAAAGAAGTATTAACTTAAGAATCACCTTGTATATGTATATCTGATAACAATATACAGGGTGTGTCTGTAAGATGTCTGTCTTAGATAGCACCTAAGCTATCAAAGATAGGGAAAAAAGTGTAATACAAGAGTTAAAGAGTTTTTTAGGGTACATAATCTAAAAATATTTTCTAATCTACAGGGTGGTCCTAAAAAGTGGTACTGAATAATAAAAAAGAAAATTAAATAGGACACCCAGTATAATTTTCTACAGTATGATTCAATGGAATAAGGACTTTGCAACCCTATTAAAATTTTTAAAGTGAAATGCAACGTTGCCAAGTAATTAATTTGTTTGCGAAATTTTAGTAATTTTAAGGGTATCGTTAAAAAATCATAGCAACCTGTGGAATAACTCTAGGCAAATATAATTTACGTTCTAAGTACTTTCAGGTACGATATATTGATTTATAATAATGTTTTTTAAATCTCTTATACAGAGCGTTCATTACAAGTTGGACAACTCGATAGTTTTAAAAATGCTTTATTTCAATTTTTTAAATGGGATAATTTTCTTTGTCACAGCTGTCATTGCAAAATTATTTCGCCAACATTTTGTGCTTTATTAGGGTTTAGAGTTTAGTTTCCCGAACTAACTTTATCGAAATATAAAAATATGAGTTATGATAAAGTTAGTTTAGGAAACTAAAATTTAAACAGTAATAAAGCACAAAATGTTAGCGCAATAATTTTGCAATGACAGCTGTGACAAAGAAAATTATTTATTTTTTGTTCCAAAGCAATCTTGACTAAATAGTTTAATTAGAACTTTCCTTTTTTACCCTGATTTAAGACAAATCCTAAAATATTTCAAAAACTATGATATTTAGATATATGACATGTTTAACAAAAAAGTAAGGTTTTCGAAAGATAAATTCTTTTGCCTAAAAAAATTAGGGGGGTCCCATTTAAAAAATTGAAATAAAGCATTTTTAAAACTATCGAGTTGTCCAACTTGTAATGAACGCTCTGTATAAGAGATTTAAAAAACATTATTATAAATCAATATATCGTACCTTAAAGTACTTACAACGTAATTTATATTTGCCTAGGGTTAATCCACAGATTGCTATGATTTTTTAACGATACCCTTAAAATTACTAAAATTTCGGAAAAAAATTAATTACTTGGCAACGTTGCATTTCACTTCAAAAATTTTAATAGGGTTGCAAACTCCTTATTCCATTGAATCATACTCTAGAAAATTATACTGGGTGTCCTATTTAATTTTCTTTTTTATTATTCAGTACCACTTTTTAGGACCACCCTGTAGATTAGAAAATATTTCTAGATTATGTATCCTAAAAAACTCTTTAACTCTTGTATTACACTTTTTTTCCTATCTTTGATAGATTAGGTGCTATCTAAGACAGACTCCTTACTGACACACCATGTAGGTATATGGCTGAATCTATAACAATCAAGCATTATGGTTAATTTAGCTATAAATATATTATCATTGTAAACTATAAGTTTTATATAAGTATATTTTTTGGTGTTGCTTTTCAGCCATCAGCCAAATAAAAGAATTACTTTTTTTATATTAATATTAATTTCTACCTAAAAATGTATAAGTTGTCTTAATTATAGAAATTAAAATAGGTAAAAAATACATATCTTTAATTTTTGTTTTCTACACATAACAACCAGTTGTGGTCAGATTATATTATAACGGGGGTATAAATACCGCGTATAACGAAATGCTTGCAATACATCACGTATATTTAAACATTTCTGCATGTTATTTTAAAATCAGTTTATAGTAAAAAGTAAAATGATATTGTCACGTTTGCTCATGGCGTATTTTTTCCTAATTTTCTATACCCAAGGTAAGAATTTTTAACAATAATTAGGTTGTACCTAATATGTTCATTTTGTTAGCGTAAAAAAATAAAACAAATTGGATGAATGATACACGGATGGTTTTTAAAAGCTTCCGATTATTGTCCGGTTATGCAGTATCTAGTAAATAATTTCGAGACAACATGACATACATTTTTAAATGAGATTAACGCATAAGGAAATTTTTATTTTGTAAATAGATTAGCTTTCAATTTTATGAAAATTTTGTTAAAATGAAAAATTTTCTTCGAACGCTCAAGGTCTCTATCTTAGGTTTAATTAGGATAATTATTACCTTATTCCCTCCAGCTGCACACAATGGAAGAATAATATAATATTCTCTATAATACAATATAATATTTTCATTTCAGCCAGAATAGTCCTAGGAGATGTTACTACAAAATATTATCAATATACAGATGAACCCAAAGTAAGTAAACCATAATGTATTTGTATCATTTTCAATAATAAATACAAGTAGATATGTTTTCTATTGATAATTGTTTTTTCTTCAAGTACTTATATTTTTTACTTGAGAATGTAAATTAATTTTTCAGAAGTCGTTTCTTGTTGTTGATGTAACTGTTTGATACTGTATTCTTTCTCGTCAATAATATTTTTTAGAGGATTTACCGCCGGACGGTGTTGCAGTGGCGACTCGCGGTCTTAAAAAATGGTAGGTATAGTGGGTATAGTGCGGGTACTTAAACAAACATTGACTAAAAACCCGTGTAACAAAACGTATCTCTTATCCTCATCTGTCCAACGACTGAATGGAGTTTCCAACAAATTACAAACTATATGTCATTAATTGGGTTCATTTTTAAAACACACAACTAAGTAGGTACATACACTATTTAATTAACTAAAAAATAAAAACAAAACTATTTAATTACACAGTAAATCACGTAAAAACGATATCTATAACCGTAAGTTTCGCGAAGCCTCAAAATAAATACCTTCAGGTTAGGCGAACCAATGCTAAAACAATGGTGCATACGACTGATCTATTTTTAAATTGCCCTTCATCATAATGCACATTGTGGCATACTGTTTGCGTGTGTCGCGCCGCCACTGGTTAATAAAGATTTTAGCATATTCACAGACGTGTTTTCAGGTGTTCTAGGTCTGGAATGTTATCTTAGATTTTAATTGAAAGGGAGCGAAGTGGCTGCGACAGATTAGAAGTGAGGGTTCGATTTTTAGGGTTTTAATATTTTGCCTGAGAATTTTATTCTTAATAATCTGCTGTACGGCCGAAGAAAATAATAACCCACGGATCATTTATAAATACGTTTATTGTTACTAAATCATAATCACTAGTTATATAAATCAAGCGGTGAAGTTCATTGAATTCCATTCTAATGCTAAGTTCAAATTTTCATGTCTCTTAAATGTTTATACATGTACTGCGTACTGTCCTTTACTCACTGGCGCGTTGCCTAAGTTTAATTAATGTCACTATTGTTCTTTCATATCTAAAAAGTCTTGTACCCCGTTAAGTTAACTCGCGTCTACACATATAAATTATAATAGATAACTAATACATAGCCTAATCCCCTTTACTAATGCTCTCTTCATAGCTTCATCAGTATGTACTGCGTAAATTTTTTTTTAGCATATTTAACTTTTATAATATGGAGAACTTTTCGCGTATATCGCCTGTCCTTATCTTACACTAGATTACAGAGTCTAAATGTTCTACAGGTTGGAAACTTACATAGTACAACTAAAATTGTCCGCATCTTTTCCATAGTTCGGGCTTTAGAGTAACAACAATTTTCACTGGTTTTCGCTGAGCACTAGTTTTCGATAATGAGAACACTGTATCTCTGAATGTTAAGTATTTCAGAATTTAGCAACTTTACTTTTATTAGAATTTAGATACTTTTTCACGTCTCGCGTACTTAATTTTGGGCATAGTGGCTAGCCCTGGAGACTGGACCGAGTGACCATTTCGGACTGGTCAGAGGACTTCTCGCTGAGAACTACCAAGAACTCTAGGAACTGCCTTTTTAGCAATAGGAGCGTTTTTTTATAGATTTTTTGCAAATAGAGTAGTGGTCAAGGCCCACCCTCTTGGTCATTGTGGGAGTGAACAGAAATCATCGGTAATGTATTCTATTGGGTTCCCGCAGAACCTTCGGGCAGTGGTCAAGCGGCCATCTTGTGCCGGATGCTGCTAAAGTGCTTTTTGTAATAAAATTTTATTACCTAAAAGCTTTTAACGTTAATTACCATAAAAATTTGTAAAGAAAAGCTTTTAATTCTTTCAGTTAGCGTTGCGCGAGAACGTCTAGAGACGCCTGTTTTTTGTGCTCTTAATCTTGAAACCACCTTATTTTAAAAGGTTAACGCCCACCGATAGAAAAGATTCAGCTAATTAGTATTAATCGGGCAGGCGATCGTCGACAGAATTTTCACCTTCCTGTCTACTGCTTTAAAATATTTGTTTAACATTTTTAATCCATATTTCTTTAGGAGAAAAATAATAATAATAAAAATAACAAAATAAGAGGATTTTCAATTCTCGACAATCGTCCTACCCCTCGAAAAAAACAAAATAGTAACAACTAATTTTGTTTTTGGTCGCTAGGAAAATTTTCCTTTTATTTGATTCGAACCAAGATATTATTACTCCGATTTGAATACTAGTAAGCAGTTTAGTTCAATACAAGAGAATTTAGATTATTATTACAAATATAGTTCCCGTGTATATAGCATACACATCGAATCTAGGTATATATAGTAAAGGGAATGTGTGACTAGTATGGAACTCGGGTAAACAAATTTACAAAATACAATACTACATACCTATTGAAAATAGCCAAGTGTATAATAATTTTTACAAAAGAAAATTTCTATTGAAATCTCAAGTTAATATTATAATTTAAATTGACCAACTAATTGCTTGGCTTCCTTTCATTACAAATGATCCTTAGTATACTAGTGACATGCTTATCTTAGAACGAAAATAACGTACATAAATTCGCGTTAATTGGTCACTCAAGCACTCACGGTCTAAGGATTTTCCGCACCCTCCTTAGGTTTTAAATTTACTATCATAGCCTCTTTTGGAGACCCTTCGGATGTTACGTTGTCTGCAGGTAGTGGTCTATGGTGATTTGTTGATGGAAGTCCTTCACTGGCTTTGCTGTTGGTTTGGTCATCTGGGTATTCACTGCAGGTGGCAGGGGCGGAATCAAGAGCAGGGAATAAGCTCTTAACATTATTTTGACGTTGAGACTGACCGTCTTTAGTTTATAGTGCTCTGCGATTTGAGGCGCGCGTTTTGCTATTTTCCCCCTTCTTTTTTTTTTATAAATATTTATTAAACTAAATAACCTCGGTACATATATCCATAAAAATAAAGTTTTATTATTTAATATTTAAATAATACTGAGTTTTTACACTATCGTCAGCACGGCACTGTCTTCGCTTTTCTGGGTTCAATGTTCCTTTCACCCTCTCGTCTGGAGACTCCAGACGGGGCGCCGTCGCGTCCACGGGTACGACCGTCGTCTCCCTTAATTTTAATAACTTAAAATGTTAGTCGTCCTAAGGGCGCGGTGCTTAAAACGCGCGTACATCGTTTTAACTCGTGTAATCAGGAAAAACGGTTCCCGCGACGATTTTTTTGCTACTTTAATTATTTATTTATTCTTAAAATTCATCTTATTTCTAATTTACTAGCCTATTAGTGTATAAATATGAACATAAAAGTTTTCTTAAGATTCGTAATCTCCATAAAAGTCGGGCCTGCGCACAGTGCGGCCGCTACGGGTAGTTACTTGTGCTGGGTCTTCTTGAATATTATCAAGTGGTTCAAGGACCGGGTAAGTAATATTTTCGTCTAATTCGCTTTCTGATTCCGAGTCCGTAGGAGGTACATCATTTTCCATTTGATCCATGGTCCTCTCTAATTCGGCGTCATAAAAATCTTCCTCGTGTAAATCAATTTCGTCTTCTGACTGGGCTTCTTCGACGGCTGGTTCCGGGTCTGGAACATAATACATCATAGGGGTTGTTTCCGCCTCTCCCATCTCGTCCTTTGGTTGAGAAGAGTCTTCTTCTCTATTTTCCTGCAAAATGTCCTCTCTCTGATGGGTTTCCGGGCCGTGGCATGTTTTCAAGCGATTTGCGTGCACTATTTGTTCCTTTCGCCCGTTGACTTCTTTAATTTTATACGTTACTGGGCCCTTAACTTCAATTATTCGGTACGGTCCTGAGTACTTAGGTTGGAATTTCCTAGCTAACGTAGATTTTCCAGGTATTGCAGGAGTATAAAGGTAAACTCGGTCGCCCTCCTTAAAAGTTTTATTTTTGGCCTTCACGTTGTACCTTTTGCACTGTAATTCTGCAGAGTTTTCTAATTTTTCTTTTGCCTGATCCAATGCATATTTCATGCGTTGCAACATTTCAGTGGCGTAATTTTCATCTAGGTCGTACTTGCATTCCCTAGGTTTAATACTTAAATGTTGTGGTAGTTCCATGTCCCTACCGAACATAAGGAAAAATGGGCTCTCCTTGGTAGAATCGTGAATATTATTGCGATAAGCCATAAGAGCAAATGGCAAAAAATCGTCCCAAGAGTCATTAGCGTTAGTTACGTAATGCTTTATCATGCCTTTTAAACTTCCATGTGCACGTTCTAACATACCATTGCATGCTGCGTGATAAGGGGTAGTTTGCAGTTTGTCAATTTGTAAAATTTTGCATATTTCCGTGAATAGGCCTCCAATAAACTGCTGGCCTCGGTCTGTTAACAACTGCCTGGGAACGCCGTATCTAGTAATTATATTTTCAACAAAAGCTTTGGCTACGGTCCTGGCGGTTATATCAGGTAAAGATATAGCTTCCGCGAATCTTGTCAAGTAATCCATGCATGTAAGAATATATTTATTTCCAGTTCTCGTCCTGTTTAATGGGCCAACGATATCGATACTTATTCTCCCAAAAACTAAATGGGGAACCGGTAATTTCTGTAATTGGGCCGGTGGCTGGTATGTATTTTTATTAATACTGCAAGAATGACATTTTTGACAATAATGTTTTACATCGCTGGTCATTCCTTCCCAAATAAAATCTCTTTTTATTAGGTCTAAGGTTTTCTTTTGGCCCCCATGGCACGCCATTGGAGAGTCATGATATAAATTCAGTATTTCAGGAATCATACCTTTAGGAGCTACTATTTTGTCGTATCGTTCAGGTTCTTTACGTGTAGCGTAAAGGATATCGTCCGTATCTAAATAATAAAATCCTGTATCGTCAGGTAATGCTCTAATTATATTCTGCAACTTTTCGTCTTCTCGTTGTTTCCTTTTTATATCTTCACGCGTCCATATTACGCTAGTCATCGGACTACCTTCGTTGTGGATTTGCACTCTTGAAATTTTCTGGGTATTTCCTGGATTATTTTGTTCGTCATTGGTTACTTCCCGTAGTCTAGTTAAGGCATCGGCGTTCGCATTTTTATGTCCAGGTCGGTACTCGATCGTGAAACTGTATTCCATAAGGAACATTGCCCATTTAGCTAATCGTGAACTACTGTCCTTTAGGCTTAAAATATATTTTAAAGGTTTATGATCGCTAAATATATAAAAATGCGTTCCTGTTAAATAGTACTTAAACTTTTTTACTCCCTCCACTACTGCTAAAGCTTCTCGTTCTATTGTAGAGTAGCGAGTTTCTGCATCTAAAAGTGAACGGCTGTGATAATATATAGGGTGTTCCATATTATCGTATTTTTGACTTAAAATCGCCGAGATGCTTCTGTTACTAGCGTCAGTTGAAAGAATAAATGGCTTAGCGAAATTTGGGTACCTTAATACAGGTGGACTTATCAATGCAGATTTTAAAGTTTGAAAGGCTTCTTCTTGCTTCTCTGTCCAAATAAATGGCGTATTTTTCTTAGTTAAAGCTGTAAGAGGTTGTGCTATTTCAGAAAATCGTGGTACGAAACGTCGATAGAATCCACATAAGCCCAAAAATGCTCGAATTTCTTTTACCTTTCTTGGTACAGGGTAGGATTCGACTATTTTAGTCTTATCGGGGTCAGTGGCACATCCGTTGCCCGATATTACGTGTCCTAAATATTTTGCTTCCTTTTGTAAAAAATGACACTTAGTTGGTTTGAACTTTAAGTTGCTTCTGCGCATTATATCAAAAACTTTTCTCAATCTAGAGAGATGTTCAGATATTGAGTCTTTTGAAAATACTATTACGTCATCTAAGAATGCTAATACTTCTGTGCCAATTAATCCTGAGAAAATACTGTTAACAAATCGTTGGTACGTCGCGCCTGCGCATTTAAGTCCCATTGCCATTCTGTTGAATTGATATGTACCGTCTGGCGTCACAAAGGCGCTCTTCTCCCTGTCCCTTTCGTCTAATTCTATTTGAAAATATCCACTAGCCATATCCATAGTAGAAAACAAGGTATTCCCTGTAAGGCTGTCTAAAGTTTCTTGAAGGTTAGGCAGGGGGTACGCGTCGCTTACTGTTATTTCATTAAGCGCTCTGTAATCTATGCAGAGCCGGAATTGGGGTTCTTCTCCGGGGTGTAATTTCTTTTCAACTAATATCGCAGGGGCCCCCCATGGGCCGTGGGACCTCTCGATCACCTCGTCGGCTAAAAGTTTTTGGATTTCCTGTCGTAAAATCTTTTGACGGTGGTAAGGAACTCTGTAGGGCTTCTTACGAATGGGCGGCACATCTTCGGTTATAATACGATGTTTTACTTGGGACGCGCAAGTCAATTTTTGACTTGGGGCCTTAAAAATGTCAATGTATTCTTCGATCAATTTTCTTAGCTGCCACTCTGCTTCTGTAGATGGTTTACTTAAATTCAGCTTTTCTAAAATCTCATTAAAATCGTCCTTACTTATTTGTGCTACTGTTTGAGCTTCTATTTCGCATGGGGGCGAGTCCGTCTCTGCTTCAAAAGCATAAGCAATTACTGTATTTTTAGGAATAAATACTTCGTAGGGATTAACATTTATAATTCTGACAGGGACCCTTCCCTCGTTTTTACATAAAATCCTAGCTACTAATATACCTGCCTGATTATCTTCATTTTGTTCGATCACAATAGTCGGGGCCTGTAAGCCACTATTTTTACTAAGGGATCCTTTGCAATTTATTTGACTCCTCGGCGGCAGACGTACACTGCCTTGTAATTGCACCCTAACACATTCTATCGTTTCGTTAGGTGCCGTACTTTCTGGCGTTTTTGCCAACGAATTCTCATTACTAGAGTTTTCTCTTCTTTCAGGCTTTTCTCTGTATACTTCTCTTTCTCTCGAGAACGTGTTTTTCTTCATTTGTTCCTTCTGTATACAATTGGAAGCTGCAGCCTTCCTTTCCTTGTCCGGAATTTCCTCATACTGATTTGGTTTATAGCAGAAGTCAAGGTGGCCACCAACCACCCGACTTCCTGAGTTCGACGATATTGGTAGTAACGAAGAACTCTCGGTATAAATCTTTTCCTCCAAGGTTTTCTTATCTTCTCCTAAGGAACTCTCCACTTTCTCCATAAGTGAGCTAATTACACCTTTTAAATCTTTTATTTCCGCCTGAATTATTTCCAATTCTCTTATGCACTCATTTTCGCCCCTGTCATTTTCCATCGCACTTTTGCGCATGATCTTCTGAGTAGTTACTGTATTTATTCTTTTGTCTTCCTCCTGTAAGGGTATCACTTCGTCTCCAATGAACATCAAATTTTCTCCCCAGTCCACTTTTGCACTGTGGGTAGATAAAAAGTCGATTCCTAATAAAATGTCGGCGTCAAAACTTGCCACATCTGTCACAACAAAATTTTGGGTCAACGTGAGGTGCTCTCCTATCCTAATAGGAATATTAACACTCCCATGTTGAGGGATGTATTCGCCCTGTATATCTCTTAAACAATACGTCTTATCTGTGTTAATTTCGAACCCCTGGGTAATCTCAGGTAAGATCAAGGATACGGCAGCCCCTGAGTCAATAAGGGCTCTTATCGGCTTATTTCTAATTTCTACAAAAATTATATTACGGGGTGGGTCATTTTTCTTATTAAAATTCCGTATCCTCCCCTTATTATTTAAATTTACCATTGATTTGTTTCTGCAGTCCCACCGCGGGGTGTGAAGTGGGCTGCTTGTTCGTTTAACCCTGTTTGGTTAACCCTTTGGTCTGCGTTATCTCTAGTATTTGAATAACTTTGTTGCGGACGCCTATTATCATAGTTGAATTATTGGGGGAGCGGGGGCTAGAATTATAATTCCTGTCTCGCCTATCTATATTTCGTGAATTATTCCTATGAAAACTTTCGGGCCTCTCTCGCTGATGAAACTCGTTGGACTGACTCGTGTTCCATTTTTGTGAGCGGTTATACAGGTGCCTTAATTTTGGACAATTTCTTTTAAAGTGGCCGGGCTGGTTGCATTCGTAGCAATTCTTTACGCTACTAGAATTTTTAAATTTTCTACAGTCGGCGATTTCATGTCCCTTATTTTTGCAATAAGTGCATTGCGAAATTTCATAAACATTTTTGACTTTTACTTTGTTGAGATTATCAATCATTTCTTCTATTTCCGCTCTATCTAAGGCGTCTGAAATATTTTTTGCCTGGGCAGACAAAACTTTATCTCTTATGTGTGGTAGTAACCCTAATACGAAATGTCGTAGTAAGTCCTTATCAAATTGTTTTTCTAAAGCAGCAGCGGCTGTTTTATCACTAGAAGTCACCTTAATTTTATTTCCTATTAATTTCATTCTGGTTAAAAATTGCCTACATGATTCGCCCTGTCTTTGTCGACATTCCACGAAATTTTTCAATTCTTGCCCGGGTAAGGTTTTTTCTTTAAATTGTGCCCGTAAAATGGTAGAAAAATTGGTCCAATCTTGTGTTGTTTTAATATTATTGTCAGCGTTTAGGAATTGCTTAGCTAGTCCCCTAAGTTTTAAACGAGCTACAGCTACTTTTTGATCATCCGACCATTTTGCGATTAACCCTGTCGTATCTACATATTCAATAAAATCTTCTACTTAGGTAGTGCCGTCGAAATTGGGTACCCCGTCTATTCCGACAAATATTGTCCCAGTGCTAGTTGAAGTACTAGCTTTTTCTTCAGCCATTTTAATTATTTATTTTATTAAATTTGCAAGTTAATGGTTTAGAATAAACACGTGAGTATATTTTCTCGACCAGCAGAATAAGGATATCCTATTTTTTCTTTAGGGTTCGTTCACTAACATCCAATACAATTTTTCAAAACCCTAAGACAGCTCTCTTCATACATAAAATTCAGAAAAATATTTTATTGTAATCCCGATATCAACAGGATAAAAACCCTACTCAACTGACACCATTGTCGCGCCGCCACTGGTTAATAAAGATTTTAGCATATTCACAGACGTGTTTTCAGGTGTTCTAGGTCTGGAATGTTATCTTAGATTTTAATTGAAAGGGAGCGAAGTGGCTGCGACAGATTAGAAGTGAGGGTTCGATTTTTAGGGTTTTAATATTTTGCCTGAGAATTTTATTCTTAATAATCTGCTGTACGGCCGAAGAAAATAATAACCCACGGATCATTTATAAATACGTTTATTGTTACTAAATCATAATCACTAGTTATATAAATCAAGCGGTGAAGTTCATTGAATTCCATTCTAATGCTAAGTTCAAATTTTCATGTCTCTTAAATGTTTATACATGTACTGCGTACTGTCCTTTACTCACTGGCGCGTTGCCTAAGTTTAATTAATGTCACTATTGTTCTTTCATATCTAAAAAGTCTTGTACCCCGTTAAGTTAACTCGCGTCTACACATATAAATTATAATAGATAACTAATACATAGCCTAATCCCCTTTACTAATGCTCTCTTCATAGCTTCATCAGTATGTACTGCGTAAATTTTTTTTTAGCATATTTAACTTTTATAATATGGAGAACTTTTCGCGTATATCGCCTGTCCTTATCTTACACTAGATTACAGAGTCTAAATGTTCTACAGGTTGGAAACTTACATAGTACAACTAAAATTGTCCGCATCTTTTCCATAGTTCGGGCTTTAGAGTAACAACAATTTTCACTGGTTTTCGCTGAGCACTAGTTTTCGATAATGAGAACACTGTATCTCTGAATGTTAAGTATTTCAGAATTTAGCAACTTTACTTTTATTAGAATTTAGATACTTTTTCACGTCTCGCGTACTTAATTTTGGGCATAGTGGCTAGCCCTGGAGACTGGACCGAGTGACCATTTCGGACTGGTCAGAGGACTTCTCGCTGAGAACTACCAAGAACTCTAGGAACTGCCTTTTTAGCAATAGGAGCGTTTTTTTATAGATTTTTTGCAAATAGAGTAGTGGTCAAGGCCCACCCTCTTGGTCATTGTGGGAGTGAACAGAAATCATCGGTAATGTATTCTATTGGGTTCCCGCAGAACCTTCGGGCAGTGGTCAAGCGGCCATCTTGTGCCGGATGCTGCTAAAGTGCTTTTTGTAATAAAATTTTATTACCTAAAAGCTTTTAACGTTAATTACCATAAAAATTTGTAAAGAAAAGCTTTTAATTCTTTCAGTTAGCGTTGCGCGAGAACGTCTAGAGACGCCTGTTTTTTGTGCTCTTAATCTTGAAACCACCTTATTTTAAAAGGTTAACGCCCACCGATAGAAAAGATTCAGCTAATTAGTATTAATCGGGCAGGCGATCGTCGACAGAATTTTCACCTTCCTGTCTACTGCTTTAAAATATTTGTTTAACATTTTTAATCCATATTTCTTTAGGAGAAAAATAATAATAATAAAAATAACAAAATAAGAGGATTTTCAATTCTCGACACGTGACTAACGTCACATAACCATAGCAACGGTGAATATCAAAGCCATCTCGGGCGTTGGGTCTTCACTGTATTTGAGCTAACGGTCACGGTCGGCTAGGGTGCGCCAAAATGCACGAGTGTTTATAATAATTGTCCATCGGAGTTAACCGTGGCCCTATTATACATTCAGATTATATTAATATTATTAATTCGAACATAATTATGTTTTAAGGGCTAAAATGGTAGCTGTATTGGTACATTAATATTTAATATTGTCGAAAAACTTTCCTCCTGGTTTTATTTTTTTTTTCACCTGACGAGCCGCCGCTGCGGTGTTGATTCACAGAGACTGGCTCAGCCTTTATGGAATTTATTTGTCAGAAAAAATTGACTTTTATAAACCTCAGATTTCACAAGAACAAAATACCTTGTACCTAAGATCGAAAAACCTTATATAGACCTGAAAACCTTATACCTCAAGTAGGGTTAGGAACAAAAATTCCTATTTTCCTTCTTACAAAAATATATTAAAATTACCACCTACGCGTTTCGGTGGTAATTTTAATATATTTTTGTAAGAAGGAAGATAGGGCTTTTTGTTCCTAACCCTACTTTATCATGTCCCTTCTGGAGAGTAGATACGACTTCGTCCTTATACCTCAAGATTCCCTGAAAGACAGGCAGAACTGTCATCAGGGAAGAACCTGTTATACCTACTGAAGACAGACCATTATTTTATTTGTGTTAAATAAAAATAGGGCTTATTTTAGCTTTGCTAAAAGTTAGGTTATTTAAGAACGTGAAATATAACCTACAAGACGACAAGACTTTTACCCTGATAAAAAGTAAATTCAGAGAACAATTTTCCGTGATCGGCACAGTATTTCACTCTTGGTTAATCGAGTAACTGAAACTTAATAAATACCAAAATAAATGATATAATAATGATTCAACTACTACTTGAGGCAATAGGAAACTGAAATAGCACACTCGTATTAAAAGGAGATAATAACTGTTATGAATTGACCCCGATTTCAATAAAAAAGGAAATATACCAGGGCGACAGTCTGGAACTGAACCCTCTAAATAAGATGCTACCTAAGATGCCCCTACAGCTATACAATCAGCTATCACAGTCACACTTTATGTACATGGACGAAATAATATAAAAATATTTGCAAGTAACAAAGATCAACTTAAGAGAATGCTAGAAATGGTCTCAAGATTCAGAAATAATATACAGGGGATTCCGTTTTAAAAAAATGTAACTCTGTGACACTTTACATTTTTATAATTCAGAATATTTTTAAAATGTGCAGAATATCCAACCATACCTCGACACAAAAGCTTATTAACAGCACATCTTGTGTCTGTTTGAAGGTAGGAGACAATAATGTTTCTTGACTTATAGAAGAGTTTTGGACTTGCATTGTCTTTATTTGTTTTACATCACAACGTTTCAACTGGTAAGTATCTCCAGCCGTCTTCAGGTGAATACTAAATAAGTAAAGTAACTACAGCTCTATTTATACTAGCTAGATGCACTGAAGCATGACTGGGATGGGTGCAGTCATGCGTTTAGTTCGTGTGCGGTATTTTAAGTTTACATCTACTTAACAAAGCTTTCCAGATATTTCTTATATCTAATGATGGCTTACTAAAACAATCTGGGTTTTGGTATATGGTAGCAGCTTTCTTGAACTTCCTCTTCCTCCAATGTGGTTCTTTATGCAGGATTTGAGCTTCTTTCCACTTGATGTGATGACCGTGTGTCCAGGCATGGTCAGCTGCACCTGATTTTTCGGTTTCTCTTTTAAGCGTGTTGTTTCTATGTTCCTTGACCCTAGTTTCAAGTGGCCTTATAGAGTCTCACCAATGTAAGATCGGCCACATTCGCAGGGGATCTGGTAGACACAGTTCTTCCTGTCTTTTTGACTTGGTGGTTTCGTCTTCGTCAGGTGGCTTCTTAAAGTGTCTTTTGAGCTGAATACCGTATTGATGTTGTATCGTTGTCCTAGTTTTCTAATTCTTTCAGATACTCCTTTGACATACGGAATGTTGAGTGTTGATTAAAACTCTTGCTTCTTTTGTGTATTTGGCCGATTCTTGCGATTATCCAATAGTTTATTAACTAAATGCCTGGGGTAGCCATTTTTGTTGAGGTCGGTCTTGATGAAGCACAAAACATGGCATAGTAAGAACCCTGGTGGATAGAGCAATTACCATCTGTAATTCAAATGAAGCCCTCAAAGAAGAAATCAACTACATCAAGACCGACCTCAACAAAAATGGCTACCCCAGGCATTTAGTTGATAAACTATTGGAAAATCGCAAGAATCGGCCAAATACACAAAAGAAGCAAGAGTTACAATCAACACTCAACATTCCGTATGTCAAAGGAGTATCTGAGAGAATTAGAAGACTAGGACAACTATACAACATCAATACGGTATTTAGCTCAAAAGACACTTTAAGAAGCCACCTGACGAAGACGAAACCACCAAGTTAAAAAGACAGGAAGAACTGTGTCTACCAGATCCCCTGCGAATGTGGCCGATCTTACATTGGTGAGACTCTAACGCCACTTGAAACTAGGGTCAAGGAACATAGAAACAACACGCTTAAAGGAGAAACCGAAAAATCAGGTGCAGCTGACCATGCCTGGACACACGGTCATCACATCAAGTGGAAAGAAGCTCAAATCCTGCATACAAAACCACATTGGAGGAAGAAGAAGTTCAAGGAAGCTGCTACCATATACCAGAAACCCAGATTGTTTTAGTAAGCCATCATTAGATATAAGAAATATCTGGAAACCTTTGTTAAGTAGATGTAAATTTAAAATACCGCACACGAACTAAACGCATGACTGCATCCCAGTCATGCTTCAGTGCATCTTGCTAGTATAAATATAGCTGTAGTTACTTTACTTATTTAGTATTCACCTGAAGACGGCTGGAGATACTTACCAGTTGAAACGTTGTGATATAAAACAAATAAAGACAATGCAAGTCGAAAACTTTTCTATCAGTCAAGCACATCTTGTCTTCAAGGCATAAAATTACTTTGCGCAATTGTTGACTCTACCCTGTACAATCGTTTTTAAAAGAAGTTATTTTAAATTTTTTGTAGTTGACATGGGATGAAGCAAACGAATTTTGTAGGAAAAAAAATTTAGTATTGCCATTTTGTTTTACCCAAGATAATCTAGATGAACTAAGAAAATATATTATAGACAATGTACTAGAACCACCTTCTCTTGGTAAGTACCTAGGTAGGCTACTTAGAAAGTAGGTATTTTCTGCAATCTTATCAAATAATGTTTATATTGGTTTATTGTAGAAATTTGTAGCATTTGCCTATAATTTAGTTTATAAATACAGGGTCCTGCACCTCACCTCCCGTTTTCCATTAATAATTAAGTTAGGTTTTGATATTTTGCAGACTTTACTTGTATCCTAGGGCGCATTTCAGGAAATTATTTTTGTTTATACAGGGTGTTCCAAAAAAGTGTGACGTCATAAGGATTTATTTTTTTAGATTACATGCCATACATATTCTTACTTATTTAGATGCGTCTTATAGTTGCCTACATACCCCCAAAATTTTAATGACATCGGTTCAGTATTATAGGCGAAAAAAAATAAACACTAAGAAAAATTAGTTTTGCACCATTGGTTTTAAAAATTATTAAAAAATAAAAATAATGCCTCGTTATTAAAATTATATTATATTATTATTTAAGGTACTTAATAAATAAGGTCGAACAGTCTCGTTAACCAAGTTTGACTAATACGAATTGTACAGGGTGTCCAAAGTTTTGTGTCAAACTTTGCAAACTTTAAATCAATTTATTTTTCTTATTTTAAACTGAAACCCCTGTATATTATTATACCATTCGATGCAGAATTAAAAATCAAACATTTGTTCTAATAACAACCCTATCGCAATTTCTAACGCATCAGAACTTATTTGCAGAAAACTCCTTTTATCGACTATCCCACCAGTAATTATTATAAATAAATATCGAAGGTGGCTTTGCAAAACAATTTATTGGTATTAAAGTGACAAAAACCCATTTTGACGTTAGTTATAATTTAGTTTCAAATATTGTTAGATTATTATTAATTATTTAAACTATATTATTTTTTGTGATGGAATACAACCAAGAGCTCGTAGATATGATTTTCATATTAGAAGCATGCGAAAAGAATTCTTTTTTGTCACTTTAGTAAACGTTAATACTAATAAATTGTTTTTCAAAGCCACCTTTGATATTTAACAATTGGAATAGACGATAAAATGAGTTTTCTGCAAATACGTTCTGACGCTTTAGAAATTGCGGTAGAGTTGTAATAAGGACAAATGTTTAATTTTTAATTCTGCATCGAATGTCATAATAATATACAGGAGTTCCAATTTGAAATAAAAAAAATAAATTGATTTGAAGTTTGCAAAGTTTGACACTGAACTTTGGACACCCTGTACAATTCGTATTAGTCAAACTTGATTAACGAGACTGTTCGACCTTATTTAATTTTAATAACGAGACATTATTTTTATTTTTTATTAATTTTTAAAACCAGTAGTGCAAATCTGATTTTTCTTAGTATTTATTTTTTTCGCCTATAATATTGAACCGATTTTATTAAAATTTGGGGGTATGTAGGCAACAATAAGACGCATCTAATTAAGTAAGAACATTATTTATGGCATGTAATCTAAAAAAATAGATCCGCATGACGTCACACTTTTTGGTAACACCCTGTATAAACAAAAATAATTTCCTGAAATGCGCCCTAGGATACAAGTAAAGTCTGCAAAATATAAAAATCCTAACTTAATTCGTAAGTGAGATATAGAAGATGGGAGGTGAGATGCAGGAAATTTCTAGTTTTCGTTCCTAATTTACTGCGCCTTCATTTTGACGTGGGAAAAAATAAAAAATAGTTATTTTCCTAACAAGTACGGAAAGTGATACTTTCCCGCACGCGACTGCAGTTCGGGCAAGCGGTCAAGGGCGGGAAAGACACTTTACGCATGAGTTAGGAACATTATTTTTTCTACGACCGTATATACAAAAAAGTATACCAACCCATTTTCCAAAAATTATTTTATTTCAACATACATATACAAAACTTTAACTAAAAACTACTAATTATTATAAATATTAATATTAAAAACACAATAGTTATAACTTCCGAAGTAAAAAACTATCTAATAAGGTCAAAATGTGCATTATTTTACTTTCCCGCACTAGTGCGGGAAAGTGACACTTTCAAAACTTAAATGCGTGCGGGAAAATGGGTTAAAGCGCACGGTCGTAGAAAAAACCTTTTCCATAGCTATTTGTTATGTTCTACAAGATGGCGTTATTAGTTTTCAAATTTGACGTTTCGTTCTTTAGATACCAACCTCAAGTAAATTTTTTTAAATACGGACCTGATATTTTAAATAAAGTTTTAGGGACCCCTAAGCTTTAGAAGTTTACTGCAACTTAAAGGTTTTTGAAATTTTAATATTTTGTCATCTAATAACATTTAATTTCCGCTTAATATCTATTGAAAAACTATGCTTTATTAAAATACTTATTTCAGCTGATGGTTATTGGATGAACGGCCGTGCTGATGGCAGGATATTTCGTTGGGATTATGGTTCAAAAGAAATTGACGTCAATGGCTGGTATGATAAAGATCCAACTTTTAAAAAAAGAGCTGACGGTACGTAATTTGAAATGGACACATTTTAAAAAAAGACAGTTTCAATCAGGGGCAGATCCAGGAGGGGGGGGGGGCAAAGGCAGTTTCAGCTCAAAATGCTGCCTAGTATTTTTCTGGCATTTAACGTATTGCACGGAAAAAAGAGCCAATAGGAAAAACTTTTAACAAAAAAATTAATTGGGATTATAAATCAAGTTTTGTCGCTTTATCGCCTTCTCTTTAATGTTACCCTTGTTTTTATATTAATTTAGAATATTTTATTTTTGTCTTCTGATTGGCTTATTTTCCCTCCAATAGGTCTAAATTCTCCACCCATCAGCGTGTTTAATCTGAAATAGGTTGTTTTAACACTTTTTCTGAAAGTGATTTAATTCAGGGTCATTATACAGGGTGATTTCTAAGTTGTTACTTCTTTTTTAGCTGTGTATAGAAGGCATTAAAATAAACAACATTTTCAAATACATTTTTTCAAAAAACTTAAAAATAGGTGAGATGCCGAAGTAAAAAATCTAAGTGCGGGCCTGGTCATCAAAACGTAGCCTGCTATACTTATATTGTTTGTCTTATCTCTTATATTGGTCATGCAATTTACGGATCGGTGGTGAGTTATTTGGCGATCCGCTGCGGTGTGTTTTTCTGAAGCAAGTTAAATTTAAATTGGTGACACGGGAAATGGTAAAATTTGAAAACAATGAACTAGTAAATATGGTGCTAATTTAGGGTGAGTGTCGTCAAAGTGCGGCTGCTGCTTCGAGATTATACGCAGAACGCTTTTCCTTGCAGGCTCATCCTACACCCAGAAGTTTTTTGAAAAATGGTGTTTGAAAATGCCTTCTATACACTGCTAAAAAATAAGTATCAACTTAGGAATTACCCCTATATATTTTTGTTTATAAATACATAATGATTTCTTGCACCATTATGGCACCTAAATAAATATAAAAAAACACACCAGAGAGGACCCTATGATAATCCAACCTGTATTTTCTACACGTATGTCGTCAGGGATGTTGTACAACCGAGCCTTAGTTTAATTCAATAATGCAATAATGTACAGGCTGTTATTTTATTTAAAAAAATCTTAAATAAGTTAAAATCGCCACGTATTTTTGGACCATCTCGTATATTCCAATATAATTTTAGAATGTGCACCTTAATGATCGATCCACAACTTTTGTATTTCGAATGTTTATATAATTTTTAAGATAAAGAAGAAAATGAAGTTTACTTCATCGTTGACTCATCCTGTACGTATAGACACGTCTCGGCCAAAAATAAAGCAACAAATGTATGGCAAGAGGAAAAAGTATACATACAACCATATTTTACAATAAAAACTAGTTAAATTGAAATAACCCTCCGCGGCTCCTTTACTGCTTTTAAAAGAATTATCTGAAATTAATTCCTACAATTTGTTCGGGTCTGTTCGAAACGCGTTCAACCATCCATTTTATGTTTTGTTATTGTTTTTTTTTGCTATAACAGCGCATAATACAAATGTGGAACGAGTTTTTTCACTAATTACAGCCCAGTGGTCTAAAGAACGAAACATACTTTTGCTAGACTCTGTAAAACATATTATCATGACGAGCTTTCATTTTGCAATGACTTGTAACGAGTTTTATGAATTTATGTCACTACCTGAAAATTCAGATATTTTAAAAGAAGTAAAAGGAAAGGCTAAGTATACCTAGGTTACATATAGGTAGTATATGTCATTATTTGTATAATATATGGTAAAAAACGACAAATTTTATATAAAAAAATAAATTTCGTTTTTCATTTGCTGCGCCTCCAAAGAAAAATATCCGGAATTTCGGGCCTGTTTGCCCTGAAAAATATTCTAGATAGATGGTAACCCTACCTCATGCCGACTCTGGTTTAAAGGTGTTTCACTACCTGATATCCGAACTCTAGTGATATTAACTTCAAAATGTTATTAATATTTTATTCCACTGATAAAAAAACATTATTGATTTATCCAGAAGTTTTGTACTTCTAAAACAAAACCCAAGATACACATTGTGTAATACTCAATTTTGATTTGATTCTCAATGACTCAGATATATATTTTTTTAGGTGTTGTTCAAGGCTGTATGGAAATCATTAACGGCACTGTCCGTCAATTTATACCCGGTGGACTAACTTGGAGGAGCATGTGGTGTGATGAAAAAAGACCAGTTATTTGTCAAAATTATGAATAACAACTTAGTTAACTTAATTACTTAATTTCCAATTCCCAATATGCAGATGCTAGTATTAACGACGAGAGAGTAAATAGCCCAAGCATTTCTTTTTATCACAAGATAAAGACATAATATGCAAACGTCCACTAGTTTCCTAACGAGTTCATGAAAAAATTACACAATATAAAAAGATTTAAGTATATAGATGGGCCAAACATTTACTTTTACTTGCCACTCTTATTGTTATTAAAAAATAAAAGGTTACTGCTGTTTAGTTTCTTTCAGAATTTCTTTCGAAAATTGGTGATCCTGTAATTTAATTATCAAATAAACACATTATTATTTACTTGCTTTTTTTATAAAACGAATACTTTACAGATACACACTAATAGCAACAAATTTTACGCACAAAATAATAACAAAATGATCTCTAAAAATACCAAATATAACAATATTGCACTTATTATTCAACATGTGAACGATCAAAACCAGAGTGAATTATGGGCCGCTCACGCCGTGTGACTCTGTGATATTGGAAGATCACAGAGAGGATACGCAGATTTATAAAGTACGGAAAGAGATATATTTTAGGTCAAAAGCTTAAAAAAGAACTCAAACAGCGCACGATATCCAATTGACGACGTCCATTTTAAAGCCATTCACGACATCCATGGATCACTTACTGAAGTCATATTCATTTATGAAATTCCAATGAACATGTAAACTTGCACGTCCATTGACAATCCAGAATTTTCATGCTCCTGTAACGGAGGTCATGTGGATACCCTTTTATGAATTATCAATGGACATGTTTATTTGTGTCTGTTTGAGGGTTGGAGACAATGATGTTTCTTGAACGATAGAAGAGTTTTGAACTTACATTGTCTTTATTTGTTTTACATCACAACGTTTCAACTGGTAAGTATCTCCAGTCGTCTTCAGGTGAATACTAAATAAGTAAAGTAACTATAGCTCTATTTATACTAGCTAGATGCACTGGAGCATAGGTTAGGTTAGGTAAGAGTGGCAGACCTTTGGTTCAGACTAAAAAGTCTCACATAGTCCTAATAGGTCCGTTGTGGTACCACACGTATTCCGTAGAACCAGCACCACCTATACAATACAAGATGGTTCTGGTAGAACCCACCTTCACAGAAGGATTTGAACAACCTATGCAAACCAGCCACTACTGTTCAGAAACCTGCTCAGCCGTCCAAGTTGTAAGTTGCTTAGTTCCTCCAGGCTATCGAAAGATGGTTCACCCAGAGCAGTGAATCTTCTTCTTGCGAGGCCAGGGCATTCACACAGAAAATGTTGAATACTTTCTTCCTCTTCCTCACCTCTGCAACTTCTGCAGAAGTCGTTAGTGGATATTTGCATACGTTCGGCATGTCTACCAAAGAGGCAATGTCCGGTAACAACCGCAGTAATATTTCTCATGTCTTTCCGACTGTGTTTCAATAGCTCTGCGGTTCTCTTTTTATCGAATGTGGGCCACAGTTGCCTGGATGTACTATAGGTTGTCAACCCTGTCCATCTGTTCTGTGCAAGCTGCTTGGCCGTTTAATCAATCTCCTCTTTGACTAATCCCAATAGGTTCACTGTATTGTCTGCTAGATCAGCTGGCATGCCTGCGCCCTCTCCTGCGAGCGCATCGGTAGCCTCGTTGCCATCTAGTTTGGAGTGTCCAGAAACCCAGCACAGAGTAACCCGATGTTGGTTGCCAAGTGTGCATAAATTGTTGCGGCATCGCTTTACGAGCTTTGATTTAACGCTGCTGGAACAGATTGCCTTAATCGCCGCCTGACTATCACTGAAGATGGTAATTGACGAGGCTACTCCCAGGCCAAGGTATTCTTGCAGGATATTGACCACCTTCTCTACTGCCAGTACGTCTGCTTGAAAAATACTACAATAGTTGGGGAGTCTACGATTTCTGTATTTGTAAACTTTCGGAAAAGACCCCGGCTCCTACACCAACATCCATTTTTGAACCGTCTGTGAAGATTGCGTGATCTGTTTTCGTTATATACTGATTACCTTCCCACTCTTCCTTACTCGGAATGAGTATAAAATACCTTCTATCGAAGCATGTTATTGGGACAGAGTAATCAGTCGGGTCTCGTAGATTATTCCCCGGGTGGATCTTTAGAATACTGCTGTGTCCGTAGTTGGTTTCATTCCAGAATTTCGACTCTTTCAGTCGCAGGGCACTTTTTGCAGCTATACTTTTTCCATAGATATCCAGAGGGGGTATATATAACATGACCTCTAGCGTCGCTGTCGGGGTTGACTTAAGGGTTTCGGTTACTCCTAAACAAGCTGCCATCTTTGTTATTGACTTAGTGTGCACTGCTTTTTCCAAAGCGGTCCACCAAACCAGGGCCCCGTATGTTAATATAGGTCTTATATCGTCGTATACCGAAAAAAATATACAAATGGATAGTGTACAACAAAATTAAATTGTATTTACACACTAAAGGAAAGGATATTAGCAAAAGTATAAAGTGCCCCATACTAACTGTGAAATCAGAGTCCTAAAATAATTATCATTTTTTTTTTCAAAATTATTACTCAAGTTGTTAAATATAAATACCTAAATATAACTTGAACTTACTAAATTTGATTCCTTTTTCTTCTTGGGATTTTTTATTTCTTCTGCATCATCACTTTAACTAGGGCTTTCTAGTAGATTTTTAGTCATAGCTCTAGCACTATGTGTTGTCAGATGTGATTCCAGATTCTCAATGATTTAAAAATAAAATTCAAAAGGTTTCAACACTAAATTACAAAGGACCCTGTTGAAGAACTACTTCAACCCCCTTTGAAAATGTTTACCATTTAAATTTGTTAAATTTATTTAGTACGCCCCTATTCTCAAGGGATAACAGCAACCAACCATACACGCTTGTGACAATAAGATAAAGAAGAGCGCTCAAGCGAATCCATACGATAAACGAAGACAGAAGCGGGTTTCGAGATTATTTTCGCAAAAAGGCCAGGCAACGCGCCAAGGTGTAAAATAACACACTAAGCAGCAGAGAGCGTTGCGTTGGCTCAAGTTAGGTTTTTTGTATTTTCTGTTGTTAGTGGCGTTTCACTAACTAAAAAGAGTCGTCTAAAATAACGACCAACCAGTACAAAGGTACTAAGTGTTCTAAACTAGAGAGTGCCCCATTTATCGTCTTTCTTAGACACCCAAGTTTAGCATAAACGAAAGAGATGTATCCATTGATCGACTGTAACGATGCACGTCTTGTCTATGCAATATCTACCCAAAGTAACACCTGTAAATCTTTAAGATATGATAGATTTAACTGATAATTCTGATCGTTATTGGATGATGCAAAACACAGCTCAATAATCATAATGTTAATGTATGGAAATTTAAACCTACGCAGCTCCAAAAATACCGTCAATTGACGTACTATAAACCACATTTTTTGTGCGTTCGTCCGATCAAGGTTACTTTCTAGAAAGAGTGAATACGCAAAAGGGTTCCTAGAAATACGGAACCCTGCGTCAGTAAAGTTTTAATTGACACTATACGATAACTAGTGCTTATGCGCCTAGAATTTATACCTTTGTAAAGTTTAAATTTCAATAAAAGAAAAAAATATTCTAAATTAGTTTGAAGGTGTATACACACAAATGAGCAACCATATATTTCAACACGCATTAAACAAATTAGTACAGCGTATGATCGTATGAGTAGAAAAACTACATGTCTGGCTAAACTTGAATAAGAGACAAAAAAGTTTTAAAATGAAGTCAACTAGTGTCAGAGACATAATTAAAGCCATTTATACGGGGGGTAACAAAAAGACATTCTTTTATTTACCCATCACACGCCATTTTTAAATTTGCAGGAATTAAAAAAAGATCGCGTATAGATCAAAATATATACGTTATTAATAATAGTCACTCTTAGTCCCAGCGGAAATCGATAAAGGTGTTTAGACATTATTCCGAAAAAACGATATTAATACTCTAGCGACCTATAGCGGCAAAACGAACCAATATTGAATATAGGTAAGTTTGTCTGGATCGCCTTATTTTTGGTTAAGGAATTTGGGGTGAAGCGTTGTATGTCATTTCAAGGACACCCTGTATAGTTGAAGGTGATCGAAATTGTCTCTTAGGGAAAGAGTGGATTAAAGCAATTAAAATTAATTTATAAGATATTGGTAATGCTAATTTAATTGAAAATAATTTAAGTAATACTAAAGATGCTGATATAATTATCTTCTCTTTTAAATAAATATAACAAAACTCTGAAACCAGGTATTGGTAAAATGACAGGAATTAAAGCTTCAATTTATTTTAAAGAAGGTACGAAACCTGTTTTTATGAAAGCTAGAAAAGTTCTTTTTGCAATGCAATCTGCAGTTAAGCAAGAGATATAGTCTTAAGTAGAGCAAGACATACTTGTTTAGGTTGATGTTTCAGATTGGGCGACAGCTGTTGTGAAAAACTGCTTAGATCAACTCCTGCACCTTTAGAAGAACATATAAGCTTTTAAAATTTTCTATCTAAAAGTCTATATTCTTTGAATCATTATTGGCCTTTTTAGTTTTCAAGTAAATAGGCCATGGATACTTCGAAATACAAAACATTATTGTTTTGCTTTTTTATACAATACTTTGTGCGTGAAATTATTATCAATACTTGGTAATGGTATATGTGACTTCTAAAGTCTAATCAAGTGGAGTTGTTGTGTGACTTGCAGACGGGCGGCCACGCCTTAGAGATCACCCTAAATTCTACTAACTACTTGATTATGTGACCCTATTTCGAGCAAGTTTTAGTCATTTTTTGGATTACTTGTTAACCTAAAATCATAATATTACAATCAAATTATTATTCGTACTTACGTATCAGCATTCAATAAATCGAAAAGTTAATGTTTATTTTTTGACAGCTTTTATCGCTTTTTACTTCATTTAAATAAATTAGTTTGCTACACAATAATGTAGGCTAGTTTTAAATAGATTTCACTGTCGCCGAATTTAAAATTACCAAGGAACGAAAAATATTCATAAAATCCAAATCATAATGGTGTGAAATGCCTGTCTGGTTTACAGCTCATTACCTAATTTTTTTTGGGGACATAAAATTGGCAACTAACGTTTGTCATGCATTTGCTCTTAAACGGGAAAGTACCAAAAGTGCCCAACGTCTTCTTAATATTCTCCAATTATTGCATTTAAAATTTTCGTCTTCGGCGTTATTTTTATTGGTAATTTATTTCTTGTGGCCTATACTTATATTTATACTAATACGAATAAGTATGTTATAAGTAAATTTCCTTTCATTTTAATTATATTTTATACAAAATATGTTTCATATCACACTATAATGCAAAAGCTGAAAATGACAATGAAATTTTAAAAGTTATTCCAATTTTCAAAGAAACCTATGAAGTTAAAAAGATACCATTTGATGTCGGTACAAACAGTCTAGAGAAAACTTTAAAAAGTCGCTACATGACTTAAAATGCTTACCCTTACAGATGAAGCGAGGAATTTACTCGTTATTGTGGACTATAAACTTAAGTTCTCGAAACATGTTACTGCTATAACTAAACGAGCATTCTGCAATAATTTAAAGCTGATTTATTCAAATCGCCATCTACTTAACAAGAAGTGCCGAATCATACTTTGTGAAATGTTAGTACTGTCGCACCTTAACTTACTTAATGTAGATGCACGCAAACTGCAGCTAGTTCGGAATTCCTGCATTAGGCTTATGTGTGGGTTAAAAAGAAGGGACCATGTTACTTTTTCGATCAAAGATATACGATTGCTGAATGTGGAGAAGAGGAGACTTCTACACTGTTTAGTATTGTATCATAAAATCATCACCATTCAAAAACCTGCTTATTTGTTTAAAACACTAAAATTCAGAACCTCTGTACATAATTTAAATGCCAGGTATCAAAATCTTCTAACTCCCCCACAATATAAAACCACCCAATTCCAAGGATATTTTTCTTATAACGTCACCAAGCAATATAACCAACTTTCTGAATCTTTGAAGTCCTTAAATTTGGTCAACTTTAACCGCACACTAAAATAAATGCTACTGAAGTAAATTCTATGTCATATCATAAATTAAAATTTAAGGTATACTATATAGTATTCAATTTTGTTACATGTTACATGGTTTTCTGAATTAGTTGGTATAAATAACCTGAAAGGCCCAGTTTTTCCAAGTTGGGCTTGACATTTTTCGTCATAGCTCCCTCCACCGATATTATTATCGGAATGATGTCTGTTTTATCTAGCTTCCATATGTTTTTATGTCTACCGCCAAATTCGAGTACTTGGTCTTCTTCTCCGATTCCGTTTTAGAGAAGTTGTGTGTTAGTGGGCAACCTATATCTATTATGAAAGCTTTCTTGGTCGTTTTTTCGATAAGAAAAATATCCGGACGGTTGTGGTCTACTGTTCTATCCGTTATTATTGGCCTGTCCCAGGAAAAGAGATATTCAGGGGATTCAAGGATCGGCTCGGATGAGTATTGATAATATTGTGGGAGGTTTTCCCTTAGACCTAGTTTATGGGCCAGTTCCTTGTGGATGATCTTTGCCACCTGATTATGTCTCCCCAGGTAAGCGTTGGGGGCCATAGCACCGCAACCCGCCGTGATATGTTCTATCGTTTCTCCGGGGCAATTGCATTTTCTGCACACATCTTCCACATTTCTCTTCAAGATGACCTTTTCATAGTTTCGAGTTCGAATGACACGGTCTTGGATAGAGATTATAAAACCTTCTGTTTCAGCGTAAAGTTGCCTTTCCTCTAACCGATTCAGTGACATTTCTCTATCTATGAGCGGATTTTGGAGTGCAGTAGGGTATTATTCAACGTCAATTGACGATTAAAATGTGAACGAAAAAAAAACATTAAATGCTTACCCACCACTGCCAACGTTGTTTGGTATATCTGATTAAAACAGAAAGTAGCGACGAGGGAAAGTAAGTGAACAAACTGTTTTCAAAAAGAAGATGCAGGTCAAAAAGGACGAAAAAACTGCACAGTTAATCTTACATCTGCCTTCTGAAAGACAAACGCTATAATAACTCAAAACCTAATAGGTTTTGAGTTATTTTCTTATATACCCGCCTCTGTCCTATAACGTGTATAGCACCAATTGCTTTCATTTGTTTTAAAACTATTCCTGGAACTAGATCTTCCCAAACAAGAAATGAACTATAAATGTATTTTTTTTTGTATAGCGCTTCTCAAAGGAAACTACATGGTACGTACTATTTATCTGGTTAAGGTTCTACTTTTGCGTACTATATTAGTATCGTGTATTTAGGTGCAACTAATCCATTGATACTCGTCAAATTTTAATTTTAAAACATGAATATCCTTAAGAACTGGATTTTCATCCCGTAGGGCCTGTACCTGATAAAACTCCTTAAGACTCTTTAAGACAATTTGGCCAAGCCGAATTTATTTTTTAATTTAGGCCTTATAGCATATTCAAGTTAGGTAAGAACTACAACTTTTGAACTAAAAATATTAAATATGTGGGTAATTCTCTGGATAAATACATTTTTACACAAGCGCCGAAAAAATATATTTCTACGTTTTTTCTGGCTTTTTAATTAGAAAAACAGAATTTCTTTTAGAATAACCTCTTTTTGGGCCAGGTAGAGGTCAATTCGGTGCATAATTAAATACACCTATCAGCAAAAAAAACCGGACAAGGAAAATTATTACCAACTTTGATATTAATTAACTTTTCTGATTTTAAAATATCTTTAATGAAATTTTCGAGAGATGGTAGCCACATGTATTAAGAGTCATGCAGACCGTTGTTTAGATCCAGAAAAATATTAACTTTAACATCTCTGTTTATTCTTGAAACGGTCTGCATGATTTACAAACACAGACACATTGCCAGTTCCCGACCACTCGCACAATACTAGAAGGTCACGAGAACTGTATCTGCCTATACCATCTTCCACCCTTATCAAGAACTCAATCATTTATGAAAGCCGTAAACTATATAATCATATTCCGGAATATATAAGGGACCTTCCTACCCTTAAATTATTTAAAAGAACTGTAAGGGAACTACTGGCGGAGAGAGCCTATTACGAGTTGGTTGAGTATTACAACGACACATTTTAACTCAGTGTGTTAACAGGATTGGTCATTTTGTAAAATTTGTTTTGTGTGCCATTTACTCGTAAGTTGTTTGTCGCTACTTGTTTGTTTTATAGCGTGTTATGTTTTTGTCTTTGATTATTTTTATTGTGTACTTTTTAAGGTTTAAGCATGGTTCTGTTGCACCTGCTTGTATATATATTTTAGCTTTGTTAACAAGATCATTTCTTTAGAATAATAAAGCATATTTTGATTTGATTTGATTTGATTATTACCCGCTTTTCGATTTAAGAAAAATGTTGACATATGTGATATTATACCGAGGGCAACAAATGATACTTTTTTTGCCTTACGTTCTCAACACCCCGTGGAAAAAGTAGGCAGTGCGATGATATTGCAGTGCATTTCATATGGAAATCGCATGTTTTCTTAACATTTTGTTTTTTGATTCGTCACAATAACTGTTCTTTTTAAAAAGATATAATCTTTTTAAAAAATCATTTTAATTTTTCCAATGTTAATGAAAAAAAAAATAGTTAAACGTGATAAGTTGCCTATCAACTAGCGTTTATTTCATTGTCAGTGTCAAGCTTGAAATTTTGCCCAAACATGCGATCAGAAGTTTAGTTGTTGCCCGTGCTGTGGCACTAAACGACGATGACTGAAACATACGATATGTCGCTAACGTCTTGGGTGAGGCTAAGAGTACCGTACAGGATGCAATATGATATATCGTATGTTTCGGCCATCGTCGTTTAGTGCCACAGCACGGGCAACAACTTCTGAACGCATGTTTGGGCAATATTTCAGGCTTGACACTGACAATGAAATAAAACACTAGTTGATAGGCAACTTATCACGTTTAACTATTTTTTTTCATTAACATTGGAAAAATTAAAATGATTTTTTTAAAAGATTATATCTTTTTAAAAAGAACAATTATTGGGACGAATCAAAAAACAAAATGTTAAGAAAACACGCAACTTCCATATGAAATGCACTGCAATATCATCGCACTGTCTACTTTTTCCACGGGGTGTTAAGAACGTAAGGCAAAAAAGTATCATTTGTTGCCCTAGGTATAATATTACACATGTTAACATCTTTCTTAAATCGAAAAGCGGGTAATAATCTTAATACATGCGGCTACCATCTTTCGAAAATGTCATTAAAGATATTTTAAAATCAGAAAAGTTAATTAATATCAAAGTTGGTAATAATTTACCTTTTCCGGTTTTTTTTGCTGATGAGTGTAGGTATTATAAAAAATTTTAACAATAACTAATTAGCCAGCAACTTTCACTGTGGCATTAATGATATTGGCAAGCATTATTTTCTCAAAATCAAAGTCGTCCGATTAGTAAATCAAGAACTAAGGTAACCGGGCCACCTTCGTTGTAAGAAAACTATTTCTGCAAATATCATTTATGCCACAGTCAAAGTTGCTGGTTAGTTAACTATAACACCGAACCCTAAAAATCTGGTTAGAAAATATGAGTCCCCCCCCCCTCCCCCCAAACATATTTTCTGGCTACGCCACTGAATTAAAGTATTTATGTAACGAACTACTATAAATGAGGAATTATAACTTGATATTTATGCAGTGGTAAAGTTGCCCTCCAATTTAGGGGGAAAGCGGCTCGAACCCCAGGACCTTAGGTAAATGGCATTAGGTGTAATTACAAATGTAGGATAATAATTCAATATTAAACATTTTAATAGAAATTGTAAACAACCTAATACATACTACTATATTATTACGTATTGTTAAGAAAAACGCGCCTTACTACTTATACTTTCAGGCGCCTCACATGTCACTATTTATTACGAAAGCATTAATTTTTCTGACAACTCCTCTATTAGTTCTTAATGTTCGATATTTTTTGCGACATCTTTATTAGTTTTTAGCAGTGAAAGGTTACCAAAACTATATCTTGGGCCAATCGACTTCGTAACCAAGTTTTGATTCATCGCAAGGTTCAAAATGTACAGTTTTGTACTCTGTTTCTTCCAATCTTTCGATTTGGGGTTTAGGGAGGGGCTAAATGTATGCCTAGCCGACCCCCCCCCCTAACTTCGCCACTCTATTTATGGCAATACATGATGAGTATAGTGAGCAGGAGCAAAGGCAGGGTAGGCAACAAACAACTCAATTTTATATACCTATCCCATTATCTATAATATGAACAAATTGGAGGTAGCGCAATGGTTATCCCGTTAGTTATACTAATCTTATTATATACAATTTGATAGAGACTACCTTTAAAAAAACTACCGTTTCTTATACCATTTATTAAGCTCTGTGTGGATAATACTTTGACATCTATATTAATATTTATTTGTAATTTTTCATAACTATCATCCTAAACAGTTGTATATCGAACTGATGACGGTACAATAATGACGCATTAGTATATAAGACATACAGTCATATTCACTAAAGGGTTCTAAATTTAAAACCATACTAAATTGGCAGTTTAAAATTTCTATTTTTAGTTAGATTTATAATGAAAAAAATACGGTGTTATTTAATAGAACTGAAACTATATATTTACATCAACATCCCGGTAAAATTATGTATCGGTAAAACGATTTAATTGCGAAAATAGAAAGCCCGTCGACCTTTTTGAACGAATACTTACCCAGCAAAACAAAACCTCAAATGTACCAAGTAACAGTGAGCCACAGTTTCAACTTATGCCAGATATTACTAAAGGAGTGGAACACTTTAATGATAATGGAGATGGAGAGAAGTGGTTAGCAAGAATTGAGAACGTAAAAACACAACTAGTAGTCGATTAAGTTGTTTCAAAAATATTTTTTAACAGTAATAACACACTAAGACGTTCAAGTATCTTTTTAGCGCAGAATATTACCATTTATCAACATTCCTTAATTTTTAGACTCCACTTACGTCTATCAGATTCGAAGAAATTCCTTTCCAAGCAAAAATCCTAAGTGGAAATGTTTTTTCTTCTGGTGTACTTATTAGCAGAGATTATGTCATAGCAGTAGCATCGTTAGTAAAGGGGTAAGTTATATTCAGCATGATTCACAAAGCAGTTTTAAAGAAACTACTCATTTTATTTAAACTTTTTTTAACGTCTTACCAACAATAAATAATGTTTTTTCTGTGATCGTCCACAAACTGACACCTTTCTAGCATGTTTCAACGCCACAATGGTACGTTGTATACCTAGTAGGGGAAACTAAACATTCCCGGACGACCGCGTAAAGATTGTATGTTAAGGCGCAAGCCGAGACTGGCAATACGAAGTCTGGAAATTTGCATGGCTTTTTCTACCAGGTATAAGTACATACTATTTATCCGAAAATCGAAAATTATTAACAGGATATAAATTATTACATCAACTAAAATTTTGAAATAAACATTTTCAATTTTGTTTACCTACAAATAAAGGATATTACCATAAAATATTTGTGTTGTAACTGTGGAAATAAAGTAGTCAAACATGGATATTTTAGTTTACAAGTAGCTGGAAGTAGTTGTAGACACGATATACTGGGACCGAATAGTGCCCTTTTGTCACTCCGAATGCCATCAGACAAGAATACAAACAAGATTTGTAAAAATTTTATTATAATTTTTAAATTGAGTATTCAAATTAAGTTTACATTGGTTCCATTTTTCATCTGAGTACAACACGTCAAGTGTCATACATACATATTTCGAGGTTCTCATCCCCAGTCGTAAACTTCCAAGCAAAAATAGAAGAAAATGAGACGAGCTTGTGGAAGGTTAAGAAAATTGTTGTTTCTTATGGGTACAAATAACTTGTGGTCACTTAGACAATTTTAAGTATTTTTACTCGTTCGTTGTTCCTTGATAGCAGAATTGATTTTCTTATTTTTCCATTTTCTTGTATACCTACACAAGTTTTCCTGCAATTCTGATTCTGTTTTTTTTTGTTATTTTCAGCAGATCTGCTGGATTTTCGATTTTTTTCACTTTGCTCGTAATAAACATGCAATTGTCCGATAAATAGTTCCATATGAGAAAGAATTCCACACATCATGAAAACATGGTTTTGGTCAAATGGGCTGAAATGTAAGTAGTATACAGGGTGGAATTTTTAACTGGAATAAATTCAGTATTAAATACGGGTGCCTTTATTTTTAGTTTGGTCCCTACACTTTTTTCGTTCGGTCATGAAATTTACCCCTCTTTTGGGGGTAGAAACCGACCCTAACTTGTTTTTCTCAAATGTAAAGGTATGTATTGCGATAGTCCGTTGGAAAGGGCATAACAAAAGGAATACGACCCACTATTTATTTTTGTATTTCGGTATTTTTTTCTTGACAAAACCCTAATCTAAAGTAAAACTCATTCTCGACATTATGTACCATATTCAGGGTTATTTGAAGAATTTCGTGTATAAGTCGTTGCCTAAGTTCCTCTACATTTTCTGGTTTTGTTACGTAAACTTGTTTTCTGGCTTTCTACATTACCAAAATGCAAAAGTACATAGCATTCGTCGTATTCCTTTTCTGATGCCCTTTTCAACGAGCTATCGCAATACATACCTTTACAATTGAGAAAAAAAAGTTGGGGGCGGTTTCTACCCCCAAAAGAGGGGTAAATTTTATGACGAGACGAAAAAAGTGTACCAAACTAAAAATAAAGACTCCGTATTTTCTCCGCAAATAAAGAGGCTTTCTACTACTAAATTTATTCCAATTAAAAACTCCACCCTGTATAAATCTATACCATTCCACTCAAAAGTCACAGATTAAAACAAATCCTAGTTCTTAGATACGAGATTGGAAATACCCATGCAGACATTATCCCAGAAATTCTATGAAAATATGTACTATAAGTACAAGAAATGTAAACAATTAAATACAAGCGACTTTCTGCTGAAATATATTCTTTAGACTGTGTATTAACACAGACTAAAAAATCTTCCTAAATTCTAATTTTGGAAATTGGAATGAACATGGCCGTCATCTTTGGCCCAATTATGATTGATAATCAATCGAAGAAATATATATTTAAAAATCTGTTTCTAAGGTATCCATGCACATGCGGTCGCTGTAGTTTAGTATTTTGTAATAAAAGACATGAAGAACTTTAAACTTATTGAAACCTTATTTCATTCTTGGCTGCCGGGCAGCTCGGGTCTAAAAGTCTAATTGCAACCTATATTTTCGCCTCTGGCTTGAACTTTTAATTTAGATTTTTAAATAATGTATTCTTGATTCTTGGCTTAGATTATAAACATCTTTCTACTGAAGTAGCCGATACTTGATACTCACAGTTAGATTGGACCATCTGACGAAGACACTGTGTGTCGAAACAATTGTTATGGCAATTTAAAATAAATAATGGAAATTATAACAGTTTTGTTACTCATTAATACTATAAAGATCTTGTTGAAAACGTTAGTTTTTAAACTTTTCCTTCTAAAAGTTCTGTTTCATATAGAGATTAAGGTTTCGGACGCATATCATTTTAATTGATTTATTAATATGCAAATTTAAAGGAAAACGAGTAAAAAAGAATAATATTTTATGGTATTTTTCTATTATATATACTTGTCTGTTTCATTTTCTCTTTTTTAGAGTCATTTTAAATCAATAAAATATGTTTACAACAAAAACAAAAAACAATTAGGTATTTATTTTTAAAGAGAAAAATTAAAGTAAAAATTTTAATTTGAACATTTTTTATGGAAGAAGTGTGATAATTTATAATAAAAAAAATAGTGCGGGAAGAAACGAGAATGTTTTATTATGAATATACAAAACGGCACTTAAGAAGGAGTATTTCAAAACCTAAGCATTTGCACCAAAAACTGCTCTTAGATCTACTCTTCTAAAATAGGTTTCTGAAAAAATCATTAATTTTGGCGTAATCATGAAAAACCGAGCCCGAAAAACGCTAGTTAGGGTCATAACATACATCCTATGTTAAAATTTTGGATTGAGACCAATATTCATGGACGTGGCCCCGAAAATTTTTCGCCTGCGGCGCTTTTCCGCCTGCTTCACGGAGTACAATATCATGTAATACATATGTAGTCCCGACTGTCCCTCTTTCCAGAAAAAAATCCTACTTACGCCCACTAAGCCCCCCCCCCTGAGCATATTTTCTGGCTACGCCACTCCCGCACTATATACCTAGCTCTTCACCATTTTTTAAGACCGCGAGCTGCCATTGATAAACAGTATCGATAAAAAAAGATTTATTTTTTGCAAAGTAAAATTAAGTTGCTAAAAAAAATTGTTGTTGCTCTTTAAAATTTGCGCCAAAAGTCTTAGAACACCCACGTCGCTTGTCTAAAGAGTGTTAATTATTTCTTATTTTATTTCAGGTTTCCTTATGTAACAGTATATCTAGGATATCGCGAAAATTCTTGCCAGAATATAGAAACTACAATCGATATTATAAATTCCAGTAACGTCATCATTCACGACGACTTCTTAGAAATTGTTTCCGGAGAACACTATTTAAATAATATTGCACTAATACAGCTTTCTGAAAAGGCATCACTAAGTGATATAATTAAACCTGCAAAATTAATATCCGTAAAAGATGCACTATTACTTGAAGCTAAAGCTGCTAATATGAGCGGATGGTCGCCTTATCCACTACCTGGCACATCTGTTGTTTCCTTAATAATTCAAAATAAAGAAACTTGTAAATATATTTTTGGAGAGAAATTTCTAAGTTATCAACAATTGTGCCTTAAACGGAAAGGAACGATCAGCTTAAGTATGTTTGGAAATCCCGTTACGGTTGACGATAAACTTATTGGTTTTAAAACGTACACTTCAAAATGCATTGGATTAAAGCTAAACTGTGCCGAATTCGAAGTGATTTTAAGCTTTATACCTTATTTAAATTGGATATCTCGAGTAATAAATATTCCCCTCGAAGGGTTTGTTACACATACCGTCCCTCAGAAAATTTGCAATAATGGTGAACTCAAAAGACTAGAAGAAAAAAATAGAGAAAATATAAAACTAATTGAAGATAATACAGCCTTAACCAAGTCCTATGAAAGCATGTTAATTTTGAGGAAGAATATTGAGAGCTTAACAAGAGAACTAATGTTTCTTAAAAACGAACAAAACATATTTAATACGACTATTTACAAACAAATTGAAGACATGAAAGCCAAAATTAATAACATTTCAACACTTATATCAGGCGAATGTCCACCCTATATAATCTATATGGAATAGCTAATATAAAAACAATAATAATATGTAACATTGTTTAAAGTAAAATCAACAAGCAAAAACTTCACTTTAATTTTAGCAAAAAATAAAATCTTAAATTTGACTTTTCTTCCAATTAAAATGTTGAATATATGATGCGTTGTATTATTTTAAAATCCAATTACTTTTCCGCCTCTTCATCAGGTAATTTCTCAGTATCTATACTGAATTAGCTGAATAAAAGCTTAACGTGGCTGTCAGTTGTAAACGGATCCCTCAATCGCACTCTATTTGATTTTATCAATGGAAAACTAAAGTTTAAGATCATATACAATGACATATTTTATAAGTATATTTAAAGGGGTATTTTTCAATTAAATTGTTTTATGTACTTTTATTTAGTAATATTAATTTTACAGTTCTGTAAATCGTTTTGTAAGGGCATCTATTACAGCACTAGTGCTGTAATAGATGCCTTTACCGCAGTAGTGCTGTAATGGAAAAAAACTGTTTTATTAAAGTTTTGCTGTTAAATAAAACCACACTTTTTAGAAGAATGATTTATTATTAACAATTATATCTTGATTTTTCTTGACTGAAATCATAGTTCTCAACATTGAGTAGTGAGTCCATAGTGTAGATGGTTTCTGGGAGCGTTGCTTTACGAAAAAAAAACCCAAAAGGATTTTCTCAGACACCTCCTTTATTTTGTTAGCTTTGCACCAATCTTCAAACTTCTGATACTCCAACTCATTCCGCGCCTTGGATTTTGTCGGAACTAAACTTGAGATCGCTTCGTTTGCCGCTGCTTCTATATCAGAGGGTAAACTTCCATCAGAATCGCTCATTTTGAAAAACGCTTTTTATAATTTTGAATTTGTTTGACAAAGTTTCGACAGTAACCATGCGAAACAGTAGCTATGCGAAAGGTAATATAAAAAACTTAATAAGTAAACTTAATAACAGGTGCATTTTTATTTTTTAAAATGCCTTTTGCCAAATATTTTTATTCATAGATGAAAGTAGATAAAATTTTGTACAATATTCTTGTTGTAAATTCATATTACCTACACTCGATGTTTTATTAAACTCGGCTGACGCCTCGTTTGACAACTTTAACATCTCGTGTTGTAATATGAATCTTTACAACACTTATATCGTAAATAACTATTATATGCCTCTTTTAAGCTACAACAAAAATAATTTATATATGTTTTTGATATCTTTTTAGATATGTATTTGTTTTAATTTACTAATTTTGACTGCTTAGACAGGACTAGTACCTACCTATACTAAGGTAGGTAGGTACTATTTTTTAGCATCTATAACAATCATACGTTACCATACAGCTAATCCTCCTCTCCCAGAAAATAATAATTCCCCCAAGACAACTTAGGAGGTTTTAAAACTTTCTCGTTTATTCTTTAAAAGGACTGAGATCCATTTTCGTTTGTTTTATCGTATGTAAATCAATCTTTCGCGATCGAATTAGATTTTTTTAAGACACATTTTTCGACATAATAATCGAGCATTCAACATAAAAATCGAAAATAATCATGTATTCTTTACTATCGACTTTTTAACACCACATTTTTTTAAAACAGCCGAGCCCTCCCAATTATAACTTATCACATTTTTTGAATGAGAGTTCTAGTATAATTGGTGCAACATTTAGCTTTTTAGGTTCGTACGAACTTTATTTGTAGGTATCCATTTTAGCTGCTGAATAAGCAAAACATTTAATGATTTGACCGACCGAAATAAAAAGGCTCTAAAAAGTATGAAATAAGATAATTTCGATTTCTTAACCCTTCTTAAGTTATCATAAGTTGTATAAATGGATAAAAATTCAATATAAAAAGCTTTACAATCTTTAGTGCCTAGAAAGTTATATTATAATGTAAATGTCTAGCTAAATCATTTGTCACAATATAAATTTTGAATAAAAATGAAGAAGTCAAAAGTAGAGGTTTCCCTTACAGCGCAAATACGCTATTTCATGAATAATCATAACTTATCTGCGTTAGCACAAACTATATGCAGTGGCGGCTCGCGGTTTTAAAAAATGGTGAAGAGCTAGGTATAATGCGGGTACTTAAACAAACATTGACTAAAAACCCGTGTAACAAAATGTCTCTCTTATCCTCATAATTTGTTCAACGACTAAATGGAGTATCCAACAAATTACAAACTATGTCATTAATTGGGTTCATTTTTAAAACACACAACTAAGTAGGTACGTACACTACTGAATTAACTGAAAAATAAAAACAAAACTTTTAAATCGCACAGTAAATCACGTAAAAACGATATCTATAACCGTAAATTTCGCGAAGCCTCAAAATAAATACCTTAAGGTTAGGCGACCCAATGCTAAAACAATGGTGCATACGACTGATCTATTTTTGAATTGCCCTTCTTCATAATGCAAATTGTTACATGCTGTTTGCGTAACTGACGTCACGTAACCATAGCAACGATGAATATCAAAGCCATGTTGGGCGTTTGATCTTCACTTGCTTATTAATTTAATTAATATTAATGGTTTTATAGACATCAAGAATTATTAAAATAATAAAAACATTTCTTAAATTTAAATCTCAAAAATAAAACAACCGAAAGAAAGTATTTATTTCAGTGTAGAAACTAAGTGATTCTAAAAAAATATTTAACATAAAATCATTTGATAACGATTGCCGTGGAAATGATTTATCACAAGACCGGTATCCATATTGAAATTAAATACCGGTGTCCCTTTCAAAAAATATAAAGTTAAAACACTTATATACTATAAATAAAACAAAGTGTTTAGAAAATAATTATTTATATTTTATTTGTGTGTAAATATTTATACATAAAATTGAATTCATTTTAATTAATTAGTTTTAAATTAATACTTATTTTTTAGACCTCATATTAATTAACTAAGAAAGATTGCAAATAAAAGCTCTTTGTACAATGATAGCATCGTTACACCTAGTTTTTATAACAATGTTTGTTAAATTACCACTGAGATCGATCAACAATATTAAATAAAAATTTGATACATATTTTCACTTTTAACTAGTATAATATATTAAAAAACTAGGCTTACAGTCTGTTTACAATGATATTTTAAGCGTTGGCTATTCCAAGAGTGCATCATTTAATATTTATTTAATTTCAGACATCACCGTCATTTCATTTCTTATACAGGGTGTCCCACCAAGAACCGAATCGATCTATATATAGAAAACTATACATAAGAAAATTTTGAAAATTTGACAGTATGCTGATGCTGATGGGGCGACCGGGCTAAAATATTGACATAATGGTGGCACTTCCGGTTATACCGGAAGTAAGTGTCAACTTGCTTATTTTAAATGGGATACCCTATATATTATTACAGTTTTGCATTCTACGCAAGATTCTAGGCATATTTTGTATACCATGTCCTATACCTATGTCTAAACGTTTTTGACATATTTGAATTTTAATGTCAAAAATGACGTTTGCAAGCCTTAGAATAATTATCAATTTTTTCTCTAAAGAAGCCTTATTTATTTAATTTAAGTGGGATTCCTTGTTATAAAGGACCTTATAATATTTTGATAACTATTAATATAGGGTGTTTAGAAAATAAGATTAAAAATGAAAATGAAAACTGTCAAAAGTCCCCACCCACACCCAAATTTTATAATTATTTCTTATTTAGCATTAAAAATAAGGGTAAGTTTGTATAAGGTTGTATATCCCAAAAATTCTTAGTTTTCGAAATATTGCCAATTTAATATTTTTATATGGGGATTTTGCTGCAGATTTTAAGTTCAGGTACTTTGTTTGTTACAGTTGGCTATGACGGCGTTGAAAAACAATCAAATGCTAAAAAATCTATAAATCTGTTACTTACCATTTAAACATTATTAATAAGCACATTGTGATGGCTTCTGTTTTTGCGGATATCGAATGGCAAATGTGACATGATATAACTTTATCACAATCTCCATAAATAATAAATAAGTTTAAATATTCTTCGTTTGTATAATTTAAGCGCCCGGGAATGATTATTTATAATGTTAAGTGACAGCGTCGTAGATTTTTTTAGCATTTGATTGTTTTTTAACGCCGTCATAGCCAACTAAGAGTAACTGAACTTAATAAAATCTGCAGCAAAATCCCCATATAAAAATATTAAATTGGCAATATTTCGAAAACTAAGAATTTTTGGGTTATACAAACTTACCCTTATTTTTAATGCTTAATAAGAAATAACTATAAAATTTGGGCGTTTCCATTTGAAAATCTAGACTTTTTGCAGTTTTTTCAATTTCATTTTTAATCTTATTTTTTACACCCTGTATTAATAGTTATCAAAAAATTATAAAAAAATCTATTAAAGCAGATCCTTTATAACAAGGAATCCCACTTAAATTAAATAAATAAGGCTTCTTTATAGAAAAAATTGATAATTATTCTAATGCTTGCAAACGTCATTTTTGACATAAAAATTCAAATATGTCAAAAACGTTTAGACATAGGTATAGGACATGGTATACAAAATCTGCCTAGAATCTTGCGTAGAATGCAAAAATGTAATAATAGGGTGTCCCATTTAAAATAAGCAAGTTGACACTTACTTCCGGTATAACCGGAAGTGCCACCATTATGACAATATTTTAGCCCGGTCGCCCCCATCAGCAACAGAATACTGTCAAATTTTTAAAATTTTCGGTTCCCGGTGGAACACCCTGTATATATCCTACTCTTCACTTTTTATTCCACGTGCTCACCGTACTGTTTCTGTAACTGCTGGGTCTTAAAGAAAATCTGATAATTGTGTTTCTGAGGGGCTGAAGCTGGGAGGTAGTGACCCCCTGAATGCCTGACAATAACAGGATCTTCGAAAGATGTGGCTAGAGCTTCGCTCATCTCTAAAAAATGTACTGTTCTAATGATTTTGTCATATGGTGAGTGGCATAATTATGTTCCAAGCATTTTACAGTAATTCACGGAGTGTGGCCCATTATGACTTAGGAAATAGTAATTTAAATCGAAGGTTCCCTCTATACAGGGTGCAACAAATTCGTGTGCGTACAAGGGGATCTCGAAAATGGTAAGAGATACGAAGACGGTTAAATTTAAATTGAGGCAAAGTTGCGTATTTTGGGGCTTAACAATTTAGTAAAAGAAAATTTTAAATATTCCGAATGCTTTCAGAGATATCCGAAAAAAAACCGAAAATTCTATTATTGGTTTTTAATTTTTTGCGCGTTTATTTTTGACTGAAACAAAAAACACTTTTTGATAGCCGTCTTTTATGTTTTACAGGATGGCATTATAAGTTTTAAAATTCGAAGTTTCGTTCTTTAAATACCCCGTTAAATACCAACCTCAAGTAAATTTTTTTAAATACGGACCTAGAATTTTAAATACAGTTTTAGGGACTTCTAAGCTTTAGAAATTTTATACAATTTAAAGTTTTTTGAAATTTTAACGTTTTGTCATGTAATAACACATTTTTTCAAGTTATCTTTTTATATTATTACTTACGGTCCTGAACATTTAGAGCCAAACCAAAAAAAAATCTGATTTGAAAAATACGTCCTGATATTTGATATATTGTAAGAAAAAAGACCTTAAGTCTCGGTCTCAAATATTTTTCTGTCCGTTTATTTTTGTTACATGTCACCTGAAACTGGCATTATCAGGCCGTATGAACAGTAAAAAAAATTGAAATTGTTTTTAAAACAAACTTAAGCGCATCACAGTAGACTAACACTTCATCAGTTACCTTTTTTTCGCTTGGGAGCAATAATTTTTTTCTGTTTTACAGTATTTTAGTCTACGTCTTTTCAAAAACCAAATAACTTAAGATATATTTTATATTATTAAAATAAATAAAATACTAATAAAAAATAGAATTATTCCTCATGCCTTAAAAACTTGCTTACTTATATTGTTACGGTAAATCTTATTGAAATATAAACGGCCTAAACACCATAACTTCCTGTAATGTAATGTGATTTTAATATTTAAATTATATCCTAAAAATAATTGCCAGGTAGTAAAGAAAGAATAGTTTGAAATACTAATGATGTGATATTTAATGACAAAACGTTCAAATTTTAAAAACCTTTTAATTGTATTAAATTTTCAACGCGTCACTAAAACTGTTATTAAAAGACCAGGTCCGTATCTAAATTTAAAAACTAATACCGCCATATTGTAGAACATAAAGAAGAGCTATGAGAAAATGTATTTCGTTTTTCTCCCAAGTCAAAAATTAAGGCGCAAAAAATTAAAACCCAAAACTAGAAATTTCAGTTTTATTCGGATATCTCCGAAAGTATTCGAAATATTTAAAATTTTCTAACGAAGTCGTATCTACTCTCCAGAAGGGACATGATAAAGTAGGGTCAGGAACAGAAGGAAGATAAGGCTTTCTGTTCCTAACCCTACTTTAAAATTTTCTTTCACCAAATTATTAAGCCCCAAAATACGCAACTTTGCCTCAATTTGACCATCTTCGTATCTCTTACCGTTTTCGAGATCCCCTTGTACGCACACGAATTTGTAGCACCCCGTATAATAAAAATATTTTATATTGATGACAATTGCTTACATAAATCTCTAATTTATTATATATTATATAATATTGTTATTTCATAACAGTGACAAAATTTGAGCTTTTTTCTGTTCTACTAGCTGTCTAGCTTTGGAGATAAGAAATACCCTTTTTCAATCCAAAAAACGTATGGGTTATTAAAAAAAGGTTTAAAATTTGTATTATTACATTTATTTATTATTTACAATAATTTTTCAGGAAGCTTTTGGAAAAGAGTTTTTCTAACATCTAAAGATGGACAACTAATAGTATTCACATAGATTGATAAAGTAAATTTTAATCTGCTATTTAATAACAAGAATGTTATTGCCAAAACGACACACGTGTTGAAAAAAGTTTTCAACACGCGTGTGGGATAAAGCACTCTTTGTCAAGTTAACCGTACTTTTTTCTCATTTTCATAGCTGGTCGTAGAAACAACATATTTTAAATGTAATAAAAAATATATTAGGTATACTTTTATTACCTGTAGGTATCACTTGATCTGTTTCTCCAAAAATGTGCAGAGTTGGCATGTCTATCCGTTCTGTATAGTACTTTAAGTGGGGCCAACATTGAGACTTAAAACCGCTCGCCAAAATGGCAAAGTCAAATTTTATATGTTTGGTTACTAAAATGAAAGAAATTATGCGTTTTCAATTTTCATGGTTATGAAAAACAGGGGTTTCTCGGCATTAATTTTATTTATGGGGATAAGTGCAATTTTTCTATATGTGTCCGATTTAGGCATGTTGTACTGTGGGAAAGTTAAAAAAAAGTTTTAAAATTTTTGTATCATAAAAATTATTTATATTGGAATAACTTTTTAAACTTCTTTGTAATTTCCCGGCTTTTCCAATAAATTTTCCGAATTATACAGGGTCATGTAATAGTGCTTCAGGATTCCATAGTTCCTATACGAATTAAGTTATAATATAAATATTGCGTCATAGGGTGTATCTCAGGAAAATATGAGTGTCCCAAAAAAGTGTGATGACGTAAAGTTGTATTTTTTAAATGGGACACCCAGTAATTTATAGCAATGGTAGGTTTTCCTTTAACATTTTTTTAAAGTCTAAAATCATTGAAATTACATTTTGAGGACAGTTAAATTTATTTACACAGTGGCGGCTGGAAGAATAACTAAATGATGTGATTTTTGTCATTACCATCCTCATCATGTTGAATAATATATAATTCCTATATTGTTAATACTTTTAACACTTACACAGTAGTGGTGGGTTTGTTGTTTGGCAATATTAAAATAAGTAAATGACGAGTATAAAATCTAGAGTAGGTACCTACCGTAAAACGGGGGGGAAGTGGACCAATTTGCAACTTTAGAAGGAATTATCATTGTGTAAAATTAGAAAAAAAGGGTATTGATGTGGGGTATATTATAGGCCTTGAAGTATATTATTAATACTTACATTAACTAACCACAGTTTTTTAGGTCTTGAGGTAAAAAATTTAAAAAACTCTATATGGTCAACTTCGCCCCGCACAGGGGTGAACTTGACCAACTATTGAATTTGCATGATAAATAGCTCGCATTACAGTGAGGGGCGATATAGACACTTCGTCAACGTTTTCTTTTTCGGGCCAGACAAATATGCTTTTATATTTTTTGGCAGCTATATTAGCACCCTGTTCCTTTTACTATCTCAGATAAACATAAATCTGAGGTCTCCTGAGTGTACTGTTTAAGCCGCTTGGAGCCATCTTTTCGTTGGTACGCTCTCGGCTCGGTTCTCGGCATATTTTACTAAGCACTATTACTATTACCTTAAGCCAAACAAAATAATATAACCTAATGGGCCCAAAAATATAATTATCAGTTCGGAATATCGCGGATTGACTGAATAGATGCGAAACGCGATGAGCTTGTTGCATTTCGAGTTTTAACTTGTCGGTTAATTTCACCCACGCGGTCAACTACACCACAAATTTTGAACATCTTTTTACTCAGACCAATAGATGACATCCTGTCAACTGTTGAATTTCATAGTGTCAACTATTGGGTAATTTTTCATATTCCAAATTTAATAACGCCGTGTCATTAGGAAAAGCGCTATAAACTAAATTTTTACAATATTCGAAAAATTATATGCAATCAGCGATTGAAGCTAAAAAAATGGAAAATAAAAAAATAGAAGATGCAGTCAAGGAAAAAAGAAGATTCGGAAACTACGAATTCGTAGATAGAATCTGGAGATAGCTGGGATGATATTTAAAAAAAATATTTATTTGAAAATGAAAGACATAATCCTTGTTCATAATAAAGAGGATACTAGCAAAATAAAAAATGTGATTTTACTGTAGTGTCTCTCTAGGCAAAAACAGAGCACATATATGTTTCTGGTCTGCATCAATAGAAGTTGTAGGCATGAAAACAATTCCAACAATAGGTACATGAATTCAGCAAATTTGTAAAAAATGAAAATTATGTCTACATCATACAAATCTTCAAAATACTGAAATTTCTCAAATTGTAAGTGGTGGGTAATCATTTTAAATATGAGTTTAATAATCATAGCCACAGACAGATAACTGAATATTTGTTATTAATGCTAATAATGATTATTAAAGATCTTAATATTAATCTAATGTGTTTTTAGGATAACATCGCCCATGTCCACTTTTGGGAAAATACCTGTCAACTATTGGGTTCCTTTTCTAAATAAAATCGTTAAAAAATATGTATTTATGATGCTAGAATTTTTTCTACAAAACCTTTAAATAGCTAAAGTACCATTAGATAATAAAATGTGAAAGAAAAATACAAACTCTCAAAAATAGCCTACTTATTAAATAAGTGTCCAGCATTGAGCTAAATGTATGTCAACTATTGGGTATATTTAAAATTGCGTGTGTCAACCATTGGCTCATTTTCTGACAGGTAAAAACAAATTAATGCAGACAAAAGTATGTAAGATTTATTCGTTTTGTTTGCTGCTACAAATTCCCTAAACTGCAAGTATCTTATTACCACAAAATTGTATAAATTAAAGAGAAATTAAACAAGCTAGATGCCCAAATATACAATTCTTATCCTTAATGTGTCAAGCATTGGGGGTTTTACCTTAATACAGTGGAATAAGGAATATATAGTTTATCACGTTATTTATATCCGAAAAAAGTTATCCCACAATATTTTATAAGTTTATTAGGTTATTGATAGGAAAAAATTTTTAAAAAGCTTTTAAACAATTAGGAACGAACCTATTTTTTTTTGTCATTTTGGTCAAGTTGAACCCACCGATCAGCTTTCCCCCGTTTTACGGTAATGAATAAAATGAATGTAAATTGTCCAAAATCCAGGTGGAGTCTGGTGAAAGCCTTTAAAATCTGGTCAAGACCAGATGGTAACTGTACCCCGAGCCTTACCCACAACATACATTCGCCATTACTGGGCCCAACTGCTTACTACTATTATTCTTCGACTATTCATACGTAGGCAAAAAAAGTTGTATTGTTCTTATCAATAAAATTAAATTTAATAATTAGTACCTACATCCTCGCTGTTGCAAATCACACAGCAGCCCTGCAAAGCATGCCCCTTGTGAAAACCCTAAAATACCGTCGAATGGACCCTCTTTTTCAAAAGCTTGCTCAATTAAGTTTACAGACTCTTCAAAGCCGAGGGCTGGCCCCCCTTTTCGAATACCTCTGTAAGTCTTATCGTCTCTATTAAAGAACCAACCATATTGATCTAAAATAATTTTTTACCATAAGTAAATACGAAAATTACAGATAATTAAAAATGTACACTACAGAATACATGGGTTTCCATGTTTCCATTACCTTCATCTTTTGTTTGTCCGCTATTAGGATTATCTAAAGCTTCTAATTTATCCACTAAAATAACCTTGTGGGGTGCAGTAACATAATTAAATTGAGCCCACTTGTGAACCATTTTTCGAAAGGATCCAGTTTTATTTTTGAAAACTTCTGCATTCTGTCTATAGCCATGTAAGCATAAAATTCTTACTTTTTGGGCCCTTGATTCAGGAGTACCGCATTTTTTTTCGGTTGGTTGTATATTCTGCATTATTTTTTACAAGATTCTGAAAGAAAAGCGAGTTATTTCTTTTTTTTTTAAATTAGGAACATAAAAATGTACTTTTAAATAAGCTGAAAATCAAAACATTGAGGTTAAAAACACAGAACTCTTCTTCTCCTTCTTCTTCACTTCTTCTTGGCGTCGGCTGCAGTTAGCGCCATTCGCCAGCATAATTTGGGCGATCGTAAGTTGTCTGCCTTTGCGGCATATTACGACCCCGAGTTTTTCTTATTATTATTTTTTTTGTTCACTATCACTGACTATTACACTATATTTTTGACTCCTTTAAATTTTACACTTAAACTTTACACACTTTACCTAGTATTGAAAGGTTAATTAGACAGATAGCACAACAAAGGCATTAAACTCTTCTCGCTCCCGGGCAACGGAGGAGCATTGGACACCACCGGTACGTGCTCCGGTATGTAGCACCTAGGACTAAAGAAAGAGGAATATTATACATAAAGTATCATGCAAGAATATTTTTTAGCTCTTTTTTCCCTAGCGGTTGATTTTATTACATTGTAAGAATTTGTTGATATTTATGATTGACATCAATAGCGATGCTAACACCGCGAAACGGAGTGGCTTTCAACTAATCAAGGCGAAAGGGGGGGTAGGGGAAGCCACCATGTGTTTATTTTTTTGAAAGTAAAATTAATATAATATATGATGTATAACAAATAAAAACGCACAATTTAAATATCCCGGTGATAAATGAAATCCATTTATTGTAAAACAAAAAATTAAACACTAGCAGATGTATTTATTTAGAGTTCTTATGGTTTAAATTTAGGTATTTGAAGTATAGGTTTATTTTCGTACAATTTTTCGTGTTAATGCCAACTTTTGGGCAAAGCTAATGTGAGAACTGAGAAGTACACTGCTTCGTCAAAACGACACTAAATACATATTACTTGCCTTTAGAGAATCCACGAAAAGGTAGAAAATAAATTAGAGCGACGTTTACATGACTGTATCAACAACGTTGATCTGCAAAACCAAAATACTTTGCAGCAAAGAGAAAAAAATACATTTTACATTATTTATAGGCTATAAATAATGCAAAATGTATTTAATTATAGGTAGATACCTTCTAGAGTTACAGTGTTACAGTATTTGAATCTTTTAAGGATCTATGATCTATGTGAATTCTTAACAATTACCAACAATTATATTTTCACAAATTTTTCTTCTATATATGTCAACAGAATAATTATCCAGACGTTTTTAACTTATGCACATTTATTAAAACAATTTATTTTCTTGGGTTTATGTTCTCGTTCGAACCTAAGAAAACAAAATAGATAGTAGGGCTCAAGAAAAGAGAAAAAAATTATTATAACTAGATTCAAGAAGTAGTCCATACTCACAGTGGTTAATAATTTATATGATAGGAATAAAAGTCGGTCTAAACCACAATATATTGTGTTTAGACCGACTTTTATTCCTATCTTATTATAACTAGTTTAATCTACTCTTGGCAGTCCTATATGTTAGACTAATTTTCTGCATAGTCATAGTCGCCTATTTGTCGATTACGATTGTCTCTGTCTTCACTTTAGTACAATGATTCGGTCGACCTATCATTCCTCTGTGCCCTTAGACGAATCCCCGAGCTCATTGACACAGAGCGAAAGCTACCGGAGAGTATAGCGACAGCGACGACCTATCATTCCTCTGTGCCGAAGATCGTGTGATTAGCGGGTCTTCACGTGACGTGTCCAAATCAAATTGTTCCGTTCGTGTGTTGCCAGTTCTATTGATTCTTCAATAGATCTACTTATTTGAAGTTTGATCTAAAAAATCTATTGTTAGATGACGGGTAAAGGCCGTCTAGTCCGTCTACGATAAACGTAAACGCAGAGAAAACAATTATTATCATCTCTTTTTACTCTTTAAATATCGAAAAGGCCATGTTATAGCTATTTTGGCCTGGTGTGTAACAGATAGGTATACATGGACGGTAATAATTGGACTATCGGGGGGGGGGGGGGGGGGGGGGGGGGGGGCTTTTTTTAAGACAGGAGGGCAATGTTTTTTGTCACTAGGAGGAAGCTTATTGCAGGGAACGAACGACCTTTTTAATGTCATAGAAGTTTTGAGGGGACCTTACAGCTTAACGTGGGTTCCAAACCACGATCCTTAGTCATGCTACACTTCCCCCCAAGGGCTACCAACTCTAGGTTTCTTGCGTCATTGCATGACCTACTGATTAGGGACTTGGGGAGTGTGTACCTTCTTCCGCACTCTACGAGAAATCCAAACTCATCCGTCCTGGTTGCCAGCGTGAATGGGGTGGATCGACTGGGTTGTGAGATGATATATTTTCCACTCTTCACTTCCCTGCATTCTTAATTAAACATTTTTATCATTATCTTCTATCATAGGCGTCTACTGATGTTTTTGGGCAACAAGTGGTGATAAAAATGTGTTAGAACTGGCAACCCTGCAACCCTGCTCCCAAACCTAACCTAAAAACAACTTTTTTGAAATGCAAAGTTGATTTCGGAGTTTTTAAATTTATTACTTAAAAGAATTACAATGGACAGTATTCTAATATTTTTTGCTATTTTTGGCTCGTTCTTAGTTAATTCACAAAGGGCTCCGCCTGGAGTGAATCCCCAACACTACCAGGTAAGTACGATTTTTTAAGTAAAACATATGGTTGCTCACAGTGATCTTTTAATATTTGTAATGTGAAAAGGCATTTAATAGAGTTTAGTTAATCAAACTATAATTTAAAACGATTAAACTATACCATAAAAATATGAAACTCTACATAAATTATTTAAATATTATTAGCTGACTAAGTACTAAGTAAGTATTTTACGAGGTATTTTAATAGGTATATAAAGTGTAACCATAATTTTTTTGCAATCTTTAAAACAGCTCTGAGGTCTTAAATCCACCTCTGGAACAGATATGCATATAATAATATCACTTTGTACTTTCATTTAAATGTAGGTTACACTAAAATGTAAATGGGTGTTTCTTTCCAAAGCGTAAACCTTTTAGTCCCCACTCAGAATCTGAGGAAATAACAGGAAAAATGAAACAGTTTATAGCTTAAATAAAACCTCAAGTCTAATTACAACTAGGCCAATCGTTTTTTTTTTATTTTCTTTTATCTCAACAGCTCAATTCTCAGTGCCGTACCATGTCCCCCACAGTAGTTTGAACGGTTCTATTGATCCTAATAAATAACACTATCAATTAAATTTAATTGTATTTTTTTATTTATAGGTATAGATAAACTCAATATATTTTAAATTTAGTACCTAGGTATTATGTGTAATTTCAAGAAATAACCCCAGTTAAGTACCAACTTTTACTATAGATGCTGTTGTCCCCATATATTCTTTCTCATTACTGTGAATGCAAATTATGGTGCCAATAAAAGCTGTTAGATGGAGCAAATGATGAGTATGCTGGCTTAAATTGGTACCATTGTTCAGTCTACTGTCAACAGTAAAGGTGAAAGTAGTTATTTGTATCTATTAAATTTTAGTTTTTATTTACCTAATTTATTTATTTATTAACGGTAAATATACACTTAATATGACACTTCTTACAACTAAATCATAAGCGTATAAATATAAATGGTTAATAGAGCACACATGCATAAATAATTGTACAAATATTAACATAACAGCCCAGTGCAGGTCCCTAGATCCTAGACCAAAACCCCCTAAAACGAACCAAGGAAGAGCCAAAAACGCATATATTTCAATTTTCAGAAATTGTTACTAGGAAATAGGTACGCTTTCGGAAGAAACACCCAAATCCTACCCACTATGCCACCCACCTAACGGATATTGATATAATCTGAAGTCATTTAATAAAAATGGGAAATTCCCTATTTTTAGACCAAAATTAAATTTAAAATGTTGGTAACATCCACCATTTGACAAGCTTTTTCGTTTGACACCCCACTTCATTGGATACCATTTTAAAAAATGGGAAACTTTACTTTTAAAGTACCTATGATTTATCCCTAAAACACTTGTTTTAAGAGGTCCCATAAGAGACTAAATATACCTATGCATTTTTTCATTTAGGATAGAGGGGTTAGAGGGTGGGTAATTTTATTTTATTTGAAACCTACTGGATGAATGAACTACATATCTTGTACTTCCTTTATTTCTTTTTTCTATAATTTTAGTATCAACAACAACCACAGTATCAACAACAGGTCCCTCAGCAACAACAATATCAACAAGTTCCTGCTCAACAGAATGTCCCAGTTCAGCAACATATTCCAGTTGAGCAACAACAAGTGCCAGTTCAACAACAACAGTTTCAACAACAACAGCAACAGGTTAGTTTAAATGAGAAAGAATTATTTTTCTTTAATTTTCTATAAGCTAAAATTGACTATTTTTATTATTTTTACATTTAAAGTAGTTTTTTGAATGGACAATAACACACTTTAACATTATGAACAATGTTAAAGAAAAAAATTTACATAGTACATTAGAAATATAGTATCTGGTTCCAGGAATACTAAAACAGGTAGGTACCACATGTATAATACTATATCCTTAAATACAAAAACACAAAATATTTAGAGATGATAAATAATAATATCGACACGAACATAATAGCGGCGTTTGACGTAATAGTGATCAAACAAATACCTAAGCGAAACCAGTGGCGGCTCGCGGTTTTAAAAAATGGCGAAGAGCTAGATATAATGCGGGTATTTAAACATTGACTAATTTATATTTTTATTACGTACAAGCACTAGGGTTGCCAGACGTCCCGTATTTTCCGGGATAGTGCCGTTTTTTAAGGTTTTGTCCCGCGTCCCGGGCAAGCTATTAACGGGACGCCATTTTTCCCGTTTTTCTCACTTTGCACGAAAATGTTAAACTTTATGTCCACTCCCAATTTTTGCCACAATAATTGTTTTATTCCAAAAATCAAACTACAACAAAAAAAAAGGATAATACTTTTTTTTAACATCCTCGCACAACCCGAACAGATCTGGCAACCCTAACAAACACACGATAAAAATTAAACTAAGTAGGTACGTACACTACTGAATGAACTGAAAAATAAAAACAAAACTTTTTAATCACATAGTAAATCACGTAAAAACGATATCTACAACCGTAAGTTTCGCGAAGCCTCAAAATAAATACCTTGAGGTTAGGCGAACCAATGCTAAAACAATCGTGCATACGACTGATCTATTTTTAAATTGCCCTTCATCGCCATATGTAAATTGTTACGTGCTCCCGCGTGACTGACGTCACGTAACCATAGCAACGATGAAAAGCAAGTTGGACGTTGGGTCTTCGCCTTCACTCTCACAGGCCGAGGGTAGTGTACGGAGACGGCTGGGGCACGTCAAAATTCACGAGTGTTTATAATTATTGTCCATCGGAGTTAACCGTGGCCCTATTATGCATAGCTACATTCGGATTAAATGAATATTATTAATTCGAACACAATTATTTTTTAAGGGCTAAAATGGTACCTAGCTGTATTGGTACGTTAATATTTAATATTGTCGAAAAAATTTCCTCCTAATTTTTTATTTCACCTGACGAGTCGCCACTGGCAGGAATGAAACATTCCCGTCCTTTACAGAAACATACAATCATGATCTATCTGTATTTGCTCAAATGTTTACAATAGACAAAATATACCCTCAGAGCGTTTTCACACGGCACAATATATCGCGCGCGATAAATGGTCGCAATATTGCTTTACACCAAATTATGTGTTCTCTAATATCGCTTGTGTGTGAAAATGGCTCATTAGAAAACACATAATTTGGTGTAAAAGCAATATTGCGACCATTTGTCGCGCGCGATATATGGTGCCGTGTGAAAACGCTCTGAGGGTGTTAAACAATGTCGAGAGTTAACAATATGACAGTTCTTACATTTAATTACTGACAGCTTAACAATATAATAATACCTATACAAAGATAAGTCGAAGTAACTCATTGAACCAACTACGGACAAAATGCCTTTATTTCAAGATTACTGAGGAATTATAATACTTATTTTCCGGATTGCGATTTGTTTAGGATTAGTCTTTATTCACTAAAAAAACTGTAATGACTTGTACTATTTTAATTTATTTTAATCTGTTTTGGCTCGATAACTCTATTGTTTGTTTTCAATGTATTGTTTTTTTTTCTGCTGTAATTGTATCTTATATTTAGATGTACCAATTGGAATATTTTATTCCGTATAGTATTTAGTGATAAATAAATAAATAAAATAAGAAAAAAAAAACGAAAAGAGTAATTTAAAATTGTCGAACAAATTAAACAATTTAAAATTGACGAAACAAAAATATCGAATTAAGTAATTTAAACTTACTTAACAAGAAAAATACGTTGAATTGCACAAAGATTTTAATCAAAAATTAACCAAACAGACGAATTAGCGTTTGACATAAATTACATTGGTAGAAATATTTTTTTTTACAATCAAAGTGGCCCGGTTATCTTAATTCTTGATTTGCTAACCAGGTAATTTTGACTGTGACTAAATATGTCTGCCAATGTGTACCTATATAATACCGTGCGAGCAAAAATTATTTGCATCAAAGAGGGCTTGCATTAAAAAACGTAGGGCTTGGTTTAGATCCCAATGATATAGGGACGATATATCTAAACAAATCTAGGTTAAAATGTTGTCAAATTCATATTATAACAAGATATACCAAACTAATGAGTATAATAAAATAAGCATACAAATACAAATTTATTTTTTTTGTTTAAAAAATTAACGAAGTAAGAATACAGAGAAAGAAAAAGAAAAATAATTACATAAATTGCTGAAATTGGCCCCCGCCATGCTCCAAGCATAATTTCACACGTCTCTTTATATTTTCGAAAGTGTTGAGAAGCATCTCTGGAGAAATGTTACCACATTCTGGGATAATCCTTTCTTGTAATTGTTCTAAATTTGCAACTGGTGTTTTAAAAATAGTGTTCTTTAAATGAGGAAAAACGAAGTAATCCATAACTGTTAAACAAGGTGATCTAGGTGGGAATTCAATGTCTGATCGAAAACTGACCAATCTGTCGTCGAAAAAATTGCGTAAGTAGTTAATAGTTTCGGCGGCTGTATGGGCGGTTGCACCGTCCTGTTGAAAATATCCAAAACGTGGTTCGTCGTCAAGTAATTGCTCCACAAATGGATTCAAAATATTGTCTCTATTTCGCTGTGCTGTAACTGTGTCATGGAAAAAATTAAGACCAACAATTCTTCCTCGGGAAACAGCTAACCAGACACCAATTTTTTGAGGGTGCAATGTGGACTTAAGAATAGTCCTGCATGTTCCATAAGATCTTTCAACTTCATGGGACAGGCGTCTTATACAATTTGTGGGCGTATTTTGCATTATTTCACGAACGTTTGCAACAAGTTCTTCTGTTCTTACAGATGGTCTTCGTGCTCCTTTTTTGTGTTGTATAGAACATGTTCCCCTAAATACAGCCACTGTTCTTTTCAGGCAATGATAAAAGTCCCTAGCAATAAAAGCCACGTTAGGAAAATGTTGAAAATCGTCCATGCACAAACCCGGATTGTATTGCCATTCACTATTTACTCTAACCCCGCTTCGAAAATACGCTTCAACCATGAATATTTTGTGCTGTTCCGTAAAGATCATTGTGTGAATTGTTCAAGACATTGGAAAAATTAACGATGAACCGAATTACTTGTAACTACGGTGAAAGATGACGGAATAACTGATTGATTGTTAATTCAGGTAGTTACTGACACCCAACAGGTATTAAGCTTTACGGCTAAGCATTACGTTCTTAGATGCCAGGCCTTCTTTGATGCAAATAATTTTTGCTCGCACGGTATAATATAATGTGTATATTTAAATTTTCTTTATATACAAGGTATGAAATATTTTTTTAGATGCCAGTTCAACAACAGTATCAACAAGCCCCCGTTCAAAATCAAGTACCCATGCAACAGGTACCTCAGCAACAACAGGTGCCACATCAACACGTAAATAAATCAACTTTAACTTATAACTGCATGTTGATGCATGGTGCGGTAATTGCTTAAGGCAGTTCTCGCACGGGAAAACTTAAAAGAAACTGTAGTAGCTTGGATACTAGGAGACTATGTGACCCAGCATGTATAATACAGGGTGCTACAAGTTCGTGTGCGTACAAGGGGATCTCGAAAACGGTAAGAGATACGAAGGTGGTTAAATTGAGGCAAAGTTGCGTATTTTGGCGATTAATAATTTGGTGAACAAAAATTGTAAATATTTCGAATACTTTCGAAGATATCCGAAAAAAACCTAAATTTGTATTTTTGGGTTTTAATTTTTTGCGCTTTCATTTTTGACTTGGGAAAAAAACAAAAAACACTTTTTCACAGCCGTCTTTTATGTTCTACAAGATGGCGTTATTAGTTTTTAAATTCAACGTTTCGTTCTTTAAATACTAACCTCAAGTAAATTTGTTTTTAAATACGGACCTGGAATTTTAAATACAGTTGTAGGGACTTCTAAACTTTACAAATTTAATACAATTTAAAGTGTTTGAAATTTTACCGTTTTGTAATCTAATAACACATTTTCTCAAGTTATCTTTTTATGTCATTACGGTCCTGAACATTTAGAGCCAAACCAAAAAAAAAAGATTTCTGATTTGAAAAATCCGTTCATTTTTACTCAAAAAGGCCTGATATTTGATATTTTGTAAGAGAAAAAACCAAAAGTCTCGGCCTCAAATATTTGTCTGTTTATTTTTGTTACATGTTTCGCCAGAAACTGGCCTCATCAGACCGTATAAACAGTAAAAAAACTTTGATATTGTTTTTGAAACAAACTTAAGGGCATTACAGTAACACTCCAGTTCCCTTTTCTTTACTCGGGAGCGTTAATTTTTTTACAGTATTTCGGTCTAGGTCTAAGGCAAAAACCATAGGACTTAAGATGTTATATTAATAAATTAAATAATATACGAATAAAAAATAAAATTACATGTCATGCCTTAGAAACTTACTTACTTCCTAGAGTATTGTTGTTACGGTAACGGTTATTGAGATAAAACGGCCTAAACGCCATAACTTCTTGTAATGTAATTTTAATATTTCATTTATCCTAAAAATAATTGCCAGGGCCGTAATAGTAAAGAAAGATTAATGAGAAATACTAATGATGTGATATTTGATGACAAAAAGTTAAAATTTTAAAAATCTTTAAATAGTATTAAATTTCCAAAGCGTAGAAGTCCCTAAAAATGTTTTTAAAACTCCAGGTCCGTATTTAAAAAAATTGACTTGAGGTTGGTATCTAAATAACGAAACGTCGAATTTAAAAACTAATAACGCAATCTTATAGAACATAAAAGACGACTGTGAAAAAGTTTTTTTGTTTTTTTCCCAAGTCAAAAATAAGGGCGCAAAAAATTAAAAACCAAAAATAGTAACTTCGGCTTTTTTCGGATATCTCCGAAAGCATTCGGAATATTTACAATTTTCTTTCACCAAATTATTAAGCCCCAAAATCCGCAACTTTGCCTCGATTTAACCATCTTCGTATCTCTTACCGTTTTCGAGATCGCCTTGTACGCACACGAATTTGTAGCACCCTGTATATGAATGGCGCTACTCACAAGGCGCTACCTAAGTTGCGGGGACTGGGAGCTCCGGCAACCCGAGTATCCGCGACTCGGCAAGCTAGTTGCCACGCTACTCCAGTCCCTTGAATGATGCAAAATAATAAATATGGAGCAAATTTTTATGCTAAAATTCATGAATGTGCGGCCTTTAGCTCGCGACTGCGTAACTAGTATCGGCCGTGTGAAGATGAGTGGTCTAGTCGCCCAGTCTCTACCTTACTACAGTTTCCCCGCGTAAGGACTCTCTAGAGTTAGGACTAGTGACGCATTCGCTATATATTTTCTTGTCAATAGACAGTTTTTTGCAAAAACCCTAATCCAAACTTTAATTTACTTAAATCACAGCAGCAGTCACAAGACTTACAAACCTAATACAAAGTACTTCAGAATATACAATACAATAGGTATTTTAAAATATACAATGCGCAAATAAGTATACCTTAGTAAATAACACACTAATAAAATAACAATTATATCACACTTAAATCAATTTTCTAAAACGGACTAAGAAGGGCATGCCCTGAAGAAAAACATTTTCAGGGAGGGCATTCCAAATTCTGACACCGACCCCAACCAGCGAGTTAAGACCAATATTGGTCCTACATTTAGGCACCCTAATTTTAAAGTGATGATCATTTCTGCTTCTATATGATGGTTCTTTGTGTCTTAAAAGAGAGTCCAGCCTATAGCCGCTATTGCCTGAGTCGGACTAAAGTCCCTATCAAAATTTAAATAGACCTACCTAGCAGCCCTCCTTTGCACTCATTCGACCTCGGCAACAAAGCCAACTTGCCATGGGTGCCAAACAATACAACAGTATTCCAGAAGGGGTCTTATCACAGTCAAGTATGCATTTATTCTCGCATTCTTTAAGTTTCCCGCGCGACCGTCTTATTCGCATGGTACTCCCCAACTTAAATTGGAAGAAAGAAAAACTTCCAGATACTTAACAACCCCGGAAGTCCTCAAGATACTGCTGCCAACAGCATAGTCCTAAGATACCTTCTTTCCATCGAAAGTAATTTGTTGACTTTTATTTGCATTAATTTGCATAAAAATTTCCGAAAATTTTGGAAAATTAAATTTTTTTTGATAACTGCATAAGTTTATTTTCATCGTTGTTTCAAACTATAAATTGCCTGACTCCGAAGGAGGAGGGCTATTTTTTGAAACAACGATGAAAATAAACGAATGCGGTTTCCAAAAAACATTTCATTTTTAAGAATTTTCTGGAAATTTTTATGCACGAATGGTATTCGGTAGAAAATTTACAGAATAAATAGCTAACACGTTAACATTTTATCTTAGTTTTTTATTTATTAAAAGTAATATTACAATTATTGTAATTTATTATATATTGTGTGGTCTTATTTGAGTCCATAATACATAGGTTCTCTTGAGTGCTTGATCTTTTTTCACTGGATTTTGGGGTGCTATCTGTTCTCATTTTTTCTACAATGGCTTCATGATGTTCTTGATCCATTTGAAGGTAGCTGGCAATTGATTTGGAACTAGCATGGCCAGTCATTTTTATAAGTTCCTGTTCCTGTTTTGCAAGTTTTGACACGGCTGTAGCCCTAAGTGAGTGATTAGTAATTTTTATTTTTTTAACATCTAGTCCCACTGTTTTTGCTTGAGTAGTAGTCCATTTTGCTATTTCATTTCGCTCAACAGGACTGTTTTTATACCATCGACTTCCAGTTTTCCAAAATGGATTGACCGTTAAAAATAAACGATCATTTTCAATACCTTCTCGTTTTGATTTTAGCAAGTTAAATAATCTGATTGGACAAGGATCGGGATATTTCTTATTAGCGACTAGCCATTTAGATGGAGCGCACGGTTTGGAGCCACCTTGTGTCGTTTTGCTGAATATGGGATTGTATTCTATTCTACCTGTTGTTTGCCCCCCATTGTCAACTTTTTTTATTCCAATAAGGTTTTGCTGCCTTCTTCCCCTCTCCATGCTAATTCATAGGAGAATATAAAAAACAACTTTTTTTGCAGACCTTCTGGGGTACATACGTTGCAATTGTCAATTAACATTTTCATTTCATTATATTTCAAGACAATTGAACTGACCTTTCTTTTATCCTAGTGCTTTTGCAATTCCTTTCTTTTAGCATTTTTTGCATCCCTGGCAGCTTTAAACTCTTGATCTTCAAATGGGGATATTTAAAAATATTTTTGGAAATGTTTTAATTGATATTGTTATGAATACTATATTTTTCGTTTACATTTATATATATATACTTAAACGTTTTTTATTTACAATTTAACTTTTATATAATATTAACAAATATTTAAACAAAATATTTTAATATTCTCATATATTTATAATTTAAAATATTAGGATTTGCCCCTAACAAGCACGTCTTCGGGGATCAAAGAAGAAGTTTATTAAGGAAGATAAATAAACAAATGTATTATATTATAAATATTAAAAATAAACTCTTATATTAGTATTCCTCCATCACCATTTTTGCAGTTAAATTCCGCATTACTTTTATTGTGCTTCTTTATATTCATCGCCATTATTTTTCGCATGTTGTACCCCCAATCTTTAAGTACTTTAGCAATCTCATGCACTGATGTTTTCCGCTCTAGTTTATACTTTCTAACAACACAAAACTCCATGAATTGTTTCCATACGAACGATCGGCTTTTCCTTGTATTGGGCGGGATAGTTTTTTCTATATTTACATCAATCGCATCCCAAACAGCACAATTTGATCCATTGGACGCCCTATGGATATCCGCAACTGGACATACTGGCTGTCCACTGGATGTCCATTATTTAATAAACTAGCATCCAATGGATATCCATTGGACTATACGAATGACACACTTGTGGACATCCTTTTGGATACCATATTTTGTCCATACATGGATACTTTTTGGACAGGTTATGGACATTAAAAGGACACTGCATTCTACTTTTAATATCGTATATAAAATTGTTTGCTATTACATTTTTACATAAAGAAACTTAATTTTAATTTCTTAAAAAAGGTGCGGCAAGATATCTGTAAAACACTGCAATGTTCATTCTTGAAGATTATTTCTCTAATCACTGTTCTTTTGAACATTGGCAGCAAAATTGGTGTTATATTGGTAAGTTGTAAGAGAATCTGCAAATTCTCTCTAATCTGGTAGGTACATATTTCCCTCCATCGATGTTAGCTGCCTAGTGATATATGAAGAAAATTGGTCTGTAAAAGTAAACCAAAAACAAAGTTAGATATCTACTAACACTACCTACATATCAATCCGAGTTAGATTTTCACAAAAAAAAAATTACATGAGTAATTAAAATTTATTTAAAAAAGTAAGTAAGTTACCTAATTTTGTATTAGCTTCTTGGCAGCCACACTGTTTCAATAATGGTTTAATCGGTGTATCTGGTATTTTAGTCAGAAGGATCACCTTTATAATCTTTTTCTGAAAGTAATAGAAAATTAATTATCATGTTATATGATATTTAAATAATTTATTACAATGTTTAAACTAAATAAATGTAGATTACCTTGAAGCTTCGAAGCATTAACAAATGTCACTAGCCATTAATGCTCTTGTTGACACTCTAAAGTTATTTTTGGTGGAATTTTCTCGAACAGATTCTGAGCTTGACAAGAACATTTTCCTTTTTACACTTTTCCTCTTTTGATCGGTTTCATATTCCAAGTTCAAATAAATAAAATATATTTGGTTCAAATCACCAGTACCTCCGGTGAAACTTCTTATGGGCGGGATCGCAGCTAGAGTGACGTCAGACCTCCAGACTTTTCAAGTTAGGACCTACGTTTATCCCCATTAGTTATGTGTTAATATTACACCTACGTAGTTATTTCTACAAAGAGCTACGGCAGATGAACTTGGTCTGACTATATTTGTCTCTTTTTACATCGAATGGAGATAACTTGATGCAGACAGAGATAGGTACTTGACATGAATAGCACGAGCTGTTAAATTATTTTACAACCTAACTTTCCTGTTTTGAGCTTGACCACCAGCACAAATCATTGACATTTGTAATGTCAATGGCACAAATGGAATTGCCCCTTTTTCTTTCTTCATAGCTGTAAATCGGACCAGGCTTTTTTGATATTTTTAATTTTCTAATCTTTTTACCAAAAGGACCGTTTTCTTTTTGTTGCAGGTAAGTAAATCTACTTGTTGCAAAAATAATTATGTTCCAAACATATTTTTACTTTAAGGAGATTTTCACTTAATAATTTTTATTAATGTAGATGTGTACTAAATCATTTATAGTATATTTATTAATTGTAGATAACACAAATACCTACAAAATATATTTTTTTTGCTATTCAATTATTTAGAATTTAGACTATTAGAAAATTTTAAGTCTGTCGAGTGTTCTAGTAAGTAATTCATTAATTTTTTTATTTTATATTCTTTTAGGTTAGCTATTTCAAGAAGTACCTATAGGTACGTGAATCTTTGATGATTATGCATGTTGCATGAATAAATGTCCCATGAGAATCACTACAGCTGGTAATGTAGGTTAATCTGGGAAAGTAAGTACATTTTGGGAATATAAAGAAAAAACGAGGTACTGATCTTACCTATATTTTCATCGTAGTTGTCAATAAAATTAATTATAAGCTGATTTCTGAAGTTTTATTTCTAATTGTACAACTTTAATAAATAACATTTTAAAATGATATTTACAGCTTAAAAATCTAATCAGAAAATCCTAATATTTAATTTTTACTCTACTTGAAAAATCAAATAAGAGGATTATTGTGAATAATTTGATGGCCTTAAATATCATTTTAAGGTTTTGTGTGCAACATTTTTTAAAATTGCCATATTTGAAAGTCCCGCCTATAGCCGAAAGGTTGTCCAAATTTTTGCACATAAAATTTTAAAATTATATTTACAACCAACAAACTATTCACAATCCTCATTTAATTTTCCAAGTATAGTAAAAATTAAATATTAGAATCCTGATGGTTTTTTAAGCTGTAAATATCATTTTAAAATTTTGGCGGCCAAAATTTTTAAAATGGTCATATTTGAAAGTCCCGCCTATAGTCCAAAGGTTCCCTCCAGACCCGATGGTGGCGCTGTTTTGACGTTTCTTATGTCAAATTTGCTTCGACCAATTAAAACGTTTGTTTGCCTTCTTTCTATGTTTGTCTTCTTTGAGTACCTCTTTAGCATGCCTGTAATGACGCTGCCGAACTTTCACGATTAAATATAATATATATAATAGAATATTAACTTATTGCGACTGTATAATATGTATCAACTCTATCATAATCCAAAGCACCTTGGTACACTTCCAAACACATAAAAGGTTTTAAACCCGCGAAAAATGCAGTCCACTGAAAATTTAGAGGTTAGGGATGAAAATTGACAACCATGACAGCTTGGCTAATAGACATTTTTTCACGAGCGCGAAAGCAGTTTTTCGCGATCATCAATTGCAGGTTATGACGTCAGTGTTTTCTTTGTAATTTTCGATTTATGGCTCCCGTGCAGTTTTAAACTACTTATATTATTTATTTTCTTAAAATTAAAGGAAAGTATTTAATAATTAAAAAATTCTATCAGTTCTTTATCATTTTACAACTTTTAAGATAAAAAAGACACACATAACTGTGATATTGTAATTTTAAACTTACCTACATTTAGAATTGTTACTATAAAAATCAGTTATTCTCTTTTACTTAATAATAAGTGTATTTAGTATTATATAATTTATAGAAAGTATTTAATCATGCATGGACATTGTGCGGATATACAATGGATGTCCAAGATAGTCTATCCAGAAACATGCGACTAACGGATATCCATTGGATAACCTGATTCTATCCATGGACTGACTGGATATGTATTGGACCAATTTTGAACGTCCAATGGACAACTTGTGCTATCTGGGATCTTCACTAAATTCACCAAAATGACTCATTTTTCAAACGATCGGCTTTCGAATAATTATTATTAATAAAGAAGAAACGTCAAAGTTGACTTTTTTATTATTTGTTGCTATGGTTTTGGGGCATTTTTATTCAAACATATAAATAATTATTATTAAAATAGAAACGTCATAGTTGACTTTTTTATTATTTGTTGCTATGGTTTTGGGGCATTTTTATTCAAACATATAAATAATTATTATTAAAATAGAAACGTCAAAGTTGACTTTTTTATTATTTGTTGCTATGGTTTTGGGGCATTTTTATTCAAACATATAAATAATTATTATTAAAATAGAAACGTTAAAGTTGACTTTTTTATTATTTGTTGCTATGGTTTTGGGGCATTTTTATTCAAACATATAAATAATTATTATTAAAATAGAAACGTCAAAGTTGACTTCTTTATTACTTGTTGCTACAGTGCAATTTCCAGTGATGCAATTTCCACTGTAATTCAGTGGAAATTGCACACCTCTTATGGCATTTTTTATACATGAGGGAAATTTTCACATAGAATATTTGATTAAAAAATTAAGAAGTTTGCTACCAATTTTTAGAAACATAAAAAAAATTTTGAACATAAAACATATGGAAATATTATATTATGTATTAGTTAAAATTCATTTAAATTAGGGAATTTTAAGGATAGGAATAAGTAGAACTTTAGTTAAAAAATTAGAAATGTTACAAAAAAGGTTTCTAAAAATTTATATTTAATAAAGATTATTTTCATCCTTCAATAAAATTATATTCTGAAACAAAAAAAATGAATATTAGACAATTTTACATTAATAACACCTTAATATACATATTTAAAAATAAAAATCTTATACTAGTTAAAAACCATAATCATAATACACGTCATAAAAATGAAATAACCATAATACCTAAAATAATTAAGTTCATAGGACAAAAAAATTTAAAATATTTATGTTTTTATTTAAACAATTAAATTAAAAAATATATTTTATTGAAAAAATATTAAGTCGAAATAAAAGCATGGATATTGAAAACAGATAACTTAAAAAACATTTTGGAAATGTTTTAATGAATATTTTAATTAATATTGTTATGAATAATATATTTTTCAAAATTTTATTATCCTATATCTTCAAAAAAACTGCGTTTATATTTATATACATATTATTATTATCATTATTATTAGAATATTGACTGATTAGTGGGAATTTGGCTTAAATAATCCAAGTGATAACTGCATACAAGAACTATTATTCTTTTTTGCTTTTTCAGGGCGCTCCGCATCACGGTCATGGTCAAAGGCAGATTTTTAATACTGGAGACTTATCGCATGAAAAAGAGTAAGTTTTTATAGATGGATGACGTATTTAAAAGTGAAAACTGCATCACTACTCAAAATTAATAAATTTTAAAAAAATAGGACCAATGCATTTAGTAAAACTTACATTAAAAGATAAAAAGAAATGAGCATAAAAATGAAATCATAAAACACAAATTAAAAGATTTTGACATGTTTTGCCATTGTTTAACCTTCCTAATACTAACCGGGGTAATTTTGTACCCCAACTTGATTTTTTTCATGAAAAATCAAGATAATTTCGTTTTCGTTAATCATGCGTGAAAATCCTTTTAGGAATGCTAATTAGACTATATTTCTAACTTAGTTTTCGCAATAGAATTAGTTTTTTTACAATACTAATATTTTTTCCAAGGTTTATAGTGTCTGGGGTCCAAAAATACCCCAGTTCGTAAAACTTGTGGGCGTGCAAAATTTATCGACTGAACATGCTTTAGACGAAGTTAGTGATGAGGCTAACTCATATAAACCTGAAAGAGTTCTTCACTACAAAATAACTAAAGGCGCCATTGATACCGCGGACAAAATGATCAAGGAATACACTACGCGAAGAGTGACAAACAGATGGCCAATGGTTATTTTTGGTCATCTCATTAATACCGCAGCGCTAAATTCCTTTATTTTATGGAAACTAAAGTATCCCGTTTGGAACAAGTCATACCTAGATGCAGGCAAAAATTTCTCTTGTGTCCTGAAAAAGAACTTGTAAAGGATCAAATACGTAAAAGATTTGGTAACCAGGATCTAGCAACTAATCCGCGATCACGGGATCACTGTGGTTCCCGAGTCAGGCGGCCCTCATGTACCACCTTTAGTGGAGAGATCATCTGGTCGTTGTGTTATTTGTCCTCGACAAAGAGACAGAAAAACCCGCAATAAATGCGAATCCTGTAAAAATTTTATTTGCCTAGAACATAGTTAGAAAAAAGTTTTTTTGTGGACAGTGCAAAACTTAAAAATTGCGTTACTTCAAAAAATGTTATGTTGTTTTTTTGGATACCCTTTCTTATTTGTAAACTTTGTTTTAATAAATATTTTGTTCATATATTTTATTAATTGTGTTTGAATTTTGAAATTTAGTAAAAAATCAATAAATTAGCCGGGGTACAAAATTACCCCAGTAAGTACTTTACGGGGTCAGTCAGTCAGTATTAGGAAGGTTAAAATTCTGAATATTCTCCATGTGTTTCCAGTATCCTTAAATCTTACATCTTTAATTCATATTATTATACTTTAGGCATATACAGGAGCACATGGAGGTTCCAATTGACACCAGCAAAATGACAGATCAAGAATTGCAGTTCCACTATTTCAAGATGCACGACGCCGACAACAACAACATGCTGGACGGTTGCGAGTTGATCAAATCACTGATTCATTGGCACGGTAAGTCAAAAATGGGTATTATTTAAAAAAAAAAATCTAACATGTTTTATAACTTTTTCTCTTTCAAAAAAACGTGATCGTGTCCTAAAAACTACATCCTTGAACATTTATTTCATATAAAAAATAGTTTATTTAGTTTCTGTAGATATATAGGTTGCTTCTATAAAATGGGTTGTTACTGGATAGGTCAGAAAACGAGTTAACCCAAGTACTACATTTAATAACATATTTTGTTTGAATTTTGGCGGGTACAGGCAATGGCGGCTCGTACAGAGGGCCACAGTGCCCTGGCCCTACCTACCTGTACACCAAGCTTTTTATTTCACACTCATAATTATAATTACTTTGTCTCCCTACGCTTCATTCTTTTTGTAAATGCATGTGAATAATTTATAATTTAAGACGTTGATATCTGATAACGTCTTACTATGCAAACACTCCCTAAAGTGTGGGTGACGCCGTGAAAATTCTCCGCCGCTACGTTGCACTGGCCAACTCTGTATTTGGCAGGATGTTAAACGCGTACGAGAGAGATAATAACACCAATGAATATATCGCCCTCTCTTACTAACGCGTAAGGAAATCGGCCTTGTTTGGCCTGGCCAGATCCTCATATGATGCTTTATTTTATCGAGAGTGAAGAGCCTCAATCGAGTTAGGGCATAACTAGGGTATATAGTTATACCCCCGAAAGTTTGACGTTGACTTGGTTATATAATAAAAGTTGCCAGTGCAGAGGGCTTCGCGCTGTTGTCACGTTCTAAATTATTCATAGTTTATTGATTTTTGATCTTCACAAGGTCCTCGTTAAATCGCTTGGCGGGGGGTGTAGTCACGCCACTGCACTGCGCCGAGCAAATTCAGAAAAAAATTCGAAATTAACAGTAAATTTTCAACATAGTCTGTAAGCTTGTACAGCTTTTTGTGGCTTTTTAATCTGCTTAATGTATCTTCATATTAACTTTTGTTAAAATAAATTTTGCTTTTTGGGGTTGGGTGCTGTTATAAATACAATCAATAAAAAATCTCAGAACTCTAGTTTTTATAAAATATTTTTTTTAAATATTTCCAGTACTCACTTCTAAAATTTTTGCCCATTAGTTCGTTTATTATTGTTGTTTAGGTAACCTTTGCTTGTTTTTTGGAAATTCTGTATATTTATACAGGGTGGTAACTATTTAATTGACCACTTTTGGTAACTTCTAAACGGTAATTTCTACGTAAATTAAAGCATTGTTAAGATATTCCGTATTGCCAAATTAATTTAATTGATAACTCAAAAAGTTTTAGTTTTAGAAAAGATTCTTCACTAAATATTTCATATTTTTTTCTTCTCTAAAAGGTGGCGTTTTCGTCAACTCTTTTTAAATTCGTACCTGGATTTTTATTTTTAAAATAAAATAAACCAATCCAAATCCGTATTTAAAAGAAAGTTGACAATAAATCGGTTATAATAAGGACAAAAAAACTCCATTTTTTAGAGAATAAAAAATGCGAAGTTTTTATATGATTTTTTTTGTAAGGTTAAACCCTTTTGAGTTATTAGGAATTAAATTTTGTACTTTTTTAAGAATAACAATAGATTTTAAATAAAACGTATTTGGGACAACAATCGGGTTACATAAGCTTTTTGATATGAGGTAATTGGTTATAAGTAACTTCAAGTTATTTTTTACCTAGTTTTTAAATTTTACAAGCTTCAGAATTTAAGTTCACATTTCATTTTTGAAATATTGAAGAAAACCCGAAAATAGACAATTGTTTTTTTTGACAGGTGTGAAACTTACATAAGGACACTTTTTGTAAAGAATGTTTTGGCCGCACTCCAAATTGTCTTTTGTTTACTACCAAAACTTGACTATTTTTTATAGCGGCCGTTTTATATTTTTACATTAAATTATTTTTCCTGATATTGTAATTAAAAGAATGTGATATGAAGAAATTTTTACAAATTTAGTAAAATAAATACAGAGTAAAATATTGATAGAAACTTTTCTTAGCCATTCACTATAATTTATTGCTTATACAGTGTGAGTCCTAAGTTGATACTTCTTTTTTAGCTATGTATAGAAGGCATTAAAAAAAACAACATTTTCAAATACCTTTTTTCAAAAAACTTAAAAGGGGGCGAGATACAGAAGTAAACAATCTGCGGGCCTGGTCATAAAAACATAGCCCGCTATAGTTTCTGTTGTTTTTCTTATCTCCTATTAGTATTAGTCATACGGGCAGTGTTGAGCAATACGCTGCGGTGTGTTTTTCGGAAGCAAGTTAATTTTAAATTAATGATACGTAAAAATGGTAAAATTTGAAAACAATAAACTAATAGATATGGTGCTAATTTACTGTGAGAGTCGTAAAAGTGCGGATGTTTCTTCGAGATTATACGCAGAATGCTTTCCCTTGCGGGCTCATCCTACACCCAGAAGTAATCTTAATGTTATTCAACGGGCAAGTTAGGCAGAACCGTATTCGATCCATAGGGTAATAACTGAATGTAAGTACTTTATTTTTGAGTTTTTTGAAAAATGGTATTTGAAAATGTTGTTTGTTTTAATGCCTTCTATGCGCAATTAAAAAAAGAGTATCAACTGAGGAATCACCCTGTATTTTGTGTACGATCTTTCACTACCCTGATGAAAATTATTGTTTCGTGATAACATACTAAACTTTTTAATAGTTACAACCTGTAATTACAATAAAAAATGTGTTAATAATTCTGTATAACCCAGTCTGGAGCCCGATACATGAAACCCTCCTAATTAAAAAGTGCACTTAAAAAAAAAAAACACTAATAGACTGATTCACTAAAAGGTTCTAAATTTAAAACCGTCTTAAACTGACAGTTCTGGGTTTAAAATGACAAGTGTAAATATGTCAAAAAATGCTCATTTTCTTCAGTTTTTCTTATATTTCTTTTATTATATAAGTTACACTTCCTGTTTCGTCAAATTCCCCATTGATTTTTCGAAAGTTCGTTTATTGGGTTGTCGTCTGTTGCCGTTTTGTTGCCAACAATGTATTTTTATCACTTGCACCAAGAATGTAAATATATCAATCATTTTTCAGGACTTAAATAATTAATTGTTTAAATAAATGTTAAAATTAACGGCCAGCCCTAGATTATAAGAAGACCTCGTAGGAAAATATTACTATTATACATATTTTAATTTGACAATATATTCAATTGCATTTGTTTTGTCATGGCTAACTAGAAAAATAAAAATTACTTTTTCGCGAAAATTAAAAAAAAAATCGAAACTAGTAAATTTATGAATAGGTATGACTTAACAATAATAAAAGATACTGACAATATCTATCAGACGAGCCTAATAAATATAGAGTATTTTATTTGAAAAAACAGAGTTATTGTATTTTAAAATTTTCTATATTTGGATGTCAACATAAAACACCCTGTACAAAATTTTAAGTACTTGAAAGCGTGAGGCAGATTTTCTACTCCTGAACTTAAGAGTTTATAAACATTTTTCGATATTCTAATTGAGAAATACAGGTAATTTTGTACTAACATGTTTTTCCAAAATTTAAAAATTTTGCATTTTGTTTGGCAATGTTGTAAAAAATTAAAAGACTTAAATATGGCGTCATAATGGATAATTTTGCGAGGAAACAAAAAATGTTAAAATATATAGGGTATTCTATTTAAAAAATTTATCTTTTTATTGTCCTTTTCTGGATCATCCTGTATATTCAAAAATAATTTTAAAACATATATTTTTTATTGAAAAAAATAGTTTGTATTACGTGGAAATACTTTTATTTTATTAAAATCGTAGCAGAGCGCTGTCGGCTTTCGCCATCTTCAGTGCTATCTGAAAGTAAGAATTGAAATTTTTTTATAACGGTAGGTTAAATAATAGAAATTTTTTGGAATGAATTTGTGGAATTCAAAGAATTTAAAACATTCTTGCTGATTTTAAAGAACTAAAATTTGGTTTTCAATACTCACTCGTCAATATACAATGATATCCTCAATTAGGTGGGATGGCATTTCGTCCACTTAGTATTTTAAAACAATATTAAAATGGTAAAAAAGACAACACGAAACAAAACATAAAACATCCTTGAGGTTTTTAATTATGTAACCTCATCTCGGATTTTCGGGCAAGGGCCTGTCGGCATATTAAGCACCGGTTCCCGTAGATCACCGAAGTTAAGCTGTGTCGAGCGCGGTTAGTACTTGGGCGGGTGACCGCTTGGGGACACGGCGCGCTCTTGCCTCAGGGAAGAGTGTAAAATGAATCGACACCTAGCCATCCTATTCACGCCGGACAGGCCGGATGAGATCGGATGTCTCGTAGGATGAAGGTGCCGTTTCACACTCCCCAGTCGGTAGACCACATTCGTAGTCGATGACCGGTTCAAGATGGCCTACGTAGTCGGCGAACCGTAAAAAAAAATCTCGGATTTTCGATTTCTTCGGTTCACTTGTTCATTACTTTTACCACTGTCAGCATGTTTTTTTTTTAAATCAAGGATGTTTTATGTTTTGTTTCGTTTTGTGTTTTTTACCATTTTAATATTGTTTTAAAATACTAAGTGGACGAAATGCCATCCCACCTAATTGAGGATATCATTGTATATTGACGAGTGAGTATTGAAAACCAAATTTTAGTTCTTTAAAATCAACAAGAATGTTTCAAATTCTTTGAATTCCACAAATTCATTCCAAAAAATTTCTATTATTTAACCTACCGTTATAAAAAAATTTCAATTCTCGCTTTCAGATAGCACTGAAGATGGCGAAAGGCGCAAGCGCTCTGCTACGATTTTAATAAAATAAAAGTATATATTCATAATACAATATGATTTTGTTATTCGTAATACAAACTCTCAAAAATTTTCTATATATTTTTTATACCTCACAACAAAAAAAAAATTGATATCTTTAATAGTAGAGACGGTGTATTACTTTGTCACACAAATGGCCACCCTGTATGTACGGAATTATTACTGTCTTTTCTTGCATACTATATGATATTAACATTTTATTATTACACAAGTAGTTTCAAATTATTCATGTCACTGATAGAAAAGACAACAAATAAATCGAATTGGACGTTAGGAAACTGCTTCCAAAAGACTGCGCTGTGTACTGGCAGACGCTGAAAATTGGCGACGATGCCGATGTACTGAATATTACATATATAATTAAACATTAAATCAACGCAGTGAAGGTGTATCTTAGGTAGAAATTCGCTAATTTTACTTAATGCTTAAATTATATAGAAAGTTCCCTTTTTATATCACACATCATTTTTGTTTTAATTTTTTTTTAAATGTTCATAAATTTGTTAAAACGAGGTAAATGGCAAATAGTAGTCCATGGAGTCTTATGCAATCTGTTTCTGCTTATCTGCGCCATTGTGTATGTACCTGTGTTTGTCTTATAGAGGAAGGCAGCAAACAAAAGCAAGGTGACATAGAAGAGAAAATATTTAAGGACGAAGAATTGGTCAATCTCATCGATCCCATTCTAAATGTCGACGATGGAAACAGGGACGGATTTATCGATTATCCCGAGTTCATCAGGGCCCAGCAGAAGGCCGCGGGGCAAAAGCAAGAAAAACAGCAACAGGGAAATTAGGGGGCTTTTTATCAAGTACGCAGGCATGTTTGTGATATTTTTCTGTGGTTGTGGCAAATTAGTTTGGTGAGGGGTACTTATAGGTCGATTTTTATAATAAAAAAATGTAGGTAATACCAGACACTTTACTATACAGGGTGTCGCACCGGGAACCGAATCGATCTATATATAGAAAATTATACATAGGAAAATTTTGAAAAATTGACAGGATGCTGATGGGGGCGACCGGGCTAAAATATTTTCATAATGGTGGCACTTCCGGTTATACCGGAAGTAAGTGTCAACTTGCTTATTTTAAATAGAACACCCTATATATTATTACATTTTTGCATTCTACGCAAGATTCTAGGCAGATTTTGTACACCATGTCCTATACCTATGTCTAAACGTTTTTGACATATTTGAATTTTTATGTCAAAAATGAGGTTTGCCAGCCTTAGAATAATTATCAATTTTTTCTATAAACAAGATTTAGTTATTTAATTTGAGTGGGATTCCTTGTTATAAAGGACCTGCTTTTATAGATTTCTTATAATATTTTATAATATAACTATTAATACAGGGTGTTTAAGAAATAAGATTAAAAATGAAATTGAAAAAACTGCAAAAAGTCTAGTTTTTCAAATGGAAATACACAAATTTTATAATTATTTCTTATTTAGCATGAAAAATAAGGGTAAGTTTGTATAAGATTATATATTCCAAAAATTCTTAGTTTTCGAAATATTGCCAATTTAAAGCAAAATCCCCATATAAAAATATTAAATTGGCAATACTTCGAAAACTAAGAATTTTTGGGATATACAAACTTACCCTTATTTTTAATGCTAAATAAGAAATAATTATAAATTTTGGGTGTTTCCATTCGAAAATCTAGACTTTTTGCAGTTTTTTCAATTTCATTTTTAATCTTATTTTTTAAACACCCTGTATTAATAGTTATCAAAATATTATAAAAAATCTATTAAAGCAGGTCCTTAATAACAAGGAATCCCACTTAAATTAAATAAATAAGGCTTCTTTATAGAAAAAATTGGTAATTATTCTAAGGCTTGCAAACGTAATTTTTGACATAAAAATTCAAATATGTCTAAACGTTTTTGACAGGTTTGAGATATAGGACATGGTATACAAAATCTGCCTAGAATCTTGCGTAGAATGCAAAAATGTAATAATATATAGGGTGTCCCATTTAAAATAAGCAAGTTGACACTTACTTCCGGTATAACCGGAAGTGCCACCATTATGAAAATATTTTAGCCCGGTCGCCCCCATCAGCATCAGCATACTGTCAAATTTTCAAAATTTTCCTATGTATAGTTTGCTATATATAGATCGATTCGGTTCCCGGTGGGACACCCTGTATGTACCGAGTGTCAACTAAGAATGGTGGCCGGCCATATCTCAGTAATCTAGTAATCGTATAGCATGCGGGTAAATTGTTTTATGATAAAAGTGCCCAAGAAAAAATGCTGGAAATTATTTTGGAGTTCGTAAAATACCCACAAGGGGGCGTACCAGCCATGACCAAGGTTAAAATTAGGATTTTCATCGTGTTTTGACTAATTGACCGGTATAAAAAGTATCTGTATATTAATTCTTACATATTTCCTAATACTCTTTTTTCTACACAATTTTTCCTACGTAGTAAAATAAAGTGGTGGGTGGAAATATTTTTTTTCTAAAAATACGCCACGGTTACTCCGGTTTGGCATAACCGATTTGAACAAACTTAGTCTCCTTTAAGAGAGCTTTATTTACCCTATAAACAGCGCTTTTGTTTTTATCTTTGAGTTTTGCCGTCGCCGTTAGATGGCGTTAACTGAAATATAAGCAAATATTAAGCTTTTTCTCGGAAAAGTTAAATGCAATGATAAGTTTGTTTTTATTATAATCAATAAATCCTTAACATTTCGGTAAAAAACACAAATTTTTAACTTTTTACAACCGGAGTTATGAAGAAAATTAAAAATATAGGCGTTTTAAAAATGTTGTAATTTAAAGACAGTCATCGATTTTTATAACTTTTTATTTATTTATTATTAATGTGTGGTAAAATTATTCTATAGATCAAATTGAAACGCTCATAAAAAGAAAAAAACCGTATAATATTATTAATTTTCTTCATAACTCCGGTTATAAAAAGTTAAAAATTTGTGTTTTTTACCGAAATGTTAAGGATTTATTGATTATAATAAAACAAACTTATCATTGCATTTAACTTTTCCGAGAAAAAGCTTAATATTTGCTTATATTTCAGTTAACGCCATCTAACGGCGACGGCAAAACTCAAGGATAAAAAACAAAAGCGCAGTTTATAGGGTAAATAAAGCTCTCTTAAAGGAGACTAAGTTTGTTCAAATCGGTTATGCCAAACCGGAGTAACCGTGGCGTATTTTTAGAAAAAAATTAATTCCCCCCACCACTTTATTTTACTAGATCGGAAAAATTGTGTAGGAAAAAAGTATTAGGAAATATGTAAGGATTAATATACAGATACTTTTTATACCGGTCAATTAGTCAAAACACGATGAAAATCCTAATTTTAACCTTGGTCATAGCTGGTACGCCCCCTTGTGGGTATTTTACGAGCTCTAAAATAATTTCCAGCATTTTCTCTTGGGCACTTTTATCATAAAAAATTTACCCGGATGCTGTACGATTACTAGTTTCTGAGATATGGCCGGCCACCATTTTTAGTTGACCACCCGGTACAAAAACACTTTACTATAAGATACTAAAAAATTATTATTACAATATGTATATAAATTATGAAAAACAAAACATTTTGTTAGGACTCTAAGATAATCTAAACGTATCATGTACACAAGAGCCAAGGTATTCTACGAAAAAAATATGTTATAATTTGACAATAATATTTTGTCATTTAATAAAAAAAATATTTTAATTTTCCTATTTTTAAAAGTTTTCACTTGTGTAAATCATTGTAACTGGTTCACCCTATATATCTAAGATAAGAACGTGTTAAAAACTAATTATTGTAAGAGAAAATTGTTACAGATTGACATAATAATTAAACGAATCAATTAAAAGTCGTTTATTACGTTTTCAGGTGAATTTTCAATTTTTTTTTTTGAAAAATAAAATACCCGACAATATATTCTACATTCACCTATACCCATTTTTTTTCATCCACAGCTTGGCACTAAAAAATATTAAAATATGAACAAAATCTAGCCGTTTGTTTTCAAAATTCAAAAAATAAAATCAAAAAAATTTTTGTTTGGATTTTCATAATTTTGTAATATCATTATTTATTTAATCCGCCTATAAATTATTCAACATCCTGTACATATTTTATTTTTATGTAAGTGAAAGAAAACTTGCCTACTTTTCCACCAATAAAAGAAATAAATAAAAAAATTGATAGTTTTTAAGAAACAAGTGAAAATTCCAGACAATGCATAAAATCTTAAAGTAAGATGTTGCCAACTTTAAAAGGCCATAACTCGTCATAGGATTGGATTACGGTCGTAGACACTTTTAATCAGGAAAGAAATCAGATCTAGAAAATACTAAAAATTCAGAAAAATTAGCCGAAAGCCATTTCCCATAAGCTTTGTGAGGGGATTGAATTTGTGACAGCTTTTAGCGTTTTATGGTATATCTTAACCAAAAATATATTGTTTAGTATTTTTTTTATTAAATATTCTACCCAAAAATTTTACATTTTCAATTCGGAATAATTCCGAAGATGTCTGTTTTAAGGTCGGAGACAATGATGTTTCTTGACTGATAGAAGAGTTAAAGACTTGCATTGTCTTTATTTGTTTTATATCACAACGTTTCAACTGGTAAATATCTCAATTTAGCATTCACCTGAAGACGGCTGGAGATATTTACTAGTTGAAACGTTGTGATCTAAAACAAATAAAGACAATGCAAGTCCAAAACTCGTCAATTCCGAAGATGTTTTTTGTGTCAAACCTCAAATTTTCATTTTTGGGCATAGAAAAAGATTTGTGTAGAAATATGTAAGTCACTTTCTATAGTTATTACAAACTAGGGAACATTGACTGGGCGAGGTAAAAATATTTTGCTTCGACGGTCAAGTTTGGTTGGGTATACTATAGTTGTGCGTTTAGGCTTCCATGGGTCTTTGCTTGCCTTGTTTGGGAATCGTGCATGACGAATTGTATGGGGTTGGATAGCGCATATTCAAATGTTATTTCTCAATTTACAAGGTGTTTAAAATTTAAATCCTACGACAAAGTTATATTTTTGTATCTAAATGGTCGGTTTTTTTTTCACTTTACCTTAAAATAATTGAAAATTCGTTGTGGCTGTGTACACGTAGGGTAAAATTGAAGAAAAGAAGAGAGTCGGGTTTGTATTACGTGTAAAAAATTTTTTATTTGTTAAAATCTTAGCAGAGCGCTTTCGGCTTTCGCCATCCTCAGTGCTATTCGTCAGCATACAATGATATCCTCAAGGTGGAATGGCATTTCGTCCACACAATGTTTTAAAAACAATATTAAAATTGTAAAAAGACAACACGAAATAAAACATAAAACATATTTGATTTAAAAAGACATGTTGACAATGGTAAAGGTAACGTAACATGTCTTTTTAAATCAAATATGTTTTATGTTTTATTTCGTGTTGTCTTTTTTTACAATTTTAATATTGTTTTTAAAACATTGTGTGGACGAAATGCCATTCCACCTTGAGGATATCATTGTATGCTGACGAATAGCACTGAGGATGGCGAAAGCCGAAAGCGCTCTGCTAAGATTTTAACAAATAAAAAAAAATTTTACACGTAATACAAACCCGACTCTCTTCTTTTCTTCAATCTTAAAATAATTGTTCGTGCATAACTTTTTTTAGTTTAATAAAATCTGTGCAACTTTCCTTGTACCAGATTTATGCCGGTTGTAACTCTCGGGTGTCCGGTTAAACTGGAAGTGATAATTTTTTGAATGAGTAGAAAAGGAAAAACAGACTTTGAAATATGTACAAGCTGTTTTTCTTTAAGATGCTGCGTTAGATGATATAACCTGTGAAAGTCTCCTAAGTATCATTTCTCAAATGCCAATATCTCAAGAACTAAGACGTGTGACCTGTAATACAAGATACAAAAATAAAAATTATCATGCTTATAATAACAAAGTTATTGCTCGTATAACTGTAAATAATAGGGCACGCGAATATTTCAGTTAAATAGAGTACATCGAAAAATATACAGTGTCCTTTTTATGATAAATCTGTTTTTTGAAAATCTGTTGGCATTAAGTTCTGCATGACCCAGAATTAAAAAAAAGCTTAACATTTTTGACTTGTGACGTGCACAGTTGCACACCTGTCGATTGAAGATTTTAAAATGGAGAAAATGTGATTTATCTACTTTCATTTAGTAATATGAATTTTACAGTTCTGTAAATCGTTTTGTCAGGGCATCTATTACAGCACTAGTGCTGCAATGGGAAAAAAACGGTTTTATTAAAATTTTACTGTTAAATAAAACCACACTTTGTAGAAGAATGATTTATTATTAACAATTATAAAATTAATTACCAATTATTAATTAAAATATAACACTTTAACTTTGGACTTTTTGGCCTTGTAACCCTCTGAACTTCTTTTCAAAAATGCGATTAGTTGAGAAAATCTGCTTATATCTTGATTTTTCTTTACTGAAATCATATTTCTCAACATTGAGTAGTGAGTCCATAGTGTAGATGGTTTCTGGGAGCGTTGCTTTACGGAAAAATAACCCAAAAGGATTTTCTCAGACACCTCCTTTATTTTGTTAGCTTTGCACCAATCTTCGAACTTCTGATACTCCAACCCATACCGCGCCTTGGATTTTGTCGGAACTAAACTTGAGATCGCTTCGTTTGCCGCTGCTTCTATATCAGAGGGTAAACTTCCATCAGAATCGCTCATTTTGAAAAACGCTTTTTATATTTTTGAATTTGTTTGACAAAGTTTCGACAGTAACCATGCGAAACAGTAACTATGCGAAAGGTAACATAAAAAACTTGATTAGTAAACTTAATAGCAGGTGCATTTTTATTTGTAAAAATGCCTTTTGCCAAATATTCTTATTCATAGATGAAAGTAGATAAAATTTTGTACAATATTCTTGTTGTAAATTCATATTACTACACTCGATGTTTTATTAAACTCGGCTGACGCCTCGTTTGACAACTTTAACATATCGTGTTGTAATATGAATCTTTACAACACTTATATCGTCATTAACTATTTTGGAGGGGTGAAATATTGTTTCTCATCATATTTTGAATCTGAATCCAATTTTTCGTTTAAAAATTTAAATTTTTATTTTTTGAAAATTAATAGAATTATCTAATATCTTTAGCAAATGTTGTTTTCACAGACAAGTTTTAAAAAATATATTTTTTTAAATACATAATAGTTTTTATTTAGAATATTATAGTTTTTGTAAAAAAAAAATCAAAAATTGGCTCCAGACAAATTTAAATTTTCAAATGCGTCAAATTTTTGGAAAAAAAAATATTTATTTGTTAAAAAAATGGTTTATTTGACAACTTAATGTTAAAATGTAGTTAGTCTAATTTAATATAAATATTTTAAGTAAACTAACACAAATCTAAATTTCCACAGAATGTCAAATTTTAAAGGAAATTTTGGATTCAGATTCAAAATATCTCCTGGGGGGGGGGGGGGGCATCCTTCAGCTTGCCTAAATAAACAAGACGGGATAAAAAAAGTTAAAATGTTTTTAAAAATAAAACTTCAAAAATATTTTTAAAATTACCATTTTGATGTTTGCTCAAAGCAATATGTTTAGATAATTATTACTGATAATAATGCTTATGCTATGCTAATATCAAACGCTTAACAATCAAGTAAAGTATTAGTATTAATATTATAACATCTTAAATTAATATTATTTCGCGCTTTTCTTAATTTTTTTTTTTAATAAAATTTTAGTGGTAATAATTACACCATTAAAAATATCACTTGTGATTTTTAATTTTGGAACCTTCGCAGTTCAAATGCGCCCTGTACAATTCTTGGAAAGTTTTTGCTGTAATTCTAACTTATTTAACTTTATCACTTCAGTACACACCATTACAGTTTAATAATAAAAATTGGTATCGTTTCTAATTGCCTGGCATTTGTCGTTTCGTAAGTTAAAACCTAACGATTAAGCAGTTAAATGTCGCGACGCCAGTAGCGTAGCCGGAAAATATGCTCGGGGGAAGCTCGGTGGGCGTAATTAGGATTTTTTTTTTCTGGAGAAGGAGACAATCGGGACTACATGTATTTCATGATATTGCACCTAGTGAAGAAGGCGCAAAAACGCCGCAGACGAAAAATTTTCGGGGCCACGCCCAAAGTTAGTTTAAAATTCACCTAATTACTATCAAATATCGAAAATTAAATTATTACCTCATCCCTTCTGCATGGTTGGTTTAAATTTGTTTTTATAAATGTTTTTTTTGATATTCCTAGCTGGCTCTTTATTTAAAAAAAAACATCTTTTATATTTATGAAAAATATAACTATTGGTGTCAATCCAAAATTTTAACATAAGACGTATGTATGACTGTAACCAGCGTTTTTTGGGCTCGGTTTTTCATGATTAAAAATTAAGTAAATATCGCTCACCACGCCAAAATTGACGATTTTTTCAAAAATCATGTAGATCTAAGAGCAGTTTTTGGTGCAAATGCTTAGGTTTTTAAATAGGTACCCCTTTTTACGTGCCGTTTTGTATATTCATAAAAAAGCATTCTCGTTTCTTATCGCACTATTTTTTTATTATAAATTATCACACTTCTTCCATAAAAAATGTTTCAATTACAATTTTTACTTTAATTTTTCCGTTTAAAAATATATACCTAATTGTTTTTTGTCTTTGTTGTAAACATATTTTATTGCATTGGGTTATATTTTTGTTGATTTAAAATAGCTCTAAAAAAATACTAAAAATATTCGTTTTACTCGTTTTCCATTAAAATTGCATCATAAAACAATAACTAAAACGATATGCATCCGAAACGTTAATCTCTATATAAAACAGGACTTTTAGAAGGAAAAGTTCAAAACTAAACGTTTTCTACAAGACCTTTGTGATCTAAGCCAAGAATACATTATTTAAAGATTTATATTAAGAGTCCAAGCGTGAGACGAAAAATTAGGTTGCAATTAGACTTTTAGACTCGAGCTCCGAGGGGGGGGGGGCTGCAGCTCGGGGGGCTTAAATACGCCACTGCGCGGCGCCGACGTTTCCTCTCATTGATATGTTTAGATCATGGTTTAGATACTAGGAAAATATTTTATTGACAAACAAGGTAAGCAAATAAAGACCATGGCATTTCTGTAATAAACTACCTACCTTGTTATCTTATTATTTTTAATTTTAGACGAAGGCAAAAAAAAGGACGATGATGCCGCACCTAGAAAAGTAAAAATATTTTCTGATCATGAATTGACTGATATTGTCGATGTTTTCTTGAATACATACGACGGCAACTCCGATGGGCTCGTTTCTTGGGTCGAATTCAGGGAAGTAGCTGGTTTTAACTAGTTTACACAGGTACAGTGTGAGGTCCGAGAGATTAAGGATCGAATTTGTAAAAACCACAAAAAAAATTGTGCATATGATTAAAAAAATACTATTTTAATAAACCCTATACCGGAACAATATTCGTGTACTATAGAAGAGTTTTGGACTTGCATTGTCTATATTCGTTTTACATCACAACGTTTCAACTGGTAAGTGTCTCCAGTCGTCTTCGGGTGAATACTAAATAAGTAAAGTAACTACAGCTTTATTTAGACAATGTAAGTCCAAAACTCTTCTATCGTTCAAGAAACATCGTTGTCTCCAACCTTCAAAGAGACAATATTCGTGTACTTACAGGGTGGCACATTGTCTAACTATGTAATATACCGTCTCTACTATTAAAGATATAAAAAAAAAGTTTTTATAAAAGTTATGAGGTATAAGAAAATATATGTTCTAAAATTATTTTTAAATATACAGGATGGTCCAGAAAAGTATGAAAATAAAAAGATCCATTTTTTTAATGGAACACCCTATATATTTTAGCATTTGTTGTTTCCTTACAAAATTATCCATATGACGCAATATTTAGTTTTTAATTTTTTTGTATCGTTGCCAAACAAAATTTTGGAAAAAACATGATAGTAAAAAATTATCGGTATTTCTTAATAAGAGTATTGAAAATGTCTTCTAAGCTTTTAAGTTTAGGGATAGAAAAACTGTCTTAAATGTTACCTAAAATTTTGTACAGGGTTTTTTCTGTTGACCTCCAAATATACAACATTTTAAAATACAATAACTTTGTTTTTTCAAACGAAATACCCTATATTTATTAGGCTTGTCTGATAGATATTGTAAGTATCTTTTATTATTGTTAAGTCATACCTATACATACCTACATTTACGAGTTTTGCCAATATTTCGTTTTTTATTAACTTTTCTTGAAAAAAACTATAGTTTTTATTTTTCTAGTTAGCCATGACTAGCGAAGTCAAAACAAATGTAATTGAATATAATCTCATATTAAAATAAATTGATACCTATATAGTTACGTATTTATTTAATTAAATAAAACTTCTTTTTTATTACGCAGCTTAATATTGAAAATAAGTTCATAAACATTTAAATTGTGTAAAACAACTCCATTAGACTGAACTCACGAAATATGAGGTTTCGCGTGGTTTGTTCTCGGTTTAGTGATAGTCAGTAAATCATTTAGCTAATTTTCTTCCGTTCAAACAGTTTTTCTTTTATTCCTTTTATGGTCATAGTCACGCTTCTTGGTTCTGTCAAACCTCTCCATGAATTTTTCCAAAGCTGGTTTATTGGGATATTTTCCATGATAAAGTTTTGTTACCCACAATGTATTTTTATCACTTACACCAATAATGTATATCATATAGCATTTTGGTACTTGAAAAAGTAATTTTATGCATAAATGTTAAAATTAACGGCCAGCACATAGATATTATAATTTTGTATATTTGAAGGTCAACAGAAAACACTCTGTACAAAATTTTAGGTACCTAAACATTTAAGACAGTTTTTCTATCCCTAAATTTAAGAGCTTACATGAAATTTTCGACTTTCGATACAGGTTATTTTTTACTATAATGTTTTTTTTTCAAAATTTTAAGAATTTGGCATTTTGTTTGGCAACGTTGCAAAAAATTAAAAAACTAAATAGGCCGTCATATGGATAATTTTGTAAGAAAACAAAAAGTGCTAAAATATATAGGATGTTCCATTTAAAAAATGTATCTTTTTTTTGTCTTACTTTTCTGGGCCATCCTGTATGTTTAAAAATAATTTTAGAAATTTTTCCTACCTCACAACTTTTATAAAAACTTTTTTTTGATATCTTTAATAGCAGAGACGGTATACTACTTTGTCAGACAAATGGGCCACCCTGTATAAACGTTTATATTACTTTCGACTTTCCTTTGTGATGTAGTTTACTATAATCTACGCAAGTGAGTGAAAATAATGCGAGATCACCACTGTGACCACGGCACCTGTTTGGCGCGTATACTGGTTGCTATAAATTCGTGTGCGTACATGGGGTGGTACAAGATGATAAAATTTAGGCAAAGTTGCGTATTTTGGGGCTATTAATTTAGTAATAGAAATATATAAATGTTCCGAATATCTTCGGGAACATTCGAAAAAAAGAGAAATTTTCAGGTTGGGTTTTTAATTCACTACGTCTTACTTTTTGACTTGGGAAACAAACAAAAAAATTTCATATTGGTTTTTATATTATACAAGATATCGGTATTAGTTTCCAAAGTCGATATTTTGTTTTTTGGTTATCACCGTCAACTTGACGGCGTCAAATAAATACGGACCTGATTTTAAATATAGTTGTAGAGACTTTTACGCTTTGCAGATTTAAAACAATTGATAGATTTTCTAAAATTTAATTTTTGTCCATTAAATAATACATTTCAAATTATTTCTTTATACCGTTACTCTCTTGAACATTTAAGGCCCAACTAAAAAAAAATAAAGAATTGTGTTGAGTAGTGATATTTATGTAATTAATAAACATGCTATTAGATTCAGTTATTATAAGCTAGGAGAATGTTTGTTGTGTAATTGTGTGTTATGATTTTACTATTTAAGAAAGGACAATTTAAATTACTGATCATGTATAACAAAACGTTAAATTTTAAAAATCTTAAAATTGTTTTAAATTTTAAAGCTAAGAAGTATCTAAAACCATATTGAAAATCCAGGTCCGTATTTAAAAAAATTGGATTAACGGAAAATTGGAAACTAATAACGCCATCTGGTAGGACATAAAATACCTCTATGAAAAAGTGTTTTTTTCAAGTTAAAAGCGCCAAAAATTATCTCTGAAGGAAACATTTAGGTAACTAAAACTGAAAAATATTGTAGAATACAAGGGATTTAAAAACTACTTTTCTCGTGGATTTAAAGGATGACTTATATTCCTTATGGCAACTGAGACGGTCAATTTTCCTCTAAATTTGATCTGTTGTTAGCAAAAATAGATATATAGACACTCGAAACATGCCTTGCACCCCAAAAACCAAGTACAAGGTATGGTCTCTCGGACCTCACACTTTTTTGTGTCCCTGTTTTATTTATTGTTTTATTAAGTGTTTGCAACAGTGGCGGCTCGCGGTCTTCAAAAATGGTAAAGAACTAGGTATAGTGCGGGTACTTAAACATTGACTATATTTTTATTACGTACGAACACACAATAAAAATTAAACTAAGTAGGTACTTACACTACTGAATTAACTGAAAAATAAAAACAAAACATTTTAATCACACAGTAAATCACTTAAAAACGATATCTATAACCGTAAGTTTCGCGAAGCATCAAAATAAATACCTTAAGGTTAGGCGAACCAATGCTAAAACAATAGTCCATACGACTGATCTATTTTTAAATTGCCCTTCTTCATAATGCAAATTGTTACATTCTGTCGCCTGACTGACGTCACGTAACCATAGCAACGGTGAATATCAAAGCCATTTGACTGTATGTTGGTCTTCATTTGCTGGGGCGCGCCAAAATGCAGGAGTGTATATAATTATTGTCCATCGGAGTTAACCGTGGCCCTATTATACGTAGCTACATTCGGATTAAATTAATATTACTTCTTACTTACCTTATGTTCTTTATTAAACTGTACTTCATTACAAAAATACAATTTAAATGGCCATCGACCGAGGTCCTTCACCCTTTAATATTAATATTATTAATTCGAACATAATTATTTTTTAAGGGCTAAAATGGTAGCTATATTGGTACTTGAATATTTTCGAAAAAAATTTCTCCTGGTTTTATTTTTTTTTTGGTGAAGAGCCCCTTCACCTGACGAGCCGCCACTGGTTTGCAATACAGATTGAAAGAAATTATTTGTAAAAATAAAACGTCCTACTCTATTTTATTAGCATACATTTCTATAGGATGCGCCAAAACTGCGAAGAAAAGCCCAAAACTTCCTTGTTATTAAATATAAAAAATAATTATGTAGTAAATAATAATAAAAGTAATTACTTAAGGGACAAATTTAAAGTTATTTTAAAATATACCTTATGTCTAAAATGTAATATCTACTACCATTAAATAATAAGACAAAAAAGAAGAAGTCTTTTGACAATCCTCTAGAGATTGGGGTATTTCTGTAAAGATCTTTTAAAGTTATTTTATATACACACATCAAATTTTTTTTAATCTGTTATGTTTTATATTATAAATTTTTTTTATAAATAGAAACATTTACGCGTAAAATTTAAAATAAAAAGTTGTTAGTTCTTGTCATGATACATTATTATATATTTAAGAATTTGTTGTTAAATTGTATTCTTTGGGTTGTGAAATACTAGTTGGTTATGTTTATTCTGTAAATATATTAAAATCAATAAAATATTTTTTTTTAAATATAGGTAAGTGTTTTTTTTACACTAACTGTTGAGGTTTGGATATAGTTTTAAAATGTATTTTAACTTAATTGTAGACCCTACACGATTATTCGGACTGGCAGTCTTGCACAATTCATACGTCATTCTCGCATCAGTCTTGTTTGTAATGATAATTTACATCAGTCCAACCATAATTAAATTGACATTTACACGATCAGTATCCTGTCATTCCCCTATTAATGCATGGTCTGCATAAGAATTCAATAAATTTTGTCCATTCAAACGAAAATGTTATTGGCGCATTTACAATGAATAAAGTTTTTTTAGAAAAACTATTATCCCGATTAGAAAAAAAAATTAATGAGGAAAAGACTGTAGGAAATGACTTAATGACTAAAATAAATTTCTGTTATGATCCTAAACACAAACAATTCTTGAACATTATTATACATACAGTATTATTCTCAATAATTTTAAAATATATACTCATTAGGGTCCCCTAGCTATAATTTTATAACAAATCGAGTGGGTATATAATTTTTGGGTATTCCGGTATTCGATCTCCTACTCCGTACATATCACTCTGATATAATATAGATGTGGTGGTGACATCGTTAATATCACAAAAAATTAAAAATATAAACTAAACAAGATATTGCCGAATGAGGTATAATATTGACTAACATAGTTATCTCATGAGATTTGAATAATCTATCTACTTTCATTTAGTAATATGAATTTTACAGTTCTGTAAATCGTTTTGTAAGGGCATCTATTACAGCACTAGTAATGTAATAGATGCCTTTACAGCACTAGTGCTGTAATGAAAAAAAAACGGTTTTATTAAAATTTTGCTGTTAATTAAAATCACACTTTTTAGAAGAATGATTTATTATTAACAATCATAAAATTAATTACCAATTATTAATTAAAATATAACACTTTAACTTTGGACTTTTTGGCCTTGTAACCCTCTGAACTTCTTTTCAAAAATGCGATTAGTTGAGAAAATCTGCATATATCTTGATTTTTCTTTACTGAAATCATATTTCTCAACATTGAGTAGTGAGTAAAAAGTGTAGATGGTTTCTGGGAGCGTTGCTTTAAGGAAAAATAACCCAAAAGGATTTTCTCAGACACCTCCTTTATTTTGTTAGCTTTGCACCAATCTTCGAACTTCTGATACTCCAACCCATACCGCGCCTTGGATTTTGTCGGAACTAAACTTGAGATCGCTTCGTTTGCCGCTGCTGAGGGTAAACTTCCATCAGAATCACTCATTTTGAAAAACGCTTTTTAAATTTTTGAATTTGTTTGACAAAGTTTCGACAGTAACCATGCGAAACAGTAACTATGCGAAAGGTAACATAAAAAACTTGATTAGTAAACTTAATAGCAGGTGCATTTTTATTTTTAAAAATGCCTTTTGCCAAATATTTTTATTCATAGATTAAAGTAGATCAAATTTTGTACAATATTCTTGTTGTAAATTCATATTACTACACTCGATGTTTTATTAAACTCGGCTGACGCCTCGTTTAACAACTTTAACATCTCTTGTTGTAATATGAATCTTTACAACACTTATATCGTCAATAACTATTATTGCAACATTTTTGACCAGTTTACTTTATTTAATTTTATCATTCATAGATTTTATTGACTATTAATTTTTCGCTTGGGTTAAAGATATTTTATGCAAAATTTTTTAACTCATAAAAGATGGTTTTAAATTTGACATTTGCAACATTCAAAAGGGTTTCAAGCTATTTTCTTAACTTTTTTAAAGAGCTTCAAACTCTTTCAAAGGACCTTAAGCTCTTCAAACTTTTTGGAAGGGCTTCAACCTCTTGCACAGCTTCCAGCTTATGACAGGCTTTAAATCTTTTGCAAAAAGCTTGTGGCTTTCGATCCAATTCCTATTTAAATGAATTCGGAATTGCACAGCCCTACATGCTTAATCGTGTCGTTGGACTTTCAAGCCTTTTTTAAAAGTGCTGTGTATGAGCTGTAATACCCAATTAGCACGTAAATAAATTGAATTTAGAACAATTTTAAAGTTTGTGAGAGAGTTAAGTTTAGAATATTTTGTTTAATAATGTTTCTTTGCTGTAGCATTGAAAATTGAAAAAGTAAATTTCCGAAAGCTAGGCCGGATGAGATCGGATATCACATGAGGTGCAGAGAGGGGATTAGGTCATACCTTGCTATAATAAATCGAGGATTGATAGGTTTTGGGGGGTGCGCATGTATGCCCGAGGAAGCGGAGCGAACGAAGACGTAAAAATATGAAAGGAATAAAAAAATTAAAATTTTTTTCATAACATACATCGTTTTAAAATGTTTGTTTGCATGTAAAAAATTAACACGTTAACGAGAGTAGGAATAGTTAATAGAGACGCAGTAGTATTTAAAAAAAGCATCTATTTATAATAATTTAATTTTAACCTTTGCGGACATACGTAATATAATAGTATAGCAATATAAACTTTTCTGCACAAAATGGTATATCACACCCTGCAATATTAGCACTTCATTACGACACTCTTCCTATGTTAATATATATTGTACCGTTTAGAGTTTAGAATGTATCTTCTTTCAGTATGGCCAGTAAAAAGGTATAGTGAAAAATAGAGAAGACCAAATGCAAGTTAATTATTAGCACTTCATTAGTGTGTACACATCAAAAAACAATTTCTTTTAAATAGCAAATTCACCCCTTTCAATGAACTAATTGTCAAATTTGTTTAAACAAATATATCAAACTGTACAACAAATTTTATATATTTTTTTATTCTCGACTCGGTCGCATAATCAAAAAATATAAGATAAGAATGGTCGGGCAGTTTACTCTGCGGTTTAAATGTTATAGTCAGTCAAAGCTTGATATTGTATTATTTCTTTTTTAAACAGGGTGTTCCTTAATGGCGTGCTAATATTTTAGGGTGTGATTCTCGAGTCATTTTATGAAGAAAAAATCATATAAACATATGTCCTAAACTGCTTAAATTTTTTGCTATTGATTGTTGAATTTTATTTTTTGTAATATCTCCGAAAGTACCTACTCTAGATAATATTTTTAATTTTGGCATATTGTGCTAATATGGCATAAAACCACATGTTTTAGTTATAAAAGTTATTTTTTTGTCCCACCAGTAGCGTTCCTGCAAACATGTCCTCTGATATTTTTTAGGAAAAAAGGGGTACGCTACTGATATTTTTCCATATGGATATTATTTCTGATTAAACTGGTCAATTCTACATAAAAATGGTCTCTTGCGTTTTTCTCCTCAGGCACACCGTTCTAAATAAAATATTTAAATTAAATTAGCTTCATGCATGTATATTAAGTGAAGGTGGTCATTTCCAACAATTTTTATAGCTAATTTAATTTAATTATTTTAATTAAGAACGGTGTGCCTGAGGAGAAAAACGCAACGGACCATTTTTATGCAGAATTGACCAAGCTAATCAGAAATAATATCCATATGGAAAAATGTCAGTGGCGTACCACTTTTTTCTAAAAAATATTAGAGGACATGTTTGCAGGGACGCCACTGGTGGGACAAAAAATAACTTTTATAACTAAACTATGTGGTTTTATATCCTATTAGTACATGCCAAAATTGCAGATATTATCTAAAGTACTTTCGGAGATATTACAAAAAACGCATAAAAAAAAATAAAATTCAACACCCTGTTTTTTGTATGTGAACTTTTTTTCATAAAATGACTTGAGAAATCACACCCTAAAATATTAGCACGTCATTAAGGAACACCCTGTATATTATGGTTAATTAAGTGAAATGCGATATTAAAAATAAATAATAAAATATTTTTAAATTATTATTTACAGTTGAAGACAAAAAGGATGGAAGTAAAGAAGCAGTCGGCCAATACTACGACGATAAAATGCTCGCTGATATGGTTGATGAATTTTTAAAAGCAAGCGACTTAAATTCTGATGGTCTCGTCGACTGGTATGAATACAAAACATCTGGCAGCCAAGTGTAATCAAAACCCCATTTAAATAAGCTATGTTTTTTTCTTATAAAAATTTTCAAAATCAGAATAGTGGGAATTTTTTCAACGATTATGGTGAATGGGCAGAGCTGTGAAAGTTACTTCAGAAAAGTAACTAGTTACTTTTTCGATACTTTTGCACAAATGTATCTAGATACTTATAAAGAATAGTTACTTTTACCTAAAAGTAACTTAGTTAAAGTAACTAGTTATAGTAACTAAGATACTTTTACAGTAACTAGTTACATTGATTGTAACTACGATAATTTAAAAGTAACTAAGATACTCTTAAAGTAACTAGTTACTTTGATTATTGTAACTAGTTACTAAAAGTAACTAAGATACTTTTGAGTAACTAGTTATTTTAATTGTAACTACAAAACTCTAAAAGTTACTAAGATGCTTTTGAACTAGATACCATAAATTTACCAGGTAGTGATAACTCATTTTCCTGTACACACTACCACTATTACCATCAGAAAACTAAACTAAGAAGTGTTAATTCGAACAACGAACAAGTAGAATAAAATGCTTTCCAAGAAATTTCGCGTTCCAACCAGTTTGCTGTTTGACGCTCGCGACTCGCCGCTCGTCCCTTCGTTAAAATCTGATTAACGGCCGCCAATCGTCCCTTGGTCATCATCTGATGGACGGCACGTGTGCATAATTGGTATCCTTGAGGAACTTTAAAAGTACCTAACTTAGTTACTTTAAAAGGAACTTAGTTACTTTAAAAGTATCTAGTTACTTTTTAAGTGTATAGTTACTCCTAAAAAGTAACTAGATACAAGTTACTTTTCAAAAGTAACGAAGTTACAGTTACTTTTGGCATGATTCAAAAAAAAACTAAGTTACTAAGTATCTAGTTACTTAAGTTACTCACAGCTCTGTGAATGGGTAAAATGACTGCTGTGTTGCAGCATTTAAAGCCGGAAATTCATGCATCCGACATTCCAAAATTTATTTAATACCGAGCCTTGTAAAAAATTCGTAAAAATGCCCACTTTTTTTATTTAGAGGGTATACGGCATATATTTTGTTACTAACAGTATTCAAGATATTACCATGTTTTATTTAAGCGTATACAGGGTGCTGCAAATTGGTGTGCGTACAAGGGGATCTCGAAAACGGTAAGAGATACGAAGGTGGTTAAATTGAGGCAAAGTTGCGTATTTTAGGGCCTAACAAATTGGTGAAAGAAAATTGCAATTATTCCGAATACCTTCGGAGATATTCGATTAAAACCGAAAATCTGAGTTTTGGTTTTTAATTTTTTGCGCCTTCATTTTTAATTTGAGAAAAAAACAAAAAACTTTCTCATAGCCGTTCTTTATGTTTTACAAGATGACGTTATTATTACGGCCCTGGCAATTATTTTTAGGATTACTTAAATATTAGAAGTACATTACAGGAAGTTATAGTGTTTAGGGTTTATTTGTTTCAATAAGATTTACTGTAACAATTCAAGTAAGCAAGCTTTGAAGGTATGAGAAGTAATTCTATTTTTTATTAGTATTTTATTTATTTTATTAATATAACATCTTAAGTCCTATGGTTTTCGACCTAGACCGAAATACTGTAAAATAGAAAAAAATTAATGTTCCCGAATGAAGAAAAGGTAACTGGAATGTTAGTCTAGTTATGTTACTGTGATGAGCTTATGTTTGTTCCAAAAACAATTTCAAAATTTTTTTCACTGTTTACACGATCTGATGATGCCCGTTTCAGGCGAAACATGTAACAAAAATAAACAGACAGAATAATAATTGAGGCCGACACTTCGTCGGCGAGGTCCCTTTTCTTACAAAATATCAAGTATCAGGCCTCTTTGAGTAAAAATCGACGGATTTTCCAAATCAGAAATATTTTTTTTTTGGTCTGACTCTAAATTTTCAGGACCGTAATGATATAGAAAGATAACTTGAAAAAATGTGTTATTAGATGACAAAACGTTAAAATTTTAAGAAACTTTAAATTTTAATAAATTTCTAAAGCTTAAAAGTCCCTAAAACTGTACTTAAAATTTCAGGTCCGTATTTAAAAAAATGGACTTGAGGATGGTATTTAAAGAACGAAACGTCTAATTTAAAACCTAATAACGCCATCTTGTAGAACATAGAAGACGGCTATGAAAAAGTGTTTTTTGTTTTTCCCATGTCAAAAAGCGCAAAAAATTAGAAACCAAAAATGGAAATTTCGGTATTTTTCGGATATCTCCGGCATTCGGAATAACTACAATTTTTTTCACAAATAATCAAGCCCCAAAATACGCAACTTTGCCTCAATTTAACCATCTTCGTATATTTAACCGTTTTCGATGTTCCCTTGTATGCATACGAATTTGTAGCACCCTGTATAGATTTTATGTGCTTGAACACAAAGCGGTCACTTTCTATTAAATGTCGCTTTTTGACTCTTAAATCATAATTTAGCGAAAACGCCCATTATAATATGAAAATTAAATCTTTTAAAATACCAATGGGATGAATTTTTTGTAGGAATTGAACAAATAATTGTGTGAGTTTAAAGGCTCAGTACTGAGTAGCCTAGGAAACAAAGGATATCTTAATTTGAAAAAGTAGTTCATACTTGAAGTGAAGTGGCAAGTTAAATGGGAAGAAATAATACTCAATTTCCTAACTTATTAACGTTTCAATACGAATTATGCTTCTCCTCAAGATTTTTATACGTTCGAAACAAGTCAACCTTTACTAAGATATATTTAATAAGAAACCTTTATTTTATTGTACTCAACATGTTTCGAACATATAAACGTTCATCTTCAGGAGATGTATAGCTTACGTTGAGTACAATAAAATAAAGGTTTCTTATTAAATATTTATTTTAGTGAAGGTTGACTTGGAGTAGGTATTATTTCTCCCCATTTAAAGGATATCTTACCTTCGGGCATATTCATTAAAAGATTTTAAAGCTTATGTGGGGTTGCAGCAAGATTTTAAATAATAATTCAGTAACCAAACAAGTTTTATTGTGATGTCAATTGGCAGAAATTATGTTCTTACAAATAAGTGGTAATTTTTAAATAATAATAACTATTAAGTAACTAGAAAACTTTGTTTTTTGATTGTGACATTAATGGTCTTGTCAGAAATGATTCCCTCACAATTAAAGTGGTTCGTGTTGGTTGTTTATGTCTTGATTTACCTACCAACCATACAATTTTTAGAGTGTGAGTAAAGTATTTCTGCCAATATCATTTTCATCATTAGCAAAGTCTGCCTGGTTAGATCTTTCTGGAACCCGACTTAATATCTCTAATATAAATTTCGAACTTGTAGTAGGCCAGTTGTATTTTGACGGTTTTATTGTATTTATACACCAGGCTTTGTACGTACTTCCTTTCGTAATGATCAACTTTACCATTTGGCCAGGCAAGATAATATATTAAATTGTTTATCAACCATTAGCGCGTATGATTGAATTTAGATTATTTCAACTTTCCAAAGTAATCGTTCTAATTTAGCATTTTGTCTTGTCACATCGTCGCGCCCAACCTACGAATGTACCAAATTTTCTTTTGGGAGTATCTCAATTTTAAAGTTTTGCTACGCTGCTAAAAATTAACAGTCATAGACAACTTTAATTGTGACATCATATTTTCCCGCAGTCTAAGTATTCTGGTTAACTTAATTCTTTATGTAAATAAAAAATAATTAGCTAGTAAAGCTAAACAATTCTTATTGTGAATAAAGCATTGTCAATATCATGGGTGCACAATTAAAATGTTCATTACACTTGTAAGCAGTATGCACTAAAACTTCCAATAACTCCTCTCTATTTTGTGATAAGCTACTAATTTAGATACATATTTTTATATACTACCATTTCATCTATTGTTACACGCTGTTTCTATTTATTTTTTTATTGTGTTAGGTACCTATATTTTAGGTAAATAAAGTTATTAGACAATAGTGCTCTATTTTTATTTTCCATTTTATTTCCTTACATTACTTATTGAACCTATTGATGATGAGTGTGTAATGCTGTGACATTCGTTTGCATCATCGAAATAAGACGATTCAATGGTTGTCAATAAAATATCGCTTTGAAATTATCGATGTTCGGCTAACGTCAGTGGTATTATTAAATGCGTATTTGTGATAAAGTCTGTATGGGCATTTTCATCACTAACATCCTGAATTAGAACCTATTGAAACTGTTTTTTTTCCGAGGGCCCGCCCGTGCGCTGGATGCACTTAGGCCAGGTTTGGCCCATTGTGCTCACCCTGTTTGGTTGTTACACCCACTCCGTGATCCCAGTTCCTTGCACTAGTTTGTGTAGGTCAACTAGGGAGAGGATAAGGATGTCCTCTGGTTTCAGTTTTGGTTGCCCGAGTATTTGTTGCCTCTTCCGATCTAGTGACTCGCCATTGCAAACCCTGTGCTGTACCGGGTGTCCCATTATGGATGGCCACCGGCCGTATCTCGGAAACTACTGGGGATAGAAACTCTGGGAAAAAAAATTATAACTAAAGTGGCCATGAGAAAATCCGGGAAATAATTTTTAAGTTCCGCATTTTGCCGCAAGAGGGCGTAATTGAAAAGTACATTTTAAAATTATACATATCTCCGAGAATTCTACATTTAGGTATATCTTTGATAACACCATTAAAAGCTTGGACAATTATGCATCATTTTGGTCTTATGCTCATTGGCGTACCGACTTTAATAAGAGGAGGGGACGCTGTTGAAAGTGTAATCATTTAAATCGCTGTAACTTATAAACGACTGAATCGATTTTAGCAAACTAAAGACTGTTTGGAAGAGAAATGTATGCATGTACTTTCACCAATCGTATTTAGTTGTCCATAATAGTTCTCAAAAAAAATGTTAGAGGGTGCAATTTGTAATAATAACACATTTTTTTATTTTACTACGAAAAAATAAATCATACCGTATAATTATGATACCATATTCGAAAAGTAGATGAAATTTGCTAAAAAAAAATATTAAAACCGCAGCTCGATATCTCCGTTCGTTTCAGCGTTATTGCCAATAGAATAATTTTTAAAACTTTAAATATATATTTTTTCGAAAAAAAATGGAACGTCACTGATATTTTTCCATGTGGATAATATTTCTGATTAGCCTGGTCAATTCTGCATAAAAATGATCTCTTGCGTTTTTCTCCTCAGACACACCGTTCTTAATTAAATTAAATTAGACGGGCGGAAGCTTGCCTATTAACAATTTTTATAAAACAAAATTTTTTCATGATCAATGTTAAAAATAATAATAATAAATAGTAGAGCTAATTTAATTTAATTATTACATATCGCGAACGAGCGATATGTTTATATCCCCTATCTTAGGATTCCTATTGTATTCTATCTTGGAAATTTGTGTCACATTTGACATTTTCATGTTCCCGATTTTTTTTCTAGAAAACGGATAAAGTTAAAATATTCAAACTTTCTGGGTTTATAGCGAAATAATAGGAGGATCTTCAGTAAAAAATTCAAATATAAAGGGTGTAACGGAAAAAAGTTATTAAACGTCAAAATGAAAAAATATTTAAATAAAAAATATTTCCTATGAAATCCATTTTAGGTCGCAAAAATTATTTTTTTTGATTTTAACTTTTTACAGTTGTAGAAGACCAGCAGCTTCAGAACCCTATTGTTTTTGAAGAAGATTAGAAAATGGGCAGTATTTTTTTTGAATCGTTAAAAATTGAAAAATGCTCTATGCAGGGTCATTTTGGGTCAACTTGAAGGGTATATTCAAAATGATCGGACATACTTTCCGCTTAGACAGCCTCATAGGCTGTCTCAAATACTTTTTTTTCACAATACATGTTTCTATACCTAATATTTTTTTAAATCGTGAAAATTTGAGAAAAACTGAAAATGACGATTTTGGACCAAAATTTTTTTCGGTTTTTAAGTTTTTTTTGTGTTAAATACATTTTTTATTTAAATGGCATAGCCCTTATCTGAAAGAGCTCGTCGAAATGCACCGGAAATGTATTATTTGGATACTAAATCTTTTTTACTAAAAGAGCAATAAACGATTGGATGTAAAATTTTTGAATTTTTTTCATTAAGTTACTGGTACGTTCAAACCCGCCACTGATAACCTGTATTCAACTTTTTGAATTTTTTTTTTGTTCTATTGTCTAAAGGGATAAGTAGACTTTAAATTTAACACTATGCGCGTCCTCCAGCAATACATTTCATATTTAAAAAATATGTTTTTTGAATTTTTAAAGATTGTTTTATATCAAAAGTTTTACTTAATCGACTATATTTTTTACAATAATATCTTTACACAGTTCCTTTTAGGCTTATTTTATTCTACAACCTTTTCTCAATGTCTCCCCATATCTTAATTTATTAATTTATTTTTTTTTAATTTGAGAAAAATAAACATTTTGATAGAGCGGATAGGAAAAATTTTCAAATCTCAAACTAACTTGGATATGAATAGAGTGCTTTGAAATATTTTGTTTCAAGTCAGTATCTATTGAAATTAAATACCGCTGTCAAAATTGGTCTAAAATGAGTGTTTTCGGCTATAGATTCTAAAGTTCTTTTAGCGTTTTAAAGTAAAAAATTGAATGTTATAGATTATTTGGGATTTGTACAATTTAATGAGACCAAAATTAAAGCTTCATATGTCCAATTTATTACCGAAATTTTAATTTTAAAAATGCTCTGCAATTTCCGTAATAGTTTCATTTTAACAGAATTATGATTTTTCGAAAAGATTGCCTTGGAATTATAAAGCGTCATCGTGTATATTAAAAATTTGAAGTGTCAAAAAAGGCCGAAAATGGCATATTTCATCGTAAGTTTTAAAAGTTATTATATCAATTCGCGCTTTAAAATTAGGCATAAGAGATAGTTCGAAACTTCTACAATACAGTGTTATAAAACAGATAGCTCCAAATATAGTATTTATAGATGCATTTTTCATTTTAATGTCGGTCTGCTTACCTAAATTTTGATTAATTTTTTTCAATATCGGGGATTTCCGGAATAGCCGAAAATTGCCGATAAGATTTTTTCCAAGTTTTTATTCATTGTGACTTTATTTGAAAAGATAAAGAAAAAATAATTTAACATTTGCATTGCCGTATTTTGTTTCCTATCATACGATGTCATCAGATTTCGGGTAAAACGTTTCGTCATCTAGATACCATCATCAGGTTTTTATTTTTAAATATAAACTTGTAATTTTTATTGCAGTTTCGTAAATCTTGCTTCTTCTAACGTAATTGTGCAATATTGCTTTCACCAAATATTAAAGTTTCGACCCTATAAAATATCTTCAATCTTTATATTCGGAAAAGTATAATAGTTGTGAAATTTAAAATGGACTGCTATTAATGTCTTAGAAAAACGAATATATCCGAAGAAGTAAAAGCATGAATTGAAAACTACTTATCTGGTCTGAACAAAATTTGGCATGCGAATGAAAAATGAGTATGGAACAAAAATTTTGTGTGTTGAAAAAAAGGTTGTTTTTTGCTAGCTGTCATTTTGACAATTTCAAAGTTCTACTATTTCAATTAAACTATTTAATATTAAGTATTAATTTTGTGAAACATAAATAAAAAGGATAAAAATAAAATGCACGAGTTAGAGTATTATTAGTTATATACTGACAGCTGTCATTTTGATATTTTTTATGTGTAATAATCGCGTTTATAAAAAAATATTTTGTTGTTTTATTGTAGTTGTCATATTAAGATTGAAATACTTAAATATCAATTGAAATATTTTTAACAGGTTTTATATCGACAAATTAAGCGATATGTTTTCACATCACAGTCCACAGGAGTGTGATACAAAAGTAAATAATATAGTAAAACAGAATATTAAAAAAAAAATATAAAAAATCAAAAAAAAATGAAAAAATAAAAATTTCAATTTTTTTAAAATTCTTTTATGTAATAACTTTTACCTTTAGAGTCACTGTAAGTGACGATTTTGCGATATGGGTTTTTTTAATTAAGAACGGTGTGCCTGTGGAGAAAAACGCAAGAGATTTTTATGCAGTATTGACCAGGCTAATCCGAAATAATATCCACATGGAAAAATATCAGTGGCGTCCCACTTTTTTCTAAAAAATTTATAATATTTAGTTTTAAAAATTATTCTATTGGCGATAACGCTGAAACGAACGGAGATATCTAGCTGCGGTTTTAATATTTTTTCTAGCAAATTTCATTTACTTTTCGAATATGGTATCATAATTATACGGTATTATTTATTTTTTCGGAGTAAAATAAAAAAATGTGTTATTATTACAAATTGCACCCTCTAACATTTTTTTTGAGAACTATTATGGACAACTAAATACGATTGGTGAAAGTGCATACATTTCTCTTCCAAACAGTCTTTAGTTTGCTAAAATCGGATAAGTCGTTTATAAGTTTATAGCGATTTAAATGATTAGACTTTCAACAGCGTCCCCTCCTCTTATTAAAGTCGGTACGCCAATGAGCATAAGACCAAAATGATGCATAATTGTCCAAGCTTTTAATGGTGTTATCAAAGATATACCTAAATGTGGAATTCTCGGAGATATGTATAATTTTAAAATTTACTTTTCCATTACGCCCTCTTGCGGCAAAATGCCGAACTTAAAAATTATTTCCAGGATTTCCTCATGGCCACTTTAGTTATCATTTTTTTTCCCCGAGTTTCTATGCCCAGGAGTTTCCGAGATACGGCCGGTGGCCATCCATAATGGGACACCCGGTACAGTTTCTCTGTCTTGTCCGCATAATCTGCAGTCAAGATCTCCATTGTACAGTTGCATTCTGTGCAGATGGTCCTTGACGGCCATGTGTCCTGTCAGAATTCCTGTAATGGTTCTCAGCTGGTTCCTATTTATTTGAAGCAGCTGTTTCGTAAGTCTTGGGTCTGGATCCCCAATGAAGCTTTTGCTATGGGCTAATCCCTGTCTGTTACTCCAGTGGATTTTGTATTAATTCCTGATCCATCGCTTTATACGGTCTCGTGCCGTGCACCTTGGCACTCCGAGTGCCAGTTCTGGACCAATGAATGTATTTTAGGAGCCTTTTGTCGCAAGTGTATCGGATTTTTCGTTTCCTGTAATACCTTCGTGGCCAGGTACCTACTGGAGTATTACTTTGTTTCCTTTTGCCAGGACCTCCAGTTTCTCCTGACATTCCCATACCAGTCTTTAGGTCACCTTGTTTGGTCCATAATCAATATTTATTTTAAATGTAGATCAATTGACTTTAGAAATAATATTCCTCTGATAAAACGCCTATTCTATAGGTATATTACTGTTAATAATTGTTTTGGACAAAAAAAAAACTTTCCTTATTTGAATTTAATTTATTCTTAACATATTTTTCTATATCACACAGGCGCCATACTAAGTTTTCTTCTTGGGTAGAAATCTGTCCAAGACGTTGTACGGCTCCTTTCTTGTGTGGTCATTTACTTCAGGCAGAATATCCTTGGTCGCTTCGATAAACTTCTGAAAATAAAGTATTATTGTATCACTTTCTTCTTAGTTTTATAGTTTGTGCGAAAAATGGGCAACTATCTTTTAGGTACCGTAAAACGGGGGGAAGCTGACCGGTCGGGTCAACTTGTCCAAACATACAAAAAAAAATATTTTCGGTTATAAATGCGTCCCTAATTTTTTAAAAGATTTTATCTTCTTTTTTTTATATCAATACCCTAATAAACTTATAAAATATTGTGGGATAACTTTTTTCGGATATAAATGTAAAATATATAAATATAAATAAAAAAATATATAAATATAAATATAAAAACTATACCGGGTGTTGCATCGTCGAGCGGTACATAGGAAATCCCATGTAATTTTAAATGGGGTCAATGATTGGCTTTCCTAATTATTTTAGAGAAAAATTCTATTTAGGTTTATTAAAGAGCACTAAAACCCACATTCAAAAGAATAACTTTAGATATTTTTGATGAGCCCGTTTACGGGTTATCGCCGATTTTTTTTTAACTATTTCTCCTTTTTATGGCCCCGTATTTGCGGGCACCAGTCAAGGTAAAAGATGACTGTCAAATAAAGTTGTCATTTTTAAATGTGTGCTTTATTGTTATAAAAACTCGTACATCGAAAATATTAAAGGTGTATTTATGAGTACAAATTAATCTGAATAAAACTAAAATAAAGTATCCAATTACAAGGTTAATTATGACATTCGCTAGTTGGTAAACTGAAATTCTATTGCATTCGGCAGAAATAGCATTTTTTAACTCGTCTAGATTTGGGTATTTTTTATCTTTGTATATCCTGTTTTTTAAATGGCCCCAGAGAAAGAAATCATTTGGCGATAAATCAGGAGACCTGGCTGGCCAATTTACTGTATGATTTAAGCCAATAACATTTCCAATAAAAGCACGGTTTAAATATTCCCGGACAGCCAGGGAACTATGTTCCTGGCAGCCATCCATTTGGTACCAAACTTCCTGATTTTCCCTGGCGGCATCATGTAAAGTAGGTAAAATATGATCTTCAAGTAGTTCCAAAAAATATTCTGCATTTAAATTTCGTGTAAGAAATAATGGCCCGATAATATTTTCTCCGAAAATCCCAGCTCAAACATTAACTTTTTGTGGATATTGCGTCCTTGTTTCGACAAACCTGTGTTGCTCCAATATCGATCATTTTGAACATTGGGTTAAAGGGTTTAAGGTAAATGTGCATTCATCAGTGAAACAAATGTTTTTTAAAAATTCCCTATCCATGTTTGCTCTTTCAATCATACCAAAACAAAACTCCTGTCGTCGTATTTCGTCCCTATCTCTTAGCTCTTGGTGCTTTTCATATTTGTATGAATAATATTTATGTCGCTTCAAAGCTCGTAACGCTGTGATGTGATCTAATCCTATGTCATCCTCAAGTTTCCTTGTGCTGATCTTCCCATCATTTTCTTCCACGCACAATAAAACTTGCAAGTCCCTATCATTTCTTGCATCTCTTCTTTGTTCCTGCCTTTCTTCACATCTGCAGTTATTTATTACAGTGCCTTTTGTCTCAAATTTCTTGATAGTCTTTTCGACTGTAGATTTTGCAGGCATCGGTCTATTCGGATACAGAGCAGCAAACATGTCTGACACATTTTGATAACTATTTCCTTGATAATATACCATTTAATCATCAATATTTTTTCTTCAGAAGTGTAATTCATGGCTAATATTTTCGATGTACTAGTTTTTATAACAATAAAGCACACATTTTAAAATGACAACTTTATTTGACAGTCATCTTTTACCTTGACTGGTGCCCGCAAATACGCGGCCATAAAAAGGAGAAATAGTTAAAAAGAAATCGGCGATAACCCGTAAACACGCTCATCAAAAATATCTAAAGTTATTCTTGTGAATGTGGGTTTTAGTGCTCTTTAATAAACCTAAATAGAATTTTTCTCTAAAATAATTAGGGAAGCCAATAATTGACCCCATTTAAAATTACATGGGATTTCCTATGTCCCGCTCGACGATGCAACACCCGATATAGTTTTTCACGTTATTTATATCCGAAAAAAGTTATCCCACAATATTTTATAAGTTTATTAGGGTATTGATATAAAAAAGAAGATAAAATCTTTTAAAAAACAGCCGGTATAGAAAACTATACATAGGAAAATTTTGAAAATTTGACAGTATGCTGATGCTGATGAGGGCGACCGCGCTAAAATATTTTCATAATGGTGGCACCTCCGGTTATACCGGAAGTAAGTGTCAACTTGCTTATTTTAAATGGGACACCCTATATATTATTACATTTTTGCATTCTACGCAAGATTCTAGGCAGATTTTGTATACCATGTCCTATACCTATGTCTAAACGTTTTTGACATATTTGAATTTTTATGTCAAAAATGACGTTTGCAAGCCTTAGAATATTATCAATTTTTTCTATAAAGAAGCCTGATCTATTTAATTTAAGTGGGATTCCTTGTTATAAAGGACCTGCTTTAATAGATTTTTTATAACATTTTGATAACTATTAATACAGGGTGTTTAAAAAATAAGATTAAAAATGAAATTGAAAAAAGTGCAAAAAGTCTAGATTTTCAAATGGAAACACCTAAATGTTATAATTATTTCTTATTTAGCATTAAAAATACGGGTAAGTTTGTATAAGGTTGTATATCCCCAAAATTTGTAGTTTTCGAAATATTGCCAATTTAGTATTTTTATAAGGCGATTTTGCTGCAGATTTTAAGTTCAGTTACTCTTAGTTGGCTATGACGGCGTTGAAAACCAATCAAATGCTAAGAAAATCTATGAAGCTGTCATTTACCATTTGAACATTATTAATAATCATGCCTGGGCGTTTAAATTATACAAACGAAGATTATTTAAACTTATTTATTATTTATGAAGAATGCTCAAATGATAAACAGCTTCATATATTTTTTAGCATTTGATTGTTTTTCAACGCCGTCATAGCCAACTAAGAGTAGCTGAACTTAAAATCTGCTGTAAGATCGCCATATAAAAATACTAAATTGGCAATATTTCGAAAACAAAAAATTTTGAGATATACAACCTTACACAAACTTACCCTTATTTTTAATGCTAAATAAGAAATAATTATAAAATTTGGGTGTTTCCATTTGAAAATCTAGACTTTTTGCACTTTTTTCAATTTCATTTTTAATCTTATTTTTTAAACACCCTGTATTAATAGTTATCAAAATATTATAAAAAATCTATTAAAGCAGGTCCTTTTTAACAAGGAATCCCACTTAAATTAAATAAATAAGGCTTCTTTAGAGAAAAAATTGATAATTATTCTAAGGCTTGCAAACGTCATTTTTGACATAAAAATTCAAATATGTCAAAAACGTTTAGACATAGGTATAGGACATGGTATACAAAATCGGCCTAGAATCTTGCGTAGAATGCAAAAATGTAATAATATATAGGGTGTCCCATTTAAAATAAGCAAGTTGACACTTACTTCCGGTATAACCGGAAGTGCCACCATTATGAAAATATTTTAGCCCGGTCGCCCTCATCAGCATCAGCATACTGTCAAATTTTCAAAATTTTCCTATGTATAGTTTTTTATATATAGATCGATTCGTTTCCCGGTGGGACACCCTGTATATTATTATGATATTCAAATTGGATTGTGATAACAATATGTATTTTTTTTTTGTATCTAATTTAAAAAGTTGCTTTCAGCTTCTTACAGCTAAGTTTTGATGCTTTTCTGAACATTAAAAAATTACTTTTGGCCGGCTACAGCCACGAAAAGCTACAGAATCTTTGATGACTTAAAAAAAGGCTGGCGTATGCCCTCATTTTTATTTTTATTATCTTTTATTTAGCAAAAAACCCGATTCTATAGCTTCTAGAGCAATTCTTTCTAGGGCAAAGTTAAATTCCTAGTTCCATTCTGGTAGTCTAATGTCGGGTTGCACAAAGAATTTTAATAATAATTTTGTTTTGACTGTGACAGACGTAACATTGACAGAAATAATTTTCTGCCAATCATACTGGCCCGGTTACCTTCATTTTTAATTTACTAATTACGCACCTTTGAATGTGAGTATATAATGCCTGTCAAAGTCATTTATGTCACAGTCAAATTTGCCGGTTAAATAATTATTATTAAAATTCTTTGTGCAACCCGATATAATATTTACAATTTACTCAATTTTGTTTCGTCGAATACAGACTGGCGAGGAAAAAGATACTAACCTTTTTGGCCTCTGCATTTAATATTTTCTTGTTTCGCGCCATTTTGACTGAACCTCCTTTGCCTTTAGCTTTGTTCCTTGGTTCATAATTAACTTTAGCCGGCTTTAGATACTAAAAATTAAAAAAAAATGTTAAACTCTCGATAAGAATCTATAACTCTTATCTATATTTCCAACTGGCACCGATTGTAAACAATAACATACCAACGGAATCGTTACTCATTGGTACAATTTTTTGGTCAGAAAATTTAAAACATTCTCTGAGTGTCTCAGAAATTGTGATTCTTAAATATTTCTAATAAATAACTAAGAATCTAGCAATAACGCCGCCCTGGGCGAAACAAAAAATTGCCGCCTTTTTCGTAGTCTCGCACATAATTTCGAAAGCGTTTTTTCTAATTTAAAAAAATAAAACACTTGCAGGTATTTTTAATTAAAAAAAAATATTGAATTTTTTTATTGCGTATTTATTGCACATACATAAATTCTAAATACTAACAAAGGGAAAATTAACAAAAAAACATTAAAATTTTTAGGCAATCTAATTGCACATTATAAACATATGTTTAAAAAAATTAAGCCCTTTGCTGCGACGCCGTCATGACCGAAAAAAGCACCGGTGCCGGCGTTGTTCGGCATGCTTTGTCGCGGAATTGCTTGATATTTTAATAATATTAAAAAGAAAAGGGATCGGTCGAAATAGTTACTGGAAATTAATGTTGTTAACAGAGAATTGGAATGGTTCAAACTTCAAATATACGTAGGAACGTAAGTAGGCAAAACGGGGATTTATGATGTTTTTTAGAATTATCATGCCGCTCTTCCAACCTGCCGCCCTGGGCAGGGGCCCAGGTTTTCCCCCCTAGAGCGGGCCCTGCTAAGAATAATTCGTCTGACGACGAAATTTAAGTAGTACTATTTTGGTATTTTTAAATTTGTGTAATTATTGCAATCGAGTAAAACCTAATATTTTATACGAACGTAATAATTCTGCACAGGTTTGTAAACTTATTTCCTAAAAACAAGAAGATTTGGCAATGTCAAAAATTTTTCGAAATACTTTTGCTGTTTTCAACAACTCAAAAGTAGCGCCAAATTAACAGACCCTCCAACTTCTACGGTTTTAGATATGTATACAGGGTGATTTCTAATTTCATACTTCTTTTTTAGCTGTGTATAGAAGGCATTAAAATAAACATTTTCAAATAACGATAGCGAGATAGAGAAGTAAAAAATGTAAGTGCGGGCCTGGTCATAAAAACATAGCCCGCTATAGTTTCTGTTGTTTTTCTTATCTCTTATTAGTATTAGTCATATTAGTAGTGTTGAGCAATACGCTGCGGTGTGTTTTTCTGAAGCAAGTTAATTTTAAATTGTGTGATACGTGAAAATCGTAAAATTTGAAAACAATCAACTAATAGATATGGTGCTAATTTACTGTAAGTGTCGTAAAAGTGCGCATGTTTCTTCGAGATTATACGCAGAACGCTTTCCCTTGCGGGCTATACCCAGTTTTCTTAATGTTATTCAACGGGAAAGTTAGGCAGAACCGTATTTGATCCATAACGTAATAAAAGAAAGTATCTAAGTATGTACCTTATTTGTGAGTTTTTTGAAAAAAGGTATTTGAAAATGTTGTTTATTTTAATGCCTTCTATACGCAGCTAAAAAATAAGTATTAATTTAGGAATCACCCTGTATAAGCGGGGAATAATAATAGACAGTGTGTTTAACAACTAAAACCTATTGCGGCGCGGCGCGCAGACAAAGTTTTTTTTTAATTCAAAAAGTGTTATGATGAGAACCGAACCCAGTTTTTGTCGCACCCTGTATAATATACCATGCATTTATTAACGGCAATATTCTTTTTAAGGTAAGCAAAAAAATTAATATTTAAAACTTTCCCATTATGTATTACTAAGTAATAGCACTGGCAACACTGCTCTCGTTTCTGAATATACAACCAGTAATACTTACTAATAATTTCTTTTTTGCTTCAATTTTATCCCTCAAGGTCGGCACATCTACTTCCGCTATTACAGTTGGGTCTAAAGTAATTAAGTCTGGTTGAATCTAAAACAAGTAAATCAAAAGGTCAGTTGCAGATTGATGATATTGTATCTAGTGAAGAAGGTGGAAAAGCGCCGCAGGCTAAACATTTTCGGGGCCACGCCCAAAGTTCGTTTAAAATTCAATTAACTACTATCAAATTTCGTAAATTAAATTATTAAAATTTGTTTTTGTAAATGTTTTTTTTTGATATTCCTAGCTGGTTCTTTATTAAAAAAAAACATTTTTTATATTTGTGAAAAATATAAAGATTGGTGTCAATTCAAAATTTTAACATAAAACTTATGTATGACTCTAACCAGCGTTTTTCGGGCTCGGTTTTTCATGATTAAAAATAAATTAAATATCGCTCAGGCACGCCAAAATTGATGATTTTTTCAGAAATCATGTATTTTAGGAGCGTAGATCTAAGAGCAGATTTTGGTGCAAATGCTTAGGTTTTGAAATACTCCTTCTTAAGTGCCGTTTTGCATATTCATAATCGTTTCTTCCCGCACTATTTTTTTTATTATAAATTATCACACTTCTTCCATAAAAAATATTTCAATTAAAATTTTTACTTTAATTTTTCTCATTAAAAATAATTACCTAATTGTTTTTGGTTTTTGTTGAAAAAATATTTTATTGCATTGGGTTATATTTTTGTTGACTTAAAATAGCTCTAAAAAAGGGAAAATGGAACAGACAAGTACATAATAGAAAAATACTATAAAATATTATTCTTTTTACTCGTTTATCTTTAAAATTGCATCATAAATCAATAACTAAAACGATATGCTTCCGAAACCTTAATCTCTATATAAAACAGGACTTTTAGAAGGAAAAGTTTAAAAACTAAACGTTTTCTACAAGACCTTTGTAATCTAAGATAATTTAAATTAAGAGTCCAAGCGTGAGACTAAAAATTAGGTTGCAATTAGACTTTTAGGCCCCGAGCTCCTAGGCTCCTAGCCCCCTAAATACGCCACTGATCCCAAATTAGAAGATGTTGAAAATATATCTTAATAATAGTGTAACTCTTTTATTTGTCAGTCTAACTTTCAGATAACTTAAATTAAAAAAAAAGAGATTAGAAACAGGACATAGGCTCAAGACATCAGTAAGGTAGGAAGGCGGCGGATAAAGTGTGGTTCCCGACTGCCGATTGCTTGGATTTGTTATGATGTAGGTAAGAGGGTTTCGCGTATTTTATTAGAGAACCTATATTTTGTTTAAGCATCTTCTCGGTAAATAATTCAAGAATTTAAAAACTAAAACCGTAGAAAATTTTATATTTTCTTGCTCTACGCGGTAAAGGGTAAAAACAAAATTTTGTGAAAAGGCCCATTCAAACGATGCATCGTTGAAAAAAACGGCTTTCATATTCAGTGATTTCGATTTATTTGCTAATCTGAAAATCGGCTTAACGGAATTAACAAATAAACCAACTGTAATAACTTTTGGTGGTATAAAACTTATTTTTCCGAAAATCGATCGGAAATATTGACATTTTTGATAATTATTTTGAACGAAAAAGTAAAATAATTCCTTTTACTTAGTCGTTGCTAGGCAACGGAAAATAACTGTTAGGAAATTATTATATTACATAACAAGTGATGAAAGTGATACTTTTCAAACGAGGAGATATTTAGCACGAGGCGTGAGCCGAGTTTTAGAATAATCACTTTCACATAAATAATGTACACTATTTTTCCTAGGACCACAAAGAATTATTGAAAAAGCCTTTGATTTGCGAAAAAAATATTTCAACACTAGTGTTGAAAAAAAAATATTAACACTAATGTTGAAATTAGCATACTTAGGATTATGTTCGACTTAATATCTGGTTTCATAGTTTGTCAATAGGCTTTTCCTTTATTTGTAGGTTTTTCATTTTTTCATATTTTATATATATTATAGGAAGACCTAATCCTGGATTGACTTCTAGATTAACCAGAATGAAAAATGTTAAATTTAATCAAGGAATCTTTCCTTTCCTCCATTAAATATAAATTTAAAAATCCACCCAACAAGGAAGATTTCAATTAAAAATGCCTAATTCTATAAATTATTTAATGTTTAATAAAACAAATCAAATACTCCTGACGGGATTCGAGACTGTGACCCTGCGATCAGTATGCTAGAGCTCTATATTCTCTATGCTATGGCTACCGATAAACATTTGTTGTTTAATACATGACACTCTTCAGAGCGATTTGTTTGTTTTTCTGGTAATAGATTTTCCAGTATATTATTAACATTTTTTATAATTTCAGATGGCGTATTTTCACTCTAATTCTGAATCACTCGACAAATACATGATAAATAAGTTAAACACTTTACAATTACTACTTTATAAAATTTGTTATTTTTAATAAATAGGGGTGGTCTGTCAAATTGGACTAGGATCTTCATTGATTAAAATTTTAAGCGAGGCTAGGCCTATAACTCCTCTTAATTATTGATAAAACATTAGCTAAAAACTAGTACATTATTATTAAATTGGCTACATATGTTTAAATTAAATAGTGTGCCTTGTATTTCAACTCTAGAGTTGAAATATTTTTTTTCAACACGCGTGTGATATTCGGCGCTTTCGAGCCAAGTTAACCGTGCTTTTTTTTCTCATTTTCATAGGTGGTCGTAGGAAAACTATTTTACCTTTTCTAATAAGGCCTTAACTTCGGCCTCTCTCCTCTGTGCCTTGCTCTGGAAGGGATTGGCCTCCAAAGTATCTATATTGGCCTCACCTGCCCCAGGAACCAATAAACTGGTGAAACCCTTGACTGTAGCGACACCCAGTACGTCCTCGAAGGGACAGAATTGAAAATTACCTAACAGAAAAAGTTTATTTATTTTTTTATTACTGTGATATTAATTTTAAATAGTTCTGTAAGGGAGAAAACTAGCTATGTACTTTTAATATTTTTATATAAAAAATCTTGTCTTCTTGATCAGGAAATGGCTGTATAAGTAGAGAAGCAATATTTTTTAATGTGCAAAATCAAAAAAAAAATCTAGAATCATTTATTTTAAGAAAAAAAAACAAAGTGAATTTTTATTCTTTCAAAAATAATTTAAAATTCATATAACAGTTTGCACACCATGTAGGAATTCCATTTAATATTTTGTGATGTGTTTTTATACCACTGATATAAATTCTTGGGTCGCCTAAATAAAGATACATTCGTTCGTTGTTCAGCAGTTAAAATAAGTTGTTTTATTTCCTATATTCGCAAGCAAATATAATGCAGCGAAATTAAGTTTAGAAAAGTCAACTTTCTTTTTCTAATTAAGTTCAAATTATAACACCTGGCAGCTGTAAAATCTTGTTATCTACCAGAACTTCACTTTTTCTAGTAAAAGTTATCAATTTTAAATAAACTGATGGACAATTGCTTTCGAGCAAGAAAAACTTCGCCTAAATTTAACAGTTAATATTTTCTGAACCAGATATGATATCGACCTACGGTTTTGAATGGTTGATAGACTCATCCCTTGGGAAACAATTGTCAATGTTGGATTTTCTTTAACTGTCAGAAAATTTTATATACAGGATGTTAAAGAAGACGATTTTTGCTAAAAATTTTTATGACGTGTAACTATTACAATAATATATTAAAATTTTATCACTCTACGTCAATTGAATCACTGGTTCTTAGCAAAGAAAGTAATTTGTCAAATTTTTGATATCTGCTATATTTTAAGAAATACCGATTTTTTTGGAAAACCTTGCTTTATTTTAACTTATTGGTAGTTAGATCTCACTGTGCATTGTATCGTGCAAACTTTGCGAGTGATTATTATACCTTATGAAAGGCTTGATTATGTTCAGTAACAATAGTTGTACCTAAATGTTATGATGTACAGTGGCGTACCTATAATCACTTATATGTCTATGGTTAGTATCTCACACTTTTTCACGATTGTTTTGTATTGGAAAGTACTTGCCCCTGGATTAGGTAAATTTTTTCTTATATTTTAGTTTTTCAAATCGCACTACATGTATATTATACAGTGTGTTTACAAAATTATAACAAAAATATTAAAGTAAGTTAGAAATTAATAGATACATTTTTTCCAAAAATTAAATTAAACAAATTATCTTTGTTAAAATTTTGTAAACACACTGTATAATATACCTGTAGTGCGATTTCAAAAACTAAAAAATAAGAAAAAATTTACCTAATCTAGAGGCGAGTACTTTCCAATACAAAACAATCGTGAAAAATTGTAAAATACTAACCATAGACATATAAGTGATTATAGGTACGCCACTGTACATCATAACATTTAGGTACAACTATTGTTACTGAACATAATCAAGCTTTTCATAAGGTATAATAATCACTCGCAAAGTTTGCACGATAATCGCACAGTGAGATCTAGCTACCAATAAGTTCAAATAAAGCAAGGTTTTCCAAAAAAATCGGTATTTCTTAAAATATAGCAGATATCAAAAATTTGACAAATTACTTTCTTTGCTAGGAACCAGTGATTCAATTGACGTAGAGTGATAAAATTATAAAATATTATTGTGATAGTTACACGTCATTAAAATTGGAGCAAAAATCATCGTCTTCTTTAACACCCTGTATATAAAATTTTCTGACAGTTAAAAAAAATCCAACATTGACAATTGTTTCCCAAGAGATGAATCTATCAACCATTCAAAACCGTAGGTCAATATCATATCTGGTTCAGAAAATATTAACTGTTAATTTTAGGCGAAATTTTTCTTGCTCGAAAGCAATAATTGTCTAGCAGTTTATTTGCCTTCAAGTTGCCTTTAAAAATATATATCACGTGCCCGTAGAGTTTTTTAAATTGTTATAATTAAAAAAAAACATATTGTCACACACATCACACATAATTGCCCCAGAGAGTTTTAGAAAATATTAATAATGGCAGCAAAATAGACATATATAGAAAACTATCAAGAAGTCAACATACAGGGTGGCCTATTTGTCTGACAAAGTAATATACCGTCTCTACTATTAAAGATATAAAAAAAGCTTTTAATAAAAGTTATGAGGTATAATAAAATATATGTTCTAAAATTATTTTTAAATATACAGGATGGTCCAGAAAAGTAGGACAATAAAGATACATTTTTAAATGTAACACCCTATATATTTTAACATTTTTTGTTTCCTTACAAAATTATCCATATGACGCCATATTTAGTTTTTTAATTTTTTGCAATGTTGCCAAACAACAACAACAGTAAAAAATGACCTATATTTCTCAATTAGAGTATCGAAAATCGAAAATTTCTTGTAAGCTCTTAAGTTTAGGCCTAGAAAAACTGCCTTAAATCTTACCTAGTACCTAAAATTTTGTACAGGGTATTTTCTGTTGACATCCAAATATAGAAAATTTTAAAATACAATAACTCCGTTTTTCAAATGAAACACCCTATATTTATTAGGCTCATCTGATAGCTATTGTAAGTATATTTTATTATTGTTAAGTCATACCTATTTACTAGTTTTGGCAATATTTTTATTTAAATTTTCGTGAAAAAAACTATAGTTTTAATTATTTTGTCAGACAAATGGGCCACCCTGTATTGTTTATTAGGGTACCCAACATCACTAAATCTCCATATAGGAACATTACAACGTTAATCAAAATTCTTACCTATTGAATTATTAAATCTATGTCTCAAATACGGCCTCTTTGCCGGTGTTGTACAACAATCTCTGAAAACATAATTTAAATATAATATTAGTAAAAGTTGACACATAAATATTTCTGTATTACCTATAAACTTCCACTACGTTTCCCATGCCGACTGCCAACATTCTCTTTTGCGAGAAAGACACATTCGTAGCTGCTGTCACCAATTTATATTCTTGCAGAGGCCCCTCTAACTTTCTCACGTCCCATATTTTTAGTTCTCTGTTGCTTGCTGCGGTTGCCATATACCTAAAAGTATAAAACAAAATTAAAAATTATTAAACCGAAATCCTACGATGTAATAATAATAATAAGTTTATTTTCAATATTTATAATATAATAAATGTGTTTATTTATCTTTCTCAATAAACTTCTTCTTTGATTCCCCGAAGACGTGCTTGTTAGGGGCAAATCTTAGTATTTTAAATTATAAATATATGAGAATATTAAAATATTTTTTTTTTAAATAATTTTAATATTATATAAAAGTTAAATTGCAAATAAAAAACGTTTAACTATATGTATATAAATATAAACTCGGTTTTTTTTTTTGAAGATATAGGATAATAAAATTTTGAAAAATGTATTATTCATAACAATATTAAATATTTATTAAGGGCAAGGGTCTGTCGACATATTAAGCACCGGTTCCCGCAGATCACCGAAGTTAAGCGGTGTCGAGCGCAGTTAGTACTTGGGCGGGTGACCGCTTGGGAACACGGCGTGCTCTTGCCTCAGGGAAGAGTGTAAAATGAATCGACACCTAGCCATCCTATTCACGCCGGACAGGCCGGATGAGATCGGATATCTCGTACGATGAAGGTGCCTTTTCACACTCCCCAGTCGGTAGATCACATTTGTGGTCGATGACCGGTTCAAGATGGCCTACGTAGTCGGCGAACCGTAAAAAAAAAAATATTTATTAACACATTTCCAAAAAATTTGTTTAAGTTATTTGTTTTCAATATCCATGCTTTTATTTCGACTTTATAATTTGTTAATGAAATATATTTTTTAATTTTGGTAAATAATCGTTTAAATAAAAACATAAATATTTGACATTTTTTTGTCCTATGGACTTATTTATTTTAGGTTTTAAGGTTATTTTTATGACGTGTATTATGATTATGGTTTTTAAACTGTATAAGATTTTTATTTTTTATTAAGATTTTATAAATATATATAAATGTAAAGTTGTCTAATATTCATTTTTTTTTGTTTCAGAATATAATTTTATTGAAGGAAAGATAATCTTCATTAAATATAATTTTTAGAAACCTTTTCTGTGATATTTCTAATGTTTCAACTAAAGTTCTATTTATTCCTCCCCAACCTAAAATTCCGTAATTTAAATGAGTTTTAACTAATGCATAATATAATATTTCCATATGTTTTACGTTCAATTATTATTATTAATATTTTATCTTCAACCAACTATGAAGTTTGAACGGTAGAAAAATTTTGGACTTGCATTGTCTTTATTTGTTTTGAATCACAACGTTTCAACTGGTAAGTATCCCCAGTCGTCTTCTGGTGAATACCACAGAAGTAACTACAGCTCCATTTATGCTAGTTAGGTGTAGTGACGCATAACTAAGGTTAAGAAGTTTTGATTCAAAACAAATAAAGACAATGCAAGTCCAAAACTCTTCTATCATTCAAGAAACATCATTGTCTCCAACCTTAAAACAGAAACTATCAAGTTTATTTCAGGGAATGTTAAACTAACTTACATAATCTAGGATTAGGTATTTTTATTAATTAATAAGTTTAAAAATTAATAATATAAATCAAATACTTAGGTACCTAGTGTAAATTGAATATTTCAAAAAAAGCTTTTTTAAACATTTCCCAAATTTTTCTACTTGTATTGTCTGTAATCTTTTTTGGTAAATTATTATACCGGGTGGTGCATCGTGGTTGAAAACATACATAGGAAATCCCATAGTCAAAAGAGCTAAAGATAAACGCCGCGTTCCCCTATATCAAAACAAGCCGTCATAAACTAAACTTCACGCTACCACTTAGTTCCTGACGAGTTCCATGAATGAAACCATATGAAAATAGAAGGCCATTTTTACGAGCGTATAATACGCTGTTGCCAAATGATTAAAAGATTCTCATATTTTGGGTTTTATTAAGCTCAAGTTAAACACATCGTTGGATTGCCTAAAACATAATCTAACCTCTACTAATGATTCAAACTACAAACTACTAATAACGAAAAATATTTCGAGAAAATTTATTATTAAACGGAGTGGTGGTACTTATTCTCTTATTCCTAATAATTTACCACATTTACATAAATCGATCTTAATCCACATAGCGAATTAAAAATTATACGAACACAGGGTCGCGTTCACAGTCGACGTCGGATGTTCGTCGGCCGCGCTCTGGAGACTCGATTCTCGAGTTACGACGATATTTTTCTAAGGCGACATTTATGGACAGTTTTAAGCGATATTCCAGAAAGAGCGCGCTCGACAAACGACTGTGAACGCGACAGGTAATGAGTTCGATTATGTTTCAAGGTCGAGTTGGTATATTTTGTAATTATATCCGTGTCAAAATTTAATGAAAACCGCAATTGAATCAAACTTGGAACGTAATTGTCAGTTTGACCTAACTTTTGACCTGAACTACTGTAGAAATTAATTATAAAATAGTTATTTTCATCAACGATTTGAGTATTCTACTTCGTCACCTATTCTTCATAAATTCGAGAAGTAAATATATTTTTTAAAATACAGTGAATCAGCATTACGATGACATTTTAAAATTGCCTTTAACATACTAATGTCGGGTTGCACAAAGAATTTTAATATTAATTAACTAACCAGCAAGTTTAACTGTGAAATACATGACATTGGCAGAAATAATGTTCTCACAATCATCGAGATCCGGTTACCTTAATTTTTAATTTACTAATCAAGTACCTTTCGTTGTGAGTACAAAACTCCTGTCAATAAAATTTATGTCACAGTCAAACTTGCTGATTAGTTAATTTTGATTAAAAACTTTGTGTAACCCAACATAAATAAACAAACTGTCATAATACATTTATTTTCCGGATTATTCCACACTGGCGCATATAGTTCCTAAAATGAGAATCGTGGAAAACTTGGCAACGTTTGCCTCCTAGCGGTAGCAAGTGAAAATACTGAAATGAATGACAACTTTGACATTAAGAAGTATTGAACAATAAATTATTTATTTCCAGCTTTAGTGAATAAAAAAGTGGTGAGAATTTATTGTTTGAAGGTTTTGTGGGTTAATTATAAAAGACCAATATGATGGGACAGCGCTAGGTTTGTAAAATAACCGATTCAGTGCCTGTATTGTGTAGTAGTCTAAACATGCTATCGCCCTCTTATAAACAGTGAGTTGTAGGCTCGGCGCAAAAGTAATTTTAAGAATGAGATGCGGCGTCTATCTTTAGCTCTTTTGTTTATGGGAAATCCCATGCAAGTTTTAGACTCCAAATATTTGCTCCCCTGTTGACTTTACAGCGGGGTTGTAGGGAGACTTTTTTAGGGTTCCGGTGTGGTGAGTGCACATGCAGAGTTTAAACAATTTTGGAAAACCCGATCTTAACTTATTTAAATATGAATGCGGTTGGGTTTTCATTGGAATTCAACAGGCGATGCTGCGGGCACGCGGAAGGAATTGGACTTAGCAACCAGTAATTTGTCATTGATGAAATTGACATTGATTGAAATCAAATTATAATATGAAGACATACTTACATTCCACTGGGATCGACGTGGACACTCGTGACAGGCGCCTTGTGGCACAACATCTTGGCCAATGGTTCCCGGGAATTCGGGCTCCACATGGACACTACACCCTTAGCGTGTCCAAGGCACAAACAAGCGTTCCACGGGTTTTGCGTCAGCACGCTCAGTTTGCCCAGTTTAGTATTGTATTGAGAGATCAGTTGTCCTATCGAAACATCTAGCCAGCTCAGGTAACCCTCGTCGCTCTAAAATAGGATTTTCTTGAAATTAATGGTAAAAATAATAGCTAATTCAGAGATTATACGGGGTGCTACAAATTGGTGTGCGTACAAGGGGATCTCGAAAACGGTAAGAGATACGAAGATGGTTAAATTGAGGCAAAGTTGCGTATTTTGGGGCTTAATAATTGGGTAAAAGAAAATTGTAAATATTCCGAATGCTATAAACCGAAATTTCTATATATGGTTTTTAATTTTTTGCGACTCATTTTTGACTTGGGGAAAAAACAAAAAAAGAATTTTTCATAGCCGACTTTTATGTTCTACAAGATGGTGTTATTGGTTTTCAAATTCGGCGTTTCGTTCTTTAAATACCAACCTCAAGTCAATTTTTTCAAATACGAACCTGAAATTTTAAATACAGTTTTAGGGACTTCTAAGCTTTAGAAATTCAATGCAATTTAAAGTTTTTGACATTTTAACGTTTTTTCATTTAATAACACTTTTTTTCTAGTTATATTTTTATGTCATAAACAGTCAGAGCCAAACCAAAAAAAAAATATTTCTTATTTGAAAAATCCGTCCATGTTTACTCAAAGAGGCCTGATATTTGATATTTTGTAAGAAAAAAGACCCAAAGTCTCGACCTCAAATATTTTTCTGTCTGTTAATTCTTGTTACATGTTTCACCAGAAACTGGCATTATCAGCAGTATAAACAGTAAAAAAAAATTGAAATTGTTTTTGAAACAAACATAAGCGCATTACAGTAACATAACTAGACTAACACTCCAGTTACCTTTTCTATACTCGGAAGCATTATTTTTTTTTTGTATTACAGTATTTCGGTCTAGGTCTAAGGCAAAAACCATAGGACTTACAATATAGGTACGTTATATTAATAAAATAAATAAAATACTAATAATTAATTAATTAATTAAGAGTTTATTTTTAATATTTATAATATAATAAATTTGTTTAATTTTGGACTTTAACGTGTGTAACGAGCGAAAATAAAAATAATTATGGAACTAACGTTAAGAAAATCGTACCGTGGACAGTTAACGAAGTTAGTAAACTCTGCAAATTCTATAATAACGGAAAAAGATGTGAGTTTAGACGACGTCGCGGTGCTAATTTAACGTATACAAACGGTAAATTTCCTGTAATGTAATTTTAATATTTAAGTAATCCTAAACATAACTGCCAGGGCCGTAATAGTAAAGAAAGGATAACTTGAAATACTAATGATGTGATATTTGATGACAAAACTTTAAAAACCTTTAAATTGTATTAAATTTTCAAAGCGTATAACTTCCTAAAGATGTTTTTAAAATTCCAGTTTCCGTATTTAAAAGAATTGACTTGAGGTTGGTATCTAAAGAACAAAACGTCAAATTTGAAAACTAATAATGCTATCTTGTAGAACATAAAAAACTGCTATAAAATAGTGTTTATTATTTTTTCCCAAGTTAGAAATGAAAGCGCAAAAAATTAAAAACTAAAAATGGAAATTTCGGTTATATTCGAATATCTTCGAACGCATTCTGAATATTTACAATTTTCTTTCACCAAATTATTAAGCCCCAAAATACGCAACTTTGCCCCAATTTAACCATCTTCGTATCTCTTACCGTTTTCGAGATACCCTTGTACGCACACGAAGTTGTAGCACCCTGTATATGAATTCGTTAAAAGTAACTAAAGTATTTAACTCTAGATATAATATGCCTAACTTAAGCAATAATACTGAAATCAAACTAAAAACAAATTTAATTTAATTTTTTTTGAGACTTTGTCTGTATCTAGCAAATCAAAACTATACCAAGCTAATGTCTTTCCCTTTCGAGGAAAATAACAGGTACTTACACAACTCGCTAGCAAAAAGTGATAAGGCAAAAACTCCAACCGGGTAACTTTATTCAACCTCTTCACGCAGTGCAACTCGATACCCTGGTTATCGTAGAAATACACCCAATCTTTTTGTGCCACCGCAAACATTGTCTCGAGATGTAAAAAACTGACGTCATGAACACTTTCCATGACGTTCATTTCGCAATGGAGTCGTTTTGTAATCCAGTCTAAGGCGGCGACATGTCCTTTCTTACCGCAGATGACAAGATGGCGGCCGTTGCGGGTGTACTTGGCCCTAAAAAAAGATAGTTTTTATCGAGGTGGTGGAAAGTTCAATGAAGTAATTTGCAATGAAAAGGGATTTTTTCAAGAAATTATACCAGTTCAGTAGTCACGTGACGTACGTGAAAATAGATTTTTTAGGTTGCCAAACCGATTCCACAAAATTTTTTTTTTTGAGATATTCTACAAATAAAATGTTTTATCATATGTTAAAAACTTGTCATTGTATATTTTTTAAAATTAATATTATACATTTTCTACCGTGCGAGCGAAAATTATTTGCATCAAAGAAGGCCTTGCATCTAAGGGCGTAATACTTAGCTGTAGAGCTTAATACCTGTTGGGTGTCAGTAACTACCTAAATTAACAATCAATCAGTTATTCCGTCATCTTTGACAGTCGTTACAAGTAATTTGATTTATCGCTAATTTTTCCAATGTCTTAAACAATTCACACAATGGGCTTTACGGAACAGCACAAAACATTCATGGTTGAAGCAAATTTTCTAAACGGGGGGGGCTAGAGTAAATGGTGAGTGGCAATACGGGTTTGTGCATGGACGATTTTCACCAACATTTTTCTAACGTTGCTTTTATTGCTGGGGATTTTTATCATTGACTGAAAAGAACCGTGGCTGTGTTAAGGGAAACAGGTTTAATACAACACAAAAAAGGAGCAGAAAGATCATCTGTAAGAACAGAAGAACTTGTTGTAAACGTTCGTGAAATAATACAAAATACGCCAACAAATTGTATAAGACGCCTGTCCCAAGAACTGGGAAGATCTTATGGAACATGCAGGACTGTTCTTAAGAAGCAGCTAAATTTATTTCTTGATAAAGTGCAGGTATTCCAAGAAATACAAGCCGCAGATTTTAAAAGACGCAGGAATTACTCTCAATGGTTTACCCAAAATTTATTGGAAAGAAATGATTTATTAGACCTAACATTTTTTTCGGATGAAGCCTAGTTCCACCTCTCCGGTTATGTGAATTCTCAGAATACACGTATGTGGAGTAGTGAAAATCCCCATTTTTTTGTAGAGTCCACATTGCACTCTCAAAAAATTGGTGTCTGGTTAGCTGTTCCCCAAAGAATTGGGAAAATTCCCTCCTGGCTTGCCATATTATGCATTTTGTCGTCAGAGCAAAGGCAAATTATAGAAAAAATGTCCATTTTCATTTACTTTATAATTTCTGCTAATAGGAATAAATAATATTTAGCTATAATTTACTAGCATCCAACAATATTATCGCATAGTTTATTAGATTATTGTAAAATTATATTTATTAAATGGCAAAAAAATTTGGGTAAGGATGAATCAACAGACCAATAAATGAATCATTTTTCCCGATTTCGACAATAATAAAAATAAAATCTGGAAAAGCATCTTTTAATTGTCATTTTGACAACGCAAAATTTTGAAATTCAAGATTTGAGAAGATTTATTGAGTTTATTAAGCATTTCTACTAATTTTGCCAGTTTAAATTACTATTATCATGTAAATAATATAACACAGCACCGAAGCAGTGTGACGGCTGTGGAAAATTTGGCAAAAATAGGCCAGAATCGTGATTTTCGGAGTAAGTACACATTTTTTTATTTTCATTTGCGTGGATCGGTGAGTTTTTATACATTCATTCTACTGAGCTATGTCAGTAGATTAATAAATGTCCATTGTAAAAAAAATATTAGATATGGGTTTGGCTTAATATTTAATGTACCTGTGGTTTTACTGTTCCTTTAATTATCTACACAAAAATAAACTTATAAATTTAAAAATATATATTTTTAGCTGGCCCAAAATTACTGAGAGAAGAAATGCTTACATTTAAAAATTATATAAGAACGAAATATATGTTTCAACCAGTTTAGCAAAGACTGTTGCCGGGAACAATACCTATATAATATTTGTGAATATTAAGGAAGTGACAAAGGAGAAATCCCGGGAGAAATGCAGCAAGAAATACCCAAAAAATTCTCAAGTTTCATATAGATTTCAAAAAACGCTAAAACTATTTCTGCAACTTGAACAAATCTTTAATAAATTTAAAGAAAATGCAGCATATTTTAGGCTTAGTTAAATATTTTGTTTTAATATTTATGTAGGTAATAAAATTTGTTAATATGAATTCTAATTTTTTTAAAATTTGTACTTGTTTTGTTTCTTGTGTAATAAAATCAAGTATAAGTGGTTAATGGTTCTTTATTTTAGAATACGTTTTCATTTGCCATTTCTTTTTTATCAATATTTAACAATTTTTTCATTTTATTCAAGAAAATGCAAAATAATGGTACCTTTAAACAAATTTCATATAACCTTCATATACAGCTACAAGCTTCAAAAATTTTATTTATCAATATTATTAGTAAATTATTAAAATCGGAAAGGAAGTTTTGGTAATTTTGATCATTTCGTTTTTTGCTAAATTTATAAACAATATTTTTTTAACTGTAAATTTTGGAACCACGCTTTTTGGCCACTCTATGGAAAGAACTATAATAAAATATTAATTTAAAAAAATGTTATTGCTTGCAACGTACTAGTTAACAAATACCTACAATTGCTCTCTATAGTTAATGAAATATAATTCCTTTTCTTATCAAAGTAGATTGTTTTTTAATGACCTGTATATATTTTTAAATAATATTTTTTCGAAAGAACGCCACTGGGCCTCCAGAAATGAAAACTGCTGCGACCAATAGGATTATGGGGAATTTCAAATGAAAATGTATTTTGGCGGGAAAATTTGTTGCCAAACTGTATAAATTATTTTATAAGCAAAGATTTTCTTGTTAATGATAAACAAAAATATATCTTCAATGCAACTGAATTTTGTATATAATAATTTAATGTATATCTATTATTGATAAAGTAGAATTGACATAACTTAAAAATTGTGTCAATTTTATTACAAATTTTATAGAAAAATATACTAAGGAATGTTATGTTATGTATGATAATTTGGCAATATCTTAAATTATGTTTGAGCCAAATAATTTGCCTATGTTCTTAAGTAAATGCTGGGTCTAATTATACAGGTCGTTGATTTTAACCTAGATTTGTTTAGATATATCGTCCCCATATCATTGTGATCTAAAACAAGCCCTACGTTTTTTAATCCAAGCCCTCTTTGATGCAAATAATTTTTGCTCGCACGGTATAAGGCAATAATTTTACCTGTATGGTCCAAACTCCAGATTTAATTCAAAAGACTTTGTGGCCGCAGTAATATCAACGCTATCCGCTATTTGCTTCTGTGTAAACTGTGTAGTAGTTTCTCCATCGTCAGCTTCTAAAAAACCCACTTCTTCAGTCAGTAGCACCTAAACATGATATATAAAATTAAGTAATCAACAGACGAAAACCAGTTTGAAAGATATTGGCATTTTAAAGTAGAAAGTCAAAAACTAAGATCCTGCACCTAACCTTCCGTCATCTACAGCTCACTTATTAATTAAGTTAGGATATTTATATTTTGCCAACTTGCATCCTAGGGCGCATTTCAGAATTTTTTTCTTGTTTATACAGGGTGTTCCAAAAAAGTGTGACGTGATAAGAATCTATTTTTTTTAGATTACATGCCATAAATATTCTTACTTATTTGGATGCCTCTTATAGTTGCCTACATACCCCCAAAATTTTATTGAAATCGGTTCAGTATTATAGGCGAAAAAAAAAATAAGAAAAATCAGTTTTGCACCACTGACTGGTTTTAAAAATTAATAAAAAATAAAAATAATGCATCGCTATTAAAATTATAAAAAAGGTACTTAATAAATAAGGTCGAATAGTCTCGTTAACCGAATTTGATTAATTCGAATTGTACAGGGTGTCCAAAGTTTGGTGTCAAACTTTGCAAACTTTAAGTCAATGTATTTTTCTTATTTCAAATTGGAACCACTGTATATTATTATGTAATTCGATGCAAAAAATCCTATCGCAATTTTTAACGCATCAAAACTTATTTGCAGAAAACTCATTTTATCAAACTATTCCAAGTCATTATTATGAATAAATATCAAAGATGGCTTTGAAAAACAATTTATTGGTATTAACGTTTACTAAAGTGACAAAAAAGAATTCTTTTCGCGTGCTCCTAATATGGAAATCATATCTACGAGCTGTTCTTGGTTGTATTCCATTACAAAAAATAATATAGCTTAAATAATTAATAATATTCTAACAATATTTGAAACTATAAAATAACTAAAGTCAAAATGGGCTTTTGTCACTTTAATAAACTTTAATATCAATAAATTGTTTTGCAAAGCCACTTTCGATATTTATTTATAATAATGACTGGTGGAATAGTTGATAAAATGAGTTTTATGTAAATAAGTCTTAATGCGTTTGAAATTGCGATAGGGTTGTAATTAGAACAAATGTTTGATTTTAAATTCTGCACCGAATGACATAATAATATACAGAGGTTCCAATTTGAAATAAGTAAAATAAGGTGCTTTAAAGTTTGCAAAGTTTGACACTAAACTTTGGACACCCTGTAGAATTCGTATTAATCAAATTCGGTTAACGAGACTATTCGTCCTTATTTATTAAGTACCTTTTTTATAATTTTAATAGCGATGCATTATTTTTATTATTTATTAATTTTTAAAACCAGTCAGTGGTGCAAAACTGATTTTTCTTAGTGTTTATTTTTTTTTCGCCTATAATACTGAACCGATTTCATTAAAATTTAAGGGGTATGAAGGCAACTATAAAAGGCATCCAAATAAGTAAAAATATATATAGCATGTAATCTAAAAAAATAGATCAGCATCACGTCACACTTTTTTGGAATACCCTGTATAAACAAAAATATTTTCCTGAAATGCGCCTTAGGATACAGGTAAAGTCTGCAAAATGTCAAAATTCTAACTTAATTAATAAGTGAGGTATAGAAGACGGGAGGTGAGGTGCAGGACCCTGTATAAAAACTTCTTGGAATGGAATCGAAAAAAAAAACTACCCAAGTAATGTAAATTTAAAATTACCCCAAATTTTTGCTCACTCTCAAAATAATAAGTTACCATTGGAAAATATATAACAAGTTGTAGAGTTTGCTCTGTGACTTCCAGCTTCAAAAGCTTTAAGTAACAAAGTGGATTTTTACTCTAGTCAAAAAATTGTGGACAGATGAAAAATCTAAAGGTGAGACTACAGAAAGAGTGAAACTTATTTTGCAGCTGCAAGTTGGTTAGAACATTGCATATTCTTCGCTTTTTAAATTACTATGAAAATAGTCTATTATTTTTGCATCTGCAAGTTGACCTGCAGGTCTTTTGCTATTTTACCGATGTTTATAAAAGCAAAAATTTTAACTGCTCCTGTGAGGATTTTTATATAAAAACTAAATCTGAAAATGAACTTCTCAAGCAAATCCATAAGTTAGAGAAATAATATTTCATATGTCTGGGTTTAATCCTTTTGAACAAACATTAGAAGTCATCTGCTGTGTAGAATATATATATGAAGAGTACTTTAATACTTAACAAGAGACTTACCCATAAATTTAAAGGTAAAAAAACATTTTAAGTACTTACCTCAGTTTTGGCAGCGATTTCAGTAGCAAACTTAATTTCCTTTTCCTTTTGTTCAATTATCTTTTGATGTGTCTTTGTGTGAACTTTTTTTAAATTTACCCCCTCTCCTTTTGAATACTTCTCCAATAGTTCTTTTGGTATTTTATGCCTCTTATTTTGTTTGGCCCTGAGGTTTGTCTTGTTTTTGCCATCATCAAGAATACCTAAATTTTTTAAATTTCTTTTGATTATTTTATTATAATTTTTTATAAAATGTAGTTAAGTCTAATTATATCAAATAGGGAAACCCATACAGTTTTTGGTACCGTTAAGGGAATTATTTATTAGATTATTCTGAGGAAATTAAATTTTTAAGAAAATGATTACATTATTTAAACTTTAGTAATACGAATATCAGGTAATTTACCATTAGGTGCATTTTGTGATTGAGTTAAATTTTTAGTGTGAGACCTTTTACTATAACTTTGGATTTCGGACAAGGACCAATATTGTCTTCAAACTCATCTTTTTTTTCAAAGTCGTTCAACTCCAAATTTTCTATAGAATCTTGAGCATCACAATATTTATCAAAAGCTTTTTTTAAATTTTCTCTCTATTTTTAAATTATTTTTGATTTTGTTCACTGTCCCTATACAGTGTGTCCAAAAAAGTATGCAACATATATAAAAGTTTTTTATTACCGATTTCTCAGAAAATTTTATTCTTGATAAAAGTTGGTGCATGCCTTGAAACTATAAATGCATATTTCACATTTCACCTGCGGCTAATAGTAAAGGAGCAAATGCCATTTTTTCGAAATTGCATTAAGAGTAAAGTACCTTAGTTATTAGAAACACAGCAAAATTTTATATGAAAATGTTATTGCAAATTAAAAACATAGCCCAAATATGAAATTTGAGTTACGTGTCTCAATTTTTTTTTTTTTTAATATATTATATGCATTTTTTTAAAGTAGGTTTTTGGACTTTAGCCTACTGGGTGAAAATGACAAATAAATTAGTAGTTATTTTCATTACTATGAATAGGGTTGAATTTTATTATAATTTAGTTTCGAACAGAAGTTGGCTAAAATGTGTTTAAGTAGGCGTGCAACACGCTTATATCTAAACCGACCAGGTTGATTGAGAAGTTTTTAAAAGTTTGCAACTACTTAATGCATTTTTATTATAAACCCACGTTTAAGTTATTTGATAAATATAGTAAAATTGCGTAAACGAAAAATCGACCAGAGGCGTACCGTTTAGGGGAAATTAAAGATTAGAAAAAATAAAATAAAAATTGAGACACGTAACTCAAATTTCGTATTTGGGCTATGTTTTTAATTTGCAATAACATTTTCATATAAAATTTTGCTGTGTTTCTAATAACTAAGGTACTTTACTTTTAATGCAATTTCGAAAAAATGGCATTTGCTCCCTTACTATTAGCCGCAGGTGAAATGTGAAATATGCATTCATATTTTCAAGGCATGCACCAACTTTTATAAGGAATAAAATTTTCTGAGAAATCGGTAATAAAAAACTTTTATATGTTGCATACTTTTTGGACACACTGTATAGGGATAGTGAACAAAATCAAAAATAATTTAAAAATAGAGAGAAAATTAAAAAAAAAGCTTTTGATAAATATTGTGATGCTCAAGATTCTATAGAAGATTTGGAGTTGAACGACTTTGAAAAAAAAGATGAGTTTGAAGACAATATTGGTCCTTGTCAGAAATCCAAAGTTATAGTGAAAGGTCTCACACTAAAAATTTTAATCAATCACAAAATGCACCTAATGGTAAATTACCTGATATTCGTATTACTAAAGTTTAAATAATATAATCATTTTCTTAAAAATTTAATTTTTTGGACACACTGTATATTTTATGTTTCTGTAATTTAAAACCTAATCTATTATTTAGCTTAAAAGTTCAATAACTGTCACAGAGCCAACTGTATGGTTTACCCTAAAAATACATAGTAAATTAGACTTAAACTTACTTTTGCGATCCTTGTAATTTTTGTCAATTTTGTTTTTAACAAATTGTGGTTTTTTAGTTTTGAGTTTTTTTATGTTTCGATCTTCTCTGCGCCGTCCCCAAGGTTGTTTCTTAATTTCTGTGACGTTGAATTCAATAACATCAGAAGTTTTGTTGTTCTGCCGAATTTCTGTTTTGGAAATTTCTTCAATTGGTTTTGAAAAATATCTTTGATTAGCCTAAAAAATATTCTGAATAAAAACCTTGATGACAAAACTGAAAAATGTTTAGAGGCGTGCAGTTAAAGTTTTTTTTAAATGAAAATGTTTGTCTGCATGCTGCTTAACATTTTTTCAGTAAGCCTACTTAATTATATACATACATATAAAAAAATACATTATTTGTAACTTATGATAAAAATGGATCATTGAAGAAACTTCTTACCTTTCCCATTGTTTTAAACAAAAAACTGTGTAAAAAATTATAAAAAATATTTAATTTTAAACGAGTTTGCAAAATTGAGGTTAATGGTAATGATATGTTTTCATTGCCTTTTTGGCTTTTAGCTTTGCAGCCTCGTGACAGCCTCCAGCTAGTTTTTTCTTGATTAGTTAAATTTCAGCGACGTCCTATTATTCCTCTGTGTTAATTTTTTAGTCTTCTTAACTTCTTTTTGGCATCGGCTAAGGTAAGCTTGGATAAGAACCTTGCCATTCGCCAGCATAATTTAGGCGATTGTAAATTGGTCTAGTTTTACATGATATAATAGGACACTAGTTTTTCTTCTTGATTAATTTTGTTTAGGAATTACGGACTGATTTGCCAAAATAAAAGAAAAGATTCACCGACTTGTTTCCACAGAAGAAAAAAAGGTTTGTCAACCTAAAAATATATAACAATTAGAAATAAAAAGTCCGTAGAAAAACAGCGAAACAAGGATTTTCTGCAGAAGAAAAAAGGGTTTGATTTTTCCACAGAAGAAAGAAGAGTTATTTCGAGAATAAGTTGGCCATCCATCCGCTTGGCGCCACGGTAGGAATTTTTGTGGCGGGCTTTTTAAAATCCTCTTATTTAAATTATTGCTGGTTATTTTCAAATATACAGTGTGTAGGTGGATGGAGTACAATATAGGAAAAAATCTTTTTATGACAAAAAGTATAGTGAAGGCAGTGGCGTAACCAGAAAATATGCTCGGGGGGAGCAAGTAGGACATTTTTTTTCTGGAGAGAGAGACAGTGGGGACTACATGTATTTTATGACATTGTACCTAGTGAAAGAAGGCGAAAAAGCGCTGCAGACGAAAAATTTTTGGGGCCACGCCCAAAGTTCGTTAAAAATTCACTTAACTACTAGGTATCAAATTTCGAAAATTAAATTATTACCTCTCCTCCTCTGGTTGGGTTAAATTTGTTTTTATAAATGATTTTTTTTACTTTTTCTTTTGATATTCCTAGCTGGCTCTTTATTTTAAAAAAAAAAAAAAAATTTATATTTGTGAAAAATATGAATCAACCCAATATTTTAACATAATAAAGGTATGTATGACTCTAACCAGCGTTTTTCGGGCTCGGTTTTTCATGATTGAAAAATAAAGTAAATATCGCTTACCACGCCAAAATTGATGATTTTTCAGAATTCATGTATTTAGGAGCGTAGATCTAAGAGCGGTTTTTGGACCAAATGCTTAGGTTTTGAAATTGTCCTTCTTAAGTGCCGTTTTGTATATTCATAATTAAGCATTCTCGTTTTTTCCGCACTATTTGTTTTATTATAAATTATCACACTTCTTCCATAAAAAATGTTTCAATTAAAATTTTTACTTTAATTTTTCTCTTTAAAAATAAATACCTGCGCGCTTTATATGAGGATCAAGCAATGACTTTATTTTTGGAGCTTTTTACGATGTGCCGTTAGAAACGTCGCTCGTGTGTGACGGAAAATACACGTTCATATTTCGGCTTGCTGATTGGCATACCGTTTTAGGCGTATCGTGGATCTTCATTTTAGGAAGGCCTTGTACATTTCGATATAAAATCTTGTATGCTTATAATGCAAGATAATATTAGTGCTAAATAGGGAATCTTAATAAGTGAATATAACTATTATTAATACTGTACTTAATAAACTAAGTATAAAAGTAGGTTAGGAGAAAATAAAAGAAAAAGATTAAACAAAAATACTTTATTTTATAACTTAAATTACACAATAAAAAAATCACAATTACAGCCAATGAGGAATAAGCACAGATAAAGGGAAGCCTTTGAGGAGTCGCGCCAACATTAGAGTAACATTGAGGTCGTATTGGGATGGCAATGTGCTCTAAATCATTATCATCTGCATGGTCTAGTATTTCACATATCAAGGGTGATGTCACACCGAGAATATAAATATTTGCAATACTTCGGTTCCAACAGATACATAAAAACACTGGTAGGATTATTCGGTTTTTCTGAACATGTCAGTTTCACTTCGGTCCGATGATGCTGGCCTGTATATTCGCAAAGGCTACCCTGTAAATACATTTTTAAATTATATAAAATATGCAGTGACGTTAAGTGGTCAGTAGGGTAAGAATCAATTGTCAACTCTTTCATACAGTGGCTGGCAAAAAAAAAGTTCGCAACATTTTTATTAGCAGAATAGAAACAAATTTTCTGCGTCACTATGGGTATAGCGGCAAATAAAAAAAAAATTACAAAAAGTTAGGTTAGGTAATAAAATTCCAAAAAACTGTACCTGAAAAGGTTGTTTTCAATTGGGTTCTACGTTCGTATGCAAAACTTCAAGATTTTATTTAAAAAATTTACAAACGAAATTAAAAAGTTTTCAAATTTCCAGTTTTTCCCTTTTAGATGGCTTGAACGAAGAAAATTGATTCTAAATGAAATAGTCCTTTTACAGGTAATTTAACACAAAAATCTTTTAAAAAAATTGATAGTCATTATATAGCGGCATAAACTTATTTTTTTGATTTTGTCCTGTCAATTATTGTAGAAAGAACGACTATATTTGTTTATTAGTTAAAAAAATACTTTTTAATTTTTATAAAATAAAAATCCATTTTTGCATATTATGCGGGTCAACAATTTAATTCTCTACAACTTTTTTAAATACATTTTTTTTGGATATATCGTCAACTAACCTTACTCTGTAAATTCCCAATTTTTTTAAAATTTGCCGCTATACCAGTATTCACAATGACAAAATCGATATTTAAGTTATCGGACAAGCAAAACCGATTTCCGGGAAAAGTTCTTTTTGGTACGTTGCGAACTTTTTGACCGTCACTGTAGAAGGAATATGGATGTACAACAAAATATGTAATAAAATGACTGTGTAACAAATAAAGATTTTCCTTTCATTTCGTCCCATCCATCGCTAGGCGCGTTTCGCCATATCATGGCTCATCAGTAGAGCTAGGATTCGACGAAAGAAAGGGAGGACTCTAAACTGCTTAGGCAATATTTGGTGCAAACCACCAGCAAGATGTTGCATGCAGCGACATTTAGAGCATACCAGCACCTCTAACGAATATGTAAGAACGTTAAGATAAAATCACCTGTAAAGATATTTGTTGCAATTACAGGAGTCCCGCCAGGCAGCGTAATCCATAGGTATCGGTTTAAAGTTCACACAATTCACAATATTAATTAGTTCCCATTTCCAAAAATATTTTTAAATGATCAGTTTTTATTATCGATGTTTTTATTTCGAGTTTATATTATTTTAATGAAACATATTTGTGTTTCTGTTTGAAGGTTGGAGACAATGATGTTTCTTGAATGATAGAATAGTTTTGGACTTGCATTGTCTTTAATTTGTTTTACATCACAACGTTTCAACTGGTAAGTATCTCCAGTCGTCTTCAGGTGAATACTAAATAAGTAAAGTAACTACAGCTCTATTTATACTAGCTAGATGTACTGGAGCATGACTAAGATGGGTGCAGTCATGCGTTTAATTCTTGTGCGGTATTTTAAATTTACATCTACTTAACAAAGGTTTCCAGATATTTCTTATATCTAGTGAGGGCTTACTAAAACAATCTGGGTTCTGGTATATGATAGCAGCTTCCTTGAACTTCCTCTTCCTCCAATGTGGTTCTTTGTGCAGGATTCGAGCTTCTGTCCACTTAATGTGATGACCGTGTGTCCAGGCATGGTCAGCTGCCCCTGATTTTTCGGTTTCTCCTTTAAGCGTGTTGTTTCTGTGTTCCTTGACCCTAGTTTCAAGTGGCCTTAGAGTCTAACCAATGTAGGATCTGCCACATTCGCAGGGAATCTGATAGACACAGTTTTTCCTATCTTTTTGACTTGTTGGTTTCGTCTTCGTCAGGTGGCTTCTTAAAGTGTCTTTTGAGCTGAATACCGTATTAATGTTGTATCGTTGTCCTAGTCTTCTAATTCTCTCAGATACTCCTTTGACATACGGAATGTTGAGTGTTGATTGTGACTCTACTGGCTTCTTTTGTGTATTTGACCGATTCTTGCGATTTTCCATTAGTTTATCAACTAGATGCTCGGGGTAGCCATTTTTGTTGAGGTCGGTCTTGATGTAGTTAGTTTCCTGTTTGAGTGCTTCATTTGAATTACAGATGGTAATTGCTCTATCCACAAGCGTTCTTACTATGCCATGTTTTGTGCTATTTGAGTGATTTGAGGTGTAATTCAAATATTGACCTGTATGCGTGGGTTTTCTGTACACTGAAGTATGGATGGTGTTGCCATTTTTCTTTACGTTTACATCCAGGAAAGGTAATTGACTGTTTTCTTCTCTCTCCATGGCCTGGCGCCGACAATCAAATTTACCATGGAGAGAGAAGAAAACAGTCAATTACCTTTCCTGGATGTAAACGTAAAGAAAAATGGCAACACCATCCATACTTCAGTGTACAGAAAACCCACGCATACAGGTCAATATTTGAATTACACCTCAAATCACTCAAATAGCACAAAACATGGCATAGTAAGAACGCTTGTGGATAGAGCAATTACCATCTGTAATTCAAATGAAGCCCTCAAACAGGAAACTAACTACATCAAGACCGACCTCAACAAAAATGGCTACCCCGGGCATCTAGTTGATAAACTAATGGAAAATCGCAAGAATCGGTCAAATACACAAAAGAAGCCAGTAGAGTCACAATCAACACTCAACATTCCGTATGTCAAAGGAGTATCTGAGAGAATTAGAAGACTAGGACAACGATACAACATTAATACGGTATTCAGCTCAAAAGACACTTTAAGAAGCCACCTGACGAAGACGAAACCAACAAGTCAAAAAGATAGGAAAAACTGTGTCTATCAGATTCCCTGCGAATGTGGCAGATCCTACATTGGTGAGACTCTAAGGCCACTTGAAACTAGGGTCAAGGAACACAGAAACAACACGCTTAAAGGAGAAACCGAAAAATCAGGGGCAGCTGACCATGCCTGGACACACGGTCATCACATCAAGTGGAAAGAAGCTCAAATCCTGCATAAAGAACCACATTGGAGGAAGAGGAAGTTCAAGGAAGCTGCTACCATATACCAGAAACCCAGATTGTTTTAGTAAGCCCTCACTAGATATAAGAAATATCTGGAAACCTTTGTTAAGTAGATGTAAACTTAAAATACCGCACAAGAATTAAACGCATGACTGCACCCATCTCAGTCATGCTCCAGTACATCTAGCTAGTATAAATAGAGCTGTAGTTACTTTACTTATTTAGTATTCACCTGAAGACGACTGGAGATACTTACCAGTTGAAACGTTGTGATGTAAAACAAATTAAAGACAATGCAAGTCCAAAACTATTCTATCATTCATATTTGTGTTTATTGGTAAATAATTGTTTAAATAAAAACATAAATATTTTGCATTTTTTAGCCCCCACAGACTTATTTATTTTAGGTTTTAAGGTTATTTCATTTTTTTGACGAGAATTTTAATTATGGTTTTTAAATTGTAGGCATGTTTTTATTTTTAAATATACATACAGGGTGTCCCACCGGGAACCGAATCGATCTATATATAGAAAACTATACATAGGAAAATTTTGAAAATTTGACAGTATGCTGATGAGGGCGACCGGGCTAAAATATTTTCATAATGGTGGCACTTCCGGTTATACCGGAAGTAAGTATCAACTTGCTTATTTTAAATGGGACACCCTATATATTATTACATTTTTGCATTCTACTCAAGATTCTAGGCAGATTTTGTATACCATGTCCTATATCTATATCTAAGCGTTTTGGACATATTTGAATTTGTATGTCAAAAATGACGTTTGCAAGCCTTAAAATAATTATCAATTTTTTTTATAAAGAAACCCTATTTATTTAATGTAAGTGGGATTCCTTGTTATAAAGGAAATGCTTTAATAGATTTTTTATAATATTTTGATAACTATTAATACAGGGTGTTTAAAAAATAAGATTAAAAATGAAATTGAAAAAACTAATAATTATAAAATTTGGGTGTTTCCATTTGAAAATCTAGACTTTTTGCAGTTTTTTCAATTTCATTTTTAAGTGTATACAGTGTGTTTAAAAAACTATGCAACATACGAGAAATTTTTTTATTACCGATTTCTTAGAAAATTTTATTCTTGATAAAAGTTAGTGCATGCCTTCAAACTATAAACGCATATTTCAGACTTCACCTGCGGCTAATAGTAAGGGAGCAAATGTCCCGCCATTACTTGAGTAATATAATATGACGACCGAAATACATTAATGGCTCATTTTCAAAAGTTCACTTCACTAGCAACAACTTTGCTCTCAATAATTTTTAATACGAATGTTAATGCATTATAAAATAAAAACAAACCCACCATGTAAGTCGGCATCTGTGCTCTTTCCTAATAATGTTTACAGTTTTATGGTAAAAGTGTGGAACTCTTCTTCGTCGTCAAAATCATAGGGAATTTGCACCAAACCAGCATCATCAGCTTTGTCTAATATTTCGCATATCAATGGTGATTCCACACCAAGAATATATTCGCAATATTTCGGTTCCAATAGATATAAAGACACGCTGGAAGGGTTACTGGGCTTTTCTAGGCATTTTAGTTTTACCTCGGTTTGACGAGGCTGGCCGGTTTTGTCGCAGACGCTTCCCTGAAAATAAAATATTTCGTGTCAAACAAATAAGACCACACAGTGCCACGAGGGGGTGTATGAATCATAGAATTTACAAAGTTATTTGTCATAAATAAAATAACTTATTGACCAAAATGAACACCGGCTTATTGACCAGCTGCAAACGAAATCTGGTCCTTACTATAAAGGTTTCGAATACACCGGCATCTTCCATAGGACCAGTCAAGCTAATTAGTTTGTTTATTTATGCCAATAAGTGACTGGAAATTTTATACCATTTTTGTTATAACTCTCTTAAAACATCCCGTTGATACCCAAAAAGATACTATGCACTTAAGGACATCGGCTACATTTATAGCCTGCAGCAAAACTTCGAGTTAAAAACGATTCTCAAGACACAAATTAAATCACAGCGCGATAATTTATTTGAAGAAAAATACAGTTATTGACGTTTATACATAGTATATTAAATATAGCAAATGGTCAACAACTAGTTCCTCGCCAATATCATTTAAGAAAAGAACACAAAGTAAAGGTTCTAGCACAGATCCCAGGAGAACATCGACGGTATACTTAGATAGATACTTAGATTTAATGACTCAGAGAACAAATCAGCGGTCGCCTAGGCAACCGGCAGGTTCAACCATGCTAAAGAGGTCTCTGTGGGTAGAAGCCAGACCAAGGGGATACAACCGCATAATGGTGCTTACACAGCGAACATCACAACACTAACTCACAAGCTCGCTGTAGCGCTCGGCTGTTTCAAATTATGTCATATACATTTCCTGTACAAAACACACAAAAACACAAGAGAAAATGGCATCTTAAAAAGAAAAAAACAATTTTCCTATATAAATTATCCTAAATAATCCTGTAAATTACTCAACATTTCTTTAACTTTAAATATTTTAAGATTATTTACACATTTGATATCATTTTTCAAATTCACGTAGGTAGGTATTTGCGGGTATAGGACAATAAAAAACAATTCCTTCTTAACTTAAAAGAAATAGTCCATACTTAAAGTGGAGTGGAAATTTAAAAGGTAATAAATAAGAACATAAAGTCTTCCTCCACTGTTATAGCCTTGAGAAAGACCAAATAAAGGTCGAAACGTCGGCAATTTTTTAATTAAGAAGGAATTGTTTTTTATTGTCCTATACCCGGAAATAACTACCTACCTGAATTTGAATTAGGACGCTAATCTCACAACATTTTTCAAATTGTTAACGAATTTTAAGGCAGTGGGAAGATACCCTAAAATCACTGTGTTAAATGAGAGTTTCACCAACAAGTATGATAATGATGAAAAGTTTGCAGCTCAAAAGAGTTTTTATTTTCAAAGAAGAACAACAAACATTCATAAATGTACAAACCAAAAACCGTTAAAATTTCACATTGTTTAGAAACATTCCTGCAACTTTCATTAAAAGCCATTTGTTTTATTATTCTTAATGATCACTTTTAAACTACAAATATGTTTTCCTTTAAGCTATTGCTACCCCGAAAAATAATTCCTTATTACGTAATGGATTCAAAGTTTGCATAGTATATTACTTTGAAGCTTTTTTCCTTCATGTATCGGGCAACAACCATAACCCTATAGCAAATGGAGTTTAATTTGTTTATAAATTAATGGGATGTGAGCAACTTAGAAATTCATCTAGATTGACGCCCAAGAACTTCGCTATTCAACAGTGTCTACATTCGATTTCCCCAAATATATACTTTGTGGTTTCTCAACTTTTTGACAATTTAGTTCTGAAAGGAAGAGCATTTATTAATTAGCCATTATGAATAGGGGTAATGAGCATACTTTTATAACAAGTCAAAGGCAGGAAGTATTAAATTTAACAATAGTATACGAACTACGTTAGTAAAGCAAATAATTAATATTTATCGTAACCCTCGCTAGACGAACTGGGAAAATACCTATATTAGAAGCTGGCGGGCGGTAAAAACACGGTAAACAATACATAAGAAGTTAATCGCGGGCCAATTGACTGACGTTATGCACTCGGCTTTTGTAGCAAATGGTCCTCCAACTGTTACTGTATCCACCGGGAACCTACCCTGGTGTAGTAAAGATCTAGAAGCAAAAAGAAGACAAGTAAGAAAATAATTTATCATAGCTAAAATATCAGGAAACTGGGATGCATACAAGGCATCTCTGACTGATTTTAAAAGAGAATTGAGGAAGACTAAGAGAATATCCTGGAGAAAGCACTGTGAGGCCATTGAAAGTGCCCCATAATGTGCCAGAATCAGGAAAGTACTCTCTAAGGATCCACAAAACTCCATCGACTCCCTAAAAACTGTCACGACAGAGTACACTAAATCTGGGAAAGAGACAATGTTTGAACTCTTTCAAGTACACTTTCCCAATTACATAATCCTAGACGAAACACCACGGACCTGGAAGCTTCGGGAGAAAAGCAGGGCTTCCAACAAAGCTGGCAGAGAAAATTGGCAGATTGCCAAAAAGGTGGTGACAAAGGAAAATATCAAATGGGCAATAAACACATTCGAGCCATATAAGACCAGACTATTCGGCGGCAAAAGCATTCAGACCCATCAGCCTGACGTCATTTATACTAAAAACGCTTGAAAAACTGTTAAGACAGGCATATTAGGAATGATATTTTGAAACATAGACCGTTTTATCAAGACCAACATTCCTGTAGAACAGGAAAATCATCGCAATCGGCACTTTACCAGCTAGTAAAAAGGGTGGAGAAAAATTTCTCAAGACCGGTACAATAACTGGAAAAAAGATTCTCACTCCGTGCATCTACCACATAAACAAGTACCCAAATGTTACGCCGAAAGTTATTTACTTATTGCGTTATTCCGAAAATCTTACCCCAGAATAGAAATGAGATAGTTGCTTCCTCTGCTCGATGGGCTTCGGCATCTTATGGGGATGCTCTTTGATCCACTCAAGATGTTTTTTCTTATCGAAAAATCCCAAATGTATTGACGTTCTGGAGCCGTCCTTTTCGATATGGAATTGCTCGACGGATTTTCCGTAGCAGAATTCAAATTTCCACCAACCAGTACCTACGATATTAAAGTGTGTTTACTTATTTCTCTAAACAATATAATATGTTAGAATAAGTCAACTAAGTTTTGTGTTGTAGTTAAGTATGTTTTTTGATTTTTCTTTATTGTTATACAGAAACAGTATTTTAATACGTACTGTGTTCTTTTTAATAGAACTAAAACTATATTTGCAAAAACAGCCCGGTTATAGTTATTTACGATATAAGTGTTGTAAAGATTCATATTACAACACGAGATGTTAAAGTTGTCAAACGAGGCGTCAGCCGAGTTTAATAAAACATCGAGTGTAGTAATATGAATTTACAACAAGAATATTGTACAAAATTTTATCTACTTTCATCTATGAATAAACATATTTGGCAAAAGGCATTTTTAAAAATAAAAATGCACCTGCTATTAAGTTTACTAATCAAGTTTTTTATGTTACCTTTCGCATAGTTACTGTTTCGCATGGTTACTGTCGAAACGTTGTCAAACAAATTCAAAAATATAAAAAGCGTTTTTCAAAATGAGCGATTCTGATGGAAGTTTACCCTCTGATATAGAAGCAGCGGCAAACGAAGCGATCTCAAGTTTAGTTCCGACAAAATCCAAGGCGCGGTATGAGTTGGAGTATCAGAAGTTTGAAGATTGGTGCAAAGCTAACAAAATAAAGGAGGTGTCTGAGAAAATCCTTTTGGGTTATTTTTTCGTAAAGCAACGCTCTCAATGACCATCTACACTATGGACTCACTACTCAATGTTGAGAACTATGATTTCAGTCAAGAAAAATCAAGATATAAGCAGATTTTCTCAACTAATCGCATTTTTGAAAAGAAGTTCAGAGGGTTACAAGGCCAAAAAGTCCAAAGTTTTCACAAAGGAAGATGTATGTAAGTTTCTTAGTACTGCAGATGAAACATATTTACTTATGAATGTTGTTATAATAATCGGCATTTTTGGGGCTTGTCGGCGCGTAGAACTAACTAAGTTAATGTTGGATCATATTGAACACAATGATTTGTATATAAAAATTGTGATTCCATTCTCGAACACTAAAATTATGCGAGAATTTGTTATAACAGAAGGAAATGTGACAGGTGTCAGCTGTTTAAGTATTTTTCGAAAGTATGCTAAACTTCGTCCGCTTAATGCAACTCACAGGCGATTTTTTCTATTCTATGGAAAAGGAAAATGCACCTCCCAGCCTGTCGGAATTAATAGTTTTGGAAGTATACCAAAAAAGATTGCAACAAAACTTGGATTAAATAATCCCGAAGGATACAGTGGACATTGTTTTAGGAGGTCCTCAGCCACCATTCTAGTTGATGGTGGTGCAGATATGCAGATGTTAAAGAGTCATGGGGGCTGGAAATCCTCTTCTATGGCAGAAAGCTACGTTGAGAATTCTTTAGAAAATAAGAAACAAATAGCAAAGAAGATCATGGGGTCAGACACGGATTTAATGATTGGAAATTCGAACGTAAAGGGCTCCATCACATCCACTTCTGGTATACAAATTTCTAACTGTAAAAAGTGTATTATTAATGTTTATAATTTTTTAATATTTTAATTTATAATTGGTAATTAATTTTATAATTGTTAATAATAAGTCATTCTTCTAAAAAGTGTGGTTTTATTTAACAGCTAAATTTTAATAAAACCGTTTTTTCCATTACAGCACTAGTGCTGTAATAGATGCCCTTACAAAACGATTTACAGAACTGTAAAATTCATATTACTAAATGAAAGTAGATAAAATTATTTATGAATAAATTACTTAATTGCAAAAAGATCAAATTAATATAAAAGGTCAATAACACATTAAAATAATGCCACGGCGAAAACACAACTGGGAGACTATAAGATTTAAATATTTCGCTGGTCTAAATTTAAAAACGCTTTAGCGGATGATTATATTTAAATCATATATTATGTAACAATAAATTTGGGACATAATACCATCAAAATATACAATGGTGGTATCGTCTGCAAAGAGTTTGACACCATCTTTAAACTTTAAATTTAAATAGGAAAAAATGTGGGCTCAGAGTAGACCTTTGCGGAACTCGATAAGTAATATTTTTTTAAACATCTTAATCTTACCCTTTGTAACAACTATGTTTGGTTACATAAATGAATTTGAAGCGGCGGATAAAATAACCCACTGTTAAACAAACATGTTGATGTTTTTATTAACTTTGTATTAGATATTTGCTACATTGCTACATTAGCTACAGCACCTCGTGTGTCTACAAAACCCATATTGAGCTGTAAAGAGTAATGTCTTTGATTTCAAAAATGTTATACTTTTTTCTAAAATTTATGATAAATTATTTGTTTACTGTGTACCCAGTAACGCCCTGGACACTCGGGACTACTCTTGATTTAAACCATGACCTAATCCCAAGTGAAAGAATGTTCCAGCTGAATAAAGTCGTGAACCCGTGTATTTAGTATAGGAGGTCAAGGTCAAACAACCCATTCTGGCAAAAATTCAACATTCCCAACACCAAACGTGTATGAAGAGTTACTTATTAGCAAAGTCTCTGGAAATCTTGTTTAATAACCCAAAAAGAAACTTGATATCAGAATAATAAAGCTGGAAATCATTTAAGCACATACAGGTAAGAGTGGCTTATACCAAAGTCAACTTCAGAAGAAGGTTGATACCCTTGAGCTGGCTCAAAAGTTTCATTCGCTGCGCTTTTGCGTCCTCCTGAATGTAATGATGAAAATCTAACGGCTGTTATAATGCAAGTTTCAAATAATGCCTTACCTCCATACAAACAGTGTTTCCCTTGCAAGAACGACTTTACTGGACTAGTATCAACCACTTTATTGGTTACAAATTTCGGGGATTTCGGATCACCGGCTATAGCATCCTCCGCTTTGAACTGTATAAGTTCCACCTAAAAATATAAATTAGAGCAAATGAAAAACGTAAAAGAAGAATCCTTAATATATTATTAAAGGAAAGTGAATTTTAATAGGAAAAGTTCTTGATACCGCATAACGCAAAAGTACAATAAAATAGCTTTAGAATTCGTTTAAACAGTTAAAAATGGATTTTGTGCATTTATATGAATTTTCAACGTTCGCTATGGTCAAATTTTTCAAAATAATCGCCAATTTACAAACTAGCAACACAATTAACGTAAAAAGTGAAGTGGCAATACTGTAAGTAGAAATAACATAACCTTTAGTAAAAAATGTAATAAGTAATTGTCTAGAAATGAGTGGAAATAAAGATATTTTTGAAATAAGAAAGTGCGTCTATGCGCAAATCTTTAGTTCGGTCAGAAAATAACAAAAATTGGGTATAAATATATTTTGGTATTAATTTTGTTATTATACCTTTAATTTTTGCACCATTCCATGTACTATTTAGAAAAAATTGTGTATACATAGACTCTGGGGATAAATGTTTTGATTTAAATTAAAAAAGAAGAAATTTCATCTGACAGATTTGCATATTGAAGCATATTATTAACCTAACTTCTGTCAACTGTCAGAAAACGAATTTACAACATGTAAATTTGGTTTCTCTGTAATTGACCACTATTGGTCACTTTCATATCCTAATTAGGATGAATATGAAATTTTACCGCACAGTTAACTGGAATAGCCTACTTTTTCAGTCACTTAAGTGTAAAGGAAACAGCTAACTTTCTTGTGGGAATAGAAAAAATATACGATATACCTTAATTCTGTCCAGCTCGGCGTTCCTTCTCAACCTCTCACTTTCAGCTTTAAGTTTCGCTAAATTATAAGGTTGATTACCAGCGCCTTCTATTGGAATACAATTGATTTTCAAGTCTCCCGTCTCTTTAGGCTTGTACTTGGGGTGTGAACAAAGCAAGGGAGTCAAAATGATAATTTCGTAAACGCAGGTCGATGTTTCTTTGAGGAGGTACACTTCGTGTTTGCCATGAATGAAACATACGTATATTACTTTGGTTGATCGGGGTTTGTTGAAATTGAGGTCGCAAGCAGTGCCGTTTTCCATTACGATCTGAAAATTTCAAATTAAGGCGTTGGTGTCTGAACTAATAAATAATATCTATATTTCACTGACTACTTCCTTCATACATAATAAACAGAATGTAATTTTTACTTGATTTCATGGAAAACCGTACTTTCAGCCTGATTGAGCTGGGTATCTTAATAATGCTTCATTATTATTTGATACCCATGGTTACGATCCCTAGCACTTCACGTGAACTAGCATTTTTTTCTCTCGGTTGTGTCATTGAATCTTTCTTAATATTATTGTGACATTATTTGTATTTAGGAAATAGTGAAAAAATATGTTTCGTTAATATAAAATGGCCAATAATTATGCATTCAAATTTGATTCCCTCAAGAAACCGCATCCAAGATTGCATTTAAGGTTTTACTGAAGCTGTGTAATATTTCCTTCTGTATACAGAAGGGACAATGTGGGCTTGCATGAAAAGTGTTGGAAAGGCGTCAGAGATGTACGACATAAGAGGATGGCTGAAACGGAACTTCCCATACTAAACTTCAGAGCGATCGATTAAGGCTGAATAAAAAGTACTCTCTTACGATTCCTACTAAAGAATAATCGAAGAGAAAGGAGCTAACATTCTCCGAAGATGCTACTCCGATGGGTCGCGCATGGCGGTGAAAAAATGTTCGTGAGTTGGTGTATACCTAGAAAAGTGAGAGTTAGATGCCCATTAGGACGATTCACGCATTTTCGGAACCGCCCTTTTGCGCCGCCTTGGTACTGAAGTCATATGGTAATTTTTCAATTAGACAAAAATATTTTAACATACCTCATAATAAGGCAAGTTCACATTATCCACTTTCTTTGTCGGGATAATTAGGTCATCTTTTAAATCCTCTCTAAGCGTCGTGCTTTTCTCCATGAGCCTTTCTAAATATTTTTCATCCCACTTTCCCAAAATGTATTCTTGTAACTTTACTTTCTTGCCCTCCCTCTGCTCGTGATATTGGCGGATGTATTTTCCGTGACACACTTCATATGTCCAATAGCTTTCTAGACGGTATGAACAGGTTCCTAAAAGAGAAATGGTAATGTGCGTGTTTTCATAGGTTTTTATTAATGTAGGTTAAATTACATATCGCTCCTTTTGAACGTTGTGTCTATGTCCCACCTTCGTAGAGAATTGTGAGAGGGTTGTGGCCGTCGTCGTCGGATATATAAATTTTTATAATTTCAGTAATTATACTCTTATTTCGTTAGTCAACTGGCGGGTAGGTGTTGCTCACACAGACTATATGTCCATGAGCACACTTTGTATTGTATAGTTATAAATATATTGTACCATCTAGTTTATGTATCATTGTTAAATATATCAAAATAAATAAATTAAAAAAAAGAAAAAATATCCGACTTTTGACCATCTCTATTTTTTTTTAGAAACCGTCGCGTCTATATCCCAGCCTAATGGCAGGCATACTGCGCATGTCAGGCGGATAGCGTGATGGCGGGATATTTAAAATATAGGTAAAAATGGATTTACTTATTTTTTTACGTCATAGTCGAGGTATTCAGTTTTTTTACAAGAAAAGTTTGTCAGTTTGTTAATTTGTGGCCTTGTGGGGCATAATTAAAATGGAGGGGCAGGTTATTAATCAGTAAGTTTTGTTATGGCGTGCGGCTGACACAAAATATTAAATATTTTGAAAGTAAAAACCTAACCGTCATTTTTTAAACTGTAGAACAGTTTATGTGTGCACAGACTGTGGGATGAAATGTAGTACAAAAACAAATATTAATGTTCACATGAAAATAAAACGCAAAGTCTTCAAACGATTCCCTTTAAAGACCATTACATGCCATGCATTTCAGGTATTAATGCACTAAAAACAACAATAAGCCCAATGACTTCTTCTAACTATGACCCTCATAACAAAAAGTAGGAATTACAAAATCGTAGACTGTCAACACCGGTAACCACATCTTTGAATTTTTTGAAACGTAAAAGAAAGACAGAACTAAGTGTCTGATTTAAAAATATAAATAGAATACCGTAATATTAAAAATTTAATTAATTAATCGCTATATCAATCATATTTTACATGTAATAACTGAACTCATTTCTACCTATATAAATTTCAAATTTCCCGCCATTACGCTATTCGCCTGACATGCGCAGTGTGCCTGCCATTAGGATGAGATATAGACGCGAGTTTTAAACTTACTTGGTTTTATAGAGTCAAAACTGCATATCGCAAATAGGCAACTGGCGTTGCCTCTAATGGGAGAAGTTAGTACCTAAATGATCTTTTTTTTTTAATTTTTAAATTTTTAAAAAATTATGTTAATTATATTGTCTGCTTTTGCATCACATTCCTGCCGACTGTGATTTGGATACATATCGCTTAAATTGTCAGTATAACAACTGTCAAAAAATAATTATATTTAATTTCATACTAATTTCAATCATCATATGAAAACTACACCCAACAACAAAATATTTCTTTATAAATCCGATTATTACACATAAAAAATGTTAAAATGACAGTGTTAGTATATAACTAATAATACTGGAACTCGTGTAGTCCATTATTAATTAAAATTAATTTAAAATTGAAAATGTCAAAATGACAGTTGCATTTTTTTTTTCTTTTATTCCTTTTATTTATGTTTCACAAAATTAAGACTTGATAGTTTATTGAAATTGAAATGTCAAAACAACAGCTAGGAAAATACAACTTTTTTTTTATCACACAAATTGTTTTTTACATCAATCAACTTTTTAACTAGTGCAAAAAAAGTAAAAAATATGAATGATTACATTGATATGAATACCTGCATTTTTACTTAAAATTGGTCTGGTTGGCCATCGGCCATGGACAAATGGCGATTTGACGTATCTGAATGTTGACAATTTGTAATTTATGCCAGGTGTTTTAATGATTTTAGCAATTAGTGAAGATTTTAATACGGTAAGTTTTGAATTGTGATATCAAGTGTGTTATATTGTTATGATTTCGTTTAATTTTAATTCATATTTTTAAATCTCAACATTATGGACAGTGATTTATCGGATTTTGATCACACTCCGCCGAATATTACAGATTCTGCACAGGAAGCTACTTTGAATTTACTTCCCAACAAATCTCGGTTAATTTACGCGCAAAAATATACATTGTTTATAAGTTGATGCAAGAAAAATAAAGTGACAAGGTACTCAGAAAATATTTAGCTAGCTTATTTTTCAGATGAATTAAAAAGCTACAAATCACCGACAATGTGGTCAATATTTTCCATGCTAAAGGCTACCTTAAAAATTAAAAATTCAGTAGATATTTCAACCTACCACAAGTTAATTGCCTTTCTTAAACAGAGAAGCAAAGGCTACAAAGCAAAGAAATCAGGAATATTTGAGAAAAGTCATTTCATCAAGTTTATTTTGGAGGCTCCGGATTCGAAGTTTTTAATGATAAAGGTAACTTTACATCAATTTAAATCTATTGGTACGGTAAAATATCATATCAAAATTATAGAAGTTTTACCTTAGTTCTTAATACTTTTAGATTTTCTATAAAATGTTTGTATTTAAGTAATAGTTATTATAGATTTTATATCGACACGATTTATTATTTTAGGTTGCATTTATTATAGGCATTTCTGGGGTTTGTCGCAGAGAAGAACTGATGAAAATGACAATAAATGATGTTGAGAACAAGGAAACAGTCCTTATTATAAGAATTCCTAATTCAAAAAATGGTATGGAAAGAATTTTTACAGTTCTAAACTTAAATAATTCCATAAATTATTTATCGTACATTATAAAATATATGACATTTAGACCTCCTAATATTGAATCATCCAGATTATTTTTAAAATATGCCCAAAATAAATGTTCGAAGAACCTGTGGGCATAAACACATTTGGTAAGATGCCTTCTGTAATAGCTGAATATCTGAAATTGCCAAATCCAACATGTTATCCTGGTCACTCTTTTCGAAGGTCATCTGCCACTATGTTGGCAAATTCTGGAGGAGACCTTATAACAGTAAAGAAGCATGGGGGATGGAAATCATCTGCCATCGCAGAGGGTTACATTGACAGTATACTGAGCAAAAAAATTGACATATCAAATAAAATATTAACAAATGATGCTCTTCTTCTAATTCCACCAGAGCTGTGAAAGTTACTTCAGAAAAGTAACTAGTTACTTTTTCGATACTTTTGCACAAATGTATCTAGATACTTATAAGGAATAGTTACTTTTACCTAAAAGTAACTTAGTTCTTAGTTACTTAGTTAAAGTAACTAGTTACATTGATTGTAACTACGATAATTTAAAAGTAACTAAGTTACTTCTAAAGTAACTAGTTACTTTTAAAGTAACTAGTTACTAAAAGTAACTAAGATACTTTTTAGTAACTAGTTATTTTAATTGTAATTACGAAACTCTAAAAGTTACTAAGATGCTTTGAACTAGATACCATAAATTTACCAGGTAGTGATAACTCCTTTTCCTGTACACACTACCAATATTACCATCAGAAAACTAAACTAAGAACAACGAACAAGTAGAATCAAATGCTTTCCAAGAAATTTCGCGTTCCAACCAGTTTGCTGCTTGACGCTCGCGACTCGCCGCTCGTCCCTTCGTGAAAATCTGATTAACAGCCGCTGATCGTCCCACCATGGTCATCATCTGATGGACGGCACGTGTGCAAAATTGGTATCCTAGAGGAACTTTAAAAGTACCTAACTTAGTTACTTTAAAAGGAACTTAGTTACTTTAAAAGTATCTAGTTACTTTTTAAGTGTATAGTTACTCCTAAAAAGTAACTATATACAAGTTACTTTTCAAAAGTAACGAAGTTACAGTTACTTTTGGCATGATTCAAAAAAGAACTAAGTTACTAAGTATCTGGTTACTTTAAGTAACTAGATACTAAAAAGTATCTAGTTACTTAAGTTACTCACAGCTCTGAATTCCACTAGTACGTTTGACAATATTCCTGAAATCGAAATAAGTAATATTACATCAAATTTGTCTTCTGAAGTTTCAACCAATATAAATAAGCTAACTGATACACCATTTACATCTAGTTCTAATGTGGCTTGTAATAGCAGATATGTGGATTGTGAAGATTCACAAGTAAAATCTAGACTTAAGAGCCAAGGATTAACTTTTAATAATTCTAATAGCTGTACATTTAATATTCATATAGTCCACAATTAAATTGAATATAAATCCGTATTTGTAAGTACATATATGAAATTTTATTATTCTTATTGTTCCTATAACTTTTGTTCTTAATATTTTTTATATAACTCTCTTCCTTTAAGATATAATCGACCATTTCAATACATAACAGCGACCCTGTATAACGTCCGGTAGTAGAAAAAATTGTGTATGCAATTCGTGCGTAAAGTGCCTTTTTTACTCATGTGATTTGTGAAAAAATTTCCCATTCGTAAAAAAAATGCTACTTTACACCCTTGTTACATAAATAACTATTTCCTACAATTATAGACTCTGTTTGCATACATATACGAAATTTTTTTCAGATCGGTTAAGTAGTTTTCGTGTTATTATACATATAGAATCAATTTGTAAAATTATAAACATCTTTTACATACGAATACCAAATTTTATCCACATCGGTTAAGTAGTTTTCGAGGTAAATTTATTTTACATGCGTTCATCAAATTTTGGATAAGTCGATTAAATTGTGTTTGAAGTAAATTAATTTTACGCGTACCTAAATCACATTTTAACCATTGAATTACATCTTACTTCTCCAAACAAAGAAATCGAAGATGTTTTTCTACTGTCGAAACATTGGACTCGATATCTGATAACAGCATATTATAAAAACAAAATATGGCAATGGAAAAATAAAGTAATTTTATGAGGTAAATTCATTTACATGCTATTACATCTTCGGATTCTTTTTTTATGGCATGACAGTAGCCCATTTCAAATTCCACAATTATCATACTTTTCTGAATATAAAGATTGAATATGTTTTTGTATGGTCGAAACGTTGCTATTTGGTTACAATATTATTGCACAAAGACATTAGAGGAAGCAAGATTTAGAAAATTGCAATAAAAACTACAGGTTTCTATTTAAAATAAGATATCTGATGCTGGTATCTAGATGACGAAACATTGTACTCGAAATCTGATGACATCATGTGATAGGAAACAAAAAAATATGGCAATGAAAAAGTTATAAATTATCTTTTCTTTATTTCCACAAACAAAGTCAAAAAGAATAAGAACTCTAACAAGCCTAGTCGGCAATTTTCGGCTGTTCCAAATATCGCCGAACATTGAAAATTGATAAAATTTAAGTTATGCGGGTCGATTTTAAAATGGAAAATGTATCTATAAATACTCTATTTGGAGCTATCTGCTATATAACACGGTATTGTAGAAGTAACGAACTATCTCTTATCGCGAATTTTAGAGCGCGAAATGCTAATATAACTTTAAAAACATATGATGAAAAATGGCATTTTTGGCCTTTTTTGACACTTTATATTTTTAATGGCTATGATGACGCTTTATGAATCCAAGGCGTTCTTTTTGAAAAATCATAATTTAGTTAAAATGAAACCTTCACGAAAATTGCAGAGTATTTTTAAATTGAAATTTTGATAATTAATCGGACATATGAAGCTTTAATCATGGTCTAATTAAAAAATAATCTATAACATTGACATTTAATTTTTAACTTCAAAACGTTAAAAAAACTTAACAATTTGTAGACAAAAACACCCATTTTAGGCTAATTTTGACATCGGTAATTAATTCCAATATGGAAGCCTGTCTTGAGACGAAGCAATTTAATGACAATCTATTCGAGATTTGGCGAATTTTACATAAAATGAGTTTGAAAATAATAATATTGTTTATTAGTGTAGAAATATCAAAAAATAGGAAACTCACTGTTTATTACTTAAAAAGATCTTATTAGAAAAATTCTACATAAATTTAATATGACAAACTGTAAACCTAGTGATATACTATGAACAATGTGCGTTTGTTTTTGTAATGGTTTAAGATAATCACAGAATTGGAGGGGGGTGTAGATAGTCACTTCTGTGCTACCTAAAGTAGGTGCTAAAGGTGTGTCATAGGTATGTTATGTATATTACGAGAGCGACAGAGGTTAAGTTTCTGGGTTTGCATGTTGATAGCCAACTGACATTGGGCGCTCATATTGAACATGTAGCCAGTAAATTAAAATCTGCATACTTTGCCATCATTAACTTAAAAAATATTTTGTCAAGAAAACAACTTTTAAATGTTTACTATGCCCTGGGTTACTGCCACCTAAGGTAAATGGTTTTATGTTGGGGTCAGGCCACTGACTTAAACAGAATTTTCGTTTTACAAAAAAGAATTATAAGAAAGGTATTTTCTCTAAAACCGTTAGAAACATGTAGACCAACTTTTAAAAATAACAAAATTCTAACTTTAAAAAACATTTATCAGACTTTCCACCTGTTTCTAATGTTCATAACTATGAGACAAGACAAAATGACATTTTAATTACTAACTATAAACTATCCACCTACAAGAAAAGTCCACATTGTTTTAGTAGTTATGTTTTTAATAAACTTCCAAATATTAAATCAGAACCCTATTTTCGTGCTTTTAAAAAGTCCCTTAGGTGCTATCTTCTTGAAAACTCATTTTACACTGTTAATGAATATCTTGGTGGTTAATATTTATTTTGTAATTCTTCATTGGAGTGTCTACCAACAATTGTTTAAATCAGGGTTGATAAAAATCATGATTTTAAAAAAAAAATCAAAAGTCCATGATTTTTTTGATTTTTTTTTTTAATTTACCAGCTTTTACAAATATTATTATTTTTAACTGCTTATATTTTGTTTTGTTAAGTAAACAAGTATTTTAAGGCAGGAATAGTACAGATACAAAGCAAACCTGGAGAAGTTTTAACTTTTAACATGCAAATTTCGTTCGCGTAGTTTTTGCAATTTTGCGCCTTTGTCGAAACTTGTAATAACTGACAGAAAACGCCTGGCTATATAAAAAAATTTTTGCTTTGGGGGTTAATCTATCAAAACATTTGAAATCATAACAAGACGGGGCAGAAAGGAATTTAGTGTTTGTCAGCATTTTAATAAGAAAGTGGTGGGCAAACTAGGTTGTAGAGCAGTATGTAAAAAGTGTGGTAAAGAATTGCAAGGTCTACCGGACTGACTAAAAAGTCATTGGGAAACCTGCAAAAGTGAAACTAGTGATATTAGCAGTGGTCTTGAAACTCTTCATGGTGACTGTCAGTCACAGCCTGGAACTGGCCAGAGTGAAATTATCCAGTTGGCAAAGAAACAGAGAAGCGATAACTGTGAAAAGGGAAGTGTAGGTGGACGTGAAAATAGTGGAAGTAGCGGTCATTTGGATTTGGATTGGAAAGCAGCTAAACTAGTATTTCTATTTAAGCATTATAACACTTAAGTTTCTTTTATTTATTTTTTTTGTTTAAATTAAGTATTTTTTTGTATTAAAAAGGTTTTTTTGGTTTTAATTTTTTTAAAGTTTTATTTTTGTAATAACCAGCTGTTCTTTTCAATTATTATAATAAAAACATAAATAACACCACATAAAAATGTGTCTGGGTTTTATTTTTTATATGAACAAATACATTTTGTGTGTTAAAGTGTTAAAAAAACTTTTCTAAATTAATTATGATTTTTTTTGAAAAAATCATACTGATTAAAATCATGATTTTAATCAATTGATTTTGATCATCTCAACCCTGGTTTAAATATTTTTATTTTTGTCTTATGTAAGTTTATTTATAGATTCTATTGCTGTATTCTTGTGCTACTGAATATTGTTTAGTGTTTTCATATTTGATAATCAATTTTTATACTTATATAGATTTATATTTAAGACGTTGTTAATACTTGTAAAAGTCTTGTTAATAATAAAGGATAAATAAATAAATAGTCTAACAACTGTAGGTTTAAAGGTTGATTTGACCGAAAAACGAGAATTTGATTCCTAAATTTTTTTAAATCTTTACCTCAGGAATTTCGAAAAAATGAGGGGGGAGGTAAAACCACCCGGAATATGTGACTTTTTCATTTGCTTTGTTGAGGTTTCCTTTAATTAGTGTTAGTAATTTTTAAATTAAGGAAATAAATAATTTAAATTAGAACAAATTATTATTATTATACTTACCTTTATTTTCTTGTAACCTTTACATACACTTACCCTGAGAGAATAATGGTGAAATCAATTCCAAGGGACTTGGCCCTAAATAGGTTTCCACTTTAATTTCTTCTTTTTCTATGACTTTGGGTAACACACACTTGTATTTCTCATTCATAGATGAAGTAACAAACATAGTCTCACTGTGATCTGAAAAATTTTAAAAAAAAATTAAGTACCTACTTATCAAACTAATTTGGATCTTGAACGATAGAAGAGTTTTCGACTTGCACTTACTTTATTTGTTTTAAATCACACGTTTCAACTGGTAAGCAACTCCAGTCGTCTTCAGGTGAATACTGCTGACAACTACAAACACAAATAAAGACAATGCAAGTCCAAAACTCTTCTATCATTCAAGAAACATCATTCTCTCCAACCTTCAAATGCTAATTTGTTACTGTTTTTTCATTTGATTATAGTTTGGACTTATAAGATTTTCCATTTTTCATTATACAGACTTTTGCACGTGGAATTTTTGTACTACAGAAAAAGTCATTTGAATTATGGCAAAATTGAGGCCTTTAGAGACTTGTAAGAACACCATTGTTAGTCTGGGGATACTAACATTTCCCAGTTTATACATTTTTACCCTTCTACAGCATATAAAAAAGAATGAGGTTTCGTTTATGCAAAGACAGGAATTTCATCCCTACCCTACAAAAAGTAGCACTTTGCTTGAACAACCATACAGCCGACTCACGGTTGGGCAAAGATCATATGTGTACTTTGGCATTAAATGTCTCAACCATTTACCCCGCTCCCTAAGGGAAATAAGATCATATAAAGTGTTTTCTGCTAGAATAAAAACTCTACTGGTTCAAAAGGCATAGGTACTACTCTGTAGAGGAATATTTTCTAGATGGATTTGAAAATCGTTAGGTGGTTAATAAGAAATTTAAATGTTATTGTGAACTGCTGTGTTGTCATTTTTTTTATTGTAAGATGCTGTCATCACTATTTATTTTAATTTGTTAAAAGAGTTTTTATTGTAATGATGCAAGTGTTTCTTTTTGTTTTTTTAAATTGTTATGTAGGCAGTAAACTTACTTAACATACCCACTGCTATGTTACCATCTTCAAGGTGATTCAGAACTGTTTGAATAAACTGAAAAATTGCCGTTTGGGTTGATCGTCACTTTAGAAATTCATATTGATTTTCACAAAATATCAAGCTAAATATTACTGCTTGTTAGAAAATTTATTAATCTTGAACACATTGCCATTTCAAATAATTTTGAAAAACCTGTCAATAAACCATTTGTCCTGTATCACCCTTTTTAAAGACTGGTTTTACTAGTGCAACTTTTAAATTTTTAGTGAATATACCATAATACTTAAAAGAGTTATTCATTATATAACAAATAATGTTCTTACATACACTAATAGAAATTTTTACAATGCTGGTAGGAATTTCATCAAAACCGGAACTATTTTCTATTTTCTTCGCTATTTCACATATTTCACTTGTTACCGGCTTCAAAAAAATTTAATTATCATTATTTATTTATTTATTTATCCTTTATTGTTAAGAAGACTCTTACAAGCATTAACAATGTCTTAAATATAAATCTATATAGTTAGTATAAAAATTGGTTATCAAATTTAAAAACATTCAGTAGCACAAGAGTACAGTAACAAAATCTATAAACAAACTTACACGAGACAAAAATTAAAATATTATTGGTGGACAGCCCAATGTAGAAATACAAATATTAACCACCAAGATATTCATTAATAGTGTAGAATGAGTGTTCAAGAAGATAGCACCTAAGAGACTTTTTAAAAGTACGAAAAGAGGGTTCTGATTTAATATTATTTGGGAGTTTATTAAAAATATAACTACTAAAGCAATGCGGACTTTTCTTGTAGGTGGATAGTTTATAGTTAGTAATTAGAATGTCTTCATTTTGTCTTGTCTCATAGTTATGAACATTAGAAACAGGTGGAAAGTCTGATAAATGTTTCTTAACGTAGATAGCCGATTCCATGATCAAAATAGAAGGTAAAGTTAGTATTTTATTATTTTTAAAAGTCTACATGTTTCTAACGGTTTTAGGGAAAATACCTTTCTTATAATTCTCTTTTGCAAGACGAAAATTCTGTTTAGGTCAGTGGCCTGACCCCAACATAAAACCATATACTTCAGGTGGCAGTAAACTAGGGCATAGTAAACATTTAAATGCTGTTTTCTTGACAGAATATTTTTTAAGTTAATGATGGCAAAGTATGCAGATTTTAATTTACTGGCTACATGTTCGATATGAGCGTGCCATGTCAGTTGGCTATCAACATGCAAACCCAGAAACTTAGCCTCTGTTGCTCTCGCAATCTCCACTCCATCCATCTCAAGAACAAAGTCCGGAATAATTCGTCGTTTATAAAAAACTATATACCTACTGTGTTTTGTTTTCATTAACCATCAATCCATTCATAGAACACCAGTATTAAAATTTATTGAGGATTTGATTCGCGCGTTGTATAAGAATATCAAGCAACGTCCCAGATATCACTATGGAAGTGTCATCGGCGTAAAGAATCACTTCAGCATTCTCAACCATATTACGTTAAACGGAATACTTGATACATTTTTCATAAAATCAGTTCAGTGTTAGATACTCGATAAAGTTATTTGCTATGACCTCCGGTTCTCCCTCTATCTCTATATCCGAGCTTTGGTTAGTTTCTCCTTTAATTTCAGTACAAATCGTCCACATACATTTAATTTTATTATCGGTACTGATTACTCTATTGGCATTATGTTCGAGACGAGAAGCCTTACGGCGCTGTACCACGTTGAGATTGGAACTCTGTCTTTGTATTTCACGGAGCGCTGCGCACCTGTGCTGTGAGTCGATTGACGTTGTGCGGTAAAATTATTTATTTCAAACATTACCGAAAACAATCAAGGAGGATAGAAACAGCTATATTTAAATAATAGGAGTAATAATTAGTTTAAGTTTAAACCCTAAATATATTTTAAATTAACCAACAAAAAGAGTAAATAAATTCCATAACAAAATAAAATATGTAGAACTTTGAATAGTAACACAGAACCATTGCGAGGATCCACACTACCAATAATATTAATGGGGTTGTATATTGAAGAAAAATTATAAACAGAGATTGGCAAAATTGTGATCGTTATCAGCTCCGTCCCTTCAAGAAATAAGAGCGTTTTCACACGGCACCATATATCGCGCGCGACAAATGGTCGCGATATTGCTTTTACACCAAATTATGTGTTTTCTAATATCGCTTGTGTGTGAAAATGGCTCATTAGAAAACACATAATTTGGTGTAAAAGCAATATTGCGACCATTTGTCGCGCGCGATATATGGTGCCGTGTGAAAACGCTCTAAACTCTATTTGGAATGGCCCCATGATTGGATTATGATGAAATATGTATATTTCTAAAAGAACTGTTGCGTAGAACAGTGGTATTTCTCGTTGATAACACAATAGCAAATATTTACAAATACCTAATTCTTTAAAAACCATATGCTTACCTAAATCCAGATTTTCCAGTAATTTACCTGGAAAGTTAATATCAAAAAGAATAGCATCATCAAAACCCTTGATATCATTTTGAATGGACAACTGTACTATCGTATAAAAATAGAAAAAGGTTTTCAAATACATTTTGTCTTCCTATAGATTTTTCCAAAAGGTTTCATTAAAAAGGGTTATTTTCCCTTATCTTTCTAAATGGGTTTGCAAATTTAAATACGTGCCATGTTTTCATTGGAAAATCAAAACATTTGTCAAATTGATTTTTATGTCATGTGTCAATTTCATCTTTCTTCTTTTGGCGTCGGCTGCGGTTTAAGGCTGCGATAAGCGCCATTCACCAGGGTCGCGTTCACAGTTGACGTCGGACGTTCGTAGGGCGCGCTCTGGGGACTCGCTTCACGAGTTACGACGACATTTTTCCGATGCGACCTTCTTGCAGGGACGGATTAACTACTAGGTAAAATAGGCCATATCCTAAGGCGCCGCGTCGCACAGAGTACTTATATGTATTATAGGTTTATTACAATTAAATTAATCTATGAGTTTTTTTTTCAACAAAACTTGCAAATTTCCGCTTGTAAAGCATATTTTTACGAGATTACGTTTAGTCACAAATTTGATCATCCGTATCATGACTCGCTCAATTCGGTCAGGTTTTACAATCCAATATCTTTCATTTAAGATCATTTTAAAGCCTACATTATCTACAGGAAGCTACTTAGCGAACGGACAATGATTATGATTTGAAAACAATTTGGTCAGCTTTTACAATCCAATATCTTTCATTTAAGATCATTTTCAAGCCTACATTATCTACAGGAAGCTACTTAGCGAACGGGCAATGATAATGATTTGAAAACAATTTGGTCAGCTTTTACAATCCAATATCTTTCATTTAAGATCATTTTCAAGCCTACATTATCTACAGGAAGCTACTTAGCGAACGGGCAATGATAATGATTTGAAAACAATTTGGTCAGCTTTTACAATCCAATATCTTTCATTTAAGATCATTTTCAAGCCTACATTATCTACAGGAAGCTACTTAGCGAACGGACAATGATAATGATTTAAAAACAATTTGGTCAGCTTTTACAATCCAATATCTTTCATTTAAGATCATTTTCAAGCCTACATTATCTACAGGAAGCTACTTAGCGAACGGGCAATGATAATGATATGAAAACAATTTGGTCAGCTTTTACAATCCAATATCTTTCATTTAAGATCATTTTCAAGCTTACATTTTCTACAGGAAGCTACTTAGCGAACGGGCAATGATAATGATTTGAAAACAATTTGGTCAGCTTTTACAATCCAATATCTTTCATTTAAGATCATTTTCAAGCTTACATTTTCTACAGGAAGCTACTTAGCGAACGGGCAATGATAATGATTTGAAAACAATTTGGTCAGCTTTTACAATCCAATATCTTTCATTTAAGATCATTTTCAAGCTTACATTTTCTACAGGAAGCTACTTAGCGAACGGGCAATGATAATGATTTGAAAACAATTTGGTCAGCTTTTACAATCCAATATCTTTCATTTAAGATCATTTTCAAGCTTACATTTTCTACAGGAAGCTACTTAGCGAACGGGCAATGATAATGATTTGAAAACAATTTGGTCAGCTTTTACAATCCAATATCTTTCATTTAAGATCATTTTCAAGCCTACATTATCTACAGGAAGCTACTTAGCGAACGGACAATGATAATGATTTGAAAACAATTTGGTCAGCTTTTACAATCCAATATCTTTCATTTAAGATCATTTTCAAGCCTACATTATCTACAGGAAGCTACTTAGCGAGCGGGCAATGATAATGATTTGAAAACAATTTGGTCAGCTTTTACAATCCAATATCTTTCATTTAAGATCATTTTCAAGCCTACATTATCTACAGGAAGCTACTTAGCGAACGGGCAATGATAATGATTTGAAAACAATTTGGTCAGCTTTTACAATCCAATATCTTTCATTTAAGATCATTTTCAAGCCTACATTATCTACAGGACGCTACTTAGCGAACGGACAATGATAATGATTTGAAAACAATTTGGTCAGCTTTTACAATCCAATATCTTTCATTTAAGATCATTTTCAAGCCTACATTATCTACAGGAAGCTACTTAGCGAACATGCAATGATAATGATTTGAAAACAATTTGGTCAGCTTTTACAATCCAATATCTTTCATTTAAGATCATTTTCAAGCCTACATTATCTACAGGACGCTACTTAGCGAACGGACAATGATAATGATTTGAAAACAATTTGGTCAGCTTTTACAATCCAATATCTTTCATTTAAGATCATTTTCAAGCCTACATTATCTACAGGAAGCTACTTAGCGAACGGGCAATGATAATGATTTGAAAACAATTTGGTCAGCTTTTACAATCCAATATCTTTCATATAAGATCATTTTCAAGCCTACATTATCTACAGGAAGCTACTTAGCGAACGGGCAATGATAATGATTTGAAAACAATTTGGTCAGCTTTTACAATCCAATATCTTTCATATAAGATCATTTTCAAGCCTACATTATCTACAGGAAGCTACTTCGCGAACGGACAATGATAATGATTTGAAAACAATTTGGTCAGCTTTTACAATCCAATATCTTTCATTTAAGATCATTTTCAAGCCTACATTATCTACAGGAAGCTACTTAGCGAACGGGCAATGATAATGATTTGAAAACAATTTGGTCAGCTTTTACAATCCAATATCTTTCATATAAGATCATTTTCAAGCCTACATTATCTACAGGAAGCTACTTAGCGAACGGACAATGATAATGATTTGAAAACAATTTGGTCAGCTTTTACAATCCAATATCTTTCATTTAAGATCATTTTCAAGCCTACATTATCTACAGGACGCTACTTAGCGAACGGACAATGATAATGATTTGAAAACAATTTGGTCAGCTTTTACAATCCAATATCTTTCATTTAAGATCATTTTCAAGCCTACATTATCTACAGGAAGCTACTTAGCGAACGGGCAATGATAATGATTTGAAAACAATTTGGTCAGCTTTTACAATCCAATATCTTTCATATAAGATCATTTTCAAGCCTACATTATCTACAGGAAGCTACTTAGCGAACGGGCAATGATAATGATTTGAAAACAATTTGGTCAGCTTTCACAATCCAATATCTTTCATTTAAGATCATTTTCAAGCCTACATTATCTACAGGAAGCTACTTAGCGAACGGACAATGATAATGATTTGAAAACAATTTGGTCAGCTTTTACAATCCAATATCTTTCATTTAAGATCATTTTCAAGCCTACATTATCTACAGGAAGCTACTTAGCGAACGGGCAATGATAATGATTTGAAAACAATTTGGTCAGCTTTTACAATCCAATATCTTTCATTTAAGATCATTTTCAAGCCTACATTATCTACAGGAAGCTACTTAGCGAACGGGCAATGATAATGATTTGAAAACAATTTGGTCAGCTTTTACAATCCAATATCTTTCATTTAAGATCATTTTAAAGCCTACATTATCTACAGGAAGCTACTTAGCGAACGGACAATGATTATGATTTGAAAACAATTTGGTCAGCTTTTACAATCCAATATCTTTCATTTAAGATCATTTTCAAGCCTACATTATCTACAGGAAGCTACTTAGCGAACGGGCAATGATAATGATTTGAAAACAATTTGGTCAGCTTTTACAATCCAATATCTTTCATTTAAGATCATTTTCAAGCCTACATTATCTACAGGAAGCTACTTAGCGAACGGGCAATGATAATGATTTGAAAACAATTTGGTCAGCTTTTACAATCCAATATCTTTCATTTAAGATCATTTTCAAGCCTACATTATCTACAGGAAGCTACTTAGCGAACGGACAATGATAATGATTTAAAAACAATTTGGTCAGCTTTTACAATCCAATATCTTTCATTTAAGATCATTTTCAAGCCTACATTATCTACAGGAAGCTACTTAGCGAACGGGCAATGATAATGATATGAAAACAATTTGGTCAGCTTTTACAATCCAATATCTTTCATTTAAGATCATTTTCAAGCTTACATTTTCTACAGGAAGCTACTTAGCGAACGGGCAATGATAATGATTTGAAAACAATTTGGTCAGCTTTTACAATCCAATATCTTTCATTTAAGATCATTTTCAAGCTTACATTTTCTACAGGAAGCTACTTAGCGAACGGGCAATGATAATGATTTGAAAACAATTTGGTCAGCTTTTACAATCCAATATCTTTCATTTAAGATCATTTTCAAGCTTACATTTTCTACAGGAAGCTACTTAGCGAACGGGCAATGATAATGATTTGAAAACAATTTGGTCAGCTTTTACAATCCAATATCTTTCATTTAAGATCATTTTCAAGCTTACATTTTCTACAGGAAGCTACTTAGCGAACGGGCAATGATAATGATTTGAAAACAATTTGGTCAGCTTTTACAATCCAATATCTTTCATTTAAGATCATTTTCAAGCCTACATTATCTACAGGAAGCTACTTAGCGAACGGACAATGATAATGATTTGAAAACAATTTGGTCAGCTTTTACAATCCAATATCTTTCATTTAAGATCATTTTCAAGCCTACATTATCTACAGGAAGCTACTTAGCGAACGGGCAATGATAATGATTTGAAAACAATTTGGTCAGCTTTTACAATCCAATATCTTTCATTTAAGATCATTTTCAAGCCTACATTATCTACAGGAAGCTACTTAGCGAACGGGCAATGATAATGATTTGAAAACAATTTGGTCAGCTTTTACAATCCAATATCTTTCATTTAAGATCATTTTCAAGCCTACATTATCTACAGGACGCTACTTAGCGAACGGACAATGATAATGATTTGAAAACAATTTGGTCAGCTTTTACAATCCAATATCTTTCATTTAAGATCATTTTCAAGCCTACATTATCTACAGGAAGCTACTTAGCGAACATGCAATGATAATGATTTGAAAACAATTTGGTCAGCTTTTACAATCCAATATCTTTCATTTAAGATCATTTTCAAGCCTACATTATCTACAGGACGCTACTTAGCGAACGGACAATGATAATGATTTGAAAACAATTTGGTCAGCTTTTACAATCCAATATCTTTCATTTAAGATCATTTTCAAGCCTACATTATCTACAGGAAGCTACTTAGCGAACGGGCAATGATAATGATTTGAAAACAATTTGGTCAGCTTTTACAATCCAATATCTTTCATATAAGATCATTTTCAAGCCTACATTATCCACAGGAAGCTACTTAGCGAACGGGCAATGATAATGATTTGAAAACAATTTGGTCAGCTTTTACAATCCAATATCTTTCATATAAGATCATTTTCAAGCCTACATTATCTACAGGAAGCTACTTCGCGAACGGACAATGATAATGATTTGAAAACAATTTGGTCAGCTTTTACAATCCAATATCTTTCATTTAAGATCATTTTCAAGCCTACATTATCTACAGGAAGCTACTTAGCGAACGGGCAATGATAATGATTTGAAAACAATTTGGTCAGCTTTTACAATCCAATATCTTTCATATAAGATCATTTTCAAGCCTACATTATCTACAGGAAGCTACTTAGCGAACGGACAATGATAATGATTTGAAAACAATTTGGTCAGCTTTTACAATCCAATATCTTTCATTTAAGATCATTTTCAAGCCTACATTATCTACAGGACGCTACTTAGCGAACGGACAATGATAATGATTTGAAAACAATTTGGTCAGCTTTTACAATCCAATATCTTTCATTTAAGATCATTTTCAAGCCTACATTATCTACAGGAAGCTACTTAGCGAACGGGCAATGATAATGATTTGAAAACAATTTGGTCAGCTTTTACAATCCAATATCTTTCATATAAGATCATTTTCAAGCCTACATTATCTACAGGAAGCTACTTAGCGAACGGGCAATGATAATGATTTGAAAACAATTTGGTCAGCTTTCACAATCCAATATCTTTCATTTAAGATCATTTTCAAGCCTACATTATCTACAGGAAGCTACTTAGCGAACGGACAATGATAATGATTTGAAAACAATTTGGTCAGCTTTTACAATCCAATATCTTTCATTTAAGATCATTTTCAAGCCTACATTATCTACAGGAAGCTACTTAGCGAACGGGCAATGATAATGATTTGAAAACAATTTGGTCAGCTTTTACAATCCAATATCTTTCATTTAAGATCATTTTCAAGCCTACATTATCTACAGGAAGCTACTTAGCGAACGGGCAATGATAATGATTTGAAAACAATTTGGTCAGCTTTTACAATCCAATATCTTTCATATAAGATCATTTTCAAGCCTACATTATCTACAGGACGCTACTTAGCGAACGGACAATGATAATGATTTGAAAACAATTTGGTCAGCTTTTACAATCCAATATCTTTCATTTAAGATCATTTTCAAGCCTACATTATCTACAGGAAGCTACTTAGCGAACGGGCAATGATAATGATTTGAAAACAATTTGGTCAGCTTTTACAATCCAATATCTTTCATATAAGATCATTTTCAATCCTACATTATCTACAGGAAGCTACTTCGCGAACGGACAATGATAATGATTTGAAAACAATTTGGTCAGCTTTTACAATCCAATATCTTTCATTTAAGATCATTTTCAAGCCTACATTATCTACAGGAAGCTACTTAGCGAACGGGCAATGATAATGATTTGAAAACAATTTGGTCAGCTTTTACAATCCAATATCTTTCATATAAGATCATTTTCAAGCCTACATTATCTACAGGAAGCTACTTAGCGAACGGACAATGATAATGATTTGAAAACAATTTGGTCAGCTTTTACAATCCAATATCTTTCATTTAAGATCATTTTCAAGCCTACATTATCTACAGGACGCTACTTAGCGAACGGACAATGATAATGATTTGAAAACAATTTGGTCAGCTTTTACAATCCAATATCTTTCATTTAAGATCATTTTCAAGCCTACATTATCTACAGGAAGCTACTTAGCGAACGGGCAATGATAATGATTTGAAAACAATTTGGTCAGCTTTTACAATCCAATATCTTTCATATAAGATCATTTTCAAGCCTACATTATCTACAGGAAGCTACTTAGCGAACGGGCAATGATAATGATTTGAAAACAATTTGGTCAGCTTTTACAATCCAATATCTTTCATATAAGATCATTTTCAAGCCTACATTATCTACAGGAAGCTACTTCGCGAACGGACAATGATAATGATTTGAAAACAATTTGGTCAGCTTTTACAATCCAATATCTTTCATTTAAGATCATTTTCAAGCCTACATTATCTACAGGAAGCTACTTAGCGAACGGGCAATGATAATGATTTGAAAACAATTTGGTCAGCTTTTACAATCCAATATCTTTCATATAAGATCATTTTCAAGCCTACATTATCTACAGGAAGCTACTTAGCGAACGGACAATGATAATGATTTGAAAACAATTTGGTCAGCTTTTACAATCCAATATCTTTCATTTAAGATCATTTTCAAGCCTACATTATCTACAGGAAGCTACTTAGCGAACGGACAACGATAATGATTTGAAAACAATTTGGTCAGCTTTTACAATCCAATATCTTTCATTTAAGATCATTTTCAAGCCTACATTATCTACAGGAAGCTACTTAGCGAACGGACAATGATAATGATTTGAAAACAATTTGGTCAGCTTTTACAATCCAATATCTTTCATATAAGATCATTTTCAAGCCTACATTATCTACAGGAAGCTACTTAGCGAACGGACAATGATAATGATTTGAAAACAATTTGGTCAGCTTTTACAATCCAATATCTTTCATTTAAGATCATTTTTAAGCCTACATTATCTACAGGAAGCTACTTAGCGAACGGGCAATGATAATGATTTGAAAACAATTTGGTCAGCTTTTACAATCCAATATCTTTCATTTAAGATCATTTTTAAGCCTACATTATCTACAGGAAGCTACTTAGCGAACGGGCAATGATAATGATTTGAAAACAATTTGGTCAGCTTTTACAATCCAATATCTTTCATTTAAGATCATTTTCAAGCCTAGATTATCTACAGGAAGCTACTTAGCGAACGGGCAATGATAATGATTTGAAAACAATTTGGTCAGCTTTTACAATCCAATATCTTTCATATAAGATCATTTTCAAGCCTACATTATCTACAGGAAGCTACTTAGCGAACGGGCAATGATAATGATTTGAAAACAATTTGGTCAGCTTTTACAATCCAATATCTTTCATTTAAGATCATTTTCAAGCCTAGATTATCTACAGGAAGCTACTTAGCGAACGGGCAATGATAATGATTTGAAAACAATTTGGTCAGCTTTTACAATCCAATATCTTTCATTTAAGATCATTTTCAAGCCTAGATTATCTACAGGAAGCTACTTAGCGAACGGGCAATGATAATGATTTGAAAACAATTTGGTCAGCTTTTACAATCCAATATCTTTCATATAAGATCATTTTCAAGCCTACATTATCTACAGGAAGCTACTTCGCGAACGGACAATGATAATGATTTGAAAACAATTTGGTCAGCTTTTACAATCCAATATCTTTCATTTAAGATCATTTTCAAGCCTACATTATCTACAGGAAGCTACTTAGCGAACGGGCAATGATAATGATTTGAAAACAATTTGGTCAGCTTTTACAATCCAATATCTTTCATATAAGATCATTTTCAAGCCTACACTATCTACAGGAAGCTACTTAGCGAACGGACAATGATAATGATTTGAAAACAATTTGGTCAGCTTTTACAATCCAATATCTTTCATTTAAGATCATTTTCAAGCCAACATTATCTACAGGAAGCTACTTAGCGAACGGACAACGATAATGATTTGAAAACAATTTGGTCAGCTTTTACAATCCAATATCTTTCATTTAAGATCATTTTCAAGCCTACATTATCTACAGGAAGCTACTTAGCGAACGGGCAATGATAATGATTTGAAAACAATTTGGTCAGCTTTTACAATCCAATATCTTTCATATAAGATCATTTTCAAGCCTACATTATCTACAGGAAGCTACTTAGCGAACGGACAATGATAATGATTTGAAAACAATTTGGTCAGCTTTTACAATCCAATATCTTTCATATAAGATCATTTTCAAGCCTACATTATCTACAGGAAGCTACTTAGCGAACGGACAATGATAATGATTTGAAAACAATTTGGTCAGCTTTTACAATCCAATATCTTTCATTTAAGATCATTTTCAAGCCTACATTATCTACAGGAAGCTACTTAGCGAACGGGCAATGATAATGATTTGAAAACAATTTGGTCAGCTTTTACAATCCAATATCTTTTATTTAAGATCATTTTCAAGCCTACATTATCTACAGGAAGCTACTTAGCGAACGGACAATGATAATGATTTGAAAACAATTTGGTCAGCTTTTACAATCCAATATCTTTCATATAAGATCATTTTCAAGCCTACATTATCTACAGGAAGCTACTTAGCGAACGGGCAATGATAATGATTTGAAAACAATTTGGTCAGCTTTTACAATCCAATATCTTTCATTTAAGATCATTTTCAAGCCTACATTATCTACAGGAAGCTACTTAGCGAACATGCAATGATAATGATTTGAAAACAATTTGGTCAGCTTTTACAATCCAATATCTTTCATTTAAGATCATTTTCAAGCCTACATTATCTACAGGAAGCTACTTAGCGAACGGGCAATGATAATGATTTGAAAACAATTTGGTCAGCTTTTACAATCCAATATCTTTCATATAAGATCATTTTCAAGCCTACATTATCTACAGGAAGCTACTTAGCGAACGGGCAATGATAATGATTTGAAAACAATTTGGTCAGCTTTTACAATCCAATATCTTTCATATAAGATCATTTTCAAGCCTACATTATCTACAGGAAGCTACTTAGCGAACGGGCAATGATAATGATTTGAAAACAATTTGGTCAGCTTTTACAATCCAATATCTTTCATATAAGATCATTTTCAAGCCTACATTATCTACAGGAAGCTACTTCGCGAACGGACAATGATAATGATTTGAAAACAATTTGGTCAGCTTTTACAATCCAATATCTTTCATTTAAGATCATTTTCAAGCCTACATTATCTACAGGAAGCTACTTAGCGAACGGGCAATGATAATGATTTGAAAACAATTTGGTCAGCTTTTACAATCCAATATCTTTCATATAAGATCATTTTCAAGCCTACATTATCTACAGGAAGCTACTTAGCGAACGGACAATGATAATGATTTGAAAACAATTTGGTCAGCTTTTACAATCCAATATCTTTCATTTAAGATCATTTTCAAGCCTACATTATCTACAGGAAGCTACTTAGCGAACGGACAATGATTATGATTTGAAAACAATTTGGTCAGCTTTTACAATCCAATATCTTTCATTTAAGATCATTTTCAAGCCTACATTATCTACAGGAAGCTACTTAGCGAACGGGCAATAATAATGATTTGAAAACAATTTGGTCAGCTTTTACAATCCAATATCTTTCATTTAAGATCATTTTCAAGCCTACATTATCGACAGGAAGCTACTTAGCGAACGGACAATGATAATGATTTGAAAACAATTTGGTCAGCTTTTACAATCCAATATCTTTCATTTAAGATCATTTTCAAGCCTACATTATCTACAGGAAGCTACTTAGCGAACGGACAATAATTATGATTTGAAAACAATTTGGTCAGCTTTTACAATCCAATATCTTTCATTTAAGATCATTTTCAAGCCTACATTATCTACAGGAAGCTACTTAGCGAACGGACAATGATTATGATTTGAAAACAATTTGGTCAGCTTTTACAATCCAATATCTTTCATTTAAGATCATTTTCAAGCCTACATTATCTACAGGAAGCTACTTAGCGAACGGGCAATGATAATGATTTGAAAACAATTTGGTCAGCTTTTACAATCCAATATCTTTCATTTAAGATCATTTTCAAGCCTACATTATCTACAGGAAGCTACTTAGCGAACGGACAATGATAATGATTTGAAAACAATTTGGTCAGCTTTTATAATCCAATATCTTTCATTTAAGATCATTTTCAAGCCTACATTATCTACAGGAAGCCACTTAGTGAACGGACAATGATAATGATTTGAAAACAATCTGTCAAAAATTTGTCTGGTAAGGCCAGACAAAATTTTGACGCAGTGGCCTAAGGCTTCAAACGACCTTAATTCGGCCCTGCATTCTTGCACATTTTAAAGCGAGATTCCAGAATTCCATTTTAGGCGATCGTAAGTTGGTTCTGCTTTTACAGCATATACGAGTTTTTATCCCTAACTAATTTTGTTCACAATCACTATCGAGATAGTATGAAACTTCTCTCTCGATGACAATCACTGATTCATACTCAATGGCTACTCTTTTGTTTGTAGTAGTGGCGGATATATCAATAGTAAAACCTACAAACCAAAAAAGCACCTCTTTTTTCGGTAAACATCTTTTTGCCCTCCAACAAAAATGTCGACGCGCGGCGGCCGCCGTCAAAATTACTCCTATTTTTAACTTTAAGTTTACTTAATTAAACTATACACAGTGGCGGCTCGTCAGGTGATGTAGCCTACATCATGTAGGTGAAGGTGAATATAAAACTAGGAGGAAATTATTTCGACAATATTAAATATTAATGTACCAATACAGCTACCATTTTAGCCCTTAAAAAATAATTATGTTCGAATAAATAATATTAATTTAATCCGAATGTAGCTATGCATAATAGGGCCACGGTTAACTCCGATGGACAATAATTATAAACATTATCGTGCATTTTGACGCGCCCCAGCTGACCGACGGAGAGATGAGTCATCAACACCCAAATAAGAAAATGGTCTGAGTTGTAAAATATCTGGAACGAGGCTCAGAGTTATTAAGTTAGGCATTTCATGTTTTGCAGACTTTACCCAAGGTTCTCGACTTTACCAGTATCCTAGGCCTTTCCAAAAAATATTTTAATTATACAGGCTGTCCCAAAAAGTGTAACGTCCTTGGTTACGGTGTCTTACCCGATAAGACCTACCGCTAGCTCGATAAGACCCCTGTGGTTTTTTGTCAAACAAACAGTAATTTATTTCAAGAAATCAAGTTTAATAAATAAATATTATAACCGCTACAAAAAAAAAAGTGACACAAAACAGTATTTGAGGTGATTTTAGGGCATAAACTTAACTTAACTTTGACATTTTCAAAGACATGTTTTATGACAAAAGATATGTAAGATTACACCCTGCAGTGTGCTTTGCTTTGACGTGAGTTTAAGAATCTTGGCGTTTTCATGGCAACCGTGATGGCAACAAGCGAACTTGATTTTTGACATTCCATCACACGTCTGATTTAGTCTTGGATTTTTAAGTAATTGTTAGTTATGGCGCGTTTATAAACTTAAAAGTAAATCATAATGATGTGTTTGTATATTTTCCTTTATCACAAACGGCTATTATTTCGGGTTTGTTGTTAAATTATCCAATAAAATACACCTCTAGAAGCGGCGTCTTATCTTCATACCTTTGTTTTTCACTCGAAACTAGATTTTCTAAGAAAATTATCACTCAATATAATTTTTACTTATAATCAAAGATCCTCGAGGTAAAGCTCTCGGAATCATATCAGATTATAAGTAAAAATTGCATTTCGTGAATATTTGTCAGAAAATCGATTTCTTGTAAAAAACAGCGGTATTACCGATAAGACGCCTTCTCTATCGGTATAGGATTACTGTTGAAAAGAAAATAAAATGAAAAAATAGATCAGAACATCCAGCTTTAAAAATTAATGAAAAATGAAAATAGTGCGTCATTAGGAAAATCCTACAAGGTACTTATTAAATAAGGTCTAACTGTCATGTCAACAATAATTGATTAATACGAATTATACAGAATGTCCAAAATTAAGTGTCAAACTTTCAAGTCAATTTTTTTTTTTAATTTTCAATTGGAGCCCTGGTATATTTTTATATCATTCGATGCGGAATGTCCAAAGTTTACAGTAATGGCAATAGTTATTTTACCATTAATATTGTGTTCGATTATTTTTTGTTTTTAGGGGGTAAAATAATTTTTATTGTGTTTCTTCTTTTTTTAATGGGGTTAAAAATGTTATTATTTTTTTAATAGAAAAAAATAATTAATATTTTTTGTTGGTGACCATTTTATTGTACTTTTTTTTGCTAAGTTGCGGTATATTAATTTTATGTTTTCCAGTTTTTCTTTTTTTTTTTTGGAAAAAGTGTAGTGGCAAAAATCACACTGTTATTTTAAAATTTTGCGGTATTAAGTTGGCACTACCTACTGGACAAAAAGGTTTCACAAAAGTGAACAGTGAACACACTCTCGCATTAAACGCGTTGTCGTGCTGTCAAAAATTGGAAATAACCAGCAAATAGCACAAATTTGACAGAGAGAAAACAAGAAACTCAGCCGGCCGCGAGGAATTAGCAAAAATATCTAGGTAAATCTACGGCTGTGGCACTTTCGCATCTTTTCTTAAATTTTTTTTCGATAAATAACATTTTCTTTATGGAGATACAGTCCGCAAGCCCAATTCGGCATTTACATATGATACGAACTTTCTATGTTAGGTACCTATATTATACAGCGTGATCAGTTAAGGGTACGGAGCGGCCATATCTCGGCAACTACTGGGCATAGAAATTCAGGAAAAAAAATTATAACCAAAGTGGCCATGAGAAAATCCTGGAAATAATTTTTAAGTTCCGCATTTTGCCGCAAGAGGGCGTAATTGAAAAGCAAACTTTAAAATTTTACATATCTCCGAAAATTCCACATTAAGGTATATCTTTGATAACACCATTAAAAAGCTTGGACAATTATGCATCATTTTGGTTTTATGTTCATTGACGTACCGACTTTAATAAGAGGGGGGGAAGCTGTTGAAAGTGTAATCATTTAAATCGCTGTAACTTATAAACGATTTAGCAAACTAAAGACTGGTTGGAAGAGAAATGTATGCACTTTCACCAATCGTATTTAGTTGTCCATAATAGTTCTGAGAAAAAATGCTAGAGGGCGCAATTTGTAATAATAACACATTTTTTGATTTTACTCTGAAAAAATAAATCATACGGTATAATTATGATACCATAATCGAAAAGTAGATGAATTTTGCTAGAAAAAATATTAAAACCGCAGCTCGATATCTCCGTTCGTTTCAGCGTTATCGCCAATAGAATAATTTTTAAAACTTTAAATGAAGAAGCGAGTGGGACGCCACTGATATTTTTCCATGTGGATATTATTTATGATTAGCCTGGTCAATTCAGGCACACCGTGAACGGTGGGCCTGAGGAGAAAAACGCAAGAGACTATTTTTATGCAGAATTGACTAGGATAATCAGAAATAATATTCACATGGAAAAATATCAGTGGCGTTCCACTCGCTTCTTCATTTAAAGTTTTAAAAATTATTCTATTGGCGATAACGCTGAAAGGAACGGAGATATCGAGCTGCGGTTTTAATATTTTTTCTAGCAAATTTCATCTACATTTCGAATATGGTATCATAATTTATACCATATATGATTTATTTTTTCAGAGTAAAATCAAAAAATGTGTGATTATTACAAATTGCGCCCTCTGGCATTTTTTTTGAAAACTATTATGGACAACTAAATACGATTGGTGAAAGTGCATACATTTCTCTTCCAACCAGTCTTTAGTTTGCTAAAATCGGATAAGTCGTTCATAAGTTACAGCGATTTAAATGATTACACTTTCAACAGCTTCCCCCCCTCTTATTAAAGTCGGTACGCCAATGAGCATAAGACCAAAATGATAATTGTTATACGTTTTGAAGTAAAAAAAATCACTCGATCGACTAAGGGAAATTGCTGGAAATTATTTTTACAAACCTAAATTTGCCGATAAAGGTAGTTCAACCTATAAATAAGAAGATTACTCCTTTCCCTTCTAAAAAAAACGTTTTCCCTAACTCAAAATTCCACCCGGTCAAAACTGTCTTCAATGAAAAACGTTTCCCTACCCAAAACTTCTCCCCAATCCAAAGTGACTTCTCTAAAAAAATGTATCTTCTTTCCCAGTATCCACCATTCCCAGTATCCCCCTTTCCCAATACCATGGACATAATCTGTTAATTAATCCTCTAAACATTATATTGGGTGGGCACCATTTGTTTCAGGGTAAGCGAGTGCCCCCTGGCGCAGTCACTGGTCACACGTTTAAGTAAGATTGAAGGTCCCAGTTTTCTCTCCTGGGTTTGAGTAAAAACTCTTTTAATGAGCCGAGAGGAATATTATTGTTGTGTGTTAAAATTGTTAAAGAATAAAGGAAGGGTAAAATAAGAAAAAAACATATCTTTTACCACTTTATTTTCCGTCAACTAATAATTTTGATTTTAAAGAAAATGCCACGAAAGCATCTGGTAATATTTACAGAAAATATATTAAATAAGGACTAGCCGTGTTAATGGATATTTTATACAGAATGTACATGTTTACAATTTATCTACAGAAATACAACATATATCAGGGGTCTACTAAAGATATAAATATAAAAAAAAAATCTATCAGTAATTCACAAATGTATTAATTTCAGCATCAACATTACTTCAAATGCAAAAGAAACATTATTGATATATTTATAGTTGTAGAGTTTTACTGGTCCATGACCAGTATCCAACAAACTCAACAACGATAAACTTAACTGTGGTCACAAACCGCAAGTAAAATGATGATGGAGAAACTACTAAAAATTATGAGTGAGGTACTGCTAAAGTTTCGAAATAAACACATACGATTTTAAAATATTAGTAATGCAGTAATTTTTTGAAACATTTTTGAACTTAACAAGCTTGTTTGCAGTGGCGGCTCGTCAAGTGAAGTAGGTGAAGGGGCTCTTCACCAAACAAAAAAAAAACAAGAGGAAAGTATTTCGACACTATTAAATATTAATGTACCAATACAGCTACCATTTTAGCCCTTAAAAAATAATTACGTTCTAACTAATAATATTAATTTAATTCGAATGTAACTATGCATAATAGGGCCACGGTTAACTCCGATGGACAATAATTAAAAACACTCGTACATTTTGGCGCGCCCCAGCCGACCGTGTCCGTTAGCTCAAAGCAAGTGAAGACCCAACGCCCAACATGGCTTTGATATTCACCGTTGCTATGGTTACGTGACGTTAGTCACTTAAACAGCATGTAACAAGTTGCATTATGATGAAGGGCAATTTAAAAATAGATCACTCGTATGCACCATTGTTTTAGCATTGGTTCGCCTAACCTTAAGGTATTTAGAGACTCTTATGATGGCCTACTTTGCACTCTTTCACTCATCCATGACATATGTATTGTTAGTGTGGGGACATGCCGCACGTACTGAGAGCATATTTGGGTTGCAACGAAGGGCTGTCAGGGTTCTGGTAGGTTTAGGTTTCAGGGACGATTGTAGGGAAGCATTTAAACAACTACAGATTTTGACCCTGCCATCGGCATACATCTTGAAGAACCTACTATAAGTACTATATGTAAAAGATGGGGAAGATTAATACAGGAAGCATGTTGAAGTCCACAGCCATAACACTAGAAATAAGAAAAGTCTCGTACCTTCCTACCTCAGACTGAAGAGGTGTCAGGATGGCCCAGAATACTATGCAAGCAAATTTTACAATAAACTTCCAGCTAATTACCATGAGCTGACGAGAGATAAATTCAAAACTGTAATAAGGAAACTGCTGATGGATGAAGCCTTCTATAATACTCAGAAGTTCATGAATTCGCAGTTTTAGTTTTGATCAGATTTTAGTCTGTAGTGTTGTTTCTAGTTTTTAATTGAATTTTAGCCTGTGGTGTGGTTTCTTAAATTTTAAATCAAGTTTTAAACCAGTGTATTGTTAAAGTAAGACTTACTTAATTTAGAAATGTTGAAAGGAGAAAGAAAAATAGGCTATATTGGCATGTTTTATTTTTTTGTGACATACTTAACTATACTGACGAGGTAAAATTTCTTTGTAAATTGCTACCCGTAATATATTGAATTTGAATTTTGAGGCTTAGCGAAACTTACGGTTATAGATATCGTTTTTACGTGATTTACTGTGTGATTAAAAAGTTTTGTTTTTACTTTTCAGTTAATTCAGTAGTGTACGTACGTACTTAGTTGTGTGTTTTAAAAATGAACCCAATTAATGACATAGTTTGTAATTTGTTGGAAACTCCATTCAGTCGTTGGACAGATGAGGATAAGAGAGACGTTTTGTTACACGGGTTTTTAGTCAATGTTTGTTTAAGTACCCGCACTATACCTAGCTCTTCACCATTTTTTTAGACCGCGAGCCGCCACTCTTGTTTCGCCGAGCGGCTTAAATAAGTACAATTTAACGTAAACCTAAATCTGATTAAATCTATAATATTTTTGCCCTGAAATTAGTGAAATTGAACATCGACCGTTGTTATTTTTTGTGTCAACCAGCGTTTATCTATTGTTAATAATTATAATACTTTACATGGGGTTACATAATGATGATTTTAAATAAAAAGTAAGGGTCTGACGGATGTTACCGCAGTCATTTTCTGAAAGTCAATGTTCCATCCTAAGGCAAAAATCCTATTTATAACTGATGCCCTTAGGACCCCGTGCTATGTATTTAAAAATGCTATCACGATTAGTTTTATTACATTTATTAAGATTTAAATAATAAAAATTGTTTATTCATAATTTGAGATTCCTGTGATTTTATACAAATGTATTACGGGAATTATAACGAGCCAAATTTATAAAAAAAAAACACTTAGATTTAGTACAACTGGTTAGTTGAGTAACGTTAAGAATTTGGTCAGGATTTTATTCCATTTAGCTTTTATTTCAAAAACCTTTAGGGCGTATTGGCGAGTTGGATTTTTTTATTTATATCCAGTGGCGTATTTAGGGGGGGGGGGGGCTGCCGGGCTGCCCCCTCCCCACCCCGAGCCTTGAAGCTCGGGTTTAAAAGTCTAATAGTAACCTAATTTTTCGTCTTACGCTTGGACTCTTAATTTAAATCTTTAAATAATGTATTCGTTTGTTTGTATTCGTTTAGTTTTTAAACTCTTCCTTCTAAAAGTCCTGTTTTATATAGAGATTAAGATTCGGACGCATATCGTTTTAGTTATTGATTTATGATGCAATTTTATAGGAAAACGAGTAAAGAGAATAATATTTTATAGTATTTTTATATTACATACTTGTATGTTTCCTTTTTAGAGCTATTTTAAATCAACAAAAATATAAAATATTTTTATAACAAAAACAATTAGGTATTTATTTTTAAAGAGAAAAATTAAAGTAAACATTTTAATTGAAATATTTTTTTATGGAAGAATATATAGATAATTTATAATAAAAGAAAAATAGTGCATGAAGAAAAGAGAATGCTTAATTATGAATATACAAAACGTTACTTAAGAAGAAGTATTTCAAAACCTAAGCATTTCCACCAAAAACTGCTCTTAGATCTACGCTCCTAAAAGACGTGAATTCTGAAAAAATCATCAATTTTGGCGTGGTGAGCGATATTTACTTTATATTTAATCATGAAAAACCGAGCCCGAAAAGCGCTGGTTAGTCATATACATACGTCTTATGTTAAAATTTTGGATTGACACCAATATTCATATTTTTCACAAATATAAAAAATGTTTTTTTTAATAAAGAGCCAGCTAGGAATATCAAAGATAAAGTAAAAAAAAGCATTTACAAAAATAAATTTAATAAAACCATGCAGAAGGGAAGAGGTAATAATTTAATTTTCGAAATTTGATAGTAGTTAGGTAAAATTTAATCGAACTTTGGGCGTGCCTCCGAATATTTTTCGCCTGCGGCGCTTTACCCCCTTCTTCAATAGGTGCAATATCATGAAATACATGTAGTCCCGACTGTCCCTACTCACATTGTTAAGGAAAAATTCAAATTGTATTATAGGTTCAGAAAAAATATAGAAACAAATATATTATGTCGCGATCCAGGAGTTTAAAATTTACTTTTATGAACCTGTTCTTGATTTTTTACAATTTCTAATATTCCAATAGCGGCACGGCTATAAATAAATAAACAGTTTGTACCAATAAAGACAAAATTGTATTACATTCTTTTACTTTCAATAAGTATATAAAAGAGTACTTTTTGTTTCGTAAATTATATGGCCCTTTAAAAACCTCAATATAATATTGTTACCGCATCGTTTTTTTTTTGTAATAAAATCACAGTAATCACATGTATTCTTATCTAAAATATTAATGTCGAAATGCAAGAAGATTTTAAACAAGAATAAATAACTAACTGGGCAATTTTGACTGTGGCATAATAGTATATTACATAACAAGTGATGAAAGTGATACTTTTCAAACGAGGAGATATTTAGCACGAGGCGTTAGCCGAGTGCGGAAATTCTCCGAGTTTTAGAATAATCACTTTCACACGAGTAATGTACACTATTTTTCCTACGACCACAAAGAATTATTATAAAAACATTAAATAAATTATAAAATTATTTTGAATTGAAATTCACCCAACAAGAAAGTTTTTAATTCAAAATAATTCTAAAAATTATTTAAGGTTTTTATAAAAAAAAAGTCAAATGCTCTTGATGCGATTTGAACCCGGGATCATTCGATCTGTAGGCCGTAGCTCTAGTTTCTACGCTATGGCGGCCCACAAACATTTTTTGTTTAAGTTGAATATGACATTCTCTTCAGCGGGGCTTGTTTTGACTGGTAATAGATTTTCCAGTATATTCTTAACTTTTTTATAATTTCAGATGGCGTATTTTCACACTCTAATTCGAAATCACTCGACAAATACGTGATAAATAAACTAAACTGCTTTCTAAATTTTGTTCTTTTTAATAAATAGGTGTGGTCTGTCAAATTGGCATCATATGTTTAAACTAAATAGTGTGCCTTGTATTTCCACTCTAGAGTTGAAATATTTTCTTTCAACACGCGTGTGATATTCGGCGCTTTCGAGCCAAGTTAACCGCACTTTTTTTCTCATTTTCATAGGTGGTCGTAGGAAAATAACATTATAGACACTATTGATCCATAGTTGCTTATTTAGTAAACCAAGAATTAAGCTATCCAACCCACTCTGATTGTGAGATAATAATTTCAAATAATGCCATTAAAAGTCAGAGTAGAATTTGCCTGGTTAGTTAATTATTGTTTAAAATCTTTGTGCAACCCGACATTAGTATTTAATTTTCCCTAAATTTTTTGATTATGTTCGTTTATTGGCAGTATTGGACATATTGGCACTAATATTGCTTATTTCGGAGTGTTGAAAATGTTGAAAACCCCCTATGGGTCTGTCTATCTGTCGGGTGTCTCTTTCCTTTAACGTCGAAGAGAGAGAGCTGGAGCTTACACCGCTGTCACTTGATTTTTCACTTAGGCAGCTCTTTCCTAAAATACTAAGCGTGCCTTGGTCGGGAATATCTGAGCTGACAACGTATTTACCTGAAAGATAGATAAAAAAGTTGCTTTAACAATGTTGCATTTGTTTTTCTGCACCGGTTAAAAAAAAATATATATTTTTTGTTTTTTCGAACAATTGAAAAAGTAAAGAAGAAAGATCAATTTTTTTTTACGATATTACTGGGCACAAAAATCGCCACCATTTGACCGATGCTGTATCTCTTTTAGTTTCCAAAATACCCATGATGAGGATCGAATTTAGGACACCCTGTAGGACATGCAGAAGAAATTATGCTCTCAGGTTAACCAAAGTCATAGGCTATGGAAGGAAAAGCTGCAGGTAACTTTATGGTAAACTATATACTCACCCGAAGAGAACTTTTGATCGGCTTCGCAGAAATCGTCTTTAATTTTTTTCCTATTCAGCAAATTGCGCTTGCACGGGTCGAGGAGCGAAGTCTGGCCGTGCATGGTCACGTAGGAGTCTTTTGTTTTTTTGTCCAAAGCGAATGGTGGGATGCTTATTTCGTAGGTTGGGTCCCCTTTGATGTTGAGATGTTTTTTTTGGGATTGTCGCACCTAAAAACGGTTATTATTTATGTAACATGAAACAATAGGTTGATTTAGCAGATAACAAGACATTTTCCCACTAAAATTAATGTAAAGTATAGATGATAAAGCTAGGTGAAAAAAATAATGCGAACGCACCTACCCGAGCCAAGATCTCATTGTTGCACTGTTCGACCACCGAATCTAGATTATTTCTATCGGCCTGGTCACTGGCGTCCGATTGGGGTGACACGTGCTGTATCCTCTTGTGGCCTTCATAACAACCCGAATCGCCGTAGCAGCCGGAATCACGCGAGTGATGACGTCGGCCGAAGTTCGTGCGGTGTTGCCGTTGGTCGTCATTTTCGCTACTGGAACCCGCGATGTCGCCATCACTGCCAGCTGAAAAATAAATATAAAATACTATTTTTTTTTTAAATCGCTTTACAAAATCTAGGAAAATCTATCGGATATGCCGCTCACAAATAATAAGTACAATAAATATTACCTACTAAAAAAAATATATAGGTACAGCGTGTCCAGAAACCATCTTAACATATGGGAAACTTTTTTATTTTAACTTTACGAAAAAAAAATATTCTTCACAAAAAGTTCAGCTTGTTGATAAAATAACATTCAAATCAAAAGTTTTGAGCCAGCACATACGGGGTGTTCAGAAAGTCAATAATATTAATACCATAAATGGAAAACTATATTTAATAATTTTAATTACAAAGTACAATAATGAAATACTACACTAAGCTTCAACATGACCACCGTTTTTTTCCATACAAACGGTTGTATAGTCTGACGCACGGTTCTAGAGCTACAATGCCTGATAAGGCAGGGAGATAACGGCCGCATTAAAAAGGCAATTCCCCTTAAAATAAGGTAAAGTCCATACAATTACTGTCTGGATGCACATCACAGCTTCTGACGTAATTTTTGATTCGAGTTAGGTCGTTATCTCCCTGCCTTATCAGGCATTGTAGCTCTAGAACCGTGCGTCAGACTATACGTCGTGAAAATTCCATTACTGCATTTCTAACACATTCTCTGATAATTCTCTCTAAATGGTCTATGTTCTCGAAAGAACTGTGGGTATACACTTTTTGTTTTAAAAATCCCCATACGAAAAAATCCAGAGGTGTTAGATCAGGTGACCTTGGTGACCAAGCAAATTCTGATCTTCTTCCAATCCATTTCTGTGGAAATGTCTGGTTTAAGAATTATGTCACTCTTGCAGAGCTGTGACATGGAGCGCCGTCATGTTGGAACCAAAGTGTTTGTCTTATATTCATTGGTCCATGAAAAAATTCAAATAATTCCGTGTCCAAAAAGTTCAAGTAAATTTCACCGGTAATATTTTCTCGAAAAAAGTACGGATCTACAATTTGGTTCTTAAAAACGCCGCACCAAATATTTGTCTTGAAAGAATACTGGTCACGACACTCAATTACAAAATGGGGATTCTCATCACTCCACCACCTACAGTTTTGAGAACACACTACTCCATTTGAGGTGAACATGGCCTCATCTGAAAACAATATTTTTCTTGCGAATAGTGGGTCATCTTCTACCTCACCTTGAAACCAAGAGCAAAACAAAAATCGTGAATCAAAATATCTAGGCTGCAGTTTGTGAAGAAATTTTGGTTTGTATGGGTATAAAGATTATTTTTCCTTAAAATAACTTGGACAGTGGACTTTGTAACAGGTCGTGGAACAGTTTGTGAAATATTTCTCAATGAGATTTTAGAATTTTCCACGACAGCTAGGAAAACATTCAATTGGGTATCTTCGTCTGTGCGCCAAACCTGATGCTTGTCAGAAAATTTATTACTTACAGATCCGGAATTTTTAAATTTATTAAAAATATCTCCAACCGTTACATGGCTAATAATTTTATTTGGATATCTTGCATTAAAAATTTGAGTAGCCTCTCTGTACGTCTTGTAGTGGTCTCCGACAATTAACACTAATTCAACTTTTTCCTCGATTGTAAATTTAAGCACCCTATTTAATTGAAAGGAAACTGTCCGCCTTGACAAATAAAATAATTAGTTGTCATGGTTTCATTTAGTTTTCTAAGGCGTGCTGGACCTACTAAATGAGAATGAATAGCGCTTCTTAAAATCTTGAAAATGGGCGTAATTTCATATTTAAACGTGGTTTTTAGTTCTGATCAACTTTTTTTAATAACAATTTTCGATATTATCAAAAATAAAGGTAGTTTACTTTTAAGTCAAATTCATATTTTTTGACTTACCTCGTATACGCCTGGAACAATTTAATATCTGATAGTTGCATTTTAGGTTTTAAACCATGCAGAATTTTTTATGAAGAATCACTTTTTTTCGTAAAGGCTAAAATAAAAAAGTTTCCCGTATGCTAAGATGGTTTCTGGACACGCTGTACTATGAAAACATAATACGGAATTTTTTTTTTAAGAATAGTTTCACTAATTTTTTTCGAATGTCATATGTAGTCGTAACTGATGCATCTAATTTCTAATAGATTAATGAAATAATTTTTAAAATGTTTACCACCTAGGTATATACAAGTAATTATTTGGATGACTTACAATCTAGTTCATGAAGCAACTGCACAGCAGTCAAAATCTTCGCTCTGTGCTCGCCGTTGACAATTCCCAAGTAATCCATGTCCGATGGTTCTATCTCCTTGAACAATTCTAGATCTTCATAACCATTTAAAATAAAAACGGAAATATATTCGGGAAGACTGATTTTCTGCAAGAGATCTTCTACTGATATGGGTTTCCCTGCAATAGGATAAAGAAAATAGTTCTGTTTGCATATTTTTATTTAATGTTTCAAATATACTGCATTAATTATGGAATAGGTAAAAATTACTTGAATTTCAAAAGGTTTCATTAAAAATTATACATAAATTCATTCAATTTTTAGTTTAAAAGCTAAGCTGTGAGACTACTTAGTACAATATAGTTTAGCATTTTTTATACATAAAATATCAAGCCGTCTACAATTAATATTTCTAAAACCCATATTTTTCGGCTACTTCTGAAATCCCACAGGGCTCTAACCTAGGGCCATTGCTGTTTCTTTTATACATCAATAGCCTGGTAGACACTCCAAAGTATTAATGCTTGCTGATGACTTAAAACTTTATATAATGGTTAAAGATGGGAAAATATAGCCTCTGTCCTTTTTTTGCACAAGCTAGTAAATAACTTAAATGATGACACGACTAGTCTATTATCTTTTTTAAATTTTTATGTACCGTCGTACAGAACAAGAAATCCACTGACATTGTATGTTGATAACGCCCGTACAAATTACTATAGAAATTCACCCATTACGCCAATGTGCAAGCTATAATCAAATACAAAACCAATGTGATTTTTTAAATGTTAGTAAAGTTAAATGTTAAATGAAGTATTTTAGTTTTTTTCCACCCTCTGTCAACTATCCTACTCTGTAATTGGATTTACTGTAGAGTTTGTAAACATATAAATAAATTTAATAATCTTCTGGAGATATAAATTTATAATTTTGACAAATTGACAAGCATAATTGGTTTTTACCGATTTAGTATAGAATATTCATAATTTACTGTCAACTTTATCTACCTGTTATGTTTCTGTACCACTTCGGTTCCTTTTTCGGTTGAGCCAATCGTTCGTTGAGGAGTTCTACATTCATAAACTTAAAGGTTCCTTTCTTGCCATTACAAATACCTTTCCATTGTCCACTTGCGTTCATTGAGACTATGTCTATTATATCACCAGCCTAAAAAAAAATAAACAAAACCGATCACTTTTATGAAAGGTTGTGTATGAAATATCTGCTTAGTTTGCTAATTTATTTTGCCCCTGGTTCCATACCACGTTTTTCCTTTATTACTACTTCTGAAATAATAATACATAATTTTAAAATATTTATCCCTAGTTTTATTTACGTTTGTGATCTGTAACAGCACGATATTTACTATAAGACAGCATGTGAGACAGTGAATATGAATAACTTCTTTTTCCTTGTATATATGTAGGTATAGTTTATTTTCAATATTTATAATATAATATATATATATATTTTAAGATAAGATCTGTCTACTTTGTTTAGAGATTTCTCGCAATTTAAATTTTATCTTACAATAAAAGATTTTTACTCAAGAACTTTAACATGTCTTTAATCTGGCTCTTGAGCCCGTTATGGTGCTGATGATGAGGTTAGCTTACCACGAAACATGTAAACTAACATATCTATATTCTACCCTACTAAAAATCTGTTTATTTATCTTCCTCAATAAACTTCTTCTTTGATCCCCCGAAGACGTGCTTGTTAGGGGCAAATCTTAGTATTTTAAATTATAAATATATAGGAATTTTAAAATATGTTTTTTAAAAATATTTGTTAATATTATATAAAAGTTAAATTGCAAATAAAAATCGTTTAACTATATTATGTATATAAATATAAACGCAGTTTAGATATAGGATAATACAATTTTGAAAAATATATTATTCATAACAATATTTATTAAAACATTTCCAACATTTTCTTAAAGTTATCTATTTCCAATATCCATGTTTTTATTTCGACTTTATATTTTTTTAATGAAATAATATTTTTTAATTTTTGTTGTTAAATAATAATTGTTTAAATAAAAATGAAAATTTTTTTGTCTTTGACTTATTTATTTTAGGTTTTATGGTTATTTCATTTTTATGGCGTGTATTATGATTATGGTTTTTAAACTGTATAATATTTTTATTTTTATGTATATTAAGATGTTATAAATGTAAAGTTGTCTAATATTCATTTTTTTTTGTTTCAGAATATAATTTTATTGAAGGATAAAGATAATCTTTGTTAAATATAATTTTTAGAAACCTTTTCTTTAATATTACTTATTTTTTTACTAAAGTTTTATTTATTCCTCCCTAACCTAAAATTCCGTAAATTAAATGAGTTTTAACTAATATGCATAATATAATATTTCCATATGTTTTACGTTCAACATTTTTTTAATGTTTTTAAAAATTGGTAGTAAACTTCTTAATTTTTTAATCAAATATTCTATGTGAAAATTCCAATTTAATTTACTGTCAAAGATTATTCCAAAATATTTTACTTGATGAACTTTCAAAATTCGAATGTCATCATTTATTTTAATACTATTCATATTTTTTCGTATGTTATTTGGATTTAAAGTAAAAGGAAGATAATTAGTATTAAGTATCAAAATTTATTGTTAATACATTTTTATCAACCCAATTTTTTATTATTTTAAAATCTGTTTTAATTTTGTTATTTAAGTTGTCCCAATTTATATCTGTATAAAAAATTGCAGTATCATCTTCGTAACTATGAATTTCTCCATCAGAATTTACATTTTAAAACAAATCATTAATATAGTCATTATTAAAAGATATTGGTCCCAAAATTGTTCCCTGAGGAACACCATATTTAATTATTTTAGGATAGCTTATTTCTTTATCTATTTGAACATAAGTTGGTCTATCTTTTAGATTATTTGTAATTAATTCAAATTGTTTTCCTCTAAATGCAATATTTTCAATTTTTTCCAAATATAAATCGCGATTAACTGTATCGAATGCTTTTAAATTTAATTACCTTTAATCTCAACGCCTCTTTTTCATATGGACTTGGTATCTGGTCTATTAATGCTCTAGCTCGTCCGATAATTTGATCCGTCGGACTTGGGTCGACTTCTTCGGTTGATATTGAGCTATGGTTGCTATCCGCTCTGACCAAAGCTTGGGTACCTAAAATTAAAATGTATTTTGCAGGATGTTCCTCTAATATGCAAGAAAGAGATTTTTTGAGTTATTTTTAGCAACAGTTTATGCAGTGGATCGATAATAATTAATATTATTATCATTAATTTGGGAATAACTTAGGTTGTTGTTATAGCAACTAATACCATAAATGGATATAAGACAATGACTTTCAATACAAATTGCTTAGATTATTTTTACTGCTAAATAGAGTCTTGACAAAACGGCGAACATAATTACTATTCAGTAATAATTATGTTCGTTCTAAGCCAACCATGAATGGGGAATGCTATCATATGCTTTTTGGTAATCTACATACGTAGATGGTGTGAGCGATCAGTGGCGACTCGCGGTCTTAAAGAATGGTGAAGAGCTAGGTATAGTGCGGGTACTTAAACAAAGTAGGTACGTACACTACTGAATTAACTGAAAAATTAAAATAATAATAATCAAGAAATCGATTTTTTTCAATTGACATTTTTTTGTAGGTATTTTTCTGGTCTATTTATGTAACATTTTATGGGGACAAACTTTGTTGTCAACCATTTACTTTTAATATTACTTGGCAATTGGTAATAATATTAAATCATTTGTTTATACACGGTGTTCCTTAATGACGTGCTAATATTTAGGGTGTGATTTCTCAAGTCATTTTATGAAGAAAAGTTTATATAAACATATGTTTTAAACGGCTTACATTTTTTGCTACCGGGTGTTTTATTTTTTTTAATGCGTTTTTTGTAATATCTCCGAAAGTACTTTAGATAATATTTTTAATTTTGGCATGTGCTAATAGGATATTATTAACCAGTCTAATCAGAAATAATATACATATGGAAAAATGTCAGTGTCGTACCACTTTTTTTCTAAAAAATATCAAAGAACATGTTTGCAGGGACGCCACTGGTGGAACAAAAATATAACTTTTGTAACTAAAATATGTGGTTTTATATCCTATTAGCACATACCAAAATTGAAAATATTTTCTAAAGTACTTTCGGAGATAATACAAAAAACGCATTAAAAAAAATAAAGTTTAACACCCTGTAGCAAAAAATTTAAGCAGTTTAGGACATATGTTTATATAAAATTTTCTTTATAAAATGACTTGAGAAATCACACCCTAAAATATTAGCACGTCATTAAGGAACACCCTGTATGTGTTGCCAAAACACTATACTTACTCGAACCTGATCCACTTGGTATACTTTCCACTGAACTGGCAGAAAATGTCAAAGTTTGCTCGTGATTGACTCGTTGATCTTCGCCTTTAAGCCTCGATATTTTTCGTTGAACGTCTTCCCTAAGACCCCGAACTTTTCCTACTAGGCTGGCGACCCCAGACGATCTGCCATCACTGGACTAATATAATAAGAGTAAATTTCAGAGCTCGCGCTATGGATTATTTTTTTTTTATATATACAGGGTGTTACAGATTCGTGTGCGTACAAGAGGATCTCGAAAACGTTAAGAGATACGAAGATGGTTAAATTGAAGCAAAGTTGCGTATTTTGGGGCCTAATAATTTGGTAAAAGAAAATGGTAAATATTCCGAAGGCTTTCGGAGATATCCGAAAAAAAACAAAATTTATATTTTTGGTTTTTAATTTTTTGTCTCTTTTATAACCGTCTTTTATTTTCTACAAGATGGCGTCATTAGTTTTCAAATTTGACGTTTCGTTCTTTAGCTACAAAACCTAAGTCAATTTTTTTAAATACGGACCTGAAATTTTAAATACAGTTTTAGGGATTTCTAAACTATAGAAATTTAATACAATGTACAAATTTTTGAAATTTTAACGTTTTGTCATCCAATAACACATTTTTCAAATTATCTTTTTATTTCATTACGATCATGGACATTTAGAGCCAAACTAAAAACAAAAGATTTCTGATTTAAAAAATCCGTCCATTTTTACTCAAAGAGGCCTCAAATTTGATATTTTGTAAAAGAAAAGACCCACAGTCACGGCCTTTAATATAATGTCTGTGTATTTTTGTTACATGTTTTGCCTGAAATTAGCATCATCAGATCTTCTAAAGAGTAAAAAATAAAAATAAATTGTTTTTGAAACAAACATAAGCGCGTTACAGTAACATAACTAGACTAAAGAGCGTTTTCACACTGCACCATATATCGCGCGCGACAAATGGTCGCAATATTGCTTTTACACCAAATTATGTGTTTTCTAATGAGCCATTTTCACACACAAGCGATATCAGAGAACACATAATTTGGTGTAAAGCAATATTGCGACCATTTATCGCGCGCGATATATGGTGCCGTGTGAAAACGCTCTGCCACTCCAGTTACCTTTTCTTTACTCGGGAGTATTATTTTTTTTCCGTTTTACAGTATTTCGTTCTAGGTCTAAGATTAATAAAATAAATAAAATACTAATAAAAAATAGAATTACTTCTCATGCCTTAAAAACTTGCTTACTTCCTAGCTTAGAGTATTGCGACGGTTAATCTTATTGAAAAAATATACAGCCTAAACACTTCTTCAATACCACTCCACACCACAAACTTCCTGTTATGTAATTTTTATATTCAAGTAATTATAAAAATAATTGCCAGGGCCGTAATAGTAAAGAAAATATAATTTGAAATGCTAGTGATGTGTTGTTTGATGACAAAACTTTAAAACCTTTAAATTGTATTAAATATCCAAAGCTTAGAAGTCCTTAAAACTTTTAAAAAAATTCCAGGTCCATATTTAAAAAAAAATGAATTGAGGTTGGTATCTAAAGAACGAAATGTCCAATTTGAAAACTAGAAACGCCATTTTGTAGAACATAAAGAACGGCTATGAGAAAGTATTTTTTTGTTTTTTTCCTCAAGTCAAAAATGAAGGCGCAAAAAATTAAAAACCAAACCTAAAAATTTTGGTTTTTCTCGGATATCTTTGAAAGTATTCGGAATATTTAAAATTTTCTTTCACCAAATTATTAATCCCCAAAGTACGCAACTTTGCCTTAATTTAAATAATTTCCTATCTCTACCGTTTTCCAGATCCCCTGGTACCCACACGAATTTGTAGCACCCTGTATACAAAAATATCAAAGGCGTAAAGCGAGATGACGTATCCCAGGACGACATCTATGAGCATAAAGGTCTACTACTTTAAAAATGACGATATATTGATGTAAAATAATGACCACTAATTTATATAATTTTTTGATAATATTACGGCGAGGACCTAAATATTCCAAAAAATTACGTGATTTAGACTGCTGCTTGGGAGATTGTCCCAATAAGATATTACTACTTGTCAAAAAGCTATAATTACTTTGAAGTTTCATAAACGCATCATAAAAAGTGCAAGTTATTAACAATAAATGAAAATTTAACTTTGGAGATTATTTAGTTGACTTACTACATGGACGGTAGCGATTTGTTGTTGACTGCAATTACTAAAATCTTCCTGATCTTCGTAGTCGGAACTCTGACTAGGCGACAGACCATCTTCGCTCCTTGGATAATTATGAGTTCTCCTAAAAAATATAAAATTGAAAAATTGTCCTGTGAAAAATATAAATTAGGTTGCGTTCTGAATTTCGTATTTGACGCTTTTCCCCAGCATGTCAGATTGACACAGCAAAATAATTTAGAATACATTCAGTGGCGTATTTAGGGGGGTGCCGGGATGCAGCCCCCCCCCCCCCCCGAGCCACGGAACTCGGGTCTAAAAGTCTAAGTGCAACTTAATTTTTCGTCTCACACTTGGACTTTAAATTTAAATCTTTAAATAATGTATTCTTGGCTTAGATTACAAAGGTCTTGTAGGAAAGGTTTAGTTTTTAAACTGTTCCTTCTAAAAGTCCTGTTTTATATACAGATTAAGGTTTCAGACGCATTCCGTTTTAGTTATTGATTTATGATGCAATTTTATAGGAAAACAAGTAAAAAGAATAATATTTTATAGTATTTTTCTATCATATACTTCTCTGTTTGGTTTTCTCTTTTTTAGAGCTACATATTTTAAATCAACAAAAATATAACCCAATGCCATAAAATATTTTTACAACAAAAACAGAAAATAATTAGGTACTTATTTTTAAGAGCAAAATTAAAGCAAAAATTTTAATTGAAACCTTATTTATGGAAGAAGTGTGATAATTTATAATAAAAAAATAGTGCGGGAAGAAACGAGAATGCTTTTGCACCAAAAACGGCTCTTAGATCAACGCTCCTAAAATACATGATATCTGAAAAAAATCATCAATTTTGGCGTGGTGGGCGATATTTACTTTATTTTTAATCATGAAAAATCTAGCCCGAAAAACGCTGGTTAGATTCATACCTACGTCTTATGTAAAAGTAGGTGAATTTTTTAAATTTTTCGCCTACGGCGCTTTTCCACCTTCTTCACTGGGTGCAATATCATGAAATACATGTAGTTCTGACTGTCCCTCTCTCCATTTTACGCCCACTTGAAGAAAGCGGAAAATTAATATTCCTAGCTGGCTCCTTATTAAAAAAAAACATTTTTTATATTTGTGAAAAATATGAATACAATCAAAAATTTTAACATAAGATGACTCTAACCAGCGTTTTTGGGGCTCGGTGCGCACCCAAGAGTAATTATTACATAATATCGCGATTGCCTCACTGTTACATCAGTTTAAAGAAGAATTAATGATTTTTTTAATATGGGAAAAAATAAAAGAAATTTAGAAAAATTTCTACAGAGTTCTAATTTACCTAAAATGTCTCTTGCTACTTTCCATCGGTGTATAGTACTGAGGTGATATCATACTAGTCATTTCAAGTAACTCTGATCGACTCGTATCCATAGACAGAGTGGACAGGCGAGAACTGACACTTTGCACGTCAGAACTCGCGTAATCTCCGCTCTCTCTTTCTTTGGAAGACCTGCACCAAAAGAACATAAATATTATTTTAAATTAATTTTGGAAAGTTGACTTTGCATGAATTTCTTTTGGTTTTATACACGGTGTCTATTTAAAAACGTACCACCCTTAATATTTGAGCCCTATTACAAAGTATGGAAATTTGCAAGAACACGTGAACTCAGTGGCAGCTCGTCAGATGAAGAAGGTGAAGGGGCTCTTTACCAAAAAAAAAAATAAAACCAGGAGTAAAGTTTTTCGACAATATTAATGTACCAATACAGCCACCATTTTAGCCCTTAAAAAATAATTATGTTCGAATTATTAATATTAATTTAATCCGAACATGCATAACAGGGCCACAGTTAACTCCGATGGACAATTATAAACACTTGTGTATTTTGGCGCCATCGTGTCCGTTAGCTCAAAGCAAGTGAAGACCTAACGCTCAACATGGCTTTGATATTCACCGTTGCTATGGTTACGTGACGTCAGTCACTTAATCAGCATGTAACAATTGGTATTATGATGAAGGGCAATTTAAAAATAGATCAGTCGTATGCACCATTGTTTTAGAATTAATTCGCCTAACCTTAAGGTATTTATTTTGAGGCTTTGCTAAACTTACGATTATAGATATCGTTTTTACGTTATTTGCTGTGTGATTAAAAAGTTTTTTTTTTATTTTTCAGGTAATTCAGTAGTGTACGTACCTATTTAGTTGTGTGTTTTAAAAATGAATCCACTTAATGACATAGTTTGTGATTTGTTGGAAACCCCATTCAGTCGTTGGACAATTGAGGAGAAGAGGGACGTTTTGTTACACGGGTTTTTAGTCAATGTTTGTTTAAGTACCCGCATTATACCTAGCTCTTCACCATTTTTTTAGAGCGTGAGCCGCCACTGCGTCAACTTCATTTTCTAGGCTGGTTTTCAATTAAATTATACCAACCCTCTAGCAGAAAAGGAAACTACCCTAAACAACTTAAATAAAAAGCGAGTTGAGTGACATCATCATCATTTGAATTGTAGTTCAATTTCTATTACCTTTTCATAAGTAACGCATGCTGAACCAATATTTTCAATAGATTGAGAAAAATTAAGTAAAAAGCAAGGTTAGGTATGAAGTATATTGTAATAAAACCTAGGAATATATAGGGTGCTACAAATTCGTGTACGTACAAGGGTATCTCGAAAACGGTAAGAGATACGATTATGGTTAAATTGATCCAAAGTTGCGCATGTTGGGGCCTAATAATTTGGTGAAAGAAAATTCTAAATATTCGGAATACCTTCGGAAATATCCGAGAAAAACCGAAATTTTTATTTTTGGTTTTGAATTTTTTGCGCCTTTATTTTTGACTTGGGGAAAAAACAAAAAACACTTTCCCATGACCGTTCTTTATGTTTTACAAGACGGCGTTATTGTTTTCAAATTCGAGGTTTTGTTGTTTAGATACCAACCTCAAGTCGATTTTTTTAAATACGGACCTTTCTAAGCTTTAGAAATTTAATACAATTTAAAGATTTCTAAAATTTTAACGTTTTGTCATCAAATATCACATCATCAGTATTTCAAATTATTCTTTCTTTACTATTACAGCTCTGGCAATTATTTTTAGTATAACTGAAATATTAAAATAACATTGCAGGTAGTTATGGCGTTTAGGCCGTTTTGTTTCAATAAGAGTTGGCGTAACAATACTTTAGGAAGTAAGTAAGTTTCTAAGGCATGAGAAGTAATTCTATTTTTTTATTAGTATATTATTTATTTTATAAATATAACGTATATCTTAAGTCCTATGGTTTTTGCCTTAGACCTAGACCGAAATACTGTAATTCAAAAAAAAAAAAAATAATGCCCCCGAGTAAGGAAAAGGTAACTGGAGTGTTAGTCTAGTTATGTTACTGTAATGCGCTTAAGTTTGTTTCAAAAACAACTTCAATATTTTTTTTACTGTTTATACGGTCTGATAATGCCAGTTTCTGGCGAAACATGTAACAAAAATAAACAGACAGAAAATATTTGAGGCCGAGACTTTTGGTCTTTTCTCTTACAAAATATCAAATATCAGGCCATTTTAAGTAAAAATGGATGGATTTTTTAAATCAGAAATCTTTTTTTTTTGGTTTAGCTCTAAATGTTCAGCACCGTAATGACATAAAAAGATAATTTGAAAAAATGTGGTATTAAATGACAAAATGTTAAAATTTCAAAAACTTTAAACTATATTAAATTTGTAAAGCTTAGAAGTCCCTAAAACTGTATTCAAAATACCAGGTCCGTATTTAAAAGAATTGACTTGAGATTGATATTTAAAGAACGAAACTCGAATTTGAAAACCAATAACAACATCTTGTAGAACATAAAAGACGGTTATAAAAGAGTAATTTTGGTTTTTTTCCAAGTCAGAAATAAAGGTGCCAAAAATTAAAAACCAAAAATAGAAATTTCGGTTTTTTTCGGATATCTCCGAAAGCATTCGGAATATTTACTATTTTCTTTCACCAAATTGTTAAACCCCAAAATACGTAACTTGCCTCAATTTAACCATCTTCGCATCTTTAACCGTTTTCGAGATTCCATTGTACGCACACGAATTTGTAGCACCCTGTATAGAACATACCATAATAGCCAAATAAAGAACCTTCGTTCTTTGAAGATGTAAAGCCATAAAATAAATGTTTTTGAGAATAAAAAATGTTTACCTTAGTGGTATAATTGTAGGAGGATACCCAGCTTCTCTGGGCAAGATAAGTCCCCTTCTAGGCGTCTGATAGTGGGCCATAGGAAGTGAAATGTCACCTGCACTTCGCAAAGATATTACTTCTTCCCCAATTTTTGGTTCTGGTCGAACATTTAGCGTAAAGCACACTCTTCCATTCTAAAAAAAATCTTATCAGCTAAACTAGAACAATGGCACTAATAAATAAAAGTGTAGCGATTGTTTTTTCGTATAAAATCGAAGTAATTGCTTGATAGTCAATGAATAAAAACTAAAATAATTGCTTTTGCCTCCAGCAATTGCTTAAAAGTGCAGGAATTCCTTCTAGTCATTGCTTTTTCTTAAAAAAATATAAGCAATCGCTATCGTTTGCTTAAAATGTAATGAATAAATTACGGAATTGCTTTTTCTAGTGTAGCAATTGCTTTAAACTTTTTAAGATAGGTCGATCATTTGCTTGGTAGCAGTCAACTTTAGTTCTCCGCGGCATACACGTGCGTTGCTCTTAATTTGTGTCTTCAATTATGGCTGAATATATATGAACGTCCGTCAAAGAAAAATCTACAGTGTATTTCAGAAAGTTATATCGATCTGACCTTAAAAATGTTGAGTGGTTGCCAAATTATTTTTTGACTGATACTGGTGAAAGGCGAGGGGGTGCACTGTCGCCTATAAATAAGATGAAAGTCTTTCTGCGGCAATTGTCGGATCCGGGCTTTCAAAATTCTGTAGGTGAAGAACTCGGTGTTCACCAAACTACTCTCTGTAATGAATTCAATTTTGGAGAAGGCCAATATTTTTATTAAATTTCCTGCAAGTGCTGAAGCTGTTGTGGAAGCTAAACGGTCGTGGTCAGAGAGATACCGGTTTCCAAATGCCATCGGTGTGATAGACTATACAGTATACACGTCAGGATTCTAAAGTTTCAAGAATTCGGGGATGAATATATAAACTGAAAAGGGCACCCCAGCATCAACGTGCAGGCTACTTGTAATGAACCAGAAATTTTTACAAGCGTAGACTGCCAATGGCGAGGCTCTGTGCACGATAGCAGAATTTTCAAAAATTCTAATATATACAACATTCTTAAAAATAGTACAGAATAATGCATATTACTAGGAGACGATGACTACTCTATATGGCTTTGGATTATGACTCCCTGGAGAACTGCTGCAACCCAAAAGCAGCAAAATTATAATAACGTTTTCTGCCGTGAACATATCATAATTGATCGATGTTTTTGGCAGTTCAAAAGCAAGGTTTCCTGTCCTTCAGTATAAATTCAATTTATGAACGAATATCAATTGCTTATCCTTATCACTACTATCACTTTTCTCATTTTGACTTAAATCTGCCATATCACAAATATAAGTCTCCTATTTTCCAAAAACGTAACAGATTATTATTTGTACTAAATAAATAGATCAACGTTGTTGTATTTACGTCAACTCTTTTGCAAATTAGGCACCAAACTGAACATGAAATATCTATAATCTGAACGAGTGGATAAGACATTTCTGAACTTGTGTTGAATAAACATTTGCTACAGAGGTGTAAGAAAAGCAGCAATTGCTTCAAAACTTTAATCATACCCAGATCTAGCAATCGCTTTTACTTAGAGAATTTGCTAGTCAAGCAATTGCTTTTACTAAAAAGTAATTGCTTCAAGCAATTGCTACATTGGGGTCATTAGCCTAGATTTTCCCAAAATTTTCAATTAGTTTTATTTTCTTATTTCTTTATGAAAACATTAGAAACAAAAATAAAATTACCTGTATTGTTGCCTGCCCCCCTCCCCCCATTAAAAAATCTTCTGGGTCGCTTTCGTAAGGGGGTTCGTCGTACCAGTGCCCTAACCGGGGATCGTGGGGAAGTGGCATACCTGCCGGGGCCAACATTCTTACATCATCGTCGTACATATAAGTGTCATCTGAAATTTAAATTATAAATTTCTTAAAAATATATTAATCGCGTTTTTAATTCAAGTCTTATGATAAATATTTCAGCAGAATTCCTGTCAATTCACAGATAATTACCAAAAGGTAAAATACTGACGTCCCGGTCTATTTAGAATAGAACACGATTAATAGATTTGGTTACGTTTTGTCTATACGAGCAATGAGAACAAGGCAAATAAGAATAACGAAGTCAATCGAACAACACAAAGAAAAAACTCAAAAACCCATAAATAATGGCAATATCGTTACAATGTATATTATACCTATTATTAATTACCTACTTTGTGAGATGCTGTCATGAAATTGTAACGAACTTACAAAATTTTTACTGGGTTGTATACCTATCCGTAGTTAACTTTCTTATTTTTCATGATATGAAGTTCGCTCTTGTTTGTAAATAATCAGTATTAATTGTACTCTTTGATTATCTAAAGTTTTCCGTCGCGACATACCGGGAAATAGCTTTTCTTTGTTTTCCTTCATTCTTCGCTATTCATCGCACGGATCGGCGCGAAACCACCGTCGTCAACGGTACTTTTCGATGCCTCGACGCCAAGTGGAGGGGAGCGCTTAAGCCGAAGCCTTTCTTAGCGAAATCGTACCGTACTCCCGTCTCCCGTACTGAAATGAGAACATCATGTTCTCACCTCGCGACCGGTCGACAATACCACCAACAAACCGACTCGCACCCGAATAACACCGAGGCCTTTCGAATTTTCAATAAACGGTAAGAAACAATTGTAGACTGTTATAGTAGTTTGTACAACAAGAGTGGACATGATGTCCATATCGCACGCCTACGGCATCGTGCTCAAACTTCCGAGGGCAATATGGACAATCCACTCGAGTTGAACAATATATTTTTTCTACGACCTTATGCTAAAAAATGTAAAAAAAAAGTTTGTAGGTTGCCGGGCCCGAACTCACGACCGTTGGTTCCATAGGTCAACGCTCTAACGTCTGGATTATTGAAGCGTTTAGTTAATTATCGGAAAACCAACTGATAAATAATTCTACATGAAATTAATTTTCTATGCACATTCAGCAGGTTGCATTATTGATAAATCTATTATAAATGCGTCTAGATTTTATTATATTGAATAAATTAATAACAAATTGTACCATATGCATTTAAATTATATAATTTAGTGTATTGAAAAAGAAGGCGGAGCCTCAGTAAAAATAATATACTGTGATTGGTCAATACTTTTAAAAACAACAATGGCTTCTCTGTAATTGACTACTGTGATTGGTCAGCTTCATTACCTATCTAGGATGGATATGAGATATTCCCGCATAGTTAACTGGAATAGCCTACTTTACTCGCCACTTAAGTGTAAAGGAAACAGCAAATTTCCATGTGGGAGTAGGAAAACTTCTATTCACGGCGTCGTATAATATTACACATTTTACTTTTATTAAAGATATTCTCACACATACATACATTAATAGTAAGAAAGTTTTTAGCGGCAGGCGGACAAAGTAGTGCATCGTGCTCTTTTGCATTAAAGTACCTACACAGGGACGCCAAAGTTAATGGGTTTCCTGGGGTACAGGTAGACAATGACAGGCTGTTTCGTCCTTGTTAGGACTCATCAGAAAGCGAAAACCAGTAATTAACACTCAGTACAGCGAGAATATTCTTTTAAGAAATTTTAATGAATAAAAATGTGATAAAAACGTAGTAACGCCATCAGTGGGAATCAATTCAATGCAAAAGATAGCTGGCCCCGAACGTGAAAACATAGAACTAAATAAATCAAGTACGGTGGCCAACGAAACACCAGTATAGGAAACGTTTTTACACATCTCTATACTTTTCTATACGGGGTTGTAGATTCAAATATAGATCGCGCTGCCGTAGCCCACTGGGTGCCGATCCAATCCGTAGAATGCCGTGTTTAAAAAAAAAAAAATGGGGAGTTTAGTTCTCGTACATAGAACCAGGCTGCTCTAGGATCCATTTGACAGAGTAGCTTTGTCTTGTTTTGATTCACACCGACTTCATCTAATATTTCACCGCATACGACACCGGACTACTCAAGGATCCACTGACCGAGTAGTTCAGTCTCGTTCTCATCTACTTGACGATATATTTAAACTGAACCGACGCCTTTGACTGCCCGAACTTACACCTTTCTTTCTTAAACACACATTACGACTGGTAAGATAGCTTCTCTTTTCGCATATCTGCTGGACCGGACTATTTCTAGGATCCATTTGACCGAGTAGCTCGGTCCCATTTAAACACTCTAGGTAGATTATATTATTTTTCTTTTGCAACATACGCAACAGAACTGCTGAAGGCCATTTTTAACAGTCCGGGTCCAAGTAGTTTTGTTCCTTTTTAAATTTATCAACGGTGCCTGTCATTTTACCCATCACACCGAATCTGTAAGATTGTTTCTCTTTTCCTCTTAAACGCAAGATAGGATTGCTCTAGGATCCATTTGACCGAGTAGTTCTATCTTGTTTTATTGTACAACGGGTAGAAATTCATTGACATTTTATCTCTGTTGTTTGAGCAAATCTGAGTTGCCGCATTAACTTTGTTTTGCTTAAAATGTATCAAATCGGGCAAACAAAGGATCCATCTCTCTCACACGCTTATACACACCGACACAATCATCTCTGTCCTACACATACTTTATTAACCGTCTTTGTCACACTCACATACCTTAATTAATTCTGTACAAACATTGTTATACTGCCAGAACGTGTACATAAACGGGCGTACTATTTTAAACCCTTTAACTATTGTACGTCCGTTCTTGCAGATTTTTCCTTTTTACGCCTACGTACCGATACCTTTAAGTCAATCACCGGACCGCTTGCAGATATGAAAATGCGAAACATAATCAATGCTTAATCAAGTCATCAGCGTCAATGCCAAAATCATCCATTTTATCCTCGCGGTTAACAAATAAAAATACATTATTGCGAAGGATGCACGTATACAACCTCCTCTCTCTTTTAAATATTAAATAAATCCGTTTATGAGTCTATATACTAATGTAAAGTTTCACAGCCTTTCGTTTAACAATACTCCAATAAGTTTTAAAACCGATTGTTTCATTTATTTTATTCCATTTTCAGGAAGCTCAACGGGGGCAATAGGTAGTCGCACATTGCGTAGTTGATTGCCTGGTTTATTTTCTCTACTATATAAAAGTTCCCGGAGCATTTGTGGGCCCCTAACCACATTAATACAAGGGATGGCGCTCGAGATACCGTTGGAAAAGAACTTTCCGTCCCGTGGTTGCACCCATCGAGTCACGAATTAAAAAGTCGGATTTCAACATTCTGTATTCAATTTCAAATAAAAAAAAATTATCGAAATTATAGGGTATATATAATTTCATAACAGAAACTAATAATTGTAAACATGCATACTATACCTGATGCCGTCATAGGTCCCCTGATTCCTTCTTTTCCTAATTGCAATAAACCCTGTTTGATATCTCTTAAAATCTGAAAACAAGAAATGCTTTTAGTAAGTTAAAAAAAAATAAAGGAAATCGCATACTAAACATACAATAAACATGGTCACGGTCCAAGGTCTTTAGATAGATAGGTTGTCTTGTAAGCTTGGTGTCATGGCGGGCGAAACGTCATCGCCTACGTCACAAAACGTCTGTTCAGACATTTGTATACAGAATTAGCATTGTTTATTCTGTTATTTCTGTTTTTGAAGTGGTTTTCAGCAAATTTTCAAAGTTGTATGGTGTTTTAGATAGGTACTTATATTTAAAGATAAAGAGGCATTTTATCAATATATTAATCAGTACAGTACAATAAAAGGTAATTAATTATTATTCTCTTTAAATCTTAATACCTACCTACATGTTTTTATTTACCTAAGTAATAGGTATATTATAATTTTTTTTAAATTTTAGATAAGAACGAGGGGGGCCTTCGTTCATGACCACCCGGCACCCCTTAATGCTATAGATAGAATAAAAATGATAGTACTTGGCAAAAATCCCGGAATGGTACAAAGAAATACTAATGTTGAGGAGGAGCAAAGTGAAGAATTTATCTTGTCTACTGCCTTAAACCGGACTGGTTATAAAGGCTAGCATAAAGTGACTAAAGTAGTGATACTTCCTCTACTTCATCACGCAGATCTGCTACAAATATATGTGAAAAAGATGGGTTAGTGCATGTGGCAAGCTTTTTAGCATGAAAAAATTGCAAAGGGTTTCCTAAGCTGGGTTGCTACAATTATGAGAATGAGCCAAACAATGCATTCGTATGCTATGCCATCTTGAGTTCAGAGTCTTTCAATTTCATGGAAGGAAAGTGTAGAAGAAATGGACAAATGGTTTGATAAAGTGAATTGTAATACCTTTAAATTTAAAACAAACATTATAAAACGAACTGCAAAAATCATATTTCGAAAAGTTTCCAATAATCCCCTTAAATTAGTATATTCTTTGGTGAGACAACGGGTATCTATAAGAATTAAATATCTAAATACCAAAGATGATTCCAGAGTATTAAAAAGAAAATATTTATAATCAGGTGTTGTTATTTTTATGTTTCTTTCCTTTTTGTAGTTAGATCTCATGATGCTCAGTTGCCAGCGAATCATGTAACCTCTACGCTGTTAAAGGGAATTTTTACAGGACCGTGTTAATGTGTGTACTGTGTATATAGTTTATTACTTGCGTTAAGCTATGTAGTTTCCCTTATAATTTAGCTTAACTGAGTCCTAAGTTTGATCTTTATAACGGTTACCTTTTGCTTCTTGTAATAAATTAAAGTTGTTTTAGTAAAAATATGTATTTTATATTCAAACAATAATTTTTTACTTTTTTATCTCTACAAAACAATAATATATATGTTTTATAAGAAATAAACAAAATTTATATATATATTTTCTGAAATAAACATTGAAAACAGCAGCTACATACACATGCGTTTTTTTAAAGTAAACTTTAAAGTTAGTAAAATGAAATTGCACCCTGTGCTCGGTATGTATTTGTAGACTTATCTACTTATATTAAAAGAAAAACAGAAAACTGAATATTTAAAATTACGGTCTAAGTTTCAGTTCAATTTTATTTTTATAAAATTCGCTTCCAGAAATAAGAAAACTAATTTATTAGGTCCATAAATACTAAAATTTTGTAAAAACGATCAAATATATATACCGTGCTCTGTTCATTTCATAGAAAGGCGCATCTGTCTCTCTTTGTCTGTTGCATTCATAATAGACCCGTATAACAAAGACGTTTTGTGACGTCATCAGCAGGCAGGCTCTAATTGGTCAGAAGTTACCAGACAACCGTTCTTTTTAGTAACCGTGGTCACGGTCTACCTATACCAGCTAATCTGCGGCAAAATTTTCGTAGCCCGTTAAAATAAGTTACATACAATTTAATTTTTTTTTTCGTTTTGACATCTACCAATTGCTAAGGTAAAAACACTCCTTAGGGGTGTTTCATCATATACAGGGTGGGGACTTTAACTGGAATAAATTCGATATTATTAAAACTGCTGAAGTTGCGCCTGCAAAATTTGGTATGTGGGGGTTTTGGAGCATGCGGAATTGGGTTATGATGTCTGCGCAGTTGCCAGATATCCCAGCTTTGCGCTACACGTAGTATTTTGTTATTTTAAATGGAATGCCCAATTTATTTTTATGGCAGTGAATTGGGCGTGTCAAATTTAGTAAGATCCCAAATTTACAAAATTCTATCTTCACTAGTTGCTGAGCTATGGCAACACTGTAGTTCCATTAAAAAGTACCGGAACGCTTATCTACCTTAAAGTAGCGTTACCTTGTTAACATATCCATAGTTACTAAGTTATTGACAAGCTTCTAGAAAAGTTCTTGTCGTGTCAAAATGGCTAGTTGTTTTTTGTTTTTGCTGTAAAATTTTTTTATAGCATTGCTCTAAAAAGGGAAAAACGGAAGGAAAATACTATAAAATATTATCATTTTTACTGGTTTTCCTATAAAATTGCATTATAAATCAATAAGTAAAATGATATGCGTCCGAAACCTTAATCTCTATAAAAACCTGAACTTTTAGAAGAAAAAGTTTAAAAACTAAACGTTTCCTACAATCCTACAAGACCTTGTAATCTAAGCCAAGAATACATTATTTAAAAATTTAAATTAAGAGTCCAAGAGTGAGACTAAAAATTAGGTTGCAATTAGACATTTAGACCCGGGCTCCTAGGCACGGGGGGGGGGGGGGGGGTGCAGCCCGGCAGCCCCCCCCCCCCTTTAAATACGCCACAAACTATTTTCTAATTCAAAAAAATGGATCTATATTTTTCTGTAAAATTGTTTAATTTGATAAGTAAATGTTGATCCGCATAATAATATAAAAATAATCATTGCTGTAGTAAAAAGGCATAATTAGAAAAGAAACGTAAACTTTACCGGTAAATCATAGAACTAATTGCGATATTTCGACGGAAAAAGGTAACATTTTATTAGGAATAGTAAAAAATTTAGAACAGTAAGATAGTATTTTTCCTAGCTTGCTTTAGGGCGGCTGACGCACTAACTATTCAATCCGTCCCTGACTTGGAAGCTATAAAAACGAGGAGGCAGCGCATCGGTCGCGGAATTTTATTCAAATAAAACAAGTCAAGGAATCATCATTTATTTATGCAAAAGCTGGCGAGGAATAATTGCGATAGATTATTTCAGTCTTAAATTTTCAGGGTTTTCTGTTTTCCTTGACTTTTCCGATCTAATTTCCAATGAGTACTTGCAGTTAGAAGTGGTGCAATATGTATTACTATATAAATATTAGTCAAATGCAATGACGATATTTTATTTAAGGTAGTACCGTAAAACGGGGGAAGCTGACCGGTGGGGTCAACTTGACCAAAATTATAAAAAAAAATATTTTCGGTTATAAGTTCGTCCCTAATTTTTTAAAAGATTTTTTCTTCATTTTTTTCCTATCAATAACCTAATAAACTTTTAAAATACTGTGAGATATCTTTTTTCGGATATAAATAACTTGAAAAACTATATACTCCTTATTCCACTGTATTAAGCCATAAAAACAAGGTGGTCAAACTTTGATCTGTCAAGTGATAGCTATCTCGTTCCCGTATATTATTTCTATTCTATTATAAAAGTTAGCCTCTCTCAATATGTATATGTAAAGAAAGTTTAAAAAAATAAAGTTTTTTTTGAGTAAAAACAAAACGTAAGTAGGTACTAGGTACGCATAATTTTTTTAAATTTGGGGTGTAGTTGACCGCGTAGGTGAAATTAACCGACAAGTTAAAACGACGAGTTAAAACTCGAAATGCAACAAGCTCGTCGAGTTTACCATCTATTTAGTCCAGCGTTGCCAACCCTACGGATTTATCCGTAGATCTACGGAATTCGTACTCTATTCTCGGATATACGGATATAGAACCCAAATCTACGGAATTTTACAAATACACAAAAAGATGCTGAAATAAGCACAAACATGCTCAGTAAAAATTTAAAAAAAAACATATTTTTATTAAGAAAAGATATGTGCTTGAGGGAGGCGACCTTTTTTTTTTAGAAATAACTTTTCATGGAAGGAGGAAAAATATAAAAGCCACGCCATAGCGTAAACTAATTCCAGGTCAGGTCAAGAGGAATGGAGAGAGCGCGCGACCTTTTTTTTTAGAAATCACTTTTGATTGGAGCAACTTGTAGTAGTTTTCTGTGTATTTTACTAATCATATTCTAGCTAAAAAGAATCTACGGATTTCTACGGATTTTTCGAACCCTTCCTACGGATTTATGTGTCCAAAAAGTTGGCAACACTGATTCAGTCTATTAGTGATAGTCCGAATTGATAGTAGGTAATGTTTTTGAACCCATTAGGTTATATTATTTTGTATGGCGTTAGATTATAGTAACAGTGCTTAGTAAAATATTCCGAGAGTGTACCAACGAAAAGATTGCTCCAAGCGGCTTAAACAGTACACTCAGGAGACCTTCGAGTTATGTTTATCTGAGGTAGTAGAAGAAACATTAAGTGCTAATATAGCTGCCAAAAAATATAAAAGCATATTTCTGTGGCCCGAAAAAGAAGACGTTGACGAAGTATCTATATCGGACATTAAAAGGGTTTTAAATTCACCTCATATAGGCAGTAGGGGGCGAACTTTCTTTTGAAAATGACTTGTCTCCATTCAATATAATATACACATGCATTTTTATTCGAATTTACAGTCTTCAATGAAGTTTTCGCTTTATTATTTTCAGGTGTTCAATAGTTATGTTAATTTGTTTTATTTTTTACTTGTTTGTACCTAGTTTGTGTTAGTTGAAAAAAAAAATAAATGCAAATATTTAACAGTACCTTTTCAGTCAACTTCCGCCCGTTTTACGGTATTTAGGAATATCAAAAAAATATTCAAAATATCAATTTTAATTAAATTTTGGCCAGGGACGCTTCTCTAAATAAAATAAACTAACATTTGGTTGTGACTTACCAGCGCTTTTTTGGCATTAATTTGAACTTAACAGCATTATAGGACACTAAAGCAAACCAACAAAAACAAAACTTACTCACGTATAGGATAGAACAAAACATAAACAGGGAATTCAGGTTGGTTACTACTAAATAACTAAAAACTCTCCAGAATTGCGCATTAAAATAGTGTCGTCGGAGCAGGGGCGGCTCGTCAACAAGTGCGCTCGTGCGCGCGCACTGCCTAAGAAAGTCAAGCACCAGCAAAAATAAAATTTATACTTATTTAAAAAAATATTTAGGTAACTGAAATAAAGAACTTGTATAATATAACAATGGCGAAGGCGTAAGACCTTAAGCGCGACGCGCGACCGAGCGCGTGGGCAGACTCACCGGCTGTGTGCTTTGTTGGTGTGTATTCGTTCGGCGCTCTTATGGATGGATTTTCGTGCGATTTTCGTTATACGGATTGATCGGGAATATTCGGTTAATCGCCCGATGAGAGGGCGTCGCCGGGCGCTTTCTGAATACACACTTCAATCATTTAATATGATTGTTTTATGAGTTTTAAGAGTTTTTGACGCGATTAGATAAGTTTGGAGTTTATTGACGCTGTTATGGATGTTTTTGTGTTGTTTTTAAATTAATAATGGCTAGTAGTTTGGATTGTGTCACACGAAGTGATATAGTTATGGACCAAAATTCTGTAGAGGACATTATAAATAAATTTTCGACATTCGATTTCCAAAGGAAAATTGACATAAAAAGGTTAAGAAGGCCTACGCCGGATTTAAAATTAAATCAAATTTGTAAAAAGAAAAAAGAAAGTCGATCTTTTATTAGACATTTTAATATTGACATTTACAAAAAAACATATAGGTATCTACTACTATCTAGGTACCCATTATAAAACTATTCAAATTTTAAAAAAATAAAAAATAAATTTGGTGCTAAAACAAAGAAAATTTAAATCCCATTTAAAAACTGCGTTTTTTTAAATTTTTTTGAATAAAAAGCACAAAGAAAATCGATACAAAGGTGAAAAGGGGCGTGGCACCTCGAAAAATTTTCGCCTGCTGCGCACACCCTACGATAAATATCACGAGCTGCCACTGCGTCGGAGATATATTTCTTGGAAGCAATAAAACTTACACCAGCTGACACCGGCGGTACCAGGGTGGGCACCGGCCCTAGAAACATGAGCGCCCACCCTGGTGCCCACCCAAAATGGATGGATTCGTTTTGTAACGGAATGTATGGCCAGCTGTAGTGGCCTATAGAAATAATCCCCAAGGAATTAAACTACAATTGGCGTCGCGTCACTTTCACGCTAGGTTATTTTCGAGGAACAGTAATTATTATAACGTAGCCATTTTTAAATTACTAATTAGGCATAATTTATTATAAAATTAATGATTGGTCTTAACGCTAATAAATATTTACCAACAAAGAATTATGCGATGATGCGACACGACTTCGCGTTAGAAGTGTTGGAAAAATTATTTGTGAAAAATGGCAAAACAAGTCAATTTAAATATTCTCTGGATCTAATCTATGGTTTTTAATATTAATTACAGTTTTACAAGTGATATTCTTTCATTTAAAAAAATTAAGAATATGGGTTGTTTCACCCAACCAATATTTCGTTTTGTGAGTATGAAGCCCACAAAACATCTCAATCGACGTGTTTCCACATGTATTTGATCCGAAACTTCTAATTTATTCCAGTTAAGTCTTTACCTTGTATATTATTTCTTTGTCTTAGAACAAACAAGTCTTAACTCTTGAGCTATTTGCGCCACATCTGAAGTACTTTTTACTCCCCGGAAACTTTGTTTTTATTTTTGCTACGTGTCCGGAAACCCAAAATCTAAACAGATAATATACTTTACTCCATTGTTAAAACTCGCATAAACCTTTTACCACTCGAAACTTTCATACCTCGTTGGATTTTTCATCTTACCTCTTCATGTTCCTTAGTAAATTTCTCCCGTTTTCGGAGCGCTTCTTGCACCTTCAACTGTAACAAAAAAAAAGGTTAGGAAAATGCCCAGAAAGGCTTTTATTAGGAAAAATTAGTGGTGGGTTTAGACTGGACTGAGTAACTTTAGATAAATTTAATTACGGCGCTGCTGCAGTGGGCTTGTTTGAATTAGTCGGTATTCAAGGTAAATGTAAACGGTTCTAGTGAACACTTTTATACTGGGCGAAATTTCAACTCCTAAAGAATGACTGACGTCCCTAAGAATAATGTGAAAAATACGAGGAAATACTATAATATCGTGAAGAACTTTTCTTGCGCTCGTCGCGAACTTGGGTAACTAGGTAGATATACAGGGTGCAACAAATTCGTGTGCGTACAAGGGTATCTGGAAAACGGTAAGAGATACGAAGATGGTTAAATTGAGGCAAAGTTGCGTATTTTGGAGCTTAATAATTTGGTATAAGAAAATTGTAATTATTCCGAATGCTTTCGGAGATATCCGAAAAAACCAAAATGTCCATTTTTGGTTTTTAATTTTTTGCGTTTTCATTTCTGACTTGGGAAAAAACAAAAAACACTCTTTTATAGCCGTCTTTTATGTTTTATAAGATGGGATATTCGTTTTCAAATTTGACGTTTCGTTCTTTAGATACCAACCTTAAATCAATTTATTTTAAATACGGACCTGGAATTTTAAAAACATTTTTAGGGACTTTTACGCTTTGGAAATTTATAACAATTTAAATATTTTTAAAATTTTAACGTGTTGTCTTCAAATATCACATAATTAGTATTTCAAATTATTCTTTCTTTACTATTACGGTCCTGGCAATTATTTTTAGGATAACTGAAATATTAAAATTACATTGCAGGAAGTTATGGCGTTTAGGCAGTTTTATTTCCATAAGAGTTACCGTAACGATACTCTAGGAAGTAAGTAAGTTTCTAAAGCATGAGAAGTAATTCTATTTTTTATTAGTATATTATTTATTTTATTAATGCAACATTTTTTTTTGTCTTAGACCTCGACCGAAATACTGTAATACAGAAAAAAATTAATGCTTCCGAGTAAAGAAAAGGTAACTGGAGTGTTATGCTAGTTATTTTATTGTAATGTGCTTAAGTTTGTTTCAAAAACAATTTCACATTTTTTTACTATTTGTACGGTCTGATAATACCAGTTTCTGGCGAAACATGTAACAAAATTAAACAGACAGAAAAATATTTGAGGCCGAGACTTTTGGTTTTTTCTCTACAAAAAATCAAATATCAGGCCTATTTGAGTAAAAATGAAAGGATTTTTCAAATAAGAAATAATTTTTTTTGGTTTGGCTCTAAATGTTCAGAACCGTAATGACATAAAAAGATAACTTGAAAAAATGTTTTATTAGATGACAAAACGTTAAATTTCAAAAACTGTAAATTGTATTAAATTTGTAAAGATAAGAAGTCCCTAAAACTGTATTTAAAATTCCAGGTCCGTATTTAAAAAAAAAATACTTGAAGTTGGTATCTAAAGAACGAAACGTTGAATTTGAAAACTAATAACGTTATCTTGTGGAACATAAAGAACGGCTATGAGAAAGTGTTAATTGGTTTTTTTCCAAGTCAACAATGAAGGCGCAAAAAATTAAAAACCAAAAATAGAAATTTTGTTTTTTTTCGGATATCTCCGAAAGCATTCGGAATATTTACAATTTTCTTTTACCAATTATTAAGCCCCAAAATACGCAACTTTGCCTCAATTTAACCATCTTCGTATCTCTTACCGTTTTCGAGATCCCCTTGTAAGCACACCAATTTGTAGCACCCTGTATACTTTAATTTTCCTCTCGTTTCGAATAAGACTAATTTTCAGTAGAGAGTTTATTTAAAATTATATTTTACAATATTTTGACTAATAAAGAAGTTTTTACTAGATATACTTTAATATATCTCTTTGTCTGTCTGTTAATAATTCCACAGGCATACATTCATGGGCGTAATAAATTTATTAAAAATTTCATATAAAATTGCCTTTAAATAACGTAAACTACGCTTTGCCGTATAATCCGGCGCGCGTTCAATTTAAAAATTCCTCAAAAGGTGAAGTCACGATCCACTGCGCACCCTGTTGGTATCATATCTTGTATTATGGATATCGATCACATATATACATACACTATATTGCCAATACAAGCAGCCGCACGAAGCAAGAATACACCCATCGTGCGATTTAAAATAACCTGAGTTGGGGGCCGTGGCGCTTGCGCAGTAGGGAAAAAATTAGGCAACCCACACGATTTCTAACAGAACATAAACAACCCAAGGTCTCTTGAACAGAAGCGGCTCGCCGTTATATTCTTATTAGTCGCCATCTTTTGTTTCGTTCATTCGTGTGTTGTTATAATTTCCAAGTTTTGGGTGTTAAAACTTTACGTTAGACATTTTTTTTTGTTAGTTTGTAAGTTATAGTGGTTTCCATCTTTTTTACGTTGTATTCATTCGGTTGTTCCGTGTGTGATTGTGAATATTATTTTTAAGTTTTGGGTGCGAATTTAGATATAAAACTTTACCAGACATTTTGTTATTGTTAGCGACTTGTGTCTCAAGATGGGTAGACAAAAGTCCATGATCTTTTCTTGCACGAGTCGCGGTTCAATACCAGGTATTTCAGGTATGTAAAATATTGGTTACTTAGTTTTACTTGACCATAAACTGTACACTGTACACACCCGATCTAAACGGGTGAATTTAAATAAAAGCTTGTGAAAATATTTTGAAAGTCGGCCCTGTCAAATGTTTACATCAAGAAGCAAATTTCCGATCTGCGCAAACTCAACGGCCCCTGATCATCTGCTTACAGTGGTGGCATCATTGAATTATGGTATTAGCAATATAGTGTATGTATATGAGTTTGTTCCCACAGCAGTCACAGACAGTCCGTGACAATCAGGATTCTGCGCAATAGACTCGAACGCGGATATCTGGGTGTTTGGATTGGTTAGAGAACTGTCAAACTGTCAGTAACTTGTTTGTAATTGCTTGTGGGAACAGACCTTATATGTGATATCGATTAGTTCGAAGTAGCGCAGTAATGATGATCCCTTAAATCTCCCTCTTATTCCACGTTACTGCCTCATTGGCCAAACAGATCGGTTTTCTTAGGTCTACTTCAAAATAATGCGGCGACGATCAGATAATAGATATCGGTCTATCAGTCATGTGACACATTTGCACAGTTTCGGTGTTTTCAGGCGGCCACTTAAAATTTCCGAGACGGTCGTTTGGAAGCACAAAGGCTCGTAAAACTTTATCTACTTCTTATGAACTAAATAGGTCTTTGTATTTTAAAAGACGAAGAAAAATGAAGTTGTGTCTTTGATTTTTCACTTTGAGAATATTTCGTTTGGATTGTATGTAAATGTATGCAAGAGCACATATAGAGAGCGGGTAACACTCTTATTGAATTTATTTAAGAAAGCATTGTCTTATCCTTGGCTTTAGAAAAAGTAACATTCACAATAGATCTCTCAGAAATATTTTTTTAAATTTCATCAGGTAGTTGACCAAATTACAATAAAATTAAATATTTAATACTGCTTACTTTACCATGCCATTTTAAAGGCATCTTACAGTTAATTACATTAAATAGACTCTTAATAGTTATTTACGATATAAGTGTTGTAAAGATTCATATTACAACACGAGATGTTAAAGTTGTCAAACGAGGCGTCAGCCGAGTTTATTAAAACATCGAGTGTAGTAATATGAATTTACTTACAACAAGAATATTGTACAAAATTTTATCTACTTTCATCTATGAATAAAAATATTTGGCAAAAAGCATTTAAAAAAATAAAAATGCACCTGCTATTAAGTTTACTAATCAAGTTTTTTATGTTACCTTTCGCATAGTTACTGTTTCGCATGGTTTTTGTCGAAACTTTGTCAAACAAATTCAAAAATATAAAAAGCGTTTTTCAAAATGAGCGATTCTGATGAAAGTTTACCCTCTGATATAGAAGCAGCGGCAAACGAAGCGATCTCAAGTTTAGTTCTGACAAAATCCAAGGCGCGGTATGAGTTGGAGTATAGCAGCACTAGTGCTGTAATAGATGCCCTTACAAGACGATTTACAGAACTGTAAAATTCATATTACTAAATGAAAGTAGATAAAGTAATCACCAGACGCACCGAGAAAATAGCTCCAAGTAAACTTTGGTAGCTGGAAAAGTCTTCTTATTCAGTGGCGGCTCGCGGTCTTAAAAAATGGCGAAGAGCTAGGTATAGTGCGGGCAGTGACGTAGCCAGAAAATATGCTCGGGGGAGCTTAGTGGGCGTAAGTAGAATATTTTTTTTTCTGGAGTGAGGGATAGTCGGGACTACATATATTTCATGATATTGTTCCCAATGAAGTAGGCGGAAAAGCGCCGCAGGCGAAAAATGTTCGGGGCCACGCCCAAAGTTCGTAAAAAATTCACCTAACTAATATCAAATTTCGAAAATTAAATTATTACCTCTCCTCTGCATGGTTAGGTTAAATTTGTTTTTGTAAATGTTTTTTCTTACTTTTTCTTCTGATATTCCTAGCTGACTCTTTATTAAAAAAAAACATTTTTTATATTTGTGAAAAATATGAATATTATTGTCAATCCAAAATTTTAACATAAGACGTATGTATGACTCTAACCAGCGTTTTTCGGGCTCGGTTTTTCATAATTAAAAATAAAGTAAATATCGTTCACCACGCCCAAAATTGATGATTTTTTCAGAAATCATGTCTTTTAGGAGCGTAGATCTAAGAGCAGTTTTTGGTGCAAATGCTTAGGTTTTGAAATACTCCTTCTTAAGTGCCGTTTTGTATATATTCATAATAAAGCATTTTTTGAATGACAGAATAGTTTTGGACTTGCATTGTCTTTAATTTGTTTTACATCACACACAGTGATGTAAAACAAATTAAAGACAATGCAAGTCCAAAACTATTCTGTCATTCAAGAAACATCATTGTCTCCAACCTTCAAACAGATACTAAAAGCATTTTTTGTTTCTTTCCGCACTATTTTTTTTTCATAAATTATCACACTTCTTCCATAAAAAATGTTTAAATTAAAATGTTTACTTTAAATTTTCTCTTTAAAAATAAATACCTAATGGTTTTTTGTGTTTGTGGTAAAAATATTTTAGGGCCCTTAAATACGCCACCGAGTGCGGGTACTTAAACAAACATTGACTAATTTATATTTTTATTACGTACAAACAAACAATAAAAATTAAACTAAGTAGGTACTTACACTATTGAATTAACTGAAAAATAAAAACAAAACTTTTTAATTACACAGTAAATCAAACGATATCTATAACCGTAAGTTTCGCGGAGCCTCAAAATAAATACCTTAAGGTTAGGCGAACCAATGCTAAAACAATTGTGCATACGACTGATCTATTTTGAAATTGCCCTTCATCATAATGCAAATTGTTACATGCTGTTTGCGTGACTGACGTCACGTAACCATAGCAACAGTGAATTCAAAGCCATGTTGGGCGTTGGGTCTTCACTTGCTTTGAGCTAACGGACACGGTCGGCTGGGGCGCGCCAAAATGCACGAGTGTTTATAATTATTGTCGGTCGAAGTTAATTGTGGCCCTATTATGCATAGACTACATTCGGATTAAATTAATATTACTAAATAGAAACATAATTATTTTTTAAGGGCTAAAATGGTTTTATTTTATTTTAGTGAAGAGTCCCTTCACCTACTTCACCTGACGAGCCGTCACTGATCTTACCCAAGATAATATTTCATTTATTATAGAAATTTGGTTTATATGAAGCAAGTGAAATAAATAAGCTCCATTCGGCTTATTTGGATCTATTAAATTAGTGAATAAGGTTTATTTGTTTTTAGTAAACATATGATTTTTAGGTATGCTGTACACCTAATTTAAACTTGTGTTTATTTATTTTGAATAAACCAAAATATGTGAAAAAGTTTACTTTAAATAAGTAAACCACTTCTTGACTTCGGCAGGATGAAACTCGCGTCGTCGCAATTTGTCATTTTTATTGTTGTCTTGGTCAACCTTGCGGTCGTTTAAAATGTTTATAATGTGTATACTTGTTTCTTGGTATTTTTGGATAGCAATTGTGTAGGTACCTCTATATTATGGAGTGTTACAATAGTACAATATAAAGAGTATCTGTTAAAAAATTTAATTAAGAAGATCATATCATGCTATTAAGGGTAAGAAAAATCAAATACTTGTAGGCGCAGGTGATTCATTGGTGATTTAAAAATGTATATCTCAGTAAATGTCGCTTATATTTTATTAGGCACCCCATCCCAATTTGAAATCTTTGCTCTTTTCTAAGAGATCATTATCAAAACCGCATCTTTAAAGCTTAACGCGCACTTCTGCGCTGCACACAATTACAAAAATTTAATAACTTTACACAAGTATATACAGACGCCTCCAAGATGCACACTGGTTGTGGAGCTGCCTATTATATCCCAAAATTAAAAATTGAATCAAAAATCAAGCTAAACACTAACTTTTCAATCTTTACATTTGAGAGTATAGCTATATTAGAAGCCTTAAAATGGCTTTATACGCAGAATATTGGAAACATCGTTAGTAGAGGGAGATGATTCGTTCACCATCAATTTCCGGAGGTCCCTTCTGCGCAGGCGCGTGGCGGTTTATAGCTGTTTTAGCGTTTTTAAGCTGTTTTTAGCGGTTTTTAGCTGTTTTTAAAAAACCACTAGCGGGTTTTAGCGGGTTTTAAAAAACAGCTAAAAAACCGCTAAAACAGCTAAAACCGCCACGCGCCTGCGCACTGCCGGGGCATGCGCGGAAGGGACCTCCGGAAATTGATGGTGAACGAATCATCTCCCCCTACTATTGTTGTACTATCGGACTCCTTTTCAGTATTTAAGAGCGTTGGAAAAACTTAATGTTTGGAAATATACAACGTCCCCGAGTCTACTTGAAATTAAAAACATTACACGGAAAATGCAATTGCGACAACAAACAATCATTTTATATGTGGATAAAGGCTCACACAGGACTGATACACTTTTAAAGAAAATGTGGTCTAAGTCGGCGACTTCATTGCAGTGGTCACATATATTGGTCGGTAATACCTTCATTTTTTGAAGATGGTAGGCGCCAGGGAGGGGGGGGCAGGGTAGGCACCGGCCCACCCTAGAAACATGAGTGCCCACCCTGGTGCCTCCCCAAAATTGATGGGTTGGTTTTGTAAGGGAATTTTCTCGGGGGAAGAGGGACTTCGCTATGAAAGTTTTGATGAGTGGTTATATGGTATTTTCAAGAAAACGACCTTTTTTTTTTGTTGTAGACGTCACTTAGGACAAGAGAGTAGTTTTGTCTATCGCGTTCTAGAGCGGCGGGAGGCCGTCGACCTTTTGTTTTTTAGAAGTCACCTTTGATTTGGGCAGTGCCCACTCAAAAATCATCGGACCCATTTGTGCCCTCCCAAAAATCCTGGCGCCGCCGCTGATGGTAGGGAAACTTGCATGACCAAATCTTATTCTGGTTATAAGTTTTCTGGAAATGTGAAAGCTATCATGCCATAGTAATTATATGAAATAATCCTGTGTGAGCAAAACACGCAGTTAAGGCATAAAAATGGCAAAACAGGAAATTATGTCATACCATAAAGACCATTATGGTATATGGTAGCAACCGTTAAATTATGGTAAGATTACCATAATTATGGCAAGGTTGGCAACGCTGTGTCGATGGTATAATTTGAATGTCAAAATTTTTGTTTGTGGGTGCATTTTTCTCTTCTTTAGATAATGCGGATGCAAAAATCTTAGCATCATTGTATTGCTTAAAAGAGGTAGATATTAACTGGGAGTCTACTGGCGGCATAAATTTAAAAACTTCTTTAAATGGACAATTTTATCGAAAGGTAACAATGATTCTTTGGGAGAACTGCACACCTTTACAGATGGAAGAGTTACTAAGGTAGAAGTTCCAGAATGTCCGCTCTTTTCTCGTAGTGTAGCTTTAAACATGATGTCGCCGTTAACTCTGTTAGTATTATAACGTTCCAACAACAAGAAACCTTCCTTCCTATTGGCTGAAGCTGATAGAATATTATAATATTATGGGATTTTTAAATTATTTACATGAAACAATATAGTATTGAGTTTAGACGGAAAGGCTGGCACATATAACAGCAAAAGTCTATTCGTATAGAACAATTTCCTGTCAAAAGTTCTGATAGAACATTATAACACTCGACCAGCTAAAACTTCTCTCCGATCAAAAGTGTATCCTCTATCCCAACAATATTCTTGGGATTTGTGTTTACCCTTTTTAACCTATAGTATGAATCGGAAATAATAGTCAGTGACTCATCGCTTTCATATCGAGAGCAACGGCTTATATGAAGTCAGAGGAAAACAAATTCACGAAAATAAATATTCTGCTCTATTAAAATTTCAAAAAAACACTGGAATTGTTTCCCCTAACTTCGTACAACCCACTACACTCGATATGAAAGCCATGAATCACTGACTATTATTTTCGACTCATACTATAGTAAATATCTTAAGGGCGGAGATTCTCGCATATTTTAACCACCCCCCCCCCCTGCTTTTGGTACGACCTGTCTGTTTGCATGGCAATTGAAAATGATGTAATTTAACATACTTTAAAAAAACATATAAGTAGACATTTTCCTGCTTTTTCAAAACAATCTGTATAAAATCACAAAGTCATAATTCCCATGGCACGCAACATCCTGCTACCGATCGGGCCTAAAACAAGACAAAACTTTTTCCTGTGGTCCAATAAACTTTCCTGCGAAGCATCAGGCTGGTCGTAAAGCAGCCGTAATAAAACGTGAAAGAAATCCCTGCGTCTCTAAAGGACGAAAGTTCAGGGTAGGCCTTGAGAGGAGAATTGGAGCAGCAGAAGTTGCTCTTAATATTAATGAGCTTTTTTTACTGTCAATTTTGTGTAAATTTGGACACAATGGAAACGAAATATAGGGTCAAAAAACTACGGCTTGGAAGTTAAGTTGTTTTGAAAAATTATCTAGCAAGAAAATTACCCCGTGATACGGCATAAATAAAGTAGCACCAATATGACCAACTCATAGAAACTTAGATACATAGATAGCTATATACAGGGTGTTCCTAAATGACGTGTTAATATTAGGGTGTTATTTCTCAAGTCATTTTATGAAGAAAAGTTCATATAAACATATGTCTTAAACGGCTTAAATTTTTTGTTACAGGGTGTTGAATTTTTTTTTAATGAGCTTTTTGTAATTTCTCCGAAAGTACCTTAGATAATATTTTCAATTTTGGCATGTGCTAATAAGACATAAAATCACATGTTTTAGTTTTAAAAGTAATTTTTTTTGTCCCACCAGTGGCGTCCCTGCAAACATGTCCTCTGATATTTTTTAGAAAAAAAGTGGTACGCCACTGACATTTCTCCATGTGGATATTATTTCTGATTAGCCTGGTCACTTCTGCAAAAAAATGGTCTCTTACGTACACCGTTCTTAATTAAAATAATTAAAGTAAATCAGCTCTACTATTTATTATTATTAACATTGATAATGCAAAATTTTGTTGTATACAAATAATTTTTGGAAATGATCGTATCGAATTTCACAGTTTTACAGGGGACAATTATTCGCTTTTTTAAGATTTTTTAAAGTTAGTGTTAATAAAAAAAACAATACAATGAGATGGTTATAAACATCAACAACTTACTTTATGTCAATAATAATTTTATGAAAATTATGTTTTTAGGAACGTCACCATTCCAGGATGACTAGATTTATGTGATCAAAAATTATTCGTCAATACTGCAAAATGAAGCTAATTTAATTTAATGGAAATGGAAGATGCTGGCCCACCCGGCATCGCCGAGTGAGATACCATTGCATCAGTTTACGCGGCGTGAAGTTGCTCTTTGAGTTAACGTTTCGTCGCTGTGCTGATGTTTCCGGTTTCCAGGGTGGGGCCGTATGAAAGAAGCATGATGGAAGCTCCAGGATCAAAATATTCCGGAGGTAAACTCGCCCCCCGATCGGATCTCCGGGTGGGGGCTGGTCCTGTGGCTTCATCAAGCGATGGTGTGGCGCCTGCAGTTGCTAACAGACCCAAAAGTAACAACTTCAAAATTGATTTCTGCAATATTAGAGGGCTGAACACTAACATCAATTCAGTCCACCAGCACTTACAATCTTCCAAGCCTCATGTGCTTGCACTGACCGAGACAAAAGTCAGAGCGTCAACGAACACCGTCAGCTATTTATATCCTGGATATGATTTTCACTTCCGTTTTAGGCGCAACTTTGGGGTCTGTCTGTTCATTCGAGATGATCTTTGCTGCCAACGGGAGGAGATACTGGAACCGAAAGACTTTGATGTAATGTGGTTTAAAATATCTTCACAAAAAATCACTAATTTTATATGCTGCCTTTACCGTCCTCCAAGCGACATGCATTACAGGGCCCTCTTCTCATCACTAGCCAACACAATCGACTTCTTGCAAACCAATCATCCGAATGCCGAAGTTGCTATCTTTGGCGACTTTAACGTCCACAATATCAACTGGCTTAAATACTCAAACACCAACGATGAGCAAGGCCGCGAGGCCGAATCTTTTGCGATCAGTTCTGGTCTAACTCAACTCGTAGAAGAACCAACGCGGGTTCCAGACCGAGCTGGGGATTTTGCTAGTCTTTTAGATCTCTTTTTAACTTCAAATCCAGACCTATATACGGTCACCGTACAACCACCATTGGGCTCTTCCGATCACAAACTTATTTCAACCCTAAGCGAGCTGCCAATTAGTTCTGAACAACATCCTAAACCCCGTAAGATTTGGCACTATACATCAGCTAAGTGGGAAGACCTAAAGGACCATTTTCGCAACTTTCCGTGGCTAAGCGTATGCTTTTCTTCGGATGATCCATCTGTCTGTGCAAAGGAGGTCTCCGACGTCATTCTAACTGGCATGGAGGCCTTTATTCCTTTCTCCAAAAAGGCGACCTTCCAACGGCAAGCCCTGGTTTAGCAAGAATTGCGAGCGTGCTGTCAGATCTAAAAACCTGGCTTACCGACAGTGGCGTAAAAACCCTATTCCTGAAAATCGCGCCATCTTTGTTACCACCCGAAACCAATGTAAGCAAATGATAGACCAAAGCAAAGAAGCTCATAACGAGAGAATAAAAAATAAACTTCTTGCCAGTCCTAACGGATCAAGGTCCTTTTGGTCAGTCGCTAAGGCCGTCAGCCAAAACTTTACAAAGTCAACTATTCCACCTCTAACACGTTCCGACGGCACAATAGCAACCACAGCCAGGGATAAAGCAAACCTACTTGCTGAACTGTTTTCCTCGCATTCCACTGTAGACTTTCAGGGAAAATCACCACCCAACATTCCCTCAGTTCAATCGCAAATGTCTGAAATCGTGTTCCGTCAGCGTCTTGTTAAACGGATTCTTAAAGGACTCGACGTCAATAAAGCTTCTGGTCCAGACGAAATTCCTATCATTGTTCTCAAGACATGCGCCGATGAACTTACACCAGTATTTTGTAGACTTTTCAACTTATCCTACAAAAAAGGAATATTTCCACCCTGCTGGAAGTCGGCGCGTGTCCAGCCTATTCCAAAGAAAGGTAAATAGACGCTTTACATTATTTGAAACTTATAAGGGCCAATATACTTTTAAAAATTATCCTATTATTGTACAGCCTTATTTTCTTCAGAAATTTATCGTACAGGGTGAATCCTAAGTTGATAATTCTTTTTTAGCTGTGTATAGAAGGCATTAAAATAAACAACATTTTCAAATACCTTTTTTCAAAAAACTCAAAAATAAAGTACTTACATTCATTTATTTCACTACGAAGACCCTGCCAAGCAACTACCGACCCGTCGCATTGCTTTCAGTAATTTCAAAAGTAATGGAGAAAGCTATTAACCAACAACTCCTAAAGTATCTGGAAGGGCTTAACATTATCAGCGACCATCAATACGGTTTTCGTAAGTCCAGATCAACAGGTGACCTTCTGGCATATGTCACCCATCTTTGGAGCAACACCATCGAACATCATGGAGAATCCCGGGCTGTTGCACTGGACATCTCTAGGGCTTTTGATCGTGTTTGGCACGATGGGCTTCTAAGTAAATTGCGATCCTACGGTATGCCTAATGGATTTTGTTTATGGTTAACCAGCTTCCTTAAGAACCGTTCTCTGCAAGTGGCGATTGACGGGTTTCTCTCAGACACCTTCACCATCAATGCCGGTGTTCCTCAAGGGTCCATATTGTCGCCTACCCTCTTTTTACTGTATATTAACGACCTTTTAGTAAAAACCCAAAATCCAATTTATAGCTTTGCTGATGACAGCACACTTGTCTCATCTTTTACCTTGACTCCCCAAACATCCGCTGCCGACGCACATCTTCGCAGGCAGCATGAAGTTTTGCGCCTCAACAATGACCTGGAAGAAATTTTGGCTTGGGGTGACAGTAACCAAGTCGAATTTAATGCTAAGAAAACCCAGGCAGCAGTCTTCTCCAAAAAGGTTAACATTGCAGAACCGGATATAGTCATGGCAGGACACGCAATTCCCCTGGCACCGTCTATTAATTTGCTAGGGGTCAATCTGGGAGGTAATATGTCTTGGCATGATCACGTTGCCGCAATTGCCAAGACAGCTGCACAGAAACTTGGTGTACTTTTCCGCACCAAAAGGTTGTACACACCTCATCAACTTTTGACACTCTACAAAGCCCAGATTCGACCATCATTAGAATATTGCTCTCATGTCTGGAGCTCTGCACCCAAGCACACCCTTCGGCTACTGGATTCCATTCAAAGGAGAGCCGTTCGTCTGATCGGCGACCCCGAGCTGACCAAGACCCTCGATAGCCTGGAGCATCGAAGACAGGTTGGTGATTTGGCTCTCTTTTACAGATATTTCCATGGCAGGTGTTCGACTGACATTGCCCACTTGATTCCACCTAGAGCAATGCAAAACAGAAATACACGGCGAACCACTGCCGCTCATCCATATGTTGTTCAGCTTAGTACTCCTCGAACTTCATTGTTCAAGAATTCTTTCATCTGGAGAACGTCATCTTTGTGGAATGATCTTCCTGAAGTCGTGTTTCCCAATGAATACCAATCTTCAACGTTTCAAGACCAACGTTAATCGCTTTTTTCGCACTCGCACCGCTCCCAGAGCGCCTTAAAGGATTTTTCCTACAGTGCAGGTGTTTTATCATAAAAAAAAAAAAAAAAAAAAAAAATAAATAAAATTAAGAAAGGTGTGCCTAAGGAGAAAAACGTAAGATACCATTATATGTAGAATTCACCAGGCTAATCAGAAATTATTTCCATATATAAAAATGTCAGTGGCGTATTACTTTTTTCTAAAAAATATCATAGGACATGTTTGCAGGGACGCCATTGGTGGGACAAAAAAATAACTTTTACAACTAAAACATGTGGTTTTATGTTCTTTAGAGCATGCCAAACGTAAAAATACTTTGGGAGATATTATAAAAAACATATTAAAATTCAACACCCTGTAGCAAAAAATTTAAGCCGTTTAGGACATATTATGTTTATATGAACAACGAATTTTACAATGACTTCAAATTCGAATAAATCGTTAGCGTTTTCCTTTAATTTCAATATCAATGTGAATTATGCTTGTAATAGTAATAAATAAATAGAATTTTACTTTAAATATGAACGGTAGTTATTTAATAGTTTATCTACTTTCATTTAGTAATATGAATTTTACAGTTCTGTAAATCGTTTTGTAAGGGCATCTGTTACAACACTAGTGCTGTAATAGATGTCTTTACAGCACTGGTGCTGTAATGGGGAAAACGGTTTTATTAAAATTTTGCTGTTAAATAAAACCACACTTTTTAGAAGAATGATTTATTATTAACAATTATAAAATTAATTACCAATTATTAATTAAACTATAACACTTAAGGTTTATTATAAACATTAATAATACACTTTTTACAGTTAGAAATTTGTATACCAGAAGTGTATGTGATGGAGCCGTTTACGTTCGAATTTCCAATCATTAAATCCATGTCTGACCCCATGATCTTCTTTGCTATTTGTTTCTTATTTTCTAAAAAATTCTCAACGTAGCCTTCTGCCGTAGAAGAGGATTTCTAGCCCCCACGACGCTTTAACATCTGCATATCTGCACCACCATCAACTAGAATAGTGGCTGAGGACCTCCTAAAACAATGTCCACTGTATCCTTCGGGATTATTCAATTCAAGTTTTGTTGCAATCATTTTTGGTATAGTTCCAAAACTATTAATTCCGACAGGCTGGGAGGTGCATTTTCCTTTTCCATAAAATGCAAAAAACTGCCTGTGAGTTGCATTAAGAGGACGAAGTTTAGCATACTTTCGAAAAATACTTAAACAGTCGACACCTGTCACATTTCCTTCTGTTATAACAAATTCTAGCATATTTTTGGTTTTCGAGAATGGAATCACAATTTTTATATACAAATCATTGTGTTCAATATGATCCAACATTAACTTAGCTAGTTCTTCGCGCCGACAAGCCCTAAAAATGCCGATTATCATAACAACCTTCATAAGTAAATATGTTTCATCATCTGCAGACTCTAAGAAACTTACATACGTCTTACTTTGTGAAAACTTTGGACTTTTTGGCCTTGTAACCCTCTGAACTTCTTTTCAAAAATGCGATTAGTTGAGAAAATCTGCTTATATCTTGATTTTTCTTGATTGAAATCATAGTTCTCAACATTGAGTAGTGAGTCCATAGTGTAGATGGTTTCTGGGAGCGTTGCTTTACGGAAAAATAACCCAAAAGGATTTTCTCAGACACCTCCTTTATTTTGTTAGCTTTGCACCAATCTTCAAACTTCTAATACTCCAACTCATACCGCGCCTTGGATTTTGTCGGAACTAAACTTGAGATCGCTTCGTTTGTCGCTGCTTCTATATCAGAGGGTAAACTTCCATCAGAATCGCTCATTTTGAAAGACCCTTTTTATATTTTTGAATTTGTTCGACAAAGTTTCGACAGTAACTATGCGAAAGGTAACATAAAAAACTTGATTAGTAAACTTAATAGCAGGTGCATTTTTACAGGTGCATTTTTATTATTAAAAATGCCTTTTGCCAAATATTTTTATTCGTAGATAAAAGTAGATAAAATTTTGTACAATATTTTTGTTGTAAATTCATATTACTATACTCGACGTTTTATTAAACTCGGCCGACGCCTCGTTTGACAACTTTAACATCACGTTTTGTAATATGAATCTTTACAACAGTTATATCGTAAATAACTATTACTTGTCTAAAATGACATTGAAAATGACAGTCATAACTGTCATCTGTTGGATAAAAAAATGTAATCTCCAAAAAGATACTTCCCTGCAATAAGACGAACACTAAACTCGCGACTGCTGGGACGCTTTATAAAAGTATAATGAAAATAGATGAAATTTTAAAAGTAAACATAATTTACCATTACCGTCATGTAGAATTCGTCAAATATTTAGATGAAACGTAACATTTATATTATATTGGCTTCTGTTAAATAAACGTTACCTTATAAATAGTTTCTTCAAAAGAACTGGGACCTCCGTTCATCTGTAGATGCCGTAACCGGTCATAATCCATGGGGTCAACCATTGATCTAAGCACTGCGTGTTGACCCAGGTCAGTTAGACCAAGGCCTGATTGAAGAACACTATCTGGGGTATCAACCTGAAAAAAAATATTAATTTTATCAGTTATGTGAATAGCCAAGCTGAGCAAGTATCAAGATTCGTAGAAAGCAGAGCTTGCAAAGAGATAACACCGAACTTATATATTGTCATTTTTAACATTGTAGATTCATTCTTTGCTTCTCATTTGTAAACATAAGTTGCTGCTTATAAAAATAATAGTTTTTAAAAACAAAATCGGTTGTTTAAAAGACTTCTTATCATTTAAACAATTTTTAACTAGGTATAGTATATCAACAATTGTGTTTGAGCCAGGAACGGTCAGAAGAAGAAAAATTTTATAAATACACTTTTTCTTTTCAATATTCATCAGTTGTTTACTAATTTGTTAATTATTATATATAACATATACTAAGCCAGAAGTTAACATTCGATGTGTAGAAAACAAATGGATAAAGGGAAAACCTAAGGAAAAAATCGTCAGTTTTAACATGTGCTGTTTTAATGCCACATCCTATCAAAGTAGTGTATTTTTATATAATAAAATACACAGTACAACTGTATAAAAAATACCTTTTTTTCTATAGCTAATGGTAAAATGTTGTTATAGCAACTCTTTTGAGTAGATAAAGTATCACTTTAACCGCAAGGGTAGATAATGTAACACTTTAACAGCAAGGGTAGATAAAATATTTTAACTTTTTTTATTCAATCAAATTTACACATACACATTAATTCGAAGGATTAACAAGTGAAATTTTACAATTCACATTATTAGAAACATCTATTTTTGGAACACCACAACTTGTACTCGTTTGCTTGCGTTGGCACTTGAACCGAGATACTGGATTGATTTTCAGGTCTACCAAGTATACACTTGGATACAGCAATCTTATTGCATACTGACTGTTCAATGTAAGACTTTTTCACTCACGTCATTGATATTATTGATGCTTTTCCACTCTTTAAAGGACTGGTATTCCTTCTCATACACCATCCTAGATTATTTGGGATAATAATAAACTTTCTGCTTGCAACGCTGCATCTTCTACATCTGATGGCAAGTTTTCTTCTTCTTGTGTTAATTCTTTTCCGTACATTTCGTATTCACTTCGTACACAAAACGCAAAAATACTGAACACTCCACAAAAACCAGAATGTAACATTTTTTGACAGAGTAATTCATAACTCTAGTAACGGAGCAACACAGTTGCGATTTACAATTTTCTTTGAAATTCTATTTTTCACCTGAATTTGAAGTCTTGCTATAGGAAAAAATGTTGTATTGCACACGACGATAAAATCGCATTATCTTCTCGTGCGTAATTAGCGTTTTGACTGACGTCTCGACGCTAAAAAACACTATCACAGATAAAGTACTATTTTATCGTCTTATACAATAAATAACAATTAGCAACACAAGTTAAATCTGGCTATTTAAAAAAAATTTAGATCATGTTCTATGGTCTATTTAAAAAACTGCATGTTTGGTACACCCTACATTTCTAACACACTCTGTTTGTTAGAAATTGTTAAAATTATTTTTAGAAGATCTACACAGCAGCTTTTTGTATTTAGTATCAGTGGCGGCTCACGGTCTTAAAAAATGGTGAAGAGCTAGGTATAGTGCGGGTACTTAAACAAACATTGACTAAAAACCCGTGTAACAAAACGTCTCTCTTATCCTCATCTGTCCAAGGACTGAATAGAGTTTCCAACAAATTACAAACTATGTCATTAATTGGGTTCATTTTTAAAACACACAACTAAGTAGGTACGCACACTACTGAATTAACTGAAAAATAAAACAAAACTTTTTATTCAAACAGTAAATCACGTAAAAACGATATTTATAACCGTAAGTTTCGCGGAGCCTTAAAATAAATGCCTTAATGTTAGGCGAACCAATGCTAAAACAATGGTGCATACGACTGATCTATTTTTAAATTGCCCTTCACCATAATGCAAATTGTTACATGCTGTTTGCGTGTCTGACTTCGCGCAACCATAGCAACGGTGAATACCAAAGCCATGTTGGGCGTTGGGTCTTCACTTGCTTTAAGCTAACGGACACGGTCGGCTGGGGCGCGCCAAAATGCACGAGTGTTTATAATTATTGTCCATCGGAGTTAACCGTGGCCCTTTTATGCATAGCTACATTCGGATTAAATTAATATTATTAATTTGAATATAATAATTTGTTAAGGGGTAAAATGGTAGCTGTATTGGTACATTAATATTTAATATTGTCGAAAAACTTTCCTCCTGGTTTTATTTTTTTTGGTGAATTCACCTGACGAGCCGCCACTGAATGACGATGTTGTTACCTGTTTTGGGCCGAAGCGGCAAAATATTTTAAAGCAATAGACCATAGTCGTTTATCTTGCCAACAAAATTTTTAAGAAAAAACCGCTTTCATAAACGTCTTATGTCCCATCCATCGTGGAACACTCTGTATAATGTTAACTTAAAATATTTACGTTCTAACTATTTTCTTTTTTATTATGTTTTTTTTTTATTAAACTTCCTTCTCCTTTTTTTCCAAAGTAAAAGAATATGAGATTCTCGAAACAACGTAGAATACTATAAACATTTACCCAGTGGCGTATTTAAGAAGGGGGGGGCTGCCGAGCTGCAGCCCCCCCCCCTCCCCCTGAGCCTCGGAGCTCGGGTCTAAAATTCTAATTGAAACTTAATTTTTTGTCTTACGCTTGGATTCTTAATTTAAATCTTTTAATGATGTATTCTTAGCTTAGATTACAAAGGTCTTGTAGGAAACGTTTAGTTTTTAAACTTTTCCTTCTAAACGTCCTGTTTTATATAGAGATTAAGGTTTCAGACGCATATCGTTTTAGTTATTGATGTATGATGCAATTTTATAGGAAAACGAATAAAAAGAATAATATTTTATAGTATTTTTCTATTATATACTTGTCTGTTCCGTTTTCCCTTTTGTAAAACTATTTAAAATCAACAAAAATATAACCCAATGCAATAAAATATTTTTACAACAAAAACAGATAAGAGAGAGAGATAATTAGGTATTTACTTTTAAAGAGAAAAATTAAAGTAAAAATTGTAATTGACACATTTTTTTATGAAAGAGATAATTTATAATAAAAAAATAGTGCGGAAAGAACCAAGAATGCTTTATTATGAATATACAAAACCGCACGTAAGAAGGACTATTTTAAAATCTAAGCATTTGTACCAAAAACTGCTGTTAGATCTACGCTCCTAAAATACATGATTTCTGTAAAAATCATAAATTTTCGTGTGGTGAACGATATTTTCTTTATTTTTAATCATCAAAACCGAGCCCAAAAAACGCTGGTTAGGGTCATACATTCGTCTTATGTTAAAATTTTGGATTGACACCAATATTAATATTTTTCCCAAATATAAAAAATGTATTTTTTTTTTAATAAAGAGCCAGCTAGAAACATCAAAGAAAAAGGGAAGAAAACATTTACAGATACAAATTTAATCCAACCATGCAGAGAATGAGAGGTCATAATAATTTTTGAAATTTGTTAGTAGTGAATTTTAAACGAAATTTGGGCGTGGCCCCGAAAATTTTTCGCGGCGCTTTTCCGTTTTCTTCACTAGGTACAATATCATAAAATATATGTAGTCCCGACTGTTCCTCTCTCTAGAAGAAAAAAAAAACAATGTCCTACTTATGCCCACTGAACCACCCCCCCGAGCATATTCTCTGGCTACGCCACTGCATTTACCAGTATTTACATTTCTTCTTAACAACGAGATGAATATCGTAATTAAGAAACTTTTCTCTATTTGCGTTTAAAATTAAAAGTTTTTCAACCTTGTGCAACAGCTTTGAAACTTTCGAACAATTCTAATTAAGACTACAAAGACATTTTCATTAAACCTTCGTTAATCCTCAAAAAGCTTATTAAAATCTAAAGTTTGCATATCAGTGCACCGGCCATCGGCTTTTAAATATTAAAATCAAAAAGGCTCCTGAAATAAGCATAAAGATTAAATTAAATTCGGAAACCGATAAAAACCTTGTTTTAAGTTCATTTTTGATCTTATTTAAAAAGTAAATGCTTATGTGAAAAAATATAGTAATATTTGATATAAATACTTTAAAAGCCCATTAGTGACTAAACGAAAGCATACTTTTATAGCCCTAATTGGTTTCTAATTGACCAGGAGTACACAATTGTTTTGGCGTTTTGTTGCAATTTGACAGTTAAAGGAAATGGAAGGTAATAAGACAAATTAGGTTTGAACGCATCTTTGACAATGCCATATATGCCACTCGATGGGTAGGAAGGAAAGACAAAGTTGTTGGAAGGCGAATTTATAAATAAAAAAATGTAGTAGCACAAAAATAACAGCGTAAAAGGCGAATAATTTTCGTAGCCAGGACCAAATTTATCAAGAATTCACCCAACCAGATCCATTCGGGGTGGATACGATTACCACGCGGTAGCGATGACCTTTTATTAGAAGTCACTTTTTGGCGCAGTGTTTGGTTACGATTTTGGTTAATTTGTCACGTCTTTTAAGCAATTATGTTACAAATGAAAAATAATTGTGACAACACTACAGCCTTATTAGTTTAATAATGATCTGGTCAACGTCTAGCCTCTTGCGAGCACGAAGTTATGCGGACTGGAGTAACAGATATTTTTCTGTTTAATTTTTTATTTATCAGTATTGTCACGAAAGGGTCATAATATTTCATAAATCAATATTTTCTATTTTTTATAAATCGTTCACGTTTAACACAGGTCATTCCACGGAACATGAAATCGGTATCAAGTTTATTAAACAAATTAATAAAGTTGCAATTATGAAATGCTATACCGGCTTCCCGATCTATAAATTATTGTCGAGTCATCGAATCAGCAGAAATGAGGTGTACGACCTAAGTTCATCGTTTCCCTAAAGTGGAAAAAATCGCTGACTTGATGGAACGGCACATTGTTGATAGAAAAAATATCATACGGCACTAGTGCTCGAGTCCGTGAGACATCCACATCTAAAAATTGTGAAACAACTTGTTGGTCCCCAAACTATCAAGACGCCAGCGATGAGTCGAAAATTAGTTTAAGTAGAATTTTATTTTAAAGTTGTTAAAGGTTTAAAACCAAGTTATTTATCGAGTTTTTATTTTCTTCGTAAACCCTTCAGGCAAATATTATTTTGATAAATTTGTTTTCAAAATCACTTTGTTTTACTGATAGTTGCTAAGGTCCCGTAGCTACCTTTATGCCCTCGTCGCACCTTAAAATCTGGGCGTGAGAGTATTTTCGGAAACTCTTTCGTAAATCTTTTAAATAATTAACTCAATGTAGGTTTTTATAAAAAAAACTGTGTAAACATTCGCTGTCTTCAAATCATTTTTAATGAGACTGATCCGATACTGAAAAAGGGTTATAATAAATGTTTGTTTGTCAGCTTTAGACGAAGCGGTCGCAATTTAATCAACATTATGCGGGTTCTTTATAATATTCTACATCAAAAGAAATTAGACAGTTTCGAAAGGGATTTTATTCTTTTTAATGAGTATTATGCATAAATATTTGCTAGTTCGTTTTCAGAAGTTTGTAGGCTTTATGTTTCAAATCTGTGGAAAGCAGAAAGACAGCGGCGGCGCCAGAGGGGGCAGGGGGGGACACTGGCCCCCTAGAAACATGAGTGCCCACCCTGGTGCCCCCCAAAATTGATGGGTTCGGTTTTGTAACGGAATTTCCGGGGGAAGGGGGACTTGGCTATGACAGCTTTTGTTGTATGTTATTTTGAAGTGAACGATGACTTTTTTTTTTATTTGAGACGTCACTTTGGACAAGAGGAAAGTTTTTTTTTCTGTTTGCCCTTGCTTATTAGGCGTTATAGTGCGTGGGAAAGGCGGCACCTCTTTTTTTTTTGGTCACTTTTGATTTGGGTAGCGCCCACTCTCAAAAATCATCGGGGCCCCCTTGTGTCCACTCATCTCAAAAATTCTGGCGCCACCACTGTATACAGGTTATTTTAGAAGAGCGACGCTTTATTTATATTAGCCAGAAAATTAAAAGTAGCTTTTTACTTTAAGATTGGGTGTTGGTTAAGTACATTTAAGGTTTATTTAATAACTTAATTGGAAAACATTTTAATAAATGTGTTATCTACTTCCATTTTAAGAGAAATTATTTGTTAATTTAGTTAAGACTATCTAAAAAAGACACAATAAATTTTGAAAAATATAATGGAAAGAAGCATCTTTCGTTATTTATTTATTATTTTAAATAAATAAGGGCTTTTACACTTAACAAGTACCTACCCTCATCATAAGTTTCACGAAGGGTTAAATATTTGTTTCGAAGTAAGTACTAATTGTCTTAATTAAGTGAAAATTATACGGGTTTCTTAAATCCTATTTAAAATTAAGTAAATATTTTAGGCAATTAATTTATTTTTCTTTGAAGGTTAGTAATTATTTGCCTCTATTAAATTATAGATAACAGACCTTTTCATTTAATAGACAATTTTTATTTAATTTAATTTTTTGCATGCCCTAGCTTCCTAGTTACCATGTATTATATGAAATTTTAATTGCAGCTAGGGACCAATCACAAAATCGACAGATAGAAAATGTCAACGTCCAGATAAAAATTAATTATCCTTGGTCGTTTTTGCAATACAAAATTGCAGGCAATGTAAAATTTTCTACTGTAAAGCTGGTTATGTTAATTCTTGAATCTTTTAGCAGCACGACAAAAGGGTTAACATTTTTTTATTAATTGTGAAACAAATTTTGTTATACCGTGCGAGCAAAAATTCTTTGCATCAAAAAAAGCCTTGCATATAAGAACGTAATGTTTAGCCGTAGAGCTTAATACCTGTTGGGTGTCGGTAACTACCTGAATTAACAATCGATCAGTTATTACAAGAGTCTCGGGATCAACGATGAGCTCCCCCAGAAAGAAGCCGAACTCCGATGCCGATTTTGTGCATTTACATGTCGTCCGAAAACAATAATAAGATGTAGGTGTATTTACAAGTTTACATGTCGTTTTAAAATGATATTAGGTATTTAATAAATTATATAAAGTTACTTTATATTTATGAATATTTCCGGCTTTTTATGTAATTTGTAAAAATCTTAATTATCTTAGAATTAGTCGGTGCTAGTTTTTAGCTATATATCTGGGCACATTATAATAATTTAGCAACTCCGTAGGTACGGTGAACTTTAATTATTTTACAAAAAATACTGAATGGTATAATTAATTTTTAAAAAAATGTAATATACTTCTTGACAAAATGGTGAAGCTAAATGACAATTTTTTACAAACACTAAATCGTATCAAATTAATAATAGGTAGATACCATACAATGACATAATAATATACAAAGGTTCCAATTTGAAATAAGAAAAATAAATTGCTTTAAAGTTTGCAAAGTTTGACACTAAACTTTGGACACCCTGTACAATTCATATGAGTTACTTGGTTAACGAGACTGTTCGACATTATTTATTAAGTACCGTTCTATTATTCGTTATTAATATTTATTAAGTACCGTTCTAATTCTATTATCTAGGCATTATCATTATTAGTTTTTATTAATTTTTAAAATCAGTGATGCAAAAATTTTTTTTTCACCTATAATACTGAACCGATTTTATTCAAATTTTAGGGGTATGAAGGAAACTATAAGAGGCATCCAAATAAGTAAGAATATATATAGCATGTAATCTAGAAAAATAGATCCTTAAGACATCACACTTTTTTTGAATACCCTGTATACAAATATTTTCCTGAAATGCCCCCTAGGCTGGGATACAGGTAAAGTTTGCAAAATATCAAAATCCTAACTTAATTAATAAGTGAGCACCCTCCCGCACGAGAGGTGTGAGGTGCAGGAGCCTGTAGAATAAATTGGTTTTCAAAAATGATATACTGATATAAACATTATTCTAACCACAAAATAATTCTAACCAATGCATCAGTCAAATTAATGAAAAAACTTAACACGAGGATACATTAGAAAAATGGCAACACCAAATCTTTAATTAAAGTACGCTATCGATAGATACGCTCTTGTTTCGTACACAAATAATAATTTTGAAAATACATTTTGTCAAAATTTAGGCATTAACGTACTTTAGAAAACATCAAAGGTTTCACCCTGAGAAAGTTCATAAAATACAAAGATATGGCCCATTTAATAAATGTGGAAGTTATTAGTGGCTTTTAATCCCCCCTTGTATATATATAGTCCTACATAATTCAAAATATATAAATATAATGTACCTTACAGTCCTATATTGTCGCACTATATACGCACAAGTCTCCGTATCTGACACAAAATGAATTCGCGTTGTTCAAACGTGCCTATTAGCGTTTTCCATTTGCTGCACCAGGGCAGCACTCAGTGTGAACTGACATTAGTCTGGTTTTGCCAAAAAATGTGTACCAGTGCCGTGTAAATGGAATATACTTCTTGTTAAATTTTAGGTTATGTTCTCTTGTTTTTAGAGCTGTGGTTTGTTTGTTGCAAAAATGACTGAAGTGGAAGTTAAATTTAAAATAAATAAGGAGGAAGTTACTTTATCCATCTCAGCTGACGAAAAAAATCATTTGTTTAAAGTCAAATTTATGCACAACTATATTATAATCAACTATTTTTGGAAGATCATTTCGCTCAAATAAGAGGAATTCATCATCCGAGTCGTCTTCACGACTGCTTAAAAGTTCTAAAACAGCAGAAAGTTTTTCTTTTGATAAGAAGTACTCCAATTCGTCCATTTTTTTAAAAATGTAAACAAACTACAAACTGCACTAAGGCGGCACGAGCTCCGAGATTCCGTGCTAAAAATGCTGCACTCGGAGCAGAAATAATCACACCGTTTTCAAATGGAACATGAAAAACTCGCCCGGTGCAATCAAATGGAATATAAATATTGCACTCAGTGCGCACTAAATGACAAATGGAAAACGCTATATAACATATGAATTTCGCGCCAATAAGTTATGTCAAACGTTCGTTCATTCGGCTACTTTCGGGGGGAGCTCATCGTTGATCCCGAGACTCTTGTTCAGTTATTCCGTCATCTTTGACAGTCGTTACAAGTAATTTGATTTATCGCTAATTTTTTCAATGTCTTAAACAATTCACACAATGGACCTTACGGAACAGCACAAAACATTCATTGTTGAAGCGCATTTTCGAAACGGGGTTAGAGTAAATGGTGAGTGGCAATACAATCCGAGTTTGTGCATGGACGATTTTCACATTTTCCTAACGTTGCTTTTATTGCTGGGGATTTTTATTATTGCCTGAAAGGAACCGTGGCTGTGTTTCGGGAAACAGGTTCTATACAACACAAAAGAGGAGCAGGAAGACCATCTGTAAGAACAGAAGAACTTATTGCAAACGTTCGTGAAATAATGCAAAATACGCCAACAAATTGTATAAGACGCCTGTCCCAAGAAGTGGGAAGATCTTATGGTACATGCAGGACTATTCTTATGAAGCAGCTAAATTTATTTCCTTATACAGTGCAAGTATTCCAAGAAATACAAGCCACAGATTTTGATGTGGAGTAGTGAAAATCCCCATTTGTCCACATTGCACCCTCAAAAAATTGGTGTCTGGTTAGCTGTTTCCCGAAGAAGAATTGTTGGTCCTATTATTTTCCATGACACAGTTACAGCACAGCGGTATAGACAATATTTTGGATCCATTTGTGGAGCAACAGGTCGGTGAAACCGCCCATACAGCCGCCGAAACTATTAACTACTTACACAATTTTTTCGACGACAGATTGATTAGTTCTAGATCAGACATGGAATTCCCACCTAGATAACCTTGTTTAACGGTTATGGATTACTTCGTTTTTTCTCATTTAAAGAACAAACAATTTTTAAACCATCAGTTGCAAATTTAGAACAATTACAAGAAAGGATTATCCAAGAATGTGGTAACATTTCTCCAGAGATGCTGGTGAACCCTTTCGAAAATATGAAGAGACGTGTTTGGAGCATGGCGGTGGCCGATTTCAGCAATTTATGTAATTATTTTTCTTTTTTTTCTGTATATTCTTACTTTGATAATTTTTTAAACAGCAAAAATAAATTTGTATTTGTCTACTTATTTTATTAAACTCATTAGTTTGGTATTAATTAAAACGAAAAAATATGTTGGATATATCGTCTCCATATCATTGTGATCTACCTGAGAAATTTAAGTTTAAATCAAGAGGCTTTGATAGTTTATGTCACTTTTCAAGTTTTGGGTTGAACCCCCCCCCCTCTACCCTCTAATTAAAAAAAGAGCATTTTACAGAAATAGAACTATTGAAAAATTAAAAACTCCAGTGTGTTTTTAGTTAAATAAATAGCTACATTTATAAAATAAACACCAAAGAAATGATTGCTTGACAGTGACATATGAGGTTCGTATATTTTCCCGACACCTTCGCGTGTCCGCGTGCTCCCGGCTAATTTGTTATCTTCGCTGCTTATCAGAAAATCGAAAAAAGCTGAGTCGGATAGCTTAGTCTTCTTTCTAATTATCGTTTTATGCCAATTTAATTATTTCCTTTGTTTATGCCATTGTTATGATGAAATATAATTAAAACTGCCCAAAGGATTGGAAAATTATTTTTTCTACTCCCACAGGAAATTAGCTGTTTTCTTTACACTTAAGTGACGTAAAAAGTAGGCTATTCCAGCTAACTGTGCGTCAAAATTTCATATCCATCCTAGTTATGATATGAAACTGACCAATCACAGTGGTCAATTACAGAGGATCTAATTTGAAATAAGAAAAATAAATTGAATTAAGGTTTGCAAAGTTTGACATAAACATTGGACACCCTGTACAATTTGTATTAATCAAACTTGATTAACGAGACTGTTTGACTTTATTTATTAAGCACCTTTGTATAATTTTGATAACGAGGCATTAATTTTATTTTTTAATAATTTTTAAAACCAGTGGTGCAAAACTGATTTTTCTTAGTGTTTATTTTTTTTCTGATACTAAACTGATATCAATAAAATTTTGGACGTAAGTAGGCAACTATAAGAGACATCCAAATAAGTAAGAATATTTATGGCATTCAATCTAAAGAAATATATCCTTATGACGTCACACTTTTTTTGGAATACCCTGTGTAAACAAAAATATTTTCCTGAAATGCACTCTAGGATACAGGTAAAGTCTGCAAAATATTAAAATCCTAACTTAATTAATAAGTGAGCTACAAATGACGGAAGGTGAGGTGGAGGACCCTGTATAGGCATAGGCTTAAGTAGCAAGTAGTCTAAGTAGAACTCAGTTAGTGATAGCATAATTAGAATCAGCTTGTCACAAATTTGTTGAATAGATTTGGCTGAAAATTAAGCTAATTTTACTGGACTATAGTTACTGTAGAGATAGTTTGTAAAACAAGACACTAAACGTACTTTGTGTATGATTTCGCTGTACTATATAAAAAAAAAATAAGAAAATCGAAAAGTAACAATGTAATTAAACTTAAATAAAAATTATTTCTACTAAATTTGTCTATCTAGTCTTTGTAATAAATAAATGTCAGACATTTTAAAATTATGTAGTAAAACGACTGCAGGATAATAAAATGAATGTCAACTATCCCGAAGTAATGTATACTAACGAGGCAGTTTCAGGAAAAATAACACATCACAAGACATTTAACAGGCGCAATAAAAACGAGGTAAAGGCCATGTAAGCTATATTTAGAACTAGAGTATACCGTATTGGCAATCTCAAATCTAGGGTGCCGATATAAACGCATCAGACGGAGATTATTAGTAGCGTTTAACACGTTGAACAGAGAACACGCTATCCCCTACCTCCCACCTTCCATTCTTTAGAACACGCGGTCGAAGCAGGCACGGGAGCGATCGATACGTCGACTCGGCCACACCACACACATATCCCCCCCCCCCCCCCCCGTAGCAGAGTGGTTAGGTGTCTCTTTTTAACTGAAGGTTTTGCCCATATGTGCCTTCTCTCTTGGTGGCATTAGAGATTTCGCACCCTAGATTCAAATTTGCCAATACAGTATATTACGATAGATACAATTTTAAGGGATGTTAAGATGTATTAAAGATATTGCGATAGCAATAATTTAAAAATCTAATTTAAATAAGTGAACTAATCCACTATATAATTAATCTTCCACTTATCCCAGTTGATCCTCTTTTCCCACGTGATGCATTCAAAATCGTTTCTCACTCCTGCTTCAGTCCAGAGTCAATTTTTGACAAAAATTGTATAAACACGCTATCTGTTACTTTTTAGCCAATTTTTTCATTGGTGTAGTTGGTATCGGGTAAAAACAACCACAGCTCCTGCATTTAACCCTAGATTGCCAACTTACGGAAAATTTACGTACAGTTTTTTTAAAATCTGAAATAAATGGCCTATTATTGGTATCCTCGTTCTGCCGCTCAAACAGTGCATCTACCATCACCACAACATTCGGCTGCCGACGTGTTTTTGATGTGGCAGTTGTGGGTTGTATGTGACCGAATAAAAAGTGATTGTTGGCGCGTAAATTTTACGTATAGATGTGTTATGAATGCGCTGAATTCGTATAGTTGTGTAATAAATGCGCTAAGTTCAACTAATCTTTTTATGCGTATTTTATGTTTTAAATACAGGAAATGTTTGTTATTTTTGAATAAAAATAAGTAATTACTTTTTCTTAAAAAATTAAAAGGTTTGAGACAATTTTTGCACATACTTGTAATATACGTAAAATTTACGTATTGTTGGCATCGACGTATATATTTTCAACGTTGGCAATCTAGGGTTAAATTACATGTTAACGGTATGCAGTGCAAAACGATCAGAGTCCGTCGACTCTGTAAACTTAATTTTAACTTTATTTTAAAATTTGGCATTTGTGACATTAATGTCTTTTAATCTGTATCATTCTTTTGTTTTAAGACATTTTTACTTTTTATTTTAATTATTGTATTTAAATGATCAAAGTAGCATATTATTGGTGTTTGGGTAACTTGCTCGATTTCATATAAGCTCAATAGCAACTGCTCACTAGGAAACCAGAGCAAACCGATATTTTATATAATATATTTTTTTTCCTGATTTTATAATGTTTGACTAAAAAGTCAATAGTGACTTCTATGAAAATGGCCAGCGATTTAACTAATCATGAACGCCATTATTTAATACTCTGTATTATGATCTTATCACAATAAAAAGATATAATAGAATTTTTTATGATGTCAATAAATTACTTACTATTAAACTGTTATAGGTCTACCCTTTTTATCTACTTTCATTTAGTCATATAAATTTTACAGTTCTGTAAATCGTTTTGTAAGGGCATATATTACAGCACTAGTGCTGTAATGGAAAAAAATCTGTTTATATCTTGATTTTTCTTGACTGAAATCATAGTTCTCAACATTGAGTAGTGAGTCCATAGTGTAGATGGTTTCTGGGAGCGTTGCTTTACGGAAAAATAACCCAAAAGGATTTTCTCAGACACCTCCTTTATTTTGTTAGCTTTGCACCAATCTTCAAACTTCTAATACTCCAACTCATACCGCGCCTTGGATTTTGTCGGAACTAAACTTGAGATCGCTTCGTTTGCCGCTGCTTCTATATCAGAGGGTAAACTTCCATCAGAATCGCTCATTTTGAAAAACGCTTTTTATATTTTTGATTTTGTTTGACAAAGTTTCGACAGTAACCATGCGAAACAGTAAATATGCGAAAGGTAACATAAAAAACTTGATTAGTAAACTTAATAGCAGGTGCATTTTTACAGGTGCATTTTTATTTTTAAAAATGCCTTTTGCCAAATATTTTTATTCATAGATGAAAGTAGATAAAATTTTGTATAATATTCTTGTTGTAAATTCATATTAATACACTCCATGTTTTATTAAACTCGGCTGACGCCGCGTTTGACAACTTTAACATCTCGTGTTGTAATACGAATCTTTACAACACTTATATCGTAAATAACTATTAAAATGCAGTATGTCGAATAATCTCAGATTTTGCTCTCCGCTGTCACTGATTTCGTCCCAATTGTAATATACGGTTCACCTTACTTATAAAAATATTGAAAGAAGCATATTTTTTGTCCCCTGAATTTTCCCAATGATATCTCTAAATTAAAAAACATTATTAGTTATCTATCTAAATACTGGGGGTGATATTTTATGACCGTCGACTACAAACAACTACTTTTTAAACATTTATGTTGACTGTTTGTAATGTAGATAACGAGAGTTGGTTATTTATGTACTTATTTACGTGCTTACAACGCATAGTTTTGTCGGGCAATGAGGGGAGCACCGATTGCAAATTTCATCATAAGCAGACACTTTTCTTTGCATCGCATGCTTTGAATTTGCCCAGTAAAATAATTAATTTATTTTTTATTTTTGGGCATTGTTCGTCCTACTGTGCGACTTATCGGTAATGGGAAAGCAAAATATTTTAAAAAGTAGCTCAGTCATGGGCGTGCTGCACCGATATATTTTAAACATAATATAAATAGTAAACACAGTAACACGTTCCGACGGCACAATAGCAACCACAGCCGGGGATAAAGCAAACCTACTTGCTGAACTGTTTTCCTCGCATTCCACTGTAGACTTTCAGGGAAAACCACCATCCAACATTCCCTCAGTTCAATCGCAAATGTCTGAAATCGTGTTCCGTTAGCGTCTTGTTAAACGGATCCTTAAAGGACTCGACGTCAATAAAGCTTCTGGTCCAGACGAAATTCCTAACATTGTTCTCAAGACATGCGCCGATGAACTTACACCAGTATTTTGTAGACTTTTCAACTTATCCTACAAAAAAGGAATATTTCCATCCTGCCGGAAGTCGGCGCGTGTCCAGCCCATTCCAAAGAAAGGTAAAAAGACCCTACCAAGCAACTACCGACCCGTCGCATTGCTTTCAGTAATTTCAAAAGTAATGGAGAAAGCTATTAACCAACAACTTCTAAAGTATCTGGAAGGGCTTAACATTATCAGCGACCATCAATACGGTTTTCGAAAGTCCAGATCAACAAGTGACCTTTTGGCATATGTCACTCATCTTTGGAGCAACACCATCGAACATCATGGAGAATCCCGGGCTGTTGCACTGGACATCTCTAGGGCTTTTGATCGTGTTTGGCACGATGGGCTTCTAAGTAAATTGCGATCCTACGGTATGCCTAATGGATTTTGTTTATGGTTAACCAGCTTCCTTAAGAACCGTTCTCTGCAAGTGGCGATTGACGGGTTTCTCTCAGACACCTTCACCATCAATGCCGGTGTTCCTCAAGGGTCCATATTGTCGCCTACCCTCTTTTTACTGTATATTAACGACCTTCTAGTGAAAACCCAAAATCCAATTTATAGCTTTGCTGATGACAGCACACTTGTCTCATCTTTTACCTTGACTCCCCAAACATCCGCTGCCGACGCACATCTTCGCAGGCAGCATGAAGTATTGCGCCTCAACAAGGACCTGGAAGAAATTTTGGCTTGGGGTGACAGTAACCAAGTCGAATTTAATGCTAAGAAAACCCAGGCAGCAGTCTTCTCCAAAAAGGTTAACATTGCAGAACCGGATATAGTCATGGCAGGACACGCAATTCCCCTGGCACCGTCTATTAATTTGCTGGGGGCAATCTGGGAGGTAACATGTCTTGGCATGATCACGTTGCCGCAATTGCCAAGACAGCTGCACAGAAACTTGGTGTACTTTTCCGCACCAAAAGGTTGTACACACCTCATCAACTTTTGACACTCTACAAAGCCCAGATTCGACCATCATTAGAATATTGCTCTCATGTCTGGAGCTCTGCACCCAAGCACACCCTATGAACCTGAAGCTAGCGGCCAGCGGCCAACGGCCGAATAAATAAATATTTCGCGCGGAGTGTACCACATAGGCAGTGTATGCTTTCCCTGATTATAAATATGTATATCTTTTATTTATAATATAATTATGGCAAAATTAGAAAAACTATTATAGTCTATAAGAGGTGGAGTGTGCGCAATTTAATAGGCGTTATTATTACCAAAAAAATAAACTACAAGGTAGATTCAAAAATGAGGGAAAAAACTATTTCTGTAAAAATGGCATTTCACAATAAAACTTCGTGGAGGGCTTTATTATATTACAAACCACAACATACCTGAAGGATTTTTCCCTAAATAGCCTCTACGGGGTTCATTCTGAAATTTAAAATAATTTTTTTTTTACAAAAACCGTAGTTTTAACTAGTTCACGTTAAAACTTCGTGGGGGGCTTTATTATATTACAAACTACAACATACTTAAAGGATTTTTCCCTAAATAGCCTCTACGGGGTTCATTCAGAAATTTAAAATAAACATTTTTTTACAAAAACCGTAGTTTTAACTAGTTCACGTTAAAACTTCGTGGGGGGCTTTATTATATTAAAAACTACAACATACTTAAAGGATATTTCCCTAAATAGCCTCTACGGGGTTCATTCAGAAATTTAAAATAAACATTTTTTTACAAAAACCAAAGTTTTAACTAGTTCACGTTAAAACTTCGTGGGGGGCTTTATTATATTACAAACCACAACATACTTAAAGGATTTTTCCCTAAATAGCCTCTACGGGGTTCATTCAGAAAATTAAAATAAAAATTTTTTTACAAAAACCAAAGTTTTAACTAGTTCACGTTAGAACTTCGTGGGGGGCTTTATTATATTACAAACTACAACATACTTAAAGGATATTTCCCTAAATAGCCTCTACGGGGTTCATTCAGAAATTTAAAATAAACATTTTTTTACAAAAACCAAAGTTTTAACTAGTTCACGTTAAAACTTCGTGGGGGGCTTTATTATATTACAAACCACAACATACTTAAAGGATTTTTCCCTAAATAGCCTCTACGGGGTTCATTCAGAAATTTAAAATAAACATTTTTTTACAAAAACCGTAGTTTTAACTAGTTCACGTTAAAACTTCGTGGGGGGCTTTATTATATTACAAACCACAACATACTTAAAGGATTTTTCCCTAAATAGCCTCTACGGGGTTCATTCAGAAATTTAAAATAAACATTTTTTTACAAAAACCGTAGTTTTAACTAGTTCACGTTAAAACTTCGTGGGGGGCTTTATTATATTACAAACCACAACATACTTAAAGGATTTTTCCCTAAATAGCCTTTACGGGGTTCATTCAGAAAATTAAAATAAACATTTTTTTACAAAAACCAAAGTTTTAACTAGTTCACGTTAAAACTTCGTGGGGGGCTTTATTATATTACAAACTACAACATACTTAAAGGATTTTTCCCTAAATAGCCTCTACGGGGTTCATTCAGAAATTTAAAATAAACATTTTTTTACAAAAACCAAAGTTTTAACTAGTTCACGTTAAAACTTCGTGGGGGGCTTTATTATATTACAAACTACAACATACTTAAAGGATTTTTTCCTAAATAGCCTCTACGAGGTTCATTCAGAAATTTAAAATAAACATTTTTTTACAAAAACCAAAGTTTTAACTAGTTCACGTTAAAACTTCGTGGGGGGCTTTATTATATTACAAACTACAACATACTTAAAGGATTTTTCCCTAAATAGCCTCTACGGGGTTCATTCAGAAATTTAAAATAAACATTTTTTTACAAAAACCAAAGTTTTAACTAGTTCACGTTAAAACTTCGTGGGGGGCTTTATTATATTACAAACCACAACATACTTAAAGGATTTTTCCCTAAATAGCCTCTACGGGGTTCATTCAGAAATTTAAAATAAACATTTTTTTACAAAAACCAAAGTTTTAACTAGTTCACGTTAAAACTTCGTGGGGGGCTTTAATATATTACAAACCACAACATACTTAAAGGATTTTTCCCTAAATAGCCTAGAATAGTTTTAACGTGAACTAGTTAACACTACGGTTTTTGTAAAAAAATGTTTATTTTAATTATCTGAATGAACCCCGTAAAAGCTATTTCTGAAAAAATCCTTCAAGTATGTTGTAGTTTGTAATATAATAAAGCCCTCCACGAAGTTTTAACGTGAACTAGTTAAAACTACGGTTTTTGTAAAAAAATGTTTCTTTCAATTTTCTAAATGAACCCCCTAAAGGCTATTTCTGAAAAAATCCTTCAAGTATGTTGTAGTTTGTAATATAATAAAGCCCTCCACGAAGTTTTAACGTGAACTAGTTAAAACTACGGTTTTTGTAAAAAAATGTTTATTTTAGTTTTCTGAATGAACCCCGTAAAGGCTATTTCTGAAAAAATCCTTCAAGTATGTTGTAGTTTGTAATATAATAAAGCCCTCCACGAAGTTTTAACGTGAAGTAGTTAAAACATTGGTTTTTGTAAAAAAATGTTTATTTTAATTTTCTGAATGGACCCCGTAAAGGCTATTTCTGAAAAAATTCTTCAAGTATGTTGTAGTTTGTAATATAATAAAGCCCTCCACGAAGTTTTAACGTGAACTAGTTAAAACTACGGTTTTTGTAAAAAAATGTTTATTTTAAATTTCTGAATGAACCCCGTAGAGGCTATTTAGGGAAAAATCCTTTAAGTATGTTGTGGTTTGTAATATAATAAAGCCCCCCACAAAGTTTTAACGTGAACTAGTTAAAACTACGGTTTTTGTAAAAAAATGTTTATTTTAAATTTCTGAATGAACCCCGTAGAGGCTATTTAGGGAAAAATCCTTTAAGTATGTTGTGGTTTGTAATATAATAAAGCCCCCCACGAAGTTTTAACGTGAACTAGTTAAAACTACGGTTTTTGTAAAAAAATGTTTATTTTAATTTTCTGAATGAACCCCGTAAAGGCTATTTCTGAAAAAATCCTTCAAGTATGTTGTAGTTTGTAATATAATAAAGCCCTCCACGAAGTTTTAACGTGAACTAGTTAAAACTACGGTTTTTGTAAAAAAATGTTTATTTTAAATTTCTGAATGAACCCCGTAGAGGCTATTTAGGGAAAAATCCTTTAAGTATGTTGTGGTTTGTAATATAATAAAGCCCCCCACGAAGTTTTAACGTGAACTAGTTAAAACTACGGTTTTTGTAAAAAAATGTTTATTTTAAATTTCTGAATGAACCCCGTAGAGGCTATTTAGGGAAAAATCCTTTAAGTATGTTGTGGTTTGTAATATAATAAAGCCCCCCACGAAGTTTTAACGTGAACTAGTTAAAACTACGGTCTTTGTAAAAAAATGTTTATTTTAATTTTCTGAATGAACCCCGTAGAGGCTATTTAGGGAAAAATCCTTTAAGTATGTTGTGGTTTGTAATATAATAAAGCCCCCCACGAAGTTTTAACGTGAACTAGTTAAAACTACGGTTTTTGTAAAAAAATGTTTATTTTAAATTTCTGAATGAACCCCGTAGAGGCTATTTAGGGGAAAATCCTTTAAGTATGTTGTGGTTTGTAATATAATAAAGCCCCCCACGAAGTTTTAACGTGAACTAGTTAAAACTACGGTATTTGTAAAAAAATGTTTATTTTAATTTTCTGAATGAACCCCGTAAAGGCTATTTCTGAAAAAATCCTTCAAGTATGTTGTAGTTTGTAATATAATAAAGCCCCCCACAAAGTTTTAACGTGAACTAGTTAAAACTTTGGTTTTTGTAAAAAAAATTTTATTTTAAATTTCTGAATAAACCCCGTAGAGGCTATTTAGGGAAAAATCCTTTAAGTATGTTGTGGTTTGTAATATAATAAAGCCCCCCACGAAGTTTTAACGTGAACTAGTTAAAACTTTGGTTTTTGTAAAAAAATGTTTATTTTAAATTTCTGAATGAACCCCGTAGAGGCTATTTAGGGAAAAATCCTTTAAGTATGTTGTAGTTTGTAATATAATAAAGCCCTCCACGAAGTTTTATTGTGAAATGCCATTTTTACAGAAATAGTTTTTTCCCTCATTTTTGAATCTACCTTGTAGTTTATTTTTTTGGTAATAATAACGCCTATTAAATTGCCCACACTCCACCTCTTATAGACTATAATAGTTTTTCTAATTTTGCCACAATTATATTATAAATAAAAGATATACATATTTATAATCAGGGAAAGCATACACTGCCTATGTGGTACACTCCGCGCGAAATATTTATTTATTCGGCCGTTGGCCGCTGGCCGCTAGCTTCAGGTTCATGCACACCCTTCGGCTACTGGATTCCATTCAAAGAAGAGCCGTTCGTCTGATCGGCGACCCCGAGCTGACCAAGACCCTCGATAGCCTGGAGCATCGAAGACAGGTTGGTGATTTGGCTCTCTTTTACAGATATTTCCATGGCAGGTGTTCGACTGACATTGCCCACTTGATTCCACCTAGAGCAATGCAAAACAGAAATACACGGCGAACCACTGCCGCTCATCCATATGTTGTTCAGCTTAGTACTCCTCGAACTTCATTGTTCAAGAATTCTTTCATCTGGAGAACGTCATCTTTGTGGAATGATCTTCCTGAGGTCGTGTTTCCCAAAGAATACAATCTTTAACGTTTCAAGACCAACGTTAATCGCTTTCTTCGCACTCGCACCGCTCCCAGAGCGCCTTAAAGGATTTTTCCTACAGTGCAGGTGTTTTATCATAAAAAAAAACAAAAAAAATTCTCCAATATTTTTATATTTGAAATTAACTATTTTAACAAAAAATAAATAAAATATATTTTTAACAAGTTTTAAGAAATCACATTTTTAGAACGTTGTTTAGAACGTCTTTTCTATTTCAGCATGGAAGAAACAGTTTAATAATTGATTGATTGATAATCTATTTTTTAGTTTTGATTGAATTATTATTATTATTATTATTATATTGGTATATTAATAAATAACTATAAATAGGTACCTTCCTTAGGAAACCAAGTATAGCCCCTTTCAAGGAAGGTTTAGTGGACACTTTGTCTGCCTGAACAGGATGTTAGGGGTCTACGACTACGCTGTTTTTGGAAATATTGGGTAGTAAGCGCCTTTATCAAATTTTTCCTATTCATTTGTCCATCGTAGTCACCTGAACTCCGACTCATTTTGTGAAATCGGCTCGTCCACCATATATAGAAATATAGTTTGAAATACGCTTAAGCGATTAAAATAAAAAATGCGAATCAAATCCAGCAAAATCCCATTGAAATTGAATGTTTAAACTCAAGGTTGGTTTCAAAACCGGCCATCTCCACATATCGGTTGGTATCAAAAACGGAAAAAGCCCAGGTTGCTGTAATTATGGCGTGATTATTTTGGCGCTCGCCACTTTCTTTACTTTTCCTGGCTTCAGTCTCATTCCAATCATCGCTTGGAGAGTGTGTTATTGGTAATAATCCCATAAGCACTCTTAAAATAAATGATGTAAAAAATTTCTTAAAAGCACTTTGAAGAGAACTTGAGAGAGTTACAGGAGTTGGCGTTTAACAACGAAGTTATTGTTGAAGAAACAGTAATAATAGATCCACGGGATACCAATGACAATGACACAAACTGCTAGTTTGTAGAATAGTTACCAGCTTAGTTTACGTACTGACTCATTTCCTATCAATAAAAATATAAACAAAACTTTGTTATTTTCTTTTGGCTAACCGCATACATATTTAGAATCAAACGTGACAATCTCCCAAAGTGAGTAGCAAAAGCGGAAATCGCCATTTTTTAAAATTATTTATAGAAAAAACCGTCAAGCATTTTAGGATTTTTTGCAAGTCAGCATATTGTTTTAACACCTATAATTAAATTAAAGTGAACAAAACAATCCTAAACCTTTCTAAGAACCTGTGAACAGCTTTTTGCAGTTAACCGAAATTCTTAAAAATGGAGATGGCGCCCTTTGGTTCCAGACCCCTCAATATGTGGTGTGGCTGTAATGCCACTGAATGGGCTAAAAAAGAACCAACTCTATAAATCACAAATATTTACTACAGTGGCGTATTTAGGGGGGAGGGGGGCTACAGCCCCCCCTGAGCCTATGAGCTCGGGGTCTAAAAAAATCTAAGTGCAACCTAATTTCTCGTCTTACGCTTGTTTTAAGTAATGTATTCTTGGCTTAGGTTACAAAGGTCTTGTAGGAAACATTTAGTTTTTAAACTTTTCCTTCTAAAAGTCCTGTTTTATATAGATAATGTTTCAGACGCATATCGTTTTAGTTATTGATTTATTATGCAATTTTAAAGGAAAATGAGTAAAGAGTGATATTTTATAGTATTTTCTATTATATACTGGTCTGTTCCGTTTTCCCTTTTTTAGAGCTATTTTAAATTGACAAAAATATAACCCAATGCAATAAAATATATTTACAACAAAAACAAAAAATAATTAGGTATTTATTTTTAAAGAAAAAATTAAAGTAAAAATTTTAATTGACACAGCGAGAAGAAACGAGAATGCTTTATTATGAATATACAAAACGGCATTTAAGAAGGAGTATTTCAAAACCTAAGCATTTGCACCAAAACCTGTTCTTAGATCTACGCCCCTAAAATACATGATTTCTGAAAAAATCATTAATTTTGGTGTGGTGAGCGATATTTACTTAATTTTTAATCATGAAAAACCGAGCACGAAAAACGCGGGTTAGAGTCATACATACGTCTTATGTTTAAATTTTGGATTGACACCAATATTCACATTTTTCACAAATATAAAAAATGTTTTGTTTTTAATAAAGAGCCAGCTAGGAATATTAAAAAAAACACTTACAAAAGCAAATTTAATCCAACCATGCAGAGGGGGGAGAGGTAATAATTTAATTTTCGAAATTTGATAGTAGTTAGGTGAATTTTTAACGAACTTTGGGTGTGGCCCCGAAAATTTTTCGCCTCCGTCGCTTTTCCACCTTCTTCACTACGTACAATATCCTAAAATACATGTAGTCCCGACTGTCCCTATCTCTAGAAAAAAATGTCTTACTGAGACCACTGAGACCCCCCGAGCATTTTTTCTGGCTACGCCACTGGACTGTGGTAACGCCACTGGATGGGCTAAAAAAGAACCAACTCTATAGATCACAAATATTTATTAGTAGCTACTTACGACACTATTCTTAATCTAGTTTAAACTATTTTATCGCTTAAAAAACCCTTGACCAGAATTTATTAATGTGCTATTAGTAAGACGGTAAGATTTGTGACTGCTATGCCCTAGACAGCAATATTTTAAGGGCAAAACTTCCCCAAATACAACAATTGGAGTTTGTATAAAAATTTCGAGTCTCGAACGTATGAAAAGGGGGTGCGAATTTTGGAATCGTTCAGCCGAGAAGGGATAAATAGACGAAAATTTACATATTTTATTGCGCGTCGTCGGCTTGGAGGGTTGCCTGACTCCCGGGAGGTCGTGGATAAAATATTTGTGTATCGCATACGAGGCTCAAAAAGAAGAAAGAAATAGGATAGTTCCACAATCAATACAGTAGTAGAGTGTCATAAAAATAAAATATTAGGGGGGGGGGGGGCATACTCAATGTTTGACCCTGACTACCTTTTTCTATATAATTTTAATATAACAAAAACAATATGAGTTAATTTACTTTATTATAATATTACTTTATTAACTGATTAGTGATAGCAGTTTCGTATTACTACTACATTATCACACTGAATAACTTAAAATTATTTTTTTCGGCAAACCGTCCGAGAAGTACCCACTTCCCGAACGCTTTTTCTTTGAGAAAGTAGCATCTCTCCGGACTAGGCCGGGAAGAATCACATCGTTGTTGTCATTGTGAATATAAAAATCTTGGTAGGTATGAATTTGATAAATGCAGTTGAATATTAATATAAATAAGAATTAGAATGTTTCTGTTACCTATCTTCTGTTCGAATTTCAATATTTAATACAAATAAAAATTAAAACGTTCGAAATTTTGTTTCCACAAAGAAATATAATAAAGAAATGTGTCTTATTGATTTGTTATTCTACACTGTTGTCGAAAAAATAGTTTACGCAACCCGTCCGAAAACAGTTTTTTTGAATTCGCAGACTTCCAATTTTGTCGACTCGTCCAAAAAAACAGTGTTTTCCGGACTTCTAATGTAAATTACTTTGTACAATTATAAATAGGTTTGACAAAGGATGCTAATAAATACATTAAAATAAAATGTAGGGGTTTTAATAAAAAAGAGCATAAAAATGGACTGTATATATGATTGGTTGAGGAGATGAGTAAATCAATTAGAATTTTAAATAAAACTATCCGGTGGTAGCGAGACAAAAAGTAAAAATGGCCTACCTTTGTTTAATCCTTTACGGTTTGGTGGCCACCAACTGGATCCGCGACAGGACGGATATCACAACCCTGGATCGGGACACTGCACAGCACGATCAGTCGAATTTTACGAGTTTTATATAAAAAGAAAATGCCGGGAAATATTCCGGGAGCGGTTTTGGTGTGTGAGTTCTTAGCCAACTACTTTTTCGGACTAGTTGTAAGATGTCCGCGCAAGGGCCAATGGGCCAAATACAAATTGTCACATGGTTAACATTGTAAAAAATCAATAAAATTAGGTAGTGTAAAATTTTGTCATACTCTCAAAAGTGTTAGAAAAGTGGTAGTTATTGTTAAACATTTAAATATAAACAGTTTCTTCGATTTTTACTTGATTAAGGACTATAGGACTTAGGTCCAGATCAACAGGTGACCTTCTGGCATATGTCACCCATCTTTGGAGCAACACCATCGAACATCATGGAGAATCCCGGGCTGTTGCACTGGACATCTCTAGGGCTTTTGATCGTGTTTGGCACGATGGGCTTCTAAGTAAATTGCGATCCTACGGTATGCCTAATGGATTCTGTTTATGGTTAACCAGCTTCCTTAAGAACCGTTCTCTGCAAGTGGCGATTGACGGGTTTCTCTCAGACACCTTCACCATCAATGCCGGTGTTCCTCAAGGGTCCATATTGTCGCCTACCCTCTTTTTACTGTATATTAACGACCTTCTAGTGAAAACCCAAAATCCAATTTATAGCTTTGCCGATGACAGCACACTTGTCTCATCTTTTACCTTGACTCCCCAAACATCCGCTGCCGACGCACATCTTCGCAGGCAGCATGAAGTATTGCGCCTCAACAAAGACCTGGAAGAAATTTTGGCTTCTCACCATACTAAATATTTTATCCCAGTCATTCCAATCAACAACAGTAACATTGGGAGGAGCGGTTGGAGTAATAAAAGGAGTAATAAGTACTTTAAAAGCAATGCGTTCTGATGACAGTTATGAGCACATATATGGCAAAATTAGTGACTTTGCGGCTCAGGTGGACGTGACCTTGGAACCTTCATCATCCAAGAGAAAAAAGAAGGTGTCAGTGAAACTAAAGGATTTTGTGGCTGACTCGACAGTTGGAGCTGCAGAAGTCGCAGATTCTATAGGATTATAGATTCTGTAGTAGGGTTTTTGAAATCAAAATTCTCTGAGGAGAATCTTCGAATCGCGGCAGCTATAGATAAATTCTTCGCGCTTGACTACGAAAGATCCACAGATTTTACTAATCATTTGGCAGAGTGTTTTAAACTTGAAAAAAATGTCATAAAGGCTGAAATAACAGTTCTGAAAAATAGTTTAGAGCAAACAAAGGTCAGGAAGCACAATATGACACTCTCAAAAATGAACTCAGGTTAAAAGTATTTCCATCATTATATGTGCTTTTTCAAGTAGCAATAACATTGCCAGTATTTTCTGCAACGTGTGAAAGGTAATTCTCCATAATGAGGTTAATTTTGAATTGGTTACAAATTTCAATGGGCCAAGAAAGATTCTCGTCACTTGGCCTATTATTTATAGAAAAAGACATCTATATTGATCTTAATACTGTAGTGGATAGATATGCGGCAAAAAAAAAGAAAAATAAATTTGTCACGTTAGTTAAGTTAGTTTTAAAAATTAATCATTTCATTTTTAGTTTGTTGATTATATTAAGCTATCTTTTGTTTATTAAAATTATTATTCTGTGGTAGTTCCTTGTGATATTTCAGACTCACTAAATCATTTCTTCTGATAACCTGGGGCAGTAGCCCCCCCGAAATATCCGAGCTAGTTGCGCCCCTGCTTGGGGTAACGTTACATTTAAAAAAATTAATTAAAAAATAAATATCCTAATTTTTTGACTCTTTTTTATATCATAACTGTCACTTTATTTTAGAATGTATGAGATTAGTTTATGAGTATTATCTGTTTAAGATAGATAAAAAAAACATCTAAAATCATTTTTTAACCTTCCTTATACTGACTGTCTTCATACCCTGTAAAGTACTAATTGGGGTAATTTTGTACCCAGGCTAATTTATTGATTTTTTACTAAATTTTTTAGGTGACTCCCCAAACATCCGCTGCCGACGCACATCTTCGCAGGCAGCATGAAGTATTGCGCCTCAACAAAGACCTGGAAGAAATTTTGGCTTGGGGTGACAGTAACCAAGTCGAATTTAATGCTAAGAAAACCCAGGCCAGCAGTCTTCTCCAAAAAGGTTAACATTGCAGAACCGGATATAGTCATGGCAGGACAAGCAATTCCCCTGGCACCGTCTATTAATTTGCTGGGGGTCAATCTGGGAGGTAATATGTCTTGGCATGATCACGTTGCCGCAATTGCCAAGGCAGCTGCACAGAAACTTGGTGTACTTTTCCGCACCAAAAGGTTGTACACACCTCATCAACTTTTGACACTCTACAAAGCCCAGATTCGACCATCATTAGAATATTGCTCTCATGTCTGGAGCTCTGCACCCAAGCACACCCTTCGGCTACTGGATTCCATTCAAAGGAGAGCCATTCGTCTGATCGGCGACCCCGAGCTGACCAAGACCCTCTATAGCCTGGAGCATCGAAGACAGGTTGGTGATTTGGCTCTCTTTTACAGATATTTCCATGGCAGGTGTTCGACTGACATTGCCCACTTGATTCCACCTAGAGCAATTCAAAACAGAAATACACGGCAAACCACTGCGGCTCATCCATATGTTGTTCAGCTTAGTACTCCTCGAACTTCATTGTTCAAGAATTCTTTCATCTGGAGAACGTCATCTTTGTGGAATGATCTTCCTGAAGTCGTGTTTCCCAATGAATACAATCTTCAACGTTTCAAGACCAACGTTAATCGCTTTTTTCGCACTCGCACCGCTCCCAGAGCGCCTTAAAGGATTTTTCATACAGTGCAGGTGTTTTATCATAAAAAAAAAAAAAAAAAAAAAAAAAAAAAGTTTAAAATACAAAAATCTCATATAGTTTACATGCAGTGAGCGAAATATGTATTTCGCACACTATTTCACGCACGGTGTTATGGTAACTTAGGAAAATGAAAAAAAAGCGTCACTTTGCATACTGTTATCAATGCGCGAACCTTGTCATTTTTTGACGCTTGTTAGTTTCAGTCGTTTTTGAACCAAAAAAAAATGTTTTCCATTGTCACGTATTTAATTTATAAAAGTTATTTTTAATAAAACCTATATTATACCATTAAATTATTTAAAGTCGATAAAATATTTATAAATGATGCAACGACGAATGCAATTTATTTTTTTTAATAAAAAAGGCTTTTAATATTCATAAAACGCAATGGACGTCAGCTGAAACTTTTGATGTTTTATCATTTTTATTAATTTAATATTAAATAAAACATCGTTTTTGAAATTCAAACGAATTATTTATGTTATTTTTGCATTAAAGCGTGCAGCTCTACGCATATTTGTTTGGGATGTTTTGCACGACCTATGTACAAATAATGTAATAATGAACATCGCAAAAATGCGAAACCTGAAAAATCTAACAAATCAAATCCCAATGAGGATTAAAATTTGGTTCACAATGAAATATACAAAACTAATGAATTTCCACCTGTTGATTATGTGACGTGACGGCGTCCTTGGGGCCAGGGGCGCAATTAGGGGGGGGGGGGTTAGGGGAGGACTAAGCCCCCCTCAGCTCGCAATTAGCCCCCCCCCCCTAGCAGAATAAATCATGAACTAACGATATCTACATATCTACCCAAGTTCTTTATTAACCTTTTATTTGTATATCATTCCTAAATTTTAATTCAAGTTTTACTGGTTGCCGAAATCCCAACTGTCAGACACCAGATGGGTATCACGACTTAGTAGCTGTGCGACAGTCAAAAGAGTCTACCCCGCAATTATCCAGTTACTGGAGCAGGAAATTGAGAATAGACAAGACCAGCAGGCCGTAACAGCCATCGGTATACTATTCTGTATGAAACAGGCATCTTTCCTCGTCCATTTGTTGGTATTGGAAGAGATTCTCACCATACTAAATATTTTATCCCAGTCACTCCAATCAACAACAGTAACATTGGGAGGAGCGGTTGGAGTAATAAAAGGAGTAATAAGTACTTTAAAAGCAATGCGTTCTGATGACAGTTATGAGCACTTACATGGCAAAATTAGTGACTTTGCGGCTCAGGTGGACGTGACCTTGGAACCTTCATCATCCAAGAGAAAAAAGAAGGTGTCAGTGAAACTAAAGGATTTTGTGGCTGACTCGACAGTTGGAGCTGCAGAAGTCGCAGATTCTCCAAATGTTGTCGAATATTGGAGAGTCAATGTTTTCTATAGGATTATAGATTCTGTAGTAGGGTTTTTGAAATCAAAATTCTCTGAGGAGAATCTTCGAATCGCGGCAGCTATAGATAAATTCTTCGCGCTTGACTACGAAAGATCCACAGATTTTACTAATCATTTGGCAGAGTGTTTTAAACTTGAAAAAAATGTCATAAAGGCTGAAATAACAGTTCTGAAAAATAGTTTAGAGCAAACAAAGGTCAGGAAGCACAATATGACACTCTCAAAAATGAACTCAGGTTAAAAGTATTTCCATCATTATATGTGCTTTTTCAAGTAGCAATAACATTGCCAGTATTTTCTGCAACGTGTGAAAGGTAATTCTCCATAATGAGGTTAATTTTGAATTGGTTACAAATTTCAATGGGCCAAGAAAGATTCTCGTCACTTGGCCTATTATTTATAGAAAAAGACATCTATATTGATCTTAATACTGTAGTGGATAGATATGCGGCAAAAAAAAAGAAAAATAAATTTGTCACGTTAGTTAAGTTAGTTTTAAAAATTAATCATTTCATTTTTAGTTTGTTGATTATATTAAGCTATCTTTTGTTTATTAAAATTATTATTCTGTGGTAGTTCCTTGTGATATTTCAGACTCACTAAATCATTTCTTCTGATAACCTGGGGCAGTAGCCCCCCCGAAATATCCGAGCTAGTTGCGCCCCTGCTTGGGGTAACGTTACATTTAAAAAAATTAATTAAAAAATAAATATCCTAATTTTTTGACTCTTTTTTATATCATAACTGTCACTTTATTTTAGAATGTATGAGATTAGTTTATGAGTATTATCTGTTTAAGATAGATAAAAAAAACATCTAAAATCATTTTTTAACCTTCCTTATACTGACTGTCTTCATACCCTGTAAAGTACTAATTGGGGTAATTTTGTACCCAGGCTAATTTATTGATTTTTTACTAAATTTTTTAGGTATATCTTATAATTGATGTTAAATCAAACATAATTAATAAAATATATGAACAAAATATTTATTATAACAAAGTTTACAAATCAGAAAGGGAAAGGGTTGCCAAAAAAAAACATAAAACATTTTTTGAAGTAACACAATTTGTAACTTTTGCACTGTCCACAAAAACTTTTTTCTCACTATGTTCTAGGCAAACCAAATTTTTACAGGTTTCGCATTTATTGCGGGTTTTTCTGTTTTTGTCGAGGACAATAACACAACGACCAGATGATCTCTATACTAAAGGTGGTACATGAGGGCCGCCTAACTCGGGAACCACAGTAATCATGTGATCGCGGATTAGTTGCTGGATCCTATCCTTGTTACCAAATCTTTTACGTATTTGATAAATAAATAAAATAAATAAAATAAAAATCCTTTATTTCCTTTTGACTACTGTATGGTAGTATAGGATATTGTCATTATACAATAATAATATATAGGTATAAAAAATAAAACAATATTTAAAATGAACAGGTAAACAAATACATACAATAAAAAAAATCATACACAATCCCATCAGTTTGGACATTATTGAATAAATAATCAAAATTTAAATTTAAGGTACTCATCATTAGTGGAGTAAGCGTTTTCAAGTAGAATACCTTTAACTAACTTGTTAAACTTTTTTCGATAATGTAGTTGCTTAATTCCTTGTGGCAGTTTATTAAATAACTTAATTGGTAGGATTAAAGGACTGTGAGCCACAGCAGACAATCTATGACGTGGTATGTCAATATTAAAATTCTGTCTAAAATGATAATGTTCATTTGATTCACGGGTCAGAGAAAATACGTCCAAGTTTGCCTTAGCATAAGTCAGACAATTCAATATAAACAGGGAATGGAATGTTAAAATACCTAGCCGGGGAAAAAGTCCACGGCACTTTGTGAACATTTGTTCTTGGTTTCTATTTTAGCATTGAAAAAGTGTTTAAGTTGCTTTTGTTAACTTGTATGGGGATCCTGTTATGATTTTTAAGTTTTTTGGAGATATTTTGGCTTGTATGTCCTGTGTACCTGATTGTGCTGTATTTTTGGTTTGTTGGAGTGGGGTGTCCCAGGTAGAGAAGTTTTTGTATCTTTTGTCTTAGTTTTTTCTTAATTATTTTGTCTATAGTTTTTGTTGTGTATCCGTTATTTGTAGCAATTGTTTTTATAATATTTAGTTCGTTTTGATAATCAATATCTTTGAAAAAGTACGACTTTTAAATGTCATGGTTTTAATTATTTTTTTTTGCTGAATAAAGATTTCATCAGCCCTAGAGCAACCTCCCCAAACCAAAATTCCGTAACTCAAGCAAGAGTGGACATATGAAAAATAATAAAACTTCAAAAGATTTATATCGATCTTATCGCGCAACTGCCAAATGACAAAACAATACCTTGATCCTTTACAAGTTCTTTTTCAGGACACAAGAGAAATTTTTGCCTGCATCTAGGTATGACTTGTTCCAAACGGGATACTTTAGTCTCCATAAAATAAAGGAATTTAGCGTTGCGGTATTAATGAGATGACCAAAAATAACCATTGGCCATCTGTTTGTCACTCTTCGCGTAGTGTATTCCTTGATCATTTTGTCCGCGGTATCAATAACGTCTTTAGTTATTTTGTAGTAAAGAACTATTTCAGGTTTATATGAGTGATAAGGCTAACTGTTAGCCTCATCACTAACTTCGTCTAAAGCATGTTCAGTCGATAATTTTTGCACGTCCACAAGTTTTACGGACTGGGGTATTTTTGTACCTCAGACACTATAAACCTTGGAAAAAATATCAGTATTGCTTAAAAACTAATTTTATTGCGAAAACTAAGTTAGAAATACAGTCAAATTAGCATTTCTAAAAGTATTTTTACACATGATTACCGAAAACGAAATTATCTTGATTTTTCATGAAAAAAATCAAGTTGGGGTACAAAATTCCCCAGTTAGTAGTAGGAAGGTTAAACCATGGGATTAAATGAGATTTATGACAAGGGGTCTAGAAATATTATGAATCTAATAGTGGAAAAATATTTTCCTGAAACACACCCGATGCTATGATACAGTATAGGTGTGCATATAAATGAAATTCCTAACTTAATTCGTATAGGAGCTATAGCCTCAAGCACTATTGCAGAACCCTGTATAACGATTTCATAAAAATAAAATACAAAATAAATTAGAAACCTATTTTTTGAAATTTCATAGTTTTTCGGAAAAGTGGAATAACTCTTTAAAGTTCATATATCGGATTTTTTATAGGATTTCTTGAATTATTTATAGTGTGGCATTGAAAATATGTATAATATACTGTGTATATATTTCTTTTTTTGCCTTACACAGGGCAAAATCGACTAATTACACAGAATTGTTAAGAATAGTAGTTTGTTTTCCTGACCGTTTTAATCGATTAAAATGTTTGTTTTTCTTGGGTTTTCGGTCACTCTTTTGATTGCTGAGACAAATATTTTTTTTATAGTTCTGATGATGGTTTCCTAATAAAACCGAAACGTTAACCCCTTATAAAGAAAAATCTTTTATTCAAGAGTGACCGAAAACCCAAGAAAAACAAACATGTTAAGAATAGTCTTATACCAGTAGCAACATTTTTAATAATCACTATTAAACAATCTTTTACTATAGCAAGAAAGTTAACTAACGAACAGCATACAGAATTGCTACCTCTTTATTTATACGGACAATAAAACGAAATAATTGTGAATATAAGCCAAGAATTGTAAGAATGTATCTTAATAAAACATTATTTTTGGAAATAAAAATGGTTTTATACAACATAAAGATTATACCAACAATAAAAACGCTATTTTGGGGGTATTAATTAAATTATTATTTGATACTTAACATTTATTTACCCGTATGCAACATACTTTTAATTGGCAAGAGTGGGGGAGACTGCGACGTATCAAGACGTGTTTTACGATGCCATTTACATTTGTTCGGCTGTGCGGGTTGTCTCAGATGTTTGTTGTTTTTTGTGAACAGTGTTGTAAGGTTATTATTAAGCTTTATTTGTGGTGGTGTAAAATTATCAGTATTTTGTAACCTAAGAGTTTATGATCTCAGATTTTTCGTTGTTTCTTGATTAGAAAGTGTTGAGGGAAATACCCTTATTTGTTTTTTTTTTAGTTAAATAAATACCTTTAAAATGTTAACCTATTTTTATTATTTACTATTTTTTATATTATCGGCCATTTATCTGTTTATTTTAAATATATAATATTTGGTGTATAACTGGTATTAGCTCGTTTTGCTGTCCCAAATAGTATTAAATATTCTTATAATGGCCATAAGAATTCTTATAATGGCTATAATTCATTTTTTCTTAGTGTAGATAATCATTATTTTAGAGTATGATTATAAAAAATAATTTAAAATGTAAAATAGATTTTGAAACTAATTTATCGAATTTTAATAGTTTTTTAAAATAATCCAATTATTTTTAGACAGGAACAACATGCACTATTTAAAATATTTTAAATTCTACCTGTCCTTTTTATTATATGCCTGCAATCAGCGTCGCGGCCATGTTGTTGTGGGGTTAATTCAATTGTTTTGCCGTGGACAGCTGAGGAAAATTACGCTGTCACCGGGTGCACCCTGTCCGGGTTTTATGCCCCGTAAACATCGGATAATTTGCTGGCAGGTTATTTGGAGACTATGAATTAAAAAGCTAATTTCATTTTGCATTTTTTGCCTCTTTTTTTTTAATTGTGGAGAATAAGTTTACTGTAATATAATTATATGTAGGTCCGTACGGTAGAGTATAAATAAAAATGGGCAATGCTCATATTTTAAAACTTATTTAAAAGTAATTTTAGTTTTCCAAGTTATATAATAGCGGAAAAAATATGTTTGACCAGTTCATAATAATTCTGAATTTACAATATCCGTAAAGAAATATTACTTACACATGGAAATATAGCTTATATAATATAGTGAAAAAAAAAAATTCCTAATTATAACGGGTATTGCATCGTCGAGCGGGACATAGGAAATCCCATGTAATTTTAAATGGGGTCAATTATTGGCTTCCCTAATTATTTTAGAGAAAAATTCTATTCAGGTTTATTAAAGAGCACTAAAACCCACATTCAAAAGAATAACTTTAGATATTTTTGATGAGCCCGTTTACGGGTTATCGCCGATTTCTTTTTAACTATTTCTCCTTTTTATGGCCCCGTATTTGCGGGCACCAGTCAAGGTAAAAGATGACTGTCAAATAAAGTTGTCATTTTGAAATGTGTGCTTTATTGTTATAAAAACTCGTACATCGAAAATATTAAAGGTGTATTTATGAGTACAAATTAATCTGAATAAAACTAAAATAAAGTATCCAATTACAAGGTTTATTATGACATTTTACATGTTTCAATATTTTACTAATTAATAGGTAGGTACTATTAAATTATTAGAACTTTAGGATTTAAGAAGATGTTCAAATATTCCTCCATTGACTGCTAGACAATAACCGCACAATTATTGCAATTATTCAAATTAATTCCTGACGACATATTTTTTTCATTGCTCGAACTTGCTGTTATTTGGGAAGCGACGCACATTGCATTAGATGTTTCACCAACTATTTCTTGCACTATAAGTTTTTTATTATTCATGGAATTTTCAACATATCCCTCTGCAACAGAGCTAGATTTCCAACCTCCGTGCCTCTTTAATTTTAAAAGATCAGCGCCACTGTCTGCTAGGAAAGTGGCAGAGCTTCTTCTGAAGCAGTGGCCAGTATATAGAACAGGATTTGAAAGACCAAGAAATTGTGCAATAACTTTTGGCAGACTGCTAAATGTGTTAATTCCCACAGGATTTCTGGTACATTTTCCATTTGCATATTTTACAAAAAATCTGTTGTGTTTAAGAATCTGGGGACGCAACTTAATATATTTAATTAAATTAGAAAAAATCTTGTATGCAATACGTTACGAAATGAAATTTTGTTACACAAAATTAGGCATTTCGTAACTGATGGCATAATAGCTATTTTTGATAAAAAAAAATAAAAAATTTAGATAATAATAATAGAGTTTTTTTCCTTTTTGTCACCTAAATTATTCTACCTCTGCTGCCTTTACTCATTATTTTCCTCTCTTACATCATGTATAACTATTTAATAACTAACAAATCTCTACTTTCTATGTTAATCCTGCCCATATCATTCACTTCGTTTTATTTTTTGGTTTTATTATTTATTTTCTACTTATTGTTATGATATTAATAATACTATTTAATTTATTTATTTTTTCATGTTAGGTATATGGTAAATTATATTAATCACCGCCATTACGAGCAAGAGGAGAAGTTCTAGCACACAAACCCATACATGTGGTTTAGGCGAAACTTCTCTCTATGTCTCATAGTGGAAATAAAATTCAGAGTATATTTCCAAGAATTATTTATTATTTTAAAATTGATTTTCATTGTGATTAAAAGTGTATTCTACTAAATTTTTGAATAAAAATTATTTGTATTTGTATTCTGATGAAAATCCTTCCACGTAAACCACTAACTGTCGATCTACATGTTTCTTTGTACTTTGTATCCGGGACAGTCGCAAATAAGTACCTTAATTAATAAAAAGGAATATTATAACCTCAATCTGGGAGAATGCCTTTAATTTCTTAGCTCTGTATCCCACAGACTTCCTTTTTAAATATGCCATCAGTTTTGCATACCTGCTCATGTCGACATTATTTTTGATACTTATAGTAGATCTGAGCATTGAGTAATAACTCCATAAGAAGGATGTTTTACTGTCCTTAAATTTATCCACAAAATGGGCAAGCATCACATCGTCACTAATTGCTTTAACATTCTTTGATGAACACCAGTCCATGAAGAGCCCATATTCCTTCTCATATCTATGCCGTGATTTATCCGGCAATAAATTGAGGGTAGCTGCTTTAGCAATGTCCAGAACTTCCTTCGGAATTTCATCATCACTGCTGCTATTGACTTTCATTTAAGGGACGTAAAACACACTTTCACGAAATTGTTACAATAGTATATTGTTTTATTAGGAGTAAAAGCGATACTTTTCTGACGAGTCTGTAGGTTTGCCGGACGAACAAAGTGAGTCCGGCAATTACGGACGAGTCATAAGAAGTTGCTTTTACTCCGAATAAAACATACTTTTTTTTCTTCAGACGTTGTTTAAATATGAAAACACAAAGATACAAAATGTTTTAATTGTTTTATTTAAAAATGTTAAGTTTTGAGAAGGGGCTAGCGTTACTATGGATTTATTATTATATTGTTTGATAGCGACGTGCCATTCGATTTGACAAGTGTCAGCATTCATTATTGCGTAACTTTATTTAATTTTTATCCTTTTAAAAATAGAATTTTTTAAAACTACATTTACTTCAAATTAAAATGTCAGACTCAGAATTTACCTGTACGCCCCCGGAGGTTGCCAAAATTGCAGCAAATGTTGCGAACAATTTGCTGCCAACAAAATCCAGTGGTGTTTACGAAGCTGCGTTTAAAAGATTCCAGGCATGGTGCAATGAGAAAAACACCAAAAATAATTCTGAAAATGTACTCTTGGCATATTTTTCGGAACTAGCGAGCAATCAAAAAATGAAAGGTTCAACAATGTGGTCACATTATTCTATGTTAAGATCAATGCTAAATATCAGACAAGGAATAGACATAAGCAAGTATTTGAAGCTACGAGCTTTTTTAAAGAAGCAAAACGAAGGCTACATTCCCAAAAAAGCTAAAGTATTCACCAGGGAACAGTTTGAAAAATTTCTATCTGAAGCTCCTAATCAGCAATATTTGGGAATTAAGGTAAATTTAGGTATTACCTCAAAGTATACAAATTTTTTATAAAGGTAATATATATAATTTTTAGATTGTTTTGGTTATTGGAATATTGGGTGCATGCCGATGTGAAGAAATGGTGAAAATGGTCGTTGATGACATACAAGACTTAGGATCTGCGATTCACATAAGAATTCCTAATAATAAAACTAGGAAACCGCGGTCGTTTACTATTGTTGGGGAGCAATATTTAAGCATTTATAAAAACTATGCATCATTACGCCCGGAAGGTATGCGCGAGAAGAGATTTTTTTAAAAATTTGTAAATGGTCGGTGTTGTCGCATGGTAATGGGAATTCATAAAATAAGTGCTGTTCCTAAGGAAGCAGCAGTGTTTTTAAAACTACCAGGTGCAATAGAGTACACCGGCCATTGTCTAAGGAAAACTTCAGCTACACTGCTTGTAGATGCAGGGGCGGACATTACGTGTTTAAAGCGCCACGGGGGGTGGAAATCGAGTACTGTAGCTGAAGGGTACATCGACGAATCGATGACCAATAAGAAAGATATTGCAAAAAAAATTTTACAACCAAATAATAATAAATCAATTACTAATAATTTAAATACTGCAATAAATTCGACAGAAAGTGGTTTCACTGAGAGATTAACACTAGAAAATACCGAAACAACCAACCAACAAGCAGTCTTAATTTTTCTGGGGCTACAATTAATAATTGTACTTTTAATGTTGTATTTAAATAGTTATGTAGGGCCAATATGGGTAAACGCACCTCCTTAAACAAATTTAACTTTATTATTATTATTATTATTATTTATTATTATAGGGATTAACATAGTTTTTGAATGCTAGTGCTATTACCCTAAAAGTACATTTACCCTAAGTCACATTGCTGTACTATATTTTTATTAAAATAAATAAAGTATGTTTATAACTTTCTGGTATTATTTAATATATATTTAGTCATGAGAACACAGTCATACTTTTACTTCCGCTGCTATTGGCAACGGAAGAAAAAGTAAATACTTTGTCTTTCGTTGCCAAAAGCAACCGCCTTCTGGCGAAAAAGTAGAACTTTAACGTCAAAAAATTAGTAGAAAAACGTCAAGTTTATTGACGTTTGAAGAAAAAAATAATTATCGTTTATTTCGTTGTCAAGCTTTACACCTGTCATATAAAAGCCAACTATTCAATTTCTATAATTTATTTCCCTAGCAACTTGATATTAATGCATTGTTGATAACGACTTACGAGGCACCTACGAGGTAAATTAAAACAGTGCTCTTTTAGTTTTTAATCTACCACAGTGCAATTATGACGTACTTAGCATTATCATTTGAATGTCATTATGACCTTCATAATAGCACTCAGTGCCATTATAAATTCATAATAACATCCAAATGCGTAAGTCTGTTCGTACACTTGCCTTGACCTTTCGGGAAGTAGGGAATTTATTACGCTTTGCGCGATATCTTCGACATCCGAAGGGACACTTTCGGATTCAGAATCTCCCATATTTAAATTATTTTTGGCCAACACTTTGCATACAATAGAAAATTAGACGGCAATAATGACGTTGTCAAAATCGAAATTGAAACAATAAAAAATGCGGTTACCATGATATCGAGTAATATGGACACCAAAAAATTTTAAAAATTACGAAAACGTCATCTGATATCAATGAAATTTAGACGAACAAAATCTATTTGCACTGTCATAGATTAAATTTGGAATGATACACGTTCGATATGAACTTGGTTAATGAAACTTGTGCAATTAAACCACTCGGCTAATGCCACGTGGTTTAATGTTGCCCACGTTTCATTATAATGTTCATATCGAACTAGTATCATTAATAACTATAATAGTGGTACCCTAAAACATGCTTGTAGATAAAATATCGTACAATACACTTATAGGTGTCTTTACTGCATTTGCGTGATTTTTTTTGAACATCACGCATATGCGGTAAAGACGTACCTACCGTACTTGTATTGTAATATTATTATACTATTACGTATATTATGTAACTTGGGAGATACTTTAATGTCCATTTATTATGTACCACGTAGTACGCAGTTAGTACATGCAAAGTTTCCGTTGTACAACAAAATAACGAAATTCTGTACTAGCTTACATTATCGTCGAAGTTTTCCCAAGAAAATCGTCTCAGCGGGGAAAAATTATCTTTAATGCTCTGTAATTTTCCTGAAAAGGCCGGGAAATGTGCCGGAATGGCCTTAAATAGCCCATTTGATGCCACGTCAATATCGTCATTTGTCTTATTTCATTTTCCAGGCGATAATAGATGTCATTAGATTAGGTGGGGTAACTTTGTTAAAAATTAAACCTTGAGGGTCGAGTCCTTTATGTCAATTTATGATAATTATACTTTGACTCTTTATGATTAAGTTTATAGATTCAGAGGTCATCGCGTTGGATGCGAATCAGTGGCGTAGCCAGAAAATATGCTCCGGCGGGGGGGGGGGGGGGGGGTTCAGTGGGCATATGTAGGTAATTTTTTTCTGGAGAAAAGGACAGTCGGGACTACATATATTTTATGATATGTACCTAGCGAACAACACGATAAAGCGCCGCAGGCAAAAAATTTTCGGGGTCAAGCCCAAAGTTTGTTTAAAATTCACCTAACTACTATCAAATTTCGAAAATTAAATTATTACCTCTCCCCCTTTGATCTGTTTTTGTAAATGTTTTTTTTTTTACTTTTTTTTGATATTCCTAGCTGGCTCTTTTGGCTTATTTGTGAAAAATATGAATATTGTGTCAATCCTAAAATTTTATATAAGACGTATATATGACTCTAACCCGCGTTTTTCGGGCTCGGTTTTTCATGATTAAAAATAAAGTAAATATCGCTCTCACCACGCCAAAAGTGATGATTTTTTCAGAAATCATGAGTATTGTAAGAGCGTAGATCTAAGAACAGTTTTTGGTGCAAATGCTTAGGTTTTGAAATGCTCCTTCTTAAGAACGGTTTTGTATATTCTTTATAAAGCATTCTCGTTTCTTCCCGCCCTATTTTTTTAATTATAAATTTTCACACTTCTTCCATCAAAAATGTTACTTTAATTTTTCTGTTTAAAAATAATACCTAATTGTTTTTGTTGTATAAATATTTTATTGGATTGGGTTATATTTTTTTTTAATTAAACTTGGTATTAAATTTTAATACCAATAAATTGTTTTGCAAAGCCAGTTTCGATATTTATTTATAATAATGACTGGTGGAATAGTTGATAAAATGAGTTTTCTGAAAATAAGTCTTGATGCGTTACAAATTGCGACAGAGTTGTAATTAGAACACATGTTTGATTTTTAATTCTGCATCGAATGACATAATAATATAGAGAGATTCCAATTTGAAATAAGAAAAATAAATTGATTTACAGATTGCAATGTTTGACACTAAACTTTGGACACCTTGTACAATTCGTATTATTAAAACTTGGTTAACGAGACTGTTCGACCTTACTTATTAAGTACCTTTGTATAATTTTATTAACGAGGCATTATTTTTATTTTTTATTAATTTTTAAAACCAGTGGTGCAAAACTGATTTTTCTTAGTTTTTATCTTTTTTTCGCCTATAATACTGAACCGATTTCATTAAAATTTTAGGGGTATGAAAGCAATTATAAAAGGCTCAAAAAATAGATCCTTATGACTTCACACTTTTTTGGAACACCCTGTATAAAAAAAATATTTTCCTGAAACGCGCCCCACGCGTAAAGTCTGCAAAATATCAAAATCCTAACTTAAATAATAAGTGATCTATAGAAGACGGGAGGTGAGGTGCAGGACCCTGTATAGTTCCATCGTATGAAAATTTAAAGAATTATCAATATAATATATCTATATATTATATTTTATGCAATAAATTTTGTAGAAATGAGTGGAATACTGGAGATTTTTCAAAAGTGCATATTTGTCTACAAATCTTTAGTTCGGTCAGAAAATAACTAGAGTTCGCTAAATAGTTATTATCCTAATAAGTGCGGAAAAAGCCACACGACGCGAGGCGGAGTTCGGGTAAGCAGTCAAGTGCGGGAAAGTGTCTTTCCGCATGAGTTAGGATCAACATTTTTTTTACAAGCGTTAGAAAAACTACCACAAAATATTTCTAAAAATTTTATTTTACTGAAAAACAAACACAGATTTAATTTCTACTTATTAATTATATTTATATTAAAAGTACAATTTGATGCACTATGCAAATTGATTGCGGATGCCAGACAGGTTGAAGCCATCGAAGCCAACTGATCCTGATGAGCGGATGGTTGCAAAGAAAGAGGTATCGAGCTGTTGTTTACGCTGCTGGGAAACTGTGCAGTTTTAGAAGACGTGGACGCTTCTAAACTACAGCTCAAATTTGATGGAATATTGAGATTGAGAATTTTGTTAGACACGTCTTTTATTTTGTGTGATGGATTCCTCCAGGTAGCCTTCGGCAACAGACGTAAATTTCCATCCTCCTAAACGTTTAATGTTTGTTATTTCTTCGCCAGAATTAGCCAGTAGAGTGGCTAAGGAACGTCTAAAACTGTGGCCTGTGTTTTAATTCTGGATTTTTGAATCCTATATAAGCCGCAATGTTGGAGGGCATTTTTCCTATGGTATTAATTCCAACGCATTGGGTACTGCATTTTCCATGTTTGTAGTTCAAAAAAAAATCGGCTATGTGGAGTTTGCTGTGGACGTAAGTTTGCATATTTTCTGTATAGATTTAGAAAACTTTCATTATTGACTTCTTTAGTTATTACAAAAGATCTAGCAGAATGGTTTTTCGAGTCCTTTATTGTGATAATTATAACGTCTCCTTTGTCGTCTATGTCGTCAATGGTAAGTTTAGTTAGCTCCTCACGGCGGCAGGCATCAGCAAGTCCAAAAATGGTTACCACTTTAATTAGAAGGTAAATTTCATCAGGTGCTTCTTTCATAAATTTCGCAATCTGTTTTTGTGTAAAAACTTTCGCTTTTTTTGCTCGAAAACCTACATTTTGTCTCTTGACATAGGCAGTAATTTTATAGTATTTACTGATATCTAAATCTTTCTTAACCTTAAGTACACTTTTTAAAATGGAATATCGAGACCATAAGGTGTTTGGCTTCCAAGAAATATGGCAAAAGTACTTCTTCTCTTGGTGCTTTTACATTTTTCACTTCACACCAACTAACAAAATGTTCGTATTGTTTTTCATACCTGACTAATGACTTTTTTGGTAGCAAATCCAAATTTGCGATACTTGCGGCTTCTAGAATATCTTCTGGAAGCTCATCGTCCGAGAAATTATCTATGGAAGACATTTGTATCAGAATCTGAACGAAATCAAAGCCACGCTCCGGTGAACTGTTGTAAGGTGTCACTTTGACAATTAAATTTTATTTATGTGTCGTGGTTACCATGTTAACATCTATGTACGGGGTTTCTGAAATAAACCGTTTTAAATCAGCTTTTTTAAAAATGTTTATAATAAACGGCAAAAATTAGTGTTTCTGTAATACACCTTATTTACTTTCACTAAAAATGAGTCTAAAAATTTATATTTTATTGATTAAAGTTGTATTTTATTATAAAATTACAAAAAAAAATATTTTTCCGGTAGGTACACCGTGCGGGAAAACTTTTCCCACACCGTGCGGGAAAATGGGTCTTTCAGAACCAAAACGAGTGCGGGAAAACGGTAAATCGCGCAAGCTTGTAGAAAAAATATATTTTGGTTTTACATATTCAATTTTCGCACCATTCTGCGAAAATGAGTGAAAAACTGGAGATTTTGAAAAATTGGTGTATGCATAAGCTCTGAGAAAATGTTTTGATTCCAATAAAAATATAACAAATTTTATATTACAGATTTGCATCTTTTTTAAATATATTCTTAACCCCACTTTTGTTAAGTGCCATAAAGCGACGCGTGGTTTCTTTGTTATTGATCACTGGTGATTGGTCAGTTTTATATCCTAATTAGGATGGAAATGAAATTATATTCGTTTAGTTAACTGGAATAGCCCACTTATCCAATCACTTTAATGTGAATGTTAAAAATAATTTCCAGTAATTTCTTTTGGCAACGACGAAATATACAAAGTAAACTCTTAAGAGATGCGCCTCTGAGTATTCAAAAACAATTTCATCTGCACCAACCCGCACTTCCATCCCAAAGTGCAGCGTAGCTCAGCAATAAAAGTAAATCTTTTTCAGAAGCGCGCAGCAACTTTGCCTATTTAGGAAATTTAACTATGCAAAATGGCGGTTGCAAAGGGGCTTTTTAAGGGTCTCGTGGCTTATTTATGGGCAGTTTTGCGACAAAATGGCGTGGAAAATTCCCCACGAAATTTCCTTATTCCATTGTGTTTGCATATGTAAGACGCTGTTAATATCACTATTTTTATTTAAAATTGTATAGGACTTTAGTTTCTTTAATAGACGCTTTACATTATTTGAAACTTATAAGGGCCAATATACTTTTAAAAATTATCCTATTATTGTACAGCCTTATTTTCTTCAGAAATTTATCGTACAGGGTGAATCCTAAGTTGATAATTCTTTTTTAGCTGTGTATAGAAGGCATTAAAATAAACAACATTTTCAAATACCTTTTTTCAAAAAACTCAAAAATAAAGTACTTACATTCATTTATTTCACTACGAAGACCCTGCCAAGCAACTACCGACCCGTCGCATTGCTTTCAGTAATTTCAAAAGTAATGGAGAAAGCTATTAACCAACAACTCCTAAAGTATCTGGAAGGGCTTAACATTATCAGCGACCATCAATACGGTTTTCGTAAGCCCAGATCAACAGGTGACCTTCTGGCATATGTCACCCATCTTTGGAGCAACACCATCGAACATTATGGTGAATCCCGGGCTGTTGCACTGGACATCTCTAGGGCTTTTGATCGTGTTTGGCACGATGGGCTTCTAAGTAAATTGCGATCCTACGGTATGCCTAATGGATTTTGTTTATTCCTTAACAAACCGTTCTCTGCAAGTGGCGATTGACGGGTTTCTCTCAGACACCTTCACCATCAATGCCGGTGTTCCTCAAGGGTCAATATTGTCGCCTACCCTCTTTTTACTGTATATTAACGACCTTCTAGTAAAAACCCAAATCCAATTTATAGCTTTGCTGATGACAGCACACTTGTCTCATCTTTTACCTTGACTCCCCAAACATCCGCTGCCGACGCACATCTTCGCAGGCAGCATGAAGTATTGCGCCTCAACAATGACCTGGAAGAAATTTTGGCTTGGGGTGACAGTAACCAAGTCGAATTTAATGCTAAGAAAACCCAGGCAGCAGTCTTCTCCAAAAAGGTTAACATTGTAGAACCGGATATAGTCATAGCAGGACACGCAATTCCCCTGGCACCGTCTATTAATTTGCTGGGGGTCGATCTGGGAGGTAATATGTCTTGGCATGATCACGTTGCCGCAATTGCCAAGACAGCTGCACAGAAACTTGGTGTACTTTTCCGCACCAAAAGGTTGTACACACCTCATCAACTTTTGACACTCTACAAAGCCCAGATTCGACCATCATTAGAATATTGCTCTCATGTCCGGAGCTCTGCACCCAAGCACACCCTTCGGCTACTGGATTCCATTCAAAGGAGAGCCGTTCGTCTGATCGGCGACCCTGAGCTGACCAAGACCCTCGATAGCCTGGAGCATCGAAGACAGGTTGGTGATTTGGCTCTCTTTTACAGATATTTCCATGGCAGGTGTTCGACTGACATTGCCCACTTGATTCCACCTAGAGCAATGCAAAACAGAAATACACGGCGAACCACTGCCGCTCATCCATATGTTGTTCAGCTTAGTACTCCTCGAACTTCATTGTTCAAGAATTCTTTCATCTGGAGAACATCATCTTTGTGGAATGATCTTCCTGAGGTCGTGTTTCCCAATGAATACAATCTTCAACGTTTTAAGACCAACGTTAATCGCTTTTTTCGCACTCGCACAGTGCAGGTGTTTTATCATAAAAAAAAAAAACGAATGAAATACGGTTCTGCCTAACTTGCCCGTTGAATAACATTAAGAAAACTTCTGGGTGTAGGATGAGCCCGCAAGGAAAAGCGTTCTGCGTATAATCTCGAAGCTGCAGCCGCACTTTGACGACACGTAAATTAGCACCATATCTACTAGTTCATTGTTTTCAAATTTTACCATTTTTACGTAACACCAATTTATTATTATTATTTTTAAATTGTTAATTTTAAATTGGTGATATGGCCCCCAGACTTAATAAATAATAATTATTTTTACAGGAGGTAACTAAGGTATTTTCTTTATGATATTGCCACGAATGAAAATCATAAGATCATAATATTTAAATCAATAATTAATATTATACAGGGTGTCCGGTAACTTATGGGCCGTAGAGTAACTGGAGATACTAGACATCAAACTAAGCCGATTATGTCACATAAGTTTTTTCGGATTGTTACTCGTTCTAGAGATACAGGGTGTTGAAAGTAAAAGTTTATTCTCGAAAATAAGCCATAATTTTAAAACGGTTTAATGAATCGAATTGAAAGTTGGCAATATTATGTTTTTATGAGCAAGAAATAAGAATTTGTAGAAATTTTTAAGTTTCAAACTAGAGGGCGCTAGTTGCATACACTGGGCTTCATAAATCTATGCTTTTTTTTTCTTATCTGTGATATTAGGTGTTATTATATCCCAAAGCATAAAAAAAACATAGTACATAATTAAATTAACAAAAAAAAAAAAAAAGTGACAATCCGAAAAACTTATATGATTAATAGGCTTAGTTTGATGTCTAGTATCTCCAGTTACTCTACGGCCCATAAGTTACCGGACACCCTGTATATATACATTTTTATAATAATTCATGTTAAACACAGGTCGTTTCACGGCACATGAATTTTAACATCCGGAAACTGGCCCTTTTATGGACACAACAAGCTTCAAACTACAAGTAACCTCATCTAAATAGTCTATCTAAATTAAACTATATTATCTACTTCACTTATTTAAGAAAATTTAACTATGCAAAATGAAGGTTGTCAAGGGGCTTTTTAAACTGCCTGTGGGCATGTTTATTTTGTAACTTAGCGACAAAATGGCGTGGAAAATGTCCCCGAATTGCACTTTTATGGGTCTTTGTTTTTAGAATGAGTATATTTATACAGTGTGTATATAGGGTGGTACAAATTCGTGTGCGTACAAGGGGATCTCGAAAACGTTCAGAGATATGAAGATGGTTAGATTGAGGCAAAGTTGCGTATTTTGGGGCTTAAGTATTTGGCGAAAGAAAATTGTAAATATTTCGAATACCTTCGGAGATATTCGAAGAAAACCGACATTTTTAATTTTGGTTTTTACTCTTTCGCACCTTCATTTTTGACTTACAAAAAATACTTTCTCATAGTGGTTCTTTCCGTTCTATAAGATGCCGTTATTCGTTTTTAAATTGGACGTTTCGTTCTTTAGATACCAACCTCAAGACAATTTTTTATAATACGGACCTGGCATTTTTAAAACAGTTTTAATAACTTCTAAGTTTTAGAAATTTGATACATTTTAAAGGTTTTTAAAAATTTAACATTTTGTCATCAAATAACACATCATTAGAATTTTAAATTGTCCTTTATTTACTATTACGGCCCTGGCAATTATTTTTAGGATTACTTAAATATTAAAATTACATCCCAGGAAGTTATGGTATTTAGACCGTTTATTTTTTCAATAAGATTTACCGTAAGTAAGCAAGTTTTTTAGGCATGTGAAGTAATTCTATTTTTTTATTAGTATTTTATTTATCTTCTTTAGTCCTATGGTTTTTGCCTTAAATCTAGACCGAAATACTGTAAAGCGAAACATGTAACAAAAACAAACAGACAGAAAAATATTTGAGGCCGAGACTTTGGGTCTTTTTTCTTACAAAATAACAAATATCAGGCCTCTTTGAGTAAAAATGGACGGATTTTTCAAATCAGAAATATTTTTTTAGTTTGGCTTTAAATGTTCAGGACCGTAATGAAATGAAAAAGATAATTTGAAAAATGTGTTATTAGATGACAAAACGTTAAAATTGCAAACTTTTTATATTATATTAAATTTCAAACGATTAGAAGTCGCTAAAACTGCATTTAAAATTCCCGGTCCGTATTTAAAAAAATTGACTTGAAGTTGGTATATAAAGAACGAAACGACGAATTTGAAAACTAATAACGCCGTCTTGTAGAACATAAAAAACGGATGTGAAAAAGTGTTTTTTCTTTTTTTCCTAAGTCAAAAATGAAGCCGCAAAAAATTAAAAACCAAAAATAGAAATTTAGGTTTTTTCGGATGTCTCCGAAAGCATTCCGAATATTTACAATTTATTTTCACCAAATTATTAAGCCCCAAAACACGCAACTTTGCCTCAATTAAACCGTCTTCGTATCTCTTACCGTTTTCGAGATCCCCTTGTACGCACACGAATTTGTAGCATCCTGTATAGTATATTTTTACAGCGTGTAAACATTATTTCCAATTTGATTTTGCTGGCTTTGACATGGAAAGTATAATTATTAGATAGAAAGAGCTATTAATGTAAAACCTTTATTATTTTAAAATGAATAAAAAAAAAGTTATGTAAAATCACATGTGTAAGAATGAGACATCTGAGTCGTATATAACTTGAATTAAATAAAAAATTCATTTGATGTATCAAACAAGGTTTTCTAATATAAAAAAGTTTCATAATATGCCTTATAATGAGTTGAATAACATGTCTCCTAATGAGCTATAATTAAAATTTTATTATTTATTGTTTGTCTGCTTGTTTATAACTGTTGTTTGATCACTATGACCATTTTTCTTGATTTTCTTAATTTTTTTTTAATCGTATAGGTATACCGTATTGGCAATCTCGACTCTAGGGTGCCGATATAAACGCATCAGATAAAGATTATTAGTAGCGTTTAACACGTTAAACAGAGAACACGCTATCCCCTACCTCCCACCTTCCATTCTTTAGAACACGCGGGCGAAGCAGGCACGGAAGCGATCGATACGTCGACTCGGCCACACCACACACATATCCCCCCTTTCAGAAATGTAGGAGAGTGGTTAAGTGTCTCTTTATATGTGCCTTTTCTCTTGGTTGCATTAGAGATTTTGCACCCTAGATTCGAATTTGCCAATACGGTATATTTTTAAATCTTGCCAAACTTATTCGTTTTGTGCCGTTATTATTCAATTGTTATTTAAGTGGTAGTTCTGTTTAATTTACATTCTTCTTTTTTTAATTACATAATTCTAAACTGATATAGGTATTTTATTTTACCTCTGTTGACTTGTGTAGTGTAAGTACATGGTATTGTATTATGCTATACGAATAAACTATTTTAATTTGAATTTGTTAAAATTACAGCTTTATTGAGAGTACGTATTGTTAGCACTGTCTAATATTATTAGTTTATTCGTAAAAGTTCAAACCTATTATAAGGAAATTTAGGTTTTTTCATGATAACAATAAATACAGTCTTGGAATTTTCCAGTCTTTAAACCAGGAAAAGTATTATTTAGTTAGTTTCATAAAACATTTGACTTTTTTGAGTAGTCGCAACATGCGTACACTTATTTTAAATTTGTCAAAACGCCTAATTTCTTACTAGTCAGTTGGTAGCAAAGATTTAAGAAAACATGAAAAATAAATTTCAAACCACATGAAAGTACCTTACGAAGGTTGTATTACGTTGTTTAACACTGTTAGATATTAAGATACAAATCAGATTGCAACAGCATAAATAAACACTTTAATATTAGTAGGATATCACTACCTGTAGACCAGTTTCGAACTCTTTTGTCCTCGTCAGTACAGGGTAGGTGTTCATACCATACCAAATGAAAATCTTGATACTAAAGCCTATAATATCAACCTTCCTGGGTTGTATAATATTTTTTAGCGCCATTTATATTTCATACAATCTTATAGGATAAGATAATTTCAGGTGGTTTAAAATTTATTTATTGAAAATTATTTTAAAATTTTTAAAATAAAAATAACTAGGTACCTACTTATTTATTTGCATTGAATTTTGACAGCAAAAAAAACGCACGCGAAGATTGTTAAAAACTAACAACCTATTATTGGGATAAGAGCTGGGTTTACTCGGAATTGGATCTGTTTCAGATTGCTGCTTATTAGTACAGATAACTTAGTTATTATACAGGGTGATTCCTAAGTTAATACTTCTTTTTTAGCTGTGTATAGAAGGCATTGAAATAAACAACATTTTCAAATACCTTTTTTCAAAAAACTCAAAAATAAAGTACTTACATTCATGTATTACACTACGAATCAAATACGGTTCTGCCTAAGTTGCCCGTTGAAAACTATTGGGTGTAGGATGAGCCCGCAAGGAAAAGCGTTCTGCGTAGAACCTCGAAGAAACATCCGCGCTTTTACGACACTCACATTAAATTGGCACCATATTTATTAGTTTATTGTTTTCAAATTTTACCATTTTCACGTATCACACAATTAACTTCAGGAAAACACACAGTATTGCTCAACACTACCCGTATGATTAATACTAATAAGAGATAAGAAAAACAACAGAAACTATAGCGGGCTATGTTTTTATGACCAGGCCCGCGCTTAGAGTTTTGACTTCTCTATCTCGCCTATTTTTGAGTTTTTTGAAAAAAGGTATTTGAAAAAGTTGTTTATTTTAATGCCTTTTATACACAGCTAAAAAAGAAGTATTAACTTAGGAATCACCCTGTATTGGTGTGCAAAACACCGCTCGTTGAAATCACGTCACATCTGTTTTGGAGTCTTGTAGAAATAATTAAAATTCATAGTTATTAGATATTAAACTAACTTTTATTTTCTAACAGGGAAGGATATTTCACTATACAGGGTGTCCCGAAATTAGGTGACAATATTTTAAGGGGTTAAAGTACATCTGAAAATAGAACTAAAACCCTCTATTAATATACCTTGAAAAACGCTTCGTTATGGGGCTAGAGCCCCCCGAATGGAAGCTATGATAAGCGGTTATTTCAAAATATCTCAGAAACTGATTGAGGTATCAAAACAAAACAAAACAAAACGGTTCGTTTAGCTTAGGTGTATTTCTACCAGTGGCGTCCCACTGGGTAGGTAGTGAGGAGAATATTGCCCCAACTTTTTTATTTATAGGATTTTTTAACGCCAGGTGCAATTTTTACAAGCACTGAAGTCTTCTATTAAAAAAAGGTGCTCCTGCTTCATTTCGGTAGAATTCACCATTTTTCAGTAAAATCGATTTTTAAATTTTCGGTTTTTTACAAGGCGTTGAAAAGGCTAAGGTGTTTTTTTGCATATCTCAGCAAACACTTAATAATAAAACATGAAATTTATTAGAAATTCTACTAGCGACAAGGCATATTTATTTAAGGATGTGACATTAAAATATTTTTCCAGTGGCGTCGCACGGGGTGGAGCTTAAAGTAAATATTACTATTTTTTTTTAATTTGAGGGGCTATCATACTTTTAATGTCATTTTTTTAAATTTATTGTTAATAAAACTTTCCGTTATTGTAATTTGACAGAATATAAGGTTTTCAACAGATTTTTTAATATTTATTTTTATAAAAGACTTAAAATAAAACAAAAACGAATAACAAATTGCAAATCAAATTTAATTGTAAAACCACACGGGAAACTAATTCTTAATCAAATGTTCGAAATGATTTCTTTTTTGTTGGAAGCAAAATCTAGACCTGCGTGTTATGTTTTGTAAGGCACAGAGAATTTGAAAATACTATGAAAGGAAAGCCCCTCAAATTAAAAATAAATTGTAAAATATTTACTTTAGGCTCCACCCCGTGCGACGCCACTGGAAAAATATTTTAATGTTACATCCTTTAATAAATATGCCTTGTCGCTAGTAGAACTTCTAATAAATTTCATATTTCCATCCTGCTGGAAGTCGGCGCGTGTCCAGCCCATTCCAAAGAAAGGTAAAAAGACCCTGCCAAGCAACTACCGACCCGTCGCATTGCTTTCAGTAATTTCCAAAGTAATGGAGAAAGCTATTAACCAACAACTACTAAAGTATCTGGAAGGGCTTAACATTATCAGCGACCATCAATACGGTTTTCGTAAGTCCAGATCAACAGGTGACCTTCTGGCATATGTCACCCATCTTTGGAGCAACACCATCGAACATCATGGAGAATCCCGGGCTGTTGCACTGGACATCTCTAGGGCTTTTGATCGTGTTTGGCACGATAGGCTTTTAAGTAAACTGCGATCCTACGGTATGCCTAATGGATTTTGTTTATGGTTAACCAGCTTCCTTAAAAACCGTTCTCTGCAAGTGGCGATTGACGGGTTTCTCTCAGACACCTTCACCATCAATGCCGGTGTTCCTCAAGGGTCCATATTGTCGCCTACCCTCTTTTTACTGTATATTAACGACCTTTTAGTGATAACCCAAAATCCAATTTATAGCTTTGCTGATGACAGCACACTTGTCTCATCTTTTACCTTGACTCCCCAAACATCCGCTGCCGACGCACATCTTCGCAGGCAGCATGAAGTATTGCGCCTCAACAAGGACCTGGAAGAAATTTTGGCTTGGGGTGACAGTAACCAAGTCGAATTTAATGCTAAGAAAACCCAGGCAGCAGTTTTCTCCAAAAAGGTTAACATTGCAGAACCGGATATAGTCATGGCAGGACACGCAATTCCCCTGGCACCGTCTATTAATTTGCTAGGGGTCAATCTGGGAGGTAATATGTCTTGGCATGATCAAGTTGCCGCATGATTCGACCATCATTAGAATATTGCTCTCATGTCTGGAGCTCTGCACCCAAGCACACCCTTCGGCTACTGGATTCCATTCAAAGGAGAGCCGTTCGTCTGATTGGCGACCCCGAGCTGACCAAGACCCTCGATAGCCTGGAGCATCGAAGACAGGTTGGTGATTTGGCTCTCTTTTACAGATATTTCCATGGCAGGTGTTCGACTGACATTGCCCACTTGATTCCACCTAGAGCAATGCAAAACAGAAATACACGGCAAACCACTGCCGCTCATCCATATGTTGTTCAGCTTAGTACTCCTCGAACTTCATTGTTCAAGAATTCTTTCATCTGGAGAACATCATCTTTGTGGAATGATCTTCCTGAGGTCGTGTTTCCCAATGAATACAATCTTCAACGTTTCAAGACCAACGTTAATCGCTTTTTTCGCACTCGCACCGCTCCCAGAGCGCCTTAAAGGATTTTTCCTACAGTGCAGGTGTTTTATCATAAAAAAAAAAAAAAAAAAAAAAAAATCAAGTGTTTGCTGAGATATGCAAAAAACACCTTAGCCTTTTCAACGGCTTGTAAAAAACCGAAAATTTTAAAATCGATTTTACTGAAAAATGGTGAATCCTACCGAAATGAAGCAAAAGTACCTTTTTTCAATAGAAGACTTCAGTGCTTTTAAAAATTGCACCCGGCGTTAAAAAATCCTACAAATAAAAAAGTTAGGGCAATATTCTCCTCACTACCTACCCAGTGGGACGCCACTGGTAGAAATACACCTAAGCTAAACGAACCGTTTATTGCGTCTTGTCATGGGTAAAACATGTATTAAATTTTGTTTTGATACTTCAATCAGTTTCTCAGATATTTTGAAATAACCGCTTATCATAGCTTCCATTCGGGGGTATCTGATGAAGCGTTTTTCAAGGTATATTAATAGAGGATTTTAGTCCTATTTTTGGATGTACTTTATCCCCTTAAAATATTGTCTCCTAATTTCGGGACACCCTGTATTTGAGATGAAGTAATTATTTATCATTTTCTACAGCAAATAAACAGGTGTAAACCCAAATTTTGTTGTCCCTACTGCCTCTGGTATATGAACTCACAAGTAATTGTTTTCATTTTTAGTTTTCGACTAGGCTGTGCATTAAGCCTTTTGACACGGTACACAGAACTTTGGATAAAGACATTTTTGACAATAGAGCCGTTGAGCCACGTTTCCGCTTCTCTAGAGTTTGCAGACGGTTAAAAACCTTCGGGTGAGAAATCATATAGACATAGAGTTAAAATAAAATGTTAATTTTTAAAAAATGTCAAATTTGTCGTTGAAGCTTTATAAAAGATTATAAATTATATTATCAGTTTTTTTCAGATTTGCATCGCCAATACTGATCAAGTTAAAGAGAAAGTACACATTTGGCGGCCTTTATTTTTTGTGCAAAAAAGGGAAAATTACAGTTATTCAACTTTTTTTTACTTTGATAGTGTCATGTCAGAACTATTTGCTTTTTTTGACTGTTTAAGTAAAAGTTGACATTTATAAATCGGGCAACATCCTCAGTTCCTCCAATGGCAACGCTTTGTATGCAGGCAAGAGCACTACATAGGGGCCGACGCCAGGCGTGGAATCCAAATTATGGTTGGGACATCGATGTCAACATCGAAAGCAAACATCGATATCTACAAAATATCGTTATTAAAACAATCGATGTTAAAGGAAATCGAAAAAGAACACATTCTTAAGGGCAACAAAATTAAAGTGACTTTTAAAAAAAATGATCCCTGGCGTGCTAAAACCTCGCTGTCTTATATCGAATCGTAAGGTGAAACATCGAAGGCCAAACATCGATGTTTGTGATCCTTAATACCGACGATAAAATATCGAACATTGATAACAAAACATCGATGAACCTCGTCCATCATTGATCCAAACTCCAAACCATGTGATTTACTATTGCAGTTTAGGCATGGGTAACACTGTGTTGAATGGCGCTTTTGTGCTGACACCTTTCGGTGTGTCACAGGTGTTGAAACCGCGTCGATGATTCCTCTGACACCGTGACACCTTACGACACACTAAAACAGCCTAAACAGAAAACACTCGCGACTCTCCGGACTTCAAACAGCGTCAATGACTTCTATGATACAATAACGCTTTTATGATACGTAATACGCTTAAACACTTGTGTTGTGATTCTCTGGTCTCATCTTTGAATAGGCGTTGCGGCCAAGTATCTCGCCATAAAACGGCAGAAAAATGCACTGGATCCAACGGCAACGGTAAAAAAAATGTGCGCCTGCATCATTTCATCTGTCATTTTTGGTTTTAAAACGCGAAACCGCAAGTGTGTCATGACGTAATTGTGTTGACACAGTGTGTTGATACCATAAGCGGTGTCGGTGTCATTGTATCGACACGCGAAAATTTAAGGTGTTCCCCATGCCTATTGCAGTTACGGTCAAACGTCAAAAGCATTGAGTCACCCCGCAAAGCAACAACAATGGTGACATTTTGCAAACCAACAAAATCCCTCTAAACGCTATTTCAAACCTGATTTTTTCGGAATCCACACAAACAATTTTGTAAAAACCTGTTTCATATTCAGCGGCAATTATAATTATTTCCAGCGAATCGAGAATTCGGTTTCAGGTATCAGCCAGTGCGAAGATTTTAATTTAGATTTTAATTTATAAAAATCAATTGGCGGGATTTTGTTGGCTTGCAAAATGTCACCAATGTCATGTTGGAACAAAAAAAAACATTTTCGGGTCTTGTTCGTGTATTATGTAAAACCGTGATTTTATTCTGTCTAGTTGTCTTCGTGAAATGCAGGGCGGTGATTTTTTCCGCGGAATAACATCTTCTATTAAGAAAAAAATGCGATAGTTAAAACAACTAATTTACGTGTGTTCGGAATGTGATTGTTTGTGTTTTTTTGGCAATTTCAATAATCTGTGGTACTAATTAAAGTTTTGCGTATACGTTGAAGTTGAAGGTTTAAAGGATTTTAGTGGGTAGCCCTGTTAGTCAAAGGAGACACAGCAGAGTTAGTATTTTAAATTATAAATATATTAAAATATTTGTTAATATTTTATAAAAGTTAAAGTGCAAATAAAAAACGTTTAATTAGAGTTCTCCTTTGTTTCGTCGGATCCTAGCTCTACTGATGAGCCATGATATGGCGAAACGCGTCTAGGGATGGATCTGACGAAATGAAAGGAAATTATTTTGCGTTTAACTATATGTATATAAATATAAACGCAGTTTTTTTTTGAAGATATAGGATAAAATTTTGAACAATATATTATTCATAACAATAATTAAGTATTAAAACATTTCCAAAATATTTTTAAAGTTATCTGTTTCCAATATCCATGCTTTTATTTCGACTTTTTATTTTTTTAATGAAAAATTTTTTAAAATTTTTGTTTAAATAAAAACATAAATATTTAAAATTTGTTGTCCTATGGATTTATTTATTTTACGTTTTATGGTTATTTCATTTTTATGACGTGTATTATGATTATGGTTTTTAAATTGTATAAGATTTTTATTTTTAAATATGTATATTAAGATGTTATAAATGTAATGTAAATGTAAAGTTTAAATGTCATCATTTATTTTAATACTATTCATATTTTGTGGTATGTTGTTTGGATTTAAAGAAAAAATAAAATTAGTTTTATCAAAATTAATTGTTAATACATTTTTATTAAACCAATTTTTTATTATTTTAAAATCTTTTATAATTTTGTTATTTAAGTTGTCGCAATTTGTATCTATATAAAAATTTGCGAAACTATGAATTTCTCCATCACAATTTACATTAATATTAAAAAATAATGGTCCCAAAATTGTTTCTTGAGGAACACCATATTTAATTATTTTAAGATAGCTTTTTTCTTTATCTATTCTATTTGAACATGTAGAACTTGGTACAATGGAATAATCGAAGATACATTTCTTCACAGTTCCAGAGAACAAAAATTAAAACTCTCAAGTAGTATGCAATACCTCTTGCAGGGTAGACACCATCTCGCTTTAGGGCTAAGTACTTTAAAAATTTACGCCGTACTATTTCAACACTGCCTTTATGAATTTCATAGTAAGGGCTCCAAACTTCAGAAGCATACTTCAGCTTTGAACGAACAAATGCAAAATACCGCTTTTTTATGGCATCTATCTCAATACTATTCATATTTTGTGGTGATAAGCCAAGAAGGAAAGCTTCAACTAAGAAGTACGACCAAAACCCGACATTAACACACATACCAATTTTTTTCTACTTCGACTTGAAAATAATTCATTACTATCACTTTTTTTGCATGCAAATGCGCACCAAAACAATCGCTTGCCAGAGCTGAAGAGAAGGTTCTAAAAAGAATACTTACTATTATAATTTACATCAATAAAAGTAACACTTTCTAATCTACGTTATTTTGATACTCGAATACTTTTAAATATTTTTTTTTTGTTTTTTTTAGGCACAGTTTTTAGTAAAAGAGCGTACATTAAAAGTCGTCGCTATTACCAAAATTACTTCTTTCAGCTAAAAAAAGATTTTAATCCGAATTTCGGAGGTCCTTCAGATTCGCGCTTGCACCACTCATTACGTTCTAAAGGTGTGGATTCATTAAAACTGGAAAATTCAGAAGAAAAAAAATGAAATGCATTTGTTTTTTTTCTACTTTAGCGTTAAGTCAGGCAGTGGCGGCTCGCGGTCTTAAAAAGTGGTGAAGAGCTAGGTATAGTGCGGGTACTTAAACAAACATTGACTATAAACCCGTGTAACAAAACGTCTCTCTTATCCTCATCTGTCCAACGACTGAATGGAGATTCCAACAAATAACAAACTATGTCATTATTTGAATTCATTTTTAAAACACACATCGAAGTAGGTACATACACTACTGAATTATCTAAAAACAAAACTTTTTAATCACACAGTAAATCACGTAAAAACGATATCTATAACCGTAAGTTTCGCGAAGCCTCAAAATAAATACCTTATGGGTAGGCGAACCAATGCTAATTCAATGATGCATACGACTGATCTATTTTAAAATTGCCCTTCACCATAATACAAATTGTTACATGCTGTTTGCGTGACTGATGTCACGTAACCATAGCAACGGTGAATACCAAAGCCGTTGGGCGTTGGGTCTTCACTTGCTTTGAGCTGACGGACACGGTCGCTGGGGCGCGCCAAAATGCACGAGTGTTTATAATTATTGTCCATCGTGACCCTATTATGCATAGCTACATTCGGATTAAATTAATATTATTAATTCGAACGTAATTATTTGTTAAGGGCTAAAATGGTAGCTGTATTGGTACATTAATATTGTCGAAAAACATTCCTTCTGGTTTTATTTTTATTTTTTGGTGAAGAGCCCCTTCACCTACTTTACCTAGTTACCAGCCGCCAATGACTGGGTACTTCTTACGGGTTTTGGCTTTCTGATGAGTTCTAACAAGAACGAAACAGCCTGTCATTGTCTACCTGTGCCCCAGGGAACCTTTGGCGTCCCTGTGTACTTTAGTGCAAAAGATAGATGCACTACTTTGTCCGCCTGCCGCTAAAAACGAACTTTCTTTATATTGACTCTCTACTTTATTATTAATTGATAATAAAAAACTAAGACAGGAATGTAAATACCTACTCTCGAAGATGAACCATTCCTATGTTACAGCCTGTCAAAGTATAAAAATGCCATATTTTAAACGTCAATATCTCAAAAACAATTCGAATTACACATATCATATGACATTTTATACAAAATAAGCTATGCACACCAATAACCACTGCCACTTTTGTATTTACAGCGAGATTTAGAGTTTTTTTTATAAAGTCTACTTTTAACGAGATATCTTCCACCGGCACATTAAATTACATAATATTTTCTACTTCTACTCCTTACCATTTAAATTGCCTAATTAATTACTACATAATTGAGTTGATGTGTATGTATCCTTAAAATCAAAAATAAATACGATATTAAAATCAGAAATTAGACTTACCCTTTGCGGGACCCCTTTCGTGGTTGTGGCCCGACCATGTCTAGGAGAACTAGATCCATGCTTTTCTTTTCTATGCGACGTTTTAAAAATTCTCTGAATCCGAGAAAATGTGTTTTTCTTTTTGCTGGTGTTTGAGCAACCTTGTTCTAAAAAAAAGAAAATAACGTTTTGGTTATAAACTTCATTGATTTTATGAAGTACAGTGAAACCTCTCTTAGGCGGACAACTACGGGAGTGTCTAAATGTGGTCGCCTAATAGAGGTGTCCGCCCGTGGGAAATTTGTTTTTAGGTAATAATATGTAAATGCGATATTATTACTACATATATGTATGTACAAATAAACATTTAAAACCCATAACAAAAATACACTAGTTTTAGTTAGGATGTAGTACTAAAAAAACGCGACGTTTTCTGCCATTGGTTACGATTTAAATCTTACAACTTACAAATAAACGGCGGACTGCTTTCGGGGAATCACACTACTTTCATTCGGCGAAGTCCTTTCGTGCTGCCTAGCATACGCGATTGGTTGCCGGTCTGTCTTCAGAGAGTTTTTGCACCGTACTTATTCGTCTTCCAAATACTCTCTTTGTTTATAATCACTACGTTTCCACTGGTAAGCATCTCCAGTCGTCTTCAGGTGAATACTAAATAAGTACGGTAACTACAGCTCTATTTATACTAGGCGGGTGCGGTGACGCATAACTAGTGGGCAAAGTCATGCGTGTGACGCATAACTGGATGAGTCATGCTTGATGATTCATGTGTTTAGCTTTTAGGTGGTCTTATTTTAAGATTACATTTACTTAACAATGGTTTCCAGACGTTTCTCATATCTAATGAAGGCTTACTAAAGCAACGTGGATTTTGATGTATGGTTGCAGCTGTGCGTCCAGGCATGGTCAGCTACACCTGATTTTTCGGTCTCTACTTTTTGGGTGTTGTTCCTATGTTCTTTAATCCTGACTTCTAGTGATCTTGTGTTTCACCAATGTAAGATTGGCCGCATTCGCAGGGGATCTGGTAGACACAATTTTTCTTGTCTTTCTGGCTTGCTGGTTTCGTCTTCGTTAGGTGGCTTCTTAAAGTGTCTCTCGAGCTGAATACTGTGTTGATGTTGTATCGTTGTCCTAGTCTTCTTATTTTCTCGAATACTCCTTTGACATACGGAATGTTGAGTATTGATTGTATCTCTGTCTCTGCTTTACGTGTGTTTGGCCGATTCTTGAGATTTTCCAATATTCCAAAAAGGTTTACATTGCAGAACCGGATATAGTCATGGCAGGACACGCAATTCCCCTGGCACCGTCTATTAATTTGCTGGGGGTCAATCTGGGAGGTAATATGTCTTGGCATGATCACGTTGCCGCAATTGCCAAGACAGCTGCACAGAAACTTGGTGTACTTTTCCGCACCAAAAGGTTGTACACACCTCATCAACTTTTGACACTCTACAAAGCCCAGATTCGACCATCATTAGAATATTGCTCTCATGTCTGGAGCTCTGCACCCAAGCACACCCTTCGGCTACTGGATTCCATTCAAAGGAGAGCCGTTCGTCTGATCGGCGACTCCGAGCTGACCAAGACCCTCGATAGCCTGGAGCATCGAAGACAGGTTGGTGATTTGGCTCTCTTTTACAGATATTTCCATGGCAGGTGTTCGACTTTTCTTCCACCTAGAGCAATGCAAAACAGAAATACACGGCGAACCACTGCCGCTCATCCATATGTTGTTCAGCTTAGTACTCCTTCATTGTTCAAGAATTCTTTCATCTGGAGAACGTCATCTTTGTGGAATGATCTTCCTGAAGTCGTGTTTCCCAATGAATACAATCTTCAACGTTTCAAGACCAACGTTAATCGCTTTCTTCGCACACGCACCGCTCCCAGAGCGCCTTAAAGGATTTTTCCTACAGTGCAGGTGTTTTATCATAAAAAAAAAATTGTGTCAACCAATCTCATGGGGTAGCCATTTTTGATGAGGTCGGTCTTGATGTGGTTAGTTTCTCTTTTGAGAGCTTCGTTTGTGTTGTTTAAGTGGTTTGATGTATAATTGAGATATTGACCTGTATAGTATTCACCTGAAGACGACTGGAGATGCTTACCAGTTAAAACGTAGTAATTATAAACAAATAAAGACAATGCAAGTCCAAAACTCTACTGCCGTTCAAGAAACGTCATTGTCTCCAACATTTAAACAGACACTGGAGGTTGATTTTCATGGAATTTAATATACCTAGTTCCGGACTATGCAAAAATGTCCGCTTATCAGAGGTGTACGTTATGAGAGGTTTCACTATATTTAAAATTATTCATTTAATAATAAACTTTTTGGCCCAATTCTCTAAATTTCTGTATGAAAATTTCAGTGTTTGAAAAACATACAAAAAAAATCAAGAAATAATTTTTTGAAATTTTTAACAGCTGACAATCGTTTTTTACAAAAACACAATTTGAGATTTTTTCAGTTAGATAACACTTTTATATATTCTTAAAAGTTCGAAATTTCATCATAATATAAATATCGAGTTAACATAATTCTTACCATAAAACAACTCTTAATGCATAAGGTGCAAGTACTGCATGGAAGTTCATGTGATGCAAGTAAATAGTCTTTTTTAATGGGTTAAATTGTAGCTATCAACGGATTAAAGTACCTAATCAAATAAGCATATGTTTTCAGGCAATTTATTATAATATAAAATTAACATAACCTTCTTTGGTAGATATTATGCAAGGAATGAACATTATATTTGTATGCGTACATACGGGATCTCGAAAATAGCAAAAAATACTAAGACGGTCAATTTAAAGCAAAGTTGCGTATCTTGGAGCATAATAACTTAGTGTAAGCATCAAATTGCAAATATTTTTAATACTTTCGAAGATATCCAAAGAAAAAACGAAATTTCGGTGTTTTTTTAAATCTCTTACCACCACTTATTTTCATTATTTCTGGGTTATTTTTTAAAAATACGAATCTGAAATTTAAATAAGGTTATGAGTATTAAAAATTAAAGAAAAGCATCTGTAATTATTCTAGAAAAGTTTACTCTTGGCAATAGCATCTCTACTCATCTACAAAATAATTAGAATTGATATCAAGTAGGGGGGGGGGGGAAATTCGTTTAAAATTCACCTCTGTAACTACTATCAAACTTTTAAAATTAAATTATCACTTCTTGTAATTGTTTTTTAAACCATTTTTTATATTTGTGAAAAATATGAATTTTGGTGTCAATCCAAAATTTTAACATAAGACGTAAGTTACATGCACAGAATCCCATGGAAACCGTGGACTTAGCAGATTCCCAAGTTCATCTTTCCGAGAAGCTGTTATCTGTGTTCTCAGCCAAGTATCACTTTTATTGTAAAACAAAATTATTCAGTTGTAAACGGTCGATTTTTATTAATTTGTATTTATTTTGTAATAAATTGTTTTTTTAAAACAAGTTTGAGTGTTCGTATTATTTAAGTCGTATTTTTTTCATGATTAAAAATAAAGTAAATATCGCTCACCACGCAAAAATGTATGATGTTTTTAGAAATCATGTATTTTAGGAGCGTAGATCTAAGAGTAGTTTTTGGTGCAAATGCTTAGATTTTAAAATACTCCTTCTTAAGTTTGTGCCGTTTTGTATATTTATAATAATGTATTCTCGTTTCTTCCCGCACTATTTTTTTATTATAAATTATCACACTTCTTCCATAAAAAATTGGCAAGGGCCTGTCGACATATTAAGTACCGGTTTCCGCAGATCAACGAAGTTAAGCTGTGTCGAGCGCGGTTAGTACTTGGGCGGGTGACCGCTTGGGAACACGTCGTGCTCTTGCCTCAGGGAAGAGTGTAAAATGAATCGACTCGTAACCATCCTATTCACGCCGGACAGGCCGGATGAGATCGGATATCTCGTAGGATGAAGGTGCCGTTTCACACTCCCCAGTCGGTAGATCACATTTGTGGTCGATGACCGGTTCAAGATGGCCTACGTAGTCGGCGAACCGTAAAAAAAAATCCATAAAAACTGTTTCAATTAAAATTTTTACTTTAATTTTACTCTTTAAAAATAAATACCTAATTGTTCTTTTGTTTTTGTTGTAAAAATATTTTATTGCATTTGGTTATATTTTTGTTGATTTAAAATAGCTCTAAAAAAGAGAAAAGGGAATAGAGAAGTATATAATAAACAAATACTATAAAATATTATTTTTACTCGTTTTCCTATAAAATTGCATCATAAATCAATAACTAAAACGATACCTATGCGTCCGAAACCTTAATCTCTATTTTATAAAACACGACCTTTAGAAGGAAAAGTTTAAAAACTAAACGTTTCCTACAAGACCTTCGTAATCTAAGCCAAGAATAGATTATTTAAAGTAAGAGTCCAAGTGTAAGACGAAAAATTAGGTTGCAATTAAACTTTTAGACCGAGCTCCTAGGCTCGGAGGGGGGGGGGGGGGGGGGGGAGGGAGGGCAGTCCCCTCCCTTAATAACGCCTCTGAAGTCCGTGTAATTTTCCCCTTTTTTCGCCAAAAACAACAGCAGATATATGTAAATGTAATTTAAATAAATAGAATCACTCGCATACCCAAAAACTTTAAAACGACCACTATTAGCCCTAAGAACAATAATTGCGTTTCTTAACGTACGCCGACGCCGCCGCCGCGCCGGAGAAAAAATATTCGTTTGTCTGGTACGGTTGTCTGGAATATCGGCATCGTCGTAAAAAAAGCAATTAACGGATGTGTATGTACAAAAATGCAGACGCGACAATTTTAACTGTAGCCGTATTTTTTGCCACTGTTTATAATTCTAAAAGTACATAGACGTAACCAACACTGAGAATTAACGTATAATAACGAAGTCATGCATTACATATTTTTAAAATGATTTATAGGTCATTTTTATTGCATTGATGGTATTGTATCCGATAATCGAACTTTCTCTTGTAATATGTGAATGCTTACGAATTTTTATAATATTATAATATGTGAAAGAGAAGTTTTTGTAGTTAAAAATATTAACAACAAAATTATTTTTAGAAATAGGTTAAATTTTTTATTTATAATTTCTCCAGGAATTATTTTTGAATTTTTAATATAACCTCGACTTAGAGTGGGTAAAAAAATTTTACACCTAAATTATAATTGAAATCAAACTTGACATTTTGAATTAAACACTGAAATCAGCAACATTGTAAAAAAGACAGTGGCGGCTCGTCAGGTGAAGGGTCCACCAAAAAAAAAAGTAAAACCAGGAGGAAAGTTTTTCGACTATATTAAATATTAATGTAATAATACAGCTACAATTTTAGCCCTTAAAAAACAATTATTTTCGAATTAGTAATATTACTTTAATCCGAATGTAGCTATGCATAATAGGGCCACGGTTAACTCCGATGGACAATAATTATATACACTCGTGCATTTTGACGCGCCCTAGCCGACCGTGTCCGTTTCCGCTCAAAGCAAGTGAAGACCCAACGCCCAACATGGCTTTGATATTCACCGCTGCTATGGTTACGCGACGTCAGTCGCGCAAACAGCATGTAACAATTTGCATTATGATGAAGGGCAATTTAAAAATAGATCAGTCGTATGTACCATTGGTTTAGCATTGGTTAGCCTAACCTTAAGGTATTTATTGTGAGGCTTTGCGAAACTTACGGTTATAGATATCGTTTTTACGTGATTTACTGTATGATTAAAAAGTTTTATTTTTCAGTTAATTCAGTAATATACGTACCTACCTACTTAGTTGTGTGCTTTAAAAATGAACCCATTAATAACATAGTTTGTAATTTGTTGGAAACTCCATTCAGTCGTTGGACAGATGAGGATAAGAGAGACGTTTTGTTACGCGGGTTTTTAGTCAATGTTTTTTTAAGTACCCGCACTATACCTAGCTCTTCACCATTTTTTAAGACCGGGAGCCGCCACTCTTGTTTCGCCGAGCGGATTAAATAAATACAATTTAACGTAAACCTAAATCTGATTAAATCTATACTATTTTTGCCCCGAAATTGAACATCGACCGTTGTTACTTTTTGTGTCAACCAGCGTTCATCATGTTTTGACTTTGCTCGTCATGGCTAACTAGAAAAATGAAAATTTAAATAGAAATCAAAATATTGCCAAAACTAGTAAATTTAGGTACAGGCATGACTTAAAAATAATAGAAGATACTAACAATATCTATCAAACGAGCCTAATAAATATATGGTGTTTCATTTGAAAAAACAGAGTGAAACGCCCCAGACCCGGGGCTATTTTTTTTCTAAAAAATTTCCGCATATTTCTTTAGGACAAAAACCAAGAAGCTAATATTTTTAGATCTAATAATATGTACAGAGGAATCCTCGTTTTAAAAGAGCTTAAAAGCCACCAAAAGTGTAAAAGTTTACCATATATTTAGGGAAACGGATAAGTCAGGTCAAATTCTTTAGTTTTATCAAAAACATATGACCCAAGCGACGCTACCATACGTCGACTCGGAGGGCGGAGGGGTCGTGAGTATAAAAACAAGAGACGCTACGCTCTTGAGGATTATTCAAAATTTTGTCGTAATAAAATCAAGCGGTTACGCTGCCAGTCAGATATTCCATTTTTTTAGTAAAACTTAGTGGCGCATCCATAAAATTCTTAAATTTAAAATAACTTTATCTAAATAAAATGAAAACAAGAAGAAGTGGTAAAGTGGTAGAACGCGCAGTGCAAATGAAGCTCTTATCAGGTAAAATAAATTGTTTTTCTTTTTACGGTAAAATGTCATAAATAATTCAATATTCTTTAATTTAAACTCATAACCTTAATGTTTTTTTTTATGTTCGGTAATATATTCCATTTCAATTATCATTCAAATTGTTGGATTTTTTTCTACTTATCGAGATGACTCTCTGCGCCGATCGACCCTACGGCTCCGGACGTCGAGACGGTGCGCTAGAAATCTTTGATAACGGAATTAAATCCAAACGCTATATTGATGTATTGACAATAATTAATTGGGTAAACTGCAACTTGACCAGACGGGATCAACGCCGAGTTAGCCCTACGGTTCCGGAAGCTAATGCCGGTGTTTCCCGTTGAAGAAGGCGCAGAAAAAAAATCCAACTAATACGGTTAATAGACAATACAGCTATTATTCTAAATTATTAATTCTTTAAATGCCGAACCTATAAAAAAAAACTAAATATTCTCTTAATTAATTTCATTGTTGCACATATTACTATAAATAAATCAAATCATCAATTTTTCAAGGGATAAATAAATTGAGGGGAGGACCGCAGGTCAATAGATGTCTACTAAATTCCGACTAAAACGTCCGCAGGACCAAAGTCGCTTTTATTCAATTACAAATTAAAAGGGTAACCCAGTATTTGCGGTTCAATCATGTAATTTCAGTAAAACTAAATATTCTTTTTATATTAACTCTCGTACTTCAAATTTTACTACTAAATTGAAATCAGTAAATGTGCAAGGGTTATATTATAAAGGGCAACTGACCGCAGGTCAATAAAGTTGTCGTCAGACAAAATTGATTATTAAAGGTTAAATTAAAGAGTGAAAACAGTATAACGGTACCATGTAACAAAAATCAATACACTTTTGCTTTCTAATATAGGGTCATAAAAATGGGTCGAGGAACCTTTAACTGTAACAGATGTTAGTTTGTCTTCCATGGGATTTATTACGGGGTACTTCAGAACAAAGGTAGACATTATTATGCAGTAATAATGCTACTTGTAAAATTAATGATCTGCAATGTTAGATAAAGACTTGGGGGAGGAAGGTATATATATAATAAAGTAATAATCTATTTTATAATATTATGACAAATATAGTTATCGGAAGGGTTATAATTATTTGGTATGATGTTGCCTGTAGAACATTAATTTATAATAGGTGTACTGAAATGGTGTGACGGGTTTTTCATAGGAATGAATGTTCAACAGTGGGACACCACCACTGGACAGTTGTCTTTTGACTTTCTAGTAATTTGAAAAACAATGCTCACTTGAGAAGAAAAGTGACACATGCGGAAAGTGAGCAAGCTCCTAAATTTTATTGCACTTTTATAAGTTATATGTTGAATCGTTCGGCAGTGGGACACCACCACTGGACAGTTGTCTCCCGACTTTTCACTATACTACGTAGTACCATTATACCAAACGTGTACGTTAATTTAGGGTCCTATGATAAACGCAAATTGATAAACAATATTAATTATACGTACACGAGAATTGGGCGACAGGTAACACAAATAAATTGCAGATTAACAGGGAATCAATCTAAAACAGCGTATGGTTGCAGACCAATCAAATAATGGGAAATGGGTTTTAAGAGGGAAGAGTGTTGCCATTAGAGTTGCAGACATACTTGGCAACAAAAGGTAAAATCGCATCACTTCTTAATGTCGCAGACATGTGTTGATGCAAACGGGCTAAATTATGGGAGACAGACTATCTTAAATTAAGTTTATACAATGTAATAATTAATTTAATCGATATTTATTATACTTTTGTAAAGTGTTTGAACATGAATATTTTTGGAATATCGATTTGTAATAAATAAGTGTTTTATGAAACCTCTTTGATTTTAATTATCTGGCATTGGAATGCCGAGGAATGAGTAGGGAAAACCGGAAGGATTAGAATAAGGCTAGGGTATCTTAAAATCTGAAATAATTTTACCGTTGTACCAAACTTTAAAAGAACCTAAAAAAAAACACAACGTAGGCAGGGTCGTACCACAATATTTGACGATTACAGCTAGAGTGACAGATTTCAGCAGGTGAATAACACACCTGGGGTAGGTCCGTTTCAAGAGTTATTGTATTTTAAAATTTTGTATATTTGGAGGTCAACAGAAAACACCCTGTACAGAATTTTAGGTACTTAAAGATTTAAGACAGTTTTTCTAGTCCTAAACTTAAGAGCTTACAAGAAAATTTCGATTTTCGATATTCTTATTGAGAAATACAGGTAATTTTTTACTATCATGTTTTTTCCAAAATTTTAAGAATTTTGGATTTTGTTTGGCAACGTTGTAAAAAATTAAAAAACTAACTATCGCGTCATGTCGATAATTTAGTAAAGAAACAAAAAATGCTAAAATATATAGGGTGTTTCATTTAAAAAAATGTATCTTTATATTTTCCTACTTCTCTGGACCATCCTGTATGTTTAAAAATAATTTTAGAACATATATTTTTTTATACCTCACAACTTTTGTAAAAACTCTTTTTTGATCTTTAATAGCAGAGACTACTATTAAAGTTAGTAGATATTACTTTGTCAGACCACCCTAATATATCTAATAAAATCATTGGATAAAGACAAGCATCAAATAATCTTAGATTTACTTAGGATATCTTAACAATTACTGAACTAATTAAGCTGAAACGAGTCTGACTTTGTCTACTTAAATTTTAATAACAAAGTTTACACTACAGTAGGTAGTTTTTCAGGTACAAGTATGTGTTTTTTGTGTGAAAAGTAGGAATATTTAAAATAAAGCTTATTAATAAATATGAGTCTATAAGTAAATTGTGCTAGATTCATTAAGAATGAATGTCCCTTATCCAGAAATACCGCAACCGAAAATTACTAATTAAAAATTCATATTTCGCATTACCCGGCACTGACAAATCTCATCTCGTACTTCCGCTTCACACATTCTGTATCATCCCTCAAACAATGACATAAAAAGTAACAGTTTGCCTTATTTCGACTAACATTTTTTGTTTTTTCCCTTTCTAACAGGGTCATTGAACGCTGAAGAAATACGGAAATAATTATTGTAAATTAGTGTCGTGTGTTTGGATTGGTGATTTAACCTAGGAAAGACGAGGAAGTACTATTGCAAACGAATGATCCTCGGTGGGGTACAGGAGAAAACGTAACGAAAAGTAAAAGTTAACGACGTACGCAGTGGCGTTTTTAGGAGGGGGGAAATTGATCTTTAGTTAAGTAGTTGAACATCTTTTATCAGCTATTCTCCTTGTAAAATCAAAGAAAAAATTGCAAAGTATAACTTTATTCCACTCTACTAAACACCAATTTAAAAAAATACTCGATCATCATATTTATTTTTAAAATGTTATGAAAACTCGGTCATAGAAAAAGGTAATAACTCCATTTAAAAGCGGGAAACAAGTCCCTTAGGAGCAAATTTAACGAGATGAAAAAGAAAACTAAAAATGAATTATGTATTAGTGGAGTGATTTTCCCGTAAAATACATATTAACTGTTGTTTTATCTATGGGCAGTATATTATGCTTTTAAAATTTAGTAGGTATGTTTTTTATTAAATATTTTGAAGAAGCTTATAGTTAGTTATAGTTCCACTCAGCTATACTGGACTTAGTTCATAATGTTTGCTTTAATTCGTGTTTACCATTAAAAGAAATCGCAAGTTTCTTACTATTTTTCATTCTAAAATCTTAAAATCTTAGGGTTCGCTAATTAATATATTATTAACTATTTCTTATACTTGCCAAATACATAGAAGATCTTTCATATTTTGCAAATAAAACATATCCTTTTATTTTATAATACAGTGGCAGCTCGCGGTCTTAAAAAATGGTGGAGAGCTAGGTATAGTGCGGGTACTTAAACAAACATTGACTAAAAACCCATGTAACAAAACGTCTCTCTTATCCTCATCTGTCCAACAACTGAATGGAGTTTCCAACAAATTACAAACTATGTCATTAATTGGGTTCATTTTTAAAACACACAACTAAGTAGGTACGTACACTACTGAATTAAATGAAAAGTAAAAACAAAACTTTTTAATCACATAGTAAATTACGTAAAAACGATATTTATAACCGGAAGTTTCGCGAGCCTCAAAATAAATACCTTAAGGTTAGGCGAACCAATGCTAAAACAATGGTGCATACATACGACTGATCTAATTTTAATTTCAACTTCATTATAATGCAAATTGTTACATGCTGTTTGCGTGACTGACGTCACGTAACCATAGCAACGGTGAATATCAAAGCCATGTTGGGCGTTGGGTCTTCACTTGCTTTGAGCTAACGGACACGGTCGACTGGGGCGAGCCAAAATGCACGAGTGTTTATAATAATTGTCCATCGGAGTTAACCGTGGCCCTATTATGCATAGCTACATTCGGATTAAATTAATATTATTAATTCGAACATAATTATTTTTCAATGGAGGGAGTTTGTTGGGAGGGGTCAAATAAAACAGGGAAACCAATTGGTTTCAATGCCGACGTTTCGACGTTTATAGCGTCATCCTCAGGGCACTACAATGGATGTAAATTATTAATATTAATACTTTTGATTACATAAAAAAATGGACAATAGAATTAAAAATGTTAAACATTAGTTACTTTAGTTAAATTTTCACAAACAAACAGAAAAATAAATAAAATATGGAAAATTTCTATATATATAGTTAGAAACTATACACTAGTAGGTGTATATTATTATAATTATGTGTATATGGTTACTAAGATTCTCAAGAAAATATGTATATAAATGTGTAGACACAAAATTAAACGTTTTACGAGAGTAAAAGTTACAGGACATTGATCAATTAGGTATTAACCATACAATAAGTACTAGATCAACTTAAATAAGTATTAAAATAAAATTTTCTTATTACTTTTCAAACTTTTTTCTTCTTTTCGTGGAGTACTAGTCTTCAGAAAAATAAACAATGTAAAAAAACTAACAAATCAATGATAGACTCACCGAAAAAGACAGGCTTCCCTGGTCAATGTTATATTCAGGAAAATACAGATACTTAAGCATCTTTTAATTTTCAAAGGATTTTTCTTGGTATTGTTCAGTTGACGACTAAAAATGCAGTTCAATAGAGATTTTTCGTTTTTCTCTAGACAAGGTATGCGTGTATCTCTATTAAATCGCATTTTTAGTCGTAAACTGAACAATATCAAGAGATATCCTTTGAAAATTAAAAGATGCTTATCTGTATTTTCCTGAATATAACATTGAACAGGGAGCGCCTGTCTTTTTCGGTGAGTCTATCATTGATTTGTTAGGTTTTTTTTACATTGTTTATTTTTCTGAAGACTAGTACTCCACGAAAAAAAGAAAAAAGTTTGAAAAGTAATAATAATTTTTTTTTTAATACTTATTTAAGTTGAACTAGTACTTATTGTATGGTTAATACCTAATTGATCAATGTCTTGTAACTTTTACTCTCGTAAAACGTTTAATTTTGTGTCTACACATTTATATACATATTTTCTTGAGAATCATCGTAACCACATACACATAATTATAATAATATACACCTACTAGTGTATAGTTTCTACCTATATATATATAGAAATTTTCCATATTTTATTTATTTTTCTGTTTGTTTGTGAAAATTTAACTAAAGTAATGTTAAACATTTTTACTTCTATTGTCCATTTTTTTTTAAGTAATCAAAAATATTAATAATTTACATCCATTGTAGTGCCCTGAGGATGACGCTATAAACGTCGAAACGTCGGCATTGAAACCAATTGGTTTCCCTGTTTTATTTGACCCCTCCCAACAAACTCCCTCCATTGAATACCAAATTGGGTCACAAATCTACCACTGTAAATAATTATTTTTTTTAAGAGCTAAAATGTATAGCCGTACATTAATATTAATTATTGTCAAAAAATTTTCCTCCTGGTTTTATTTATTTTTTGGTGAACAGCCCCTTCACGTATTTCACTTGACGAGTCGCCACTGTTATAATATTGACTCCGTTGCCATTCGTTAGAACGGCAGTGTGATAGAGAAACTATTTTATTAGTGGTACCTACATATCTCAGGTTGTTTAAATTATTATACAATTTAATGCCATGTAACTGAAAATTATGATAATTAATTCCAGAGATAACAGCAGAAAGGCCAAATTATTAACGACTCTCTCAACAAAAAGTAAGCTTGTAATGTAATCACTCCTCTATAATGATATGAAAACTTATAATAGCCAGTTTTTGCCAACCAATAAAATCCCGCTAAACGATATTTCAAAGGCAAATTTCTCTGAAACTACAAGAACAATTTGGTAAAAACCTGTTTTATATTGAGCGGCAAGTATCATTCTGTATAACGAAGCAAAATTCGGGTTTCAGGAGTCAGCGGTTGCTGAGATTTTAGCGTCTGAAAATTCGAATAGCGGGATTTTGTTGGTTGGAAAATACTCGCTATTGTCTTGACCACATTAACATAAATACCTTTAAAATTTCTATATTTATGGTTCCTTTAGAAATATTTTTAAAAAAGTACTAGGTATTTAAACACTTTTCTCGAAAATAATTTATTTAAAAGTTGTACCATTAGTGTTCGAATAATTGCTTTATTAGGAGTAGACTAACATACTGTAGAAAAATTCCGCGTACCTACTTTGGAAGGTATTTTCGATAAATATTAAAAACTGCTCATTGGTACAAAACTAATTTTACATTTCCCCTCAACGCAGTGGCGTATTTAAGGGGGGAGGGGGCGCAGCCCGACAGCCCTCCCCCCAGCCTAGGAGCTCAGACAAATATGTATGGAAGCAGTTTACTGAGTCTTGCCTTGAACGAAGTTTTAAAATTGAAAAAACGACCACAGACGAGGATTTGTGCAACATTTTAAAAGACTGGGCATATAATATGCGAAAATTCGATGGAAGCGATTATAAAGGTGTGGTCAAGCTTTTATGGAACAAAACGGCTAAAATGCTCCTGGAACTATAATTTGAAAAAATATAATCGCCTAATAGATCCATTCAAAGACATGGTTTTTCAAAGCACCCGTTCTGCCCAAAAAGCAAAACGAAAAGAGTTGCAGGCGGTACCTCGTGCACGAAAGAAGAGTTCCACAGGTTTGACGAGACAGGAAATAGAAAAAATGGTCTTTAGTTTGGATGAAAATACCCCAGATGAGCTTCAACGGAAATTTTTCCACATAGCTGCATCCGAACTAGCATGGAGGGGAAATAAAGTGTTTTTTTGCTATTGGAATATTTTAAGGAGGAAAAATACAATACCGGGTCTAGTACCGGTCGTCTGGAATACAACTCAATATTTGCTAAAACGGCGCAAGGAGGAGCAAGTCGAAAAGGCGAAAGTAAGTGGCTTGTAAAAAATCTTGTGATTCCGGATTTATGTCCAATACGATTATATTTTAAGCTTATGTCCAAAAGAGGCGAAAGCATTAAAATTAATCGATTATTTTTGACGGTCAATTAGAAATGGAAACAGAAAGATAATTCCCCATGGTTGTTTAAGAATTGTCCAGCAGGTCCCCTCCTTCGGAGTTGTAGTGTTGCCGGGTAACGCGTTTCGTATCAGGTAAAAGTATTATTCGGTAATCCCGAAACAACTTGTGGTATTACATTTGATAATCATCCAGTTCGTAATACCCGTATATACAGGGTGCTACAAATTCGTGTGCTTACAAGGGGATCTCGAAAACGGTAATAAATACGAAGATGGTTAAATTGAGGCCAAGTTGCGTCTTTTGGAGCTAAATAATTTGGTGAAAAAAAATTGTAAATATTTCAAATGCTTTCGGAGATATCCGAAAAAAACAGAAATTTCTAATTTTGGTTTTTAATTTTTTGCGCCTTTATTTTTGACTTGGGGAAAAAACAAAAAACATAACCGTCTTTTATGTTGTACAAGATGGGATTATAATTTTTTAAATTCGACGTTTTGTTCTTTAAATACCAACCTCAAATCAATTTTTTGAAATACGGACCTGGAATTTTAAATATAGTTTTAGGGACTTCTATGCTTTAGATATTTAATACAATTTAAAGGTTTTCGAAATTTTAAAGTTTTGTCATCTAATTACACATTTGTTCGAGTTATCTTTTTTATGTCATTACGGCCCTGAACATTTAAATCCAAACCAAAAAAAAAGATTTGAAAAATCCGTCCATTTTTACTCGAAGAGGCCTGATATTTGATATTTTGTAAGAAAAAAGACCTAAAGTCTCGACCTCAAATATTTTTCTGTCTGTTAATTCTTGTTACATGTTTCACCAGAAACATTATCAGCCGTATAAACAGTAAAAAAAATTTGAAATTGTTTTTAAAACAAACATAAGCGCATTACAGTAACATAACTAGACTAACACCCAGTTACCTTTTCTTCAGTCGGGAGCATTAATTTTTTTCTGTATTACAGTATTTCGGTCTAGGTCCAAGGCAAAAATCATAGGACTTAAGATATATATAATATAAATAATATACTTTTAAAAAAAAGAATTTCTTTTCATCCCTTAGAAACTTACTTACTTCCTAGAGTATTGTTACGGTAAATCTTATTAAAATAATAAACGGCTAATAAAACTTTCTGTAATGTAATGTCTTTTTAATATTTAAGTTATCCTAAAAATAATTTCCAGGGCCGTAATAGTAAAGAAAGAATAATTTGAAATACTAATGATGTAATATTTGGTGCAAAGCGTTAACATTTATAAAACCTTTAAATTGTATCACATTTCCAAAGCGTAGAAGTCCCTAAAATTTTTTTTTTAATTAAAGGTCCGTATTTAAAAAAAAACTTGAGGTTGGTGTTTAAGGAACGAAACGTCGAATTTAAAAACTAATGAAGTCATATTGTAGAGCATAAAAGACGGCTATGAAAAAGTATTTTTGGTATTTTTCCCAAATCAAAAATGAAGACGCAAAAAATTAAAAACCAAAATTCGAAATTTCGTTTTTGTAGGATATCTCCGAAGGTATTTGGAATATTTATAATTTTAATTGACCAAATTATTAAGCTCTAAAATACGCAACTTTGCCTCAATTTAACTATCTTCGTATCTCTTACTGTTTACGAGATCCCCTTGTACTCACACGAATTTGTAACACTGGGGTATTAGCAAAGTCCCTAATTATTTATTTAACAAAGTATACTCAACCAAAAATATCTTCCATTGAGACATTGCGAAGAAACTTTGTACTTGCATTAAAAGTAGCGTTATGTATACTAAATAAACAGTTTAAGAGTAATGTTAAAAGCGCGCTACCAGGTACACTCTTAAGACACCTTTATGTTTTACTAAATTTAACGGAAATTGATACATATATTACCAACTTAATTATACAATATAATTGGCGGATATATAGGCACTACCCTTATAATCAACAAACTTGTTACAAAGGAAACTACAGATCGATATCTACATAGATAATTCAGTCGGAAAGTTCAGTATTGCAAAGTTGGCCCTGGATACACGTTAGCGCAATTATGATATCGGTTAAACTCGGGAAGAAGTTGTTCTGTTAAAAGGAAGTTCCTTTGCCCCAGTTTGAATTGCTATAGCAATCTTATTGGATCGCTTTACGTTTTGAATAATATAAATGGAGTTTTAGCATTAAAACACATGTAGAAAATTAAAGTTTTTTGGATAACAGAATACGAAAATAATTTCTTTCGGTGTTTTACCTTAACTACCGTGCGAGCAAAAATTATTTGCATCAAAGAGGGCTTGGATTAAAAAACGTTGGGCTTGGTTTAGATCACAATGATATGGGGACGATATATCTAAACAACTCTAAGTTAAAATTTTGTTAAATTCATATTATGGCATGATATACCAAACTAATGAGTATAATAAAATAAGTAGACAAATACAAATTTATTTATGTTGTTTAAAAAATTAACAAAGTAAGAATATAGAGAAAGAAAAAAAAAAAATTACATAAATTGCGGAAATTGGCCACCGCCATGCTCCAAGTATAAATTCACACGTCTCTTCATATTTTCGAAAGTGTTGACAAGCATCTCTGAAGAAATGTGACCACATTCTTGGATAATCCTTTCTTGTAATTGTTCTAAATTTGCAACTGGTATTTTAAAAATAGTGTTCTTTAAATGAGGAAAAACGAAGTAATCCATAACCGTTAAACAAGGTGATCTAGGTGGAAATTCAATGTCTGATCGAAAACTGATCAATCTGTCGTCGAAAAAATTGCGTAAGTAGTTAATAGTTTCGGCGGCTGCACCGTCCTGTTAAAAATATTCAAGACGTAGTTCGTCGTCAAGTAATTGCTCCACAAATGGATTCAAAATATTGTCTCTATTCCGCTGTGCTGTAACTGTGTCATGGGAAAAAATAGGATCAACAATTTTTCTTCGGGAAACAGCTAACCAGACACCAATTTTTTGAGGGTGCAATGTAACGAAAATGGAGATTTTCACTACTCCACATGCGTGTATTCTGAGAATTCAAGTAACCGGAGAGGTGCAACCAGGCTTCATCCGAAAAAAATATCAGGTCTAATAAATCCTTTAGAGTAATTCCTGCGTCTTTCATAATCTGCGGCTTGTATTTCTTAAAATACTTGCACTTTATAAGGAACAACATTTAGCTGTTTCTTAAGAATAATCCTGCCTATTCCATAAGATCTTCCCACTTCTTGGGACATGCGTCTTATAGAATTTGTTGGCGTATTTTGCATTATTTCACGAATGTTTGCAACAAGTTCTTCTGTTCTTACAGATGGTCTTCCTGCTCCTTTTTTGTGTTGTATAGAACCTGTTTCCCTAAACATAGCCACGGTTCCTTTCAGGCACAAATAAAATTCCCCAGTAATAAAAGCAACGTTAGGAAAATGTTCCCTTCATCCATGAATGTTTTTTGCTGTTCCGTAAAGCCCATTATGTAAATTGTTCAAGACATTGGAAAAATTAGCAATGAATCAAATTACTTGTAACCACTGTCAAAGATGAAGAAATAACTGATTGATTGTTAATTCAGGTAGTTACCGACACCCAACAGGTATTAAGCTCTACGGATAAATTCATGTAGTTACTGACACCCAATAAATTAATAATTTTTAAATAATGCATTCTTGGCTTAGATTACAAGGTCTTGTAGGAAACGTTTGGTTTTTAAACGTTATTTTCTAAAAGTCCTGTTTTATATAGAGATTAAAGTTTCAGACGCATATCGTTTTAGTTATTGATTTATGATGCAATCTTAAAGGAATGCTAGTAAAAAGAATTATATTTTATAGTATATTTTTTTATTATATACTTATATTTTTACAAAAAAAAACAATTAGGTATTTATTTTTAAAGAGAAAAAATTAAAGTAAAAAGTTTTAATTGAAACATTTTGTATGGAAGAAGTGTGATAACTTCTGAGAACTAACTAAATAGTGGGGAAACGAGAATGCTTTATTATAAATACACAAAACGGCATTTGAATAAAAAACTGCTCTTAGATCTACGCCCCTAAAATACATGATTTCTGAAAAAATCGTGAATTTTGGCATGTTGCGATAAATACTTTATTTCTAATCAAGAAAAACCTAGCCCGAAAGTTAGTGGTTAGAGTCATACATTACGTCTTATGTTAAAATTTTGAATTGACACCAATATTCATATTTTTCACAAATATAAAAAATGTTTTTTTTTTAATAGCTAGGAATATCAAAAAAAAAAGTAAAAAAACATTTACAATAACAAATTTAATCCAACCATGCAGAGGGGGAGAGGTAATAATTTAATATTCGAAATTTGATAGTAGTTAGGTGAGTTTTAAACGAATTTTGGGTGTGGCCCCGAATATTTTTCGCCTACGGCGCTTTTCCACCCTCTTTACTAGGTTCAATATCATGAAATACATGTAGTCCCGACTGTCCCTCTTTCCAGAAAGAAAACGGCTTACTTACGCCCACTGAGCCCCCCATCCCCGCCGAGCATATTTTCTGGCTACGCCACTGATCGGAGGTATCTTTACTCGTTTTTTGTTCACCGCAAGAAACTGAAAGTGTTCAAGTAAACAATCAAATCAACGCCACGCAACAATTTCAACTCTGATGAACAATATCATGTTTTTAAAAATAAATATTTAATATTTTTTGATAAATATTATCATTTTGAATGTATGTATGTTTATTTCAAATAAAAGACGTTTATTATTATTATTATTATTATTATTATTATTATTATTATTATTATTATTATTATTATTATTATTATTATTATTATTATTATTATTATTTTTATTTTTATTATTATTCAGAACTGACATGCAATTTCTCAACAAAAGTTGGTTTATAGCCTATCCCGGATTATGCATCAAAAGGAGTAGACTAGTTGTAGTCGGTGTTATAGACTGTCCTGTAGGAATTTTCTAACTATGTGGCAGGTGCTCAGTAGGACTGCCTTATGTCGATAAAGGTGTTGTAGTGCAGACCTAGTGCTTTAAGGTTCTGTTCCAAAGTGCTCGGTATCAGTCCGGTTGATGATACGATAATCGGTATCACGTGACACGTATCAAGTTGCCACATTTGTTGTATCTCGATGGCCAGATCAGCGTATTTGGCCTTCTTCTCTTGGTATTTGTCCCATAAGTTGTTATTGTTGGGTATGGCGACGTCTATCAAGTAGGCTGTTTTCATTCCCTTGTTTACCAGCACTACATCAGGCCGATTATTCGCCACCTGTCTATCGGTGATAATTGCCCGGTCGTAGTACAGTGTAAAGGAATTAGTCTCACGCACTGGTTTAGGCTGGTACTTGTAGTAGGGTACATAGGTGTTAAGTAACCCGTATTTATTAGCCAACTTTTGGTATATGATATTGCACACCTGATTGTGTCGCTGCATGTAGTCAACATTAGCCAGGTAAGTACAGCCAGATGTAATATGCTGTATGGTCTCAGACCTCTCGTTGCACTTTCTGCATTTGTCAGATTCAATGGACCTATCTTTAATAATAAATTTGGTGTAGTTTCGTGTGTTGATGACTTGATCTTGTATCGCGATCACGAATCCTTCTGTCTCAGGAAATAGCACACCATCCTTCAGCCACCTGTTGGATGTTTCTTTGTCTATATAGGGTTGGTTCAGATCGTTGTAGTGTCGTCCGTGTAGCGGATTTTGGGCCCATTGATCTTTCTTCTCGGCGTCAGAGAGCGATTTCAGACTAACGTTATTACTAGAGAGATTGAGGGGGGTATACGATTGGTCACTTATTACAGTGATATTGTGAAGGCTCGATGTTTGCGCTTTTTTGTTAAACAATTCTCTCAATTTCAGTAGCTGCCGAGAATGCAGGTTAACTAGGTCAGTCAGCGATCGTCCTCCTTCGATGTGCAAGGCTTTACATTTTTCCATTTCGAATTCCATCCAGATGTCATTTGAGAAGGTGTAAGTCGCATCAATTAGGTGTTTTAGCTGCCTCTCGTTTGCACCGTACAGCTTGATGTCATCCATGTACATGAGATGAGAGATAGTGTGGAGGCTCTCTCTCTTGGCTTTGATGTTAAATCCCTCCCCTGTACCATTAAGCATCATGGACAGTGGATTCATGGCTAGGCAGAACCAATGTGGGCTCAACGAGTCACCCTGGAAAATTCCTCTGTTAATATGTATCTCATCGGTGGTAAGAGATTGACCCCCGTTAGATAGTGTTAGGCTTGTTCTCCATTGCTGCTTAATATTAGCTAGAAAATTGATGATGGTAGGGTCAATTCTATACATTTCTAACATTCTTTCAAGAGCCACACGCTATCAAAAGCTTTTTTGTAGTCTATAAAGGCGGTGTGCAGGTTTCGTCGCTTTTCCCGAGCTTGCTTTAGTATCACCGAGTCGATCACAAGCTGTTCTTTACATCCCTGATGATCTCTAATGCATCCCTTCTGTTCTTTAGCTATCAGGTTATTGCTTTGTATATGATGGTAAATTCTGTTGGCGATGCATCCTGTTAGGATTTTGTACATGGTCGGCAGGCACGTAATGGGCCGGTACTGGAACGGGTCTTCTATCCTGTTGCTTTTCGGAAGCATAGTTGTTGAGCCCCGCATAAGGAATGAAGGTGTTCTTTCTGGATGGTGCATAATTGCAGTAAACTGACGAGCGAGATGTTCATGAAGAACGTCAAATTTCTTATACCAGAATATTATTATTCCCTTAGCTTTACTTTACTTGATTGTACGACTACTTAACTTGACTTTTCTCTGACTAATTTGTCAATTCCATTGTTGTCTTCTGCTTTTCTCTGTTTCTCCAGGATCTGGTGAAAAATATCTATTTAAACGGACTCGCTTCGAAATTTCTCATCCTCATACCCATTAGAAAGTCTGAATAGTGGAAGGAATTCATAAAACTACGCATTATAACAGATTATATCGTAACAACAAACAATTAGAACTTATGGTAATATCATATAAACACCACCTAATACTCCCATTGTGAAACTTTAGCCAATATTCTAAGCGCACTTTCTTGAAACTTCGGAATTATGCCTCTAGCAGCAATTTGGTAAACTGTTTTCTCATATCAATGATCGTTTTGTAAAATGTGTAATATGTAAATACACAAGACACTTTCTAATGATCAAATAATGTTCTTGAAAGTATTCCTCTCTTGTTTTGTATACCGGGTGGTGCATCGTGGTTCGAAACATAGAAAATCCCTTGCAAGGTATATACCGGGCGAGCAAAAATTATTTGCATCAAAGAAGGCCTTGCATCTAAGGACGTAATACTTAGCTGTAGAGCTTAATACCTGTTGGGTGTCAGAAACTACCTGAATTAACAATCAATCACTTATTTCGTCATTTTTGACAGTCGTTACAAGTAATTTGATTCATCGCTAACTTTTCCAGTGTCTTGAACAATTCACACAATGGGATTTACGGAACAACACAAAACATTCATGGTTGAAGCGTATTTTCGAAACCGGGTTAGAGTAAAAGTGGCAATACAATACAAAAGTATTTGTCTACTTATATTAATAATACTCATTAGTTTGGTATGAATTTAACAAAATTTTAACCTAGATTTGTTTAGATATATTTTTTCCATGACACAGTTACAGCACAGCGGTATAGAGACAATATTTTGAATCCATTTGTGGAGCAATTACTCGACGACGAACTACGTTTTAGATATTTTCAACTAGAAGGTGCAACCGCCCATACAACCGCCGAAACTATTAACTACTTACGCAATTTTTTCTACGACAGATTGATCAGTTTTCGATCAGACATTGAATTCCCACCTAGATCACCTTGTTTAACGGTTATGGATTACTTCGTTTTTCCTCATTTAAAGAACACTATTTTTAAAACACCAGTTGCAAATTTAGAACAATTACAAGAAAGGATTATCCAAGAATGTGGTAACATTTCTCCAGAGATGCTGGTCAACACTTTCGAAAATAGGGAGAGACGTGTAAATTTATGCTTGGAGCATGGCGGTGGCCAATTTCAGCAATTTATGTAATTAATTTTCTTTTTCTTCCTCTATATTCTTACTTTGTTAATTTTTTAAACAACAAAAATAAATTTGTATTTGTCTACCTATTATATTATACTCATTAGTTTGGTATATCATGCCATAATATAAATTTGACAAAATTTTAACCTAGATTTGTTTAGATATGCAAGGTGTCCCACCGGGAACCGAATCGATCTATATATAGAAAACTATACATAGGAAAATTTAAAAAAAAATTTTGACAGTATGCTGATGCTGATGGGGGCGACCGGGCTAAAATATTTTCATAATGGTGGCACTTCCGGTTAGTAAGTGTCAACTTGCTTATTTTAAATGGGACACCCTATATATTATTACATTTTTGCATTTTACGCAAGATTCTAGGCAGATCTTGTATACCATGTCCTATACCTATGTCTAAACGTTTTTTTTGACATATTTGAACTTGAATTAATTTATTTAAAAACTAATTTTATTGCGAAAACTAAGTTAGAAATATAGTCTAATTAGCACTTCTAAAAGGATTTTTACGCATGATTAACGAAATAATATTAATTATTCATTAAAAAAATCAAGTTGGGGTACAAAATTACCCCAGTTAGTATTAAGAAGGTTAAATAGTATTAAAATCATTAAGAATTGCTAAAAGTGGCAGAAAATAAGAGGATTTTTAAAAATAAACAATTGTTTATAATAATGCCAGGAAAAAAGGAAAATAATTTTGGCGTACCTCAAAATAACTTAATCCAACTCATCATTCTGACAATATAGAATTAACTGATGAAATCTCAAAACCATCACAAATAAACTATTTTTTCTTCTCTCATGTTCTACTTTACCCAATACAACATCCTCAAATAAAATAAACTTTTATAACTCGCACAGGCAGTCCATAATAGACAGGGAACTTAATTTTAACTTAATTGATCAGGAAACAATAGAACCCCTAATAAATAAAATAAATACAAGTGCAATAGGGGAAGATGGTATTGCTTTAAAAGATCTAAAGATTTGCTTACCATTTTGTATTAATTCCTTAATTAATATTATTAATAGTTGCATATTAAATAACGATTGCTCAAGTCTTTGGAAAAAGGAAATAGTAATGCCATTACCCAAAACCTCTGCTTCAAAAGAACTAAAAGATTGACAAAAAAGTCGAACATAAAATCTAGGAACTCCCTTTTATAGAAGATGACAAGTGGCAATAAGTGTGAAATTTACTTTACATTATCTGTTTAAATAAAGCCTTTAAAAATTAAAATCCAAAACGGCGATTTTCGTTACGAATATCTTCGGAAGTACTAGGAATTTTCCTAATTTCGTCATGGCACATTGGTCGGCAATAAATTGTGCAACTTGGCCCCAATTTAATATTTGCTGTATCTCTTACCGTTTATAAAATCCCAACAGTGGCGGCTCGCGGTCTTAAAAAATGATGAAGGGATAGGTATAGTGCGGATACTTAAACAAACATTGACTAAAAACCTGTGTAACAAAACGTCTCTCTTTTTTTCAACAAATTACAAACTATGTCATATATTGGATTCATTTTTAAAACACACAACTAAGTAGGTACGTACACTACTGAATTAACTGAAAAATAAAAACAAAACTTTTTAATCACACAGCAAATAACGTAAAAACGATATTTATTATTATAACCGTAAGTTTCGCGAAGCCTCAAAATAAATACCTTATTAAGGTTAGGCGAACCAATGCTAAAATAATGGCGCATACGACTGATCTATTTTTAAATTGCCCTTCATCATATTGAAAATTTTTATATGCTGTTTGCGTGACTGACGTCACGTAACCATAGCAACGGTCAATATCAAAGCCATGTTGGGCGTTGGGTCATCATTTGCTTTAAGCTAACGCACACGGGCGGCTGGAGCGCGCCAAAATGCACGAGTGTTTATAATTATTGTCCATCGGAGTTAACCGTGGCTCTATTATGCATAGCTACATTCGGATTAAATTAATATTATTAATTCGAACATAATTATTTTTAAAGGGCTAAAATGATAGCTGTATTGGTACTTTAATGTTGTCGAAAAACTTTCCTCCTGGTTTTATTTTTTTTTGTGAAGAGCCCCTTCACCTACTTCACTTGACGAGCCGCCACTGGTCTAGGTAGTACTACATTAAATTTAAAATTAAAAAAAAACATTTAACGAATAATTTTTAATGATGATTTAATCATTTTGGCGATTTTTCTGGTTTAAAAATATCTTTAAATACCTCTTCGCTAAGCAAGCTATAGGATAGGAAAAAATATAATATGTTTCTTTTTATTTAAATGTTTTTATCTTTTTTATTTTTGAAATACTAGCGTACTACTCTTGGACGTTTAATTTTCATTGTTATTATATTGTTGATTCTAAGGTTAAGTCGATCAGGGTGGATAATATCTGTAAGTGTTATTAACATCTGGACTTCGCCTTTTCTGTTGTTGTAACTTTTATTTTAATATAATTGTAATACTATTACTTAACACAGAAATAAAGACATCATTATTATTATTATTATTATTATTATTATTAGTATTATTATTATTATTATTATTATTATTATTATTATTATTATTATTATTATTATTATTATTATTATTATTATTATTATTATATTAACTGTTGTTTTATCTATGGGCAGTATATTATGCTTTTAAAATTTAGTAGGTATGTTTTTTATTAAATATTTTGAAGAAGCTTATAGTTAGTTATAGTTCCACTCAGCTATACTGGACTTAGTTCATAATGTTTGCTTTAATTCGTGTCTACCATTAAAAGAAATCGCAAGTTTCTTACTATTTTTCATTCTAAAATCTTAAAATCTTAGGGTTCGCTAATTAATATATTATTAACTATTTCTTATACTTGCCAAATACATAGAAGATCTTTCATATTTTGCAAATAAAACATATCCTTTTATTTTATAATACAGTGGCAGCTCGCGGTCTTAAAAAATGGTGGAGAGCTAGGTATAGTGCGGGTACTTAAACAAACATTGACTAAAAACCCATGTAACAAAACGTCTCTCTTATCCTCATCTGTCCAACAACTGAATGGAGTTTCCAAAAAATTACAAACTATGTCATTAATTGGGTTCATTTTTAAAACACACAACTAAGTAGGTACGTACACTACTGAATTAAATGAAAAGTAAAAACAAAACTTTTTAATCACACAGTAAATTACGTAAAAACGATATTTATAACCGTAAGTTTCGCGAGCCTCAAAATAAATACCTTAAGGTTAGGCGAACCAATGCTAAAACAATGGTGCATACATACGACTGATCTAATTTTAATTTGCCCTTCATTATAATGCAAATTGTTACATGCTGTTTGCGTGACTGACGTCACGTAACCATAGCAACGGTCAATATCAAAGCCATGTTGGGCGTTGGGTCATCATTTGCTTTAAGCTAACGCACACGGGCGGCTGGAGCGCGCCAAAATGCACGAGTGTTTATAATTATTGTCCATCGGAGTTAACCGTGGCTCTATTATGCATAGCTACATTCGGATTAAATTAATATTATTAATTCGAACATAATTATTTTTAAAGGGCTAAAATGATAGCTGTATTGGTACTTTAATGTTGTCGAAAAACTTTCCTCCTGGTTTTATTTTTTTTTGTGAAGAGCCCCCCACCTACTTCACTTGACGAGCCGCCACTGGTCTAGGTGGTACTACATTAAATTTAAAATTAAAAAAAAAACATTTAACTAATAATTTTTAAAGATGATTTAATCATTTTGGCGATTTTTCTGGTTTAAAATAAATATTTAAAATTTCGTCGTTTGTTTTAAAACAAAATACAGTACAATCGCGATAATATGAATATGAACTCTTATGAACGACTCAGTAAAATGAACATACATTTTTTTGCATTGATTAAGTATTTTACTTCTTAGATATCGTCTCCAAACACAAAAAAAAAACCTTTCACATACAATAATACGAATAACCAGATTAGTTAACGTATCATTGTAAAGCGATAAGTATCCAATTTTGACATCGAAAAGGCAGTGAAAAATATACAGCGCAAAGGCGGGCATTAATCTAGCTTTAACGCTACTTTTATAGCATCGCTTTACACCCCTAAAATTGTGCTATAAATCGTTGAGCTCTTGACAAAGATACGCTTAATTTAGTCGGGCGACAGTAAAATTTTCCCGAAGAAATAATTAATTTTTATGTTGACCACGGACTGCATAAAAGGCGTAAAATTTGTTGTAAGCTTTAAAAAAAATAAGGGCTAAGTGTAAGTCGTTCTTTCTTGTTAACTATTACTTTTGATGTGACATTTAAATCGGATTTTTTTCTCATTCAAATTTTAATGGGAAACCTAATGAAATTGTCTTTATAGAAGCCAAAAACATTAGAAAATTATTGGTTTTAAAAATAAAAAATGATTTTTTTGGTGGCTGTTTCTCACATCTTTAAAAGAAAAGATTAACATTTTTCGGTTATAAGATGATATAGGCGCTGTCAAAGATTAAAATAAGTTTGATCAAGTGAAGTTTATATGCTTTAAAATTTTATTTCCCTTAAAAGGAGGCGCCATTTTGAGGTTAAAAATTAAATAACATATACTTAGTGGCCTGTACAACTTTATAGGATTCAATCACTTTAGTAACGTCTACTCGTAACCAACAAAGATCTTCTTCAAGTATATATAATATAATACAGTAAGTTCTTTCCTAATCAGTTATTACTCTTGACTCTCACCATCTTCAGTGATAGGCGAATCTATGCACATTTGGCAACCAACATCGGGTTACTCTGTGCTACGAGGCTGCCGATGTGCTCGCGAGAGAGAGCGCAGGCATGCTATCTGATCTAGCAGACAATATGGTGAACAAACCAGCACTGGGATTAGTTCAGCGTTGCCAGAGCTGGTACAATTGTACGAATCTGGTACATTTCGAACGCATTTGTACAAAAGTACATTTACACTATTTTCTGGTACATTTTCATCCTCCTCGTGCCGTTCAGCAGCGGCGGCACCAGGCCCACCCTGGTGCTAAAAGCTTCAGCTTTTATGACAATGTAGATATGTTATTTTCAAGAGAGCGATGATTTTTTTTTTTAGAAGTCACTTTCGATTTGATCCCAAAATCCTGGCGCCGCAATAAGTAGTTTTTGATGGCTGTACAAAAGTTCAAAATCTGGTATATTTTATGTTTGTGATTTGTACAATTTCTTGATACCCTCTGGCAACACTGGATTAGTCAAAGAGGAGATTGATTACACGGCCAAGCAGCTTGCACAGTACAGATGGACAGAGTTGATAACCTGTAGTACATCCAGGCAATTGTGGCCCATATTCGATAAAAAGAGAACCGCAGAGCTATTGAGACGCAGTCGTAAAGACGTGAAAAATATTACTGCGGTTGTTACCGGACATTGCCTCTTCGGAGTCTTCGGTAGACATGCCGAACGTAAACAAATACCCACTAACGACTTCTGCAGAAGTTGCAGAGATGAGGAAGAGGAAGAAACACACATTTTCTGTGTCCTGCCTCGCAAGAAGAAGTTCCACTGCTCTGGGTGAACCATTTTTCGATAGCCTCGAGGAACTAAGCAACTTACAACTTGGACGACTGAGCAGATTTCTGAACAGAAGTGGCTGGTTTGAATGAGTTGTTAAAATCCTTCAGCGGTACGCTGTATCAGAGATCTGATGAAGGTGGGTTCTACGGAACACGTGTGGTACCACAACGGACCTAATAGGACTATGTGAGACTGTTTGGTCAGAACCAAAGGTCTGCCACTCTTACTTAACCTAACCTACTCTTGATTAAAAAAAAAATATTGTTTTAGACTTGATTCTTCCATTTTGTTGGTTCGACATATACATTTATTTTTTTTTTCATTTACTAATTTTGTATAAGAAACTCTCCATATACCCCACTGGGAACCGAATCGATCTACAGGGTGGCCCATTTGTCTGACAAAGTAATATACCGTCTCTACTATTAAAGATATCAAAAAAAAGTTTTTATAAAAGTTGTGAGGTACAAAAAAATATATGTTCTAAAATTATTTTTAAACATACAGGATGGTCCAAAAAAGTAGGACAATAAAAATAAACATTTTTTTAAATGGAACACCCTATATATTTTAGCATTTTTTGTTTCCTTACAAAATTGTCCATATGACGCCATATTTAGTTTTTTAATTTTTTGCAACGTTGCCAAACAAAATGCAAAATTCTTAAAATTTTGGAAAAAACATGATAGTAAAAAATTACCTGTATTTCTCAATAGGAGTATCAAAAATCGAAAATTTCTTGTAAACTTTTAAGTATAGGAATAGAAAAACTGTCTTAAATCTTTAAGTACCGAAAATTTTGTACAGGGTGTTTTCTGTTGACATCCAAATATACAAAATTTTAAAATACAATAACTTTGTTTTTTCGAATGAAACACCCTATATTTATTAGGCTCGTCCGATAGATATTGTAAGTATCTTTTATTATTGTTAAGTCATACCCATACCTAAATTCACTAGTTTTGGCAATATTTCGATTTTTATTTAAATTTTGGTGAAAAAAACTATAGTTTTTAATTTTCTAGTAAGCCATGACTAGCAAAGTCAAAACAAATGTAATTGAATATAATGCCATATTTATAATTATTATATTTATATTTATAATGTTTGTAAACTTATTTTCAATATCAAGTTGCGTAATAAAAACAAAATTTTATTAAATTAAATAAATACGTAACTAACTATGGTTATCAATTTATTTTAATATGGGATAATATTAAATTACATTTGTTTTTAGTTTGCTGGTCATGGCTTACTAGAAAAATAAAAATTATAGTTTTTTTACTATCATGTTTTTTCCAAAATTTTAAGAATTTTGCATTTTGTTTGGCAACGTTGCAAAAAATTAAAAAACTAAATATGGCGTCATATGGACAATTTTGTAAGGAAACAAAAAATGTTAAAATATATAGGGTGTTCCATTTAAAAAAATGTATCTTTTTATTTTCCTACTTTTTTGGACCATCCTGTATGTTTAAAAATAATTTTAGAACATATATTTTTTTGTACCTCACAACTTTTATAAAAACTTCTTTTTGATATCTTTAATAGTAGAGACGGTATATTACTTTGTCAGGCAAATGGGCCACCCTGTATATATAGAAAACTATACATAGGAAAATTTTGAAAATTTGACAGTATTCTAATACATATGGGGGCGACCGGGCTAAAATATTTTCATAATGGTGGCACTTCCGGTTATACCGGAAGTAAGTGTCAACTTTTTGCATTCTACGCAAGATTCTAGGCAGATTTTGTATACCATGTCCTATACCTATGTCTAAACGTTTTTGACATATTTGAATTTTTATGTCAAAAATGACGTTTGCAAGCCTTAGAATAATTATCAATTTTTTCTATAAAGAAGCCTTATTTACTTAATGTGGGATTCCTTGTAATAAGGAACCTGCTTTAATCGATTTTTTGTAATATTTTGATAACTATTAATACAGGGTGTTTAAAAAATAAGATTATCTTCCACTTGGATCAAATTTTCATTCCAACCTCGTTACAGAATCTACTATTCGCAAATGCCGACATTTAAGAAAACCCATATAAAATGCGGGCGTTTCATAAAATACCCCTGCCATTTCATGAAATGATGGATTTCACTATAAGACAGAATATGTCCGAGTTACAGCGGTGAAATACGTTATGTGGCGTTTTTTGAATACCGTGTCTTGCCCTCTTTAAAGCGTGTTACCTTACTTGCTCGTACCCTTGCAAAAACGACATAAGAATGCAGCGTCGTGTTCACTGATGGCAAAAAAAGAATAATAGAGACGGAGTAAGGCAAAGAGAAGAACAGGAAAAAGGGAACAAAAGAATGCATAATAATTTTTAACAGCTATTCGACTAATCTATAATATAGAAAGAGAAAATAAGTTTACTAAATTTTTTTGCTAGGAAAATATTATTAGGAATGGCACATATTTAGTTAAAATACCAATAAATCGTGTAATTTTAGCCAAATAGTATTTTTGTAACAGCTAAATTCATTTTGCTATATAGGAATCTATTAAGGTTGAATAGGAATATACATATTTAATTTAACTTTATAGCGTATTTATTCTTGTTAAATAGTTTCTACTATCCAGTGGCGTATTTAAGGAGGAGGGGGGGGGGGGGGGGGGAGGGGTAGGGCTGCCGGGCTGCAGTCTTGAAGCTCGGGTCTAATAGTCTAATTGCAACCTAATTTATCGTCTCACGCTTGAAATAGTAGTTTGTACAACAAGAGTGGATATGATGTCCATATCGCACGAGGAAGTAAACTTCCGAGGGCAATATGGACAATCCACTTTCTACGACCAAACTTACAAACCTTATGCTAAAAAATGTAAAAAAAGTTTTCAGGTTGCCGGGCTCGAACTCAGGGCCATTGGATCCATAGTAAAACGCTCTACCTCTCGACTATCGAAACGTTAAACTAATTATGGGAAAACCAACTGATAAATGATGCTACATGAAATTAATTATAATAAATCTATTATAAATGGGTCTAGATTTTATTATATTGAACAAATTGTACCATATGCATTTAAATTATATAATTTAGTGTCTTGAAAAAGAAGGCGGAGCCTCAGTTAAAATAATATACTGTGAATGGTCAGTACTTTTAAGAACCACAATGGCTTCTCTGTAATTGACTACTGTGATTGGTCAGTTTTATTACCTATCTAGGATTGTCATAAAATTTTTTCGCACAATTAACTGGAATAGCCTACTTTACTCGCCAATTAAGTGTAAAGGAAACAGCAAATTTCCATGTGGGAGCAGAAAAACTTAATTTAAATCTTTAAATAATATATTCTTGGCTTAGATTGCAAAGGTCTTGTAGGAAACGTTTAGTTTTTAAACTTTTCCTTCTAAAAGTCCTGTTTTATATAGAGATTAAGGTTTCAGACGCATGTCGTTTTAGTTATTGATTTATGATACAATTTTAAAGAATAACGAGTAAACCGAATAATATTTTATAGTATTTTTCTATTATATACTTTTTCCCTTTTTTAAAGCAACAAAAATATAACCAATGCAATAAAATATGTTTACAACAAAAACAGAAAATAATTAGGTATTTATTTTTAAAGAGAAAAATTTATGTAAAAATTTTAATTGAAACATTTTTAATGAAAGACATGTGATAGTTTATAATAAAAAGAATAGTGCGGGAAAAAGGAGAATGCTTTATTAGGAATATACAAAACGGCACTTTAAGAAGGAATATTTAAAAACCTAAGCATTTGCACCAAAAACTGCTCTTAGATCTACGCTCCTAAAATACACGATTTTTGAAAAAATCATCAATTTTGGTGTGGTGAGCGATATTTACTTTATTTTTAATCATGGAAAACGCTGGTTAGAGTCATACATACGTCTTATGTTAAAATTTTGAATTGACACCAATATTCATATTTTTCACAAATATATTTTATATATTTTTTTTTAAATAAAGAGCCAGCTATCAAAAAAAAAGTAAAAAAAAAATTTACAAATACAAAATACAACCATGCCGTTGTATTCGAAATTTGATAGTTGTTAGGTGAATTTTAATCGAACTTTGGGCGTGGCCCCATAAATTTTTCGCGCTTTTCAGCCTTCTTCACTAGGTACCACATCATGAAATACATGTAGTCCCGACTGTCTCTCTCTCCCAAAAAAAAAATGTTCTACTTACGCCCACTAAGCCCCCCCGAACATATTTTCTGGCTACGCCACTGCCATCTACTATCCATTAGATACAATTCGAGTAAATATTTAATCATAATAGAAAAAATTTGGTTATCAAAGATTCTATTAACATTAGCAATATTTCTACTCAGACGAAGTAGCACAGTTTACTACTTTACCAGGCAAGGTATCGTTCATAAAGGGTCGAATAGCTGATGAAACTCCACGACAGTGGCGGCTCGTACAGTAGGGCCACGTGCCATGGCCCTACCTATCTGTACACTAAGCTTTTTATTTCTCATTTATAATTATTATTACTTTGTCTCCCTACGTTTCATTTTTTTTTAAATGTGAATAATTTTTAATTTAAGACGTTGATATCTATTAACGCCTAACTATGCAAAAACTCCCTAATGTGTGGGTGACGCCGCGAAAATTCCCTGCCGCCACGCTGCTCCGGCACACTCGGTATTTGGCACGATGTTAAACCCGTTAAGAGAGAGACTAACACCAATGAATATATCGCCCTCTTTTACTGGCGCGTAGAGAAATCGACCTGGCCTGGCCAGATGCTCATATGATGTTTTATTTTATCGTGAAGACTCCCAATCGGGTTAGGGCACTACTAAACTATATAGTTATGCATTCGGCTTTACCACTGCTACTAGCTACTAGATTGCAGCTGTTTTTAAAACGGTTTTGCTGTCGAGATATTAATTTTAAAATATTTTTCTTTTAAACAGTTTTCACAATTTAACATAAATTATTTTTGTAGACGAGTTCTGTGCTTGTAGTTTAGGTTTAGGTTAATCCGTCAGTGGAGAGTAGATAATAATTTTAAGAGGTCAAAAACTAACCAAATTTTTTTTTTAAAATGCCGGTTCTTATTTTAAAAAGTTGATATAGGCATCTAAAAAACGAACGTAGTATCCAAAAAATTATGTTCTTGAAAAGCATAAAAAATTGTCTTAAACAAGTGCTCTTGGTGGTTTTTCAAAATAATCAATATTTTGTCATAAAGAAAATAAAAACAAAAATTCATGTTTTCGTTCTTTTTCGAATGCTCCGGACGTCATCGGATTTTTTTAACACATAATAGCATTAAATTATGCAACTCTACCTCCATTTAACCAAATCGCTATCTTTTATACCTAGTTACCGAGATAGCAATGTTAATGCATCGAATTTGTAACACCCTGTATTCTCATTAAAGATTTTTGACTTGATGTTTGGCCCTACCTGTATCAACTAACAGGAGCCGACACTGCTCCACGTAACCATTTTTGCCCCTTTAGTTTCGCATTTAACTTTCAGCTATCGGATAGAACGTTGACTTTTTCCTTTTGCCTACATTTTTTGGGCTAAAACTGGGTGATCATCATATAAGATTTGTTGTGTGAATATTTCTTTATTATCGCTATAAAACACCAACAAGACGCCTGTTTATTCCTTAAAATACAATTTAACGTCACACAAAGCCCACATATTTCCATAACCGTTTGCTTTGTGGCCTAAACAAATATTTTACGACTATAAATCCGCATTTCGCAGTCTTTTGTTAAGAAAACCTCGACAAGTTTTGGCTAAATTCTTTCCTGGCACACACAAAACGTATTTATATATTATGGTAAAGGTTTGTAAGCTAACTGATATGGAAGAGGTGCGATGTAACTACAAAATCTTACAGTTCTTACATTTTAAACGTTTTTCAATTATTATTAGAAGATATAAATTCCCACAAAATTATTTGTGATATGATACGGTGGCGTAGCCAGAAAATATGCTCCGGGGGGGAAGGGGGGGGGGGGGGGCTCAATGGGCGTAAGTAGGACATTTTTTTTTCTGAAGAAAGGAACAGTCGGGACTACATGTATATCATGATATTGTACCTAGCGAAGAAGGCGGAAAAGCGCCGAGGGCGAAAAATTTTCGGGGTACGCCCAAAGATCGTTAAAAATTCACCTAGCTACTATCAAATTTCGAAAATTAAATGATTATCTCTCCCCCTCTGCATGGTTGGATTAAATTTGTTTTTCTAAACGTTTTTGTTTTTGATATTCCTAGCTGGCTCTTTATTAAAAACCAAAAAAACATTTTTTATATTTGTGAAAAATATGATTATTGGTGTCAATCCAAAATTTTAACATAAGAAGTGTGTATTTTCATGATTAAAAATAAAGTAAATATCGCTCACCACGCCAAAATTGATGATTTTTTCAGAAATCATTTATTTTAGGAGCGTAGATCTAAGAGCAGTATTTGATGCAAATGCTTAGATTTTAAAGCATTCTCGTTTCTTCCCGCACTTTTTTTAAATTATAAATGATCACACTTTCTTCCATAAAAAAGTTTCAATTAAAATTTTTACATTAATTTTTCTCTTTAAAAAATAAATAACTAATTATTATTTTTGTTGTAAAAATATTGTATTGCATTGGATTATATTTTTGTTGATTTAAAATAGCTCGAAAAAAGGGAAAACGGAACAGACAAGTATATAATCGAAAAATACTATAAAATATTAATCTTTTTACTCGTTTTCCAGTAGAAATATAACTAGTGCATGAAATATTTCCGGAAATTTTTGAAAATTTTGTCTGAAATCAATTTTTTAACAAAGGCATGAGTGCATTGCACCTGAAAAAATTTTTTTTTGGTGCAATGTACGAATGCGTTTTTTAAAAAAAATTGGCTAAAGACCTAATTTTCAAAAATTTTCATTAGGAAATATTTTATGCACTTGTTATGTTGTGATCGGAAATTTCCCGAGTTTATTTAGGTAGTCGCTAAAAAGTTGATTTTGATATATTTATTTATTTAAAAAACACCATACTTTAATAACAATTAATATTTTTTCTAATGCTAATAGTAAAATAAAACTTAAACTTATTCTGAAAACTAGAATTGCTATAAAATGTACAATTTTGATAAGTAACAGGAGTATTGTGTTTCTGATTTATAAACTTGCTGGTCATAGCTGTCGTTTGGGGCTGATGAAATTCCAAAAACTCTGATAAGCGTTGAATTTCCATCTCAAAAGTACTGCCGATTCCAGTGTTGCAACCTTTAGATTCAGGTGACAACGAAGTAGTATTTTTTCTCAAACCTGTTTGATGTTTTGAAACTATAAATGTCAAAAATGACAATTATCCCCGGGATATTTCTAGATACAATTTTCAAAACGGATGCAATTTCCACTTATCAATTTTTGAAAATTTTCGTGTAAAATTTCCAGTTAAATTGACACTAGGGAAATTTCCTATAAAATTGCATCATAAATCAATAATTAAAACGATATGCTTCCGAAACATTAATATCTATATAAAAAAGGACTTTTAGAACTAAAAGTTTAAAAACTAAACCTTTCCTACAAGACCTTTGTAATCTAAGCCAAAAATACATTAATTAAGAGTCCAAGCGTGGGATGAAAAATTAGGTTGCAATTAGACTTTTAGAGGGGGCTCTGCAGCCCGGCAGCCCCCCCTTAAATACGCCAATGGAACTAACTCTTTGCGATGCTATAAATGCATGTATTTGAAAAATTCCATTCGTAAATACAATTTTACTGCGTGGCGTCCCTCGCAATGTAGGTCGCATGTCATATCCTTTGAAGGGTATTATGTGCAGAGGGTATTTTACGGGTATATAAACATTCAGAAGTTGAGCTATTAATCACTAATCGCGTACGTGTGCCGAGCGATAGATCGCGTGCTTTTATGCTAAAAGTCGCGTAAGCCGGCTGTGCGAATCGCATTTTTTATGAGGATAAGTAGAATAAAGTGCATTATTTTAATAAAAAAAGGAGTAATAAAGTTCAAAAAGAAAAGTTAAGAAAGGATCACCAGGTTTCTTGGTAATAATAATAATAATAAGGACTATTATGCTAGTGAATTAATTTAAGTGCGGAAAAGAGCGAATGCTTATGCGGTCGAAACGGCTCATGGGCAGTGGCTTGGCTAGGATTTTTGGGCCCGATAGTAAAATGTCGTAGTCTACCTCATATAAAATCTCTTTAAGAATATAGGACGTACATTTTTTAGTAATTTCTAATATACCTAAAAGTTTAAAAAAAGATACTTTATTCTCCTGGTTTATTTTTTTTTGTTGTGGTGGAAGTAATTAAATGAAAAAAATAATTTGAAAAATGTGTTATTAGATGTCAAAACGTTAAAATTTTAAAAACTTGTACATTCCATTAAATTTCTAAAGCTTAGACATCCCTAAAACTGTATTTAAAATTCCAGGTCCGTATTTAAAGAAATTGACTTGAGGTTGGTAACTATAGAACGAAACTTTGAATTTGAAAAGTAATAACGCCATCTTGTAAAACATAGAAAACAGCTATGAAAAAATGTATTTTATTTTTTTCCCAAGTGAAAGATGAAAGCGCAAAAAATTAAAAACCAAAATTGTAAATTTCGTTTTTTTTCGGATATCTCCGAAAGAATTCGGAACAATTAGAATTTTCTTCCACCAAATTATTAAGCCCGAAAATACGCAACTTTGCCTTAATTTAACAATTTTTGTATCCCTTACCGTTTTTGAGATCCCCTTGTACGCACACGAATTTGTACCACCCTGTATTTAACAATGTTGTTCAATTTTTTTCTACTTTCTTAATGATGACAATTTCGTCGTTTTATTAGATGTGCCCTCTCTAATTACAATATTACTTAGGGTGGATATTTTAATAAAGGCAAGAGTCAACTTTAGTTTTAACAGTGAGGTTAACGTCGAAGAAAAAATTACCGTTTTATAAAATTCTTATTAGCCTGCGAAAATAAAAAGAAAAGAAGAATTTTTAACAAGCTAACCTGTAACTTGTCAACATTTTATTCAAACCGTCATGGAGAGAACAACAGTTCATTTTTTTAATGATGAAATAAGTATTCTTATATCTAGCGTAGAAGAATATAGAAATCTTACACTGAGAGAAGATTTTTGCTGTCCTTATAAAAGTCTTTATACCGCTTATAAAGAAAAATGCTAACATAGGGGACAAAAGAAAAACTACCTGAGACAGTAAAATCCATTTGGCTGTAATTTCTTTGCTGTAGTAATAAAGTCACTTTATGAAGAATGATCACTTAGCTCAAGTAAACAAAAATGTTGTATTAGCAATGTAACCGACCATCGGCTATAAAGAGACTTTGCTAGAACAATAAAGATACTTTTCTACGCCATCTGCATCGTTATTGAAACAAGAATTTTTTTTCAATATCAGTATAACGTTTTGCTATATTAGAAAGATTTTTATATTTATTTCAAGAAAGTTACTTTGCTGCGTCAGAATGTACCTACTTACTTCAGGAACTCTTTTTTAGCTACGGTAGCAAGTAAGCATTGCTATAATAGTAAAGTGGTTTATTATGACAGCACCACTTATTTGCTATAATATGTGGGGTGTGGCCCAAAAAAGAAGCCGTATATATTGTTGAATTTTTAATATACTCCAGAGAACATATTATGCTTAATAACACATTTATATAAACCAAGTTCTTTTACTTTGAATACGTAAGTTTCAAAAAATATTGATTCATTTAAAATTGTGTTATTAAAAATAATATTTTCCATGCTATATCAAAAATTAAACATAGTATAAAGCTTATTTTTCAGGTAACTCCATCATATTTTATATCATGCAACTCCCTACGTCTGAATAGGTTGTCAAAGATTTGAAACTAAAAAAAAATGTTCTCTTTATTATTTAATACAACAGAAAACAACACTTCATAACCTAAAAATAGTTTCAGTTTTAGCTGCTTAAAAAAACAATAATATTTTACTGCTTTTTTCTTTGAGTGGTTAAAACATATCTGTTCACTTTAAATTTAAACAAATAACCAAAAGGGAATGCCGAAAAAACTTTTTTCTGCATCTAGCCCGAATATTAGGTAAAATAATAATTACATTGTATTTTATTTAGAAAAAGAAAGTATTTTACTTTTGAGATATTTCTTAAAATCTTCCTTTTAAAAATCATACCGTGTTTAAAACTTTGGTAAGTTGTATTTTAGTTTAAGGACTTGAAGAGCATTTGCTAAAGAATTACTAATTTTCTTTTCTCTAAAACTTGACTCACACAAAAATTATTATTAAATAAACAACAGTTTAACTAAACACATAACATAAAAAAAATAACATAAAACTAAAATAACTTTGGTCTTTTAACACTGATATTAAAAATCTACACTGTCATTGATGTCACAATCCAATAAAGCACTGCACACTGGAAACATTTTTGAGCCAGGACAATTTATTGGAAAAAATGAGACAAATGTCGAGTCATAATGGTCACCAACAACAGCCACCGATGCGACGATTTTACTTTATGAAGGAACGAGCGTCTAAATATCAGAAAAAATGAATACCTGAAGACATGTGGAGATAGGAACGGGACGACTGATGCTCAATATAAAAATTGACCCAATCAGACTGAATTTGACACCACGAAATAATCCGATTCGAACCGAACAGTTACGAATTTCCCAATTCCAACAAAAAATTTTGCTACCCCTTTAAACACGCTTTAGAGCGATAGAAAAGATTTTTTTTATAAAGATTTTTTCAAAAGCAGCAAACTGCATTACTTCCTCAGCAAAGCAAATAGTAGTCCTAGAATAGTTATTTTCCTAACAAGTGCGCAAAGTGATACTTTTCCGCACGCAAGTACAGTTGGACGAACGACGCGAAGCGGAGTTCGGATAAGTTCTTGCGTGCGGAAAAGCACTTTGCGCACTTGTTAGGAACAACATTTTTCCTACGAGCTTCATATCAGATAACAACAAAAATAAAAATATGATAATTTATTTAACAGTGTTTAAGCCTTTTTATGATTTGATAAAAATAAAAGTGTCGGTGTTTGTAGATTCTTGTGGACATAGAAACTGAGGAAAAATCTGACATCATGTGTCAAAATCGACATGTACATTTATTGTTGCTTGGCAATATTATAATCATTTATCACTATACGAGGTACTTAAAAAATACAGTTTTTTTCGTTTTAAGCTGAAATACAAATATCGGGAATTACGATTAAAAGATAAAAGAGAATACTCTTGCAACGGCTTCTCACATTGCCATAAAATAGTTTACAGCTACTAAAATAAATATAAATATTCCCTACCAAGGAGATTTTTGAATAGTTTTACTTTTCCGAACTAGTGCGGAAAAGTGTAACTTTGCACACAAAAATGCGTGCGCAAAGTACTACTTTGCGCACGCTCGTAGGAAAAATAATTTTTTAAAAATACCTACTTAGCTGTTATCATAATGTAAGTTTTCTATAACAGCAAAGGTTTTTGTAACGGGTATAAAGAGTTTTCAGGTAAATTGTTTCTTTTGCAATAAGAAATTCATTTTGCTATCGTAGGTTAAAATTTAATATTACAGCCAAAATAATCTTAGCAAAGAATTTCTTGCTGAAGCTTTTCTCAGTGTATAGAGAGACCAGAAACTGTTATTTCTGTACATCAGTTAACTTAAATTGGTACCTGATCCACCATCCACCCAATACCACCCAATAAAGTTAACATTAAGATTGTCAACTTAACTTCAACTTGTGACATCATTCTACAAGTTATCCTTCGTTTTTCTGTCAATTAAGTTTTATAATAACCACCCTTAGACTAACTTATACCTAAAATTTATAATATAAGTTACTTACCATTTGGTGGAAACTCGTAGAAATAAGCCGATCGGGGACTTAAACATCTAAAAATAAATAAAAATTAATTTACAAATTACATATTATATACAGGGTGCTACAAATTCGTGTACGTACAAGGGGATCTCGATAACGGTAAGAGATACGAAGAAGGTTAAATTGAGGCAAAGTTGCGTGTTTTGGGGCTTATAATTTGGTGAAAGAAAATTCTCTATATTCCGAATACCTTCGGAGATATCCGAAAAAAAAAACGATATCTTTAGTTTTGGTTTTTAATTTTTGGCGCCTTCATTTTTGACTTGGGAAAAAAAATAAAAACACTTTCTCATAGCCGTTCTTTGTATTCTACAATATTGCGTTATTGGTTTCCAAATTCGACGTTTCGTTCTTTAGATCAACCTCAAGTCAATTTTTTTAAATACGGATCTGAAATTTTAAATTTAAGGACTTCTATGCTTTAGAAATTTAATACAATTTAAAGCTTTTAACGCTTTGCATCATTAGTATTTCAAATTATTATTTCTTTACTATTACGGCCCTGAAAATTATTTTTAAGATTACTTAAATATTAAAATTACATTACATTACAGGAAGTTATGGTGTTTAGGCCGTTTATTATTTTAATAAGATTTACCGTAACAATACTTTTTATTAGTATCTTATTTATTTTATTACTATAACGTATATCTCAAGTCCTATATATAGTTTTTGCCTTAGACCTGGACCGAAATACTGTAAAACAGGAAAAAAATAATGCTCGCAAGTAAAGAAAAGGTAACTGGAGTGTTAGTCTAGTTATGTTACTGTAATGCGCTTATGTTTGTTTCAAAAACAATTTTTTTTTACTGTTTGTACGGCTGATAATGCCAGTTTCTGGCGAAACGTGTAACAAAAATTAACACACAGAAAAATATTTCAGGCCGAGCATTTAGGTCCTTTTTCTTACAAAATATCAAGTATGAGGCCTCGTTAAGTAAAAATGCATAAGTTTTTCAAATCACAAATCTTTCTTTTTTAGTTTGGCTCTAAATGTTTAGGACCGTAATTACTCGAAAAAATGTGTAGTTAGATGACAAAACGTTAAAATTTCAAAAAACTGTATATTGTATTTAAACAAGTAAAGCTTAGAAGTCCCTAAAACTGTACTTAAAATTCCAGGTCCATATTTAAAAAAATTGACTTTAGGTTGGTATTTAAAGAACTAAACGTCGAATTTAAAAACTAACAACGCCATCTTGTAGAACATAAAAGACGGCTATAAAAAAGTATTTTTTGTTTTTTCCCAAGTCAAAAATGAAGGCGGAAAAAATTAAAAACCAAAATTAGAAATTTCGGTTTTTTTCGGATATCTCCGAAGTTATTCGGAGTATTTGCAATTTTCTTTTACCAAATTATTAAGTCCCAAAATACGCCACTTTGTTTCAATTTAACCTTCTTCGTATTTCTTACCGTTTTCGAGATCCCCTTGTACGCACACGAATTTGTAGCACCTTGTATAGCTATATATTTTTAATATTACAGACAGCTTAATTATCTGAAGTACTTCTTACTAAAAAATATTTAGAAATTTGGCCCTCGATCAGAATTTAATGACTCTCCTACAAAATCTAGAAAAAAACGCTAAAGCTAGACGAAATTTGCTTCTATTAAAAGTAGAAACTAACGTTTCTAAGCTCTCCTTTGTTTTAAGCCCGATCAGCAAACCACAAAGAGAATTAATTGGAAAAAAATAGACAGGGTGATTCACGACGACGGTTTGTTAGAACTTTCAAAATATTTTTTTAAAACTTATGGTGTTCATTTGAAAACTTCCCACCACGGATTTATCGAAAACCACTGATTAAAAGGAAAAACGCCGAGACACGTCAAAAGATCTGCCAAAGGGGACAACTTTTTAACCAAAAACTACTTCACCCCCTTTTACCCTCTGCCCCCCGGGGTCATCCCCTTAAAAATTTTAAATGACAAGGGGTATCAAGTAATAGCTTGTTTGAAAAGTCTTTCAAAGTGCTTTATTTTGACGTTTGATTTTTTAAATCGGTCGATTCGTTTAGGAGAAAATTAGAAAAATCTTTATTTATCTTAATTTGTTCAGATAGAAAAAAAACACACGAAAATATCACTTTTTATTTCAATAAGTGTTCAAAAACCAACATAAACAGCAATTCGGAAGATTATACATGGCAGCACTCCCCAACCTGAAACTTTGGATGAACTTCGTCAACGCATCATCGAGAGCTGCCATGATCTCCCACAACATGTTTTTGAAAATGTCCGTCAGGAATTTGAACATCGCCTATATCATTGTTTGGCCAATAACGGGCAACATTTTGAACACTTATTGTAATAAAAAGTGATATTTTCGTATGTTTTTTTTTCTATCTGAACAAATTAAGATAAATAAAGATTTTTCTAATTTTCTCGAAAACGAATCGACCGATTTAAAAAAATCAAACGTCAAAATAAAGCAAGACCTTTCAAACAAGCTATTACTTGATACCCCTTGTCATTTAAAATTTTTAGGGGATGACCCCGGGGGGCAGAGGGTAAAAGGGGGTGAAGTAGTTTTTGGTTAAAAAGTTATCCCCTTTGGCACATCTTTTGACATGTCTTCGCTTTTCTTCTTTTAGTCAGTGGTTTTCGATAAATCCGTGGTGGGAAGTTTTCAAATGAACACCCTGTATATATTTTGTGATGTCCTATTCAACTAAAATATTGGCATTTTTATATCACTTTCACAAACCAAAAGTACCTGTAGGGGCGGACTGGAACATTTGGCCCCGGTGGCTACATGGCCTTTATGGCCCCAACCCTCATTATTTTTGCTATGATGGCCATTTCATCAGCTAGCGGATTAAATAGCGAATATATATTAACGTATATAGAAATAATTTTAAAGCTTCTTTGAAATCTAGGTAGCATAAACAAAGTTCAAAATAAGTGAATAGGTAGGTAGTAATAGAGTATCTACGATAAAGGGCAGTAATGAACAACATGGAAGAATATGTCTTTATTAATGAAAAACATTTAAAATTATAAAATTGAAAAATATTTCAAAGTTATATAAATAGAAAAGACAAAACAATGCCCAACAAAAATGAACGTAACTCAATGAACAAAATTAAAATCTCAATAAGGATGATAGATCGATAGATGTTTCGATTCTGATGCAACATCATCAATTATTTTATTGTAATTAAAATCGAAATCCCTTTCCACGTTTAACAAAATAAACGATTCTAACAGCTCTTCTCCAAGGGTTGATCTTAATCTAGTTTTTATTAGTTTCAATGTAGAAAATAAACGTTCACAAGATACCTGGGTGCAAGAGAGTGTTAAAATAAAATAATAATAAAATATCGAACCATTACTATTTTAAAAAAAATTGTTGTTTAAATATTTGAACCAATTGGCCCCCAAGGCCTTCTGGCCCCGGTGGCGATGGCCACCCGGCCACCCGCTCCAGTCCGCCACTGAGTACCAGTCAACTTTGTTATTTTAAATATACATTTTTTTTGTATTTTCGTCTATATTTCTATTCCATAAACAAATCTTTTATAGCAGAAGAATAAAAATTTAAGATAGGAATATGACAGATGAAAGCCGTTTAATCTAAGTTGTACCGTTAAGGTGCTTTAGTTTAACAATATACCAAAACTGCAACCTTTAAATGCTAATATTTCGAAAACAATTCAGTTTAAACTTTTGACATTTTATAAAATATGATTAAAATCTTCAGAAAAATCCAAAAATTATAATCATTTGGCATTTAAAATAACAAAATTGACCAAGAGTCAAGCCCGGATCCAGGGGAAGGTTGGAAGGCAGTTTCGCCTCCCTCCCCCTTCTTGAGCCTTACAAAATGTTTTTTTTTTACTTTGAGCCTTTTGTAGGGCCTGTGAAGGGTCAGAGTTTTTTTAGAAGTAATTTTTTTAGCCAACCCAAAATTGTCCAGTTTTTTTTAGAAGTAACCCTTGAAGCGAGAGAAAAGTGTTGGGAGGGAGATACGTTTTTTTCCCTTTTAAATGTTTGAATCGAGAGCGAAATTTCGGAAAGTCACTTTTGAGCAAGAAGTGGTGTCGCCACTGGCGGTAAAAAATTATACTTGTCGCATTCGTTAGAAATAACACAATATTATTACAATGTTAAACAATAATCTAAAAATGTTGCCAGGAAAATGAACTCTTTCGTAAAATAAGAATTTTCTCATCGCTTAAAAATCAGAAATCGCCAGAGATTGAAAGTAATTTGTTTTTATAGAAATTCGAGTTCAATTTCTGTTTCAGACAGATATTTTGTATTATTTTAAATTATTATTCGCTTTACAAAATCATTTGAAATGAAGCAGATTGTATTCAGAATTCTGTAGATTTAAATATCAGTACAATAGTAATTTTGAACTTTGGCAGTTGCGTCATTCTTTATCCGAAAATTCGACGAAACAGAAATTTGAAGTCATTAACGCATGTCGCAAGGATTAAGAGGAAGGTTAATTTGTTTTTTTAATATCATTGTATATTCGGCAATTCAACGACGTGTCAAAACTGGCGGCTGATGGCAAATACTGCTTTGTAAATGGTTAATGTGACCCTAAAAATGACATTGCTGGTGACATTTAATGGCTACCTCAATGCTTCGTGGCTCGTTAGGTGAAGTAGGTGAAGAGGCTCTTCACCAGAAAAAAATAAAACCAGGAGGAAAGTGTTTTGACAATATTAAATATTAATGTACAAATATAGCTACCATTTTAGCCCTTAAAAAATAATTATGTTCGAATTAAAAATATTAATTTTTTCCGAATGTAACTATGCACAATAGGGCCACGGTTAACTCCGATGGACAATAATTATAAACACTCGTGCATTTTGGCGCACCCCAGCCCGCCGTGTCCGTTAGCTCAAAGCAAGTGAAGATCCAACGTCCAACATGGCTATGATATTCACCGTCGCTATGGTTACGTGACGTCAGTCACGCAAGCCACATGTAACGATTTGCATTATGATGAAGGGCAGTTTAAAAATAGATCAGTCGTATGCACCATTGTTTTAGCATTGGTTCGCCTAACCTTAAGGTATTTATTTTGAGGCTTCGCTTACGGTAATAGATATCGTTTTTACGTGATTTACTGTGTGATTAAAAAGTTTTGTTTTGATTTTTTAGTTCATTCAGTAGTGTACGTACCTACTTAGTTGTGTGTTTTAAAAATGAACCCAATTAATAACATAGTTTGTAATTTGTTGGAAACTCCATTCAGTTGTTGAACAGATGAGGATAAGAGAGACGTTTTGTTACACGGGTTTTTAGTCAATGTTTGTTTAAGTAGGTACCCGCACTATACCTAGCTCTTCACCATTTTTTAAGACCGCGAGCCGTTATTATAAGTAGGTTTGTTGTATGAAGTCCGATATCGGATTCTCAATTATATTTAAAATATACAGCATTTTTAAATATAAATTATTCTTAATAATTTATAAATAATAATAAAGAATATTTTGGCAGATATTTTCTCTTTTTTATTTTCTTATTTTTAGTTAAAACACAGAAAATGATTCTATATTTACCAACGAATCAAAAAACGAAAGCCTGATTGTGAGAAACAATAAAAACTTCTGACCAAAAGCAAAGTTCAACTTGCGTTATCGAATTCGAGAGTTGGCGAAGTTTGTTTACAATGGGTAAAAGTATTTGAACTGGATAACGCGTCCAGAATTTTATTGACAAAAAGTCAGAAATCGTATATTTCAAGAGATGGTAGGTACTTTTCTATTTAGGTTTCATAATTTTTTTTATGCAATGGGATATAGTAACAAAAAGTTTTACCATGCCGGTTTTACAAATTATTATCCAGTGGCGGCTCGCGGTCTTAAAAATGGTAAAGAGCTAAGTATAGTGCGGATACTTAAAAAAAACATTGACGAAAAACCCGTGTAACAAAACGTCTCTCTTATCCTCATCTGTCCAACGACTGAATGAAGTTTCCAAAAAATTACAAACTATGTCATTAATTGGATTCATTTTTAAAACACACATCGAAGTAGGTACGTACACTACTGAATTAACTGAAAAATAAAAACCTTTTTAATCACACAGTAAATCACGTTAAAACGATCTCTATAACCGTAAGTTTCGCGAAGCTTCAAATTAAATACCGCGAACCAAAGCTAAAACAATGGTGCATATGACTGATCTATTTTTAAATTGCCCTTCTTCATAATGCAAATTGTTACATGCTGTTTGCGCGACTGACGTCACGTAACCATAGCAACGGTGAATATCAAAGCCATGTTGGGCGTTGGGTCTTCACTTGCTTTGAGCTAACGGACAAGGTCGGCTGGGGCGCGCCAAAATGCAGGAGTAAGGTAAACATTACTTAATCTAACATTTTTGTATTATAAAGCTAACGGTACAATTCGCTATTTTATTGTAAAACCTAAGATTTTCTGGCAAAGTTGTTGACAAAAGTTTGAAAGCATCGAACGGCCTAAGAGATACAAAAAAGTAAAAACAGGTTTTAATTTTTTTTTATAGTTAATTTCTCAAGTTTAAGAAGGATTGTTGCTAATATTCGTATAATAATTTGCGTTCCAAGATAGCATATTATCATCACACGTAGGTATAGCAGGTTTTTATAACAATAAACTATTCAGAGCTCAACAATGCTAAACCAGTGGCGGCTCGTCAGATGAAGTAGGTGACCAAAAAAAATAAAACCAGGAGGAAAGTTTTTCGACAATATTAAATATTAATGTACCAAAGCTACCATATTCAAAAATAATTATGTACGAATTAATATAACATTAATTTAATCCGAATGTAGCTATGCATAATTGAGCCACGGTTAACTCCGATGGACATTAATTATAAACACTCGTGCATTTTGGCGCACCCCAGTCGACCGAGTCCGTTAGCTTAAAGTGAAAACCCAACGCCCAACATGGCTTTGATATTCACCGTTGCTATGGTTACGTGACGTCAGTCACGCAAGCAACATGTAACAATTTTCATTATGATGAAGGGCAGTTTAAAAATACATCAGCCGTATGCGACATTATTTTAGCATTGGTTCGCCTAACCTTAAGGTATTTCTTTTGAGGCTTCGCAGAACTTACGGTTATAGATATCGTTTTTACGTGATTTATTGTGTGATTAAAAAGTTTTGTTTTGATTTTTTAGTTAATTCAGTAGTGTACGTACCTACTTAGTTGTGTGTTTTAAAAATGAACCCAATTAATAACATAGTTTGTAATTTGTTGGAAACTCCATTCAGTTGTTGAACAGATGAGGATTAGAGAGACGTTTTGTTACACGGGTTTTTAGTCAATATTTGTTTAAATACCCATACTATACCTAGCTCTTCACCTTTTTTTAAGACCGCGAGCGGCCACTGTCAAATCAAAGTTAGTATTAAAATGTTTCAACTGTATTTTTTGTTTTAGAATATGGACTTTATGGGGAAAAGAAAAACTAGCAAGATGTTACTGGTTTAATTGGCAAATTTAAATTGACGAAAGAAAAAGCCTATAATAAAAGAAAAAAGCTAAGGATGAAGAAAAGAAACAAAGCGGAAGACAAATATGCTAGGACAAGAAGAAGCAAAGACAGCAAAATGAAGAAAATTCTTCTACCTATGTGCCTATAGTAAAATTACCAGAATTGCATAAATCATTAAAAAAGAATCAGTAGAGACAGCAGGATCAGAAAGCTTTAGTAAAAGGAAATGTCAAATAATTGCAAATTCAAAAAAATATAACAACACTACTTGATTCTACCGATAATTTAAAGAAATCACAATGTCAAGCTATAAAAAAATAACTAAAATTAAAAAACTTACTTAGTATTAACACTCAGTGGCGTATTTAAAAGGGAGGGGCTTATTTTTAAAGAGAAATATTGAAGTAAAAATTTTAATTAAAACATTTTTTATGGAAGAAGTGTGATAATTTATAATTAAAAAAATAGTGCGGGAAAAAACGAGAATGCTTAATTATGAATATACAAAACGGCACTTAAGAAGGAGTATTTCAAAACCTAAGCATTTGCACCAAAAACTGCTTTTAGATCTACGCTCCTAAAATACATGATTTCTGAAAAAATCATCGATTTTGGCGTGGTGAGCGATATTTACTTTTTTAATCATGAAAAACCGAGCCCGAAAAACGCTGGTTAGATTCATACATACGTCTTATGTTAAAATTTTCGATTGACGCCAATATTCATATTTTCACAAATAACATAAAAAATGTGTTTTTTTTAAAAATTAAGTGCCAGCTAGGAATACCAAAAAAAAATTTAAAAAAAGCATTGAGAAAAACTAATTTACTCCAACCATGCAGAGGGGGAGAGGTAATAATTTAATTTTCAAAAATTGATAGTAATTAGGTGAATTTTAAACGAACTTTTAGCCTAGCCTTGAAAATTTTTCGCCTAGGTACAATGTCAGGAAATATAGTCCCGGCTGTCCCTTTCTCCAGAAAAAAATATCCTACTTACGCCCAATGAGCCCTCCCCCCCTCCCCCCCCCCCGAGCATTTTTTCTGGCTACGCCACTGTTACCGCATGATTTACTGTAACATTTTGTTTTTTTTTAATTCCTTTCTTCCATAATGTAAATGGTTAAATATTCATTTCATTACTATGTAACTTTATTAAAATAATGAAGAAATATTTCATAGAACAATTTTTATCCCTTCTGCTCCCATTGCTTATTTGCGTCAAAACAATTTTATTTTTATTTTTTGGATGTAGAATTAAATTTCGCCACCATTCACTGATATAAGCTAATTTATGATACTAACTGTCATAAGATTATACTTCGATTATTTCAATTAAAACAAAAAAACTCTACCAGAATTAAAAATATTAATATAGTCGGATCTGGTCTTATCGTGCGGGTCATACGATTCAAGAAAGACATACTCTCAGTTTTTGCTTTCTTTACTTGCGTTTAATTTTACCCTCTAAATAAAATACGTAAGATAAATGAGACAGACTTATTCCATTTTGACATGAAAAAAAAGGATATATATGTATTTACTTTCCAGCGATTCTAAAAAAGCTTATAATAGCACTAGCTACGTTTTATTTTAAATATACCAGTTTTGTGACTTTGACAGTTTGTGACAAAATGAAACAATTTTCTGGGTTTTTGCATCCCCAATCAAAAAAAAATGGTACTTAATCTGATAAACTATTTCGAAAATGAAAAAAAAAGTGGAAATTGGCCAACCAATATTTAGGAAACAGTAGCCAAAGCACTGGGAATTAGTTTAAGGACTGTGCAGAAAATTGTGCATGAAACAAAACATAACATAATACCCACGAATATTAAAAAGTGTAAACAAAGAAAGCCACCATATCATTGCCAGTTTAACGCAATAGAATTAATATGGGCTGGTGCAAAGTCTTATTATGAAAAACATGTAGGTGATGGTCTTAAATCCGACCAAGTACAAATAGTTTGGCAAGATTCGTTAGATCATATCACACAAGAGTACTGGAAGAAATCGGTGGAACATACAGAAATATTAATAAGGGATTGGTGGGATCGAGAACAAGTACTAGATGTCGAAGTAGCGCCAATGATAATTGCTCCATTCGAAGACGATTCAGACGACGAGGACTTTTCAGATTTTATAAGTGACGATGAGAGTTTTCAGGCTATAATTATAAACGGTGTTTTTCGTTTACATTTTTTAGTATTCTTGGGTATTATATTATGCTTTTTTTATGCACATTATTCTGCATAGTCCTTAAACTAATTCCCAGTGTTTTCATTACGGTTTCCTGCATATTGGTTTGCGAATTTCCACTTTTTCTTTCATTATCGAAATAGTTTATCAGACTAAATGCCATTGTATTTTTAGGTTTTAGTAGTAAAATTGTTAAAATAAATTGCACTGTTTATTATTGTCGTTTTTAATTAAAGGGTACAGTAGGTATATAATTAACGATTATATAATTTTTTTGTAATTTTTTCAACTCCCCTGTACATAATTTTTACAAAACTAATAATATTAGGTATATGTGGCTATCTTCGCGATAGCTAAAATAATGAAACTATTTTTCCTTTCTTCGGTATATTTGTAAATAATCTCACAACATTTTGATAGCCTCTGTGTTGTCTAATTTGACGCATATGATCAGTGACCTTTGGACCCGCACGTTAAGACCAGATCTGACTATATAACTGGCCAATTTCTATGATTATTTTTAAAATTTTAGTTTAATTTGCTCAAATTATAATAAAATTTCTATATGATAAAAATATTTAACAAAAAACATATAGATGCATAATATCATATTCTAGTAGATTGGGATTCAATAAATCTGAATATTGTGTAAGGGGACAGAGGTGATATTTTTAGTGACTTTAGGAATTTTGTCGTTGCCTTGCCCATAAAAATGCTTATGGATCCTGACTTTCATCATTGTTTTCAATAATTGGAGGGTAAAATCAAATATTTAACGACTTAACCAAGTGAATATTCGTAAAATATATTTTCTTGTCTTTTTACAGACGTAAAAATATTTATAAAATAAATTAGAAAAAGATTTGAATAATAATCCTACTACTTTAAAACATAAAAACTCAAAAAATGGTATGTTTGCGTTTTTTATCGTAGTATTCTAAAGAATAAGTTATTTTTTTCTCGGTTAGCTCGAGTGATAGTTAAATCACATATATCTGATGATCTCGCTGATAGATTCAAAAAACGGAATAAAAAACTAATAATAAAGACTTACGTTTGATAATTGTGTTGCTGCTGAGTGAGCAATGGTTGTGTCATAGGAGCGGTAATAATTCTTTGAGGTTGAGGAAGCTGTATTTGGGTTGGTTTCAATAAAGGGCCAGTAAATCCATAAATTTCGTCTTCGTCTTTATGTGAGAGGCAACTGGAAGGCTGAAAAATAATATAGATTTTTTTTTTAAATTTTGAAGCGACAAAGTTTATAGAAAGCGATGCATGTAAAATATTTAAAGTAAGCTTTGAATTTCAATATTTAAAGAACGACGGATCAGGGCAAAAATGTAGCAACCGTTTTTGGAGACAAACTAATGTTTGTCTCCGTTTTCGATCGATTTCAGACACAAGATATTGTTTTATTTTACGCAGTAAAAGACGGCGCGCTTCGAAGTCACGTCGGTTCTTACGTAGTGCGCCTATCTATTCGACTTTCTTTAAATGTTGAAATTCAAAGATGTAAGGCAAACTTCTGACTCAAAATGTTTTTTGCATTTAAATGCGTTGATACTTTCTAATATACCTAAGTAGGTATAACAGACTTTTGATTCATTCTTGGACTGCATGCAGTACCGGGTGGTCAGCTAAGAATGACCGCCGACCATATCTCAGAAAGTAGTAATCGTACAGCATCCGGGTAAATTTTTTTATGACAAAAGTGCCTAAGAGAAAATGCTGGAAATTATTTTTAAGTTACGCATTTTGCCGCAAGAGGGCGTAAATGAAAAGTAAACTTAAAAATTTTACATATCTCCGAAAATTACACATTTAGATATATCTTTGATAACACAATTAAAAAGCTTGGACAATTATGCATCATATTGGTCTTGTACTCATTGGCGTACCGACTTTAATAAGAGGGGGGGGGAGCTGTTGAAAGTGTAATCAGTTAAATCGCTGTAACTTTTAAACGAGTTATCTGATTTTAGCAAACTAAAGACTATTTGGAAGAGAAATATATACACTTTCACCAATCGTATTTAGTTGTCCATAATAGTTCTCAATAAAAAATGCTAGAGGGCGCAATTTGCAATAATAACACATTTTTTGATTTTACTCCGAAAAAATAAATCATACGGTATAATTATGATACCATAATCGAAAAGTAGATGAAATTTACTAGAAAAAATATTAAAACCGTTCGTATCTCCATTCGTTTAAGCGTTATCGCCAATAGAATAATTTTTACAACTTTAAATGAAGAAGCGATTTGGTATATATTTTTTAGAAAAAAAGTGGTACGCCACTGATATTTTTCCATGTGGATATTATTTCAGATTAGCCTGGTCAATTCTGCATAAAAATGGTCTCTTGCGTTTTTCTTCTCTGGCACACCGTTCTTAATTAAAATAATTAAATTAATGAAGCTAATTTAATTTAATTATGTTAATTAAGAACGGTGTGCCTGAGGAGAAAAACGCAAAATACCATTTTTATGGAGAATTGACCAGGCTAATCAGAAATAATATCCACGTGGAAAAATGTCAGTGCCGTACCACTTTTTTTTCTAAAAAATATCACAGGACATGTTTGTAGGAACGCCACTGGTGGGACAAAAAAATAAATTATATAACTAAAATGTGGATTTATGTTCTATTAGCACATGCCAAAATTGATAATATTATTTAAAGTACTTTCGGAGATATTACAAAAAACGCATTAAAAAAAATAAATTCAACCTCCTGTAGCAAAAAATTTAAGCCGTTTAGGACATAGGTTTATATGAACTTTTCTCTATAAAATGACTTGTGAAATTACATCCTTAAATATTAACACGTCATTAAGGAACACCCTGTATAGATACCAAAGAACAATACAATAAAAGAAGTTACTTCACAAAAATATCCCCCTCCGCGAGTGTAACTTTCTTGATCTGGATTACTAGCCCTATAATTCGGATTATTAACTTATTAAATGATATAATAGGACGTTTAAAAAATGCCAAGATCTGGTTGTACTATTATGGCCAGGTTATACCTCAATTAAACTAAACTAAATTAGAACTAAACTAAATAAATTAAATTAAGAAAAAAAGAGCAGTGTTTATACTTCAACTCGACCACCTAATGATATCCACAATAAGACAAGAAGAAAGTGCACCTAACCTAACCTTTCTTATTATCGGTTTGCTTTGTTTTGACATTTGATTTGTAGTCTCTCAAAGATGAACGAAAAAAATATATTTATTCTTTTATTGCGCATGCTAATGACAGCCTACCTATTTAAAAAAATTCTACACAGCGGATTAGACGGTATGGAGTAAGACCAATTAATAGATTCCGAAGAGAATGCGGAATGTTCCATAATGTCAACACAAATTCACAAAATATTCACAAATTTAGGGTTACGTGCAGAAATCAAAAATTCTTCTTTATGCTTCAATCCTTCCCTTATTGAATGACGGAAATCACGGATTATGCCGATCGTCGCACGAAAATTGCCGAATCAACTAAACTTAACTAAGAAAGTTAAAAGTTGACCAACTTCTTAGTTTAGTTTAATTCCTTAATTGTATGTATAAATGGTTCCATATGAATGTAGTATTTTAATTTCTTAATTATCTTAGCTTAGTTAAGTTAAGTTTAGTTTAGGTATAACCTGGCCATTACGGCTTGGACTTAGTTACACGTTGAATCAAGCTCAAACTTCATTTTGACAACCAACAAAAATGTAAAGTGGTTGTCAAAATGAAGTTTGATCTTCGTTTAACGCTGAACTAAGCTCAAGTCGTAATTATACAACTCGGCCAAAATGGAGACAATGATTAAAAAAATTGACATTGGTTAATAGGTGTCATGTTTTTACACCTGATGAAAATATTGCACTGTTTTGTTAAATTAATTAAAAGGTTGAAATTATGATTGATTGATTGATTTATACATTATTCTTACAGACGAAAAGAAGGCCAATACAAGAAAGTTTGGAACCTACTTCTACTTCCGGTACTACCGGTACAAACACTCAGGATAATGGAACTTCTCATTCAAACTACGAAGACAGTTGTTCCAAGAATTGCTTAAAAGCAAACTAAAGTCCCAAAAGAATTAAGGTTTTAGGACAAAAATTGAAGAGATATAAAAAAAGAATTATTTCACTTAAGCAAATCATAAAGGAGTTAAAAGCAAAAATATATTGTCTTCGGAAAGTTGCCTTTTATTTGAGAATATACCAAAAATTAAACAACAGAAAACACAGAACATGTTATAAAATTACAAAAATAAATATATATTTAAAAAAATCCAGTTCAACATTGTTTTATTCTATAGCACTATTTTAAATATTCTAGTTCATACAGTTCTTAGTGCGCGAAGTAAAATAATTTACAAAACCTCTAGTTACGCCACTGAGCGGCTCGGTCTGGTGCCAAAAGGTCACACTTTTGTATCAACAGTTACGCGTCCCCTCTCTTTCCTCGTCTAAGGTTATTATAATACCGCAGTGTCGGGTTCAGAACGGGAGTAAGGAGGATTATTTGACTTACCAAATATTTTCCAGGTACATACAATGGCTGACTAACCGAAGTAGTCATGCCTTGTGCTATATTATTGATCATCATAGTGTTATTGTCGGGTATATTTGGCTGATTTAGGTTAGCTTCGGCGATTTCGGCTTTGCGAAGATCTTCAAGGTGCCCTAGAACATCTCCATAATGAGTGGAAAAAAGGTCAGCGTAACGGGATGCCAAGCCTTCTAAGTAACATCGTTCGCCATCCTGTAAAGAAAAAAATTGTTTTTTTTTTTTTGATTGAATAAGGCCGTTGGAATATAGCAAGAGCGTTAAATTTTTTTATCTACAACCATTTAATAATAGGTGCACAATACTTTTGATAATAAGAGCATTATGCTATCCATAATACAATAAGTGTAATTATCATAAAACAACAAGTGTAATTATGAAGCCACAATAGTAAATTTTAAAAACCAAAATCGCCATAGCGTCGTGGTTTATATAATACATACGAAGATGTATCAGACATCAGCCGTATTCCAACTCACCGCTAGTGTTTCGGCTTCATTATAACATAAAATTAATCTCATTATAGCTAAAAATCAGTACGGCGAAATATCTGACCAAAATCTCTCGAAGACCCTCGTGCTATAAATTCACTTTTCGGAGTAGGCGTCGGACGTGACGGAGACGCATCGCATTGCTCTTCCGTTCCGTTACTATGGAAACCAGAAATGTCAACATAAGTATGTGTTGACGTAAATGTTAAAGTTTCGCTTGTATTTTGTGCGTGTTTTAACTTTAGTAATAATTGATAATAATGGATTTTGAAAATCGAGGTGAAAATAAACTACCGAACATCCCACCAGAAATACGCGCGGCAGCACAAGCAGCTACATTGAATTTGCTTCCAAAAAAGTCTAGGAATAATAACGAAATGGCATATAAACAATTTATGGATTGGCGTTTAAGAAATTTGTTTTATTAATACTTTACATTCATTTTCTTAAACAAACACTATCTAAAAAACTGAATTCATAAGACAAACATGTTTACTTTTATTTCCTTAAAAAGTTGCTTGATATTTCGTGATAACATTTTTCAAAAAATAAAAAAGCGAGAAAAGTTTCCCATATAAACTTAACTTTTTTTCAGGTACTGTATAAATGGATGCTTGTAGATAAAGTATAGTATTTGACTCGCGTCTAATGAGCCATAATACACTTGGATGATTTACAACACTCGTCTTTGGCTCGTGCCGTAAACTTCATCCTCGTTTTATTATGGCCTACATTATACGCTCGTTAAATAATATACTATTAGGATTTTGTTAATAAGTAAAATGATCAAAAAGTAGTTTTAAAGCCTACATAACACACAATTTTTTTTACAAATACTAAATTAAGTGAATAAAATTTTAATACTTTATTTTAATATTAGTGTATTTTAACATTCACGACAAACTTTTAAAAGTCTACCTTGATAAGTGTTTGTAGAAAAAGGGTTTTAACTTATTATTACATTTTTGTGTGATATATTAATTTATTTAAAAATTGCATCATACAGGATGATTCCTAAGTTGATACTTCTTTTTTAGCTGTGTATAGAAGGCATTTAAATAAACAACATTTTCAAACACCTTTTTTCAAAAAACTTAAAGACAGGCGAGATACAGAAGTAAAAAATCTAAGTGCGGGCCTGGTCATCAAAACATAGCCTGATATACTTTATGCTGTTTTTGTCTTATTAGTATTTTTATTAGTCCTTTAGTTTACGAGTCGGTGGTCAGTTATTTATTTGGCGATCTGCTGGGGTGTGTTTTTCTAAAGCAAATTAATTTTTAATTGGTGACACGTGAAAATGGTAAAATTTGAAAACGATTAACTAGTAGATAAGGTGCTAATTTACTGTGTGACAAGAATATACGTCGAACGCTTTCCCTTGAGGGCTCATCCTACACCCAGAAGTTTTCTTCATGTTATCCAACGGGCAAGTTAGGCAGGACCGTATTTGATTCATAGTGTAATAAATGAATGTAAGTACGTTATTTTTGCGTTTTTTAAAAAAAGGTATTTGAAAATGTTGTTTATTTTAATACTTTCTATACATAACTAAACTAAAAGTATCAACTTAGGGATCACCCTGTATAATTATTTTACAACATAGAATAGGTAAACAATACTCCATTTATAATCGAATCCTGACTAATCAAAGAATTGCTTTTGAACGGCTAGAAAAGTATTGAGATATAAAAACAGTAATATATCTTTAGGAATTGAAAAAAATAAGTTATATAATATTTTTGTATTATAGTCATGCGACAGCTCTGAGAAGATACTATAAAGATTCCAAACACATATTTTTAAAATTTTTCGGTAAGATTACAAAAGGCCTGCAGGTTAACTTGCAGATGTAAAAATGCTAGACTATTTCCATAGTAATTTAAAAAGCGAAGAATAGGCAACATTCTAAACAACTTGCCCCTGCAAGATAAGTAACATGCTTTCTGTAATCTCACTTTTTGTAGATAACAAAAAATAAGACCTGTTCAATATTTACCCTACACATATACAGAGTGATTCCTGAGTTGATACTTCTTTTTTAGTTGTGTATAGAAGGCATTAAAATAACCAACATTTTCAAATACTTTTTTTAATTAAATAGGTGAGATAGAGAAGTAAAAAATCTAAGTGCGGGCCCGGTCATCAAAACATAGCACGTTATAGTTTTTGTTGTTTTTCTTATCTCTTATTAGTATTAGTCATACGGGTAGTGTTGAGCAATCCGCTGCGTTGTGTTTTTCTGAAGCAAGTTAATTTTAAATTGGTGATACTACGTGAAAATGGTAAAATTTGAAAACAATAAACTAATAAATATGGTGCTAATTTCATGTGAGTGTCGTTGGTTGGTTGGTTTAAGGCGGGGGTCGGGCGTTTGACCCAAACTTCCTGCACTGCAGCCTAGTGGCTTATTGTGCTCCCCTATATTGCTAGAAAATATTTGTTCCTTTTATAAAGGTCCAGCGAATTCCTACCAAGTTTATCATGCGGAAGGTTATCCCCACATTGGATTCCTCCGAAGATTTTGAGTCGTCTTCGGGTCAGTGCTTCGCAGTTATATATGATATATGAGGCGGTTTCGTCCTCTTTGACGCAAAGCCTGCATTCAATGGGACCATTGTAAATTCCTACTCGGCGTAAGTGTTTTCTTAAGTGGCAGTAGCCTGTTAGTAGGCCGATCACTTGTTTTAGTAGGGTGCGCGTTAGAGGCAACATTCCAGTTGATAGCCTTTTGGAGGGTTACCCAATTGTGGTCCTCGCTTGAGTATGTCCAGGTATCGTGTGTGTCATAAAAATGCGGATGTTTTTTCGAGATTATACGCAGAACGCTTTCCCTTGCGGGCTCTACCTACACCCAGAAGCTTTCTTCATGTTATTCAACGGGGGTAAATTAGGCAGAACTGTATTTGATTCGTAGTGTAATAAATGAATGTAAGTACTTTATTTTTGAGTTTATTTTAATGCCTTCTATACACAGCTAAAAAAGAAGTATCAACTTAAGAATCACCCTGTATATTTTACAGAAGAGTTTCCTTTCATTCTGCACTTAACTTCACAAATATTCTAGTCATTGTTTCTCTGTTCAATCAATTCCCTTTAAAAAATCAGGCCATTTTCTCTCTGTAAAATTGACGCAGAAATCCGAAAAGATAATTCCAAAAGAGCTTTTCACTAATTATTTTTAATCGCCTTTTTCAGCGGAACTGGATAAAATAATATTTTTCAAATGGGATTTTTCTTTAAGCCGCTGCAGAATCAATCGCAGAAGTAAAATCCCGTTCAAACGAATTTGTTCTCTTTTTCGTTTTGCTATGGAAATTTTTGTTTCTTCCTGCTTGTTATTAAATATTTTACTATAACTATTTCTCCGTTGTATCTTTGGTTAATTGTTAGGTACTATTAATTTAAGTATATATACACGGGGAAATATATAATTATCTTAATAATTAACATGGATCCTGTTTAAACCGAAATAATAAATCAGCATGGTAGGTATAGCCTTCTTCACAATTTGGGTTTCAGCGATTTGAGAGTTTCATTTTTGATATTAGGTAGCAGTGGCGGTTCGTCAGGTGAAGTAGGTGAAGGGCTCTTCACCAAAAAAAAAAAACCAGGAGGAAAGTTTTTAGAGAATATTAAATATTAATGTACCAATACAGCTACCATTTTACCCCTTAAAAAATAATTATATCCGAATTAATAATATTAATTTAATCCGAATTTAGCTATGCATAATAGGGCTACGGTTAACTCCGATGAACGATAATTATAAGCACTCGTGCATTTTGGCGCGCCCCAGCGACCGTGTCCGTTAGCTCAAAGCAAGTGAAGACTCAATGCCAAACATGGCTTTCATATTCACCGTTGCTATGGTTACGTGACATCAGTCACGCAAACAGCATGTAACAATTTGCATTATGATGAAGGGAAATTTAAAAATAGATCATTCGTATGCACCATTGTTTTAGCATTGGTTCGCCTAACCTTAAGGCATTTATTTTGAGGTTCCGCGAAACTTACGGTTATAGATATAGTTTTCACGTAATTTACTGTGTGATAAAAATATTTTGTTTTTATTTTTCAGTTAATTCAGTAATGTACGTACCTATTTAGTTGTGTGTTTTAAAAATGAACCCAATTAATGTTTGTAATTTGTTGGAAATTCCATTCAGTCGTTGGACAGATGAGGATAAGAGAGCCGTGTTGTTACACGGATTTTTAGTCAATGTTTGTTTAAGTACCCGCACTATACCTAGCTCTTCACCATTTTTTAAAACCGCGAGCCGCCACTGTTAGAAAGTTATGATCAAGTGGCGAAACTTTCTTATTAAATTCCACATAATAATGTTTATCTCAACCGTAAGATGTTGCGAGGAGCAACATCTAGTGTCGTTGGTAGATAGTACTTCAAAATCATACCTGTACCTCTAACAAAACTTATAGATATAGGTAAAATGTTAGATCACTTGGAAATATATCAGTCAAAATAATCTTCACTAGGCAGCCCGTAAGTCATCTATAGAAAGTTCCGAAACAAATAAAATCTGTTTAAGGAGTTTTTTTCCTTACTTAATCAGATGCGTTTCGCCATATCATGGCTCATTAGAGGGACTAGTATTCGACAAATAAAGAAAAACTGGTGGAGTGGTGGTAAGGTGTTGCGAGTAGCGAAATTTAACGTCGTTGTTAGACATTTCAAAAGCATACCCGCAGCTCTAAAAAAACTTGTAGAAATCAGTAAAATATTATCTGTTAACAAGACACGTTTAGCCATTATTTCATATTTATTTAGGAGGAAATGTATGATACAAACAAGCAGAGGCGTATTTAAGGGGGGGGGGGACTATCGGGCTGCAGACCCCCCCCCCCCCGAGCCTTGGAGCTTGTATCTAAAAGTCAAATTGCAACCTAATTTTTCGTCTCACGCTTGGACTCTTAATTTAAATCTTTAAATAATGTATTCTTGGCTTAGATTACAAAGGTCTTATAGGAAAGTTTAGTTTTTAAACTTTTCCTTCTAAAAGTCCTGTTTCATATAGAGATTAGGGTTTTGGACGCATATCGTTTTAGTTATTATGATGCAGTTTTAAAGGAAAACGAATAAAAATAATAATTTTTAATAGTATTTTTCTATTATGTACTTTTCTGTTCCGTTTTTCCTTTTTTAGAGCTATTTTAAATCAACAAAAATATAACCCAATGCAATAAAATATGTTTACAACAAAAACAATTAGGTAGGTATTTATTTTTAAAGAGAAAAATTAAAGTAAAATTTTAATTGAAACATTTTTTTATGGAAAAAGTGTAATAATTTATAATATAAAAAATTGTGCGGGAAGAAACGAGAATGCTTTCTTAGGAATATACAAAACGGCACTTAAGAAGAAGTATTTCAAAACCTAAGCATTTTCACCAAAAACTGCTCTTAGATCTACGCTCCTAAAATACATGATAGATTCCCGTTAATAATGCACCCCAAAACAACAAAAATACTTTTATTAATTCGAATTTAACTTTACAAAACGTGAAATACAATCATTTTTAACTCGCGTTCTACGACTGTCTCTCTTCAACTACTACTTTTGCCGTCACAGCAGAAAAGCTTATCTGGACCGAGCCGAGGTGAAGGCGATGACATCACTCTCGCAGTGGCGAAGGCGCTTCAAAGCTAACACGGCCTTCCTGACTCGGGGGCGTCCTCGCACCAATACATGGTATAACTGTGGGTAGAAACAAAACTAAATCAGTGAAAATAATGTAATTATGAGAAACATTATTTTCTTCTATTACACATCACATCACGGGGTAAAATAATTACTTATACTGGTCACAAACATTTTAATATAATAAAGTAATCAAGCTACCGGTTCCGTACTGAAGGTACTAGCCGTTGCTTGAGTCATCCTTAGCTACCGGTTCCGTACTGAAGGTACTAGCCGTTGCTTAAGTCATCCTTAGCTACCGGTTCAGTACTGAAGGTACTAGCCGTTGCTTAAGTCATCCTTAGCTACCGGTTCCGTACTGAAGGTACTAGCCGTTGCTTGAATTATCCTTAGCTACCGGTTCCGTACTGAAGGTACTAGCCGTTGCTTGAGTCATCCTTAGCTACCGGTTCCGTACTGAAGGTACTAGCCGTTGCTTAAGTCATCCTTAGCTACCGGTTCCGTACTGAAGGTACTAGCCGTTGCTTGAATTATCCTTAGCTACCGGTTCCGTACTGAAGGTACTAGCCGTTGCTTACATCGTTAGCTATCGGTTTCTTTACTATAATTAAGTTCAAACTGCAATGAAAGAAAAAGGTTCTACTGCAACAGAAAACCAGCTAACATTTGTTACTAAAATTTAAAAAATTGTACAAAGATACCTTACCATAGTTATCCAGCGACGTCCACTTTAACGTCTTAAGACATCCCTTTTATTTAGCAGACAGTACCTCAAATGGTCCTTAAAACCTTGACTTCAGTTTACCCCCTGAAGCAAACTGACTATCTTGCACGGCCACCTTAGCGCCTACTGTATACGGCACTGCCTCTGTCCTCTGTTCTCTTCCTGTGAAAATCTAGCATTGTTCTTAATTTTTTTATTTTTCGAACTTCTTCCACTTTCGTCACTTGCTCCTCTATTATAACATCGACGACCTTGTGCTGAATCGGCAGTTTTCTTAACATGTAGATAAGTTGAACACAAACCCGGCCTTGCTGAGCGTGTTTATTATTTCTCGTAATCGTTTGATACCTTCGTCAATAGTTTTTGATGGACAAAACACATCGTCTATATAAACAAAAACAATGGTGTCTCTTTTAAGGGTCCTAACGCTTTATTTTATAATTTGCCAGTTGTCACTGCAAGCGGCGTATTCATGCATTTTTTTTCGATTTCCTTCACTATAACAGTTACTTGCTCGTCCAATCCTGACACATTTACATCATTTATGTCCAAAGTATGCAGACTTAAAATACAGTTACAATGTATCAAACCATGCACTATGTAACCACCGTTTGTATTAATGTCCACCTTGATTCCGGGCCTTTGCACTACGTCAGGTTCAACCAGAGCATCGATATCACTTCCTGGAATATATCCATCTGGAACTACGGTAAAATCAATTTTTAATGTTAATTTTGGTGTTCCCTTCACTGTACTGCATGAACCAATAGAACGAGTAACACCATTCCCTATTCCTGTTAGAAACTGAGAATTTTTTGGACAGATTTTTAGTTGTAAATTTTAAGTTACATTCTCCTGAATTATCGATACGTCGGCAACTAGTTAAGGAATTGACAGAATATTTGTATTGTTTGCTATTATAGCGGTGGGGAATGATTTTATAAAACGAATCTTCTGAGTTAACTACATACGGTTTTTGGCACCTTGCTTGCGGTAGCATACTTCCTCTGTATGTCCTATTTTCTTACAATAGGTGCACACATTACTTTTAGACTTCATATCTGGCGATGAAACATTTGGTCTTACTCCAGAAGGTCCTGCTTCACCTTTGTCAAAAACATCCTTTGTCCAATGTCTACAATCAGCCTGTTTGTGTCCATATTGGTTACAATTTCGACACTTCCCAGGGAAAACTGATATTCTGCTCTGCGAATGAGAGTCAGGGCTTCGTTTTCTTGAGTGATCTCGAGTTTCACTATAGTTTTCGGTTGACATTTTTCCTTCCGTAATATTTCGAGCATCACATGCTGCAAGTAATTTTAACAGATCCGTTTCACACGAGGGTGCTTGCAGACAGATCCTATTTTTGACTTCAGAATCCTGCACATCGTATTCCAGAAGATTTAAAATAATGTCCCATGGGAAATTAGAGTAAAAGCGTTTTATTGCAGCAAGTTTCGCGTTGCCATACTCCACCAGCGAAGAAAAATTGGAACTCTTAATGGCCAGACATGCACGCACTCTGGTAGCTGGAGTTCCCTGTTCCGGGAAAGCCACTTCAAAATCGCGCCGAAACGAAATCCAATCGCGCACTATCGGTTTCCAATGTTTATAAAATCTAGCCGCTCTTCCTCTCAATGCGTCACCGGCTTTTAAAACAATCAACGTATCGGTCAGGCCAGTTTCTTGCTGAATACGGGTGACATCATCCATCCATTCGATCATGGTAAAAGGTGTATCATCAGGATCAAAACTGGACAACCTGATTTGCGCCGAAGCCGCTTTATTGTTGTCATGCGCATGCGCGAGCTGATTAGAACTGGGCGAGGCGGCTTCTGCAGGAACGTTTTGGGTAGCCATTGTTGTTAAAACCTGAATCATTTGTTTTTGAAGCTGTATGTTGCTCTTATGCTGAAGTTCCAACATTGCCATCATTTTCTGGTCCATTTTATCGACACACTTAGCTTCATCCTGTTCAGGCTCACTGCCACTGTCACTGTAGTCACTAACAAGGTTAGGTGCGCTTCTCCTACGGTCCGCCATTTTGGAGAAAAAAAATTTTAAGTTTACTTTCACTTTTAGGTCTTTCCTCCTTTGATTAAAGTACAAGGGAGGGATCCCACTTCTGATGATAGATTCCCGTTAATAATGCACCCCAAAACAACAAAAATACTTTTATTAATTCGAATTTAACTTTACAAAACGTGAAATACAATCATTTTTAACTCGCGTTCTACGACTGTCTCTCTTCAACTACTACTTTTGCCGTCACAGCAGAAAAGCTTATCTGGACCGAGCCGAGGTGAAGGCGATGACATCACTCTCGCAGTGGCGAAGGCGCTTCAAAGCTAACATACATGATTTCTGAAAAATCATCAATTTTGGCGTGGTGAGCGATAGTTACTTTATTTTTAATCATGAAAAACCAAGCCGGAAAAACGCTGGTTAGAGTCATACACACGTCTTATGTTAAAATTTTGGATTGACACCAATATTCATATTTTCACAAATATAAAAAATGCTTTTTTTTTAACTAAGAGCCAGCTAGGAATATCAAAAAAAAAAAGAAATAAAAACATTTACAAAAACAAATTTAACCCAACTTTACAGAGGAGGAGAGGTAATAATTTAATTTTCGAAATTTATAGTAGTTAGGTGAATTTTAAACGAACTTTGGGCGTGGCCCCCAAAATGTTTTCGCCTGTGGCGTATTTCCGCCTTCTTCCCTAGGTACTATATCATAAAATACGTGTAGTCCTGATAGTCCCTTTCTCCAGAAAAACAATGTCCTACTTACACCCACTAAGCCCCCCCTAGCATGTTTTCTAGCTACGCCACTGCAAACAAGAGAGTAGGAAAAAAATTGTGAGAAAGTTAGTTAAGTAAGTAAACTAGATGAAATGTTGCTAAAATTAAATTAAATTCTAAACCTTTACACATAGTGGAATTTTCCAGAGAAAGGAATAAAATAATTTTAAACTCTTAATTTAGAAAGCTCCAAGTGTTTAAAAATGCTATGAATTTTAAATTTCTATTTTACGGACCGGGTGCTCTGCAACAGACCAGAAACATAATTTTTCCACTTGCAAAGGAAAATAAAGAAAAACTGTAATTTTTGCGGTAAAAGAAGTTGGATAGTTAATTTAAATCTGGTGCATATTTTTTCAGTGGCGGCTCGTCAGGTGAAGTAGGTAATTATTATTATTAATGTACCAATACCATTTTAGCCCTTGAAAAATAATTATGTTCGAAATAATAATATTAATTTAATCCGAATGTAGCTATGTATAATAGGGCCACGGTTAACTCCGATGGACAATAATTATACCGGGTGTTGCATCGTCGAGCGGGACATAGGAAATCCCATGTAATTTTAAATGGGGTCAATTTATTGGCTTCCCTAATTATTTTAGAGAAAAATTCTATTTAGGTTTATTAAAGAGCACTAAAACCCACATTCAAAAGAATAACTTTAGATATTTTTGATGAGCCCGTTTACAGGTTATCGCCGATTTCTTTTTAACTATTTCTCTTTTTTATGGCCCCGTATTTGCGGGCACCAGTCAAGGTAAAAGATGACTATCAAATAAGGTTGTCATTTTGAAATGTGTGCTTTATTGTTATAAAAACATCGAAAATATTAAAGTTGTATTTATGAGTATAAATTAATCTGAATAAAACTAAAATAAAGTATCCAATTACAAGGTTAATTATGACATTTTACATGTTTCAATATTTTACTAATTAATAGGTAGGTACTATTAAATTGTTAGAACTTTAGGATTTAAGAAGATGTTTAAATATTCCTCCATTGACTGCTAGACAATAACCGAGGCGATCATAAAATTCTCTTCTTACATTCGCTAGTTGGTAAACTGAAATTCTATTGCATTCGGCAGAAATAGCGTTTTTTTACTCGTCTAGATTAGGGTATTTTTTTATCTTTGTATATCCTGTTTTTTAAATGGCCCCAGAGAAAGAAATCATTTGGCGATAAATCAGGAGACCTGGCTGGCCAATTTACTGTATGATTTAAGCCAATGACATTTCCATTAAAAGCACGGTTTAAATATTCCCGGACAGCCAGGGTACTATGTGCCGGGCAGCCATCCATTTGGTACCAAACTTCCTGATTTTCCCTGGCGGCATCATGTAAAGTAGGTAAAATATGATCTTCAAGTAGTTCCAAAAAATATTCTGCATTTAAATTTCGTGTAAGAAATAATGGTCCAATAATATTTTCTCCGAAAATCCCAGCCCAAACATTAACTTTTTGTGGATATTGCGTCCTTGTTTGGACAAACCTGTGTTGGTTTTCTTTGCTCCAATATCGATAATTTTGAACATTGGGTTCATTGTTTAAGGTAAATGTGCATTCGTCAGTGAAACAAATGTTTTTTAAAAATTCCCTATCCATGTTTGCTCTTTCAATCATACCAAAACAAAACTCCTGTCGTCGTATTTCGTCCCTATCTCTTAGTTCTTGGTGCTTTTTATATTTGTATGAATAATATTTATGTCGTTTCAAAGCTCGTAACGCTGTGGTGTAATCTAATCCTATGTCATCCTCAAGTTTCCTTGTGCTCATCTTCACATCATTTTCTTCCACGCACAATAAAACCTGCAAGTCCCTATCATTTCTTGCATCTCTTCTTTGTTCCTGCCTTTGCAAATCCCTATCATTTCTTGCATCTCTTCTTTGTTCCTGCCTTTCTTCACATCTGCAGTTATTTATTACAGTGCCTTTTGTCTCAAATTTCTTGATAGTCCTTTCGACTGTAGATTTTTCAGGTATCGGTCTATTCGGATACAGAGCAGCAAACATGTCTGACACATTTTGATAACTATTTCCTTGATAATATCATTTAATCATCAATATTTTTTCTTCAGAAGTGTAATTCATGGCTAATATTTTCGATGTACGAGTTTTTATAACAATAAAGCACACATTTCAAAATGACAACCTTATTTGATAGTCATCTTTTACCTTGACTGGTGCCCGCAAATACGGGGCCATAAAAAGGAGAAATAGTTAAAAAGAAATCGGCGATAACCCGTAAACGGGCTCATCAAAAATATCTAAAGTTATTCTTTTGAATGTGGGTTTTAGTGCTCTTTAATAAACCTAAATAGAATTTTTCTCTAAAATAATTAGGGAAGTCAATAATGGACCCCATTTAAAATTACATGGGATTTCCTATGTCCCGCTCGACGATGCAACACCCGGTATATGATGATATATAATTATATTTTGGCGCGCCCCAGCCGACCGTGTCCATGAGCTCAAGGCAGTAAGTGACGAGTCCAACGGCTAACATACAGTCAAGTGGCTTTGATTTTCACCGTTATTATAGTTATGTTACGTCAGTATGTAACAATTTGCATTGTGAGATGAAGATCAATTTAAAAATAGATCAGTCGTATGCACCATCATTGTTTTAGCATTGGTTCGCCTAACCTTAAGGTATTTATTTTGAGGCTTCGCGAAACTTACAAAAAAATATAAATTAGTAAATGTAATGTAAAATGTAAATGTTTGTTTAAGTACCCGCACTATACTTAGCTCTTCGCCATTTTTGAAGACCGCGAGCCGCCACTGGACTATCGGAACTGGAACATTATGCAATAAATCTTACGCAAACGTGCTTCGCCGTGCCGCGCCACGCATAAATGGAAGTCAAGCTACTCTAAATCATGCGTTTAAAAACAATCTACGTTCCTAACTCCTAAGCAAAATTAAGCATTTTCAAATGCCCTTCTTAAAAAACAAGACTACTTTCCAAAAAAAAACCTACATAATCTAGGAAAGATCTGCCATTTAAAACCTGGAATTTTCATCTCTCGGCTCGTCTCAAGTATGGAACTTAACCCCGTCTACCACGTTTGACCGCTCGAGTGAGTTCATAGTTGCGCCTAGTTTTTATTTTATGCGTTTTTTAGAATTTGCAAACTTGGGAGAGCGGTCTCACATATCTAATTTTTATTTACTGATTTAGGACAATTTTCATTTACTGATTTAGGGCAATTCGTTTTTAGCAACGAAGTAAATACACATATAAAATTAGTATTTATATGTCAATATGCAGTGGCGTAGCCAGAAAATATGCTCGGGCGGGGGGGGGGGGGGGGGGGGGCTCAGTGGGCGTAACCAGGACTTTTTTTTTCTGGAGAGAGGAAGAGTCGGGACTACATGTATTTCATGATATTGAACCTAGTGAAGAAGGTAAAAAGCGCCGCAGACGAAAATTTCACGAGGCTACGCCCAAAGTTCGTTTAAAATTCACCTAACTACTATCAAATTTTGAAAATTAAATTATTACCTCTTCCCCTCTGCATGGTTTTATTAAATTTGTTTTTACAAATGTTTTTTTTACTTGTTTTTTGATATTCCTAGCTGGCTCTTTATTAAGAAAACCATTTTTTATATTTATGAAAAATATGAATATTGGTGTCAATCCAAAATTTTAACATAAGAAGTATGTATGAATCTAACCAGCGTTTTTCGGGCTAGGTTTTTCATAATTAAAAATAAAGTAAATATCGCCCACCACGCCAATATTGATGATTTTTTTCAGATATCATGTATTTTAGGAGCGTTGATCTAAGAGCAGTTTTTGGTGCAAAAGCATTCTCGTTTCTTCCCGCACTATTTTTTTAAATTATAAATTGTTACACTTCTTCCATAAAAAAAGTTTCAATTTTTACTTTAATTTTTGTCTTTAAAAATAAATACCTAATTGTTTTTTGTTTTTGTTGTAAAAATATTTTATTGCATTGGGTTATATTTTGATTTAAAATATCTCTAAAAAAGGGAATACGGAACAGAGAAGTATATAATAGAAAAATACTATAAAATGTTACTATTTTTACTCGTTTTCCTATAAAATTGCATCATAATTAGTAACTAAAGCGATGTGCGTCCGAAACCTTAATCTCTATATAAAACAAAAACTAAACGTTTATTACAAGACCTTTGTAATCTAAGCCGAGAATACATTATTTAATAATAGAGTCCAAGCGTAAGACAAAAAATTAGGTTGCAATTAGACGTTTAGACTCGAGCTCTTAAGCTCCGGGGGGCTATGTATTTGAAAATGTTGTTTATTATGCCTATACACAGCTAAAAAAGACGTATCAATTTAGGAATCACCCTGTATACTATCGAAGAAGCACTACGATGATATACTTGATACATTACCGTTCTTACGCTACCAGGCAGCGTTCACAATTCGTTAAAACTGTTTAATTTGTGACTACATTGTTTGACCAAAAAAATCAAATCACATCGTTTTGAGATGCTCAGTAAGAAAAATAACTCATTTCATATTGATGTTTATTCACATAAAAAAAAGAGATTATTTCTTGCTGGTCTTGCAACGAATAAAGTCATCTGATCGACTGAAACTATTAACGTCAGTGGGGATAATACAGGGTGCTTATGGAATTGCTCAAGTTATATTTGAATGGGTGACTCCTTGGGTGTCCTAGAAAAACACTCCATGGTTTTTTTTTTTTTAAATCGACCATCTAAAAAGTAGGGTAAGAACCCCTAAAATCAGCCCGACGCCAATAAAGAATAGCCATGAACTTCTCAATGTAATAGAGTGAGAGATACGGGGAGAAGCCTCGCAAGGAAGAGAGATGGGTGTCACAACGTTGCCAACACTTTGTCAGGTGTTCAATAAAGAAAACAAAACATATGTTTTTTAGGCGAACTTACAGCATTAGCTGTTTGTGTTTAGTAAACAAGAAATTATTTTTTAACCAGTTCACTTTTTAACTAAATAAAAATGATAAAATAAAGAAAATAAATAATTAATCAATCATTACTTTTTGTCAGCTGCCTTGGTATTTTGTTAAGTTTGCCTAACATAAAGTAAACAGGTCCACAAATTTTAGGTTAAAAGTTGCCCTAATGAAAAATAGCAGGTACTCACTTACCAGTTTTTTTTTTGTTTTACATTCTGAGAGGGGAAAAGCTCATGTTCATCACAAGCCACGAGACTTGTGATAGTGTGGGACTCTGGGTCTCCTGATTGAACAGCCTACCCACTAAAAACCCCTTCACCCTACCGACATTTATACACAACACTTTAAGCACACTACCACAGATTATTAATACTGTCAAAAAACTTTAAAACACAAATGTTTAAAGATCGCAAGAATACTACTTGTCATAACTTTACTAGCAAATTCGACACTATCGAGGTACACAAAACACTATAAATCACTTTAAAATACCAAATTTACAAATGTGATGCGCCATGTAATATAATTTGATGCTAGCCCCACTCGTCTGGTTATGTTCCGAGTACCTAAGGTTGGATCTTCTTCTACCGCATCTAGAACAGCTTCTTCCGCGGCCAGCGTGTTTGCATTTCTTGTTCAGCCTCTTTCAATGTCGGATATCCTTTAAAATTACCATAATCTCTTAATTGTTGCACCGTCGATATAAATGTTCCTTCAGCTGGTGGTACCCAGTTTGGAAATTGTTCAATGTATAAAAGCCGTGCTTGTCTTGTATTTTGATTTGCTTCCCCGTAACATAAAACAATATCCGTTAGTTCACCAGCCGTTCTTGGCATTTTGAAGTCAATTGATGAATTTACTTAATAATAACAACCAAAAAAAGGATTTTTGCGCGAATTTTGATCGTTCTAATATAATCTGTCTTGACAGTTTATTCAAATAACCTTCTTGTCGACTGCAACCTTCAACCTTCCTAGAATTTTTGTGATTTATTCTGCTTCTTACTATCATAGTGTATTCCTAGCGCATTCGCCAAAACTAATCAATCAAATATTAAAAAACTATTATTTTAGTAAAGAGAAAATTATTATTAGCGCAGATTAACAAAGGTAAAATTCTTCATTCTATCATTCAAAGGTAAAATGTGTTTCGCGCCTACTAAACAATTTCACAAACTTAAAACAAAAAACAACATTTGCGACGAATATTAATTTAAATTTGGCGCCATTTAAGTAGTTAATTTTAATGACAGTTGCGTCTGACACATGAACTCCACACGATGTGATTCCCACAAAAGAGTCCAGTGTTTCGGAGCGGCGTTTCGTTTTAATAACAAACTGTGAGGTTTTAGTGAGGAAAAATAGAAATATGGAGAAAAACAAGTGTTTGCACAAGGACGACAAAAGAAGTGACTAATTAATCAAAGAATTTTGCTTAAATAAAATAATGTGTTGTTTTCGTTGTGAAAACCTGGTTAATTTTCAAAGTGTGAATAGCAATTTGTTTATTTCATTATCGTTTTTATGCCAGTTTTTAAGGATTCTTGCTGAGGTATGTTTAATTTTAATTTCCAAAAAGTTTGAATATAACCTAATAACATAAGGTCAGTGAACTATTATTTAGTAGGTCACTGTCATGCAACATTGTAAAATCACTGACCTTCCTATTTTAGTTTGACAGTTCAAAATCAAAACAAACGCATGTGGGTAAGGCAGTGAAGACGTCCGAGATCAAAAACACAAAAGGTAAATTTTCTCACTTATTAAAGCAAAGCGACATTTAAAAATATTTTTTCTTTATCATATCAAGATTTACAGGTTCAAATATACCCGGGAAAATATATAACACCCGGTATACGTACAATTTTATAGGGAATTTAAAAATAATATAATATACAGGGTGATTCCTAAGTTGATACTTTTTAACATTTTCAAATACCTTTTTTTTATTTCTCTTTTGACTTTTTACGATCGCATTTTTTCTTAAAAGATGTTATTCCACGGAGAAAATTACAACCCTGCATTTCACGGAGACAACTAGACGAAATAAAAACACGTTTTTACATAATACAAGACACGAAAAGGCTATTTGTTGTTCCAAGATAACATTATTGGTGCATTCGCATTGCTGGGTGACTCAATGCTTTTGACCATGCAAATTAAATTAGTGATGAGCGAGGCTCATCGATGTTTTGTTCCGCCAGTCCCTGGCGTGCTGAAACTCCGCCCCACCAAAGTAATTTCTAAATAAAAAGGTGGCGTCAAATATTAAAACGCAGTGTCAAACATCGAAGGTTAAAAATCGATGCTTTCATCGTTGTTTGTGACTCATTATCGATGGCAAAATGTCGAACATCAGTAAAAAACACCGATGTTTAGAAAACCATCGATACACATCGCCCATCACTAACTAACTAAATCGACGCCAGCGCTATAGCGGCGTCCTGTGTAACTGAAGGTTATTGACAGCTTAAACGTGTTTGCGTTGTGGGAATAACGAAAGGTTTTGTCGGTTTTATTGCAGAAAAAAGAGAAATATGAACAAAAACAAGTGTTGGCGTAAGGACGCCATATGAAGTAAATAGTTTAACAAAGAATTTTCAATGTGGACTTGCTTAAATAACGTGTTTTTGTTATGAAATAAGGGTTAGTTTTCGAAGTGTGAATCGCAGATTCGATTTAAAAGAATTTGTTTATTTTATTATGGGTTTTTTGCCAGTTTTTAAGGATTCTTGCTGAGGTATGTTTAATTTTAATTTCTAAAAAGTTTGAATATAACCTAATAACATAAGGTCAGTGATCAGTAGGTCACTGTCATGCAACATTGTAAAATCACTGACCTTCCTATTTTAGTTTGACAGTTCAAAATCAAAACAAACGCATGTGGGTAAGGCAGTGCAGGCGTCTTAGATCAAAAACACAAAAGGTGAATTTTCTCACTTATTAAAGCAAACCGACATTTATAATTATTTTTCTTCGAAGGTTATCATATCAAGATTTACAGATTCAAATATTATCAGGCAAATACATAACACCCTGTATGTCGGACAGTTTGAAATTAATTTTTTCTGCATTGGCTGTATGAAAAGTGATAAAAAATACGCGAATATCTCAAACCAAAACTTGTGGTTTGCATACTGCGGGTGTAAACTTTTTGCACGCGGCTGGCCTGTGTTCTAAATTATAACAGGTACTTTTAAAAAAGTTCTATTTTCTGTCATTGTATGATGTACGACACGTTTGAAAATTCCTTTTATTACTCGTTCGACTTGGTTTAAGCCCAAAAAGTCTCACTCGCGTGAAAACAACTATTTTCAGAACTTGTAGTAGGTACAATTTACTTTTTTTAAAAAAAAATTAAAAATATATTTTTTTATAAGCTGAATGTGTTTTATTTTTAATATTCCCTAATTATAACCAGTGGCGGCTCGCGGTCTTAAAACATGGCGAAGAGCTAGGTATAGTGCGGGTACTTAAACAAACATTGACTAAAAACCCGTGTAATAAAACGTCTTTCTTATCCTCATCTGTCCAACGACTGAATGGAGTTTCCAACAAATTACAAACTATGTCATTAATTGGGTTCATTTTTAAAACACACAACTAAGTAGGTACGTACACTACTGAATTAACTGATAAATAAAACAAAACTTTTTAATCACACTAAATAAAATAAATACCTTAAGGTTAGGCGAACCAATGCTAAAAAAATGGTGCATACGACTGATCTATTTTTAAATTTCCTTTATTATAATGCAAATTGTTACATGCTGATTGACGTCACGTAACCATAGCAACGGTGAATATCAAAGCCATGTTGGGCGTTGGATCTTCACTTGCTTTGAGCGGAAACGGACACGGTCGGCTGGGGCGTGCCAAAATGCACGAGTGTTTATAATTATCGTCCATCGGAGTTAACCGTGGCCCTATTATGCATAGCTACATTCAAATTAAATTAATATTATTAATTCGAACCTAATTATTTTTTAAGGGCTAAAATGGTAGCTGTATTATAATTGGTACATTAATATTTAATAGTGTCAAAAAACTTTCCTCCTGGTTTTATTTTTTATTTTTTTTTGTGAAGAGCCCCTTCACCTACTTCACCTGACGAGCCGCCACTGATTATAACATTTAAAATAATAATAGGCCAAAAAAATGTTGGGGTACATTTGGACCCCACTCGGTATTTAATGTAAGTTTTTGACCACGGGTTTATGAAGGTTAAAACAATATAATGCCGTATTGATGAATTTAAAGCAAACACATTGATTCATTTATCTACCGGGTGTTGCATCGTCGAGCGGGACATAGGAAATCCCTATATTTTTGATGAGCCCGTTTACGGGTTATCGCCGATTTCTTTTTAACTATTTCTCCTTTTTATGGCCCCGTATTTGCGGGCACCAGTCAAGGTAAAAGATGACTGTCAAATAAAGTTGTCATTTTGAAATATGTGCTTTATTGTTATAAAAACTCGTACATCGAAAATATTAGCCATGAATTACACTTCTGAAGAAAAAATATTGATGATTAAATGGTATTATCAAGGAAATAGTTATCAAAATGTGTCAGACATGTTTGCTGCTCTGTATCCGAATAGACCGATACCTGCAAAATCTACAGTCGAAAGGACTATCAAGAAATTTGAGACAAAAGGCACTGTAATAAATAACTGCAGATGTGAAGAAAGGCAGGAACAAAGAAGAGATGCAAGAAATGATAGGGATTTGCAAAGGCAGGAACAAAGAAGAGATGCAAGAAATGATAGGGACTTGCAAGTTTTATTGTGCGTGGAAGAAAATGATAGGAAGATCAGCACAAGGAAACTTGAGGATGACATAGGATTAGATCACACCACAGCGTTACGAGCTTTGAAACGCATAAATATTATTCATACAAATATGAAAAGCACCAAGAGCTAAGAGATAGGGACGAAATACGACGACAGGAGTTTTGTTTCGGTATGATTGAAAGAGCAAATATGGATAGGTAATTTTTAAAAAACATTTGTTTCACTGACGAATGCACATTTACCTTAAACAATGAACCCAATGTTCAAAATTATCTATATTGGAGCAAAGAAAACCAACACAGGTTTGTCGAAACAAGGACGCAATATCCACAAAAAGTTAATGTTTGGGCTGGGATTTTCGGAGAAAATATTATCGGGTCATTATTTCTTACACGAAATTTAAATGCAGAATATTTTTTGGAACTGATTGAAGATCATATTTTACCTACTTTACATGATGCCGCCAGGGAAAATCAGGAAGTTTGGTACCAAATGGATGGCTGCCCGGCACATAGTACCCTGGCTGTCCGGGAATATTTAAACCTTGCTTTTAATAGAAATGTTATTGGCTTAAATCATACAGTAAATTGGCCAGCCAGGTCTCCTGATTTATCGCCAAATGATTTCTTTCTCTGGGGCCATTTAAAAAACAGGATATACAAAGATAAAAATACTCAAATCTAGACGAGTTAAAAAATGCTATTTCTGCCGAATGCAATAGAATTTCAGTTTACCAACTAGCGAATGTAAGAAGAGAATTTTATGATCGCCTCGGTTATTGTCTAGCAGTCAATGGAGGAATATTTGAACATCTTCTTAAATCCTAAAGTTCTAACAATTTAATAGTACCTACCTATTAATTAGTAAAATATTGAAACATGTAAAATGTCATAATTAACCTTGTAATTGGATACTTTATTTTAGTTTTATTCAGATTAATTTATACTCATAAATACAACTTTAATATTTTCGATGTTTTTATAACAATAAAGCACACATTTCAAAATGACAACCTTATTTGATAGTCATCTTTTACCTTGACTGGTGCCCGCAAATACGGGGCCATAAAAAAGAGAAATAGTTAAAAAGAAATCGGCGATAACCCGTAAACGGGCTCATCAAAAATATCTAAAGTTATTCTTTTGAATGTGGGTTTTAGTGCTCTTTAATAAACCTAAATAGATTTTTTCTCTAAAATAATTAGGAAAGCCAATAATTGACCCCATTTAATATTACATGGGATTTCCTATGTCCCGCTCGACGATGCAACACCCGGTATACGTCGTTTTTCTTCTATACTCTTCATCTGAAAATCTATTTAGTTTAATCGTATGATTATTTCGTTTCCTAAATCAACTAACGAACCAAAAATGCACCATCCGATGGTTTAAAAGATAAAAACGTTACGTGATAACTTTCCTAGTTAAATATGCTCTACATTGTATCTCCATTGTCACAGACTAATTAATTTAAAGAAAGAGAGTTAAAGCAGCTTGTTCCGCACGGATGGAGATAAAGACACGAAACAATGTCATGTAAAAACGATCATCTGCATACAAAGAGACCTTTGCCAACTTGGCACAATGAAACTATTAACTTGTGTAAGACCCCAAGCACCGACACACCAAAGTCGGTGTGCACGACAGTGAAGAATTTTCGATAAAAGGGCTTTTCAAAGCATGGTGCAAGAAATGTTTTTTCTTTTGCTGCTTCCATTTCGAAAAGTTTACCTTTTATACATTATGTTGGGCGCTATATCGTTTTCTGTAAGAGTAAAGTGGTTTTATTAATTAAAAATCCATTTTCTCTCTTGTCGTTAACTATTTTTGTAAAAACCCAGGGCAAGTTAGCCTAAGCAAGTAATATTACATACACAAAACTTATCTCATTTTAAAGACATGGAAAATGTTAATAATAGTTTGTACAACAAGAGTGGATATGATGTTCCGAGCGCAATATGGACAATCCACTCGAGTTGAACAGTATATTTTTTCTACGACTTAACTTCCGCTCTTCATGCTAAGAATTTAAAAAAATTCTAATTATTTAAATTAGGCATCATAACTTGTCTTTTAAGTTGGCCATGAACTTGTGAGAACGGTAATAAAAAACAATTGAACAAAAATTAATTTTGATGGCAAACCCATTGATCAAATTACACTGTAACATATTTATTGATTTGGGTAAGTTCTTATATTAAAACAAACTGATTTTTGAATATATCTTTCTTACATTCGGCTTTTTGCTGAATAACAGACAAAAAGCGATATGTGTATTAATAAAAACGAACAATTTATTTTCTCAACCAGGTATTTTGATTAATATAATTGGTTTACTGAAATGCACAGAAGAAAAATAGGTTTGTCGGGTTTATTTCTACTTGAGTAAAAATTATAACTCCGAAAGTACAACAAAATAGCTGTAGAATTCGTTTAAAACAGTTAAAAATGGATTTTGTGCATTAATAGGAATTTTGAACGTTCGCTATGGTCAAATTTTTCAAAATAATCGCCAATTTACAAACTAGCAACACTGTTAACGTGGAAATAGGTGGCAATACTGTAAGTAGAACTAACATAACCTTAAAAATGTTAGTAAAAAATGTTTTTTTTCTAGAAATCTTATAATTTCGTCTGTGTTATCGGGTAATCTTTATGTTCCACCATTTAAGGAAGAATTACCAGTTAATTTTGTATGTTTGTTGGGTATAATAAAAGTTTTAAGATCAATTGGGGTTGGATCCAGTGGCGGCGTCAGGGGGGCCAGGGTGGGTACCGGCCCACCCTAGAAACATGAGTGCCCACCCTGGTGCCCCCCCAAAATTGAGGGGTTCGGTTTTATAAGGGAATGGTGGTATGTTCAAGTTAAAGAGAACGAGGACTTTTTTTTTAGACGTGGCTTTGGACAGAAAGTTTTGTTTGCCCCTACTTATTGCTCAATTTTTTTTTTAGAAGTCACTTTTGATTAGGTCAGTGCCCACTCTAAAATCATTGGGCCCGCTTGTGCCCACCTATACCAAAAATCCTGGCGCGCCGCTGGTTGGATCCCCGTTCAAAATATATCGGAAAATATCCCCGTGCACAAATATTTATAATAATATATTATTTATATGAAAAAAATAACCAAGGTTAGTAAGAAAACGTTCATTCGGTAGATATATATACTACGTTTTCATGAGGACTGAGTTCGATTTGAATATTTCTTACGTTATTACATTCCAAGGCGTTTTCATTGCAGTTTTCAAATCGAATTGAAATCGATTTCAATTCGGATTTGAATTTTCGACATTTGTCATCTATCAATGCTGTCATGCGTCAAACCTGTGGTTATAACCGCTCTTTTCTCGTACTTGTCTATGTTTTTGCTTTTAGATTTTGTTTCTATTGCTTTTTTGGTCGGTCATTTTTACAACGTTTATAACAGAATCGCCAAAACCAAATATAACATAAGAACTATTTGTAGGTTATGAGAATCATATTCCGTTCCGATCTTGAACCGTTTTCATGATTAAAAATTTCGGTACGATCCCGATACGATCCCAAAAATTGGCGAATCGACCTTGAACTGAAAACGAACTCAATAATACGGTAAAAATACCTGTTTTCATGTGTTCAATTCGGATTCAAATCGAACTGAATCCTCATGAAAACGTAGTAATAATAGTATATTTTATGCAAAGCTTGTAGTAATTGTCTAGAAATGAGTAAAAATAAAGATATTTTTGAATTAAGAAAGTGCGTCTGTGCGCAAATCTTTAGTTTGGTCAGAAAATAACAATAATTTGGTAGAAATATATTTTGTTATTATACCTTCAATTTTCGCATTATTTCGTGTACTCGTTAGGAAAATATTGTGTACCTATACATATATTCTGGGATAAATGTTTTGATTTAAATTTAAAAAGAACAAATATCATTTGACAGATTTGCATATTTTTGAAGCATATTGTTAACTCACTCAGTTACTCAACTGTCAGAAAACGAATTTACGACATATAAATTTGGCTTCTCTGTAATTGACTGTGATTGGTCAGTTTCATAACCTAACAAGGATGGATATGAAATTTTCCCGCACAGTTAACTGGAATAGCCTACTTTACCGGCCACTTAAGAGTAAAGGAAACAGCAAATCTCCATGTGGGAGTAGAAAAAAATATTTACTTGTTTAGCAAATCGGCAAATTCAATTTTTTTTAAAACCTTTATTTTACTTGTGTCTGTTTAAAAGTTGGAGACAATGACGTTTCTTGAACGGCAGTGAGTTTTGGACTTGCATTGTCTTTATTTGTTTAGAATCATCATTTTACTTGCTGCATGTATGTTTATTTACAGTGGCGTAATTACGGTGTGGCAAGTAGTGGCACCCCAGAATTCCCAAATCCCTCTTTTTGCCACCCCAAAAAATCGGCAGTAAAAATATCATTATCAGTTATTTGCAAACAAGTGAAAAATTACAGTTTATAAACGTGGCACAAGCTTGATTCTTTATTAAACTTGTCTCAGAAACATTTTAATTAGCACACAATAGTAGGTAGCACTGGACATCTCTAGGGCTTTTGATCGTGTTTGGCACGATGGGCTTCTAAGTAAATTGCGATCCTACGGTATGCCTAATGGATTTTGTTTATTCCTTAAGAACCGTTCTCTGCAAGTGGCGATTGACGGGTTTCTCTCAGACACCTTCACCATCAATGCCGGTGTTCCTCAAGGGTCCATATTGTCGCCTACCCTCTTTTTACTGTATATTAACGACCTTCTAGTAAAAACCCAAAATCCAATTTATAGCTTTGCTGATGACAGCACACTTGTCTCATCTTTTACCTTGACCCCCCAAACATCAGCTGCCGACGCACATCTTCGCAGGCAGCATGAAGTATTGCGCCTCAACAATGACCTGGAAGAAATCTTGGCTTGGGGTGACAGTAACCAAGTCGAATTTAATGCTAAGAAAACCCAGGCAGCAGTCTTCTCCAAAAAGGTTTACATGGCAGAACCGGATATAGTCATGGCAGGACACGCAATTCCCCTGACACCGTCTTTTAATTTGATGGGGGTCAATCTGGGAGGTAATCTGTCTTGGCATGATCACGTTGCCGCAATTGCCAAGGCAGCTGCACAGAAACTTGGTGTACTTTTCCGCACCAAAAGGTTGTACACACCTCATCAACTTTTGACACTCTACAAAGCCCAGATTCGACCATCATGAGAATATTGCTCTCATGTCTGGAGCTCTGCACCCAAGCACACCCTTCAGCTACTGGATTCCATTCAAAGAAGAGCCGTTCGTCTGATCGGCGACCCCGAGCTGACCAAGACCCTCGATAGCCTGGAGCATCGAAGACAGGTTGGTGATTTGGCTCTCTTTTACAGATATTTCCATGGCAGGTGTTCGACTGACATTGCCCACTTGATTCCACCTAGAGCAATGCAAAACAGAAATACACGGCGAACCACTGCCGCTCATCCATATGTTGTTCAGCTTAGTACTCCTCGAACTTCATTGTTCAAGAATTCTTTCATCTGGAGAACATCATCTTTGTGGAATGATCTTCCTGAGGTCGTGTTTCCCAATGAATACAATCTTCAACGTTTCAAGACCAACGTTAATCGCTTTTTTCGCACTCGCACCGCTCCCAGAGCGCCTTAAAGGATTTTTCCTACAGTGCAGGTGTTTTATCATAAAAAAAAAGCTTTCATGTTGAAAACGAAGGCGTAAAAAGTAACAAAAATTATTCGCCCCTTAAAAAGTGTGTTCTTTTGCTTTTTGAACTGTTCCGCTTGTATGTTACAATCCCTATAAACTCAGCAACCTGTGTTGAAATATATATTTCCAATATAACTGAGTCAAAACAAAAGAGAAGGCTTCATTTTGTATAAAATAGTTATTGTACTTGAACTGGCAGTTATCAAAAGAAAACTGTTTGTGGAATAGATAAGGTGATAAAAATTTGCAAATTAACCACTAAACAAAGAAAAAAGTGTAGGTTTACATCAGTGGCGGCGCCAGGATTTTTGGGATGGGAGGGCACAAATGGGCTCGTTTAATTTTGAGTGGGCACTACCCAAAATAAAAGTGACTTCTAAAAAAAAAGAGGGCCTCCCGACGCTCTGGAACGGAACGCCAAATGTAGCGACCAATAAAACTTCCCTCTTGTTCTAAGTGATGTCTCAAAAAAAAAAAAGTCATCGCTCTCTTGAAAATACCGTCCAACCACTAGACAGTACGGAAAAATATGTTTTCTCAAAGATACTCCAACATATACCAACAAAAACCACGCACCACTACTTCTTTTTATTAATAATAATAATAATAATAATAATGATGTCTTTATTTCTGTATTAAGTAATAGTATTACAATTATATCAAAATAAGAGTTACAGCAACAGAAAAGGCGAAGTCCAGATGTGGATAACACTTACAGATATTATCCACCCTGATCGACTTAACCTTAGAATCAACAATATAATAACAATGAAAATAAAACGTCCAAGAGTAGTACGCTAGTATTTCAAAAATAAAAAAGATAAAAACATTAAAATAAAAAGAAACATATCATATTTTTTCCTATCCTATAGCTTGCTTAGCAAAGAGGTATTTAAAGATATTTTTTCTAAATTTTTCTGGAGTAAGAGTTTTAAAGTAGTCGGGCAGCGAGTTATATAACTTTGCAATATTAAAAGTAAAGGATCGTTCAAACATAGTATATTTATGCAGGGGTGGGGTTATCATACCCCGAGCTCGAATATTTATGTCATGTATATGAGATCTAAAAACCACTTTGGCATATAAATATGGGGGACTCTGATTGGATACAATTTTATGATAAAGATTAAAGAATAAACAGATACCAAACTCAAATCTTACGATATTTTCCAAACCTTCTCTCAAACGCACACACCCTACATGCACCCTGGTTATCCAAAAATATTAAATGCTCACTCACCAAATACAATAAAACAGAAACAAATCCCAGAATTATTTTGGCAGTCTTCCACGAAATCCTCAGCACTATACCCGACCATCTTCAAATATACAACGACGCATCAAAAACTGACACTGGCATCGCTGCAGCAATAGTTACCCAAGAAACCATCCTCAAATTCAAAATGTCACAATACACCACTACCTTCACAGCTGAACTTTACGCCATCCTTTAAGCCCTCAAGTTTACTTTGGACAATAAAATTAAGCGCTCTGCTATTATATCCGACTGTTTCAGTGCATTAACCTCTATTACCCACACTTACCCTACCCACCCAATAGTAACTTCTATCAGAGACATACTCCACTTACTACAAAATGCCTCCCAAGAAGTAGTCCTACTTTGGGTGCTGCAAGAAGTGCAATCACGGACAACAACTCAACCATCGTAACAGAAAGCACCGCGAACGACCTCAAAGCATACATAAAATCAAAAACTCTTAACCCATGGCAAACAGAATGAAACCGATCACAATCAAAACTAGCCAATATAAAACACACCATAAACCCATGGCGACCCTTAGACATCAATCGAAGCTCCCAAGTCTGCATCTCCAGACTAAGAATAGGCCACACAAGACTAACCCACGGATACCTAATCTCAAGAACCGAACCACCGAACTGTGCCGAATGCCAAGAACAACTAACCATCCGGCATATCCTAATAGACTGCCCAAAGTTCCCCCACAACGACAAACACACACACACTTCCAAACAGCTTACACGAGGCTCTAGCGAACAACTCAAACAGTGCGAAAAACCTAATAAACTTTTTAAAGGACTGTAACTTACTAAAAGACATCTAACACATCAGGCACAAACAATTAAATTATCAAATCAAATAAATATTCATGTAAATCCAAATGTACCTGCGCTAATGACCCATCGCGGTCGATGCGCTTTTTCACCAAATAAAAAAAAACTTTTATATCCAAGTCCCTCTTCCCCCGAAAATTCCACTACAATACCGGATCCATCAATTTTGGGGGGGGCACCAGGGTGGGCACTCATGTTTCTAGGGTGAGCCAGTGCCCACCCTGGCCCCCCCTGGCGCCGCCGCTGGTTTACATCGAACTCTATTAATATTCTTGGGTATAGTATCACTGAAAAAAATATCAAGCCAGACCAGAAAGACTTCGACCTCTCCTAGAATTGCCTGTTCCCTCTGATTCTACTTCTCTACGTCGCATTGTGGGTATGTTTGCTCATTATTCCAAATGGGTCGAAAAATTTTCCGAAAAAATCCAACCACTTATTCATTATAAAGAATTTTCCCTGACGGAGAAGGCCGTTTTAGCTTTTGAAACGTTGTAAACTGATATTGCCAATGCTGTTGTAACATCAATAGATGATAATGCCATGTTCACTGTAGAAACAGATGCTTCAAATTTTGTTATAGCTACACAGCTCTCCTAACTTGAAAATCCAGTAAACCCTTAAACTACATCATTTTAAGGCCAAATTTTAAAAAATTTCCACACCCCCAGACCCCCCGGTAGACCTTGCCACCTCAGTTAAAAAGCTGAAATTACGCCCATGTTTATTTAGATGTCTGTAGCTTAAAAAAGTGCCTTAAGCACAATAGTGCTTTGAGCACGGTGCTTGCAAGAACTCGTAAAATATAGTGCACATTAAATCACGTAAAAACGATATCTATTACCGTAAGCTTTGAATTTCAACATTTAAAGAAAGCCGAATAGATAGGCGCAGTATGATTCATTCGCTACGTAAGAACCGAAGTGACTTCGAATATCTTGTGTCTGAACTCGATCGAAAACGAGGACAAACATAAGTTTGTCTCCAAAAACGGTTGCCACATTTTTGCACTGATCCGTCGTTTTTTAAATATTGAAATTTAAAATGAATACCACGAACCAATGCTAAAACAATGGTGCATACGACTGACCTATTTTTAAATTGCCCTTCATCATAATGCAAATTCTTACATGCTGGCGCGTGACTGACGTCACGTAACCATAGCTACGGTGAAATCAAAGCCGCTTGACTGTATGTTTGCTCTTCACTGCTGTTTTGAGCTCACCGATGCGGTCGGTACGCCAAAATGCACGAGTGTTTATAATTATTGTCCATCGGAGTTAACCGTGGCCCTATTATGCATAGCTACATTCGGATTAAATTAATATTATTAATTCGCTAAAAGCTCTATTTAATCTTTTTTAATAAAAATTTTAAAATAAATATATATATTTATTTTGATCATTTTTTTTGTTGTTATTATGTCAATATATTCACAATATTTTTTTTTTCAGAAAAGCAAAATTATTTGCGTCCTTATGACCACGTCCTAAAGCCTTGCGTCTAATTGACCCCGCGTCCATTTGTTGTATGCGTACTTTTGTTTCGCGTCCAAATGTCCTCGTCCTTTTGTCGCACGTTCAAATTTCCGCGTCCTATTGTCGGTAATTCAATGTCAAATGCATCATTCACTTATATATATGAAACACACTCACTTAAAACTAGATATAAAAACAATTTGAATATTCCTTATTTCAAATCGAAAATGTCAAGTGTATCACTGTACGTGAAGGGTGTAACATTATATAATGGTCTCCCACAAGATGTAAGGGTTTTGGATAGCAGAAGATTTTAACTATATTTAAAGCGTCATATTAGCCAGATGTGATTTCTTGTAGTCTCTATTCTATAGCAGTTGCATACTACTTGTGAGATGTATAGAATTTTTTTGCAGATGGCCAAATCCTATTGGCTGGCGAGGACATAGACTAAAATGGTCCGAATATGAAAAACTTTATATTATGGACATAGTATAAGCTCGAATCTTTGTAAGTAGTGAACCGATTGGCGCAGAGTGACATGGAATAGTTTGGTCGATAGAGCTTCGGATATAGAATACTTTGATGATAAAATCTCAATTTAAAATAAAAACATAGACATAGAATAACCTGGTTCTCAGGCAATGAAATATAAACTCATTTTCGACATCGTTAAGTTTTACTTCGCCAGCACAGTGCCCTATAAGATTTTTAATTAAATTAATTTTAATTTTCAAATTAGGAATTAGCGATGCTGGCTCGACGCCATGTCTTAATGTAATGTAAGAAAATGGCTTCCGGAGGCGAACAAAAGGATCAGGATATCTTAGCATTATTAAATTTTAAACGGAGACAATGTTGGAGTTTAGCAAGAATATGCATAAAATGTGTTTTGTTTTGTAGAAATGGGTTATTTAATCCCCACATGAAGAAAATTACTGTTACATGAACTGCCTTTAGTCTTAAACTGGTCTGACATTTGTCGTTACGAATACTTTTCCAATTCTGCGATCAGGCGCTGATCCAGAACTTTGTTTTGGATAGGGTCAAATCATGTAAATGCAGTGACATTTTTTTGGAGCCACGCCCAATGTTCGATAAGAAATGCGCCACAGGCAAAAAATTATCTATTAAGAAAAATTGCCAGGTTCGTGATCGACATTAATATTTTTTAAAAATATTAATACCCAGTACAACACAAAAAAATTATACACTCGAAAAAAATAATAAAAAATATACGTAAACATTTCAGGGCAAAAAAGCATTGCTTCATTATGAAAGTTGAATCCCAGACTCTAAGATGCTGCTCACATCATTTGTTTTTACAAGAACTTTTTATTTTTACAAAAACTTTTTATTTTTTATATATTTTTTTTATTATTTGCAACCCTAAATATAAGAATAATACGTAATAGTAGCATTGGCTTTGATATCTCCGTCGGAGGTGGGAACGCTCTTTCATTTTATTCACCACAAATTTGGCGCGATGACACCACGTGCAGTTCAACGCCTGGTTTCTTTTCACCATTATATAAAAGCTCCCGGAGCAAATTTTTGATCCTCTTGCCACAAACACGTTAAAGGGCGATAGCGATTTTGTAAAAAATGCATGTTTGAACAGTACATTTCTTATAAGATGCGGGTTAAAACTGGAGGGGATAACTACATAATATAAAGCGCTGAATTGACTTTGACTTATTCAAATGCGACAGTAGTTTGGTATCATGTATATTTTATATGGAACTCTTGACGCTGAGCGGCGTAGTGTAGCAAAGTGAATGGAATTTATTCACGCCGTATGGCGTTGTGTCACAGTTAATTTGGCATCATACGACGCTGTACGGCGTGAGCGTCCTTCAACGTGTTAATCCAAGGGGTGGCGCCCGACATACCTTTGGAAAAGAACTTTTCGTTCTATACTTGCATACATCTATATAAATAAATACGGTAATCAAAGCGCTCTTTACGAAACTTAAATATATAGGATTTTATAAACGTATTTTTAAATGGCTTGCTAATTATTTATCAAATAGTTTTCAAATTACAAGAGCTTCAAACTATTTTTTTTTACGATTTTTCAAATTGATTAAACGTTTTAAAAGGAGTTCCGCAAGGATCTGTACTGGGTCCTTTATTGTTTATAATTTATATATATGATATTTTTTATTAGTTAATAAAATATAGTAACCTATTAGCATTTGCCGATAAAAAATCTTATGCATTCTTTAATAAGACCTTTCGAATGTATATAAAGCAATCAAGGATCATGGCTTAAAATTCTATAAACACAAGACTAGTTTACGTTTAATCGGTTCAAAATATATTCATTCCGAAATAATAATTAACACTGATTTCAAACTTGTGATTAAAAATTATAAGATTTCTTAAGTTGCATCAGCTAGAAACCTTGTTATCATTTTTAAACAAAACTTTACCTTTGAAGCTCATACAAAAATATAATTAAGAAGTCTTATTTTAAACTTAATATCATTTTAAAAGGTGCCCAAATACTGATACAGGCTTGTAAATGCTATTATTTTAAGTAATTTAGACTGTGATGATGTTTTCTATTATAAAAATATAAAGTATGAAGAGAAAGAATAGTTACAAATATTATAAAATATAACCATGGTATTTAACCCATAGAAAACATTTTATTATAAAATTTTATTAAAATCAGTGGCATCACCCTTATGCAGTGTAAAACTTAATAGCAAGTACCTGGTTATTATTGTAACATTACCACACAGTGGCAGCTCGCGGTCTTAAAAAATGGTGAAGAGCTAGGTATAGTGCGGGTACTTAAACAAACATTGACTATAAACCCGTGTAACAAAACCTCTCTCTTATCCTCATTTGTCCAACGACTGAATGGAGTTTCCAATAAATTACAAACTATGTCATTAATTGAAATTATTTTTAAAATACACAACTAAGTAGGTACGTACACTACTAAATTAACTGAAAAATAAAACAAAACTTTTTAACCACACAGTAAATCACGTAAAAACGATATCTATAACCGTAAGTTTTGCGAAGCCTCAAAATAAATACCTTAAGGTTGGGCGAACCAATGCTAAAACAATCGTGCATACGACTGATCTATTTTTAAATTGCCCTTCATCATAATGCAAATTGTTACATCTTGTGTGCTTGACTGACGTCCCTTAACCATAGCAATGGTGAATATCAAAGCCATGTTGGGCGTTGGGTCTTCACATGCTTTGAGCTAATGGACACCGGTCGGCTGGGGCGCGCCAAAATGCACGAGTGTTTATATTATTGTTCATCGGAGTTAACCGTGGCCCTATTATGCATAGCTATATTCGGATGAAATTAATATTACTAATTCGAACATAATTATTTTTAAGGGCTAAAATGGTAGCTGTATTGATACATTAATATTGTCGAAAAACTTTCCTCCTGGTTTTATTTTTATTTTGTGAAGAGCCCCTTCACCTACTTCACCTGACGAGCCGCCACTGTTAAGTACCACAAATTATTACTATTAAACTAAGAAATGATAGACCAGTTTTTTTGCAAACAAGCGTGTAGTTTTAAATTTTTCTCTAAATTTTTATAAATAAAATGTAAAATACCCACTCCCACTATTATTAATTTACTTTGAAAATACTCTTTCTTTATAACCGTGATCACATAAGTTAAAGTTTGGCGACAACATAGACGTTTTAAGTGAAAAATAAAAAATGTATGATGACCTGATTGTAATTTAGATAGTGGTATCCGCTATAATTGCTGTTTATCCTCACCTTTATATTTTCCATTGGACTTTCATAACTTCTTAAAGATCCAAGTTTTATCTTGAATATTCCGTCTTAAAGAAGAGCAAAGATATGCGTCTATTTTGGCAGGAATATACGTATAGGGGAGCGAAGGGTAATGGTGCTCACCTAAGGAAAAACTCACATTCTTAGAAAACTAGAACTACTTTTTTCGTTCTGTTCTCGTGAAACACTTGATATGCATGTATAGTAACTATATTTATTTATGAATTGATATTTAAAATAAAATTTAATTATATTTATTTGCGGGTATCCAATGAACGCCATTGCCCGAATCGGTAGGGTAATGACGCTCAATAACAATAAGAATGGATTAATTAAATAGAAAAATAAACTTTATTATTGAAAATACACACAGATAAGTCGGAAAGTTAACAACAAACATAAATGAGGCCATTATGGTATTTTCTTCCAACAAAATATTTTAATTATTTCTTCAAAAATTAAGGTGTGCAAAAATCGTAAATATATCCATGTGGCCGATCTGCTCCTGTGCAGCTTGCATGGGCTTATTGCCCACATAAAGAACATCTGGACCAAAGCTAATTTTTTCTAAATTCATTGCAAATCACGCATTTTTCATCTGATTGCTCTTTTGAGTGGTCCAAAAAAAGTTAGGTCCAGTGGCTGGATTCGATATGAAGAATGAGGAGGTCTACTTAACATAATTACGCCATTATTTAGGCAAAAGGTATAAATATTTAAAGAGCAGTGACTGGCGTGATTATCAACGATAAGAAGAACCGGATTTTCTTTGCTAACATTTGTAAAATTAACAAAATGTCTCAGCCAGACCCTGATCAACTCCTCGTTAATCCAACCATTTTTGGAGCATTGGTATATTGAACTGGGTGATCCGTTTCGTTCCAAGCCAGAAGTCGAGCAAAAATAAACATCGGAGGCACAAACGTACCCGCTGCACTCATTGCACAACACACAGTTGTGGTTTTTCCCCTTTCCAGGCTTGTAATTGCCCCGACTTGTTGAAATGGCGGGCAATGCCGTCCACGTCGGGAAACAGCGCTTAGTTTGAGCGCAATTACCCGAATGGTCAAAAATTTTAAAAACATTGACATAACCTTAAAGAGTTAATCTTATGAGACATGGCTTTCCACATTTCAAGCAGATACTCTGACATGCACTATTGCTAATTAGTTTATTAAAAAATAATAAAAAATGATTTTACAAACCTTTATTAAAATAGCAGGTCAAATTATAAGAGCACTATACAAAACACGTCTATCCTCACCACTCTAAGATCTCGACTGCAAGCAACGTGGCGCGTTCACAATATGCTTGCACTACTTTAATACAGATGGCGGCCTATACACAACTCAGATTGCAGCATTGGTTTGGTTTAAAATAAGTGAGCGCGATTGTCCGCTGAGCGCCATTAACCGTCGCTCCCCTATCTCTGAAGTAAAAAACATTTTAAAAAAATATTGGAAAGTGACGTGACAATAGTTTCTTTTTGTGTTTATTATTTTTTTCCAGGGCTCTCAGCTGTCATAAACCTCCTAAGTTATGAAAAACATTTGAATTTTGGGTTGTTGTGGAACCCCCAAATAATGGGGTTTTATTTTTTGTTAATGGACCGCTAGCTGTATGTCAAACAATATTAAGTAAACTTAAAAACGTATATACAAGAAATATTTAATTTAAGTTTCTGAATATTTGTTTTTAGATTACTGCTTATATTTCTATATTTATATTATAGTACTAATATATTATTACCTGAAATGCAGTAGCGTGCAATGCTGTTTTAACCAGGATAGGCAAAAATTGCATTTAAGACAAAAAAAATTACCAAATATCTTGATTTTGAGTTTGTGGAAAGAACACTGACAGAAGAAAAATAAAACGACATTATTTGTAAATGAGATCAACACGACGCGGCGTCTTTACGTAAAAATTATTTAAAAACATCGTCATAAAAATTGATTTTGCGTTTTAAATCCTGCAAAAGATCGCTCTCCAATGAGATTATTGTTAATTCACTTAAGCGTGTCTCTTCCTGTGTGTCTCGTAAATAGGTTTGCATTCTTTTTAATCCAGAAAAGGGTCGTTCTGCAGACGCGCTGCTAGCCAAAATAATAACAATTAACTGCTCCATATTTATTTTTTCCCGAAACCCGACGGCGCGAAGTCTAACAAAAGGCCGAAAACACTAATTATATATTAAAAATCTATCCTCCACCTGATTGAAACAATGTTGCCAAAAACGAGGTCAATTATGTGAAATATGATGAAAAGATTACTAATTATTGAATCTTATAAACCTATCAGCAAAAATTATTTTAATTGTCACAAAAGTACTTCTTATTTTACGATACCTTATCCGTTATCCCTATAAAAATATCCGAACTAAACTAATTAATAATAAAACTGATAGAGGCGTGGTTCATATTTTATATTGAGAAAGCGAATTATTTTCTACTACGGTAAAACTTAAAGATTGGCACCAGTGCACTTACCAAACGCGTGCTTTCTTGGCGCGGGCTGATAGATGAAGGAATGAAGGTTGCGACGGGTTAATGTGTTTTTACCCAACTGCCTACCCGCTCTGCTGTGCTAAACTGAAGCGTCCTAACTGACAAAATTTGAGAATTTGTCCTAAATGCATTTTTGGGTACCTACAGTTTTGTTTTAACTAATTTACAAAACTAAATTGTCCTATCTCATTTTATAGACCGTCAATTTATATATTTAATATTGTCCTATCTACAAAATCATATTAAATACTAAGATATTTTGTCCCAACCAACATTCCACACCTATCTTTGTCGTAACTGTACACTTAGGACAATCTCGTTTTGTATCTCCATTATTCTTAAAATGCGATTACATAGTAAAAAGTCTTATCTGGCCTATTCAAGGCATTTAATTTTCTTAATAATAGGGTAGTTAAGACCGGAGTTCCGATGGCAAATGCTAGAGAGAGAAAACACGGGGTAGATTTAACTCGAAGAAACACCCTTGTATCTGCCCTGGCTCCAATAATTCCAAAAACTCAACTAAAATTTACACAATATACTCTATTGGCAAACTTGAATCTAGGGTGCCGATATAAACGCATCAGATGGAGATTATTAGTAGCGTTTAACACGTTAAACAGAGAACACGCTATCCCCTACCTCCCACCTTCCATTCTTTAGAACACGCTGTCGAAGCAGGCACGGGAGCGATCGATACGTCGACTCGGCCACACCACACACATATCCCCCCTTTCAGTTGGAATGTAGGAGTGGTTATGTGTCTCTTTTTATCTGAAGGTTTTGCCCATATGTACCTTCTCTCTTGGTTGCATTAGAGTTTTCGCACCCTAGATTCGAGTTTGCCAATAGTATATAATATAAACATATATTAGCAAGTCTTTGTCCTATCTGTAGCTTCAATAAATTTATTTAAATACTAAAGAAATGTGTCCTATCTTACAAAAGTCAAATATCTGATTAAGTTAACTTACTAATTAAAAGGATATTATAATCGTTTACCTATTAACAACCTTCAGCTTAAGTATTGATTAATTTTAACACAGTCTAAGGGATGGCACATAAAAAAATTAAAACATAAATATCTCAAAACTTTATTTTATTCAGTTAGGACGCTTTAGCTTAGCACGGCAGCGCTCACTCGCTTGCCTTTCCATAAGACGCTAATGTACAGCGAGATCTTTGCTTTTAGAACGGTCTTACAAAATGCTTATACAGGGATCTAGTTTACGATATAATAAGCAAAGAATGCGTTCGTGGAAATAATATAGGATACATTTTTAGGTCCCATATTATTATTTATTTTATTATTGTATAAATGAGATAAATTGCCAAAGTTGGATTACACGGATAAAAACTAAAATACAAAAAAATTGTTTCTGTTTGTTTTATTGTTTCCAGGGTAGGCATTGCTTTTTTGCCTTTATTGTTTCCACGCCACTGCTAAAATGGAGGTAGATTAAGTAGCCTGGCTAGATATCGCCGCCATCTTTCTTTTTGTGTATTTTATAGGATTGTAAGATAAATAAAATACATTTGTTATTGTATTTATAATGCTAACACCATTAACAAAATGTCAGACAGAAGTCGGATCAGTTGGATCAACAAGTTTAGTAAAACAAATGCGATGGAATAAAACTCTTTAAATACTTGAAAGTATACAAGAAGAGAAGTTAGCCTATAAATTACTTGCCTTAAAATTTAATAAAATGTGACATTTCAAATCTCCACACCGGGTTTTAAATAAGGAAAATTATAACTGATTTCAACTAATATAATTAGAAATGCCAAAGGTATGGTGGTATTTTTACTTGAGAGGCCATGGTGGGTGGGAGGGTTAACCCTCAAACTAATAGTAATAAAATATTTTTTTACGAACCAAAAAACAATTAGGTATTTATTTTTAAAAAGAAAAATTAAAGTAAAAATTTTAATTGAAACCTTTTTTATGGAAGAAGTGGGACAATTTATAATAAAAAAATAGTGCGGGAAGAACGAGAATGCTTTATTATGAATATACAAAACGGCATTTAAGAAGGTGTATTTCAAAACCTAAGCATTTGCACCAAAAACTGCTCTAGATCTACGCTCCTAAAATACATGATTTCTGAAAAATCATCAATTTTGGCGTGGTAAGCGATATTTACTTTATTTTTAATCATGAAAAATCGAACCCGAAAACGCTGGTTTAAGTCAGACATACCTCTTTTGTTAAAATTTTCGAGTGACACCAATTTTCATATTTTCACAAATAATATAAAAAAATTTTTTTTTAAATAACCAAAAAAAAAAATAAAAAGAAACATTTATAAAAACAAATTTAATCCAACCATGCAGAGGGGGAACGGTAATAATTTAATTTTGTAAATTTGATAGTATTCAATAGATGTAGCCGTTACTTGATGAAGATCCATTATAGAAACTAGGTTAAAAAGAATACAAAAATGTATAAATCTTCACTTATTTTTTATTGTACTATGACAATTGTTTCGACACACAGTGTCTTCGTCAGATAGTGCGATTAGATTTCTACTATCTGACGAAGACACTGTGTGTCGAAACAATTGTCATAGTACAATAAAAAATAAGTGAAGATTTATACATTTTTGTATTCTTTTTAACCTAATTTGATAGTAGTTAGGTGAATTTTAAACGAAATTTGGGCTATTTCCCGCCTTCTTCACTCGGCACAATGTCATGAAATACAGATAGTCCCGACTGTCCCTTTCTCCGTCGGCAACTTTTAGATCAATCAGATTTGGATAGGATTTAGACCTGTTATGATTCTATGATAAATATACTTTTTAATTAAATATTATGTAACAATAAAAACACATTTTCTGCAACAAAATTTTCTTTTTAATTTATGTGTAATTTATTTCATGTAACTGCATACTTTTTCCTGTAAATTGGTATAATTTTTTAACCTTTATATCATTTTCCGGCTATACTGTTTGTAGAGAACAATTAAATTTAACATTATTTTTAATTAATTAATTAACATTAATAGAAATCAAATTAGGCTCGCTCTAAATTAACACAAGTTATTTTGAGAGTTTTTTGGATTTTGTAATTTCCATTATTTTTTTCAATTGACTTAAGTTAGCCTTAGAACATTTGTGTAGGTAATTAATATATGCAGAAGAAGAAAACTGGTGTCCAGAAGTTAATCTGTCTGCATTCGCTAATCGCCCATACCTGCTAGACAAATAAGCAAAATACTCGGTCTAAAAATAACGAACCAGGCAGTGGCGGCTCGCGGTCTTAAAGAATGGTGAAGAGGTAGGTATAGTACGGTAGTACATTGACTAAAAACACGTGTAACAAAACGTCTCTCTTATCCTCATCTGTCCAACGACTGAATGGAGTTTCCAACAAACTATGTCATTAATTGGGTTCATTTTTAAAACACACAACTAAGTAGGTAGGTACGTACACTACTGAATTAACTGAAAAATAAAAACAAAACTTATTAATGACACAGTAAATCACGTAAAAACGATATCTATAACCGTAAGTTTTGCGAAGCCTCAAAATAAATACCTTAAGGTTAGGCGAATCAAAACTAAAACAATGGTGCATATGACTGATCTATTTTTAAATTGCCCTTCATTATAATGCAAATTGTTACATGCTGTTTGCGTGACTGACGTCACGTAACCATAGCAACGGTGAATATCAAAGCCATGTTGGGCGTTGGGTCTTCACTTGCTTTGAACTAACGAACGCGGTCGGCTGGGGCGCGCCAAAATGCACGAGTATTTATAATTATTGTCCATTGGAGTAACCTGTGGCCCTATTATGCATAGCTACAATAAATTAATATTATTAATTCGAACATAATTATTTTTTACGGGCTAAAATGGTAGCTGTATTGGTACATTAATATTTCATATTGTCGAAAAACTTTCCGCCTGGTTTTATTTATTTTTTGGTGAAGAGCTTCACCTACTTCACCTGACGAGCCGCCACTGGAACCAGGGAATTTTGCCGTTTACAAATCTTACAAAACAACAAACAAGCAATAATAATAGCCCATACATGCAATACGACGAGATGCTTCCTAAATCAAAAATGTTTCTTGCAGTAAAAAATAAATATCAAATCAATAAATATGTTAAACTCAATTAAGCAAGTCTTTTACAACTATAGCTATAAAGAATTTACGTGTTTCGCTGTAATACGTATTAAAACTTGCAGTCAACATTGGGAAAACGACGAAAAACTAGTTTAAAAGTGCTGGAAATTCTAAATTTCCCATGTGGGCTTTAAATTCTTGTGTATATTAATGCCGGTGTGGTCCTTTTAAGCGAATAGCTTGTGTTTAATGTTAATAAAATACTTTTTTTATGTGGTAATATGCACTCTCCGTAATAGTATTATAATATACAATTAAAAATATATGTAAAATATTTAAAACTTGTTTATCTTTTAACAACATATAATTAGCCATATGATGTATCCACATTTTTTAGGATAATCCTATTTTCCCATAAAAAAAACTATCTGCACAATTTACACAATATGTACCTAATTCAAATTACACTGGTCAACAAAATTTAAGATTTTTTTTGTCCCACGAGCTGAAGTGGGTGTACTTGGTAGTACTTTTTAAACATATTTCATATATGTTTTCAGAATTTTTCCATCACGCAGGGTTTTAAAGTGACAAAGCAATGAATTTTTGTGAACGTATATATTATAATATCGGTATAAGTTATGAAAAATAAAGTACAAAGTGATATATTTACTTAGAAAATGTGGTTATATATGACTTTCGACTGTACTTTGCATCAGAAACATCTCTCTTCAGCGTCCAGCAATAGTCTGCCAACATAGCGGGGCTCCATTTGCCTTGGTATCTCTTCTCCATGTCCAGAATGTCCTGGTGAAATCGCTCGCCATGTTCGTCACTTACTGCTCCAAGTTTTTCGGAAAAAAGTCCAAGTGTGAATGAAGAAAGTGTATTTTTAGACTCATGTTGCAACCCATGGCTTTATATGAGACCAATAAATTGTTAACATTCTCTACGTAATTTTCGGATTTACGAGTTCCCAAGAAGCCGTTGCAAATGTCCTTGAAAGAAAACCATGCTGCTTTTTCGGACAAGGTCGTTAAGTTCTTCTTGACTTAGAAGATGCGGCGCACAAGAAGACGAATCTGGTGTAAATGTTGGATCCAGATCAATATTTTCGGCTGAAAAACTTTCGTTGTTTACTTCGTCATCGGCAATTTCATCGTAGCTCGGTGTCATATTTTGTGGGGGGTCAGGCACAGGTAATTCCGGACTGTGCGGCACTGGTCTCAGTGCAGATGGAATATGAGGATATTTAACAGTATGTTTGGATTTAGAAGTTATACCACTGATATTTGTAAGACAAAAATAGCAATCGGTAATATGGTCTGATGGTTCCCTCCAAATCATGGGAATAGCAAAAGGCATATGTCGTTTACCTTTTGCCCACGCTGTAAGAAGTCTGACACACGTAACACAGCAAATATATAATATTTTTGAGTCCGCCAGCAATAAGGATCAACGGCATATAATATGTATAACTTCAGTGCAATAATAGTTTGTACTACAAGAGTGCAGTGGCGTAGCCAGAAAATATGCTCGGGGGGGGGGGGGGGGGGGGCTCAGTGGGCGTAAGTAGGACATTTTTTTTTCTGAAGAGAAAGACAGTCGGGACTATATAATATATATTACGATATTAGGTACACTTAGTGAAGAAGGCGGAAAAAGGCCGCAGACGAAAAATTTTCGGGGCCACGCCCAAAGTTTGTTTAAAATTCATCTAACTACAATAAAATTTCGAAAATTAAATTATTACCTCTCCCCCTCTGCATGGTTAGGTTAGGTAAGAGTGGACCTTTGGTTTAGAAGAAACAGTCTCACGTAGTCCTATTAGGTCCGTTGTGATACCACACGTGTTCCGTAGAACCCACCTTCATCAGATCTCTGATGGTTAGTGCGGCGTACACCGCAGAAGGATTTTAACCTCTGCATGGTTGGATTAAATTTGTTTTTGTAAATATTTCTTTCCTTCTAGCCAGACTTCCAGAAATTACAATGGAAAGAGAAACTTTTTATTCGGTGTTTAACCAAAATAAATTTATTTCATTTTAAATAACAGCTTTTAACTAAAATTATTAATTCTTAATTTTAGTAGGGCATCGCATAACCAACAAAAACGTTGGTTATATTACTTTATGAATAAACTATAAAGTATATATCAAATTGACTTTAAAAGAAATAAATCGCCGAGACTGACTTAGAACAAATTCGCCACAGTTCAACACTGTCCGAAAATCTCATTGCGACTGATTTGCGCTTCTTGCACTCCGTAAGGTTCGCAGGGGTGAAGCGCGGTTTTTTGGTTACACAAAGGAATCGCCGAATTCCTGTGACTGTCGCGAGGTTGTTTCGACACGTTATGCTTCTCTAGCTTCTGTCTTGAAATGGCTCTTTATTTAAAATTTTTTTTTTATATTTGTAAAAAATATGAATATTGGTGTCAATCCAAAATTTTAACATAAAACGTATATATGGTTCTAACCAGCGTTTTTCGGGCTTGGTTTTTTCTGATTAAAATTAAAGTAAATATCGCCCACCACGCCAGAATTGATGATTTTTCAGAAATAATGTATTTTAGGAGCGTACATCTAAGAGCAGTTTTTGATGCAAATGCTTGGGTTTGAAATACTCCTTCTTAAGTGCCGTTTTGTTTTTGTATATTCATAATATAGCATTCTCGTTTCTTCCCGCCCTTTTTTTTATTATAAATTATCACACTTCTTCCATAAAAAATGTTTCAATTAAAATTTTTCTCTTTAAAAATAACTACCTAATTGTTTTTTGGTTCGTAGTAAAAATATTTTATTGCATTGGGTTATATTTTTGTTGATTTAAAATAGCCCTTAAAAAGGCAAAACGGAACAGACAAGTATATAATAGAAAAATACTATAAAATATTATTCTTTTTACTCGTTTTCCTATAAAATTGCATCATAAATCAATAACCAAAACGATATGCGTCCGAAACCTTAATCTCTATATAAAACAGGACTTTTAGGAGGAAAAGTTTAAACACTAAACGTTTTCTACACTTTCCACCCCTCCACCACCACCAACTGGGTTATTGGTAATTTTTACCTTTATGACCCAAGATATTTTATTATCAAGGAAGGTCATACAGATTTTTATTGTGTAGAAGCATGCCATATAACCAAATAAAAGATCGTTTCCTAAATAAATTGCTTTTTTTACTCTCTAATATTAAAAAACTTTCTTTTTTACAGTCGATTGAGTCTGTCGTTACTTTTTACAACATATCGTTAAGTTAAATTTGGTAGATCAAATAATATTTTTTGGGAGTTTTTCAATCTAAAAATGAGTTAAAAAGTTTGCTTTAAAAATTGCTGGGTAAGAACGTACGGGTAGAACATTAATTTTTACAAAAAATTGTTTTAGGAAGTTTGACAAAACTTACTTATATGGCAACTAAAAACTACTAAAAAACAAAAAGCACTTAATTTTTCATTCTGATTAGCAGACCCTACACTATCAGCTGGGCTGATAGTACTGAATATCAATCCTTCGTCATTCTCACATCACTGTCGAGTATAAATTTGATATTATATTATCAGGTATCCAGTTATAGCTGGATACCTGCTAAACCTGTCAAAAAGCTGGATGATAATACTCTTGCCAGCTTTATTTAAAAAAAAATATTATGATTGTTAATATAGGTTTTTATACATTTATATTAAAAAGTTATTGTTTGGTGTTTTAAATAAAAATATGCGCTTTATGATTTTTACTTAAATGTGTTTGTCCACGACTATTGTATAATATGTTCATTATATATGTGTTTGCTCAATAATAATACCCATTATTCACTAGTGAATAATGAACTCATAATTCACTAGTAAATAATGAAATCGACAGGTAATGCGATTTGAAATAAAAAAATATCATTGGTCGTTTTCCCTGTAAGGTCCATCCATAATACGATTTTGTGTGTATGATGAAAAATTCAAGCATGCCATGAAATGTCAAGTCGAAGCTCTTTGTAATTTTATTTTGAAACGTCGAAATATAGTTCAACTTATCAACCTTAAAGTTAAGAATTGTATTAAAAAAACTTTCAAAATGATTAGAGATAGTGAAGATGAGATGTGTTATACCCCGGACCAGATATAAAGGAAGCAGCAAAAATAGCAAGTTTGAGTTTATTACCAGAAAAATCGAATTTACCCCCAAATTTACAATATCAGACGATTATTACCTAATTTGCAAGAAGTATATCAGCCTTCGTTCATCTTTCGTCACATCTAATATTTTTTTTTCAATTATCAAAATGGCAAATGTACCTCAACAAAGGATCGGAATTAATAAATTTACGCAAATGGGGAGACAACTAGCAACATTTCTGCAATTACCCACTTTAGAGAAATATTTTGGTCACAGTTTTTGCAGATCTTCAGCCACTATACTTGTAGACGCAGTGGGGATATAACCTCATTGAAAAAACACGGTGGATGGAAATCCACGGCGGTAGCAGAAGGATATATTGATGACTCAATGAAAAATAAAATGGAAACAGCTAAAAAAATATCAGACGCGATCCAGAAATATCCTTTTGAACAGCCGTATACACGCAATGAGGCAGTATCTACATAAACATCTTCATCTACATCTACTACAACGAATAACCAAGATGTTAATGTAGAATTAAATTCCATTCCTACAATTCACTTGGCACATTGTGTGAATACAAATATTACTATTAATATTTCTTAATAAATAAAGATGTTTAGTAATTCTGGCTACAATTAATATTGGATAGTCGTGGACAACGTATAGTATTCTAATCGCATATAATGGCTTTTATTCACTTGGATAAAGTTTATGAAACTCGCCTACGGCTCGTGTCATAAATTTTCTCCGCGTGAATAATAGCCACCATTATATGCTTGTTGTATAATATACTATTTTTAAGTTGTCTAGCACGGGACCAACCAAAAACAACGAAACAAATAGTAGCTAAAGCGGTGTAAGTGTATTCGTCTCCTTTTCCAGGAAAATTCCTCACGAAAATGTCGGTTTGTCTCCTAACCCCTTTAAGTTATTCCAGAAGAAAAGTATATATACGAAAAAACTCTCAGCTTTCCGTTGTTTAAAATTCGAAAAAGGACTTGTTCAAGGAACAATTTTTGGTGTATTTATTCAGAGACCCGTGGGAAATTCGGCCGAGTGGCCGGGCGCGGGCAAACGGCCAAAAACCCAGAAGATGTCTCTCGTTATCATAGTTTGTAATTTTGTTTACTCGGCGAACGAAAAGTCAGATGTAGAGTTTGTCCGAATTTTCTAAGTATACGATAATTTACTTCATCAGGACCCAATTTCTAAAACAATATTTTCATATACAGGGTGGCCCATTGGTCTGACAAAGTAAAATACCGGCTCTACTATTAAAGATATCAAAAAAAGTTTTTATAAAAGTTGTGAGGTATAAAAGAATATAATATGTTCTAAAATAATTAAATCTCCAGAAAAGTAGGACAATAAACCCTATTTATAGCATTTTTTGTTTTCTTACAAAATTATCCATATGATACCATATTTAGTTTTTTAATTTTTTGCAACGTTGCCAAACAAAATGCAAAATTCTTAAAATTTTGGAAAAAACATTATAGTAAAAAATTCCCTGTATTTCTCAAGAAGCTCTTAAGTTTAGGGATAGAAAAACTGTCTTAAATCTTTAAGTACCTAAAATTTTGTACAGGGTGTTTTCTGATGACATCCAAATATACAAAATTTTAAAATACAAAAATACAACTCTGTTTTTTCAAATGAAACGCCCTATATTTATTAGGCTCGTCTGATAGATATTGTAAGTATCTTTTATTATTGTTAAGTCATACCTATAGGTACCTAAATTTACTAGTTTGGACAATATTTTTATTTTTATTTGAATTTTCGTGAAAAAAAAATATAGTTTTTATTTTTGTAGTTAGCCATGACCGGCAAAGTCAAAACAAATGTAATTGAATATAATGTCAAATTAAAATACGTTTAATAGTAATATTTTTTTCGACGAGGTTTTCTTATAATCTAGGCGCTGGCCGTTAATTTTAGTATTTATGTAAAAAATCATTTTTTCAAGTACCGAAATGCTACATGATTTACATTCTTGGTGTAAGTGACAAAAATACAAAACTTTATTATGGAGAATATCCAGACAGACGACAACTCAACAAACCAGCTTTAATGGAGAGGTTTGACAGAACAGGAAGCGTGACTATGATCATAAAAGGAATAAAAGAGAAACTGTTTGAACGGAAGAAGATGAGCTAAATGATTTATTGACTATTACTGAACCAAGAACAAACGACGTTACACCTCGTCTTTCATAAGTTCAGTCGAATGGTGTTTTACACAATTTAAATGTTTGTGAACTTATTTTTAATATCAAGTTGCGTAATAAATAAGTTTGATTTAATTAAATAAATACGTAACTATAGTTATAAATTCTATATTCAATTACATTTGTTTTGACTTTGCTGGCCATGGCTAACTAGAAAAACAAAAACTATAGTTTTTTTCATGAAAATTTAAATAAAAATCAAAATATTGGCAAAACTAGTAAATTTAGGTAATAGGTATGATTTAACAATAATAAAAGATACTTACCATATCTATCAGACGAGCCTAATAAATATAGGTTGTTTCATTTGAAAAAACAGAGTTATAATATTTTAAAATTTTGTGTATTTGGATGTCAACAGAAAACACCCTGACAAAATTTTAAGTACACAAAGATTTAAGACAGTTTTTCTATCCCTAAACTTAAGAGCTTACAAGAAATTTTCAATTTTCGATACTCTTATTGAGAAAAACAGGTAATTTTTTTCTATCATGTATTTTCCAAAATTTTAAGAATTTTGCATTTTGTTTGGCAAAATTAAAAAACTAAATATGGTGTCATATGGATAATTTTGTAACGAAACGAAAAATGCTAAAATATATGAGGTGTTCCATTAAAAAAAATGTATATTTTTATTGTCCTACTTTTCTGGACCATATTTAAAAATAATTTTAGAATAAATATTTTTTTAAATCTCATAACTTTTATAAAAACTTTTTTTTTTGATATCTTTAATAGTAGAGACGGTATATTACTTTGTCAGACAAATGGACCATCCTGTAAGGGTCTATGTGGGTGGGTGTGTGAGTTTATGTAAGGGTGTATGAGTTTATGTAAGGGTGTATGTATGGGATGTATGATTTCATTGACCTGGAATATTATGTTTATCCAATTACTACAGTTTAGCGTCTTCTTAAAAATACCGTTTTAATCGCTACTACCGTATTTAACATCCCTCGGAATCTTTTTCAAGACATTTTTTTAAATATAATTAAGGTACCCAGAGGATTTGACCACAAAGCAGAAATGGTTGTCCCGATAAAGCTAAGCTACATAAGCATCCTGCCAAGAACTTGGCATTAAAGATCATTTATTGGCAGAAGAAAGAAAAATGGTGGAAACTGACGAGCCTTTAACATATTCAAAGAAGGGTGGCTAGTTGTTTCTACAACATCGCCTAAAACAGTCTGTAAAATGCCAAGGGTGGTTGAAGTTAAATAAAAACAAACTTTAAATTTGTGTTAACAAATTATTTTATTTTACTGTATCTTCCGTTGTTCACGAAATCTACAATAAGTTAAATCAAATACAATTTGACATTGTCTGAAATCAAACTTAAATTTAAATACCGTATCAGTAACGATTGAAATAAAGTATTGTTTTAAGATCAAAACAATACAAGTAACTATTTACAGTAATACAATAAAAAAACAATAAATCAAAAATACAATACCCTTTGATCATGAAATAAATATAAATCTCAACAACCTGTGAACAGTTGTTCGAAGTTTTTAATTCAATAATGGTTTTAACAATTAAACCTAAGAAAGTCTGAACATAATAATGCTCAAAAACAACAGTTTTTGTTCGAAAAGATTCACTTAAAATCAAAGTCACTTTTCTGTTTTTATAGTCGCGAAAAAAGTGATTTTTATAAATTGTCTAGTAACCACAAAACGGGTAAATGAATGTTCGAATGATTTTAAAACTATTTAAGTTTTCTAATTTTAAATACTGGTAGAGTTTGGAAGCAACCAATTTAATTAAATAACAAAATCTAGCCCCTTGTTCAAAATCAAAAAATCAATAAAAAAATTTTTTTTGGATTTTTATAATTTTTTAATTATTTAATCCGTCTATAAATTATTTAACATCCTGTACATATTTTATTTCTATATAAGTGAAAGAAAACTTAAAGCCTACTTTTCCACCAATTATTATATTTTTGTTGATTTAAAATAGCTCTAAAAAAGGGGCAACGGAACAGACAAGTATATAATGGAAAAATAATATAAAATATTATTCTTTTTACTCGTTTTCCTTTAAAATTGCATCATAAATCAATAACTAAAACGATATGCGTCTGAAACCTTAATCTCTATATAAAACAGGACGTTTAGAAAAAAAGTATAAAAACTAAACATTTCCTACAAGACCTTTGTAATCTAAGCCAAAACTACATTATTTAAAGATTTACATTAAGAGCAAAGCGTAAGACGAAAAATTAGGTTGCAATTAGACTTTTAGACCCGAGCTCGAAGCCTCGTCACTGATTACGGCCATGGACAGTTTTAATCAGGGCATCAAGATCTAAAAAATACTAAAAATTCAAAAAGATTAGCTTTGTGCGGGGTCCTTTAAAAACCATGTAGATTTGTGAAATGTTGTGGCATTATAGAAGGTAAGAAATAAGAAAACAAAGTCTTTCTCCACTGTTATATTATAGAAATATTTTAAGCAACTTCTCTACATGTTTTGAACGCAGAAGCATTCATCTTTAGGAGAATAAATAAAGAAGAAAACCCAGTAGATATCACCCTAGCTGAGCAACACAATTGTAGGTTCGATGTAAAAATGAGTAGAACGGTGAGAAAACAGGTACATACGTTACATTGTGAGAAAGAAAAATATGTGGGTTTGAGGTTTAAGGCACTATTAAAAATTTAAAAGTAGAATGAAAAGTTTGACATCTTTGTGTGAAAAACTGTCGAAAAATGATTGGAAATGATGGGAATAATCATTTAGGGGAAAGAAAATTGTTGGCTTGTAATTTGAGAAAATATGGAGAGGAAGTGGATATAAGTGTGAGGAAGATGACTATTAAAAATGTATTAAAATGTTTTCCTAACTGCATACAAATCTGAAAAAAGACATCCTTTTAGGTTACATCAAGTGACAAATTATAGAAAAAGTCTTTTAAAATGAATAAATCTAATAAAAATCACTTTTTCTACCACTTTTACTCGTAAACCAACATGAGGTAAGACTGGGTTTTCTTCTTTATTTATTCTCCTGAAGATGAATGCTTCTGCGATCGAAACATGTAGAGAAGTTGCTTAAAATATTTCTATAATATAACAGTGGAGGAAGACTTTGTGTTTCTATTTCTTACCTTCTAAATTTCCACTCCACTTTAAGTATGGACTATTTCTTTAACATGACCATTATGTTCCGCGAAAACGCGTCTTTACTCTTAATGGTGACATCGTTGAGATTTTCTGTTGGAGAGGCAGCGCTTGAAAGTGTGTCAGAAATTTACATGGACAAACAGTCCCTGCGACTAAAAGAAACTGTGCATATGCTTCACCAAACTAAGCCGATTTGGTAAATCTACAAAATACACAGATAAACAAACTTAAAAAGGATGTTTTTATTTTTCATTTTTCTTAAACTGGATGAGATTTAAAATGCGCAAATATGCATGTGGAGAGAGCTTGAACAGAAGTAAAAAAATATATTTAAATCAGATGGGTAAAAAATTTTAAAAAATCTATATGGTCAACTTCGCCCCGCACAAGGATGAACTTGACCGGCTATTGAATTTGCATGATAAATAGCTCGTATTACAGTGAGGGACGTAGTTGACCACCGCAGTAGTCGTGAAAATGTACTGTGCATTTTTTTTTAAACTAACACAAACTAGGTACAAACAAGTAAATAATAAAACAAATTAACATAACTATTAGTAATTGAAATAGGGGACCAGCTCGGGAGGGGGAGGTTCCCCCACTCCAAAAAAACCTGTGGGAGCACCTCGGAGGAGGATTGCGCGTGCACTTCTTGTCTGATTTAAATATGCCCCCACTCCAAAAAAACCTGTGGGAGCATCTAGGAGGAGGATTGCGCGTGCACTTCTTGTCTGATTTAAATATGCCCCCACTCCTCCCGAGCTGGTCCCCTATTTCAATTACTACTATTGAATACTTGAAAATAATAACGCAAAAACTTCATTGAAAACTGTAAATATCGAATAAAAATGCATGTCTATATTATATTGAATGGAGACAAGTCATTTTCAAAAGAGAGTTCACCCCCTACCCCCTACTGCCTATCTGAGGTGAATTTAAAACCTTTTTAATGTCCGATATAGGCACTTCGTCAACGTCTTCTTTTTTGGGCCATACAAAATATGATTTAATATATTTTTTGGCAGCTATATAAGCACTTAATGTTTCTTCTACTACCTCAGATAAACATAACTCGAAGGTCTCCTGAGTGTAGGTACTGTTTAAGCCGCTTGAAGCCATCTTTTCGTTGGTACACTCTCGGCATATTTTACTAAGCACTATTACTATAACCTAACGCCATACAAAATAATATAACCTAATTGGTCCAAAAAAATTATGAATGAATGAATAGACTGACTAGATAAAAAACGCGACGAGCTTGTTGCATTTCGAGTTTTAACTCGTCGTTTTAACTTGTCGGTCAATTTCACCCACGCGGTCAACTACACCCCAAATTTAAGAAAATTATGGGTAGTTTTGAAAATTGATTTTTTACTCAAAAAAAACTTTATTTTTTAAAATTCTTCACATACTTATACATATTTAGAGAGGATAACTTATGTAATAGAATAGAAATAATATACAGGAACGAGGTAGCTCTCACTTGACAGATCAACGTTTGACCACCTTGTTTTTATGGCTTAATACAGTGGAATAAGGAGTACCTACCTATATAGTTTTCCACGTTATTTATATCCGAAAAAAGTTTTCCCATTTTATAAGTTTATTAGGTTATTGATAGGAAAAAATGAAGAAAAAATCTTTTAAAAAATTAGGGAGGACGAACGAACTCATAACCGAAAATATTTTTTTTTGTAATTGTGGTCAAGTTGACCCCACCGGTCTGCTTCCACCCGTTTTACGATACGATGTAGTTTTTACTTTTTCATCAGGTGGCGTAGTTCCTAAAATATTAATAATATATTTATTATTGCTTCGTTACATAAGTGCACAGATAGAACGTCCGTTTAATGCTCCAAATAAGCACCGAAATTTGTAATATCGTAGATACGTATATGTGTCGTTTTCGAGAGTGACTCGACACGGGTGTATCAAATTGTATTAGCGAAACTGCGAGAGTGTGTTGAAGTAGGACGTGACATATTGGAAACGCAATTACAGACGCCCTTTCTACATGTCAACTGTAATTATGAAATTCCCTTTAGTAAAATTGAAATACTTTTTTGTATGTACTGATTTACAGAAATTCTTTTCGTGCAGCGTATCGTCCAGAAAAAGAAACAATAATTACACTAGATATTTTTCTTCGTATTTTTATATGATTTTAATAAAAACAAAACTTTTACTATACTATGTGACATAATATCATCTACTGTCCACGTAAGTTGGCGGCATATGGGAAACTTTTTTATTATTAACTTTACGAAAAAAAGTTATTCTTCATAAAAAGTTCTGCATGGTCCAAAACCTAAAATGCAATCATCAGATGTTCAATTTTTTCAGGCGTATACGAGGTTTGTCAAAAAATATGAATTTTGCCCAAGAGAAAAGTACCTTTATTTTTGACAATATCGAAAACTGTAATCATGAAAAGTTGTTCGGTATGAAAAACTATGTTTTAATATACAGTCACTCGAAATTTTTTTTTTTAATTTTTACATATTTTGTCTCAAATTACCGATAAATTTGTAAAAATTAAAAAAAAATTTTTCAGTGTAATTGCATATTAGAACATAGTTTTTATTGCCGAACAATATTTCATAATTACAGTTTTCGATATTGTCAAAAATAAAGGTACTTTACTCTTGAGCAAGATTCATATTTTTTGACAAACCTCATATACGCCTGAAAAAATTGAACATCTGATGTTTGCATTTTAGGTTTTGGACCATGCAGAACTTTTTATGAAGAATAACTTTTTTTCGTAAAGTTAATAATAAAAAAGTTTCCCATATGCCGCCAACTTACGTGGACACACTGTATATATCATCATATTATTATCTTTTAACCAGGTTTTTAGGAGTTCGAGTTTTCAAGTTAAAAATAAAACTTTATTAATATATCCAAAATTGTTGTGTTCGTCTGATTGGAGGCATAAGGGGAAGAGAGAGAGGTGTGCTAAACTTCGTGAGATTGGATGGCTTAGAATGGATGAAAGGCGAATATTGCACTCACTTGTTTTATTTAATAAAATTCTACTTAACCAGCGCCCACAATACTTATATAACAAAATTAAATTTCGGAATGAGGCGCATAGTCTGGATATTCGATATAAATATACTATTACTACGCCCATACATTCTACAGCCCATTACGAACGTTCCTTCAGTTTTAGTCTTGCGAAATATTATAATAAGGTTCCTGACAGCATAACATTTTTAACAGGTACAAGGTTTAAAGGGGCAATTAAGAAAATTATCGGCAATTTTTTAAAGTTCTGTCCAAAGACCATAATACATAGGTACTGTATATCTATATGCATATATCGAGCTGATTATTATTTTGTTTGACATTTATTTGTTTTATTCTGAAAGATGTTTAGTTATGTTCTTAATCCCTTGTAGAGGGTATAATTTGAAAATTTAATAAAATTCTGTTTATATACTTAGTGGTTAAGTGAGGAAGCTTGCTTCAACCTCGCCTTTTGTAAATTATTTACAATAAAGTAATTTATTATTATTATTATTATATTTATGCCAAAATGAAACCAGGAGGAAATTTTTTCGACAATATTAAATATTAAGTTTCAGTTCAACATAATACAACAACTCCAAGGTACGTTTCCTTATTTTATTTTTATCTATTTTCTAAAACAATTATTGTATATGGATAAGAAAATATGTTACAAAATGTTTTTTGTTATGTTAAAAATTGTGCATGTCTTTATATTTATGACTTTTATATTTTTAGATGTATTGAATAAAGCTTGAAAAAGTACGGCACAAACGTACGAAACGTCGTAACATTAAAATGAGTTATTTTTTAAGTAACCTAGTATACCCAAGAGTTACCAGATAAAAATTAATACAAGGTTAAGAAACACCCCAACAAAAATTTTAATATTATTGTACCAATACAGCTACCATTTTAGCCATTAAAAAATAATTATGTTCGAATTAATAATATTAATTTAATCCGAATGTAGCTATGCATAATAGGGCCACGGTTAACTGCGATGGACAATAATTATAAACACTCGTGCATTTTGGCTCGCCCTATCCTACCGTCTCCGTGCACTACTCTCGGTCCGTGAGCTCAGAGCAGCAAGTGATAAAGGCGAAGACCCCAACGTCCAAGTGGCTTGTCACGCGAGAGCATGTACAATTTGCATAAATGGTGATGAAGGACAATTTAAAAATAGATCAGTCGTATGCACCATTGTTTTAGCATTGGTTCGTCTAACCTTAAGGTATTTATTTTGAGGCTTCACGAAACTTACGGTTATAGATATCGTTTTTACGTGATTTACTGTGTGATTAAAAAGTTTTGTTTTTATTTTTCAGTTAATTCAGTAGTGTACGTACCTACTTATAGTTTAAATTTTATTGTGTGTTTGTTAGGGTTGCCAGATCTGTTTTAGGTCAAAAGGGGACTGAAGCTAGAAAATAAGCAAAAAAACAGGACAAGCAAAAAAAACGGGACATGTTTGAAACATATATTTAAAACTTTTTAAAGGGATATAAAAAGGGACCATTGACTGTTAAAACGTATAGATGAGCAAAGATACCAATACTATGATTTTTTAAGCAAACGGATGTTAATATAAAGTGTGTGTGGATGTTATCTTTTTTTTTGTTGTTGTTGGATTATTGGAATAAAACAATTATTGTGAGATAAATTGGGAGTGGACACAAAGTTTAAAATTTTACTGTCAAGTGAGAAAAACGGGACAAATAGCGTCCCGTTAATAGCTTGCCAAGGACGCGGGACAAAACCTTGAAAAACGGGACAATCCCGGAAAATACGGGACGTCTGGCAACCCTGGAGTTTATACGTAATAAAAATATAAATTAGTCAATGTTTGTTTAAGTACCCGCACTATACCTAGCTCTTCACCATTTTTTAGGACCGCGAGCCACCACTGATTGTTGTTTCTATAGTTATATCTATCAACAAGAAGTGTACTTATTTTCACAGCATGCACGTTGCCACAATTATTTAATTTTGAGACAAATGTTCCCTTCATGTCTCAAACGGCCTCGTTTATGTTCCCATTTACGTTACTGCTATTATTATCAAAATTGAATGAAAATGAATATATTAATGCACCCGGCAACACCGGCATTTAAACGGATGCATTTTAAAGTGGAAGATATCTTGCCCTAGAATTTATTCGCGCTCGTTTAGCTGAATGTCTTTCCCTTTAATTCTTTATTATAAATATATTATTATTTAACTAGACTTTTTGCTCATAATGGATGTTTATTATAAAAACTAATGTATTGAATTGTTCTAATAAAACCGAGAATAAAACAAAAATATAAAAATTAAAATTTTGGAACACATTCACAAAAACTTCTTTTAAAGTTTTATACAGGGTGGCGCACCGAAAACTTTCCATCCAGGTTTATTTTCTTGTTAATAAATTTAACACGTGAAATTTACCTGAATCTGTTAGAAACCACTATTACCCCTGCTTTAACGAATGCCATAGAAGAAAATGAACGTTATCGGTCCGAAAATATTTATTTTCAGCAAGACGGAGCACCCCCGCGATATGCGTTCTATGTTCGACAGTTTCTGGATGAAAATTTTCCTGGAAAATGGATTGGATGATTTGACTCCACTGGACTTTTTTTTGTGGGGACATTTAAAGTCTAAAATTTATGCAATCAAGCCGAATTCTTTGGAAGACTTGCGACAATGAATAGTGTACGAGTGCCGACAAATAACTCCCGCAATGCTCCATAATGTTCGCGAACATTTTGAACAGAGCCTTTACAATTGCATGAAGGTTGGAGGTGGACATTTTCAACATTTACTTGATTGATACAAGCCGTAATAAATTTTATTACTTTTCATTTTTTTTTTTCTTTTTAGCCCTATTTCTCAGTAACTATTTACTCGATTTAAACGAGCAATGTCGCGTTTGAAAGGCAATTTAATTCCCTTTAAAATAAGGTGTCACTCGACCCCCTTTCCATTTAAGATTTTAAGGGTGGAAGCCACCCTGTCGTGGGGGTTCCAGCAGGGGGGATGAAAATAGCAAAAAAATATGTCCCCCTGAGAACTAAGGTTCCCGTGTTCGAGCGAATTTTGATTTATTTATTAACAAGAAAATAAATCTGGGTGGAAAGTTTTCGGTGCGCCACCCTGTATACACTCTTAAGAGTAAACTTAGAAATAGGAAAAATTTAATAATTTAGGGCCATAAGCTATGTTTTAAACTCTTATCACACTTTCTTAGGTTAAAAAGCTTACCTGGTTTAGTTATCTTTGACAGTTGCTGTTAATCACACTTTGAATACCAACCTGAAATTTAAGAAAAAATGTATTTATTGTCTGAGGGCCAAACTTAACAAATATAATAATAATAATAATAATAATAATAATAATAATAATAATAATAATATATAAAGTATATAAGTTTATTTATTATAAAATGTTTTAATTTTTGCACCTAGGGAGCTGAATCCCTGTACGAGCAAAATTTTACTTTAATTAATAATAAAGGGCTAAACATTATTAAAATAATTAATACAAAAAATTAGAAGCTACTATATACTAGGCTACGCTATCTTGTTTGTAGTATAGATTTTATAGTAATAATGGATTATATTTATAAGCAATATAATATAAGATATTATAATATGCACCCGGGTGCGTTAACGTCCAAATTTGCGAAAACAAATAATTTTAAAATAATTCACTAAATTTATTTAAGTTGCTACTTATAAAAGCCCTACGTTTTTTTTCTACTAGTGATATTTCTTATTTCTAGTGGTAGAACATTATAAAGTTTTGGAGCTACGTAATGAATAAATTTTGGGTTAATATTTTTATCTATTTTCATTTAGTAATATGAATTTTACAGTTCTTTTAATCGTTTTGTAAGGACATCTATTACAGCACTAAGGCTGTAATGGAAAATAAACTATTTTATTAAAATGTGGCTGTTAAATAAAACCTCACTTGTTAGAAGAATGATTTGTTATTAACAATTATAAAATTAATTACCAATTATTAATTAAAATATAACACTTAAGGTTTATTATAAACATTAATAATACACTTTTTACAGTTAGAAATTTGTATACCAGAAGTGGATGTGATGGAGCCCTTTACGTTCGAATTTCCAATCATTAAATCCGTGTCTGACCCCATGATCTTCTTTGCTATTTGTTTCTTATTTTCTAAAGAATTCTCAACGTAGCCTTCTTCCGTAGAAGAGGATTTCCAGCCCCCATGACGCTTTAACATCTGCATATCTGCACCACCATCAACTAGAATGGTGGCTGAGGACCTCCTAAAACAATGTCCACTGTATCCTTCGGGATTATTCAATCCAAGTTTTGATGCAATCTTTTTTGGTATACTTCCAAAACTATTAATTCCGACAGGCTGGGAGGTGCATTTTCCTTTTCCATAGAATACAAAAAACTGCCTGTGAGTTGCATTAAGAGAACAAAGTTTAGCATACTTTCGAAAAATACTTAAACAGTTGACACCTGTCACATTTCCTTCTGTTATAACAAATTCTCGCATAATTTTGGTTTTCGAGAATGGAATCACAATTTTTATATACAAATCATTGTGTTACATACGTCTTTCTTTGTGAAAACTTTGGACTTTTTGGCCTTGTAACCCTCTGAACTTCTTTTCAAAAATGCGATTAGTTGAGAAAATCTGTTTATATCTTGATTTTTCTTGACTGAAATCATAGTTCTCAACATTGAGTAGTGAGTTCATAGTGTAGATGGTTTCGGGGAGCGTTGCTTTACGGAAAAATAACCCAAAAGGATTTTCTCAGACACCTCCTTTTTTTTGTTAGCTTTGCACCAATCTTTAAACTTCTGATACTCCAACTCATACAGCGCCTTGGATTTTATAATAATTACTATTATAACTATTACTTTTAGGAATTATCAACTGTCCGTTTATATGATTGCGCTTCTGATGTGGATGATTAATGTAATTTCTTAATGTGGAGGTTTTATGTGTTAATACGGCAGTTGATAAGATATACAGTGATCGAACATTTAGGATATCTGAATTGTAGAGTAAATGTGTGGAATAGCGCTTGTTCTTTTTATAAATTATTTTTGGGATATAATTCTGAACCACCTTTAGAGGTTTTAGAGAGTTATTGTAAATTCCACTCCAAGTAATAATACCATATCTTATTAGAGATTTTACTAAACTTCTGTATCATTTATATTTTTTATAACAATGATTAGTCTTCACTATACACTATTATATTTTGTTATATTTATATTATATTTTTATTCAATAAACAAAAAGGCGGTTGCTTCTGATTACTTTTTAATTAATAACTTATTAGTGTAGCCGCACCATATAAAATAAACCTTGGGCTAATCTCAATTTGGTTAAATAATTTAAATGTTGGCCAATTCCGTTATCCCAGGGCATTTCAAATAATCCCCTGCAGAGATTGCTGCAACCAGAATAACCCAAGCCGAGACGGAATCCATGTTGATTTTAGACCATTCAGGTTTTTGATTAAATTTAAATGTCTAATTGAAATTTTAAAGGTATTACTTACACCTGCCATGGTCTTTCCCTCCTAGTATTATTACATATAATATGGTTTTCACAAATTTTATATTTAAAGTCTCGTGGAAGTACGTAGGCAATGGAAGTTTCCTTGCAGAGTTTTTCCTAATTCTTTTTGAAATATACCTACTAAGCAATATTTTTTATAAAACAAATAAAAAGTATATATTGTACACCGAAAAAATATATCGTCATCGTAAACATATACAGGGTGTTTATTTGAAAACTTCCCACCACGGATTTATCGAAAACCACTGATTAAAAGAAAACACGCCGAGACACGTCAAAAGGGGACAACTTTTTAACCAAAAACTACTTCTTTTACCCTCTGTCTCTGGTATCAAGTAATAGCTTGTTTAAAAGATATTTCAAAGTGCTTTATTTTGACGTCTGGTGCGCAATATTAAAATTGCCCAATCAGGCTGAATTTGTCACCACGAAATAATCCGATTTAAACCGAACAGTTACGAATTTCCCCGTTCCAACTAAAAATTAAAAACTTTAGTGCGCTACATAATACAACTACACAATATATGATATCAAAGGGTGCGCAGTGGATCGTGACGTCACCTTGAGATGAATTTTTGAATTGAACGCGCCGAATTATACGGCAAAGCGTAGTTTACGTTATTAAAAGGCAATTTTATATGAAATTTTTAATAAATTTATTTCAAATCATATTAGCCTTAGAACTTCTACTGTGACTTAAATCTTGAAAAACACATTTTACGAGATGTGATTATGCTTAAAGGAAAACTTTTTTAAAGCACGTAGGAATTCATTTAAACCAAAATTTTACATGGAAACAGCATGTTACTTATTTTACAAGCAAATTAAAAATGTTTTATTATTACAAGGTGACATCACGAAAGTCACGCCCACCTGCGCGGTGCGCTAGAAAAGATTTCTTTATGAAGATTATTTTCAAATGTAGCAAACTGCATTACACCTCAGCAAAGCAAATAGTAGTCCTAGAAAATAAATTTTTATAAAGACTTATTTAGCTGTTATCATAATGTAGGTTTTCTATAATAGCAAAGGTTTTGGTATCGGGTATACAGAGTTTTCAGGTAAATTGTTTCTTTTGCAATAAGAAATGCATTTTGATATCGTAGGTTAAAAATTTAATATTACAGCCAAAATATTCTAAGCAAAGAATTTCTTACTGAAGTTTTTCTCAGTGTAAACAGGCTAGTATATAGAAATATAGCAATGAAAAATATTTTTATTAAATTGAAAAAGTTTATAATAAATTATAATAAAGTAGTTTTTACTTTTATTTAAATTCGGTGGATAAATTATAAAGATTTTTAACAATAATCAAGTAACCAGCACACACAAAAAAATCTATACTTCAGTTGAATCTAAAATAGTCAATTCAATCCTTCATATACTCCCTATTTAACCCACACGAAGTTGAATTCGAAATGAACTTAAGCCTAGTTCTCAGAACTTCGTTCTGTCGCTGGCGACACGTAATGTAACCAATAGAAAATGAGTATTGTAGTCACATGTCAAAATACTCATTTTTTATTAGTCACAACAAGTGTCGCCAGCGACAGAACGTAGTTCTAAGAACTAGGCTTTACTGTTGGCGTCAACAAATATATTGTTTTTGAATATATGGTAGAGTTACTTTAATTTTTGTTATGTCGTATATTTTGGGTTAGTGTTATTTTGGTCAGACTGTAGTCTAATCGAACATAGTTATTTTTGTATTAAGATTAAAGTGTAAAATTATACTTAGATAAACTAGAGAATAATGTTAATAGCTTTCCTAAGTAGATTTGTTCTAATTTAACTAGCCCGATTCTAATAGTATAGTCAGATTTGATCCTAGGTTTTTTTGTGTGCAAGTTGTACTGTGGCATTAAGGACATTGACAGGCATTATTTTTTAAGGATCCAAGTTGCCTGATTAGTAAATCAAGAATTAAGCTAACTGAGATACCTTTAAAGAAAATATTTGTGCCAATGCCATTTATGATACAGTAAAAGTTGCTGGTTAGATAATTGTTGTTAAAAATGCAACTCGACATTATTATATTATGTACAACATATCAATATGGTTTTATTTTTAATTTAAAAACCCTAAAAAACCTGGTTAGAAAATATGAGCCCCCCCCCCCCTCGAACATATTTTCTGGCTACGCCACTGCCTTATTTATTGGTAATGTTGAGATGAATCTTGTGACAAAGCTAAAGTGTTTCTCTGTTAAGGGGAGGGGGGTCATGACCCCCCCATTACTGGATTCGCACTTGTGGAACATGCGGTATGTGTTATAAACAATTATTTTCCAAGCAGAAAATATAACAAGCTCATTTTATACCCTGGCTGTCCGGGAATATTTAAACCGTGCTTTTAATGGAAATATTATTGGCTTAAATCATACAGTAAATTATCCAGCCCGGTCTCCTGATTTATCGCCAAATGATTTCTTTCTCTGGGGCCATTTAAAAAACAGGATATACAAAGATAAAAAATACCCAAATCTAGACAAGTTAAAAAATGCTATTTCTGCCGAATGCAATAGAATTTCAGTTTACCAACTAGCGAATGTAAGAAGAGAATTTTATGATCGCCTCGGTTATTGTCTAGCAGTCAATGAAGGAATATTTGAACATCTTCTTAAATCCTAAAGTTCTAACAATTTAATAGTTATTATTAATTAATTAGTTACTATTAATTAGTAAAATATTGAAACATGTAAAATGTCATAATTAACCTTGTAATTGGATACTTTATTTTAGTTTTATTCAGATTAATTTGTACTCATAAATACACCTTTAATATTTTCGATGTACGAGTTTTTATAACAATAAAGCACACAAATTTCAAAATGACAACTTTATTTGACAGTTATCTTTTACCTTGACTGGTGCCCGCAAATACGGGGCCATAAAAAGGAGAAATAGTTAAAAAGAAATCGGCGATAACCCGTAAACGGGCTCATCAAACATATCTAAAGTTATTCTTTTGAATGTGGGTTTTAGTGCTCTTTAAAAAACCTAAATAGCATTTTTCTCTAAAATAATTAGGGAAGCCAATAATTGACCCCATTTAAAATTACATGGGATTTCCTATGTCCCGCTCGACGATGCAACACCCGGTATATCGTCGCCTGAGAACCAGGTTATATATGTCCTTTTTTTTCAAATTGAGATTATATCATCAAAGTATTCTATGTCCGAAGCTTTATCGACCAAACTATTCCATGTTACTCTGCGCCAAACGGTTCACTACTTACAAAGATTCGAACTTATACTATGTCCATGTAAAGTTTTTCATATTCGGACCATTTTAGTCTATGTCCTCGCCAGCCAATAGGACTTAGTCAAAATTATTTTTGCATTACCCACTTTTTATAAACCCTTAAACCTAGCTAAATTACACTTTTAGGAAAAAAAAATTAAGATATACCCAATAAAAGCTGGTGAATTTTGAAAATGCTTTACTATAAAATTTTAAAAAATGGACATAGAATTACCTGGTTTTTAGGCGACGATATGGTGACTCAAGTGAGCATTTGCTTATACATAAAATATAACTTTTCGAGTGTAAATTTTTAGTTTTACCAGAACGATTTATTACTCTATAAAAATATTGACTGAATTCACCACGAATATGCAAAGAGCATTTCCAGCATAATTTCCATTTCCATAACACACGTCCATTAACGAAAATCAACACAGCACGTACTAATTATCCCCGGCACATTGCAAATTCCATGCAATGAGTGAATGGAAAGCAGATCGTTCCAGTGGCGTTGTTTTAGGCAGAAAACGACATTTTTTAATTAAATGTTATAGAAAATTACTGACCGCGATTGTTGATGTTCCAAATTTTACCTTGGCCTAATGGAATTTTTAACATATCCGCCTATTGAACAAACAAAACAAACCCGCAAAAGAAGAAGGGGACACAAAAGATTTTTAAAACTTTTTTTTAATAGGCCTTTTGAGAAAGCAACTGAAACTAGTTGGCTAACAAATTTGGGGGGCGGCCATCCTATAGTCTATAGTATAGTTTGTGAGACAATACGGGCCAGTACGCAAGAACGTTTATATTGTTGTCTTCATTCAGGGTATCTGGCAGCATATTCACGTTCCGCTATAGGCGCAAAATTTGAAAACAATGAACTAATAGATATGGCGCTAATTTATTGTGAGTGTCGTAAAAGTTCGGATGTTTCTTCGAGATTATACGCAAAACGCTTTCCCTTACGGGCTCATCATACACCCAGGAGTTTTCTTAATGTTTTTCAACGGGCAAGTTAGGCAGAACCGTATTTGATTCGTAGTGTAACAAATGAATGTACTTAAGTACTTTATTTTTGAGTTTTTTGAAAAAAGGTATTTGAAAATGATGTTTATTTTAATGCCTTCTATACGCAGCTAAAAAAGAAGTATTAAATTAGGAATCACCATGTATAGTTGTTCAGATGTAAACCTCCAGTAAGTGTTTAATTTTCCAATATCTCGGATTACTTCAATATTGGCATTATTGATATAGTAGAATTAGTAGGCGGAGATGAAATCACACAACGCGGACTAATTAACTCAGTAACAGTTCTAGAATAAGCAATATCAGGTTACAAAACATTAAACTTTTTACAAAATTAAACATTTAAATAAATTTATAAATTTATGGGCGAACTAAATTTGTTGTTAAAAGTTTGAAAAACAAGTTTATCAAGTTATTCTATTTCAAAAAAAAAACTTTAAAAAAATCGTTCAAATAAGAAATATTTTATCGTGGTCATTTTAGTGAAGCAAGTGTGGAAAATAACTTCCCATACTATAAAGAGTTTGTCGTTTCAAAAAGCAGTGGCGGCTGGTCGGGTGAAGTAGGTTATCAAAAAAAAAAAAAACCAGGAGGAAAGTTTTTCGACAATATTAAATAATAATATTATTGTACCAATACAGCCACCATTTTAGTCCTTAAAAAATAATTATGTTCGAATTAATAATATTAATTTAATCCTAATGTAGCTATGCATAATAGGGCCACGGTTGACTCCGATGGACAATAATTATAAACACTCGTGCATTTTGGCGAGCCTCAGCCGACCATGTCCGTTAGCTCAAAGCAAGTGAAGACCCAACGCCCAACATGGCTTTGATATTCACCGTTGCTATGGTTACGTGACGTCAGTCACGCAAACAACATGTAACAATTTGCAATTTGCAATTTAAAAATAGATCAGTCGTATGGACCATTATTGTAGCATTGGTTCGCCTAACCTTAAGGTATTTATTTTGAGGCTTCGCGAAACTTACGGTTATAGATATCGTTTTTACGTGATTTACTGTGTGATTAAAAAGTTTTGTTTTTATTTTTCAGTTTATTCAGTAGTGTACGTACGTACTTAGTTGTGTGTTTTAAAAATGAACCCCATTAATGACATAGTTTATAATTTGTTGGAAACTCCATTCAGTCGTTGGACAGATGAGGATAAGAGAGACGTTTTGTTACACGGGTTTTAAGTCAATGTTTGTTTAAGTACCCGCACTATACCTAGCTCTTCACCATTTTTTAAGACCGCGAGCCGCCACTGCCAAATAGAAATTCCAACTTCGTTTAAGCATAGGAGACGGTTAGGGCTCTAGGTTTTAAAACAATAGGAATTTAACGCAGAAATTAAGTCAAATACGGGGTGTCCCATAACTTATGGGGCGTAGAGTAACTGGAGATACTAGACATTAAACTAAGCCGATAATGTCATATAAGTTTTTTCGGATTGTTACTCGTTCTAGAGATACAGAGTGTTGAAAGTAAAAGTTTATTCTCGAAAATAAGCCGTAATTTTAAAACGGTTTAATGGATCGAATTGAAAGTGGGCAATATATTATGTTTTTATGAGCAAGAAATAAGAATTTGTAGAAATTTTTAAGTTTCAATTTAGAGGGCGCTAGTTGCATACACTGGGCTTCATAAATCTATGATTTTTTTTCTTACCTGTGATATTAGGTGTTTTTCAATTATAGTTTCTTAAAGAAGGGCATTTTCTGAGTCAAAAAGGTGTACTTAATTGATCTTAATATCTTTAACGGGTTTCGAGATATATCCCTTTAAACATCCCAAAGCATAAAAAAACATAGTACATAATTAAATTAATAATACATAAATTATATACACCCTGTATCTCTAGAACGAGTAACAATCCGAAAAAACTTATATGACTTAATCGGCTTAGTTTGATGTCTAGTATTTTTATTGATAATTAAAATAATAACTTAATTATGTACTATGTTTTTTATGCTTTGGGATGTTTAAAGGGAAATATGTCGAAAACCGTTAAAGATATTAATATCAATCAAGTACACTTTTTGACTCAGAAAATCCCCTTCAGGGCAAGGGCCTGTCGACATATTAAGCACCGGTTCCCGCAGATCACCGAAGTTAAGCGGTGTCGAGCGCGGTTAGTACTTGGGCGGGTGATCGCTTGGGAACACGGCGTGCTCTTGCCTCAGGGAAGAGTGTAAAATGAATCGACACCTAGCCATCCTATTCACGCCGGACAGGCCGGATGAGATCGGATATCTCGTAGGATGAAGGTGCCGTTTCACACTCCCCAGTCGGTAGATCACATTTGTGGTCGATGACCGGTTCAAGATGGCCTACGTAGTCGGCACACCGTAAAAAAAAAAATCCCCTTCTTTAAGAAACTAAAATTGAAATCACCTAATATCACAGGTACGAAAAAAAATTATAGATTTATGAAGCCCAGTGTATGCAACTAGCTCTCTCTAGTTTCAAACTTAAAAATTTCTACAAATTCTTATTTCTTGCTAATAAAAACATAACATTGCCAACTTTCAATTCGATTCATTAAACCGTTTTTAAATTATGGCTTATTTTCGAGAATAAACTTGCACTTTCAACACCCTGTATCTCTAGAACGAGTAACAATCCGAAAAAAGTGTCTGTTTAAAGGTTGGAGACAATGACGTTTCTTGAACGGCAGTAGAGTTTTGGACTTGCATTGTCTTTATTTGTTTATAATCACTACGTTTCAACTGGTAAGCATCTCCAGTCGTCTTCAGGTGAATACTAGTAGTCTGGACTATCGAAGCGTTTAGTTAAATATCGGAAAACCAACTGATATATAATGCTACAAGAAATTAATTTTCTATGCACATTTAACAAATTGTACCATATGCATTTAAATTATATAATTTAATGGCTTGAAAAAGAAGGCGGAGCCTCAGTAAAAATAATATACTGTGATTGGTCAGTTCTTTTAAAAACAACATGTCAATTTGACTTCTTGACTACTGTGATTGGTCAGTTTCATTACCTATCTAGGATGGATATGATATATTCCCGCACAGTTAACTGGAATAGCCTACTTTACCCGCCATTTAAGTGTAAAGGAAACAGCAAATTTCCATGTGGGAGTAGAAAAATATTTTATTTATTGTGTAGTTATGCAAAAAATACTTACGTTGTTTGTTAAATAAAGAACAGTGCGAAAACAATATTAATTAGGTAAAAAGTGCAATAAATACTACAAATAGCTTGTATTACTTCAAAAAGTTATCGCATTACATGTTTCTTGGGTTGCAATAAACCAGTGCCGTAGTTTAAAAAACTTATACATACAGGGTGCTACAAATTCATGTGCGTACAAGGGAATCTCGAAAACGGTAACAGGTACGAAGATGGTTAAATTGAGGCAAAGTTGCGAATTTTGGGGCTTAATTATTTGGTAAAAAAAATTGTAAATATTCTGAATGCTTTCGGCGATATTCGAACAAAACAGAAATTTCTATTTTTGGTTTTTAATTTTTTGTACCTTCTTTTTTGACTTGGCAATAAAACAAAAACAACTTTTTCATAGCCGTCTTTTATATTTACATGGCGTTATTACTTTTCAAGTTAGACATTTCATTCTTTAAATACCAACCACAAGACAATTTTTTTAAATACGAACCTGGAATTTTAAATTCAGTTCTAGGGACTTCTAAGCTTTAGAAATTTATACAATTTAAAGATTTTTGAAATTTTAACTTTTTGTCATCTAATAACACATTTTTTCAAGTTATCTTTTTAAGTCATTACGGCCCTGAATATTTAGAGCCAAACAAAAAAAAATCTGATTTAAAAAATCCGACCAATTTTACTCAAAGAGGCCTGATATTTGATATTTTGTAAGAAATAAAACCTAAAGTCTCGGCCCAAAATATTTTTCTGTTTGTTTATTTCTGTTACATGTTTCGCCAGAAACTTTCATTATCGACCGTATAAACAGTAAAAAAAATTAGAATTTTTTTTTGAAACAAACATAAGCGCATTACAGTACCATAACTAGACTAACACTCCAGTTACCTTTTCTTTACTCGGGAGCATTAATTTTTTTCTGTATTACAATATTTCGGCCTAGGTCTAAGGACTTAATAAAATAAATAAAATTCTAATAAAAAAAGAGATTTACATCTCATGCCATAAAAACTTACTTCTTAATAAATCTTATTAAACTAATAAACGGCCTTAACATTATGACTTCTTGTAATGTAATGTCATTTTAATATTTAAGTTATCTTAAATCTTATTCGTTTCGTTCATCACAATTTACTGGGTTCCTCCAACAACACTCAACGAGGAAATGGTGTGGCGCCTGCAGTTGCTAACAGACCCAAAAGTAACAACTTCAAAATTGATTTCTGCAATATTAGAGGGCTTAACACTAACATCAATTCAGTCCACCAGCACTTACAATCTTCCAAGCCTCATGTGCTTGCACTGACCGAGACAAAAGTCAGAGCGTCAACGAACACCGTCAGCTATTTATATCCTGGATATGATTTTCACTTCCGTTTTAGACGCAACTTTGGGGTCTGTCTGTTCATTCGAGATGATCTTTGCTGCCAACGGGAGGAGATACTGGAACCGAAAGACTTTGATGTAATGTGGTTTAAAATATCTTCACAAAAAATCACTAAGTTTATATGCTGCCTTTACCGTCCTCCAAGCGACATGCATTACAGGGCCCTCTTCTCATCACTAGCCTACACAATCGACTTCTTGCAAACCAATCATCCGAATGCCGAAGTTGCTATCTTTGGCGACTTTAACGTCCACAATATCAACTGGCTTAAATACTCAAACACCAACGATGAACAAGGCCGCGAGGCCGAATCTTTTGCGATCAGTTCTGGTCTAACTCAACTCGTAGAAGAACCAACGCGGGTTCCAGACCGAGCTGGGGATTTTGCTAGTCTTTTAGATCTCTTTTTAACTTCAAATCCAGACCTATATACGGTCACCGTACAACCACCATTGGGCTCTTCCGATCACAAACTTATTTCAACCCTAAGCGAGCTGCCAATTAGTTCTGAACAACCTCCTAAACTCCGTAAGATTTGGCACTATACATCAGCTAAGTGGGAAGACCTAAAGGACCATTTTCGCAACTTTCCGTGGCTAAGCGTATGCTTTTCTTCGGATGATCCATCTGTCTGTGCAAAGGAGGTCTCCGACGTCATTCTAACTGGCATGGAGGCCTTTATTCCTTTCTCCAAAAAGCGCCCTTCCAACGGCAAGCCCTGGTTTAGCAAGAATTGCGAGCGTGCTGTCAGATCTAAAAACCTGGCTTACCGACAGTGGCGTAAAAACCCTACTCCTGAAAATCGCGCCATCTTTGTTACCACCCGAAACCAATGTAAGAATGATAGACCAAAGCAAAGAAGCTCATAACGAGAGAATCAAAAATAAACTTCTTGCCAGTCCTAACGGATCAAGGTCCTTTTGGTCAGTCGCTAAGGCCGTCAGCCAAAACTTTACAAAGTCAACTATTCCACCTCTAACACGTTCCGACGGCACAATAGCAACCAAGCCGGGGATAAAGCAAACCTACTTGCTGAACTGTTTTCCTCGCATTCCACTGTAGACTTTCAGGGAAAATCACCACCCAACATTCCCTCAGTTCAATCGCAAATGTCTGAAATCGTGTTCCGTCAGCGTCTTGTTAAACGGATTCTTAAAGGACTCGACGTCAATAAAGCTTCTGGTCCAGACGAAATTCCTATCATTGTTCTCAAGACATGCGCCGATGAACTTACACCAGTATTTTGTAGACTTTTCAACTTATCCTACAAAAAAGGAATATTTTCATCCTGCTGGAAGTCGGCGCGTGTCCAGCCTATTCCAAAGAAAGGTAAAAAGACCCTGCCAAGCAACTACCGACCCGTCGCATTGCTTTCAGTAATTTTAAAAGTAATGGAGAAAGCTATTAACCAACAACTCCTAAAGTATCTGGAAGGGCTTAACATTATCAGCGACCATCAATACGGTTTTCGTAAGTCCAGATCAACAGGTGACCTTCTGGCATATGTCACCCATCTTTGGAGCAACACCATCGAACATCATAGAGAATCCCGGGCTGTTGCACTAGACATCTCTAGGGCTTTTGATCGTGTTTGGCACGATGGGCTTCTAAGTAAATTGCGATCCTACGGTATGCCTAATGGATTTTGTTTATGGTTAACCAGCTTCCTTAAGAACCGTTCTCTGCAAGTGGCAATTGACGGGTTTCTCTCAGACACCTTCACCATCAATGCCGGTGTTCCTCAAGGGTCCATATTGTCGCCTACCCTCTTTTTACTGTATATTAACGACCTTCTAGTAAAAACCCAAAATCCAATTTATAGCTTTGCTGATGACAGCACACTTGTCTCATCTTTTACCTTGACTCCCCAAACATCCGCTGCCGACGCACATCTTCGCAGGCAGCATGAAGTTTTGCGCCTCAACAATGACCTGGAAGAAATTTTGGCTTGGGGTGATAGTAACCAAGTCGAATTTAATGCTAAGAAAACCCAGGCAGCAGTCTTCTCCAAAAAGGTTAACATTGCAGAACCGGATATAGTCATGGCAGGACACGCAATTCCCCTGGCACCGTCTATTAATTTGCTAGGGGTCAATCTGGGAGGTAATATGTCTTGGCATGATCACGTTGCCGCAATTGCCAAGACAGCTGCACAGAAACTTGGTGTACTTTTCCGCACCAAAAGGTTGTACACACCTCATCAACTTTTGACACTCAACAAAGCCCAGATTCGACCATCATTAGAATATTGCTCTCATGTCTGGAGCTCTGCACCCAAGCACACCCTTCGGCTACTGGATTCCATTCAAAGGAGAGCCGTTCGTCTGATCGGCGACCCCGAGCTGACCAAGACCCTCGATAGCCTGGAGCATCGAAGACAGGTTGGTGATTTGGCTCTCTTTTACAGATATTTTCATGGCAGGTGTTCGACTGACATTGCCCACTTGATTCCACCTAGAGCAATGCAAAACAGAAATACACGGCGAACCACTGCCGCTCATCCATATGTTGTTCAGCTTAGTACTCCTCGAACTTCATTGTTCAAAAATTCTTTCATCTGGAGAACGTCATCTTTGTGGAATGATCTTCCTGAAGTCGTGTTTCCCAACGAATACAATCTTCAACGTTTCAAGACCAACGTTAATCGCTTTTTTCGCACTCGCACCGCTCCCAGAGCGCCTTAAAGGATTTTTCCTACAGTGCAGGTGTTTTATCATAAAAAAAAAGACCTCGTATGATATATCATAGCAAAACCCTGGGTTTATTTGGATCTAAATCAGATCCACCTATAGTCTCACTTAAAAGTTCGTGTCCAGTTCTCTCCCTGCCGAGGAGTGGTATCGAACTCTGCAGTCTATTGAGTCCCATTCTTGCCTCTAATTTTATGACCAATTCATGTATGTAACAGTCAAACTAGCTGGTAAGTTAATTGTGGTTACAAATATTTTTACAACCAGACATAAAGCACTTTAATTGAAGACCCTTATTCTTGACTATAGTAAGTATAGATTTTTTCAGTGTAAACAAAAGTTTACAGTGATAATAAGTTTTTTTTATCAGACATTAATAGGTATTAATTTATTGTACAAGATAATAAAATTGTACTTTATCTTTGAGAGTGTTCTTTAGGGTCGAGGCGCTAATTACGCTCGAGAAGATAATGCGATTTTATCGTCGTGTGCAATACAACATTTTTTTCCATAGCAAGACTTCAAATTTAGAAGAAAAATAAAATTTCAAAAAAAAATTGTAATTTTTGGCACAAAAATCGCAACCGTGTTGCTCCGTTACTAGGGATATGAATTACTCTGTCAACAAATGTCAAACAAATTTTACATTCTGGTTTTTGTGGAGTGTTCAGTATTTTTGCGTTTTGTGTACGAAGTGAATACAAAATGTACGGAAAAGAATTAACACAAGAAGAAGAAAACCTGCCATCAGATGTAGAAGATGCAGCGTTGCAAGCAGAAAGTTTATTATTGCCACAAAAATCTAAGATGATGTATGAGAAGGAATACCAGTCCTTTAAAAAGTGGAAAAGCGTCAAGAATATCAATGGTGTAAGTAAAAAAGTGCTTGTGGCGCGAAGAAAGCGAAGCCATCGTCAATATGGTCGTATTATTCGATGCTGAAGCGTACGTTGTTGGTGAATGAAAATTGTGACATTTCTAAATTTAGCAAGTTACCTTACTGTAAAACCTGAGTGGAGGATACACAGCTAAAAAGTCCAAAATCCTGGAGTCAGATGACATTATTAGATTTCTGACAGAATTAAAGTGTATGAATTTAATTGAATAAAAAAAGTTAAACATTTTATCTACCCTTGCTGTTAAAGTGTGACTTTATCTACTCAAAAGAGTGTTGCTATAACAACATTTTAACATCAGCTATAGAAAAAAAAGTATTTATATATTCCTATTATATATTTACACAAAAGTATACTATTTTGCTCATCAACATTTAACAATTTGATTTCTATATCGTCTTTTTTTACAAGAATATGGCTAATTTAAACTAGGTTAACATAATATACGTAACAAAAGTTTCATCTTAAAAACGGTAGGATAAATCTGAATTCAGGTTTAAATTGGGTTTAAATAAATACATACTTGGCATCATCAGTTCCACCACTGGTGCGTTTTGCTATTCAGATTATTTGTATATAAAACAGCCGGATTAGCATGTCAAAAGGGAGAAAGTGCGACGCGCCTTTAAAAAATTTTGCCAATTTACACTTATTTTGCCATTTGCCTTGCTCACTTAAAAATACTGATGCACGGCTGAATTTATGCTGCTTTTTTTTGGTCTGTTGTATTTATGAATATTATTATAAAACTCTTAAACCAACAAAAAAAAGTATTAAAAGTTATTAAAAATCACACACTGACAACAGACATTTTTGAAATCGCAAAAGACACTCATCGTGTTAACCTTTATAAAGCATTCAATTTTTCGCCACGTATAGATTCGGTCCATCCTAATATACAATTTAGATATGAAAACACGTCACATTAGTCAAAAAAATTAAAATAGTTTTGAATAGTAATTTGACACTGCCATGATAGGGTAAATGTGTCTACAGGAAAAGAATCAGGGTCCTTATGCCATGATAGGTACTTGAGACATTTTGCATTTGATTTTGATGCAAAAAGATCCACTTCTGGTATGCCAAATTTAGTAATGATCATATTGAATGCCCTTTTATTTAGACAAAATTCTGTTTTTTCGCTGTAGATCGTAATTCTCTACCAGCTTCGACATTTTCTTGAGTAGGTACTTATGTATAATGCGACAATTGTAATTAATCTCTTTTCGCACCATCCCCAAATTTGAGAAGTGATGGTATTTAAAGATCTGTGTTTCACGCCTATCATACGGTTTATATAAGAGATGGCTGTCGTATTATCTAACCGCATTAATATTCGGCAGTTTGTTTTGTTACTTGCAAACACTTAAGACCATAAAAAGCTGCTAAAAGTTCTAAAAAATTGTTGAGTTGCTTGGTGGGCAGTCCAAAACCCATAAGTGCGCTCACCATTGGCAACCGGTTTTGGAAGCATCGGTAAAGATCTCTAATACGAACTCATTAAGCTTAATATGAAATTTTGAATTATGTGAAAGTGCATTGATCCACCAATTAAATTCGAAATGAAAAGATTCTGGAAGGGGCATAAAATTACTATAATCCTCCCCGAATATTTGCAAGCATAAATACTTATGCCTTTCAAACCGTTTCGTATAAAACCAACTAAACTGCTAGACAATTGCTTTCGAGCAAGAAAAATTTCGCCTAAATTTAACAGTTACACAGGGTGTTAAAGAAGACGATGATCTTTGCTCCAATTTAAATGGCGTGTAACTATCACAATAATATTTTTAAATTTTATCACTCTACGTCAATTGAATCACTGGTTCATAGCAAAGAAAGTAATTTGTCTATATTTTAAGAAATACCGATTTTTTTGGAAAACCTTGCTTTATTTTAACTTATTGGTAGCTAGATCTCACTGTGCGTTGTATCGTGCAAACTTTGTGAGTGATTATTATACCTTATGAAAAGCTTGATTATGTTCAGTAACAATAGTTGTACCTAAATGTTATGATGTACAGTGGCGTACTTATAAACACCTATAATATGTCTATGGTTTATAAGTATAGTGTTAGAAAGTTAGAAATTAATAAATACATACACTGTATAATATACCTATAGTGCGATATGAAAAACTAAAAAATAAGAAAAAATTTACCTAATCTAGGGGCGAGTACATTCCAATATAAAACTATCTTGAAAAATTGTAAGATACTCGTAAACCATTGACATATAGGTGTTTATAAGTACGCCACTGTACATTATAACATTTAGGTACAACTATTGTTACTGAACATAATCAAGCTTCTTATAAGGTATAATAATCACTCGTAAAGGCATTTTTACATTGGGTGCAATTGCAAGAAAAATGGCCTGGAAGCATGCGCGTCGACGACGTTTTAATCAGCTGATGCACGTTTTTCCATTTAAAACCTGCATCAGCTGTTTAAAACGTCGACAAAGCGCATGCTTTCAGGCAATTTTTTCTTGCAATTGCACCCAATGTAAAAAGGCCTTAAAGTTTGCACGATACAATGCACAGTGAGATCTAGCTACCAATAAGTTAAAATAAAGCAAGGTTTTCCGAAAAAATCGGTATTTCTTAAAATATAGCAGATATCAAAAATTTGACAAATTACTTTGCTATGAATAAGTGATTCAATTGACGTGGAGTGATAAAATATAAAAATATTATTGTAAAAGTTGCACGCCATTAAAATTGGAGCAAAAATCATCGTCTTCTTTAACACCCTGTATATAAAATTTTTTGACAGTTATAGAAAATCCAACATTGACAATTGTTTCCCAAGGGATTAATCTATCAACCATTTAAAACTGTAGGTCGATATCATATCTGGTTCAGAAAATATTAATTGTTAAATATTGGCGAAATTTTTCTTGCTCGAAAGCAATTGTCCAGCAGTTTATGTGGTAAGGCGGGACAAGCAGAGACTAACATCCCAATAAGTTTAGCAAACTCACGAATTCATAAGTAAATAATAAATGAAATTATTTACTCTTTGTGACGAACTTAAAAAGGTTGTTAATGAAGGTAATTAAAAGTGAGATAAGTTTTGCAACTAAAAAATACAGAGAAAATTTATAATAACGAGACAAGTGAGCGTTTGAATAAGCGCTTAATGAATACACTCATCAACTAGGTTTTTTTCCCAAAAAACTAAATTATGTGGATAGTGCAATCAATTTACTTTAAGTTTGTAATTAGGCTTTTTTAAACTACTTATGTGTATTTTTTCTAAAGACAAGATTGTCAACATTTACCCTTACACAGATTAAAAAAGAACGAACTTGTTGTTCAACAAAAGAACGATGCAAAAACTCAGCAGTATAAAATCCGACAAAATATGGTCGGGTTTTTAGCAATCGCGTAAAAGAAACACTGAAATGTATGTGTTTCCGGAAAAAGAAGACAAAAATCAATTGGAAAATCCCTTTCAATTAGGTCTTTTTTATACGGGGGTGAGTTGCAAGTATAATTTTTTATGTAACTAAAAAAGGCATAAAGTAATTTTTTATAATGATTTTAACTTTTATTTTGTAGCAATAAACTGATATATTTTATTTATTATAAAGTAGACTTGAATTCTCTCGGTCCAGAACGTAACTTTCCTTAAAACTAGTATTGCTTTAGTAAAAAATATTATACCTATACATATTATCTTATTTATTGACAAAGCAAGCGCAGATAAAATATCAACAACCAGGAAGCCTAGAGGCAAAAATTTTTTTTTGCTATTGTGGAAAACTCTTAACTGAAAACACTGCACTATTTCAATAATTTCAGGGGTAGAAAGCGCGCTGAGAAGGAGATGCCGCCATACCGTAGCTGTAAGGTTGAAGATTAGACTAGAAGGATATCCTAATTGACTTGAGTTTCAATAGTAGGAGGCTGGGCGACTATGTAGATTTAAATCACGTTACTTAGACAGCGCTATTTAAGTTGTGATGACTGAGAGACCGATGCAATACAAGCATCAGCGACCCGACGCTACTTCTGTCTTTTGAGTGACGCGAAATAATAAATATGAAGCAAATTTTTAACCTAAAATTCATAAGTAAAATTGAAAAGAATTCAGTGCTGTATAATTACAGGTGAAGGGACGGAGATAAATTAGAAACAACTGATGTGCACTTTCAGCTCGCGACTACGTGACTATATTATCGGTCGTGTGATGAAAAAAAGCTATTAAAGTAGTCATGTCGTCCAGTTTCTTGTAATACAACTTTTAATATAAACATGTTTGAAATTATACCTTTTTTATTAAAGGTAGCTAGTCATGTTTTAAAATTGTACAAACGGGAGTTTAAGCCAAGATAGATAGCTCCAAATGGTGATTATATATATTTTATTTCAAGAGAATCCCGGTAGTTGTTTGTCTTTGATTGCATTTTTGGTAACTTTGTCAATTATTATTGGTAGAAGCCACCAGAGAGGCAGTGGCAGCTTGCGGTCTTAAAAAATGGTGAAAAGCTAGGTATAGTGCGGGTACTTAAACAAACATTGACTAAAAACACGTGTAACAAAATGTCTCTCTTATCCTCATCTGTCCAACCACTGAATGGAGTTTCCAACAAATTACAAACTATGTCATTAATTGAGTTCATTTCTAAAACACACAACTAAGTAGGTACGTACACTACTGAAATAACTGAAAAATACAAACAAAACTATTTAGTCACACAGTAAATCACGTAAAAACGATATTTGTAACCGTAAGTTTCGCGAAGCCTCAAAATAAATACCTTAAGGTTAGGCGAACCAATGCTAAAACAATGGTGCATACGACTGATCTATTTTTAAATTGCCCTTCATCATTATGCAAATTGTTACATGCTGTTCGCGTGACTGACGTCACGTAACCATAGCGATGGTGAATATCAAAGCCATGTTGGGCGTTGGTTCTTCACTTGCTTTGAGCTAACGGACGCGGTCGACTGGGGCGCGCCAAAATGCACGAGTGTTTATAATTATCGTCCATCGGAGTTAACCGTGGCTCTATTATGAATAGCTACATTCGGATTACATTAATATTATTAATTCGAACATAATTATTTTTTAAGGGCTAAAACGATAGCTGTATTGGTACATTAATATTTAATATTGTCGAAAAACTTTCCTCCTGGTTTTATTTTATTTTGGTTCATCTACTTCACCTGACGAGCCGCCACTGCACAGAGGCATGATTAAAACTATTCGTAGTCTGAGAATAAGTAAATGTCCCATGTATTTATGGCATTTATAATTCATTAAACGATTTATTTCTATAAAATTTTATATTTCAAGAAGTTCAACAAAAAAAAAATACCCAGCAGCAATTAAAAATTCCGAATGTCTCTATTAAATCAACGCCTCTAAAATTTTAACGACTTTCTATGAGAAATATCAGAGCATATATACGCCGAACTTTACTTCTTTTTTATTTGGATCCGTATTGTAACCACTGGGGCGTAGGTAATAAATATTTTTAAAGAAGTAAAGAAAATCGTAACTTTTAATTTAGAATAATAAATATATTACCAAGCAGGTTCATGATATACATTTTATTATGGGGCATATATACAGGGTGTCCCATAACTTATGGGCCGTAGAGTAACTGGTGATACTAGACATCAAACTAAGCCGATTAAGTCATATAAGTTTTAAAAAATAATTATAGCTATTAATATAACGAGATTATTATGCGATTTATAATAGTCGAGAATATTACTAGGTGACGAGGCAACAGCCGAGTCACCCGCAATGTCCGAGACGGTGTTAAATCGCTAATAATCGAGTTGTATTCAAAGCTTTATCGTATCATTGACAACGGCGATGCGAAAATAAAAACAAGGTTTTATGTCATTTCATTTTGGCATTTCAAAAAATCATCATTAAAATCATGCAAGATTTTGATATTCCTGACGATATATTAGCTGCAGCCAACATTATAAGGTTGAACTTGCTTCCGGACAAATCTAAAATCCATTATGAAAAAGAATATCGGCAGTTTTGTGAGTGGCGAAACAAAGTACATGTTCAAGGTGCAGAAGAAACGGTATTGCTGGCGTATTTCGCAAAACTCTCTGAGGAATACTCTGCTTCATCCTTATGGCCGAAATAGTCCACGTTACGAGCGACTTTAGAACTGAAGGAAAGAGTGGAAATCGACAAATACGGCGCCTTAATACGTTTCATCAAGAAGAAAAATGTTGGATATAGAGCAAAAAAAATCAAAAGTATTTACAAGAGAACAAGTCAACGAATTTGTGTGTTCTGCCTCAGACGAGAAGTTTTTAATGATGAAAGTGGCTTTTTTAATTGAAATTGGAGGAGCCTGTCGAACTAATGAATTAGCGAAGATGACCACTGAGATGTTGACGTTTTAGATGTGATGTTAGGGCCAGACCATGTCACTCACCAAAGATTGTTTGTATGATATAGAAAAGGGAAATGTACGGTACAGCCCTGCGGCATTCACTTCTTCTCTAAAATGCCTCAAAAAATAGCTAAGTATCTCTTACTTGAAAATCCTAATTTGTATACTGGTCACAGCAAATTTTCTTGTTAATGCTGGAGGAGATATCTTAGACCTACAAGAACTTGGTGGATGGGAATCGGCGAAGGTTGCTAGTATCTAACGTATTATGCTTTCGTAACTAACGTATTAAATTATGGTAACTAATGTATTATTATTATTGTATGTAGTAGGTTTTAGTACGTTTATGATGTTAATAATTATTAATAAAGATTTCTTCAATGATACGATAAAAATAATAATTTTTTATGCTTTGGGATGTTTAAACGAAAACATCTCGAAAACCGTTAAAGATATTAAGATCAATCAAGTACACCTCTTTGAAAATGCCCTTCTATAAGAAACTATAATTGACAAAACACCTAATATCACAGGTAAGAAAAAAAAATCATAGATTTATGAAGCCTAGTGTATGCAACTAGCGCCCTCTAGTTTGAAACTTAAAAATTTCTATAAATTCTTATTTCTTGCTAATACAAAACATAACATTGCCAACTTTCAATTCGATTCATTAAACCGTTTTAAAATTATGATTTATTTTCGAGAATAAACTTTTACTTTCAACACCCTGTATCTCTAGAACGAGTAACAATCCGAAAAAACTTATATGACATTATCGGCTTAGTTTAATTTCTAGTATCTCAAGTTACTCTACGGCCCATAAGTTATGGGACACCCTGTTTATACTCTCTTGTATCAAAAGGTGCAGGGTCATGGACTTTATAAAAGTGACTGATCATAATAATGTGTTTAATAAAATATTATTTATGGCAAGAGTATCGCCGAAAAAAATAATTGAATTTTTTTATTTTATTATAGAGGAACTGGTCCTAATATGGGCCCCCATTTTATTTTTTTGGAATAACATTCTTATTTTTTCTTTCTGATGATATGTAAAATGGGTAATGTACGTTATAAAGACCTAGAAATTAAACCGTAACAATAATTTTTCTCAAAAACGTATAATGTATCTATAAAAAAAAATAGAAACATAGTGCACATTTCTGACATTTGCCCAAAGGGTATGGAATATGGACCCCTTCAAAAACTTTTATAAAAACGTAAATTAAAACAAAAAAAAACAAGTAGCAAAAGAAAATAAAATAAAATAGGTGTTACAAAACTAGCCCCCCCCCCCCCCCCCCCCCCCCCCCGATTGAAACTCTGGATGTGCCACAGGGGAACATTGTTTATGTGCCCATAAATGACAGAAAAACATTGGACTCAGAGTTCTCCCAGTGTCTTAAGAATACTGTTAATAACAAAATAAGCATTTTGCGCACTTGTTTTTTTCACACATTTTCGAGCTATGCCTGGTGAGGACCTGGATTTCTTGCAAAAAAGTTGATTACGTGATGACGTATTGCCAAATTCCAAAGACCAAGAGAGAAGGCTCATATGGGCAAAACGATTTTGAGTGCACCACGTAGGAAAAGTTTATTAACTGGGATAAGTGGAAGATTAATTATATAGTGGATTAGTTCACTTATTTGAATTAGATTTTTTAATTATTGCTATCGCAGTATCCTTAACACCCCTTAAAATTGTATCTATCGTAACATACCGTATTGGCAAATTCGAATCTAGGGTGCGAAATCTCTAATGCAACCAAGAAAGAAGGCACATATGGGCAAAACCTTCAGTTAAAAAGAGACACCTAACCACTCTCCTACATTTCTGGATATGTGTGTGGTGTGGCCGAGTTGACGTATCGATCGCTCCCGTGCCTGCTTCGACCGCGTGTTCTAAAGAATGGAAGGTGGGAGGTAAGGGATAGCGTCTTCTCTATTTAACGTGTTAAACGCTACTAATAATCTCTGTCTTATGAGTTTATATCGGCACCCTGGATTCGAGATTGCCAATACGGTATAGTTTTGTCTGAATATGGACCCGGCCCATATTCAACACACTCAAGGGGCCCATATTGCACTAAGTACAAGTCACCATAAAATTATTGGTTAAAAAAACCTGTAATTTTTAGAATAAGATTGAATGCTGAAATGCAATGTTAAACTTTCCCTCTATCACTGCCGCATAGGCTAGCTCTAAATAACTTTGAAAAATATGAAAATTACGCTAATTAAACTTACATTAATAAGTTATGAAAACCAGCGAATCACATCAATCACAATCGTTTAATAAAAACACATGGGATCACGTTGGGAGTCTGTAAACTAAGTATTGACAATATTTAAGTGTAAATTTACGGATCACCTGGCAGATAGAGTTACTTGGTTTGTAGATGGACATTAGGGGGCCCGTATTAAATGCCTGGCCCATATTCGGACCAGTTCCTCTATTACTATATATTTTACCAGATTTGAGTTAAAACTCCACTTCTTATTTAGCTGTGTTTAGAAGGCATTCAAATAAACAACATTTTCAAATACCTTTTTTCAAAAAACTCAAAAAATAAGGTACTTACATTCCGTTGCCCGTTGAATAACATTAAGAAAACTTCTGGGTGTAGGATGAGCCCGCAAGGGAAAGCGTTCTGCGTATAATCTCGAAGCAGCAGCCGCACTTTGACGACACTCACTCTAAATTAGCACCATATCTACCAGTTCATTGTTTTCAAATTTTATCCCTTTCTCGTGTCACCAATTTAAAATTAACTTACTTCAGAAAAACACACCGCAGCGGATTGCTTAACACCACCCATATAGGTAACTTATTAGTTGATGTGATGTGATTAGATGCAGAACTAAAAAATCTAAACGCGGGTCTGGTCATCAAAATGTAGCCCGCTATACTTTATGTTGTTTTTTTTATATCTTATTATGTTGTTTTTTTTTATATCTTATTAGATATAAAAAAAACAACATAAAGTATAGCGGGCTAAATTTTGATGACCAGACCCGCGTTTAGATTTTTTACTTCTGCATCTCGCCTATTTTTAAGTTTTTTGAAAAAAGGTATTTAAAAATGTTGTTTATTTTAGTGCCTTTTATACACAGCCAAAAAAGAAATATTAACTTAGGAATTACCCTGTATAATACGTAGCTAGGTATTTTTGCACTTTTCTACCTATTATAGAACAAAAAAATACAGGGAGAGAGAAAGAGTAAAGAGATAATATTTTATAGGCTCATATGGAAGACGACGCTCGAGGAAACGACGCCATTATTCCGTCGTCTCCGCAAGCAAGTAAAACTGTCACGTTGAACCTCTTCTATGGCATATTTAACCCCTTTATCTTAATAAACACTAGATTTAAATAGAAAAAATGTTTTAAATTTAATTTGTAATTTTAAATTTTTACCCAGATTATCAGACGATTCTAGATTTAATAAATAAATCGTCACTTGAATGCAGAAATAGCCCAAGTTACAAAATGTTAATTTAACAGGACAAAAGAGCTGTTAAATCAGTACTAATATTGTCAATATTATTGATTATGTAAGGTTTAGCTATAATTTTAGGTTTCTTTAACTCATAAGATTTAATTAAGGAAACAGTGGCGGCTCGTCAGGTGAAGGGGCTCTTCGCCAAAAAAAATAAAACCAGGAGGAAAGATTTTTGACAATAATAAATATTAATGTACAGCTACCATTCTAGCCCTTAAATAATAATTATGTTCGAATTAATAATGTTAGTTTAATCCGAATGTAGCTACGCATAATAGGGCCACGGTTAACTCCGATGGGCAATAATTATAAACATTCGTACATTTTGGCGCGCCCCAGCCGACCGTGTCCGTTAGCTCAAAGCAAGTGAATACCCCAACGCTCAACCAGGCTTTGATATTCACCGTTGCTATGGTTACGTGACGTCAGTCACGCAAACAACATGTAACAATTTGCATTATGATGAAAGGCAATTTAAAAATAGATCAGTCGTATGCACCATTGCTTTAGCATTGGTTCGCCTAATCTTAAGGTATTTATTTTGTGGCTTCGTGAAACTTAAGCATTCCACGCACCAGCAACTTTTGTTATAAGCAACTAAATAGTTTAGTCACCCAAGAAGTTGCCCGTCATCTCCGGCAGCGCGTATCTAGAGAATAGTTGCTTATAAAGTTCATTTCAACAATGGGTTTTAGTTTTATAGAAATTTCATGTGTTTGTGCTCTCAGTTTAGCTAAAAAAAGAAAGCAAAAAAAAGTTATTTTGGGTTCATCCAATACTGTCAAGTCAAAGACTTATAAATTTTAAACACCTCAATCCATAATTTCTTTTTTAAAATTTTATCAGAATATTCTTTTAGTTTGGTATTATAAAGTGCTGGGCATTTTTCCACCTCTATAATAAACAATTCAGTATCTACCGACATGATTTTTTATTAAAACTTGTGTTTGCCATGTAAAACAGGACTGCACATAAACCATAGTAGTCAACAAAGCAACTTAAAAATCGCCTGTGCACGGCGACAGGTTTAAACAAGCGTGACTGATAATCACCGGCAACAGTTTCATCGTCGTTAAAATAGGACGTGTTGTAATTTTTTTGTTGCTTCGATTTAAAAATCGCCCGTGCGCAAGATTACATTTAGTTATGTATGTTCCATTATTTATGTGATTGAACAGTTGCTTCGGAAAAGTAGCTAGTGCGCGGGAGGTACACGGTTATAGATATCGCTTTTACGTGGTTTACTGTGTGATTAAAAGGTTTTGTTTTTATTTTTCAGTTAATTCAATAGTGTACGTACCTACTTAGTATTGTGTTTTAAAAATGAACCCAATTAATGACATAATTTGTAATTTGTTCCAAACTCCATTCAGTCGTTGGCCAGATGAGTATAAGAGAGACGTTTTGTTACACGGATTTTTAATCAATGTTTGTTTAAGTACCCGCACTATACCTAGCTCTTTACCATTTTTTAAAACCGCGAGCCGCCACTGTAAGGAAAAGGTCAATTATTTATACCAAGCCAACGACATTTTCGTCTGATGGAAGAAGACACACAATTAAACATCATGCTTAGTCTTCAGGAATCCTGTCATTCCAGTTTGGCAACTGACAAGAGATGACAACAATCTGCATAAGGTTAATAAATTTATTTAAAATGCTTCCATATAAAATTGTGCTCAATTTATTGGATCAGCATTTAATAGTTTTTATATATTTTAACGGACACTAAATTCCACAATGTTTTTGATTATATTTTTTTTTTCGAAAGAGAGAGAAAGATAATTATTTCTTACGTGAATAAGCAAAACTGTCGCTACTTGTCCGAAGAACATCCTCATTGGTGAATTCCAAAAACTTAGAATCAAATCAACATCCAGCATAGCGTAGGGGTGGGCATAATTGGTTACCAAGTCATTGGGCCAAATTTTTTTGAAGATAATCTAAATGGGCAGTTTTATCTTAGAACCTTATATCAGCTTTGGCTGCTTTAATTCCATAGCATGTTCGACAATATTTGAATTAAGATTTTTTCAATTGGTGGCCGGCAAGATCACCAGATCTTAAGTCTTTATTATCTTTGAGATTACCGTAAACGTATAGTTTATATGACAATATCAGAAAATAACTCTTGATAAGTAATTCTAGAAATGATACATAATATTAGAAATGAATAATCATTTAGGATCAGTTTCTGTCAGGAAAATTATGGTAAATATTTCCAATAGTATTCACAAGAGAAAAGTTATTTAAGAGTGAAGTGTAGTGATGCATTCGCCATTTCATGTTTTATCAATATTTCTTATCCCTGTGGCTTTATTGAAAAAGGGGCCAAATACCCGCCTTGAGTAGCAATTGCCTACAGTTTTAAACTAAAGAAATTTTGATTAAAGAATAAATAAAAACAAAGAACGAAAATTTGTCCATATTTCTATTTCTACTTTTACTACTTTATAATTTCAAACTTGTTTTACTTTAAATTGTAGGTATTTATGCTTAAAATATGGGTATTTGACCGATTTTTGGTTATTCTACTGTGATGGTTTTCAAAAAAATCGAAATTTTTTTCCGACGTTTTTTCACTCTCTATAGCCTCAAGAATAACCGTGTGTAAACGTTTTTACCAAATCTACTCCAAAAAAAGTCACATCCAATTTTATGATTGCCGGTCAGTTTTCACCACTAGCCGCTTTTGAGTTAAGCCGCGTTCTCAGGGCTACGTTTTCTCGCCAGCGACATCATCTCGACCAATCAGGATCATCAGGCCAGGCTCGCAAAGAGGCAGGAAGAATCAGCTCGTTTATCGTTTTTCGAGGAAGAGGAGGGTGTAATCTACGGGCCAGGCATTGCAGACTAAGACAGTGAGACTATTTTGTTGTGAGCCACCGTTGAAACTTTAAAGTTGTTTTTCTCGAAACCCTGTTTTTCGCGCTGGCGGAAAGTACTTCGGTATGTTCAAATTATTAAATGATTTTGGTCTTAAAATGCTCAGAATACAAGTGGTTATAGCCCCCTCTAGAATCAAGTATTTTGCAATGTTACAGAAAATGTTACGGCCCTTAAAATAAAAAAAAAACGGTAAATTTAAAAAAAAAAGTTTAAATCTCCCGCCATTTTAACACTTACTCGAGTTTTGACTTGTTTCTAGTGGGGGCTATAACTACATGCTTACAATTGAAGAATCTGGGTTAATTTTATTTTTGTATAGAAACATTTATTTGAATTCCGCCAACAAGTTACGTTTTTTTGAGGGGGTAACTTCACCCTGAAGTTTTTCATTTTTTGGGGGGTTGAAAAATTTTTTTTGGTACATTTTATCTTTAATAAAAAGAATTGAAAACTTGTTTTTCTGCATTTGTCTTATTATCCCCAGAAAAAAATCGTAAAGAAACGATGAAAATAGGACCATTACAGTACAAATCCCCCTTAAAAGAAAAAAGTAACGAAATTGCTTCTTGCTTTTGATAAAAAAAAGTTGGGTTAGTTTAAAAGATTCACTATGTTATAACAATCGCTCATAAAACTGAAGGGTTAAAAGCTAAAAAGATGAAAGTTTCCAGAATATTAGATATACTGTATATGTATTTGCCATTTGATTTATAAAATCTTTCTCTTTGTCATTTTTTTTTGGAAATGATTAAATATTACCAATAAAGATTTTTCGTTTAAACCTATTTGTGTGTTTCTCTTTCTGTATACCATATCTACGCCCTTGTTTAAATGACGATTTTAAATTTCTTTTAATCAACGCTTTAAAAATTTAATTACTACCACTATGAAAAATATCGGAGTATGCCAAATTTTATTTTGTTTTTATTTTTGCTGTCCCGTACTTTTGAAAGTTATATCGCTTTTAATTAGGTTCATTAGCAAACCTTTGTAAATTTAGGTCTATCGCGAAGAGGACGTAATTTCGTTAATACGGGAACCTGTGAAACGACTTTTATGGTATTTTTCATGTCTATTGCTTTTTAGTTGTATCCAAAAAATGACTTTTTAATATACAGGATGTCCCGAAATTAGGTGACAATATTTTAAGGGGATAAAGTACATCCAAAAATAGGACTAAAATCCTCATTAATATACCTTGAAAAACGCTTCGTTATGGGGCTAGAGCTCCCCGAATGGAAGCTATGATAAGCGGTTATTTCAAAATATCTCAGAAACTGATTGAAGTATCAAAACAAAATTTGATACATGTTTTACCCATGACAAGACGCAATAAACGGTTCGTTTAGCTTAGGTGTATTTTTTCCAGTGGCGTCCCACTGGGTAGGTAGTGAGGAGAATATTGCCCTAACTTTTTTATTAGTAGGATTTTTTAACGCCGGGTGCAATTTTTAAAAGCACTGAAGTCTTCTATTGAAAAAAGGTACTTTTGCTTCATTTCGGTAGGATTCACCATTTTTCAGTAAAATCGATTTTAAAATTTTCGGTTTTTTACAAGCCGTTGAAAAGGCTAAGGTGTTTTTTGCATATCTCAGCAAACACTTGATATTAAAACATGAAATTTATTAAAAGTTCTACTAGCGACAAGGCATATTTATTAAAGGATGTAACATTAAAATATTTTTCCAGTGGCGTCGCACGGGGTGGAGCCTAAAGTAAATATTTTACAATTTATTTTTAATTTGAGGGGCTTTCCTTTCATAATATTTTCAAATTCTCTGTGCCTCACAAAACATAACACGCAGGTCTAGATTTTGCTTCCAACAAAAAGGAAATCATTTCGAACATTTGCTTAAGAATTAACTTCCCGTGTGGTTTTACAATTAAATTTGATTTGCAATTTGTTATTCTTTTTTGTTTTATTTTAAGTCTCTTATACAAATAAATATTTAAAAAACAAGGTCTAAAAATCTGTTAAAAACCTTATATTCTGTCAAATTACAATAATGGAAGGTTTTATTAACAAAAAATTTAAAAACTTAAAAAAATTACATTAAAAGTATGCCTTGTCGCTAGTAGAATTTCTAATACATTTCATGTTGTTCATGTCATTAAGTGTTTGCTGAGATATGCAAAAAAACACCTTAGCCTTTTCAACGGCTTGTAAAAAACCGAAAATTTTAAAATCGATTTTACTGAAAAATGGTGAATCCTACCGAAATGAAGCAGGAGTGCCTTTTTTTAATAGAAGACTTCAGTGCTTTTAAAAATTGCACCTGGCGTTAAAAAATCCTACAAATAAAAAAGTTAGGGCAATATTCTCCTCACTACCTACCCAGTGGGACGCCACTGGAAAAAATACACCTAAGCTAAACGAACCGTTTATTGCGTCTTGTTATGGGTAAAACATGTATCAAATTTTATTGATACCTCAATCAGTTTCTGAGATATTTTGAAATAACCGCTTATCATAGCTTTCATTCGGGGGGCTCTAGCCCCATAACGAAGCGTTTTTCAAGGTATATTAATAGAGGGTTTTAGTCCTATTTTTGGATGTACTTTAACCCCTTAAAATATTTTCACTAATTTCGGGACACCCTGTATAAGAGAAGGATTGAACAAGAAAATAGTATATTGCCGCACTCTAAATAATAGCCTAGTATACCATACCAAAATCTTAGTTTCTGTGATAAAAAAGTTAGTTAAAATAGCCTCAAGAAGAAATTTAGTAACGGATACCATATTTTATTGCTGGACCGATTTCGGAATTGGTTAGGTACCAGTGGCGTGCATTCAATATAGGCAAAAAAGCATTGCCTATCCTGAAAAAAATAAAATAAACATATACACTTTTTTTGGATTTTAGTTTTTATCCGTGTAATCCAATTTTGGCAATTTATCTCCACATTAATATAATAAATATAATATAATACTTGGGGTGTATGCTGAACGAAGATTGGGACCCAGGGCAAGAGATAAAATGCAGGATAGAACAAGCAAGAACAACCTTCCTCAAACTTCGGAAATTCCTCGTAGATAGGAATTTAAGCTTTGGCATTAGGTACAGAATGGTTAAGTGCTATGTTTGGTCAGTTCTCTTGTACGGGGTGGAAGCATGGACCTTGAAAACTGCTTCAATAAACAAAATTGAAGCATTCGAAATGTGGACTCTGCGCAGGATGCTAAGAATATCATAGATCGATCATATAAGTAACGAAGAAATACTCCAAAGAGCAGAATTGATAGATCGTGAACTTCTCGAAGACATAAAAAGAAGAAAAATAGCTTACTTAGGACACATTATGCGTGGAGAACGTTATGAGTTTCAGCGTCTTATCCTGCAGGGTAAAATCGAAGGAGGCAAGAGAGGGATAGGAAGAAAGAAATTGTCCTGGTTGAGAAATATTCGACAGTGGACGGGGATACGTGATTTTCAAACACTCCAAAACGCTGCAATAAACAGGAATATCTGATAAGGACGAAAGGACGGACGCCTACGCAGGAATCTGCATGGCACCCTAAGAAGAAGAATATAATAATTAATAATATAGGACCGAAAACTTAATCCTATATTATTCCCACGAACGCATTCTTTGCTTATTATATGGTAAAAAAGCAAAGATCTCGCTGTACATTAGCGTCTTATGCAAAAGCAAAAGCACTGCTTTTGTACGAGTAGAAGCAAGTGTGAGAGAGCCGGTAGGCAATAGGGTAGAAAGAGATGTAACAAATAAACCCGTCGCAACCTTCCTTGATCTATCATCAATCTTCGCGTTCTACCGTAGTTTGGAAAATACTTCGCTTTCTCAATATTAATAGTTATGTGCGATATAAGTGTTGTAAAGATTCATATTACAACACGAGATGTTAAAGTTGTCAAACGAGGCGTCAGCCGAGTTTAATAAAACATCGAGTGTGAATTTACAACAAGAATATTGTACAAAATTTTATCTACTTTCATCTATGAATAAAAATATTTGGCAAAAGGCATTTTAAAAAATAAAAATGCATCTGCTATTAAGTTTACTAATCAAGTTTTTTATGTTACCTTTCGCATAGTTACTGTTTCGCATGGTTACTGTCGAAACTTTGTCAAATAAATTCAAAAATATAAAAAGCGTTTTTCAAAATGAGCGATTCTGATGGAAGTTTACCCTCTGATATAGAAGCAGCGGCAAACGAAGCGATCTCAAGTTTAGTTCCGACAAAATCCATGCCGCGGTATGAGTTGGAGTATCAGAAGTTTGAAGATTGGTGCAAATCTAACAAAATAAAGGAGGTGTCTGAGAAAATTATTTTGGGTTATTTTTCCGTAAAGCAACGCTCCCAGAAACCATCTACACTATGGACTCACTACTCAATGTTGAGAACTATGATTTCAGTCAAGAAAAATCAAGATATATTTTAATTAATAATTGGTAAGTAATTTTATAATTGTTAATAATAAAATAAATCATTCTTCTAAAAAGTGTGGTTTAATTTAACAGCAAAATTTTAATATAACCGTTTTTTCCATTACAATATTAGTGCTGTAAGGGCATCTATTACAGCACTAGTGATGGAATAGATGCCCTTACAAAACGATTTATAGAACTGTAAAATTCATATTACTAAATGAAAGTAGATAAAATAATGAAACAGGCCTCTATAAGTTTTATTATTAATTAGTTTAGTTAGGATATTTTTAAAGGGATAACGGATAAGGTATCGTAAAAGAAGAAGCACTTTTGTGACAATTAAAATAATTTTTGCTGATAGGATCATAATATTTAATAATCAGTCAGCTTATCATCCTATTTCATATAATAATTGACATCGTTTTTTGCAACATTGGTTAAATCAGGTGGATGACAGATTTTTAATTTATATTTAGTGTTTTCGCCCTTTTGCTAGACTTTGCGCCGTCGGGTTTCGGAAAAAAAAAGAAATATGGAGTCGTTAATTGTTACTATTCTGGCTAGCAGAGCGTCTCCAGAACGATCCTGTTCCGGATTAATAAGAATTCATACCTAGTTACGAAACACTCAGGGAGTGACCCGCTTATTAACAATAATCTCTCTGGAGAGCGACCTTTTGCAGGATTTAAAAAGCGAAACCAATTTTTATGACGTTTTAAAAGAATTTGTACGTACGGACCGCCGCGCCGCGCCGTGTTAAACTGATATAAAATATGTCATTTTATTCTTCGTCTGCAACAGTGTTCTATCCGCAAACTTAAAAACAAGAAATTTTGTGACAAAATTTGAAAATAAGATGCTTAAATTATACGGAAGGTAAGTTTTTGTCTTCAATGCAATTTTCGCCTACCCTGGTTAAAACATCATTGCATGCCGCTGTTGGTTACTAGTCAGTTTTGGTATTGGCAAACTACCTATTTATTAATTCAAAAAGTGTGTTAGTTACCAAAACTAAATTTGTTGTTAATTACAAAAATGATAATGTTGTCCGAACAATCTTCATTAGTACCTACTAGTAACATATTTTATCCAACACATGACAGTTATGACTGCCATTATCAATGTCCTTTTAGACAAGTAAACTATATAACACACTTCTTCTTAATTCGCCGTGTCCTGTCTACCCTGAATTTTGCCCTCAATTATTAGTCTGAGGAGATCATACTTTTCTCCCCTCATTACATGTCCGATATACCTTGTTTTTCTTTCTTTGATGGTAACTAGGAGGTCAAGTCGTTTTTGTATTCGAACAAGCACTGCTTCATTTGTTACTCTTTGTACCCATGATATTTTCAGCTTGCGCCTATACAGATACATCTCAAATGCCTCCAATTTTTTCTCAATAGTCGGATTAAGGGTCCATCCCTCGCATGCGTACAGCAACACGGAAAACACGTAACACCTGATCATGCGCACTCGGAGCTCTAGGCTGAGTTCAGACCTTATAAAGAACTGTTCCAAGTCCACAAACACTCTTCTAGCCTGTTCAATCCGGGACCTAATTTCCTTCTTAGGGTAGCATTGGTTGTTAACAACTGTGCCTAAATATTTAAAGCTTTTCACTTGCTCTATAGAAATTCCGTTTATTGTTAGGTTAGCGTTTATATATGTTTTCGCGAATACAAGCATCTTAGTTTTAGATATGTATATTTATATAAAGTCCGTGCTCCTCACTATACTGTACTATGCGATCGATCATAAACTGTAGGTCCTCCATATTGTCAGCGAAGATTACAGTATCGTCTGCATACCTGATGTTATTCATTACGATACCTTTATGCCCTTTATAACGTCATCTAGGGCCTTTCTAAAGATAGTTTCAGAGTAAATGTTGAATACCATTGGCGATAAGATACATCCCTGTCTAACTCCCTTCCTTATCATAATAGTCTCTGATGTTTCATTTTCAATCCTAACCTCTGCTGTTTGATGCCAGTACAGTTGTGAAATAATTTTAAATAACACACTATTGAGTTATAATCCATAACGTTCATATTTAAACTAGTATTCCATTTACTTATTACTATTACAAGCAGAAATTTTACACAAATTGATCGGGTTGACTGGAAATCCTTCTTCAAGTATGGTGAAACTTCTCGATTTCTTGGTTTTAGTGTCCGACAAAACTACGTAAAAATATTTCCCTTTGTCTTGAATATTTTCTATTTTCAAATTGACCAATTCATCGTATCTACAAGCACCGCTAATCCCCATTATCAAAGCCACTTTCACAAGGGCGTAGATATTATTTTTTTCTGGGGGGGGGGGGGGGTAAAGCTAGTGTTAGATCTCAAATTTTTTTATTAATATTACACAAGAATATTCAAGATTACTTACGTACTTACGGCAAAACAATAACTTACATAATATAATGTAAAAAAAACATAGGTATTATAATAAAGGAATAAGTATCTAAACTTTAACTTATTCTATTCTTGGTACGTAATATGCATAAGTACTTATACAAGACAATGTCTTTAACAAAAATTTTATGGTCATTATTATGGTCCTGGGGGGTAATTACCCCCTTTACCCCTCCCATATCTACGCCCTTGCACTTTCATCAACAAGTACTCGTCGTCGGGAGCTTCGTTCAAAAACTTTATTTCAGGTCGTTCTAATGTCTTGGATTTCTTTGGATTGTATCCCTGTGATTTGCTTTTTCAAAAAGCTCGCTAGTTTGCCATATTTTGAAATATCTTTTTTTTATATAAAGGTGAATAGTTGAGCGAAGCATCGAGTATTTGGTCCATAGCGATAATGGGGCTAATTTTTTCTGCAAATGTAAAAAATAAGCCAATAGAACATTTTCATCGATACCTTTTATCTTCCGTGAATTCATCCAAAACTCAAACATTTTGAACTCCTGGTCGCAAACATCTCGGGACTTTTCTGGTAAAATCTGCATCGCTGCTTCTTCCGCTTCCGTAAGGATATCCTCAGGAACGTAATTTTGATCGGTTTCTCCATTCTCAATAGGTTTTTTCTTCAAAAAATCTTCCCTTTTCTGCAGGGAAAACTGACAAGTGTCAACATTTATTTAAACATTTGCTATTTTAAACCTGCCCGTGGCAACCAAACAATCAACCAACTTTGACCAAAATGTAAAAAAGTCACTGTCAAGTCATTCTGACATTTATAGGGTATGTTCACGAAACTTATTAATTATTATTATCTCATAAAAAAACGATTTCTTCCACTTGTTGGTTAAAACATTATATGCCACTCGTGTGTTATGTTACCTAAGTCACTTGAGAATTTATACCATATATATATAAATGTTTCTCGAGTGACTTATTTTCAACATAACACACTTGTACCATCAATACATATTATTCTTAGTGGAACTAGATAAGCTTATTTTTTATTTTGCCTATAAGGAAAAGAAAAATTAAATTCCAAACGCAGCAAGACATAATTTTATTAATAAATTATACGTACCTACATGCATATATCACAGTTAGGCCATTCGAGTCTTATACTTCCTCGTAATCTAATTATCGAGTTTCTTGTTTACTGCTTTATCATTAATTCCCTAGGAATCTTAAGTTTTTTCAGTAATTTTCGTATTTTCAATAAAGATCTATTGTCCTCAGCGTCATCAGACTGAGTTAAAACTTTTTATTGGCAAGCTGAAGAGTAATGACAAAATCCTGCCTTAAAAATGTATTATTTCATAAGAAGAAACATCTAATCTTAAACAAAAATATAAATTGCAGAAACATTTCCAGAGTAGCCAAATTTCTGTTCTTATTCAGTAATCGGCAAAGGGCTAAAAGACATTATTTTACGAGACATGGTGTGAGACATGATAATAAATCGACAAACAAGATTTAAAACGTCATCGTTGGTTTTAATCATTGAAATATGGACATTTATAACATGTATAGTTAATCAGTTAACATGTAGATTTAAATATATATAAAATCAATTGAAACTTAAAACCTTAAAAGGTAGAATATTTTTCAAATCTCATCCCTGCAATCAGATTAAACTTGAAACTAAAGAAAGGTATATTGAAAAGGTGTAAAATAATAGCGAGGTTTAAACATTTGGAATAAAAAGAATAAAGTAAACGATGCTAAAACTCTATGTTGTTTTTGGAAAACGGACGTTTCATTTCAGCATTTCATAATGCTGACTCGTCACAAATTCTCTTTAGTTTCTTGTCGGAAAAGAAACCAATTTATTGTTTTTAAAATGAGACTTTTCTTTATTTTTTCTCAATTTCGACGTCAAATTTACTTTGTAGCTAAAATAGTAAAAAATAATATGAAAGGAAACTCATTCAAGTAGTGCATAAAAAGGATAATAAAACATTTTTGTTATCTTTGAAATATGATGGCTAGAAGTAGGGTTGAATCCAGTGGCGGCTCGCGGTCCTAAAAAATGGTGAAGAGCTAGGTATAGTGCGGGTACTTAAACAAACATTGACTAAAGACCCGTGTAACAAAACGTCTCTCTTATCCTCATCTGTCCAGCGACTGAATGGAGTTTCCAACAAATTACAAACTATGTCATTAATTGGGTTCATTTTTAAAACACACAACTAAGTAGGTACGTACACTACTGAATTAACTGAAAAATAAAAACAAAACCTTTTAATCACACAGTAAATCAGGTAAAAACTATATCTATAACCGTAAGTTTCGCGAAGCCTCAAAATAATAGTAGTTTGTACAACAAGAGTGGATATGATGCCTATATCACACGAGAAAGTAAATTGAGCACGACGCCGTAGGCGGAGTGCTCAAACTTTCGAGTGCGATATGGACAATCCACTCGAGTTGAACAGTATATTTTTTCTACGATCAAAATTACAAACCTTATGTTAAAAAATGTAAAAAAAAAGTTTGCAGGTTGCCGACTCGAACTCACGACCATTGGATCTATATTAAAACGCTCTACCGTCTCGACTATCGAAGCGTTTAGTTAATTATGGTAAAACCAACTGAATAATGATGCTACATGAAATTAATTTTCTATGCACATTCAGCAGGTTGCATTATTGATAAATCTATTATAAATGCGTATAGACTTTGTAATATTGAACAAATTAATAACATATTGTACCATATACATTTAAATTATATAATTTAGTGTCTTAAAAAAGAAGGCGGAGCCTCAGTAAAAATAATATACTGTGATTGGTCAGTACTTTTAAGAACATGTAAATTTGGCTTCTCTGTATTTGACTACTGTGATTGGTTAGTTTCATAACCTAACTAGGATGGATATGAAATTTTGCCGCACAGTTAACTGGAATAGCCTACTTTACTCGCCACTTAAGTGTCAAGAAACAAATTTCCATGTGGGAGTAGAAAAATACCTTCTAAGGTTAGGCGAACCAATGCTAAAACAATGGTGCATACGACTGATCTATTTTTAAATTGCCCTTCTTCATAATGCAAATTGTTAAATGCTGTTTGCGTGACTGACGTCATGTAACCATAGCAACGGTGAATATTAAAGCCATGTTGGGCGTTGGGTCTTCACTTGCTTTGAGCTAACGAATACGGTCGGGTGAGGCGCGCCAAAATGCACGAGTGTTTATAATAATTATTGTCCATTGGAGTTAACCGTCGCCCTTTTATGCATAGTTAGTAGTTACATTAGGATTAAATAACCATAATTCTTTTTAAGGGTTAAAATGGTAGCTGTACTGGTACATTAATATATAATATTGCCGAAGAACTTTCCTCCTGGTTTTATTTTTTTTTTTTGGTGAAGAGCCTCTTCGCCTACCTCACCTGACGAGCCGCCACTGGTTAAATCGAGTAAACTGTTTTAATCGAGTCATATTATGTACCTTTGCCAGTAAAATTAATTAAGTAAAGACTGGAAATTTTTAACGTTTTAAGTGCTTTTTGTAAGATTTATTTTAAGAATAAATGAAGATTCGTTCCTGGTAGGTAATCAGGCGCGTAACTACAGCCCCCCCCCCCAGAAACTCGCTACTGCCCTTGCAAATATATCATCAATTTTGACATAACAATGTCATTTATTATATGACTAATCTAAAATTTTGACGTATTGCTTTTGCTTTAACATATTTTGCTGCGAGGCTGGCAACCAAACATATAATAATAAAATTATAATAAATGTATTTGGTTGTCCGCCTCAAACTTATGTGGTAATTTTACTCGTTGAACTTTGGGCATGTTTATTTAACGATGTACGAAATAATCTTGCCAAATATCACTTGACCATTATTTTTTTATTGGTTAAATTTTCCATTTTTCACTCAAACTTTTTTGGCAATACTCGTTGAACTTTGGGATTATTTATTCAAAAATTAAATGCCTCGAACTTTGCTCTCGGGATCTAATAAGAATAAACATATCCGGATTTTTAAAGGACTCGACGTCAATAAAGCTTCTGGTCCAGACGAAATTCCTATCATTGTTCTCAAGACATGCGTCGATGAACTTACACCAGTATTTTGTAGACTTTTCAACTTATCCTACAAAAAAGGAATATTTCCATCCTGCTGGAAGTCGGCGCGTGTCCAGCCCATTCCAAAGAAAGGTAAAAAGACCCTGTCAAGCAACTACCGACCCGTCGCATTGCTTTCAGTAATTTCAAAAGTAATGGAGAAAGCTATTAACCAACAACTCCTAAAGTATCTGGAAGGGCTTAACATTATCAGCGACCATCAATACGGTTTTCGTAAGTCCAGATCAACAGGTGACCTTCTGGCATATGTCACCCATCTTTGGAGCAACACCATCGAACATCATGGAGAATCCCGGGCTGTTGCACTGGACATCTGGATCCTACGGTATGCCTAATGGATTTTGTTTATGGTTAATAATTAATAATAGCTTACTCTTTTCGTAACTTAAGTGTAATAATAATTTCCAAGTGGAAGGAGAAAAAAAATCATGTCAGGTTGTAAAATTCAAACGTTTGAATCTATAACGTTTTCATTTTTCCTCGTAGATATTTATGAGACACAGAAAATTTCATTTTATTTTAATACAAGATTTAATGATCAACGCTAGGTACTTACTTTTTTCATAAAAAAAAATCGATTTTAAGCACCCCGACACATTTACTTTTATTTTCCCGTAAGATAAAACGACTACAAAAAATAAAACTCTCATTTGTTTTACGTCCAGTCATTAAAACAAACTCTCTCCAAAGTTATATAATCTGTAAATACGTGTTGTTTCTTTATTGCGCTCCTGTATACCTTAGTTGGCCATGATGGGCCGTAAAACGCAACCCTTATGGGCTGTATCGTTCTTATTACGTTCCTTTATTAAAAAACAAGATGTCTTTATGAACTCTTGGCAAGTTGTTGTGCAAATAGCACAATGACTCGGAATTTTGCACTGGTAAAAAAATTAATAATGTTTTTGGAAAACAGTGGGATCGAATTTCTTGAAAGCAAAAAAGGTTATACCAACCATATACAGGGTCGTTCCTAAGTTGATACTTCTGTTTTGCTGCGTATAAAAGGCATTAAAATAAACAACATTTTCAAATACCTTTTTTCAAAAAACTCAAAAATAAAGTACTTACATTTATTTATTACACTACGAATCAAATACGGTCCTGCCTAACTTGCCCGTTGAATAACATTAAGTGGATTCCGTAGCTACCCGCCTTAACAGATTTGATGCTGATCCCTCCACGCAAGCCAGTGGCCGGTAGACGTGGAGAGGCATCGCAGATGGCGGCAATTTACGGGAGCCAGTGGCGTAACTATAAATCATTTATTACCAACTTCAAAAAGGAAAGATTATTCGAATCGATTGGCATTTTTGATTATCTATCTATGTTAACGTACAAACGTTTGCTGCGAGTAAAAAATTGAATAAATGACTGATGGATAAATAATTTTTGTAACCAAAAATTATATTTGACATCATATTTGTCGCTTCTAATTGGTCAAAATTTAATGGTAAAAAATAGTAATTTTATCGGTTTTAATGCAATTTAGAGACTTTTGGAATTAAAGACTTTTGATTCCTGATTACCCTAAAAAGATAGGAAATATTATGTGATGGAGAAATTACTTTATTTGTTTTTACCATCGCAGCTAAATAAATATAAATGAAACGACTTCGAGTCGGTGCTTTAAAAAAGTGCAAAATTATGCAAAAATAGTTCGAAATTCGCGATATGCACAAAATGGGCTTTTTCACTAAATTTTAATTTTGACCCTATCGTATATAGAGTGCAAAAAAATAAAATTTTCTACCTTCTCAGTTTTTAAATTCTTTAATTATTTACTGAGAAAATAATTAAACGAAATGCGCTCTCTAATAAAAACATGCAGAAGAAAGTACCAACGTCACAACAAAACCGGCAGTGGGCAACCTGGGACAACCTTTATTCGACAGGCTCCGACCTTACTAATCTCTCGAGACTGTTATTCTACTTCTAATGTATTCTTTTCTATTTAAGTTATCGGAGCAAAGATAACAATATAATCGGTCGCACGACTCGGAAATAAAATAATTGCGCAGTTAATAAGATAACGTACATCCCTTCTCGCCTCATATTTTTGAACTTGCAGCTTTCCCGCCGTATTTTTTATTGTTTCTAGAAAAGGTTTGTGATACTCTAGGAAGATTTTTTTATTATTTGGATATGTTTTCAACAGGTTCTAGTTCAGGATGTTATTGCTGAATATGATAAATTCAATTGTAGTGGAAGTGAGAAAGCGATTAAGTAAAAAAAAAAATTATCAATGAAAAACACTGTGTTTTTGATTCTCACTTTTATATTGTAAACATGACATAGTGGATGCTTCAGATGTAAAGTATACAAACAAAAATTTCCTAATTTATAGTCCACAAATACCAATGAGAAAACCAGTAAATTATAATTTTAATATGTAAATTATTTTAACAGGGAAATTAGGTGTAAAATTTGAAGTCAAAGCAGGCCTAATTTGTGTCTTTTTATATTATAGGGTGATGGCCAAAATATCAAGTTGTGTAATAAAATTGATGGTTCTATAATACCTACAAAGCTATGAAAATTAAATTTTATTATTGTGTTGGTTATAGCTTTAGGTACTTACTGTACCCACTACAACGCAGTGCCATGCCATTTTTAGCGAGCTATTGAGGGAGGTTTTTATCTCTAAATGGGAAAAAAATTCATAGATATTAGAAAAGATGGTTAAAAAATTACCTTAACATTTACTCTTTTTAGCAAACGAATAGGATTTTCATTATAGAGTTCAATTTTAGTTAAATATTCCGATTTTTTACCTTCTTGGGGTAGCCCTGTACTTGTTTAAGCTCAAGTAACTTGATTTTTTTTCAAAAAAAAATTATAATTTTTATTATTGGAAATATTCATTTTTTCAAAATAAGAAATTATTACGTGAATAGAGTTTTACTAGTGCTTGCAATTCTGGGATCCCGGTACAAATTCAGTCCCGAATAATTCCAAGATTCGATACTTAAATACATTAATATATAGGTAAATTATAAAATATGTTTAAAAGAGTTTAATTATCGCACAATTTTTTTAAATAATGTTTAATGCTTAATATGCAACCCGTGAAGATTCACTGGGTATCGCGCGTATGTACTGCGCAGTACACTATTTTATTTCTGTTCAAACTTGAACGATAGCACATAATATGAACATAAAGATACCACTCACCTTAATTGAGTTCTACGTCTATATTTACGCCTAATGGGAGAAACTTTAAAATTTCCCGTTTCTATATATTTTTTGTATTTCTGCCTCGATTTCTCCATATCAGTACAGTTTAGCAAACAACCCAAAAAAACGAATGCACGATGGGGACTTTAACTGGGACAAACTCGTCGATTGAGATTTTGTTTGTGCTACATTTTAACACCAAATTTTTCTTGTCCCTTGAACATTCTAGCGAATTTGTTCCGATGAAAGTCCCCACCCTGGTCACTGAGGCAATGCAAATAAATTAAAATTAAAAACCATAGGCCATTCAATCTTTTCTTTAAAGGAACTTTCCAAAAAGGTGTCATTAGTGGCATCTTTCATTTAAAAGAATAAAGTTGGGTTCTGTTATGTTTCACCTTATACATTGGGTAAAATTTTTTTTTTCGGTGCTAAGTTATAGCACATACAAAATCTCAATCGACGTGTTTTCCCATTTTTCAAAAATATTTTTCCCTAAACTTCTAGCAAGTTTCTTCCAGGTAAAGTCCCCAATCCTTTATACATTTTCGTGCATTACATAGTACTGCAAGTTTGAACAGCAATAAAATAGTGTATCTACTCGCTGGTAACTGTAATAAGTATACTATAATGACAGATATAAAAAAATACATATGCAAATAAAAAAATTTTGGTGTCAAAATATAGCTCATAAAAAATCTCAATCGACGTGTTTTTCCATTTTTTTAAAAATATTTTTTCCTAATCTTCTAGCGAATTTGGTAAAGTTAAAATCCTCACCCTGTACAACAAACCCGAATAACAGAATTTCAACAGAAAATCAAATCCGCCCTCGACTCATAAACAATAAACTGGTTCGCAAGACGAAAATTTAAATACAATAATTCTTTTACCTCTAATATTAGAATACCTATTAATAACCAATCGACCACATAAAGAAACATAACGAACTTCAGTCCATTATCTATACAAACGATTTGGCGGATTATGCTACCGACGACGACGGGCAAAGCGCGTTGGGTCTTCAGAGTGGAGTTCGCCACTGATATTATGACGGTTTTATAAAGAGAGAGCATCGGTGGGCGACTGAGATGGAATATGAATAAGCTTGGAAATAGACTAAAAATCGAATTTTCGGTTTAAAAAAAAACCGTAATTGTTTTTGAAAAATTATTTTAATAAAAGTTATTTAAAATTAATTAAAGAATATTGGAAAGTCCATATGGTGTTACTAAATTAAAAAATAAATGATTTAAATATATATATTACATATATGACAAACCAAAAGGACTTTCCAATATTCTTTGTTAAATTTCAAAAAACTTTTATATACAACATTTTTTTCTTAATCGATTAATAAACCCCTGGGAAGAAAACTCGTTTTAGAGGTGTACGGAGTCCTCTTAAGAAAACTTCTGGGTGTAGGATGAGCCCGCAAGGGAAAGCGTTCTGCGAATAATTTCGAAGAAACATCCGCACTTTTACGACACTTACAGTAAATCTATTAGTTTATTGTTTTCAAATTTTACCATTTTCACGTATATCACACTATTTAAAATTAACTTGCTTTAGAAAAACACACCGCAGCGTATTGCTTAACACTACCCATATGACTAATACTAATAAGAGATAAGAAAAACAACAGAAACTATAGCGAGCTATGTTTTTATGACCAGTCCCGCACTTAGATATTTTACTTCTTTATCTCGCCTATTTTGGAGTTGTTTGAGAAAAGGTATTTGAAAAAGTTGTTTATTTTAATGCTTTCTATACACAGCTAAAAAAGAAGTATCAACTTAGGAATCACTCTGTATATTTCTTAAATAATAACACCCGTATTTACTAAAGGGGTTTAAAATTTAGACGATCGACATATTTAGGTGTTTAGTCTCCCAGTTGTGTTTTTACCCTGGCATTATTTTCAAGGCCGTATTTAAGGGGGGGGGGTTTTGGGGGTTAGAACCCCCCCCGAAATTATTTATTTAATAATGAAGTTCAGAAAATTTAATTAAAATCGTAAAAAAATCAGAAAGATGAAAGAAACAAAAATAATTTTTAAAATTAAAAAAATCTTAAACTTTAAAGTGTTTCAATAAAAGTAAAAAAATAAATATTTCTTAAAAATCTCAAATTAAGTAATTCGCAACAAAATTTAAACCCGAAAAAAATTCGGTATTGTAAGAGAAATCATAAATTCGGAATTAAATCTGGCGTCCGAAGATTGACAACAGTGGCAACACTGGCAACATTTGCCGCATTGCCGCGAGCCGCGACGCGTTTTAACTTGCTGATCAGTGATCAGACGAGCTCTAGACGTTGTGTGTCTGTATCACATAATAAACAAAAACTTTGTTATGTGGGTCTGTATGGTAGGGCTGTCTAGTCTATGTTATTATTTGCATTTGCGCTGCCATTAGATCATTCTGGATTTTGTAAGGATTGGTTATAGTATTATAGCCAACAATGCCAACAAATGTAATATTCTTGTGGTGATTTACTGATTTAGAAACTAATGCAAAGTAAAAGTACCTACAAATTCTCGTTGTGATATTATTAATTATTATGTGATGTGCTGTGCATATGCATATATACTATTTTATTGTTAAAGTGTATGTAAAACTGTAAATATGAAATGAAGGAGTAGCTAAAAAGGTATGTATAGTATAAGTAAAGTAGTCCTAGTTTAAAATAAATATAGAGTGCGTGTAAGCGTGTATAAAGTCTGGTAGTCTGGAAACGGTCCAATAACTTTATAATTCATTGACCGATCAGAACCAAATTTGGAATTTGGTATAGTTGTCTAAGAAGTCATTACGCACCGAATGATGATATTGGCGTCAGGCCGTAGCCAGGGGGGGGGGGGTTAGGGGAGTTGTAACCCTCCCCCGAAATTTGAACAAATCTAAAATAATTTACTACTTGCTCGCTTAATACCTAGAAGTTCTTAATTTGTTTACTGAGAAAGCGCGACGCTTAAATTTAGTATCTTAAAATCCAATACATTTCTTGTAATTAATTACAGTTTACAGTTGTCACGCTTTAACTTTTCCCGTGCATGTTAATAAGTTATACATAAATCATAAATTATATGTCATACCAAAATACCAATACTTTTTTTGTTTTGTTTGTTTAATATGTGGAGGCGATGAAAATTGGACAAAGGTCGGTAAATAGAATAGAAAAAACTTTTACAAGAAATTAAAGTGGCAGACATAAAAATACTTGTTTTTAGTTCTCTATCTATGGGTATTTTACCCAAAAAAGGGCGTGGCACGCAAAATAACGCCGCGCCTTCAGCGCGCCAGAGTAACCCCCCCCGAAAAATATTTCTGGCTACGGCCCTGATTATTTTATATGGACGCTCTTGTGTTAATGTATTTTTTGTAATTAAATCGTCTTACCGATAAATAATTTAACCGGGATGTTGTTACAAATACAATTTTAGTTTTATTAAAGAACTTAGTTGAGTTATGGCGGGCTATATAAAGATTTTTAACCACAATAGGGTGCTTTACAGTTTACTATTTTTCTTTTACGCAAGAAAGATTGCCTGCGAGTATGCAGAACGAGGCTAGTGATCAGCTGGCGCAATTTGTTTGCTTGCAAGAAATATAATTCAAACCTTATTTTCATTGTAATTCTAAGCGCAATTCTGGGGATTTTTTTGGTGATTTATAAGACAACAACCTAAATATGAAAATCCCTTAAATTTGACTTAATGGGTCCAAAAACATTACTATCCATTCGGACTATCGCGAATAGACTGAATCAGATGCAAGACGAGACGAGCTTGTTGCATTTCGAGTTTTAACTCGTCGGTCAATTTCACCCACGCGGTTAACAACACCCCAAATTTAAGAAAATTATGTGTAGTTTTGAACATTTTCTTTTTAATCAACAAAAAATAATTTTTAAAAATTTTCTTTACATATAAATATTGAGAGGGGATAACTTATGTAATAAAATAGAAATAATATACGGGAACGAGATAGCTATCACTTGACAGATCAAAGTTTGACCGCCTTGTTTTTATGGCTTAATACAGTGAAATAAGGAGTATACCGGGTGATTCAAGACGAGCTTTCATTAGAACTTTTGAGGAAACTACTGAAAATATATTTTTTTAAATATGTAGGTTTAAGTTTATCGATATGCTCTCTTAAACTAAAATATTAACATGTTTCTGTCACTTCCGGTCATACCGGAAGTAGCTTCAACTTTCATTTTTTAAATACAATATAGCATTTTTTATTATATTTTTGGTTTTTGCATTAAATTTTAATTAAATTTTATGGAACACGTTTTTTACCAAAGTCTACTAGTTTCTGAGATATCTGCATATTTTGTAATTATTTCGTAAATGCATAGCGATGAAATTATCCGTATATATTTTTTACCTTAGCTCCTGGACTAAATTTTTTTTGTTATTGTATAGTTAAAGAATCAGAAATAATTAAACTTGGCATAAAATAAACAGGGTGGTCACACTCTGTATATTTTTATTTTACATGATGATAAATTAACTGCTCCTAAAAATTGCTATAACCCTTCCTATACTTTTATCAACGCGTTTTCTTACAAAATCAAGTTTTCTTTTTAAATACGATTTTTTCAAGCTTGCCATGAAAACAAATGTACATCAATACCCATAGTGATATTTATAAGGGAAATATTGTTAGCGGCAAATGCTTTGACAAGAAAAACAGTAGCACTAAATTATTTGTTGCGTATTTTAAGAATGTCACTTTTGTTTCTAGAAAATGTCACACTTGGGATTTTCAAACGAAGATTTCTAAATTTATTAAGTGTTTAAATATTGAATGTGGCAAAATAAAGTTAACAGTATGTCAGATATATCACGATAAATATTTGAATCGATCAACTCCTTCACCTGATATTATTAGAAGACTAAATAATAATTGCTTGAAATATTTCCCTTATAAATATCACTATGGAGTATCTATGTACATTTGTTTCCACCTCGGGTAAACGGCGGGAATAGAACATATTCACTTAATGACAGTGTTTCCGCCTCGGGTAAACGGCGGGAGTAGAAATAACTCTCTTAATAGGTACACATTTTGTTCCTATTAAGAGAGTTATATCTACTCCCGCCGTTTACCCAAGGTGGAATACCAAACCATTACATGTTCTAGAGCAATGAGGGTAAACGGCGGGAATAGAACATATTCACTTAATGACAGTGTTTCCGCCTCGGGTAAACGGCGGGAGTAGAACATATTTATTTAATGACAGTGTTTCCACCTCGGGTAAACGGCGGGAATAGAACATATTCACTTAATGACAGTGTTTCCGCCTCGGGTAAACGGCGGGAGTAGAACATATTCACTTAATGACAGTATTTCCGCCTCGGGTAAACGGCGGGAGTAGAACATATTCACTTAATGACAGTATTTCCGCCTCGGGTAAACGGCGGGGGTAGAACATATTCACTTAATGAGAGTGTTTCCGCCTCGGGTAATTGGCGGGAGTAGAACATATTCACTTAATGACAGTGTTTCCGCCTCGGGTAAACGGCGGGAGTAGAACATATTTATTTAATGACAGTGTTTCCACCTCGGGTAAACGGCGGGAATAGAACATATTCACTTAATGACAGTGTTTCCGCCTCGGGTAAACGGCGGGAGTAGAACATATTCACTTAATGACAGTATTTCCGCCTCGGGTAAACGGCGGGAGTAGAACATATTCACTTAATGACAGTATTTCCGCCTCGGGTAAACGGCGGGGGTAGAACATATTCACTTAATGAGAGTGTTTCCGCCTCGGGTAATTGGCGGGAGTAGAACATATTCACTTAATGACAGTGTTTCCGCCTCGGGTAAACGGCGGGGGTAGAACATATTCACCTAATGACAGTGTTTCCGCCTCGGGTAAACGGCGGGAGTAGAACATATTCAATTAATTATAGTGTTTCCGCCTCGGGTAAACGGCGGGAGTAGAACATATTCACCTAATGACAGTGTTTCCGCCTCGGGTAAACGGCGGGAGTAGAACATATTCAATTAATTACAGTGTTTCCGCCTCGGGTAAACGGCGGGAGTAGCACATATTCACTTAATTGTGACAGTGTTTTCGCCTTGGGTAAACGGCGAGAGTAGAACATATTCACTTAATTACAGTGTTTCCGCCTCGGGTAAACGGCGGGAGTAGAACATATTCACCTAATGACAGTGTTTCCGCCTCGGGTAAACGGCGGGAGTAGAACATATTCACTTAATGACAGTGTTTCCGCCTCGGGTAAACGGCGGGAGTAGAACATATTCACTTAATTGTGACAGTGTTTCCGCCTCGGGTAAATGGCGGGAGTAGAATATATTCACTTAATTGTGACAGTGTCTTCGCCTCGGGTAAACGGCGGGAGTAGAACATATTCACTTAATGACAGTGTTTCCACTTCGGGTAAACAGCGGGAGTAGAACATATTCACTTAATGACAGTGTTTCCACCTCAGGTAAACGGCGGGAGTAGAACATATTCACTTAATGACAGTGTTTTCGCCTCGGGTAAACGCCGGCAGTAGAACATATTCACTTAATGACAGTGTTTCCGCCTTGGGTAAACGGCAAGAGTAGAACATATTCACTTAATGACAGTGTTTCCACCTCGAATAAACGGCGGGAGTAGCACATATTCACTTAATGACAGTGTTTCCACCTCGAGTAAACGGCGGGAGTAGAACATATTCACTTAATGACAGTGTTTCCGCCTCGGGTAAACGGCGGGAGTAGAACATATTCACTTAATGACAGTGTTTCCGCCTCGGGTAAACGGCGGAAGTAGAACATATTCACTTAATGACAGTGTTTCCGCCTCGGGTAAACGGCGGGAGTAGAACATATTCACTTAATGACAGTGTTTCAGCCTCGGGTAAACGGCGGAAGTAGAACATATTCACCTAATGACAGTGTTTCCGCCTCGGGTAAACGGCGGGAGTAGAACATATTCACTTAATGACAGTGTTTCCGCCTCGGGTAAACGGCGGGAGTAGAACATATTCACTTAATTGTGACAGTGTTTTCGCCTCGGGTAAACGGCGGGAGTAGAACATATTCACTTAATGACAGTGTTTCCACTTCGGGTAAACGGCGGGAGTAGAACATATTCACTTAATGACAGTGTTTCCGCCTAGGGTTAACGGCGGGAGTAGAACATATTTTCTCAATGAAAGTGTTTCCGCCTCGGGTAAACGGCGGGAGTAGAACATATTCACTTAATTGTGACAGTGTTTTCGCCTCGGGTAAACGGCGGGAGTAGAACATATTCACTTAATGACAGGGTTTCCGCCTCGGGTAAACGGCGGGAGTAGAACATATTCACTTAATTACAGTGTTTCCGCCTCGGGTAAACGGCGAGAGTAGAACATATTCACTTAATGACAGTGTTTCCACCTCGGGTAAACGGCGGGAGTAGAACATATCCACTTAATGACAGTGTTTCCGCCTCGGGTAAACGGCGGGAGTAGAACATATTCACTTAATGACAGTGTTTCCGCCTCGGGTAAACGGCGGGAGTAGAACATATTCACTTAATGACAGTGTTTCCGCCTCGGGTAAACGGCGGGAGTAGAACATATTCACTTAATGACAGTGTTTCCGCCTCGGGTAAACGGCGGGAGTAGAAAATATTCACTTAATGACAGTGTTTCCGCCTCGGGTAAACGGCGGGAGTAGAACATATTCACCTAATGACAGTCTTTCCGCCTCGGGTAAACGGCGGGAGTAGAACATATTCACTTAATGACAGTGTTTCCGCCTCGGGTAAACCTCGGGAGTAGAACATATTCACTTAATGACAGTATTTCCGCCTCAGGTAAACGGCGGGAGTAGAACATATTTACTTAATAACAATGTTTCCGCCTCGGGTAAATATCGGGAGTAGAACATATTCACTTAATGACAGTGTTTCCACCTCGGGTTAACGGCGGGAGTGGAACATATTTTCTCAATGAAAGTGTTTCCGCCTCGGGTAAACGGCGGGAGTAGAACATATTCACCTAATGACAGTGTTTCCGCCTCGGGTAAACGACGGGAGTAGAACATATTCACTTAATGACAGTGTTTCCGCCTCGGGTAAACGGCGGGAGTAGAACATATTCACTTAATTGTGACAGTGTTTCCGCCTCGGGTAAATGGCGGGAGTAGAATATATTCACTTAATTGTGACAGTGTTTTCGCCTCGGGTAAACGGCGGGAGTAGAACATATTTACTTAATGACAGTGTTTCCACTTCGGGTAAACGGCGGGAGTAGAACATATTCACTTAATGACAGTGTTTCCACCTCGGGTAAACGGCGGGAGTAGAACATATTCACTTAATGACAGTGTTTCCGCCTCGGGTAAACGGCGGGAGTAGAACATATTCACTTAATTGTGACAGTGTTTCCGCCTCGGGTAAATGGCGGGAGTAGAATATATTCACTTAATTGTGACAGTGTTTTCGCCTCGGGTAAACGGCGGGAGTAGAACATATTTACTTAATGACAGTGTTTCCACTTCGGGTAAACGGCGGGAGTAGAACATATTCACTTAATGACAGTGTTTCCGCCTTGGGTAAACGGCGGGAGTAGAACATATTCACTTAATGACAGTGTTTCCACCTCGAATAAACGGCGGGAGTAGAACATATTCACTTAATGACAGTGTTTCCACCTCGAGTAAACGGCGGGAGTAGAACATATTCACTTAATGACAGTGTTTCCGCCTCGGGTAAACGGCGGGAATAGAACATATTCACTTAATGACAGTGTTTCCGCCTCGGGTAAACGGCGGGAGTAGAACATATTCACTTAATGACAGTGTTTCCGCCTCGGGTAAACGGCGGGAGTAGAACATATTCACTTAATGACAGTGTTTCCGCCTCGGGTAAACGGCGGGAGTAGAACATATTCACCTAATGACAGTGTTTCCGCCTCGGGTAAACGGCGGGAGTAGAACATATTCACTTAATGACAGTGTTTCCGCCTCGGGTAAACGGCGGGAGTAGAACATATTCACTTAATTGTGACAGTGTTTCCGCCTCGGGTAAATGGCGGGAGTAGAATATATTCACTTAATTGTGACAGTGTTTTCGCCTTGGGTAAACGGCGGGAGTAGAACATATTCACTTAATTACAGTGTTTCCGCCTCAGGTAAACGGCGGGAGTAGAACATATTCACTTAATTGTGACAGTGTTTTCGCCTTGGGTAAACGGCGGGAGTAGAACATATTCACTTAATTACAGTGTTTCCGCCTCAGGTAAACGGCGGGAGTAGAACATATTCGCTTAATTGTGACAGTGTTTTCGCCTTGGGTAAACGGAGGGAGTAGAACATATTCACTTAATGACAGTGTTTCCGCCTCGGGTAAACGGCGGGAGTAAAATATATTTACCTAATGACAGTGTTTCCGCCTCGGGTAAACGGCGGGAGTAGAACATATTCACTTAATTACAGTGTTTCCGCCTCAGGTAAACGGCGGGAGTAGAACATATTCACTTAATGACAGGATTTCCGCCTCGGGTAAACGGCGGGAGTAGAACATATTCACTTAATTACAGTGTTTCCGCCTCAGGTAAACGGCGGGAGTAGAACATATTCACTTAATGACAGTGTTTCCGCCTCGGGTAAACGGCGGGAGTAGAACATATTCACCTAATGACAGTGTTTCCGCCTCGGGTAAACGGCGGGAGTAGAACATATTCACTTAATTACAGTGTTTCCGCCTCGGGTAAACGGCAAGAGTAGAACATATTCACTTAATTACAGTGTTTCCGCCTCAGGTAAACGGCGGGAGTAGAACATATTCACTTAATTGTGACAGTGTTTTCGCCTCGGGTAAACGGCGGGAGTAGAACATATTCACTTAATGACAGTGTTTCCGCCTCGGGTAAACGGCGGAAGTAGAACATATTCACTTAATGACAGTATTTCCGCCTTGGGTAAACGGCGGGAGTAGAACATATTCACTTAATGACAGTGTTTCCGCCTCAGGTAAACGGCGGGAGTAGAACATATTCACTTAATGACAGTGTTTCCGCCTCGGGTAAACGGCGGGAGTAGAACATATTCACCTAATGACAGTCTTTCCGCCTCGGGTAAACGGCGGGAGTAGAACATATTCACTTAATGACAGTGTTTCCGCCTCGGGTAAACGGCGGGAGTAGAACATATTCACTTAATGACAGTATTTCCGCCTCAGGTAAACGGCGGGAGTAGAACATATTTACTTAATAACAATGTTTCCGCCTCGGGTAAATATCGGGAGTAGAACATATTCACTTAATGACAGTGTTTCCACCTCGGGTTAACGGCGGGAGTGGAACATATTTTCTCAATGAAAGTGTTTCCGCCTCGGGTAAACGGCGGGAGTAGAACATATTCACCTAATGACAGTGTTTCCGCCTCGGGTAAACGGCGGGAGTAGAACATATTCACTTAATGACAGTGTTTCCGCCTCGGGTAAACGGCGGGAGTAGAACATATTCACTTAATTGTGACAGTGTTTCCGCCTCGGGTAAATGGCGGGAGTAGAATATATTCACTTAATTGTGACAGTGTTTTCGCCTCGGGTAAACGGCGGGAGTAGAACATATTTACTTAATGACAGTGTTTCCACTTCGGGTAAACGGCGGGAGTAGAACATATTCACTTAATGACAGTGTTTCCACCTCGGGTAAACGGCGGGAGTAGAACATATTCACTTAATGACAGTGTTTCCGCCTCGGGTAAACGGCGGGAGTAGAACATATTCACTTAATTGTGACAGTGTTTCCGCCTCGGGTAAATGGCGGGAGTAGAATATATTCACTTAATTGTGACAGTGTTTTCGCCTCGGGTAAACGGCGGGAGTAGAACATATTTACTTAATGACAGTGTTTCCACTTCGGGTAAACGGCGGGAGTAGAACATATTCACTTAATGACAGTGTTTCCGCCTTGGGTAAACGGCGGGAGTAGAACATATTCACTTAATGACAGTGTTTCCACCTCGAATAAACGGCGGGAGTAGAACATATTCACTTAATGACAGTGTTTCCACCTCGAGTAAACGGCGGGAGTAGAACATATTCACTTAATGACAGTGTTTCCGCCTCGGGTAAACGGCGGGAATAGAACATATTCACTTAATGACAGTGTTTCCGCCTCGGGTAAACGGCGGGAGTAGAACATATTCACTTAATGACAGTGTTTCCGCCTCGGGTAAACGGCGGGAGTAGAACATATTCACTTAATGACAGTGTTTCCGCCTCGGGTAAACGGCGGGAGTAGAACATATTCACCTAATGACAGTGTTTCCGCCTCGGGTAAACGGCGGGAGTAGAACATATTCACTTAATGACAGTGTTTCCGCCTCGGGTAAACGGCGGGAGTAGAACATATTCACTTAATTGTGACAGTGTTTCCGCCTCGGGTAAATGGCGGGAGTAGAATATATTCACTTAATTGTGACAGTGTTTTCGCCTTGGGTAAACGGCGGGAGTAGAACATATTCACTTAATTACAGTGTTTCCGCCTCAGGTAAACGGCGGGAGTAGAACATATTCACTTAATTGTGACAGTGTTTTCGCCTTGGGTAAACGGCGGGAGTAGAACATATTCACTTAATTACAGTGTTTCCGCCTCAGGTAAACGGCGGGAGTAGAACATATTCACTTAATTGTGACAGTGTTTTCGCCTTGGGTAAACGGAGGGAGTAGAACATATTCACTTAATGACAGTGTTTCCGCCTCGGGTAAACGGCGGGAGTAAAATATATTTACCTAATGACAGTGTTTCCGCCTCGGGTAAACGGCGGGAGTAGAACATATTCACTTAATTACAGTGTTTCCGCCTCAGGTAAACGGCGGGAGTAGAACATATTCACTTAATGACAGGATTTCCGCCTCGGGTAAACGGCGGGAGTAGAACATATTCACTTAATTACAGTGTTTCCGCCTCAGGTAAACGGCGGGAGTAGAACATATTCACTTAATGACAGTGTTTCCGCCTCGGGTAAACGGCGGGAGTAGAACATATTCACCTAATGACAGTGTTTCCGCCTCGGGTAAACGGCGGGAGTAGAACATATTCACTTAATTACAGTGTTTCCGCCTCGGGTAAACGGCAAGAGTAGAACATATTCACTTAATTACAGTGTTTCCGCCTCAGGTAAACGGCGGGAGTAGAACATATTCACTTAATGACAGTGTTTCCGCCTCGGGTAAACGGCGGAAGTAGAACATATTCACTTAATGACAGTATTTCCGCCTCGGGTAAACGGCGGGAGTAGAACATATTCACTTAATGACAGTGTTTCCGCCACGGGTAAACGGCGGGAGTAGAACATATTCACTTAATGACAGTGTTTCCACCTCGGGTAAACGGCAGGAGTAGAACATATTCACTTAATTGTGACAGTGTTTTCGCCTCGGGTAAACGGCGGGAGTAGAACATATTCACTTAATGACAGTGTTTCCGCCTCGGGTAAACGGCGGAAGTAGAACATATTCACTTAATGACAGTATTTCCGCCTTGGGTAAACGGCGGGAGTAGAACATATTCACTTAATGACAGTGTTTCCGCCTCGGGTAAACGGCGGGAGTAGAACATATTCACTTAATGACAGTGTTTCCGCCTCGGGTAAACGGCGGAAGTAGAACATATTCACTTAATGACAGTATTTCCGCCTTGGGTAAACGGCGAGAGTAGAACATATTCACTTAATGACAGTGTTTCCGCCTCGGGTAAACGGCGGGAGTAGAACATATTCACTTAATGACAGTGTTTCCGCCTCGGGTAAACGGCGGGAGTAGAACATATTTATTTAATGACAGTGTTTCCGCCTCGGGTAAACGGCGGGAGTAGAACATATTCACTTAATGACAGTGTTTCCGCCTCGGGTAAACGGCGGGAGTAGAACATATTCACTTAATGACAGTGTTTCCGCCTCGGGTAAACGGCGGGAGTAGAACATATTCACTTAATGACAGTGTTTCCGCCTCGGGTAAACGGCGGGAGTAGAACATATTTACTTAATGACAGTGTTTCCGCCTCGGGTAAACGGCGGGAGTAGAACAGATTCACTTAATGACAGTGTTTCCGCCTCGGGTAAACGGCGGGAGTAGAACATAATCACTTAATGACAGTGTTTCCGCCTCGGGAAACGGCGGGAGTAGAACATATTCACTTAATGACAGTGTTTCCGCCTCGGGTAAACGGCGGGAGTAGAACATATTCACTTAATGACAGTGTTTCCGCCACGGGTAAACGGCGGGAGTAGAACATATTCACTTAATGACAGTGTTTCCACCTCGGGTAAACGGCAGGAGTAGAACATATTCACTTAATGACAGTGTTTTCGCCTCGGGTAAACGGCGGCAGTAGAACATATTTACTTAATGACAGTGTTTCCGCCTTGGGTAAACGGCGGGAGTAGAACATATTCACTTAATGACAGTGTTTCCACCTCGAATAAACGGCGGGAGTAGAACATATTCTCTTAATGACAGTGTTTCCCCCTCGGGTAAACGGCGGGAGTAGAACACATTCACTTAATGACAGTGTTTCCACCTCGGGTAAACGGCGGGAGTAGGACATATTCACTTAATGACAGTGTTTCCGCCTCGGGTTAACGGCGGGAGTAGAACATATTTTCTCAATGAAAGTGTTTCCGCCTCGGGTAAACGGCGGGAGTAGAACATATTCACTTAATGACAGTGTTTCCGCCTCGGGTAAACGGCGGGAGTAGAACATATTCACTTAATGACAGTGTTTCCGCCTCGGGTAAACGGCGGGAGTAGAACATATTCACTTAATGACAGTGTTTCCGCCACGGGTAAACGGCGGGAGTAGAACATATTCACTTAATGACAGTGTATCCGCCTCGGGTAAACGGCGGGAGTAGAACATATTCACTTAATGACAGTGTTTCCGCCACGGGTAAACGGCGGGAGTAGAACATATTCACTTAATGACAGTGTTTCCACCTCGGGTAAACGGCAGGAGTAGAACATATTCACTTAATGACAGTGTTTTCGCCTCGGGTAAACGGCGGCAGTAGAACATATTCACTTAATGACAGTGTTTCCGCCTTGGGTAAACGGCGGGAGTAGAACATATTCACTTAATGACAGTGTTTCCACCTCGAATAAACGGCGGGAGTAGAACATATTCTCTTAATGACAGTGTTTCCCCCTCGGGTAAACGGCGGGAGTAGAACACATTCACTTAATGACAGTGTTTCCACCTCGGGTAAACGGCGGGAGTAGGACATATTCACTTAATGACAGTGTTTCCGCCTCGGGTTAACGGCGGGAGTAGAACATATTCACTTAATTACAGTGTTTCCGCCTCAGGTAAACGGCGGGAGTAGAACATATTCACTTAATGACAGTGTTTCCGCCTCGGGTAAACGGCGGGAGTAGAACATATTCACCTAATGACAGTGTTTCCGCCTCGGGTAAACGGCGGGAGTAGAACATATTCACTTAATTACAGTGTTTCCGCCTCGGGTAAACGGCAAGAGTAGAACATATTCACTTAATTACAGTGTTTCCGCCTCAGGTAAACGGCGGGAGTAGAACATATTCACTTAATTGTGACAGTGTTTTCGCCTCGGGTAAACGGCGGGAGTAGAACATATTCACTTAATGACAGTGTTTCCGCCTCGGGTAAACGGCGGAAGTAGAACATATTCACTTAATGACAGTATTTCCGCCTTGGGTAAACGGCGGGAGTAGAACATATTCACTTAATGACAGTGTTTCCGCCTCGGGTAAACGGCGGGAGTAGAACATATTCACTTAATGACAGTGTTTCCGCCTCGGGTAAACGGCGGAAGTAGAACATATTCACTTAATGACAGTATTTCCGCCTTGGGTAAACGGCGAGAGTAGAACATATTCACTTAATGACAGTGTTTCCGCCTCGGGTAAACGGCGGGAGTAGAACATATTCACTTAATGACAGTGTTTCCGCCTCGGGTAAACGGCGGGAGTAGAACATATTTATTTAATGACAGTGTTTCCGCCTCGGGTAAACGGCGGGAGTAGAACATATTCACTTAATGACAGTGTTTCCGCCTCGGGTAAACGGCGGGAGTAGAACATATTCACTTAATGACAGTGTTTCCGCCTCGGGTAAACGGCGGGAGTAGAACATATTCACTTAATGACAGTGTTTCCGCCTCGGGTAAACGGCGGGAGTAGAACATATTTACTTAATGACAGTGTTTCCGCCTCGGGTAAACGGCGGGAGTAGAACAGATTCACTTAATGACAGTGTTTCCGCCTCGGGTAAACGGCGGGAGTAGAACATAATCACTTAATGACAGTGTTTCCGCCTCGGGAAACGGCGGGAGTAGAACATATTCACTTAATGACAGTGTTTCCGCCTCGGGTAAACGGCGGGAGTAGAACATATTCACTTAATGACAGTGTTTCCGCCACGGGTAAACGGCGGGAGTAGAACATATTCACTTAATGACAGTGTTTCCACCTCGGGTAAACGGCAGGAGTAGAACATATTCACTTAATGACAGTGTTTTCGCCTCGGGTAAACGGCGGCAGTAGAACATATTTACTTAATGACAGTGTTTCCGCCTTGGGTAAACGGCGGGAGTAGAACATATTCACTTAATGACAGTGTTTCCACCTCGAATAAACGGCGGGAGTAGAACATATTCTCTTAATGACAGTGTTTCCCCCTCGGGTAAACGGCGGGAGTAGAACACATTCACTTAATGACAGTGTTTCCACCTCGGGTAAACGGCGGGAGTAGGACATATTCACTTAATGACAGTGTTTCCGCCTCGGGTTAACGGCGGGAGTAGAACATATTTTCTCAATGAAAGTGTTTCCGCCTCGGGTAAACGGCGGGAGTAGAACATATTCACTTAATGACAGTGTTTCCGCCTCGGGTAAACGGCGGGAGTAGAACATATTCACTTAATGACAGTGTTTCCGCCTCGGGTAAACGGCGGGAGTAGAACATATTCACTTAATGACAGTGTTTCCGCCACGGGTAAACGGCGGGAGTAGAACATATTCACTTAATGACAGTGTATCCGCCTCGGGTAAACGGCGGGAGTAGAACATATTCACTTAATGACAGTGTTTCCGCCACGGGTAAACGGCGGGAGTAGAACATATTCACTTAATGACAGTGTTTCCACCTCGGGTAAACGGCAGGAGTAGAACATATTCACTTAATGACAGTGTTTTCGCCTCGGGTAAACGGCGGCAGTAGAACATATTCACTTAATGACAGTGTTTCCGCCTTGGGTAAACGGCGGGAGTAGAACATATTCACTTAATGACAGTGTTTCCACCTCGAATAAACGGCGGGAGTAGAACATATTCTCTTAATGACAGTGTTTCCCCCTCGGGTAAACGGCGGGAGTAGAACACATTCACTTAATGACAGTGTTTCCACCTCGGGTAAACGGCGGGAGTAGGACATATTCACTTAATGACAGTGTTTCCGCCTCGGGTTAACGGCGGGAGTAGAACATATTTTCTCAATGAAAGTGTTTCCGCCTCGGGTAAACGGCGGGAGTAGAACACATTCACTTAATGACAGTGTTTCCACCTCGGGTAAACGGCGGGAGTAGGACATATTCACTTAATGACAGTGTTTCCGCCTCGGGTAAACGGCGGGAGTAGGACATATTCACTTAATGACAGTGTTTCCGCCTCGGGAAACGGCGGGAATAGAACATATTCACTTAGTGACAGTGTTTCCGCCTCGGGTAAACGGCGGGAGTAGAACATATTCACTTAATGACAGTGTTTCCGCCTCGGGTAAACGGCGGGAGTAGAACATATTCACTTAATGACAGTGTTTCTGCCTCGGGTAAACGGCGGGAGTAGAACATATTCACTTAATGACAGTGTTTCCGCCTCGGGTAAACGGCGGGAGTAGAACATATTCACTTAATGACAGTGTTTCCGCCTCGGGAAACGGCGGGAGTAGAACATATTCACTTAATGACAGTGTTTCCGCCTCGGGTAAACGGCGGGAGTAGAACATATTCACTTAGTGACAGTGTTTCCGCCTCGGGAAACGGCGGGAGTAGAACATATTCACTTAATGACAGTGTTTCCGCCTCGGGTAAACGGCGGGAGTAGAACATATTCACTTAGTGACAGTGTTTCCGCCTCGGGAAACGGCGGGAGTAGAACATATTCACTTAATGACAGTGTTTCCGCCGCGGGTAAACGGCGGGAGTAGGACATATTCACTTAATGACAGTGTTTCCGCCTCGGGAAACGGCGGGAGTAGAACATATTCACTTAGTGACAGTGTTTCCGCCTCGGGTAAACGGCGGGAGTAGAACATATTCACTTAATGACAGTGTTTCCGCCTCGGGTAAACGGCGGGAGTAGAACATATTCACTTAATGACAGTGTTTCCGCCTCGGGTAAACGGCGGGAGTAGAACAGATTCACTTAATGACAGTGTTTCCGCCTCGGGTAAACGGCGGGAGTAGAACATAATCACTTAATGACAGTGTTTCCGCCTCGGGAAACGGCGGGAGTAGAACATATTCACTTAATGACAGTGTTTCCGCCTCGGGTAAACGGCGGGAGTAAAACATATTCACCTAATGACAGTGTTTCCGCCTCGGGTAAACGGCGGGAGTAGAACATATTCACTTAATGACAGTGTTTCCGCCTCGGGTTAACGGCGGGAGTAGAACATATTTTCTCAATGACAGTGTTTCCGCCTCGGGAAACGGCGGGAGTAGAACATATTCACTTAGTGACAGTGTTTCCGCCTCGGGTAAACGGCGGGAGTAGAACATATTCACTTAATGACAGTGTTTCCGCCTCGGGTAAACGGCGGGAGTAGAACATATTCACTTAATGACAGTGTTTCCGCCTCGGGTAAACGGCGGGAGTAGAACAGATTCACTTAATGACAGTGTTTCCGCCTCGGGTAAACGGCGGGAGTAGAACATAATCACTTAATGACAGTGTTTCCGCCTCGGGAAACGGCGGGAGTAGAACATATTCACTTAATGACAGTGTTTCCGCCTCGGGTAAACGGCGGGAGTAAAACATATTCACCTAATGACAGTGTTTCCGCCTCGGGTAAACGGCGGGAGTAGAACATATTCACTTAATGACAGTGTTTCCGCCTCAGGTAAACGGCGGGAGTAGAACATATTTACTTAATGACAGTGTTTTCGCCTCGGGTAAACGGCGGGAGTAGAACATATTCACTTAATGACAGTGTTTCTGCCTCGGGTAAACGGCGGGAGTAGAACATATTCACTTAATGACAGTGTTTCCGCCTCGGGTAAACGGCGGGAGTAGAACATATTCACTTAATGACAGTGTTTCCGCCTCGGGAAACGGCGGGAGTAGAACATATTCACTTAATGACAGTGTTTCCGCCTCGGGTAAACGGCGGGAGTAGAACATATTCACTTAGTGACAGTGTTTCCGCCTCGGGAAACGGCGGGAGTAGAACATATTCACTTAATGACAGTGTTTCCGCCTCGGGTAAACGGCGGGAGTAGAACATATTCACTTAGTGACAGTGTTTCCGCCTCGGGAAACGGCGGGAGTAGAACATATTCACTTAATGACAGTGTTTCCGCCGCGGGTAAACGGCGGGAGTAGGACATATTCACTTAATGACAGTGTTTCCGCCTCGGGAAACGGCGGGAGTAGAACATATTCACTTAGTGACAGTGTTTCCGCCTCGGGTAAACGGCGGGAGTAGAACATATTCACTTAATGACAGTGTTTCCGCCTCGGGTAAACGGCGGGAGTAGAACATATTCACTTAATGACAGTGTTTCCGCCTCGGGTAAACGGCGGGAGTAGAACAGATTCACTTAATGACAGTGTTTCCGCCTCGGGTAAACGGCGGGAGTAGAACATAATCACTTAATGACAGTGTTTCCGCCTCGGGAAACGGCGGGAGTAGAACATATTCACTTAATGACAGTGTTTCCGCCTCGGGTAAACGGCGGGAGTAAAACATATTCACCTAATGACAGTGTTTCCGCCTCGGGTAAACGGCGGGAGTAGAACATATTCACTTAATGACAGTGTTTCCGCCTCAGGTAAACGGCGGGAGTAGAACATATTTACTTAATGACAGTGTTTTCGCCTCGGGTAAACGGCGGGAGTAGAACATATTCACTTAATGACAGTGTTTCCGCCTCCGGTAAACGGGGGAGTAGAACATATTCACTTAATGACAGTGTTTCCACCCGTTTTACGGTACTAATTTAACTACAATTAGACAATACTTGTACCTTTGCATAGAGAACACATCTTACTGAAAACATTAAAATACATTAACACAGTAGTAATAAATAATAATAAAACACCCAAAGGAAGTATGCGAATAAAATTCCTATCAAACCACAATTTACCAAATACTTTACGCCTATCTCAAAATTGCCAATCAAAAGTTTTCTTTGTACAAAAGACAGACAAATAATCAAATAGAACGGAAGAGATTCAACTTGCAATTTTACCGCTCACTGCACGAAAATTTCATTTTGGTCCAATTTTTTTCTCTGTTCCTAACTATCTGATTGCTTCATTGGGTTTTTATTGTTCTTACGTAACGCTTTTCTAGGGGTATGAGGTCGTAGATATTCCGGATAATAGATGCAAGGCAGTGGCGGCTCGTCAGGTAAAGTAGGTGAAGGGGCTCTTCTCAAAAAAAAAAAATAAAACCAGGAGGAAAGTTTTTCGACAATATTAAATCTTAATATACCAATACAGCTACCATTTTAGCCCTTAAAAAATAATTATGTTCGAATTAATAATATTAATTAAATCCGAATGTAGCTATGCATAATAGGGCTACGCTTAACTCCGATGGACAATAACTATAAACACTCGTGCATTTTAGCGGGCCCCAGCCGACCGTGTCCTTGAGCTTAAAGCAAGTGAAGACCCAACGTCCAACATGGCTTTGATATTCACCGTCGTTATGGTTATGTGATGTTAGTTACGCAAACAGTATGTAACAATTTGCATTATGATGAAGGGCAATTTAAAAATAGATCAGTCGTATGCATCATTGTTTTAGAATTGGTTCGCCTCACCTTAAAAGGGGTGTGCGCCAAAAAAACAACTTTATTTAAAAAAATAAAGAAAAGAAACTAAGAATAATAGTCCAAACCGATATATACCTCTTCAAAGATGTCATATTTCAGCGCGTGACGTCACAAAAGCGTGACCGCTGCATAAATCAGTATGGAATTTACGTAAGTTTTAGCGCTTAGTAGTCGTCGGGTTGTTAACCTCCATGTTGTTCAATGTCAAAAATCTCTTTCATTGGCGTTTTTAGGGGAGGGCTGCCGGGCTGCCGGGCTGCAGGGCTGCAGCAGCCCCCCCCCCTCCCCCCGAGCCTAGGAGCTCGGGTCTAAAAGCCTAATTGCAACATAATTCTTCGTCTCACGCTTGGACTAGGATTTTCATTGATTACAAATTTGAGCGAGGCTAGGCCTATAACTCCTCTTAATTAATGACAAAACATTAGCTTAGTACACTATGTTGGTGTTGTGTGAGGAGTTTGAACCTGGGTCCCTCATTGTCGTGGTAGCCTGTAGGAACCTGCCTGGTGTTGTGGTTGGTGGGAATAGCGAATTAGCGGGTTCTGGCAGAACAAAGCCAGAACTCACGGGACTCTTAATTTAAATTTTCTTCTGACATTAGTGACAGTGAATCGGAAGTGCTGGAAAATATTGAGACACAGGGAAATTCTGAAAATGATTAAATTGAGGAAGAATTTCAGCTACTACTAGGAAATTTTCAGTCTATACTAGCGCAAATTACCGCCTTATTGACACTTTTAAAGTTTTGTGGTGTTGGCAATTTTCTCATTACGCAAACGCATTTTTTTTCAGTCGGCATTAATACGCAGCCCGAGCATTTACACCAATTTGCATTATTTTTTACTTATTGGTATGTAGACTGCTCGATTTTCTTCTTCCATTCGTTTAAGGTCATTTTTACTAAACTTCCAAACCAAAAGCCATTACACAAATACTAGCACTCCTTTATAATAAATAAAACTTTCCACATTAAATTGGGCACAGAATGGAACAAATCGGTACAAAATAAAGAACGTATCTATTGCCACATGCGAGGAAGCACTGTACAGAGCCGCTAGCCAAAGCTTTTGTGACGTCACGCAATCGACGCATAAAACTTTAACCCGCTATTTCTCAGCAATGGTTAGTTGTAGAATGACGAGGTTTGAACCGTTATTCTTAGATTTTTTTTATACTAAAATATGAATTTTTGGCGCACACTTCCTTTAAGGAATTTATTTTGAGGCTTCGGGAAACTTACGGTTATAGATATCGTTTTTACGTGATTTACTATGTGATTAAAAAGTTTTGTTTTTATTGTTCAGTAGTGTACTTATTAGTGTTTTAAAAATGAACCCAATTAATGACATAGTTTGTAATTTGTTGGAAACTCCATTCAGTCATTGGACAGATGAGGATAAGAGAGACTTTTTGTTACACGGGTTTTTAGTCAATGTTTGTTTAAGTACCCGCACTATACCTAGCTCTTCACTATTTTTTAAGACCGCGAGCCGCCACTGATGCAAGGTAAGCAGGAAGTATTTCTAATATTCATATAAAATGATTCTCATAATTTCTTCTTCTTCTTCACTTCTTTATGGCGTCGGCTGCAGTTAGCGCCATTCGCCAATTCTCATAATTTGCAGCTTAAGTATTACATAACGATAATTAAGTTAATTTTTAGAATGCTGTAATTCCACCTTCTAATATAACTTGTAAAGTTAAGACAACTCATATACATACAATTAAAAGGCTTATGTCGGATTGTATAAAGATTTTTAACAATAATTAACTAACCAGCAACATTGACGGTGACATGCATGACATTGGTAGAAATTATTTTCTCACAATCAAAGCGGCCCGGTTACCTAAATTTTTGATAAACCAGCGGCAGTAGAAAATTTAAGCAAAAAAAATAAGGAAAATGAGCGAGAAAAACAGAAAGATGCAATGTTATTATTTTTTGCGACCACAAATGAATATGAAAAAGGGACATCTAATACGAATCCTTTGCCATCAACCAGTGCCGGCGAAACATTAAACGTGTCGCCCACGGTTACAGAAAAAGAAATAAAAGTAAAGAACATGACTTTTTTTAGGAAAGTACTGACAATGTTTCTGAAACCTTGCAAAAGACATACTCTGATAATGTTAACGACTCATTCCAACAAGATGAAATTGATACATTATATCGCTCCGACGTAGTAGATTGGCCCACGTTCATAACAGCCGAGTTTCAATCATATTTTATACTTAATCCACCACATCAAAATATGAATAAAATTTGTAGTTGTTTTAAACAGTTTGACATTAATGAAGTTCGACAGTTGCAAAGTTCCGTTTTTTACTAGGACAAAGGTAACGGTAAAAAAAACAGGATGTGGGAACGTAAAGTACCTCTCCACAACTGTTTCAATAAATGTATTTCTAATATTGCAAGGAAAATTAAAATATATATACTGAAAGATCTATACGACGCAAAATATTTTGCCATCATTCTTGACTCAACTTCCGATATATCTTATGTCGATCAACTCACCCTGATTGTCAGAAATGTGTTATCAAATGGAAAAACAGTAAAAAAATGTTAGGCTTTGTACCTATATTATCTTACATCGCGGAGAACATTGAAAGGGTCATTTTGGGGGGAATTAAAACGTCGCAATATTGAATAATGTCTCGGACAAAGCTATGACAGTGCGTCAAACATGTCAGAAAAATACAATGGTCTGCAGGTAAAAATAAAAGCTAAAGCACCAAGTGCACATTTTGTACCATGCTCTAGTCATTCAATGAACCTGATCGTCAACAGTGCAGCGAAAGCTGTTTGGAAGCTGCTACTTATTTTGATCATGTGCAGTGCTTGTACATTTTTTTAGAGAAAGCAAAACATAAGGTATATGCAAAAATTTTTTTAAAAAAATAATAAAATAAAAATAAATATGTTATTTAACACGTTTTTGTGAAATCTGAATAATACCAGATTCAGATATTGTTTTACACTTTATACATTTAACCAAGAGTAAGTACTTGTGCCCGTATTCTCCATTTTTTCATAAAGCGGACTTAATTTAAGCTCTGTTAAATTTTAAAGCCGGCTTAAATTAAATTTGATAAGCACCGTAGAAAATTTTTGGTTACTTAATTCAGCCTTAGTTTGAGCTGGCAATGATGCGGTTATTTTCTTCTTTTTTTAAGAGTTAATGGCTACAGCAACGAACGACAATCTACGCCTACTTTGTGTTGTGGGTTTTTAACCTTAGCTTTCAAAACATTTTCAAATTTCAACTGACATAAAATTTTCTTTCTTTCATAATTTTTCTTTTCTGCTAAAATGGAGAACAAAAGGTGCTGTAATTTTACATATTCAGAAAAATCATTCCTATTCAGATTAATCGCTGACAAATATGCGATAACTCTCGAGGAGAAAAAAACCTGCCGTGCTTCCGTAAAAAAATGGGAAGAAGTGTGAAAATTCATTGAGGAAGACTTTAATGCGGTAAATCCTTCAAATAACCATCGGGATGCTAATCAGCTACAAGAACTATACTGTAATAAGAAGAAAGAGCTACGTAAAAAAGTGGCAGAGGAGAAAAATAATTTTTTTTTGATTGGCGGTGGACCGCCCACAAAAATTACTTTTACAAGATAATGATGATAATATACTTCTCGTTCGTAGATTCTTTTGGGAAATCCAAGATCTTTAACATCCAAAATATCTCCATCGTTCTCAATAAATATTTCATCTTCTATTTCCATATCTAACTTCGAAAAATACGAATATCTATTACACAACAGGAGCAAAGAAAAGTCAAATACGGCGCAGACGCGTGGTTAAGCCTGCAATATTTAGGGCTTAAAGTTATTTAAGCTTAAGTCTCCAAATAGCGACCGCGAATACGAAATCAGAATTTTAAGCTGTATTAAATTTTAAGCCGGCTTAAAGCGTTATGGAAAATACGGGCATTAGTATTTAGAAATTTTTAAAGAATAAGTAAATGATTATTGGTTTTGATGACTGAATTTTTGTTTTTTGGTTTAGTTTGAGCTAAAGTTGTGTTATTCTTTTTAAGCCCTTGAAAAAGGTTTAAAATAAAAACCGAAACGTTGGGAATGAGTACCGTAGAAAGTGTTTTTATTTAAGTCCTCTTCCACACAATACAAAATTTTAAAAATACAAGTTCAAGGACGCTAAATAAACCTACAAAATTTAGGAGTGTAATATTAAGTAGTAAAATAGCAGCAATGGCAGGGCGGATATATTCTCGAGAAATTATTTTATCAGTGTACCTACATAGAAAAATTTATCCCAATAACGTCCCTGGAGACCTCGGATAAGTCCGAAAAGCTGCAGCTTTAAAAGGGCTTTTTGCTAAATGTCGCAGCAGGGTCCATCTGCAGGACACTGCAAATTGGATCTGCCAGCTTTATCAGAAAGCATCCATACGGTCGGAGAAAAATACTGCCGTATGGCTAGACTCTCATTCCATAGTGTGTTTTTACCTGTCCGGATTTTAAATGTAACTTTTGAGGGCTTTTGAATGTAGCTTGAAAAACAGTTCTTTAACTCGATGTTAAGTTTACGAACCAAATAAGTGCCAATGATAAAGCTACAAAGCCAGCTAATAAGAAATATATGGAAATTCTAGTTGGTAACTCTACCACCCAGACAAATACATAAAGGAATTTTTGACACTGTTTTGAAGGACGTAAGTAACAATTACTAAAAAGGTATCGATTGCCCTTGACGACGGGTTGTAAGTCAACTTACCACCCTTGGGTGGTAATAATTTATGCCATATAAAAACAATGATTTATAAAAAGTAAGTAATCTTAAGTGATATGAATATTAATAGTACAATTATTATTACAATTATGAATATTAAATGTTTTCTCGTTTTTTCTCAATTTGTATGAAATGTTCTGACTCCATAATTTCTTGATCTCTAACCAAGTTTTCTGTTACTCCTAAAATACTGCAGGAGACTTCTAGCTTTGTTATATTGTATACAATTTTATTTGCAACTTCCTTTTTATTGTTGACGCTCTCCGCTACATAACTTTCCGCAATAGTTGCAGATTTCCATCTGCCATGTCGCTTGAGAGCTAAGACGTCAACTTTGGTATTCGCTAATAAAGTGGCCGACGTTCTTCTAAGGGAGTGTCCAGTATAGTACTTAAAGTTCTGAAAGTTCAGAAATTTAGCAATTTTACTTGGAATTGAATAGATAGAGTTTTTCCCGACCGGCTGGTTTAAGCACTTTCCATTTTGATATAGCATGAAGAAGCGAGGATTAAAATTCGTCATGTGGGATCTTATATCAATGTAATTTCGAACTATTTTGAAATAACAAACCTTCTCATCGTCACTTTTAGTCACTATAAATTAACGTGCCATTCCATTTTTGGAATCAGGAATAGTAACCAGGGCCCGCTCTAGGGGGCGGCAACCTGGGCCCCTGCCCAGGGCGGCAAGTTGGAAGGGCGGCATGAAAAATCCAAAGAAACACCATAAATCCCCGTTTTGCCTACCTACGTTCCTAGGTATATATGAAGTTTGAACCATTCCAATTCCCAGTTAACAAATTTAATTTCCTTTGTTTTGCCGTGCCGTCTTATTTTTAAAACAGTGACAATTTTGACGGATTCCTTTTCTTTTTAATATTATAATAATATCAAGCAATTCCGCGACAAAGCAAGCCGAACAACGCCGGCACCGGTACTTTTTTTGGTCATGGCGGCGTCGCAGCAAAGGACAAGCCGGCGAGCGGCGAGGAATAGACAGACAATTTGCTGTTGTGGTAGGTATAAAACGAAGAAGGCATGAAAAAGGCGGCAATTTCTTGTTTTGCCCAGGGCGGCGTTATTGCTAGAGCGGGCTCTGATAGTAACACATACGCCTTAATTCAACATTGTCCATTTTCATTGCACAGAATTCACTAGAACGGCACGCTCTATCAATTCCCATTATCATTACAACTTTAATCATTAAATAAATATCATCGGGGGCTTCAAACAGGAATTTATTCACATCTTCCCTGTCAAACACATTAGATTTTTTGGGTTTATATCCGTCATTTTTGCTTTTTAAAAATGCTCAAAGTTTAGGATACTTGAAAATATCTATGTTGTCAACCCCTGTAAGGAGTTAATATATAAAAGAATATTTTCAATAAAAAATAAATAAATAACTTTCTGTGTTCTTTGAGAGATCAAGGTTGGTTAGAGGTATATGATGTTAAAAAAAAATGAAATTAATGGACAGTGGGTTGTTTTTATGAATAAAATTATGTTAATACACAATGAGAATTTTCCTTTCACATTAGTAAGTAAAAAGCAAACATTCACGGCTACAGAGATCACTGACCTCATAAAATGCAAGCGTAGATTAGATTTTTTTTGTCCTTAGCAAGACATAACCCAAGATATAAAGATCTGTATAATAACGAAAAAACGTAAACAATCAAACTTTATTAAGTCGCGAGCAAAACACTATAAGGATAGAATTAAAAACTCCGACAACAAAACAAAATGTTTGTTAGTCTATTTGTAGAGAAATAAATGGCGAAGACGGAAACCTAGCAGAGAGTAACCCCGAGGTTATTGCAAATAAATATAATCAACACTTACTGTCTGTAGTTCCGGATCTGTTTAATGATTTAACAAATAAACCCTTTAATTGTGACGTTAAGTATGATGTGTCTATATTTCAAACTCCGGTAACGCCAGATGAAATTTGTAAAATTGTAAAAAATATAAAAAACAAACGTAGTAGTGGTATAGATGATGTCCAAACAAGTATTGTTAAGCTCGCTGCAAATGAATTGCAGGATGTATTATGATAAATCTTTTAAATTTGGCATTTACCTGGAAAATTAAAACATTTTATTAGTTAAACCCTTATATAAAAAAGAAGATCCTGAAAGTCTAGACAATTATGGGCCTATTAGTTTTACCGGGATTCTCTAAAATTTTTGAATCAGCAATAAACACTAAATTAATTTATAATTTTATTAAATTAGTAGCTGCATGAAAGAATATAACATGGTAACAATATCAACATGGTTTTATTAAAGGGAAATCCACACAAACTGCTATCTTTCAGTTTATATAGTTTATTATTGAACACTCAGAAAAAGGCGAAATGGCTCTTGGGATGTTTTTAGATCGGTCAAAGGCATATAACTGTCTATATAGGGAATTATTAATAAAAAAACTAGAACTAAACTGCTGGACAATTGCTTTCGAGCGAGAAAAATTCGCCTAAATTTAACAGTTAATATTTTTTGAACCAGACACGATATCGACCTACGGTTTTGAACGGTTGATGTATTCATCAACCGTTCAACCGTGGGAAACAATTGTCAATGTTGGATTTTATTTTACTGTCAAAAAATTTTATATACAGAGTGTTAAAGAAGACGACGATTTTTGCTCCAATTTTAATGGCGTGTAACTTTCACAATAATATTTTTAAATTTTATCACTCTACGTCAATTGAATCACTGGTTCATAGCAAAAAAAGTAATTTGTCAAACTTTTGATATCTGCAATATTTTAAGAAATATCGATTTTTTTGGAAAACCTTGCTTTATTTCAACTTATTGGTAGCTAGATCTCATTGTGCGTTGTATCGTGCAAACTTCGCGAGTGATTATTATACCTTATGAAAAGCTTGATTATGTTCAGTACCTATATGTCTATGGTTTATGAGTATCTCATAATTTTTCACGATTGTTTTGTATTGGAAAGTACTCGCCCCTAGATAAGGTAAATTTTTTCTTATTTTTTAGTTTTTTATATCGCACTACAGGTATATTATACGGCGTGTTTACAAAATTTTAACAAAGATCATTTTTGTAATTTAATTTTTGGAAAAAATGTATTTATTAATTTCTAACTTTCTAACACTATTCCTAAAATTAAACTTACATTGAAAAAGACTTTGATATTAAATATCACTAGCTGCCGTCAAACCAAACCCCGTTCATCCGAGTGTATTAATTTGAATTGAGATTATCACAAAAAAAACAATATTAAGTATTAATAAGTTGAAATAAAGCAAGGTTTTCCAAAAAAATCGGTATTTCTTAAAATATAGCAGATATTAAAAATTTGACAAATTACTTTCTTTGCTATGAACCAGTGATTCAATTGACGTAGAGTAATAAAATTTAAAAATATTATTCTGAAAGTTACACGCCATTAAAATTGAAGCAAAAATCATGGTCTTCTTTAACAATCTGTGTATAAAATTTTCTGATAGTTAAAAAAAATCCAACATTGAAAATTGTTTCCCAAGGGATGAATCTATCAACCATTCAAAACTGTAGGTCGATATCATATCTGGTTCAGAAAATATAGTTCTGCCCTTTTTCAGCGTTCATTTTCTTACAACTCCGTCAATATTTTTAATTCTCTTCCCAATGACATCAAAACAGCGACTAGCTCAAATAAATTTCGTAAAGAATTAAAAAAATATATTATTACTAATCGAAACTAATATAATTATTTCTCTTGGTATTTAATAATATATATTCTGTATTTAAAGTCTCAGCACAAAAAGAAAAAAAAAAAAAGAATTTTTGAAAATTTACTTTTGTTAAAATTATTATATTACCTACTTACCTATTTATTTATAGAATTTATAAAATGTTATTTATTTATTATTAATAACTGTTTATTTCTTTCTAATTTATTATTATTTCCAGCACTATTTATTGTAAAATAATATTATTTATATTTAATTCCAAGTAAGGTGGTTGTATGAGCAGCAGTGTTGGATACCGCCACCCTTTTTCACAATATTTGTAAATTGTATTTACATTTATAATAAAGGCATTTATTATTATTATTATTATTATTATTATTATTATTATTAACTGTTAAATTTAGGCGAAATTTTTCTTGCTCTATTGTAACATGGTCGGGGGGGGGGGGGGTCAGTGGGCGTAAGTAATACATTGTTTTTTCTGGAAAAAGGGGCAGTCGGGACTACATGTATTTTATGATATTGTACCTAGTCAAGAAGACGGAAAAGCGCCGCGTGCGAAAAATTTTCAGGGCCCCGCCCAAAGTTCGTTTAAAATTCCCCTAATTACTATCAAATTTCGAAAATTAAATTATTACCTCTCCCAATCTGCATTGTTGGATTAAATTTGTTTTTGTAAATGTTTTTTTTTTTGATATTCCTAGCTGGCTCTTTATTTAAAAAAAACATTTTTGTGAAAAATATGAATATTGGTGTCAATCCAAAATATTATATAATTTTCGGGTTCGGTTTTTTATGATTAAAAATAAAGTAAATAACGCTCCCCACGCCAAAATTGATGATTTTTTCAGAAATCATGTATTTTAGGAGCGTAGATTCAAGAGCAGTTTTTGGTGAAAATGGTTAAATTTTGAAATACTCCTTTTTAAATGCCGTTTTGTATATTCATAATAAAGCATTTTCGTTTCTTCCCGCACTATTTTTTTATTATAAATTATCTTCTTCTTATCAAACTTTTCCTACAAGACCTTTGTCATCTAAGCCAAAAATATATTATTTAAAGATTTAAATTAAGAGTCCAAGAGTGAGACGAACAATTAGATTGCAATTAGACCCGATCTTCTAGGCTCGGAGGGGAGGAGCATCCCCCCCCCTAAATACGCCACTGCAGGGTAGTATTTTAGGGTCAATTTTGTTTATACTTTTCATTAATGGTCTGGATTTCATACGTAATAGACCGAATCAATATATTGTGAAATTTACAGATGACACAAATCTAAAAGTAGGTTAATTTTTTTAACAAAAATAGTTATTTTCTAATAAATTACAAATTCTTCTGTGAAAATCAAATATTATTGTATAAAAAATAATAAATTTAGGTTAAAGTAATATATTTGGTTTAAATTGTTGTGTGCAATACAAAATAGTATTTAAAAAAAATAAAAATTAAGTTTTAAACAACCATTTAAAATTATTTTCGAAATTTCTGTATAAAAAAATATAATAAAGCAAATAAATATTATTTCCTCCTTCATGTTCCATTTTCTTGTTATAAGCTCAAATATTTCTTTTTCGTTGACAAAACCGTGAAAATCCTCTATTTGTTAGAGCGGATGAAATTTGGCTTTAGCGTAAATTTGACAAATACAAAAACGAGCGCCGCGACGCCCTACACGCAAATTGTCATAGCGACTTGTGGAATCCTTAATAAATAAGGATTTCCAGTACGAGATGACAAAACGTTATCCTGCGTAGAAATATTAGGCTTATATTTCGCAGGTATAACAGTGAAGTGCACAAATGAAGGGATTTTCTTTTAGAATAACATAATAATATTAGTTTTTTACAATATTGGAGTTAGATACACGACTAATATCTAATTTTCTTTTCAGAAATTTTATAATCAGTTTTTGTTTCCACTAAAAAGTTAATAACTAAACAGTGGCATAATATCGCTAGTGAAGAATAAATGCAATGGGTCCTAAGTCAGTTGACAAGAGGAAAAAACACTTTATTATCAGTTTTACAAAAAGTCATTATTTATAAAAAGTTATGCATTTTGAAAAAATACCTTCACAATAATAGTAGTTTGTACAACCAGAGTGAATATCGCACGAAGAAGTAAATTCCGAGCGCAATATGGACAACTCGAGTTGTAAAGTATATTTTTTCTACCACTCAACTTCCCAACTTCACACTAAGAATTTTAAAAAATTATTTAAATTCGGCATCATAACTTGTCTTTTAAGTTGGCCATGAACTTGTGAGAACGATAATGAAAAACAATTGAACAAAAATTAATTTTGATGGCAAACTCATATACCAAATTACACTGTAACATAATTATCGATTTGGGTAATTTCTTATATTTAAACAAAATCACTCCAAATATATCTATCTTTCTCACATTTGGTTTTTTGCAGAATAACAGACAAAAAAAGCGATATTAAGTATGTATTAATAAAAATGAACAATTTATTTTCTTAACCATAGGTATTTTGATTAATTGTTTCACTGAAATGCACAGAAGAATAAAGGTTTGTCCGGGTTTATTTCTGCTTGTGTAAGAATTATAACTCCGAAAGTAAAACAAAATGTAGAATGTAGAATTCGTTTTAAACAGTTAAAAATGGATTCGGTGCATGAATATAAATTTTTAACGTTCGCCATGGTAAAATTTTTCAAAATATTCGCCAATTTATAAACTAGCAAGACTGTTAACGTGGAAAGAGAAGTGGCAATACTGTAAGTAGAAATAACATAACCTTAATACCTTTAGTAAATAATAATTTTTTTTTATAGAAATCTTAATTTCGTGTGTGTTATCGAGTTTTATGTACTCATCTTCATGTTCCACCATTTAAGGAAGAATTTCCAGTTAATTTTCCATGTTTGTTGCTTATAATAAAAGTTTTAAGATCAATTGGGGTTGATCCCCGTTCTAAATATATCAGAAAATATCCCGATGCACAACATATTTATAATAATAATATATTATTTATATGAAAAAAAATAACAAAGGTTATTAAAAAAACATTCATTTGGTAGGTATATAGTAAATATTATGCATTAAAGCTTGTAGTAATTGTCTAGAATTGAGTGGAAATAAAGATATTTTTGATATAAGAAAGTGTGCAAATCTTTAGTTCGGTCAGAAAATAACAATAATTAGGTAGAAATATATTTTGGTATATCCATTCTCGCACCGTTTCGTGTACTCTTTAAGAAAAAATTGTCTATGCACAGACTTTGGGATAAATGTTTTGATTTAACCCATTTCCGGCCAATGGTGCGTATACGCACCATGGTAATATTTATTTATTAAAAAAAAACGGTTTCTTATTTATTAGATATTAATTTAATTGTGCATTGCCTAAAGTACATACGCATTATTACCAATATTTCGATTTTGTGGTGGGGTTTTATTTTCGTTGTTTGAATTTTTTAAAACAGTTAATTTTGACCCAGTCGGTATAAACATATTTATACCTGATAGTAAATTATAATACATACATTTATTGTGACTATTTTTATGTATTTGTATTACTTAAATACTATATAAAACAATTTTATATTGTTTTTGATGTAAAGAAATCCAAGTTTCCTAAAATTAGAACATAAAACGAACTGGTGCGTACCCGAACCGTTGGCGGAATATGTGAATTGTAGCTTTCCGAATAATATCGCGCCGAAACTTGTAAGAGCTCGTTTTGATATGGATAGTTTATTTAGTTGTGCCTCGAATTTTACAGCGTAAACAGCTAAATTAATGATTCCAGCGCACCACCGAATTTTTTTTGAAAATTACTTTTCGTCATATAAGTTATTTCAAAAACTACGAGAGCTAAATTATTTTGCCACTGGAACGATTAGAGATAATCGAATCAATAAAGCTTCCCTAGATAGTGCTAAAATCCTATCAAAAAAGGTCGAGGTGCTTATGACTATGCTTTTGATGAAAACACTAAAGTTACTCTTGTCAGATGGAATGATAATGCTATTGTTACAGTTGCTAGTAATAATTTTTCTGTTCAACCTCTAGCAAGTGCCAAGAGGTACCATCGCGCCGATAAAAAACTGGGACAGGAAATTTTTCTATTTTCTCCTAGTCTATTAAGAATAATTTTACATCAAGCCTGGTACCAGTAAAATGTCATGAAAATTTGCATGTCAATAAAGATTGTCACTTTATGATTGACTCGTCAAACATACAATCATATATTATTTGTAAATATGCCACAATTAACCCCCCAGCAAAAGGCAATTATTTATAGTCGGTTGCGAGATAGTGTTGCTATTAGGGATATTGCAGATGAACTGGGAGTAAGCAAGAATACCGTGCTATTGGCAAAACAAAAAATAGCAAGACATGGGACTATTATTAGGAATGCAGGTTCTGGTCCCCCTAAAATTTCTACTGATGATCATGATAGAAGACTGGTAAATTATCTAAGGGATCATTCCTTCGAAACTGCAATCAAGGCAAAAGAAGAGACGAATTTTCCAGGTTCTGCAAATACCGCTAGAGACAGGGTTCGAAATTCCGATATACGAAGCCGTTGTGCTGCCAATAAAAATTTTTTAACGGAAATAAATAAACAGGGCAGGTTAGAATTTGCACATGAATATATTAATCAAATAAATTTATGGGAAACAGTTATATTTTCTGAGGAGAAAACTCATGCAATAATGGGAGAATTCGGGTGTATAGGCCTTCCGGCATGCGGTATGATGAGAGATACACCCACAAAACCAACCAAAGTGGGCGTTTCTCCATAAATGTTTGGGGCTGGATTAGCGCTAGAGGACCAGGACTTTGCCAAATCGTCGAAGGAAGACTAACTGCAGCAGTATACGTTAATATACTAAACGAAGTGATGATACCATCGGTAAACGCTGTATACGGTCAAAATTACACATTTCAGCATGATAATGCTCCAATACACACAGCGCGCATTGTACAAAATTTTCTCCAAGAAAATAACATAGCAGTTCTTCCCTGGGCTTCGAAGAGTCCCGATTTGAACCCGATAGAAAACATTTGGGGTGCCATGGTCAAATCTATGTATAAACATGATTTTCAACCTAGAAACAGGGATGAATTACGTCATAGGATAAATCAAGCTTGGGATGAAATAACTGTCGAATTATGTAGAAACTTAGTTTTAAGTATGCCACAAAGGCTCCAAAAAGTAATAAACAGAAATGGTTCTATGACCAAATATTAATTTTGTGTTGTTTTGACAAACTTTGTGTTCGCAACTTTTTTCTTTTTATTAAATGTATTTTATTACCTGTATTAGCTTTATTTATTATTTTGTGGTAATGGTAAATATAATAATTTATAAAATATTTGACTTTAAAAAAATCTAATAAATTTACTTTATCCATATTATATGATGTCTCTCAAATTTAACCACCCCGTATCGAAAAATACAAAACATTCCATTATGTAACCTAGGTTACTTTTTAAATTTTGAATGTTTTTCCTTTTTAGCTCTAGACACCTTTTATAGTCTAGGGGATATGTATTTCTTACATTGTTTTTGTAAATCTCTTGTCCCAGTTTTTTATCGGCACAATAGTACAATCGAAAAGATCACAAAGAAGTACAACTTCCACAACCTGACGTTATAAAACAGTATAATCAGTATATGGGAGGGGTAGATCTTCACGACAATGCAATTGCGAATTATAGAACAAATATACGAGGAAAGAAGTGGTGGTGGCCTCTTTTCATCAATGCTCTGGATAGCGTCATAGCTAATTGTTCGAAAATTTATAGAAAAGCAAATGACTCGCGTATGTCCCAATACGATTTTAAATCTTACTTAGCATTACGTTTGCTAAGAGGTGAAGAATCCAACGAAAGTAAAATATCTGACGGTAGGGCACCAAGAGAATCTGTTCCCAATGAAGTTCGGTTTGATAATGAGGGTCATTTAATAATAAGACATGCGGAAAATCCGCGAAGAAGATGTAAATTGTGTCAAAATCATACCATTTATCTATGTGAAAAGTGCAATGTACATTTACATCCTGACTGTTTTAGAAACTATCATATTAGAAATTAAAATAAGTTTGTTAAATTTAGTTCTTAGATTTGGCCAATGGTGCGTACACCAGCACGCTTTAAAAAAACAACTTCATATTGGAATTTTTTTTTGGTAAAAATGCCTGTTGGTATGACCTTTAAAATAATAAAAAATATAATCCCAACAAAACATAATGATGATTTCATGTCTTGGCCGTAAATGGGTTAAATTAAAAAAGATCAAATTTCATCTAATAGATTTGCATATTTTTTAAGTATATATTGTCAACCTAACTTCTTTCAAGTGTCAGAAAACGACTCGTAAAATTTACAACATGTAAATTTGGTTTCTTTGTAACTGACCTCTGTGATTGGTCAGTTTATTATCCTAACTAGGATCAGCGGCGGCGCAAGGGGGGGCCAGGGTGGGCACCGGCCCACCCTAGAAACATGAGTGCCCACCCTGGTGCCCCCCCAAAATTGATGGGTCCGGTTTTGTAAGGGACTCGGCTATAAAAGTTTTGATGAGTGGTTGTATGGTATTTTGAAGAGAACGATGACTTTTTTTTTTTAGAAGTCACTTTTATTTTGGGTAGTGCCCACTCAAAAATCACCGAGCCCATTTGTGCCCTCCCATCCCAAAAATCCTGGCGCCGCCACTGACTAGGATGGATATGAAATCATATCAGTTGCGCTAACCGGAAAAGTTCACTTTTCCGATCACTTTAGTGTAAAGGAAACAGCAAATTTCCATGTGGGAGTAGAAAAAATAAACTTTATATCAGAATTATCTAACGGACCAAGGTGTTATATAATTAAATAAATTAGGAAAATATTAAAATGCCTTAAGAGTTGTTTATAATCCATATATTACCTGAACAAACGTTGAAACAAAAATTCCAAGATCCCAATTTATAATAATAATAATAATAGGGTCTTTAATGTAATTATTTGCATTTGACAAAAAAATCAAGATTGTCGCGTCAATTTTTTAATTCGCATCTTAATTTGTCTGACAGTTTTCTGATGTCGTGATGGTATTTTCAAATTAAGTATTCATTCTTTATTTTAGGTTATGCATTTTTGTTTTAAATTTTGTATCCAGGCATTATTATTAATAATTTTAAACAACTTGCTTAATAAAAAAATGTCAAAAAAAAAATTAATAATGACACCTCACACGCCACTGTCTTGGAATATAACAAATAAAAACTGTTGTGTAATAATTGGATGTTCTACAGATTCGCGGATTACTCAGATTTTGTTGAAGGACCTTCATATTTTATGCCGTTAAGGCAATCTTTTACTTTGCCACATAATTTTCGCGGGTTTATTAATGTTTCGGCGTGAAATAAATTTAAGGAAAAATGTTTTTATCGCGTGGTAACTAGACGGGATGTTCAACTTATATAATGATAGGTATAGTCTTATTGTAATTGTATAAACCAAAAAGACGGTTTTATGGTTTAATATGTTTAATCGGAAGTTGTAACTTTTAAATATGTAGTAAATAGAAAACAAAGATAGGGAGGTTAAAACCAAGGTTCTTGGATAGATAGGTTATCACCATAAAAATCTAGGATGATGTATGAGAAGGAATACCAGTCCTTTAAAAAGTGGAAAAGCATCAAGAATATCAATGGCGTGAGTGAAAAAGTGCTTATGGCACATTTTTCTGAAAAGTCGAAGAAAGCGAAGCCATCGTCAATATGGTCGTATTATTCGATGCTGAAGCGTACGTTGTTGGTGAATGAAAATTGTGACATTTCTAAATTCAGCAAGTTAACCACCTTACTGAAAAACCTGAGTGAAGGATACAAAGCTAAAAAGTCCAAAATCCTGGAGTCAGATGACATTATTAAATTTCTGACAGAAGCTCCTGATGACGTCTATTTGTTTATGAAGGTTATTGCTATTTTTGGTGTGCATGGAGTAACTAGGTCCAATGAATTGCACAAGTTAGAAGTGTTTAATGTGGACGACAGAAAATCGGTGATAGTCGTTTCATTATCCGATACTAAAACCAAGCAGGATAGGTCGTTTTGTATTACTGACAAGAAAAGTGGAGTGAGTTTAGTGGAAATTGTGAGAAAGTACATTGGCTTGCGTCCCAAAAACGTACCTCACAGTAAGTTTTTTTGTGAATTACCGACAGCAAAAGTGCACTACTCAACCGGTGGGGATTAACACTATACCGGGTCCGCCAACGAAGCGGGGACGGAAATTTAAATCATTATCGAGGAACTTATCAAAATTACTAAAGCAGCATAAGGTATCGACTTAAAAGCGGCATATTTTAAAAATATTTTACATTATACAGGGTGGCTCAAAAAAGTGTGGCGGACTAAACTTGCATTTTTTTAAATGGAACACCCTATATATTATATTATTTTATAATTCCCTATACAATTCCATGTATATTTTGTATAAAATGTCATATGTCTAAATTCAATTGTTTTTGAGTAATTGACGTTTAAAATATGGCATTTTTTGACTTTGACAGGCTGTAACATTGAAACGGTTTATCTTAGAGAAAAATGGTTTTCACCTCCCTATCTTAGTTTTTTATTCTCTATCCAAGGAAACCAACTTCCGATTTACTATGTTAAACCGGTAAAACCGTTTTTTTGGTTTAACATGGTAAATCGGAGGTTGGTTTCTTTGGATAGAGAATGAAAAACTAAGATAGGGAGGTAAAAACCATTTTTCTGTAAGATGAACCGTTCCAATGTTACAGCCTGTCAAAGTCAAAAAATGCCATATTTTAAACGTCAATTACTCAAAAACAATTGAATTTAGACATATGACATTTTATACAAAATATACGTGGAATTGTATAGGGAATTATAAAATAATATAATATATAGGGTGTTCCATTAAAAAAAATGCAAGTTTAGTCCGCCACACTTTTTTGAGCCACCCTGTATAATGTAAAATATTTATAAAATATGCCGCTTTTAAGTCGATACCTTATGCTGGTTTAGTATTTTTGATAAGCTCCTCGATGGTGATTTAATCTTCCATCCCCGCCACGTTGGCGGACCCGGTATATAAGATACCCAAGAAGATTGCGGATTTTTTGAAGCTACCAAATTCAGAAATGTACGCGGGGTATTGTTTCCGTCGTTTTTCAGCTACCATGTTAGCAAACTCTGGTGCTGATCTAGTAAAAGTTAAACGCTTAGGTGGATGGAAATCGTCATCCGTTGCAGAGTCTTACATTGAACAGTCAGTATGCAATAAGATTGCTGTATCCAAATGTATATTTGGTGGACCTGAAAATCAATCCAGTACCTCTGTTCAAGTGTCCAAGCAAACGAGTACAAGTTGTGGTGTTCCAAAAATAGATGTTTCTAATAAGGTTAATTGTAAAATTATACTTGGTAATCCTTCGAATTAATGTGTATAAATTTGTAAATTTAATTGAATAAAAAAAGTTAAAATATTTTATTTACCCTTGCTGTTAAAGTGTTACTTTATCTACCCTTGCGGTTAAAGTGGTACTTTATCTACTCAAAATAGTTGCTATAACAACATTTGAACATCCGCTATAGAAAAAAAAATAATGTTATACTTATCTTTATTTCTCCAATTCTTTCGTTCCTAATTTTAGGTACGTACTGACCTGTAACAAAAAACTCTTTTAGGTATAAAATTATAAAATAAGAATGATCAATAATTAAATAGTGTTCAAAACTTAATAAAAAAATACTCAGTTGTTACTAATTTTTTTAAAAGAGCGAATATAGGGCTGTTTCATGACATGTCTTATGTCATGATCATCAAGAAAAACTACAAAATATAATTTTAATTTCAGTGGCGACGATAACGGGTGTGGCAAACTACTGATAGCTTATCACCTAAATTTGCGAACGGTTAGCTCTTATATCGGTTAGCATGGGTTCTTCACTACATAGTTCCAGTTCACTCTTTCAACCCGAGGGCACCACTGACTCTTTGAATAATGTAATACTCACCACGTGTTAGAAAGTCAGAAAATCACTTGGGACCTAAAGTTGTTGACGTCTTTCACAGATACATATCTGAAAACACTTATCAAGAGGAATAAAACACACCGGTTATGAAATCAAAATATATATTCTTAGGTTAGCAGTAGAAGAACTGCAATAATTGCTGGATGGTTTATTAAAACATTAGAACCAAATTTAATACGGTTCCAGACAAAGTAATGCAATATGATTTTATTGTAATTTGATTATTACGCCACTTGGTAAAGTTTGTGTAAAAGATGTAATGTAACCAAACGGTGAGTATTTCTAGCGTCTCAAGTGTTCTAGAACCCTTTGTCAGACCTTACCCTTTTTATAGTACGAAGTTAAATTATTAAATTATTTGACTTACCAAGTTGGTATTACATGATATATTAATTAAAAAAACTGGCCTGATAAACCTTATGTTTAGTGTATACGGTTCAGCAACTTAACGTCAATCCTGACTTCACCCATCCAGAGGTAGTATTTACAATAGTCTCCTTCTTCCTACAGTTACTCCTAGTTTCCCGAATTTTGTAAAATTGGCTGCCTTTTCACATCCAAATCTTAAACAGCTGAAGGCCCATAAAATAATTAGAAATAGCCTCAAAACGGATCATCGAGTTCCAACCCAAAAGTGTGCAACTTCCATAAACTGGTTTCCCAAACTTTAATAAGCTAGTTGAGCTAAACTAAGCTAGATTAAGCTAAACTTAGCTGATGTGAGCTAAACTACACTAAGCTGGTCTAAGCTGGTGATTCTATCAAAACGTGGTTAATTCCAACCTCAAAACTGCAAATGAAGATATTTCTGGTTTAATAAAAATCCCAGTTTTAGCAAAATCAAAATCTTACCTGCAAGTGGAAATTACCAGGCCTATCACCCCTCAAAAATAGTGACTTAGATTCCCCTTTTATAGGTCCGCACTAGCTCTTAAAAAAACGCTTGCACCGCGTTTCACGGCCGGGGAATAAGTGCCTAAGTCCCCCTCTCTCAATCGCTGCTTCCCAGCAGGAAATGGAACTTTAATTACTTCCAGAAGTTAGCAACGTAATGTTCGATTTAACACCGAATTCGGGGCACCAACCAATTTCCAACGTTGACCGACACTATTTTCCGAACACCCCACCATAAATTATCTGGCTGTCGGCTTAGCGCGTAAAAGCACTATAAGAATCTGAAACTACCTACCTTTAACTACTCTGTGGTTTACTTGACAGCTATAAACTTCAATGGAAATTAACCTGATTTTTAAAAATATACCAGATCATATAATCAAAACAATGAAAGGATTTTCATAGGAGAAAACCATCAATAAAAGGAAACTCTACTATATAAATGAGCATGATTACACCGGATATGGAATCTAGTGTCAAATACCATCTTAAAATGTACTGAATATACAATCAACAAAACTAAGCTAAATCTTCAATAAGGTAATTTTTTAAGCATTTAAATTCCTAACTATATCAAACTGCGTTAATACTTAAATTGGTAATGCATAAAATACTATGTAGCATTCGTACTCATTTAATTTTAACATAAGAAATGCTTCGGTAATATTGAATGCTACACGGGCCTGCAGGGTCTGCGGGGCGGGAGGCCCATCCTCGAGAGGACTCCATAGGGATTTTTAGAACTTACTTTTTGTAGGAGCAGAAAAACGGTAGGAAGGATGTATTTTTTAGAATAAATATTTGTAAGTTAAGTGTTTCGTCAAAATTGCTACAGAGTTAAATATGTGAAACCATTGTTTAACTTTTCCCAAACGGGCTTTGAATAAACAATGGCATACAAAAAACAATTATACAGAATTAAACCAGTTATAAATTTTCAATAGCTATATTTAAATGTATAAATTTGGTTAAACACTTTTTAATTATGTTATACAAAAGTTATCGGCAAGCGAACAAAGTGGTCCATCTATGTTTTGCATTAAAGTACACGTACAGGGACGCCAAAATATTGTCTACCTGTGTAGTTTAATGCGAAAGATAGATGCACCACGTTGCTCCTTTGTGGATAACATATTTATTTATTTATTTGCACAAATAGTATGCCAACAGGCCTCTGGCCCAAATTCGGCACCCACGAATTACAATAATTGGTGTACAGATTTTGATTTCTTAATAGTTATATTTTAATAATAATTATGAAGAACCGCGTGATTTCTAAGCTTTCTCCTAAAAGTTAGTAGAGATACATTAAACAAATCAATATCATGGTATGAAGCGTTATAAAGTGAGGTTATACGACTTATAGGCGAGTGTTTACCTAAATTAGTTCTATAAAAACAGTTTGCAAATAGGTGAGTATTACGAAAGTTACGTGAGGGGATATTAAAACCTATACCGGATAGCAAATTTGGAGCATCTATATGGTTATTGACGATTTTAAATAGAAAACGAACATCAGCTTGAATACGCTGGCGCTCAAGAGGTAATAACTGGAAAGTCCGTCGAAGTTCTGGTAAATTAACATGAAGATCGAAGACACCGGTGCTTTTAAAGTTTAAAAATCTAAGAAATTTATTCTGAATAATTTCCAATCTGTTTTTATATACAGCATTCGACCATCATTAGAATATTGCTCTCATGTCTGGAGCTCTGCACCCAAGCACACCCTTCGGCTACTGGATTCCATTCAAAGGAGAGCCGTTCGTCTGATCGGCGACCCCGAGCTGACCAAGACCCTCGATAGCCTGGAGCATCGAAGACAGGTTGGTGATTTGGCTCTCTTTTACAGATATTTCCATGGCAGGTGTTCGACTGACATTGCCCACTTGATTCCACCTAGAGCAATGCAAAACAGAAATACACGGCGAACCACTGCCGCTCATCCATATGTTGTTCAGCTTAGTACTCCTCGAACTTCATTGTTCAAGAATTCTTTCATCTGGAGAACGTCATCTTTGTGGAATGATCTTCCTGAGGTCGTGTTTCCCAAAGAATACAATCTTCAACGTTTCAAGACCAACGTTAATCGCTTTCTTCGCACTCGCACCGCTCCCAGAGCGCCTTAAAGGATTTTTCCTACAGTGCAGGTGTTTTATCATAAAAAAAAAAAAAAAAAAAAAGCATACTGAATACTGAGGCGTCCAGACGACAGAGGCAAAACTAAGTCTACTATAAACATATGCAAAATACAGAACCTTTAAAGACTGTAAAGAAGACACAAATTTGCATGATCTAATTATAAAGCCTAGCATGCGATTACATTTGTTAGCAACATAATCAATATGCTCGTTGAAGATCATTTTTTTATCATAAATAACACCAAGATCCTTTATTTTACCTACTTCTTTAAGTAATATCCCATTAAAATTGTAACCATAAGAAAAATTATTTACATTTCTTGAGAATGAAATAAATATACATTTATCTAAGTTTATAAAGAGTTTGTTTAAAACGCAATATTGAAAAAAAGAATCTAGTTCACTCTGAAGCAGCAAGCAGTCCCCGATACTCCCTATGCTGAGAAAAATTTTCATATCGTCCGCGTAAAGTAAAATTTTACAAAATTTAAAGCTTTTTTTCACATCGTTTAAGTATATAATGAAAAATAAAGGCCCCAAATGGGAGCCTTGGGGCACACCAGAAGTCACGTTGTAGACAGGAGACTGGTGACCGTTCACTGCGGCATATGCGGCAGATAAAATACTTTACCTGCCACAAATGCGGCAGATAAAGTATTTTATTTTAAAATAAAATAAAGTGTTCGTTTACTGCCGGAAATTACTCTGATAATGTACAGCTTTACTGTCGGTTGGCGATAAAAACTTTTTATGCAAAATAAATTCAGAAATTTTTTTTTTAACGAATACTAGTCACGGATAAAAATGCTTTAAGCTCTTTTCTTTACAAAAAAATATTGGACAGTGTGTCGTTTTCCAATTTCCATATACCTACTTAACTTGTTCGTGTTTAGTATATCAACTTTTAGAGTAAACGGTTAAATATTCATTTCTATTGTCTATTTTTAAAATTACAGTGGAGTTCGGATATAGAAAACCCGTTTAAAGTGAACACTCAGTTATAATAAACGCTTTTTCAAATACCCATAAAATTTCCCATAAGAGCAATGCAAATTTTTACCGTTTATAGGGAACCCGGTTATAATGAACTTTCGGGTAAAGTGAACCAATTTTCATCAAGGTTAAGATACATTTTTCGTTTATAGTGAACTTTTTCGGGGAATCCCCTGGGGATTCAGTCAGTATCAACAGGTATGTATAGTATGTAATGTAACATTAAAATATGTAATTATGACTGATTTATGTAATTTTTTCAGTGACAAATGCAGAATTGATTGATAATGAGCTGGACGAGGAGGCACATGAGGAAGATGTCATGGTCAGTGTTCCTTCAGTGAGAGAAGACACAAAAAATGATAGAGATTCGCACATTTTTGCAATCACGCAACGTTCCCAAAAAAGTTTGGAATCCTTTTTGTAACCTTAAAGGCTGTATAAGTAACATTAGTTTTTCTAACAGACTTTTACAAACCAAAATACCCGAGTTGTATATCAAAGAGTAGTTTTTTTTAATATTTTTTGTTAAGTACTTCTGTTTATTTAGGTTAGGTTATACAGAATGTCATTTATTTTCCACACTTGGTACATAAATAAACTAACTTTAAACATTATGTAGGTATGCATCATGGCTTTTTTTAAACAAACATATAACCCCCATTTAGCAAGCAAACATCAGGTGAGTACAAATTTCCACTTCTCTTTTATAGTAAACCTCGGATGTAGTGAAGCCAGTTTGATGCACTTTGCGAGTTCACTATATCCGGATTTCACTGTATTTTAAATAAATATATTTCTTAATATTATTGTTATTTTTATTATTATTAACTTTCCCAAACAATGCCATCATTTATTATGAATTCTACTTGTGCATATCATCTTTAAAGTACTCGGAGTCAAAATATTTATATTTTCAAATAATTTAAAAATAAAATATTTTTGCTTGTAAAATAAGTAACATGCTGTTTCCATGTAAAATTTTAGTCTAAATGAATTCTTACGTACTTTAAAGAAGTTTTCCTGTTAGCATAATCACATCCAAAAGTTTGAGTTAAGGAACGTAAGTAAAAAGAGTTTTAATTTTTGATAACAATAATCAATCTATCTAATATTACATATTTAAAATAAATTTATTAAAAATTGCCTTTTAATAACGTAAACTACGCTTTGCCGTAAAATTGGGCGCGTTCAAATCAAAAATTCCTCACTAGGTGATGTCACGATCCACTACGCACCCTGTTGATATCATATCTGGTGTACTTGTATCATGGGCGAACTGGTCACACTATCGGGTTAGGACGCCGCGTCCCCTCTTTTGCCTCGTCTAAGCTTTTAACGGTATCCCGGAAGGTCTCGCGTCAATTGGACGTGGAAAATTGGACGCACGACTATTGGTCGCAGTCAATTGGACGCGCGACAATTGGACGTGGGACAATTGGACGCATGTGACAATTGGACGCATGCGACAATTGGACGCATGCAAAAATAAAAATAGTTTGTATAAGTATTATTGCAAATACCTGTAGGTATAACAAAGGGATAAATTATTTCAATAATAAATAAAAACCATTTCAAAATATAAGGGATTAAATTCATTATGTATAATAGGCAATAAAGAAAAAACATTTAAAATCTAAGGTATTAAATTAATTAAATGGATAAGGGGATTATATAGATAATAAGGCATAATTAATAAAATAATTATAAGTAAGAACATACATTAAAATAGGTAATAAGGGAAACCATTAAAATAGGTAACAAAGGGATTATAGTCTATGGCCTATATATTCAAAGATCGAATACTCCAATTTTCATAAGTGATAAGACTGTTTTACTGTTAACATGGTTCTTGAATTTGTAAAAAGTGAAAGGGGTAACCCAATGCTATTATACGATGGTTTCTTACACAAAAGGGAGCGTATTGTCGGAGAAAAAACAATCTGGAAATGTGCTGATTACAATAAGAATAGCTGCCCAGGAAGAGTGCATTCGGTGCAGCAAAAAGTTGTCCATAATACAGCTCATCTACATGTCGCTGATGCCGCCAAAGTTCAAGCCAAAAAAGCACTTGAAAAAATGAAGAAAAACTCACAACAGATCGATCAATCCACTCAGACGATAGTAGCTACCATGTCTTCAGGTTTACCACCATCAGTATCAGCTCAGTTGCCTTCAGTCATTTCCTTAAAGAGAACTATACAGCGTGTACGACAGAGAGCAGACCATGTTCCAGCAAATCCTAGAAATCTAGTGGAGCTTGATATTCCTGAAGAGTACACACGAATTGAAGGTGAACAATTTTTGCAATTTGACAGTGGCCCTGGAGATGACCGAATTCTTTTGTTCACAACAAAACGAAATTTGGAGTTTATGCAACATTGTGACCATTGGTATGCTGACGGTACGTTTTTTTCTTCGCCTATTTTATTTACCCAATTGTATACCATACATGGTGTTCAATATAGCAACGTTATACCAACGATTTATGCCCTTCTTCCAAATAAGAAACAAGCCACGTACGTCCGACTTTTTCAAGCTCTAAAAGCGCTTAAATCGGGCCTTCGACCGGCTTCAATTATGGTGGATTTTGAAAGAGCTGCAATAAATTCTCTACAAGATGAATTTCCTGACGCCTCAATACGTGGATGCTTTTTCCATTTAAGCCAGTGCATATGGGGGCATATACAGCAGGCAGGCTTGCAAGAAAAATACAGCAAGGATCCAGAGTTTGCTTTACACCTGCGCTTACTGCCAGCTCTAGCATTTGTTCCACCAAACGATGTAATAACTGCTTTTCAAGAAAATCTCGATAGCAACTTTTATGTGCAGAATGAAGATTTGCTGGTACCTATCATAAATTACTTTGAGGACACTTGGATAGGTCGTACTGATAGACGCCAACGCCGAAGACCGCCACTGTACAGTGTTGAACTATGGAACGTCTATGCACTAGTAGAAAGCGGAAGCTTAAAACTGCTATTTCGGACCTTTCAAAGGTTTAAGAACGTGTTAATCATAAATTTTAAAATAGATAGAAACAAATCAGCCCTTCTGATATTAATTTAAGGCATTTTTACGACGCAAATCCTTAAAAACTCTTAACCATAGACGATTATTCCTATCTCGATTTAAATTACTTTATTAATTTTTAATCAGAAAAATGAACTGCTTTAACAAAAATTCGAAACAAATTTTTAAACGCCGAAACTTCAATGTAATCTAAACTTTAAAATAGGGCAATTACGATTTTCCCTCGATCATTAAAGTTAGTATTGGCAGTTGTTTAACAAATGAGCGTCGCAAAAAAACATTGAAACAAACGCTTAGCTGGGGTTGTTTGTTTTTTGTTTTAAATAGTTTTGTGAAGGGTAATTTAGGGTGAAACGATTAAAGTTATTTGAGAGTTTTAACGAAGACTAATGTAATTTTTTTCATCGCAAACATCATGTAACCAGTGGCGGCTCGCGGTCTAAAATAATTATAAAGAGCTAGGTGTAGTGCGGGTACTTTAACAAACATTGACTAAAAACCCCTGTAACAAAACGTCTCTCTTATCCTCATCTGTCCAACGTCCGAATGGAGTTTCCAACAAATTACAAACTATGTCATTAATTGGGTTCATTTTTAAAACACACAAAAGTAGGTCGTACACTACTGAATTAACTGAAAAAAAAAACTTTTTAATCACACAGCAAATCACGTAAAAACGATATCTATCACCGTTAGTCTCGCGAAGACTCAAAATAAATACCTTAAGGTTAGGCGAACCAATGCTAAAAAAATGGTGCATAAGACTGATCTATTTTTAAATTGCCGTTCATCATCATGCAAATTGTTACATGCTGTTTGCGTGACTAACGTCACGTAACCATAGCAACGGTGAATATCAAAGCCATGTTGGTCGTTGGGTCTTCACTTACTTTGAGTTAACAGACACGGCCGGCTGGGGCGCGCCAATACGCACCAGTGTTTATAATTATTGTCCATCGGAGTTAAGCGTGGCCCTATTATGCATAGCTACATTCGGATTAAATTAATATTATTAATTCGAGCATAATTATTTTTTAAAGCTAAAATGGTAGCTGTATTAGTACATTAATATTTAATATTATCGAAATTCTTTCCTCCTGGTTTTATTTTTTCGTGAAGAACCTCTTTACCTACTTCACCTGACGAGCAGCCACTGCCAATAATAACTTTGTTAGAGTTGAATAATTTTAAGATTGTTAATATACTGTTAGAAATCCTGGACGTAATAATCAAAAACTATCACAGTCAATTTAAATTATTCAAATTAATTTTAAAACTTACAGCATTTTAATTCTTTTGTATTTTTTAGTCAAAAATCAGTTTTAAGGAACTAACTATCCAGGAAGCTGTTTTAACACAACAGTGAAATAGCATTAACATGCGGCGGAGTAAGTATTTCTAACTCTTCAAAACTATCTCTACAGTCATTCCTGTAACCTAAACCATTTATCACCCTAATTGCCTTCAGTTACAGTTCGAGGAGACGTCGGGCACCCGGGACATGACCCCATACAAGTATAGCATCTGTGCATAAAAGATCGCAAAATAGTCTCAGTACCGTATGGGAGACATTTTCTGCAAGACGACGCAGTAAATAATGACTATCATTCAGTCTGGAAGCCATAGCCCCAGTGTGTATGTTCTATTTAGGTTTTGGGTCCATGAGAACCTTAAGGAACTTTGTGTGGGATGTATGATCATTTATAGCCCCAATCTCTCTCATTGCAAATACCATTCTTTCTGTTTCGTTTTTATTTAGAATTAGTCTGTTTGAGTTAAACCACCTTTCAGCCGTCTTCTGCACCTCCACTGAGCCTAATAGGGAAGCCTGGTGTCCGCTACAACAGAAATTGTTGTGTCATCAGCAAAGAGGCTATAGCCCTGGTCAATTAGAGGCATATCGTTTATGTATATAAGAGAGAGTATTGGCCCCAAAATGGATCCCTGAGGTACCCGAGTTGTAATTCCCTGTCTTGCCGATATCATACCACTGTAAGTACTGCACAGTCTGACACCTTCCTGTAGGATATGATTTTAACAGTTGAATACTGTTATTTGTAAATTTATAGGCTCCCAGCTTACGCAGAAGGATTTAATGGTCGACGCAGTCGAAAGCTTTGCTGAGGTCACAAAACAAAACCGTATCATAGCACTGTCCATTAAAAGCATCCATAATATCAGACAGGAGGTTAAGGATCCCCAAAACTGTGTTTCTATTTTTCCTAAACCCAAACTGATCTTCGTTAAAAAGGTTTGTCGTTTCGAAGAAATGTATTATTTGTTTAGACATGCATTTCGTTGAGTTTTTCCTGCGTTAAGTGTGGGCCACCTGTAACTATATTTCTCTTCACAATATTTTATTGTTAAACGATAACAATACAATCTTTAGAGTGTGGAATTAATCTTTCTCTAGGAAAGTCGATTATTCGATTAATTACATTACCTCGATTTACAAAATATCACATGGTCTTGTATAAAGTGTCGTAAAATATGGAGCATGTGGTAAAATTTTCCATTTTAGGTATTATTACTTGATGATAAATGGATCAGATACGTTTCTTACTATGCGGATAATAATTATTAAAGGTCTAGTCAAAGAACCATTTACAATAAATAATATTGTTTATTTTCAGCCATGTATGTAATATTGACATTCCTGTCTTTTTAGAAATTCGAAAATGTCACATTTCTGTTTTCTTACTTCTGATCCACATTTTCCATCCTAGGACGGAAAATGCGTTTCCATCCTAATACATTTCAATCCTTATTTTCTTGCCCGGTATTTTTGAGTAGGTCTTATAAAAAACGGGGTAAAATAAGAACACAGCAACGATCAGATTCTTTATTTATTCATATTTTTATTTATACACGTTAATTGTTAAATTAGCATTGTTATTTATTACAGAAATTTTCAAACCCTCTTGAAGTTGAGTTTGATTTGAAATTCGTATTTCCTGCGATGCAGCTCACTTGAAATACTTGGTAAATCAACAGTTTTAGAGGAAGATTCTACATATCCCTCCGCAACTGCACTCGATTTCCATCCGCCGAGTCTTTTTAGCTGCAAAACATCAGCTCTATTATCAACCAATAAAGTAGTGGCTGTTCGTCGAAAAGCATGACCCGTGAAATACCCTATATTTGGAAGTTTCAAGAAAGTAGCTATCTTTTGAGAAAAACTCGCGATTGAATGATATCTAATGGCCTGATTATGCAATTTTCCATTTTTCCATTGGAAAAACCTGTCATTTTGAATGTTGTTTCGCGCAGTCACATATTTCTGAAAGACGTCAATTCAATTTGGGTCACTTATGATGAAGGATCTATTTATATAATATTATGTCTTCGTATCAGGGATTTCGATGACGACCCTTTTTTGCAAATCATTAACATGGGAAATTTTCATCTTTACTAGTTCATCACTCCTGCATGCTCCCGAGACTCCAACAATAAGCGCAATCTTCATACACAAAAATTCTTCACGTGCTTTAACCAAAAAATCTCTGATGTTTTCTCTTGAAAAAACACTTGAATTTTTAGGCAGAAAGCCTACATTTTTTCGCTTCAAAAAAGCCGCAAGTTTTGAATGCTTGGAAATGTCGACCTTTTCTCTAAGTTTTAGTATACTTTATATCATACTGTAGGTAGCCCATAAAGTGGAAGATTTTTTTTCTTTAGAGATCTCACCAAACCAGACCAACAAAACGGTCTCTGATGTAACATTGGTTGTTCCTCTGCTGCTGCACCACGCTTCGAATGTATTAAACGCTTTCTCATCACGTAGCTTACTTTTTGTAGGTAGCAGACTTTCTTCAATCTTATCCGCTGCTTCTTTCAAATCAGGTGGAGTACAGCTAATTAACTCGTCGGCACTATCGGAGAACATCTTTAATCTGTATTATTTTTCTTAAAAAAACGCTGACTTTCAAAAAATTTTAAGCGACAACTGCTGTCAACTAATGACAACGACTAACAATGGAAATGAAAGGTAATAACCGGTGCGACAAAATTTATTATTTTAAAAAAGTCTATCGTGCAAAAATATTCAATGTTTACTTGAATCATAATGTCATGGCTGAAAATAAAATAGTATACAATCCTCGACGAAAATAGTAGTTTGTACAACAAGAGTGGATATGATGTCGATATCGCACGAGGAAGTAAATTGAACATGACGCCGTAGGCGGAGTGCTCAAACTTTTGAGTACAATATGGACAATCCACTCGAGTTGTACAGTATATTTTTTCTACAACTCAACTTCCAAACTTCATACTAAGAATTTTTTAAAATTATTTAAATTAGGCATCATAACTTGTCTTTTAAGTTCGCCATGAACTTGTGAGAACGGTAATAAGAAACAATTGAACAAAAATTCATTTTGATGGCAAATCCATTGACCAAATTACACTGTAACATATTTATCGATTTGGGTAAGTTCTTATATACTCACTTTTGAATATATCTATCTTTCTCCCATTCGGCTTTTTGCAGAATAACAGACAAAAAGCGATATATGTATTAATAAAAATGAACAATTTATTTTCTCAACCAGGTAATTTGATTAATAATTGTTTTACTAAATTGCACAGAAGAAGAAAGGTTTGTCGGGTTTATTTCTGCTTGCGTAAGAATTATTACACCAAAAGTACACAAAATAGCTGTAGAATTCGTTTTAAACAGTTAAAAATGGATTTTGTGCATTAATATGAATTTTTAACGTTCGCTATGGTCAAATTTTTCAAAATAATCGCCAATTTACAGACTAGCAACACTGTTAACTTGGAAAGAAAAGTGGCAATAGTGTGAGTAGAAATAACATAACCTTAAAAATTTAAGTAAAAAATGGATTTTTTTTCTATAAGTCTTATAATTTCGTCTGTTTTATCGGGTTATCTTTATGTTCCACCATTTAAGGAAGAATTACCACTTAATTTTCTATGTTTGTTGCGCATAATAAAAGTTTTAAGATCAATTGGGGTTGGATCCCCGTTCAAAATATATCGGAAAATATCCCCGTGTACAAATATATTATTTATATGGAAAAAAATAACCAATGTTAGTAAGAAAAGGTTCATTTGGTAGGTATATAGTACATTTTATGCAAAGCTTGTAGTAATTGTCTAGAAATGAGTGGAAATAAAGATATTTTTGAAATAAGAAAGTGGGTCTGTGTGCAAATCTTTAGTTCGGTCAGAAAATAACAATAATTTGGTAGAAATATGTTTTTTTATTAATTTTGTTATTATACCTTCCATATTTGCACCATTTTGTGTACTCTTTAGGAAAATATTGTGTATACACATAGACTCTGGGATAAATGTTTTGATTTAAATTTAAAAAGAACTAATTTTATCTGACAGATTTGCATATTTTTGAAGCATATTGTTAACCTAACTTCTTTCAACTGTCAGAAAACGAATTTACAACATGTAAATTTGGCTTCTCTGTAATTGACTACTGTGATTGGTCAGTTTCATTACCTATCTAGAATTGTTATGACTTTTGTCGCACAGTTAACTGGAATAGCCTACTTTACTCTCCACTTAAATGTAAAGGAAACAGCAAATTTCCATGTGGGAGTAGAAAAATTTTATTGCGGTCTCGAGATTGAAACAATAAAACATTTTCCGTCTCGTATTATAATATACTATATTAGGATTGGTCGTATGCTCACACTCGTTTTTTTAGCCGTACTAAAATTCCTACCCTCTCCGTACTTAAACAAGTTTTTAAACTACCTTAAACTTTTAAAACTAACCAAGAGACAGAACATTAGCTCTAAGTATATCCTGTAGCATCGTAAAGTTAGTAATTGCTGAAAAATTATCAAGGAACATACTTGGCGTATGTTTTAAAAGTTAGCGGCTCATTTACTCTGGCCACCGTTCTATTAGTTTGTTTCATGTTCGTTTAGGAACTTTAAGAAATAATTTTGCTTTTAAAACTTTTAGAATTCCTTCAAATAATTATGTAACCTCTAAGTAATAGAATTAAAAATAAATAAGTTTTTGATAACCGCCCCTTTCGATAACTTAAAGTAAGATCTCTATTCATGTATTCATAAGCATGGTGGTAGAGAGCAAACATTTATGATCTCACATAGACCAGTTTTGGTTTAGCGGTTTGGATTAAGGGTCCAGATCTTCGCTTCGTAGCCATAGCCTAGAAGTATACGTACTGTGCTATTCTGTAAAGAGATTATTATTTTCAATAATAATAGGAATAATAACGATATTTCTGATAACAAGACAATTCCTTGCCTGCAGGAAACATACAAGCGAACGGGTCGAGGTACGACGTACGTTTTGGTACTGGGTCTCCCAAAAGTCCCGCATAAAATTAATATCAATTAAAGTCACGTTTTTGACAATTTTTTTATATGGAATGCCAAATTTTTTATTAGGTTTTCAAATTCTACGAAAAATTCTAAATATTTTTCAGGTAGGACTTGCTATCCCGATTTTCAGCTGTTTCCAAGATATTGACATTTAATTTAAAAAGTAAAAGAAAAAGATTATCCATAAAAAATGTTTATTTTTTACTAAAGTGAAAATTTTAAGAGCCCAACAAATACTGGAAATGTCCACCGCCTTCTAACTGACACGCCCCTAGGCGATGATAAAATCCATTTACTGCATTCCTTATAAAATCAGGAGGTATTCTATTTATTTCTGCCCTTTTTCTTTCTTTGAGATCCTCAATGTTGTGTGGTCTGCTTCGGTACACTCTTTTCTTTAAATAACCCCAAAGAAAATAGTCCAGCGGTGTTAAATCCGGCGACCTAGGCGGCCACTCAATAGTACCCCTATGACCAATCCAACGGTTTGTAAAGGTTTTATCTAGGTACCTTCGGACCTCCACGCCAAAGTGTGAAGGGGCACCATCTTGTTGAAACCATACCATCTCACTTGGAATATCTGGATCCATCTGGTTAGGAAAAAGAACTGCTAATGCCGGAATTAAAGTAAATGGTAAAAAATCCAAATAACGTTCAGCGGTAAGGTTCCCTTCAAAAAAATATGGTCCCAAAATTCTATTATTTATTATGCCTGCCCAGACATTAACCCTACCAGCATATTAAGTGTGCATCCCAAGTAACCATCGCGGATTATCATGAGACCAGAATCGATAATTTAATAATAATAATTGTTGATGACAGTAAGATACCTGATTTATTTAACATGCATGCTCTATAATAAAATACAATGTGAACTAAAAGTATTACCTTTAATAAAAAAAAAACTTTATATGTCAATATCTTGGAAACAGGGCGGGTGTTAGTGGGCGTAAGTAGGACATTTTTTTTTTGGCAAGAGGGTCAGTCGGGACATGTACTTCATTTCATGATATTGTACTTAGTTAAGAAGGTAGAAAAGCGCCGCAGGCGAAAAATTTTCGGGGCCACCCCAAAGTTTGTTTATAATTCACCTAACTTCTTTCAAATTTCGAAAATTAAATTATTATCTCCCCCCCTCTGCATGGTTGGATTAAATTTGTAATGTAAATGTTCTTTTTACTTTTTTTTTGATATTCCTAGCTGGCTCTTTATTTAAAAAAAAACATTTTTAATATTTGTGAAAAATATGAATATTGGTGTCAATCCAAAATTTTAACATATGAATGACTCTAACCCGCGTTTTTCGGGCTCGGTTGTTCATGATTAAAAATAAAGTAAATATCGCTCACCACGCCAATATTAATGATTTTTTCAGAAATCATGTATTTTTTGAGCCTAGATCTAAAAGCAGTTTTTGGTGTAAATGCTTAGGTTTTGAAATACTCCTTCTAAAGTGCCATTTTATATATTCATAATAAAGCATTCTCGTTTCTTCCCACACTATTTTTTTTATTATAAATTATCACACTTTTTCCATAAAAAATAGTTCAATTAAAATTTTTACTTTAGTTTCTCTCTTTAAAAATAAATACCTAATTGATTTTTGTTTATGTTGTAAAAATATTTTATTCCATTGGGTTAAATTTTTGTTGATTTAAAATAGCTGTAAAAAAGGGAGAACGGAACAGACAAGTATATAGTAGAAAAATACTATAAAATATTATTCTTTTTACTCGTTTTCCTTTAAAATTGCATCATACATCAATAACTAAAACGATGTGCGTCTACAGCCTTAATCTCTATATAAAACAGGACTAGAAAAAGTTTAAAAACTAAACAATTCCTACAAAACCTTTGTAATCTAAGCCAAGAATACATTATTTAAAAATTTAAATTAAGAGTCCAAGTGTGAGACAAAAATTAGGTTGCAATTCGACTTTTAGACCCGAGCTCCTATGCTGGGGGGCCGGCATCCCCCCCCCCCCCTAAATATGCCACTATAAATATATAATATTTAACAAGGCTTTAAAAACATCAAATATATCTAAGAACTCTCCTCGCAAAAGCTGTTGAAAACAAATCTACTGAATTTAAAATAAGGGCGTTTCACTCCAATATGAACAAAGAACTTCATCTGACATTTGGGACCGATTTTCCAGAAAACTTTAGTTCTGAAAACTATTTTTCCGGGTTTAATTTTCCAGGACGGCCCTTGGGACATATCCGGGTAAATATTTTATTGACATAGGTAAATTCCTGTTTAACTTTTAAAATATTGAAGGGCACGGGGGTATTGTTAAACGGGGTGTCGTGGGAGAAATTTTTACGTGGACGACAATGACGTAATTTTTGTTGTAAAATTGTGAAATAATTGTTTGTGTTATCTGTAAATGTCAATTTACACAAAAAGTAATGTTGGCCATTGTAAGGGGCAAGTTAATGAAGCTTTTCAATCAGGAACGATGGAAATTTTCTATATAGTAACCGCAACTAAAAATCGACTTGCCACAGCTACAAATCGTAATAAAATAGGGCAGTGGGTAGCCAGAAAATATGCTCGGGGGGGGGGGGGGGGGGGGGACTTAGTGGGCGTAAGTATGACTTTTTTTTCTGGAGAGAGGGAATAGTTGGGACTACATGTATTTCACGAAAAGCGCCTCAGACGAAAAATTTTTGGTGCCACGTCCAAAGTTCGTTTAAAATTACTATAAAATATTATCCTTTCTACTCGTTTACAACAACAAAATCGTTTTAAAAATAAATACCATCCATAAACAACTTTTTAAATTTTGGTCTGTTTTTGATAATTTGAATGCTTAACTTAGTTAAGTATATTATTGTCTGATAATTAAAATGTTTCTAAAAGAAACAAGTTTAATAAAGAATTAAGATTGTGCCACGTTTATAAACTGTAATTTTTCACTTGTTTGAAAATAACTAATCTTTTTACTGCCGATTTTTGAGATGGCAAAAAGAGGGGTTTGAGCATTCTGAGGTGGCAACTGCCAACCCTTGCCATCCCGTAATTACGCCACTGGGGCTGGCCGACTGACGGTGTTCATAATATTTGTTAATATTTGTCAAAAGTTGTCATATAAATAAAAAGTAATAATAATGGCAAATAAGTTTTGTTTAGTATTTACTAATATTAATCCGATGTAGTATTAATTGTCCCACCATATAATAAAAAAAGTATAAATAAAATCAACAATATTCATCGAATTGCTGGTATTTACATTTGAAATATAAAACATCGAAAATATTCATAAATTAATATTTATACGTATAATATTTAAATAATTAGTACCTCTTAAATTGAATATTTAAAATTAAATACATTAATTATTTCATTAATTATTATTTTTAAATATCAATGTTATTATTGGTACCGTAAAACGGGGTGAAGTTGACCGATTTGTAACTTTAGAAGGAATTATCTTTGAGTAAAATTAGAAAAAAAGGGTATTGATGTGGGCTATATTATAGGCCTTGAAGTTTATAATTAATACTTACATTAACCACAGTTTTTAGGGTTTTGAGTTAAATTTTTTTAAAAAATCTATATGGTCACTTCGCCCCGCACAGGGATGAACTTGACCGACTATTGCATAGATAAATAGGTCGCATTTCAGTGAGGGGCGTAGTTGACCATCGCAGTAGTCGTGAAAATGTACTGTTGAATATTTGCATTTATGTTTTTTTTTAACTAACACAAACTAGGTATAAACAAGTAAATGTTAAAACAAATTAACATAACGATTGAGCACTTGAAAATAATAAAGCAAAAAATTCATTGAAAACTGTAAATATGGAGACAAGTCCTTTTCAAAAGAAAGTTCGCCCCTTCTGCCGATCTGAGGTGAATTTAAAATATTTTTAATGTCCGATATAGGCACTTCGTCAAAGTCTTCTTTTTCGAGCCACACAAAATATGATTTAATATATTTTTTCGCAGCTATATTAGCACTTAATGTTTCTTCTACTACCTCAGATCAACATAACTCTAAGTATACTGTTTAAGCCGCTTGGAGCCATCTTTTCATTGGTACGCTCTCGGCATATTTTACTAAGCACCATTACTATAACCTCGCCATACAAAATAATATAATTTAATGGGTCCAAAAACATTACTATCAATTTGGACTATCGCGAATAGACTGAATAATTGCAAAACGCGATGAGCTTGTTGCATTTCGAGTTTTAACTTGTCGATTAATTTCACCCTCGCGGTCAACTACACCCCAAATTTAAGAAAATTATGCGTAGTTTTGAAAAAAAAAAATTTACACAAAAAAAAACTTGATTTTTTTAAATTTTCTTTTACATACTTGTGGGCAAGGGCCTGTTGACATATTAAGCACCGGTTCCCGCAGATCACCGAAGTTAAGCTGTGTCGAGCGCGGTTAGTACTTGGGCGGGTGACCGCTTGGGAACACGGCGTGCTCTTGCCTCAGGGAAGAGTGTAAAATGAATCGACACCTAGCCATCCTATTCACGCCGGACAGGCCGGATGAGATCGGATATCTCGTAGGATGAAGGTGCCGTTTCACACTTCCCAGTCGGTAGATCACATTTGTGGTCGATGACCGGTTCAAGATGTCCTTCGTAGTCGGCGAACCGTAAAAAAAAATGTACAGACTTATACAATTATACATATTGAGAGAAGATAACTTACTAATAGAATAGAAATAATATACAAGAGCGAGATAGCTATCACTTGACAGATCAAATTTTGACCACCTTGTTTTTATGGCTTAATGTAGCGGAATAAGAAGTTCAAGTTATTTGTATCCGAAAAAAGTTATCCCAAAATATTTTACAAGTTTATTAGGTTATTAATAGAAAAAAATTAAGAAAAAATCTTTTAAAAAATTAGGGACGAACTTATAACCGAAATTTTTTTTTTGTAATGTTGGTCAAGTTGATCCCACCGGTCAGCTTCTCCCCGTTTTACGGTATTTAATGTTGCTATTTATTTAATTTGCATTAATAATAAATATAAATTTTCTTTATAACCAGTACAAATTTTATACAGGGGCGAATCTTTTAATTGGTAACGAAAATCTTATTTACAAAACCAATAAACACGGGTACCGTTTTTTTGATTTAACTTTTTTTTGTATTCTAGTGAATTTTACCCTTCATCCAAGGATGAAAAATGCCTTAACTTTTTGTAAAATACAAGTGCATATTGATATCCCGAGAAAAAAAAATGGAATATAACCCGCTATTTACTATTGAATTTTTATATCTATTTTTGTATCTAATAAGGGCGTAACAATTTAAAAGTGAGATCTCCTAAATCCTTTAATATTAAGTGTATCGCAAGATACTGAGTATATAAGGTAGGGCAATATTGAAACTGGTGGTTGCTACGATAAATTATTTATTGATACTGATATTGTTAATAGTATTGTCATACCTTATACTAAGTTTATTTAAAATGGCTTATTTAACATCGCACAGAATTAAAATATAGCGTATGTGGTATGACGATCGATTAAAGACTAAAATAGAAGTAGAGCGTTTGTTTTCTAAGTTGATACTTCTTTTTTAGCTGTGTATAGAAGGCATTAAAATAAACAACTTTTTCAAATACCTTTTTTCAAAAAACTTAAAAATAGCTTAGTTACAGAAGTAAAAAATCTAAGTGCGGGCCTGGTAATCAAAACGTAGCCCTTTACTTCATATTGTTTTTCTCCGTTTTTTGTATGTGAGTCATGCATTTTACGGATCGGTCGTCAGTTATTTATTTTGGCAAGTCGCGGCGCGGTGTGGTGTTCTGAAGCAAATTAATTTTAATAAATTGGTGAAAATGGTAAAATTTGAAAAGAATAAACTAATTATGGGGCTAAGTTATTGTGAGTATCGTAAAAGTGCGGATGTTTCTTTTCTACACTCAGAAGTTTTCCTAATGTTATTCAACGGGCAAGTTAGGCAGAATCGTATTTGATTCGTAGTGTAATAAATGAATGTAAGTACTTTATTTTTGGGTTTTTTTCGTCGATTTTAATGCCTTCTATACTCAGCTAAAAAAGAAGTATCAACTTAGGAATCACCCTGTATATATTTTCGACTAAAAAACAAAGACGTATTGAGTTTTCTTTCTTATAAGAAAATTTTAGTGTTTTATGAACATTTTTTGTTAAAACAACTGGAATACCTTATTAAATGCTTCATTTAATTAGTCGGTAAGTTTTTTTCGATTCTTTATACAGGGTTTTACAAATACGATGCATTAGCATTGATATCTCTGTAACTATATAAGAGATAGGGAGTTGGTGAAATAGAGGCAAAGTTGCATATTTCAATCCTGAACAATATTTAAATTTCGATGACTCGCGGAGATATTCGAAAATTAAAAAAAAAGTCCGAATTTAAAAAAATTAGGTTGATATAGGCATTTAAAAAACGAACGCCGTATCTTAAAAATAAAATTATTTTCTTAAAGAGCATAAAATGTTGTCTTAAGCAAATGCTTTTGGTGGTTTTTCAAAATAATGAATATTTTGTCATTTAGAAAATTAAAACAAAAATTTATTTCTTCGTTTTTTTTTTGAATAATTCAGCAATAAATTATGCAACTTTTCCTCTATCTAACCAAATCGCTATCTCTTATAGTTACCGAAGTAGCAATGTTAATGCATCGAATTTGTAACACCCTGTATTCTTATTAAAGATTTTTGACTTGATATTTTGGCCCCACCTGTATCGATCACCAGCCGCCACTAAATAGGAGTGCAAAACTCACTAAAAACCCAATCTTTAACTTCGTTTTTAAGTCAAGAGTTGTTGTTACAGCAGCAACAACGTTTACTTATGAATAGATGCACTAGTTATGACAGCAATTTATTTTGTTATACTAACTAGATTTTCTTGTAACGGTTACACAATTGTCTAGTAACAGTTACAAGAAGATTGTTTAGTAGCGACAATAAACTCAATAGAATAATGTGGATGCTACTTGTGGTAAGAAAGATAGTACAGCACATTTATTTTAGTAACAGCAGCAAAGCTGTTTAGTTGTCCCTAATTTTATTACGAATCCTAGCTGTGGCAGTCGATTTTTAGTTGCAGTTACTAGACATTTTCCTCAGTCCATGGTTCCTGATCGAAACGCCTCATTAACTTACCCCTTACAACGACCAACATTACTTTTCGTGTAAATTGACATTTACAGATAACACAAACAATTATTTCACAATTTTACAACAAAAATTATGTCATTGTCGTCCACGTAAAAATTTCTCCCACGACACCCCGTGTAACAATACCCCCGTGCCCTTCAATATTTTAAAAGTTCAACAGGAATTTACCTATGTCAATAAAATATTTACTCGGATGGGCCGTCCTGGAAAATTAAACCCGGAAAAATAGTTTCCAGAACTAAAGTTTTCTGGAAAATAGGTCCCAAATGTCAGATGAAGTTCTTTGTTCATATTGGAGTGAAACAACCTTATTTTAAATTCAGTAGATTTGTTTTCAACAGCTTTTGCGAGGAGAGTTCTTAGATATATTTGATGTTTTCAAAGCCTTGTTAAATATTATATATTTATAGTGGCATATTAAGGGGGGGGGGGGCCCCCCAGCATAGGAGCTCGGGTCTAAAAGTCGAATTGCAACCTAATTTTTGTCTCACACTTGGACTCTTAATTTAAATTTTTAAATAATGTATTCTTGGCTTAGATTACAAAGGTTTTGTAGGAAACGTTTAGTTTTTAAACTTTTCCTTTTAAAAGTCCTGTTTTATATTAAGGTTTTGGACGCACATCATTTTAGTTATTGATGTATGATGCAATTTTAAAGGAAAACGAGTAAAAAGAATAATATTTTCTAGTATTTTTCTACTATTTTAAATCAACAAAAATTTAACCCAATGGAATAAAATATTTTTACAACAAAAGCAAAAAACAATTATGTATTTATTTTTAAAGAGAAAAATTAAAGTAATAATTATAATTGAAACATTTTTTATGGAAGAGGTGTGATAATTTATAATAAAAGAAATTGCGCGTGAAGAAACGAGAATGCATTATTATAAATATACAAAACGGCACTTAAGATGGAGTATTTCAAAACTTAAGCATTTGCACCAAAAACTGCTCTTAGACCTACGCTCCAAAAATACATGATTTCTGAAAAAATCATCAATTTTGGCGTGGTGAGCGATATTTACTTTATTTTTAATCATGAAAAACCGAGCCCGAAAAACGCTGGTTAAAGTCATATCTACATACATAGGTACGTCTTATGTTAAAATTTTGGATTGACACCAATATTCATATTTTTCACAAAAATATAAAAAATGTTTTTTTTTAAATAAATATCAAAGTAATATTAAAAAAAGAAGTAAAAAAAAAATTACAAAAACTAATTTAATCCAACCATGCAGAGGGGGAGAGGTAATAATTTAATTTTCGAAATTTGATAGTAGTTAGGTGAATTTTAAACGAACTTTGGGCGTGGCCCCGAAAATGTTTCGCCTGCGGCGCTTTTCCGCCATCTTCAGTATATACAATATCATGAAACACATGTAGTCCCAACTGTCCTTTTCTCCAGAAAAATAATATAGTACTTACGCCCCCCCCCCCCCCCCCCAATTTTGGATTGACACCAATATTCATAATTTTCACAAATATTAAAAAGTTTTTTTTTTAAATAAATATAAATAATAAAATATCAAAAAAAAGTAAAAAAAAACATTTACAAAAACAAATTTAATCCAACCGTGCACAGGGGGGGGGAGGTAATAATTTAATTTTCGAAATTTGAAAGTAGTTTGGTGAATTTTAAACAAACTTTGGGCGTGGCCCCGAAAATTTTTTGCGGCGCTTTTTCACCTTCTTCACTAAGTACAATATCATGAAATGAAGTACATGTCCCGACTGTTCCTCTTGCCAGAAAAAAAAATGTCCTACTTACGCCCACTGACCCCCCTCCCCCCCCCCCCCCCCCGACCAAATTTTCTGGCTACGCCACTGAAAATACCTATAAAAATCGGCACTCATGAATTAACAAATTTCAAAAAACAACATAAAGGATATAATATAGGTACCTAGATAGACAGAAACGTCTTTATTTTTAACTTGGTGAAGAGCAGCATTGCTGTTTACTTAACCGACCATATACAATACCAAAATATACATTTACAATCAATAAAGTAGGCACTATATTATGTTGAATTATTATTATAATAATATAATGAATTAACTAAAGATTTCTTGCTCATGTATTAAACAAAAGTTATTGCCAGCAGTTTATTTAAAATATCAAACTTTTCATATTTACTAAGCAAATATACTTTAAACTTATTTTTAAAAGACAAATAACTAGATTTGAGAACCTGTCTCGAATTTCTAAATTAAATAATTTGGGAATCACATAAGAAAAGCAACGTTCGTAAAGCGCTTTTCGGTGACGTTATAAAATATATTAAGTAGGTCATTGTGGCGAGGCTCGCGATTGTCGTTTGTAGAGTGAAATGACAGCTTCTCTTGCAGGTATTCAGGAGTTTAGTTTTCGAGTAATCTGTTTAAAGAAGCGGACATGTATGTACGTGCAATTTAGTCTATCCTGAACGTTCGGTCATCCTAAGTCACGCAACTTGTGTATCATGTGGTCTCTTAACCTACGGTTGTAAATAAGGCCAATACACAAATTTTAAATTCTCTATAATCTACCCTTAGACTGAAAATCAAGGCCTGGACTATAAACGATGTCTGAGTAATTGATATGCGAGAGAACAAGAGATTGGCACAGCTGCCTTTTTAAAGAATGGGTTTAATATATCCTTATTCTTTTATAAATTTCCAAGAGACATGAATGATTTTTGAACTACCTTGCAGACTTGAATTTTAAATCTAAGATTGCTGTATAAAAGAACTCCTAGATTTTTGTATTTTCTTACTATAGGGATATTTTAACTTGACATATTAGGCTTTAAGTTTTCATTCGCCCATTCCCTATTTGGTCCAAAGAACATACCGGCTGATCGGTGGATCTAAATATAGTAGTAATTATAGTAGAGTATTCGTAGACATTTTTTTTTATGATGAAACACCTGCACTGTAGGAAAAATCCTTTAAGGCGCTCTGGGAGCGGTGCGAGTGCGAAAAAAGCGATTAACGTTGGTCTTGAAACGTTGAAGATTGTATTCATTGGGAAACACGACCTCACGAAGATCATTCCACAAAGATGACGTTCTCCAGATAAAAGAATTCTTGAACAATGAAGTTCGAGGAGTACTAAGCTGAACAACATATGGATGAGCGGCAGCGGTTCGCCGTGTATTTCTGTTTTGCATTGCTCTAGGTGGAATCAAGGGGGCAATATCAGTCGAACACCTGCCATGGAAATATAAGTAAAAAGAGAGCCAAATCACCAACCTGTCTTCGATGCTCCAGGCTATCGAGGGTCTTGGTCAGCTCGGGGTCGCCGATCAGACGAACGGCTCTCCTTTGAATGGAATCCAGTAGCCGAAGGGTGTGCTTGGGTGCAGAGCTCCAGACATGAGAGCAATATTCTAATGATGGTCGAATCTGGGCTTTGTAGAGTGTCAAAAGTTGATGAGGTGTGTACAACCTTTTGGTGCGGAAAAGTACACCAAGTTTCTGTGCAGCTGCCTTGGCAATTGCGGCAACGTGATCATGCCAAGACATATTACCTCCCAGATTGACCCCCAGCAAATTAATAGACGGTGCCAGGGGAATTGCGTGTCCTGCCATGACTATATCTGGTTCTGCAATGTTAACCTTTTTGGAGAAGACTGCTGCCTGGGTTTTCTTAGCAATTAATTCGACTTGGTTACTGTCACCCCAAGCCAAAATTTCTTCCAGGTCATTGTTGAGGCGCAATACTTCATGCTGCCTGCGAAGATGTGCGTCGGCAGCGGATGTTTGGGGAGTCAAGGTAAAAGATGAGACAAGTGTGCTGTCATCAGCAAAGCTATAAATTGGATTTTGGGTTTTCACTAGAAGGTCGTTAATATACAGTAAAAAGAGGGTAGGCGACAATATGGACCCTTGAGGAACACCGGCATTGATGGTGAAGGTGTCTGAGAGAAACCCGTCAATCGCCACTTGCAGAGAACGGTTCTTAAGGAAGCTGGTTAACCATAAACAAAATCCATTAGGCATACCGTAGGGTCGCAATTTACTTAGAAGCCCATCGTGCCAAACACGATCAAAAGCCCTAGAGATGTCCAGTGCAACAGCCCGGGATTCACCATAATGTTCGATGGTGTTGCTCCAAAGATACTAAGATATCGGTTCATGCTTTCAGCAGCCGCAGCTGTACCCAGCAGCAATGGTAGACGTAGGTGTAGACCCTTAAAATCAAAACAGTGTAAAGGAAACCTTTAAAAGATAAATAAGTAGGGCCTCTAGTGATTCATCATTAATTTGTAATTTCGAACTTAAAAATGAGCGTATAAGGTCACCTTAGAAAACTCCCAAATTTTTGTTTTTGTAATTGATGTTCAAGTTTTAGAAATTAAGGGCGAAATAAAATACAAGGTCCAGTTTAAATTAAAAATTCATTCAATGCCAAAATAAAACCATATTAAAAAGACGTTTTTATAATTTTAATTCTTAGAATAACCTAATTTCATTTAACAATGCTAAAGAAATATCTCAATCCATGGTACAAAGAGAGATTTGTGACCCTTTGCCAAGGCAGTGCAGATTTGCAAGTAAAATTTTGTTTATCAGCGAAATCGTTATGGATTTAGCGGTTTTAAATGGGATTATTTTAAAGCTGAATCGATATTTTACAAGATAAAATCGAGTATTCGGCCGAAATAGAGTTGAAAGTAGATTAAAATAGGATTTTCTGTAAGTGCATAAAAAATTTACGTTAAACTTGGTTTAGACTATTTGATTTATTTTTTAAATAAAAGCAAGCACATCAGCAGAAAGTTTTCTTTATGATTTTTAAGTAGTTTATATTCATACTGCGCCAGCTATGTGCATTTGGTAGTATTATGAAGATTATCCACCATAACATAACAATACAAACATTAAAAAAAACAGGTTAGGACATACCTAATTGATTATGAATATAATATAAATAAATTAAATAAAATGAATTGTGAAACACAGACAGATCACATTGAATAAAGCTTAGGAACTATCAGTGTACCTTTTTGTCCATTTAAGAGTTAGACAGGGGGCTCCGATGACTTTTTTCTATTTGGGAACCATAAAGTCTTCATTATGGGTTTCCATTGGGTTGCATAAGCAATTATTTTATTCATTTTAAACACGCATTTTTTATTTTCTTCCTGTTGGTAACAACACAATACCGTTTTGAAAGTCATGGCACACCATACTAAAAGTTCGTGTTCTGTGCACCATACTAATCCCTTTTCTCTTCTGTGACCACACCAACTTTCTGTTTTAGGAAATATAAGAAATTAAATAAATTATTTAAATTGAAATGTTGTTTTACTGGTTGTATAATACAGAATATGTAAGATACTGCTTACGCTACTTTACATACATACATCCAGAACCAGAAATAACATAACCTAGAAAATGCGACTGTGGTTTACGTATATTTATTTATTTTAAGCACAAATCACTATACTATATTATACTATTAATATAAGAGTGAGACAAAAGTTATTTAGTTACAATTATTAATACTGTGCTTCATTTTATTTATCTAAAGAAGCAGACATCACAAACTTGGCAAGAGGTGAGTAATTGTAAATAATAATTGTTACTGTTGAATGTTCGGTGGCGTTAATAGTTATCCCTGGAATATTCTGGGTAGACACAACATTTTGTGTGATACCTTGCTCATTTATAATTAATCTATTTGTTCCACTTGACGTTACAGGTGCTGTAGTTGTGGTATTTTGGGATGTACGTGATAAGCAAGGTGGACATGCATCGTGTGAAGATTGTGTGGACAAAATATTTGCAACTTCAACCTTGCTTTTCATTGAAGTTGCAATGTAACCTTTAGCTACTGTTAAAGACTTCCAGCCCCCATGCTTTTTAATAGTGTTTAAGTCACCCCCACTATTTCCTAAGTGGGTAGCACTGGACCGTCTAAAACAATAGCCTGTAAATAACTTGGGGTTTGGTAAATTTAAGTAAGAAGCAATAGCAAAAGGAGCTTTGCCGATTGTGTTAAGACCAATAGAAGTGTTAATGCAGTGCCCATTTCTATAAGTCAAGAAAAATCTACGGCATGTTACGTGATTTGGTCTGAGACTAAAATACTGTGTTACCATTTGTACCCAGTCACTATTTGTGATTATAAACTGTCTGGGTATGTAATTTTTAATTTTGGGCACATATTCAATGATTATATTGTCTCTAAATTCGATATCGTTTACTGACATATTTGTAGTTTCTTCTCTGCGACAGGCACCATTATAACCCATTATAAGAATAACCTAAAATGTGTATATAAGATCAACTTCATTTATTATGGGTGAGTTTTTTTTGTCGAAATCTATTATCTTTTTGTTTAAGATAAACGTATGTCGTTGCTAATGCTGAGAAAGTTATTTTAAAGCAAAAATCTTAGGAACTATTTTAATCTTGTTAATTACATTCTTATTTAATGCAATACTTACTTTGATTGCCAGATATATTTTATCATCAGCTTGTCCAATGAAGCGATTAATTTATTATTACATTTTTGATTTTTTTGGCGTGTAACCCTCCGAAAGCCTTTTTAAATATGCCTGTAATTTTGTATATTTCGATATATCAATATTTCTATATATATTCAAATAACTTCTTAACATTGAATATTTGGACCACATCGATGAAGCCTTTTTAGTTTTACTTTCTTTATTAAAAAATGATATCAGGACATTTTCTGATATATCTTTTACACTATTTTCTTCACACCATAGCTCAAAATCTGCATATTTTTTTTGATGGACTTTGCAAGATTTCTTCGGTAAGAGATTATTTAAATTATTTTCCGCGATTTCTCGTAGTTCTGGTGGGGTATGTCTTCCATCTTGGCTCATTTTTATTTGTTTTTACTATAGTCGGATCTGGTCTTATCGTGCGGGTCATACGATTCAAGAAAGACAAACTCTCAGTTTTTGTTTTCTTTACTTGCGTTTAATTTTACCCTCTAAATAAAATACGTAAGATAAATGAGACAGACTTATTCCATTTTGACATGAAAAAAAAGAATATATATGTATTTACCTTCCAGCGATTCTAAAAAAGCTTATAATAGCACCAGCTACGTTTTATTTTAAATATGCCAGTTTTGTGACTTTGACAGTTTGTGACAAAATGAAACAATTTTCTGGGTTTTTGCATCCCCAATTAAAAAAAATGGTACTTAATCTGATAAACTATTTCGAAAATGAAAGAAAAAGTGGAAATTCGCCAACCAATATTCAGGAAACAGTAGCCAAAGCACTGGGAATTAGTTTAAGGACTGTGTAGAAAATTTTGCATGAAACAAAACATACCATAATACCCAAGAATACTAAAAAGTGTAAACGAAGAAAGCCAAAGACTGAGGATGTAATCGAAAATATTAAAATTGGAGTTCGAAATGTGATTTACGATTTATACAAATCAAAAACCAATGTAACTCTTCCAGTTTTACAAAAAACATTAAAAATTCGGGGTGAATATGGCCATGAGGTTCTACGACTGCCACCATATCATTGCCAGTTTAACGCAATAGAATTTATATGGGCTGATGCAAAGTCTTATTATGAAAAACATGTAGGTGATGGTCTTAAATCCGAGCAAGTACAAATAGTTTGGCAAGATTCGTTAGATTATATTGCACAAGAGTACTGGAAGAAATCGATGGAACCTACAGAAATATTAATAAGGGATTCGTTCTCGGATCGAGAACAAGTACTAGATGTCGAAGTAGCGCCAATGATAATTGCTCCATTCGAAGACGATTCAGACGACGAGGACTTTTCAGATTTTATGAGTGACGATGAGTGTTTTTAGGCTATAATTATAAACGGTGTTCTTGGTTTATAATTTTTAGTATTCTTGGGTATTATATTATGCTTTTTTTTCATTCACAATATTCTGCATAGTCCTTAAACTAATTCCCAGTGTTTTCATTACGGTTTCCTGCATATTGGTTTGCGAATTTCCACTTTTTCTTTCATTATCGAAATAGTTTATCAGACTAAATGCCATTGTATTTTTAGGTTTTAGTAGTAAAATTGTTAAAATAAATTTCACTGTTTATTATTGTCGTTATTAATTAAAGGGTACAGTAGGTATATAACGAGGTATATAATTAACGATTATATAATTTTTTTGTAACTTTTTCAACTCCCCTGTACATAATTTTTACAAAACTAATAATATTAGGTATATATGGCTATCTTCGCGATAGCTAAAATAATGAAACTATTTTTCCTTTCTTCGGTATATTTGTAAATAATCTCACCACATTTTGATAGTCTCTGTGTTGTCTGATTTGACGCATATGATCAGTGACCTTTGGACCCGCACGTTAAGACCAGATCTGACTATACTGATTTAATAATATATTTAATGATCCAATACAACAAAAAATGACAATTTATTAAAAATATGACTTATTACTTTTTAAATAATGGCGGATGTGCCCAATTGTTTTTTCTGTAACATAGTGTTGCCAACCTCAAAAAAAAAATAAAAATTTTGACTGGAAACTATTAACTACATTTTTATTTGAATTTCCTTAAAAATGACCCAAATAGAAAAAGTATTATAAAATATTCGTTCCATAAGACAAATTTTAGAGCACTCGTCTAATTAGGACACTCCCCGCTACGCGGCTCGTGTCCTAAAATAACGCGTGCTCTAAAATTTGTCTTATAAAACTTATGTTTTAATATACTATTACCAGCGCCAGTGCATTAGGGTAGTACAATAATTCGTCGGACGTCGGAAATATGCTTGAGGACCTTAAGAAAATGTTTTTTTTTTAATAATTTTTAAATTGAAAAATGTTTGCCGGCGTGCAGACAAGATTAAAATTGAAAAAGTTTCATGTCTCCGCGTAATCGAACCCAGAACCTCTCGATTAAGCCTCAAGTGCGCATTTTATATTAGTTATAACAGTCTGGAATCTCTACTTTATTTGGTTTTAATGAATAAATTAGATGGAATACAGTTTATTCGAAAAAATGGAATATCTGGAAAACAACCCATCAACATATTTTGAGCTAGCGCAAAATCTCAAAGTATAATATTTTAAAAATTATTCTATATTAATGATTTATGTTGGCAGGGCGGGTGGGCGCCGAACAAAAAGGAGCGATCATCCCATTTTGCCCTCTCCCTGTGACTACGCCACTGAAAGAATAACTAGATTCTTGACTTTCCATTACTGAAAACGCGGCGGGAAATAATTTCTGCTTAAGAACTTTCAACTTACCTAATCTGTAATTTTTCAGACATAAAAAAAATAGTTAGTAACTTATTTAAGACCCTTTTGTATACGCGGAGCTCTTTAATCAACTCGACAAAAGCTAAAGAGTCCCCCGCGTTGTCAAATGTCCCGACATTTGTATTGCATGATAATAATCTCACTTGACAGTATTAAATCCGGACTTATAGTGTTTGCAGTGTTGTCATATCGGTCATGGATAATTTTTTATATAGAATTACAAAGTAGTGCCGGGTATCAAAATGATAGGCGACTGGAACGTGTAGCTTAGATAGTGTAAAATTACGTTTAATTTATTTAATGTGTTGTGCCCTATTTAGTTGCTAAAACACCAAAGATTTTTAATAGTTTTATTTAAGCGAAGCAAAGCAAAAGCAATTGACGATTACATAATAATGAATAACATAGAAGTTTTTAGAAATAAAAATGAAGTTAAATCAGTAAATTTAGAGAGTTTTCTCTAAAGAAGAGTTGGTCCCTTAAAACTCACATACGACGCTGTTTGTTTCAAGTTCAAAAGAAATAACTTCCCCTTTACAGTCAACTCAGGCCAAAAGAGAAATAAACAATTTAAATAAACATTATCAAGATCACTTATTCACTGGCTGGAAACTGCTCTGATCTGAGTTTCTACATCTGACCACATTGGCAGAGGTTACCCTTACACTTCAAAAACGTTAAACAACTCCACTGAGTAAGTGTCTGTTTGAGTTTTTATAATATTTTGCAACCCTTACCAGATGGGATGGATGGGGGTTCCTTTTTGCTATATCAGCAACTTATTAAAAGAGGGGATTTCTCTGGATGGACTATTCACAATGGAACCCTTTATCCCAACCAATTCAAACAATTATGTTTATCAACTTTCGTCTACACACTGCTCCCACACAACTAGGAATGTCCTTGTTCTACACACTATCTTTTCACTACACATATTCTTATCAGCAGACTCAACACATATTAAGAGTCATAGCACCACAGCGAAGTATAAACCGATTAATTTATCCTTAAGGGTACCAATCCATATCCGACGATAGCATAGCTATTATATATACAGGGTGGCCCATTTGCCTGACAAAGTAATATACCGGCGCTACTATTAAAGATATCAAAAAAAAGTTCTTATTAAAGTTATGAGGTATAAAAAAATATATGTACTAAAATTATTTTTAAATATACAGAATGGTCCAGAAAAGTAGGATAATAAAAAGATACATTTTTTAAAATGGAACACCTCATATAATTAAGCATTTTTTGGTTTCCTTACGAAATTATCTATATGACGCCATATTTAGTTTTTTTATTTTTTTGCAATGTTGCCAAACAAAATGCAAAATTCTTAAAATTTTGGAAAGAACATGATAATAAAAAATTACCTGTATTTCTCAATAAGAGTATCGAAAATTTCTTGTAAGCTCTTAAGTTTAGGGATAGAAAAACTGTCTAAAATTTTAAAGTACCTAAAATTTTGTACAGGGTGTTTTTTGTTGACCGCCAAATATACAACATTTTAAAATACAATAACTCTGTTTTTTCAAATGAAACACCCTATATTTATTAGGCTCTTCTTATAATCCAAGTGCTGAGAGTTAATTTTAACATTTATTTAAAAAAATATTTTTTTAAGTACCGAAATGCTATATGATTTACATTCTTGGTGTAAGTGACAAAAATACCCTGTTGGCAACAAAGTTTTATCATGAAGAATATTTAGACAGACGACAACCCAATAAACCAACTTTGAAATAATTAATGGACAGGTTTGACAGAACAGAAAGCGAGACTATGACCATAAAAGGAATAAAAGAAAAACTGGAAGAAAATGAGCTAAATGATTTATTTATCACTGAACCGAAAACTAACGACGCGAAACCTCGTCTTTCGTGAGTTCAGTCTAATGGTGTTGTTTTACACAATTTAAATGTTTGTGAACTTATTTTCAATAACAAGTTGCGTAATAAAAAATAAGTTTGATTTAATTAAATAAATACGTAACTATAGTTCAATCTTGGGGTCTTAAATTGGGGAATGTAATGGTTTATTATAATAAGGATAGTATATATTTAGAAAAGTAAAAAATCTATTATTTCAATGTGAAAACATGCTTTTTAATTGATGGAAATAGTCGAAATATTTTTGTATAGGTATTGATTCATTTTTCGTGTTTTTAAAATAAAAAAATAAATTAAATTTAAGAGCTAGGACCAGTGACGCATTTATTATTTAATATTTTTGTTGTATCCAAACATCGGTTGAGAAAAAATTATACTTAAGAGTTTTAAGTCGAAAAATTTCCTTGATAACTTAATAAAGGCAAAAAAACTAAATTTTGTCAAATATGCCCATATTTCTTTTCCTGCTTTTATTACTTTATAAATCAAAACATTGTTAATTGTAGCTGTATGTTATTTATTATATATAGTGCCTCGGCTGCTGTGGCCATTGGCACGTTTACAAAATACTACAATTTATAGAATATAGTAGCTAAGGGAAATATGTTGCGATTAAACGAAATTATAAGAAGTTGTTGCGGTAAATAATTTTAAAGATAAGAGTTTTGATGGTGAGCATCCATTGGTAATTCTTAAGTTGTTTCTTACTTTTAATACTTTATCGATATTAGAAGTGATTTCTACTAGAAGAAGTATATTTGTTACATGAACCCTTGACAATGATTTTGATATTCCGATACAAAACATGTGGCAAACTAATTTATAGTTTGATACTTAAATTTGCGTACGGTTAGCTCGCATGTCGATCAGCATAGGTTCTTCACTACATAGCTCCAGCTCACTCTTTCAACCCGAGGGCACCACTAACTCTTTGAATAATACAATACTCACCAAGGGTTATAAAGTCAGAAAACCACTTGGGATTTAACGATGTTGATGTCTTTCATAGATACCTAACTGGAAAACACTGTTAGAGAGAAATAAAACACACCTGTTTTTAAAATCAAGATTGTAATTTCATGTCTATTCTAAAGAAAAAATTCCATATCCTTCCATAAAGTTATGGACGGTTAGTGTAAAAAAAAAGGACAGATCCGAGGTAAATATCATGCACTTGGTAAGGTTATGTTAAAAAAAAACTCAATGATAAAAAGAACGGTAAGTATACCAAGTGTTCTAGAACCTTTTTTAGACCTTACCTTTTCATGATTAAATTTAAATGATAATATTTATTTACTTACCAAGCCGGTATTACATATTATAATTACTTATATAACAACTGGCCTTATTACAATTAGATATGGTTTTCCAGGATCTTCAACTTAATAGAAATTCCAACTCCATCCATCTAGATGTACTATTTACAGGAATATACAGGGGTTCCCCTTCTCGTATAACTCATTTTCGCTGTACGTCAACTCAAATTTCAAAATTAATCAGCTAGACCATTTATCAATTACCAACCGATCATATAATTAATTCCCCTCAAAGGTTGATCTCCATCAAAAGCTGATCCCCTTATTAAAAGCTGGCGATGGCATCAAAAACGTGGCCTGCCCCAACACAAATCTAAAAGAATGCCGGATTTTTAGAAAAATTCCCATTTTTGACTAAAATAAAGGGCTTACCAAAAAGTCAGGAAACAGGGCCGAAAATCCTTAAATTTAATGGATTTCTTGTTGACTTCATTCTAAGTCCATCTTAGCCCCGAGCTTACACCTCGTGTACGGCCTGAAGATAAAGTGAGGTAATTCCTCTCTCAACATGGCTACCACCGAAAAGGAAACGGAAATGTCCTTTAACACTTGGAAATTAGCAACAGGGTCGCTCTAGTAGCCACCGAAATTACACAAACAAATGTTAAGACTTTCTGAACGACCCACCAAAAATTAACTGTAGACTTGCCAAGCTCCCAAGCTGAATTTTAGGAAAACGAGCGGCACCGACTGGCTACTCCTCTCCGACGCATTGACGGCATGAAACTTTAATACAAATTAACCTGACTTTAAAGTATACCAGATCAGATCATCAAAACAATTGTAAACATTTGAAATAGGCATGGGTAACACCTTAAATTTTCGCGTGTCGATACAATGACACCGACACCGCTTATGGTATCAACACACTGTGTCAACACAATTGCGTCATGACACAACGCGGTTTTGCGTTTTGAAACCAAAAATGACAGATGAAATGATACAGGCGCACATTTTTTTTACCGTTGCCGTTGGATCCAGATTCTGCCGTTTTATGGCGAGATACTTAATCCATTAATGGAAAAAGATCGGGACCATGATCCTTATCATTTAGTTCTGGTTTTATTAACAAATATAAAAATAATAAATTTTGTCTCAGCCGTAGGCAACTCACCATACAGTCTGGTTCTCATTTATAAAGATAGTAAAATACAGAACGCCGCAAATGTGGCTGGGAGCCCGCAACCCGCAACGCCTATTCAAAGATGAGACCAGTGAGTCACATCACAACACAAGTGTTTAAGCGTATTACGTATCATAAAAGCGTTATTGTATCATAGAAGTCATTGACGCTGTTTCAAGTCCGGAGAGTCGCGAGTGTTTTCTGTTTAGGCTTTTTTAGTGTGTCGTAAGGTGTCACGGTGTCATAAGAATCATCGACGCGGTTTCAACACCTGTGAAACACCGAAAGGTGCACAAAAGCGCCATTCAACACAGTGTTACCCATGCCTATCATAAAGTAATATAACAAACGTTTTTGTAAAAGGCTTATGCCTTACTAAAAACTATTTAACAATAAGAACCGATTGTATTTAAAATACCATGGAGCGTTCATATTCCCCTAATTTCATCATAATATATGAGGAGCGATCAGACAAAAGCAGATAAATCCATTTTACATAGTTTTGAGCTATTGACAAAAAACTGCTAATCCAGAGGCCCTTTGATCTATTGTAAAAATGAGAAATGCATTCAATAAAGCTTAAGTTAAAGACCTGAAATTAAGAAAATATAAAAAATAATAGGTATTCTGTAAAGAGTTATCGCGATTTAAAAAATGGATTTATCTTGTTTTGCTTGAATGAAATGGATTTAACTTATTTTGCTTGAATAAAAATAAAACATTTTATTAAAAAAACGTAGTTATACACCAATATTTTATGATTGTTTGTTTTATAAAAATATTACACCTTAATAATATTTAGAATCATGAACATGTATGCAAAAAACGTGCCTGAAACGTGAATTGAAAACAGGATTTTTTGGATTTATCTGCATTTGCTTGATTGGCTACTTTCAAACGCTATTTTTAATACGAAATATCTGGTTTAGCTTGAATCTGATATCGCCAATGGATTTATCTGACCCCATAAATCGAGAATCCGGCATAAAATTAGTTTTCGTTAAAAATGGATTTATCTGCTTTTGTCTGATCGCTCCTTATATATTTTAAGTAAATATGAATGCTACAAACACTAGCCCGAGGTTACAAAAATGGTGAAAACAAAATGTAAAAAGTTTTTACTACCAATAATGAAGAAGGAATTGCTCTCTTTGATAACACCAATAGTGATCCTGACATGCTGACCGAAGTATTACCAATTTAAGAGCAATTGCATTTCATCCGGTCTTTTTTGGCAGTTGACGTATCACGATGCATTTTACCTGTCAACCTATATCGCCCGACAGAACATTATGAAGAATCTGGCAACACCGTATTCTCTAACTAGTTTTGCATGCAAGCCCAAGGAAAGTTTCCATTTAATCTCAAGAAAGTATTTTCCTATTCATTAGAAAAGTCGTCTGTCCCGACTCCGTTTTGTTTTCCCTCGCCGTCTTGATTTGTAGCCAGTTATTTCTCACTTTTGCGATTCTTCCGAGACTTGTACTGTTGAGATAATAACTTTTTGGTATACTGTGTTAAGGAACTTTTTAAATTTACGTCTAAAATTAAACGGAAATAACCCTTTTTCTTTTTTCTGCCTAGTTTATATCTATCTAGATAACCCAGCACAGCGACAATAATCGCAAATATGTGTATTTTTCTTCAAAGGCATCCGTCGTGTTAGACTAAGATTTTAATCAAGAAATAACCAGTTGCGCCAAAACAAGTTTCAGAGGGAAGAGGCATAGAAAATTCTTGTGTAAAATTTGTATATTATGCAAAATAAATGTTAGTTCTTTCTCTGCCTCCTGTTTCGGCGTCACTGGAAGTATCTAACCAAACAACTTTTAATAATAACCAGAATGATGTGAGTAGGTAATTTATGTAATGTTACAATCAAAGTTCTCAAAGTAAAATTAAATATTGTTTAAAATAACCATGAACCAAAGAAAAATGTATATGTCGTAGGCTAATTACAAATTCAGTCGTTTTATTAAACGCCTAGTCCTATAAAACGACTTAATTTGTAATTAGATACGACATATACACCTTTTAATCATTTATTTAGTATAGACAAGTTAAGGAAATAGGCAAAACTTATTCACTATATTTTAATAAATCTCAATTTGCCTCTGTTTCAGCTGTTTTAAAGCGAAAAGCGAGTAGACGGCATTTAATGAATATTTTATATTCTGCACGTTTATATACACTATAGCTACATTTCATTCTGTTTCGTATATTCAATTCTAAGTATATAAGAATGTCCGTATAACACGATATTATTAAATTTGAATATGTGCACGTATACAATAAAATAAAAGGTTAATATGCAATGGAGTATGCTACAAAAATTTGAAAAAAAAGTCTTACATTTAGACTAGAACTTCTAGTGTTTAGATATTTCCAACTGGCACTGATTGCAAACAATAAGGTAACTACGGGATTCTGTGTTTTACTGCTTTCACCCTCATACCAGTGGCGGCTCGCGGTCTTGAAAAATTGTGAAGAGCTAGGTATAGTGCGGGTACTTAAACAAACATTGACTAAACACCCGTGTAACAAAACGTCTCTCTTATCCTCATCTGTCCAACGACTGAATGGAGTTTCCAACAAATTACAAACTATGTCATTAAATGGGTTAATTTTTAAAACACACAACTAAGTAGGTACGTACACTACTGAATTAACTGAGAAATAAAAACAAAACTTTTTAATCACACAGTAAATCACGTAAAAGCGATATCTATAACCGTAAGTCTCGCGAAGCCTCAAAATAAATACCTTAAGGTTAGGCGAAGCAATGCTAAACCAATGGTGCATACGACTGATCTATTTTTAAATTGCCCTTCATCATAATGCAAATTGTTACATACTGTTTGCGTGACTGACATCACGTAACCATAGCAACGGTGAATATCAAAGCCATGTTGGGCGTTGGGTCTTAACTTGCTTTGAGCTAACTGATATGGCCGGCTGGAGCGCGCCAAAATGCACGAGTGTTTATAATTATTGTCCATCGGAGTTAAGCGTGGCCCTATTATGCATAGCTACATTCGGGTTAAATGAATATTATTAATTTAAACATAATTATTTTTTAAGGGATAACATGGTAGCTCTATTGGTACATTAATATTTAATATTGTTAAAAAACTTTCCTCCTGGTTTTATTTATTTTTTTTTTGTTGAAGAGCCCCTTCACCTACTTCACCTGAGGAGCCGCCACTGCCTCATACCTGTATCCTTTAAACTTGCTTATTGCTATTATATGATATTTTTATTTTATGAAAACTGTTGCCATCTATTTTGGTGTGGTGTTTAAAAACTATAATTTAAAAAACATATAAAGCTATAATATCTTGCACTGACTCGGCAACAATTTAAACCCTTCTAGAAAGAGAAGAAAACAAGCCATAATCCCGACGTAAGCAGCAAAGAAATTATTTTAAATATTTATAAATGTCAAATGCTAAAAAATTGATGTTTCTACTATTACCCATTTAAATGTTTCTGATTATCTTATGATAACCATTCAAGTTAGTTTTTTTTTGTAATTTTAACCTACTTTCTTTAGTTAATTTAAAGAGATGCACGGTTGGTTAAAGTAAATTTAAATAAAATATAGTTACTGTTGTGCTGTTGCTATAAAATATTGATGTAGTTTTGTAGACAGATATGTCATAATATGACGACATGTATATTACTAAGATAAAAATTTTATTTTCTGAAATCTCATAGATATAACAATAAAAATTGAAGATAAAACCATATTTTTCACAATATATTATTGTTGACAAATAACTGCAATTTTTTGAGTGTATTACACCTTGCGTACCGATTTTACGAGTTTGTAACCGTCATTCTAGCTCGATGGTAACTTTGTATAAATTTTACTGTGAAACGCAATATGTAGTGGCGTATTAAGGAAGGGGGGGCTGTCCCCCCCCCCCCCCGGAGCCTAGAAGCTCGGGTCTAAAAGTCTAATTTGCAACCTAATTTTTCGTCTCACGCTTGGACTCTTAATTTTAATTTTTAAATAAGAATTCTTGGCTTAGAAGGTCTTGTAGAAAACGTTTAGTTTTTAAACTTTTCCTTCTAAAAGTCCTGTTTTATATAGAGTTTAAGGTTTCGGACGCATATTATTTTAGTTATTGATTGATTTATGATGCAATTTTAAACGAGGAGAAATAATAATATTTTATAGTATTTTTCTACTATATACATGTCTGTTCCGTTTTTCCTTTTTAGAGCTATTAAATTTTAATTGAAACATGTTTTATGGAAGAAGTGTGATAATTTATAATAAAAAAATAGTGCGGGAAGAAACGAGAATGCTTTATTATGAATATATAAGACGGCACTTAAGGAGTATTTCAAAACTTAAGCATTTCAACCAAAAACTGCTCTTAGATCTACACTCCTAAAATACATGATTTTTGAAAAACCGAGCCCGAAAAACACGGGTTAGAGTCATACATACGTCTTATGTTAAAATTTTGGATTGACACCAATATTCATATTTTTCACAAAAATAAAAAATGTTTTTTTTTTTAAATAAAGAGCCAGCTGGGAATATCAAAAAAAAAGTAACAAAAAAAACATTTCCAAAAACAAAGGAGAGGTAATAATTTAATTTTCGAAATTTGATAGTAGTCAGGTGAATTTTAAACGAACTATGGGCGTGGCCCCGCAAATTTTTCGCCTTCGGTGATTTTTCGTCTTCTTCACTAGGTGCAATGTCATGAAATACATGTAGTCTTGACTGTCCCTCTCTCCAGAAAAAAATGTCCTACTTACGCCCACTGAGCCCACTAGCTGGCTCAAATATACAAATATAAAAAAAATATTTTTTATATTTGTGAAAAATATGAATATTGGTGTCGATCCAAAATTTTAACATAATACTAACTCTAACCAGCGTTTTCGGAATCGGGTTTCCATGATTAAAAATAAAGTAAATATCGCTTCACAACGCCAAAATTGATGATTTTTTCAGAAATCATGTAAATTAGGAACGTAGATCTAAGAGCAGTTTTTGGTTGAAATGCTTAGGTTTTGAAATACTCCTTAAGTGCCGTCTTATATATTCATAATAAAGCATTCTCGTTTCTTCCCGCACTATTTTTTTTATTATAAATTATCACACTTCTTCCATAATAAATGTTTCAATTAAAATTTTTACTTTAATAACTTTTCTCTTTAAAAATAAATACCTAAATGTTTTTTTGGTTTGTTGTAAAAATTGTATTGCATTGGGTTATATTTTTGTTGCTTTAAAATAGCTCTAAAAAAGGGAAAACGGAACAGACAAATGTATATAATAGAAAAATACTATACTATTCTTTTTACTCGATTTCCTATAAAATTGCATCATAAATCAATAACTTAAACGATATGTGTCCGAAACCTTAATCTCTATATAAAACAGGAAATCTACAGTAAAAATTCGGTATTTTATCGATGCACAGAGGGGGGCATGGCCCCTACGCCCCCCCCCCCCCCCTATATGACCGCCCCTGTATCTGAGCATGAGTTAATCAAAATAAAATAAATAAGTTACCTAATTTATGAATTGAGATAATAGTTGAGTGAATTTTTTGTCGGAATTTGAGCGTGCTGCGCTTTTCAACCTCATGTTCTCCATAAACCGCTTAGTACCTCCCCCTCCCAGACGAAATATGTAAATACGCCACTGTACCTAGCATAGGCACGAACAACAACGACACTGCGACTCTTATCGTTGTCACTCGCCAAACAAAAAACCTGCAGCGTTTAATGTTCACGTACGTCGTAATTTTACGGCTACAAAAACTATTTTGAATAATCGCCCTGCCAACAGTTTTATGTTCGTCTTCAGCTCTTTAATCCGATGTTAAAATTAATTTTAGGCGTCGCATCCGGTTGTAAAAAGAAACGTTTATGTTCTGGATAAAATTATACAATGAGCGGTTTATTGTCGAATCTACTATCACGTGTAGTAAAGTTTTTGCCCTCGATGACACAAATTGTTTTATTCTAAAATATTATTATCTGAAAAAATGTATAAATAAAATTTGGCACAAAATATTTTAATTATTATTATGGTATACTACGACATAATATTTATACGTACTTATGTGCATGGAAAAGAACGGAGACAGGAATTTTAGCATTGAACTCGATGCGCGGTACGTGGGGTCCAGGCGTATAAGAAAACTTGGCAAGGATTATTTTAAAAATTACTTTAACAATATGACTGGTATAAAAAAAGCTACATTGGAAGTTAATACTGGATTAAAGAAATGATTTTTTCCACTTTCACATGGAAATTTGCTGCTTCCTTTACACTAAAGTGATTGTGGAAAAGTGAAAAACCAAATTTATATGTTGTAAATTCGTTTTCTGACAGTTCAGTTGACAGAAGTTAGGTGAACAATATGCTTCAAAAATATGAAAATCTGTCAGATGTAATTTGTTCTTTTTTAATTTAAATCAAAACATTTATCCCAGAGTCTGTGAATGTACAATTTTTTCCTAAAGAGTACACTACATGGCGAAAATTGAAGGTTTAATAACAAAATTAATACCCAAATATAGTTCTACCAAATTATTGTTATTTTCTGACCGAATCAAAGATTTGCGCACAGACGCACTTTCTTATTTCAAAAATATCTTTATTTCCACTCATTTCTAAACAATTACTACATGATGATATGACGAAACGCGTCTAGGGATGGATCTGACGAAATAAAGAGAAATTCTTCTTCTGCAATTACTACAAGCTTTGCATACAATGTATTATATACCTACCAAATGAACGTTTTCTTACTAACCTTGGTTATGTTTTCCATGTAAATAATATATTATTATTATAAATATTTGTGCACGGGGATATTTTCTGATATATTTTGATCGGGGATCCAACCCCAATTGATCTTAAAACTTTTATTATACGCAAGAAACATAGAAAATTAACTGGTAATTCTTCCTTAAATGGTGGAACATAAAAATAACCCGATAAAACCTACGAAATTATAAGATTTCTAGAAAAATATCCATTTTTTACCAAAGGTTTTAAAGTTATGTTATTTATACTTACAGTATTGCCACTTCTCTTTCCACGTTAACAGTGTTACTAGTTTGTAAATTGGCGATTATTTTGAAAGATTTAACTATAGCGAACGTTAAAAATTCATATTAATGAACAAAATCTATTTTTAACTGTTTAAAACGAATTCTACAGCTATTTTGTTGTACTTTCGGAGTTATAATTCTTACGCAAGCAGAAATAAACCCGATCAAACCTTCTTTTCTTTTGTGCATTTCAGTAAAACAATTAATCAAAGTACCTATGGTTGAGAAAATTAATTGTTCGTTTTTATTAATACATAATAATATATCGTTTTTTTTTCTGTTATTCTGCAAAAAGCCGAATGTGAGAAAGATAGATATATTCAAAAGTGAGTTTGTATAAATATAAGAACTTACCCAAATCGATAAATATGTTACAGTGTAATTTGGTAAATGAGTTTGCCATCAAAATTAATTTTTGTTCAATTGTTTTTCATTATCGGTCTCACAAGTTCATGGACAACTTAATAGACAAGTGATGATCCCTAATTTAAATAATTTATTAAAATTCTTATCATGAAGTTCGGAAGTTAAGTCGTAAAAAAAATATACTGTACAGGGTGTCCCAAATTCGAGTCTCATCATGGGGATCTCGGAAACTATAAGAGATAAAGCATCAGTTAAATGGTGGAAAAGTTGCGAAATTTTGTGCCCAGTAATATCGTAAAAAAATATTTTAGCTATGTTTTTTAGTTTTAGAAATATTTGAAAAAAACTAAAATATTGATATTTTGTTTTTTGCAAATTGGCCGACTTATTTTATCCGCTATAAAAAAACAAACACAGCATTGTAAAGGTATTTTTTCGTGCTCCATATCGTGGTGTTTTTAGAATTTCGTTGCAACGGTTTTTGTGGAACCATGATCAACTTTAATTTTTTAAATACGGACCTGTGTTTTTTATTTTATTTTTTGAAATCTTTTTAAGCCCTGAATTTAACCAATTGTAAGAAGGAAGATAGGGCTTTTTGTTCCTAACCCCACTTTATCATGTCCCTTCTGGAGAGTAGATACGACTTCGTTATAAAAGTAGGATATAGATACTGTTCTGTTTTCCGTGTTTATTATTTTATAATACTGCATGAGGAATGGATTCTAATTGGGCAAGAACAGGTATAAAAGATCTTAACCATCTCCCTAAAAAAATTTAAAAAACATGAATAATTATACAGGGTCCTGCGCCTCACCTCTTCTATAGCTCACTTATTAATTAGGTTAGGATTTTGATATTTTGCAAACTTTACCTGTATGCTAGGGCGCATTTCAGAAAAATATTTTTCTTTATACAGGGTGTTCCAAAAAAGTGTGACGTCATTAGGATCTATTTTTTTGGATTACATGCCATAAATATTTTTACTTATTTGGATGCCTCTTATAGTTGCCTTCATAGCCCTAAAATTTTGGTGAAATCGGTTTAGTATTATAGGCAAAAAAAAAACAATAAATATCAGTTTTGCACCACTGGTTTTAAAAATTAATAAAAAATAAAAATAATGCCTCGTTAATAAAATTATCTATAGGTAATTTAAGGTCGAACCGTCTTGTTAACCAAGTTTTATTAATACGAACTGTACGGGGTGTCCAAAGCTTAGTGTCAAACTTTGCAAATTTTAAATCAATTTATTTTTCTTATTTCAAATTGGAATGTAAAATTTTATTAACGAGGCATTATGTTTGTTTTTTATTAATTCTTAAAACCAGTGGTGCAAAACTGATTTTTCTTATTTTTTTTTTTGCCTATAATACTGAACCGATTTCATTAACATTTTGGGGGTTTGTAGGCAACTATAAGAGGCATCCAAGTAAGTAAGAATATATATAGCATGTAATCTAAAATAATATATTCTTATGACGTCACACTTTTTTGGAACACCCTGTATAAACAAAAATATTTTCCTGAAATGCGCCCTAGGATACAAGTAAAGTCTGCAAAATATCAAAATCCTAACTTAATTAATAAGAGAGCTATAGAAGACGGGAGGTGAGGTGCAGGACCCTATATATATGTCACGTAGCTTTTGTTTAAGGGGGTCAGATGGGAATAAGTAAATAACGGTAGACAGGTTTTCAATAAAAAATACTATAACTATATTATCCTACAAGAAATAATTTATAAAAGGACCTCGGTGTAAACTTACATCATATTATTGCGACGTCGAGGGCTGCTTTCAAGGGCGACGGTATTCGCGGGTGATTTTTTCTAGCTAATGTTTTCGATATGAATTTGTAAGTCATACATTTTAGATATTTCCTCAAAAATTATAAAAATGTCCGCAGGCACTAAATTTTGCGTAGTTCAATCTGCTCCCTTCCATACTCAATGTCCAAGAGTCGCCACTACTGATTACTTTTGCTGCAACGTTATTTATATCACAATCACAGTAAAGCGGTTAGCTAACCAGACAACATTGATTGTGAATTGCCCCCTCTCAATGAATTTTAACTAATAAAAAAAGTACATTTATAGAGAATAATATTGAACTTTCCTATATTTTTGTGTTCAGTCACATGAAAAAATAACATATTCAGGCATAATATTACGTCGCGAATATTGCTCCTTAATTTTTTATAAATAATTAAAGTTCGCTGTGTGACGTCACTTCTATTTAATGAGGATTCAAAAAACGTTTCTTTATGAACTATGCCTCTATGTGTGTTTGAGTCGGTCACTGACGTTGGGGCTGGAAGAAAGCTGTTCCAAGTAGGCCTTCACGAGGCCAGGATCGAGTGTCGCTGGCCGGTCTGGGGTCTGGGGGGCATCGTCGATGGTTATGACATCATCATCGTCCGGGAAAGAGGAGGATGGTATGACACCATCATTGTCCGGGGAGGAAGAGGATTGTATGACATCATCATCCGGGGAGGAGGAGGATGGAGATGTTGGAGGGCTCGGTGAAGGGCCTCTGGGAGGGGGGTCTTTGTGTTTTTCTGGTGGTAGTCTCAGGACGAATCATTGGCGGCGGGGTGGCGGGGTGGCGGGGGTCTTCTGGAAGGGCCGGGTAATGGGAACGCTAGAGGGCTCGATGTAGGGCCTCTGGGGGTGCCTTCGTGTTCTTCTCGGAATAGCCTTGGGTTGAACCATTAGTAGTCTTCTGGAGGGACCAGATAGTGGATGTAGAGGTGCCGTCTGGGGGGGGGGGGGGAGACTGGCGGCGGGGATGACGTTCGAGGTCGGACCTAATGGCGAGGTATCTACGGAGCTTCCTCAGGCTCTTAATCTTGTCAACAGAGTAGTTGAATACTCCAGCAAGATGGACGTTGATGGGAGAGCTCCCTTGGTAGCGCACCTCTTGCCTAGCAATTTCGATTTTTCGGCTTGGCTGAAGGGCTCGTTGCGTCTGTTATCCCCGCTTCCCAGTTGTCTTTGGTAGGTATCGGGGTGGGCCTTCCTCCTGTGTTGTTGGAGTCCGGAGAAGGTTGGGAGGGGCCTGCTACAGATGGTGTAGGTGTTGTCGTTGGCGTCTTTGCAGCAGTGTTGGATTTGGGGAATGGCTTGCTGCAGTCAGAGCAATGGCGTGGCTGTTCAAGATCGGCGCCAGGGTTGGCACGGTGACGCTTGATATGGAGGCCTAGTCCACTTTTGGTGTTAAAGGTCCTTGCGCAGTAGGGGCAAGGAAAGGCCTGGTGTGGAAGATCGTCGTTGTCGGAGGAGCTGGAAGATATCTTGAATGGGGAGCCGGTTGGCGGATTCCCTGAATTTTCGGGTATTTACGAAATATAACCAATTGGAGATGGAGAGCTAACTAATGGAGAGCAGCCAACAGGGCAGGTACAAATTGCTAGCGGTATTGGCCTCAGCTTCGGTTGGTGGCCGAAGGCGGGCGGCAGCCTGGTGATAGTGTAGCACTCCGGGAAGGGCTTCCTAGAGTCGAAGAGTGTTCTCCCGTGCGTTCTAGCGAAGTTCCTGTAGAAAGCCTGTTTCCTAGGCCGTCCATTGTCTGCGTAGATGTAGGATCTAACTGGAATATTGAATTTAGTATTAGGTGCTATTATTGGGCAGAAGAAAAATAACACCCAGTATTGCAAACTTAAAAGGCGTGTTTAATGTTAGACAAAAATTAAGTTATTAAAATTGAACTTTAAGTATTGTATGTATTAACAAGAATAAAAACATATAATTGTAAATATAAAACAAATAAGTAATTAGGCTGAGTTGCAAAAATAATACAATAAACTAGAATTGTTTTAATCAGGCCAATTATTGTTGTTGTAATATCGACAATTATTTTGTTTAAAACTTTTTGCAATTTGCTGACATAAAGATTGTTTATTATAAATTGTTTATAATAACAAGGTAATTAAGTGATTAAGAAAGGATGTTTAATTGCAAAAGTTAAACAAGTACCTAAGTACCAAGTACCTAACTCGGACAAGCGACCTCGTTGTTGAGATGAACTAGAAATTATATTTCGCGCGCAAAAAATATTACCGTGGAATATAAGACCCAAGGGGGATGAACAGAGTTGTAAGGCAGGTATGGCACTGGACAGAGACATTATTTTAAGTTTCTCACCCGATTGGCGACTTTGCTATCGACCACAATAAAAAAAACAATTATGTATTCCCTAACAGCTTTTAGTGAAGAAGCCAAATTTGAAGTAAAAAAAATCTATGTTTACAAATTTGACAGATACGACCCCATATTGGATTTTCTTAAATGGCAACCCTACCTTATAGTAAGCCAGCTGCATTCGCCTATTTGTTCCAACATTAAAAAGGTATAATTGTCAATATTTATTTTTAGCCGTTACGGAGATACGAGGCTTCGAAGTTGGTGATTTTGTTATCATCGAATTAACAGAAAGAGATTAGAAACTCAATTTTTTCTGGAGATACGTAATTTTTATGGCAGAGCCACCCATGCTATTGCCATATATGTGAGATGTCAGAAAATGACAGTTACGACGCCATTTTGAATTTTTTTAAATGGTAACCCACATTTATAACTACGTCAATGTATTGCATTTCGCGGTCCGATTTCAAAAATATATAGTTGTCGATATTTATTTTCAACGCTTACGGAAATACGACCGTATCAAAAACTGCATCGTACGATTATGTGTTTTAAGTGTAACATAATAGAACGATGCAGTTTTTGATACGGTCGTATTTCGGTAAGGGTTGGAAATAAAGATCGACAACTATATATTTTTAAAATCGGACCGCGATATGCAATACACTGACGTAGTTATAAATGTGGGTCGCCATTTAAAAAAATCGAAAATAGTGTGGTATCTGTAATTTTTTGTCATCTGACATATATGATAATAGCATAGGTGGCTCCGCCATAAAAAAATACTTATCTCCAGAAAAAATTGAGTTTCTAATCACAAAGCTTCTATTTTTTAATGGGATGAGATACTTAAAACACATAACCGTACGATGCAGTTTTTCATGCGGCCGTAAGTGTTGAAAATCAATATCGACAACTATATATTTTTGAAAGCGGACCGCAAAATGCAATTTACTGACGTAGTTATAAAAGTGGGTCGCCATTATTTATCTCCAGAAAAAATTGAGTTTCTAATCTCAAAGCTTCTGTTAATTCGATGATATTAAAATCACCAACTTCGAAGCCTCGTATCTCCGGAACGGCTAAAAATAAACATTGACAGTTATACATTTTTAATGTTGGACCAAATAGGCGAATGCAGCTAGCTTACTATCAGGTAGGGTTGCCATTTAAGAAAATCCAATATGGCGTCGTATCTGTCAAATTTGTAAACATAGATTTTTTTTTACATCAAATTTGGCTTCTTCACTATAAGCTATGAGGGAATATATAATTGTTTTTTTATTGTGGTCGATAGCAAAGTCGCCAATCGGGTGAGACACTTGTTGCCGTTCTGCCCTTCTTTCGAATTAGGCTTTTTTCCTCTTCGTTCGCTGCCAGGGCCATTCCCGAGGGGACCTACAGTTTAACGTGGGTTCCGAACCACGATCCTCAGTCATGCGACACCCTCCAAGGGCTATCAACCCTTCGTTTATTGCCATTGCATGACCTACCGATTGGGGAGTGTGTACCTTCTTCCGCACCCCACGAGATGTCCGAGCTCATCCGGCCTGGTTACCGGCGTGAATGGGGTGGGTTGGGAGATAATACCTTTTACACTCTTCCTGCATTCTTAAATCCAATAAATTTCCGACATACTTTTTTTTATTGTACTTATGCCCACTCCGGGAATCGAACCCGGGTCGCCGCGGTCGAATGCCAGTAGCTCTACCTCTGAGCCACAGCCGCGGTATGGTGAGACACTTAAAATAAAGTCCCTGTACATACATTATGTGGGATAATAAAGGCGTTGTCGTTTTATAGGAAAGAAAAGATGCTATATGATGTTAAAGCGTGACCAAACGGGATGAGTGCCTGAAGGGCCTTAAGTAGATAACGACCATTTGGTCAGAAGGGCTTATGGTTAATTGCCGGGCTAGAGGGTATTATAAATGGTTGGGTTTTGAAGTGAGAAAAGACGGGTGTTGCAATACTAAGTTAAGGGCAGAACAGGGGGCTGCAGAAAAAGAATAGGGGTGCAGCATGGCAGAAGGGCTAGATGTAAAAGGGTAATAGGGTAGTAAAGGAATAGAACATGATGGACTTACGTACAGGCAGGTAGATTGCAAACGGGCAATCAAGAGAATAGCGCCCTCGTCGCACAACCCCCGGCACCGTCGACCTGCATCAGTGCATTTCGTCAACACAACACACACGCGAGCAGATGCACTCGATGAAACCAAGCACTTTACTGGTAACCAGCACAAACTTGGGGAATGCACGACTATAAGCGGCGTCGGCGTGCGGCGGACGTGCGCAGCAAGCACGTCCGCTCGCTACAGTGGTCGAGAAACAAGAGTCCAATGTTGCCAGGTCAAAAAATTAAAAAAATCACCAGACCCTTGCTTTAAAAGTTGCCAGAAATCACCAGATTCTTAATTTCTCGCATTATCACATACAACACCATATAATTAATGTAAAATCAAATATATTGCTGTGATTTCTAAAAAAAAAAGGTCATACCTCGAAAATAACATACCTCTCATTTAATCTTTTGGCGCCAGGGTGGGCACTCATGTTGTTTAAGCTATAAACATGAGTGCGCACCCCGGTGCCAAGACCTTAAATCAGATGTATGTTATTTCCGAGGTGCGACCTTTTTTTTTTAGAAATCACTATATAAAAAACAGTATATATATAAAACAGTAACAGATACAAATTCTGTAAATCCCCCGCTACTAAGAAATATTCGGCACAGAGAAGTAGAGAGTTTCCAGACAAAGACAAACGCTTTTCGCTTTTGAAACCAATAAGTTTTTGCATCGATGTCACCATTTTTAACAAAGAAGAATAAAACACAATCAAGCCATTTTTCTCTCGTTTTTTTTTTTAAGATATAAGCTTATCATCAGTGTCGAAAAATCACCAGAAATTAGACTTTTTTAAAAAGTTTTCAGCAGATCACCAGATGGGGTTGTTGCCAGGTCTGGTGAAAAATCACCAGACCTGGCAACATTGCAAGAGTCTCCAACGATGAGCTCCCCCCGAAAGAAGCCGAACTCCGATGCCGATTTTGTGCGTTTACATGTCGTCCGAAACAATAATAAGATGTAGGTGTATTTACAAGTTTACACGTCGTTTTAAAATGATATTAGGTATTAAATAAATTATATAAAATTACTTTATATTTATGAATATTTCCGGCTTTAATAAAATCTGGGCACATTATAATAATTTAGCAACTCCGTAGGTACGGTGGTGAACTTTAATTATTTTACAAAAAATATTGAATGGTATAATATAATTCATTTTTAAAAAAATGTTATATATTTCTTGACAAAATGGTGAAGCTAAATGACAATTTTTTACAAACACTGAATCGTATCAAATTAATAATGGGTAGATACCATACAATGACATAATAATATACAGAGGTTCCAATTTCAAATAAGAACAATAAATTGCTTTAAGGTTTGCAAAGTTTGACATTAAACTTTGGACACCCTGTACAATTCGTATGAATTACTTGGTTAACGAGACTGTTCGACATTATTTATTAAGTACCGTTCTATTATTCTTTATTAATATTTATTAAGTACCGTTCTAATTCTATTATCTAGGCATTATCATTATTAGTTTTTATTAATTTTTAAAACCAGTGATGCAAAACTGATTTTTCTTAGAATTTTTTTTTTCACCTATAATATTCGCTCGATTTCATTCAAATTCTAGGGGTATGAAGGCAACTATAAGAGGCATCCAAATAAGTAAGAATATATATAGCATGTAATCTAAAAAAATAGATCCTTAAGACGTCACACTTTTTTTGAACACCCTATATAAAAATATTTTCCTGAAATGCCCCCTAGGCTGGGATACAGGTAAAGTTTGCAAAATATCAAAATCCTAACTTAATTAATAAGTGAGCACCCTCCCGCTCGAGAGGTGTGAGTTGCAGAACCCTGTAGAATAAATTGGTTTTCAAAAATGATGGACTGATATAAACATTATTCTAACCACAAAATAATTCTAACCAATGCACCAGTCAAATTAACAAAAAAATTAAAGCACATTAGATACATTAGAAAAATGGCAACACCAAATCTTTAATTGAAGTACGCTGTCGATAGATACGCTCTTGTTTCGTACACAAAAAATAATTTTGAAAATACATTTTGTCAAAATTTAGGCGTTAACGTACTTTAGAAAACATCAAAGGTTTCACCCTGAGAAAGTTCATGAAATACAAAGATATAGCCCATTTAAAAAATGTTTTAGTAGTGGCTTTTAATCCCCCCTTGTATATATTATTTAGCCCTACATAATTCAAAATATATAATTAAATATAATGTACCTTACAGTCCTATATTGTCGCACTATATACGCACAAGTCTCCGTATCTGACGCACAATGAATTCGCGTTGTTCAAACGTGCCGGTACCATATGAATTTCGCGCCAATAAGTTATGTCATGTGCTAAGTGCCTCTCAGTGACATTTTTAGGTTATATTATTGAAGTTACAAAAATGCCATCATTGTGCTATCTCCATTTTAACCAATGAAAAGCTGCGACTACTACTAATCTTATCCGAGATTTTACAAGATATTAAGGGAATAACAAAAATAATACTTTGGTCAGATAGTTGTGTCCCTCAAAATAAAAACTTAATAATGTCGTTCGCTCTTCAAACTTTTTTTTAACTCGGAGAGTAACTTAAAGACAATAAAGCAAACATTTTCTGAGCCAGGTCACAAGAAATCGATTCTGCATACAGTGTTATAGAAAAGCATATAAGATAATTATAGAGATACACAGCACCCTTTCGCTGGAACGAGCTCTTCTAAAACTATCGGAAGGTAAACTGAAGTATCATATCCTACAAATGAATAGCGCAAATTACCGCAATTATACACCTAAATTAATCAAACTAAGGTATAATCTGATTCCGTATCCGTACACGAAAATTAAAAATATTATATATGATTAAGATAATATTTTTTAAGTTCCTTTGAAAATGATTTTCAAATCTGTTCTTTAAATGCAGTGGAAAGGAAAAATTTGCTAATTAAGAAAAAACAACATTTTTTTTTTTTACTGTTCGCCGACTACGTAGGCCATCTTGAACCGGTCATCGACCACAAATGTGATCTACCGACTGGGGAGTGTAAAACGGCACCTTCATCCTACGAGATATCCGATCTCATCCGGCCTGTCCGGCGTAAATAGGATGGCTAGGTGTCGATTCATTTTACACTCTTCCTTGAGGCAAGAGCACGCCGTGTTCCCAAGCGGTCACCCGCGCAAGTACTAACCGCGCTCGACACAGCTTAACTTCGGTGATCTGCGGGAACCGGTGCTTAATATGTCGACAGGCCCTTGCCCGAAAAAACAACAGAAAAGTATATTTCCAGTTGCACCTTTAAGGAAGCTAGTTCCTAAAATACTATGGATCTTGAAGACCATGCGTATTTAAAAAATACAGGTTTAAAAGGCTTTCAACCCAAAAATCGAGTTAAATAGTTTAACAAACTAAAATTACCTATATAATAAAAAAAATATCTGAAGGTTTTATTTTGTGTTACATTCTTTCTTCAAAATCTTTTTATGTTATCTCCAATACTGCAGGTATTTAATAATATAAAGCTGACTTAAGTAACGCAAATTGAGGAACAACTGTGCAAAACGCATTAAATCCATTTTTTATCATTTTCAAGGTAAATATAAAAATGTAGTGCTTTTTAGTCAATCTATCATTAGAACAACCCAGTTCGATCAAAGCGCGGTAAATCAATTAGAAATAGCCATATAAAAAACACTCAGCTAAGCAAAACGAATTATTTCCAATGCACGTTTAAGCAAAGTGCAATAAATCCATTTCGCATTTAAACAAAGTAAAATAAATCCAAAAAAAAAAAATTAATTTCTGTTTAAAGAGTTTCCATTCTTTTATTTCAATTATCTTATATATACCGGGTGTTGCATCGTCGAGTGGGACATAGGAAATCCCATGTAATTTTAAATGGAGTCAATTATTTGCTTCCCTAATTATTTTAGAGAAAAATTCTATTTAGGTTTATTAAAGAGCACTAAAACCCACATTCAAAAAAATAACTTTAGATATTTTGAAGAGCCCGTTTACGGGTTATCGCCGATTTCTTTTTAACTATTTCTCCTTTTTATGGCCCCGTATTTGCGGGCACCAGTCAAGGTAAAAGATGACTGTCAAATAAAAATGTCATTTTGAAATGTTTGCTTTATTGTTATAAAAACTCGTACATCGAAAATATTAGCCATGAATTACACTTCCGAAGAAAAAATATTGATGATTAAATGGTATTATCAAGGAAATACTTATCAAAATGTGTCAGACATGTTTGCTGCTCTGTATCCGAATAGACCGATACCTGCAAAATCTACAGTCGAAAGGTTTATCAAGAAATTTGAGACACAAGGCACTGTAGTATATAACTGCAGATGTGAAGAAAGGCAAGAACAAAGATGAGATGCAAGAAATGATAGGGACTTGCAAAGGCAGGAACAAAGAAGAGATGCAAGAAATGATAGGGACTTGCAAGTTTTATTGTGCGTGAAAGAAAATGATGGGAAGATCAGCACAAGGAAACTTGAGGATGACATAGGATTAGATCACACCACACACAGCGTTACGAGCTTTGAAACGACATAAATAATATTCATACAAATATGAAAAGCACCAAGAGCTAAGAGATAGGGACGAAATACGACGACTAGAGTTTTGTTTTGGTATGATTGAAAGAGGAAACATGGATAGGGAACTTGGAGATGAAAACATTTGTTTCACTGACGAATGCACATTTACCTTAAACAATGAACCCAATGTTCAAAATTATCGATATTTGAGCAAAGAAAACCAACACAGGTTTGTCGAAACAAGGACGCAATATCCACAAAAAGTTAATGTTTGGGCTGGGATTTTCGGAGAAATTATTATCGGGCCATTATTTCTTACACGAAATTTAAATGCAGAATATTTTTTGGAACTACTTGAAGATCATATTTTACCTACTTCACATGATGCCGCCAGTGAAAATCAGGAAGTTTGGTACCAAATGAATGGCTGCCCGGCACATAGCACCCTGGCTGTCCGGGAATATTTAAAACGTGCTTTTAATGGAAATGTTATTGGCTTAAATCATACAGTAAATTGGCCAGCCAGGTCTCCTGATTTATCGCCAAATGATTTCTTTCTCTGGGGTCTTTTAAAAAGCAGGATATACAAAGATAAAAAATACCCAAATCTAGACGAGTTAAAAAATGCTATTTCTGCCCAATGCAATAGAATTTCAGTTTACCAACTAGCGAATGTAAGAAGAGAATTTTATGATCGCCTCGGTTATTGTCTAGCAGTCAATGGAGGAATATTTGAACATCTTCTTAAATCCTAAAGTTCTAACAATTTAATAGTACCTACCTATTAATTAGTAAAATATTGAGACATCTAAAATGTCATAATTAACCTTGTAATTGGATACTTTATTTTAGTTTTATTCAGATTAATTTGTACGCATAAATACACCTTTAATATTTTCGATGTACGAGTTTTTATAACAATAAAGCACACATTTCAAAATGACATTTTTATTTGACAGTCATCTTTTACCTTGACTGGTGCCCGCAAATACGGGGCCATAAAAAGGAGAAATAGTTAAAAAGAAATCGGCGATAACCCGTAAACGGGCTCATCAAAAATATCTAAAGTTATTCTTTTGAATGTGGGTTTTAGTGCTCTTTAATAAAGCTAAATAAAATTTTTCTCTAAAATAATTAGGGAAGCCAATAATTGACCCCATTTAAAATTACATGGGATTTCCTATGTCCCGCTCGACGATGCAACACCCGGTATAATTAATAATTATTTCACTGAAGTTTTAAATTTTATTGGCCTTATAAAATAATGTAAACTTAATTACTTCAAGCAAAACGTAATAAATCCAAACAAGAAGTAAGCAAAAAGGATCCATACTAACCTAGCAAAATGGCATAAATCCACATTCTGGTTAAACAAAATGCAGTAAATCCACTAAAAATTATACCATATTGTCTTGAAAATCGAAAATTTAGAAAAAAGGAAATATTCCTTTTTAATCCTATTACATAAATCATTCTGCGCCACATGAAAATCTTACTTTTTCTTCTAACTTATTCTGCGAGTTTATTAAGTTTTATTCAAAACAACATATTATGGATTTAATGCATTTTGCACAGTTGCTCCTCAATTATTGTTTTGCGTTACATCCATTTCTCAAAATCCTTTTATGCTACCTCCGAAAATATTTATTCTGATGATCGAAAATAACATAATTTGTTCTATCTCCAAATACTTTTAAATTAATACCTAATTTTGATTATATAATTTGGGTAAAATAAGTTTGTATACAGGGTGTCCGGTCACTTATGGGCCGTAGAGTAACTGGAGATACTAGACATCAAACTAAGCCGATTAAGTAATATAAGTTTTTTCGGATTGTTACTCGTTCTAGAGATACAGGGTGTTGAAAGTAAAAGTTTATTCTCGAAAATAAGCCATAATTTTAATACGGTTTAATGAATCGAATTGAAAGTTGGCAATGTTATGTTTTTATTAGCAAGAAATAAGAATTTGTAGAAATTTTTAAGTTTAAAACTAGAAGGCGCTAGTTGCATACACTGGGCTTCATAAATATATGATTTTTTTTCTTACCTGTGATATTAGGTGTTTTTCAATCATAGTTTCTTAAAAAGGAGATTTTCCGAGTCAAAAAGGTGTACTTGATTGATCTTAATATCTTTAACGGATTTCGAGATATTTCCCTTAAAGCATAAAAAAACATAGTACATAATTAAATTAATAATACATAAATTATATACACCCTGTATCTCCAGAACGAGTAACAATCCGAAAAAACTTATATGACTTAATCGGCTTAGTTTGATGTCTAGTATCTCTAGTTACTCTACGGCCCATAAGTTACCGGACACCCTGTATATCGTCAACTACCCCAGAAAATATTTTCTCAATTCAATTTAAGAAAACACATAAATTACTCAAAGAAAAAGTTTCCATTGCTTGGTGGAGGTAGAACAAACCAATACTGGATCGACGAAATATCTGACCTTAATGCCGGTAAACCTTCCCGAACTTTCCTTTAATCCCATTTTTCTTTAACCTAAGCAGATATCGTTTGACAAACCTCGAAAAAGGGTTAATTTCATAAAAGTCGCTCTATATTAAAAATTAACCTGCCCGTAAAGCACGGTCTCTGAGCTTTAATTTCACGCTGGTTTCACTAAAAAGCATATTTACTAAAATTGTTAAATGTATCCGGGCTCGATTTTCTTTGTCAGAGGTCTTGCTCTTAGTTTAACAGGGACGTAGAGTCTAAAAAATTAATATGCTTGAAAGTATGACAGCCATCCATAAAATATGAACATTTATAGGCGCTGTATAGAAAAGTTTTTTCTCTATAATGAAACAAAAAGATTATTTTACTTTTTAATTTAAACTCTCTTTGCGCAGGGGGGGGGGGCACTGGCTTCTTTCAGCGGTCAACATATTAATGACCCTAATGAATAGAAATGTAGCAGTCGCTTTTTCTTATAAAATAGAGGTAGGTCGATCATTTGCAAGGTAGCAGTCAACTTTAGTTCTCCGCGGCATACATGTGCGTCGCTCTTAATTTGTGTCTTCAATTATGGCTGAATATATGAACGTCCGTCAAAGAAAAATCTACAGTGTACGAAAAATTGGAGATATGATGATTTCACACAGAGCAAAATCGACTAATTAAACAGAATTGTTAAGAATAGCCTTATACCAGTAGCAACATTATTAATAATCACTATTAAACAATCTATTACTATAGCAAAAAAGTTAACTAACGACCAGCAGACAGAATTGCTACCTTTTTATTTATACGGACAATAAAACGAAATAATTATGAATATAAGCTCAGAATTGTAAGACTGTATTTTAATAAGACATTCTTTTTGGAAGTCGCTATAGAACAAACCTTTATGGTTATAATCCGTGTCATATAAACAGTATAATCGTTTTTAACTAATGTGTATACCCATAGAAGTACGTTTTATAGTCGCTATGGAACAAACCTTCATGGTTACCATCCGTCTCATATAAACAGTGTAACATATTTTAGTTATCCTTATGCACTGTTCCTAGCAATATCTGGTGTATAACTGGTATTAGCTCATATTGCTGCCCCAAATAGTATTAAATATTCTTATAATGGCCATAGAAATTCTTATAATGGTTATAATTCATTTTTCTCAGTGCAGAAAGTTATATCGATTTGACCGCAAAAATGTTGAGTGGTTGGCAAATAATTTTTTGACTGATACTGGTGAAAGGCGAGGGGGTGCACTGTCGCCTATAAATAAGATAAAAGTCTTTCACGGTAATTTTCGGATCCGGCCTTTCAAAATTCTGTAGGTGAAGAACTCTGTGTTTACCTAAATAGTCTGTAAGACATACTCTTCTGTAATTGATGCAGTTTTGGAGAAGGCCAATATTTTTATTAAATTTCCTACTAGTGCTAAAGCTATTGTGGAAGCTAAACGGTTGTGGTCAGAGAGATACCGGCTTCCAAATACCATCGGCGTGATAGACTGTACAGTATACACACGTCAGAATTCCAAAGTTTCAAGAATTCGGTGATGAATATATAAACTGAAAAGGGCATCCCAGCATCAACGTGCAGGCTACTTGTAATGAACCAGAAATTTGTACAAGCGTAGATTGCCAATGGCCAGGCTCTGTGCACGATAGCAGAATTTTCCAAAATTCTAATATATACAACATTTTAAAAAATAGCACAGAAGAATGCGTATTATTAGAAGACGATGGATACTCTATATCGCTTTAGGTTATGACTCCCTGGAGAATTGCTGAAACCCAAGAGCAGCAAAATTATAATAACGTTTTCTGCCGTGGACTTATCATAATTGAATAATGTTTTGGGCAGGTAAAAGCAAGGTTTCCTGTCCTTCAGTATAAATTCAATTTATTTGCTTGTCTTTAATTTCTTTATCACTACTATCCCTTTCCTTATTTTCACTGAAATCTGCCATATCACAAATATAAGTCTCCTATTTTCTACAAAAACGTAACAGATTACTTTTTGTACTAAATAAATAGACCAACGTCGTTACATTTACGTCAACTCTTTTGCAAATTAGGCACCAAACTGAACATGAAATATCTATAATCTGAACGAGTGAATAAGACACTTCTGAACTTGTGTTGAATAAGCATTGGCTACAGAGGTTTAAGAAAAGCAGCAATTGCTTCAAAACTTTATTCATATAAAGATATAGCAATTGCTTTTACTTAGAGCATTTGCTAGTCAAGCACTTGCTTTTACTAAAAAGTAATTGCTTCAAGCAATTGCTACATTTTATTCATTAGGCTCAATATACCGTATTTATTTAAATTTTATATTAAGTTAAAGTAATAGTAAAATTACTAAAACTTTATAATTTCAAAACAACTGTTGGCTCTTTATACAATTTTAGGGTAAAGTGAAATTATACTTGGCGATAAATTTTCCTTTGATTTTCAAAATGAAAATAAACCTTGGATTTCAAAAAGATGCTTAGCCACTTAGCCAAGAAGTATGCGAGACAACGATTTCTTAGATTGAGGTATCAAGTGACTTAAAATATTGAAAAAATAAATGGGTAGAAGAAAATTACAAATGGCAATCTTACACATGGTATGTTCCTTGTTTGTAAGATATTTAATAGATATTCTTCCATAATTAGGAACAAAACCGAAGAAACTAGATTGGCAATAAAAAAAAATATTTTTATGAAATTTTTCGATATCCGAAAGTTCTGGTGCACCTCTAAACGTTGAACTAGCTAAAAATATATATAATTTTTACAGTTGCTTTGAGAAATACCCTTAAATTCTTCTCAGGTCGGTAGCTATATAATTCATTCTATCCCTAATTAATTAAGATAAATTAATAAATAATTAAGATATTTAAAAAAAAATCGAATTTTAAAAATTTTGGGGCACCTCTAAAGGTTGAGCTAGTCTAAAATATATTGGTGCATTGTTTTAAAAAAAAAATCCCAGGTATTCTATCTAATTGATTAATTAAATCAAATCAGGGTTGATAAAAATCATTTAAAAAAAAATCCAAAATCGATGATTTTTTTTTTAAATCATGATTTTTTTTTGTTTTTTTTTTAAATTTACCAGCTTTTACAAATATTATTATTTTTAAATATTTCTACCTGCTTATATTTCGTTTTGTTAAGTAAACAAATATTTTTAGGCAGGAATAGTACAGATACGAAGCGAAACTGGAAAAGTTTTAAGTTTTAACATGCAAATTTCGTTCGCGTAGTTTTTACAAGTTTGCGCCTTTGTCGAAACTTGTAATAACTGGCAGAAAACGCCTGGCTATATAAACGATACGCACTTATTTCAGTTTTATTAGTAATATTATTGCTTTAGGGTTTAATCTATCAAAACATTTGGAGTCACGACAAGCCGGGGCAGAAAGGAATTTAGTGTTTGTCATTTTATAAAAAAAAAAAGTGGTGGGCAAACTAGGTTGTAGAGCAGTATGTAAAAAGTGTGGTAAAGAATTGCAAGGTCTAGCGGACAGACTAAAAAGTCATTGGGAAACCTGCAAAAGTGAAACTAGTGATATTAGCAGTGGTCTTGAAACTCTTCTTGGTGATTGTCAGTCACAGCCTGGAACTGGTCAGAGTGAAATTATCCAGCTGGCAAAGAAACAGAGAAGCGATAACTGTGAAAAGGGAAGTGTAGGTGGACGTGAAAATAGTGGAAGTAGCGGTCATTTGGATTTGGGTTGGAAAGCAGCTAAACAAGTATTTCCATTTAAGCATTATAACACTTAGGTTTTTTTATATTTCTCTTTTGTTTAAATAAAGTATTTTTTTGTATTGAAAATGTTTTTTTGGTTTTAATTTTTTTAAAAGTTTTATTTTTGTAATAACCAGCTGTTTCTTTCAATTATTATATTAAAATAATAAATAACACCACATAAAAATGCATCTGGGTTTTGTTTTTTGTATGAAAAAATACATTTTAAGTTCTAAAATTTTATAACTCTTTTTTTTTAATAATTATTCATGATTTTAAAAAAAATCATACTGATTAAAATCGTGATTTTAATCAATTGATTTTAATCATCTCAACCCTGAATCCAATTGTAATATCTGGGAGTGTTTCGTAAACCAATTCTCTAAAATATTTTTGGACCGGCGTTTAGAGCTGCCTCAAGAATTTTGTAATTCGAAATTTTTAGAAAAAATAAAAAAAATATATTTCTAAATTCATAGATTTCGACGAGTCGCCTAAGGCTTTTTACTAAGTTATCCCTACAAAGTTTAAGTGAGAGCGCATTTTAAAAGATGGCGTAATCAAATTATGAACGGTCGATCGAATTTTGGCAAGGAGACTCTTTGAAAATTAAGTGGATATTTTAATTTGAATTTAAAGAGATCGCTTTTCTGTCGTCCTTCTCATATTTTTATCCTAATTCGCTTCTTCTTGATATTAGCATATTTTTGGCAAAAAGGGGAAAACCCCTTTATGCTTTATTATAAGAAAGATGCACGGGAAAAATAAATGTAAGCTTGTTTAATTTTATGACAAAATCAAATACATTAAGCCATATTCTCCGCTTACAAAAAGATAACCTAAACTTATCAAAAAAGGTAATATGGCTCGCTGGCGTCAAAAAGAAAAAACACACCAAAATAACAATGATTTTTTTACGTTTGCCTACTTACCATTTTTTAAAAATAATTAGTCTTTTTATTCAAAATAACGAAATGTTAACAAAAAATTAATAATAAAAGAATTTATTTCATTGCACTATCTTTGTTGACAAACCTTATTTCTAACAGAGTTTAGAACGGCACAAGAAAAATCTTCTTCTTTTAGGATATGGGGGCAGTGACGTAGCCAGAAAATATGCTCGGCTGGGGGGGGGGGGGTTCAATGGGTGTAACTGAGACATGTTTTTTTTTTGGAGAAAGGGACAGTCGGGACTACAATCATGTATTTCATGAAACTGATCCTAGTGAAGAAGGCGAAAAAACGGCGCAGGCGGAAAATTTTTGGGGCCACGCCCTAAGTTCGTTTAAAATTCACCTAACTATTATCAAATTTCGAAAATAAAATTATTATCTCTCCCCCTCTGCATTGTTTTTGTAAATGTTTTTTTGTGATATTCCTAGCTGGCTCTTTATTAAAAAAAACATTTTTTATATTTGTGAAAAATATGAATATTGGTGTCAATCCAAAATTTTAACATAAGACGTATGTATGACTCTAACCAGCGTTTTTCGGGCTCGGTTTTTCATGATTAAAGGTAAATATCGCTCACCACGCCAAAATTAATGATTTATTTATAAATCCTGTATTTTAGGAGCGTAGATCTAAGAGCAGTTTTTGGTGCAAATGCTTATGTTTTGAAATACTTCTTCTTAGGTGCCGTTTTATATATTCATAATAAAGCATTCTCGTTTCTTCCCGCACTATTTCTTTTATTATAAATTATCACACTTCTTCCATAAAAAAGTATCAATTAAAATTTTTACTTTACTTTTTCTCTTTAAAATGAAATATAAAATTGTTTTTTGGTTTATATTTTTGTTGATTTAAAATAGCTTTAAAAAAGGAAAACGGAACATACAAGTATATATAAAAGAAAATACTATAAAATATTAATCTTTTTACTTACGCTCGAGAAGATAATGCGATATTATCGTCATGTGCAATACAACATTATTTTTCCATAGCAAGACTTCAAATTCAGGTGAAAAATAAAATTTCAAAAAAAATTGTAATTTTTGGCACAAAAATCCCAACTGTGTTGCTCCGTTACAAGGGATATGAATTACTCGTTTAACAAATGTCAAACAAATTTTACATTCTGGTTTTTGTGCAGTGTTCAGTATTTTTGCGTTTTGTGTATGAAGTGAATACGAAATGTACGGAAAAGAATTAACACAAAAAAAAGAAAACCTGCCATCAGATGTAGAAGATGCAGCGTTGCAAGCAGAAAGTTTATTATTGCCCCAAAAATCTAGGATGATGAATGAGAAGGAATACCAGTCCTTTAAAAAGTGGAAAAGCATCAAGAATATCAATGGCGTGAGTGAAAAAGTGCTTATGGCGTATTTTTCTAAAAAGTCGAAGAAAGCGAAGCCATCGTCAATATGGACGTATTATTCAATGCTGAAGCGTACAAACGAGTACAAGTTGTGGTGTTCCAAAATAGATGTTTCTAATAATGTTAATTGTAAAATTACACTTGTTGTTAATCCTTCGAATTAATGTGTATTAATTTGTGCTGTTAAAGTGTTACTTTATCTACCCTTGCTGTTAAAGTGCTACTTTATCTACTCAAAAGAGTGGCTATAAAAACATTTTAACATCAGATATTGAAAAAAAAATATTTAATTTAACAATTTTTTTTAAATGGCCAAATGCAGTATGTAATATTTTTGGTACAAAAGAAAAATGTTAGCCTCTTTGATATTTAACAATCATAATAATTTTCCTAACAAAATTAAAAGAAAAACTTGGAAAATTTACCTTCGAAATGAAAATGTTCTTCTTAATTCCTAAGGCAGATTAAAAAATAAAAGTTTCCCTTAGTTTAAAAGTTTTACTTCTGAACATTTAAAGAGTTTTTAACTGCAAAAACTTCGGGAGAAGTCGGATTAATTTTTCGTTAAAGGGGCTTCGATACACCGCAGGAAGTGGTCGGGGGGGGGGGGCGTGCGGAAAGGAATTAACAAAAGGGTTTAATTTTTAAGGAATTTGGGAGATCGTCCATGTTTTAAAAGTAAACTCTCTTTTAAGGTTTAGGTGAATGTTAGAAAATACGATCTATATCAAAGAGATCTACCTACGACCAAAACGACGTTTTACGTTCAAATTTTTTTAAATGTTTCTAAAAATTGGTAGTAAACTAAACTTCTTAATTTTTTAAACAAATATTTTATGTGAAAATTCCAATTTAATTTACTGTTAAAGATTATTCCTAAATATTTTACTTGATTAACTTTCAAATTGAATATGATCATTTATTTTAATACTATTCATATTTTTTGGTATGTTATTTGGATTTAAAGTGAAAGGAAGATAATTAGTTTTATCAAAATTAATTGTTAATAAATTTTTTTCAAACCAATTTTTTATTATTTTAAAATCGCATTTAATTTTGTAATTTGTCTCTGTATAAAAAATTGCAGTATCATCTGCGAAACAATAAATTTGTCCATCACAATTTACATTCAACAAATCATTAATATAGATATTAAAAAATAATGGTCCCAAAATTGTTCCCTGAGGAATTTCATATTTAATTATTTGAGGATAGCTTTTTCTTTATCTATTTGAACATAAGTTGGTGAGGATGGCGACTGCGAAACGATTATACGAGTATAACTATTTAGTTCATTTAGTGCACCTTTATACTTTACTTATTTATTGTCAAGCTCTTGTTGACCCTTTAGTTTTATTATATTTAACAGGACAAAACCATTTAATAATCTTTGACAGTAAATTCAATTGGAATTTTTACGTAGAATATTTGATTAAAAAATTAAGAAGTGTACCACCAATTTTTAGAAACATTAAGAAAATGTTGAACGTAAAACATATGGAAATATTATATCATGCATTAGTTTAAACTCATTTAAATTACGGAATTTTAGGTTGGGAGGGAATAAATAAAACTTTAATTAAAAAAATAGAAATATTACAGAAAAGGTTTCTAAAAATTATATTTAATAAAAATTATCTTTATCCTTCAATAAAATTATATTCTGAAACAAAAAAATTAATATGAGACAACTTTACATGTATAACATCTTAATATACATATTTAAAAATAAAAATCTTATACAATTTAAAAACCATAATCATAATACACGTCATAAACATGAAATAACCATAAAACCTAAAATAAATAATGTTATGTTTTTATTTAAACGATTATTTACCAACAAAAATTTAAACATATTATTATATTTCATTAAAAAATATAAAGTCGAAATAAAAGCATGGATATTGGAAACCGATAAATTAAAATAAATTTTGGAAAAGTTTTAGTAAATATTGTTATGAATAATATATTTCTCTAAATTTTTAAATCCTATATCTTCAAAAAGACCTGCGTTTATATTTATATACATATACCTAAATCTTTTTTATTTGCAATTTAATAATTTTATATAATATTAACAAATATTGTTAAAAACATATTTTAATATCCCTTTATATTTATAATTTAAAATACTAAGATTTGCCCCTAACAAGCACGTATTCGGGAGATCAAAGAAGTTTATTGAGGAAGATAAATAAACATATTTATTTTATTATAAATATTGAAAATAAACTTATTATTATTATTTATTGTAAAAAGAACTTTACCTGACCCGATTTCAATATAATTAATATTAAAGATTAAAACTCTAATACGGTTATAACAAAACTTGGAAGGAAACTTTGAAAGAACCCTTTAACATAACTTGATAAACCTTAAAGTTCCTCGGTTGGTTAAATTTAAAAACAACACAACGAAAGTAAATTTTATTTTAATTATTTATATAAAGTTTATAAGCTTTTCATCAAAGAATGAAAAGAAAAAAAAGTGTTTATTTATCGAATGGAAGCCGTAGGCAACAAAATAGTCTTTCATATCATAGAAATAATATATGGGCTTGCAAGAAATTAGAATTGGTTTAGGAAATTGGAATTTTAAGGTGAAATGAGACGGGTTGTTTCGTAGACAGGTTACATTTAATCAGTGAAAAAATAAAATAAAACCAGGAGAAAATTTTGTCCACAATATTAAATATTATTGTATTAATACAGCTACCATTTTAGCCCTTAAAAAATAATTATGTTCGAATTAATAATATTAATTTCATCCGAATGTAGCTATGCATAATATATAGGGTCACGGTTAACTTCGATGGACAATAATTATAAACACTCGTGCATTTTGACGCGCTCCAGCGACCGTATCCGTAAGCTCAAAGCAAGTGAAGACCCATCGTCCAACATGACTTTGATATTCACCGTTGCTATGGTTACGTGACGTCAGTCACGCAAACAGCATGTAACAATTTGCGTTAAGATGAAGGGCAATATAAAAATAGATCAGTCGTATGCACCATTGTTTTAGCATTGGTTCGCTTAATTTAAGGTTATTTTGAGGCTTTGCGTAACTTACTATTATAGATATCGTTTTTACGTGATTTACTGTGTGATTAAAAAGTTTTGTTTTTATTTTTCAGATAATTACGTAGTGTACGTACCTACTTAGTTGTGTATTTTAAAAATAAACCCAATTAATGACATAGTTTGTAATTTGTTGGAAACTCCATTCAGTCGTTGGACAGATAAGGATAAGAGAGATGTTTTATTACATGGATTTTTAGTCAATGTTTGTTTAAGTACCCGCACTATACCTAATAACTCTACACCATTTTTTTAAACTGCGAGCCGCCAGTGCCCGGAATAGCCCCTTATCCAATTACTTTAATGTAAAAGAAACAGTGTAAAAAAATACGTATAGTCTTCTTTAAAGCGGTCTTCCATGTCAATTAAAACACATTGCACGAATGTAAATCGAACGTTTATAATATTAATAAGGTTTAAAAAATAGCGTTTTAAAAATGTCTAATTTATTAGTGTAGGTATTTATAAAAAAAGTGCATTTTTTTTATTAGGAGGGTTTCAAATATCGAGCCCCAGAATCCGTTTCTGAATTTCGTAGGACATTTTTTTCTGGAAAAAGGGACAGTCGGAAGTACATGTATTTCATGATATTGTACCTAGTGAAGAAGGCGGAAAGCGCAGCATGCGATAATTTTTTGGGGCCACGTCCAAAGTTTGATTAAAATTCACTACTACTATCAAATTTCGAAAACTTAATTATTACCTCTCCCCTTCTGCATGGTTGGATTAAATTTGTTTTTGTAAATGTTTTTTTTTTACTTTTTTTTGATATTGGCTCTTTATTAAAAAAACCATTCATTTTAATATTTTTTGTGAAAAATATGAATATTTGTGTCAATCCAAAATTTTAACATAAGACGTATGTGTGACTCTAACCAGCGTTTTTCGGGCTTGGTTTTTCATGATTAAAAATAAAGTAAATATCCTCTCACCACGCCAAAATTAATGATTTTTTCAAAAAATCATGTATTTTAGGAGTGTGATCTAAGAGCAGTTTTTGGTGTAAATTTTAGGTTTTGAATTATTCCTTCTTAAGTGCCATTTTGTATATTTATAATAAAGTAGTCTCGTTTCTTTCGGCACTATTTTTATATTATAAATTATCACACTTCTTCCATAAAAAATGTTTCAATTAAAATGTTTACTTTAATTTTTCTCTTTAAAAATAAATACCTAATTGTTTTTTGTTTTTGTTGTAAAAATATTTTATTGCATTGGGTTATATTTTCGTTGATTTAAACCAGCTCTAAAAAATGGAAAACGGAATCATACATCAATAACTAAAACGACATGCGTCCGAAACCTTAATCTCTGTAATAAACACGACTTTTAGAAGGAAAAAACTAAACGTTTCCTACAAGACTTTTGTAATCTAAGCCAAGAATACGTTATTTAAAAATTCAAATTAAGAGTCCAAGCATGAGACGAAAAATTAGGTTACAATTAGACTTTTAGACCCAAGCTCCTAGGCTCGGGGGGGGGGGGGGGGGGGGGGGACTGCAGCCCGGCAGCCCCCCTTCCCTAAATACGCCACTGATCTAATGTATATAGGGTTGGTGATTTACCGGGTTGTTCATTAGAAAATTCCACGTGTTTTGATACGACAAAAATATCATTGTTAAATTTCGTCTTTCGAAATACTATAATTCAGGAATATTTTTACGTAACAGACTAAGACTAAGTAAAAGATATATTCTTTTTAGTGGGTCGTCCAATGCACTTTTTCTCCTTGTCTATAAATCTTTCCATCGAAGTTGCTGAAAGTTATTTCAGAGTATTCAGACATCGATTGATCAAAGAACGATTAAGTGCCTGAAATAATTCACTTTGCAAACAGAAAAGTTAAAACAACTTTAGAAAGTTTATAGTTGCCGAAGCTTCGGGCTCACGAAGCTATTTTCTTGATGAAGGCTGATGGAATGCATCAATAGACTGTTTTAAAGAAGTTTGTAAGAGTTAGGATTCGACAAATTCATACCAAAATATGCAATCCAATGTAAAGAAAATGTGCTGAGCTTTTCTCGATGTCTGGTTATAGATTTTGAATATTAATAATATATTTGTATACATATCATACAGGGTGAGCTGTTGTAAAGCGGAATTCCATAGCATTTACCAGTGGCGTCGCCAGAAAATATACTCCGGGGGGGGGGGGCTCAGTGGGCGTAAGTAGGACATTTTTTATTCTGGAGAGAGGAACAGTCGGGACTACATACATTTTATGATATTGAACTTAGTGAAGAAGGCGGAAAAGCGCCGCAGGCGAATAATTTTCGGGGCCACGCTCAAAGTTCGTTAAAAATTCACCTAACTACTATGAAATTTCGAAAATTAAATTAGTACCTTCCTCCTCAGCATAGTTGCATTAAATTTGTTTTTGTAATTGTTTTTTTTTACTTTTTTTTGATATTTCTAGCTGGCTCTTTATTAAAAAAAATAATTTTTTATATTTGTGAAAAATATGAATATTGGTATCAATCTAATATTTTAACATAAGACTATGACTCTAACCAGCGTTTTTTAGGCTGGGTTTATCATGATTAAAAATAAAGTAAATATCGCTCACCTTAGGTTTTGAAATACTCCTTCTTAAGTGCCGTTTTGTATATTCATCATAAAGTATTCTCGTTTCTTGCCGCACTATTTTTTTTATTATAAATTATCATACTTCTTCCATAAAAAGGGTTTCCATTAAAATTTTTACTTTAATTTTTCTCTTTAAAAATAAATACCTAATTGTTTTTTGTTTTTGTTGTAAAAATATTTTATTGCATTGGGTTATATTTTTCTTGATTTAAAATAGCTCTAAAAAAGGGAAAACGGAACAGACAAGTAGGTATATAATAGAAAAATACTATAAAAAAATTTTCTTTCATCGTTTTCCTTTAAAATTGCATCAAACATCAATAACTAAAACGAATGAGTCTGAAACCCTAATCTCTATATAAAACAGGACATTTAACGAAAAGTTTAAAAAACTAAACGATTCCTACAAGACCTTTGTAATCTAAGCCAAGAATAAATTATTTAAAAATTTAAATTAAGAGTCCAAGCGTGAGACGAAAACTTAGGTTGCAATTAGACTTTTAGACTCGAGCTCCTAGGCTCCATGGTAAGTTTTAAAATAAAATATGAATTAATTTGTTTATTATAATTTGAGTTATTAAAATAATTTGAAAATAGGTCTTTATAAATTATAAGAAATTAAAACGAATCTTAATAAGATGAGTTGGTTGATATAATCTTTGTACTTGCTGAGAGCGCCCCAAATACCAGCTTTTTTGAATTAATTAAATAACTTGTCAAACTATAATAAACAAATTAATTCCTATTTTATTTCAAAGACTACCATGGCTTAAAGGTATGACCTTTACTCACGAACCGTTTTGCTAGTTTTTCACGTAAAATATTAATATATATTCCTACAAATTTGTATTTATCAATCAAGCTTGTTGTAATAAACATGATGAATTTATAGTCCCTACCATTTTGTTAATTTTGATTAAGATAATTCTTAGTTACCAGAACTAACTTTTTTTTCAAGTGATATTATTCTTTATATTATAACTAACTTCATCGCTGTTTTGGCCACTTCACAATATTCCGAACAGAGACTGTTGACGATGACAACATTGAGGATGGGAGTCGTAGTTGGGAAAGATGATTTTGATGTGCCGTGTCCATTTCTTCGTGTTTTCAAGGCAAGAATCGGTCATTTTTATCATGATTGCCTGATTGTTGCACGCATGCTGGGCTGTGACAAAATTTGATGTAATATATTTGTTTTTATTGTCTTTATATTTTAAAATTTAGGTTTAAAATAAAATAGCGATATGAAATTTTTTGTATTAGGTCAGATTAAAAATTAAGCCCTATGAAATTTTTTTTTAGAAATAAAACATGTAATATCTTTACATTAAATATTTCTATCAAATCAAATAATTTTACCTTGCTTTATAAGCAGTTCATTTCAACTTTCTAATGTGCAACTGGAATGATAAAAAAATAAAATTTTTATTTATTTATGATTTAACTTATTTCTTACAATTATTAGAATGTACAAAAAAAAAGATAACAAACACAATGTTGTGACTACTTACGTGATATTACTCTATAAAAATTTAAATCTCAGCCTAAATAAATTATTGTTTTGGCAATACAGTAAAACCTCTCATAACGGACACCTCTGATAAGCGGACATCTCTATTAAGCGGACATTTTTTCATAGTCCGTAATTAGGTAGTATATGAAATTTCATGAAAATCAACTTCTTATGGGCGGACTCTCCTTTGGGCGGACGCGGACTGGCTGTTTTCATACAAAGAGTGCGAAAACTCTCCTATAAATGAAAATATTTTTTTAAAAAGTGTTCGGGAAACGAATAAGTACGGTGCAAAAACTCTCTGAAGACAGACCGGCAACCAATCGCGTACACGTGGCAGCGCGAAATGACATCGCCGGATGAAAGTAGTGTGATTCCCCTTAAGCAGTTCGCCGTTTATTTGTGAGTTGTAAGGTCAATATCGTAAACAATGACAGAAAAAGTCACTTTTTTTTAGTATTACATCTTAACCTAAACTAGTGTATTTTTGTTATGTTTAATAAACGTTTATTTGTATATACATATATGTAGTAATAATTTTGCATTTACATATTACCTAATAACAAATTTCCCATGGGCGGACACCTCTATTAGGCGGCCACATTTAGACAGTCCCGTAGGTGTTCGCCTAAGAGAGGTTTCACTGAATTTGTAGATTGCGTCATTAACAAAAACAATATTTCTTTGAAAAAAATTTTTCAACTTTCCACATTTACACATTAGTTGTGAAAACTAAAAGGTACGGTTTAAAAGCAGGAGTATCATATTATATATAAGATGTAAAAATTGCTTTAGATACCCGTATATAAAATTTCGTTATGACAACTAAATTTTGTAGGTTGGGTAGGTTCATGTTATTACTTACTTCAATAATGGCAATTTTTTTGGTTGTATAGATTAATTTTTAAGTTGAGTCCGATGTAACGAAAGTGAATGGTTATCAGAGCCAAATTTTAGTCATTCATACAATGTTATTTTTAGAAGTGCACACATACAGGGTGGCCCATTTTGTGACAAAGTTTTTATAAAAGTTGTGAGGTATAAAAAAATATATGTTCTAAAATTATTTTTAAACATATAGGATGGTCCACAAAAGTAGGATAATAAAAAGATACATTTTGTTAAATGGAACACCCTATATATTTTAGCATTTTTTGTTTCCTTACAAAATTATCCATATGACCCCATATTTAGTTTTTTAATTTTTTGCAACGTTGCAAACAAAATGCAAAATTCTTAAAATTTTGCAAAAAACATGATAGTAAAAAATTACTTGTATTTCTCAATAAAAGTAACGAAAATTTTTTATAAGCTTTTAAGTTTTGGGATAGAAAAACCGTCCTAAATTTTTAAGTAGGTACCTAAAATTTTCTACAGGGTGTTTTCTGTTGACCTCCAAATATACAAAATCTTAAAATACAATAACTCTGTTTTTTCAAATGAAACACTCTATATTTATTAGGCTCGTCTCATAGATATTGTAAGTATCTTTTATTATTCTTAAATCATACATACCTAAATTTACTAATTTTGGCAATATTTCGATTTTTATTTAAATTTTCGTGAAAAAAACTATAGTTTTTATTTTTCTGGTAAACCATGACCAGCAAAGTCAAAACAAATGTTGTGCAGGGAAAATCATTTTCTAAAAAAAAAATACAACAAAACCCCTCGGTCAAAAATCATATAATATATAAACGACGGCCAGTGATAAGGGCTGAAATCATCAATTTCACAGCCACCCCTAGTACTAAGTGGGTCCAATAACGTCTCTTGGGCACTCGCGGTCGAAATGGCTTATGGAGATTTTTATCTTATACTACAGTCATTTTATATCTACGTGCTCTATGTGCTTGTCGTTCTGATGCAAGGATGAAACAATAATTTTAAATATTTTTTATAGCATGAATGTTCTAGAAGAATTAAATTAGGGCGCGATTACGGCAAATATAATAATAATTATAATGAAGAGCAATTAAAATTTATTTTCAGTTAAAATATTCCAATTATTTAAAATATTACTAATATTGTCATGTTATATTAATAAATAAATAAATGAGTAAACACGCTCATTACACATCACAAGTCGATAATGTCCCTTTTTTGAGTTACCTATATAATAATTCCTAAACATTTTTGCCTCTGCTTACTTTTTTACTTTCTTACTTTCTTACTTTCTTACTTTCTTACTTTCTTACTTTCTTACTTTCTTACTTTCTTACTTTCTTACTTTCTTACTTTCTTACTTTCTTACTTTCTTACTTTCTTACTTTCTTACTTTCTTACTTTCTTACTTTCTTACTTTCTTACTTTCTTACTTTCTTACTTTCTTACTTTCTTACTTTCTTACTTTCTTACTTTCTTACTTTCTTACTTTCTTACTTTCTTACTTTCTTACTTTCTTACTTTCTTACTTTCTTACATTAAATTATATATTTATTAATTATTAATATAGTATTAGGTACTATTAATATGCAGCTTTACTTACATCGACAACGTTTCGCATAAAACGTTATTTTCATAATTTTACTTTTAATTGTAAATATAAAAACCATTCGCGGTTTGATTAGGCTTAGAAAATACAAACAAAAAAGATATAATACAAATTATTATTTTTTTGAAATTCTAATATAAATACAGACATAAAATTGTACTTATACATACAGTCAGTGGCGAATCTGGGGCGGGGGGCTATGGGGCTGCAGCCACCTATTACCCCCCCCCCCCCAATCAAAAAGTTAAACTAAAACGAAACTAAAGGGTATAAGACAAAAAAATTTTGATGGCCTGTTGATCCAACTTATAAAATTCACTACTAACAACCAAAAACGTTATTACACGAGAAAAACCTTTTTTTTTAATAAAGTATAGCCCTTATACATTCACCGAAGCAATTTTAAAAATTAAACAGTTTTCCCAAACACAAAGAAAATGTCCAAATAAATCATCAAGCGGTGAATTTTCTGAACAACAATGCGATGCTCTATGTAGCAATTAGGAAATAAAAGTTTTAGTTGCGGTAGTCCAAGCGCTAAAGTATATTTCGGGTTTAAGTCGAGTCCAGCCACTTAATCAATAAAGGTTCGGATTTTCGAGTCTAAACATTTTTTCCAGGCCGATTGGTTAGCGCGTTAGTATAACAAGTTATATCAAAATCCTAATAAAAGTGTTGTTTGTTTTTTTAATAGTTTTATTTATTTTAAATATAATAAAGATAATAATTATACATTTGCCGAATCTAAACAGTGTTTATAACATATTATAGTCTATACGAAGTCGGTGTAATAATAAATATAAAAACTAAAACTCTACTTATAGCCGGGTTTTCCTTATATGTGGTAAGATAAAGCAGTTATAAAGTAATATTTTAGACTTTTTATTTAATAGTTCTGCACACCTTCTTATAGCAAGTTTGTTATGATAGACTCATCAAGTCCACGTAGACTTTCGACGAGGGGCCGTCTAGAAGGATTATGATTTTTATTTCAATGCAAAGCCATAGGAAAATGATCGTACCCCAATTTCCTTGCTGTTTACACTGACTTCGTATAGACTATACCTATCTAATTTTAAGCTCGTATTTTGTACACGATGGCATTTTCTTCCTTTATTTGTCCTAACATTTTCAAAATAGACATCATTGAATCTAGTATGGCGTGAGTGCCCGTAGTACTTAAAGAATATATTAGGGTTAGGTTTATGTTTCTTATGTACAAGTTGATTTAGTATGAGCATCAGTGGCGGCTCGTCAGGTGACGTAGGTGAAGGGGATCTTCACCAAAAGAAAAAATAAAACCAGGAGGAAAGTTTTTCGACAATATTAAATATTAATGTTTTTTTATTTAAATGTCAGTTTGTTATAATAAAGCAAGCCAACAGTGGCGGCTCGTCAAGCGAAGTAGCTTTACAAAAAAAATAAAACCAGGACGAAAGTTTTTCGATAATATTATTGTAATATTATTGTACCAATACAGCTAGCCGTCAAAAAATAATTATGTTCGAATTAATAATATTAATTTTTTCTGAATGTAACTATGCACAATAGGGCCACGGTTAACTCCGCTGAACAATAATTATAAACACTCGTGCATTTTGGCGCGCCCCAGACGACCGTCTCAGTTAGCTCAAAGCAAGTGAAGACCCAACGCCCAACATGGCTTTGATATTCACTGTTGCTATGGTTACGTGACGTCAGTTATGCAAACAGCATATAACAATTCGCATTATGATGAAGGGCAATTTAAAAATAGATCAGTCGTATGCATCATTGTTTTAGCATTGGTTCGCCTTACCTTAAGGTATTTATTTTGAGACTTCGCGAAACTTACGGTTATAGATATCGTTTTACGTTATTTGCTGTGTGATTAAAAAGTTTTGTTTTTATTTTTCAGTTAATTCAGTAGTTTACTTACCTACTTAGTTGTGTGTATTAAAAATGAACCCAATTAATGACATAGTTTGTAACTTGTTGAAAACTCCATTCAGTCATTGAACAGATGAGGATAAGAGAGACGTTTTGTTACACGGATTTTTAGTCAATATTTAAGTACCGGCACTATACCTAGCTCTTCACCGCGAGCCGCCACTGATGAGCATTGTCCATAGGTCTATTAAATATTCTTAGTTTTCTATTTGTAGCAAATTATTATAGTTAAAGATTATCTTAAAAACTTTATGATACCCCAGTTTAATTAAGAGATAATTAATAGGCATTATAATATAAAATAAGTTTTATGAGGGTGACCATTAAAAAAGTTTTCTTAGTCATTTTTTGACAAATGTATGTTCGGTACGTCCCCTAAAAAAGGGAGAAATAATTTGTATGTAAAAAATACCCCCAGCAAACAGACCACGCCCTTTAAAAAAATTAAATTTAAGAAAATCCTGTCAAATCCATATTTATTAATTACCATTTGTAATTTCTGGTAAATGTACGTCTACAACGTCTCCTAAACGCCTATAATGGTTAAATAATTTGTTAATAAGTTTCTGGAAAAAAAAAACAAGTAAAAAAGTTTCATCAGGTATAATATGCATTTTTTTTACTAGTGGTGCTTTCTGAACATTGGAATATTACGATAATAATATCATTTTATTCCCTTTTACTAGTTTGCAACGGAAAAAAAATGGACTTGGAACCTTTTTGGATTTTTCAACTAAGGGACGAAAATACTTTTCACGATATAGAAAACAAAATTCAAGAGTAGAAACATTTTTTTTTGAAAAGTTGTTTTTTTTTACTATATTTTCTTCTTTTTTTTTCTTATTACAGTACTTACCACCCTAATGAGTTTCAAAAAAAGTATTTCTATTTTGTCCTAAAAAGCGTCTTAATAAACCCAAAAATGGGCTTTTATAGGCAAACATAAACGGCGCTTTAGGGAATACACAGAAGAATTCGGGATTAGGGAATCAAGGAAGCTGTTAAGGTCTTCGGGAAGTTACAAGACGCGTTCCCAAGGGACATAGAGGCTTTCACTTTACCTAGAACGTATAGAGCCTATAATTTAGAGAGTTTAGAGGCCCTTAGCCCTATGTAGGCTAACCGCCACATAACGTATGGAAGTTAGGTTTACTTACGGGATATGGTATACCTTTTTTGGGTAATTTGAATTAAGTAGCAGTGTTGCCATAGTGCATTTGGTTTGATAAACGACTTCCATAGTTTTTATTCCAATTTAAAACGACTGGCTTTGACGATTTATTTTATTTATGAATGGTTATAGGTACTGTACGTACTCTTCCCTTAAGTCTTCGACATCGTCGAACGTTTGGAAGTAGAAAAAGGTCTTTGATAAGTAGGACGTAAACATGCCCATGTTACGAAATGGAGGTTACCTCAAGCCCAGACGCGGTGAAAGCTAGAAAAGAATAAAAACTGGACCGATACTAGTAAATGCTATCAGTTTGTAATAAAACTAACAATTAAATACATGGATAAATAAATGGTTAGTTTTTTAAAATAGATATATTATGAGAATTGTATACAAGCAGTGGCGTATGTAGGAGCTCGGGTCTAAAAGTCTAATTACAACCTTATTTTTCGTCCCACATTTAAATCTTTAAATAATTTATTCTTGGCTTAGATTACAAAGGTCTTGCAGGAAACGTTTAGTTTTTAAACTTTTTATTCTAAATATCCTGTATTATATAGAGATTAAGGTTTTAGACGCATATCGTTTTAGTTATTGATTTTTGATGCAATTTTAAAGGAAAACGAGTAAAAATAATAATATTTTATAGTATTTTTCCATTATAGGCTTGTCTGTTCCGTTTTTCCTTTTTTAGAGCTATTTTAAATTAACAAAAATATAACCCAATGCAATAAAATATTTTTACAATAAACCAAAAAACAATTAGGTATTTATTTTTAAAGAGAAAAAATTAAGTAAAAATTTTAATTGAAACATTTTTTATGGAAGAAGTGTGATAATTTATAATAAAAAAAATAGTGCGGGAAGAAACGAGAATGCCTTTTTATGAATATACAAAACGGTACTTAAGAAGGACTATTTCAAAACTTAAGCATTTGCACCAAAAACTGCTCAGATCTACGCTCCTAAAATAAATGATTTCTGAAAAATCATTAATTTTGGCGTGTTGAGCGATATTTACTTTATTTTTAATCATGAAAAACCGAGCCCAAAAAACGCAGGTTAGAATCATACACACGTCTTATGTTAAAATTTTGGATTGACACCAATATTCATATTTTCACAAATATAAAAAATGCTTTTTTTTAACTAAGAGCCAGCTAGGAATATCCAAAAAAAAGTAAGAAAAAATATTTACAAAAACCACTTTAATTCAACCGTGCAGCGGGGGAGAGGTAATAATTTAATTTTCGAAATTTGATAACAGTTAGGTGAATTTTAAACGAACTTCGGGCGTGGCCTCGAAAATTTTTCGCCTGCGGCGCTTTTCCGCCTTCGTCACTAGGTACTATATCATGAAACACATACGGGGTGACAATTTGAAAACGAACAGCATTTAATTTTGCCTCTACCAATGATAGTATGAAAATTTGGCGAAACACGTCAATTGATATATCGAGGGGGACATTTTTTAAGACATTTGTTGTCGTGTTACTTTCAACCCCCAGGGCACCTACCCCTAAAATTTTAAATGGCAACCCCTATTTATTTTGCCATTTTTGTGTTCCTAATAAAATTCTACATAAACTGTATCTATTTTTTTTTCAAAAAATGTAATTATTTTATTTTTTCTAGTGGCGATATCGAAGACGAAATGTAGAAATACATTCCAAATTCCTTTATTTATTTACATTTCGTCTTCGATATCGCCACCAGAAAAAATAAAATAATTACATTTTTTGAAAAAAAAAATTATACAGTTTATGAAGAATTTTATAAGGAACACAAAAATGGCAAAATAAATAGGGGTTGCCATTTAAAATTTTAGGGGTAGGTACCCTGGGGGTTGAAGGTAACAAGGTAACACCTCCCTCCAAACAAAAAATGTCCTACTTACGCTCACGGGACCCCCCCCCCCCCCGAGCATATTTTCTAGCTACGCCACTGTATACAAGACAGTCAGCAGTAAATTAAATTTGCAACAATCTATAAGAATATATTATTATATTTATTGTATACATCGAAAAAGTATATGGTCATGGTAAACATGTAGATGGTTAAATTAACAATACCTCCTGATTAGTAAAGGCGCAGACATATTATCAAAGCTACATAGCTTTTGTTAAATTATTTTTGTTACTATAATAATATCTCTTCGCTACCTTGTACAGTACGGACTATCGCTAAGGAAACTGATTGTCATGATAACTCTTTTTATTACTATAACTAGTGATTTTTTTAAATTTACCCTCTCCTTCTTTTAGTTAATTTAATAAAATGCACAGTTATTATTATACATGTCATACATATTAATGATTTTTCTTTGAAAAGGGTTAAAACCTGTAAGCTAAGGGTATTTTTGACACACAAATTATTTATTAATTTTTTCAAAGACATGTCAAATTTCTTGGAAAATTTAAAACATTCTATGAATCGCTCAGTCAAGTACTTAAAAGTTGATATGTTGCAACTGTGGCTCCTTTTGTAACTTAAAATCAAAAACTAAATTCGTCGCGTAGGTAAGTATTTCCTATTAAAGTCCATCCCAAAGTACATCGTCTTGATTTTACCCCTAATAAATCATTTATTTAAACATACCCATTGTCACTGCATAATTAGGTGTTTAAATGTTATCATTACCACCTACCTGGCTACCCAGGGGTGGAATAGATAAAAGGGTCGGTCGGTGATATACGGTAATTTTAGGTAACAATAATATAATATAAACAACTCAAGTTGAAAATAAATCACTTCTTTACATTTACCTGAAGTCCACCTCTGACGCCTAGAGTAAAATACCTTGAGGGACCCATTTTATTACCTGGGACGGATTATTGAGTTAAATAAAATCAAAAGCCAAGACGATATACTTTGGGATATACTTTACTTAAAAAATAGGTAAGTGTTAAGATGCGTTTCATATATCTCTACTGTCGAAGCATGACCTCGACGTCACTGAAATTGCAGTAAACTCTTTGCCAATGGCGTATTACCACCTGCGCCTCCATAGACCTTTTTTGTTATTCAGTTAGCCAGCTTTAAATTTAAATTACCTGACTGCACTCAGTCTTAAGTACTGTTTGCACCTTGTCACCATTTTATAGTGCGAGCATTGCCAGCTGTCGAACGCGGGCTTTTATTAACTCTTCAATTGGTTGGCTTGCCAAACGAGATTGTAAAATTTAATGTATACAAATAAAATCACAATGATAATAATAAAATAGCGAGTATCTATATATTATGTAGTTAATACTGTCACCGTTTGGTGTGGCAAATTATATACCGGATGTACAACTAAAAAGAAACGCTGTTTGTATCTTGGGAATTATTGACTGGACTGCTTTCGTTTTTTTTTATGGAAAGTGGCCAAGATAAATTACTGTTGGAAGGTCTTTTTATTAAGTTCCTTAGATGACCGCTAGATGTTGTATCTAATACTAATGATCAACTAACAAAACGAAAGTTGGTTAAGCCTTATTGAAAATTTATGTGGGTTAATCTTAAAAAATTTACGAGCAAATTTGACCCAGCACTCATTACGCTCATATAAAGGAGCGTGGAAAAGATAAACATTTTCTTGAAAAAAAAAATTAAGCAACGTCGCGTCGGTTAGGGAAAATGAAAAAATAAAACTTTGTCTCGTTTAAAAGAAATTCAATTTGCATTATTTATTATACAGGGTCCTGCACCTCACCTCCCGTCTTCTATAGCTCACTTATTAATTAAGTTAAGTTTTTGATATTTTGCAGACTTTACCTGTATCCTAGGGCGCATTTCAGGAAACTATTTTTGTTTATATAGGGTGCTCCAAAAAAAGGGTCACGTCAAAAGGATCTATTTTTTTAAGGGGGGCTGCCGGGCTGCAGCCCCCCCCCCCCCCCCCCCGAGCCTAGGAGCTCGGGGTCTAAAAATCTAATTGCAACCTAATATTTCGTCTTACGCTTGGACTCCTAATTTAAATTTTTAAATAATGTTTTCTTGGCTTAGATTACAAAGGTATTATAGGAAACGTTTAGTTTTTAAACTTTTTCTTCTAAAAGTCCTGTTTTATATAGAGATTAAGGTTCGTTTTAGTTATTGATGTTTGATGCAATTTTATAGGAAAACGACTAAAAAGAATAATATTTTTATAGTATTTTTCTATTATATACTTGTCTGTTCCGTGTTCCCTTATTTTGAGCTATTTTAAATCAACAAAAATATAATCCAATGCAATAAAATATTTTTACAACAAACCAAAAAACAGTTTGGGATTTATTTTTAAAGAGAAAAATTATTTTTTATGGAAGAAGCGTGATAATTTATAATAAAAAAATAGTGCGGGAAAAACGAGAATACTTTATTATGAATATACAAAACGGCACTTAAGAAGGAGCATTTCAAAACCTAAGCATTTGCACCAAAACTGCTCTTAGATACATTCCTAAAATACAGGATTTTTGAAAAAATAATTAATTTTGACGTGGTGAGCGATATTTACAAGCCCGAAAAACGCTGGTTAGAGTTATACATAATATGTATACTATATTATAGTATGTATTATGTTAAAGTTTTGAATTGACACCAATATTCATATTTTCACAAATAATATAAACGATGCTTCTTTTTAAAGAAAGGAATATTAAAAATAAAGTAACAAAAAAAACATTTACAAAAACAAATTTAATCCAACCATGCAGAGGGGGAGAGGTAATAATTTAATTTTTAAAATTTGATAGAAGTTAGGTAAACTTTAAACAAACTTTGGGCGTAGCCTCGAAAATTTTTTGCTATCGTTTTTTTAGATTAATAAAACCATCAAATTAAAGCAGAGTTTTTTTAATAGGTAACATTTGAATATAAGGATATAAAAATTACCCTAATTTTTAAAATTTAAGAGCCCAAAATGAATGCTGGAATATAAAAGTTGTTTGTTTAAAATGCTGAGTGTTTGAGCATCAGCTAATTAACCTATAAATTTGATTTTACGAGTCAATTATAGAACTACTAGGCTACAAAAAATGTGCAGTCCCGGGCATAACTATAGATTTTGATCAGGGTTGAGATGATTAAAATCAATTGATTAAAATCACGATTAATACATGATTTTAATCAGTATGCTTTTTTTTTTAAATCATGATTAATACATTTTTTTTTATTTTAACACTTAAATGTTTTTGTTAATACAAAAAATAAAACCCAGACGCATTTTTATGAGGTGTTATATATTATTTTATTATAATAAATGAAAAGAACGGCTGGTTATTACAAAAATAAAACTTAAAAAAAATTAAAACCAAAAAAACCTTTTTAATACAAAAAAATATTTAATAAACAAAGAAAATATAAAAAAAACTTAAGTGTTATAATGCTTAAATAGAAATACTAGTTTAGCTGCTTTCCAATCCAAATCCAAATGACCGCTACTCCCACTATTTTCACGTCCACCTACACTTCCCTTTTCACAGTTATCGCTTCTCTGTTTCTTTGCCAACTGGATAATTTCACTCTGGCTAGTTCCAGGCTGTGACTGACAATCACCATGAAGAGTTTCAAGACCACTGAAAATATTACTAGTTTCACTTCTGCAGGTTTCCCAATGACATTTTTAGTCTGTCCGCTAGACCTTGCAATTCTTTACCACACTTTACATATTGCTCTACAACCTAGTTTGCCCACCACTTTTTTTTTATAAAATGCTGACAAACACAAAATTTCTTTCTGCCCCGGCTTGTCATGACTCCAAATGCTTTGATAGAGTAACCCCCAAACCAAAAAATGTACTGATAAAACTGAAATAAGTGCGTATCGTTTATAAGTATATCCAGGCGTTTTTTGCCAGTTATTACAAGTTTCGACAAAGGCGCAAACTTGCCAAAACTACGCGAACGAAATTTGCATGTTAAAAGTTAAAACTTCTCCAGTTTTGCTTTCTATCTATACTATTCCCGCCTAAAAATATTTGTTAACTCAACAAAACAAAATATAAGCTGTTAGAAGTATTTAAAAATAATATTTGTAAAAGCTAGTAAATTAAAAAAAATCATGATTTTTTTTAAAAATCATCGATTTTTGATTTTTTTTAAATCATGATTTTTATCAACCCTGATTTTGGTGTCTGTTTGAAGGTTCGAGATAATGATGTTTCTTGAACGATAGAAGAATTTTGAAGTTGCATTGTCTTTATTTGTTTTACATCATAACGTTTCAACTGGTAAGTCTCTTCAGTCGTCTTCAGGTGAATACTAAATAAGTAAAGTAACTACAGCTCCTCTATTTATACTAGCTGGATGCACTGGAGCATGATCGAGATGGGTGCAGTCATGCGTTTAGTTAGTGTGCGGTATTTTAAGTTTACATCTATTCAGAGGCGGCGCCAGGATTTTTGGGATAGGTGGGCACAAGCAGGCCCAATGATTTTAGAGTGGGCACTATCCTAATCAAAAGTGACTTCTAAAAAAAAGGCCTCGTTCTCTTGAACTTGCACATACTACCACTCTTTTATCATGACAGCTTTCTTAGCTGAGTCCCTAGGAAATTCTCTAATAAAACCGAACCCCTCAAATTTGGGGGGACACCAGGGTGGGCACTCATGTTTCTAGGGTGGGCCAGTGCCCACCCTGCCCCCCCCCCTGGCGCCGCCGCTGCATCTACTTAACAAAGGTTTCCAGATATTTCTTATATCTAATGATGGCTTACTAAAACAATCTGGGTTTTGGTGTATGGTAGCAGCTTCCTTGAACTTCCTTTTTCTCCAATGTGGTTCTTTATGTAGGATTTGAGTAGATGTGATGACCGTGTGTCCAGGCATGGTCAGCTGCACCTGATTTTTCGGTTTCTCCTTTAAGCGTGTTATTTTTTGTGTTCCTTGACCCTAGTTTCAAGTGGTCTTAGAGTCTCACCAATGTAGGATCGATCGGCCACATTCGCAGAGGATCTGGTAGACACAGTTTTTCCTATCTTTTTGACTTGATGATGATGTGTGTAAAACAAGTAAAGACAATGCAAGTCCAAAACTCTTCTATCGTTCAACACTGATTTTGATAGATTTTTTAGTTAATTTTCTCATATTCCTTTCTATAATAAAAAAAAACTTTCGTCATTGCGATTAATACCTTCGTTTATTTTTCCCGTGTCGAATTACGAGCCAAGATTGATTTGGCCAATTCGGAAAAGTACACTTTTCACAACAAATGGAAAAACGTTTGTGTCCCCCGGATTGAATTAAGGAAAAATAAGATTAATGAATTTAGTGCCATAAGGATTGAGTCTGTTATCGAAAGATTTATACACATTTCGGATAATTGATGACGCCGTGTATTGAATTGGACGAAGTTGTCAAGAGTGTTTAATGTCGGAAAAAATAATTAGGTTTATTTCCCGAAGAAAACTTTGATTGAATTATATATGGTTTTCGTAAAACAGCTTGAGTGAAAATGTTATATCAAATTGATTTACTATATTCTTACTCTGTGTGTACACAGTGTATGCTGTGCATGTGCAGGTTATAAGCCTTCAGTGGCCGCTCGCGGTCTTAAAAAATGGCGAAGAACTAGGTATAGTACAGGTACGTAACGTAACGTAACGACTGATTGGAGTTTCCAACAAATTACAAACTATATCATTATTTGGGTTCATTTTTAAAACACAAAAACTTAGTAGGTACGTATAGATACTACTGAATTAACTGAAAAATAAAAACAACACTTTTTAATCACACAGTAAATCAAGTAAAAACGATATCTATAACCGTAAGTTTCGCGAAACCTCAAATAAATACCTTAAGGTTGGGACAACCAATGCTAAAACAATGGTGCATACGACTGACCTATTTTTAAATTGCCCTTCATCATAATGCCAATTGTTGCATGCTGTTGGGCGTTTGGTACTCGTTTGCTTAGACACCTGAACCGAGGTACTGGATTGATTTTCAGGTCCACCAAGTATACACTTGGATACAGCAATCTTATTGCATACTGACTGTTCAATGTAAGACTCTGCAACGGATGACGATTGCCATCCACATCCAAAGCGTTAAACTTTTACTAGATCAGCACCAGAGTTTGCCAATATGGTAGCTAAAGAACGACGGAAACAATGCCCCGTGTACATTTCTGAATTTGGTAGCTTCAAAAAATCCACAATCTTCTTGGGTATCTTATATAATAATGTTATTATACCCTACCGGTTGAGTAGTGCACTTTTGCTGTTGGTAATTCACAAAAAACTTACTGTGAGGTACGTTTTTGGGGCGCAAGCCAATGTACTTTCTCACAATTTCACGACCTATCCTGTTTGGTTTTAGTATCAGATAATGAAACGACTATCACCGATTTTCTGTCATCCACATTAAACACTTCTAACTTGTGCAATTCATCGGACCTAGTCGCTCCATGCACACCAAAAATAGCAATAACCTATAATAAATAAATAGACGTCATCAGGAGCTTCCGTCAGAAATTTAATAATGTCATCTGACTCCAGGATTTTGGACTTTTTAGCTTTGTATCCTCCACTCAGGTTCTTTAGTAAGGTGGTTAACTTGCTAAATTTAGAAACGTCATAATTTTCATTCACAAACAACGTACGCTTCAGCATCGAATAATATGACCATAATGACGATGGCTTCGACTTTTTAGAAAAATACGCCATAAGCACTTTTTCACTCAAGCCATTGATATTCTTGATGCTTTTCCACTTTTTAAAGGACTGGTATTTCTTCTCATACAACATCCTACATTTTTGGGGCTATAATAAACTTTCTGCTTGCAACGCTGCATCTTCTACATCTGATGGCAGGTTTTCTTTTTTTTGTGTTAATTCTTTTCCGTACATTTCGTATTCACTTCGTACACAAAACGCAAAAATACTGAACACTCCGCAAAAACCAGAATGTAAAATTTGTTCTACATTTGTTAACAGTAATTCATATCCCTAGTAACGAGCAATACAGTTGCGATATTTGTGGCAAAATTTACACTTTTCTTTGAAAATTTATTTTTTACCTGAATTTAAAGTCTTGTTATAGAAAAAAATGTTGTATTCCACACGACGTTAAAATCGCATTATCTTTTCGAGCGTAATTAGTAAAAAACACTCTCAATGATAAAGTACAATTTTATTTTTTTTATCGTCTTGTACGAAAATAACTATTACTTTACACCTTTTCACATGAAGATTCCAATAAATCAATCCATGGTTTTTAAAAATTGAGTTTTCTTAAAGGGGTAAGCCACCCTTTAACAGTAAAATTAATTTTTAAAACTAAATTTCGCTATAGCTACTGGCACGATTCGAAAAACTCGAAAAACAATAAACTTTATATGAGATATAATCATCCCTCTTTAACATAAGTACAGTAGAGCCTACAAGCATTTTTCTACTATCTTTTTAATAACGAAAGAAAATGTAACATTGTGACGACACCCGGGGCACTTTAAGCAATGAAAGCGCCTTTGAATGCATTAGAAATGAATATTAAAAGCTATTATGGTAATGCTGGTACAAATTGCATCCCGCGAATTCTTTTTCGTAAAAGAATCCGGCAATTCCGCGTCATAATTCTGCTTATTTATTCGATTCATTCTTTTTATCGACTTTTTCTTTGGAAAACTTTCGGTTGTCTAAAAAGAATGTTCCTGTAACGTTAAGGCAATAATTGATTGATGATTTTAAAATACCTTTTTAATTTAAAAAGAAAAAGGATGAGAAATAAAAAAAGCTAAGCATTCAATCCAAAATATATAATTAGAAATAATACCCTTTGAGATATGCATTTATGGGTCAAAATCACCAAGGTGGCGAATTTGGTTTAAACACAATTTTTACAAAAAAAAATCATTAAATACTTATGTATCAATTACATGAAATAAGGTTAAGTTTGTTTAATCTACAATCTTTACTATTTTCTGGAAAAGGAAATTAATACACAATATTTTCTCATAAAACTGGCAAAAAAGTCATTTTGGAAACGCGGCCTAATACACAATTGCCTAATCAAAATCTTAATAATAGCTATTAATATAACGAGATTATTATGCGATTTATAATAGTCGAGAACATTACTAGGTGACGAGGTAACAGCCGAGTCACCCGCAATGTCCGAGACGGTGTTAAATCGCTAATAATCGAGTTGTATTCAAAGCTTTATCGTATCATTGACAACGGCGATGCGAAAATAAAAACAAGGTTTTATGTCATTTCATTTTGGCATTTCAAAAAGTCATCATTAAAATCATGCAAGATTTTGATATTCCTGACGATATATTAGCTGCAGCCAACATTATAAGGTTGAACTTGCTTCCGGACAAATCTAAAATCAATTATAAAAAAGAATATCGGCAGTTTTGTTAGCGGCGAAACAAAGTACATGTTCAAGGTGCAGAAGAAACTGTATTGCTGGCGTATTTCGCAAAACTCTCTGAGGAATACTCTGCTTCATCCTTATGGCCGAAATAGTCCACGTTACGAGCGATTTTAGAACTGAAGGAAAGAGGGGAAATCGACAAATACGGCGCCTTAATACGTTTCATCAAGAAGAAAAATGGTTGGATATAGAGCAAAAAAATCAAAAGAGAACAAGTCAACGAATTTGTGTGTTCTGTCTCAGACGAGAAGTTTTTAATGATGAAAGTGGCTTTTTTAATTGAAATTGGAGGAGCCTGTCAAACTAATGAATTAGCGAAGATGACCACGGAAAATGTTTACGTTTTAGAGGACAAGCTGATTGTTACTATTCCCGACTCAAAAACCCGCAAGAAACGTATTTTCGCTGTGATATTGGACGGCAAAGTCAATCCTGTGCTTTTATTTAAAAAGTACGCAATGTTAAGGCCAGACCATGTCCCTCACCAAAGATTGTTTGTATCATATAGAAAAGGGAAATGTACGGTACAGCCCTGCGCCATTCACTTCTTCTCTAAAATACCTCAAAAAATAGCTAAGTATCTCTCACTTGAAAATCCTAATTTGTATACTGGTCACTGCGTTAGAAGATCTTCGGCAAATTTTCTTGTTAATGCTGGAGGAGATATATTAGACCTACAAGAACTTGGTGGATGGGAATCGGCGAAGGTTGCTAGAGGGTATTTAGAAGAAAGTGTGACCAAGAAAGTTTCCATTGCTCGCAAAATTCAAATCGGCGATGTTTCCGGCAGTGGATTAAGCACTGGGGAACCGCACGAAATCGAAAGGAGTGCTTGCTCGGTCATTAATCAGTCTTCAGAGGGCATACCTAAGATCGTGGACGTTAAAGACAAAGGTGTATCCATCAAATTTGAAAACTGTCAAAATATTGTTTTACATGTTCATAAAAAATAGTTCTGATATTATTTGGTATCTAACGCATTATGCTTTCGTAACAAACGTATTAAATTATGGTAACTAATGTTATTTTTTTATTTTTCCTAAATTAAAAAGTTTTCATTTGTGTAAACCATTGCATCCTGTGTATCTAAGATAAGAATGTGTTAGAGAATAATTATTGTAAAAGAAAATTATTACAGATTGGCATAATCATTAAATGAATCAATTAAAAGTCGTTTATTACGTTTTCAGGTGAATTATTATGATTTCTTTTTTTGAAAAATAAAATACCTGGCATTATATTCTACGCCAACCTATACCAATTTTTTTTCATCCATAGCTTGGTACTACAAGATTAAAATATGAACAAAATTTAGCCGTTTGTTTTCAAAATTAAAAAAAATTTTTTTTTTGGATTTTCATAATTTTTTAATATTAGTATTTATTTAATCCGCCTATAAATTATTCAACATCCTGTACATATTTTATTTCTATATCAGTAAAAAAAACTTAAGGCCTACTTTTTCACCAATTAAAAAAAAATAAAAAAGTTGATAGTTTTTAAGAAACAAGTGAAAACTCCAGACAATGCATAAAATCTTAAAGTAAGATGTTACCAACTTTAAAAGGCCATAACTAGTCATAGGATTGGATTACGGCCATGGACAATTTTAGTCAGGACGTCAAGATCTAGAAAATACTAGAAATCAGAAAAATTAGCCAAAAGCCATTTACCATAAGTTTTGTGCGGGGTCCTTTGCAATAATTAATTAAATTTATAATTATTACATTGTGGTATCCCTAACGACGTTGTAAAAACCCATTATTGTACTTAATTTAGTTAGTTTTCATTAATTTTATTTTCCCGATATTGTAAACCTCCTAATGTGTTTATTTATGTTTTCCATACTCTAAATTGCATTGTACCTTTCATTTTCCACTTTCATTATATCATTGTCATCGGACGATGCTTTACCAGTGTTAGCAAAACATTTATTTTTAATAAAGTGTAAATTTACAAAATCAACTTTGTTTTACGGTATTCCATAATAAGAGGTAAATCTTTGAACGACATTGGGAAACTTTGTTTAATCACTTAACAGTATCTTTAACTGACATGTGTACGGTGCGCGGAGTGCAGGAGATTACTAAACATGGATGTGAAGTGTCGGCGCAATCGCAATGGAGCGCAAGGATACAGTGTCGGACTGGAGCGGGTGGCCGGGTGGCCATCGCCACCGGGGCCAGAGGGCCAATTGGTCCAAACATTTAAACAACAATTTTTTTTTCAAAAAATGTTAAAACTTTAAGAAAAAGTGTAGTATGCAGTGTGGTCGCTGTTTAAATTGCACCTTTCAGTTAGTATTTAAGTTAAATATTAGTGGTTCGATATATAGCAGCCTATATAACGCCTATAAATGTATTTTTTCTATTTGGGAACCATAAAGTCTTCATTATGGGTTTCCATTGGGTTGCATAAGCAATTATTTCATTTATTTTAAACACGCATTTTTTATTTTCTTCCTGTTGGTAACAACACAATACCGTTTTGAAATTCATGGCACACCATAGTAAAAGTCCGTGTTTTGTGCACCATACTAATTCCTTATCTCTTCTGTGACCACACCAACTTTCTGTTTCTGTTAGTGTTGCCAACCTCAACAAAAATAAAAATTTTGACTGGAAATTATTAACTACATTTTTATTTGAATTTCTTTAAAAATGACCCAAATAGAAAAAGTATTATAAAATATTCGTTACACAAGACAAATTTTAGAGCACTCGTCCAATTAGGACACTCCCCGCTACGCGGCTCGTGTCCTAAACCAACGCGTGCTCTAAAATTTGTCTTATTAAACTTATGTTTTAATATACTATTTTCTATTTGGGAACCATAAAGTCATCATTATGGGTTTCCATTGGGTTGCATAAGCAATTATTTTATTCATTTTAAACACGCATTTTTTATTTTCTCCCTGTTGGTAACAACACAATACCGTTTTGAAATTCATGGCACACCATACTAAAAGTCCGTGTTTTGTGCACCATGCTAATCCCTTTTCTCTTCCGTGACCACACCAACTTTCTGTTTCTGTTAGTGTTGCCAACCTCAACAAAAATAAAAATTTTGACTGGAAATTATTAACTACATTTTTATTTGAATTTCTTTAAAAATGACCCAAATAGAAAAAGTACTATAAAATATTCGTTACATAAGACAAATTTTAGAGCACTCGTCCAATTAGGACACTCCCCGCTACGCGGCTCGTGTCCAAAACCAACGCGTGCTCTAAAATTTGTCTTATTAAACATATGTTTTAATATACTATTTTCTATTTGGGAACCATAAAGTCTTCATTATGGGTTTCCATTGGGTTGCATAAGCAATTATTTTATTCATTTTAAACACGCATTTTTTATTTTCTTCCTGTTGGTAACAACACAATACCGTTTTGAAATTCATGGCACACCATACTAAAAGTCCGTGTTTTGTGCACCATGCTAATCCCTTTTCTCTTCTGTGACCACACCAACTTTCTGTTTCTGTTAGTGTTGCCAACCTCAACAAAAATAAAAATTTTGACTGGAAATTATTAACTACATTTTTATTTGAATTTCTTTAAAAATGGCCCAAATAGAAAAAGTATTATAAAATATTCGTTACATAAGACAAATTTTAGAGCACTCGTCCAATTAGGACACTCCCCGCTACGCGGCTCGTGTCCTAAACCAACGCGTGCTCTAAAATTTGTCTTATTAAACATATGTTTTAATATACTATTTTCTATTTGGGAACCATAAAGTCTTCATTATGGGTTTCCATTGGGTTGCATAAGCAATTATTTTATTCATTTTAAACACGCATTTTTTATTTTATTCCTGTTGGTAACAACACAATACCGTTTTGAAATTCATGGCACACCATACTAAAAGTCCGTGTTTTGTGCACCATGCTAATCCCTTTTCTCTTCTGTGACCACACCAACTTTCTGTTTCTGTTAGTGTTGCCAACCTCAACAAAAATAAAAATTTTGACTGGAAATTATTAACTACATTTTTATTTGAATTTCTTTAAAAATGACCCAAATAGAAAAAGTATTATAAAATATTCGTTACATAAGACAAATTTTAGAGCACTCGTCTAATTAGGACACTCCCCGCTACGCGGCTCGTGTCCTAAACCAACGCGTGCTCTAAAATTTGTCTTATAAAACTTATGTTTTAATATACTATTAACACTCTCTTGCATCCAGGTCTATTTTCTACACTGAAACTAATAAAAACTAGATTAAGAGCAACTCTTGGAGAAGAGCTGTTAGAATCGTTTATTTTGTTAAACGTAGAAAGAGATTTCGATTTTAATTACAATAAAATAATTGATGATGTTGCATCAGAATCGAAACATCTATCACCCTTATTAAGACTTTAATATTGTTCATTGAGTTACGTTCATTTTTGTTGGGCATTGTTTTGTCTTTTCTATTTATTTAATTTTGAAATATTTTTCAATTTTATAATTTTAAATGTTTTCCATAAATAAAGACATATTCTTCCATGTTGTTCATTACTGTCCTTTACCGTAGATACTCTATTACTACCTCTTTATTATATTAACTTATTTTGAATAAGCTTTAACATGATTTCTGTATACTTTAATATTTATTCGCTATAAAATCCGCTAGCAAAAATAATGAGGGTTGGGGCCAAAAAGGCCATGTAGCCAACGGTGACAAATGATTTCAGTCCGCCCCTGCAAGGATATACTAAAAAAAATTTGATTAATAATTTGTATTTGTTCCTTTTTCTCAGACTTACTATAATATAATATTTACGAAAACTGGAAATGAGATTTAAAACAAGTGAAGGGGCTCTTCACCAAAAAAAAAAAATAAAACCAGGAGGAAAATTAATTTAAAACGTGTGACATAAACATAATTAAAAGATGTTCCTTAACTTACCTGTATTTCCAGACAACTAATTGCATGATTGTGGAACCATAATTCTTCTAATGAAATTTTCTGTCACATGCTTACCTGAAATTAAAAAAATAAGGTAGAGCGAATTGCTTGATTAACTGATTTCTAAAATATTTCATTGAAAATTAAGCTAATTCATAACTATTACTTAATATTTCAGCATATTTTTGAATTTAAGAATGCCAAGATTCAGTAATTCTGTAAAAAGTTGTTGTTTAAATCAATTAAACCAATATAGATGCAGTGGCGGCTCGTCAGGTAAAGTAAAAAAATAAAACCAGGAGGAAAGTTTTTAGCAATATTAAATATTAATGTACCAATACAGCCAGTGGTGTAGCCAGAAAATATGCTCGGGGGGGCTCAATGGGCGTAAGTAGGACATTTTTTTTCTGGAGAAAGGGACAGTCGGGGCTAAATATATTTCATGATATTGAACCTAGTGAAGAAGGCGGAAAAGCGCCGCAGGCGAAACATTTTCGAAAATTAAATAATTAAAATTTGTTTTTGTAAATGTTTTTTTTTTTTTACTTTTTTTTGATATTCCTAGCTGGGTATTATTATTAAATTAAATTTGCATTTATAAAAAAAACATTTTTTATATTTATGAAAAATATGAATATTGGTGTCAATCCAAAATTTTAACATAAGATGATGACTCTAACCAGCGTCTTTCGGGCTCGGTTTTCATGATTAAAAATATCGCTCACCACGGCAAAATTGATGATTTTATCAGAAATCATGTATTTTAGGAGCGTAGATCTAAAGCAGATTTGGTGCAAATGCTTAGGTTTTAAAATACTCTTTCGTCGTTCTGTATATTCATAATAAAACATTCTCGTTTCTTCCCTCGCTATTTTTTTATTATTAATTATCACACTTCTTCCATAAAAAATGTTTCAATTAAAATTTGTACTTTAATTTTTCTTTTTAAAAATAAATACCTAATTGTTTTTTATTTTTGTTGTAAAAATATTTTATTGCATTGGGTTATATTTTTGTTAATTTAAAATAGCTCTAAAAAAAGGAAAACGGAACAGACAAGTCATAATAGAAAAATACTATAAAATATTATTCTTTTTGCTCAATCAATAACTAAAACGACATGCGTCCGAAACCTAAATATCTTTAAAAACTAACTGTTTCGTACAAGACATTTGCAATCTAAGCCAAGAATACATTATTTAAAAATTTTAATACAGAGTCCAAGCGTGAGACGAAAAATTAGGTTGCAATTAGACTTTCAGACCCCGTGCTCCTAGGAATACAGCTACCATTTTAGCCCTTAAAAAATAATTATGTTCAAATTAATAATATTAATTTCATCCGAATGTAGCTATGCATAATAGGGCCACGGTTAACTCCGATGGACAATAATTATAAACACTCGTGCATTTTGGCGCGCCCCACCGACCGTGTCCGTTAGCTCAAAGCAAGTTAAGACCCAACCCCCAACATGGCTTTGATATTCACCGTTGCTATGGTAACGTGACGTCAGTCACGCAAACAGCATGTAACAATTTGCCTTATGATAAAAGGCAATTTAAAAATAGATTAGTCGTATGCATCATTGTTTTAGCATTGGTTCGCCTAACCTTAAGGTATTTATTTTGAGGCATCGCGAAACTTTACATGATTTAGTGTGTGATTAAAAAGTTTGGTTTTTATTTTTCAGTTAATTTAGTAGTGTAGGCAGATACCTAAAAATGAACCCAATTAATGACAGTGTGTTATTTATTGGAAACTTCATTTAATCGTTGGACAGATGAGGATGACATCATTTCTGAAAAATAATCAATTTTGTCAACAGATATTTACCACATTATTCTTTAAGTAATGCCGTGCCCAAATTATTTTGTGGCATGCCATTGGTTCGCCATCCCTGTCCTAAGGTATGACAGAATTTGTCAAGGTTCTATAGAATTTTAAAAAAAATCTGAAAAAAGAAACTCATTTTATAAAAACAAATGTTAATAATTTTTTTTTCAGATTGAATTAGTAGTTCTCGAGTTTTCTTGATGTAACAAAATTTGTCAACGGGAGTGACAGTTGAAAAAAAAATGTTTTTCCAATTCGCAAAATTTATTACATAATACACAGGAAAATTTAAGCCAAATCGGTTAAGCCGTTTTAAAATTTATCTTATCGGGCTGTTGCACTGGACATCTCTAGGGCTTTTGATCGTGTTTGGCACGATGGGCTTTTAAGTAAACTGCGATCCTACGGTATGCCTAATGGATTTTGTTTATGGTTAACCAGCTTCCTTAAGAACCGTTCTCTGCAAGTGGCGATTGACGGGTTTCTCTCAGACACCTTCACCATCAATGCCGGTGTTCCTCAAGGGTCCATATTGTCGCCTACCCTCTTTTTACTGTATATTAACGACCTTCTAGTGAAAACCCAAAATCCAATTTATAGCTTTGCTGATGACAGCACACTTGTCTCATCTTTTACCTTGACTCCCCAAACATCCGCTGCCGACGCACATCTTCGCAGGCAGCATGAAGTATTGCGCCTCAACAAGGACCTGGAAGAAATTTTGGCTTGGGGTGACAGTAACCAAGTCGAATTTAATGCTAAGAAAACCCAGGCAGCAGTCTTCTCCAAAAAGGTTAACATTGCAGAACCGGATATAGTCATGGCAGGACACGCAATTCCCCTGGCACCGTCTATTAATTTGCTGGGGGGTCAATCTGGGAGGTAATATGTCTTGGCATGATCACGTTGCCGCAATTGCCAAAACAGCTGCACAGAAACTTGGTGTACTTTTCCGCACCAAAAGGTTGTACACACCTCATCAACTTTTGACACTCTACAAAGCCCAGATTCGACCATTATTAGAATATTGCTCTCATGTCTGGAGCTCTGCACCCAAGCACACCCTTCGGCTACTGGATTCCATTCAAAGGAGAGCCGTTCGTCTGATCGGCGACCCCGAGCTGACCAAGACCCTCGATAGCCTGGAGCATCGAAGACAGGTTGGTGATTTGGCTCTCTTCTACAGATATTTCCATGGCAGGTGTTTGACTGACATTGCCCACTTGATTCCACCCAGAGCAATTCAAAACAGAAATACACGGCAAACCACTGCCGCTCATCCATATGTTGTTCAGCTTAGTACTCCTCGAACTTCATTGTTCAAGAATTCTTTCATCTGGAGAACGTCATCTTTGTGGAATGATCTTCCTGAGGTCGTGTTTCCCAATGAATACAATCTTCAACGTTTCAAGACCAACGTTAATCGCTTTTTTCGCACTCGCACCGCTCCCAGAGCGCCTTAAAGGATTTTTCCTACAGTGCAGGTGTTTTATCATAAAAAAAAAAAAAAATGTGGAATGATCTTCCTGAGGTCGTGTTTCCCAATGAATACAATCTTCAACGTTTCAAGACCAACGTTAATCGCTTTTTTCGCACTCGCACCGCTCCCAGAGCGCCTTAAAGGATTTTTCCTACAGTGCAGGTGTTTTATCATAAAAAAAAAAAAAAAAAAAATCTTATAACAGACAGATAAATGTACAAAATTACTGCGCCTATAGAGTTTAAGTTTTATTATAGAACCCTAAAACGCTAAAAGTAAAAATTTACAATGTACATTGAAATATTAAAACGAGCACAGTTAGAATAATCACTTTCAATTCACTGCGAAAAAACGTCAGAATAAAAATAAATAAAGAATTTCCTACTTTTTCCTTTTATTTATCGGAAAATTTATTTGCGGCCATTTATTGCGTGGTCGTCAAGAAAAGAACAAAATGGCGTGAAATAAAGACGCAATTGAAAGAGTGTAATGAAAAGTATACGTGGCCGGTGTGTTAAAACTTATAAATGAAAATAGCCTGAAAAATATCCCGTCTTAAGTGTACAGATAAAAATTGTCGAGGGGCAGTGAGAAGTAATATTTTATTTTTGTTGTCGCTTCATAAACAAACGTGAACTCATAAATGAAGGATTTTCCGTCAGAAGAACATTTTAATATCACTTTTTATGCCAATTTTCAGAGAAACCCATGATAAAGTTTTAAAAAAAACTTTTTTTGTAAGTACAATTACTTACCTTGTTTTGATAATAATATAAATCTGATACATTTAGATACAGGATAAACATTATTTGGCTGACGCGCAGTGGGTATTTGCGATAAATTAAGTGGACATAACCGTTTTGGTCAGCTCTTTGGTGGAACGCAAGTAGTTTCTTTTTATCAATGTATTCAGGGTGATTCCTAAGTTGATACTTCTATTTTAGCTGTGTATAGAAGGCATTAAAATAAACAACTTTTTCAAATACCTTATTGCAAAAAACTTTAAAATAGATAAGTAAAAAATCTAAGTGCGGGTCTGGCATCAAAACATACCCCGCTATAGTTTCTGTTTTTTTTCTTATCTCTTATTAGTATTAGTCATAGGGGTGCGATGTGTTTTTCTGAAGAAAGTTTAATTTAAATTAATGATACATGAAAATGGTAAAATTTAAAAACAATGAATTAATAGATAAGATGGTAATTTACTGTGAGTGTGGCAAAGTGCTTCCATATTATATTGTCATATATAGACATATATGAATATTCTATTTTATCCAAAATTCAATTTTATTATTTAAAAAGTTAATATTAAATATACCTACTGACCCAATTATTTGTTATCAAAACATGCAGACTACAAGGATGCTATCTTAGCATATTGCCGAGCTTGCATATTGTTACCAATCAATAACTGGGTTAGTTTATTGATACTGATTGGTATAAATAGCAGGCCGGTACTATGCAAAAGATACCAGTTCGGTCAAGACCATTCAAGCCACGACCATTTGGTTAGAAACCCTTCAGGTCGATACCCGATCGATACACGACTCGGTCCAGATAAGTAATATTGGGTCAGTAGCAGCGCAGAGTCCTATTCCATTTATCAGCCCTTTGCCCTAGAGAGCTCGTCCCTAGTCAAATATGCTATTGTAAGTAAAACCTAATTTTATGTAACCGTTTTAACTGCCGTTCCATATTATATAATAAAGTAGGTGTTATGGAGACTTGTCGCCTTTAATTCTTCCCCACGTGACAATATGCATAACGCTTTCCCTTGCGGGCTCATCCTACACCCAGAAGTTTTCTTAATGTTATTCAACGGGCAAGTTAGGCAGAACCGTATTTGATTCGTAATGTATTAAATGAATGTAGGTATTTTATTTTGAGTTTTTTGAAAAAAGGTATTTAAAAATGTTGTTTATTTTAATGCCTTCTATACGCAGCTAAAAGAGAAGTATCAACTTAGGAATCACCCTGTATATTGAATGTATGTAAAAGAAGAATCGGTTCTTCTAAAGAAGTATGTACTGTCTGTGAGTCTTCTGTAATGTTTTGCACTATTCGTCCAGTCGTCCAAGTTGTAAGTTGCTTAGTTTCTCCAGGCTATCGAAAAATGGTTCACCCAGAGCAGTGAACCTTCTCCTTGTAAGGCCAGGGCATTCCTTATCTCTGCAACTTCTGCAGAAGTCGTTAGTGGGTATTTGCATACGTTCGGCATGTCTACCGAAGAGGCAATGTCCGGTAACAACCGCAATAATATTTCTCACGTCTTTCCGACTGTCTCATACCGCAAAACTTATCTAATTCAAATATCCTTCTAACTCTAAAAAAAAAACAAACATTGCATTTTGGACACACTGTAGAGTCAAGAGGTATTAGATATTTCTTTGTTTAAATATTATTTCCTCAATCTTTTACCAAGTAATGAAATAACAAACAATCAAATAAATCTTCTAAAATTTATTTGATAAGAGAAATAAGCACTTTAAAATTCTTCTCATACAAATTCAATTTTCATAATGAGGTAAACCACGAGGCGATCAAATCCCTGAAAATTATTTTCATTTTTAGTTTGTTTTTGTACAGTGACGGCTCGTTGTATTCTACGGAAAAAGCATAAGTAGAGGGGCTAAAAAATTCTGTGTGTTTCCAAATTAATATCCATGTTCGTACCAAATTTAAACCTGTTTTTTGTATCTCGATGCAAATATTTTTATAATACACTACCAATACGTTCAAAACAATTCGTTTGCATTTTGCTGAAAAAGAAGATAAAGAAATATCTTACCAATTTGTCACCAATGTAATATCGGCCACATTGGCATGGGATCTGGTGGACACAAATTTTGCTGTCTTTTTGACTTGTTAGTTTCGTTTTCGTCAGATGGCAGCTTAAAGTGCCTTTCGAGCTAAATACCGTATTGATGTTGTATCGCTGTTCTAGTCTTCTTATTGTTTCAGATACTCCTTTAATATACAGAATGTAAAGTGTTGATTGTTTCTTATTTGAAGGCTTCATTTGAGTTACAAGTGATAATTGCTCTATCCACAAGCGTTCTTACTATGCCATGTTTTGTGCTGTTTGAGTGATTTGAAGTGTAATTCAGATATTGACCTGTATGCGTAGGTTTCCTGTACACTGAAGTTTGGATGGTGTTGCATTTTTATTTAAGTTGACGTCTAGGAAAGGTAATTTTTGACACTTCCTATACAGCGCCGGCACCAGGGGGGGGGGGGGGGCAGGGTGGGCATGGGGTAAAATGGAGGTTGGCTTCGGATTCAGCGACTTTAAAAACATGGGGATCTATTCCAGTTACCAGTTATAACCCAAAATATTGGAATGTAAACAGGACTTTTTAAGAACGTGTTGACTTGTGCATAGATTAAAATGAAAGTAACTTTGAACATTTACTGTAGTCTAATTTAGTCGCCTATGTGTAATTTTAATAATAAAACTTTATTTTTGAAATTTTTTCGAAAACGTTTGGAAATAACTTACCTGCCTGTGGTACAAAAAAAATTGCCTAAGAATTCTACATTAAACTTAGTATTCTAATGCGAAAAGTAAATAAACTGATTACATTGATAGGGATACCTGCAATTTGAGTTCAAATTGGTTTAGTTGGCCATATAGAGGGCAATTTTGTTTTGACGTATTTAGATACATTTAGATGTTGGCATCTTGTGATTTATGTCAGATGTCTACGATTTTAAGAACTTATTTTGCACCGGCCCATCGGTTCACTTCTGTTTAAACAAAAAATCATTTTGGCTTTTTGCAAACAACTTTTTAAGCCACGTGATTTCACACTTCATCATATTAACTTAACATCTTAAACCATTGTCTGTTTAAAGGTTGGAGACAATGATGTTTCTTGAACGGCAGTAGAGTTTTGGACTTGCATTGTCTTTATTTGTTTAGAATCACTACGTTTCAACTGGTAAGCATCTCCAGTCGTCTTCAGGTGAATACTGAATAAGTACGGTAACTACAGCTCTATTTATACTAGGCAGGTGCTGTGACGCATGACTAGTGGGTGGAGTCATGCGTATTGCTAGGTGATGACGCATAACTTTGCACCGATAATTAAATTCACCATGGAAAAGAAGAGAAAAACCAATTACCTTTTCTAGACGTCAACGTAGAGAAAAATGGCAACACCTTCCTAACCTCAGTGTACAGAAAACCTACACATACAGGGCAATATCTCAATTATACATCAAACCACTCAAACAACACAAAACATGGCATAGTAAGAAACCTTGTGGATAGAGCAATTACTCTTTGTAACTCAAACGAAGCTCTCAAAAGAGAAACTAACCACATTAAGACCGATCTCAACAAGAGTAGCTACCCCATGAGATTGATTGACACAATATTGGAAAATCGCAAGAATCGGCCAAACATACGTAAAGCAGAGAAAGAGATACAACCAGTACTCAATATTCCGTATGTCAAAGGAGTATTCGAGAAAATAAAAAGACTAGGACAACAATACAACATCAACACAGTATTCAGCTCTAGAGACACTTTAAGAAGCCACCTAACGAAGATGAAACCAGCAAGCCAGAAAGACAAGAAAAATTGTGTCTACCAGATCCCCTTCCAAAGCGGCCAATCTTACATTGGTGAGCCACTAAGACCACTCGAAGTCTCAGGATTAAAGAACATAGGAATAACACCCAAAAAGGAGAGACCGAAAAATCAGGTACAGCTGACCACGCCTGGACGCACGGCCATCATATCATGTGGACAAAAGCGGAAATCCTGCAAAAAGAACCGCACTGGAGGAAAAGGAAGTTTAAGGAAGCTGCGACCATATACCAAAATCCAGATTGCTTTAGTAAGCCTTCATTAGATATCAGAAACGTCTGGAAACCCTTGTTAAGTAAATGTAATCTTAGAATAAGACCACCCAAGAGTTAAAAGCATGATTCATGCCTAGTATAAATAGAGCTCGTACTTATTCAGTATTCACCTGAACAAGACTGGAGATGCTTACCAGTTGAAACGTAGTGATTCTAAACAAATAAAGACAATGCAAGTGCAAAACTCTACTGCCGATCTTAAACCATTATTCCAGACCGACTAGACCACAAAGTACTACCCGCAACCCGCAACAAAAACATAACTTACAGCTTTGACAGTTTGTTGACCCACCCCGTATGTAACAGACAATAACAAGCCTTCAAGATGACGTGTTTGACATAATGAATCTTGTGTCCATATTTGCCCTCGACATCCTCCATTTGTGCATCATTGCAATTCAGGTCGCGCCGCTTCCTTCATTCACCTTCCCCAACTTATTGCAAGAAGGGCACAATTCCGGAGGGGTGGCGGCTGCTCAGGCACGTATCCATTCAGTGCCGGACCTTAATATTTTTTTTAAAAGAACACCGTGCTTCTTAGCAAAAGCTAAATGATTTTTTGTAATTATATAACATATACAGGAATTTAATCGAACGTTTTCTCAAAACCTAATTGATTTTTAACGTAAAAAATTGAAACAGTTGCGACATTTTGCCAAACAACAAAATCTCGTTAAACGATATTTCAAAAGCGATTTTCTCTAAATCCACACAAGCAACTTTGTAAAAACTTGTTTTATATTCAGCCGCAAGCATAATTCTTTCCAGCGAATCGAAAATACTGTTTCAGGCTTCAACCACCGCCGAGATCTTAGCGCCTGAAAAATCGACCATCGAAATTTTGTTGGTTGGCAAAATATCCCCAGTTATTATAATCGGCTAAATCTATCGCTATTACTTATATTAAGATACATTGGTTTATTGAGAGACATAAACAAAGTTAAATCTAAAAATCCAGCACATTAGAAACACAGTTTAAGAAAACTTCTTTCAATGATAACTGAACATCGAACGTGTCACATTGTCAAGCCAGGTCACTGATGAGCACCCAGAATCAGAAACAAGGATGACCTCACATTTCATTTTAAGTGACGCAAGGAATGTTAAACATCAAATTAAATGACAGGCCGGGCATGGTACCTCAAAACCCAATGGACGTACCTACCGTTAAACAAAAAGTTTATTGGTCGCTCTCCACGGCGCTGAGCGTCCGGGGCGTGCACTCCTTCGTCTATTACCCGCTGTCCCCTCTATTTGTCAGTGGGGAATAGCAGTTTAACGGGTCGTATGACTCACTGCTAACAACGGTATGCCTTGTCTTCTTTCGTAAAACATCTCAATCCTTTCGTTGTTTCGTCCTACTGGGACTCATCAGAGACGCGCGACCATCCTGAGGCAACGGCCCGCAAAGGGTCTGCGCCTATGGACAAATTCACACATGCTCAGCTGCTCCTGAGTTCTAGTTGAGGCTGATTAAACCTTCATTCTCGATCAAAACTTCTTTCAATATTATTCGCTGTTTTGATTGGTAGTAGCGTCATTAAAATCTGTATGAATTAAGTATAAAAAGAAAATTGTGATACATTCCGCTAAGAAATTGTACCGACTCCAATCCTGTTTTCTTCCTAATGCACCCTTTAATATATTTTTCGTCCCCCAGACACGGTTAAGGGTAGAAAACCATTTCTTACTTGAATCCACAATTGTCAGAACTGATAAAGTCATAGCACCGGAAAATGATTAATAATGGGGGACCGTTTCAGTTTTGATTAGTAATTAGGTGTGCGGATAGTTAATTTACATACTGCCCTATTAAAGTTACAGCCAAATATTGCAATTGAGCTTTTAGAAAAATGGTTAGTTCTGCCAACCCCATTTGGGGTGGGGTTCAAAATTGCAACGCTTTTTGTCCACCACAGTCCTTGACAGAGCCACCTATTACGTCGCCGTGGTACGACTTGAAGGATGTTATGGTAGAACCCATCGGGGTTAATATTGGAAGCGTCACTTTACTTATAATATACAGGGTGCTACAAATTCGTGTGCGTACAAGGGGATCCCGAAAACGGTAAGAGATACGAAGATGGTTAAATTGAGGCAAAGTTGCGTATTTTGGGGCTTAATAATTTGGTAAAAAAAAAAAAGTAAATATTCCGAATACCTTCGGAGATATCCGAAAAAACCGAAATTTTTAGTTTTGGCTTTTAATTTTTTGCGTCTTCATTTTTGACTTAGAAAAACAACAAGAAACACTTTCTCACAGCAGTTCTTTATGTTCTACGCTACAGGATGGCGTTATTAGTTTTCAAATTCGACGTTTCGTGCTTTAGATACCAACCTCAAGTTAATTTTTTTAAATACGGACCTGGAATTTTAAAAACAGTTTTAAGGACTTCTAAGCTTTGGAAATTTATTACAATTTAAGGGTTTTTAAAATTTTAACGTTTTGTTATCAAATAACACATCACTAGTATTTCAACTTATCATTTCTTTAATATTACGGTCCTGGCAATTATTTTTAAAATTACTTAAATATTAAAAATACATTACAGGAAGATATGGTGTTTAGGCCGTTTATTTTTTCAAAAAGATTTACTGTCACAATACTCTAGGAAGTAAGATCTGAGGATGCTAGTTTCAGGCGAAACATGTAACAAAAATAAACAGACTGAAAAATATTTGAGGCCGAGACTTTGTCTCCTTTCTTACAAATTATCAAATATCAGGCCTCTTTGAGTAGAAATGAACGTATTTCTCGAATCAGAAATCTTTTGTTTTTTTTTTAGTTTGGCTCTAAATGTTCAGGACCGTAATAAAATGAAAAAGATAATTTGAAAAATGTGTTTTTTATTTTTTTTCCAAGGCAAAAATAAAAGCGCAAAAAATTAAAAAGCAAAAATTTTTTTCGGATATCTCCGAAAGCATTCGGAATATTTACAATTTTTTTTCGTTAGGTATGACCTCTCCTCCCAATAAAGAGCCTTTAAATAAAAGGATGCGAGTCAAACTATACTAGGTATAAATAAAGGGTAGTTTTAAATAGTATTTTTATTGACTTTTGGTTGACAATCCTTCTATAATACAGCTTACTCCTGGTTTTCATTAAATTTTCGAAATTATGCGTGAAACGGTATCTATTCATCTTTTGTGTACAAATGAAGGTTTCGAAACATTTACCAAAAAACCTTGTTTCGTTGTGATGATGCCATTTAACTGATACTGAATAAGTATTCAAAAACTAAATAGATATAAGATTCACGTTTATAATATATTTCTCTAAAGCATCGTATTACTTAAAAATCTTTTATTTTATAAACTCTCAAATTGTAATTGTAATATCAAAGATGCAAATCACTGATGTTGCGAAGGCGTTAAATTTGATTACTATCCGGCAACATCAAACTCCATTATAACGAACAAGTTCTGACAATGCAAGTACAATTCGCATTAATAACTGAGTAGAGATAGCAGTGACAGCTTCTACCTACGTATAAATGATGGTAAAAAAATATCGAGTTTATTTGATACTGATGACGTAATTTTGGTTGCTTATGGCATACAAGTATCAGTACCAACTAATAGTATGATGTCCATTAGGGTGGGCTAAAAATCTTAGTTGGCTTTGTCACAAAGCCGCAAGCGAAAAATTTTCGGTGCCACGCCCAAAGTTCGTTTAAAATTCACCTAACTACTATCAAATTTTGAAAATTAAATTATTACCCCTCTCCCCCTCTGCATGGTTGAATTAAATTGGTTTTTTAAATGTTTCTTTTTACTTTTTGTTTGATATTGCTAGCTGGCTCTTTATTAAAAAAAAAAACATTTTTTATATTTGTGAAAAATACGAATATTGGTGTCATTCCAAAATTTTAACATAAGACCTATGTAAGAGTCTAGCCAGCGTTTTTCGGGCTCGGTTTTTCATGATTAAAAATAAAGTAAAATATCGCTTACCACGCCAAAATTGATGATGTTTCAGAAATCATGTATTTTAGGAGCGTAGATCTAAGAGCAGTTTTTGGTGCAAATGCTTAAGTTTTGAAATAGTCCTTCTTAAGTGCCGTTTTGTATATTCATAATAAAGCATACTCGTTTCTTCCCGCACTATTTTTTTTTATTATAAATTATCGCACTTCTTCCATAAAAAATGTTTGAATTAAAATTTTTACTTTAGTTTTTGTCTTAAAAAAAATACCTAATGGTTTTTTGTTTTTGTTGTAAAAATATTTTATTGCATTGGGTTATACTCTTTTTCCTTTAAAACTGCAATGCTTAAATCAATAACTAAAACGATATGCGTCCTATATATGCGTCTCTATATAAAACTATTAGAAGAAAAAGTTTAAAAACTAAACGTTTCCTACAAGACTTTTAGACCCGAGCTCCTAGCCTCGGGGGGGCTGCAGCTCGGCAGCCCCCCCCCCCCTTAAATACGCCACTGATTGGACCAATGGACCTTTGACCAATAAACGTTATGCTCAATTGATTTTCAGCCAGTTGACGACTTGACGACAATTCGTTATTTTAGCCATTTGACTTATTATGATTATTGACTTTTAGTCAATAAACGTTTATTTCACGTAAAACACTTTTCCCTAAAGCAGGTCAAAAAATTTTTTTAGTGATAATTCCATTTCAAAATATTTGCGTTTAAGTACTCTATTAGCGGAACTGTAAAAAGTTTCTAATATTTGAGTGGGTTTTCGTTCTTACAACGCCAAATTTTGTCATTTTCAATTACTCTCAACCGCCACGAATTTTATTTATTTTGGCTTTTATTTAGGATCTTCCCCTGGTTTTCTTCTCGGTTTCAATATCGACTTGTTAAAATGCGGCACAAGGGAATTGTTTGTAATCTAATTTTGAACATTTTGGGGAATTTTTTTTAAAGTTTGGGTTGGTAACAAGTTTTGTAAATACAACAATGTCGACTTTGTGTTTTTTGTTGAAATAAAAATAAAAGGGGTGTCCGTTTGTCCTACTTTTGCTTTTCTGGTTTTGACAATATTCTGTTTTATTTTTTTACGCTAAAAATGATTCTTAGAGCGTTTTCACACGGCACTATATATCGCGTGCGATAAATGGTCGCAATATTGCTTTACACCAAATTATGTGTTCTCTAATATCGCTTGTGTGTGAAAATGGCTCATTAGAAAACACATAATTTGGTGTAAAAGCAATACTGCGACCATTTGTCGCGCGCGATATATGGTGCCGTGTGAAAACGCTCTTAAGGTATGTTTTTAAAAGTAATGTTATGAGTTGAAAATTATTATCATTTTATTTCATTTCACTACATTGGAAAATGCATTTTTTGAGTATCTAAGTATCAACAATGCGATTTTCCTATTTTCCATAGGCTATTAACATACACTACAGTTTAGTGCATAGTTTTGCCAATTATTTACCTACTAATAAACACCGCAAAAAGATAAAATACTAAAATTGCATTTTTGCTGTGACTTTTTTTTTTAAATTATATCAAACAGCTTTACTTTATTATTATTTTTTATATAATTCTCTTACCTTTATGTAGTTCTGTGTTTGTATATCAAATCGATCCTTCTATCCTTTTGTTTGAAAAAATATTTTATTACTAGGTCATTAAAATTATAAATTCTTCCAATAAAAGGATTTTCAAATGTTAATGAACCGCTTGTTTTAAACTGTAACATTTCTTTAACTGTTCTTTAATATAAGTCACAACACAAATAAGTATACGTCAAAAACACACATAAACAGTGGCGTAGCCAGAAAATATGCTCGGGGGGGGGGGGGGGGCTCAGTGGGCGTAAGTAGGACTTTTTTTTTCTGAAGAGAGGGACAGTCAGGACTACATGCATTTCATGATATCGTAACTAGTGCAGACGACGGAAAAGCTCCGTAGGCGAAAAAGTTTCGGGGCCACGCCCGAAATTCGTTTAAAATTCACCTAACTACTATCAAATTTCGAAAATTAAATTATTATTACATTTCCCCTCTGCATAGTTGGATTAAATATGTTTTTTCTTATTTGATATTAATAGCTGGCTCTTTATTTAAAATATTTCTTTTATATTATTTGTGTGTCAATCCAAAATTTTAACTAATGTATGATTCTAACCAGCGTTTTTCGGGCTCGGTTTTTCATGATTTAAAATAAAGTAAATATCGCTCACTACGCCAAAATTGATGATTTTTTTAGAAATCATGTCTTTTAGGAGCGTAGATCTAAGAGCAGTTTTTGGTGCAATTGCTTAGGTTTTGAAATAGTCCTTCTTAAGTGCTGTTTTGTATATTCATAATAAAGCATTCTCGTTTCTTCCCGCACTATTTTTTTTAATTATAAATTATCACACTTCTTCCATAAAAAATGTTTCAATTAAAATTTTTACTTTAATTTTCTCTTTAAAAAAATAAATACCTAATTATTTTTGTTTTTGTTGTAAAAATATTTTATTGCATTGGGTTATAATATTGTTGTTGATTTAAAATAGCTCTAAACAAGGGAAAACGGAACATACAAGTATATAGTAGCAAAATACTATAAAATTTAATTCTTTTTACTCGTTTTCCTTTAAAATTGCATCATAAATCAATAACTAAAACGATATGCGTCCGAAACCTTATAATCTCTATATAAAACAGGACCTTTAAAAGGAAAAGTTTAAAAACTAAACGTTTTCTACAAGCATTGTAATCTAAGCCAAGAATATATTAATTAAAAATTTAAAATCCATAGTCAGAGCGTGAAAATCCAAAGTTTAAGCGTGAGACGGAAAAGGTTGCAATTAGCCCCACCCGAGCTCCTAGGCTCGGGTGGGGCCACGCCACTGCACATAAACGTACTAAATAATGGTTACGGACATACTACGGGCGATTAGGCATTCCTAATTAAACAATCTGCATATTTTGTTATAAGTATAATTGAGTAATAAAATAATTATTTTCTAACGCTAAGTTTTGATTGAAATGAACCGTTGTAATACCGATTCAACGCGAAATGTACCGAAGTCGAAACGCAACAGTTTGAAGTTCACTCACGAACGTTGGTGGAATTTGACGTTTTTATTAGGATAAATTATGTCCTATTGGATAATTTTTAATATATAATTATGAATCTTGAGAATCTAAGTCTACTAACTTATTCACGCTGGAAATAAAATAAGTAATCCTTTTCTGATTATTCGAGCATCTCAAAGCATTCGCCGTTAAGCTAGAATTTATTTATAGAGAAACCGTCCATTGGAGCACCTTTTTAAAGCAGTTATTTTGTGTCTTTAATTTATTCTTTCATCCATACTATTTTAAATTATAACGTATCTGTATAATATTTTGTTACAATAAAATACATTTTCCAAAAATCGATCGGAAATATTGACATTCTTGATAACATTTCTGAAAGAAAAAGTCAATATTTCCTTACACTTAGTCGTTGCTAGGCAACGGAAAATAACTGTTAGAAAATATTCATTATTGTACTGTAAGGAAATATTATTTCTGTACGGCTATGTGTAAACTAAAATGTGTTAAGCTTGATAATTCAATATTACTGTATTTTAATAGTTACAACACAAATATTTAATGGCATCCTTTATTTGTGAACAAAGTTAATAATATTTATTTCAAAATTTTGACAAGTTGATTGTAATAAGTTATGTCCTTTTAATAATTTTCGATGTACGGAAAAATGTATGTATACCTCGTAGAAATAGACACACTCCCGGACTCCGTATTGTCAGTCTCGGCTTCCGCCTCGACATACAATCTTTACGGTCGTCCAGGAATGTTCAGCTTTTCCTACTAGGTATACAATATACTTGACTGATAGAAAAGTTTTGGACTTGCATCTTTATTTGTTTTATATCACAACGTTTCAAGTGGTAAGTATCTCCACACTGAGAAAATGAATTATAACCATTATAAGAATTCTTATGGCCATTATAAGAATATTTAATACTATTTGGGACAGCAGTACGAGCTAATACCAGTTATACACCAGATTTTGCTAGGACCAGTGCATAAGGATAAGTAAATTATGTTATACTGATTATATGACAGGGATGGTAACCATAAAGGTTTGTTTCATAGCGACTATAAAACATACTTCTGTGGGTATACACATTATTTAAAAACGATTATACTGTTTATATGACACGGATTATAACCATAAAGGTTTGTTCTATAGTGACTATAAAACGCTTTATAACCAGTAAACACACAGTTGAAAAAGAGTATAATCCAGTTTTATAACCGGTATAAAATTGTTTAGCTGCCAATATAAAACGTTTTTATACTGTTTGCCGATTCAAATTTTGCGCTTGCGCATTCCCAATATTAATTTTTTATAAATATATCGATCACTTATCTCTTTACGTAAACTCCAAGTAACAAGCGAAATTTTGGATGATTGTATGTTATAAGACCAAAAAATAATAAAGGTAAAGAAATATTTTACAATATTTATATTGGTATTGACAAATTTCATTTTTTGATTTTACCATGTAACTACTGCTAGTCTTCGCTTTAAAACATGTGCAATCGTATATCCAGAATTTTAAATAAACAGATAAATGGCCGATAATTATACAAAATAGTAAATAATAAAAATAGGTTAACATATTAAAGGTATTTATTTAACTAAAAAAAAACAAGGGTATTTACCCTCAACACTTTCTAATCAAGAAACAACGAAAAATCTGAGATTTTAAACACAGCTCTTAGGTTACAAAATACTGATAATTTTACACCACCACAAATAAAGCTTAATAATAACCTCACAACACTGTTCACAAAAAACAACAAACATCTGAAACAACCCGCACAGCCGAATAAATGCAAATGGCCTCGTAAAACACGTCTTGATACGTCGAAGTCTCCCCCACTCTTGCAAGTTAAAAGTATGTTGCATAAGATATAATAAGATAAACGTTTAATATCAGATAATAATTTAACTAATACCCCTAAAAAAGCGTTTTATTGTTGATATAATCTTTATGTTGTATACATATATAGATTGTTTAATAGTGATTATTAAAATTGTTGCTACTGGTATAAGACTATTCTTAACAATTCTGTTTAATTAGTCGATTTGGCTCTGTGCAGTCGTCTTCAGGTGAATACTGAAAATAAATACAATGCAAGTCCAAAACTCTTCTATAAGTCAAGAAACATCATTGTCTCCAACCTCCATACAATATACTATTGTCATTTTAGGTTTCTCAAAAAATCCCTTGCTAATGCCATAAAATAGATTTAAATTTGCAGGAATTTAAAATTATAACTATCTAATTGTAAATTAAATATTATATTTACGAACCTTTACTTTTATATATAGAATTATCATGCTTTTTGACATTAATTTTAACCACATAGTATTAGCACATATCTGTGGTACTAGTAAAATCAATTGAAGTCTGAAGGCGAAATATTACCTCTATTACAAACCAAGTCACTTTAGACGAAAAATTTTACAGTACACTTTATTTTTGTTTGACTAGTATGCAGTATAATTCCATTCATTTTCTATTTCATTTCTACTAACAATAATTTATTTAAAATAAACTAAAATATAATCAATTTAAATAAGAAGAAAATATATGTTTGTTATTTTCCTTCGGAATACACAGAAACTACTGCCATTGTTTGCTTTTAATTTACCAGACACATTTCGAAAAGAAAAAAGCGCCCTCTCTATAAAAAGGTATAAAAAGTGTTGAATACAATGTTAGTTTTTCTGTTTATCAAAGAAACACGACCCTATTTAAACCACAAAAACTGCCCTTAAATCTCCTTAGGGCTAATAGGGATCAAAGCGGAGCTTAAGCTGAGGGGTGACTCATTCCCTGAATAGTTAGAGATATTTCAGAACAACGAGGTGGTTAAAATAGAGTATTTAAAAGTAAATGTGATACCTATAAAACATTTTGTGCAAAAGTCACTGGTGTAATACGATTTTTGTACCCGAAAAACTGGTTACAATAGTTTGCTACAGCACTACAAATTAAAAACGAGTTTAATGTCCTTACTGCTAATGTGGAAGAAACTCTGTGGTACTGCGGTACATACTGTAAATCAAATTTAGTCTTAAAATGGGTGTGTAGCGGCTGTGTGCACTTTTTGAAGTTGAAGGGAAAACACATTTTTGTATTCAAGTGCATTAAATTTTTATTAAAAATTTGCAGAGCACACACGGCTTATTGGGCCCTTATCAGTGCTTCCTGAAAAGTCAGTAATAGAATCAAAATGTGATTTTGTTGGTTTTTTAACCTTTGGTAATTTGGTAATTTGGTAATTTTAAATTGTTGCCCATGCAGGGATGCCCCCCCCCCCCCGACTTAGGTGAGTAATAGAATCATTTTTCAACGTCATTAACCTTCAAAATTCAATTACGTTTCCATTCATAACCTTTTTAAAAATATTTTTCAATCATGTCTTTCAACAAATATAATTCATTTTTATATATCATATTTTTATATTATATTTTTTCATAGCTCACACACACTCAATATCTTTTTACCTCTACACAATACCTAAGATTTTCCATGTATTTTATAAAAATTTCTTAATTTTGATTCTATTACTGACTTTTCAGGAAACACTGATGATGGTCCAATAAGCCGAAAGCGATCTGCAAATTTTTAAATAAAAATTTAATGCAATGGACTACAAAAATTTGTTTTCCCTTCCAAATTTAGTCTCGTTCAAAGATAAATATAATAAAGTATCCTTATCACAAAATAATAACAATTTAATCTATAGATTGGCTCTATAAAGCGCAGGTTTTAACGAGTATGACGTAAAACAACACTAGAAATAGTAAGGTTAGAAAAGTTGTCAGGACGTCGTAGTAAAATACTATTTCATTCTTAAATAAGGAGGACACCAGGCCAATAAAAATACCGCTTCCCGGTGCCCCTCCGCCTTATTGCAAAAATTCCTGATTGGTCAGAACCCAAGGTGTGGTATAGTAATACATGTATATATATAGTATGAAAATATTGAAGAGGTGTGAAGAGAGTGAAGAACCGGTACCCCAACTTTCATGTTGCCGACCCTAGATAGGAGACCTTCCAATTTTACCCTGAAAGTTTTATTACTTATGAATGCCTGTATACTTTTAATAAGGTAATTTGGGTACCCTGCCCTTATCATTTTTAAAATTAGAGCTTCGTGCCAGACACGGTCGATTGCTTTGGAAATGTCTAAGAATACGACTGCTGTACGCTTTTTTCTATTGAAAGAACTTATTATATTGGTTACAATTCTTGTTACTTGATGGGTTGTGGAGTGCTGGGCTCGGAAACCAAATTGTTCATTTGGCAACAGCTGTAATTCGTTTGTTTTTTCTTCTACTATTTCGAGAATTACTTTTTCAGTGACTTTACTGAGACTGGGTAATAAACTGATTGGTCTGTAATTTGTTGTTTCGGTGTTGGGTGAACCTGTTTTGTGTATCAGAATGATTTCTGCATGTTTCCATTGTTGTATGCATTATACGAATAATTCTAAGCATAAAACAAGTATCATATCCTATACCTATCTAGACAATTTCCGAGAAAATGACGTTGGAAATTGTTTAATTACCCACACATTGCATTATTTTTACAAAAAACAAAGGAATACAAAAAATTAATATCACTTTTTTATTTCTTTTTATGTATTCCGTATGTATAAGTCACAACTATTTCACTTCCGCTTTAACCGGATATGCTGCAAAATTCAATGGCACAAACATTTGTCATTTATTCTTCCCTATGTCTAAACATATTAGTTTTTAGGATATGTATAAGCAATTAAAAGTTTAGTTATTTAATCCAACCATTATTAACATAGGCGCCGATTCCGTGGGGCCCCCAGAGCCATATTTCTTTGGGGGCTTAGCCCCCATAGCCTAACCCTCACAGTACGTTTACATAATAATGATACTAATAGCAATTCGTTTACGAACGTGCGTTACTTGAGATTTGATAATTTAATTTTTTTCTATAAAATTTATCTACAGTTGTCGTTTCCTTTTTTAATTTAGCAGGTTATCATATTTAGGAAAAAATTATTTTGGCTTTGAAAATTAAATTATGCTAGATCTGGCAACCCTGGTCTGCCACTTTGCTTAGAGCACGTAGAGAATTTCGAAAGTCCCTGGTCTCAAATTCTCAAGGTTGCCAGGTCTGGTGAAATTTCACTAGATTTAATGATTTCGAAACCAATCCAAAGTAATTTAGTGAAAACTTTCGTTAAATACCCCAGTTTTAGTGATTTTTCGGATTTTGTAGCAAATAAAACAAAGTCGTCTAAAATACAATACAAAAATGCAATATTTTAAAAATATTTTTTTCAAAAACACGGCTATTTTTAATTATCCGCTCGATCTATATTTTCTACACGTTGGCAGCCGTGATGTCAGATCTGCGCATCATGCAGTTGGAGCCAGTGTTACCAGATCTCCTGTTTTAACAGAAGATCTACTGTTTTCACTCTTAAACTACTGTTCTACTGTTTTCACCCTCAAATCTCCTGTTGACAATTTTTTAATACCAAAGAGGTAATTAAGCTACATAATTCACAAATGTACACAAAAACATTGGATCATTCGGAACGAACTGGCCAGAGCCGTCTTTCCGTACGGGCCCGGTACATTTTTTTTAGAAGTCACTTTGGATGGAGGAATGGCCCCGCGCGTCTTGGGGCCAACAATTTAAATCGATGACCTTTTTTTTTAGAAGTTACTGTGGAGGGGGGCCCCAAAATTTGTACCGATGACCTTATTTTTTTAGAAGTTACTGTGGAGGGAGCCTTATTATATTTAAAATTTATTAACTATTACATTATATTATGTGTATATTTAATAAAGGAATTTTTTTTTATTCGTTGAGATCCGGGCTCGAAGCCCCCAGAGCAATTCTGAAGTTCCGGCGCCTATGATTATTAACAATTTCTGTTAGTTTATTCCGAAGTTTATCCATAGTTTCATCTAAGGTAGCTATAATAATAACGTCGAAAAACATTTGAAATTAGTATACAGATCTGCGTGGATCCATAGTTACCTCAGATAAGTTTATGAATAAATTAACGGTAATTGTTGCTTGTTGGATAATGTATCTAAACGTTTGATTACTTATATCTTAAAAACAAATAAGTTTAGACATATGGAAGCATAAATAAAAAACACAGTAAGATAATTTCGATTGAAATTAGATTTAAGAGGGGGTACCATTGAAATTATTGGAGAAATTTTTGTTTGAATAGTTAGATACGTGTGACTTGTTCATACAAAATACCTAAAAAAAAAGTAATAATATAATTTTTTTTAAATTCATTTGTGTTTTGTAAAAACAATAAAAAGTGTGGTTAATTTAACAATTTCCAAGGCCATTTTCTCGGAAACTGTCTTAGATAGGTATAGGATATGATATATGTTTTATGCTTCATAATAATGTTTTATTGAAGGACATGATAAACTGGATAGTAATTTCGTTGTCACCCGGTATAAGGGCTCAAAATAGTCAACCCGTGCAAACAGCGGGTACACCAGGAAAATATTTAATAATTGAAAGTTTAGCTTTACAAATACACATTAATATGTATTATACAGGATACAGGCACTAGGCACTGTCAGTGCATGTTGTTTCCATACAGTTGGATGTTGCCAAATATTAATCAATAAATTTAACACGTTTCCATTATGTTCAATTTGCATATTTAATATCTCAGGAATAACAGTTATCGATATGTTCATATTAAATAAGGTTTCCTGTTTATATAAAATTATTTTTAAAATAAAATAAAAATAAAGTTCCAAGTATTTAAAAAAATATTTCTAATTTGGTTTGATACCAAAGTTATTTTGATACGTTTCTATTATAGAAATTATGAATTGTGGTAAAAAAAAGGCAACTTAATGTCGAAACCATTTTGTCCACAGAATAAAACAAAAACAGCTTGACCTGTAACACACTGTAAATACCTAAACCAACAATTTAAAAAAATAATTACAGGCAGAACGTGTAGAAGAAATTTATTCAAATCCAGAACGATTTCAGAGATTTTCGTTCAACATTAAATCTTTTAAAAATTTCACGATATAGATTTTTTAAGTAAATATTCAAAATGTTGGCCATTAACTTCTAAACACTTTAATAAACGCGAATTCTGACCACCATTACATGTAGCACTTCTAACGTATTTAAAAGGGGGGTATGTTGGGTCCCCCCCCCCCCCCCCGCCTAGGAACTCGGGGTCTAAAAGTCTAATTGCTACCTAATTTTTCGTCTCACGCTTGGACTTTTAATTTTAATAATGTATTATTGGCTTAGATTACAAAGGTCTTGTAGGAAACGTTTAGTTTTTAAATTTTTCGTTCTAAAAGTACTGTTTTATATAGAGATTAAGGTTTCGGACGCATATCGTTTTAGTTATTGATTTGTGATGCAATTTTATGGGAAAATGAGTACAAATAATAATATTTTATAGTATTTTTCTATTATATACTTGTCTGTTTCGTTCTCCCTTGTTTAGAGCTATTTTAAATCAACAATAATATAACCCAATGCAATAAAATATTTTTACAACAAAAACAAAAAACAATTACGTATTTATTTTTAAAAAGAGATATAAAGTAAAAATTTTAATTGAAACATTTTTTATGGAAGAAGTGTGATAATTTATAATAAAAAAAATAGTGCGGGAAGAAACAAGAATGTTTTACTATGAATATATAAAACGGCACTTAAGAAGAAGTATTTCAAAACCTTTTGCATTTTTGCACCAAAAACTGCTTCTACGCTCCTAAAATATAATATATGATTCCTGAAAAAATCATCAATTTTGGCGTGGTAACTGATATTTACTTTATTTTTAATCATGAAAACCCGAGCCAGAAAAACGCTGGTAAGAGTCATACATACGTACCTATTATGTTAAAATTTTGGATTGACACCAATGTTCATATATAAAAAATATTTTTTTTAAATAAAGAGCTAGCTAGGAATATTAAAAAAAAAGTAAAAAAAAAGTAAAAAAAAAGTAAAAAAAAAGTAAAAAAAAAACATTTACAAGAACAAATTTAATCCAACCACTGCAGGAGGTAATAATTTAATTTTCGAAATTTGATAGTAGTTTAAGTGAATTTTAAACGAACTTTGGGCGTGGCCCCGAAAATTTTTCGCCTGCGGCGCTTTTACGCCTTCTTCACTAAGTACAATATCATGAAATACATGTAGTACCGACTGTTCCTTTCTCCAGAAAAAAAAAATTCGTATTTACGCCCACTGAGACCCCCCCCCCTTCCGAGCATATTTTCTGGCTACGCCACTGAAGAGGATCAATATCTTGAAACGCTTAATGCTCTCGATGCTTTAATTCTTCTATAGTTTTGTAAACCTTTTTATTTAGAGTACCTATCTAATAAATAAAAAACTAAAGGACAAATATCTGGTAATCTTGGCGGCCAGTTCCACGGTACTAAACGTCTAAACCATCGGTCTACGAAAATTCGATCCAGCTCTGCAGTCACTTCTGCAGTGCAATGCGAAGGCATCCCATCGAGTTGATACCAACATCAACGGTACTTTCCAATTGAAACGTTATCTGTAAATTCTTCAACCACTGTTGTAAATAAATTCAAGTACCTACTATCTAAAATTGAGGTTTCCCTTGTATATTAGATATCTAAGTTAAAACTAAATTTTTCTTGAAATCCTCTCCCTCTTATAACTTGGATATTTTCATTGTCCCAATAGTGATTATAACGTCGGTGAAAAATACCTTCTCTCGAAAATGTAGACTCGTCGATCCATATAATTTTGCTCCAAATATGAATCCTCCTATGTACGTCTTAGTAACATTTCGCAAAACTCGACTCTTTGCAGAAAAGTAAACTTGTAGTCATGGATATTAGGTTTCATCAAAATTCTAAGCATAGATGAAGTTGTTATGCACTTGGCGCTACATAAAAAAAATGGAGATATGCATAAAACTATGCCAAAACGTTAAGTTCGTTTTCGTCATTGGAAGTCACTGGTTGAGGCAAATTTCTTGGTGCTCTTAATGTTAAACCAAAATCTCTAAAATTGTTCTGGATTCAAATACATTTCTCGATGTTTATTTGTGGTAATCTGGATACATTTCATTATATTTTCTGCGCGTTCTGTCTATAATATTTTCACACTGCCCATGTAAAATAAATAAATTCATTATAACTGCATTTGAATAACGTCCATAATAATAATCTTTCATTTTACCGCCAACTTAAAGGAAGGAATGTCACTTCTTTTAAATAAATGGTTGCCACGGAGCCTAGGTTAGGTTAGGTAAGAGTGGGAGACTTTTGGTTCTGACCTAACAGTCTCACGTAGTCCGTAGTCCTATTAGGTCCGTTGTGATACCACACGTGTTCCGTAGAATCCACCTTAATCAGATCTCTGATGTTAGTGCGGCGTACACCGCAAAAGGATTTTAACAACTCATTCAAATCAGCCACTTCTGTTCAGAAACCTGCTTAGCCCTCCAAGTTGTAAGTTGCTTAGTTCCTCCAGGCTATCGAAAAATGGTTCACCCAGAGCAGTGAACCTTCTTCTTGCGAGGCCAGGGCATTAACACAGAAAATGTTGAATACTTTCTTCCTCTTCCTCATCTCTGCAACTGAAACGAACCCTGTCCATGTTTATTAATGTATTTTTAAAACCTTTTTAAATTTCGACTCTACAGATATTGGAGAATGTACGAAAGTTTTTTTTTAATAAAAACTGAATAATTTTCAATATTTTCACAATACAATGAACTTGAGTAATTTTTTTTAGAATATTCATTGGCTTATATAATTTTCCTCTATTTTCTTTTCTGCATACCCACATAGATACCACCTTTCCATTGGTAAAAAAAAATTGTTTAGTTTTTTTGTAATTCACTTCAAAAAAACCCGAAATTAAACATGGGAAATTTAAGCGTGATCGGATCTATTTAACACGAAATGGTAGGTAACTGTGCCTTGAAAGAAAAGTAACATTAAACTATAATTAATTTTTCTACTCCCACATGGAAATTTGCTGCTTCCTTTACACTTAAGTGTAGAGTAAAGTAGGCTATTCCAGTTAACTGTGCGGCAAAATTTTATATCCATTTTAGTTAGGTTATGAAACTGACCAATCACAGTAGTCAATTATAGAGAAGCCAAATTTATATGTTGTAAATTCGTTTTCTGACAGTTGAGAGAAGTTAGGTTAACAATATGCTTCAAAAATATGCAAATCTGTCAGATGAAAATTGTTCTTTTTAAATTTAAATCAAAACATTTATCCCAGAGTCTATGTGTATACACAATATTTTCCTAAAGAGTACACGAAATGATGCAAATATTAAAGGTATAATAACAAAATTAATACCAAAATATATTTCTACCAAATTATTGTTATTTTTTGCCGAACTAAAGATTTACACACAGACGCACTTTCTTATATCAAAAATATCTTTATTTCTACTTATTTCTAGACAATTACTACAAGGTTTAACATAAAATGTACTATATACCTACCAAATAAACGTTTTCTTACTAACCTTGGTAATTTTTTACCATATAAATAATATATATTATTATAAATATTTGTGCACGGGGATATTTTCCGATATATTTTGAACGGGGATCGAGCCCCAATTGATCTTAAAACTTTTATTATACGCAACAAACATAGAAAATTAACTGGTAATTCTTCCTTAAATGGTGAAACATAAAGATAACCCGATAAAACAGACGAAATTATAAGATTTCTAGAAAAAAAAATTTTTACTAACATTTTTAAGGTTATGTTATTTCTACTTACACTATTGCCACTTCTCGTAGTTCTCGTCTTCTCTTTCCACGTTCACAGTGTTGCTAGTTTGTAAATTGGCGATTATTTTGAAAAATTTGACCATAGCGAACGTTAAAAATTCATATTAATGCACAAAATCCATTTTTAACTGTTTGAAACGAATTCTACAGCTATTTTGTTCTACCTTTGGAGTTCTAATTCTTTACGCAAGCAGAAATAAACCCGAAAAACCTATTTTTCTTCTGTGCATTTCAGTAAAACAATTATTGATCAAATTACCTGGTTGAGAAAATAAATTGTTCGTTTTTATTAATACATATATCGCTTTTTGTCTGTTATTCTGCAAAAAGTTGAATGTGAGAAAGATAGATATATTCAAAAGTGAGTTTTAACCCAAATCGATAAATATGTTACAGTGTAGTTTGGGCAATGGGTTTACCATCAAAATGAATTTTTGTTCAATTGTTTCTTATTACCGTTTTCACAAGTTTATGGCCAACTTAAAAGACAAGTTATGATGCCTAATTTAAATAATTTTTAAAAATTCTTAGCATAAAGTTCGGAAGTTAAGTCGTAAAAAAAATATACTGTACAACTCGAGGGGATTGTCCATATTGCGCTGGGAAGTTTAAGCACTCCGCCTACGGCGTCGTGCTCAATTCACTTCCTCGTGCGATATGGACATCATATCCACTTTTGTTGTACAAACTACTATTCTTAACTACTCGACTTAAAAGCAGTAACAATCAGGTCGAGGAAAATGATATTAAATCTAATGGCTATGGCTGAAAAAATAATGCAAATTCACGATCGAAAAAATCATAATGAAAAACTTAAGTACCTAGTTCTTGAAATAAATTTATGTATTCAATGGAAAATTGGAAATTCGAAAGTATAAAGTAGTTAGAAGTCGGGAAAGTACACGAATTTTATGCAAATCTGTAGAAAAGCCAGACCAGAGAACGATTTAGTATGAGTAATGTAAATAGAAATTTAGGGTTTTTGAGAATATGCTATAAAACTGATTTTTCTTTAAACATCAATATTTTGTTCAATAAAAACTTAACATATCTGTGTGGATATTGTTTATTTATTTATCTACTTTCATTTAGTAATATGAATTTTACAGTTCTGTAATAGTTTTGTAGATGGCTTTACAGCACTAGTGCTTTATTGGAAAAAAACGGTTTTATTAAAATTTTGCTGTAAAACCACACTTTTTAGAAGAATAATTTATTTCCAATCATCCAATCATTAAATCCGTGTCTGACCCCATGATCTTCTTTGCTATTTTTTTCTTATTTTCTAAAGAATTCTCAACGTAGCCTTCTGTCGTAGAAGAGGATTTCCAGCCCCCATGACGCTTTAACATCTGGATATCTGCACCACCATCAACTAGAATGATGGCTGAGGACCTCCTAAAACAATGTCCACTGTATCCTTCGGGATTATTCAATCCAAGTTTTGTTGCAATCTTTTTTGGTATACTTTTTAAACTATTAATTCCGACAGGCTGGGAGGTGCATTTTCCTTTTCCATAGAATACAAAAAACCGCCTGTAAGTTGCATTAAGAGGACGAAGTTTAGCATACCTTCGAAAAATACTTAAACAGTTGACCCCCCCCCCCCCCCCCCGAGCATATTTTCTGGCTACGCCACTGGCTGTAATACGAGGACAACGCAGTTCGAAACCGATTTTTATGTGTTTATGTAAAGTATCTCCATTTGTGTTACATATATTTTTTTATCTACAGAAATCGATGCCTATTTCTTAAGAATGTATATTATTTCGCATAAATTATATTTCTTATTTTCCATTCAAACCATATTTACTATTTAGGCCTTCTTGTTTCCATTCTTATTTAGATTTTCGAGTAAATTTCGTTTCTTCCGCCCCCAATTTCTGTCATTTTCAATTATCCTCAATGGAAACGAATTTTTATTTATTTTGACTTTAGGGTCTGTCGTTGCGTTTTCAGTTTTAAATTATATCGGAAAAATTCTTTACCGCATAAGTTTTTAGCTAAAGAAACTAAAATATATGACGTCAAATAAATCATTGTAACCCAGTTATATATTTGGAAAGTTGGTCGCACAATAAAAATATTTTTAATGTTTATTGAACCTTCCTAATACTAACTGGGGTAATTTTGTACCCAAACTTGATTTATTTTCATGAAAAATCAAGATAATTTCGTTTTCGTTAATCATGCGTGAAAATCCTTTTAAAAATGCTAATTAGACTATATTTCTAACTTAGTTTTCGCAATAAGATTTGCGTGTTTGGTTATCAAAATCAGGTGATCTCGCTCGGAGTCATACGTTCGATTTACAAATCTGGTTACTCTAAATCCGTTAGCGAGCGCTCCTTTTCGATCTGCAAATTTTTACGGAGTAGAGAGGCTGCGCCTGCGCAATGGCTACACCTTTTCTTTAAGACTGTGAACAATGTTCTTTTGTAAATTCGCGTGTTGTTGTTTGAATATTTTTAACATAGTAATATTTTTGTTTAATTTAAAGAAGAATTGTTTTAACTTTATATTACATTTAAAGGTTAAAATTATTTAACCATCTGTCATAATTTTAAGAGCAATCATACGTTCTATTTACACTCCGTCCGAGGGCGACCGTATTCAGGGTGACAGCAAATCTCGGGCGAATTTATGACGTTACAGATCGCTCCCGGAGCACTCTCAGAGTTCTAAACCGAAATCGCTATAAGTATGGCCATGCTGTTCATCGAAGGTTCATCGCTTACGAAAGAGATAATGATATATCGCCCTCTCTTACTGACGCAAAAGGAATTCAGAAATGTTGTGGCGGGCCAGATCCTCAGACCATCCGTGATTGGAGGATTTACACGTGCTTTATTTTGTCGTTCCAATCGGATCACGCCTTCGTCTTTGTTACCACTACTTGATACTAGATGGCAGCTGTTTTGAATACGGTTTGCCCTGTCGAGATATTAATTTTAAAATAGTTTTATTTTAAACAGTTTTTACTGTTTAACCTAAATTATTCTTGTAGGTTAGGTTTAGGTCAGTCCGTCGGTGGATTATAATAATATTCCTGATTCCGGTTTATCAATTTAAAAATGAATAAAATAAAAGAGGAAAGACTTAGCGCTTTAGGTATGTAGCCGGCCGAAAAACATTTTGTAAACAATGATGACTTCAAGAACAAAACTGATTGAATCATTTTCAAATAACAAAGAGACGTACCTATAGAGTTTTCTTATAAGATAATTTGAGTGTTTTGTAAACATTTTTTGTTACAACTATTAATTGAGGCCCTTAGAATAAAAGGGGTATAAGTACAAAGATTATAGTTTTGAGATAATTGCATTTAAAGTTTATTGAACTTTAAAAAGTCGCCAAAAAAGATAGGAAATAGTTGTATCTTGGTCTATATGTAGTATTGGTAATTGTGTCTTAAATTTTTTTTATTTTTTTGAAATTTGAAATATTTTTGTAAAAAATTTTACACGGTACAAGTGCACTTGCATCCGTTTTATTGTAAACATATTTCTGCTTTCAGATACATAGTATTTCTACTCGCTAATAGAGGGCGCACAAAGCCTGAAAATCACTTGTTCCTATTTTATTCCAAGCAAATATGAACTTTAGGTAGCCATTAATGCACTTATCTCAGATTTGCTTAAATGTGTACTTATACCCCTTTTATTCTAAGGGCCTCAATTAGTCGGTAAGTTTTTAAATTTTTTTTATATACAGGGTTGTACAAATTCGATGCACTAGCATTGCTATCTCCGTAACTTCAAGAGATAGAGAATTTGGTAAATGGAGGAAAAGTTGCATATTTTAATGCTGAACAATTTCTTAAAAATAAATTTAATCAAATTTCGATGATTTCCAGAGATATCCGAAAAAATGTACGAAAAACTTGTTTTAATTTTTTTATGACAAAAGTAGGTACTTATTATTTTTTAAAACCAAGGACACTTTCTTAAGTATTTTACAAGATAATAATTTTAAGAGGTCAAAAGCTACTCAAAAATTTTAAAAAAATTCAGGTGCGAATTTGAAAAAATTGAGTTGATAAAGGTATCTAAAAAACGAATGTTTTATCTGAAAAATAAGATTAAAGAGAATAAAAAATTGTCTTAAGTAAGTGCCCTTGGTTTGTCCAAAAAATCAATATTTTGTCGTAAAGACAATAAAAACACAAATTAATTTTTTCTTGTTTTTTTTTCGGATGCTCCGGAACTCATCTGGTTTTTTTTTAACAGATAATTCATGAATAAAATGTGCAACTTTGCCTCCATTCAACCAAATTTATATCTCTTATAGTTACTGAGATAGCAATGTCAATGTATCGAATTTGTAACACCCTGTACTCTCATCAAAGATTTTTGACTTGATATTTTGGCCCCACTTGTTTCGACTATCACGAGCCGCCACTGTTTTTCACTACAATATAACTAAAGGCGCCGTTGATACCGCGGACAAAATGGTCAAGGAATACACTACGCGAAGAGTGACTAACTGATGGTCAATGGTTATTTTTGGTCATCTCATTGATACCACAGCTCTAAATTCCTTTATTTTATTGAGACCAAAGTATCCCGATTGGAACTAGTCATACCTAGATGTTAAGCTCAAATTTCTCCTAGGTCTTGGAAAAGAACTTGTAATGGATCAAATACATAAAAGATCTGGTAACAAGGATAGGATCCAGCAACTTATCCGCGATCACATGATCACTGTGGTTCCCGAGTTAGGCAGGTGGTACCACCTTTAGTGGAGAGATCATCTTGTCCTTGTGTATTTGTCCTCGACAAAAAGACAGAAAACCCCGCAATAAATGTGAATCTTGTAAAAACTTTGTTTGCCTAGAACATAGTGAGAAAATAGTATATTACGTACCGAGGTGGAAAGTGTTTCATTACTGTCGAGAGATTAGATAGTTTACCGAGACGCGAAGCGTCGAGGTAAACTATATCTCAGAGACAGTAATGAAACTTTTCACCGAGGTTTGTATACTATTTTATTTACAACCACATCCAACATCCACTTCTTATTATTTTGAGTTCAAATAATTATTAAAAGGTAAATGTCATTTTGACTTTTCCATTGCAAAAGTAGACAGACATTTAGAATTTCAAATAACCGCAGGTGATAAAATAACGTAGGTAATAATACACATCAAGATGGCAAATATCATTTTTGGAATATGGTTTCCATGTCACTAAACAATATATTATTTTTTTAAAACGTTAGTGTCAAAGTTTTTACAAAACACCAAAAAAATGCTCTCAGATGAGGAATTTGATTTGGCTGCTACTCCCCCAGAAATTCGAGAAGCAGCAAAAATAGTAGAAGAAGATCTTCTGCCAACTAAAAGCCGCCCGAGATATGACAAGGCATATAACTGTTTTAAAGAATGGTGTATTGGAAACAAAGTTCAAAATCCTGGTTCTGAATCGGCGCTACTAGCTTATTTTAGTGAAAATGCCAAGACAAAGAAAATATCAACGCTTTGGTCAATATATTCAATGTTGAGGACCACTCTATCAATTAGGGAAAAAGTAGACATATCTAAACACGCAAAGCTATTAGCATTTTTAAAAAAGCAAAACAAAGGATACAAGCCGAAAAAATCGACCACACTGTCTATGGATAATATTGAAACATTTTTGGAACAAGCACCTATGGAATTTCTTGTTCAAAAGGTATTTTAGGCTAAAAGGTTGACTATTTCTATATTAACTTATTATTTTATACATTTGTAGGTCGCATTGGTTATTGGTGTCTCAGGCGCCTGCCGATCAGATGAATTATACAAAATGAAAACAACAGACGTTCACTTTTTAGAAGAAAAGGTCGCGATTGAAATACAAAATAGCAAAACGTACCAGCCACGATCATTTATGATAACTGATAATAAATGGATTGCACCACTTAAGGAGTACATAACTTTACGGAAAAATATACAGGATGGAAAGCTTTTTATGCAAATAAGATATGGAAAAATTAGTAAACAATGTATTGGGCACAACACTTTAAGTCAGTTTCCAAAAAAAATTGCAGCTTTTCTGAAGCTGAATACTGAAGGTTTTACTGGTCACTGTTTCAGAAGAACAGCGGCTACTTTGCTCGCAAATAACGGTGGCGATCTTATGCAAATAAAGCGGTTAGGAGGCTGGAAATCTAGCACAGTAGCTGAGGGATACATAGACAGTTCGGTTTCTACTCAGGTTAATACGGCAAAATTGATTTCAAAGCCAAGTTCAAGTTTTACTAACACTACTTTAACTTCAAATAATCATGAAATAAACCTTTCAAAAGAAGAATTTCAGCAAGGTTTAAACATATCTGTGACTGCCTACAATAATGCCAATGTAATATTTAATGTAAATAAGTAAAACATAAACCATGTTAATTTTTTGTTTTTTATAAATGTCATTTAGGTATAATTCATTTAAAGAAATAAAAAATAAAATTATTGTTGTTGAATTTGTGTAATGAGTTGTGTGTTGGTGTGTTTGTATATTATTTTGAGATATCGATTTTTATTAAAATTTAAAAAAAAAAAAATTTACTATTTTGAGATATCGATTTTTAATAAAATTACAAAAAATAACAATTTTACTTTCCACCCGGGTGGAAAGTGAGCACTTTCCACCCGGGTGGAAAGTAAAAGTCAAGAAACGTCAACTTTCCACCTTTCAAAGATAGGTGAAATGTCATTATTACATACATGGTTGTAAATAAAAGTTTTTTGTGGACTGTGTAAAACTTAAAAATTGTGTTACTTCAAAAAATGTTATGTTGTTTTTTTTTTTGGATACCCTTATTTGTAAACTTTGCTATAATAAATATTTTGTTCATATATTTTATTTATTGTGTTTGATTTAACATTTAAGGTATACCTAGAAAATTTAGTAAACAATCAATAATTTAGCCGGGGTACAAAAATTACCCCAGTTAGTACTTTACGGGGTATGAAGTCAGTCAGTATAAGAAAGGTTAAATTCGAGTCTAATTATTTGGGAAATCTCGAAAACTATAAGAAATTTGTTGTAGATTAAACTATGACATAGTTACGGAATTTAAAGCCTTGTAATATCGTAACCAAAATTTTCGAAAATATTGTTTTTAAATTTACTCGACGCATTTTAAACAGTGATACTTTCTCTCCTGGTTTTATTTTTTTTTTGGTGAAGAGTCCCTTCACTCACTTTACCTGATGAGCCGCCAATGGTAGATCATAAAAATACAAATTGTGTCAACTTTCATTTTTTAAATGAAAAATAATACTGGGTGAACAAGAAATGTAAGAATTTTTTCCGTAATTTCAGCAATAAAGATGTAAAAACGTGAGACATTATTAAGCGTGTGCCTATATAACGCATAGTCGTGCGATTTTATTATTTACGTCTTCTTCAAAAAGGTGCAGAACCGGATATAGTCATGGAAGGACACAAAATTCCCCTGGCACCGTCTATTAATTTGCTGGGGGTCAATCTGGGAGGTAATATGTCTTGGCATGATCACGTTGCCGCAATTGCCAAGACAGCTGCACAGAAACTTGGTGTACTTTTCCGCACCAAAAGGTTGTACACACCTCATCAACTTTTGACACTCTACAAAGCCCAGATTCGACCATCATGAGAATATTGCTCTCATGTCTGGAGCTCTGCACCCAAGCACACCCTTCGGCTACTGGATTCCATTCAAAGGAGAGCCGTTCGTCTGATCGGCGACCCCGAGCTGACCAAGACCCTCGATAGCCTGGAGCATCGAAGACAGGTTGGTGATTTGGCTCTCTTTTACAGATATTTCCATGGCAGGTGTTCGACTGACATTGCCCACTTGATTCCACCTAGAGCAATGCAAAACAGAAATACACGGCGAATCACTGCCGCTCATCCATATGTTGTTCAGCTTAGTACTCCTCGAACTTCATTGTTCAAGAATTCTTTCATCTGGAGAACGTCATCTTTGTGGAATGATCTTCCTGAGGTCGTGTTTCCCAATGAATACAATCTTCAACGTTTCAAGACCAACGTTAATCGTTTTCTTCGCACACGCACCGCTCCCAGAGCGCCTTAAAGGATTTTTCCTACAGTGCAGGTGTTTTATCATAAAAAAAAAAGAAAAAAAAAAAAAAACGTATAAGAATGGATTTACTTATAGAGTGAACTTTACATAAAACAATGTTTACTATTATAGGAGTAGAAAAAATAATTTTTGTGACTCTAACAATATTGTTTTCCTACTTTTACAATTGGGGTTGTCGTTAAGGAAACAATACAAACATTTCTTTAGTTAATTTAATGAGTTGCACAGTTATACAAATCTAACTGTAGTAGAATTAGTAACATCGCCAACACTGTTAGGTTATGTTAGGTTAACTAAGAGTGGCAGACCTTTGGTTCTGACCAAACAGTCTCACGTAGTCCTATTAGGTCCGTTGTAATACCACACGTGTTCCGTAGAACCCACCTTTATCACATCTCTGATAATTAGTGCGGCGTACACCGCAGAAGAATTTTAATAAATTATTCAAACCGGCCACTACTATTCAGAAACCTGCTTAGTCGTCCAAGTTGTAAGTTGCTTAGTTTCTCCAGGCTATCGAAAAATGGTTCACCCAGAGCAGTGAACCTTCTTCTTGCGAGGCCAGGGCATTCACACAGAAAATGTTGAATACTTTCTTCCGCTTGCTCATCTCTGCAACTTTTGCAAAAGTCGTTAGTGGGTATTAACATACGTTCGGCATGTCTGCCGAAGAGGCAATGTCCGGTAACAACCGCAGTAATATTTCTCACGTCTTTCCGACTGTGTCTTAATAGCTCTGCGGTTCTCTTTTTATCAAGTGTGGGCTACAGTTGCCTGGATGTACTACAGGTTAATAACTCTGTCCATTTGTTCTGTGCAAGTTGCTTGGCCGTGTAATCAATCCCCTCTTTGACTAATCCCAGTGATCTGTTCACCGTATTGTCTGCTAGATCACCTGGCATGCCTGCGCCCTCTCTCGCGAGCGCATCGGCAGCCTCGTTGCCATCTATTTTGGAGTGTCCAGGCACCCAGCACCGAGTAACCCGATGTTGGTTGCCAAATGTGCATAGACTGTTGCGGCATCGCTTTACGAGCTTTGATTGGACGCTGCTGGAACAGATTGCCTTAATCGCCTCCTGACTATTACTGAAGATGGTGATTGACGAGGCTACTCCCAGGCCAAGGTGTTCTTGCAGGACATTGACTGCCTTCGCTATTGCCAGTACTTCTGCTTGAAAAATACTACAATAGTTGGCGAGTCTATACGACTTCTGTGTTTGTAGACTTTCTGAAAAGGCCCCGGTTCCCACACCAACGTCCATTTTTAAACCGTCTGTGAAGATTGAGTGATCTGTTTTCGTTATGTACTGATTGCCTTTCAACTATTCCCTACTCGGAATGAGTATAGAATACCTCCTACCGAAGCATGTTGTTGGGATAGAGTAATCAGTCGAGTCTCGTAGATTATTAGCCGGGTGTATCTTTAGTATACTGCTGTGTCCGTGGTTGGTTTCATTCCAGTAATTCGACTCTTTCAGTCGCAGGGCACTTTTTGCGGCTATACTTTTTCCGTAGATATCCAGGGGGATATCTACGGAAAAAAAGATCATGTAGCCAGGCAAGAATAATTTTATAAAATTACCACAGAAATAAAAATACTAAATACAAAACCTGAGTTTAAAGAAAAAGTACTAAATGAAATTATTGTCAAAACAATGTACTTTTTAAGAACTTAGTACCAATAAGCGTCTAGTATAGCACTGCTTTAAATTATTTTTTATTATATTTGGGTATTCGGATGTGGATGTCTGATGTATTACAATTCGCCCAACGGTATAGAGTGGATGAGCGCTCGTTCTTTAATTTGCGGCCCATAAAATACATGAAAAGTTACGAAGTGAAAGGTAATTGACAAAAATAGAGCAATCCTCTATAAAGAAATATGCCAATAACATGTCCGAAAAGCAAATATTAGCTATATTAACCGAAATTGGACGAGAATAAAATGGCGCAAACCAAAATATAACCCCGGAAAACGCAGTAATGAATTTGTGTCTGCCGGTGGCGCGGCGGCCATTTTGTATTCATGGCGCGTCTAATCAAAAAGCAAATGCCTCTTCGTGAGTACGCGGCCGGAATAAAACGAACGAATTTTCTATTTTGCATGCACACGTAAAAATACAAATACCGATGTAATCCCGGAGGGATTTGAGCAAATCTAGTGCGATTTTTAGAGAAGTTTTTACCTTGAGAAATGGCTTAAGGAATATAATATGGGGTTTCTAGATAATGCTTTATACAGGGTGTTTCATAACAGTGGCAGCTCGCGATCTTAAAAAATGAAGAAGAGCTAGGTATAGTGCGGGCAGTGACGTAGCTAGAAAATATGCTCGGGGGAGTTTAGTGGGCGTAAGTAGGACATTCTTTTTCTGGAGAGAGGGACAGTCGGGGCTACATGTATTTTATGATATTGCACCCAGCGAAGTAGGTGGAAAAGCGCCGCAGGCGAAAAATTGTCGGGGCCACGTCTAAAATTTGTTAAAAATTCACCTAATGTGGCACCTTATTGACAGGGTGGCACCTAAAGTTGCGTACGGTCGCTTAAATGTCGGGAGCCGGGGTTCTTCACTATATAGCCTTGATTCACCTTTTCAACCCGAGAGGGCACCACTTGTTTTTAATAAACTAACTTAAGTTCACCAAGAGTATTAAAACAAGAAAATCTCTTGGGCTACAAAGTTATTGACGTCTTTCCTAGATGCCTAGCTGAAAACACTTTTAGAGAGAAATAAAACACCTGTTGTTAAATTAAAAATAGTACTCTCTGGTTTATTTAAATGAATAAAAAAACAATAGACGAAGTCTTCCGTTAATAAGGATATGTCCTACAATATCACCATCTCAGTACTCGGCCATTTAATATAGTATATCTGTAATATTATTATTACTCTTCTTGGTAAGATTAAGTTTTGAAAATATTAACTGATGAAGAGAATGGTAAGTATACTTGGTGTCACAAATGTTCTAGAACCTTTTTTTAGACCCTTACCCTTTCACGTCTTAAACTTATTTATAGAATTTAGGTACTTACCAAGGTGGTATTATATGTAAAGATTATTTATTTAAAAAACTGGCCTGATAATATAATGATGGTAACTTCATTGAGGCTTTAAATAAATAGTGATTAAGACTTCAGCCATCTAACTGGACTATTTACAATTATGTACAGGCGTCTCCTGTTGCGTGTAATTAATTAAGCTTTACAACCTCCAAAAAAATATGGTATAGTTACGACCTCATAGTTCAATCTTCCCTCATATGGATTGTAACTTCTCCTATGCTTCCCCTTAAGTAAGCCCTTAAACTGCCGAGGGCTTCTTCGTATAATTATCGAAACGCCACTTTGTCTTTTCCCAAAAAAGACAAGCCGGAAGCTAGAATCTAGAGACACATGTCTAGTTCGTAGAACTTAGAAGCTGGTATGTAAAAACTGGTAGGCAAAAACTGGTATCTAAGAGCTGGTGACAGCACGAAAACACGTGTCCTATTTTCAGCACAAATCTAAAAAATTCCGTATTTTTTACAAATATTCCCAACATTGACAAAATTAAATGGCTTACCAAAAATCAGGAAAATAGGACAGGGAGTCCTTAAAATCAAAGGACTTGTGACTATTTCTCCATTAATGGTCAGCATCAGCGCATCGCTTGAACCACCTTCACTGCCTGGAGATCAAGTGAGGTCATCATCACGCAAGATGACTATTCTCCCCAAAATTCGCAGGAAACGGAAATCCCCTTCTTCTTAAAGGCAACAGTCTGACCTTAGCAACAGAATCAGTCTACTTGACACAAAACGGTAATTTGGATCACAAACAAGTGGCCAGGCTCCCATAGGATTACTTTCCGAACGAACCCCTTCAAAACATCTGTCAATTGGACCTGCATCTAGGCTGAACTATAGAAAACCGAACCATGCCGAACTAATACTTACTCCCTGACTTTTTGACAATTACAATTTCGATCAACACAACCTTCAAAATATGCTAGATGTAAACAACATGTGTTATTGAACTCTGAAAATTACAAATCAAGGAGACCAAAATAAAATTGAGGATAATTACCCCTCCGATAAAATTTAGTTACTCTTATCAGCCAAATATCATTCCCCAAAAATGCTCTAAAAACAAACTCAACAAAACCGAAGCTACATCTGGTAATCTCAAATTCTTTTAAACCTTTACCTGTAGAAAACTTATTCAATACTAAAATTGGAGGTACTTAAAATACCATGGAGCATTCATACTTAACTAATTTTAGTATAATAAATACTTTGGTAAAATTGAATGCTACACTAACTACCATCAAATTTCGAAAATTAAATTATTACCTCTCCTTCTCTGCATGGTTGGGTTAAATTTGTTTTTGTAAATGTTTTTTTTTTGCTTTCTCTTTTGATATTCCTAGCTGGCTCTTACTTAAAAAAAAACAAACATTTTTTTTATTTGTGAAAAATATAAATATTGGTGTCCATTCAAAATTTTAACATAAGACGTATGTATGACTCTAACCAGCGTTTTTCCGGCTCGTGTTTCCATGATAAAATATAAAGTAAATATCGCTCACCACGCCAAAATTGATTATTTTTTCAGAAATCATGTATTTTAGGAGCGCAGATCTAAGAGCAGTTTTTGGTGTAAATGCTTAGGTTTTGAAATACTTTTTCTTAAGTGCCGTTTTGTACATTTATAATAAAGCATTCTTGTTTCTTCCCGCACTATTTTTTTAAATATAAATTATCACACTTCTTCCATAAAAAATGTTTTAATTAAAATTTTTACTTTAGTTTTTCTCTTTAAAAATAAATACCTAATTGTTTTTTGTTTTTGTTGTAAAAATATTTTATTGCCCCTTAATACGCCACTGAGTGCGGGTACTTAAACAAACATTGACTAATTTATATTTTTATTACGTACATACACACAATAAAAATTAAACTAAGTAACACACTACTGAATTAACTGAAAAATAAAAACAAAATTTTTTAATTACACAGTAAATCACTGAAAAATGATATCTATTATAAGCGTTCGCGAAGCCTCAAAATAAATACCTTAAGGTAAGGCGAAACAATGATGCATACGACTGATCTATTTTTAAATTGCCCTTCATCACCATATGCCTGACTGACGTCACGTAACCATAGCAACGGTGAAAAGCCACTTGGACGTTGGGGCTTCGTCTTCACTTGCTGGCTTGCTGCTCTGAACTCACGGACCGAGGGTAGTGCACAGGCCCGCGCCTAGCACTTTTGGCGCCCTTGTGCAAATTTAAAATAACGCCCCAAATTCGTTCAACGTTCATATGTGAGTACAGATACGGGTTAAGTTAGGTATTATTATCCACTATTGAATTGAACAATAATTTTAAAAAGTATATTCATAAATTTATTTTTATATTTTACAAGTACAAGCCATACAAGTATTTTCTCATTGAGATACATAACATAATTATAAACTTATAGAAAACAGAAATATATTCTAACAGTATTACAACTCAAAATTTTTGTATTTTAGTTTCAAATGTAATATATGATACAAAAGCACAAGAAATAAAAAAAATATTTAAAACATAAAAAATACTCGTTTATATATCACAGGACGAAACTGATCGACAAATAAAAACAAAACAATATATTATTTTAATAATGCAACATGTCACCTTTTTAAGATTAATATCGAGGTATTAGGTATTGTTATTAATATTTTAGCTAAGTGAATTGAGCTTTTCGTGCTTTAATTTTTGCAAATTGTTTAATTAAATCTTCGGTGTCTAATTCTTTTAGCTGGTCCGATTCTATTGAAATGATAGCAAGATTACTTAGTCGGTTTTGCCCCATGGTCGATCTTAAATCATTTTTTATTATTTTGAGTTTTGAAAAAGATCGTTCTGCGGTAGCAACCGAAACCGGCATTGTTAATAAAATACGAAGTATTATGCTCGTATTAGGAAAAGAATCCGCTAAGTTGTTAATTGTTATATAATTTAAAGTTTCTTCTGGAGACGTAATAACTTTTTCATCAAAATTTTGTAAATATTGCAATTCTTTAACAAGTTCCACGGCAGTTATGTCTCGTTCATTGCGAGTTTTGTCATTTAATAAATTTTCTACTTTTTGACATAATTCTAATTGTTCGTTTTCAGAATAATTTTTAAATTTATCAATATTCCATAAAAACGCGAAATTATTAGAGTAAGAAGAAAGTAATTTGAATCTCTCATCCACTGATGTTATGATTACATCTAGAGCATTAAAAAAACAATCAACTTTGAACTTTAAAGTTTCGTCCTGGATCGGTTCATCGTCCCATTCATAATCAAAATGTTTTTTTTTATTTTTCGCGGTTTTAGACCTCTTTGTTTTTTGAATGTAGGTTCTATGTCTAAGCTGGATGCTATTTCTTTAGCATCAATCAAAAGATCATTAAAACCTTTATCAGAGCGGTAAGCTTTCAAAAAATTATTCAAATTATTTAAATGATTATAACACTGAGCAACATCAAAGTTCGGTTTTTGAATAATTTTACTAACAATGTTAACTTTACTTAAAATATTATACCACAATATAAGATTGCAAATGAACTCAAAATTTTGCAATTTTTTGGCCAACGATGCAGCCAAATTTTTTACGTTATTTTCAAAGTTTCCTTCGCTTATTTCAAACAGAGCATCATAAACCTCCCCAAGTTGATACCATAAAGGAGTTATTGCGTCTATTCTACTATCTATGCTACTACATTGCAAGCTCAGACAGGAAAAAAACGATTGTCCGCTCGTTGGCTCGTTGCAAGCCAAATTTCAAGCTCAAACATGAATAAAATCAGATTTGTTTGAGTTTACACAATTCATGTTATCATGCTACGTATTCGATCGAATAAATGCTATTATTGCGTACTCTCATTTGGAAAATATATTATTTTCGAGAAATTCGGTTCCCTCGTCTCAAAGAGAAAAAATAAAATAATAAACAAATAAAAAACAATGTAATAGCTAGCAATTCCTTACTGTTTTTTTTTATCATTATAAATTTTGTTTTGACAATGTTGTTTGTTGCTTTATCTTTTTTTTACTTTTGAGTTTTAAGGCTTTTCGGCGCCGTCGTGCACCACACGACTTTGCCCTTATGTACGGCGCGGGCCTGGTAGTGCACGAATACGGTCGGCTGGGGCGCGCCAAAATGCACGAGTGTTTATAATTATTGTCCATCGGAGTTAACCGTGGCCCTATTATGCATAGCTACATTCGGATTAAATTAATATTATTAATTAGAAACATAATTATTTTTTAAGGGCTAAAATGGTAGCTGTATTGGTACATTAATATTTAATATCGACAAAAAAATTCTTCCTGGTTTTATTTTTTTTTTTCACCTGACGAGCCGCCACTTTTTCATAAAGAACGATAATATTTGCCTGATTAGAGATAAGAAAAGAATTAAAATTTTTATATGAACATAGATCTGCAAGCGCTTTATTTCAGAAATACAGGGTGTTGAAATTAAAAATAATAGTTTTCTGTGAAGCAATAAGAAATCCTCCAGAAATTAACCAAAGAGTACGTGAGTCGACCAGGAGGAGGGCTGAAGCTCGCATGCTCGTAGGAGGCAAACATTTCCAACAGTTAATTTAATTTTGGTATTTTTTGTTCAACACAGTTATTTTTAAAAATAAATTACATTTTTTATATCGAGAACCGTAATATCTATTTTGAAGAAAAACAGTGGGGTATTCTTTTTTTGAATAAAAATATTGAAGGGTATGTTACCAGGGACGTGATGAACATTTAAAAAGCCTTTATCCTAGAAAAAATGTATTTTTATGCATATGCCTGTACCAAAATTAAAAAAAAAAATACAAAATGGTTTTAGAGAGATTGGGAATTTTAACACCCAATAGAATCAGCATTCAATTATGAAATACCCTGTATAGGCTATACAAAATGGAGACCATTGCCGTGATGACACAGTTACAGTCAAATTTCGAAACAATATGCTTTGATTGTAAAACTCGTGACCCAAATCTCTGTGCAACAGGTGGGTATTTCTTTTGTAAATGTGTATAATTTGTATTTGTTTTGAAATCACAACATTTCAACAACATATATCTCTAGTCGTCTTTGGGTGATTACTAATGAAATAAAAGTGTTCATCTGAAGATGACTCAAACAAGGTACCTTACCCTAAGGTTAAAGTTAGGAGGTTTATAGTACATAGTTAGAATCTACTATAGTATATTTAAAATATAAATTTTAATATAAAACACGGCCATTACGATCGTTTCTAGTCAAGTAAAAACCCATTAACCTGAAAACCCTCGCTCTTCATACCCGAGTTCGGCCAAACCGATGACATCAAAAGATCGGCCAACAATTAAAATCGCAAAATGGTCGAAACACGCATACAAGGATTGTACATTAAAATGGGAAAAGTACATCACCGAATCAAGCATACCCACCAATTAGGGATATCTAGCAACCCCAAGCTTACAATAATAAGTTGTTATCAAAACAAATACCGGTACCTACAGGGTGCTACGAATTCTTGTGCGTACAAGGGGATCTTAAAAACGGTTAGAGATACAATGATGGTTAAATTGAGGCAAAATTGCGTATTCTGGGGCTTAATACTTTGGTGAAAGAAAATTGTAAATATTCCGAATACCTTCGGAGATATCCGAAATTTTTTCTTTTCGTTTTTAATTTTTTGCGTCTTTACTTTTGACTTAGCAAAAAAACAAACAACACTTCATGTTCTAAAAGATGGCGTTTTCAGTTTTCAAATTGGACGTTTCGTAATTTAGATATCTACCAACCTCAATTAATTTTTTTTTAGTACGGACCTGGATTTTTTTTACAGTTTTAAGGACTTCTAAGCTTTGGAAATTTAATACAATTTAAATATTTTTAAAATTTAAACGTTTGGTCATCAAATAACACATCACTGGCATTTCAAATTATCCTGTCTTTACTATTACGGCCCTGGCAATTATTTTTATGATTACCTAAATATTAAAATTATATAACAGGAAGTTATGGTGTTTAGGCTATTTATTTTTCCAATAAGATTAACAGTCACAATACTCTAAGCTAGGAAGTAAGCAAGTTTCTAAGGCATGAGAAGTAATTCTTTTTTTTATTACCTAGTATTTTATTTATTTCATTAATAAACCGTAGGTATATCTTAAGTCCTATGGTTTTTGCCTTACACCTAAAACGAAATACTGTAAAACAGAAAAAAAAAATCTGATAATGCTAGTTTGAAGAAAAACATGTAACAAAAATACAGACCTAGATATTTGAGGTCGGTATTCTGGGTCTTTTCTCCTACAAAATATCAAATATTAGGCCTCTTTGAGTAAAAATGGACGAATTTTTTAAATCAGAAATCTTTTGTTTTTAGTTTGGCTCTAAATGTTCAGGGCCGTAATAAAATGAAAAAGATAATTTAAAAAATGTGTTATTAGATGACAAAACGTTAAAATTTCAAAAATTTGTACATTGATTTACATTTCTAAAGGTTAGGAATTCCTAAAACTGAATTTAAAATTCCAGGCCCGTATTTAAAAAAATTGACTTGAGGTTGGTAACTAAAGAACGAAACGTCGAATTTGACAACTAATAACGCCATCTTGTAGAACATAAAAAACAGCTATGAAAAAGTGTTTTTAATTTTTTTCACAAGTTAAAAATGAAAGCGCAAAAAATAAAAAACCAAAACTGGAAATTTCGGTTTTTCTCGGATATATCCGAAGGTATCTGAAATATTTACAACTTTCTTTCACCCAATTATTAAGCCCCAAAATACACAACTTTGCCTCAATTTAACCATCTTCGTATCTCTTACCGTTTTCGAGATCCCCATGTACGCACACGAATTTGTAGCACCCTGTATAACATTATATAATCATAATATCCTAACATTCCATGTCTTCTTGCACGAAAACCAAAATAATCAACCATTAAAGCTAAATCTTTGCACTACCGATGCTGTAAAAGCCCAAATGCAAAAATGCGAAATAGTAAAAGTAGAAATTGGGATTTCATCATCAATCTAATGCGAACTCTTTGATCGGCTGAATGTTCGGATGGGCTTTGATAGCAGTTGCGGTCCTTAAAGAGGAAAAATGATGCAAGTAAGTGGTCTGCAGACTGCTACCATGTAGTATTTCACTCTTACCATCATTTCATGAATTATTTAAAAAAATGTTCTTTCAAAAACAACACTTTCTATATTTAAACTTAACGTGTATTAAGCAAACTTGAAGAATATAGAAAATATTGATTTATTTACTATTTTCTATAATATAATAAATTATATAGCTTCATGAGCTTAAATTAACGTATAACTAATAAAAATAAAGGAACGGTTTCCTAACGTTAAGGTTAACATGAAAAAAGTAACACAATATAAGAAAACACCTATGGGCAAACCTTAAAACAATAAAAAAATTGAACGGCAGTAGAGTTTTGGACTTGCATTGTCTTTATTTGTTTAGAATCACTACGTTTCAACTGGTAAGCATCTCCAGTCGTCTTCAGGTGAATACTTAATAAAAAAATTGTTGTTGTCCATAATGTTATTTTAATATTGTGTAAGTTAATTATATAAGTTTTCTATTCTTCATTATTATGCCTGAGGAGGCTCAGTTACGACCCAAACCTTTACATTAAGGGTCTAACAGCACTTTTGGGATATACAGGTTGATTCCTAAGTTGATACTTCTTTTTTAGCTGCGTATAGAAGGCATTTAAATAAACAACATTTTCAAATACCTTTCTTCTAAAAAACCAAAAATAAAGTACTTACATTCATTTATTACACTACAAATCAAATACGGTTCTGTCTAACTTGCCCTTTAAATAACATTAAGAAAACTTCGGGGAGTAGAGAAGAAACATCCGCACTTTTACGAAACTCATAATAAATTAGCACCATAATTAGTTCATTGTTTTCAAATTTTACCATTTTCACCAATTTATTAAAATTAATTTGCTGCAGAAAACCACATCGAGCAGCAAATTGCCAAAATAAATAACTCACGACCGATCCGTAAAATGCATGACTCACATACAAAAAATGGAGAAAAACAATATAAACTAAAGGGCTACGTTTTGATTACCAGGCCCGCACGTAGATTTTTTACTTCTGTAATTCGGCTATTTTTAAGTTTTTTGAAAAAATGTATTTGAAAAAGTTTTTTATTTTAATGCCTTCTATACACAGCTAAAAAAAAGTACCAACTTAGGAATCACCCTGTATATGAAGTAAGAGAAACAACTTCGGCCAATCAAGTTTTTTATAATCGAAAGATTTGCCTCTTTTTCGTCGGTAATTATTTGTGGAAAAATTAAATTTGTCGTTCTAATATTTAAAAAATGATGAAACGTTTTTATTAATTTTATATGAACTAAGCAAAATACCACAAGAAAAAAATTGTTTTTTGCAAATGTTAGTAGTTGTAGGAAATTAAATTTTATTTCAAAAAATGTTTGTGGTTTTCCTGACCGTTAATTCAAATAGATGAGTTTGTATTTTGGGATTCGGTCAAATTAAATGCAGTTTAATTGGTTGACGTTTCGGTTTATTTAATAATTAAACCATCATCAGAACTATAAAAAGAGAAAGAAACAATTTTTTTATATAAAAAACACCATTTGAGAAATACATCATAAGTATAAAACATTTTTAAATTTCTAATTAAGGTTAATATTATAAAATTAAAAATGCAACATACCTTAATACTAGCAGATGTTAGCACTAATATTCACATTTAGAATTACATTTTAATACATTGTAGAGTGTTTCTGGTGTAACAGAGAACTGAATTTTAATTTTAGTTTTAAAGTAGGTAGTTTATATAAAGGTATGTCTTTCGAGGGTTTGGAAATTCCATTTATTAATTCTATTATTGTAAAATATTGTTTATCGTAAAAATTAGCATTCATTTAGATGTAATTAAATCATTATAGATGTTAATTATATTGAAAAAAATTTAAAAAACAAACTAATTTGCCACAATGGTCAACCACCATATATATATGGTTTACCCAAATTACACAAAGACAATATTCCACTACGTCCTATTGTTAGTACTATTGGCTCTGCAACATATAACCTTTCCAAATTTCTTTCTAACATTTTAACAAACATTATCGGAAAAAGTGAATACCACATTAAAGACTCATGGAATTTTCATGAATTTATAAAAAATAAAAAAATACCCAAAAATCACATTTTGGTTTCTTTTGATGTTATCTCTTTATACACAAATATCCCTATTGACCTTGCCATTAATTGTATAAAAGAAAAATGGAATTTAATAAAAGAATTTAGCACAATTCCAGAACATGAATTTATAGAGGCTACTAAACTTTGTCTAACCTCAACCTATTTTAAATTTAATGAACAATTTTATTCACAAATATATGGCGTAGCAATGGGTTCACCCATTTCCGCAACCATAGCCAATTTAGTCATGGAACATTTAGAGGAAAGTGTCATCGAGACTCTTGACTATAAACCATATTTTTTTAAGCGTTTCGTTGATGATTGCATTTTGTGTGTTCCAAAAGATAAACTTCAATATACTCTTAATAAATTTAATAATTTTCATAAAAAACTTCAATTCACATATGAAATAGAAAAAAATAACTCAATAAATTTCTTAGACTTAAGCATTAATCACGACAACGAAGGTAACATCAAAACAAACTGGTACACTAAACCTGTTTGGTCTGGAAGATATCTTAATTTTGAGTCCTACACCCCCAATAAATATAAAAAAAGCGTTGTAAACTCCCTTACTGACAGAGCAATCACATTAAGCCATACTGACTATAGACCGCAAAACATAAACAAAGTAAAAACAATTCTTAAAAACAATAACTATCCCAAGAAATTTTATGAACCAATTATTAAAAAAAGAATACAGCACATTTACAATAACAACAATACAAATCCACAAGAACCAATAAATAACAAATACATCTCCCTTCCGCATATACCTGAAATAAATGAAAAAATTAAAAAAATACTTAAACCACACAATATTATTATTGCCGAAAAACCTAGTAATAATACAAAAAGATTATTTACAAAATTAAAACCTACAGAACCAAAATTAAATTAAACTAATCTAATTTATAAAATTGATTGCTCTGACTGCTCAAAAACATACATTGGTCAAACAAAACAATACCTTAAAAACAGAATCAAAGAACATAAGAACAGCCTAAGAAATACTAACCAATCACATACTGCCCTATCCAAACATGCAATAGACAATCTTCATAATTTTGACTTTGAACAAACTCAAATCTTAGACTTCGAAACAAATTATAAAAAACGAAACATAAAAGAAATGATACATATCAAAAAGAATAAGAATTCTCTTAATTTTCGAACTGATACAGATAATTTAAGTAACATCTATAATGATTTAATTACATCTAAATGAATGCAAATTTTTACTATAAACAATATTTTACAATAATAGAATTAATAAACGGAATTTCCAAACCCTCGAAAGACATACCTTTATATAAACTACCTACTTTAAAACTAAAATTAGAATTCAGTTCTCTGTTACACCAGAAACACTTTACAATGTATTAAAATGTAAATCTAAATGTGAATATTAGTGCTAACATCTGCTAGTATTAAGGTATGTTGTATTTTTAATTTTATAATATTAACCTTAATTAGAAATTTAAAAATGTTTTATACTTATGATGTATTTCTCAAATGGTGTTTTTTATATAAAAAAAATTTTTCTTTCTCTTTTTATAGTTCTGATGATGGTTTAATTATTAAATAAACCGAAACGTCAACCAATTAAACTGCATTTAATTTGACCGAATCCCAAAATACAAACTCATCTATTAAATTTTATCATTCTTATTTTAAAAAACTTACGCGATGTTTCGCAAACTTCATATTATATGAACTTAGCAAAACAACAAAAGTAAAAATGTTCTCTGCAAATATTAGAAACGTAAAATTAGCCTCTTTTTGTTGTTAATTAGTTGTGGAAAAATTAGTTTTGTCGTTTTTATTTTTAAAAAATTACGCGATGTTTTGCTTTCACATGAACTTAGCCAAACAATAAAATAACAAATTGTTTTTTGCTAGTGTTAGTAGCATAAAATCTGCCTCCTTCTTGTCGGCAATAAATTGTGGAAAAATTAATTTTGCCCGTATTATTTTTTAAAAAATTACTCGATGTTTTGTTAACTTGATATAAACTTAGTAAAACCACATTCGAAGAATGTTTTTTTGTTTTGCTAAGTTCATATGAAGTTAGCAAAACAATAAAAGAAAAAAATGTTTTCTGCGAATATTAGAATAGTAAAATTAGCGTCTTTTGGTCGTTAATTAGTTGTGAAAAAATTAATTTTGTCGTTTTATTTTTAAAAAATCACGCGATGTTTTACTAACTTCATATAAACTTAGCAAAATAATAAAAGAAAAACACAGTTTTTTGCAAATGTTAGTAGGGTAAAATTTGCCCCCTTTTTGTCGCTAATAAGTTGCAAAAAAATTAATTTTGGCCTTTTGTATTTTTAAAAAATTACGCAATGTTTGTTAACTCCATAAACTTAATAAAACAACATTTGAAGAAACATTTTTTTTGTCTTGCTAATCAACATGTGGTATTGTCGCTTAATTTTTAACAGAAGACAAAATCGTAAATAGGAATGTTATACTTGTGGCTCTTACTCTGTCAGACATTATGCGGTCATAGGGTAGCAAAAATGTATTTACAATTTAAGAACACATTTCTATAATGAACATTATGATTCCAGATATAACACAACGACTTTAACACTCGGCCGACCATTAAAAAGGTTCACAATAAGGGCGAATAAGACATCTTAATGCCACAATACTAGCGAACAATAAAACATTCTTGCTGTTCCACCATAATATAAGAAAACACTATTTATACCTAAATAGTTTACAGAAATCTAACAAATTTAAAATATTAGTTCCTGTCTCATTGTAGGGCAATATCGGGGCCAAAAGGCCAGACGAATAGCAAATACTAAGTTTAACAATAGAGTAATAGGTAAAACAGTGGCGGCTCGCGGTCTTAAAAAATGGCGAAGAGCTAGGTATAGTGCGGGTACTTAAACAACCATTGACTAAAAACCCGTGTAACAAAACGTCTCTCTTATCCTCATCTGTCCAACGACTGAATGGAGTTTCCAACAAATCACAAACTATGTCATTAATTGGGTTAATTTTCAAAACACACAACTAAGTAGGTACATACACTACTGAGTTAACTGAAAAATAAAAACAAAACTTTTTAATCACACAGTAAATCACGTAAAAACGATATCTATAACCGTAAGTTTCGCAAAGCCTTAAAATAAATACCTTAAGGTTAGGCGAACCAATGCTAAAATAATGGTGCATACGACTGATCTTTTTTAAAATTGCCCTTCATCATAATGCAAATTGTTACATGCTGTTTGCATGACTGATGTCACGTAACCATAGCAACGGTGCTAGCTGTATTGGTACATTAACATTTAATATTGTCGAAAACTTTCCAAACTTTCCTCCTGGTTTTATTTTTTTTCTTCTTTATTTCTTTTCTTTTACTTCACCTGACGAGCCGCCACTGAGGTAAAACGTATTTACGCTTAAATTTGGTAGGCGTTATATGGTCACACGTCTGTTTTTTAAAAATATTTTTATTTTGGGCTGTTTCTTTTTTTTTTCGGTACACTGTAAATTGAATTATATTTTAACTAAATTAATAACTGACAAATGGAGATACAGGTGAGAGAATATTCCGGATACATTAATTGTTTATTTGCATGCATGTAGGTATACTATTGAATATTCACACGGCACCACAGTAGCGCGAACTAGAGATATACCTTAAATTCTAGAGCATGACAGGCATAAATATATATTAGCGCGCCATGCTACGAGTCACGTATCATTGTCAGCTCCTCCCTTATAATATCCTATTGTCTACTAACTGTTCTCGATATGAAAGCGATGAGTCACTGACAGTAATTTTTGATCTGATGATTTTCTAAACTTCATAAAACGAACGAACTGGCCATAAAAATAGTGAATGTGCCAGAAACTGTTTTCCTTTATTTTGCCTTGCCAAATCTCTTAACCCTCTTTAAGTATTATGTTGGGAAATAATCAGTTAAAACTTAGCAGTGGTTTAATCAGTGGCGTTGCCAGAAATTTAGTTTAGGGGGGGGGGAGGGGGGGGGGGAGGCAAAAGGATCTGAAATGAAGTAACTAGCGCCGCAGACGAAAATTTCTTCGGGTGCCACGCCAAAAAATCCTTTTTTGGACCATACAAAAAATTGAAAATTAGAAAAAATATATAAAATTTTTAAAGAACCTTGTAGGGAGTTATACTAATACACTAATATAAATAATTTAAAACTTATAAAAAAAACTTGATGAAATAAGCATAACTGAGCATAAAATATTAAAAATAAGGTTTATTTTTTATTTATTGAAAACCAAAAAAATATATAACTATTAGAAGCCATAGTCATGTAAAAACTTTTTAAATTAATAAATAAAATCCGAAGAGGGTGTCACGCGCCGCGGGTGTATATTTAAAAGTTTTAAGAGTTGCGTGGATGTCAGTTTTTCTTGCAAGCATTTTGTATATTGTAAGATGAAGTGTTATTTTATTTGGTGCGTTATTAATAGGGTTGCCGTAATTTCGTTTCCAAATTATATTTTAAATCTTCTGGTTTTTTGGATTTCGGGGGGGAGGGTTGCCCCCTGGCCGGGTTTAATATTCACGTGTTTCCAATAAATCTGGACATACTATCATTACATAATATTACTGTTTTAAGATTTCTTGAGGGTCGAGTGTAGTGTGTGTGGTTTTTATAGACTTAAATATTATATATACACATAACTTTTTACGCAGAGTAATAGATACTTGTAAATCATTTTTACCCTTCTAAACAGCAACATTACCGTTTCGGCAACTAGATGCATGCTTTTCAGGCGGCTGATTAATACCTATCGGTTCGTTTCGTAAGAAAATCAAGTCTGTAATATATCTTAAGATGGAAAGTTCTTGTGTATGAACACGTGAATTTTAGAAAAAAGTATTTCCTCGAGCCGGATTCGGCTGTAGAAAATGTAGAAAAACTAAATAATTTAAGTACCTACTTACTTATATTATATGGCAAATAAATGGTGCGCTAAGTTTGATGATACGTGCGAAAGTATTTAGAGCGAGTGCAGCTTAATTCTAGAAGGGAGTGTATCAGTAAAATAATTAAAGACTTGTTACACAGCAGTGGCGGCTCGTCAGGTGAAGTAGGTGAAGGGGCTCTTCACCAAAAAATAAAAATAAAACCAGGAAGAAAGTTTTTCGACAATAATAAATATTAATGTACCAATACAGCTATCGTTTTAGCCCTTAAAAAATAATTATGTTCGAATTAATAATATTAATTTAATCCGAATGCAGCTATGCATAATAGGGCCACGGTTAACTCCGATGGACAATAATTATAAACACTCGTGCATTTTGGCACGCCCCAGCCGATCGTATCCATTAGCTCAAAGCAAGTGAAGACCCAACGCCAAGCATGGCTTTGATATTCACCGTTGCTATGGTTACGTGACGTCAGTCACGCAAAGAGCATGTAACAATTTGCATTATGATGAAGGGCAATTTAAAAATAGATCAGTCGTATGCACCATTGTTTAAGCATTGGTTCGGGTATTTATTTTGAGGCTTCGCGCAACTTACGGTTATAGATATCGTTTTTACATGATTTACTGTGTGATTAAAAAGTTTTGTTTTTATTTTTCAGTTAATTCAGTAGTCTATGTACCTACTTAGTTATGTGTTTTAAAAATGAACCCAATTAATGACATAGTTTGTAATTTATTGGAAACTCCATTCAGTCGTTGGACAGATGAGGCTAAGAGAGACGTTTTGTTACACTGTTACAAAGTAAGCGTTACTATGTGATGACTAAAAGTAACGATAATTTAGAAAAATACTCGTTACTTTTGGATTTTCCTTACTTAGACTGAATTTAAATCTAACTAACTATTTTATACAGAATTTTCAACGGATCGCTTCGTTGGTGGACTTAATACAAATGACGGACAAAACCGGACAAAACGTATCATAATTATTATCGTGCTGATATTGTTTGCACATTGTTGCCATACCGACGGCGTATTGTTCTATTTTATGTTATATTGTATGTTTTTATATGTGTTTTAATTTCATTCACATATTTGATAATTGACATACCTACCTAAATTTAATATATTTCTACTGCAAAAAAACAAGTATTTGGCAATCGATCAACGCTATACCAACAATAACACAATTAAAATTAAAGTAAGGATTTACATAAAGTAACGAGTCCTGAGTACCGAGTCCTAATACCCAAAGTAAACAATCGGTCCAAGTCCTTAAAAGTAACGATAATTTACATCACTGAAGTATATCACTGTCCGAGATACTCTCGTAATATTTTTCAGCGAAGACATAATAAATAATAACCTCAAATAGTCCAATGTAAATCCAATGTTTATGTGCGAACCTCCTTAGCTCGTTGGTGAATGACCACATCCAATTATCCCAGTGCTCGTGCAGTTCGCTATGATAAACTGCACGAGCATTATGTTCCGGAGCACTTCATTTTGGATTGCCAGACACACCCAGTTAAAATGTTATTAAAAACACTGAGATTTTCATCCCAAAAGCTAATGTTTATATATTGGCCTTAACTTCAAATAAGTGGAACTCCTACAAAAGCTTTATACCCACCTAAAATCATACCCAGATTATTTGCAGTATTGTCAGAAGGTATGGTTTGTCTATTTTGCTTAAGATATTGTCGGATATGGATTGGTACCCTTAAGGATAATTTAATCGGTTCATACTTCGCTGTGGTGCTAAGACGCTTAATAGGTGTTGAGTCTGCTGATAAGAATAGGTGTAGTGAAAAGATAGTGTGTGGAACAAGGACAAGGACATTCCTAGTTTTGTAGGAGGAGTTTGTAGACGAAAGTTGATAAACATAATTGTTTGAATTGGTTGGGATAAAGGGTTCCATTTTGAATAGTCCATCCAGGGAAATCCCCTCTTTTAATAAATTGCTGACATAACAAAAAGGAACCCCTTCTCCCATCTGGTAAGGGTTACAAAACATTATAAAAACTTAAACAGACACTTACTCAGTGGAGTTGTTTAACATTTTCAAGTGCAAGGGTAACCTCTGCCCATTTGGTCATTCAAGTAAAGATGTAGAAACAGAATCTCAGATCAGAACAGTTTCCAACCAGTGAGTAAGTGATCTTGATAATGTTTATTTAAATTGTTAAATTGTTTATTTCTATTTTGGCCTGAGTTGACTCTAAAGCGGAAGTTGTTTTTCTTAAACTTAGAACAAATAGCCTCGTATGTGAGTTTTAAGGAAACAACTCTTCTTTAGAGAAAACTCTCTAAATTTACTAATTTAAGAACTTTATTTTTATTTCTAAACACTTCTATTTTATTCATTATGTAATCGTCAATTGCTTTGCTTTGCTTCGCTTAAATAAAACTATTAAAAATCTTTGGTGTTTTAGTAACTAAATAGGGCACAACAAATTAAATAAATTAAAACGTAATTTCAAATCATCTAAGCTACACGTTCCCGTCGCCTATCATTTTGATACGCGACATTTGGTGGAGGCGCCGTTTTCTATACGAGTGTATTTTTATTCTAAATATTCTTCTATAGTCGATTCCGTTATTTTCCTAAATTTTGTATTTCTTAAGGTGCTCTATTATTTTTACTGAAGTGCAATTTTACAATTTTATCCAAAATAAAAATTTTCTAAAAAACCAAAATGTATAAGCAAGCAAAATTAAATTCGTGAAAAGAAAAATAAGAATATTACAAACTTAAAAATGTTTTTCGTATATACAAAGGGCAAGCTAAAGAGAACAAAGAGGTTTTTTAAAATTAATTCTAATAAATAGTTTAAGTCCAAGTAGTGTTGAAATAGTAATAAAATCGTTTAATTCAAAAAGTCCAAGTACAGACGTTGATTCAGATCGAGATTTGATATATAAATTAAAAAATACCTTCACTTGAATAACTCCCCTAGATCTGATTCACAACAGTTTTCTCACACAAAAAAGTTCCTTTCTCTGAAACTGTTGTAGCAAACTAAAGTACTTTTGATCATAAAAAATATTAGAAATCCGGATATAAATAAAAAGTATACACACTACTGTGGCAAAAGTGCAAAAGGAGGCCGCGGATCCTGCGGCGACAAGATTCATATCGCCGGAATTATTTTACCCGTCGGAAAAAGAAACAAAATATTTTTTTAAAATAATTTTGAACGTTGCGCAACGATAATAAATAGTTGGGGTATTAAACATAAAAACGTTTATTTTGAAAATTATCTTTTAAATGCAGCAAATAAGTGGTACGCACAAGCGGCGGCAATAAATTAAAATAAAATATGGAAAGTTATAAAATATTCTTTTTGCAAAAAAAAAATTAGGTTCTACGATACCAAACCGTGATTTAAGAATTAGAATATTGTTAGCAAAATAATGCTTGAATAAAGGAATTTAAAGTTACTACCTACTATAAAATAAGCAAGTTATGTGCTGAATTTAAACATAATATGTATTTTGAAAATGTTTTAGAACATTTCAAAAGTTGATTACATATAAATTTTATTACTACCTTTTTTCTATTTTACGATGATAGTGTGAATTTAATAGAAAAATTATCTGCAATTGTCAATAAATTAAGTGATATTCAAAAGGTAAAAAATTAATCAAACAGTTTTTCTCAAATTTTAGCTTTGTCAGACAAGCCTTTAACGTCTTTATAAAACATAGCACAGTCAAATATATTACAAACTAACGTAACAGAATTTAGAGATACGCTTCAGTATAAAAAAGTCAGATAACTCAAATTAATTATGAGGGTACCGCTGAGCAACAACTATCAGTTTTGCAATTACCCCAGATCAACAATTTAATTTTTTTAAATTTTCAGTCATATAGAATAAGGTTTACGATGTAGAGGTGGATTTTATAATTTTATATATTGTAAATTATGTATACATACTTAAATATTTTTATTGATAATGAAAAATTAGAAATCATATATTTATTTAAATCTTTTGGAATAATTTAGGACTCTACACTAATATTTGAATTTTATTTTGAACATCTCATATTTAAAATTGAATAAAGAAATATTATTTTTTTTTTACAAAAAGGTAACTCACAATTGAAATATTTTATACACAGCTAAAAAAAAATAAATATTAAAAAGATTATAAATTTTAAAAAATAAAACGATGCGTATATTTTTAAAAATGTATAAAGTTTAAAAATATGTTTATTTTTTTTAGAGAAATTTAAATCTATGTTTGAGATATTATTTCAGTGGTTTAATTTATCTTTTTTCATTTGCATTTTCATTTTAAGATACAATTTAATTTTGGGACCTTCTCATTTACAATATTATAGAATTCAAAATTTTGAAAATCATAACAAAGTATTCATTAACATTTTTTGTCTAGGTTGGATATAAATCTCAAAACTTTTAAAACTTAAAGATCGCTTAAAAATAATTTATTTATAATAACTAATAAAACTTTTTTAAAGTTTTGCAGCTGACATTTTAAATTTGTTTTAGTATTTTATAAAATTTGTTAAAAAAAACATTTTTAAAACGTTTACTCATTTATTTAACACCCTTATATTTTGAAAATCTACCGAAACTAAAATTATTAGGCGTTAAACTTCGTTAAAATAAGGCGTTATAATTAATTTCTCTAATCAGATATTAAATGCTTCACGGTTATCAATAACTATGACTTTTAATAGAGATTACTTTCAATGTTTTTCGATTGGCTTAAGGATAATTAAATTATATCCAGTTAATACAATTTATAGAATGTGCTTAGAAACATAAATATGTAATTTTAATTATTAGTGAAATTAAAGAAATTTGTTTAGATATGACAAAGTTAAAGGAATCAGAGGAAGATATTAAAATGTTTTTAGATTGAGTATAATAAAGCTCTTGTTATTAAAAATGAACACATTGTTCTGTTACTTTTGCATATCAAATAAGATAAGCTATTAATTAAAGCAAATGTGCTATGCTAAAACTTTATGCTGGTACAGCATTGGATAAGTTATAGGTTGACAAACATTTTTCTTTAGATCACGAAGGAAGCAGATAAGTAGAAACTTTTAATTTAAACGATATTATCTCTATTATAATTAAATCAGCACTATCACGAGAACAAAAGGCTTATTCAAAGGAATTTTTATTTCACTTACAGTAATATTTTTGCAACTATACAGAAAGAAATGGGTTATAATAATTTAACCAAACTTTAAAATAAATAAAGGTGCAATCAAAAGTAAAACATACAGGGTAGCTCAGAAAGATTAACGCTATAAAATAAATAACCAAGTTCAGGAAATGCTAGATGATGTGGTGTTATAAGAAAAATATTCTTGGTTAAGCCCAGTCGTTATTTTTGTAAGAAAAAGCCCAATTTTAATACAACAATGTAATAATACAAAAAAAAAACTATATTATTCTAGAGAATGTATTTTTAAATATCTTATCTTTATAATTATGTGATTATTAAATATTATAAATCTAACATATACCTGTCCGCCAGTTTTAACAGAAATAATTATTTTTCATTTGTTATTACATATATTAAATTTTAAAATGATTAATGGAGTTAGCGTTTTTTCTCAAATAAATGATTACTTAAATAAACATAAAAGAATGAAGTAAATAAATTTTAAGTTTGAATTTAAAAATACTCAGAATTAAAGATGCTTTTATTCGCTCTGCAAGCTTCAAACTAAACACTTCTTAAACGTTTTTTTAAGACTACCAATATCCTTACTTCTCTTAAGGTAACTAATTATAAATAAAACCAATACACCATAAGGTTTAATATAGAGAGTATCATTTTGTTTTCCTAACAATTATACCATTAACCCGACGACAGTCACACGATATACGTACAGATTTTTTCATGATTTTTAAAAATTAAATGAGTCACTTAACACAAAATTAGTCTTACCCGTAATAAATGACGATACTTTAGGTCATCTAAAAGGCTCAAAATATTTACTCTAGATAATTTTAGCGAATACTGACAGGTATAGTTACAAAAAGACTAAGGAAAGAACAGCGTACAATTTATTTAAAAAAAAAAATTAGCCGATAGAATATTTGAACATTTGAAATAGACAGAAGTACTAATATATTAAGATGATATAATAGTTTTTCTGATAGCTTTAAAAAAAAAACGTCTTAAAAGACCAAATAATATTTTTCTAGACTGCAAAAAGCAGGTTTAACATTTAAATCTAGTACTATTTTGCAGAAAATAAGGTAAACATTTTTTTAGGGCATATAAAAAAGGCAATTAACCAGACCCTAATAAATAAACTTTCAGCTATAAAAAAAAAATCCATTACCCATAATTATAAAAAAAAAATTAATTTTATCACAAAAAATATATTTCTTATTTGGTCAAAATAGCACGACCATTACACAAATTAACCAGAAAAAAAAGTATACACATTATGGACAGAAAAAGCGACCAACCTTAATAATTGAATTAATTTTGACACCGATTTTAGTGCATTGCGTTCATAGAAAAAAAATATGAGTTACAAATGGATATTTCTATACAAGGTTTATTGCATTACTTTTACTAAAAATGACATGAGTTGTGACCATTCTGTTGCATACAATTCAAAAATTTTGCCAAAGCCCGAGTCAAACTATTAGTCTAGTAACATTTTTTTTATGTGATTGTCCAAATGGTATAGACATAGTCACGGATTATCATGCATTACATTATTTCAGAATTTGACTACACTGTTAAACGTTAAAATAGTAAAAAACATAAAGGTATTGATTATTGACCACGATATTCAATAAAATAACTAAATTTTCTTTTCTCTTGCTTTACAAGAAAACAATTTTAACATTTCTAAACTATATATCGTGGATTCTGAAACAATTCACTACCATCAAAACAACGATCAAAATTTTAATGAAATAATTTTCTCTTTAAAGAACGCAGATAGTCAATAGTTATTAACATTGTTATATCTCAAAATATTACATTTTAAAAGACAACATTTAATATAAAAGAAATATTTTACCTAATGACAATCAAGAATTATTAGTAATTTAAATTTAAAAAGAAACCAAACATGAACGAATTCTTCGTTGGTTACTTAAGCGTGATTAAAATAACCAATCAACTTAGGTCACAGTATTCTTGGGACAGTATGTAAAAAGATACATAGAACAATATGTAAAGAATGTAAGCAAATATATAGTAAACCCGTTAGATTTTTACGACTAATTAAATTAGACGCGTCATTTGTAAGAAATTGACATTTTGACATACCATGATTATAGTAGCTACAAACTACGCTACGAATTAAACTAAACAAAACTAAGAAATTACACAAGAAAAGCAGAATCAGTTGAAAAGTTTATTTTTGAAAATATTATTAGTCCAGAAAGCCTAAATTTTTTATGATTTATCGCAGAAAAAGTTTGTTAGTCTGAATTTATTACTGAATTTTTACAAATAATGAGTAATAACCTTTTTTTTTATTATCAGTTATCATTCCCAGGTTTAGCAAAAAGATTAAATAAAACCTTAAAACAACTAACATGTTGAGATTGTACACAAATAAGGCTTATACCGATTGGTCCTTATATTTGCCGCATGTAACTTCTGTTTATAATATATCGTTGCAAAGTACCACTATGTAGACCCCTTCATTGTTAGTTTAAACCCGAAATTTTGCATTACTCACCGAAGCTTCGTAAGGGCAAAGAGTTAATGATTTTATAGTAACCGAGAATTTAAAGAAAAAGCGCTTAGTAAGAAAACGATGATATAAATAAAATATAGTTGAGACAAAGTAAGGAAATATATGATAAAAAAAAGCATAGACATTTTGATTTTTAAGAGTATGCCCAATTAGAAAATTGGAAGGAGACAATTTTTTGTAATTTGGTCCGGACCGGACCGTACTTAATATGTTATTAGACAATCTGAGGTAGATTGTGTTATTCTAAAAAGAACAGATAAAAATGATAAATAAAAGACGTAGTACATGTCAGAAGAATCCTACCCTATATAACAATCATTGGGTATTAGATCAATTAAATAGACAGTAAAGTTTTTCTCCCCTATTAATATAAATTTTATTTTAAAACAGGTTGTTGATTTAAAGCGAAAAACCAAACATTTCACAAACTAAAAATAAATTTAACAAAAAGTAATAGAATACTTACTCGCGAATTCTAGCTCCAAAAATGCAAAAAGTACCAATTTAAGAATCCCACTCTTGAGGGAATGACCCCGGAAAACGTGTTTTTGAAATTCGTGGTTTAACATAAGGTGTCAGTACGTCACAATTTAAATTTTTCTTTAAACACTAACAAAGTTTTGAAAACGATAGTTAAATAACAAAACACTTATTTTTCAATAACTAATAGACACATCCATTATATCTTTTTAAAAAATAAATATTAAATCATTTGATTTTTCCTGAAACCATAAACTTAAATTAATTTTTTTTAAATCAAAATCTCATTATAATTATAAATGTTTATTCACTAACGCGTTAAAACACTTTTAATTTCAAGCCAATTTTCGTTTCGCGACGTACTGAAAGTAAGAATAAAATTATGTATCCTTACCGACACAAATCATTGGAGATAATTATTATTCGTTTCAGCAGATTCTCATATCTCAATATTACAATACAGAGTATTAATTAAACGACTCAAGAGATAACTAGGAAAAGGTGTATTTAGCAGTTATACTTATTATAAACCTACAGTGTCTTTAATGATTACTAATGTGTATTTATTTTTAGATTGGCTTTATCCATTGTCATTATTAGGTACAAAAGGAACCTGCTATCAAACTCCCTTGATGGATGCATTTTTATTACTACATTACTAAAAAGTCAAAATCATTTTTAGTAACATTTATGAATTTTTTATATTTCAGCCTGTATATTTTTTTATTTTTCAGCCTGTATATTTTTGATTTTTCAAGTTAATTTTGAAAAGTTGCTTTTATTAAAGAACTACTGAAACTCCTTCTAGTCGTCCCACATTTTCAATTTAAAAACTTATACTGCACTATTTGTTTCATGTATGTACTACATCTGGAGACCTATGCACTACAACACCTGGAAAACCATCCACTTCACCACAGCTGTAAGTTGACTACCAGTTACCCAACCATTCACCATAATTGGGCGAATTGCAGTAACCCAAAAGTCATAATGAGGGATGCCTCTCCTAAAGCTACTATGCTAGTTATCCGTACAACCCAACCCTACAAGGCATCCTCCATCCCATGGAACTTCAAGTCACTCTATTACAAGTTGGTCGCCGTGGTCGTCGACCCTGGAGGAGGGGGTAATGTCGGATATGGATTGGTACCCTTAAGGATAATTTAATCGGTTCATACTTCGCTGTGGTGCTAAGACGCTTAATAGGTGTTGAGTCTGCTGATAAGAATAGGTGTAGTGAAAAGATAGTGTGTGGAACAAGGACAAGGACATTCCTAGTTTTGTAGGAGGAGTTTGTAGACGAAAGTTGATAAACATAATTGTTTGAATTGGTTGGGATAAAGGGTTCCATTTTGAATAGTCCATCCAGGGAAATCCCCTCTTTTAATAAATTGCTGACATAACAAAAAGGAACCCCTTCTCCCATCTGGTAAGGGTTACAAAACATTATAAAAACTTAAACAGACACTTACTCAGTGGAGTTGTTTAACATTTTCAAGTGCAAGGGTAACCTCTGCCCATTTGGTCATTCAAGTAAAGATGTAGAAACAGAATCTCAGATCAGAACAGTTTCCAACCAGTGAGTAAGTGATCTTGATAATGTTTATTTAAATTGTTAAATTGTTTATTTCTATTTTGGCCTGAGTTGACTCTAAAGCGGAAGTTGTTTTTCTTAAACTTAGAACAAATAGCCTCGTATGTGAGTTTTAAGGAAACAACTCTTCTTTAGAGAAAACTCTCTAAATTTACTAATTTAAGAACTTTATTTTTATTTCTAAACACTTCTATTTTATTCATTATGTAATCGTCAATTGCTTTGCTTTGCTTCGCTTAAATAAAACTATTAAAAATCTTTGGTGTTTTAGTAACTAAATAGGGCACAACAAATTAAATAAATTAAAACGTAATTTCAAATCATCTAAGCTACACGTTCCCGTCGCCTATCATTTTGATACGCGACAATATCAAGCTTAGAAGCTAAGGGATCCTTGATGAAGGACTGAATGTCGCGAGTCAATTAGTTTTAGAGCCTTTTTTTTAAATTAACTACGTCAAAAAATAAACTGCTGGACAATTGCTTTCGAGCAAGAAAAATTTCGCCTAAATTTAACAGTTAATATTTTCTGAACCAGATATGATATCGACCTACGGTTTTAAATGGTTGACAGATTCATCCCTTGGAAAACAATTGTCAATGTTGGATTTACTTTAAGTGTCAGAAAATTTTATATACAGGGTGTTAAAAAAGACGATGATTTTTGCTCCAATTTTAATGACGTGTAACTTTCACAATAATATTTTTAAATTTTATTACTCTACGTCAACTGAATCAGTGGTTCATAGCAAAGAAAGTAATTTGTTAAATTTTTGATATCTGCCATATTTTAAGAAAATACCGATTTTTTTTGGAAAACCTTGCTTTATTTTAACTTATTGGTAGCTAGATCTCACTGTGCGTTATAACGTGCAAACTTTTTGAGTGATCATTATACCTTATGAAAAGCTTGATTATGTTTAGTAACAATAGTTGTACCCAATTGTTATGATGTACAGTGGCGTACTTATAAACACCTATATGTCTATGGTTTATGAGTATATCACAATATTTCACGGTTGTTTTATATTGGAAAGTACTCGCCCCTAGATTGGGTAAATTTTTTCGTTTTTCATATCGCACTACAGGTATATTATACAGTGTGTTTACAAAATTTTAATAAAGAAAACTTTTTTTTTATTTATTTTTTGGAAAAAATGTATTTATTAATTTCTAATTGGCGTTATTTAATTTTAAGGATCCCTTTCAATGTAAGTTTAATTTTAGGAAAAGTGTTAGAGAGTTAGAAATGAATAAATACATTTTTTCCAAAAATTAAATTAAAAAAATATTATCTTTGTTAAAATGTTGTAAACACACTGTATTCACCTGAAGACGACTGGAGATACTTACCAGTTGAAACGTAGTGATTCTAAACAAATAAAGACAATGCAAGTTCAAAACTCTACTGCCGTTCAAATAGTGTCTTTATTAAAAAACTTACTGATACAGATGGTAGAATACATACAATGCAAGTCAACTTTTGGGGTTATTAACTTCAAGTATACCTTTGAGGAGAGTGATCTCTTGATTTGAGGCTTCAAAAAAAAAAAGGTAGACTATTAGCCTTAGATGGGCTGTAGATATTACACTCTCTTATAAGGAAACATTACCAATCAACTCTCCTAAAGAAGCAAGACCTTCTGTCGCTAACTTATAGAGAAGGACTGTCATGACCTCTATAGAGCATTGCATAAAACTGAAGATGCTGGAGAGTTTGATAAACTAACAATATGAAGTAACTCTTTTAATTGATTAATATAAGTAGTGCGACTATCTTTTGCATTAAAGTATACAGGGACGCTGCAGGTAATGAAGAAAGTTAGCGGCAAGCGGACAGAGTAGTGCGGCTATCTTTTGCATTAAAGTATACAGGGACGCTGCAGGTAATGAAGAAAGTTAGCGGCAAGCGGACAGAGTAGTGCGGCTATCTTTTGCATTAAAGTATACAGGGACGCCACAGGTAATGGGTTCCCTGGGCACAGGTAGACAATGGCAGGCTTTTTCGTCATTGATTTTATAATATTTAAGGTTCGAAAGCAGTTTATTTTTCTGCAAATACCGATATCGCAAAATATATAGCTACGCAGCTATATATTCTGTGCCGGTATTTAAAAAAATAAAATATTTTCAAGATGGCATTATATGGTATTTTAAATTGGTATAATTAGTAACCACACTGTCTAATATGTAGGGGTAAAGTTAGTTGGGAAATGGTCAGTAAAACAGTTGTAGAAATTGAAAATTTGTATTTAGCCAACGTTTCGACCTCTATGAGGAACTACGTCTCTCCTGCATATTAATTGCAAAATTTAAATATAGTGACAAATATGTAATTTTTCTGATCTTATAAAACTTAAAAATCACTCTTCTCAATATTTTTTTAAAAGTGACATCAGGTTTTACAATCTTATCACAGATTTAGTAATACCAACTGTGCGCGAAGGATGTCCTATTCTCTTCGGCACAGGAAAACCGGGAGTGAGTATCCCGGCCAAGGAGCCAAGTGCTCCCACCTGCTTAATAATCGCAGGTTATGTGAACTGTATTATCTAGGACGCTAGCTGGCCCTTGCAAAGAATAAAAACAACTACTTGTTCTGTGTAAAATAAACTGTATAATAAAAAGATGTAGAAATATATATACAAAAAATACAGCTAAACGTCAAAAGACAAAAATAGAAACAATATAAAATAAATGTAAAATTCACTCTCTCCCATTCATTCAGTTCTAAAATTAAAAATTGATTTCAAATACTAAGGAATAAAATACTAACTGTCCAAAAAATATAAAACTGTGATCAGCAGATGAATCGATGAACCCTCAGTCAGGTGTCATCTTCCCCGTGTCTCATTTATTAATTTGAAGAAATGGTTGTGGTGTAAAAAGTACTTAGATTTTTTATTATTATGAACCGACTAGCTGTAAATGTAGTAAATTTATCATTCAGCTGCACTCGTTCAATATATCAATATGATACCTGCGTCCAATAGAGGCTGGCTGGAACACCTTTGCTCGGCAGGTGAGCAGGAATCAGCACCTTACTCTAGCTGCGTAAAGCTTCGTAGCACAAGGAGAAGTTACGCAAATTTGAATAAAAAAAACTTTTCTTGGCACAGGAATAAGTAAGTGATAGTGTCGTCGCACACAGCACTGGTAAGACGCGACCTATCAATTTTAATGTACTGTTTATATGTATGCAAGTAATTGAGGCTTTTTTAACCCGGTACCGAATGAGTTACAATTAATTTATGCCTTTATAGCCCGGTACCGAATGAGTCCCGTTCGACTCTTTCATTCATGAGACACTGATTATATTATTGTTTATATATAAATTGGATAGAGTGCCCAGTGTGGGCTATTTTCACCCGACACTGAATGAGTCCCGCTCGACTCTTCGGTTTGCAAGGCACTAATTAAATTATTGTTTATGTGTAAATTGGATAGAGTGCCCAGTGTGGGCTATTTTCGCCCGACACCGCCGTGGTCCCGCTCGACTCTTTGGCTCGGAAGACACTAATTATATGTGAAATCAATTGAGTGCCCAGTGTGGGCTTTTTTAACCCGACACCGAATGAGTCCCGCTCGACTCTTCGGTTCGCAAGGCACTAATTTCTTCCCACATGTTGAACCGTATATTTTTCGGGACCAAACTTTCCCAAATAACCCCGCTGGGTAGAAAGCATAGAAATATAAAAATAATGTCTATGGTAGAAAGTAGAAAGTTGAAAGTACGTAAAAGTAATAACGGTCAACATGTGGCCCTTAGAAATTAGGGATAACTTTTACTTCATGCCTGATTATAAATATTTATGTACAGGGCGATTTAAAATTAATACGATATTTACAAAAAACTATTTGATTAAAAATAAGAATTAAAAAAGCAGAATTGCGTTGTCCGCAACACCAACATCTCCCAATTACTTCTATCACTATCATAGTATTTTTAACGCAATTTGGCAACGCGCAATATTGTGACAGTCATGATATAGAAGCTAGTGCGATATACTGTTGAGTTCCGGAAAATCTACGTGTTCACATCTGAGAGACTTGGGGTGGTTATGTAGATTAAAATTAAATTTTGAGCAGAACATACGTGCACGTGCATGGGAGTTTGTAATTAAATTTTATAAGTTAAAGTTTTACAAGTTATTAGGGTTTCCTGGACAAAATTAACAGTAATACAAGAAACTAGGCCATATATAATTCATATTTTTTGCTATATGTATTAAATATAAATAGCGGCGTGCAAATAGGGTTTTTAAACTGAAAAAGCTGTATACCTTTGAAACACTAATCATTTTTACTATGTAGACTTATTCTCACACGCATCATTTTAAACACTTTAGTGTCAAAGTAGGACGCTTCAGTGGCGTATTTTACCCCCCCCTCTAATAGTCTAATTGCATCCTAATTTTTCGTCTCACACAAATAATGTATTCTTGGCTTAGATTATAAAGGTTTTGTAGGAAACGTGTAGTTTTTAAACTTTTCCTTCTAAAAGTCCTGTTTTATATAGAGATTAAGGTTTCGGACGCATTCCGTTTTAGGTATTGATTTTAGAGGCAATTTTAAAGAAAAACGAGTAAGAAGAATAATATTTTATAGAATTTTTCTATTATATACTTGTCTGTTCCATTTTCCCTTTTTTAGAGCTATTTTAAATCAACAAAAATATAACCCAATGCAATAAAATATTTTTACAACAAAAACAAAAAACAATTAGGTAGGTAATTATTTTTAATGAGAAAAATTAAAGTAAAAATTTTAATTGAAACTTGAAGAAGTAGTCCATACTTAAAGTGGAGTGGAAATTCAGAAGGAAAGAAATAAGAACACAAAGTCTTCCTCCACTATTATATTAAATTAAAGAATCTCGTATGTTTAGAGAAACTTTTTATCTCTACATGTTTCGAATGCAGAAGCATTCATCTTCAGGAGAATAAATGAAAAAAGAAGAACCTAATAGATATCACCTTAACGGAGCATCAAAATTTTAAGTTCAGTAAATAGAACTGTGAGAAAACTAATACACACGTGGTATTGTAACAATAAAAATATATGGGATTCAGGCTCATGGCACTGTAAGAGTTTATATGCAGAATAAAAAATATAACATCTCTGTCTGAGAAGAATGGTTGGAAAAATGTGGAAAAGAAAAAGTTAATAATTAATCCAGAAATTGAAATTGAAGGCTGGCCATAAAGTGTGAGGAAGATGAAGTTATTAAATTATGTTAGAACTGGAGGGTTAATGTTTAAAGTGGCAGTTCTGACAAGGTTCGTCAGATGAATACCACATTTTTTTTTTCATTTATTCTCCTGAAGATGAATGCTTCTGCATTCGAAACATGTAGAGATAAAAAGTTTCTTTGAACATACGAGATTCTTTAATTTAATATAATAGTGGAGCAAGACGTTGTGTCCTTATTTCTTTCCTTCTTCTTTCCTTTTTAATTGAAACATTTTTTATGGATGAAGCGTGATAATTTATAATAAAAAAATAGTGCGGAAAGAAACGAGAATGCTTTATTATGAATATACAAAATGGCACTTAAGAAGGAGTATTTCAAAACCTAAGCATTTGCACCAAAAACTGCCCTTAGATCTGCGCTCCTAAAATACATGATTTCTGAAAAAATCATTAATTTTGGCGTGATGAGCGATATTTCCTTTATTTTTAATCATGAAAACCCGAGCCCGAAAAACATGGGTTAGAGTCATACATACGTCTTATGTTAAAATTTTGGATTGACACCAATATTCATATTTTTCACAAATATAAAAAAGAGCCAGCTGGAAAGAGAAACAATATCATGAAATACATGTAGTCCCGACTGTCCCTTTCTCCAGAAATGTCCTACTTATGCCCATTGAGCCCCCCCCCTGAGTATATTTTTTGGCTATGCACTGGTGCGTAGGTACCTACTTAGTTGTGTGTTTTAAAAATGAACCCAATTGATGACATAGTTTGTAATTTGTTGGAAACTCCATTCAGTCGTTGTACAGATGAAGATAAGAGAGACGTTTTGTTACACGGGCGACCTATTGGAATCCTAAACATAGATTTTAAAAGAGAATTTAAAAAAGTGGCAGATCCTTTAAGATTAATTTTAAATGTTCCTGGTTTTTAGAATATAATTGGCTATGTAGTAGTACCGCCTTACAAAAAAATTTTTGTTCGTCGTGTTTCCTCTTTTCGAATAAACATTGCGCTTGGGATAGGGACGGATTTACAGATTTTTTAAATATTGCTCGATCGTTACGTAAACAAGGGGTTTCTGAAGAACACTTAAAATGTCAGTTAATGTTAAGAAAGTTTGAACAAAATTAAAATACTATTGCCGATGGTTTAAAAAAAAATGCTAGACCTTAACCGAAGAATCGATCTGATTTACAAAAACTAGCTATGTAAGTACGTAATTAAAATATAAATTAGTCAATGTTTGATTAAGTACCCGCACCAGTGGCGGCTCGTGATAGTAGATACAGGCGGGGCCAAAATATCAAGTCAAAAATCTTTAATGAGAATACAGGGTATTACAAATTCGATGCATTAATATTGCTATCTCGGTAACTATAAGAGATAGCGATTTGGTTAAATGGAGGTAAAGGTGTATAATTTAATGCTGAAATATTCGAAAAAAAACGAAGAAATAAATTTTCGTTTTAATTTTCTATATGACAAAATATTGATTATTTGCTTAAGACAACTTTTTATGTTCTTAAAGAAATTAATTTTATTTTTCAGATACGACGTTCGTTTTTTAAATGCCTATATAAACTTAATTTTTTTAAATGCGGCCCTGCATTTTTTAAAAATTTTCGAATATCTCCGCAAGTCATCGAAATTTGAATATTGTTCAGAATTGAAATATGCAACTTTGCCTCTATTTAACCAACTCCCTATCTCTTATATAGTTACAGAGATACCAATGCTAATGCATCTTATTTGTAAAACCCTGTATAAAAAATCGAAAAAAACTTACCTACTAATTAAAGAAGCATTTAATAAGGTATTCCAGTTGTTCTAACAAAAAATGTTCATAAAACACTAAAATTTTCTTATAAGAATACTCCATACGTCTTTGTTTTTTATTTATAAATGATTCAATCACTTTTGTTCTTGAAGTTGCCAATATTTTTACAAAATGTTTTTTGGCAGACAACATACCTATAGTCTTTCTATTTAAAACTGATACACCTAAACCTGGAATCAGGAATATAGTAATCCACCGACGGATTAACCTAAACCTAACCTACAAGGTCAGAACTCGCCTACAAGAATAATTTATGTTCAATAGTAAAAGCTGTTTAAAAGAAAAATATTTTAAAATTAATATCTCGAAAGGTAAAACCGTGTTAAAAACAGCTGCCATTTAGTAGCTAGTAGCGGTAGCAAAGCCGAAAGCATAACTATATAGCCTAGTAGTGCCCTAACCCGATTGGGACTCTTCACTCTCGATAAAATAAAACATCATATGAGCATCTGGCCATTCCAGGTCGATTTCTCTACCGCCAGTAAGAGAGGGCGATATATTCATTGGTGTTAGTCTCTCTCTTTACGGGTTTAACATCGTGCCAAATACACAGTTTGCCGGAGCAGCGTAGCGGCAGGGAATTTTCGCGGCGTCATCCACACATTAGGGAGTTTTTGCCTAGTTAGGCGTTAATAGATATCAACGTGTTCAATTAAAAATTATTCACATTTACAAAAAGAATGAAACGTAGGGAGAGAAAGTATTAATAATTAGAAATGAGAAATAAAAATCTTGGTGTATAGGTAGGTAGGGCCATGGCACTGAGGCCCTACTGTACGAGCCGCTACTGACTCTCACTATACCTAGCTCTTCGCCATTTTTTAAGACCGCGAACCTCCACTGTAAGGAATACCCTGTATAAGACTGTATTGTTAGAAGCAATAGATAATTTAGTCCACTCTGTAAATAAGCCCAATTATCCCGTTCATTTCGAAACGTATTAATTCAAATCAAAAATGACGTTTTCCGGGGAAAGTTGTGAAACAATCATTTACTTTCTCGGCGCCGTCGTTTCAGTTCCGGATGCGGATTATTAATCAACCGTTGAATAAGTGACGTGTTTGCGTTTCTACGGTCCTGCGAGTAGTTTGTTGGATAAAAGAAAAAGAACTGGAAATTATGAATTAAGTTAAAAGAGAAATTATGGTCATTTCTGTAAGTTGTTTTTTTGTAAAAATTGGATTAAACAGATTTTAGTAATGTTATAACATGGAATCACGGCAGCTGGCAGTAACATGAACAGCCACGGTAAGGCAGCTCAGTGGTAGAGCTGTCGCATTCGGCCGCAGGTGACCCGGGTTCGATCCCCGGGACGGGTGTACGCCTAATAAAAAAGTTTACCCAAGTCTTTAGAGGTAAGAAGGCAGTATGCAGATAGTCCTTCCTTTAGGAGACTGACAGATAAACCAGTGCATACACGTGGTTCGGATCCCACGTGACAAACTGTAGGTCCCGTCTGGCTGACACTATCCAGACGTTAAGCAAAAGGGACACAATAAGCCATTTGGCTGCAGTATACTGACAACAGGTCAACCCTCCTTGAACCAACCAACCAACCAACCAACATGAACAGTACAAGTGTTAGAACCAACTAAGTATTCTTTAATGTTTTTATGGTTTCCTTCTACAATGCTTTAAAAAATTTACGCCAGTGTGGGAGCTGTAGAATTTTCTAAAAGTCTACCAATACAGACGCTATATACAGAGTCTTCGACTATTGCAGCGTTTTCCAAGCAGAAATACTGGGAGTAGATGCAGGAACATCTTGGCCTAACCTAAGAGAAGCCTCAGCAATTACGATCAACAGTGATAGTCAAGCGGCGATCAAGGCAATCTGTTCCAGCAGCGTTAAATTAAAGATTGTAAATGGTTGTCGCAAGAATCTATGTTACAATCTTGTAGTTGTATCATGGTATTACTCTATGCTGGATTCCTGGACGCCAATATAAATGGCAATGAGGCTGCCGATGCGCTCGCTAGGGAGAGTGCAGGCATGCCAGCCGATCTACACTGTTAGAAGAAAGCAATGAAATTTAACATGTTGTTAAAGTCCCAGAAAATCCACTCGAGTTTTTTACTTAATTTAACTAACACCGCTAAAGTCAACCAGCTGATGAAATATGTTACTATTTTAACTTTAATTTTATAGTATTGTATAGTAAAAATAACAACTTAGTTATACAATTTAACACTTTTTTATTGTAAATATTAACTTAAATCATATTCTTTGAAGTTACTAGGTTACTACACAATTCATATAAAATCGTTTTAACTGTTTTTGAAAAGTTATCTCAACTCATTCCGGCAGTTAATTTTGATTAGCCCTTCCCCCCTCCTCCCCCCCCCCCCCCCCCTAAATACGCCACTGCGAGTGCTACATCCTTCTTGATGGATAATAAAATGTCTTTAATATATAAATTAATTTTATGATGTTTTAAATCATGTTAAGATAATATCTATGATCTGGAAACTTTCTTCATAATGGCCCTAATGAATAAAAATGTAACGATTGCTTTTTCTTATAAAATCGAGGTAATTGCTTGAAAGCCAATGCAATAAAAATTGAAATAATTACTTTTGCGTCCAGCAATTGCTTAAAAAATAGATGCAATTGCTATCATTTGCTTAAAATGTGATGAATAAATTAAGGCATTGCTTTTTCTAGTGTAGCAATTGCTTTAAACTTTTTAAGGTAGGTCGATCCCTGCATCATTTGTTTGGTAGCAGTCAACTTTAGTTCTCCACGTCATACACGTGCGTTGCTGTTAATATGTGTCTTCAATTATGGCTGAATATATGAACCTTTTTCAAAGAAAAATCTACGGTTTACCTAAAAGTTGCAGATATGATGATTTCAGAAAGTTATATCGATTTGACAGCGAAAATTATTCCTCATTTTCACTAAAATCTGTCATATCACAAATATAAGTCTCCTATTTTCTACAAAAACGTAACAGATTACTATTTGTACTAAATAAATAGACCAACGTCGTTAACTCTTTTACAAATTAGGCACCACACTGAACATAAAATATTTATAATTTGAACGAGTGCGTAAGATACGTCTGTACTTGTGTTGAATAAGCATTTGCTACAGAGGTGTAAGAAAAGCAGCAACTGCTTTAAAACTTTATTCGTATCCAGATCTAGCAAATGCTTTTACTTCTAGCATTTGCTAGTCAAGCAATGGCTTTTACTAAAAAGTAATTGCTTCAAGCAATTGCTTTTACTAAAAAGAAATTGCTTCAATCAATTGCTACATTTTTATTCATTAGGGCCAATGTGCTTATTTTATTTTGTAATTCTAGCTAAGAAGAACAACAATTTAATAATGCAAAGTTTGGCGCGGTCGAAATTCACTGTGAATTAAACTTTGTTTAAATTATAATCAAACATGAATGCCGTGAATAAAAGTGGTACTTTTAGAATTGTTAGAATTTAAATTGTAATTATCTGAATTTAAGCTCGCAGCGCTTTTAACATACTCAACTGAAAACATTATTACCATTCTAATAATCCCCAATTTCGATTGTAATTAGTTCTGGTGCCAAAAGTAAAGTTATTATGTTAAAATATATCCGTTTAATATCTGTATTTATATTATGGATAAAATCCCTGAGATATAGAAAAGCTTTAGATTAGCTAAGCAATAATAAACCCACTAAAACAGCATGAAGCATTCTATGGCTCATTGATATGGTCAGTGGCGTATTTAAGGGAGGGGGCTGCAGCCCCCCCCCCCTCCTTAGGAGATCGGTCAAAAAGTCTAATTGCAACCTAATTTTTCGTCTCACGATTGGACTCTTAATTTTAATTTTTAAATAATGTATTCTTGGCTTAGATTACAAAGGTCTTGTAGGAAATATTTAGTTTTTAAACTTTTTTTCTAAAAGTCATGTTTTATATAGAGATTAAGGTTTCAGACGCATATCGTTTTAGTTATTGATTTATGATGCAATTTTAAAGGTTAACGAGTAAAAATAATAATATTTTATAGTATTTTTCTATTATATACTTGTCTGTTCCATTTTTCCTTTTTTAGAGTTATTTTAAATCAACAAAATTATAACCCAATGCAATAAAATATTTTTACAAAAAAAAAACTAGGTATTTATTTTCAAAGAGAAAAATTAAAGTAAAAATTTTAATTGAAACATTTTTTATGGAAGAAGTGTGATAATTTATAATAAAAAAATTGCGAGGGAAGAAACGAGAATGCTTTATTATGAATATACAAAACGGCACTTAAGAAGGAGTATTTCAAAACCTAAGCATTTGTACCAAAAACTGCTCTTAGATCTATGCTCCTAAAATATATGATATCTGAAAAAATCATCAATTTTGGCGTGGTGAGCGATATTTACTTTATTTTTAATCATGAAAAACCGAGCCCGAAAAACGCGGGTTAGAGTCTTATGTTAAAATTTTGGATTGACACCAATATTCATATTTTTTACAAATTTAATATATAAAATGTTTTTTTTTTTAATAAAGAGCCAGCTAGGAATAGGTATAAAAAAAAAGTTAAAAAAAACATTTACAAAAACAAATTTAATCCAACCATGCAGAGGGGGAGAGGTAATAATTTAATTTTCAAAATTTCATAGTAGTTTTAATACGTAATTTTAAGCGAACTTTGGGCGTGGCCCTGAAAATTTTTCGCCTGCGGCGCATTTTCACCTTCTTCGCTAGGTACAATATCATGAAATACATGTAGTCCCGCCTGTTCTCTTTCTCCAGAAAAAAAATGTGCCACTTACGCCCATTGCGCCCCCCCCCCTCGAGCTTATTTTAGGGCTACGCCTCTGAGCATATATGCATATCAACCCAAACATTTGTTATAGGTTAAAAGTAAAAAGAATACTTTTTAGTATTGTCATAAATCTACAATCTACCACTTTAAAAAGAAACGTTGCCTTATTCCAGTATATGATTTGCGTGTCTAGAGCCTTTCATGCACGAGCACGAAGCAATAAATCGGTCGAACAGTCAATTTTCCACACAGGTAACCGCACGGAAAATATTGATGAGGATTCGATGTAATATTTTACACAATTTAGTCAGTGGGTTAATTAGCAGACGATAAAATTGGGTCCTCTGATTGATAATGTGTAATATTTATGGATTACTTTTATTACAGTAATATTTTTGAATGACTGGGGACTGGGGTATATTTTATTTTTAGTCCCTAAGTAAATGTGTCTCTAAGATGCGCTACCTACTTATTCACTGAAATACAAAAGAACATTTAGTAGTTTAATTAGATGGCCAGCAAAGCAATTAATAGGTATTTATGGTACTAGTGTGTTATGTTGAAAATAAGTCACGCGACAAAGATTTATACTACGAGGCCGTTAGGACGAGTGGTATAAATTCTCAAGTGACTTACGTAACATAACACACGAGTGACATACAATGTTTTATCCAACAAGTGGAAGAAAACGTTTTTTTATGAGATAATAATAATAATAATAATAATAATAATAATAATAATAATAATAATAATAATAATAATAATAATAATAATAATTAATAAGTTTCGTAAACAAATGTCAGAATGACGTGACAGTGACTTTTTTACATTTTGGTTAAAGTTGGTTGATTGGTTGCCACGGGCATGTTTAAAATAGCAAATGTTTAAATAAATGTTGACACTTGTCAGTTTTCCCTGCAGAAAAGGGCAGCTTTTTTGAAGAAAAAAACCTGTAGAAAATGGAGGAAACCGATGAAAATTACGTTCCTGCGCATATGCTTACGGAAGTGGAAGAAGCAGTGATGCAGATTTTGCCAGAAAAGTCCCGAGATGCTTACGACAAGGAGTTCAAAATGTTTTGAGTTTTGGAAGATAAAAGGTATCGATGAAAATGTTCTACTAGCTTATTTCTTACATTTGCAAAAAAATTCCATCGTCGCTATGGACCAAATACTCGATGCTTCGCTCGACTATTCACTTTTATAAAAAAAAAGATATTTCAAAATATGGCAAACGAACGAGCTTTTTGAAAAAGCAAATCACAGAGATACAAACCGAAGAATTCCAAGACATTAGAACGACCAAAAATAGAGAAGTTTTTGTGGCTTTAATAATGGGGATTAACCGTGCTTGTAGATGCGATGAATTGGTCAATTTGAAAATAGAAAATATTCAAGACAAAGGGAAATAGTTTTACGTAATTTTACCAGACACTAAAACCAAGAAATCGAAAAGTTTCACCATACTTGAAGAAGGATTTCCAGTCAACCCGATCAATTTGTGTAAAATTTCTGCTTGTAATTGTAATCGGAGATATCATATAGTTAATTAACATGATTTAAAAACACTTAAAACTAATTTATACATTAAATGACATAAGTATTTTATTATCCATCTAGAAGGATGTAACACTCGGCGATATCTAGTGTCGATGTTGGACTCTTCTTAGCTCTCCTACCTAACTTATATAATGATTTTCTCATTTTATCCAGCATTCGAAAATGCAAATAAAATTCTTTAATTTCGATCATCAATCAATCACTCAGTGAAAAGACAAGATTGCACATTATTCTTTGGCAAAAAGAAAAATTAGCCTTTTCTGTAAAATTTGATGCGTATTTTAGTAAGTAAGGTAATTAAAAATAGCTTTAACGATTGGATATTTTTCTCGATAATGTCCAAAATCATCATCTCAGTAACATGACGTTTTATTCTGTTAATGTATAATAGTCATGCCTTTTTTTCTGCAGCTGAAAAACCGTCTTCTTTGTTGATTTCCCTTTTTTTTTTCCTTTGCCTCCGTCTAGGGCAGAGACGGCGAACCAATGGCACGCACAGTGGCGGCTCGCGGTCTTAAAAAAGAGCTAGAAGATAGTGCAGGCAGTGGCGTGGCCAAAAAATATGCTTGGGGAGCTTAGTGAGCGTAAGTAGGACATTTTTTTTCTGGAGAGAGGGACAGTCGGGACTACATATATTTCATGGTATTGTACCCAGTCCTAGAAGGCCATACATCCGTCAATAATTCAATTCACAATTCACTAACAATCGGCTGTGTCCGTCTAAAATTGTCGAGAAATTAAATTTTGGCGGATTTGTTACAGTGGAGGCTCCTCAGGTGAAGTAGGTGAAGGGGCTCTTTACAAAAAAATAAAAAATAAAAAAACTAGGAGGAAATTTTTTAGACAGTATTAAATATTAATGTCCCAATACAGCTACCATTTTAGCCCTTAAAAAATATTTATGTTCGAATTAATAATATGAATGAATGCGGGCACTTTAACAAACATTGACTAAGTTATATTTTTATTACGAAGCAAACACACAATAAAAATTAAACTGAGTAGCTACGTACACTACTGAATTAACTGAAAAATCAAAACAAACCTTTTTAACCACAGTAAATCACGTAAAAACGATATCTATAACTGTGAGTTTCGCGAAGCCTCAAAATAATTACCTTGAGGTTAGGCGAACCAATGTTAAAACAATTGTACATACGACTGATCTATTTTTAAATTGCCTTTATCACCATATGCAAATTATACATGCTCTCGCCTGACTGACGTCAGTAACCATAGCAACGGTGAAAAGCCACTTGGACGTTGGGGCTTCGTCTTCACTTGCTGGCTTGCTGCTCTGAACTCACGGACCGAGGGTAGCGCACGGATACGGTCGGCTGGGGCGCGTCAAAATGCACGAGTGTTTATAGTTATTGTCCATCGGAGTTAATCGTGGCCCTATTATGCATAGCTGATTAAATGAATACTATTAATTTGAATATAATTATTTTTTTAAGGGCTAAAATGGTAGCTGTACTGGTACATTAATATTTAATATTGCCGAAAAAATTTCCCCCTGGTTTTATTTTTTTTGGTGAACCTACTTCACCTGATGAGCCACCACTGCTGAAATTCCAATTAAAATCGGTAATTATTTGAAAGGCACGAAGGCGTAGAAGGGTCACATGCAATAAAAAAAAATTAATTTTTTAAAATTTCGACTTATAACACGAAATTTCTAAAATTCCGACTTATAACTTAAAATTTTACTTCAAAATTTCGAGTTATAACACGAAATTTTAAAATTTCCACTTATAACTCGAAATTTTAAAGTAATGTTTCGAGTTATAATTTGGAATTTTAAAATTTCGTGTTATAAGTCGAAATTTTAAATTTTCGAGTTATAATTCGAAATTTTAACATTTCGTCTTATAACTCGAAATATTACTTTACATTTTCGAGTTATAACACGAAATTTTAAAATTCCGACTTATAACTCGAAATTTTAAAGTAATATTTCGAGTTATAAGTCGGAATTTTAAAATTTCGTGTTATAAGTCGAAATTTTAAAAAATTAATTTTTTTTTATTGCGTGTTGTGGCCCTTCTACGCCTTCGTAGAAAGGCATAAATATTTATTACTTTTTTTTAATGGTAAATGTTACTGAATATAGTTTATACTTAATGATGGATTCTGATTTAGAATTGCTACAGTTTTATTAGTCTAATATGCTACTGATATGTACCTACTTAATAAAAATACATACAACTCATATAAGTATTTGACTTTCAAATAAAAAAAAACAACCCCCTCTCCAAGGGAGCACTTTCACTTTAGTGGCATCATTATAAAAAGTTAAAATGGATTAGGTATTCTAGAATTAAACTAATTCAACAATACATCAATGACACTTGTTTAAAACAACTAATTTAGCACGGCGGCGTGTAAAACAAGAAGGGCCGGTTATAAGAGGACCAATCTCAACCCTCATCACATTTCAGAAGTAGATTAACGAGAAGGTCGAAAAGTTATTTGTAAAAGTCGGAAATGACGGAGTGGTTTAAGAAATTAATTTATAAAATACTTATTTTTAGGGACCTTCATAAATTATTTAACCTTATTTGGGGAAGGGGAGTTCGACCAGGTGTTATGAACCTGATACGGGAGGGAGTGGTCAAGGTTCGTATTACGTTTCGATTTTGAAAATCGTCTATAAAATTGGAAAAAAAGTGGCCAGTTCAATTCAATCAGTTTAAACTTGGGTCTCGAAATGTCAATTTTATAATAAGAGTTTAAACTCAGGATTCTTCGCCCATCGTGTTCCCAGTCCTAGAAGGGCCATACATTCGTCTATAATTCAATTCACAATTCACTAACAATCGGCTGTGTCCGTCTAAAATTGTCGAGAAATTACCAAAAAAATAAAATAAAACCAGGAGGAAAGTTTTTAGACAACATTAAATATTAATGTACCAATACAGCTACCATTTTAGCCCTTAAAAAATAATTATGTTCGAATTAATAATATTAATTTAATCCGAATGTAGTTATGCATAATAGGGCCACGGTTAACTCCGATGGACAATACATCGTGCATTTTGGCGGGCCCCAGCCGACCGTGTCCGTTAGCTCAAAGCAAGTGAAGACCCAACGCCCAATATGGCTTTGATTTTCACCGTTGCTATGGTTACGTGACGTGAGTCACACAAACAGCATGTAACTATTTTCATTATGATGAAGGGCAATTTAAAAATAGATCAGTCGTATGCACCATTGTTTTAGCATTGGTTCGCCTAACCTTAAGGTATTTATTTTAAGGCTTCGCGAAACTTACAGTTATGCATATCATTTTTACGTGATTTACTGTGTGATTAGAAAGTTTTTATTTTTCAATTAATTCAGTAGTTTACGTACCTACTTCGTTGTGTGTTTTACAAATGAACCCCATTAATGACATAGTTTGTAATTTGTTGGAAACTCCATTCAGTCGTTGGACAGATGAGGATAAGAGAGACGTTTTGTTACACGGGTTTTTAGTCAATGTTTGTTTAAGTACCCGCCCTATACCTAGCTCTTCGCCATTTGGTAAGACCGCAAGCCGCCACTGAATTTCAGTTTTTGGTTAAATAGGGTGCTTCATGCTATACTTCGTGTTTTGTAGGTTTTATCATTTATTTTTGGATGTGTTAAATATTGTTGTCTTTCAACTTATTTGAATGCCAAAGCTTCAAAGTCCGGCAGAACCCACAATCGATTAAGTAACCAAGTATATAATATATATAATTATTATATATAAAAAAGATGAAATTATGACTAGGTTGGTCACTCGAACTTTGCTGTCAATGTGACAAAATATCTATGATTTAAACCGAGGTGCAGTTTAAATCGTAAATGTCAGAAATGGTCGTTTTATAATGTGGGATTGACAGCAAAGTGGAGGTTGATCACTTTTACCTTGAACTTTGCTAGGTTTAAGAGGACTTTATAAAAAGTCTTTAAATAAGTTCTTAAATTATGTTTGTAAAAAATCTTAATGGTCCCGTTCAAATTACCATTAAAAAGATCAATCTCAAAATCATATTTTTCACAATAACACACCATACATTTATTTTTTGTGAGGTTTGGCTTCTACATTCAACCGCCCATTTTCGGTACTTCAATAACGGGAGTTTTATAACGAAAAAATGGTATTAGGAGCAAACGTTCCCTTATCGAAAAACTAGCAACATTTCCATCATTCTCAAAATGTTCCTTCGTCTTAAACTTCATCCACAACATAGCACTTGCAAGCAATTAATTTTTAACATCACAATTGACACCCATCCAGTCACCTGCTAGAATCGTAGGTGACCCGCCCTCCCCTACAAAATTACTTTTACTTTTAGAAAGAAATTACTTTAGGTACCATCAAAAGGAATGAATATTCTATATAGGCAAGCATAAATACAAGAAAATATTTTTTCTTAGGTGGCTGTGATTTTATATTTTGACATTAAATTTGATTCTGAACAACTTTTTTCTTCATACATTTTTGTGTGAACCATATAAATTGATGTTACGTTACTCTTAGCATTTTGGTACATTTTCCTATTTTTTAGTCCCTCTGTTATTTATTCACTGATTAGAACTTTTTAATGCAAGCGAAACTTATTATGAAGAATATTTTTTTTCTAAAATCGTCAATATAAATCATTATACAGGGTGATTCCTCTTTTTTAGCTGTGTATAGAAGGCATTAAAATAAACAACTTTTTCAAAAGAATCAAATATAAGGAACTTACATTCATTTATTACACTATTGATCAAATAAGATTCTGCCTAACTTGCCTGTTGAATAACATTACGCAAACACCGCTCTTTCGAGACACTCAGTCTTAATTAGCACCATATTTTTTAGTTCATTGTTTTCAAATTTTAACATATTTCACGTGGTACCAATTAAAAATTAACTTGCTTCAGAAAAACACACAGCAGTGAATTGCCAAAATAAAGAACTGACGACCGACTAGTAAAATGCATGACTAACAAGACAAAAACAATATAAAGTAAAGGGCTACGTTTTGATTACCAGGCCCGCTCTTAGATTTTTTACTTCTGTAACTCGGCTATTTTTAAGTTTTTTGAAAAAATGTTGTTTGTTTTAATGCCTTCTATACACAGCTAAAAAAGAAGTATCAACTTAGGAATCACCCTGTATAAATTAGTTGTCCATACCTATGGTGCCAAAATGTTTACAGAAGCGGTAGCATTTTATTCTAAGCAAAAATTTTTAAAATCTTGACTGAATAGTTAGCTATTTTTATAGATAGTTAGAGTATGACGGCAGAAACATGTAGACAATTTTTAGAGTTTTTAGTTTTTATCGACGTAAATCAGTGTCTTTATTTTCATAGAAACTTTCCTATACTTTTCTGGATTTATTTTCCAAAAGAATTTAACAAAAATATCGTGGAAAGTTCAAAGTGTAACCCTTTTTCTAAAGCGTGACGGGAGCGACAGAGGTCAAAATGAAACCCTGGAACGTGGTGTCGGTTTGATTTGTTGCTGGCGAAGACCTAGACACAAATTCCGAAATATATAGGATGTCGGATGGAGTGAGAACTTACTATACCCTTTGGCCTATTACATAAAATACTGTTACAGCGATAATACCAGGATAGACATTCTTATATATTTACCGTAAAAATAAGACGTATACCTAAATGGGGCGTGAGGTATAAAACTTAGAAATCACCAGGGCCCAACTGGGCCTAAGAGTCCTGAATGGCATTATGACTTTATGGGCCCGTCCAGGATTAGGGCAGAAGATACAATTTTCTTTTTATAATTTGTTTATAGACTACATGAAGAAAATGGCGGCTCGCGATCTTAAAAAATGGTGAAGAACTAAGGTATAGTGCGGGTACTTAAACAAACATTGACTAAAAACCCGTGTAACAAAACGTCTCTCTTATCCTCATCTGTCAAACGACTGAATGGAGTTTCCAATAAATTACAAACTATGTCATTAATTGGGTTCATTTTCAAAACACACAACTAGTAGGTACCTACACTACTGAATTAACTGAAAAATAAAAACAAAACCTTTTAATCACACAGTAAATCAGGTAAAAACGATACCTATAACCGTAGGTTTCGCGAAGCCTCAAAATAAATACCTTAAGGTTAGGCAAACCAATGCTAAAACAATGGTGCATATACGACGGATCTATTTTTAAATTGCCCTTCATCATAATGCAAATTGTTACATGCTGTTTGCGTGACTGACGTCACGTAACCATAGCAACGATCAAGCCATGTTGAGCGTTGGGTCTTCACTTGCTTTGAGCTAACGGACACGGTCGCTGGGGCGCGCCAAAATGCACGAGTGTTTATAATTATTGTCCATCGGAGTTAACCGTGGCCCTATAATGCATAGCTACATTCGGGTTAAATTAATATTATTAATATTTTTTAAGGGCTAAAATATCCTTTATTCTTACGAGGGAAGTTTATTTGCGTCAGGGGCGAAGCCGGGGGGCGGTACCACCTCCCTCCCAAGATTTTTTGATATGCAAACTACTGTACCTTTATTTTCTTACCTGTTTAATAGATATACATTTTAAATTTTTTATTAGAAATTGAAATAGGTAAATGGTCGGGTTTGTTCAATGAGCATGAGCATTTATTTTTAAGTACCTATATAAGTATGATTTATGTGTTATTTATTTTAAATATATTTTTGCTAATTAAAATGCAATGTCTATTTTTTTCCATAAATATTCTGTTATCATCCCCCCCCCTTGAACAACATATTTCTGGCTGCGCCACTAATTGGCGTTATCTATTTCATTTCGAAATTTTGATGTGATTTTATTTACATAAACTTCTGTAAATAAGAACATTTTTAATAAACGAGTAGAACCAATTTACTTTATTGCCTTTCCGATTCACTATTGTTTTTTATATTTCGTTTAAGCCTGAATTTAATAGCTGCGATTTTATGGTTGAATTTCACAAAAATGTTTGTTTCTAAAAAGTAAATTTTTAAACGATTTTAAAACTGTCGAGTGTTGTAACCTTTTGATACATCCCCATAAAAAAGCATGCCTTTTTATTTCCTATTTTAAACAACTATCGTTAATGATTAATAACAATAAAAAATATATACAGGGTGATTTATTAAGGTCAACGAGCGGCCATATCTCGGAAACTACTGGGCATAGAAACTCAGGAAAAAAAATGAGAAAATCCTGGAAATAATTTTTAAGTTCCGCATTTGGCCGCAAGAGGGCGTAATTGAACAGTAAATTTTAAAATTTTACATATCTCCGAAAATCCCACATTAAGGTATATCTTTGATAACACCATTAAAAAGCTTGGACAATTATCCATCATTTTGGTCCTATGCTTATTGGCGTACCGACTTGCTTAAATAACTATTCCCATTCACTTCAGTTTTATCTTCAACAGTTTTTTCACACAAAGGAGTCAAACTTTTTATTCTACGTTCAACTTTTATAGTGCCTGGGCCTCAAACCCACATATTTTTCTTTTTCACAATGCAACGTGTGTACCTGTTTTCTCACCGTTATACTCATCTTACATCGAACCTACAATGTTATTGCTCAGTTAGGGTAATTTCTACTGGTTTTTCTTCTTTTATTTATTCTCCTGAAGATGAATGATTCTGCGTTTGAAACATGTAGAGATTAAGTTGCTTAAAACATTTATATAATATAACAGTGGAATAATTAATTATTATAGTTATTTAAGAGTGATTACAACATCAGGTCTGGCTATGAGTAATAACCCCTGTCTTAACCTTGTTATGAGGTTCAATGTTAAGTAGGAACTATAACAATAATATTAAACAGCTATTTTATAATAAAAGGTAAACTAATGTATTTAGTAATTTTACCATAATGTCCTTATTTTTACCTTACACTGTGAACTGTGGAAAGTTCTGGGTGTATACGGCCACCCGGCTCCAAAATTGCTGATGTTTTTAGGAATGATGTATTTATTTTGAGGTGTATATAGATTACGAATCGTTTTTAATGGAAACAGTTTTCGACTACGTAATGAAATAAAGCTTATTGGTATTCTTCATGATCCACTATTTTCTTATTGTAAATAATATTTCTTACTTTATATAACATTAATATTCCTTCTAACCAAAGGCTAATATCATAGGTTAAGATTAGTGCGTAATATAAATAAGACTGATTGTAAATAGAGTAGATTAGATTAGATTATTATCAGAAGTATTATGGTTATAATCTTAATAACCACAATGTAACTACGCGTAATAAATATATCTTTTTTTATACATAAACAGTTACCATGGCAGGTGTTCGACTGACATTGCCCACTTGATTCCACCTAGAGCAATGCAAAACAGAAATACACGGCAAACCACTGCCGCTCATCCATATGTTGTTCAGCTTAGTACTCCTCGAACTTCATTGTTCAAGAATTCTTTCATCTGGAGAACGTCATCTTTGTGGAATGATCTTCCTGAGGTCGTGTTTCCCAATGAATACAATCTTCAACGTTTCAAGACCAACGTTAATCGCTTTTTTCGCACTCGCACCGCTCCCAGAGCGCCTTAAAGGATTTTTCCTACAGTGCAGGTGTTTTATCATAAAAAAAAAAAAAAGTAATTTACTTCATCGAACCTACAGAACAACAGAAATCATTTAATAATATGATATTTAATGTATTTCCTATGTTGCCGAACTAAGAGCTATGATAATAATACACGCATATTTAGAATAATATTTATTTTAATCCATAATTGGTCTATGGAACCCGACTTGACTTTGGGACACCCTATATGTTATGACCCTGTTTTCCCCGCGTAGAAAATTTATATTTGGCAAACAGGCTCCGAGAAAAGCATAATGACTTTTACTTTAAGTTATTATTTACGGCTCCCTTGTGTTTATTTAAGTCTTTAATTTTGACAATTATTTAAATAAGAATTTACAAAACAAAATCTTCTACCTTGTTTTTAATGTTAGGTCGTAATAAAGCAAGAGCGAGAGACACACCTAATTGAGGGAAATAAACGACTTTCTACGAAAAACATCTAATTTTAGGAACATTTTTGTCAAGTAACAGATAGGTTAAATTTAAAGATCCATGATAAACATTATTAAGTCAAAAAAGAAAAAATTACAAGACAAAATCGTCAAAATCGAAGAAAGCGAAGCCATCGTCATTTAGTTTTTTTGTGAATTATCGACAGAAAAAGTGCACTACTTAACCGATGGGGATTAACACTATATAAGATACCCAAGAAGATTGCGGATTTTTTGAAGCTACCAAGTTCAGAAATGTACACGGGGCATTGTTTCCGTCGTTCTTCAGCTACCATTTTGTCAAACTCTGGTGCTGATCAAGTAAAAGTTAAACGCTTAGGTGAATGGAAATCGTCATCCGTTGTAGAGTCTTACATTAAACAACATTGAAGTCAGTGTGTAATAAGATTGCTGTATCCAAGTGTCTACTTGGTGGACCTAAAAATCAATCCAGTACCTAGGTTCAAGTGTCTAAGCAAACGAGTACAAGTTGTGGTGTTCTAAAAATAGATGTTTCTAAAAATGTTAATTGTAAATTTAATTGAATAAGAACAAAGTTAAAACATTTTATCTACCCTTGCTGTTAAAGTGTTACTTTATCTACCCTTGCGGTTAAAGTGATACTTTATCTACTCAAAAGAGTTGCTCTAACAACATTTTAGCATCAGCTATAGAAAAAAAATAATTTCATTTAAATTTCTTGAGGACCAATACAGCTGTTAGGCACCATACAAAATAAAACGACAAGTACGATACCTTTGCAGGACACTTAACTTATTAGTTTTTTTTTTGTTTTTCATCATGTGTCAGTTAACCGAAGATTTTCCAAATATTGTAAATTTATATTTTTCTGAAGAACGTATTTATCTCTGACTAATTTTTTTTTAGAAAAATTATACCTAGTTGTCAATATAATATGACTATCTTGCGAATAAATAATAAGGTCAAAAAACAAGTATGACGTTTATAATATATTTATTTGAAATCAAAATATTTAATTTGGATTGTGTCATTCTTTATAAAATGATACCATTTAAAAATCATGGAAATTGTTTTTTCTTTTTCTATAGTTTTTTTTTCTCCAAAAAATTATGTCAAAGTGCAAAAATTCTAACAAACACCGGCCGCACATATTAATTATTTTTAACTTCTCTATTATACTTAGCTCTCTCGATGAAATACAGGTAATTATTTATTCTCTATATTTACTAAAGAAGGTTAAATTAAATTTAGTCCATCAAATATTTAAAACTTTGTACTTTCCAAGTTGCCTTTTAACTGTGTCATTGTTTTGAAACGACAATTATGATGGTTTCGTTTAAATTAGATTTTTTTTATAGTTGCATAAAATATCAGTAGATAAGCTAACGGGATTATAAACCTTAGAACTCAATGATATATGAGGAGCGATCAGACAAAAGCAGATAAATCCATTTTACATAGTTTTGAGCTATTGATAAAAAACTGCTAATCCAGAGGCCCTTTAATCTATTGTAAAAATGAGAAATGCATTTAATAAAGCTTAAATTAAGGACCTGAAATTAAGAAAATATAAAAAATAATAGGTATTCTGTGAGAGTTATCGCGATTTAAAAAATGGATTTATCTTGTTTTGCTTGAATGAAATGGATTTAACTTATTTTGCTTCAATCGAAATAAAACATTTTATATATGGTAAATATATACTTTGAGATTTGGTTCGATTATAATGATTTTCTGTTCCTCGTAGACCGCCAATAAATTCTCTGATTTTGTTCTTTTTCTCTTCTGATTTTTTTGATACCTTATCACCACCACGATTTTCTTTAGGAGCTTCGCCTTTCTGAATAACCTTGGCGATTTTTTATAATACCCAAACATGAAGTAAAAAAGGCCTGACACACTCTCACCGATTTATCATTTTTATTCTTTAGGTAATAAGTAATATTAAGGAGGCGCTTTTTTGGTCCATTTTTTTTTGGACCGGTTTCTTACTACTGAACAAACACCCAGCATATGACAAAGTTTAATGTTCTGCACAGTTTTATCCGGAATTTGATATAACTGTTTCCTAACTTTTTTAATCTCGGCCAATATAATGGTACTACATTGATAGCTCGGAGTGTTATGATTACAAGGCCTCTTAAATCTTAATAACTCTGGATCTTTATCAATATACCTTCCTTCCTTGCGCAATCGTAATTTTTTCGGGGTTTTAGGAATTTTAACACGACTGCCTTGGTTACCTAATAACGAAAAATATGATTCTTAATACACCAAGTTACGAATATTATTATTAAATTTAGTACCTTCTCTTACGGATATATCCATCTCTATGGTCTCCATTTGCAAATAATACACAAAAACAACAAACTATTCAACAATATTAAAATACGTTTAGCGTGTTTACCGATGCACATTCGTAGACTAATAGAATCTCACAAAAAATAATATTTCTTGCGGACAAACGGCATGCAGGTGGCATCTAGCCTAGAGAACTGATGCTATAAATAGATTACCGCCCTTTATTACGTTTACATTATAATTGATTTTAAAACGAAATATTTATCTTGTTTTGCCTGAAACGTGAATTGAAAACAGGATTTTTTGGATTTATCTGCATTTGCTTGATTTGGCTACTTTCAAACGCTATTTTTAATACGAAATATCTGGTTTAGCTTGAATCTGATATCGCCAATGGATTTATCTGACCCCATAAATTGAGAATCCGGTATAAAATTAATTTTCGTTAAAATTGGATTTATCTGCTTTTGTCTGATCGCTCCTCATATGTCTTATCATCGATGTGATGTATGTGTATTGCAAGTTAAAAGATTTCTAAATTTCTCTACAACGGAGCTAATTTTTGTCCGCAAAAAGTCCCTACTATTTCGTCCACCCCTCGCGTAATTAAGCCGTTATTTTCAAACCAAACAACGTAGAAAATCTTCTTTGTCAAGTCGTTATTTAAATAACTAGTAAACAAAATTAAACAAATAAATAAACAGAAGAGGGCTCCGTAAATCCACAGATAGCAAGGCTAAATTAATTTGCTTTAGTCTTTGCCTGTTCGATGAAAATACAAATTTTCTCGTAATAAGCACGAATGTTATTAAAGTTAGTAACAGAAGAAACTTATGTCGTTTCGCCAATTTATAGAATTTGAATGAGTTCTATTATTATTTGTGCCAGCCTTTTACCGGTGTTAGTCTGGTATTTACCTACCGCACTGGGGGTCAATTTTTCAAACACAGCTAATTAAAAAGGGTACTTTTGGTATGTAGACTTTGACGCGTATTTTATTAGTGCTCTTTTAAATAAAAATCTTTATGAAACCCGAAGTCGTTGTGTACAATTACCATCGGGATTTTTTTTAATTAATGGAGTTGTAACATTTCTTGTTGTTATTTAGTAAATACTCGATTACAGATTGTAGAAATTCATTTAGAACAAGTTTTAAACATTTAAGAAATGTAATTATTGTCGTTTAGATTTACTAAAATTTTAAAATGGCTTTACCAGTTTCACCCAAATTGATTATTAATGTTTTGGGAAAATATTCATGTACGTACATGTTCAGTGTACAGTCTTGACCAAAAAAAAATTTTTCCGAGATAAAATAGCTTTAAAACGTTAACTTTTTTTAGACCATGATCATTTATACTTGTACAATGTGATATGCACTCTACTTATATATTTTATTTTAAATGTTTTCGTTTCTTATATGATACTTGAGTTCCTTTTACTTGTTACTAATTAGCATAGTAAAGCCACTTGAGCGTTCCTTTTACAAAATCAAATTTTTACTTTGCTATGTTGTTTAAAAGAAGCTAAAGGAACCCGCCTAATATCACATTTTTAGCAATGAACGTCCTATCGAAACAGTCTTTAAATGGCTAATGTATACGAAATTTTGTTTTGTACTTTGCCCTTTTAACCGTACTTCTCCAACGGGAGAAAATATACTTTACACCGACATCACTTCTTTATGATAATTATTAGTATTCCATGAACTCGCCAACTACTTGATTTGAATTATACTGAATTGTTGGATAAACTTGTAACCAATCTGTTAGGAAGACTTGTTTAAAATAATTATGAATGGTGAACGAGTTAAGTCTACTCCCTAGAGTTCGTAAAAAGCAATTATTTTAGAAAATAATGCTTCGACAATCTAAACAAACCTTATTTTTCTTTTTTATCTAAACATTTTAAAAAACAAATTTTTCTCTGCTAAAAATCCTACAGTAAATAAACTCCTTATTTCTTTCCTGACACCATCTGATATAACCCAGGCCTTCTTTGATGACTTTTTTACGACTTTATCCCGAAAACTCAACAGGCTCTGCGACTTACCATTACTTTTTTTGCTATCTGGGATGTTTTGATTTATGTGTTATTTCGTTGAGCACCAACCTGTAACAAAGAAGATATCTTATTTTTTTTCGGTAATAAACTTTAATAAAATAGTTTTATTCCGCTGGCATGAAAATTTTTACTTTGAAACAAATATAATTGTAAATATCCCAATTGAAAACGTATTTATGTTTTACACCATATCTACTTGGGTAATTTTATCTAAAACTTTTGTAGTAAGTTCTTAAAATGGCATACATATGGCGTAGGTACTTATTTACTATATAGTTATTTTAATTAAGTACAAGGTCCTACAAATTGATGCTCACCATTGGGATATTTTAAGCACTAAGAACTAACATAGATTAAATTGGCAGCTGACTTACATGCCATAAATTATTTTTTGCTACATTTCCCAATGGCGGCGAAAAGACGCCCGCAGGGCCTGCCATAGCTTCGAGAAGGGGACCCACGCTCTCTTTTCCTTTTGGTTAAATTTCGAATATTAGTATTTTCATCTCTTAATAACCTATTAGATCATAATCTTCCATAATAATTTGGTTTATCCCACGGTCCACATTTACGGTAAGACCAATAGCCTTAAATTTTAAATGCATACAGATAGTATAAATAGGCATACACATATTCAATTTTACAGATGAATCTGCGCATGAGCATATATACGCGTGCAAACACGCATCGCAGTCTTTGCATTTAAGAGAGCAGACACAACAGGATTTAAAACTTTGATTTTATCAACGTTATTTGCCTGAGAAGAAGGTACAGTTCAAGTTCCATCTTTGTTCGTTAATATTAAGCTATTATCTATAGGAATTTAGCTCGCTGTTTTGTGCCGATGCCTTAGGTCACTTATTTTTTTTAAAAATCTTTCCTGAAAAATAAATTAGTAAGGTATTTTGTTTAAGGAACATGTATTCGAGTTAGTTATAGTAATTACGTGCGAATAAAATAAAGTATTCTTATATGCGTAGAAAAACAAAAATTTTAAAAACCAAATAATAAACAAACTTATTTTTAAAGTAGTAGAGTTTAGGGTCCGTATAAGTAAGTTTTAGCGGCAGACGGACAAAATATGCCTTTTTTTATTAGGTAAACAAGTAAAATGGTTGTACTTGAATGGGAAAACTAGCATCAGCTAATTAAAATCTTATCAAAGTGCATGGAAATGGTAAACTTAAATATAACGTGCGGATACATTACAAATATACAGGGTGTCCTGAAATTAGGTGACAATATTTTAAGGGGATAAAGTACATCTAAAAATAGGACTAAAATCCTCTATTAATATACCTTCAAAAACGCTTCGTTATGGGGCTAGAGCCCCCCGAATGGAGCTATGATAAGCGGTTTTTTCACAATATCTCAGAAATTGATTGAAGTATCAAAACAAAATTTGATACATGTTTTACCCATGACAAGATGCAATAAACGGTGTGTTTAGCTTAGGTGTATTTCTTCCAGTGGCGTCCCACTGGGTAGGTAGTGAGGAGAATATTGCCCTAACTTTTTTATTTGTAGGATTTTTTAACGCCAGGTGCAATTTTTAAAAGCACCAAAGTCTTCTATTGAAAAAATATACTCTTGCTTCATTTCGGTAGGATTCACCATTTTTCAGTAAAATCGATTTAAAAATTTTCGGTTTTTTACAAGCTAAGGTGTTTTTTTGCATATCTCAGCAAACACTTGATATTAAAACATGAAATTCATTAAAAGTTCTACTAGCGACAAGGCATATTAATTAAAGGATGTAACATTAAAATATTTTTCCAGTGGCGTCGCACGGGGTGGAGCCTAAAGTAAATATTACAATTTTTTTTTTAATTTGAGGGGCTTTCATACTTTTAATGTAATTTTTTTAAAATTTTTAATTTTTTGTTAATAAAATATTCTATTATTGTAATTTGACAGAATATAAGGGTTTCAACAGATTTTTAGACCTTGTTTTTTAAATATTTATTTGTATAAGAGACTTAAAATAAAACAAAAAAGAATAACAAATTGCAAATCAAATTTAATTGTAAAACCACACGGGAAACTAATTCTTAAGCAAATGTTCGAAATGATTTCCATTTTGTTGGATGTAAAATCGAAACCTGCGTGTTATGTTTTGTGAGGCACGGAGAATTTGAAAATGGTATAAAAGGAAAGCCCTCAAATAAAAAAAAAATAGTAATATTTACTTTAGGCTCCAATCCGTGCGACACCACTGGAAAAATATTTTAATGTTACATCCTTTAATTAATATGCCTTGTCGCTAGTAGAACTTCTAATAAATTTCATGTTATAATATCAAGTGTTTGCTGAGATATGCAAAAAACACCATAGCCTTTTCAACGGCTTGTAAAAAACCGATAATTTTTAAATCGATTTTACTGAAAAATGGTAAATCCTACCAAAATGAAGCAGGAGTATCTTTTTTCAATAAAAGAGTTTATGCTTTATAGAATTGCACCTGGCGTTAAAAAATCCTACAAATAAAATAGTTAGGGCAATATTCTCCTCACTACCTACCCAATGGGACGCCACTGGAAGAAAAACACCTAAGCTAAACAAACCATTTATTGCGTCTTGTCATGGGTAAAACATGTATCAAATTTTGTTTCGATACCTCAATCAGTTTCTGAGATATTGTGAAAAAACCGCTTATCATACCTTCCATTCGGGGGGCTCTAGCCCCATAACAAAGCGTTTTCGAAGGTATTTAAATAGAGGATTTTAGTCCTATTTTTGGATGTACTTTATCCCCTTAAAATATTGTCACCTAAAATTTGGGTGTTAAAGTAATTTAGAAAACATCAAAGGTTTCATCCTGAGAAAGTTCATAAAAAACAAAGACATGGCCCAACTAAAAGCAGTTAATTAATCCCCCCCCCCCCCTCCTTGTATATACTCCTAAATAATTCAAAATATATAATGTACATTACAGTCCTATATATTATTTTCTGACATTTTAACCAAAATTGTCGCACTATTAAAAGCTTAATAATTTTAAATCGCCCTGTATAGTAAAAATGCATGGAGTAAAAGCTATTTCAAATATCTAATTACCACATGTTGACCGGTAATAATTTTACGTACTTTCGACTTTCTACCCAGCAGGGGTTACTTTGGGTAGTTTAGTCCCAAAAAATATAGGGTTCAACATGTGGGAAAAATCAGTGTCTCACGAACCAAAGAGTCGAGCGGGACCACGGCGGTGTCGGGCGAAAATAGCCCACACTGGGCACTCTATTCAATTTACATATAAACATTATATTATTGATAGGTCGCGTCTTAAAAGTGCTGTGTACGACGACATTTTCACTTGTTCCCATTGCCAAGGAAACTTTTCTATCCAAGTTCGCGTAGGTTTTCTTGTGCTACGAAGCTATACGCAGCTACAATAAGGTGCCAAATTCCGCTCACCTGCCGAGCAAAGGTGTTTCAGCCAGCCTGTTTTGGACACAGGTATCATATATTATTGATATATCGAACGAGTGCAGCTAAATAATAAATTCACTACATTCACAGTTAGTAGGTTTATAATAATAAAAACTCTATGATTGTACTTTTTACAATACATACAAGTTATAAACATTTCTTTAATTCAAATAAATGGGGAAGTTGACATCTGACTGATGGTCATAAACCATAACAGCCGATTCATCTGCTGATCACGAATTTATATTTTTGACAGACTTTTGTATCAGGAACTTTTACTTAATTTGTTTCTTTTATATTCGCATTTAATTTTTAGTTTAGAACCGAATAAATGAGAGAGACAGAGTGAAATTTACATTTATCTTATTTTGTTTATATTTTGGTGTATTTTTTTTTGTATATAATATATTTCTACAACTTTTTAATAGATATTATTTTACACAGAACAAGTAGTAGTTTTTATTCTTTGCAAGGGTCAAGGTAGCGTCCTAGATATTACGTTTCACTTAACCTGCGCTTATTAAGTAGATGGGAGCATTTGGCTCCTTGGCCGGGATACTCTCCATACTCCAGGTTTTTCTGTGCGGAAGAAAACAGGACATCCTTCGCGTACAAATATATTGCTGAAAGCACCCTAGAAAAGAGGCAAAGTCTAACACATTTTAAAATCCTAACTTAATTAATAACAGCTATTAAAGACAAGAGGTGAGATGCAGGACGCTGTATTTATATTGTTGTATTAATGGCTATAATGTGTTTCTTTTCTTACATACTAAAAAAATTAATGCGATACACCTTGTATACTAAATTAAATAAATGCCGTGCCAAGTTTCCCATTTCACTAACTTATAATATTAATAACCTCATACTTCAGCAAGTAAATGAGCTAATAACGAGGCATCGTAGGCAATAAAGGCACAAATGTAGAGACATTAAATAAAGCAAACTGCTCCCTTAATTTGGTAATTTTCTCAAGTCACACTCGATTGGGGAATTTCTCGGATTTTGCACTGCCTGACATCAAAGCGCTCTGTACAGATTCTCTGTATTAGATTTACAGTATGTATAAAAACTATGCCGCCACCATCTTACGACTAAACTTCCACCAGATATTTTAATTTCTATTTAGTTTCCTATATCAAAGAAAGAAGAGTTTAATAATAAAATTACGAAAAATATTTAGTATACCTTTACATTATTTATATCCAAAGAAGTATGTATACTTTATCATAATTAGTATAGGCGATTAATGCCAGTATCCACCAACATATATTTTTGCTGATTAAGACTAAATTGTGATTAACTGGTTAAATCGGTATCCACCAATCAATTAACTTCATATAGATATTTAGGGGATTCAAGGACTGGCTCGGGTGAGTATTAATAGTATGGTGGGAGGTTTTTTCTTAGGCCAGTTCCTTGTGGATGATCTTTGCCACCTGATTATGTCTCCCCAGGTAAGCGTTGGGGGCCATAGCACCACACCCCGCCGTGATATGTTCTATCGTTTCTCCGGGGCAATTGCATTTTCTGCACACATCTTCCACATTTCTTTTCAAGATGACTTTTTCATAGTTTCGAGTTCGAATGACACGGTCTTGGATAGAGATTATAAAACCTTCTGTTTCAGCGTGAAGCTGCCTTTTCTCCAACCAATTCAGTGACATTTCTCTATCTATGAGTGGATTTTGGAGTGCAGTAGGGTATTTGCCGTGTAGAGCTTTCTCTTTCCAAGTTTCAAGTTGTTGACCTGGCGGCGCGCGGATGATGTTAAGTAATCCATTTTGCTTTAAGTTAAGGGCTGTATATCCAGCGTCTGCTGCTACCACTTTTTTAAGAATTTCCCCATTCGACTCTTGGAAGTATTTTTTCATAGAGGTCTCTTGCGACTTGCACAAGTTATATATATTATTGAGACCTCTTCCTCCCTTCTTTCGTTTTAGGTAGATTTTTTCAAGTGCAGAGTGGGTGGTGAAATCTGAATTTTGTTAGCAGCCTGCGCGTAAGCCTATCTAGTTCGTGGAAATCCGTGTCTGAATACTTATTTATTTTCTTCTCACCATTTAAGTGTTAAGGTTTTTCTAATGCATTCGTCGCGGATTTTTTTTAAACCACCAATCGTTTTCTTTTAAATGGCTTAAAGAATCGACATCCTGAACCTCTTTGGACTAATATAAAATTACAGTAGATTATGGCATTAAAGAAATTTCAAATTATGTTATGTTTGTCTAATTTAGGACAATATTTCAACAGATTTAATGAAGTGCTCAAAAAACGTAGATCTATATTCTTAAGGAAATAGAAAAAAACCCTCAAACATTTTTATAGTTGTCTATTCCTACTTTTAAATTTAAGTTACTTTTTTGTTTCACAATAACAAAAACGCCTAAAATTAAAAAATAAATATTTTACTATTTTATTAATATCAATAGACTATACTATCTAGGTATTATAAATACTCTCCTAAAAACATGCAATTCTCAAATAAATACAAATCCTGTAAGCTAAATTATTTTTTAGTTATATAGGTAACCAGGGCCCTTTTTTCCCATTTTCCCAATAAGCTCGGGCCTAGGGCCCCGCTTCCAAAGGGCTCGGTCAGAGCGAAACTATACCTATTTAAATATTTTAAGAAAAAATACTTTATTTGCAAATCTGAGATGCTAACAGGAAAAAGTCCCGACGCGACGTACCTGGTGGTCAACTAAAAATGACCGCCGGCCATATCTCAGAAACTAGTAATCGTACAGTATCCAGGTAAATTTTTTTATGATAAAAGTGTCCAAGAGAAAATGCTGTAAATTATTTTTAACTTCCGCATTTTGCCGCAAGAGGGCGTAATTGAAAAGTAAATTTTAAAACTTTACATATCTCCGAAAATTCCACATTAAGGCATATCTTTGATAACACCATTAAAAAGCTTGGACAATTATGCATCATTTTGGTCTTATGCTCATTGGCGTACCGACTTTAATAAGGAAGTTGTTGAAAGTGTAATCAGTTAAATCGCTGTAACTTTTAAACGACCTATCCGATTTTAGCAAACTAAAGACTGTTTGGAAGAGAAATGTATGCACTTTCACCAATCGTATTTAGTTGTCCATAATAGTTCTAAAAAAATGCTAGAGGGCGCAATTTGCAATAATAAGACATTTTTTGATTTTATTCCGAAAAAATAAATCATACGGTATAATTATGATATCATAATCGAAAAGTAGATAAAATTTGAAAAATATTGAAACTGCATCTCGATACCTCCGTTCGTTTCAGCGTTATCGCCAATAGAATAATTGTTAAAACTAATCGATTATATATTTTTTAGAAAATATGTGGTACGCTGTACTGATATTTTTCCATGTGGATATTATTTCTGATTAGCATGGTCAATTCTGCATAAAAATGGTCTCTCGCGTTTTTCTCCTCAGGCACACCGTTCTTTTCTTCTGTTATAACAAATTCTCGCATAATTTTGGTTTTCGATAATGGAATCACAATTTTTATATATGTTACCGGCCAAACCCGATTTCAGGATAAACTAGATTTGTCTAGGCCTGTTCGGGTTTGTTAGGGTTTGTTTGTATTCTAACAAACCTGAACAAACCTAAACAAACCCGAACAAACCCGAGTAGACCCGAACAACTTTTAGGATAAACTAGTTCGGCCTAGGCCAAACTGGTTTATGTTAAAATCGGGTTTGGCCGGTAACATATACAAATCATTGTGTTCAATGTGATCCAACATTAACTTAGCTAGTTCTTCGCGCCGACAAGCCCCAAAAATGCAGATTATCATAACAACCTTCATAAGTAAATATGTTTCATCATCTGCAGTACTAAGAAACTTACGTCTTCCTTTGTGAAAATTTTGGACTTTTTGGCCTTGTAACCCTCTGAACTTCTTTTCAAAAATGCGATTAGTTGAGAAAATCTGCTTAAATCTTGATTTTTCTTGACTGAAATCATAGTTCTCAACATTGAGTAGTGAGTCCATAGTGTAGATGGTTTCTGGGAGCGTTGCTTTACGGAAAAATAACCCAAAAGGATTTTCTCAGACACCTCCTTTATTTTGTTAGCTTTGCACCAATATTCAAACTTCTGATACTCCAACTCATACCGCGCCTTGGATTTTGTCGGAACTAAACTTGAGATCGCTTCGTTTGCCGCTGCTTCTATATCAGAGGGTAAACTTCCATCAGAATCGCTCATTTTGAAAAACGCTTTTTATATTTTTGAATTTATTTGATAAAGTTTCGACAGTAACCATGCAAAACAGTAACTATGCGAAAGGTAAAATAAAAAACTTGATTAGTAAACTTAATAGCAGGTGCATTTTTATTTTAAAAAATGCCTTTTGTCAAATATTTTTATTCATAGATGAAAGTAGATAAAATTTTGTACAATATTTTTGTTGTAAATTCATATTACTACACTCGATGTTTTATTAAACTCGGCTGACGCCTCGTTTGACAACTTTAACATCTCGTGTTGTAATATGAATCTTTACAACATTTATATCGTAAATAACTATTTTGATTTTATGTTTTCCAGACTTAAGAAATACGAAGTTTTATTATTTTTTTTTGTAAAAAAGCATAACAAAATATTATTGCTTAACTCCTTAAAAAAAAAAACACTATGAAGGAGTGAGTGCCCATAGGGGGAGGGGGGTGCCATAATATACTCGGGGTTTTATAATTCACTTTTGATCAATGACATTTTTGATATCGCATACCGCGGCTACGTTTTTTTATGGTTGCCCTCCCCGTCTGAATTTGGCTTTATGGGCGTCCATGATTAGGGGCCCCGGATTGGTAACCGAGGGCGTAGGTCTCCCTATAACCAAAAATGAGCCCTGTATATAACGCCCTTTGTGCAAACGATCCGTTTTTCTTTGGTATGTATGATTATATCTCTTTATCTTATTTAGGATGGTTAAAAAGGTATTTGTGAGGGACAAATTTAAATTATAAAAGTAATTGTTTTTAGCTAAGATGACAATAAAGGATTAGTTATTTTTAGGAAAAGCGGTCAAGATCTAAAGTTGGAAATTTGATTGAATTGAAAATTTCACCCTGTATTCATCCAGATGTCTCTTCACAACAGTTCCAGCGAGGCGATTTAAGTCGCGGAAACATGTCTCAAGCGATCAGCGCTGCCAAGCGTAAAATGGCCTTAATAAAAACGTTTGTCTCCACATTTTCTATGTCTCTCTCTCTCATTAAGGCTTTTCGAAAGTGGAGTGTAGTGTTTTCTGGGAAAGATTAAATATAATTAGACTTAGTTTAGGTTTTAACTTAAGAGCCTTAATAATGAAATTATCCTTACTAATCATTTCAATTTGGTGGCAAATTTAAATTAATTAAAAAATGTCAGATCATATTTTCTCGTATACATGTCACAAATAAAAGAAGTAAATCATGGCGCTATGATTTACAAAGGATTAATTAAAAAGTGCTTCTCGTACACATGAGAAAAACGACATTGCTTTCATTTTATTCGTATGAAATAAAAACAAAAGGTTCACTTATTAAATTAAGTTGTACCTGATTATTCCACCAATATTTGATGTAATTCAAAATACTTTAAAATTCCACTCCAGCTACTACTACATAATCTGTAAAATCCTAATTCTTAAATCAATTTGTACTACAATATACAGGGTGTTACAAATTCGTGTTCGGACAAGGGGATCTCGAAAACTGTAAGAGATACGAAGATGGTTAAATTGAGACAAAGTTGCGTATTTTGGGGCTTAATAATTTGGCGAAAGAAAATTCCGAGATATCCGAAGAAAACCGAAATTTTTAGTTTTAGTTTTGAATTATTTGCGCCTTCATTTTTGACCTGGGAAAAATAACAAAAAAAAACACTTTCTCATAACCGATCTTTATGTTCTACAAGATGGCGTTATTAGTTTTCAAATTCGACGTTTCGTTCTTTAGATACCAATCTCAAGTCAATTTTCTCAAATACGGACCAACGGAAACCCAGAAGAAAGGGATTATTGTCAAAATGTTATCCAAATATTACATGGAATGGTTTGAATCAGAAGCAATAGAACAAGTAAAGAAGAAACCAAAAATGTGGCTGAGTTATGTAGATGACACCTTCATTATTTGGAATGGAAATGATGACGAACTCAGAGAATACCTACATCACATCAATACAAGGCATAGTAAGAACGCTTGTGGATGGAGCAATTATCCTGTAACTCGACTGAAGTCCTTAAAAGAGAAAGAAACCACATCAAGACCGACCTCAACAAAATGAGATTAGTTGAAAAAATACTGAAAAATCCTAAGAATCGGCCAAACGCACAAAAAGCAAAAAAATGAAATACAACCAATACTCAATATTCCGTATGTCAAGGGAGAGTATTTGAGAAAATTAAAATACTAAGTATAGGATAACGATACGAAATCAATACAGTATTCATCTCGAGATACACTTTAAGAAGCCATCTGACGCAGACAAAACCAATAAGCAAAAAAGACAGGGAAAACTGTGTGTATACCAATCTTATATTAGCGAGACCTAAGACCGCAGGCGAAAAATTTTTGGGGTCACACCCAAAGTTCTTTTAAAATGCACCTAACTACTATCAAATTTTCAAAATTAAATTATTACCTTTCCCCCTCTGCATGGTTGGATTACATCTGTTTTTTTACTTTTTTTTTGATATTCCTTTTATAAAATATGAATATTGGTGTCAATCCAAAATTTTAACATAAGACGAATGTATGACTCTAACCAGCGTTTTTCGGGCTCGGCTTTTTATAATTAAAAATACAGTAAATATCGCTCACCACGCCAAAATTGATGGTTTTTCAGAAATCATGTATTTTAGGAGCGTAGATCTAACAGCAGTTAGTGGTGCAAATGCTCAGGTTTTGAAATACTCTTTCTTAAGGGCCGTTTTGTATATTCATAATAAAACAGTCACGGTTCTTCCCGCACTATTTGTGTTATCATAAATTATTACACTTCTTCCATAAAAAAATGTTTTAATTAAAATTTTTACTTTAATTTTTCTCTTTAAAAATAAATACCTAATTGTTTTTTGTTGTAAAAGTATTTTATTACATTGGGTTATATTTTTGTTGGTTTAAAATACGAGTAGCTCTAAAAAAGGAAAAACGGAACAGACAAGTATATAATAGAAAAGTACTACAAATTATTATTCTTTTTACTAGTTTTCCTATAAAATTGCATTATAAATCAATAACTAAAACGATATGCGTCCGAAACCCTAATCTTTATATAAAACAGGACTTTTAGAAGGAAAAGTTTAAAAACTAAACGTTTCCTACAAGATTTGTAATTTAAGCCAAGAATACATTATTTAAAAATTTAAATTAAGAGTCCAAGCGTGAAACGAGACGAAAAAATAGGTTGCAATTAGACTTTTAGACTCCGAGGAGCTCATAGGCTCAGGGAGGGGGGGGGGGGGGTTGCAGCCCTGTGCCCCCTTAAATATGCCACTGATATGATACGTAACCTTAAAATATTTTCATTTTTGAGTTCATAATATCACTCTGCATTCTGGCTTAATATTTCTTAATTGTGCATAAAAAAAAACCTAGGATCAAATCTGACAATACCATTAGAATCGGGCTAGTAAAATCAGAACAAATCTACTTAGGAAAGCTATTAACATTAATCTCTAGTTTATCTAAGTATAATTTTAATTTTACACTTTAATCTTAATACAAAAATAACTATATTCGATTAGACTACAGTCTGACACCAAAATAACACTAACCCAAAATATACGACATAACAAAAATTAAAGTAACTCTACCATATATTCAAAAACATATAATTGTTGACGCCAACAGTAAGTTCATTTCGAATTCAACTTCGTGTGCGTTAAATAGGGAGTATATGAAGGATTGAATTGACTATTTTATATTCAACTAGAGTATAGATTTTTTTGTGTGTGATATTTTTAATACAAATAAATGATATGTGATACTTAAACAACAATTTTAAATTTATAAAATATTGATACACTTAGTAACCTTCAGGCCTATGCAGCTTAAAGTTCCCACAACTATCCCCGCTATAATTTAAACGCAACGAATACACTTAAGCCATTCCGGTCTAAGGAATAGTTTAACACTCCGGCCGCAACTTTACCCGGCACTTAACGGGGTCGACGAAGTTTCCGAAATTTTCCCCTTAAATTTCCCTTTTCTGAAGTTCTAGTAGTCCTTTGAGGACTTCGATTTTCCGTTCAAAAGAAAATTAACGCTTTCTTATTTAAGATCTTTTAAGTGGTAATGGCATTGGTTTGTTAGTTACCTTTCATTTTATAACGAAGGAAAAAAGTGTTTTTATATAAGTACACTCAGTGGCGTAGCCAGAAAATATGCTCGGGGGGCGTAAGTAGGAAATTTTTTTTTTTGGAGAAAGGGACAATCGGGACTACATGGATTTAATGATATTGTACCTAGTGAAAAAAGCGGAAAAGCGAAAAATTTTCAGGGCCACGCCGAAAGTTCGTTTAAAATTCACCTAACTACTATCAAATTTCGAAAATTAAGTTATTATCTCTCCCCCTCAGCATGGTTGGGTTAAATTTGTTTTTGTAAATGTTTTTTTTTTGTAATTCCTTTGATATTTATTTAAAAAAAACTTTTTTATATTTGTGAAAAATATGAATATTAGTGTCAATCCAAAATTTTAACATAAGACGTATGTATGACTCAAACCAACGTTTTTAGGGCTCGGTTTTTAATTAAATATAAAGTAAATATCGCTTACCACGCCAAAATTGATGATTTTTTTAGAAATCATGTATTTTAGGAGCGTAGATCTAAGAGCAGTTTTTGGTGGAAATGCTTAGGTTTTGAAATACTTCTTCTTAAGTGCCGTTTTGTATATTCATAATGAAGCAGTCACGGTTCTTCCCGCACTATTTTTTAGAGCTGGTTTTTTCAATCTGTTTTTCCAGTGAAACAAACGAAAAAATGTTCCCAAAAGGTAACCAAAATAATAAATGTATTATAAATCAAAATAAACTCTTTCATGGCGGTAAAAGATTGCTGGGGCCGACCGATAAGAATAAAAATTAAAAACAGGAATTTTTCTACCTGGGCAAACATCGCCCAAACGGGGCGTTGCCTCGTTGGTGTGTCCTGGTTAGCTAGCTGACCGGTGAAACAAATGTATTATATACAAAAATGTAAACATTGTATATAGAAGTAGGAAAACCTGAGTTGTAAATATAACCAAAGAAATAAAGAGATTTTAAAAGTAAAGTAAAGTACTATTTTTTTTTATTATAAATTATCACACTTCTTCCATAAAACATGTTTTTCAATTAAAATTTTTATTATACCTAATTGTTTTTTGTTTTCGTTGTAAAAATATTTTATAGCATTGATTTATATTTTTGTTATTTTAAAATAGCTCTAAAAAAGGGTAAACGAAACAGTAAAGTAAATAATAGAAAAATACTATAAAATATTATTCCTTTTATTCGTTTTCCTTTAAAATTGCATCATAAATCAATAAATATAACAATATTCGTTGGAAACCTTAATTTCTATATAAAACAGGACTTTTATTAGGAAAAGTTTAAAAACTAAACGTTTCTGATAAGACCTCTCTAATCTAAGCCAGGAATATATTATTTAAAAATTTTAATTAAGGGTCAAAGCGTGAGACGAAAATTAGGTTGCAATTAGACTTTTAGACTCGAGTTCTCAGGCTCGGGGGGTGGGGGCTGCAGACCGGCAGCCCCCCCCCTAAATACGCCACTGAGTACACTTATTTATTGGAACTCAATTTTGTGTTGATTTGGAAAAGCAGATTGAAAGAAAATTATACAACTTTGTTGCTCTGACGCTAGAATCTCGAAATATTTTGAGCAGATTCTTATTTAATGACCTAATGAAACAAGCATTTTACGTTATCCTAGTTTTTAAAGCTAAACTGTTTGAAACTTGGACGAGTAAAGAGGGGGACGCGTAACTGTTGATACAAAAGTGTGACCATTTGGCACCAGACCGAGCGCTCAGGGACGTAACTAGAGGTTTTGTAAATTATTTTATTATTTTACTTCGCGCGCTAAGAATTGTATGAAATAGAATATTTAAAATAGTACTATAAAATAAAATAATGTTGTACTGGATTTTTTTTTAAATATATATTTATTTTTGTATTTTATAACATGTTCTTTGTTTTCTGTTGTTTAATTTTTGGCATATTCTCAAATATAAGGTAACTTTCCGAAGGCAATACATTTTTTGTTTTTAACTCCTTTATGATTTGTTTAAGTGAAATAATTATTTTTTATATCTCTTCAATTTTTGTCCTAAAACCATAATTTGGTTAACTTGCTGAATTTAGAAATGTTACAATTTTCATTCACCAACAACGCATGCTTCAGCATCGAATAATACGACCATAATGACGATGGCTTCGTTTTCTTCGACTTTTCAGAAAAATACGCCATAAGCACTCAAGCCATTGATATTCTTGATGCTTTTCCACTTTTTAAAGGACTGGTATTCCTTCTCATACATAATCCTAGATTTTTGGGGCAATAATAAACTTTATGTACTTAAAGTACCCTTTAAATCCCTATTTTGAGGGAAAAAGTGGTACTTTAAATCCCTAGGGATTTAAAGTAAATATCTTTGCAATAAAAGCTAAATTTCAAAATTTATTTTCAATAATTTTATTAGAAAATATAACATGACATGGATGCAACAAAAGTGTAACGTGTTTAGAACAATATTAAAGTATAAAAAATAAATTAATTTCTATTAACATTAATAGTTATGTTTACCCCACTGCAATTAGCCAAGTGAAAAAAAGATAAATTATTATTATTATTGCAGCTGTTATTTTTATTAATTAAAATGTTTTTGAAAATTGTAGCCGTTGTCGTCGTCGGTGGCACCGACGATGTCGTTGGTGTTTCATTTTGTACAATAGGAATCGAAATATCTAAAGACGTTTCGGTGGAAGTACCAGTAAAAAGTTGATCTGCCATACTTTTTTTCTGGTATAAGGAATTTTCCACATATCCCTCAGTGACGGTGCTACTCTTCCAGCAGCCATGTCTTTTAAGGTGATCTATTGTTACTCCAGAGTCAGCTAGTAGCGATGCTGACGTCCTTCTAAAACAATGACCAGTGTACAATTTTGCATCTGGAAGCTTTAAATATTCGGCAATTTTGGTTGGCAGTTGTCCAATCGTATTCTTGCCCATTGACTGAGACGTGCATTTTCCATTTCTGTACTCAACGAAAAATCTTGTATGGCCTTGTATTGATGGAGATCTTAAGGCAATATACTTATTCACCAATCGTACTACATCTGTGGAGTTTTCCTTTGACCGTTTTATAACAAAAGATCGGTCTTTTTCTGTCTTGGTATCTTTTAAATTGACTAAAAAGAACGTTTCATAGTCTAGGACATCAGTTTTGTCAAGCTGGTAGAGCTCCTTGCCTCGACAGGCTCCTGACACGCCCATGACTAGAACTACCTGGAACAAAATATAAATAAAATAAATAGGTACCTACTTTATTTTCAAAAAAGCATCTAAATAGCATAGATATAGGTATAGACTGGGATAAAATATCGGTTGAAAAAAAATGTGTATCTCACCTTTTGCCTCAAAAATTCATGGTCGGGTGCTTTTTCCAGGAACTCTTTAATGTTGTCAACATCGAGTGTCTTCGACTTTTTTGGTTAGTAGCCCTCATTTTGTCGTTTCAAAAAAGCGGTTAGTTTGCAGAATTTCCTAATGTCGACTCCCATGTCTGTTGTAATTGTGGCTTTTATCATCGAATATACACTCCACAGTGACGATGCTTTAAGCTTTTTTGACTTTTCTAAAAAATACGCTAATAGTACCTTTTCTTCTGTAAATTCTTCTACGTTCCGTTCTTTGCACCATTTGATAAACTCGGATAACTGTTTTTTATATTGCTCTCCAGATTTTCTTGGTAATAATTGGTCTAAAGCCTCTTGAGCTGCCTTTTCGATTTGTTCCATTGCAGTGGATGTAGCGTGTTTGACTAATATTTATCGAGTGACTTTTGTTTTACTTAGTTACTTATCATAACTTGTCATTTGGTCGTTGATATGGTAACATCAGCCGCCTCGATGATTTTTTAGAAATAGAGTACCTACCGTTTAGTGGCATTTAATTTTTTTTTAACGTTTTTACCTATCCTAAAGTACATAAAATAGTATATACACCTCAGGACCAAAGTGTTTTTAAATCCCTTGACAAATTATAACCTTCCCGTTGGTTGGGCTATAAACTTTTTGTCTCGGGATTTAAAATACTACTTTAGTCCCTAGGTGTGTAATGTACTATTCTGCTTGCAACGCTACATCTGATGGCAGGGTTTCTTCTACTTGTGTTAATTATTTTCCGTATATTTCGTATTGACTACGTACACAAAACGGAAAAATACTGAACACTTCACAAAAACCAGAATGTAAAATTTGTTTGACATTTGTTGACAGAGTATTTCATATCCCTAGTTACGGAGCAACACCGTTGCGATTTCGGTGCCAAAAATTACAATTTTTTTTTAAATTTTATTTTTCACCTGATTGAAGTCTTGCTATAAAAAAAAATATTGTATTGCACACGACGATAAAATCGCATTATCTTCTCGAGCGTAATTAGCGTCACGATGCTAAAAACCCATTCTCAAAGATAAAGTACAATTTTATCGTCTTGTACAATAAATAACTATAAAGTTATTCCAACTTAACACGTAATGGCTAAATGTCGCATTAATTAAGATTTTGAAGACAAAGCTCTCTAAATGGAATAATCGTTACAACAATAAAAAGGGAGTAAAAGTAGCTTTTCTGTTTCAAGTCTCAACGCACGCCCTTGATTTATGCTTTATGAACTAAAATAATGCCCGACTTGAACAGTTCATGTCAAGCAAGATAACAAACTAGTGACCAAGAGGTTGTAAATTCTTTAATCGACAGAAACCAGGGCTTAGAGTTCGTTAGAGATATCGAATCGCTGCAAATCCTTTGCCAGAAAGTTATGTTAGATATGTCTTTGTGTAGTTCTGAAGCGGATATACTTCCAACTGATGAGATAGAGACGAAACTCTTGCTTAGAAACTATTATAAGGGATTTAATAATGGGATACTGCCATTTTGTGATTATAATAAAATTATGCCGAGTGAAATTATAATACCGTAATTTACGACATTGTAAGAAATAAATAAATCAGATATTTCACCAGCGCTTTATATTTTATGTAATTTCTGTACTTAATTCATTTTTACAATCCTATATTAGATACTATACAGGGTCCTCCACCTCACATCCCGTCTTCTATAGCTCACTTATTAATTAAGTTTAACTTGACCTGTATCCTAGGGCGCATTTCAGGAAAATATTTTTATTTATACAGGGTGTTCCAAAAAAGTGTGACGTCATAAGGATCTATTTTTTTAGATTACATGCCATAAATATTCTTACTTATTTGGATGCCTTTTATAGTAGCCTTCATACCCCTTAGACTTTAATGAAATCGGTTCAGTATTATAGGCGAAAAAAAGTAAAAACTACGAAAAATCAGTTTTTCACCGCTGGTTTTAAAAATTAATAAAAAATAAAATACCTCGGTAATAGAATTATACAACGGTACTTAATAAATAAGGTCGTCGAACAGTCTCGTTAACCAAGTTTGATTAATACGAATTGTACAGGGGGTGTCCAAAGTTTAGTGTTAAACTTTGTAAACTTTAAAGCAATTTATTTTTCCTATTTCAATTGGAATGTAATTCAATAAAGAATTAAAAATCAAACATTTGCCTAATTACAACCCTATTGCAATTTCTAACGCATCAAGACTTATTTGCAGAAAACTCATTTTATCAACTATTCCAACAAGCATTATTATAAATAAATATCGAAGGTGGCTTTGCAAAACAATTTAATGGTATTAACGTTTACTAAAGTGACAAAAAATAATTCTCTTCTCTCTTATTTTCGCATGCTCCTAATATGAAAATCATATCTACGAGCTCTTCTTGATTGTATTCCATCACAAAAAATAATATAGTTTAAATAATTAATAATAATCTAACAATATTTGAAACTATATAATAACTGAAGTGAAAATGGGCTTTTGTCACTTTAATACCAATAAATTGTTTTGAAAAGCCACTTTTGATATTTATTTATAATAATAAATGATGGAATAGTTGATAAAATGAGTTTTTTGCAAATAAGTCTTAATGCGTTAGAAATTGCGATAGGGTTGTAATTAGAACAAATGGTTGATTTTTAACTCTGCATCGAATGATATAATAATATACAAAAGGGCCAATTTGAAATAAGAAAAATAAATTGATTTAAAGTTTGCAAAGTTTGACACTAAACTTTGGACACCCTGTACAATTCGTATTAATTAAACTTGGTTAACGAAGCTGTTCGACCAGATTTATTAAGTACCTTTGTATAATTTTATTAACGAGGCATGATTTTTATTTTTTATTAATTTTTAAAACCAGTGGTGCAAAACTGATTTTTGCTAGTGTTTATTTTTTTTCGCCTATAATACTGAACAGATTTCATTAAAATTTTAGGGGTATGAAGACAACTATAAAAGACATCCAAATAAGTAAGAATATATATAGCATGTAATTTAAAAAAATAGATCCTTATGACGTCCCACTTTTTTGGAACACCCTGTACAAATAAAAATATTTTCCTTAAATGCGCCTAAGGATACAGGTAAAGTCTGAAAAATATTAAAATACTAACCTAATTAATAAGTAAGCTATAGAAGACGAGAAGTAAGGTGCAGGCAGGACCCCGTATAAAATGTCTTATCTGTTTGTCCCAAATTCGAATGTGATCATTGCGATATCGGAAACTATAAGATACGAACAAGTTTAATTGTGATAAAGTTGCACAATTTGTACTTAATCAAAAGTCTAGATTCTCTTTCAATAATTGAGGAAATTCCTAGCACTTCTGGAGACCTCTGGAAAATAACGAAATTTGGAACATTTTTTAACTTTAACTTTGTTAATATAAAATTATGAAATAAATAAATTGCATATTTTTAATGCCACTTTTTCTTCTCTACAAATTGATATTGTCAGATTTTAAATTCGACGTTTCGACGTCTTGGGCTCGATATTAACTTTGTTTTTAATATAAACCTGGATGTTTTACTTCGGATTTTGAAAACGCTCGTAATTTTATAAACTTATCACACTTCTTGTTATGTTATTGAACGTTTTGACGATAAATTACATTATCAAACATACCTGCCTGCATATTCAGCATGGAAAAATCAGACAGAATATAAATAACAACAAAGTTGGCATCAGACAAAAGAATATACAGCAGATTTTTGTTGGTCGGTGAAGATATAATTATTTATGGTTTTTGTAAAAACTTTTTATAAGATTAACCTGTAGAATGACGTCACAGGTTGAAGTTACGTTGACAATCTCAATGTTAACTTCATTGGGTGGATCAGGTACCAATTAAAGTTAACTGATGAAAAGAATTGAGTTTTTGTTTTATCTATAATGTTTTTATATTATTCTACGTTGGATATAAGAATACTAATTTAATCAACAATAATGTAAAGTGTTCTAACTCTCCATGACTGTTTTAATAAAACATTAACGACAAGTTAAACGGTTAGGTTGTTAAAAATTATTGTTTTGTCCTTTTTTTCGAAAGTTAATAAGAATATCATGTATTTTAAGAGCGTAGATCTAAGAGCAGTTTTTGGTGCAAATGCTTAGGGTTTAAAATACTCCTGCCATTTTGTATATTCATTATTATGAATATCTTGCTAAATAAATGCTTTATTAAGCATTCTCGTTTCTTCCCGCACTATTTTTTTTTATTATAAATTATCACATTTCTTCCATAAAAAATGTTCCAATTAAAATTTTTCTCTTTAAAAATAAATACCTAATTGTTTTTTGTTTTTGCTGTAAAAATATTTTGTTGCATTGGGTTATATTTTTGCTGATTTAAAATAAACTGCTGGACAATTGCTTTCGAGCAAGAAAAATTTCGCCTAAATTTAATAGTTAAAATTTTCTGAACCAGATATGATATGGACCTACGGTTTTGAGTGGTTGATAGATTCACCCCTTGGGAAACAATTGTCAATGTTGGATTTTCTTTAACTGTCAGAAAATTTTATATACAGGGTGTTAAAGAAGACGATAATTTTTGCTCCAATTTTAATGGCGTGTAACTTTTACAATAATATTTTTCAATTCTATCACTCTACGTCAATTGAATCACTGATTCATAGCAAAGAAAGTAATTTGTCAAATTTTTGATATCTGCTATATTTTAAGAAATACCGATGAAAAATTGTGAGATACTCGTAAATCATAGACATATAGGTGTTTATAAGTACGCCACTATACATCATAACATTTAGGTACAACTATTGTTACTGAACATAATCAAGCTTTTCATAAGGTATAATAATCACTCGCAAAGTTTGCACGATACAACGCACAGTGAGATCTAGCTACCAATAAGTTGAAATAAAGCAAGGTTTTCCAAAAAAATCGGTATTTCTTAAAATATAGCAGAAATAAAAAATTCGACAAATTACTTTCTTTGCTATGAACTAGTGATTTAATTGACGTACAGTGATAAAATTTAAAAATATTATTGTGAAAGTTACACGCCATTAAAATTGGAGTAAAAATCATCGTCTTCTTTAACACCCTGTATATACAGTTTTTTGATAGTTAAAGAAAATCCAACATTGGCAATTGTTTCCCAAGGGATAAATCTATCAACCATTCAAAACCGTGTAGGTCGATATCATATCTGGTTCAGAAAATATTAACTGTTAAATTTAGGCGAATTTTTTCTTGCTCGAAAGCAATTGTCCAGCAGTTTAGCTCTAAAAAAGGGAAAACGCAACATACAAGTATATAATACTATAAAATATTATATTATAATATTATTATTTTTACTCGTTTTCCTTTAAAATTGCATCATAAATCAATAACTAAAACGATATGCGTCTGAAACCTTATCTATATAAAACAGGACTTTTAGGAGGAAAAGTTTAAAAACTAAACGTTTCCTACAAGACCTTTATAATCTAAGCCAAGAATACATTATTTAAAAATTCAAATTAAGAATCCAAACGTGAGATAAAAAATTAGGTATTAAGTATTACAAAAAACAAACTGATCGCCAGAATTCTATAAAAAAAAAAAACGCTGCGCACCGTGAAAAACGCGCAGCAGCTTGACATCAAAAGCTTTTGGGAAGTAGTGCCTAAATAGATTAATTTTATTTATTGCTTGCATAGAATAAAAATATTAAAATAAAAAAATCACTTTTTTTATGGATTTGTGTGTTTCTGAGTTTCATAAGGTGCAGATGCTTTTGCAGAACAAGTTTGATTATCTGGTCAGGCAGTGCGATTTTCAAACTCTACTCATTAGCTTTTTTGACATCACAAAAAAAAATGCTTGGTCACACCATTTAGCAAAAGTAACTTTATCGTAATATCTTAACGTTAAACGTAGTAAAACCTACACAATTTATTCACAAACCGCAGAGTAACTTTCAAAAGGTTTGTGGAAAGTCAAGAAAACGAATAAATTGAATTTTTGCGTGTTTGAATATAAAGATCGAGTTGCAGAATATGCAAATGATTAAACCGACTTGAAAACACAATTAGTTTCCAGGCTGGGGTATTAGGAAAATAAATTTTACAATTAATTTGGTTCAATTAACTAAAAATGTGAGGCGTATTTTCCCAAATACTATATTATTTTATTTGAAAATGTGAATGATTTTTTTAGTGATAAAACAATTGTAGCATTCAATTTTACCGAAGCATTTACTATGTTAAAATTAGATAAGTATGAATGCTTCATGGTATTTTAAGTACCTCCAATTTTATTATTAAATAAGTTTTCTACAGGCAAAGGTTTAAAAGAATTTAAGATTACCTGATGTTAGAAGTAGCTTTTATTTTCCTTGAGTTTGTTTTCAGTAATTTTTGGGGATAATATTTGATAGTAAATTTTATGGGCTGTGTAACCATGCTCATTTTTATTTTGGAGTTCCCTTTTCCAATAACATTCAAATTCCCTTCCAAAGTTTCACGGTTTGTTTTGATTGTCTGGTATCTTTTAAAATTGGGTTAATTTATATTGAAGTTGGAAGCTGTCAAATAAACCAGAGAGTAGTTAAGAAGCGCTCGTTTTCCGATAATTCAGCTTGGGAGCTTGGCAACTCGACAGTTCGTTATAGGCTTTAAGCCAACAGCCAGATATTCTAGGTAGGTCGTTCAGAATATAGTCCTAGCGAGTCGGGAAATTGGTTTATGCCGCGAATTCAGTGTAATAGTATGTTGCTAACTTCCAAATATTAAATAATATTTCCGTTTCCTGCTGAGAAGCAGCCATCTTGAGGAAAGGATACCTCACTTTTTCCTGGGCAGCCGTCCGGTGTGTAAGCTTTGAGCTTTGCTGACCCATAAAAAGGGAATTTAGTCAAATCCTTAACGATTCTAAGGATTCCTGGTGTTGTTCTTCCAGCTTGTTGGTAAGACTTTTTATTTTTATAAAAATTGGGATATTTTTTCTAAAAAACCTGTATTTGCAGATTTGAGGTTAGAATAGACCACGTTTTGGTACTATCACCAGCTTTTAAGAATCAGCTTTAAATGGGAAATCTATTATCAGATTTTGGCGAAATTAATATTCAGCTTTGAGTGGACTCAATTATCACGTTTAAATTATGGGATTAGTTATCTGCTAGTTTGAGGATAACTATGATAAGTCCTTTGGAAGTAAAACCGATGTGAAGAAGTTTGACGAACAGGGAGACTGTTGTACATTCTTGTAAATAGTATCACTGGTTGGATGGACTCAGAATTTATGTTAATTTGATGAAACAGAAACACTTAACTGAGGTGTTATCAGGCCAGTTTTTTAAATTATTTAATATGTCATGAAATTGTAATACCATCTTGGTAAGTAAATCAATTTTATAAGGTAACGTTAATCAATGAAAAGGAAAGGTCTGACAAAGAGTTCTAGAACACTTAAGACGCTAGGTATGCTTACCGTTTGTTTAAAACTTCATTTATTTATTCACATTACCAAGTAGCGTAAGAATCCTATCTAAATGTATTCACCTTACTGTACAAGGCCTGAAACTGAAAATATAAACCTTTGAAAGTAAAGTAGGTACTTAGTACACGTTGCAGGTAAAAAAATATACGTTTTTGTACCTACCTATTTGCTGCAATGTGTAATAGGATCTCATATTAAAATACAGTTATTACTTTGTTTTTTGAGACGTTTGAGACGGTATATTTACCGTCTCTACTATTAAAGATATCAAAAAAGTTTTTATAAAAGTTATGAGGTAAGTTTTAAAAATATATGTTCTAAATATACAGGATGGTCCTGAAAAGTCGGACAATAAAAAGATACATTTTTTTAAACAGAACACCGTATATATTTTAGCTTTATTTGTGTCCTCACAAAATTATCCATATGACGCCACATCTAGTTTTTAGGTTTTTGAAACGTTGCCAAACAAAAAGCAAAATTCTTAATATTTTGGAAAAAACATGATAGTACAAAATTACTACCTGTATTTCTCAATTAGAGTATTGAAAATTTCTTGATGTAAGATTTTACGATTTTTAGGGATAAAAAAACTGTCTCAAATCTTTAGGCACATAAAATTTTGCACCGGGTGTTTTATGTTGACAACAGAATATTATAAAAAACTTTAAAATACAATATAACTGTTTTTTTTTTAAATGAGACACCCTATATTTATTCGGCTTGTCTGATAGGTATACTTTATGTGGGAATTTTCAAAGAAATTTAGGATTTCAATATTTAAATTGTGCCCTCTTGCGGCAAAATGCGGAACTTAAAAATTATTTCCAGGATTTTCTCTTAGCCACTTTAATTACGATTTTTTTTCCCTGAGTTTCTATGCCCAGTAGTTTCCGAGATCCATAATGGGACACCAGGTATATAAATTTTTGCTGCTCTTCACTGTTTTTTGACCTAATTTCCGTTCACTATTAGCTTAGTTCTTGCGATAATAACAAGATAACTTTGATTTTTGCTAATATTATTGGTTCTTCTGAAACCCAACATCCACCGTCAAGTTTTACTAAATATAACGCCAACTTAGTAGACTCCTAAAATACAACCAAAGCGTACACTTAAAAAACCAAAAAAAGTTTTTTCAAACTCAAACTATCATCCGAGAAAAACTTTTAGATAAAAAATTATTACTGCTCAGCAATTTCCCGGTTATAAAACGTACGAAAGCGGCAGGAATAATGATTATTCATGAAAATTATGAGCTTCCGCAATTACGCCTGTGATAATTATATGCGAGGTAAAGAATTCCCTGAGGCGCAATTTTTCGTGCCCTTACGAAACTCACGCGGTGCTTAATGGTAAAAAATTGCTTTTTTGATCGTAAAATAAATAAACAAAGTTAAATGCGCTTTTTCTGCACGTATATGATTAGAGAGAATTATCCATCAACCAATAAAACAAAAAAATTTAGTTTATTTACCAGAAACAACAACAAAATACAAATACCAAATTTAAGTTTAAGTTACAAATTAAAAATCTTGTATCACTCTACCGTAAGTAAAATGTAAATTAAATGCACAATGAATTTGATATTGATATACAGGGTTTCCCACCGGGAACCGAATCTATCTATATATAGAAAACTATACATAGGAAAATTTTGAAAATTTGACAGTATGCTGATGCTGATACGGGCGACCGGGCTAAAATATTTTTATAATGGTGGCACTTCCGGTTATACCGGAAGTAAGTGTCAACTTGCTTATTTTAAAAGGGACACCCTATATATTATTACATTTTTGCATTCTACGCAAGATTCTAGGCAGATTTTGTATACCATTTTTAAAATATTATATATCAAAAATGACGTTTGCAAGCCTTAGAATAATTATCAATTTTTTCTATAAAGAAGCCTTATTTATTTAATTTAAGTGGGATTCCTTGTTATAAAGGACCTGCTTTAATAGATTTTTTATAATATTTTGATAACTATTAATACAGGGTGTTTAAAAAATAAGTTTAAAAATGAAAATTAAAAAACTGTCAAAAGTCCAGATTTTCAAATGAAAACTCACAAATTTTATAATTATTTCTTATTTAGCACTAAAAATATGTAAGGGTAAGTTTATATAAGGTTGTATATCACAAAAATTTTTAGTTTTCGAAATATTGCCAATTTTATATTTTTATATGGGGTTTTACTGCAGATTTTAAGTTCAGTTACTCTTAGTTGGCTATGGCGGCGTTGAAAAATAATCAAATGCTAAAAAAATCTATGACGCTGTCATGTCCCATTTAAAATAAGCAAGTTGTCACTTACTTCCGGTATAACCGGAAGTGCCACCATTATGAAAATATTTTAGCCCGGTCGCCCCCATCAGCATCAGCATACTGTCAAATTTTCAAAATTTTCCTATGTATAGTTTTCCATATATGGATCGATTCGGTTCTCGGTGGGACACCCTGTACAGCTAAACGATAACAACACACTTTACAATTAATTATAAATGGTATACAGTGGCGGCTCGTCAGGTGAAGTAGGTTTTGGCGTCCCTGTGTATAATGCAAATTACAGATGCACCTCTTGCCGCTGACTTGTCTTTTTATTTTAGTGAACCGCAAAATATAGTTTCTTACACAAGATGTAAGGCATGAACTATACAAGTAACGCGTAAAAAACTTCCACATAATTCTTTAAACACATTCTACACGAAGCACTGTCGCGGTATACCCTGATTATACCTTACTAGGTATGAGTATAATTCAATAAACAATAATAGAAATATTTACTTTAACTTACAAAAAGTTTACAAGGAACACGAAACAAGCCAAAATCATTTTTTGAATTATTGATTTCCTATGGGATTTGATTTAAAAAAACGAATATATTCTATAATGCCTTCGGGCAGCGTGTATCGCGTTCTTGAGAGCAAAAACATTTGTAAACTTTTTTCAGAATTGATTTGTGAATATTTACTAAAAGTTGTTTTCGCTCATTTTTTAGAAATAAAATATTGCTTTTTTATTTTAACCAAGCAAACAGTATTTACATTAAGATTAAGGACTTACTTTATACTTTTAAAATCTTTTGATTTATTAATATTTAGTAATATAATAATACAACGTCAATTGCTACTATCTTACTATGTACATATATGATATTACGTCACATAGATAACACAACAAGGCAATGCCCCATTGGAGCTGGTGTTGGCTCGTGGTAGCAGCACATTGGCTTCTACTTCTTCTGTTACGGACAGTTCCAGTAGTCTATTACTGCCATGAAAGATCAGTTTTGTTGAAACTTGAAGGTTTTTAAATGACTTTATCGCTTACTTAATGGAATTTGGGGTACGTTTGCTGGAAAAATAGGTTAAAAAACCAGCTTAATTTTCGCAGGTACAGTGTAGCATTTTGTCCAAGACTCGAAATGATCAGGTGGGCGGATATTTTAAGTGGGATGGACTAAGCCCACATGGTACGAGAAATGGGGTTAGGTTCTTTTTGGTTGTTATTGTTGGATTTTATTTTGTTTATTTTAATTTGCTCTATTTTCATTATAAATTGGTAATTTGTGGTAAAGGGGTTTATGTGTGTAGTCGTCTTGTTCTCGTATGTAGGTCATGTTTGCTGTTAGTATCGTGTTGTTCGGTTTTGTTTCGTAAAACTTTGTCGCTTCGTCTTGTACGTACTGTTTTAAGTATGGTGTTTGTTGCGTTATGTAGTACACGTAGTGGCGTATGTCTTAGTGCAGCAAGTATTTGTCTAAGTACTATGTTTTGTAGTTTTTGTAGTCTGTTGTATTGGTGGTCTGATATACTGCACCAGACGGGTCCTGCGTAGGTCAGTACTGGTCGGATCATTTGATTGTAAATTGTCTGCTTGTTCTGTGGTGAAAGAAATGATCCATGTCTAAGTAATTTTTCTAAATTGTTGGTCGCTGCGTAGAATTTCTGTACTGTTCTTGTCGTGTTTGGTATAAACGTCAGTTTTTTGTCTAGCGTAACTCCTAGGTATTTTAATGTTTGTTTGGGTTCTATTTCTTTGTTGTTTATTATTAGGTGTTGATTTATGTGTATATTGTTTCTTTTTGCTGTAATTATTAAGCACTCGCATTTTTCTTCATTTATTTCAAGTTTCCATTTCTCGTACCATGGGAGGAGGACACTCAAGTGATTGGAAAGGTGCTGTCTGGCTACATTCGCATAATACGAGCTTGCGTACATTAGTACGTCGTCCGCGAATATAGCCAGATTGAAGATTAAGGAAAATTTATTATCTGTGCATAAAAATTAAAGTAATTTAAATAATTTATTAGACCTTGGACCATCGCGTATTCCAAAAAGGTCGGCTTTAAATTTTATATTTATTTTCTCACAAAATTTCCGAAACTTATTTTCTGTCAGTAAAGAAAACATAATTGCTAAGTTAAGAAAGTAAAAATATCTTATTATACAGGGTGCAACAAATTCGTGTGCGTATGTACAAGGGGATCTCGAAAACGACAAGACATAGGTACAAAGATTTAAATTAAGGTAAAGTTGCCTATTTTTGGGCTTAATAATTTGGTAAAAGAAAATTCTTAATATTTCAAATACCTTCGGAGATATTCGAAAAAAACCTAAATTTTTAGTTTTGGTTTTGAATTTTTTGCGTCTTCATTTTTGACTTGGGAAAAACAAAAAAAACTTTCTCAAAGCCGTTCTTTATGTTCTATAAGATGGCGTTATTAGTTTTCAAATTCGGCGTTTAGTTCTTTAGATAGATACCAACCTCAAGTCAGTTTTTTTAAATACGGTCCTGGAATTTTTAAAACATTTTAAGGGACTTCTACGCTTTCGAAATTTAATACAATTTAAAGATTTTTAAAATTTTAACGTTTTGTCATCAAATATCACATCATTAATATTTAAAATTATTCTTTCTTTACTATTACGGCCCTGGAAATTATTTTTAGGATAAATGAAATATTAAAATTACATTACAGGAAGTTATGGCGTTTAGGCCGTTTTATTTCAATAAGAGTTACCGTAACAATACTCTAGGAAGTCAATAAGTTTCTAAGGCGTAAGAAGTAATTCTATTTCTTATAAGTATATTATTTATTTTATTAATATAACATTTTAAGTCCCATGGTTTTTGCCTTAGACCTAGACCGAAATACTGTAAGAGCGTTTTCACACGGCACCATATATCGCGCGCGATAAATGGTCGCAATATTGCTTTACACCAAATTATGTGTTCTCTAATATCGCTTGTGTGTGAAAATGGCTCATTAGAAAACACACAATTTGGTGTAAAAGCAATATTGCGACCATTTGTCGCGCGCGATATACCGGGTCCGCCAACGTGGCGGGGATGGAAGATTAAATCATTATCGAGGAGCTTATCAACAATACTAAACCAGCATCTAAGGTATCGACTTAAAAGCGGCATATTTTAAAAATATTTTACATTATACAGGGTGGCTCAAAAAAGTGTGGCGGACTAAACTTGCATTTTTTTAAATGGAACACCCTATATATTATATTATTTTCGAATTCCCTATACAATTCCACTTATATTTTGTATAAAATGTCATATGTCTAAATTTAATTGTTTTTGAGTAATTGACGTTTAAAATATGGCATTTTTTGACTTTGACAGGCTGTAACATTGGAACGGTTCATCTTAGAGAAAAATGGTTTTCACCTCCTTATCTTAGTTTTTCATTCTCTATTCAAAGAAACCAACCTCCGATTTACCATGTTAAACCAAAAAAACGGTTTTAACGGTTTAACATAGTAAATCGGAAGTTGGTTTTCTTGGATAGAGAATAAAAAACTAAGATAGGGAGGTGAAAACCATTTTTCTCTAAGATGAACCGTTCCAATGTTACAGCCTGTCAAAGTCAAAAAATGCCATATTTTAAACGTCAATTACTTAAAAACAATTGAATTTAGACATATGACATTTTATACCAAATATACGTAGAATTGTATAGGGAATTATAAAATAATATAATATATAGGGTGTTCCATTAAAAAAAATGCAAGTTTAGTCCGCCACACTTTTTTGAGCCACCCTGTATAATGTAAAATATTTTTAAAATATGCCGCTTTTAAGTCCATACCTCATGCTGCTTTAGTAATTTTGATAAGTTTCTCGATAATGATTTAAATTTCCGTCCCCGCTTTGTTGGCGGACCCGGTATGGTGCCGTGTGAAAACGCTCTTAGTCTAATTATGTTACTGTAATGCGCTTAAATTTGTTTCAAACACAATTTCAAGTTTTGTTTACTGTTTATACGGTTTGATAATGCCGAATAATGACGAAACATAATATAACGAAAATAAATAGACAGAAAAATATTTGAGACCGAGACATTTGGTCTTCTCTCTTACAAAATACCAAATATCAGGCCATTTTGAGTAACAATTGACGGATTTTTCAAATCAGGAATCTTTTTTTTTGTTTGGGTTTAAATGTTCAGGACCGTTATGAAATAAAAAGATAACTTGAAAAAATGTGTTATTAGATGACAAAATGTTAAAATTTCGAAAACTTTAAATTGTGTTAAGTTCAAGTTTAGAAGTCCCTAAAACTGTATTTAAAATTCCAGGTCCGCATTTAAAAAAATTAAAAGACTTGAGTTTGGTAACTAAAGAATGAAACGTCGAATTTGAAAACTATTAATGCCACCTTGTAGAACATAAAAGACGGCTATAAAAGAGTGTTTTCTGTTTTTCTTCCAAGTCAAAAATGAAGGCGCAAAAAATTAAAAACCAATAATAGAAATTTCGGTTTTTTTCGGATATCTCCGAAAGCATTCGGAATATTTACAATTTTCTTTTACCAAATTATTGGGCCTCAAAATACGCAACTTTGCCTCAATTTAACCATCTTCGTATCTCTTAGTTAAAAGGTATCTACTTACAATAATGGTTATAAACTATTCACAGTTAATACATTTATATAAATCTCACAACACTGCACTAGTAGTCCACCCTTAGTTGCATTAAACTTCATCTACCTAATCATCTACAATAATTAATCAAATAATATAAAACGTATTAATGGCTCCAAACCGCTTACGAAATGTTGCAACAGCGCTGATAGCGCTCAAACACGAGTTGAGATAAATCTTTACACTCCCTTACGAAAGCAGGTTGCGATAAATTTGTAATTCTAAATAATGTCTTGTATTTTTGTTTGAGTTGTGATGTTCGTTAAGATTATTATGATTTGTCATCACATCCAGTGGTGGCTCGTCAGGTGAAGTAGGTGAAGGGGCTCTTCACAAAAAAAAAACCAGGAGGAAAGTTTTCGAAAATATTAATGTTCCGATACAGCTACCATTTTATCCCTTAAAAAATAATTATGTTCGAATTAATAATATTAATTTAATTCGAATGTAGCCTCGAATGTAGCTATGCATAATAGGGCCACGGTTAACTTCGACGGACAATAATTATAAACATTCGTGCATTTTGGCGTGCCTCAGCGACCGTATCCGTTCGCTCAAAGCAAGTGGAGAACCAACGCCCAACATGTTTTTATTTTTCAGTTAATTCAGTAATGACGTACCTACTTAGTTGTGTGTTTTAAAAATAAACCCAATTAATGACATAGTTTGTAATTTTTTGGAAACTCCATTCAGTCGTTGGACAGATGAGGATAAGAGAGACGTTTTGTTACACGGGTTTTAAGTCAATGTTTGTTTAAGTACCCGCACTATACCTAGCTCTTCACCATTTTTTAAGACCGCCAGCCGCCACTGGTAACCGGGCCAGTATGACTGAGAAAATTATTTCTGTCCATGTCATGTATGTCACAGTCAAACTTGCTGGTTAGTTAATTATTATTTAAATTCTTCGTGTAACCCGAAGAGATTTATCGATTAAAAAATGTAATATCCACACAGTTTGTAATGAAGAATTTTACCAGAGAAATGATGGATACACAGGGTGTCCCATAATTTATGGGCCGTAGAGTAACTGGAGATACTAGACATCAAACTAAGCCAATTAAGTAATATAAGTTTTTTCGGATTGTTACTCGTTCTAGAGATACAAGATGTGGAAAGTAAAAGTTTATTCTCGAAAATAAGCCAAAATTTTAAAACGGTTTAATGAATCGAATTGAAAGTTGGCAATATTATGTTATTATGAGCAAGAAATAAGAATTTGTAGAAATTTTGAGGTTTCAAACTAGAGGGCGCTAGTTGCATACACTGGGCTTCATAAATCTATGATTTTTTTTCTTACCTGTGATATTAGGTGTTTTTCAATTATAGATTCTTAAAGAAGGGCATTTTCTGAGTCAAAAAGGTGTACTTGATTGATCTTAATATCTTTAACGGTTTTCGAGATATTTCCCTTTAAACATCCCAAAGCATAAAAAAATACATAGTACATAATTAAATTAATATTTTAATTGTCAAAAAAAAGCTTATATAACATAATCGGCTTAGTTTGATGTCTAGAATCTCTAGTTACTCTACGGCCCATGAGTTATGGGACACCCTGTATTCGAATTGAAATTCCAAAAGGAGAAAAATCATTATAACTTAAAGCAAGCCTGGTGCTCCCACTGCTCCGCTGTCACCACATGATAAAGTTATTACTCATTTTCGCCCATCCCAAGTTTTTACACTTCAAACGTTTCGTTGTAACGCAGTGGTCAAAGGGAATGTCCCTAAGAGCTTAATATTGGATCTTTTTAGGAGTGGTAACATATAACATTTATTTTTTTATCCTTTATTAAGATAGGGTTTCTTAATGTGTTGTGTGTTGGTGATTAAGTTACCAATAAAATTACAAGAAATTTCAAATTGGAATAAAAATTTAATGTTAGTTATTTATTGTACAAGAAGATAAAATTGTACTTTATCTTTGAGAGTGTTTTTAGCGTCGTGACGTCAGTCAAGACGCTAATTACGCTCGAGAAGATAATGCGATTTTATCATCGTGTGCAATATAGCACTTTTCTCTATAGCAAGACTTCAAATTCAGGTGAAAAATAAAATTTCAAAGAAAATTGTAAGTTTTGCCACCAAAATCGCAACTGTGTTGCTCCGTTACTAGAGATATGAAGTACGGAAAAGAATTAACACAAGAAGAAGAACACCTGCCATCAGATGTAGAAGATGCTGCGTTGCAAGCGGAAAGTTTATTATTGCCCCAAAAATCCAGGATGATATATGAGAAGGAATATCAGTCCTTTAAAACGTGAAAAAGCATCAAGAATATCAATGGCGTGAAAGAAAAGTCGAAGAAAGCGAAGCCATCGTCATTATGATCTTATTATTCGATGCTGAAGCGTACGTTGTTGATGAATAAAAATTGTGACATTTCTAAATTCAGCAAGTTAACCACCTTACTGAAAAACCTGAGTGGAGGATACAAAGCTAAAAAGTCCAAAATCCTGGAGTCAGATGACATTATTAAATTTCTGACAGAAGCTCCTGATGACGTCTATTTGTTTAAGAAGGTTATTGTTATTTCTGGTGTGCATGGAGCAACTAGGTCTAATGAATTGCACAAGTTAGAAGTGTTTAATGTGGACGACAGAAAACCGGTGATAGTAATTTCATTATCTGATACTAAAACCAAGCATGATACGTCGTTTTGAACTGCCAAGAAAAGTAGAGTGAGTTTATTGGAAATTGTGAGAAAGTACATTGGCTTGCGCCCCAAAAACGTACCTCACAGTAAGTTTTTTGTGAATTACAGACAGCAAAAGTGCACTATTCAGCCGGTGGGGATTAACACTATTTATAATATAAGATACCCAAGAAGATTGCAGATTTTTTGAAACTACTAAATTCAGAAATGTACACGGGGCATTGTTTCCGTCGTTCTTTAGCTACCATGTTGGCAAACTTTGGTGCTGATCTAGTAAAAGTTAAACGCTTAGGTGGATGGAAATCGTCATCCGTTGCAGAGTCTTACATTGAACAGTCAGTATGCAATAAGATTGCTGTATCCAAGTGTATACTTGGCGGACCTGAAAATCAATCCAGTACCTCGGTTTAAGTGTCTAAGCACACGAGTACAAGTTGTGGTGTTCCAAAAATAGATGTTTCTAATAATGGTAATTGTAAAATTACACTTATTGTTAATCCTTCGAATTAATGTGTATGAATTTGTAAATTTAATTGAATAAAAAAAGTTAAAATTTTTATCTACCCTTGCTGTTAAAGTGTTACTTTATCTACCCTTGCGGTTAAAGTGATACTTTATCTACTCAAAAGAGTTGATATGACCACATTATAACATCAGCTATAGAAAAAAGATATGTAGTACGTTTTTGTAGCTAAAGTTATTTGGTATTCCTGGCCAAATTATAGTATTCTACTCGTATATAATGGCTGTTATTCACTTGAATGATTTATGAGACTCGCCTACGGCTCGTGTCATAAACATTATCTGCGTGAATAACAGTCATCATTATATGCTTGTTCAATAATGTACTATTACTGAAAGTTAGAATAGACTGCTCCTGAGAAACATATAGGTTTCTTAGTAAAAAACATAGTAAGTAGTTCAGGCGAGTGACTAAACTTATCGGTCTCGCACGACGAGAAAAAAATTATGCGAGAACGAGAAATCTCGCAAGATAATCTCATTAACATCAATGCAGTGATAATAATTAGCTATACAGGGTGTCCCACCGGGAACCGAAACGATTTATATATAGAAAACTATACATAGGAAAATTTTGAAAATTTGACATTATGCCAATGCTTCAGTTACTCTTAGTTGGCTATGGCGGCGTTGAGAACCAATCAAATGCTAAAAAAAATCTATGACGCTGTCACTTAATATTATTAATAATCATTCCCGGGCGCTTAAATGATTCAAACGAAGATTATTTAAACTTATTTATTATTTATGGAGAATGTGATTAAGTTATATCATGTCACATTTGCCATTCGATATCCGCAAAAACAGAAGCCATCACAATGTGCTTATTAATAATGTTTAAATGGTAAGTGACAGCTTTATAGATTTTTTAGCATTTGATTGTTTTTCGACGCCGTCATAGCCAACTAAGAGTAACTGAACTTAAAATCTGCAGCAAAATCCCCATATAAAAATATTAAATTGGCAATACTTCGAAAATTAAGAATTTTTAGGACATACAATCTTATACAAACTTACCCTTATTTTTAATGCTAACTAAGAAATAATTATAAAATTTGAGTGTTTCCATTTGAAAATCTGGACTTTTGACAGTTTTTTCATTTTCATTTTTAATCTTATTTTTTAAACACCCTGTATTAATAGTTATCAAAATATTAGAAAAAATCTATTAAAGCAGGTCCTTTATAACAAGGAATCCCACCTAAATTAAATAAATAAGGCTTCTTTATAGAAAAAACGGATAATTATTCTAAGGCTTGCAAACGTCATTTTTGACATAAAAATTCAAATATGTCAAAAACGTTTAGACAAAGGTATAGGACATGGTATACAAAATCTGCTTAGAATCTTGCGTAGAATGCAAAATAGTAATAATATATAGGGTGTCCCATTTAAAATAAGCAAGTTGACACTTACTTCCGGTATAACCGGAAGTGCCACCATTATGAAAATATTTTAGCCCGGTCGCCCCCATCAGCATCAGCATATTGTCAAATTTTCAAAAATTTTCTATGTATAGTTTTCTATATATAGATCGATTCGGTTCCCGGTGGGACACCCTGTATATTAAATTTTCCCAAAATATTACAGAAAACTGGATTTTTTAGCATAATACCTACCTATATATGAAAATTAATTCACTTTACTAATTAACATTTTTGCATGTGGCTTTATGTTATTTTCCACTTTGATTTGTGAATATTAAGCACTGTCGATTTTGTAAAAAATGCCTAATATTTTATTTTAAATACTTTTTTTTTAACACCAACCTAATGTTCTTTTTGAGTTTTTAATATTTAAATTTACCGCCTACGCTTCAAATGTGTTCAATTATTACTATAATTTAGACCTGGCCATACACGAAGTGAATTTTTTAAATCCAGATATCTCAAAAACAGCTGTCAAATCAACTCTTACCACGTATACCTTTTTTAGGTAAAAGACGTTGGAGAATCAGAATTTTTATTAAAAAGTTAAATACAGGGTGGCTCAAAAAAGTTATTTCGTTTTAAATGTGTGCAAGTTACCGCAGGTGGCGCCCTTTAAACTTTACAATAAAAATGAGAGCAGATTCTAATTTCTCACCCCGCAAAACCCCCTAAGCCGAACATTGTGACAATACACCATTATTAAGAAAATTATTTATAAAAAAAAAATGGAAACCAAATCGAACTTTTGACACTCTGTATCTCCGAAATCATACATTTATGGACTAAGGTAAATTGGGTTAGATCGTCATATTTACGCCTCAGGAACTTGTGGTAACTTTTTCCGCACCTTTTAGAGACACCCCGTAGAAGTTGAGCAATTTTCCTTGGCATCGACCTAGTTTGACAATAAAATTACTCTTTTATAAAGAATTATCAATTCTGTCCAAATACTAATAAACTCTAATTTCACCGACCGTCTAACTATATGGGAAAATATTAAGCAACTAAATGTTGTTGTTATTAGATAGTACCACCCTCAGAAAGGTTATATTATAAGGGTTCGAAAACCGTCGCAACGTCTGCAAAAAAGGGTTGAACATCACATATGACGTATTATTTTTTGCTTGTCTCTACATGGGCTTCTGTAACAAACGTCAAAACTAGATAGATAATAACTGGTGTTCTCTTAGGAATGACAGTGATATATCGATATCTGGTTTATGCTGTAGCACAAGAAATAACAGATTTAAAACAGGGGAAAATAAATATAGAAGGGGCTTGTTATTATTTAGGAAAATTAGGTATATTTTTAAGTTAACCTATGTTGCGTAGACACAACAAGTGATGGGCAATGTAAAAAAACAAAAATACATATAGAGAGTCCTGCACCTCACCTCCCGACTTCTATAGCTCAGTTATTAATTAAGTTAGGATTTTGATATTTTGCAAACTTTACCTGTATCCTAGGGCGCATTTCAGGAAAATATTTTTGTTTATACAGGGTGTTCCAAAAAAGTGTTACGTCATAAGGATCTATTTTTTTAAATTACATTCTATATATTTTCTTACTTATTTGGATGCCTCTTATAGTTGACTTCATATCCCCAGAATTTTGATAAAATCGGTTCAGTATTATAGGCGAAAAAAAATTAAAACTGGGAAAAATCAGTTCTGCACCACTGGTTTTAAAAATTAATAAAAAATAATGCTTCGTTATTAAAATTATACAAAGTTACTCAACAAGTAAGCTCAAACAGTCTCGTTTACCAAGTTTGATTAATACGAATTGTACAGGGTGTCCAAAGTTTAATGTCAAACTTTTCAAACTTTAAATCAATTTATTTTTCTTATTTCAAATTGGAACCCCTGTATAATATTATGTCATTCGATGCAGAATTAAAAATCAAATATTTGTCCTAATTACAACCCCATTGCAATTTCTAACGCATCAAAAGTTATTTGCAGAAAACTCATTTTATCAACTATTCCAAGTCATTGTTTGTGTTTTGTTTGACTTTGACTAATACAACTTCATTTTGTAAATTTTATGATTTTAATTTATTCTACATTACCCACAGTTATATGTAAGAGAGAAGTAAAATGTTATTGTTTTGACGTTTTAAGGTGCCTTTTACATAGTAGTAGTAACAAGATTTATTTAGCACATGGCTACTAATACGTTTAAATAATTATTTAACTTTTTTTTAATACAATTTTAAATTACCTTTTAAAACATTCCTATTTATCTTGTTGTGTTAATAAATATGTTTTTTAAGCCCTGTTTGAAAGCTTTTAAGCTTTTTTGTGTTTTAATTGACTTATTTAAATTATTAAATTCAATAAGCCCTTTATACTTTATACGGTATTCAGCTCGAAAGACACTTTAAGAAGCCACCTGACGAACACGAAACCAAGAAGTCAAAAAGACAGGAAGAATTGTGTCTACCAGATCCCCTGCGAATGTGGCCGATCTTACATTGGTGAGACTCTAAGGCCACTTGAAACTAGGGTCAAGGAACATAGAAACAACACGTTTAAAGGAGAAACCGAAAAATCCGGTGCAGCTGACCATGCCTGGACACACGGTCATCTCATCAAGTGGAAAGAAGATCAAATCCTGCATAAAGAACCACATTGGAGGTAGAGGAAGTTCAAGGACGCTGCTACCATATACCAAAACCCAGGTTGTTTTAGTAAGCCATCATTAAATATAAGAAATATCTGGAAACCTTTGCTAAGTAGATGTAAACTTAAAATACCGCAGTCGAACTAAACGCATGACTGCACCCATCTCGGTCATGCTCCAGTGCATCTAGCTAGTATAAATAGAGCTGTAGTTACTTTACTTATTAAGTATTTACCTGAAGACGACTGGAGATACTTACCAGTTGAAACGTTGTGATATAAAACAAATAAAGACAATGCAAGTCCAAAACTCTTCTATCTAAGCCCTTTATACAATTGAAAAAGTATTAAGAAAAAAAATATTGTTATTTCGCGTTAAATAATTATGATGATGACAATGCAGAACAGTAAACTCTTTTAAATGTAAAGGTAACATACAACATGAACTTTCTAAATAAATATCAAAACCAAAAATAATATTAAATTTTTTACATTTAACCATTCTAATTTTTTTAACATTATATTAATTTTTGAATATCTATCCATATTAAGTAAAATTCGCATCGCTTTATTGTACCTTCATCAGCGATAAACAAAATTGTAGAACAATATAAAAAATATGGCAAAATTAAAGTATTATAATAGTTATTTACGATATAGGTGTTGTAAAGATTCATATTACAACACGAGATGTTAAAGTTGTCAAACGAGGCATCAGCCGAGTTTAATAAAACATCGAGTGTAGTAATATGAATTTACAACAAGAATATTGTACAAAATTTTATCTACTTTCATCTATAAATAAAAATATTTGGCAAGAGGCATTTTTAAAAATAAAAATGCACCTGCTATTAAGTTTACTAATCAAGTTTTTTATGTTACCTTTCGCATATTTACTGTTTCGCATGGTTACTGCCGAATTTTTGTCAAACAAATTCAAAAATATAAAAAGCGTTTTTCAAAATGAGCGATTCTGATGGAAGTTTACCCTCTGATATAGAAGCAGCGGCAAACGAAGCGATCTCAAGTTTAGTTCCGACAAAATCCAAGGCGCGGTTTAAGTTGGAGTATTAGAAGTTTGAAGATTGGTGCAAAGCTAACAAAATAAAGGAGGTGTCTGGGAAAATCCTTTTGGGTTATTTTTCCGTAAAGCAACGCCCCCAGAAACCATCTACACTATGGACTCACTACTCAATATTAAGAACTATGATTTTAGTCAAGAAAAATGATTTTAGTCAAGAAAAATCTAGATATAAGCAGATTTTCTCAACTAATTGCATTTTTGAAAAGAAGTTCAGAGGGTTACAAGGCCAAAAAGTCCAAAGTTTTCACAAAGGAAGACGTATGTAAGTTTCTTAGTACTGCAGATGAAACATATTTACTTATGAAGGTTGTTATGATAATCGGCATTTTTGGGGCTTGTCGGCGCCAAGAACTAGCTAAGTTAATGTTGGATCATATTGAACACAATATAAAAATAGTGATTCAATTCTCGAAAAACAAAATTATGCTAGAATTTGTTATAACAGAAGGAAATATGACAGGTGTCAAGTATTTTTCGAAAGTATGCTAAACTTCGTCCTCTTAGGCCCGTATTATTAATCTCCTGGTAACTTTATCAGCAAGATAATTTCCAAAGAAACCATTGTTAAGACAATTGTCTCCATAGAAATTATCTGGCTGGTAAAGTTACCAGGAGATGAATAATACGGGCCTTAATACAACTCACAGGCGGTTTTTTGTATTCTATGGAAAAGGAAAATGCACCTCCCAGTCTGTCGGAATTAATAGTTTTGGAAGTATACCAAAAAAGATTGCAACAAAACTTGGATTGAATAATCCCGAAGGATACAGTGGACATTGTTTTAGGAGGTCCTCAGCCACCATTCTAGTTGATGGTGGTGCAGATATGCAGATGTTAAAGCGTCATGGGGAAAGAAGATCATGGGGTCAGACACGGATTTAATGATTGGAAACTCGAACGTACGTACGCTCCATCACATCCACTTCTGGTATACAAATTTCTAACTGTAAAAAGTGTATTATTAATGTTTATAATAAACCTTAAGTGTTATATTTTAATTAATAATTGGTACTTAATTTAATAATTGTTAATAATAAATCATTCTTCTAAAAAGTGTTATTTTATTTAACAACAAAATTTTAATAAAACCGTTTTTTTTCCATTACAGCCCCAAGTAGCACAGATGTGCTTATAAATGTTTTATAAACTACTATATAATAATTTCTAATAAAACCCTCTTCTCTTGAAAATACTTTAAAAACCTTTATATCATGCTTATAAACACGGAAAAGGCGCAGGTTTATAAAACAATTTTATTTATTTAAAGTTTTGTTAGGTCTTCTGATAATACTTACAAAATAATTTAAAGTATTTTAAAAAATATTTATAAAACAATCATATAAAGAATTTGTAAAGTATGCGATAGTGCTCCTATATACTTTATACGATAACAATAGATTACTAATATAATTGTTTTATAAGAGTTCTAAAAGTATCAGCACAATAACCAATTTGTGTAATTTAGGATATTATATCAAACTTAGGTTTTTTAGTTGTCATATTAATATTTAATAAAATAAAATGTACATTTTCTTTACTGTTACATGATAAAAGTGATTTTTAAGATTATAATCAAAATATTATTTACTAATGGCGACATTAAAGGTTGAAAATGTTTTGTCTTGGAATAGAAAATATCGGAAACGCTATTCCTATGGACAAATTCTCTTGCCAGGTCAAATTTTCTGATAATATATATACATATTTGTAAATATATTTTTAAGCGCTTCCTTTTTATCACGATTTTACATTTTACAGTTATATTTTATTTTAGCAAATTATTTTACAATAATTTACAAAATTAAAAATACTTATTGTTATATGTTCATTGTGATATTACATGCCTTTTTTCTTATTACAGTAAAGATTTAAACAGGATAATAATTATAATTTGATTTGCTTTATTTGGATAACATAATGGCCGACATAAAATACTTCGTAAAACATGGCGTCATCTAAAAAATCATTTTATCGCACAGAAAATATTTATAAAACAAAATTGATTTTTAAATAACAAAAATGATTTATAATTTGTTATATAGTGCCATTTTATGGAATATAATTGTGTTACTATATCGAATGACATAACAAAAATTATCAAATTGTTTTGATGTCTGCTATGTTGCCGTATATGTTTGTAGATTATACTTACGCCTAATATATTTTGTTCTAAAAAGATATTTAAAAATTAATTCCAGTTGCGCAATTTCTAACCTACTTAAGTAAAAAGTCTATCTAATACCAATGGCAATTTTTCTTTTTTGCCGAAAATACAAAAATTAATTAATCGAGGCCCCAATAATATCTAGCCGGAAAATATCTTTATAAACAATACTCTAAGGCCCGGTTGTACAATTACGACTTAAACTTAGTTCAGCGTTGAACCAAGCTCAAACTTTATTTTAATGTAAAGATGTTGTCAAAATGAAGTTTGAACTTGATTCAACGCTGAACTAAGTTTAAGTCGTAATTGTACAACCGGGCCTAAGTATGCCGATTAATAATTTGAATTTCTTGTAGAATGAAAAACTGCATCAATAAACGTGTTTTTGTTTTGCAATTAATTTAGTTCAGTTAGAAATTAGGGTGGTTCGGTTGGGTTTTTTCCGCCGTGCCGAATGCGTAGCTCCGGTAATCCGCAGTCCTTTTAAACTGGCTTTTCCTACCAAAGCGCATTTTACGTTACGCAGAACGTAGTATGCCCGGCGTAAAACTTTGTAAACTACTTCATTGCTAGAGCACTACGTTTGACTCTTCCGTTTGATTTTTATTGAACAAGTTTACAGTTTTAAGTTGGGCGTAGTACGGTTCTGAGCCACGGATAATGTGCGTCGCTCGGCTTAGTCGGCTCTCGCTTAGTCCAGTGCAGACAAAATACCAATCACTCTTTATTTTACCATGATTAATGATGCGATGCTTTGCGTAAAAGGGCGTGCAACTTTAAGTTTATCGTTATTATTTAATATGCCACACTATTTCCGGATAAAATTTTATGAAGGAAATAACAGTTACAATTATTAATTTGTTAATTATTTTTTAACAGAAATTGTGTTAACTATGACAACGCCGCATACTTACTCGTTACCTCAACATAGCGCGGCTAGAAGGTATATTATTTGAAAAATAGTGGCACTTATATCTCGTTTATAAAATATTTTTGTTGTATAGCGCCTAGAAAATATATCTTAAACAACATTATTATTTTATAGAATATCGTGGAAGAAGGTTTTACGACAATTTTGATATAAAAATCTATTTAATTGTCACAACAGATACTAAACCGTTGAACAGAGTTGTAATTTCTTATAATTATTCCATGATAATACCGAGTTTTGTTATAGTATAGTTATTCTTTCTTTTTTAGATTTTTAAAGTGATTTTGATTTATTAGCAATTGGGGACTGATGTCGACTTTAAAGAAAATATATTGCACAGTACCTATCGGCCAAAATTCAGTTTTAGAACTTCTATACATTTATGGGAAAAGGCCTTCAAAATTTTTATATTTAACGATATAAAATTCATAGGTTCATAGGGTGTGTTTTAGAGTATTTTTGTAAATTAGCTATTATTTCGTCGTGGTGCCAATAACCTTTTTCCATTTTAATCAAATTATGTATTTCTCTCGCTGTATTTAGTAATGTCCTAATCTTTTGAAAGTAAGTTTGGAATTCTTTCATTAATAATTGTAAATAGTTCTCTTAATGCTTAATGGTTAACATTAAACGAGGTAACCCATGTTCTTATTTGTTTATTGACCTCAATATTTTTGCTAATTTTAGTTAATTCTGAGGCACTTTCCTCTATAACTGGGTAATGCCTGTATTCTTTATTACTGCTCATAATTTTATTCAGATAAAGAATTGGAACTTAGTTGCTATTGAACAATTACACTTTGACATGTATCAGCTCTGTCTGGTCACGTGTCAACATGCTGGTATAACTTTGCATTTAAAATTTTTTGATAGTTGGCTTTAAACTTTCTCTTAAAATTACCACTGCGTTTTGTTTTTTCCCTCTAGATATGCTCGATATGGTTTAAGTAATAAAAATTTAACCGTATGAATGACAAAATTAGGGTTAGTACTATAGTTATTTTATAGGGTTACCTTAATAATGATTTTGCATTTAAAAATACAGTTTTGTTTTGTAAACATTTTTTAAGCATTTTATTCCGTTTCAATTCTCAACAGCTATAAAATATTTTTTTAAGAGAGACCGACACAACCTAATTGTTGCGAAGAATAAATTGTTTTTTAATTAAGTTTCCACCACCGCTATATAACCTAGTTATACAGTTTTATTAATACTACAAGTCATATTCTTATAAACGTTTTATAAGTAATTTTAACCAGTACTATAAATGAACTATATAATGTATCGAGCTTAATACAAAATACTCGTATACGTTTTGTCATATAAATATCATCAAGTCAATTTAATACGTAACCTATAAAAATGTTTTATTAACTTGTCTTAATAATATCTTTATGATAAAATAATAAAATAGATTTGTTTCTGCAGCAAATATGTGTTTATTACGACTATTAAATAATAAATCGATGTATTTTAATACCATTATAAACCTGATATATAACACTTTAGTCTAATAGTAGTATTTTTGTGCTACTTGGGGCACTAGTACTGTAATAGATGCCCTTACAAAACGATTTACAGAACTGTAAAATTCATATTACTAAATGAAAGTAGATAAACAATTTTTTTCGAACAAAATTTTAAATTGAAACTAGTTCTTTTAAAGTAACCTCTGTCTTTGGTTAAGTTGTACATCCTTTGTTGCAATCAACATTCTACAATGATTAATTAATTACTAGATCCTAATAATAATTATCCCTAAGACAATAATTAATCCTGTGGAGGTAAATCCGGCCCTTAGTCGTGAAATGAGCAATTTCTAGGAACGTCACGTTTAGCGGAATTGGGCCTAAATTGGATTGAAATTACCAGTTAAATCTCCTAAATGCTTCTAGCTGAAATGGAGACTAGTTATCCATTATATTAAGGGAGAAAGTTTCTAGATGATTTAGGGTTTGTCCAGAAGGGAAACCTATATAGATAAATATTTTTTCTATTCCCTCATGGAAATTTGCTGTTTCCTTTACACTTAAGTGGCGAGTAAAGTAGGCTATTCCAGTTAACTATGCGGGAATATCTCATATCCATCCTAGATAGGTAATGAATTTCAGCAAGCTCCGCCATGAAATGCCTAATTTCAGCATGCTCCACCAATCACAGTAGTCAATTACAAAGAAGCCATTGTTGTTTTTAAAAGTACTGACCAATCACAGTATATTATTCTTACTGAGGCTCCGCCTTCTTTTCAAGACATTAAATTATATAATTTAAATTCATATGGTACAATTTGTTATTAATTTGTTCAATATAATAAAATCTAGACGCATTTATAATAGATTTATCAATAATGCAACCTGCTGAATGTGCATAGAAAATTAATTTCATGTAGCATCGTTTATCAGTTGGTTTTCCGATAATTAACTAAACGCTTTGATAGTCTAGACGTTAGAGCGTTGGACTATGAAACCAATGGTCGTGAGTTCGAGCCCGGCAACCTACAAACTTTTTTTTGCATTTTGTAGCATAAGGTCGTAGAAAAAATATACTGCTCAACTCGAGTGGATTGTCTATATCACACTCGAAAGTTTGAGCACTCCGCCTACGGCGTCGTGCTCAATTTACTTCCTCGTGCGATATGGACATCATATCCACTATTGTTGTACAAACTACTATTTTCTACTCCCACATGGAAATTTGCTGTTTCCTTTACACTAAAGTGATCGGAAAAGTGAGCTATTCCGGTAAGCTGAACGGATGTGATTTCATATCCATCCTAGTTAGGATTTGAAACTGACCAATCACACTGGTCAATTACAAAGAAACCAAATTTACATGTTGTAAATTTTACGAGTCGTTCTCTGACACTTGAAAGAAGTTAGGTTAACAATATACTTCAAAAATATGAAAATCTGTGAGATGAAATTTGATCTTTTTTAATTTAAATCAAAACATGTATCCCAGAGTCTGTGCATGTACAATTTTTTTTAAAGAGTACACGAAATGGTGCAAAAATGGAAGGTATAATATCAAAATTAATACCAAAATATATTTCTATCAAATTATTGTTATTTTCTGACCGAACTAAAGATTTGCGCGCTGACGCACTTTCTTATTTCAAAAATATCTTTATTTCCACTGAATTCTAGACAATTAATATGTACTATATACCTACCAAATGAACGTTTTCTTACTAACCTTGGTTATTTTTTTTTTAATATAAATAATATATTATTATTATCACTATTATAAATATGTTGTGCAACGGGATATTTTTTGATATTTAGAACGGTGATCCAACCCCAATTGATCTTAAAACTTTTATTATGCGCAACAAACATAGAAAATTAACTGGTAATTCTTCCTCAAATAGTGGAACATAAAGATGAGTACATAAAACCCGATACAACAGACAAAATTACAAGATTTCTAGAATTTTTTTTTTACGGTTCCCCGACTACGTAGGCCATCTTGAACCGGTCATCGACCACAAATGTGATCTACCGACTGGGGAGTGTGAAACGGCACCTTCATCCTACGAGATATCCGATCTCATCCGGCCTGTCCGGCGCGAATAGGATGGCTAGGTGCCGATTCATTTTACACTCTTCCCTGAGGCAAAAGCACGCCGTGTTCCCAAGCGGTCACCCGCCCAAGTACTAACCGCGCTCGACACCGCTTAACTTCGGTGATCTGCGGGAACCGGTGCTTAATATGTCGACAGGCCCTTGCCCAAAGATTTCTAGAAAAAAATGCATTATTTACTAAAGATTTTAAGGTTATGTTATTTCCACTCACAGTATTGCCACTTCTTTTTCCACGTTACCAGTGTTGCTAGCTTGTAAATTGGCGATTATTTTGACAAATTTTACCATAGTGAACGTTAAAAATTCATATTAATGCACAGAATCCGTTTTTAACTGTTTAAAGGTAATTCTATACAGCTATTTTGTTGTACTTTCGGAGTTATAATTCTTACACAAGCAGAAATAAACCCGGTCAAACCTTTTTTTCTTCTGTGCATTTCAGTAAAACAATTAATCAAATTACCTATGGTTGAGAGAATAAATTGTCCATTTTTATTAATACATTATACAGTACAATCGCGATAATATGAATATGCACTCTTATGAACGACTCAGTAATATGAACATAATATTTTTTGCATTGACCACTCTGCAGTATGAACAGTGTTTAATAACACTGTTCATACTACAGAGTGGTCAATGTAAAAGAGAAATCAAACTGCCTTTCATCAGTTCGCTCAATTAAGGGAAAAACAAGAACAAATTTGCTATAAAAGGTTAGTTAAGTTTAGGTTATTGTATGTAACTATGTAGTATGTTAGATACAATAATAGTTGTTACACATGTATTTATATATATTTTTGATATGTTCCGTTAATATGAACTCCTTAGAATTGTTTGTGTTCACGTTACCGAGATTGTACTGTATATCGCTTTTTGTCTGTTATTCTGCAAACAGCCAAATGTGAGAATGATGGATATATTTAGAGTGATTTTGTTTAAATATAAGAAATTACCCAAATCGATAATTATGTTACAGTGTAATTTGGTATATGAGTTTGCCATCAAAATTAATTTTTGTTCAATTGTTTTTCATTATCGTTCTTACAAGTTCATGGCCAACTTAAAAGACAAGTTATGATGCCGAATTTAAATAATTTTTTAAAATTCTTAGTATGAAGTTGGGAAGTTGAGTCGTAGAAAAAATATACTGTATAAACTCAAGTGGATTGTCCTTATTGCGCTCGGAAGTTTAAGCACTCCGCCTACGGCGTCTAACTCAATTTACTTCCTCGTGCGATATGGACATCATATCCACTCTCAAGAGTGGATATGATGCCATATACTAATAATAATACATTTATTATTATCATTTTAAGAAAAAAAATACGTAATAAAAATAATACATAATAAATAGGAAATAATGGGCAACATTTGCAGCATCCCACGAGAGCATGGTTGCTATTGAGGTCGACGAAACCATGATAGAACATTTTAACCTAAGTCTAACTAAACCTAAATATTAACTTATTATATATGTATGGAATGCAAATAATGGAAATAGGAAAAATATAATAGAAGAGAAGAATTGAACAGAAGAGAAAAAGAAAAAAGTAAAAATGTAAAAATAAAATGCTATGGATATGTACTAGATAGATTTGAGCAACATATAATCCGTACTATGAACAGCGGAGAATAAAGGAAAACTAAGAAAAGCTATTTCCCGGTATTTCGCGACGGAAAACTTTAGAAAATCAAAAAGTTTAATTAATAAGAGGTTTTACAAATAAGAATGAACTTCGTGTGACGAAAAATAAGAAAGTTAGGTACGGATACGTATACAAACCTGTAAAAATTATGTAGTTACACATTTCAAAGAATCTACCCAAGACCGTTGTACTTCCTGATGAAATAAATTTAAATGAATAAATATAAATAAACCCATTCGAAATAATTAGGGTAATTCTTTAGTGAGAGCCCATATTTCAAGTCGGGGTTATACTTTATCTTATTTAATTGCCGCCCTTAACTTAAAATTCGCACCCTGAGGGGGTTAATTGCACAGGGGTGCGGAAAATTTACCGTTATACTTTGTTTAAGTATTAGTTTTTTTAGCAGCGGGATTAATTTGGCCAGCAGGTGGGGTTTAAAGGGTGAAAATATGTTTTGTGGAATGAGACGGCATCTTGTAAATTTAATTACTGAAATTCCACTTAGTATAAATAGAATAACTGGGTTAAATGGCGATGGCGAATCTACAGTATATTTCTATAGTGTCGGAAAGTAGTATTTTACTACAACAAATAGGTATACTACAAGGATATTAAAGCAAAAGCGGATACGAAGTTGGGTCACAGTCTTTAAAGCACAAATAATGCCTATTATTAGCTCCATTGTAAACAACTTTTCAGAAAAACACTCGGGGAATTCGGAAAGTTAGTAAAATTTACCTTTGTCGTTTTGTGTTAATTAGACAAGGACGTCAGGTTGCGTTTGAGCGTTCAGGACGTGTTTTCTATTGAGCCCTTTTTGGGACGCCCGTCTTTCATATCTGTTTGACGTTTATCATTTCCTGATTACCAGCTGTCATGTATTTGTTGGTTTTCAGTGTTTATGTGTTAAATTTAAGTGTTTTTGAGTGAAAAAAGAAACTCGACATAGCGTGTGTAAAGGATGCGGTAAATTAGAAATGAAAGAAATAGAAAAAGTATGCCTTTTGTAGTTCCAATGCTGTGGCGAAAGCCCACCAATCATTTTAAAGATTGTTATTTTTGCATGACAAAGACCAAAGGTTATTCCAAAAAAGAAAAGCTCAAGATCGACTATCCGAATGTGCCGTCCTCCATAAGACCTATTCTTTACGATCCAGATCTATCAGTCCCGACTGCGCGTTTAGATTGGCAAAATATTGTTTTGGGAGACATACAGAAATTTAAACATATTATTATACCTATAACAACATTGACTTAAAATCTACCTATTCTGTCTTTGGAAAGGGTGTCTACAGCTAATTTTTTTGTTATCTAAAACTGCTACCTATATTTGAGTTTTAGAATAGAATCATATATGTATTATAAAGTGAAACAATAATTTGTTATGTTCTGTAAATGATAAATTTAAAATATTTGTTTATTGGTACTAATACCAGTACCACGACTCGTGGTAATAATTATTTATTCATATTAGAAGTATCCATCCCTCTATTAACGACCTTTTTGATCGAAAGAGAAGGCTTAATCAGCCTTAACCAGAACTCAGGAGCAGCCAAGCTACCTACCTTTCATGTGTCGAATAAATCACCGACAACAATGAGCTAAGGAGTCCAGAGGATCAATATAATAACTGGACATCGAACGTGTCACATTGCCAAGCCAGATCACTGATGAGCATCCCGAATCAGAATTAGGGATGACCTTACATTTCATTTTAAGTGAGGCCAAGAATGTTAACATCAAATTAAACGACAGGCCGGCCATGGTTTACCTCATTGGTCTCTCCACGGCGCTGAGCGTCCGGGATTTGCACGCTGTGCACCCCTTCGTCTATTACCCGCTATCCCCTCACCTTGTCAGTGGGGAATGGCAGTTTATGGGTCCTTAGACTCACTGCTAACAACGGTATGCCCTGTCTTCTTCCGTTAACATCTCAATCCTTTCGTTGTTTCGTCCTACTGGGACTCATCAGATACGCGCGACCATCCTGAGGCCGCGGTCCGCAATTTGATAATTTGATGTTAACATTCCTTGCCTCACTTTAAAATTAAATTTGAGGTCATCCTTGTTTCTGATTCGGGGTGCTCATCAGTGATCTGGCTTGGCAATGTGACACGTTCGATGTCCAGTTATTAACGACCTATTTATTTCATATAGAAATAAAGAAGAAATTTGATACAACATAGAAAGAAAATAATAATAAATAGAGATTCTACATGTAGAAGTTTGTTTATTTATTTTCGTAAATAACAGGCGCCAAGCTGACATGTACAAAGGGAATAGAAATACCGAGTCCATGTTTCTTTTAAGTCGATGGTATACTACTATTATGGTAAAACAAGTCGTGATTGTTGAGATATGAGACAAATAACTCAAAAATAGTAGGTCAGGTTTAAGAACATCCATATTCAAAAAATGGATTTAAATTTAGACCATCGAAATATTTAGATTTTAAAGTCTCACAGTTGTGTTTTGACCGTGGCATTATGGTGATATGCCATATTCCAAGTAGCATTTAGCATTTTTATCAACAAATTAGACGCAAATTAGACTCAAATTACTGGCTGAGACACGTTTCGAAACATTTTCAAATAAAATTATAAAATTGTGTCCAGACATAATATGTGTTTCGAATCCAGTTATTAGAAACACTTAAGAATTGCTTGTTTTGATATATTTTACAAACCAGAGTGTCGATACAATACGATACGTGCAGATGAATATTTTTCGAAACATTTTTAATTAAGATTTTAAAGTTGTGATACCTTATTCGTTATCCCTTTAAAAATATTCTAAGTAAACTAATAAATAATAAATCTTATAAAGTCGTATTTCATATTTTATATTGAGAAAGCGAAGTATTTTCCAAACCACGGTAAAACTTAAAGATTAGTACCAATGCACTTAACAAACCCGTGCTTTTTTGGCGCGGGCTGATAGATGAAGGAAGGTTGAAGGTTATGACAGGTTTATATGTTACATCTCCTTCTATCATACTGCCTACTACCGGCTCTCTCGCTTGCTTCCACTCGTACAAAAGCAGTGCATTGCTTTTGCATAAGACGCTAACGTACAGCGAGATCTTTGCTTTTAGAACGGTCTTACGGAATGCTTACACAGGGATCTAGTTTACGATATAAATAAGCAAAGAATGCGTTCTTGGAAATGATATAGGATTCATTTTTCGGTCCTATATTATTATTTATTATATTAATGTAGAGATAAATTGCCAAATTTAGATTACACGGATAAAAACTAATATATAAAAATAAATTGTTTCTGTTTATTTTATTGTTCCCAGGATAGGCAATGCTTTTTTGCCTATATTGTATGCACGCCACTGGTTAACCCACAAAACTTTAATTTTAAAGAATGTTGTAATTTCTATGACTGGTTTCTATAAAAAAAATGTTGAATTAAGTAATACGGAGGGGGGAGGGAGTGTGTCGCAAAAAAAAACTGTTGCTTGGAGTAAAAATTACTTTCTTTAAAAGAAAAATTAAACTAGCGCAGCGATAAATTGTTGGTATACTTTGAGCAAAGATTTATTTAGATTTTCCTCCTACATCTTGCAAGAATTTCCCGCGCCAAGAAAACTCTGAATGGGGACAGTTCTCAATAGTACGCATTAGGGGTGAAATTCTCCGCATACGGGGCCCTTTTGTTTACTGTCAAGCCCTTAAGTTGACAAAACTGGTCCATTGTTCGTCAAAGATTTCTATGGCGGGTTTCTTAATCGTATTATGGCTAATTTACATAGAATTTAGTTCGGGGAAATACACCGGATTTCAAGCAGTGTCATAATTATTTAAATATTGTTTGTATGTACAGCTACCATTTTAACCCTTAAAAAATAATTATGTTCGATTTAATGATATTAATTTAATCCGAATGTAGCTATATATAATAAATAAATTATCTATTATACCAAAAGTATTTGAGGCAATAGTAAGTGATGAACTTTTTAGCACCTACAAACACTACATCATATCTGAACAACATGGGTTTTATAAAGGCCGCTCAACATCAACCAACTTAGCCAGGTATCACGATTTTTTTAGTGTCATCAGTGGAGGCAGGAAAACAGGTCGATGTTATCTACACCGATTTGTCAAGGGCCTTCGATAGTGTTTGTCACCAGCTGCTCATAAGAAAGCTTTCCAATATGGGTGTCTGCGGAACATATCTCCAGTGGATAGAATCCTACCTTACTTCAAGAACTCGACGTGTCACTTTGTGCGGATCAATTTCTGAAGAAATGACAGTAACGTCAGGTGTTCCACAAGGTTCCCACATCGGTCCCATTTTATTCATCCTTTTCATAAATGATGTTATACAATGCTTCGAGGCATCTCACTGTCTTATATATGCGGATGATCTTAAATTTTACTCCATTGTCTCACCAGGGCACAATTATTTGCAAAGGGACCTTGACGGTTTTGTCGACTGGTGCGATAAAAACTATCTAAAGCTTAACGTAAAGAAGTGCAAAGTTCTAAGATTCTTTAAATGTACTAACCCGCAGAGTGATATCTATAGTATTAATGGCGTTAATTTGGAAGTTGTATCGCAATTTAATGATCTTGGAGTAATTTTTGATAGTGATTTATCATTTAATGTACATATAGACAACATCATCCTCAAAAGTTTTATTCTGCTGGGTTTCATAAAACGACACACAAAGCATATTTTTGACATTAAGTCGTTGACAGCCCTCTACAACTGTTTGGTGCGCAGTATTTTGGAATATTTTTCTGTAATATGGAGCCCATATTATCAATGTCACATTAACAGACTGGAGAGGGTACAGAATAAATTTACAAAATATCTGCTTTTTAAATTGCACTTTCCATACCAAGGCGTTCCTTATGAAACTAGACTCCTTCTATGGGCCTACAATCACTTAAACATCGGAGAAATAAAGCACTTTTGGTCTTTTTATACAAAGTACTCAATAGCCAGATAAACTGCGAGTGGTTACTTCAATCAATTTCATTCCGTGTCCCAGTCCGGAGAACCAGGCAGCTCCAGTTATTTTTTGAACAGACACACAGAACAAATTATGGTCGAAGTGCTTTCATCAACAGGATGTTAAGTAACTACAATAGACATTTTCCAAACTGTGATATTTTTAGAATTGGTCTTGTGGCATTGAAGAGACAGTGATCTGTTTTATGGTGTATAGTTATATAAGTTGTTATTTTAGATACCATTTAGAATCTATGATTCTGTAGTGTACTCCTATTGTAAATAAATAAATAAATAAATAAACACTCGTGCATTTTGGCGCATCCCAGTCGGCCGGGTACGTTAGCTCAAAGCAAGTGAAGACCAAATGCCCAACATGGCTTTAATATTCACCGTTGCTATGGTTACGTGACGTCAGTCACGGAAACTGCATGTAACAATTTGCATTATGATGAAGGGCAATTTAAAAATAGATCATTCGTATGCACCATTATTTTAGCATTGGTTCGCCTAACCTTAAGGTATTTATTTTGAGGCTTCGCGAAACTTACGGTTATGGATGGATGATTTACTGTGTGATTAAAAAGTTTGTTTTGTTTTATTATTATAGGGAGAAAGTTTTTTATAATATGAGAACAGAATGGAAAAAATATCTTACATAAAAATGTTCAGTTGGATCAGTGGCGGCTCGTGGTCTTAAAAAATGGTGAAGAGCTAGGTATAGTGCGGGTACTTAAACAAACATGGACTTAAAACCCGTGCAACAAAACGTCTCTCTTATCCTCATCTGTCCAACGACTGAATGGAGATGCCAACAAATTACAAACTATGTCATTAATCGGGTTCATTTTTAAAACACACAACTAAGTAGGTACATACACTACTGAATTAACCCATTAACGCCCAGAATTATTTTTTGTTAGTTATTTTACATATTTTTACTTTTCTGAGTTAATATGAGTAGGAATGCACAAAAAAACATATTTTACAAAATGTCTTACGTTAGTTTTTAAGAAAATGACTGCTACCATATGGTATCACTGGGCGCAAATGATACTGTAAAATACAAATACCCTCAATTTTAAAATACATATTTATTTATGGAATTATTAAAAGTAAATTTTTACATTGTGTGATAATTGGCAAAACAGACTACACAAAGACCTACATGACACTTAGAACACATTGTTCTACCAAAACTCTTGCATTCATTTCCAGCGCAACGGCGTCTATTACATAAACCAACGTAGTGATGTATACCGTCATATCGAATACCTAGCAGAAGTGTGCGTGAAACAGACGTTTTTGCAGGACCTGCTGATTTTGCCGGTACACCATAACGTGTTAAGTATACTTGGACCAACTCCCATCTAAACTCTATGTTGGAGGTTTTGTTGTGATTCTTCCTATACAGAAACCATGTATTGTTTATTGCTGCATGATATCGTTGACAATAGCTCAAAAATGTCTGTACAAGACATTTGTTCGAACCACTTGTCATCTTTTACTGGAAATGAGCGAGCTCCAGGTTCAATGTCGCCTTTAATCCAGACAGCATCTGGTTTCTAAGCTAGACGATTTCGAATCCAGTCGTTGTTCTTTGATTCTGGACAATACGTATCTTTTGAGGTCGATGCAGAAGATGATTCGGTTACGGATTGATTAGCAGGCGCTGAATATGATTGGTTAGGACTTTCTGCAGAAAAGTCGTCATAATTATTGCCTAAACGTGTATTATTCGTCACTTTTATTTCCACAGGTGCACGTAATTGTCGACCTGTTAAGTTATTTAGCATGCCTCCGTCATCTTCGTCAGCGGAATCTTCATTGGTGTCGACATTGGAATCAGGGGGCTCGATAAATATTTCGTCTATTGGATTTTCCGCATCGTTATTAGCGTATGCTATGTCTAAAGCTTCAGACAATGAAAATCCATGCCTGTCAAAAATATATATATATATATATATATATAAAGAAATATATATATATATATATAGCGTAACCGCCCAGTGATACCATATGGTATCAGTATGTTTTGCGCCCATTTTGTAAAGTCAGGTGAATTTTTAAAAATACGATATACGTTATAGAGGGCTTTAAATATATATCTTAGTCAATATCAATACTTGTATTCAAAAAAAAATATACTATCACTGAAAAACTATACTTACTCTAAGCAAATGTCCATATTTTTCTATTGACGTAAAATGGACGATAAAATAACACGTGTTTTTTTGCTTACAAATATCGGCAACGGTACTCAAAGACTTAAAACACAACTGAAGATGCTTTCCGCAACTAACGCACTCGTCAGAATTATTATCCCACTACCACCCACAAAATTGTCGATGTCTTAGTAATAGCTGATTTAGCGATACCAAACGGTATCACTGGGCGTTAATGGGTTAACTGAGAAATAAAAACAAAACTTTATAATCACACAGTAAATCACGTAAAGACGATATCTATAACCGTAAGTTTCGCGAAGCTTCAAAATAAATACCTTAGGCCCGTATTATTAATCTCCTGGTAACTTTACCAGCCAGATAATTTCTATGGAGACAATTGTCTTAACAATGGTTTCTTTGGAAATTATCTTGCTGATAAAGTTACCAGGAGATGAATAATACGGGCCTAAAGGCACAGAACATATAGCTACGATTGCGTAGCTATATATTGTCACGTGGGGAAGAATTAAAGGCGACAAGTCTCAATAACACCTACTTTATTATGCAATATGAAACGGCGGTTTAATGGTTACACAAAATCAACATTTACTTACAATAGCATATTTGACTAGGGACAAGCTCTCTAGGGCAAGGAGCTGATAATTGGAACAGGACTCTGTGCTGCTACTGACCCAATGTTACTGCTCTGGACCGAATCTTATATCGATCGGGTATCGACCTGAAGGGTTTTTAACCAAATGGTCGTGGCTTGAATGGTCTTGACTGAACTGGTGTCGACCGAGCGGTGTCTTTTGCATAGTACCGGCCTGCTATTTATACCAATAAGTATCAATAAACTAACCAGTTATTGATTGGTAACAAAATGCAAGCTCGGCAATATGCTAAGATAGCATCCTTGTAGTTTGCTTGTTTTAATAACAAATAATTGAGTCAGTTGGTATATTTAATAATAACTTTAAATAATAAGAAAAAAGAGAATTTAAGAAAGAAGGATATGCCATATGTCTATATATGACAATATTATGTGTTTAAGGTTAGGCGAACCAATGCTAAAACAATGGTGCATACGACTGATCTATTTTTAAATTGCCCTTCATCATAATGCAGATTGTTACATGCTGTTAGCGTGACTGAAGTGACGTAACCATAGCAACGGCGAATATCAAAGCCATGTTGGGCGTTGAGTCTTCACTTGCTTTGAGCTAACGGACACGGTCGGCTGGGGAGCGTCAAAATGCACGAGTGTTTATAATAATTATTGCCCATCGGAGTTAACCGTGGCCCTATTATGCATAGCTACATTCGCATTAAATTAATATTATTAATTCGAACATAATTATTTTTTAAGGGATAAAATGATAGCTGTATTGGTACATTAATATTGTCGAAAAACTTTCCTCCTGGTTTTATTTTTTTTTTGGTGAAAAGCCTCTTTACCTACTTCACCTGACGAGCCGCCACTGAGTTGGATTAGTGTGAAATTGAAATGAACTATTAAAATTTTCACTATTTAAACAAAAACTATAAATGATGACTGGTATTATTGTCCTACCAAATTTAGACTCCATTCCATTGCGTCGCGCCTAATATTCGCGAACAAAAAACAAATTCGGCAAATTTTAATTAAATACGATCGAAAACTAGGGAAAGAGGGAACCAAAATTGGTGAAAGAGGGAGACAAAGTCGGTCAAAATGAAGGACGAAGTTGCGGAATTGAATTTACAAATAGACGTGAATTACCATTTTGAATATTTATAACTGTGCGGCGATGGGGCGCGTCTCTATTAATTTCGGTTTTTAGATTAAAATTTCGGATGAATATTATCCAGTGGGAGTTTTAATTAAGACTGCTTGGATAAAAATGACGACCTACCTTGACAGGCTTTCTTTCTCTCTCCCTTTCGCGTCATTAAAGTAGCTTTAATCAAGACTAATATACTTTCTGTACGTTATTAGTCGTTCATCGGCCCATAATGTAAGGTAATATTACAGTAAATGTTTACTAAAATGCGTATGATGATTTTCAATGAGCTAATATGTTCTTTTGGTAGTGTAACGGGATATTTATTTGGGTTTGCCCAAAAGGAAAAAAACACAGTTGTTTCTGGGGGAAACAGTTATATAGTCGGATCTGGTCTTATCGTGCGGGTCATACGATTCAAGAAAGACATACTCTCAGATTTTGTTTTCTTTACTTGCGTTTAATTTTACCCTATAAATAAAATACGTAAGATAAATGAGACAGACTTATTCCATTTTGACATGAAAAAAAAGGATATATATGTATTTACTTTCCAGCGATTCTAAAAAAGCTTATAATAGCACCAGCTACATTTTATTTTAAATATGCCAGTTTTGTGACTTTGACAGTTTGTGACAAAATGAAACAATTTTCTGGGTTTTTGCATCCCCAATCAAAAAAAAATGGTACTTAATCTAATAAACTATTTCGAAAATGCAAGAAAAAGTGGAAATTCGCCAACCAATATTCAGGAAACAGTAGCCAAAGCACTGGGAATTAGTTTAAGGACTGTGCAGAAAATTGTGCATGAAACAAAACATAACATAATACCCAAGAATACTAAAAAGTGTAAACGAAAAAAGCCAAAGACTGAGGATGTAAGCGAAAATATTAAAATTGGAGTTCGAAATGTGATTTACGATTTATACAAATCAAAAACCAATGTAACTCTTCCAGTTTTACAAAAAACATTAAAAATTCGGGGTGTTTTGGAAATTGGACTTGAAGCGTTATCAAAATTATTAAAAAATTTAACTTTTCGCTATAAAAAAGACTGTAACCGAAGATTTTTATGTGAGCAGCCACAGATAGTGAGTCAACGTGTTCAGTTTGTGAAAAGTGGTATTTTTAGACGAAACGTGGATATTTTCGAATGGAAGTGGTTCAAAATCTTGGCAAGATGAGTTTGTAAAAAGTGTTAAAAGGAAAAAGGGGTGCGGTACGGGAAGGCGTTTTATTATTTTGCATGCCGGTTACAGGATATGTTGCAGGTGCGAGTTTAATTTTTTCTTCAACATCAAAAAGTGCTGACTATCATGATAATATGAATTGCAAAATGTTTGAAAAATGGTTAAAAGTTAAATTGATACCAAATTTGGATGCTCCGTCTTTAATTGTATTAGATAATGCATCATATCATTCAAGAATTTTAAATAAACAGCCTACTTCATCTTAGAGGAAAAGTGATATTTATGAGTGGCTGGAAAAACACAAAGAAAATCCTTTACCAAATATGCTTAAATCGGAACTCCTATCAATAGCAAAGTCTCTTAAAAAACCCAAAATATACGCGGTAGATGAAATACTGCGTGAATATAATACTGCGTGAATATGGTCATGAGGTTCTACGACTGCCACCCGTATCATTGCCAGTTTAACGCAATTGAAATAATATGGGCTGGTGCAAAGTCTTATTATGAAAAACATGTAGGTGATGGTCTTAAATCCGACCAAGTACAAATAGTTTGGCAAGATTCGTTAGATCATATTACACAAGAGTACTGGAAGAAATCGGTGGAACATACAGAAATATTAATAAGGGATTGGTGGGATCGAGAACAAGTACTAGATGTCGAAGTAGCGCCAATGATAATTGCTCCATTCGAAGACGACTCAGACGACGAGGACTTTGTAGATTTTATAAGTGACGATGAGAGTTTTTAGGCTATAATTATAAACGGTGTTTTTCGTTTACATTTTTTAGTATTCTTGGGTATATTATGCTTTTTTTCATGCACATTATTCTGCATAGTCCTTAAACTAATTCCCAGTGTTTTTATTAAGGTTTCCTGCATACTGGTTTGCGAATTTCCACTTTTCCTTTCATTATCGAAATAGTTTATCAAAATAAATGCCATTGTATTGTTAGGTTTTAGTAGTAAAATTGTTAAAATAAATTTCACTGTTTATTATTGTCGTTTTTAATTAAAGGGTAGAGTAGGTATATAATTAACGATTATATAATTTTTTTGTAATTTTTTCAACTCCCCTGTACATAATTTTTACAAAACTAATAATATTAGGTATATGTGGGTTTCTTCACGATAGCTAAAATAATGAAACTATTTTTCCTTTCTTCGGTATATTTGTAAATAATCTTACAACATTTTATTTATTTATTTATTTATTTCATACACTGTTTTACAGTTTCCCAGTTACAAAACAGGTAGAAAACAGAATTTAATTAAGTAAAAATTAAAATAAATTATTCAACAATTAACATAAAGATTAGCAATATTTAAATTTATGAAACTAACAATACGGTAGTAACAATTGGTACCCTACAACAAGAAATAATAATAAAAAAAAAGTAATTACATACGTAGTATAGGTACTAGTGATAAAAATGTCTTTTGACAGCGCTTAAGCTTCAATTAAAGACATCATAGGCATGGACATTGTCATTGTAACATGTCCACATCCTATTGATGGGAGAATAGTTGAAGACATTGGTTCGTGAGGGTGGTAAGTAGAAGGTATATAAGTTTCGGGCATTTAGAGAAGGAATTCTAAAGTTCAGTTTGTGCAGCAGCTCTTCACAAATAATATTGTTATTTAGCAATTTATGTAAAAATAACTGCGTAGAACATGTGCGTCTATCATGTAATCTAACAAACGAGAATCTTTGCAGCAGCTGGTCATGAGGAAAACCTCTGTCGGGATAAACTCCATCAGATCTATACCACAAAGCTTTCAAAAAACGTCTCTGAACGCTCTCAATATTGTCAATGTGGACTTTATAAAACGGAGACCAAATGATTGAAGAGTATTCCAATTTAGATACAACAAGAGAACAATATAAAGTTACTAACGGGTCAAGTGACCTACAATCTTTAGTAGTTCTAAGGATAAAACCAAGTATCTTATAGGCGGTGGATAGTTCTCTATCGAAAATAACTCCTAGATTCTTAAACACAGTAGGTCTATCCAGAATCTTACCATTTATGTTATAATTGAAATCAAAAGTGGTGTTTTTGTTTGTATATGTCATAACATTACATTTAGCAATATTTAAGTTCAATCTGTTTTTAGTGCACCAATCATACAATAAATCCAGATTATGCTGTAGCTTTAAACAGTCCATTAAACTTGATATTAAACAGAAAATTTTTAGATCATCTGCATATAGCAGACAACAAATAGTAAGCCTATTGACAATATCGTTTATAAATAATGTAAAAAGAAGAGGACCAAGGATGGATCCTTGGGGAACTCCAGATGTTGCGAAATATTCGATAGACTTGACCCCGCCATAAGCTACAAACTGCCTCCTATTTTTTAAATATGAGTCGAAAAATGACAGTAAATTATTAGAAAACCCAAAGGTTTGTAGTTTGCTTAATAATATGGAGTGATCTAGCTGATCGAAAGCCTTGGAAAAGTCAGTATAAACAACATCTGTCTGCATGCGTTGATCAATGCCTTCAGCCAAAAATTGAGTATTTTGATAGCCTCTGTGTTGTCTGATTTGACGCATATGATCAGTGACCTTTGGACCCGCACGTTAAGACCAGATCTGACTATATTTTTGCACCTACGCCACTTCTTGGTTAACAAACAACTAAAAAAATATTTTTTTTTTTTTTACGGTTCGCCGACTACGTAGGCCATCTTGAACCGGTCATCGACCACAAATGTGATCTACCGACTGGGGAATGTGAAACGGCACCTTCATCCTACGAGATATCCGATCTCATCCGGCCTGTCCCGCGTGAATAGGATGGCTAGGTGTCGATTCATTTTACACTCTTCCCTGAGGCAAGAGCACGCCGTGTTCCCAAGCGGTCACCCGCCCAAGTACTAACCGCGCTCGACACCGCTTAACTTCGGTGATCTGCGGGAACCGGTGCTTAATATGTCGACAGGCCCTTGCCCTAACTAAAAAAAATAGGAAATCGGTAAGTTCTGGCACAAAATGGCCGCGAAGTTATATCGGACATTTGTTAATCATAAACTCCAATATTTTATTTAAACTAAATTAGCAATAATCCAAAATATAACAATGAAAAATAGCAAAAATACCACCTACCTAATACCAGGGGCCAGCCCCGTTGTCAAACTAGTGAAAACAATTGGGCTCAGCCCAAATGGCTACTAATTGGTTGCCGTAGTGACTTGCTCAAATGCTGCCGATAGAAAAGGCTCGCAGTTAAATTATTGGATGCCAGCAACAAGTAAGTAGATAATAAAGGAGGCAGTTTTTTTCTCATTGAAATCTGCACCGGCGTACCACAACTGCCTGAAACATCGGTACCGAAGTCGGTACCTTGCCCATGAGCGTAGGCACAGGATGGTAATTAATAATTATTTAGTTACGGTACAGTAGTATGCACAGTGGCGTATTAAGGAGGGGCATATCCCCCCCCCCCCCCCCCCCCCAAGCCTCTGATCTCGGGTATAAAAGTCTAATTGAGGGGCCCAAAATGCATAAACCAGTCAAGTCATATTGGGCAAAATGTTGAGGAAAGGCAAAAAACTTTTTTGGAAGAAATTATAAGCTCTTGATGATTTTTGTATATTTTTTTATTTGCAGAAAATTATATTATTGTATTTGTCAAAAAACGCACCTTATTAAGCGAATAAATAAGGGAGATACAAGGAAAAAACTAATGGACTTAACTGATTTATGCAAAGTATTTTCATTTTTTTGGGGATAAAAATTTCAAATATAACAAAATTTAATATTAAAAATATTTATTTAAATGAAGTACAGAAAAATTTCAAAAAAGCATAGTGCAACTAAAAAATTAATGCAAAGTTAGAATATTTTTGACTCATTCGTCATCACTAAATTCTGATGCAGAAGTTTCCTTATTTTCTGGCAGGAAGCTTCGATGATATTTTTCGATGTCTTCATAAAACTATTGATCACATTGTGGCACATCATTTTTTGCCAGAGACATAACATGATCGAATTTATTCTTTTTAAGCTTTCGTCTTTCACTATACAACAAATTTGCAGCATTTGGTAAGGTCAGGGCTTGTAAATTTCTTTTATCTCTTATTTCAAAAGCAGTAAACAGAGATTCACAATTTAAAACTGTGCATAAATAAGCGCTTAACTCATTTTGCCAAAAAAATGGACTTGACTGGTTTATGCATTGGACCCCTCAATTGCAACCTAATTTTTCGTCTCACGCTTGGACTAATAATTTAAATCTTTAAATAATGTATTCTTGGCTTAGATTACAAAGGTTTTGTAGGAAAAGTTTAGTTTTTAAACTTTTCCTTCTAAAAGTCCTGTTTTATATAGCAAGGTTTCACACGCATATTGTTTTAGTTATTGATTTATGATGAAATTTTAAAGGAAAACGAGTAAAAAGAGAATAGTATTTTATAGTATTTTTTTATTATATACTTCTCTGTTCCGTTTTCCATTTTTTAGAGTTATTTTAAATCAACAAAAATTAATTAGGTATTTATTTTTAAAGAGAAAAATTAAATATAAATAATAAATTCCACAAAGTCCCGGTCTCAAAAATTCTTTTATATATCTATAAGTATAACGATTACATGTTTCGCTCGCAAATGAGCATCATCAGACCTAATTACACAAACAAAGAAACATTTAAAAATTAAAAATATATAAACACCTCGCCCAACTGTAATGGATTTACAGTTGGGTGAGGTGAGATATATTTTTAATTTTTAAATGTTTCTTTGTGTAATTAGGTCTGATGATGCTCATTTGGCAGCGAAACATGTAACCGTTATACTTATAGATATATAAACGATTGGCTGAAAACTACTCGAACCACAACACGATGGAAGAAAATTATGATCTTATGATAAATTGCTTTGCATCCCATACTAGATATAGGCTAAAGAAAATCAAACTCCGTCAATGTTCCAAAGCCTGGATTAATAATGACGTTATTCAGGCAATTAGCGATCGGGACTATTACTTTAGACAATCTCGAAAATATCCACTCAGCCCATACTTGCATAATAAGTTAAATTACTGCAGGAGGATAGTAAGAAGCAAGATACGACAGGCTAAATACAGCTACTACTCGGGTGAGTTTGGTAAAGTCAAAAATAATCCAAGAAAGACCTGGAGCGTATTAAAGAGCATAATAACAAATAATGATGCTGATCATAATGGTGACATAAAAAATCTCAAGGTGAATAACGAGTCAGTAACTGATCCTACAAGAATCTGCGATGAGTTTAATAAATTCTTTGTTGAAGTGGGCCCCTCGCTGACGAGAGACACTCAGCATGTGGATTTAGATATGAATAATGAATACTCGTCAACCAGCAGTATGCATCTGGCTGAGGTATCTGAGATGGAAGTATTCGAGGTCATAAATTCTTTGGAAGCGGGTAAAGCATCTGGCAGGGATGAAGTAGACGTGAAATCCATTAAGCAGTGTGGAGTGCAGGTGGCCGCATTTCTTAGTAAAGTAATAAATCAGTCTATCAAGGAGGGAGTGGTGCCAATGAACATGAAAGTGGCTCAGGTGATACCAGTGTTTAAAAGTGGTGATAGGGACATAACAAACAATTACCGACCCATCTCACTGTTGTCAATATTTTCAAAAATTGTAGAAAAATTATTAAACAAGAGACTTTTATCATTTCTTAATCATAAAAATTTTTTCTTTAATCGTCAATATGGCTTTCGAGAACTCAGTGACACCAGTGCAGCCTCAATTGACATGGTTACAGATGTTCAAAAAAACGTAGGTCAGGGAAAGCGGTGTGCTCTTGTGTCTCTTGACTTTAAGAAAGCCTTTGACACGGTCAACCACTCAATATTGTTAAAAAAGCTAGATAGAGCTGGCATAAGGGGTAAGGCGTTGGAGTGGTTCACCAGTTATTTACATAAAAGGCTCCAATGTGTCTCGCTTGGTACAGAGGCCAAAAGCTCTCTTAGGGAGGTAAAATGTGGGGTACCCCAAGGATCAATACTTGGGCCAACATTATTCTTAGTTTACATTAACTCAATTTCCAAACTAAACCTTAAAGGCACTCTCCAACTATATGCTGATGACACTGTCCTTCTGTATTATGGTGAGACATATCAAATTATTAGGGAAAATATAAAAAGTGATCTGGAAACTCTGTTTGTGTGGTTACGAGCACATAAATTAGTACTCAATTTAGAGAAATCGTCATTCATGCATATTGCTAAACAAAAACTGGACAGAACTCCAGATCACATAACTGTCAATAATCAAATATTAAAATACTCTCAAATCACAAAATACTTGGGCCTGTATTTGGATGAGACTCTGTCCTGGGAATACCACATTGATGTAATTAGAAAAAAAATAGCTGCTCCAGTTGGCATACTCAGACGTTTAAGTTACATTGTACCAAAGAAATTGCTGAGACCCGTGTACTATTGTCTGATCCACAGCCATCTGCAATACTTAACAGCTTTGTGGTATCCCTCAGGCCAGAGAGTTAACAGATTAAAAATATTACAGAATAAAGCAATAAGAAACCTTTATTTATTGGATTATAGATATAGTACCACTTCTCTGTATAAAAATTTTAATATATTATCCATAGAACAAGTATATAAACTTCAAGTGTGTGTCTTTGTTCATCAAGTATTGTGTAAGTCTAGATTGTCAAATGTATCATTCACTTATAGATATGAAACACACTCACTTAATACTAGATATAAAAATAATTTGAATATTCCTCAGTTCAATTCGAAAATGTCAAGTGTGTCACTGTATGTAAAGGGTGCAACATTGTATAATGGTCTCCCACAAGATGTAAGAGCTTTGGATAGCAGAAGATTTAAACTATACTTAAAGCGTCATATCAGACAGATGTGATTTCTTGTAATCTCTGTTTTACAGCATTCCCATATTACGTACTACTTATTAGATGTCTATACATTTTTTAACAATGTTCCTATCATTTAATTAACTGTAACATTTCTTACTATCTCTGTTTCTTTTCTTTTTCGTTCTTTGCATTGTGATAAGCTATTAGTTGGTCAACTGTTTACTGTTATTTGTTGTTTTTTTATTTTTATCTAAGTATGAAAATTTGTTATTAGTGCTATGTACTTGAGAGGATGAATCTTTACAAAAATGTATTATATATTTTTTTTGATTCAATAAATGCATTTAAAGTTAAGTTAAAAGAATTTTTGAGACCGGGACTTTGTGGAATTTATTATTTCTACTTAAATCAGGTCTCTTGGAGAAAATGGACAGCTTTTTCGAATTAGAAAAATTAAAGTAAACATTTTATTGAAACATTTTTATGGAAGAAGTGTGATAATTGATAATAAAAAAAATTAGTGGGAGAAGAAACGAGAATGCTTTATTATGAATATACAAAACGGCACTTAAGAAGACGTATTTCAAAACCTAAGCATTTGCACCAAAAACTGCTCTTAGATCTACGCTCCTAAAATACATGATTTCTGCAAAAATCATCAATATTGGCGTGGTGAGCGATATTTACTTTATTTTTAATTATGAAAAACCGAGCCCTAAAAACGCTGGTTAGAGTCTTATGTTACAATTTTGGATTGACGACAATATTCATATTTTTCACAAATACAAAAAATGTTTTTTTTTAAATACAAAATAGGAATATCAAAAAAAAAAGTAAAAAAAACGTTTTTAAAAATAAATTTAATCCAACCATGCAAAGGGGGAGAGGTAATAATTTAATTTTCGAAATTTGATAGTAGTTAGGTTAAACGAACTTTGGGCGTGGCCCCAAAAATTTTTCGCCTGCGTCGCTTTTTCGCCTTCTTCCCTAGGTACAATATTTATTTATTTATTTATTTATTTACATTACCTACCCTACAGGTTAAATAACCCAACTACAAGGCAGGACCATGAAAAAGTTTACACAAAAAATAAATATACTAAAAGTGAAGCTAAAAATACTAACAAAAGTAAGCTAGTCTATACGTAAACCTAAACTAATTATTCGAATATAAGAAAAGTAACAGTAAAAAAAAGAAAAAGAGAGACTGAACACAGAAAATCATGTCACTGGACAAAAAATAATACCAGCCGCACAATCTCAGTTTAAAGTATTAATGCCGCACTAACCTCTTAACTGTACTGACCGATGAACTGAAAAAATCTAAATCAAACCGCTTATTATATCTCTCACACATTTGAAATACAGGAGAAAACTTTAAAATATTTGTCTTTGGATTAGGCAGGTAGAAAGTCATATTTTGTCGTAAATTCAATCGTGGCACATTAAAATTAAGCTTACCCAATATATTAATACAGTCGAGTTGATTGTTTAGTAATTTATACAGAGCCATTAATAGGTGGTAATCACGGCGATCCCTGAGTGATTCATATTTAAATCTCTGAAGAAGTAGAGTCTGGGGAAAACCCTGCATGGGATATATTCCGTCGACCCTAAAGCTAAGGTACTTTAAGAATTTTCGCTGCACCCTTTCAAGATTATCAATGTGAACATTATACTCAGGTATCCAGATCACTGCGGCATATTCTAGTTTCGATCTTATATATGCATTGTATAAGCTTGTTAAGACATCAACGCTGTTAAAATCCCTAGTGCAGCGCACAATAAATCCATAACTCTGAAGGGCTTCACTAATAATCTTATGTATATGGGGTATAAAAGAAAGCTTTGAATCAAAAACGACACCCAAGTCGCAAAATGAGTCAGAGCGAGAAATAATTTTATTTTCAAGAATATAATCAAAATTAATTACAGAAAGTTTATTTGTAAAAGAAACAACTTTACACTTCTCAATGTTAAGCTTTAAATTATTTTTAATACACCAATTATTAATTAGATCCAAATTCCGCTGAATAACAATACAATCATTGATGTTTCTAATTCTTTTATATAGTTTAATATCATCAGCGTATATCAAATGGTCAACATCCAGATCATCACCAATATCATTTATAAAAAGAATAAAAAGTAACGGCCCAAGCACCGATCCCTGGGGGACACCGGAGCCAGCGGTATATTTATTAGAGCTGAGTCCATGAAGGGAAACATACTGGCAGCGGTTGGAGAGATATGACTTAATAAGTGCCAACAACGACTGTGAAAATCCAAACTTTTCTAATTTTGAAATCAAAATACCATGATCAAGTCGATCGAAAGCTTTTGAAAAATCTAAATATATTACATCAGTTTGTATACCCTCATCCAACGACTCAGAAAGATTTTGTGCCATATTAAGCAAGTTGGTTATCGTGGATCTACCCTTAAAGAATCCATGTTGCTGCTGAGTTATTTGCCCGCGGATGAACGGAAAGACAGACTCGTGAAGTAGGAACTCAAACACTTTACAAAAATTACAGATAATTGATATTGGTCGGTAGTTAGATACTTCTGACCTATCACCCTTTTTATATACAGGACATACTTTAGAAGTTCTCCATATCTGAGGTATTGACTGATACTTAAGACATAGATTAAATATAACATGAAACGGTCTCACCAAAACAAAACGGCAATCGTGGATTAAAAATGCCGGAACGGAATCCGGCCCTGTAGTAAACTTCGGTTTAATCTTCTTTAAGGCATTGATGACCTCATCCTCAGAAAAGTAGTGGACATTAATAATATGTTTATAAATAGTTTGATCATTTCTTAAAGCACCGGAAGTACTATTCAGAAATGACTGTTCAAAGAATTTAGCAAAATTGTTTAAAATATCAAGAGGATCAGTAAATTCTTCGTTGTCATAAGACATTGCATTTGGAATGTTGGAGGTCTCCCTCTTGCTTTTAATGAAATTCCAGAATTTTTTAGGGTCTCTCCTAATATCAAGTTCTATTTTTTGTAGGTAGTGTTTATAGGAAGTTTGGATATCTTTTTTAATTTTGGATCTTAAGAATTTAAAATTTTGCATTGATTGGGGACAAGCCGTTTTCTTGTATTTATGATGGAACTTGTCTTTCTTTTTTATGTCTTGGATAATGTTTTTAGTAAACCACGGTGGATACTTACCGTTCGGAGCTTTCGCATACCGTGGCACGCATAAGTCAACAATCTCAAACAATTTGTCGTAGAAAGAAGTGCATGCACCATCCAAACTATCCAGTGATGTAAGAAACGACCAATCAACATCCAGAAACTTATTATACATTAAAGGAAAGTTAGCCTTGCGAAAATTATAGTTATTTTCAAAGTTTATCACAAAGTCATGTTTGTGGTTAACTGAATGAGAGTATTCCAGTGATATAGAAAGGGCAGGATGATGTTCATCCTCCCCTACAAGCGAGATATCCGAGGCACCCTCAACTACGCATTTTTTGTTGTTATGAAGTACTAGATCCAATATTCTGTTGTTAGCGTTCCTGATATAATTACCTTGCTTCAGATTCATGTAAGTTAAAAAATGACTAAGCGCTCTTGTACAATGATTCTCCACACCACTATCCACGAACTCTGAGAATAAGGGTAAATTAAAATCACCCAGAATACAGACTTTTTTATCAAATACAGGAACAGATGCAATAAAAAACTCAAAAAGATTATCTAGATCATTTAAGGTGACCGGTGGAGGTATATAAACTACAAAAAACAGCATCGTCGAGTAATCGAAACAGACCTTAACGCCTATTAAGTCAATATGCGGTAACAAATTTTCGTTCTGAAATATAATTCTGGATGATTTAAATCGCTGGTCAACAGCTAGTAAAACACCCCCACCCCTTGTTTTGCCAGTTGCATGTGGATCACGATCAGCACGATAGGTATTAAATCTAGAACTTATCACCTCATTAGTAAAAACAGACGAATTTAGCCACGTTTCTGTTAGAGCTATTAATTCGAAATTGCAATATGATGTACTATTTAGAATTTCCGCAGTTTTAGTGAGAAGTCCACGCGTGTTTTGGTAATATAATAAAATATTTGGGGTTTGTAACTGCTTAATGCTGGGAAGTACCATATTAGCATGAGAAATGGAATTGTGGGGGGAAACAGTTGCACCGAAATAAGTAGGCGTCAATAATTGCTATTGGCCCAGAATATTGGCCCGTAGTTTCGCACATGCCCTTTTATAAGCCTCGCATTTGTTTATATCCCATGCAGCGTGTGCGGTACTTACAGGGTTGCCGTGATTTCCATTATTTACCTTAATACAGTTTGAGCACTCAAGAGCCCTTGAATGACAATCACTGATAATGTGGTCATTTCCACATCTAGGACAGCTACGCTTATTGGAACAACTTTTAGCCGTATGATTAAATTCATTACAATTAAAACACCTACTAACCTCAACGCCGTCATATACTCTACAAGCATCATACCCCACAAATACGTTGCCCACCCTCGTAATTCTCTATCAACTTGTACTACAGCTTGAAAACGGTTGGGATTATTTTTCGTCTTACCTATTTTAATAATTTGACACAGAGAATTCGCTACAAAGATATCAGAATTTAATTGTTTTAACACTATCAATAGATCCTCCTCACTGTATGGATCAGTAAAACCAACAATTCTCACTCTGGGATTCAGACCACGCAGTTCCTTTATCACATATGAGTCAGCTAAATTTTTTTCAGCAAGTGCCTTGAGCTTTATGTTATCCTCAGGGTTCCTACATCCGACCAAAACACCACCGTTACCCACAGGTTTAACTTTAGCAAGTTTTAAACTAGCCTCCATAGGGTCAATATGCATCAGCATGGCCTGTTTTGTTTCATCATTCGACTGCGACTGATTCTTGGGTTTTATCAATATTGCCGGTTGAGTATTGTTTTTGACAACACTGGCATAATTGGCAGGTGATTCAGCATTGGTAATGTTTATTCCGCTAAGTTTCTCAGAAACGAGCTTGGTAAGATCAGTCTTTAGTCCATCAAAAACAGCGGACAGGGTTGCAAGTGCGGCCTGAACTTGATCTTCGACCAATTTCTTAAGAGACTCTTGATTGATTGTAATACACATGTTAACACAATCGGTACATTTCCAGGATAAGCCATTGATCTCATTTAGCAAACCGGCAACGTCGACCGATTTGTGGACACAGGCAGCGTGACTGGCGTTTTTACACTCTGAGCAATTTAATTTTTTGCGAGTGGTAATGGATTCCTTACAAAAAACGCAGATAAGAGTCATCTTGACCAACCCAACATAGCAAACAAATGGCAATAATTGGGCACTTCACTGATTAAATCAATGGAAACAAAGGGCCACAGATAGTGAAACACTATAGGCGGACCGAGTACGAAATTTCACCAAAAAAACTTATCAAAATACGGCAGAAAATGCTACAAATGCCGGAGCCGGTAAAAACGCGGGCACGTAGCAATACGATACGCTTCGCGTCATATCATGTTGTTCGCGTTATATCATGTAGTCCCGACTGTCCAACTCTTCAGAAAAAAAAATGTCCTACTTACGCCCCCTAAGCCCCTCCCCGAGCATATTTTCTGGCTACGCCACTGAGTGTGCATTATGCATTAAAGAAAATTTATAGCTATTAATACAACAAGATTATTATGCGATTCATAATAGTCGAGGATTACTAGGTGACGAGGCAACAGCCGAGTCACCCGCAAAGTCCGAGACGGTGTTAAATCGCTAATAATCGAGTTGTATTTAAAGCTTTATCGTATCATTGACAACGGCGATGCGAAAATAAAAACAAGGTTTTATGTCATTTCATTTTTGCATTTCAAAAAGTCATCATTAAAATCATGCAAGATTTTAATATTCCTGACGATATATTAGAAGCAGCCAACATTATAAGGTTAAACTTGCTTCCGGACAAATCTAAAATCCATTATGAAAAAAAATATCGGCAGTTTTATTGGTGGCAAAACAAAGTACATGTTCAAGGTGCAGAAGAAACGGTATTGCTGGCGTATTTCGCCAAACTCTCTGAGGAATACTCTGCTTCATCCTTATGGCCGAAATATTCCATGTTACGAGCGACTTAAGAACTGAAGGAAAGAGTGAAAATCGACAAATACGGCGCCTTAATACATTTCATCAAGAAGAAAAATGTTGAATATAGAGCAAAAAAATCAAAAGTATTTAGAAGAGAACAAGTCAACGAATTTGTGTGTTCTGCCTCAGACGAGAAGTTTTTAATGAGGAAAGTGGCTTTTTAATTGGAATTGGAGGAGCCTGTCGAACTAATGAATTAGCGAAGATGACCACGGAAGATGTTGACGTTTTAGAGGACAAGCTGATTGTTACTATTCCCGACTCAAAAACTCACAAGAAACGTATTTTCGCTGTGATATTTAACGGCGAAGTCAATACTGTGCTTTTATTTAAAAAGTACGCAATGTTAAGGCCAGACCATGTCACTCACCAAAGATTGTTTGTATCATATAGAAAAGGGAAATGTACGGTACAGCCCTGCGGCATTCACTTCTTCTCTAAAATACCTCAAAAAATAGCTAAGTATTTCTCACTTGAAAATCCTAATTTGTATACTGGTCACTGCGTTAGAAGATCTTCGGCAAATTTCCTTGTTAATGCTGGAGGAGATATATTAGACCTACAAGAACTTGGTGGATGGGAATCGGCGAAGGTTGCTAGAGGGTATTTAGAAGAAAGTGTCACCAAGAAAGTTTCCATTGCTCGCAAAATTCAAATCGGCGATGTTTCCGGCAGTAGATTAAGCACTGGGGAACCGCACGAAATCGAAAGGAGTGCTTGCTCGGTCATTAATCAGTCTTCAGAGGGCAAACCTAAGATCGTGGACGTTAAAGACAAAGGTGTATCCATCAAATTTGAAAACTGTCAAAACATTGTTTTACATGTTCATGAAAAATAGTTCTAATATTATTTGGTATCTAACGTATTATGCTTTCGTAACTAACGTATTAAATTATGGTAACTAATGTATTATGAGTAACTAAGGTGTTATGTAGGTTTTAGTACGTTTATGATGTTAATGATTATTAATAAAGATATCATATAATAATGACTTAATCTTCAATGATACGATAAACATTTTAAGGCAACATATTTACAAATGTAGAGTAAAATAATGTAAAACTACTTGTCTATAAAGGATGTTTTGTTAAAATCAGCCACCGGCCATATCTTTGAAACTATTTGGCTTGGAAATATAGGGAAAAAATGTATGAATAAAGGGGCCATGAGAAAATCCGCATTTCGCCGCAAGGAGTAGTGAAAGTGGAAAAACTATTACCAAAAAGAGAAAAATTTATCCTCACCTGTTAAAAAGTTATTGTAACACTAACAACCTAGAATCTTTATTTCAAACATCTCATATCCACAATGCGCGTAAGCAAATAGAAGGATCGGCTTCGTTAGGCGTTTCGTACGGAGCAAAATATGATGGGATGAAGACGAATCCAGTTCCCAAGTTAACAGAAACATAAGGTTTCCTAATAAAGAAAGAAATACGAAAACAACTTTGTTATTTACATTTAGTTATTTTTAGTTATGTGGTACCTACTTGTTATAGCACTTACTTTGGACAAAATAAAAACGTCACAAATAAAATTTAAATTTTTCAAAGCTTTTTGGTTGTGGCGCTACTTTCCGTTCCCTCTAGACGGGTTATATTTTTAATTTCCTAATATGACATCATCAATAAAAAGTTGTAAAAAATGGTTCTTGGCTATTCTTTTATACATTTTGTCCCACTCTAAATCGGACGAATTTTAAATGATTATGCGCCATATTTTGGTTGCTCCCTCAAGCATATTAGTCTATGGTTAACGGTGTAAATTATGTTGGACTGGAATGGACCGTGGTATAATCGAATATATTACTTTATGCCGTTTGGGCTATTCATGTGCGGGGGGCGATACATGTAGTTTGAAGCGACACGGAGGATGGAAATCTTCGAACGTGGCCGAAGGATACGTGAAAGATTCTATCAATAATAAAATTCAAATATCAAATAAAATTTTAGACTGTGAAATTTCAGGATCAAGTGCTGTTACCTCTTCGGCAATTGCCTCTACGTCAAAAATGGATAGTCATTTAACCCCCAAAACTTCAATATCACGAGCTGAATCTGAATTATCTGGTTTAGGAATAAACATTGGTTCGTGTACTGGCTGTACCATTAATGTTAACATTGTAAAATTTTTTGTCATACTCTGAAAAGTGTTAGAAAAGTTATTGTTAAACATTTAGAAATAAACGATTTCTTCGATTTTTGCTTGATTGAGAACTATAAAGTTTAAAATACAAAAATCTCATATAGTTTACGTGCAGTGCGCAAAATATGTATTTCGCACACTATTTCGCGCACGGTGACATGGTAACTTAGGAAAATGAAAAGAAGGGTCACTTCGCAAATTGTTATCAATGCGCGAACCTTGTCATTTTCTGACGTTTGTAGGAAAAGGTTATTTTTATTTGTTTATTAACGAGCACTTGCGAATTTTAATTAGAATATTTATAAACAATAATTTTAGAACTGAGATAGGTTCTTTTCTAGGGGAAAGGTAACTTAAAAAAAATATATCTTAAGATGGAAAGTTCTTGTGTATAAACAACTAATTTGAAATTCAGAAAAAGTATTTCCTCGAGCCGGATTCGAACCGACAACCTCCGTATATCCAGTACAGAGCGCTAACCAATTGCGCCATCAAGGAAGTAGGTTCACAACGGCAAATCGGGAAACACTTTCGTCGTCCGAAAATTTTAAATTTTTACTGAGTTATGCAGAGTGATAGATATTTTAAAATCATTTTTACCCTTCTAAACAGCAACATTACCGTTTCGGCAACTAGATGCATGCTTCGGTACTTTTCGTAAAATACTGATATTTTATAATATTTTTCACCAGTTTTAATGTAGGTATAGCGTACTCATCTCTGTGCATATCAAATTCCTAATAACTTACCCAACTTTTGGATGTTTACCATCGTAAAAGTAAATAAGTAGTTACTATAGTTCGTCATATAAGCTATTATCCAAAACTTTTAATAATTCTGTTCAGTTTATATGCACTAGCGAAATTGGGTTGTATGATGGTATGCAAATTTTACATTATACCATTTTCCCGTGTCTCTTCATTTTATGATAATACACCATTAATGCACAATGCTAGAATTGGAAATGAGATAGGTTGGAATCGATAGTGGGCTAAAATTTTATGAAGTATTTTACACTTAGTTTTTAAGTTTTATATATACAGGGTGCCCAGTAACTTATGGGCCGTGCAGGGCCCGCTCTAGCAATAACGCCGCCCTGGGCAAAACAAAAAGTTGCCGCCTTTTTCATCTCTTCATCGGTTTATACTTTTCACATTACAGCAAAATTTCTGTCTATTCCTCGCCGCCCGCCGGCTTGTCCTTTGCTGCGATGCCGCCATGAACAAAAAAAGCACCAGCCGGCGTTTTTCGGCATGCTTTGTCGCGGAATTGCTTGATATTATTATTTTATTAAAAAGAAAAGCGATCGGTCGAAATTGTCACTGTTTAAAAAATAAGACGGCAAATCAAAGGAAATTTATTTTGTTAACTGTGAATTGGAATGGTTCAAACTTCAAATATACGTAGGAACCGCGTAGGTAGGCAAAACGGGGATTTTGGTTTGATTGGATTGATGGTGTTTTTTTGGATTTTTCATGCCGCTCTTCCAACTTGCCGCCCTGGGCAGGGGCCCAGGTTGCCGCCCCCTAGAGCGGGCCCTGGGCCGTAGAGTAACTGGAGATACTAGACATCAAACTAAGCCGATTATGTCATATAAGTTTTTTCGGATTGTTACTCGTTCTAGAGGTACAGGGTGTATATAATTTATGTATTATTAATGTAATTATGTACTATGTTTTATATGCTTTGGGATGTTTAAAGGGAAATATCTCGAAAAACGTTAAAGATATTAAGATCAATCGAGTACACTTTTTCACTCAGAAAATGCCCTTCTTTAAAAAACCATAATTGAAAAACACCTAATATCACAAGTAAGAAAAAAATGGTAGATTTATGAAGCCCAGTGTATGCAACTAGCGCCCTCTAGTTTCAAATTAAAAAATTTCTACAAATTCTTATTTCTTGCTCATAAAAACATAACATTGCCAACTCTCAATTCGATTCATTAAACCGTTTTAAAATTATGGCTTATTTTCGAGAATAAACTTTTACTTTCAACACCCTGTATCCCTAGAACGGGTAACAATTCGAAAAAACTTATATGACTTAATCGGCTTAGTTTAATGTCTAGTATCTCCAGTTACTCTACGACCCATAAGTTACCGGACACCCTGTATATACATATACATATTTAAATAAATAAAGAATGTAGCAAAACATCAGGCGCGGCTCGTTAGTTTTTTTACAGCCGGGGCAAATTTTGATGGCAGTAACCTAATAATCAAAATGCAGTTTAGTGCAAAGTCTTGCCAAGGATCCAAAGAATAATTATTATTTACCTACGAATAAATACCGCAAAAACATAAAATACTAAAATTGCACCTTTGCTGTGACTTTTTTTAAAATTTTACATCAAACAGCTTTATTTTATTAATAGTTTTTTTTATATAATTCTCTTATCTTTATGTAGTTGTGTGTTTGTATATCAAATTGATCCTTCTAACCTTAGGCAGAACCGTATTTGATCCATAGTGTAATAAATTAATGTAAGTACATAGGTACCTTATTTTTGAAATAAAAAAAAGGTATTTGAAAATGTTAAAAAGTATCAACTTAGGAATCACCCTGTATATTATATTATTTTTAAATTCCCTATAAAATTGTACGTATACCGGGTGTTATATATTTTCCCGGGTATATTTGAACCTGTAAATCTTGATATGATAAAGAAAAAATATTTTTAAATGTCGGTTTGCTTTAATAAGTGAGAAAATTCACCTTTTGTGTTTTTGATCTCGGACGTCTTCACTGCCTTGCCCACGTGCGTTTGTTTTGATTTTAAACTGTCAAACTAAAATAGGAAGGTCAGTGATTTTACAATGTTGCATGACAGTGACCTACTAAATAATAGTTCACTGACCTTATGTTATTAGGTTATATTTAAACTCTTTAGAAATTAAAATTAAACATACCTCAGCAAGAATCCTTAAAAACTGGCAAAAAAACCATAATAAACTAAACAAATTCTCTTAAATCGAATCTGCGATTCACACTTCGAAAACTAACCCTTATTTCATAACAAAAACACGTTATTTAAGCAAGTCCACAATGAAAATTCTTTGTTAAACTATTTACTTCATATGGCGTCCTTACGCAAACACTTGTTTTTGTTCATATTTCTCTTTTTTCTGCAATAAAACCGACAAAACCTTTCGTTATTCCCACAACGCAAACACGTTTAAGCTGTCAATTACCTACAGTTACAAAGGTATAGCGCTGGCGTCGATTTAGTTAGTGATGGGCGATGTGTATCGATGGTTTTCTAAACATCGGTGTTTTTTACTGATGTTCGACATTTTGCCATCGATAATGAGTCACAAACAACGATGAAAGCATAGATTTTTAACCTTCGATGTTTGACACTGCGTTTTAATAGCACGCCAGGGACTGGCGGAACAAAACATCGATGAACCTCGCTCATCACTAATTTAATTTGCATGCTGTAAGTTCGCCCAAAAACCATATGTTCTTTCTTGAACACCTGATTTTGACAGTTTGATATTTGGCAACGTTGTGACACCCATCTCTCTCTCTTGCAGGCTATGCTTCTCCCCGTATCTCTCACTTTCTTACATTAAGAAGTTCATGGCTTTTATTCATTGGCGTCGGGCTGATTTTAGGGGTCCTTACCCCACTTTTTAGATGGTCGATTTTAAAAAAACAAACCATGGAGTGTTTTTCTAGGACACCCAAGGAGTCACCCATTTAAATATAACTTGGGCAATTCCATAACACCCTGTATTTTGTTTTAAATGTCATATCTAAATTCCATTGTTTTTGAGATATTCATGTTTAAAATATGGCATTTTTAGACTTTAACAGGTTGTATCATTGGAACGGCGCATCTTAAAGAAAAATGTTTTTTTACCTCCCTGTCATAGTTTTTTATTCTCTATCCAAAGAGACCAACTCCTGATTTAACATATTAAACCAAAAAAATGGTTTTACGGTATGGATGGCAAGTTTCTGGTAAAATCATTTTTAAAAAATAAGGAATTTAGTAAAAAGATCACATATAGAAGGGACATTTGAAAATGCATTTTTATTGATTAAGCCAAATAAAAATAAAAAACAAAAAGATTTTCGTCGAAATATCCACATCTGCTAACTCGGTCTTATGTGGAGGCTCGCGTCGACCGACAAAAAAATTTAATGTAGATATGTGTGATTCTCTGGATAGAGAGTTTATTACACGCGCGCCTGAAGAATACATTTTAACGTTTTTTCTGGCCTATCGATTAGTCTTTGAATTTCAACATTTAAAGAAAGCCGAATAGATTCATTCGCTTCGTGAGAACCGACATGACTCCGGACTGCGCCGTCTTTCATTGCGTCAAATAATATAATATCTTGTGTCTAAAATCGATCGAAAACGGAGACAAACATTAGTTCGTCTCTGAAAACGGTTGCCACATTTTTGCACAGATCCGTCGTTCTTTAAATATTGAAATTCAAAGGATTAGTGAAACATAATTTTCGTGTCTAGTAACCCAGGCTAAGCTGTTTGATGTCGGCAACCTTTATAACTAAAATTTCCACGGTCCCTTTCATCCAACGTTTTTTTTTCGGATTGTAGGACTGCAATTTCCCCCCTCTGAAGCCGCTGCGCTGGACGCAAATTGGATTCAAAAGCGTCCAACCATTATTAAAATTTCAGTGGCGGCTCGCGGTCTTAAAAAAATGGTGAAGAGCTAGGTATAGTGCGGGTACTTAAACAAACATTGACTAAAAACCCGAATAACAAAAAGTCTCTCTTATCCTCATCTGTCCAACCTTGAATGAAGTTTCCAAGAGATTACAAACTATGTCATTAATTGGGTTCATTTTTAAAACACGCAACTAAGTAGTACGTACACTACTGAAATAACTAAAAAATAAAAACAAAACTTTTTAATCACGTAAAAACGATATCTATAACCGTAAGTTTCGCGAAACCCCAAAATAAATACCTAAAGACTAGGCGAACCAATGCTAAAACAATTGTGCATACGACTGATCTATTTTTAAATTGCCCTTCATCATAATGCAAATTGTTACATGCTGTTTGCGTGACTCACGTCACGTAACCATAGCAACGGTGAATATCAAAGCCATGTTGGGTGTCGGGTCTTCACTTGCTTTGAGCTAACGGACACGGTCGCTGTGGCGCGTCAAAATACACGAGTGTTTATAATTATTGTCCATCGGAGTTAACCGTGGCCCTATTATGCATAGCTACATTCGTATTAAATTAATATTATTAATTCGAACATAATTTTTTTAAGGGCTAAAATGGTAGCTGTATTGGATTAATATTTCATATTGTCGAAAAACTTTTTTCTTGCTTTTATTTTTTTTTGGTGAAGAGCCCCTTCACCTACTTCACCTGACGAGCCGCCACAGTAAAATTTTCAAATTTACTCCTCCTTAAATTGTCCATGTAAATATCCATAGAAATGGCTCCTTAGCAATTTAAAATTCTGATAAAACAACGATTGAATGTAAAAAAGTTTTGATTAAACTGAAATGTCCTGTCCCCAGAATTTCTTTGCATATTAAGCCTGCGAAACAGTTGTTCCAACTTTAAATATAACCGTAAAAAGTTCTGTAGTGGTTTTTCCAGTACTTTTAATTTGTAATTTGAACGAAAAAAGTTTTAAATGACTTTGAGGTTTAATAAAGTGGATGAAATATTTCGTAACTGAGGTTAATCCTATTTTTAAGGATTTTGCTTTGTGATTTTTGGACAAAAGATTTTTTGGTAAATCTTCATCTTTAGCAGTTCAACAAATTTTTGTCGTTAAATTAAATAGTTATTACAATATTTATCTCAGTCTTTATGGGACAAAATGTATTCATCATTTAAAATAAAAATATACATCCATTTAAAATTAGAAAGTTTTTACTGTTTAAAGTTTTTTACAATGAGCCCATAATTTTGACCTCCCTGTATATTTTATGCCAAGTTTAATTATTTTTTATGATTTGTTGATTCTTTAACTATACAATAACAAAAAAAAAATAGTCCAGGGGCTAAGAGAGAGAAAGCAATACGTGGTGTTGCAGGGCAGAAATAATATGTGTAAGAATTTTTTCTATAGGTTTGACATCCTACTAATCAAATACAGATTACCACAAGGGGGTATCCTGTCTCCAAGGGTATTTCTGATTTTCTATAACGATCTGGCTGAGAATCTTTCCGTTGATTCGAATCAACATGAATGCCAATTTGCAGACGACACTTTGATCGTAATTGGAAATACTGATTTCTTGAAAATAATAGATGATGAAAACCTGTTATCTAGCCAACTTTTCGAATGGTGTGCCTCAAATGGTCTATTGTTAAATCCTTCCAAATCGATTGCAATTCAATTTAAGAAAAGCAGACCCATTGACAGCTTTTCACAGAACATCTTAATAAAATCAGGTAAAACCACAATAAAGAATGAAGATAGCACCAAATTTCTGAGCGTCCAATAACCAGCCCTCCTGGGAATACCTTATAGACCAAATAACTAAAACGATATGCGTCCGAAACGTTAATCTCTATATAAAACAGGACTTTTAGAAGGAAAAAAGAAAAGACCTTTGCAATCTAAGCCAAGAATACATTATTTAAAAATTTAAATTAACAGTCCAAGAGTGCAGCCCCCCCTCTCTCCTAAATACGCCACTGAGTGCGGATACTTAAACAAACATTGACTAAGTTATATTTTTTATATTACGTAGAAACACACAATAAAAAGTAAACTAAGTAGGTACGTACACTACTGAAAATTTAAAACAAAACTTTTTATCACACAATAAATCACGTAAAAACGATATCTATAACTTACGGTACGATATCTATAACTACCGTAAGTTATAGATATCGTTAGTGCATACAACTGATCTATTTTTAAATGGCCCTTCATCACCATATGCAAATTGTACATGCTCTCGCGTAACTGACCTCACGTAACCATAGCAACGGTGATAAGCAACTTGAACGTTCAGTCTTCGTCTTCACTTGCTGCTCTGTACGGACCGAGGGTAGTTCACGGACACGGTCGGCTGGGGCGCGTCAAAATGTACGAGTGTTTATAATTATTGTCCATCAGAGTTAACCGTGGCCATATTATGCATAGGTATATACATTCGGATTATTAATTTGAACAAAATTGTTTTTTAAGGGCTAAAATGGTAGCTGTATTGGTACATTAATACTTAATATTGTCGAAAAAATGTTTTCTTGGTTTTATTTTTTTATTTTACTTCACCTGGCGAGCCGCCACTGTAGACGGCGAAGTATATTTTGGTTTTATTGTCACCTTTTAGCAACATACAAAGGTAAATTACTGTATTTATATTACACCCTAAGAGCGTTTTCACACGGCACCATATATCGCGCGCGACAAATGGTCGCAATATTGCTTTTACACCAAATTATGTGTTTTCTAATGAGCCATTTTTACACACAAGCGATATTAGAGAACACATCATTTGGTGTAAAAGCAATATCGCGACCATTTGTCGCGCGCGATATATGGTGCCGTGTGAAAACGCTCTTACCCCATTTCACCTTATGCTTTTTTACGCTAGTAACTTTAGCAAATTATAATAAATAAATTAGATAGAAAAGCAGGTTCTTAAAATAATTTAGTAAACCTTAAAAGTGCAATTTGTAGCTAGACGATGTCATAGTGGCGTGCACTAAGTAAAATTAACTGGTTTTCCAGCAGCGACTTATTTTCATTTAATCCGATGTTATTTTTCATTCTTTTCTTTAGTTAGGGGACAGCTAGGAATGTGATTTAAACTTTAATGTTTAATTTTTATTAGAGTATTATTACACATTATTAGGGTCAAAGTTCTTTATAAATAAAATCCACGGCAATAATTGCCATTCCTAAAGGTTTAAGGCGGCATGTATTCTGTCCTGTATTTTTTTTCTGCAACGCTGGATTTTGTCTTTGGATTTATTCCTTCCATGATAAATTTAATCACATCGCATTTAGCATTCGGTATTGAAAATATATAATATTCAAGCAACCAATAATTATTTCCACTGCCCCCCCCCCCCCCTCCCTCGCTCTTCCGCTGACTGTGTCATTTGTTTTTAAGCCTGCCACGGCTGAATTTGTATTTAATCTCCAAGACCTCCCTTCTTTGAATTTGTGTTGGTGCAACAAGACCTCCTTTTACTGTAATATTACCTACGATGTATTTAAATAAAAGTGATTACATATTTACGTTAACGGTATCACCTTTTTACCACCCATTAGAGCGTTTTCACACGGCACCATATATCGCGCGCGATAAATGGTCGCAATATTGCTTTACACCAAATTATGTGTTCTCTAATATCGCTTGTGTGTGAAAATGGCTCATTAGAAAACACATAATTTGGTGTAAAAGCAATATTGCGACCATTTGTCGAGCGCGATATATGGTGCCGTGTGAAAACGCTCTTACGGTATCACCTTTTTACCACCCATTAGAGCGTTTTCACACGGCACCATATATTGCGCGCGATAAATGGTCGCAATATTGCTTTACACCAAATTATGTGTTCTCTAATATCGCTTGTGTGTGAAAACGCTCTTAGGCATCACGTGAACAGAAACGCCAAACATGCTCAGTCCACTTGATGTCAGGACGGGCAAGCTGCAGTAAACCCGGAGGAGCAAGGCGCGCAAGTCAGCCTGAATGTAGCAGTCGGGAACAAGAAAAGAGAGCGCGACATTGAATTTGTAAACAGAGTTGCTTCAATAGAAACCTAATTTTATCATTTAGACTTTCATTTAGGGGTGAAAAGTACCCCTGCGTTAACATACACATTTAGGCGTAGTTAGACGGTCAACACTGGTGGTGCTGAAGTAAAAATAGGTTAGTTCTAAAATTAGCCTATGGCCTATATATTGTAAATGTAAATTTTTTTTGTGGGTGCTAATTTAGATTTCGGGGGTGCTTAGCACCCCCAAGTACCTTCCTAACTACGCCTATACACGTTGATAAAAAAAATGTTTACAGCAAGAAAACCAGTAAAGAAATCTGCTAGTCATCATAATAAAATGGACAGGTATAAAATTTTAACTATCTAGGTTTGTTAAATTAAATTTAACTTATTTCCATAAAATATTGTTAGAGTGTACCATATTATATTGTCATTATATGACGATATGCATTTGCCTCCGATAACAAACAACTCTATTTTCTGAAATTTGGTAGATATAACAACAAAAATTTTAGATATACCTATATTTTGCTTCACAATATTTTATTTTTAATATAATTTTTAGAGTGTATAATTAAACATACACAGGTGGAATACAATACTGTCAAATTCATAGCCGCATTATCAAAATGTTGGTAGTAGTGTCTGTCATTGCTATGTCACTGAAAATAATTTTTATAGTAGAGGATAATTTAATTTATCCAACACATGACAGTTATGACTGTCATTTTAGACAAGTAAACTATCAAATAACTCACGTTCATATTTAAAGTAGTATTCTATTTATTTATTACTATTACAAGCAGAATTCACATTGATATTGAAATTAAAGAAAAACGCTAACGGTTTATTCGAATTTGAAGTCATTGTAAAATTCGTTGGTTCATTGGAACCAGACGCTCCCATATCGGTACAGCTGCTGATAGTGCTAGAAGACGCTGACACATTAGAACCTTGTATTTTTCTGCAATTCGTATTTTGTTATGCACCGATTCTTCTAAGTATCCTATCGAGGACTTCCTTCCTCCGTGACACTTCAAAGTAATCATGTTAGCTCCTGCATTGGCCAAAAGAGTCGCCGAAGACCTTCTCAGGCAGTGACTGGTGTAGAGCGCTTGTTACTCCAATTTCAAAAACATTGCAATGCTTGAAGGTATCTTCGACAACGTATTTATTCCCGCACACTGGCTGGTACACCTCCCATTTTTGTAAAAAAAAAAAAAGGGACTAGAACTGATATTCTTTGGTCTCAAAAACATGTATTTTTTACACAAATTGATCGGGTTGACTGGAAATCCTCCTTCAAGTATGGTGAAACTTCTCTCGATTTTTTGGTTTTAGTGTTTGGCAAAACTACGTGAAAATATTTCCCTTTGTTTTGAATATTTTCTATTTTCAAATTGACCAATAATTCATCGCATCTACAAGCACCGCTAATCCCCATTATCAAAGCCACTTTCATCAACAAGTACTCGTCGTCGGGAGCTTCGTTCAAAAACTTCTCTATTTCAGGTCGTTCTAATGTCTTGGATTTCTTTGGTTTGTATCCCTGTGATTTGCTTTTCAAACAGCTCGTTAGTAGCCGTAGATGATGGGGGTAATTTTTTTTGCAAATGTAAAAAATAAGCCAATAGAACATTTTCATCGATACCTTTTATCTTCCGTGAATCCATCCAAAACTTAAACATTTTGAACTCCTTGTCGTAAGCATCTCGGGACTTTTCTGGCAAAATCTGCATCGCAGCTCCTTCCGCTTCCGTAAAAATATCCTCAGGAAAGTAATTTTCATCGGTTTCCTCCATTTTCTATAGGTTTTTTTCTTCACAAAAGCTTCCCTTTTCTGCAGGGAAAACTGATAAGTGTCAAAATGTATTTTTCCTACGAGCGTGCGCAAAGTAGTACTTTGCGCACGCATTTTTGTGTGCAAAGTTACACTTTTCCGCACTAGTGCGGATAAGACTTTTATCCGCACTGGGTGCGGAAAAGTAAAACTATTCAAAAATCTCCTTGGTAGGGAATATTTATATTTATTTTAGTAGCTGTAAACTATTTTATGGCAATGTGAGAAGCCGTTGCAAGAGTATTCTCTTTTATCTTTTAATCGTAATTCCCGATATTTGTATTTCAGCTTAAAACGAAAAAAATTTAGTTTCCTATTATTTTTTTTATTGTTATGTAATTTTTTAATTTTCTATTATTTTTTTTTGTTATGTAATTTTTAGTTGTAAGTATATTATAGTTCTTTCTTTAAAATCGAATTAAAAATTATTAAATAAATTATCATATTTTTATTTTTGTTGTTATCTGATATGAAGCTCGTAGGAAAAATGTTGTTCCTAACAAGTGCGCAAAGTGCTTTTCCGCACGCAAGAACTTATCCGAACTCCGCTTCGCGTCGTTCGTCCAACTGTACTTGCGTGCGGAAAAGTATCACTTTGCGCACTTGTTAGGAAAATAACTATAAACATTTGCTAACAATGTATCATGCTCGTGGCAACCAAACAATCAAACAAATTTGACCAAAATGTAAAAAAGTCACTGTCAAGTCATTCTGACATTTATAGGGTATGTTCACGATTAATTATTATTATCTCATAAAAAAAAACTATTTCTTCTACTTGTTGGATAAAACATTGTATACCACTAGTGTGTTATGTTACCTAAGTCACTTGAGAATTTATACCACTCGGCCTGACGGCCTCGTGGTATAAATCTTTCTCGCGTGACTATTTTCAACATAACACACTATAGACTATTGATTATGTCATATCATAAGGAACTACGGAGTGTGTGGGTTTTTATTGCATAAATCGTTCAATTGGTTATTCAGAATGAAAAAACCCAATAGTGCTATTAAATTAGAGGGGGGAAACTGGAGATAGGGGGAAAATACAACCCTTACGGTTTTTTGGGTATATCTCGAAAACGAAGCAAAATTTGTGGGTATTTTATAGAAAAAATTTTGTAGAGAGTTAGATTTTCTATTGAAGTGACGTAATTAAAAAATGTACAAGTCTATTCAGTTCAAAAACTTTTTTTTAGCAGATTGGTATAGGCATTGACTATTACATTTTTTTTTATGAAGCGTCAATGATATGAAAATTTGTCATATTTTTCGGTTTTTATTGAATTTATAACAATATCATTTTGTTACTTAGTTTTAAATGTATGCAATTGAATTTTATTTAATAAAGACATGTTAAATTAATTGATCAACAATAAATAAATGTTATATGCATGCATGAACGTATATAATTTTTATTTATTTTTTAAAAAGAATTCTTCTTAAAAATTGCTCTTTATTTATCTAAACTATAGGTATTTGAAATAGTTATTTATGTAACATGTGCAAAAAGTGTATGTTTATTGCACACGGCATAAAAGTTATTCACCGAGGCGTAGTCAAGGTAAATAATATGCCATGTGCAATACACACAGTTTTTGCACATGTTACATACACTATTTTTTCTACGACCGCTTTCTTATTTAACAAAAAAGTTTAAAATTGCTCTGTATTACCTCTCCTTTGTGTGCAAAAGTTGTAATTCAAATTTAACAATGGATCATAGATACTTTTGACTTTAATTGTTTGGAAGAAACACATCCGTCATTCCGCCATATTGTTTTGTGATACACATACTATAAACAAATTGTACGTTTCCTAGGCAATTTACTCTATTGCACTAGGGCAAAAAGTACTTTATTGCATAGTATGCGATAAAGACCTACTTTTGTCATTAGAAAGGCATACACAAAATGACATTTTTTGAACAATCGTCAAAAAAAAATACATTTATAATTAATTAACAAAATTTATAATTTATTTACCCATTAAAGTGAACCATGAGATATGTCTCTTACCACATATGCAACACCGAACTCATAAAATATTATAATAGTATTTAATTTGTAAGTGACCTCCCGCACATTCAAAACTAAGTAACAAAATGATATTGTTATAACCGAAAAATATGACAAAGTTTAAACGACCATAAATATCTCATTGAAACTTAATCAAATTTATTTTTTAATACGTCATTCTGTAGGAATTTTAATATCCTGTCTTTTCTATGAAGCAATCTATCTCTGCTCAAAAAAAAGTTATTTGCATAAAAGTAAAAAAAAATATTTAATTTTTTGCACTTTTTTGTTAAATTGTTTTTAATATAATTTGATCTGAATAGACTTGTAAATTTTTTAATTACGCCATTTCGATAGAAAATCTAACTCTTTACAAAATTTTTGCTATAAAATAACCTTAAATTTTGCTTCGTTTTCGAGATATACTCAGGGTTGCATTTTTCCCCCTATCTCCAGCTTTCCCCCTCTAATTTAATAGCACTTTGCGGTTTTTTTATTCTGAATAACCAATTGAACGATTTAAGCAATAAAAACCCATACACTCTGTATAGTTCCTTATTACCCTGTTTTTTAGGACATAAATAACTATAACTACCTAAAAAAAAGTAAAAAGGATTAAAATATTAAATTATGACTTTAAAATTCCTGTAAAAACAACGCCTGTTTAAAAAATACATTTTTATTCCTATCGTGCACGCCCTTGTAACTTTGAATTAAAACTGGCCGGTGGTTCGTGCTGGTGTAACTAATTAAACTGGAGCAGTGCGCGGTTTAAAGGGTTTAACCCCCGGTTAAACGGGTCACCCTTTCCTTCGTTCCCGACGATCCCGGAAAATTTATTTCCTCGACCCGTTTAGCCCAAACTCCTCCATAAAACATTGTTAAATAATTGTTTATTGAGTTTTAATGCTTGCTTATGGTCAGATTATAGCTAGATAAAAATGGACCTTGATAAGTGTTTCATGCCATCTTTTGCAGATAAGTTCTTAACTAATTTCAAAAAGGAAGAAATCATCAATTTGACCTATACTGAACGTCTCATTTGTTCACGCATATTTTTTTTTTCAGCTAAAATATTGTTAATATTTTTTTTTTGCCAGGAAAAATACCTTTACCTATTCATACCTAACATTTTTATCACAAATCCATATATTATTTTAAAAAATACGAAGATGAGAAATCATCTTGTAATAAAATTAAAGACGTGTAAAATCTTTTATTTATGTAATTCAAATTGTTTCTTCTATCTGTAAAAACTTGCAATACTAAAACCTATATGACAAAACCTACAAAAATAACAAAACTAAACATACAAATAAATAACATACGCCGTGTGTTGTGCATTTAAAAAACAAGGTGCAGTGTTGAGTGCAGAAGTGCAGTGTAGTGGAGTGCGCAAAAACACTTCCACAAAAACACTGCCTTTGCACCAGCAAGAAACGCATTCTTGGAATTCCCCAAATTCCACTAGTTCAGAGCGCTTAGCGAACAAACCAAAAGAGGCTCCGCCCAAAAGGCTATGAGCAAGCCAGCGGGTGCCGTAGGCACCCAAAATGAACAAACCTTACTACTAAATATGAAAATACTGAAACATCAAGACGATGATACTCTGAGCATCGCCAGTAGCCACGCGAATGACCCGCACAATCCAGCCCAACAAAATAGGACAACGAAAACATTGCTAAAATACATAATGACGCATAGAGGCTACTGTCGCCCATGCCAGGTATATTATAAAAAATGCAGTGAAAAGAAGATGAGGGACAGACTCCGGACCGAACTAATACACCATCTAAAGGACGAACACAAAATAAGGGATAAAATCCCGATTACACCACCAGTTCTAACTAATACACGACCCAAAAAACTAGCTACCCCTGTAGGAGTCATGGACGACAAAAACCAAAACATCGACAAAAACATGCCATTAGAAGAAAGGTTGAGGATAGAAAACGACAGACAAAAAATAATAAATGGGGATGAAATATTCCAGGTGCCAAAGAACCCGATCAGGGTCAGCACAAATGAAAACAACGAAGAACAGCCAAGTAAATACCAACGGATCCTAAGACCAAGGCCAATAAAAATTCACAACAGATATCAACCCTTATCAGATGACGAAGAAACAGACCTAGACATTGAGTATGACTATACTGACAACGAATCTACAGCACGATCCGAAATATCGGAGAAAGTCAGACAATCACTAAAAAGGAAACAAAAACAACCAAAACAGCAAAACAACACAAAACAAGCAAAGGAAACCCCGCAGGCAAAGGTAGCAAAAACCAAAATAATAAAAGCACCCCCAATCATACTGAAGGGGGTGGCCCAATCAAGACAAGCATTCCAGGAATTGACCCAAGATTTGCAGAAAGTTATTAAAAACAAATACAGCATAAAATTTACAAAAAATAACACCATCATAAACATAGATGACTACGACGATTATAACAAATACAAGGACTCCCTGAAAAACGAACAAGACATCGAATGGCATACCTACACAGCAGACAAGGAAAAGACGCACGCTTTCATAGTCAAAGGACTCGATCACCAACCCGACGCCGAAGAAATAAAAGCAGAGCTACGAGACCAACATGGAATCAACGCCAAAAACGTGTACATAATGAACACCAAATATCGACCATTATATTTGGTAATCACAGACGCTACAATTAAATTAACGACAATTGAGAAAATCAGATATCTCAATTATGTACACGTAACATGGGAGAGACGACGACAAATAACTACAACTATACAATGCAAGAAATGCGGGCAGTGGGGCCACGCCACATCGAATTGTTTCCGAAAAACACAATGTTTGAACTGTGCCCAAAATCACCGAACGGCAGATTGCACAAATACCGCAGTAAAATGCATAAACTGCAACAGGAATCATAAAGCGACATCACTCCAATGCCCGGTATACCTATACAAGGTAGACCAGAATAAGCAAGCAAGACAAAAACCCCGACAAACATACTTACCAGCGCCGATGCCAACTAGGAATCCCTGGACGGGCAGGGCAAGTGCCCCAACTGTAGTCGCCGATAGGGCAAATATCGGCAGAAGCCAAAGACAGGACTATCCACCCCTCTACAGGACAGGACAGGATGAAAAAGAGGAACAGGACATAGAAAACCTAGAGCCAAGCACGCAAACCAGGACACGCCCACAAGGCAGCGCCCACACGGATAACTTTAGCATCGGCCAGGCAGGTAATCTTTTTGGCGCCATGAAAGAATTTAATAGTCTCATAAACATTAACGAGTTCATAAGATTTTTAACAGACTGTTCCAGGGAACTACGGAAGGCACGTACCCAGGAGGAGCGCGTTTCAACGATGATGGGGCTAATGGGCTCAAATCTCAATAACTATAACATCATCCTTCCATAGTTCCCTGGTAATAGCAACTTGGAACGCAAACGGAGTAGCTGAAAAAATGGGCGAATTAAGGCAATTCTTGCTCAGGTACAAAGTCGATATATTAGCTATAACAGAATCAAAATTAAATCCTAATATTACAATAAAAGTTAGAAACTATCATATCTACAGGCAAGATAGAATACAGCGAGGAGGGGGGGTAGCAATTTTTATTAAGAATACAATTCCCCATTCAAAATTAAATCAAACCAACTCAACTGCAGAACATGTAGCAATAAAGCTAAAAAACGAGCTAATAATTACCAGTTGCTACATCCCCCCGATGCATAATATACAAGATCACGATATACACGTTCTTTTTCAGCAAGGGCAAAAAGTGTTGGTATTGGGCGATCTCAATGCAAAACATCAAACATGGACAGCCGCGACAGACAGCAACCAACGAGGAAGAGTACTAAGAAACTACATAGACGCAAACAACGTACAAATACATTTACCAACAAAACCAACATACTATAGAAACTTACAAAGACCGTCCTACTTAGACATTGCACTAAGTAAAAACGTACAAAACCTAACAGAACTAAAAACAATGGACGAACTGCCATCTGACCACCTGCCGGCAATAATAAAAATAGACACAAACATAAAAAAAGACGAACCAAGAACGACATGGAAATACAAAAACGTGGACTGGAATAGATTCAGACAAATTTTAAATGAAAAAACACAAATTACAAACAACAGAACAACTTGAAAACGAAGTAGACAAACTGACAAAAAACATACAATACGCGACAAGTAGGGTAGCAACCAAGATTAAAATAGAACAAGCCGAAAAACGACTACCAAACGACATACTCGACTTGATAAGACTTAAAAACAGCATCAGGAAAAGATGGCAGAGACTAAGACGGGCACAAGACGCACAACTAACAAACGAACTACAAAACGAAATAAGACAAAGAATAAAACAACACAAAAACAACGCGTGGACAAACATACTTACAAACGTATCAACAAGAGACAACTCACTGTGGACCCTGGTAAGAAGAACAAAAACAGACAGGGCAGAAATCCCATCTTTTACGCAGGATCCACAGACCAACAAACAAAAAGCACAAACTTTGGCGGACCAATACGCAACAATGTGCGCGGGAAAGCCCAATACCACCCAAGAACAAAATAATATAACTAATTATGTAAATAAATTCATTAAAAATAAATACCCAATTCCACCCCAAATATTACCCACCCTTTTCACCCATCCCCAAGAGCTGTGTAGGGTAATTAAAGAACTAAAAAACAATAAAGCCCCAGGGGAGGACGAAATCACGAATCTAGTAATAAAAAACTTACCAAGGAGGTCTGTCATTCAACTACTATACATAATTAACACTGTTTTCCTCCTGCAACACTTCCCGAGTCAGTGGAAGAGGGCAATTATAGTGCCTGTATTGAAAAGCGGGAAGCCAAAAAATGACCCCGGCTCATACAGGCCAATCGCCCTCCTAAGCAGTCTTGGGAAGGTTGCAGAGAAAATAATACACATCAAACTAAAAAATAGAAAATTGGACCAGAATATACCGGAGGAACAGTTCGGCTTCAGGGATAACAGAGACGCAGTACTGCTAGTCGCGCACGTTGCGCAGAAAGCGATAGAGCAGATGGACAAAGAGCAAAACACTGTGCTTCTGGCCCTGGACATCCGACGAGCCTTCGATAGCGTCTGGTTCAATGGACTAATATACAAATTACTCACGACACATAACTTTCCACTATACCTCACTACACTCATACACTCATACATAAATGGCAGATCTTTGAAAGTAAGAGTACGCAATGATTTTTCCTCCCCTGTGAGGTTACACGCGGGGTTGCAGCAGGGAACAACGTTGGCTGCGCCCCTCTTTAATCTCTACACAGCAGACATCCCGAAATTCCCAAATTCTAACCTGGCCATATTTGTGGACGATGTCCTATTATATGCTAGCTCCTACTATGCAAATGTGGCCAGGCAGCATTTATCCAATCACCTAAGCACCCTACTGCCGTGGTACAGGAAATGGAAGTTAGAAATCAATGAGGATAAATGTGAGTGTTTAGTGCTAACAAGAAAGTACAACAACACTCACATTAATCAACATATACAAATAAATAATAAAGAAATAATACCAACAAACACACTAAAGTACTTAGGAGTAACATTAGACAGAAAACTACTATTCATAGAACAAGTGACAAACATAATACGAAAATATTACGCAACAGCAAAAACCCTACATAGACTCATGAGACATGGATCATACCTATCACCGACAAACAAACTAACAATATACAAGACAATAATTAGGCCAGTTCTGACATACGCAGCTCCAATCTGGAATAGTATATCAGACTGGCAGTACAGCAGAATACAAAAAATACAAAACATAGCACTAAGACAAGTACTTTCTGAAACAAGACGGGCACCAATACGATACTTACACCAAGTAACAAACGTACAGCACATTAAAGACTATGTTTTTAACGTATCAGAACAATTTTACCAAACGCAACCGCAGAACTCAGAACTAACAAGAGACTTAACAAACATACGACACCAAGACGAATTATATTACAAACTTCCCATTTATCTGCAAAATAGGCAAAATTAAGAAATTATATACATTATGTAATAACAAAATAAAATCTACAAGTATAAACACCATAATATATGGTATCAATGATACAAGTTGCATAGATAAAATCCAAAAGTTAAGACAACACGTGATATAGACAACAGAAAAAGAAACGCCCACCCTTCAACAAGACGCAGATAAATTGGAAAAAGACACGAACAAACAAGATAATAACCCCATTTTCTGTACCGCGGAGGTAAGTCCCGCACACTCCTAATAACGATAGTTTCTAGCTTTTATTCGAGTCGAAAGACAAAACTTTTGCTACACAAGTTCCTGAGAAAGTAAAGCTGGTTTTTTCGAACCGTTTTTCCAGCGAAACAAGCGTAAAATTTTTTCCATATCAGTAACTTTTTAATAATAAATATATTTAAAGCAAACGCAAAATAAATTCTTTCATGGCAGTAAAAGATCACTGGAACTGGCCAAATAAACTCCAAGTAAAACAGGACCTTCTCCTACCCGGGCCAAGACCAGCCCCAACGGGGCGTTGCCTCGTTGTTGTGTCCTGGTTAGCATTGCTAACCAATTAATCTTAAATTTATGTTATGTAATAATATAAATTAGAAGTAGGAAAAACCTGAAATGTACACAATATATAAAATGAATAAAGTATGTTTTAAAAGTAAAGTAAAGTGTAAAAACTGTAATTTTCAGTCTTGCTTAAAATATTCCCCTTATAAATATCACTATGTACATAGGCGCCGATTCCGTGGGGGCTCTGGGGGCTTGGGCCCCCAGAGCCATATTTCTTTGGGGGCGTGGCCCCCATAGCCTAACCCTCACAGTACGTTTACATAATAATGATACTAATAGCAATTCGTTTGCGAACGTGAGTTACTTGAGATTTGAAAATTTAATTTTTTTCTATAAAATTTATCTACAGTTGTCGTTTCCTTTTTTAATTTAGCAGGTTATCATATTTAGGAAAAAATTATTTTGGCTTTGAAAATTAAATTATGCTAGATCTGGCAACCCTGGTCTGCCACTTTGCTTAGAGCACGTAGAGAATTTGGAAAGTACCTGGTCTCAAAGTCTCAAGGTTGCCAGGTCTGGTGAAATTTCACTAGATTTAATGATTTCGAAACCAATCCAAAGTGATTTAGTGAAAACTTTCGTTAAATAACCCAGTTTTAGTGATTTTTCGGATTTTGTAGCAAATAAGACAAAGTCGTCTAAAATGCAATATTTTAAAAATATTTTTTTCAAAAACACGGCTATTTTTAATTATCCGCTCGATCTATATTTTCTACACGTTGGCAGCCGTGATGTCAGATCTGCGCATCATGCAGATCTGACATCAAGGCCTAGTCAGCGAGATCAAGCATCGGCGCGGTCAAGTTGGAGCCAGTGTTACCAGATCTCCTGTTTTAACAGAAGATCTACTGTTTTCACTCTTAAACTACTGTTTTCACCCTCAAATCTCCTGTTGAAAATTTTTTAATATCAAAGAGGCCCGGTACATTTTTTTAAGAAGTCACTTTGGATGGAGGAATGGCCCCGCGCGTCTTGGGGCCCACAATTTGAATCGATGACCTTTTTTTTTTAAGTTACTGTGGAGGAGGGTCCCAAAATTTGGACCGATGACCTTTTTTTTTTAGAAGTTACTGTGGAGGGAGCGTTATTATATTTAAAATTTATTAACTATTACATTATATTATGTGTATATTTAATAAAGGAATTTTTTTTTATTTGTTAAGATCCGGGCTCCAAGCCCCCAGAGCAATTCTGAAGTTACGGCGCCTATGACTATGTAGTATCCATGTACATTCGTTTTCATGGCAAGCTTGAAAAAATCGTATTTAAAAAAAACTTGATATTCTAAGAAATCGCGTTGATATAGGTATAGAACTTTTTCTATAGCAATTTTAATTAGCAGTTAATTTACCATCATATAAAATAAAAATATACGAAAAATTATCGTACTTAAAAAATGGAAAATTTTCAATTTTCAAAAAAAATTTCCAAAAATCGACAAAAAAAGAGATTCCATTTAAAATAAGAAAGTTTTTTACAATGAGCCCTTAATTGTGACCTCCCTGTATATTTTATGTCAAGTTTAATTATTTTTTGAGATTTGTTGATTCTTTAACATACAATAACAACAAAATTTTAGTCCAGGAGCTAAGGTAAAAAATATATAAATTCATCGCTATGCATTTAGGAAATAATTACAAAATATGCAGATATCTCAGAAATTAGTAGACTTAGGTAAAAAACGTGTTGGATAAAATGTAATTATAACTTAAAACCAAAAATATAATAAAAAATGATATATTGAAGCTAAATGAAAATTAAAGCTATTTCCGGTATAACTCGAAGTGACAGAAACATGTAAATATTTTAGTTTAAGAGAGCATATCGATAAACCTGAACCTACAGGTTTTCAGAAAAATATTTTCAGTAGTTTTCTCAAAAGTTCTAATGCCAGTGGCGGCTCGTTAGGTGAAGCTTCACCAAAAAAAAAATAAAACCAGGAGGAAATTTCTTCGCCAATATTAAATATTAATGTACCAACACAGCTACCATTTTAGCCCTTAAAACATAATTATGTTAGAATTAATAATATTAATTTCATCCGAATATAGCTATGCATAATAGGGCCACGGTTAACTCCGATGGACAATAATTTATAAACACTCGTGCACTTTGGTACGCCTCACGCCGTGTCCTAGCTAAACGCAGGTTTTCCGGTGCGTGCGGAGTGATGCGTGCGATGCGGTAGACATTTAGACTAAACGCAGAGCAACAAATGAAGTTGTCCAAATTAAACACGAAATGAGTGCGATGCGTGGGTTGCGGCAACGTCGTATCGCATGCCTTGTTTAGAAGATAAAACGGTTTTATTTTCTTGTCAATTGTCGTCCGACAAATTGCGATGGAGGTGTTACTTTCTTCTACGGAGATGGGTCTCTGAAAGTTTGTTGTGTAGTGATAACAAGTATCATGTATTTTTTCGACAATATAGTCAAAAGTACTTATTTTCATCCTGGTGTACTAACTGCTGAAATGCTGTTTCATGATGAAACTCACCATAAATTAACCTGTTTCTAAAGATAATGTGAGTTTTTCTCTTTTACGTCTCATTAATTTTTTTGATAGTCTTAATTTAACTGCACTGTTTTCCACTAACAAAATGCTACGTGTTGAGGCCATCATTGCTACTGATGCGCAAAACGCAAGACCGCAAATTTCGTTTCCTATTTTGCCACCTCCGCTTTCTCCGCAAACAAGGACGATGCGTGCGTGCAACGTAGATTCCGCATTGCACGCAGTCGTATTTAGCTAGGACACGGCGTCAGCCGACCGTGTCCGTTAGAAAGCAAGTGAAAGTGGAGACCCAAGGCCCAACATGGCTTTGATATTCACTGTTGCTATGATTACATGACGTCAGTTACGCAAACAGCATGTAACAATTTGGATTATGATGAAGGGAAATTTAAAAATAGATCAGTCGTATGCATCATTGTTTTAGCATTGGTTCGCCTAACCTTAAGGTATTTATTTTGAGGCTTCGCGAAACTTACGGTTATAGATAACGTTTTTACGTGATTTATTGTGTGATTAAAAAGTTTTATTTTTCAGCTATTTCAGTATTGTAGATATCTAATTAGTATTGTGTTTTAAAAATGAACCCCATTCATAACATAGTTTGTAATTTGTAAAACATTTTTATTAGCACACAATAATAGTTTTAATGTTCAAAAATCCCTTTGGACAGTTATTGACATCCTGGTGCAAGAGATAGAAGCCTGGCTGTTTTTGAAACAAGTTTAATAAAGAATCAAGATTGTGCCACGTTTATAAACTGTAATTTTTCACTTTTTTTGCAAATAACTGATATTTTTACTGGTGATTGTTGGGGTGGCAAAAAGAGGGGTTTGACCATATTATATTTCAAGAAATTTCATTCCACGGTGTAGGTTTTTATTATAAATTTTTTTAATTACAGTATTTTTAAATAAAAAATTTAAAAAAACAAAGCACTCAACAAGGTGGAACTAAATTAAACAGAAAAATGCAAATCAGAGCCCTTAAACAAACCGAGGTCTAAACGAGAATCTAAATAAATAGTTTACTCCGGTAGAACACATTGATAAGGCGTGCCGCTAAATAGTTTATCTTGTAAAGTTTACTTGTTTTAATCTGCTTGTATAAGGTATAGAATTTAAAGGGGTTAATTGCGTATTTTATGCATTGGCGTACTCGTTCGGATTCAAATAAAGTGATCCTGGTTAAAGTTGATAAAAATATAACCACTTAGTCCAAGTGGTTACCATCGAAAAGCTAAGGTCAGATTTTAAAACGATATATTTTTTACATCATATAATATACCGGGTGATTTACGACATGCTTGCATTAGCAAGTGGCGGCTCACGGTCTTAAAGAATGGTGAAGAGCTATTTATAGTGCGGATATTTAGACAAGCATTGACTAATAACCCGTTTTTTTTTTATGATAAAACACCTGCACTGTAGGAAAAATCCTTTAAGGCGCTCTGGGAGCGGTGCGAGTGCGAGTGCGAAAAAAGCGATTAACGTTGGTCTTGAAACGTTGAAGATTGTATTCATTGGGAAACACGACCTCAGGTAGATCATTCCACAAATATGACGTTCTCCAGATGAAAGAATTCTTGAACAATGAAGTTCGAGGAGTACTAAGCTGAACAACATATGGATGAGCGGCAGTGGTTCGCCGTGTATTTCTGTTTTGCATTGCTCTAGGTGGAATCAAGTGGGCAATGTCAGTCGAACACCTGCCATGGAAATATCTGTAAAAGAGAGCCAAATCACCAACCTTTCTTCGATGCTCCAGGCTATTGAGGGTCTTGGTCAGCTCGGGGTCGCCGATCAGACGAACGGCTCTCCTTTGAATGGAATCCAGTAGCCGAAGGGTGTGCTTGGGTGCAGAGCTCCAGACATGAGAGCAATATTCTAATGATGGTCGAATCTGGGCTTTGTAGAGTGTCAAAAGTTGATGGGGTGGTTATTGACATCCTGGTGCAAGAGATAGAAGCCAGGCTTCAAGAAAACAATTTAGATATTATTATACTGAACCACTTAAGCAAAGTTCTAAGTGCAACTGACGTGGACCTATCCAGTGTACAGTATGTGTACAAATATTACAGTATGGATAGCGAACTGCTCCTCCCTGAACTAAGGTGTTTTTACAAGATGGAAGTGTTCAAAAAGAAAAAGAGTATCCAAGAAAGAGCAGCAAGGTCAAAACAAATGTAATTAAATATAATGTCAAATTAAAATACGTATAATAGTAATTTAATATTTTTTCGACGAGGTCTTCTTATAATTAAGGCGCTGGCCGTTAATTTTAACATTGATGTATAAAATTATTTTTTCTTGTGCCGAAATGCTATATGATTTACATTCTTGGTGTAAGTGACTAAAATACATTGCTGGCAACAAAACTTTATTATGGAGAATATCCAGACAGACCACAACCCAATAAACCAGCTTTGGAAAAATTAATGGACAGGTTTGACAGAACAGGAAGCCCAACTATGACCATAAAAGAAATAGAAAAAATACTGTTTAAACTGAAGAAAATGAGCTAAATGATTTATTGACTATTACTTAACCGAGAACAAACGACGCGAAACCTGGTCTTTAGTGAGTTCAGTCTAATGGTGTTGTTTTGCACAATTTAAATGTTTATGAACTTATTTTCAATATCCCGATGGGTAATAAAAAATTAAATTAAATAAATATGTAACTGTAATTATTAACTTATTTGACATTATATTCAATTACATTTGTTTTGACTGATCATGGCCAACTATAAAAATAAAAACTATAGTTTTTTTCACGAAAATTTAAATAAAAATTAAAATATAGGCAAAACTTGTAAATTTAGGTATAGGTATGACTTACCAATAATAAAAGATACTTACAATATCTATCAGACGAGCCTAATAAATATAGGGTGTTTCATTTGAAAAAACAGAGTTATTGTATTTTAAAATTTTGTATAAGTATTTGGAGGTCAACAGGAAACACTCTGTACAAAATTTTAGGAACTTAAAGATTTTAGATAGTTTTTCTATCCCTAAACTTAAGAGCTTACAAGAAATTTTCGATTTTCGATACTCTTATTGAGAAATACAGGTAATTTTTTACTGTCATGTTTTTTCCAAAATTTTAAGAATTTTGCATTTTGTTTGGCAACGTTGCAAAAAATTAAAAAACTAAATATGGACTCATATGGATAATATTGTAAAGAAACAAAAAATGCAAAAATATATAAATAAATAAATAAATAAATAAATAAATAATGCCTTTATATTACGAAATGATGATTACAATAAAAGAATGAAAAAAAAAAGTATTTATGGTTGTATTTACTGTAGCATGGCGCAGTCTAGCTGTAAATAGCTACTCAACTGAACCATACGACAATAATTATTAGAAAAAAACTATATTAAAAGTTATAATTATACTAAAACTAAGAAATTACAGGTAGAAAAACACAATACCAGTAACAAGAAATCCATTATTAAAAATACCTTACTATATATCTTAAAAAGAAAACGTTGATCATTGATCGTCTATCAATAACTAAATGAAGTTAAACAAAAGCACCCATGGACATATTAAAACTTCGAAATTATTTATTTTGTTTATTTAAAAGAAACTTTTTATATCTTTTTTTAAATAATTCAACAGTTGAGACATCAGTTAATTCACCAGGTAAAGCATTATAGGAAACTATTGCATTGTAAGTAAAATACCTTTGGAATAAAGCACTCTGATGATGTGGTAAAGTTAATTTACTCACAGAGCGAATGTTAATAGAGTGTATATTATATCGAGGAATTAGGCGTTCACGAAGAGAGGAGGGAGAGTCAGGTTCGTTTAAAATTTTGTAAATAAAACTATTAAGGTGCAGAAGTCTACGACCATCCATCCTTAGCCAATTTAATTCAGAAAAAGTATGAGAAATATGGTCGTATTTTCTAAGGCCATATATAAATCTTGCGCAAGTGTTCTGCACTTTTTGAATACGGGACTTCCCAATATTGTCTATGCAATAACCGTAAACAAAATCGCAATAATTAAAGTTTGAAAGTACAAGTGACTCACACAGCGTCTTTTTTAGTTTAACGTTTAGAATATATCTGCTAGAATATAGAATTTTTAGAGCCAAATAGGACTTTTGAAACAATTTTTTTAAATGGTCACGAAACCTTAAGTCGGTGTCCAAGACTATTCCTAAATTTCTTGCAGAATCAACCACATTAAGCTTAATGCCATTTATTTTTAAGTTTATATTATTCCTAAGATGGGAAACTTTATTTTTATTACCAAATAACATAAGATATGATTTATTAGGGTTTAATTTTAAATTATGATCAGACGCCAGATTAGTTAGAGTTTGCAAGTCATCGTTTATAAGTTCTTCAGATTCCAAATATTCCTCAAAATCAAAACAGAAATAAATTTGTGTGTCATAAGCATAAGCTTGGACTTTACAGTATTTTAAGGATTTAAGGATATCAGAAGTATAAATTAGAAAAAGCAACGGCCCTAATATGGAGCCTTGTGGAACTCCAGATAATATGCTAACCTGGTTCGAATACTTACCATCAGAAAATATTTTTTGGGAACGACCTGTAAGATTAGACTCAATAATTGAACATGATTTCCTCTCAAATCCATAAAACTTTAACTTTAACAAGAGAAGTCCGTGATTAATCGTATCAAATGCTTTAGAAAAGTCTAACAAAATTAAGGCACTGTTTAACTTTTTATCAGACGCTCTAATCACATCATCAATAACATTAGTCAAAGCTACAGTGGTGCTATAACCCTTTCGAAAACCACACTGGCTGTCGGGAATAATTTTATTTATAGGGTGTTCCATTTAAAAAAAATTATCTTTTTTTGGTCCTACTTTTCTGGGCCATCCTGTATGTTTAAAAATAATTTTAGAATATATATTTTTTATACCTCACAACTTTTATAAAAACTTTTTTTTAAATCTTTAATAGTAGAGACAGTATATTACTTTGTCAGACAAATGAGCCACCCTGTATATAAAATTATATTCATATTACTGTTATATTTTAGAGTCCTGAGGATGATCTAATATAGGTCGAAACTGTGGTCACTAAACTTAAGTAAAATTGTACATAACACCAATGGACTAATAATAAACAACATTGAATAAAAATGTAGACAGAATTAGACATTTTTTTCGTCTAAACTTGCTGCACCCTTATAGGAAAAAGAGATTGTAAAGTTATTATGCCATGGCATCGGTCTTTTTTTCAAACCTCGCTCGTGTTGAAGCTGATTTGCATTTTTGTGTCTGTTAAGTGCCCTTTTTCTTCTCGGGAAAAAATACTGTAACTGTATGGTAATAGAAACAATTCCGTTCCACGCTGGCGGCCGTATGTTCCCGGTGATTTATTTTGGTTTTAAATTCTTTCCAACATTTCGCTGTTTTAAGCACTTTTTTATGATGATTTTCTTACGTTCCTTTAAAAATATTTTTTAATTATTATTTCAATTTTATAGGCTTTAACAGCTGCAAAAATATCACTAAACAAAGATAACCCACATAGCAAAATTACAGTATAAATTAAATTAAAGGTATTTTTGTATTCAGCGTAAATTTGTTTTATTGTCTAGCGCTTTCGGCCTACTGGAGGGCCATCTTCAGGGCTAAAGTTCTACAAGAAGTACATACATGGGCATATATAAGGGGGGGGCTGCCGGGCTGCAGTCCCCCCCCCCCATGCTTAGGAGCTCGGGTCTACAAGTCTTATTGCAACCTAATTTTTTGTCTCACACTTGGACTCTTAATTTCAATTTTTAAATAATGTATTCTTGGCTTAGATTACAAAGGTATTGTAGAAAACGTTTAGTTTTTAAACCTTCTACAAGTACTGCTTTATATAAAGATTAAGGTTTCGGGCGCATATCGTTTGAGTTATTGATTTATGATGCAATTTTATAGAAAATGAGTAAAAAAAAATATTTTATAGTATTTTTCTATTATATACTTGTTTGTTCCGTTTTTCCTCTTTTAGAGCTATTTTAAATCAACAAAAATATAACCCAATGCAATAAAATATTTTTACAATAAAAACAGTTAGGTATTTGTTTTTAAAGAGAAAAATTAAAGTAAATAGTTATTTTCCTAACAAGTGCGCAAAGTGATACTTTTCCGCACGCAAGTACAGTTGGACGAACGACGCGAAGCGGAGTTCGGATAAGTTCTTGCGTGCGGAAAAGCACTTTGCGCACTTGTTAGGAACAACATTTTTCCTACGAGCTTCATATCAGATAACAACAAAAATAAAAATATGATAATTTATTTAATAATTTTTAATTCGACTTTAAAGAAAGAACTATAATATACTTACAACTAAAAATTACATAACAAAAAAAAATAATAGAAAATTAAAAAATTACATAACAATAAAAAAATAATAGGAAACTAAATTTTTTTCGTTTTAAGCTGAAATACAAATATCGGGAATTACGATTAAAAGATAAAAGAGAATACTCTTGCAACGGCTTCTCACATTGCCATAAAATAGTTTACAGCTACTAAAATAAATATAAATATTCCCTACCAAGGAGATTTTTGAATAGTTTTACTTTTCCGCACCCAGTGCGGATAAAAGTCTTATCCGCACTAGTGCGGAAAAGTGTAACTTTGCACACAAAAATGCGTGCGCAAAGTACTACTTTGCGCACGCTCGTAGGAAAAATCTTAATTGAAACATTTTTTATGGAAGAAGTGTGATAATTTATAATAAAAAAAAAATAGTGCGGGAAGAAATTAGAATGCTTTATTATGAATATACAAAATGAAACTTTAATACACGATTACTGAAAAAATCATCAATTTTAGCGTGGTGAGCGGTATTTACTTTATTTATAATCATGAAAAACCGAGCCCGAAAAACGCGGGTTAGTCATACATACGTCTTATGTTAAAATTTTGGATTGAATATTTTTTACAAATATAAAAAATGTTTTTTTTTTAATAAAGAGCCAGCTAGGAATATCAAAAAATAAATAAAAAAAAAACATTTATAAAAACAAATGAATAATTTAATTTTCAAAATTTCATAGTAGTTTTTAATAGAATTTTAAACGAACTTTGGGCGTGGCCCCGAAAATTTTTCCGCCTTCTTCACTAGGTACAATATCATTAAATATATGTAGTCCCGATTGTCCCTCTCTCCAGAAAAAAAATGTCTTACTTACGCCCATTGAGCCCCCCGAGCATATTTTCTGGCTACGCCAATGAGTACATATAAAGGTAAAAAACATTACTTATAGGACAAAGTGTTGGTAATATAAGAATAAAACATTTCTTTAAAAAAAGTAAAGCTGAGAATACTCACTCGTCAAATCTGCCCAGGAAACAGGAAACATTTTCAAAAATTAAAAGAAATTTTTTTAAAACAAATTTTCGGTTGTTGGCTGCGATTTTTACCAACAAATACCTGGATGACATTTGACACTATCATGTGAAGTGGCAGGGAGAATCTCAACTTTAGAACAATTATGAAGACGACAAACAAATAATCATACGAACATTTCAGACTCACATTAAATAAAATAAAGACTTCACATTGACTAAGTAAACTAATCATTGTTGATAACTCCATCAATTCATCCGGGACATAATGTGGTACTCGATTTTTAGAATATGATATCTGCACGCGCAAAACCTATTGAGAGGTAATAAAAATGGGAGGAGTCTAAACTACACAGGCGTAGGTTTTAAAGGATGAATTATTTGTGTGGAAAGAGTCTAAAGATGGGATTTCTATTATTAATGATATTAAGTCTTAAATTCAAACATGAATCCGGGTTATTGATTGAATGTCTATGAATTTCTAGATTTTCAAATTACAGTATGTTTTGGAGTACGAATACTAATGCATGGCAATTGCATATTTCGTGACACAAACTAATAATGACAATAAACTGCGAGTAAGAAGAATCAGATGAGGTCTCCATTTCATGAATTAACTATAACAAAAAAATAGAAAAGTAGTTATGTAAGCGTCAGTATTTACAGACGCTAACATAACTAGTTTAAACTATTTACGGCTAGATGTCACTGTTCAGAGATCTCTTTCTGATTTCGGCTAATAACGCTATATGTCGTCGATGTGCGGATAAAAGAAAAATATATCTTAATGTTCAGTGGTAGTGAGTGAGTTCCCTTTCCCCTTATAACACCCTCACCGGTCTGTGAATCACAGGAGATTCCAGACTGTTACAACTAACATAAAAAAAAATTTAATAAGTTGTATGACCGAAGTTGGTGAGAGAATTTCAGGTCCCCCGTAGTGCAATTGGCAGCGCGCTTGACATGTAATCGAGAGGTTCTGGGTTCGATTCCCAGCGGAGGCATAAAAGTTTTTCAATTTTAATCGAGTCTGTAGGCCGGCAAAAACATTTTTCAATTTAAATAATAGAAAGTTTTTTTTAGCGGCAGGCCGACAAAGTAGTGTATCTATCTTTTGCCAAAGGTAATGGGTTCCCTGGGGCACGGGTTGACAATGACAGACTGTTTCGTCCTTTTTAGGACCCATCAGAAAGCCAAAACCCGTAAGCAACACCCAGTACAGCGAGAATATTCTTTCAAGACATTTTTAAGAATTAAAAAGGTGATGAAAACCTAGTAACGCTATCAGTGGGAATCAACTCAATGCAAAAGATATAGCCATCAAACGTGAAAACATAGTACTAAATAAACCAAGTACGGTGGCCAACAAAACACCAGTATAGGAAACGTTTTTTACGCATCACTATACCTTTCTACGGGTTTGTAGATTCAAAGATCGTGCTGCCGTATCCCACTGGGTCTAATCCAATCCGTATAATAAAAACGAAGATTTTCCTTTTCATTTCGCCAGATCCATCTCTAGACGCGTTTCGTCATATCATGACTCATCAGTAGAGCTAGGATCCAACGAAAAGAAAAGGATCTCGAAGCTACTTAAGGCAGCACTTGGTGGGACACATCAGTAAGATATGGCACGGAGCGCCATCTGTGTCGTTGTTAGACACTCTTGAGCATACCAGCACCTCTAACAAACTTATAGAAATAAGTATATTATGTTAAGAGGAAATCGCCTGTAAAGACATTCGTCACAATTAGAGGAGTCCCGCTAGGCAGCGCTAACTCAAATCGGTTTATTAACCGAAAAACAATGAGTAAAAACGAAGATTTTCCTTTTCATTTCGCCAGATCCATCTCTAGACGCGTTTCGTCATATCATGACTCATCAGTAGAGCTAGGATCCAACGAAAAGAAAAGGATCTCGAAGCTACTTAAGGCAGCACTTGGTGGGACACACCAGTAAGATATGGCACGGAGCGCCATCTGTGTCGTTGTTAGACACTCTTGAGCATACCAGCACCTCTAACAAACTTATAAAAATAAGTATATGTTAAGAGGAAATCGCCTGTAAAGAGATTCGTCACAATTACAGGAGTCCCGCTAGGCAGCGCTAACTCAAATCGGTTTATTAACCGAAAAACAATGAGTAAAAACGAAGATTTTCCTTTTCATTTCGCCAGATCCATCTCTAGACGTGTTTCGTCATATCATGACTCATCAGTAGAGCTAGGATCCAACGAAAAGAAAAGGATCTCGAAGCTACTTAAGGCAGCACTTGGTGGGACACACCAGTAAGATATGGCACGGAGCGCCATCTGTGTCGTTGTTAGACACTCTTAAGCATACCAGCACCTCTAACAAACTTATAGAATGTCTTTACAGGCGATTTCCTCTTAACATATACTTATTTCTATAAGTTTGTTAGAGGTGCTGGTATGCTCAAGAGTGTCTAACAACGACACAGATGGCGCTCCGTGCCATATCTTACTGGTGTGTCCCACCAAGTGCTGCCTTAAGTAGCTTCGAGATCCTTTTCTTTTCGTTGGATCCTAGCTCTACTGATGAGTCATGATATGACGAAACGCGTCTAGAGATGGATCTGGCGAAATGAAAAGGAAAATCTTCGTTTTTACTCATTGTTTTTCGGTTAATAAACCGATTTGAGTTAGCGCTGCCTAGCGGGACTCCTGTAATTGTGACGAATGTCTTTACAGGCGATTTCCTCTTAACATTTACTTATTTCTATAAGTTTGTTAGAGGTGCTGGTATGCTCAAGAGTGTCCAATCCGTATAATGCCGTCTTTTTTAATAATAAAGTAGTACGGACACTAAACATTCTACTTTATAACAAAAAAAATGTTATAAGTAGGTATAAGATAAATCAATCAGAATATACAGTTCAAGAACAAGTGGTCATTAACTGCAGTTCTTAATATTCGCTCGTAGTGGACATAAGAAGCATCATTACAGTTTATAATTTCCAATTTCCTTTACAACTTGTACTAAATGCCGATAAAGCTCTTGAATTTATTTTAAGATTCGTTTATTAAGAAAGAAAGTATTTTTGTAAACTTGACCGCTAAATGGTGTTCCCTATACTAGGTGTGTGGCTAGGGTTGCCACCTTTCTTACCAACGATTCCGGGAGTCTAATGACCAAAAAAAAAGTTAAATGTAAATACGTTTTCCTACGACCATCTATGAAAATGAGAAAAAAAGCGCCGTGTATCACACGCGTGTTAAAAAAAAAATATTTCAACACTAGTGTTGAAATACCAAAGCACACTATTTAAGAAACCAAATTTTAAAAAGCAGTAATTGTAAAGTGTTTAACTTATTTATCATGTATTTGTCGAGTGATTCAGAATTAAAGTGTGAAAATACGCCATCTGAAATTATAAAAAATGTTAAAAATATACTGGAAAATCTATTACAAAAAAAAACAAATCGCGTTGAAGAGATTGTCATGTATTAAACAACAAATCTTTATCGGTCGATAGCCTACAGATCGAAAGGTCACAGGTTCAAATCCCATCAGGAGTATTTGACATTTTTTTATAAAAACATTAAATAATTTAAAGAATTATTTGGAATTAAAATCTTCTTTGTTGGGTGGATTTTTTAAATTTATGTTTAACGCACTTGGTTAAATTTAAAAAAATGTATTCTGGTTAATCTAGAAGTCAATCCAGGATTAGTTCTTCCTATAATATATAAAAAATATGAAAAAACGAAAAAGTTAAACTACAATTAAAGGAAAAGCCTATTGACAAACTATGACACCAGATATTAAGTGGAACATAAACCTAAGTATGCTAATTTCAACACTAGTGTTGATATATATTTTATCAACACTAGTGTTAAAATATTTTTTTCACAAATCAAGGCTTTTTTAATAATTCATCACTTGTTATGTAATATACTATTATTTACATACAAAATAAACAAGAAATCCATCAAAAGTAACAAAAATAAACGATCCTTCGGCTTAATAGTTAACAAAGTTTCAAAAAATATAAAAAATTAATTAAAGCATACAAAAATGCCTCCACCGCTCGCGGTTAGCGGTGTTTGCTCACCAAAAAAGGAACGAAAACGCTTGGATGGAGCTTCTATTTGTTAAAAAATGGATGGTGCATAGGTTGCATTTTGTAAACTGAAGTTCCGGGAGGAACTATATTATTATGAAACCCGGGAGACGGGAGACCGACGCTTTTTAAGGCCCGATTCCAGGAGACTCCTGGAAAACCGGGGGAGGTGGCAACCTTATGTGTCATCGTGTCATGGTTATTTTTTTGTTCTAAACACCTGTGCCCCAGGAAACCCATTATTTTGGCATCCCTGTGTACTTTAAAGCTAACTTTCTGTATTATTTTTCAGAAATGCCTCTTTGCATATTTTTAAATAACGTTAAAAAACTCAATTTTTGTTTTTGAATTCAGTAAAGTAAAAAATGTTCGCTTTTTAAAACTGGGTTTTTAGATTGATTTTGGTAGAAAGCTCGGTAGAAAGATATTAAAAAAATATTTTTGGGTGTGTCGCCACAGATAAGAAAAATAATGTTTTTTTTTTAATTAAAACCATTCGATTTCTTATTTTAGTAGATTGTTAGTTTATTTTAATAATAATTGATAAATATTTTTTCTAGGGTTTTATGGCAAATAATTTAAATTCTTATAATACCAACAAACGTACAGTCTACATTAAAATCAGAAAATGAAAGTTTTCGAATAAAGGTTATAAAAATACCTGACGTAAAAACATTTTTAATAAACATACAAAGTAAACATTTTCCAGAATTCTATCGAAATGGAATTACAATGTTTAAAATAAATAGAACATGGAAGAAGAGTATGGGAGTTTCATCAAACTTTTATGATAATTTTCTTATATAGAAATTTACAATGATGTGTTTTCGTTTGCATTTTATGGGACGTTGTTAAAAATAGTACATAGTATAGATGATAATGTATAAAATCTGATGTGGAAGTTTTGTATTTTTATTTCCAAAAATATATTGTTTAGTTGTGATCAGTGACGTAGCCAGAAAATATGCTCGAGGGGGGGCTCGGTGGGCGTGAGTACTATCAAATTTCGAAAATTATTGCGTGGGGTTGGATTAAATTTGTTTTTGTAAGTGTTTTTTTACTTTTTTTTTTTTGATATCTCTAGCTGACTCTTTATTTAAAGTCAAAGAAGTAGTCCATTTCTCCAAGAGACTTTTTTAATTTATAAAACTGGGGAAACTCAAAGTCAAAGTCTCAATCATGTCTTAAAATTTATTCAATGGGTGACATGTTTCGCCCTAAACTATGGGCATCATCAGACCTAACATTCAGAATAAAAAACAAAAATTAAAATTAACACGTAATATACATGACTTCGCAAATAAAGTGACAGACCATTTATATTTAAAAAAAAAAACCATTTTTTATATTTGTTAAAAATATGAATATGGGTGACAATCCAAAACTTTAACATAAGACGTAAGTATGACTCTAACCAGCGTTTTTCGGGCTCGGTTTTTCATGATTAAAATTAAAGTAAATGTCGCTTACTGCGCAAAAATTGATGATTTTTTCAGAAATCGTGTATTTTAGAGCGATGATCTAAGAGCAGTTTTTGATGCAAATGCTTAGGTTTTGAAATACACCTTCTTAAGTGCCGTTTAGTATATTCATAATAAAACATTCTCGTTTCTTTCCGCTTTCTTTTTTTTATTATAAATTATTACACTTTTTCCATAAAAAATGTTTCAATTAAAATTTTTACTTCAATTTCTCTCTTTAAAAATAAACACCTAATTGTTTTTTGGTTTGTTGCAAAAACATCTTATTGCATTGGGTTATATTTTTGTTGATTTAAAATAGCTCTAAAAAGGGAAAACGGAACAGACAAGTATATAATAGAAAAATACTATAAAATATTTTTTACTCGTTTTCCTTTAAAATTGCATCAAAAATCAATAACTAAAACAATATGCGTCTGAAACCCTAATTTCTATATAAAACAGGACTTTTAGAAGGACAAGTTTAAAAACTAAACATTTCCTACAAGACCTTTGTGATCTAAGCCAAGAATACAATATTTAAAGATTTAAATAAAGCGTCCAAGCATAGACGAAAAATTTGGTTGCAATTAGACTTTTAGACCCGAGCTCCTAGGCTCAGGGGGGGGGGGGTGCAGCCCGGCAGCCCCCCCTTAAATACGCTACTGATTGTAATATTAATATACCAAATACAATATTGTGTCTTAAAATCCTTAAACTGGAATAAATCATATGCCATTTGAAGAAATTCATTGACAGCGAGGGCAAATAATTATGAGTTTATTTTTTAAGCGGCAATGATCTCCTAATTAATTAATTTTATTAAACCCATCAGTATACGTCGTACCGCCCTTGCAGTTAAAGACATGTAAAACAAATAAATATTCCCACTTTCTCCCATAAACACGAAAATGGCGTCATGAACAACGAGGAACATCGTAAGATGTCTTGAATACAATGCCGTCGTTTAAAATGTATTATTTTACAAGTAACATGGGTGTGTTAAGGATGCGCCTTTGTATTCTTTTTATTTATTATTTTTGTTATTTTTTAACTTGTCAGTTACCAACCGAGATTGATACTGCCGATGATGTACAAAAAATTATTTACACTATGCCTCTAATGCGGCATTTTAAAAATATACAGGGTGATTCCTAAGTTGATACTTCTTTTTTAGCTGTGTATAGAAGGCATTAAAATAAACAACTTTTCTAATACCTTTTTTCAAAAAACTTAAAAATAGCCGAGTTACAGAATGAAAAAATGTAATTGCGGGCTTAGTAATGAAAACGTAGCCCTTTACTTTATATTGTTTTTCTCCGTTTTTTTGTATTGTTAGTCATGCATTTTACGGATCGGTCGTCAGTTATTTATTTTGGCGCTGCGCGGTGTGGTTTTCTGAAGCAAATTAATTTTAATAAATTGGTGAAAATGATAAAATTTGAAAACAATGAACTAATTATGGTGCTAATTTATTGTGAGTGTCGTAAAAGTGCGGATGTTTGTTCTCTACACCCAGAAGTTTTCTTAATGTTATTCAACGGGCAAGTTAGGCAGAACCGTATTTAATTTGTAGTGTAATAAATGAATGTAAGTTCTTTATTTTTGGGTTTTTTAAAAAAAGGTATTTAAAAATGTTGTTTATTTTAATGCCTTCTATGCGCAGCTAAAAAAGAAGTATCAACTTAGGAATCACCCTGTATAATAATGGGCAGTTTTGCCAAGTTGAAAATTTAATGAATACCTACATGATGTTTCGAGGACGCCGATAATAGTTATTTATTGTACAAGACGATAAAATTGTACTTTATCTTTTAGTGTGTTTTTTAGCGTCGAGACGTCAGTCGAGACCCTAATTACGCTCGAGAAGCTAATGCGATTTTATCGTCGTGTGCAATACAACATTTTTTTCTATAGCAAGACATCAAATTCAGGTGAAAAATAACATTTCAAAGAAAATTATAATTTTTGGCACAAAAGTCGCAACTGTGTTGCTCCGTTACTGATATGAATTACTCTGTCAACAAATAATATCAAACAAATTTTACATTCTGGTTTTCGTGGAGTGTTATGGCCAGGTTATACCTCAACTAAACTAAGCTAAGCTAATTAAGAAATTAAAATACTACATTCATATGGAACCATTTATACATACAATTAAGGAATTAAACTAAACTAAGAAGTTGGTCAACTTTTAACTTTCTTAGTTAAGTTTAGTTGATTCGGCAATTTTAGTGCGACGATCGGCATAATCCGTGATTTCCGTCATTCAATAAGTGAAGGATTGAAGCATAAAGAAGAATTTTGGATTTCTGCACGTAACCCCACCCCGGTGAAACTTTAAATGAGTGATTTTGCATCACAAGGTCATTTTTGATTGAAGCTTTGCCACGGCCTCATCAGGGAGAAATTGGCGCTATCGGCGCATTCAGTATCTTCATTTGGCAGAGTGAGAGTAGGTTTTTGTAGCATATCGCATACTCTTGACGCATAGAAGAGAAGGACAGTCCTAGTCCAAACTACTTTATGAAACCATAAATTATACCCGTTGCTAATCGGATCAACTCGCCGTGTTAAGCTGTCAACAGAGTCAATTTATTTTTTCCACGTGTTTTTTGCAAGTTTATTAAAATTTTCTAAAATTCTAAAGATTTTTGACCATAAAAATGTGTAACATTTATAATTTCCTAAAATATTATTCCAGCCTACCATGCAGGTAATTAAAATTCTGTATCTTATAGTTAGGTTTGTTTATTAACTTTATTTGCATTATTATGCACACTTTTTATATTATATAAATTTACAATTCAAAATAAGCAAATAGAGATGAAACTTTGTTGTAGTTCTCTGACTTTATACATATTATGATACCGATTAGAAATGTATTTTATACTTAAGACCTATTTGTTTTAAGGGATTTTTTTAACATCGACCAATGTTAAAGGAATGGACATGAGGACAAGGACAACGAGCTAACTGAGTGAGTATTTTTATATATTATAACAAACTTTTACCACTTTGTTATCATCATGGCATATGTGAATCGCAGTGTTGGAGGCAGAAAAAAATATTCTTGTGTTTATCCAGGTTGCACTAATTCGTACTTAGTCTCTGTCCCAGATAAGGACTATAAAAACAAACACTTTTTTCAATTTCCTGTAAAAGATACCCAACGTGTGCATACCTGGAAAGAGCATTGCAACATCAATGCTAATACTGCATGTAAAAATTTACGAATCTGTGAGGATCACTTTGATATCTCACAGTTTAGAAGTTCACTTCGGAAAAATTTAAACTTTAATGCTCTACCTAGAAATGCGAATAATATCCTGCCACCTGAAGGTTTATTAGAATTACCATCTATTACACCCCCCAAGACATCTCCCATTCTTGAAAATAATGTTCAATTCTTGGCCACTAGCAGCCCTATTTTACAAGAAAATTTACTAAACAATCAAGGTAGCACTTGTTCCAGAAATTTATTTGAGGAATTTTCTGGGGTTTCAGCTTCAGTTAGTACTCCGTCAGCTTCTATAGAAGAGGAACCTAATTTGCTCAACATGAATTTAACTAATATTTCTTTTGACATAACTGATGCGAATATTTTAAATATACCTTCTAAAAATGGTACAGAGCTTTCTAGTAACATTTTTTCTGGTTCCGAACAAACTAATAAATATTCATTTCTTAGGGAAAAAAATTCTAGCGGGGGCGGGATTCTGTCACAATCAGGGTTATCTAAAAAAGACTTAACACCCCAAAAAACTAAAATGTATCAGGTTCATAGAAGTGCTACGTCTAAGCTGTCAAAATTAAAATGTTGTTTGGAAAAGGAACGTCATAAATTAAAAGAGCTCAAAAATATGTACGATACTGGCTTATTTGAATTTATTGAAGAATCTGTTTTTCAACTTCCTACCGCAAGAACCTTAAAATTAACTTTAGCTAAAGTACCTTTTACAACTGGAATTAATAAGCCAATATTGGACCTTTTAAAAATTGAAGTTGAAAAAATGCCTGAACTTGATAAGAATATTTGTTTGTTATTTGATGAAATTTGTCTTTCGCCCGGACTTCAGTATGAGTCAAACAAGCAATCAATTTGTGGGAGCTTGGTCGTTCTCATGATTTAGCAAATCACGCTTTAGTTTTTATGATTCGTGGGGTTAGAAAAAGTTATAAGCAGGTGATCGCATACTATTTTTCCAAAAATTCGGTGACAGGGAATAATTTAAAAACTCTCTTAGTCAAGGCTATTGGTCAGTTACAAGATATTGGCTTTAATGTTGTTGCAACAGTATGCGATCAGATGGCGGCTAATCAAAAGGCTTTGTCTGATCTATGTCTGGAGAATAAAGATGCCCCCACACCATACCATTTTATTGTCAACGGTAAACCGATTTGTGTTATTTATGATGTTCCTCACTTACTCAAAAATACCAGAAATGCGTTAATGTCAGGGAATATTCGGTTTGAAGGGATTAAGGAAGCTAAATTTAAATATATTAGGGATACTTTCGATTTAGATGAAAAACGAACCTATAAGATGTTGCCAAAACTTATTTTAATGACCAAGAAACCTACCTAAAAATGAAAGTTAAAGTAGCCGCGTCACTGCTTAGCCACACTGTAGCTGCAGCACTTGAAACCTGTGTAAGTGTAAACCAGTTGCCAGCTGAGGCAATTTTTACAGCAGAATTTGTATCGAACATGGACAACCTTTTTGATTCACTGAATGGTAGCCAGAGGTTTTCTCCAGATGGTAAAATGTATAGGTGCGCACTTAGTGAAAAATCTCCTCATTTAAGTTTATGGAACAAAATGCTGACCCAATTAAATTATTGGAGAATTTTTGATATTAAGGACGGTTCAGACAAAACTAATAGGTTTTCCTTTATAAAAGGCTGGCAAACAACCATAAGGTCCATAATATTTATCTGGAATAATTTAAAACAACAAGGGTTGCAATATCTTAATTTAAAGTCGTTTAATCAAGATCCATTAGAAAATCTATTCGGACAGGTTCGACAACACGGCATCACTAATAACCATCCTACTTGCCATCAGTTTGTTGCAGCACTAAAAAGTATAGTTCTTAATAACTTATCTGCTCCCGTTTCAAATGGCAATTGTGAAAATGATAATTGCAATCCGCTTACTAATTTTTAAAAAATTTTGACAACAGATTATAACAGTACAGATGGTAATCCCGATGAATCTGACGATGACTCGATTATAGACTATAACGATTTTGACCTTTTAGATAATGAAAACCAAGCTTCAGCCTATGTTGCTGGTTATATTTTAAAATCTATCTCTATTCCGGAGGACTGCCAAACATGTCAATCTACTCTTTTTTCTGAACAAGTCACAGATTTACATCTCTTTACAAGTTTTAAAGAATTTTCAGACCAAAAAAAGTTATGCTATGCTAGTGACAAAGTGGTAAAGCTTGTTAATAAAATACACCATTTACTATATATGTTTTTAGATGAGCATGGACACGAATCTAACATAGAAAATCGCTTTAAAAACACATATTCAAATAGTCTTAATATAGAGTTTTGCCCTAATCATAACTGTAAGACAACAATTATTGATAAAATCATACGTTTGGATATATATAAATACATCAAAGACAAATTACCAAAAAGAAATTATAGTTCAGGTCACAGTGAAAAGGTGAAAAAGTTTAAAATGAGCAGTGCAAAATAATCTCATTGCTTTTATAGATATCCTTTTCCTGAGACATTCCTAACATGGACGATGAAATCTGACAAATTTAGTTTCGAGCCGATACTGCTTTTTTTTCTTTTGTTTCAGAAATTCCCCATGGTAGATGGATGTTTTAGTACGCTACTACTTTTCTGTGTCATCCCGTTTCCCAACTGAGACCTCGCCTAATTTAGAGACTTCGTACCCTATCTGTGCCTTCCAACCCAACCAAAGACATGTACCTGATTTTGAGACTTCATACCCTATCTGTGACTTCCAACCCAACCTAAGACATGTACCTGATTTAGAGACTTTGTATCCTATCTGTGACTTCCAACCCAACCTAAGACATGTACCTTATTTAGAGACTTCGTACCCTATCTGTGACGTCCAACCCAATCAAAGACATGTACCTGATTTAGAGACTTCATACCCTATCTGTGACGTCCAACCCAACCTAAGACATGTACCTGATTTAGAGATATTATGTAAAGTGAGATATGTTACCTGTTAGTCCTAAGAACATTATTTTGTTTTGTTAGAGTTATTTTATTTTGATTGATCCCATTTACTTTAGTTTTATAGCAATATTTTTGTTTTGTTTTTTGTATATGAAACGGAAACTAATGGTGAAGGGTAAAGAATGTTGTTGTTATGTTTCCTATAATACATTTTATTATTTTGTTACACTGTTTTGTGGTCAAGAAATTGTACTACTTATACAATTTTCTTGGCTTCCCGTCTAATTTTTATTTGCAAATAAACATATATTTAAGCTACTAAAATAAGTGTTTTTTTATATTAATTTTAAGTCTTAATAAAACTTTGTTTATATAAAAATGTGTTTTAATTTATTCCATAAAAGTAAAACTTTTGTGCGACTTTTTATTGATTTAACTCGTGATTCATTTATTGAATCACGATTTAAATCAATAAAAACTCGTTAAAAATTAATAATATATCCAAAATCATAAAACCGCCGTTTAAATTTCCCGCCATTGCGCCTCTGATAGCGTCGTGGCAAACTAAAGGTCTTTCTCTGTCTCTTCTTTCTCTCTCTTTTATGTTGCGTTTGTTTAACAAGGAGTTAACATTTCTAACCCTATAAATTTTCTTTGCGTAACCCTAAATTTGTGACTATTTTGTGAATTTGTGTTGACTATCCGCATTCTCTTCGGAATCTATTAATTGGTCTTACTCCATACCGTCTAATCCGCTGTGTAGAATTTTTTTTTAAATAGGTAGGCTGTCATCAGCATGCACAAGAAAAGAATAAATATATTTTTTTCGTTCATCTTTGAGAGACTACAAATCAAATGTCAAAACAAAGCAAACCGATAATAAGAAAGGTTAGGTTAGGTGCACTTTCTTCTTCTCTTATTGTGGATATCATTAGGTGGTCGAGTTGAAGTATAAACACTGCTCTTTGTAATATTTTTCTTTTGTAAGATAAAATGAGGTGTTTTAGTTGGGTTTATTTTTATTAAGAGGACGGCCGATATCTCTGCAATTTAATTCTGAACTAGGTTACCTTATAAACAATCACTGCCTTTTAGGGCGCCGACTAGCTCCTCAGCGGAGAGTGGTGTGGGTTAAATTACCTAAACAACAAATTAAAAGCGCCACCTGCTTTGTGGCCCTTATGGTCAAGGCAGTGATTGGTTGTATAGCGAAAACAGGAAAATATTTCAAGGAAAACACAAATTCAAAACAATTCGTTTTAATCGCCACACCAAATACCCAAAAATATAACAGTTGTTATACCTGTTGTTAAAGGTACCTAAAAAGGCATATTAATATCAATAAATTATCCTTAGTTTAAGAAAGCTATTCATTGGGGCCCCAGAGTGGAAGCACCCGAAACTGTCTAACCTTTCTCTGTGCGATCTGACTCCAACGACCTTTTAAAAGTTGACGGCCGTGTCAGATACCGGTTTCGAAAACAGAAAGAAGAAATGAAATCATTGAAATCCAGAGAAATATAGGTTAGGTAGTTTAAGTTAAAGTGTGGCCTAAATCATAAATGCTAAAGTTATTAGGATAGATTCAATTAATTGTGTGCTTAATACATTATTAAAACGGTATGATAACCAAATACAACTGACTCGGTTCAAATAGGCCTATTTCACTCCGATTTACACGTGTTGTGCCTTACATGGACTGAATACCTTGTAGGTATAAAACTATTAGTGATATACTCTAGACGTAATTACACATTATTGTGAGTGGATATATATATCCTACAAAGTGGGTTAGTGCGTAATAATGATTAATATAGTGAAACAGTAACTTTAAATAATTGACCGAGGCCTTAGCGTGACATTATGAAGATATATTAAAATTAGGACATCACAAACACATAAAACCTGTTAGCTGGAGGCTTGAGAAGTGGACCAGGTTCATCGAAAATACCCCAGGTATGGCAGGATACCGAACACTGCAAGGGCTGGTCACAGGTAGCTGCTTCTCTAATAAGCCGGACACATAACAGTCAGGTGTGGAATTCTGTGACTGTTTGAGGACTCATAGCAGACGATGAAGTATGGAACTTCATGGAGCACCAGTGTAGAACGTAAATTGGAGTAGACAATAGAAGATAGAAGAAATAGAAACCAAAAAAGGAAGAAAGAAAGAAGGCCTACGACAAAACTGTATGTTAGAAATCATCAGATTATAAAAGGTAAGCATTTGAATATTATTTTAAAGATACACTTACTGATACTTGTCTTGTTTGGAAATAAAATATAAAGAAGGGACTTACCGGAGATCTTGTGTGGCCTTTTGTTCGACTAGAAAATCAGGAAGCCAAGCTTATACCATTTCGTTGGTAGGAAAATTGTCACATTCGACTATGTGGGTACAAAAAGCAATTTGCTACCCATCTACCAACACGGACTCAGTACTTCCTTATAAAAATCTGCAAAAATTGCACAACTGGGACCTTTAGATGCACACTGCATAAAAGCTATATCCCCACTCTCGTTTTTCTGTCTCGAAAAAAAGGCGGCAAATTCGGCGTCGGTATTTCTAGGGATTTTTGGCTGACTAACCAACAAACTTTGACACTAGGTTTTGACATTTTAGTAATTTTTCCCAAAACAATAACATTACATTTTATTTTTACTTTACTCGCTAATTCATGTTTAACTTAGACTACATAGTGTCTTTACTTAAGAAAACAGTAAGGTATTTTACTAGATTAATGACCTCTTACTTTTCACCACAAAGTGTCCATTATTGTTTTGCTGATGTACTGTATCATGATTTTAGTGGCCGATACTACTATTGCATTTACTAAGACAGGGGCTTAAGAAGCTTCTAAGAAATCATAAGAACACTAAGGCTTTCCTTGGACTAGTGATGAACACTGAACTTAGGATAGTGTTCCGTACTACTACACATCAGGTAGATTAGGCTTAATCATTAACACATTTACTATAACCGTATCTCTAAACTCTCAATTGTATAACTGACCTGTACTAACATTACTTTATTTAATAATATTCAATGAACCAATTATTTTTAGGTACACAAGGGAGCCAAGAAGTTGGGGCAGTCAGAAGGCAGTGCTAGTCATTAACCACTAACTGTAAGCTTACAAGATAGTCAAAATATATTGAAGTATTATAGTAGGGACGAATTGTTTTATTTTAGCAACTAAATTGTGAAGGACTGGGTAAGTGTATAATATTTAATAATTATTAGATTATAATTTAGGGCTAGAAAATAAAACCGTTACATCTTTTTTTCTAAATTTAATTTATCTAGTTTAGTTCTTATTTAGTTTAGTTTAATTGAGGTATAACCTGGCCATTAAGTATTTTTAGGTTTTGGGTACGAAGTAAATACGAAATGTACGGAAAAGAATTAACACAAGAAAAAGAGAACCTGCTATCAGATGTAGAAGATGCAGCGTTGCAAGCATAAAGTTTATTATTGCCCCAAAAATCTAGAATGATGTATGAGAAGGAATATCAGTTCTTTAAAAAGTGGAAAAGCATCAAGAATATCAATGGCGTGAGTGAAAAAGTGCTTATGGCGTATATTTCTGAAAAGTCAAAGAAAGCGAAGCCATCGTCATTATAGTCGTATTATTCGATGCTGAAGCGTACATTGTTGGTGAATGCAAATTGTGAAAATTCTAAATATAGCAAGTTAACCACCTTACTGAAAAAACCGAGTGGGGATACAAAGCTAAAAAGTCCAAAATTCTGGAGTCAGATGATATTATTAAATTTCTGACAGAAGCTCCTGAAATTACACTTACTGTTAATCCTTCGAATTAATGTGTATGAATTTGTAAATTTAATTGAATAAAAACAGTTAAAACATTTTATCTACCCTTGTTGTTAAAGTGATACTTTATCTACTTAAAAGAGTTCCTATACCAACATTTTAACATCAGCTATGGAAAAAACCATACCGGGTGAGTCAACGATTGCGCGGAGCAATTTTATGGCTTGAAGATAAAATTTGTCGACAATAAGCTTTTGTGTTAAAGTATGGTTGGATATCAGGCACATTTTAAAAATATTTTGAATTATACAGGGTGCGCCCAAAAAGTAGGGTGTCAAAAAGGTACATTTTTTTAAAATGGAACACCCTATATATTGTATTATTTTCTGATTCCTCACAAAGTTTTATGCTTATTTCGTAAATGTGAAATGTCTAGAGTTAATAGTTTTTGAGATATTGAAGTTTAAAATATGGCATTTTCAGACTTTGACAGGCTGTAACATTGGACCGGTTCATCTTAGAGAAAAATGGTTTTCACCTCCCTATCTTAATTTTTTATTCTCTATCTAAACGCTACTCCTTCCGGTTTAACATGTTAAACCGTTAAAACCGGTTTTTTGGTCAAAGTCTGAAAATGCCATATTTTAACCGTCAATATCTCAAAAACTATTGAATTTAGACATATGACATTTACAAAATAAGCGTAGAATTTTGTGAGGAATCAGAAAATAATACAATATATAGGGTCATTTAAAAAAATGTACCTTTTTGACACCTTACTTTTTGGGCGCACCCTGTATAATTCAAAATATTTTTAAAATGTGCCTGATATCCAACCATACCTTAACATAAAAGTTTATTGTCGACAAATTTTATCTTCAAGGCATAAAATTACTCCGCGCAATCGTTGACTCACCCGGTACTATTGAGAATCCTGTAAAAATGACTAGGTATAAACCTTCTACTTAGATTTAAATGCTATACAACTTTTGTCTGAAATTTTTTTTCTAGTGTTTTTTTGTTACGGGTCAAAAAAAACATTTTAAAGTTATTTTCCCTCCCTTATTAAATATTATGAAATAATGACGAATTGTCTTTTAAACAATAAATAAAATGTACCTTTCACCAAAAAAGCAACTTTCTAACTGAAATTCCTTTTCAATCGTTTAGTTTATTGGACTAAAATTTAAGGCAATTATTGTGATTTTTGAATAGATTTATTGCGTATTTTTCATTTGTTTTGTAAAATTACAAAGTTTTTGCATTCAATTTGAGTTTTAAAATTTTTTTACTTTAATTTAAAACGTGTGACATAAACATAATTAAAAGATGTTCCTTAACTTACCTGCATTTCCAGACAACTAATATCTTGCATGTGGAACCATAATTTTTCTAATAAAATTTTCTTAGTCACATGCTTACCTGAAATTAAAAAAATAAGGTAGAGGGAATTGCTTGATTAACTGATTTCTAAAATATTTCATTGAAAATTAAGCTATTTCCTAACAATTACTTAATATTTCAGCATATGCGTCTGGCAATAAAATTTATTTTTTTATATATACAACCATCCTGGACTCCTGATAAATATAATATGATAAATAATAAATTAGCATGAATAGTCTTTGGTGAGACAGTTTAACTTTTGACGTTTGACATCCCAACATTGGTTATTAGCGGACTTTCTTTGCCTTGAAATAAAATACACATGGTTTAAATAAACAACCATTTATTATGTAGTTCAAACCTTAGACGAGGTAAAAGAGGGGACGCGGCATCCTAACCACATATATACATACACTATATTGCTAATACCATAATTCAATAATGCCACCACTGTAAGCAGATGATCAGGGGCCGTTGAGTTTCCGCAAATCGGAAATTTGCTTCTTGATGTAAACATTTGACAGGGCCGACTTTTAAAATATTTTTACAAGCTTTTATTTAAATTCACCCGTTTAGTTCGGGTGTGTACAGTGTACAGTTTATGGTCAAATAAAACTAAGTAACCAATATTTTACATACCTGAAATACCTTATTCCTGGTATTAAACAGCGATTCGTGCAAAAAAGGATCATGCACTTTTTTCTATCCATCTTGAGACACAAGTCTCGAACAATAACAAAAGGTCTGGTAAAGTTTTATACCTAAATTCGCACCCAAAACTTAAAAATAATATCCACAATCACACACGGAACATCCGAACGAATACAACGTAAAAAAGATGTAAACGACTATAACTTACAAACTAACAAAAAAAAATGTCTAAAGTAAAGTTTTATAAATATTAACACCCAAAACTTGGAAATTATAACAACACACGAATGAACGAAACAAAAGATGGCGACTGATGAGAATATAATGGCGAGCCAGTTCTGTTCAAAAGACCTTGGGTTCTGTTAGAAATCGTGTGGGTTGCCTAATTTTTTCCCTACTGCGCAAGCGCCACGGCCCTCAACTCAGGTTATTTTGAATCGCACGATGGGGGTATTCTTGCTTCGTGCGTGGCAATAATATAGTGTGTATATGTGATCCTAACCTGATAGTGTGATCAGTTGGCACCAGACAAGGTCGGCCAGCGGTGTAACGTAAATAAATAAGTTTCTCAAAGTGACCCAAATTATGTTCTTTAAATAAAAAATTATATGTTTTTATACAGATAGATTAAGGCCTCTTTCAGACGAGGATACTGTATGCGGGATTCTGTATGCGAGATACCGAATCACAGCCGCATACTACCCCGATACTTCTTTGGGATACTCTTTTATTACACATTTCTTAACAAGCTTCAGTGCGGTGCAGTCGTTAATCATGAATATTGAAGAGTGCGTTATGTTATGGTATATCTAATAAAAAGAAAAAACTTAAAAGGAGACGAACTCTGTGGGTTCATCCTATGGTAGAATTAAGGGAAGCTAAGGGAACATATAATTTACTTTATCAAGATTTATTACAAGACACTACAAAGTTTTTTAATTATTATCGAATGTCTCCACAATCATTTGAAGAGCTGCACAACATTCAACTACTCACTATCACTTCTGAATAAATACTGGCCGCCTCTAAAATCGAACTTTTTGCGTCGCAAAAGTATGCATGTCTGAACAGGTCCATAAGCCACCATGATAATTCTGTATCTCGGATACTCCTTCGCCGCCGGGCGGCTGATTTGTCAAGATTCAAAAATTCTGTCGCGCGATACTGTATGCGGCGTCGAATGCCGTGTGTAAGCTACAATTTAACTGCATGCTTTTTCTGTATCTGAGATACACGCGTCTGGGATACAACGTCCTCGTCTGAAAGAGGCCTTAAGGAACGTCAGATTTTATTTGTGGAAAATATGTTTCATTAAGAAGAAATGTTAGTTTTTTTATGTTGCTAATAAACGTCGAGTTATTATCATTATCAAATATTTTTTATCCTTAATACAATTTAAGTTTTTAAACATAAAAAATATAGTATCATCTACGATAGTTAGATAAGACATATAATATAAATATATCGTTTTAACAAACGATGCTGTTATCTATGGTATATTCATTGTAAGATTGAAGAGGATTTTTTCTCTTTTAAAACTTTAATGAATTATTTTAGAAAAGGAGTCGGTTTATATCAAAAAAATATATATATGAAAAGTAGGTATACCGGGTGTTGCATCGTCGAGCAGGACATAGGAAATCCCATGTAATTTTAAATGGGGTCAATTTATTGGCTTCCCTAATTATTTTAGAGAAAAATTCTATTTAGGTTTATTAAAGAGCACTAAAACCCACATTCAAAAGAATAACTTTAGATATTTTTGATGAGCCCGTTTACGGGTTATCGCCGATTTCTTTTTAACCATTTCTCCTTTTTATGGCCCCGTATTTGCGGGCACCAGTCAAGGTAAAAGATGACTGTCAAATAAAGTTGTCATTTTGAAATGTGTGCTTTATTGTTATAAAAACTCGCACATCGAAAATATTAAAGGTGTGTATTTATGAGTACAAATTAATCTGAATAAAACTAAAATAAAGTATCCAATTACAAGGTTAATTATGACATTTTACATGTTTCAATATTTTACTAATTAATAGGTAGGTACTATTAAATTGTTAGAACTTTAGGATTTAAGAAGATGTTCAAATATTTCTCCATTGACTGCTAGACAATAACCGAGGCGATCATAAAATTCTCTTCTTACGTTCGCTAGTTGGTAAACTGAAATTCTATTGCATTCGGCAGAAATAGCATTTTTTAGCTCGTCTAGATTTGGGTATTTTTTATCTTTGTATATCCTGTTTTTTAAATGGCCCCAGAGAAAGAAATCATTTGGCGATAAATCGGGAGACCTGGCTGGCCAATTTACTGTATGATTTAAGCCAATAACATTTCCATTAAAAGCACGGTTTAAATATTCCCGGACAGCCAGGGTACTATGTGCCGGGCAGTCATCCATTTGGTACCAAACTTCCTGATTTTCCCTGACGGCATCATGTAAAGTAGGTAAAATATGATCTTCAAGTAGTTCCAAAAAATATTCTGCATTTAAATTTCGTGTAAGAAATAATGGCCCGATAATATTTTCTCCAAAAATCCCAGCCCAAACATTAACTTTTTGTGGATATTGCGTCCTTGTTTCGACAAACCTGTGTTAGTTTTCTGTGCTCCAATATCGATAATTTTGAACATTGGGTTCATTGTTTAAGGTAAATGTGCATTCGTCAGCGAAACAAATGTTTTTTAAAAACTCCCTATTCATGTTTGCTCTTTCAATCATACCAAAACAAAACTCCTGTCGTCGTATTTCGTCCCTATCTCTTAGCTCTTGGTGCTTTTCATATTTGTATGAATAGTATTTATGTCGTTTCAAAGCTCGTAATGCTGTGGTGTGATCTAATCCTATGTCATCTTCAAGTTTCCTTGTGCTGATCTTCCCATCATTTTCTTCCACGCACAATAAAACTTGCAAGTCGCTATCATTTCTTGCATCTCTTCTTTGTTTCTGCCTTTCTTCACATCTGCAGTTATTTATAGTGCCCTTTGTCTCAAATTTCTTGATAGTCCTTTCGACTGTAGATTTTGCAGGTATCGGTCTATTCGGATACAGAGCAGCAAACATGTCTGACACATTTTGATAACTATTTCCTTGATAATGTACCATTTAATCATCAATATTTTTTCTTCAGAAGTGTAATTCAAGGCTAATATTTTTGATGAACGAGTTTTTATAACAATAAAGCACACATTTCCAAATGACAACTTTATTTGACAGTCATCTTTTAATAGTTAAAAAGAAATCGGCGATAACCTGTAAACGGGCTCATCAAAAATATCTAAAGTTATTCTTTTGAATGTGGGTTTTAGTGCTCTTTAATAAACCTAAATAGAATTTTTCTCTAAAATAATTAGGGAAGCCAATAATTGACCCCATTTAAAATTACATGGGATTTCCTATGTCCCGCTCGACGATGCAACACCTGGAAAAAAAAACTTAAACCTAACAAATATACATTTAGAAAATTTACCTTATTGGCCTTTAAACATTATAATTCTTAGAAAGGAAAACAATAACAATGTAGAGCAATTCTAATTAATAAAATAAATGCTAGGTAATGTATACCGTTTAACAACTAAAGATATCTCACTAGCTATAGGGTGGCAGGCACCTGTCTCCATGAAGTCTTAACTTATTTGACCCTAGGGCCTAGATAATATTAAAGACGAAGAATCATTAATGCATATTACGATTGCTGATAATAAAATCCATCAAAAAAGAATCAGTTTAGAAGCGAGGAACGGAATTCCAACTTAATAAGAAAATATGCATTACTGCGACCACTAAGTATGTCTAATAAAAGATGTTTTCTTAAATTACCAAGACATAAAGTGTTGGATGCTTGAAACGGTTAAATTCCGAACTCTACCCGGCCTATCTCGGAACGAAAATTCTTTCTCCCCATACAAATATGCTATAACATGTAAGGCAGTGGCGTAGCCAGAGGGAGGCCCAGGGAACCCGGGCCCCCCGAAATAAAATAAAAAGAAGATATAAAATATAATTGGGCAACATAAAAAATCTTTGACGGCAACGTTATTTCAATGCGCCAAATAAAATAACAAATCCTCCCAGCAGTGGCGGGTTGCGGTCTTAAAAAATGGTGAAGAGCTAGGTATAGTGCGGGTACTTAAACAAACATTGACTAAAAACCCATGTAACACAACGTCTCTCTTATCCTCATCTGTCCATTGACTGAATGAAGTTTCCAACAAATTACAAACTATCATTAATTGAGTTCATTTTTACAATACACAACTAAGTAGGTACGTACACTACCGAATTAACTGAAAAATAAAAACAAAACTTTTTAATCACACAGTGAATAACGGAAAAACGATATCTATAACCGTAAGTTTCGCGAAGCCTCAAAATAAATACCTAAGGTTAGGCAAAACAATGGTGCACACTCCGATTTATTTTTAAATTGCCCCTCATCATAATGCAAATTGTTACATGCTGTTTGCGTAACTGACGTCACGTAACCATAGCAACGGTGAATATCAAAGCCATGTTGGGTGTTTGGTCTTCACTTGCTTTGAGCTAACGGACACTGTCGGCTGGGGCGCGCCAAAATACACAAGTGTTTATAATTATTATTCATCTGAGTTAACCGTGGCTCTATTATGCATAGGTACATTCGGATTAAATTAATATTATTAATTCGAAAATACATATTTTTTAGGAGCCAAAATGGTAGCTGTATTGATACATTAACATTTAATATTGTCGAAAAACTTTCCTTCTGTTTTTATTTTGGTGAAGAGCCCCTTCACCTACTTTACCTGACGAGCCGCTACTGCCTCCCAGTAACTACAGCTTCAGCAGAAAGAAGTTTTTCCGCTTTAAAAAGATTAAAAATATATCTGAGAAACCATTCAGGCGAAGAGCGTACAATAGCTTTAATGAGTATTGATAAAAAAATCAACGTTAAATGAAATAATCAATATATTTTGTCAAAACAGGCGACGAATTACGGTTTAGTTTTAGGCATAAAAAGATGTTGTGCTTTTAGTTTATGGTTAATTTTTGTTGTTTCAATAAATAAAAAACATACCATTTTTTTAAATTTTTTTTGCACAATTATGCTTATTTCATAAAGAAGTTTTTGTTTAACAAGTATATTATCTGTTTTATATTACTTTTATTGGTGTATTTGTATAACTCACTACAATTTTCTTTAAATATATGTATTTTTTTTATTTTGAATTTTTTTTTGATTGTCCAAAAAAAGTTTTTTTTTTGGCGTGGCACCCCTGCGGCGCTAGTTCAACTCTTTTCCTACCCTTTTGTGCCCCCCCCCCACCCCCAAATAAAATTCTAGCTTCGCCACTGATGTAAGGACAAAATAAACTATGCCGTAGTGCCCTCACGAGAGTTGTTTATAGAACGAGTTGACGTGCACTTGGGTGCATATAAGTTACCTAAGCATTTGTAAGACACGAGGATCTTACGACATATATTGCTGTAGGCATGACGTCCCAAAGGTTTAATGAGATGTGCCTTTTTGTAAGTGCTTAACAAATTTACGAGTGTATAATGAACCTACATTGTAAAATCATCTGGACAACGTTAAAGGTACTTTTGTAGCAAAAATCAAGGTTCATTGGTGTAGTTACTTCAAGTCTATATGACGCCATTTTTTTACAATAAACCAAAGTTAAATGAAACACCCGTGAGGTGGCCCTCTAGATCAGGGGTCTCCAAACTTTTCAGCCGTAGGGCCACATTGATTACTCCAGTAAGTTCCAAAGGCCAATTCCAGAATGCGGCAAAAAAAATTTGGGTGCCACGCCCTTTTTTCATTAATAGTACTTGCGTTTTAAGTAGATAGCGCTTCTTGCAACTTTTTTTGGCATGTCACCCAACATTTTTTTGTTCATTCTGTGTTTTTTTTTTACTTATTAACGGTCGCGGGCCGGATTGTGGACACAGATCATTAGCTGTCGCGGGCCGGGTTGATGACACTGGGCGGGCCGGATCTGGCCCGCGGGCCGTACTTTGGAGACCCCTGCTCTAGATCAACTTTTTTAAGGGTATTTAAAAAATAAAGTTTATTTTAACCGACATAATGCTGACATTTTGCCAACCAACAAAATCGCTCGCTATTCAAACGTGATTTTCTTTTTATTTTTTAAATAAATATTTATAAGGATATTTTACCATCGGTTTTTTCAGTGTACTTAAAAATATGGTCCTCTAACAAGTGGTTTAAGAAAAAAAAGGTACCTAGTCAATATCGCTTCACGCTTGTAGATATAATATTGTCACTACTCTCCTTACATGTTCTACTCTAAACAGAAATGGTTTCTAAAAAAATGACAAAAAAGTGATGTATCTTAATGAAACACATTTCTCAAATACAGTTCAAAACGAGGTTGCCTAACCAAAAAAAAATGAAATGTTATAATTAATTTGTGAATATATCTTTAAAAAAGCAATCAATAATTCTAAACTACAAACCAGCACATTCTACAAATTTCGTTTTAAAAGATTCAAATAGGAAGCATTTTAAAAAATAAATCCGTTTCTACCCGATTGTTTGTCAGATAAATCCTTTCCGATCGAAGGTGTTTCCCAATTTTCCAGGTTTTCCGTTTACGGAACAAGGAAATTTATGTTTCCATATGGCGCAATATTCCTTCGTTAGTTTGTCTAAGAGAGGTATTTCGTACGAAAATTTCACTGACCTTACCAGTGAGCCGATAAGTTATTATTTTACTGCAACATAATTACTGTTTAAAATAGATACTTTCCAAGTGCGTAATAGTAGTTTGTACAACAAGAGTGGATATGATGTATATATCGCACGAGAAAGTAAATTGAGCACGACGCCGTAGGCAGAGTGCTCAAACTTCCGAGGGCAATATGGATAATCCATTCGAGTTGTACAGTATATTTTTTCTACGACTTAACTTCCTGCTAAGTATTTAAAAAAATTATTTAAATTAGGCATCGTAACTTGTCTTTTAGGTTGGCCATGAAATTGTAAGAACGATAATAAAAACAATTGAACAAAAATTAATTTTGATGGCAAACTCATCATGGACCAAATTACACTGTAACATATTTATCGATTTGAGTAATTTCTAAAATTTAAATAAAATCACTCTAAATATATCTATCTTTCTCACATTTGGCTTTTTGTAGAATAACAGAAAAAAAGCGATATAGATATGTATTAATCAAAATCAACAATTTATTTTCTGAACCATAGGTATTTTGAATAATTGTTTTACTGAAATGCACAGAAGAAAAAAGGTTTGTCCGGGTCCGGGTATATTTCTGCTTGCGTAATAATTATAATAACTTCGAAAGTACAACAAAATAGCTGTAGAATTCGTTTTAAACAGTTAAAAATAGATTCTGTGCATTAATATGAATTTTTAATATATATACTAAGACTTGCAATGACGTCTTATGCTACATAAAATAGTAACCTACTAAAATACGCTGGTAGAAAAAGTGAATTTTTGGACGACAACTACAGTCTCGTCAAAAAAATTTTCTTGAATCAACGATTACTAGCTGTTCGATAATTATATACTATTGCGTAATATTTTTGGTAATATTTTTTGTCACAGAAGTAATACGGTACGTAATTATGATCAAAAAGTACTGGAGTCCTCAATGAATATTTTAAGCTAGGCACTGCCTTTTACTTATTTTAATTGACCTGAATATGCAGTTAAACTGCTACATGGCTAGAAGTGTGTGTACGAACCTTGAATTGGTTGGATCGAGTTTTTATCTCGGCATTTTATAGCCGTTGTTGGCGTTTTGATTGGGTGCATGAGATGCGATTAACCGCATTAATAATAATGGATTTGGGTTTCTATCTGCTAATTCGAAGTACCTACCTTTTTTGTTTTTTGGTCATTTATGAATGGTTCTAAGTTTTAAATGTAGTCATAAGTCCCTGTATATGACTACATTTCTGACAAACCATGGTACATTTGTTATAATTCTTAGGATCTTGTTTTGAAATATTTGTAACTTATTTTTTCCTGTGTTGCATAATGTTGACCAAGTTGGTATTGCGTAAAGCAGAACTGGACGTATGCATGTTTTGTATAATATTGTTTTGTTTCTTATATTAAGTTCACTACGTTTATTTAGGAATGGATAGTATACATGAAGTAAACGGTTTGCCTTGGTAAGAGTCTTGGAAAGGTGTTTTTGCCATATGAGTTTTTTATCCATAGTAAGACCTAGGTATTTGACTGATTGTTTCCAGGCGATATCTGCTTTATTTATTTTTATATTTCTGGGCGGTATTTTCCTAGACTTAGTGAAAATTATGGCCTGTGTTTTGTTTGGGTTCACATGGATTTTCCATCTCCTCATCCAGGCGCAGATGGCGCCCAGATGTCTTTGGAGTATTCTAAGTAAATAATCTAGGTTTTTAGCTGTGGCTAGCAGAGCAGTGTCGTCTGCAAAGAGAGCTAGTAACGTGAGTAGATCTTTAGGAATATCTACACTCTGACAAATAAATGACTTGGTATTTGGTGCTAATTTTTATTTGTTCTCGTGTTTACGTTACCAAAAATACCTATTTTTAGTTAGGAAAACAAAAAAGATTTTTTTCTTGGTTATATTTACCAAAAAATGATGCCATCAGAACAAAGAAAATATCTTGTTTTCATATTAGTTGGCAGAAATAAAATATTTTGTTTAACTGAATTTTACTCTGTATATATCTTATTTCAATGTTACATCAAGGTTCCTACAAACTTGTATTTATCAATTACGCTTGTTATAATAACACATTATGAATTTGTAGTCCCTATCATTTTGTTAATTTTGATTACGATACATTCTTAGTTACCAGAACTAACTTTTCTTTTCAAGTAATATTATTCTTCATATTTATAACAAACGGCATCAACAGAGACTTGACGCCCTTGCCCGGTTGGTGACATATGACATCATTTTAGCCAGGGTTGTCAGGAGGTTATGTTTATGTTAGGGTGCTTTTGCGGTTCCGTGTCCATTTTTTTGTGTTTTTAAGGCAATAATTGGCCATTTTCATGGCCGTGTGGAAAATGGATGTGATAATATTTGGTGTAATTTATTTGTGTTTATTGTCTTTCTTGTGTACGTTCTGGCAGAAGGAAGTTAAATCATAAGTAAGTAAACATTTTATTGTTTATCATTGCAGTTGTACATTAGAAAGTTCAAATGAAATTTTTATAAAGCATGGCAAGGTGACCCGATGAGAAATAACTTAAAAATATTTTTTCTTCTTTTGTTTTTGTTCTATGATCCATTTCTATAAAAGAACGTCATATTGATAACTTTTTAATCTGACCAAGTACAACAAATTTCATATAGCTGTTAATTTTAAATAGAAAGTCCAGGGGATATTTTTTGTTTTTTAATAATCGCAGTTGCATATAAGAAATTTTAAATAAGGACAATTCAGTTCTATAAGCAATTGAACAACCCAAAAGGTTGATTAAAATAAGTTAAAAATCTAGTGTTTCTGTTTTGTATTGCATAAGTATGTATTATAAAGAACATGAGAGAACAAGGACATTGAAAATAATTTTTTTTAAAGAAACCATAATATCCCTGATAATTTATTCCAATTAGTTTACGCATACCTAATACAGTAGTAATACCAAGGCATTTTTTTATTTAAATGGGGACCTATTATTATAGGAAGGAATATTTTTCGTCACTAAGTATAAATTACATATGACATTTTTTTTAGAGATGAAACTGACTTTTTTTAAAGTTATTTCTATCAAATCAACTTGCTAATTTTGCCATGCGTTATAAGCAGTTAATTCAAACTTTCTAATGTGCAACTGCAATGACAAAATATAAAATTTTTACTTTTTTATGATTCAACTTCTTTCTTACAATTAGAAAGTACAGCAAAAAGATAATAAATACAATGTTGTAACTACATACGTAATTGTTACTCTATGAAAATTTCAAGTTTGGCCCAAATAAATGATTGCTTTGGCAATATTTGTAGATTGCATCATTAACAAAAACAATATTGCCTTGAAAACATTTTTTCAATTTTCCATATTATTTACACATTAGTTGTGACAACTAATTTTAAAAGCGGGAGTACCATATAAATTTAGTTATCCGTATATAAAATTTCGTTGTGACAACTAAAATTTGTAGGTTGGGTTGGTTAATGTTATTAATTAGTTCAACAGTTCAATAACGACAATTATTTTGGTTGTACCATCTAATTTTTGGGTCGAGTCCGATTTCACGAAAATAAATAGTTGAAAGTTCTATTACTTATGAATGCCTGTATAGTTTTAATAAGGTAAGTTAGGTACCCTGCCCTTATCATTTATATAAAGTAGGTAATATAAAATTGTTACTTGGTACCCCTCCCAACTCATAGAGCAGCTCAGTGTTTATTCTAAAGACCGAGGCACTCGCACAAATTTTAATGAATTATTTTCCATCTGGGGTTTACTTTCGGTCGTATGTTTCTCTTCGGACATAATTTTAAATAGTTTCTGTAGTTTTGGGGATAATTGCTCGCCGGCAACAAAAGTTTTAGTTTTGGACTTTCAGTTAGAATTTATGTTGTTTTAGTCGGGCCGGATTAAGATTCTCCTTGTTTCGGTATTTGGAGGGAAGCGACATAATTGTACCCCCAAAAAACTGCATTTATGAATTACAATACACATATTTTTACAGAAAAAAAAGTAATTTAAGTTTGAACAACACTTTTGGAAAAATAGAAAAATTATAACGAGCTTGTACCTATTTTAGAAAAGAATCACTCACGCCTGTAATAAGATATTTCAAACCGAAATATATTTTTGTTTTTCCTGCAAAATGTCTATTTGGTTGTATAATATTGCATATATGCAACTAGCAGACTGAAGTTAATATGACAGTCAGTTTTTTGTCATCTCAAACGTCAACTGTACTTTAAAAATTACGTTATAATGATGATAAGATGACGTGATTATGTCACAAACCGATGACATGACTATAGGCAGTCATTTAGTGACGTGATTAGTGCCGACACATCACGTTATAAAACAACGTTAATTTAATTTAACGTCATTTAAGCTGTATAGTTAATAAAAGTAAGCAACCAAGATGGGTGTAGTCTAGATATCGTCAAAACGTCAAAGGCACAGCCATATTGAGGCGAGATGACGTCGAAGACCTGAATATTCCAAAAAATTCCGTGACTAAGACGTCAGTCGTCTACTTGGGTAGTAACCTCTGAATTTTTATAATATGTACAGTTAACTGTACAGCCCAGGGTTGAGATGATTAAAATCACGATTAAAATTATGAATTTGAGTATGATTTTTTTAAAAATCATGACAAATTAAAATAAAAAGTGTTTTAAAATTTTAACACTTAAAATGTATTTGTTCATACAAAAAATAAAACCAAGACGCATTTTTATGTGGTGTTATTTATTATTTTATTATAATAATTGAAAAGAATTAAAACCAAAAAAACCTTTTTAATACAAAAAATACTTAATTTAAACAAAAAAAAAATATAGAAAACCTAAGTGTTATAATAATGCTTAAATAGAAATACTAGTTTTGCTGCTTTCCAATCCAAATCCAAATGACCGCTATATTTTCACGTCCACCTACGCTTCCCATTTCACAGTTAAAGCTTCTCTGTTCGCCAAATGGATAACTTCACTCTGGCTAGTTCCAGACTGTGACTGACAATCACCATGAAGAGTTTCAAGATCACTGCTAATATCACTAGTTTCACTTTTGCAGGTTTCCCAATGACTTTTTAGTCTGTCCGCTAGACCTTGCAGCAATTTTTTACCACACTTTTTACATACTGCTCTACAACCTAGTTTGCCCACCACTTACTTTTCTATAAAATGCTGATAAACACTAAAATCCTTTCTGCCCCGGCTTGTCATGACTTCAAATGTTTTGATAGATTAACCCCCAAAGCAAAAATATTACTGATAAAACTGAAATAGGTAAGTGCGTATCGTTTATATAACCGGGCGTTTTCTGCCAACTATTACAAGTTTCGACAAAGGCACAAACTTGCAAAAACTACGCGAACGAAATTTTAAAAGTTAAAACTTCACCAGTTTTGTTTCGTATCTGTACTATTCCTGCCTTAAAATATTTGTTTACTTAACAAAATAAAATATAACCAGTTAGAAATATTTAAAAATAATAATATTTGTAAAAGCGTGGTAAATTTTAAAAAAATCAAAAAAATTATGATTTAAAAAAAATCATCGATTTTTGATTATTTTTTTAAATCATGATTGGTACCGTTTTGATCTGACCATAAAAACCTATCAATTTTTTAAAATATTTATTTCGTATTTTCATTTTTTATACAACCATTAATCGACATTATTCCCTCATAAAAGGTAATAACAGAAAATTTAAAGAATAATCCACCCATTAAATCACCACTTTATTTTATAGCTCTTATTATTGTTATGGCTTTTCACAGTGTTATTTTAAAAATGAAAGATGCATCCACCTTCGCAGCCCGACCTAAGAAAATTCAAAATGGCCGGGATATCCGGTTCGCGCCATTTAAACTTCCGGTCCGACTATTGGGGGCGTTATCGCAGTGGTAACGAAACGTTATATTTGGATAAGGTTTCATATGAAAAAATGGATTTTTAGTAGACAAGTAAGTAATGTGTATTCAAAAGCATAAGTCCATGAAAATGCCCTTTGGGTACAAAGAACATCTCTAGTTTTAGTTTTGCTACTATTAAATATTAAGTAAATAAAATCATTTTAAATTTATTATATACAGGGTGCTACAAATTCGTGTGCGTACAAGGGGATCTCGAAAACGGTAAGAGATACGAAGATGGTTAAATTGAGGCAAAGTTGCGTATTTTGGAGCTTAATAATTTGGTGAAAAAAAAATTGTAATTGTTCCGAATGCTGTCAGAGATATCCGAAAAAAACCGAAATTTCCATTTTTAGTTTTTAATTTTTAACTTGGGAAAAATATAAAATAAAAAACACTCTTTCATAGCCGTTTTTTATGTTCTACAAGATGACGTTATTAGTTTTCAAATTCGACGTTTCGTTCTTTAGTTACAAACCTCAAGTCAATTTTTTTAAAAACGGACCTTGAATTTTAAATACACTTTTAGGGATTTCTAAGCTTTAGAAATTTAATACAATTTACAGGTATTTAAAATTTTAACGTTTTGTCATCAAATAACACATCACTAGCATTTAAAATGAGCCTTTCTTTACTGTTACGGCCCTGGCAATTATTTTTAGGATTACTTAAATATTAATAAAATTACATAGCAGGAAGTTATGGTGTTTAGGTTGTTTATTTTTTCAATAAGATTTCACAATACTCTAAGCTAGGAAGTAAGCAAGTTTTTAAGGCATGAGAAGTAATTCTATTTATTATTAGTATTTTATTAATATAAATTTCTAAGTCAAAAATAAAGGCGTAAAAAATTAAAAACTATAACTAAAAATTTCGGTTTTCCGAAAGCATTCGAAATATTTACAATTTTGATAATTTTACATCGAAATTTTTTTGATATTCAGGACAAATGAGTCCTGAAATCCGAACAAAATCCGGACCATGCCGAAAAAATGCTTTATAACTATATGCATGTCTTTAAATTTTAAAAGATAACCTTAAAAAAAAGCGTTTAATATTTACGGGAATTTGTTTTATTTCTGCAAAAATAGTAGAGATGTAGCAATTAAAATATTTAATAAAGTTGAGCTATTTTTATTATATTTACGGTCTCTGGATTTTCCCGACATTTTTTCAAATTCCGACCGGACATCCCCGGACACCCAAACATGCCCGGGTAAACCCGGACGTATGGAAGCCCCGCCTATAACATACACAGTTATACCAAGGAATCACCTTAATAAAGTCTAGTTCTAGCAATTGGGTCAAATTGCAAGAAAAAATTGCCTGAAAGCATGCGCTTTGTCGACGTTTTAAACAGCTGATGCAGGTTTTAAATGGGAAAACGTGCATCAGCTGATTAAAACGTCGTCGACGCGCATGCTTCCAGACCATTTTTCTTGCAATTGCACCCAATTTAAAAAGGCTTTTAGAAATACTAAGTAAAGATTTCATGTAAAACAGCTGTAGCCTGTAGTTTTTACACAATATGCCGACAGCCAGCTCGTCAGGTGAAGTAGGTGAAGGGGCTTTTCACCAAAAAAATAAAAATAAAACCAGGATAAAAGTTTTTAGACAATTTTAAATATTAATATGTAATAAATAGTATATTAAAACATAAGTTTTATAAGACAAATTTTAGAGCACGCGTTGGTTTAGGACACGAGCCGCGTAGCGGGGAGTGTCCTAATTAGACGAGTGCTCTAAAATTTGTCTTATGGAACGAATATTTTATAATACTTTTTCTATTTGGGTCATTTTTAAGGAAATTCAAATAAAAATGTAGTTAATAGTTTCCAGTCAAAATTTTTATTTTTTTTTGAGGTTGGCAACATTAACAGAAACAGAAAGTTGGTTTGGTCACAGAAGAGAAAAGGGATTAGTATGATGCACAAAACACGGACTTTTTTAGTATGGTGTGCCATGAATTTCAAAACGGTATTGTGTTGTTACCAACAGGAAGAAAATAAAAAATGCGTGTTTAAAATGAATAAAATAATTGCTTATGCAACCCAATGGAAACCCATAATGAAGACTTTATGGTTCCCAAATAGAAAAAAATAATTACGTTCCAATTAATAATATTATTCCGACGTCGATGTCGCGCGGCCGCAAGATATGTTTATACTTGTAGAATGGCGTAACTCCTAAAACAAGCAAATAATGCAGTTACCTTATTTTCTTACAGATGTTGCTAATAATAATTTTTTTTATGGAAATTGAATATATAATTAGGTACCTAAAAATTGTGGATTAGGATAGGTATGAAAAATATGTTAAATATTATTTGATAATTGATATTTAGCTTTTAATTTTATAACATTCAGTTTTTTAGAAATTGTAACATCTAAATTAAATATATATAAGAACTTATGCGAGATTACTATGTCTCACAAAATTTTGACCTCGTCCTACGAGACTCTTGCAGAAAAAACTCTGGTCTCACAGGGGACAAGAATGTCTTGTTCCGCAAGAACGAAACTAGATCAAGAAAACTTTGAGACGAGAGTAAAAAAACTAGTTACTAGTTGAGACGAACGGCTAGTACCATCATTTCGTTTTACGGCTTTATATTTTAATAACAGAATGCCGTCAACTTTCCTGAACTTTGCCAACTTCAAATCAATGTGTGATGCAGTGGCGGCTCGTCAGGTAAAGTAGGTGAAGGGTAACTACACAAAAAAAAAATAAAACCAGGAGGAAAGTATTTCGACAATATTAAGAATTAATGTACCAATACAGCTACCATTTTAGCCCTTAAAAAATAATTGTGTTCGAATTAATAATATTAATTTAATCCGAATGTGGCTGTGCATAATAGGGCCACGGTTAACTTCGATGGACAATAATTATAAACACTCGTGCATTTTGGCGCGCCACAACGACCGTGTCCGTTAGCTCAAAGCAAGTGAAGACCCAACGCCCAACATGGCTTTGATATTCACCGTTGCTATTGTTACGTGACGTCAGTCACGCGAACAAGATGTAACAATTTGCATGATGAAGGGCAATTTAAAAGTAGATGGTAGTATGCACCATTGTTTTAGCATTGGTGCGGCTATGCGTATTTATTTTGAGGCTTAGCGAAACTTACGGTTATAGATATCGTTTTTACGTGATTTACTGTGTGATTAAAAAGTTTTGTTTTTATTTTTCAGTTAATTCAGTAGTGTACGTATCTACCTACTTAGTTGTGTGTTTTAAAAACGAACCCAATTATTCACATAGTTTGTAATTTGTTGAAAACTCCATTCAGTCGTTGGACAGATGAGGATTAGAGAGACGTTTTGTTACACGGGTTTTTAATCAATGTTTGTTTAAGTACCCGCACTATACCTAGCTTTTCACCATTTTTTAAGACCGCGAGCCGCCACTGGTGTGATGTCGACAATAAAATATGGCTTAACTTTTATTAGCTTTATTATGTTAGTCAGTGTCATATTCCACCTCTCGGAATTGTTAGCCATGGAGCTTTTCTGCAATGGCAATGCTAAAACTCTCTTTAAACCTCTCGACCGCAAATTTTCCGGATTTCAGGATATCTTCCGTGAAAGAAATATTGTTTTATGTATTTTCTGGATGTTTGAAATTCACGACGTCCATTTTGAGGTCCTGGAGGAATTAAACTGTATTTTCTGGGCTCTTATTTTATAAAAATGCGGTGTTTTTGTGCTTCCAAGATATAGAAAATGTGTTTTGTTGCCTAGGTTCTGAAAATAACGTTTCAAAAATGTTATAGGTATTATGAAGTTTATAAATAGCTCAAAAAATATACTGTATATAAAATGCTATGGTAAAATAACGGTAAATTGTTTTAGTATAACAGTATAAAAAAATAGTTTAACATATGTTAAGTAAATTCGCTTTTTCAAATTAAACGTTGGTTATTATAATCATGACTAGAGTCAGAATATCAGGTAGTAAAAGACCTTTAAACCAGGGTCGGCATGAGGACTTAGAGCGTTTTCACACGGCACCATATATCGCGCATACATCAAATTATGTGTTCTCTAATATCGCTTGTGTGTGAAAGTGGCTCATTAGAAAACACATAATTTGGTGTAAAAGCAATATTGCGACCATTTGTCGCGCGCGATATATGGTCGCAATATTGCTTTACATCAAATTATGTGTTCTCTAATATCGCTTGTGTGTGAAAGTGGCTCATTAGAAAACACATAATTTGGTGTAAAAGCAATATTGCGACCATATATCGCGCGCGATAAATGGTCGCAATATTGCTTTACATCAAATTATGTGTTCTCTAATATCGCTTGTGTGTGAAAGTGGCTCATTAGAAAACACATAATTTGGTGTAAAAGCAATATTGCGACCATATATCGCGCGCGATAAATGGTCGCAATATTGCTTTACATCAAATTATGTGTTCTCTAATATCGCTTGTGTGTGAAAATGGCTCATTAGAAAACACGTAATTTGGTGTAAAAGCAATATTGCGACCATTTGTCGCGCACGATATATGGTCGCAATATTGCTTTACATCAAATTATGTGTTCTCTAATATCGCTTGTGTGTGAAAGTGGCTCATTAGAAAACACATAATTTGGTGTAAAAGCAATATTGCGACCATATATCGCGCGCGATAAATGGTCGCAATATTGCTTTACATCAAATTATGTGTTCTCTAATATCGCTTGTGTGTGAAAGTGGCTCATTAGAAAACACGTAATTTGGTGTAAAAGCAATATTGCGACCATTTGTCGCGCGCGATATATGGTCGCAATATTGCTTTACATCAAATTATGTGTTCTCTAATATCGCTTGTGTGTGAAAGTGGCTCATTAGAAAACACATAATTTGGTGTAAAAGCAATATTGCGACCATATATCGCGCGCGATAAATGGTCGCAATATTGCTTTACATCAAATTATGTGTTCTCTAATATCGCTTGTGTGTGAAAATGGCTCATTAGAAAACACGTAATTTGGTGTAAAAGCAATATTGTGACCATTTGTCGCGCGCGATATATGGTCGCAATATTGCTTTACATCAAATTATGTGTTCTCTAATATCGCTTGTGTGTGAAAGTGGCTCATTAGAAAACACATAATTTGGTGTAAAAGCAATATTGCGACCATATATCGCGCGCGATAAATGGTCGCAATATTGCTTTACATCAAATTATGTGTTCTCTAATATCGCTTGTGTGTGAAAATGGCTCATTAGAAAACACGTAATTTGGTGTAAAAGCAATATTGCGACCATTTGTCGCGCGCGATATATGGTCGCAATATTGCTTTACATCAAATTATGTGTTCTCTAATATCGCTTGTGTGTGAAAGTGGCTCATTAGAAAACACATAATTTGGTGTAAAAGCAATATTGCGACCATATATCGCGCGCGATAAATGGTCGCAATATTGCTTTACATCAAATTATGTGTTCTCTAATATCGCTTGTGTGTGAAAGTGGCTCATTAGAAAACACATAATTTGGTGTAAAAGCAATATTGCGACCATATATCGCGCGCGATAAATGGTCGCAATATTGCTTTACATCAAATTATGTGTTCTCTAATATCGCTTGTGTGTGAAAATGGCTCATTAGAAAACACGTAATTTGGTGTAAAAGCAATATTGCGACCATTTTTCGCGCGCGATATATGGTCGCAATATTGCTTTACATCAAATTATGTGTTCTCTAATATCGCTTGTGTGTGAAAGTGGCTCATTAGAAAACACATAATTTGGTGTAAAAGCAATATTGCGACCATATATCGCGCGCGATAAATGGTCGCAATATTGCTTTACATCAAATTATGTGTTCTCTAATATCGCTTGTGTGTGAAAGTGGCTCATTAGAAAACACGTAATTTGGTGTAAAAGCAATATTGCGACCATTTGTCGCGCGCGATATATGGTCGCAATATTGCTTTACATCAAATTATGTGTTCTCTAATATCGCTTGTGTGTGAAAGTGGCTCATTAGAAAACACATAATTTGGTGTAAAAGCAATATTGCGACCATATATCGCGCACGATAAATGGTCGCAATATTGCTTTACATCAAATTATGTGTTCTCTAATATCGCTTGTGTGTGAAAGTGGCTCATTAGAAAACACATAATATTGCTTTACATCAAATTATGTGTTCTCTAATATCGCTTGTGTGTGAAAGTGGCTCATTAGAAAACACATAATTTGGTGTAAAAGCAATATTGCGACCATATATCGCGCGCGATAAATGGTCGCAATATTGCTTTACATCAAATTATGTGTTCTCTAATATCGCTTGTGTGTGAAAGTGGCTCATTAGAAAACACATAATTTGGTGTAAAAGCAATATTGCGACCATATATCGCGCGCGATAAATGGTCGCAATATTGGTTTACATCAAATTATGTGTTCTCTAATATCGCGTGTGTGTGAAAGTGGCTCATTAGAAAACACATAATTTGGTGTAAAAGCAATATTATGTGTTCTCTAATATCGCTTGTGTGTGAAAGTGGCTCATTAGAAAACACATAATTTGGTGTAAAAGCAATATTGCGACCATATATCGCGCGCGATAAATGGTCGCAATATTGCTTTACATCAAATTATGTTTTCTCTAATATCGCTTGTGTGTGAAAGTGGCTCATTAGAAAACACATAATTTGGTGTAAAAGCAATATTGCGACCATATATCGCGCGCGATAAATGGTCGCAATATTGCTTTACATCAAATTATGTGTTCTCTAATATCGCTTGTGTGTGAAAGTGGCTCATTAGAAAACACATAATTTGGTGTAAAAGCAATATTGCGACCATATATCGCGCGCGATAAATGGTCGCAATATTGCTTTACATCAAATTATGTGTTCTCTAATATCGCTTGTGTGTGAAAATGGCTCATTAGAAAACACGTAATTTGGTGTAAAAGCAATATTGCGACCATTTGTCGCGCGCGATATATGGTCGCAATATTGCTTTACATCAAATTATGTGTTCTCTAATATCGCTTGTGTGTGAAAGTGGCTCATTAGAAAACACATAATTTGGTGTAAAAGCAATATTATGTGTTCTCTAATATCGCTTGTGTGTGAAAGTGGCTCATTAGAAAACACATAATTTGGTGTAAAAGCAATATTGCGACCATATATCGCGCGCGATAAATGGTAGCAATATTGCTTTACATCAAATTATGTTTTCTCTAATATCGCTTGTGTGTGAAAGTGGCTCATTAGAAAACACATAATTTGGTGTATAAGCAATATTGCGACCATATATCGCGCGCGATAAATGGTCGCAATATTGCTTTACATCAAATTATGTGTTCTCTAATATCGCTTGTGTGTGAAAGTGGCTCATTAGAAAACACATAATTTGGTGTAAAAGCAATATTGCGACCATTTGTCGCGCGCGATATATGGTCGCAATATTGCTTTACATCAAATTATGTGTTCTCTAATATCGCTTGTGTGTGAAAGTGGCTCATTAGAAAACACATAATTTGGTGTAAAAGCAATATTGCGACCATATATCGCGCGCGATAAATGGTCGCAATATTGCTTTACATCAAATTATGTGTTCTCTAATATCGCTTGTGTGTGAAAGTGGCTCATTAGAAAACACGTAATTTGGTGTAAAAGCAATATTGCGATCATTTGTCGCGCGCGATATATGGTCGCAATATTGCTTTACATCAAATTATGTGTTCTCTAATATCGCTTGTGTGTGAAAGTGTCTTATTAGAAAACACATAATTTGGTGTAAAAGCAATATTGCGACCATATATCGCGCGCGATAAATGGTCGCAATATTGCTTTACATCAAATTATGTGTTCTCTAATATCGCTTGTGTGTGAAAATGGCTCATTAGAAAACACGTAATTTGGTGTAAAAGCAATATTGCGACCATTTGTCGCGCGCGATATATGGTCGCAATATTGCTTTACATCAAATTATGTGTTCTCTAATATCGCTTGTGTGTGAAAGTGGCTCATTAGAAAACACATAATTTGGTGTAAAAGCAATATTGCGACCATATATCGCGCACGATAAATGGTCGCAATATTGCTTTACATCAAATTATGTGTTCTCTAATATCGCTTGTGTGTGAAAGTGGCTCATTAGAAAACACATAATTTGGTGTAAAAGCAATATTGCGACCATATATCGCGCGCGATAAATGGTCGCAATATTGCTTTACATCAAATTATGTGTTCTCTAATATCGCTTGTGTGTGAAAGTGGCTCATTAGAAAACACATAATTTGGTGTAAAAGCAATATTGCGACCATATATCGCGCGCGATAAATGGTCGCAATATTGCTTTACATCAAATTATGTGTTCTCTAATATCGCTTGTGTGTGAAAGTGGCTCATTAGAAAACACATAATTTGGTGTAAAAGCAATATTGCGACCATATATCGCGCGCGATAAATGGTCGCAATATTGCTTTACATCAAATTATGTGTTCTCTAATATCGCGTGTGTGTGAAAGTGGCTCATTAGAAAACACATAATTTGGTGTAAAAGCAATATTATGTGTTCTCTAATATCGCTTGTGTGTGAAAATGGCTCATTAGAAAACACGTAATTTGGTGTAAAAGCAATATTGCGACCATTTGTCGCGCGCGATATATGGTCGCAATATTGCTTTACATCAAATTATGTGTTCTCTAATATCGCTTGTGTGTGAAAGTGGCTCATTAGAAAACACATAATTTGGTGTAAAAGCAATATTGCGACCATATATCGCGCGCGATAAATGGTCGCAATATTGCTTTACATCAAATTATGTGTTCTCTAATATCGCTTGTGTGTGAAAGTGGCTCATTAGAAAACACATAATTTGGTGTAAAAGCAATATTGCGACCATATATCGCGCGCGATAAATGGTCGCAATATTGCTTTACATCAAATTATGTGTTCTCTAATATCGCTTGTGTGTGAAAGTGGCTCATTAGAAAACACATAATTTGGTGTAAAAGCAATATTGCGACCATATATCGCGCGCGATAAATGGTCGCAATATTGCTTTACATCAAATTATGTGTTCTCTAATATCGCTTGTGTGTGAAAATGGCTCATTAGAAAACACGTAATTTGGTGTAAAAGCAATATTGCGACCATTTGTCGCGCGCGATATATGGTCGCAATATTGCTTTACATCAAATTATGTGTTCTCTAATATCGCTTGTGTGTGAAAGTGGCTCATTAGAAAACACATAATTTGGTGTAAAAGCAATATTATGTGTTCTCTAATATCGCTTGTGTGTGAAAGTGGCTCATTAGAAAACACATAATTTGGTGTAAAAGCAATATTGCGACCATATATCGCGCGCGATAAATGGTCGCAATATTGCTTTACATCAAATTATGTTTTCTCTAATATCGCTTGTGTGTGAAAGTGGCTCATTAGAAAACACATAATTTGGTGTATAAGCAATATTGCGACCATATATCGCGCGCGATAAATGGTCGCAATATTGCTTTACATCAAATTATGTGTTCTCTAATATCGCTTGTGTGTGAAAGTGGCTCATTAGAAAACACATAATTTGGTGTAAAAGCAATATTGCGACCATATATCGCGCGCGATAAATGGTCGCAATATTGCTTTACATCAAATTATGTGTTCTCTAATATCGCTTGTGTGTGAAAGTGGCTCATTAGAAAACACATAATTTGGTGTAAAAGCAATATTCCGACCATATATCGCGCGCGATAAATGGTCGCAATATTGCTTTACATCAAATTATGTGTTCTCTAATATCGCTTGTGTGTGAAAATGGCTCATTAGAAAACACGTAATTTGGTGTAAAAGCAATATTGCGACCATATATCGCGCGCGATAAATGGTCGCAATATTGCTTTACATCAAATTATGTGTTCTCTAATATCGCTTGTGTGTGAAAGTGGCTCATTAGAAAACACATAATTTGGTGTAAAAGCAATATTGCGACCATATATCGCGCGCGATAAATGGTCGCAATATTGCTTTACATCAAATTATGTGTTCTCTAATATCGCTTGTGTGTGAAAATGGCTCATTAGAAAACACGTAATTTGGTGTAGAAGCAATATTGCGACCATATATCGCGCGCGATAAATGGTCGCAATATTGCTTTACATCAAATTATGTGTTCTCTAATATCGCTTGTGTGTGAAAGTGGCTCATTAGAAAACACATAATTTGGTGTAAAAGCAATATTGCGACCATATATCGCGCGCGATAAATGGTCGCAATATTGCTTTACATCAAATTATGTGTTCTCTAATATCGCTTGTGTGTGAAAGTGGCTCATTAGAAAACACATAATTTGGTGTAAAAGCAATATTGCGACCATATATCGCGCGCGATAAATGGTCGCAATATTGCTTTACATCAAATTATGTGTTCTCTAATATCGCTTGTGTGTGAAAATGGGTCATTAGAAAACACGTAATTTGGTGTAAAAGCAATATGTGTGAAAACGCTCTTAGTGTTTAATTATATTACTACCTTTAGTATTTAATATTAGTAGGTGTGATCCAGTGGCGGCTCGTCTAGTAAAGTAGATGAAGGGTAACTTCACCAAAAAAAAAAATAAAACCAGGAGGAAATTTTCTCGACAATATTAAATATTAATGTACCAATACAGCTAGGTACCATTTTAGCCTTAAAAAAATAATTATGTTATATTGTATATTATATATGTATTAATAATATTAATTTAATCCGAACGTAGCTATGCATAGTAGGGCCACGGTTAACTCCGATTGACAATAATTTATAAACACTTGTGCATTTTGTAGCGCCCCAGCCGACCGCATCGGTGAGCTCAAAGCAGCAATGACAGTCAAGCGGCTTTGATTTCACCGTCGGTATGATTACGTGACGTCAGTCACGCGACGCATACAACAATTTGCATATGGTGACGAAGGGCAATTTAAAAATAGATCAGTCGTATGCACCATTGTTTTAGCATTGGTTCGCCTAACCTTAAGGTATTTATTTTGAGGCTTCGCGAAACTTACGGTTATAGATATCGTTTTTACGTGATTTACTGTGTGATTAAAAAGTTTTGTTTTAATTTTTCAGTTATATCAGTAGTGTACTGTGTCTACTTTAATTTTTATTGTGTGTTTAATAGGGTTGTCAGCTCTATTTTAGGTCAAAAGGGGAGTGAAGCTAGAAAAGAAGCAAATATACGGGACAAGCAAAAAACGGGACATGTTTGAAACATATATTTATAACTTTTTAAAGGGATTTAAGGGACCACAATTATTAATCCATTGACTGTTAAAACGTATAAAGGAGCAAGGATACCAATACTATGCCTTTTTACGCAAACGGATGTTAAAAAACAGTTTGATCTTTTTTTTTGTTGTTGTAGTTTGATTGTTGGAATAAAACAATTATTGTGGCAAAATTGGAAGTGGACATAAAGTTCAAAATTTTCGTGTCAAGTGAGAAAAACGGGACAAATGGCGTCCCGTTAATAGCTCGCCCGGGACGCGGAACAAAACCTTGAAGAACGGGACAATCTCGAAAAATACGGGACGTCTGGAAACCCTAGACTGTTTGTACGTAATATAAATATAAATTAGTCAATGTTTGTTTAAGTACCCTCACTATACCTAGTTTTTCACCATTTTTTAAGACCGCGAGCCGCCACTGTTTTTTGATGTAGGTGGTACACTGTGAACATAACAAAAAAGTCCTCTTATTATTGATATAGGTATATAGAACGTTTATGCTGGATAATCTATAGAGAGTAGTAATTTCCTACTTCCGCACGTTGTAATCAGGTTAGCAAAACTATAAACAAACTCGCATCAGAACCAAAGAACTTAGGTATTGGCAAGATGTGGTTAACTTTCTACTTCAGTTCTAAGTTCCGCTGCTGCACAGAAAGGCATAATTTCGTTAGTAAAGTTAAGAGAATTTCAAAAACTAGAGATAACTGTAGGGGTTTGTTAGCGTATGTTTTAGAATGTTTCATATACAGGGTGGGCAGCTCTCAACGCAGGATTCCATAGCATCTAATTTATTTAACTTTTTAATATCCATCAAATCAGAGTTTAAGAAGACATTAGATCTACAATTTAATATTATTTTAAATTATATATATATATATCTTTTTTTTTATGAAATATCTATACAGGGTGTTTCATTAAGGTCCACGAGCGGCCATATCTCGAAAACTACTAGGCCTAGAAATTCAGGAGAAAAAAAATTGATAACTAAAGTGGCCATGAGAAAATCCTGCAAATGATTTTTAAGTTCCGCATTTTGCCGCAAGAGGGCGGAATTAAAAAGTAAATTTTAAAATTTTACATATCTCCGAAAATTCCACATATCTTATATAACACTTTTGAAAAGCTTGGACAATTATGCATCATTTTGGTCTTATGCTTATTGGCGTACCGACTTTAATAAGAGGGGGGGAAGCTGTTGAAAGTGTAATCATTTAAATCGCTGTAACTTATAAACGACTTATCCGATTTTAGCAAACTAAAGACTGTTTGGAAGAGAACTGTATGTACTTTTACCAATCGTATTTAGTTCTCCATAATAGTTCTCAAAAAAAGTTCTAGAGGGCGCAATTTGCAATAATAACACATTTTTTGATTTTACTCCGAAAAAATAAATTATGCGGTGTAATTATGATACCATAATCGAAAAGTAGATAAAATTTTCTAGAAAAAATATTTAAACCGCAGCTCGATATCTCCGTTCGTTTCAGCGTTATCGCCAATAGAATAATTTTTAAAAGTTTAAATGAAGAAGCGGTTATATATTTTTTCATGTGGATATTATTTCTGATTAGCCTGATCAATTCTGCATAAAAATGGTCTCTTGCGTTTTCTCCTTAGGCACACCGTTCTTAATTAAAATAATTAAATTAAAAAATTAAATATATTGACGTTTAAAATATAACATTTTTAGACCTTGATAGGTTGCAGGGCCCGCTCTAGGGGGGAAAAACCTGGGCCCCTGCCCAGGGCGGCAAGTTGGAAGAGCGGCATGATAATTCTAAAAAACATCATAAATCCCCGTTTTGCCTACTTACGTTCCTACGTATATTTGAAGTTTGAACCATTCCAATTCTCAGTTAACAACATTAATTTCCTTTGTTTTGCTGTTTTATTTTTTAAACAGTGACTATTTCAACCGATCCCTTTTCTTTTTAATATTATTAAAATATCAAGCAATTCCGCGACAAAGCATGCCGAACAACGCCGGCACCGGTGCTTTTTTCGGTCATGACGCGTCGCAGCAAAGGGCTTAATTTTTTTAAACATATGTTTATAATGTGCAATTAGATTGCCTAAAAATTTTAATGGTTTTTTGTTAATTTTCACTTTGTTAGTATTTAGAATTTATTTATGTGCAATAAATACGCAATAAAAAAAATTCAATATTTTTGTTTAATTAAAAATACCTGGCAAGTGTTTTATTTTTTTAAATTAAAAAAAAAACACTTTCGAAATTATGTGCGGGACTAGAAAAAAGGCGGCAATTTTTTGTTTTGCCCAGGGCGGCGTTATTGCTAGAGCGGGCCCTGATAGGTTGTATAGCATTGGACTGGCGTATCTTAGAGAAAAATGGTTTTCAAATCCATATCATAGTTTTTAATTCTAGATACCTAGAAACCACTTCATTTTAAACATATTTCTATTTTCAGTGGTAGTTAAATTAAATGGACAAATTACTCACAATATAAAAATTACCTACTTCACAAATTAATAAATGAGTCGCGTCAAAAACAGGTTCTGTTCTGACAGGAAATAGTATATTATGTTACAAGGACGAAAAATGCAGTATTTTGGAAGTATTGCGGGAGATTACTGGACGAGGCAAAGCCGAGGCCAGTAACCCGCATAGTCTGAAATACATTTTTCGTCCGTATAACATACGTTATTTTTTATCCGATTGTGTTTTTGCTCGGATTATAAAATAATGTAAAAATTAAGAAAACCAATATATTTCATCTTGCATTCTAATTTTTTGTCCCTTGAATGTTTGAACAATAAAACCTGTAATATGCGTATCCATGGATCTAACAAATAATTAAATTAATATTATCAACTGACGTTTTATCAATCAGGCGATAGTTTTAACTAATCTTTCGTGTTCTGCTAGTTTTAAAACCTGAAAAACACAATTAAAAATGGAAATAGACGATGATCTTATAGAAGGTACACCACCTGACATTCAAGAAACTGCCAAGGAAGTAATGTTACATTTGTTGCCACAAAAATCTAAGGAAATATATGAAAGAGCTTATAAAAAATTTATGGATTACCGGCAAGAAAAAAATATACAGTCGTTCTCCGAAAACGTTTTCTTGGTCTATATGGCGGAATTATCGAAAACTATGAAGTCATCTACTCTGTGGTCGCAGTATTCTATGCTACGTGCAGTGGTGAATGTAAAACAGAATATTAATATATCTAAATACATGAGATTACGAGCATTGTTGAAACAAAAAAGTGTTGGATATTGTCCAAAGAAATCAAGGATCCTAACTAGAGAAGAGGTTCACAAATTCCTTTGCCATGCTCCAGATGACAAATACTTAATGTTGAAGGTAAATGTAACTATATAATAGTATTTTAAATTTCTGACTAACAATTTTCTTAATTACAGGTTGCTTTTATTTTTGGAATCGCGGGCGCATGTCGTCGAGAAGAACTGGCTCATATGAAAATTGATGACATACAAGATTTGGAAACGGCTTTGTTAATAAAAATTCCCTATAATAAAACAAACAAACCGAGATCATTTACGGTGACTGGAGAATATCTAAAGTATTATAGAAATTATCTGGCTTTACGTCCAACAAATATGAGTGATGGGCGATTTTTTGTGTCTTATCGCAATGGAAAATGCCATAAGCAAGTTGTCGGTATACACAAATTTGGCTCTATACCTCAGGAAATAGCATCTTACTTAAAACTGCCAAATGCCAAGGAATTCACGGGACATTGTTTCAGAAGAACATCGGCCACATTACTTGTAGATGCGGGAGCAGACATAACATCTCTAAAACGGCATGGAGGCTGGAAGTCTTCGGGAGTAGCCGAGGGCTACATAGATGATTCCTTAAGTAATAAGTTAGAGCTGACCAAGAAAATATTCAACATTCCACAATCTGACCTGCAGTCAGTCTCGACTCAGGTGTCGCAATCCGTCTCCCAATCAAGTTCAACATTGGAGAATAATATCATAACGGAGACCAAAAATAATAACACATCCTCAAAATCAAATTTACATCACCCCGTTCTTGTTCAAAATTGTTCTAATTGTACATTTAATATAAATATTGTAAATATATGAATAAAATAAACTGTTGAAAATATTTTAGTGTCCGACAAAATGTTTTTCGGACTAGGACGACAAAGGTTGCCTAGCTACCAGCGCAATAATCAATACCTTATTAAAAGGGTTACCTTTTCGTCCAAATATCTGATCAATAAAAAGTAATTTTTTGACACAATCGGATAAAAAAGATATTTTATAGTATTGCAATATTTGGTGTCATCGACTTAAAAGAAACATGGACCCGGTATTTCTATTTCCTTTGTACATGTCAGCTTGACGCTTGTTATTTACGAAATTAAATAAACAAACTTCTAAATGTAGAATCTCTATTTTTTTTTGATTTCAGTATGTCTCTGTGGTCATTCAACAGCAGATAAATTTGATGTCTCATTTGTGCAAAATCGACGGACGTGACTGAAAAGTTCACAGATGAAATTTAGGAAAACAAACAGTTCTGTGATCCTCTAAAAATTGCATTTACTTATTATGCGATTTCCACCAAAAATACGAATTATGTAATAATTGGGATCTACTTTATATAAAAACGTGGGGAATAAAATGTTACGCATTAGTCAATTTGAGGCCCTAAACAATGTTTCAAATATCTTCGTTATTTCCATATGAATTTAAAAGGTCCTTAATAGATGGATGGATACTTCTAATACGATTAAATAATTATTACCAAGAGTCGTGGTATTAGTACCAATAATGCTTAGTCAACAAATATTTTCAATTTACCATTTACAGAACATGAAAAATTATTGTTTCACTTCATAATAAATATTTTCATTCTAAAACTCAAATATTGAAGCAGTTTTAGATAACAAAAAGACTAGCTGTAGGCACCCTTTCCAAAGGCAGAATTGGTTGATTTTAAGTCGATGTTGGTGTATGTCTGTCTGAAATTTCTGTATTATTTTTAAAGTATACAATTATTTGATAATAAGCGTAAGCTCTATTTTAAGTATTTGCCTAAATAAAATTAAAATGATAATTTGAATACATAATTTTTTTTCATAAATAAAATAACTGTAACTATATAACTATATATACAGTGTGTCCACGTAAGTTGGCGGCATATGGGAACTTCTTTATTATTAATTTTACGAAAAAAAGTTATTCTTCATAAAAAGTTCTACATGGTCCAAAACCTAAAATGCAACCATCAGATGTTAATTTTTTTCAGTCATATACGAGGTTTGTCAAAAAATGTGATTTTTGCTCTAGAGTAAAGTGCCTTTCTTTTCGACAATATCGAAAATTGTTATAAAGAAAAGATGTTTAGAATTAAAAATAGCTTTCAAATATTCAACATTGTTTATTTACATTAAAAAAATATTTTTTTCTACATTTTCTCTGCGATTACGTTAAAGTTTGCACATTGCAAAATTAATCTAGGATGCACTGGCATTTTTTAAAACTGATAATTAAAGTAGGCTTTGCGAACTGTCTAAATATCGAAAATTCGAAGAAACGTCAACAATCGTATTTCAAAAAGTGCCACGGTATAAACACTTTTTTAACAGTGTTTTCAAAGTTTTTAGAGATCCGTATTACAGTTTTATGTTTGACAGACGTATTTGTTTATGAGAAGTTAGACATGCCACCAACATTAAGTCTGGAAGAGAAAATTGAGATTGTGTTAATAGTGGGAGATAAGTATAAAACATTTCGAGAAGCAGCAGACATTTTTAATTTCCAACATCCAGATAAAAATATTCACAATGGAACTGTTAGAAAAATATATAATAAATTTAAGACTTGTGGAGATGTACCATTGCGATAAAAAAAAAGTAGTACAAAAATTAGTAGTCCCAGAGAGAGCTCTTGGTCTATAAGGATATCGAGAAGTGGATATCGTCGTCACTATGAAAACAATATAATTATGCCACCTAACATTTAAGGCGTTACCATGAATTTGATAATCTACTATACAGGGTGATTCACGGTGAATGGTACGTTAGAAGTATATGACGAACCAGTTAACGAATCGTTTTGAAAATTTGGTTATTTATATAAACGGACATGCTCTATTTACCTAAAATATTTTTAATGATGCAGTGTTGCCACGTCTACCTAAAATTAGTAGCAACTTCGTTATTTTAAATGGAACACCCTGTATTTTATTAAATTTTTAAACCCTCTATTACTTTCTTAACAACTTTATTTAATGTTATTCTATACTTATCTCTTACCGTTTCTAAGATAATAATTAAATTGCATTTTTTTGACGAAAAACGTTAACTTAAAAAAATGTTGATATTTTTGAACTCTAAAATATTAGAGCCCCGAAAATTGGTGAATGGGTAAATATTACCAGGGGGCTTTTAACCCTATGCCGAAATCTTAGTTGCGATATACAGGGTGGTTTAAAAATACAGTTAATTTGGGGACTTCAATAGGTGACCAAAAGTAAATTTTTTTAAATGTAACACCCTGTATATTATCACTGATTTAGAAAGCTACTTAAATTGGCTCTTTATTTTTGTATAACATATCTATAGCTAACTAGTCAAGTTTTTGACTTATAAGCCATTATTTGTAAAATTTGCTTAAAAATTTGATTTTTAGTAAGTATGCCATGACAAACTCTTGTTTGACATAAAAATTATGGCACTTTCTTTAAAAATTCAGTTAAAAATTACTGAAGAAAACTATTTAAACGCAGTACTTATGAATTTATTTATTTTATTTGGACAGTGTGATATAATTATCGCTAGAACATCTATAAAGTTTAATGAAATGTACCCAAATCTACCGTCAATGAACTTAAGGAAATTTATACTATTTCAGGATTGTAATAAAAAAAAATTAAATCGATCATTTTAACAATTCTTCAAAACGCTGTCCGTTTACATCCAAACACTTTAAGATGCGGGTTTTTACCGCATTAGTCGTGGAAGATCTAATCTCATTTGGATTTTGTTCTCTAAATGCTTGGGTAACTCGACGTTGCAATTCTTCTTTTGAATGTACTGGTGACTTGTAAATTTTTTCCTTAAACATGCCCCACAAGTAAAAATCCAATGGATTGAGATCGGGTGATCTTGGAGGCCAATTCCAAGGCCCCAAACGTCTTATCCAACGATCATCAAAAAGTCTATCGAGTTCCACTGTAACTTCTTTTGTACAATGTGCAGGAGCTCCATCGAGTTGATACCAACAGCTTCGATAATCTTCAAGGGGCAGATTATCAACAAAGTTTTCGACAACTGTTCTTAAAATATTTAAGTAGCTTCTCGATGTTAATGACTCGTCGTATATAAAATAGTTTAATTGATTGTCCATTAACATGCAGAAAACATTAAAACTACATTTTTCTTGAAATCCAGCTTCCTTGGTGACATGAGGGTTATCTCTTGACCAAAAATGACTATTTCTTCTATTGAAAACCCCTTCCCTTGAAAATTTAGATTCATCGGTCCAAATTATTTTACTTAAAAAGTTTGGATCTTCTTGGGTGCGCACTAATAACATCTCACAAAATTCAACTCTCTGTTGTGGATCTTGAGGATTCATGGCTTGAACTTTAGTAAATTTAAAATCATGCATGTTATGCTGTTCTAAAATCCTCTGGACTGATGAATATGTTAGACCTAAATCATATTCAGCACAACGTATTGACGACTGAGGAAATGCATGAAAATAAGCCAAAACATTAATCTGGTTGTCTTCGTCAGAAGTTACGGGTCGAGGCAAGTTTCTTGGGGCTTTTAAAGTTGAACCAAACTCAGTAAAATTTTTCTGGATCCGTAAGAATTTCCTTAAGTTCATTGGCGGTAGATTTGGGTACATTTCATTAAACTTTATACATGTTCTAGCGATAATTTGATCACACTGTCCAAATAAAATAAATAACTTCATAAGTACCTACTGCGTTCGAATAGATTTCTTCCATGCTTTGTAATCATTCAGTATCTCAGTCGACAATATTTAATAAAATACCACAACAATAATGAGAGTGACATAATTTTTATGTGAAACAAGAGTTTGTCATGGCATACTTACTAAAAATCAAATTTTTGAGCAAATTTTACAAATAATGGCTTATAAGTCAAAAACTTGACTAGTTAGCTATAGATATGTTATACAAAAATAAAGAGCCAATTTAAGTAGCTTTCTAAATCAGTGATAATATACAGGGTGTTACATTTAAAAAAATATACTTTTGGTCACCTATTGAAGTCCCCAAATTAACTGTATTTTTAAACCACCCTGTATATCGCAACTAAGATTTCGGCATAGGGTTAAAAGCCCCCTGGTAATATTTACCCATCCACCAATTTTCGGGGCTCTAATATTTCAGAGTTCAAAAATATCAACATTTTTTAAGTTAACGTTTTTCGTCAAAAAAATGCAATTTAATTATTATCTTAGAAACGGTAAGAGATAAGTATAGAATAACATTAAATAAAGTTGTTAAGAAAGTAATAGAGGGTTCAAAAATTTAATAAAATACAGGGTGTTCCATTTAAAATAACGAAGTTGCTACTAATTTTAGGTAGACGTGGCAACACTGCATCATTAAAAATATTTTAGGTAAATAGAGCATGTCCGTTTATATAAACAACCAAATTTTCAAAACGATTCGTTAACTGGTTCGTCATATACTTCTAACGTACCATCCACCGTGAATCACCCTGTATACGTGGCGAAATAAAAGTATTGTAATAAAGGTGCTTTAAAAAATTTACCTACCTTTTAAAAATGGACAATTTTTTAAGTTTTTAAATAAAATAATTGAGTATGTATAACTATCGATTTATATATTGAATATAAAAAAATCCAAAAACAACAAAAGCCAAAAGTGGAAAAACAGTAAAAATACAAAATTTTAACCAAAAATAAACATTTCTATATGCAACATCCTAAAATAATATATAAGTACTTAAAAGCAGCTGTATTTGGTCATTGCGCCGTTGTTTTCAATTACTTTTTGTAACCGACACGGCATACTTAAAACTAAGCTTCTTGTATACTCTTGGGTTATATTATCCCATGCTGCGTTTATCCCCTGGCGCAGTTCTTGGATGAAAGTCATCTTTATACATGAATTTGGTCATTTTTCTCCCCAGACATTTTCTAGGGGATTGAGGTCGGGGCTCTTCGAAGGCCATGGTAAAACTTGGATGTTATTTTGTCGAAAGTAATCTTTTACTATGTGGGCAGTATGAATGGGAGCATTATCTTGTTGAAAAATATAATTTTGATAACCGAATATGGCTTCAACCGATGGCATCATAACATTATTGAATATGTTGCAATATGTTGACAAACTCCTGCATGGGCCTCTAGCACTAATCCAACCCCACACATTTACGGAAAAACGTCCACTTTGATTTGTCTTGTGCGTATATCTTTTATCATACCTTGTGTTTATGGGTCTATATACTCGGACTTTTCCATTATTAAAGGACTGGAACGTTTTCTCATCTGAAAAAACTACAGACTTCCACAGTTGGTTTTGGTATTCGTGAGCAAATTGTACTCGTCTTTGCCTATTTAGTTCTGTTAAATATATTTTGTTTGCAGAACACCTATTTTTGAGTTCAGACTCCCGAAGTCTTCTTCGAGCTGTAATTAAAGATCCAGGAAAATGGGTTTCTTCTTCAGCCTTAATAGCGGTCCCGAATGGGTTGTCCCTTAAATAATTAATTAAAGTTGTATCTTCGTCATCGGTGGAAACTTTTGGGCGACCAGAACCTGGGTTTCTCACAATACTTCCATGTTCCCGAATTTTGGATTTAGCCAACAACACTGTTTTTTTATTTATCCCTAATGCGCCTGCAATGTCCCTTATGAGAACCCCATTCCTTAATCGCGTAAATATGATCGATTTTTGCTCTGAAGTTAAAGGCATTTTTTTTTAATTACATCGCACTGACACAAGCATTCTGGTGACACTGAGTTATCAGTTTGAAAGAAAATATATATTTTATAATAGACCAGCAGATTAAATTATATTTTGTTGTACTACTTTTTTTTGATCGCAATGGTACATAATAAATTAGGAAAAAAACGCTAAAGCATGGTAGAAAATAATGACATTGCGTTGCAAGTAATGCTCTCTGCAACTGAGCATCCTAAATATGCTTTGCGAAAAAGAACATCTTCATTGCCAATGGATATAAAAAAAAGAACAGTTTCAAAGATTCTAAATAAACACAAATATCACCCTTACTAACCTAAAAAAATTCATACTTTAAGACCAGGAGATAATGATAGACGATTTGAATTCTGTTGTGACATACAGGGAATCTTAGTAGATAACCCATTTATGTCAAGGTGTATTATTTTTACGGATGAAGCAACATTCTCATTAAATGGGACAGTTTCTAGCCAAAACTGTCGTTGGTGGAGTGATACAAATCCACATTTTACGTTAAAAACTTGGGACCAACATTCGTTCAAAACAAACGTGTGGTGCGGAATGTATAAAAATCAAATAATTGGACCTTTTTTTTCCGAGAAACCTTGAATGCTGATCATTATTTGTGCTTTTTAAATAATAGAATAAATGATTTTGTTGACAACCTTCCCTTACTTGAACGTCTGCAGATATGGTTCCAGCAGGATGGTGCCCCATGTCACAGCAGATTAAATGTACGTCAATACATTGAAAATACTTTCAATGGAAGAGTTTTTCATCGTTTTTCGGTAATTCCTTGGCCTCCGCGGTCTCCAGATTTAGCCCCACTCGATTTTTTCTTGTGGGGTTACTTAAAGCAAAAAGTTTACTTTCAAAGGCCATTTCAAGATGTTGGTCATTTAGAGAGAATAATTGCAGAAGCGGTTCGTAATATAACTCCCCATATGGTTAGAAATGTCTTAAGAGAATTTTGTAATAGAACTGTTACATGTATAAACAGAAATGGAGGATATGTGGAGGCATGAGTAAATTGAAGATAGTATTTATTATAACATTAGTATTTATTATAACAAAGTAAATTATGCATACAACTTGTTATTCATTTAAATGCATCGTTAGAACGTTACAAACTAGTGATTAAGCAACTTAAAGGTTATCAGTGTTCGATAAAAATTAAGAGATAATTGTTTTTAAAAGTTTATGTATAATTGTCTAATCAAATTTAAATTTCCAACGTAATCGCAGAGAAAATGTAGAAAAAAATATTTTTTTAATGTAAATAAACAATGTTGAATATTTGAAAGCTATTTTTAATTCTAAACATCTTTTCTTTATAACAATTTTCGATATTGTCAAACAGGAAGGTACTTTACTCTAGAGCAAAAATCACATTTTTTGACAAACCTCGTATATGACTGAAAAAATTTAACATCTGATGGTTGCATTTTAGGTTTTGGACCATGCAGAACTTTTTATCAAGAATAACTTGTTTTCGTAAAATTAATAATAAAGAAGTTCCCATATGCCGCCAACTTACGTGGACACACTGTATATATATAACTTTACGTGTGTACATGGTTTAATAGTCGCTTTGGCTGTTATGCGTTTGCAGTATCGATGAAGTTTTTTAACCCTGTATATCGACTATATTTATAATTTATATCTAAGAAAAAGCAAACATTAAAAATAATTATAGAAAACACATTAATTCTATGTTTTCCTTTTATGGAGGATCACATCTTCTCTCCTCAAAAACCAACAGTAATAATCACCCTTCTGTCTGTCTGGATCCCATCGTCCTTGGTACCAAATTTCAATTGTCCCAATATCTTGATGGAACTTTTCACCTTGCTCATCGCTAACAGTGCCAAATTCTTAGGAAAAAATAATAAATGAGAATGGAGAAGGTGAATTTTTAATAATATTCGGCAACCAAGTTGTTCGTAGTTTGCAGCCACATCATTGTTACCTAAAAATTTTGAAATCCCGGTTGAACTTCACTCCTTTCCAGCCAAATTTTCGTCACATAATGTTCATTCACGCCACGACTGTCCCACAAACAAAAAAAACAGCAGTATTTTGTGTATCTTCCCTGAAGTCCCGCTAAAATTGCTATCACTTTTAAATCCCTACATATCTGCACAGCTCCCTAATGATGTGCTGTTCCCAAAACAATATCTTGCCAATCTAAACGCGCAGTCGGTACTGATAGATCTGAATCGTGAAGAATAATAGGTCTTATGGAGGAAAGCAAATTCGGATAGTCGATCTTGAGCTTTTCTTTTTTGGAATAACCTTCAGTCTTTGCCATGCGAAAATAACAATCTTCAAAACGATTGGTGGGTTTTCGTCACAACATTGGAACTGCAAAAGGCATACTTTTTCTATTTCTTTCATTTCTATGTCGAGTTGCTTTTTCCACTCAAAAATACTTAAATTCAACACAGAAATATTGAAAACCAACAAATACATGACAGCTCTTAATCAGGTACTGATAAACGTCAATCAGATATAAAAGAAGGGCGTCCCAAAAGGGCTCAATAGAAAACACGTTCTGAACGCTCGAACGCAACCTGACGTCCTTGTCTAATTAACACAAAACGATAAAGGTAAATTATACCAAATTTCCAAATTCCCCGAGTATTTCTTTGGAAAAGTTGTTTACAATGGAGCTAATAATGGGCATTTTTTGTGCTTCAGAGACTGTGACCCAACTTCGTATCCCCCTGTGCTTTAATATCCTTGCTTGGTATGCTATAATAGAAACTAAATAATTTAGGTCAACATTTTTTTAACCATGAAAGACGTTCTATCTATGGACATTGACATCTATCTATGGTTATGACCTCTGGCATTACAAAAAAAATACAGATAACGTAATCTAGCAAATTTTCAAGAGCACTGAATTAAAGGAAAAACGGGGGCCTATATTATTACAGAAATATGCAAAAATTAAATATTTTGGCTTTTAAAACGATCGTTAAGCTCTCATTTTCACACCTACTGGATCCGAAGCAAGACGCCCCCTTTAAGATGCCCCCGATAAGACAACATTTAAATTATTTTAAGTTGCTTCAATTGACTACTGTGATTGGTCAGTTTCATTACCTATCTAGGATGGATATGATATATTCCCGCACAGTTAACTGGAATAGCCTACTTTACTCGCCACTTAAGTGTAAAGAAAACAGCAAATTTCCATGTGGGAGTAGAAAATAGTAGTTTGTACAACAAGAGTGGATATGATGTCCATATCGTACGAGGAAGTAAATTCCGAGGGCAATATGGCTAAATTCACTCGAGTTGAACAGTATATTTTTTCTACGACCAAACTTACAAACCTTAGGTATGCTAAAAAATGTAAAAAAAACTTTTCAGGTTGCCGGGCTCGAACTCACGACCATTGGTTCCATAGATGCTACATGAAATTAATTTTCTATGCACATTCAGCAGGTTGCATTATTGATAAATCTATTATAAATGCTTCTAGATTTTATTATATTGAACAAATTAATAACAAGTTGTACCATATGCATTTAAATTATATAATTTAGTGTTTTGAAAAAGAAGGCGGAGCCTCAGTAAAAATAATATACTGTGATTGGTCAGTACTTTTAAGAATAACAATGGCTTCTCTGTAATTGACTACTGTGATTGGTCAGTTTCATTACCTATCTAGGATTGTTATAAAATTTTGCCGCACAGTTAACTGGAATAGCCTACTTTGCTCACCAATTAAGTGTAAAGGAAACAGCAAATTTCCATGTGGGAGTAGGTAGTAAAAGATTTTACTGCTGTTGTGTTGCATATTATCTAATAAATAAAATACATTAAATTATATTTTATGACCGTGATTTCGACAAAATATCGTTTTGACGTGCATGTATATACCTAATACTATATTTTCAGTTTCTTAGTTGTTCGGCCTGGTATATTCTTTGTATATCCGTTAATGCATATAATTTAAAACCAAATGTCACGTTCTGCTTGTTCTTTGTTGGTTTACAGCACGTCTCATCTTTCATTCATTTGAATATTTTCTATAATCAAGTGGGCGATATTCATGTAACAACAAAAATAAAAAATATCTTAAAGCTTTAGATGCATTGTGGAAGAAACAAAAGAGTGCGTAGGTAGGACTAAACTCTCTTTTTGATAGTTGCGAGACATTATTTTGAAATTATTTAGTATTAAGTTCTATTTTTCTGAAAAGGCAAAAATGTCTTTTACAGGCATTTAATCTTTAAAATCCATAGACTATATAGTTACATTGATGAAACTATGTAATAAATTATAGAGTTGGATACTTTGGAACTATCGGTATATGCCTAAATACGCGAAAAAATTGGGAGAAAAGGTGATTTAAAGAGGGTGTATGATTTAATAATAATAATAAAATACTTTATTGTAAAAAAAGGAGAATTTTCACAAAAGGCGAAGTTGAGGCTGGGCCTCCTAGCTTAACCTAAATATAACCACTATTAATTAATCTTTTTAAATGTTATATTGTGGGAAAGAGGAACCCAACAAAACACTTTCCACTGTTTACCAACTCCCAACGCCCCGGCCCTCACTAAAACCCCCATCAAGGGTCCAGGCCAAATGCAAAAAGTGGAAAACAACTTCTGAATCCGGCATCACTCACCAACAAACGCACCAAATAACACATTTACCCTTCACCTTGTCACTATTCTTTCCCAAAAAAACCCAGAACAAACTCGCAGTAGATGTCCGATCGAATGGTTCCACTATAATACTTTTTTTAGTGAAACACTGGAAACCTTTTAAATTTTTTTTATAAAAATGCAAACAGAATTTTTTCAGGCGTTGATAGACATTTTTTATTGTAAATAAATCGGATAAATTAATTTTGCTTCATTCAAAAAATGTATTATATACAACTATTCCTAGAAAATTATCTCGATCATTATTAGCGTAAGAAATATAATAAATATAGAAAAATGTTGTGGAATTTTACGCTTCAGTATCAAATAATACGACCATAATGACGATGGCTTCGCTTTCTTCGACTTTTCAGAAAAATATGCCATAAGCACTTTTTCAGTCACCCCATTGATATTCTTGATGCTTTTCCACTTTTTAAAGGACTGGTATTCCTTCTTATACATCATCCTAGATTTTTGGGGCAATAATAAACTTTCTGCTTGCAACGCTGCATCTTTTACATCTCATGGCAGGTTTTCTTCTTTTTGTGTTAATTCTTGTCCGTACATTCACTTCGAACACAAACCGCAAAAATACTAAACACTCCATAAAAACCAGAAGGTAAAATTTGTTTGACATTTGTTGTTACAATTTTCGTTAGTAATACAAGTGATTTAAAATTGCCGATAATTTTTTACGAATGCGTGTTTTCTTTTAACTTCGCGACTCCGAAGGAGGAGTGAAATTTGTAAAGAAAACACGTATAAGTAAGAAATTACCCGGTTAATTTTAAAGCACGCATGGTATTTAAAAGAATATTCCACGCCGTGTCTCAATCCAAAATATATAACTTTTATGCTCACAAAATGACATAAACTGCCTCCAAATATATGCCTTACTCTTCGCAGTATTTTTTGGCTCACTTGGTATTTTCAATTTCCTCATCAGATATAACTCCAAAACGATTCATTATGTAACTAACTTTGAAAAATATAAAAATTTATCAACAAAGTGACACTGACAAACACTTGAATTGCCATACTGGGTTACCCTGACGACTCGGTATTTTCGTTTTGGTGTATTCGATTTTGTATATCCGCTGTAAGTTTTCGAAAATGCCACTGTCCTTATGGGACTTTTTATACGTGAGTGGAATATTCGGGGGTAATACCACGAGTGCTTAAAAATTACCGATAATTTTCATGAAAGCTTGTTATTTATAATTCCACGAGTTCGAAGAACGAGTGGAATTAGTATAACAAGCTTGAATGAAAATTATCTGGTTAATTTTTATGCACGAGCGGTATTTAGGGAGAATATTTCTAGAATGAAATATATATAAAAAAAATTTTTTGTCATACAATTTTCAATTTCATATAACATAATTAAAACTGTAACTGAAATCCAATAACAATTAATAATAATAATAATAATAATAATGATGATGTCTTTATTTCTGTATTAAGTAATAGTATTACAATTATATTAAAATAAAAGTTACAACAACAGAAAAGGCGAAGTCCAGATGTGGATAACACTTACAGATATTATCCACCCTGACCGACTTAACCTTAGAATCAACAATATAATAACAATGAAAATTAAACGTCCAAGAGTAGTACGCTAGTATTTCAAAAATAAAAAATATAAAAACATTTAAATAAAAAGAGACATTATATTTTTTCCTATCCTATAGCTTGCTTAGCGAAGAGGTATTTAAAGATATTTTTTCTAAATTTTTCTGGAGTAAGAGTTTTAAAGCAGTCGGGCAGTGCGTTATATAACTTTGCAATATTAAAAGTAAAGGATCGTTCAAACATAGTATATTTATGCAGGGGTGGGGTTATCATACCCCGAGCTCGAATATTTATGTCATGTATATGAGATCTAAAAACCACTTTGGCATATAAATATGGGGGACTCTGATTGGATAAAATTTTATGATAAAAACAGGCCTCGTGTAACTTTCTCCTTCCCTCCATATTCAGCCACTCTGCATCAATTAGCTTATGGGATATTTTATCTCGTCGCCGGATTCCATAGATAAGACGTAAACAAGCGTTTTGAACCTTTTGGATTCTTTGTTTTTGATTGGATGTTAAACAGTTTCCGTAAACTACATCTCCATGGTTAAATATGGAGAGCACAAGTGAGTTACAAAGTAAAATTTTGAGTTTTGCTGATAGTTCATGGCGATTACTATAGAGAAGTTTTTGTTTTTCAAAAGCAATGAATTTCCCGAATGGAACTCATAACAATAACGATCACGTTCGCAGTAAAAAGGTAAAAAAAAACTGTCTCGTCAAATAGGTTCGATTGTTGTGTGTTGGATATACAACGTTGTCTAGGCAACGTTGTATATCTGCTGATATTTTTTTATTTTTAACGTTTCTTATGGGAAAATTTATACATGAGTGAAATATTCTTTAAAATTTTATTTTTCACCTGAATTTGAAGTATTGCTATAGAAAAAAATGTTGTATTGCACACGACGATAAAATCGCATTATCTTCTCAAGTGTAATTAGCATCTCGACTGATGTCTCGACGCTACAAAACGCTCTCAAAGATAAAGTACAATTTTATCGTCTTGTACAATAAATAACTATTTATATATTTTTGCTTTATCGAATTTTTTGACAGTTAACGTATCTTGTAAAAATTAACAAATATACACTTTACTCTAGGCATAATTTTCGTCCACAGGGTTAGCTTATCAGTAAATCATTCCACTTTCTGACCTACCCTCCACTAGTCTACTTTTACGACGTTTTAACGACGTCGCTAAATGACCATTTGGATATCCGATATGGCCAAGCTATACACTTCTAAACTGCATTGTCGGACTCGCTCGGGAGCATATGGAATATTGCACTCGAAGTAGCTAAGAAAAAGGATGGAAAATAACAGCATATGGAATAATGTACTAGGAGTAGTAAGAAAGAAAGATGGAAAATAATAATGTCCTTCGGGACTATTAGTGTGCAGTTATAGAAGTTTAATGTGTACTAAGCGGTCGGTTTTGGTATGTGTTTGAAGTTGATAGAGTTTAAGTTTATTATAGTTGGTTGGTTTTTGTGACTATTACTAAATATTATTTCTGTTGCTAAATGGCAACAAAGCTGAGCGATGCTACTTATACAATTGCTTAATTTCGGTTCGTTGCATGACACCTTAGTGTTTTGATAAAATTAAAGGCATGATTTGATTGGTTGAAATGCTCAAAGAGAGCACATGATTTTTTATGTAATCTACAGTCACTCTATATACCTTTTCACAATTGTTACAAGGAATACTATATACAACACTTGACTTCTTAAGGCAATCATCCCTATCTTTAATTTACTAAAAATTTTACCTATTTTTTTTTCCTGTCTAAAAGCTCTTTTAATGGAAGGTTCTTGTTGTTGTTGATGTAAGGAAAGGAAAAATAATAAACCTGGGGTTGTTCGATGAAAGCACTAATATCTGGAGATATAGAAACATTGTATTGTATTGGTTGTTGAATGGAGCCATGTTGTAAATAATTTTTTTTAAATAATTTTTCTGGGTAGAATTATTATGTAAGAGTTTGTTTAAATTATTCTGAACCAATGAGGGTTGTGAAATCCTGTTGTGCGTGTTTTAAGAGCCACTATCAGGTTGATTTTTACTTTAGTAGTGTGATGTGAATAATTTATATATTATATACAGGGTGCTACAAATTCGTGTGCGTACTAGGGGATCTCGAAAACGGTAAGAGATGCGAAGATGGTTAAATTGAGGCAAAGTTGCGTATTTTGGGGCTTAATAATTTGGTGAAAGAAAATTCTAAATATTCCGAATACCTTCGGAGATATCCGAAAAAAAAACGAAATTTCCATTTTTAGTTTTTAATTTTTTGCGCTTTCAATTTTGACTTTGGAAAAAAATAAAAAACACCTTTTCATGGCAGTTTTTTATGTTCTACAAGATGACGTTATTAGTTTTCAAATTGGACGTTTCGTTTTTTAGATACTAACCTCAATTAATTTTTTTTAATACGGACCTGGACTTTTTAAAACAGTTTTTTGTTTTTATTTTTTTATGCAAAATGGGTGCATCATATAAAAGTAAGTCTATGGACCAAATGTGCTCCAAAATAAATGAGGATTTTAAATATATGGCGTACCATTTTTTTTTCTTTAAAAATATTCAGTTCAAACCCCGTACGGATGTGTGTAAAAATTTTAAAAAATCTTTTAAGTCAAAAAATGTTTCTTAATGATTAAGAGGTGTGTACTATATTTCATAAAAATATCTAAGAGTGATATAATAATTATGATAAAAAAGTTATATTTTTTAAAAATGTTAACACCCTGTAGCTCAAAAATGAAGGTCTTTAGGACATATGTTAATATTAACTTTTCTTCTTAAAATCACCCAAGGATTGTCACAACCTTAAGTATTGGCACTCAATTAAAGAACACCCTGTATATGTGCAGCAAACGAGGACAGAAGAAACTTGTGGTTCTTGGCAATTTCTTCCATGGCAATTTTCTCAGCAATTTTACATGCAAATTTTTTACTGTACACTACTTTCCGAACAGGGCGTATAAATAAACATGTCCATTTGGACAAACAGATGGAATTGGCAAAATGATGGAAGCACGGGGCCTACTTGAGGCTGCACGATTCGATTTCCCATGGGAGGACGTGCAGCGGGAAAAATGTGTCGAAAGAAAGTAGAAGACGCACACCATGGCTATTGATTTGTGCCGTCTTCTTTTAGGCTTTATGTGGGAAATGAAGTAGAAGGGAAAGAGATCAATGGATTACGCAAAATATGGAAAACTTTGTCTTAACTTCAGGTCAAGTTGTAAAATGCTACATCAGTTACATAGAATGTGACAAGACTATGACTTTGACTATACTATACCTACAGGGTGCTACAAATTCATGTGCGTACAATGGAATCTCGAAAACGGTAAGAGATACGAAGAAGCTTAAATTGAGGCAAAGTTGCGGATTTTGGGGCTTAATTATTTGGTAAAAAAAAATTCTAAATATTCCAAATGCTTTCGGAGATATTCGAAAAAAAAACCAGAAATTTCTATCTTTGGTTTTTAATTTTTTGCGCCTTCTTTTTTGACTTGGCAATAAAACAAAAAGCACTTTTTCATAGCCGCCTTTTATATTCTACAAGATCGCGTTATTAGTTTTCAAGTTCGACATTTCGTTCTTTAAATACCAACCTCAAGTCAATTTTTTTAAATACATACCTGGAATTTTAAATACAGTTTTAGGGACTTCTAAGCTTTGGACATTTAATATAATTTAATTTATTAATAATCATGAAAAACCGAGCCCGAAAAACGCTGATTAGAGTCATACATGTCCTATGTAAAAATTTTAGATTGACACCAATATTCATATTTTTCACAAAAAATATAAAAAATGTTGTTTTTTAAATAAAGAGCCATCAGCTAGGAATATCAAAAAAAAGCATTTACAAAAACAAATTTAACAAAACCGTGCAGAGGAGGAGAAGTAATAATTTAATTTTCGAAATTTGATAGTAGTTAGGTGAATTTTAATCGAGTTTTAAGCGTGGCCCCGAAAATTTTTCGCCTGCGCCGCATTCCGCCTTCTTCACTAGGTGTAATATCATAAAATACATGTAGTCCCAACAGTCCCTCTCTCCAGAAAAGAAATGTCCTACTTACGCCCACTGAGCCCCCCCCCCCCCCCCCCCCCCGAGCTTATTTTCTGGCCACGCCACTGATGGATATTTGTTTCTATTTTTACGTTAACGACATAAAACAAACTATTCGTTGCCAAAACGAAAAACAATGAACGGGAACTTCGAAAAGTAGAACCTCGTTGACAAAATACGATTTTCCTTACGGTAGTAAAAACATTCAGAGTTCAATGCCGAGGTTACCCATTTTCAACAGGCTATATTGGCGAAAGAAAACAAATTTTAAAGAAAAATTGTTTTCCTTTCTTCTGTATAAAGATAGGGTGATTTTTTTAATATATAAAAAGAGGAAAAAAAAAGATAAATATTAGTCATAAATTGAAAGGAATCTAAATGGCAAATGGTATTGTTGGGGGTACTACACGATCAGTCTTGCCGTCGGTGTTAAAAGAGTACTAATAAGTAGTTGCTAGTTTTTAATATAAAAGACCCCGCACAAAGCTTATGGGAAATGGCTTTCGGCTAATTTATCTGAATTTTTAGTATTTTTTAGATCTTGACGTTCTGATTAAAAGTGTCCATGGCCGTAATCCAATCCTATGACTAGTTTTTGAGTTATGGCCTTTTAAATTTGGCAACTTTTTACTTTGAGATTTTATAATCTGGAGTTTTCACTTGTTTCTTAAAAACTATCAACTTTTTTATTTTTTTTTATTGGTGGAAAAGTAGGCCATAAGTTTTCTTTCACTTATATAGAAAGAAAAATGTATAGGATGTTGAATAATTTATAGGCGGATTAAATAAATAGTAATATTAAAAAATTATGATAATCCAAAAAAAAATGTACTTATTTTGTGAATTTTGAAAACAAACGACTAGATCTTGTTTATATTTTAATATCTTGTAGTACCAAGCTCTGGATGAAAAAAGTGGGTAGGTATAGATGGACGTAGAATATATTGCCGGGTATTTTATTTTTCAAAAAAAAATTGAAAATTCACCTGAAAACGTAATAAACGACTTTTAATTTGATCGAATGAGAAGGCCTAATCAGCCTTAACTAGAACTCAGGAGCAGCCAAGCTGCCTACCTCTCATGTGTCGAATAAATCACCGACAAAATGAGCTAAGGAGTCTGTCTCTTTCGAGACAACTATTGGCTTTAACTAAGCTCACCAAAAGCCGACCCAGTCCGGATCCTTGAAGGGAGTGTGGAGACTGATACCTTCCATGACGATGATGAACAACGCCAGTTGTCAGACGATTGACCATTTATAGGCGCAGACCCTTTGCGGGCCGCGGCCTCAGGATGGTCGCGCGTCTCTGATGAGTCCCAGTAGGACGAAACAACGAAAGTATTGAGATGTTAACGGAAGAAGACAGGGCATACCGTTGTTAGCAGTGAGTCTAAACCCTCCGTAAACTGCCATTCCCCACTGACAAGGTGAAGGGACAGCGGGTAATAGACGAAGGGGTGCACAGCGTGCAAACCCCGGACGCTCAATGCCGTGGAGAGCTACCAATAAACGAATCGTTTACCGATAGGTACATACGTCCATCGGGTTTGTGATGGTACCATGGCTAGCCTGTCATTTAATTTGATGTTAACATTCCTTGCCTCACTTAAAATGAAATGTGAGGTCATCCTTGTTTCTGATTCTGGGTGCTCATCAGTGATCTGGCTTGGCAATGTGACACGCTCGATGTCCAGTTAAAACGACTTTTAATTGATTCATTTAATTATTATGCCAATCTGTAACAATTTGCTTTTACAATAACAATTCTCTAACACATTCTTATCTTAGATATACAGGGTGAACCAGTTACAATGATTTCCACAAGTGAAAACTTTTTAATGTAGGAAAATAAAAAAATGTTTTTTTTTATCAAATGACAAAATATTATTGTTAAATTATAAAATATATTTTTCGTAAAATACCTTGGCTCTTATACATGATACGTTTAGATTATCTTAGAGTCATACCAAAATGTATTTTTTTCATAAATTATATTTTTTATTTTGCTATATTTAAAAGTTTTCACTTGTGTAAATCATTGTAACTGGTTCACCCTGTATATCTAAGATAAGAATGTGTTAGAGAATAATTATTGTAAAAGAAAATTGTTACAGATTGGCTTAATAATTAAATGAATTAATTAAAAGTCTTTTATTACATTTTCAGGTTAATTTTCAATTCTTTTTTGAAAAATAAAATACCCGGAAATATATTCTACGTCAACCTATACCCATTTTTTTTCATCCACAGCTTGGTGCTACAAGCTATTAAAATATAAACAAAATCTAGCCCTTTGTTTTTAAAATTCAAAAAATGAGTAAATTTTTTTTTGGATTTTCATAATTTTTTAATATTATTAATTATTTAATCCGCCTATAAATTATTCAACGTCCTGTACATATTTTATTTCTATATAAGTGACAGAAAATTTAAGTTTTACTTTTCCACCAATAAAAAAAATAAAAAAGTTGATAGTTTTTAAGAAACAAGTGAAAACTCCAGACAATGCATAAAATCTCAAAGTAAAAAGTTGCCATATTTAAAAGGCCATAACTCAAAAACGAGTCATAGGATTGGATTACGGCCATGGACACTTTTAATCAGGACGTCAAGATCTAGAAAATACTAAAAATTCAGAAAAATTAACCGAAAGCCATTACCCATAAGCCTTGTGCGGGGTTCTTTAATACATTACAAAAATAATATCGAATCAATATTGACCCCAACCCTGATCGCAATGTTCACATACAAATTTCTTACCAATTTGTTTACAAAGTTCTTTAATTACAGATTCCTTAGAAAATGTTACCGTTTCAAAAAATATGTATATTTTACAAAAGAGGATCCCAAAAATCAATGGGTTATAATTTGCCAATTAGGGAGTTAAAATTGCAAGTATACAAAAGGACAATTGAGTTTGGTATCAGGATTAGGCAAGGGCCTGTCGACATATTAAGCACCGATTCCCGCAGATCACCGAAGTTAAGCGGTGTCGAGCGCGGTTAGACTTGGGCGGGTGACCGCTTGGGAACACGGCGTGCTCTTGCCTCAGGGAAGAGTGTAAAATGAATCGACTCCTAGCCATCCTATTCACGCCGGACAGGCCGGATGAGATCGGATATCTCGTAGGATGTAGGTGCCGTTTCACACTCCCCAGTCGGTAGATCACATTTGTGGTCGATGACCGGTTCAAGATGGCCTACGTAGTCGGCGAACCGTAAAAAAAAACAAAAAAAAAAAATATCAGGATTAAAAATACAGTGAAATCTCTCTTGGGCGGACACCTACGGGATTGTCTAAATGTGGCCGCCTAATAGAGGTGTCATCCCATGGGAAATTTGTTATAAGGCAATATGTAAATGCAAAATTATTACTACATACAGGGTGCTACAAATTTGTGTGCGTACAAGGGGATCTCGAAAACGGTAAGAGATACGAAGATGGTTAAATTGAGGCAAAGTTACGTATTTTAGGGCTTAATAATTTGTTCAAAAAATATTGTAATTATTCCTAATGCTTTCGAAGATATTCGAAATAAAACGAAATTGCTAGTTTCGGTTTTTAATTTATTGCGCCTTCATTTTTGACTTGGGAAAAAAACAAAATACACTTTCTTATAGCCGTCCTTTATGTTCTACAATATGGCGTTATTAGTTTTCAAATTCGACGTTTCGTTCTTTAGATACCAACCTCAAGTCAATTTTTTTAAATACGGACCTGGAATTTTAAAATCAGTTTTAGTGACTTCTACACGTTGGAAATTTAATACAGTTTAAAGGTTTTAAAAATTTTAACGTTTTGTCGTCATTTTGTCGTATTTTAAATTATTCTCTCTTTACTATTACGGCCCTAGCAATTATTTTTAGAATAACTGAAATATTAAAATAACATTACAGGAAGTTATGGCGTATAGGCCGTTTTATTTCAATAAAAGTTACCGTAACAATACTCTAGGAAGTAAGTAAGTTTCTAAGGCATGAGAAGTAATTATATTTTTCATTAGTATATTATTTATTTTATTAATATAACATCTTAAGTCCTATGGTTTTTGCCTTAGACCTAGAACTAAATACTGTAAAACAGAAAAAAAATAATGCTCCCGAGCGAAGAAAAGGTAACTGGAGTGTTAGTCTAGTTATGTTACTGTAATTCGCTTATATTTATTTTAAAAACAATTTAAATTTTTTTTACTGTTTAAAAGATCTGATGATGCTAGTTTCAGGTGAAACATAACAAAAATAAACAGACAGAAAAAAAAATTGAGACCAAGACTTTTGGTCTTTTCTCTTACAAAATATCAAATATCAGGCCTTTTTAAGTAAAAATGGACGGATTTTTCAAATCAGAAATATTTTTTTTTTGGTTTGGTTCTAAATGTTCAGGACCGTAATGACATAAAATGATAACTAGAAAAAAGTGTTATTAGATGACCAAACGTTAAAATTTCAAAAACTTGTACATTGTATTAAATTTGTAAAGCTTAGGAGCCCCTAAAACTGTTTTTAAAATTCCCGGTCCGTATTTAAAAAAATCGATGTGAGGTTAGTATTTAAAGAACGAAACGTTGAAATTGAAAACTAATAAGGTTATCTTGTAGAACATAAAAGACGGCTATGGAAAAGTGTTTTTTGTTTTTCTCCCAAGTCAAAAATGAAGGCGCCAAAAATTAAAAACCAAAAATAGAAATTTCAGTTTTTTTCGGATATCTCCGAAAGCATTCGGAATATTTACAATTTTCTTTCTACAAAATATTAAGCCCCAAAATACGCAACTCTGCCTCAATTTAACCATCTTCGTATCTCTTACCGTTTTCGAGATCCCCTTGTACGCACACGAATTTGTAGCACCCTGTAAATGTATGTACAAATAAACATTTATTAAACATAACAAAAATACACTAGTCTTAGTTAGGATATAGTACTAAAAACGGCATACTGCTTTCGGGGAATCACACTACTTTCATTCGGCGAAGTCCTTTCGCGCTGCCACACATACGCGATTGGTTGCCGGTCTGTCTTCAGAGAGTTTATATACCGTACTTATTCCTCTTCCAAATACTTTAAACATTTTCTGACAATGTAGTTTTCGCACTCTTTGTAGCGTCCGCCTAGAAGAGAGTCCGTCTAAGAGATGTTGATTTTTATGGAATTTCATATACTACCTAGTTCCGGACTATAAAGAAATGTCCGCTTAATAGAGTTGTCTGCTTGCTTATCAGAGGTGTCCGTTATGAGAAGTTTCGCTGTATCGCGTGAGAGAAAATAGTTATTTACGATATAAGTGTTGTTCATTCATATAAGTGTTGTTCATATCATTCATATTACAACACGAGATGTTAAAGTTGTCAAACGAGGCGTCAGCCGAGTTTAATAAAACATCGAGTGTAGTAATATGAATTTACAACAAGAATATTGTACACAATTTTATCTACTTTCATCTATGAATAAAAATATTTGGCAAAAGGCATTTTTAAAAATGCACCTGTAAAAATGCATCGGATATTAAGTTTACTAATCAAGTTTTTTATGTTACCTTTCGCATAGTTACTGTTTCGCATGGTTACTGTCGAAACTTTGTCAAACTAATTCAAAAATATAAAAAGCGTTTTTCAAAATGAGCGATTCTGATGGAAGTTTACCCCCTGATATAGAAGCAGCTGCAAACGAAGCGATCTCAAGTTTAGTTCCGACAAAATCCAAGGCGCGGTATGAGTTGGAGTATCAGAAGTTTGAAAATTGGTGCAAAGCTAACAAAATAAAGGAGGTGTCTGAAAAAATCCTTTTGGGTTATTTTTCCGTAAAGCAACGCTCCCAGAAGCCATCTACACTATGAACTCACTACTCAATGTTGAGAACTATGATTTCAGTCAAGAAAAATCAAGATATCAGATTTTCTCAACTAATCGCATTTTTGAAAAGAAGTTCGGAGGGTTACAAGGCCAAAAAGTCCAAAGTTTTCACAAAGGAAGACGTATGTAAGTTTCTTAGTACTCCAGATGATGAAACATATTTACTTATGAAGGTTGTTATGATAATTCACTTCTGGTATACAAATTTCTAATTGTAAAAAGTGTATTATTAATGTTTATAATAAACCATAAGTGTTATATTTTAATTAATAATTGGTAATTAATTTTATAATTGTTAATAATAAATCATTCTTCTAGAAAGTGTGGTTTTATTTAACAGTAAAATTTTAATAAAACCGGTTTTATTCCATTACGGCACTAGTGCTGTAAAAGCATCTATTACAGCACTAGTGCTGTAATAGATGCCCTTACAAAACGATTTACATAACTGTAAAATTCATATTACTAAATAAAAGTAGATAAAAATTATTGCTATTTAATAAATAACGATTAACTTGTGATGCACTGTTATAAAGAAAATTAAATGAAGAATTTGACTATAATACAAATACAGGTTGCTATTTGAAAAAATCAAGAAATTCCGCTTTGTTTTTTAAAAACCAGGTTGTAATTAAAATAGCCCTAATGGATACATGTTTCCAAAGATTTCATTATATAAAGTAGGTTGAAATAAACTATTTTGACGGTTCCGTGGCCTACTTTTTATGATCTACGCGGCCATTTCTAAAACCACTGATGTGTGATGCATGTTATTGAAAAGATAATTTTACACCAAAAAAAATCAACCAACTCAACTCAATATTTAAAAAAACAATATATTTTACAAATTTAAAAATAAAAATGGCATTTAAATGGTTAAGGATGTATTTAATTTAATATTATAGTAAGTGTAGATTAGTGATAGTTGCACCTTGGGGTCCCATGCAATTGTTATCTAACGTATAAAAGCGTATAAAGCCGTGCGGAGAACGGGTACACCTATTTCTCCATAATTACATTTTTTCTCTGCTTGTTATTGCAATAATTGTCCAACATCTGTGAACCAGTATGGCTATATTACCAAAATTAATATGGTATATTAAGCTAATATCCACAGGCGTTAATTTTAGCAATATTGGATTGTGCATTTAGTATTATTAATATATTATAATATAGCCTCTCGATTTTACTGGCAAATATTAAACATCAGGTGCTGTTCTAATTCGTGTAATATGAAATTAACACATTCACGTAATAAATAAAAAAAAGTATCGGCTGGGAATAATAACTGAAATTAAAAAAATTACTAAATAACATTTTTGGAGGATATTCATAAAACCTTGTGTCTGTTTAAAGGTTGGAGACAATGAAGTTTCTTGAACGGCAGTAGAGTTTTGGACTTGCATTGTCTTTATTTGTTTAGAATCATAACGTTTCAACTGGTAAGCATCTCCAGTCGTCTTCAGGTGAATACTGAATAAGTACGGTAACTACAGCTCTATTTATACTGGGCAGGTGTTATGACGCATGACTAGTGGGCGGAGTCATACGTGTTGCTAGGTGATGACGCATAACTGGATGAGTCATGCTTGATGAGTCATGCTCGATGAATCATGCGTTTAACTCTTGGGTGGTCTTATTCTAGATTACATTTACTTAACAAGGGCTTCCAGACGTTTCTCATATCTAATGAAGGCTTACTAAAGCAACCTGGATTTTGGTGTATGGTCGCAGCTTCCTTAAACTTCCTCTTCCTCCAGTGCGGTTCTTTTTGCAGGATTTCCGCTTTTGTCCACATGAAATGATGGCCGTGCGTTCAGGCGTGGTCAACTGCACCTGATTTTTCGGTCTCTCCTTTTTAGGTGTTATTCCGATGTTCTTTAATCCTTACTTCTAGTGGTCTTAGTGTCTCACCAATGTAAGACTGGCCGCATTCGCAGGGGATCTGGTAGACACAATTGAAACACACAGTTGAAACGTGTGAAACAAATAAAGACAATGCAAGTCCAAAACTCTACTGCCGTTCATTCATCAACCTTCGTGGTTAAAAACGTAACTTTAAATATAAATTATTCATAAAATAACCTACAGGGCGCCACGCGACTTAGTAATTTAACGTCAAGCCAGTTATCAGTTTTTAAAAGTAGGATCACCAAGAAATCGCGAATTGCTACATCCTACACCTACAATCTGCTTCATAAACTCCTTGATTGGATTACTTGTGTAGCAGCAGGCGTCAACTTACGTTATCTACAACGTCAAATTTACCTTCTTTTATAAACTGGCCTGTATTGTCTTTCACTCATTCTTCTTTAATTTCTAGAAGGTCATGGTTATGTTAAATCCTTGCATTCTTGACAGTTCTTTTGTCTTTACCATGATCTTGAATCTATCATGGTTTGCAGCAGTGACGACTCGCGGTCTTAAAAAATGGTGAAGAGCTAGGTATAGTGCGGGTACTTAAACAAACATTGAATAATTTATATTTTTATTACGTAGAAACGCATAATAAAAATTAAACTAAGTACTGAATTAATTTAAACATTTTTTTTTATGATAAAACACCTGCACTGTAGGAAAAATCCTTTAAGGCGCTCTGGGAGCGGTGCGAGTGCGAAAAAAATGATTAACGTTGGTCTTGAAACGTTGAAGATTGTACTCATTCACGACCTCAGGAAGATCATTCCACAAAGATGACGTTTTCCAGATGAAAGAATTCTTGAACAATGAAGTTCGAGAAGTACTAAGCTGAACAACATATGGATGAGCGGCAGGCTCTAGGTGGAATTAAGTGGGCAATGTCAGTCGAACACCTGCCATGGAAATATCTGTAAAAGAGAGCCAAATCACCAACCTGTCTTCGATGCTCCAGGCTATCGAAGGTCTTGGTCAGCTCGGGGTCGCCGATCAGACGAACGGCTCTCCTTTGAATGGAATCCAGTAGCCGAAGGGTGTGCTTGGGTGCAGAGCTCCAGACATGAGAGCAATATTCTAATGATGGCCGAATCTGGGCTTTGTAGAGTGTCAAAAGTTGATGAGGTGTGTACAACCTTTTGGTGCGGAAAAGTACACCAAGTTTCTGTGCAGCTGCCTTGGCAATTGCGGCAACGTGATCATGCCAAGACATATTACCTCCCAGATTGACCCCCAGCAAATTAATAGACGGTGCCAGGGGAATTGCGTGTCCTGCCATGACTATATCCGGTTCTGCAATGTTAACCTTTTTGGAGAAGACTGCTGCCTGGGTTTTCTTACAAACCCTTTAATCGCACAGTAAATCACGTAAAAACGATATCTACAACCGTAAGTTTCGCGAAGCCTCAAAATAAATACCTTAAGGTTAGGCGAACCAATGCTAAAACAATGGTGCATACGACTGATCTATTTTAAATTGCCTTTAACCATAGCAACGGTGAAAAGCCACTTGGACCTTGGGTCTTCACTTCATCTTCACTTGCTGCTCTGAGCTTACGGACCGTGAGTGGAGGTGGAATGTTGGCAGATGCCTATAGAAATCCACACATTTAAAATTTCTTATTTGTTTTTTTATTCGTATCATGCTAACGGAGAGCTAAATTTTAATCGGTCCGGATACACCGATTAAGGTCACAGCTTCCTAATATTTTATAATAAATTATTCTACACTTTGATGCCTTAATACATCTTCAGGTTACACATTTTTTCCCCGTTTTATTGCATGGTTTTCCAATGAACAACGAAGCACCTCATATGCAGAAAGAAAATAACTAAGTAACCAAACCCCGACCTATTATAGCCTTCGCTACAAGTAGCCGCCGTCAGCTTGTAGTAGTGGCGTAGCCAGAAAATATGCTCGGGGGGGGGGGGGGTTCACTGGGCGTAAGTAGGATATTTTTTTCTGGAGAGGGGAACAGTCGGGACTACATGTATTTTATGACATTGTGCCTAGTGAAGAAAATACGCCACTGGGTGGCACGCTTATCTCAATAATACGCCACAAACAACCTAAGAATCGCTCAACAACTGTTTTATGAAGACCGCTATACAATATATTATAATTTATAAATTGACAGTAATATTTTTTTTTTAATTTACCACCGCACACTCTTAAAAATAACATGGTATGGATTACTAAAATTTGGTTCTGACAACTATTTATTTTCGTGAAATCGGACTCAACCCAAAAATTAGTTTGTACAACCAAAAAAAAATTGTCGTTATTGAACTGTTGAATTAATTAATAACATTAACCAACCCAATCTACAAATTTTAGTTGTCACAACGAAATTTTATATACGGATAACTAAATTTATATGGTACTCCCGCTTTTAAAATTAGTTGTCACAACTAATGTGTAAATAATATGGAAAATTAAAAATTTTTTTTTCAAGGCAATATTGTTTTTGTTAATGATGCAATCTACAAATATTGCCAAAGCAATCATTTATTTGGGCCAAACTTGAAAATTTTCATAGAGTAACAATTACGTATGTAGTCACAACATTGTGTTTATTATCTTTTTGCTGTACCTACTTTCTAATTGTAAGAAAGAAGGTAAATCATAAATAAGTAAAAATTTTATATTTTTGTCATTGCAGTTTCACATTAGAAAGTTTGAATTAACTGCTTGTAACGCATGGCAAAATTAGCAAGTTGATTTGATAGAAATAACTTTTAAAAAGTCTGTTTCATTTCTAAAACAATTGTCATATGTAATTTATACTTAGTAACAAAAATATCCCTTCCTAGGTCCCCATTTAAATTTAAAAAATGCCTTGGTATACTACTCTATTAGGTATGCGTAAACTAATTGGAATAAATTATCAATGATATTATGGTTTCTTTAAAAAAAAAATTATTTCCAATGTCCTTGTTCTCTCATGTTTTTATAATACATGCTTATGCAATACAAAACAGAAACACTAGATTTTTAACTTATTTAACTCAACCTTTTGGGTTGTTCAATTGCTTATAGAACTGAATTGTTCTTATTTAAATTTTCTTATGTGCAACCGCGATTATTAAAAAACAAAAAATATCCCCTGGACTTTCTAATTAAAATACACAGCTATATGAAATTTTTTGTACTTGGTCAGATTAAAAAGTCATCAATATATGACGTTCTTTTATAGAAATGGAACATAAACAAAACAAAAAAAAATATTTTTAAGTTATTTCTCATTGGGTCACCTTGCCATGCTTTATAAAAATCTCATTTAAACTTTTTAATGTACAACTGCAATGATAAAAAATAAAATGTTTACTTACTTATGATTTAACTTCCTTCTGCCAATAAGAACGTACACAAGAAAGACAATAAACACAAATAAATTACACCAAATATTGTCACATCCATTTTCCACACGGGCACGGCCATGAAAATGGCCAATTATTGCCTTAAAAACACGAAAAAATGGACACGGAACCGCAAAAGCACCCTAACATAAACATAACCTCCTGACAGTCCTGGATAGAATGATGTCACATGTCACCCACCGGGCAAGGGCGTCAAGTCTCTGTTAATGTCGTTAGTTATAAATATGAAGAATAATATTACTTGAAAAGAAAAGTTAGTTCTGGTAACTAAGAATGTATCTTAATCAAAATTAACAAAATGATAGGGACTACAAATTTATAAAGTGTTATTACAACAAGCTTAATTGATAAATACAAGTTTGTAGGAACTTTGATGTAACATTTAAATAAGATATATACAGAGTAAAATTCAGCTAAACCAAATATTTTATTTCTGCCAATTAATATGAAACCAAGATATTTTCTTTGTTCTGATGGCATCATTTTTTGGTAAATATAACCAACAAAAAAATCTTTTTTGTTTTCCTAACTAAAAATAGTTATTTTTGGTAATGTAAACACGAAAACAAATAAAAATTAGTACCGAATACCAAGTCATTTTTAAGAGTGCATGTAAAATAAACCCATTTTTGGCGACCGTCACTGATTTTCACTAAATTGGGACATACGCATACGTAAATGATGTTTCCTATTAACCAAATTTTTAAATTTAACCATTCTTTTGGAGATATAGAGTAAGAAAAGTCAAAAGCAAAAATATTACTTGTCATTATATATTTCTTTCCGTGTAGCTTAGGCATTTCATTTAAAACTTAAACCACCTATACATTTTTCCAAAATTACCTGTTAACTTTAACACAGCTTTTATTTAAATTTAATTGAGAAAATAAACTTTCTATTTACCTGAACTTTTAAAATTTTATGCCCCGAAAGGCATAAAACCTGGTAAAAGTTATACCAATAGTTAAACATCCCTGTGTCAAAGAACATTTTAAATTGAATCAAATATTTGTACAGGAAAGTTTAAATCCCTTGGGAGAGAAGAAAAAGTAAGAATCTTCGCGGTAAATATTGATTTAAAAGTATTTGGAAGTAGGTACCTACGCATTTTGTTTTATTTTAAAAAGTTTGATTAAAGTACGAAGACCAGGAGTAAAAAAATAATAAATTGCAAAATAACCTTATTTTTAAAATTCTACTACTTTACTGAGAAAAATGAATTATAAGAATTCTTATGGCCATTATAAAAATATTTTATTCTATTTGGGACAACAATACGAGCTAATACCAGTTATACACCAGTTATTGCTAGGACCAGTGCATAAGGATAACTAAAATATGTTATACTGTTTATATGACACATACAGGGTGGCCCATTTGTCTGACAAAGTAATATACCGTCTCTACTATTAAAGATATCAAAAAAAAGTTTTTATAAAAGTTGTGAGGTATAAAAAAATATATGTTCTAAAATTATTTTTAAACATACAGGATGGTCCAAAAAAGTAGGACAATAAAAAGATACATTTTTTTAAATGGAACACCCTATATATTTTAGCATTTTTTGTTTCCTTACAAAAATGTCCATATGACGCCATATTTAGTTTTTTTAATTTTTTGCAACGTTGCCAAACAAAATGCAAAATTCTTAAAATTTTGGAAAAAACATGATAGTAAAAAATTACCTGTATTTCTCAATAAGAGTATCGAAAATCGAAAATTTCTTGTAAGCTCTTAAGTTTAGGGATAGAAAAACTGTCTTAAATCATTAAGTACCGAAAATTTTGTACAGGGTGTTTTCTGTTGACATCCAAATATACAAAATTTTAAAATACAATACCTCTGTTTTTTCAAATGAAACACCCTATATTTATTAGGCTCGTCTGATAGATATTGTAAGTATCTTTTATTATTGTTAAGTCATATCTATACATAAATTTACTAGTTTTGGCAATATTTCGATTTTAATTTAAATTTTGGTGAAAAAAACTATAATTTTTATTTTTCTAGTAAGCCATGACCAGCAAACTAAAAACAAATGTAATTAAATATTATCCCTTATTAAAATAAATTGATAACCATAGTTAGTTACGTATTTATTTAATTTATTAAAATTTTGTTTTTATTACGCAACTGGATATTGAAAATAAGTTTGCTGGTCATGGCTTACTAGAAAAATAAAAACTATAGTTTTTTTCACCAAAATTTAAATAAAAATCGAAATATTGCCAAAACTAGTAAATTTAGGTATATGTATGACTTAACAATAATAAAAGATACTTACAATATCTATCAGACGAGCCTAATAAATATAGGGTGTTTCATTTAAAAAAATAGAGTTATTGTATTTTAAAATTTTGTATATTTGGATGTCAACAGAAAACACCCTGTACAAAATTTTCGGTACTAAAAGATTTAAGGCAGTTTATCTATGCCTAAACTTAAAAGCTTACAAGAAATTTTCGATTTTCGATACTCTTATTGAGAAATACAGGTAATTTTTTACCATCATGTTTTTTCCAAAATTTTAAGAATTTTGCATTTTGTTTGGCAACGTTGCAAAAAATTAAAAAACTAAATATGGCGTCATATGGATAATTTTGTAAGGAAACAAAAAATGCTAAAATATATAGGGTGTTCCATTTAAAAAAATGTATCTTTTTATTGGCCTACTTTTTTGGACCATCCTGTATGTTTAAAAATAATTTTAGAACATATATTTTTTTATACCTCACAACTGTTATAAAAACTTTTTTTTGATATCTTTAATAGTAGAGACGGTATATTACTTTGCCAGACAAATGGGCCACCCTGTATGGTAACCATGAAGGTTTGTTCCATAGCGACTATGAAACGTACTTTTATGGGTATACACATTAGTTAAGAGCGATTATACTGTTTATATGACACGAATTATAACCATAAACGTTTGTTCTATAGCGACTATAAAACTCTATATAACCAGTAAACACAGTTGAAAAAGAGTATAATCCAGTTTTATAACCGGTATAAAATTGTCTGTTTAAGTCCAAAACTCTACTGCCGTTCGGTATAAAATTGTTTAGCTGCCAATATAAAACCTTTTTATACTGTTTGCCGATTCAAATTTTGCGCTTGCTCATTCAGAATATTAATTTTTTATAAATTTATCGATCACTTATCTCTTTACGCAAACCCAAGCAACAAGCGATATTTTGGATGATTGTATGTTTTAAGGCCAAAAAATAATAAAGGTAAAGAAATGATATTTTACTATATTTATATTGGTATTAACAAATTTCATTTTTTGATTTTACCATGTAACTACTGCTATTTTTCGCTTTAAAACATGTGCAATCGTATATCCAGAATTTAAAATACACAGATAATATCAAAAATAGTAAATAATAAAAATAGGTTAACATTTTAAAGGTATTTATTTAACTAAAAAAAACAAATAAGGGTATTTACCCTCAACACTTTCTAATCAAGAAAGAACGAAAAATCTGAGATCATAAACACAGCTCTTAGGTTACAAAATACTGATAATTTTACACCATATTTTTTTTTATGATAAAACACCTGCACTGTAGGAAAAATCCTTTAAGGCGCTCTGGGAGCGGTGCGAGTGCGAAAAAAGCGATTAACGTTGGTCTTGAAACGTTGAAGATTGTATTCATTGGGAAACACGACCTCAGGAAGATCATTCCACAAAGATGACGTTCTCCAGATGAAAGAATTCTTGAACAATGAAGTTCGAGGAGTACTAAGCTGAACAACATATGGATGAGCGGCAGCGGTTCGCCGTGTATTTCTGTTTTGCATTGCTCTAGGTGGAATCAAGTGGGCAATGTCAGTCGAACACAACCATTACAAATAAAGCTTAATAATAACCTCACAACACTGTTCACAAAAAACAACAAACATCTGAGACAACCCGCACAGCCGAACAAATGCAAATGGCATCGTAAAACACGTCTTGATACGTCGCAGTCTCCCCCACTCTTGCCAATTAAAAGTATGTTGCATAAGGGTAAATAAATGTTTAATATCAAATAATAATTTAATTAATACACCCAAAAAATATATAATTGGTATAATCTTTATGTTGTATAAAACCATTTTATTTCCAAAAAGAATGTTTTATTAAAATACATTCTTACAATTCTGGGCTTATATTCACAATTATTTCGTTTTATTGTCCGTATAAATAAAGAGGTAGCAATTCTGTATGCTGTTCGTTAGTTAACTTTTTTGCTATAGTAATAGATTGTTTAATAGTGATTATTAATAATGTTGCTACTGGTATAGGACTATTCTTAACAATTCTGTTTAATTAGTCGATTTTGCTCTGTGTTTAAAGTTTTATTAGGTACTAAGCCAATTTATAAAGTTGTAAATTTTATTATTCTCTGGCCCGTCCACACAAGTGTGTGTCATCCAAGTCAATAGTGTCTGTTTGTCCAGTCAAATCCAAGTCAATGTTTATTATTAAGTTAATTTTTTCATAAATTATATTTCATCATCATCATCATCTGTGGCTTCACAACCCTGGGTGGGTTTTTGCCGACTCAATCACACGTCTCCATTCTTCTCTATCCAGCATCCGATCGGGTCCATCTTCGATGTTCATGGCTTTTAGGTCCTTTGCAACATTATCTCTCCATCTGAGGCGGGGTCGACCTAATGGACGTTTCCCCCCCGGGACCTCCTCCCACACTAGTTTCACCATTCTATCCTCCGGCATTCTTTTAACGTGTCCTGCCCACTGTAGTCTCCTGGCTTTAATTTCGTTTATTATGTTGGTATCAGTGTGGAGTTCTTTGAGTTCTTGGTTGGTTTTTATTCTATATTGCCCTGTGTTTTCGTCTCTGGTTGGGCCGAATATTTTCCTCAGTACCTTCCATTCAAAGACTTTAAGCCTTTCCTCGCTCGCAACCGTTAGTGTCCAGGTCTCACATTCATACATTAAGACAAGCCTTATAATTGTTTTGTATATGTTCAGCTTAGTTTTCCTTGTAAGTAATCTAGATTTTATTAGGTTTTGAAGGGCGAAAAGGCATCTGTTAGCAGCCTGTATCCTGTGTTTTATCTCTTCTGTGATGTCGTTGTTGTCGCTAATACTTGTACCCAGATATTTAAATTGTCTTGTCCGCTCAAGGTTGTAGTCTTCGATAGAAAAGTTTTGTCCTACTCTATCTCGGTTCCGATTATTTCTGCTGAGGTACATATACTTGGTCTTGTCTTCGTTTATTTTGAGGCCTATCCTTTCTGCCTCCTTTTCGAACTTTATGAAGGAATCTTTGAGGTTGATCATGCTATTGCCAATCACATCAACATCGTCTGCAAACGCTAGGAGCAGGTTGGGCCCCTCTTGATGGAAGATAGCAGTTGGCTTCTCGATTTTGGAGTTTCTGATTACGTACTCCAATGCTATGTTGAAGAGTTGGGGTGAGAGGGCGTCGCCTTGCTTGAGACCATTATTGATATTGAAGGGGTCGGAGAGGTTCTGCCCCACTCTTACTTTACATCGCGTGCCTTCCATGCATACTTTTATCATCGATATAAGTTTTTTTGGGAATCCAAGTTCTTGCATTGCTTGCCACAACTTTGACCTGCATACCCTGTCGAATGCCTGCTTGAAGTCAATAAACATTTGGTGTAGTTCTCTGTCGAATTCCCAGCATTTCTCCATTATTTGTCTAATGGTGAAAATCTGGTCTATGGTGGACCTATTTGATCTAAAACCACATTGGTAGTCCCCAACAATCTCTTCGGTATACGGTTTCATTCTTTCCAGCAGGATATTGGAGAGTATCTTATAGCATGTATTCAGAAGAGTTATTCCACGGTAGTTTGTGCATTTCTTTTTGTCTCCTTTTTTGTGGATAGGGACAATTACTCCTTCCTTCCATTTGTCCGGTAGGGCCTCTGTCTTCCAAATGATTTGCATAAGCTTGTGTATGGCCCTATGGAGTGTTTCTCCACCAGATTTTATGCACTCGGCAGGTATGCCGTCGCTGCCTGAAGCTTTGTTATTTTTCAATTTCTTTATTGCCTTCGCTGTTTCTTCGTACGACGGTGGCTGCATTTCTATTTCGGCCGTTGCTATATTTGTTGTTGGCGTATTTGTATTTTCCTCCTCATTTAATAGCTCGAAAAAGTGTTTCTTCCAGGTATTTAGAATATCTTTTTCATTGGTTATAAGTTCTCCATTGTTTTTTGTGAGAAAACTTTCTTCTCTGGGTTGGTATCCTGCTTTCTGTTTCGAGATTTCGCTAAAATATTCTTTTGTTCTGGTTTTCTGTCTATTTTCTTCTATTTCCCTTATTATTAATAGCTGGTATTCCCTCTTTTTCCGTTTTACCATTCTGCGTGTTGTTGTTCTTTGTTGTCTATATTCTGCTATATTATGTGCTGTTGGATGTTGTAACATTTTTTTCCTAGCCAGGTTTCGTGCTTCAAGTATCCTATTGCAGTCATCGTCAAACCATTTCCTTCGCTGTTTCTTCCTTTTGCCAAGTACCTGTTTTGATACGGTGGATATTGTTTCTTCGATGTTAGCCCGTAGTTCCTCTATGTTGTTTTCGTCTTGAGGCTCCTTTATTTGCTCATTTATTTGTTTTTGGTAAAAATTATATTTGATCAATATAATATTCATTATTCAATTCTAAATTCACATTTTAACATTTTCTTTAAATTTAATATCAAGCGGTTCTTGCTTAATTTGTATACCATAATATCTCCGCGTGTATGGTCGCCTTTAAGGGTTCCTGTGAACCGCATGCTCTCGGCAGCGAATCAGGGGCGCAACTATGTTAATCTTTCGGGGCGAAATCGATTCGAATTTATCGTCGAACGCACTATGTTTATAAAAATGCTCGCTTCTAAGCGATATTTTCAGCGCCATCAATGTCGATTTCTTTCGACAACACCTCAGATATCGATTTCAAGTCGCTTATGTAAGTGCGATAAAGATAGATATAATTTGAACCGGTAATAAAAAAACATATGTTCTAAAATTATTTTTAAACATACAGGATGATCCAAAAGTAGGATAATAAAAAGATACATTTTTTTAAATGGAACACCCTATATATTTTAGCCTATATATTTAAGCCTTTTTTGTTTCCACACAAAATTATCCATATATAAATATATATATTTTTTTAATTTTGCAACGTTGCCAAACAAAATGTAAAATTCTTAAAATTTTGGAAAAAACATGATAGTAAAAAATTATCTGTGCTTCTCAATAAGAGTATCGAAAATCGAAAATTTCTTGTAAGCTCTTAAGTTTAGGGATAGAAAAACGAACTTAAGTTTTTAGGTACCTAAAATTTTGTACAGGGTGTTTTCTGTTGATATCCAAATATACAAAATTTTAAAATACAATAACTCTGTTTTTTTTCAAATTAAACAGCCTATATTTATTAGGCTCGTCTGATTGATTTTGTAAGTATCTTTTATTATTATTAAGTCATACCTATACCTAAATTTACTAGTTTTGCCAATATTTCCATTTTTATTTAAATTTTCGTAAAAAAAAACTAGTTTTTATTTTTCTAGTCAAAACAAATGTAATTAAATATAATGTCATACTTAAATAAATTGATAACTATAGTTACGTATTTATTTAATTAAATAACACTATTTTTTTATTACGCTACATAATATTGAAAATAAGTTCACAAACATTTAAATTGTGTAAATAGTATATTATGTTACAAGGACGAAAAATGCAGTATTTCGGACGTATTGCGGGAGATTATACTGGACGAGGCAAAGCCGAGGCCAGTAACCCGCATAGTCTGAAATACATTTTTCGTCCGTATAACATACGTTATTTTTTATCCGATTGTGTTTTTGTTCGGATTATAAAATAATGTAAAAATTAAGAAAACCAATATATTTCATCTTGCATTGTAATTTTTTGTCCCTTGAATGTTTGAACAATGAAACCTGTAATATGCGTATCCATGGATCTAACAAATAATTAAATTAATATTATCAACTGACGTTTTATCAATCAGGCGATAGTTTTAACTAATCTTTCGTGTTCTGCTAGTTTTAAAACCTTAAAAACACAATTAAAAATGGAAATAGACGATGATCTTATAGAAGGTACACCACCTGACATTCAAGAAACTGCCAAGAAAGTAATGTTACATTTGTTGCCACAAAAATCTAAGGAAATATATGAAAGAGCTTATAAAAAATTTATGGATTACCGGCAAGAAAAAAATATACAGTCGTTCTCCGAAAACGTCTTCTTGGTCTATATGGCGGAATTATCGAAAACTATGAAGTCATCTACTCTGTGGTCGCAGTATTCTATGCTACGTGCAGTGGTAAATGTAAAACAGAATATTAATATATCTAAATACATGAGATTACGAGCATTGTTGAAACAAAAAAGTGTTGGATATTGTCCAAAGAAATCAAGGATCCTAACTCTGCCATGCTCCAGATGACAAATACTTAATGTTGAAGGTAAATGTAACTATATAATAGTATTTTAAATTTCTGACTAACAATTTTCTTAATTACAGGTTGCTTTTATTTTTGGAATCGCGGGCGCATGTCGTCGAGAAGAACTGGCTCATATGAAAATTGATGACATACAAGATTTGGGAACGGCTTTGTTAATAAAAATTCCCTATATTAAAACAAACAAACCGAGATCATTTACGGTGACTGGAGAATATCTAAAGTATTATAGAAATTATCTGGCTTTACGTCCAACAAATATGAGTGATGGGCGATTTTTTGTGTCTTATCGCAATGGAAAATGCCATAAGCAAGTTGTCGGTATACACAAATTTGGCTCTATACCTCAGGAAATAGCATCTTACTTAAAACTGCCGAATGCCAAGGAATTCACGGGACATTGTTTCAGAAGAACATCGGCCACATTACTTGTAGATGCGGGAGCAGACATAACATCTCTAAAACGGCATGGAGGCTGGAAGTCTTCGGGAGTAGCCGAGGGCTACATAGATGATTCCTTAAGTAAAAAGTTAGAGCTGACCAAGAAAATATTCAACATTCTACGATCTGACCTGCAGTCAGTCTCGACTCAGGTGTCGCAATCCGTCTCCCAATCGAGTTCAACATTGGAGAATAATATCATAACGGAGACCAAAAATAATAACACATCCTCAAAATCAAATTTACATCACCCCGTTCTTGTTCAAAATTGTTCTAATTGTACATTTAATATAAATATTATAAATAAATGAATAAAATAAACTGTTGAAAATATTTTAGTGTCCGACAAAATGTTTTTCGGACTAGGACGACAAAGGTTGCCTAGCTACCAGCGCAATAATCAATACCTTATTAAAAAGGTTACCTTTTCGTCCAAATATCTGATCTATAAAACGTCATTTTTTGACACAATCGGATAAAAACAATATTATTAGACTGAACTTACGATTACGAAAGACGAGGTTTTGCGTCGTTTGTTCTCGGTTTAAAAATAAGTTATTTAGCTCCTTTTCTTCTCTTCAAACAGTTTTCTTCTATTATTTTTATAGTCATAGTCAAGCTTCCTGTTCTGTCAAACCTGTCCATTAACTTTTCCAAAGCTGGTTTATTGGGTTGTCGTCTGTCTGGATATTTTCCATGATACAGTTTTGCTGCCATCAATGTATTTTTGTCATTCACACCAAGCACGTAAATCATATAGCATTTCGGTACTTGAAAAAATAATTTTATACATAAATGTTAAAATTAACGGCCAGCGCCTAGATTATAAGAAGACATCGTCGAAAAAATATTGCTATTATATGTATTTTAATTTGACATTATATTCAATTACATTTGTTTTGACTTTGCTGGTCATGGTTAACTAGAAAAATAAAAACTATAGTTTTTTAACGAAAATTTAAATTAAAATGGAAATATTGGCAAAACTAGTAAGTTTAGGTATTGGTATGGACAATTTTGTAACTAAACAAAATATGCTAATATATATAGGGTGTTCCATTTAAAAAATTTTAATTGTCCTACTTTTCTGGGCCATCCTGTATGTTTAAAAATAATTTTAGAACATATATTTTCTTATACCTCAGAACTTTTATAAAAACTTTTTTTGATATCTTTAATAGTAGAGACGGTATATATTACTTTGTCAGACAAATGGGCCACCCTGTATAACACTTTTATTACTTACTTTTTTACTTATGTCTAGACCAAAAATTCCTGAACTAGAACAATTACGGTTATCTATATGAAACAGTCTGTTAGAAAAAATGCTCAATGACAGGCAACAGATATGGGGACATGAGAGCTTCGCTTTTTTAATTTTGGCAATGAATCTTAATAAAAATACCAGCACGTGTGCGAATAATACATATTTGGAAAAGTCAGCTGTTGTAGGATATCTAGTACTAAAAGCAATTAATAGTTTATAAATAAGCTCTCATAAATTTGCATATACGTAATACTACAATTAACCAGGTCAGGAGCGTAACAAAGAAAAAAAATTTTAGGCCCATTTAGTTTAATAATTCACTTTGGGGCATATCGACTGGTATAGTGGGTTAATTTAATTGTAATTGTCAATTTGAAATAGCAGACGAGGTGCCCGTGCCGTGCACCATCGTATTGTCAATCATTTTCAGGAAATTTTTTGAAAAAACATTTTTTCGAATTTTAATTTAAAGCGTTTTTAATAATACAGTATTTTTATTATTTGGGGAGGTAAATATCAGCTGGCAAAAGTTATGTTTTTGAACTAGTTTTATATTCGTCATCTACGACCCCGACAACCTTAGATCGACATATGTTGGCTAAAATCCTATGATAAAAAAACTTTGGACCCCATAATTTAATCCGCCATTTTGAAGTAAATAAATATTAATAAATTAATTACTTCAAGGGGAATATGCTAAACAGTATAAAAAATATAGATTTTTGGACTTATTTAAGGGATGCATTTATTGGACAGATGCACCTGCCTAGTATGAATAGAGCTGTAGTTACCGTACTTATTTAGTATTCACCTGAAGACGACTGGAGATGCTTACCAGTTAAAACGTAGTGATTCTAAACAAGTAAAGACAATGAAAGTCCAAAACTCTACTGCCGTTCAAGATTATTATTATTATTATGAATAAATTTCATCCACATTCGTTTTATATTCAGATTTTAAATCTAGCATCCACTTGATTGAACCCCAAGTCAATTATTATGTAAATTATAATTTAACATACTTATTAGCAAAAATTATCTTAAATCATCATAAAAGTACTTCTTATTTTACGTTACAAATAAAGAACTTAACTAACCTGACATCTTTTATATCGAGAACGCGTAGTATTTTTTGAAACTACGACAAAATTGGAAGATTGGCACCAATGCATTTTACCAACGCTCTGTGATGGCTGACGGAGGCTCAGCTTGCGAGTCACGTGTATTTTTTCTCTTTCTAGCTAACTGCATACCGGCTCTCGCTCGCTTCCACTCTTATAAAAGCAGTGCTTTTGCTTTCCCATAAGCGGTTAATATAATGTAAAATCATTGCTTTTCAAATTAACGATTAATTGGCAACGAATGCGTTCGTAGAAATGCTCTTCAATGTTATACGATTAACATTTCGGTCCTGGTCCTCTACATAAATATACAGAAATATTGCCGGATATTACACGGATGGAAGATGCTGGCCCACCCGGCATCGCCCGGTGAGGTACCATTGCATCAGTTTACGCGGCGTGAAGTGGCTCTTTGAGTTAACGTTTCGTCGTTGTGCTGATGTTTCCGGTTTCCAGGGTGGGGCCGTATGAAAGAACCATGATGGAAGCTCCAAGATCAAAATATTCCGGAGGTAAACTCGCCCCCCGATCGGATCTCCGGGTGGGGGCTGGTCCTGTGGCTTCATCAAGCGAAATTAATGAATTATCCACCATTTCCGACAATTTACTGGGTTCCTCCAACAACACTCAACGAGGAAATGGTGTGGCGCCTGCAGTTGCTAACAGACCCAAAAGTAACAACTTCAAAATTGATTTCTGCAATATTAGAGGGCTTAACACTAACATCAATTCAGTCCACCAGCACTTACAATCTTCCAAGCCTCATGTGCTTGCACTGACCGGGACAAAAGTCAGAGCGTCAACGAACACCGTCAGCTATTTATATCCTGGATATGATTTTCACTTCCGTTTTAGACGCAACTTTGGGGTCTGTCTGTTCATTCGAGATGATCTTTGCTGCCAACGGGAGGAGATACTGGAACCGAAAGACTTTGATGTAATGTGGTTTAAAATATCTTCACAAAAAATCACTAAGTTTATATGCTGCCTTTACCGTCCTCCAATCGACATGCATTACAGGGCCCTCTTCTCATCACTAGCCAACACAATCGACTTCTTGCAACCAATCATCCGAATGCCGAAGTTGCTATCTTTGGCGACTTTAACGTCCACAATGTCAACTGGCTTAAATACTCAAACACCAACGATGAGCAAGGCCGCGAGGCCGAATTGCCCACTTGATTCCACCTAGAGCAATGCAAAACAGAAATACACGGCGGACCACTGCCGCTCATCCATATGTTGTTCAGCTTAGTACTCCTCGAACTTCATTGTTCAAGAATTCTTTCATCTGGAGAACGTCATCTTTGTGGAATGATCTTCCTGAGGTCGTGTTTCCCAATGAATACAATCTTCAACGTTTCAAGACCAACGTTAATCGCTTTTTTCGCACCCGCACCGCTCCCAGAGCGCCTTAAAGGATTTTTCCTACAGTGCAGGTGTTTTATCATAAAAAAAAAATTTAAATATAAAGAAATAATTTTGGTTGGAGTTTGTTTTATTGTTCCCAGGGTAGGCAATGCTTTTTTGCCTATATTGTATGCACGCCACTGGGTGATATAGCATTTACGGTAAATATTATACAACCAAAAATGTTTATTCGGGAACATATTTAAGATGCTAAGAGCCAAAACGATTTTTGTTGCACTACTGAAATACCACTATTGATAAATCTTTGGTATAATTATTCTTTCCCAAAGTGTTTACTAATATTATGCTCAACGCTATACTGAAACCTGATTACTGAATATTGATTTAAAACATAAACAATAAGTTACGGTACCGCTCGCATTAGTGCTGAGTTATTATATCGTAATTTTACTAATATTAGTATGTTACGTCCTTATTTAGGAGTTTAATTCATTGCTTGGTAAAATGGAAACATGCAAAATGGCTCAATAATGCGAGGAAGTAATTGAAACATACAGGCTGTTCAAAATTGAAAACAAAATATAAATAACCGTAATATTAAAAATGTAATTAATTAATCGCTATATCAATCATATTTTCTTCTTCTTCTTCGTATGCCTATCCGAGTCAGATGCTGGCGACCATCTGAATGATCATAATTTTGTTGACTGCTTCCCTGAACAGTCCCGTGGTTGACTTTCCGAACCAGACTCTTAGGTTTTTCAACCATGAGATTCTCCTTCTTCCTGGTCCTCTGCTCCCGTAAACTTTACCTTGTAGGATGCATTGGAGGAGATGGTATCGATTTTCATTGCGCATTATGGGCCCAAGATATTCTAATTTCCTGCATTTAACGGTGTAAAGGACCTCACGTTCCTTCCCCATGCGGCGTAGGATTTCTTCATTGGTCACCCTCTGCGTCCACGACACTCTCAGCATCCTTCGATACAGCCACATTTCGAAGGCTTCCAGCTTCCTCTCAGTAGCAGCAGTCAGTGTCCAACCCTCTACTCCTCTAATCATATTTTACATGTAATAATTGAACTCTACTACTCTACTTATATAAATTTCAAATATCCCGCCATCACACAAAATTTTATAAGTTTAACTTTGGAGAGCCTCTTGCATAATTAAAAAAATGGTTATTTAGAAGTGCGCCTGTATGAAGAATAATTAAGTAAATATGAAAATATCGATGATCATCGCCCAGTACTAGTCTACGGTTATTTCCTAATCTGTGTTTAACTTTTGCGAAGTTCAGTTTATTGTTTGGAATTTAAAACAGTAGAAATTCGACGAGCAGTGCAAAATTTAGTATATTTTGCAGATGAACGCGGTCGATTTAGTATCTGCTTATCGGTTTATTTCAGTCTTTGGTATCGATTATAATAATTCTAAAAGTAATGTCCATATTAAGACTCAGTTTCACCTATTTCTGTTATTCGTTTTTGTGTAGAGATTACAGTTCGTAGGTAAAATAATTGAACAGTAATTTGACTTTGTTATTCGAAGAAAAAATGGAAGGAAGAACAAAGAATTTCAAGTATGATATTGTGGCGGAAACAGAAGAAATATCAAAACTACCGAAATATGTAAATGTCAGAATAGCCCATGACACGCAGGACGTTACTGGAGCGAGTACTCGGAGCAGCAGGACATTCCTATATGTTGCCGCATTCACAGGTTATTATTGATTCTAGGTAATTTTATTTAAAACTTGTTTTTTAAAAACAAACGTAAGAGACTAAAGAAAGTTCATTGTTTAAAATATTTTGTAATATTTATAAATGTCCATGGACTAATTAGTTAACTGCTTTAAAATTAAACAAAAAACAGTAAAAAGCCAAAAGGGTGGCGCGATTTTTTTTACCTGTTAATTTAATGGGCTATTTTATTTTATCTGGGGGAGTTTTGTATGTTCAAACCAGAACATACCCACTGTAAGAATAACAATATTTAACTATACAGGATGCTACAAATTCGTGTGCGTACAAGGGGATCTCGAAAACGGTAAGAGATACGAAGATGGTTAAATTGAGGCAAAGTTGCGTATTTTGGGGCTTAATAATTGGGTAAAACAACAGTGCAAATATTCCGAATACCTTCGGAGATATTCGAATAAAACCGAAAATTAAGGTTTTGGTTTTTAATTTTTTGCGCCTCCACTTTTAACATGAGAAAAAAACAAAAAACACTTTCTCATAGCCGTTCTTTATGTTCTACAACATGGAGTTATTAGTTTTTAAATTCGACGTTTCGTTCTTTAGATACCAACCTCAAGTGAATTTTTTTTAAAACCTGAAATTTTAGAAACAGTTTTAGGGACTTTACGCTTTAGAAAATAAGTACAATTTAAAGGTTTTCAAAATGTTATCGTTTGGTCATCAAATGTTACATTATTAATATATCAAGTTATTCTTTCTTTACCATTACGGCCCTGGCAATTATTTTTAGGATAACTTAAATCAAAATTACATTTCATTACAGGAAGTTTTTTTTTATGATAAAACACCTGCACTGTAGGAAAAATCCTTTAAGGCGCTCTGGGAGCGGTGCGAGTGCGAAAAAAGCGATTAACGTTGGTCTTGAAATGTTGAAGATTGTATTCATTGGGAAACACGACCTCAGGAAGATCATTCCACAAAGATGACGTTCTCCAGATTAAAGAATTCTTGAACAATGAAGTTCGAGGAGTACTAAGCTGAACAACATATGGATGAGCGGCAGTGGTTCGCCGTGTATTTCTGTTTTGCATTGCTCTAGGTGGAATCAAGTGGGCAATGTCAGTCGAACACCTGCCATGGAAATATCTGTAAAAGAGAGCCAAATCACCAACCTGTCTTCGATGCTCCAGGCTATCGAGGGTCTTGGTCAGCTCGGGGTCGCCGATCAGACGAACGGCTCTCCTTTGAATGGAATCCAGTAGCCGAAGGGTGTGCTTGGGTGCAGAGCTCCAGACATGAGAGCAATATTCTAATGATGGTCGAATCTGGGCTTTGTAGAGTGTCAAAAGTTGATGAGGTGTGTACAGCCTTTTGGTGCGGAAAAGTACACCAAGTTTCTGTGCAGCTGCCTTGGCAATTGCGGCAACGTGATCATGCCAAGACATATTACCTCCCAGATTGACCCCCAGCAAATTAATAGACGGTGCCAGGGGAATTGCGTGTCCTGCCATGACTATATCCGGTTCTGCAATGTTAACCTTTTTGGAGAAGACTGCTGCCTGGGTTTTCTTAGCATTAAATTCGACTTGGTTACTGTCACCCCAAGCCAAGATTTCTTCCAGGTCATTGTTGAGGCGCAATACTTCATGCTGCCTGCGAAGATGTGCGTCGGCAGCGGATGTTTGGGGAGTCAAGGTAAAAGATGAGACAAGTGTGCTGTCATCAGCAAAGCTATAAATTGGATTTTGGGTTTTCACTAGAAGGTCGTTAATATACAGTAAAAAGAGGGTAGGCGACAATATGGACCCTTGAGGAACACCGGCATTGATGGTGAAGGTGTCTGAGAGAAACCCGTCAATCGCCACTTGCAGAGAACGGTTGTGAAGTTATGGTGTTTAGGGTTTAATTATTTCAATAAGATTTACCGTAACAATTCAAGTAAGCAAGTTTTTAAGGTATGAGAAGTAATTCTATTTTTTATCAGTATTTTAATTATTTTATTAATATAACATTTTGAGTTCCATGGAGTGTTAGTCTAGTTATGTTACTGTGATGAGCTTATGTTTGTTTCAAAAACAATTTCAAATTTTTTTTTACTGTTTATACGATCTGATGATGTTATTTTCAGGCGAAACATGTAACAAAAATAAACAGACAGAAAAATATTTGAGGCCGAGACTTTAGGTCTTTTTTCTGACAAAATATCAAGTATCAGGCCTCTTTGAGTAAAAATCGACGGATTTTTCAAATCAGAAATATTTTTTTTTGGTTTGGTTCCAAATGTTCATGACCGTAATGACATAAAAAGATAACTTGAAAAAATGTGTTACCTATTAGGTGACAAAACGTTAAAATTTTAAAAAACTTTAAATTTCATTACATTTCTAAAGCTTAGGAGTCCCTAAAACTGTACTTAAAATTCCAGGTCCGTATTTAAAAAAATTGACTTGAGGTTGGTATGTCAAGAACAAAACGTCTAATGTAAAAACTAATGATGTCATCTAGTAGAACATAGAAGACGGCTATCAAAAAGTGATTTTTGTTTATTTCCCATGTCAAAAATAAAGGCGCAGAAAATTAAAAACCAAAAACAGAAATTAAAATTGAAAAAGTTTTATGCCTCCGCTGGGATTCGAACCCAGAACCTCTCGATTACATGTCAAGCGCGCTGCCAATTGCGCTACAAGGGGGCCTGATATTCTCTCACCAACTTCGGTTATATAACTTATTCAATTTTATGTTAGTAGTAATGTTTTAAATATTAATTATTTAATATTTTAAATATTAATAATTTAAAATTATTTACAGACACCAACATACCTACATTTCAAAAACAGAAATTTCGTTTTTTTTTCGGATATCTCCGAGAGCATTCGGAATATTTACAATTTTCTTCAACCCAATTGTCAAAGTCCCATAATACGCATCTTTGCCTCAATGTAACCATCTTCGTATCTCTTACCGTTTTCGAGATCCCCTTGTACGCACTCGAATTTGTAGCACCCTGTATAAAGATCTGTGGTCGCGATAATGGGTCCGCAGTAACTGCGAGGCGGGAGGCCCAGCCTCGAGACTAAATTTGTATGCCCTGAAGGTATGTAATAGGGAATTCCATTGGTAAAAAAAGTGTCGCACTGGGGTGGCACTCACTCTCATTCAGGTCAATTAAAAACATGCACTGGTCAATCCCAATGGTGTTCGCATTTGACCTTGGAATCAGAATGACAGATCTATCGTTGAAACATTCAAGGTTATGTTATTATCCTTTTTTATGATGATTTAAATTTTCTTTGCTGTTTGCCGTTTGGATTTTGTAAGTCAAAGATTGCGGCTTTAAATTTTGTCAAAAATGGGTGATTCAGCTGAACCCAATGAACTGCCAAAACAATTCAAAATTAATGATCAAATATTGACCGTTATTGACGCTGTATGAACAAATTGATGGATCTGAACATGTACCTACCCTACCCTATATTATAAGTAGTAAATTTTGTTCATCAAATTTATTTATAACATCATCCACAAAGTTTCGTATTTTGGGTAAGGATTTTCGTGCCTCAAACAGGGGAAGATACTCTTCTTCATCTGTATCGCTGCTGCTGAAAGACAACGAAGACAAACATAGATGAAAAATAAATTAAATATTTATAAAAATGTCAAAACAACAGATTTCAAATTCTCAGTTCTCAGTGCCGCACGACCTCCAGGAGCACGTGCGGAACTGATTGCACTCGGGGCAAAAAGTGCCTCACCAGAATCCCAAAGCTGCACTAAAGTCACCAATGGTTGACAAATATTGCACTAGTGCCGCACCAGTTCGACCAATGGAATTCGCTATAAGTGATAAAGCAATTATCTTCAAACTTTTTAAACGTCATCCATATAATTTGTTCATTTTGTCGGCGAACCATCTCTTTTTTTTTCTCTAAAATTAAAATATAATGCATATTAAAATACAAGAACTACTCAGAATCACAAAATTTATAAAGTAAAGATAATACATTATGACCTAATCATTAATTCAATTAATTAAATTGGTTACGATAATACACACATCTGCTGATTAATAAAAACCATTGACATTCCTGTGTTTGTATAACAGTTATAATGTATTTTTCCAATCGTTTTACGTTAATCGTTAACGTAACAGGTAGAAACTTAATTTGTGTTTTACTAATCAGGCAACATTGATTATAAAAAAATAATGCCTTCCAATGTAATTTACATCACAGTCTTAGTTGCCTGGCTAGTAAGTTATTGTTTTAAAACCATTATCTAAGTTTATTTTACCCCATACTTTATATGATTTACCTACAGGGTGGCCCATTTGTCTGACAAAGTAATATACCCTCTCTACTATTAAAGATATAGAAAAAAAGTTTTCATAAAAGTTATGAGGTATAAAAAATATATGTTCTAAAATTATTTTTAAACATACAGGATGGTCCAGAAAAGTAGGACAATAAAACACTTTTTTTTAAAAGGAACGCCCTAGGTATATATTTTAGCATTTTTTGTTTCCTTACAAAATTCTCCATATGATGCAATATTTAGTTTTTTATTTTTTTGCAACGCTGCCATACAAAATGCAAAATTCTTAAAATTTTGGAAAAAACATGATAAAAAAAATTACCTGTATTTCTCAATAAGAGTATCGAAAATCGAAAATTTCTTATAAGCTCTTAAGTTAAGGGATAGAAAAACTGTCTTAAATATTTAAGTACCTAAAATTTTGTACAGGGTTTTTCTGTTGACCTTTAAATATACAAAATTTTAAAATATTTGCATTTTGTTTGGCAACGTTGCAAAAAACTAAATATGGCGTCATATGGAGAATTTTGTAAGGACACAAAAAATGCTAAAATATATAGGGTGTTCCATTTAAAAAAATGTATCTTTTTATTGTCCCACTTTTCTGGACCATCCTGTATATTTAAAAATAATTTAAGAACATATATTTTTTTATACCTCACAACTTTTATAAAAACTTTTTTTTAATATCTTTAATAGCAGAGACGTTATATTACTTTGTCAGACAAATGGGCCACCCTGTATATAATAACCACCATATCCCTCTAATCGACATCTAAATTTTTTTAGCCAACCTGGCAACCTTCACAAGTGGCATTATAGGCGGATGGACGTCTCCAACTGCACCTAAACTTCAAAAACTAGAAGATAATCCGTTGGGACGGATTTTAACACCCGACGAAATAGGCTGGGTCGGATCCCTACTACAACTAGGGGCTGTGTTAGGACCATTTATTGCTGGTGCATTATCAGATAGAATAGGAAGAAAAAAGGCACTCCTCTTTGGAAACATTCCCTTCATTATTGGATTTATATTAACTATTATGGCCGACAATGTTTATTACATTTTTGTGTCCAGATTTATTGGCGGATTTTGCGTGGGAATTACATTTACCGCGATACCCATGTACATAGGGGAAATTGCTGAGGACGAAGTAAGGGGGGCGCTAGGGACCCTAACACAACTATTCTATACTATGGGACTCTTGTTTTCATACACACTCGGACCCTATTTGTCCATTAAAACATTCAACGCAGTATGCATCGTTGTTCCAGCAACGTTTCTTATAACATTCGGTTTGTTTATTCCAGAAAGTCCTTATTATTGCCTTCAAAAAAATGATAGAAAAGCAGCTGAAACTGCTTTGATGAAGCTTCGAAGTAAAAAGTCGCCGAATAGCGTGCAAAAAGAACTGGACATCATGAAATCGTCAGTCGACCAGGCGATAGCAGATAGACGTTCGTTTTTCGATATCTTTAAATCAAAAAGCTTAGCAAAAGGTTACATTCTATGCAATAGTTTAGTAGTATTTCAACAATTTTCCGGAATTAATGTATTACTAACTTTTGCGCAAAGTATTTTTCAAGAGGCAGGGGTGTTAGTAGCCCCTGAAATTTGCACCATTATTATTGGAATAGTCCAAGTAATTTCTAGTGCATGTGCGGCTGCATTGATTGAAAATAAAGGAAAGAGAGTTTTGCTTATGATTTCGGCTGTCGGTATGGCCCTTTCGCAAGGAAGTTTAGCGTATTTTTTTTATTTAAAAGACGATAAAAAAGATGACCTATCAAATGTTTCCTGGATCCCCATCGCTTGTCTTATATCATTTATTATCACCCACTGTATTGGGTTCGGACCGATACCCTATGCAATTCGTGGAGAAATTTTTCCGACAAATATAAAAGCTGCGGCCACCACAGCAAGTTCATCTGGCAGTTCATTATTAAGTTTTATTTTGATCAAATATTTTCTTATTTCAATAAAAATGATCGGGAAATCTGGCTGTTTTGCAATATTTAGCGTTTCTTCTGTTTTGGGGTTAATTTTCGTTTATTTATTTCTGCCCGAAACTACTGGAAAGAGTCTTCAGGAAATTCAAGACATTCTTAACGGTCATTTATCTAAAAATGATAATAAAAGTAGTGAGAGTTTTACTCTAGAGGAAAAGACAACTCTTAGTGTAGAACGTTAGAACTGCATGTTAAACATGACATATTTTTTGTTATTTTTTACTGTCACCCGGAATACAACTCATTATTAGGTGTCTAGATTAAAGCAGTTAGATTTTAAATAATGTGAAAATCATGAAAATTAAATTTTAAAAATCATAATTCACAAAACATTATTTTCTTTAATACTCTGGACTAAATATAAGCCAAGCCGTTTTGGTGTTAAACCGTACTACTATTATAATATGGCAAGTGAGCGGGCTACTCACAATACGTTCACACGCAGTGGTGGCTCGCGTTCTTAAAAAATGATGAAGAGCTAGGTATAGTGCGGGTACTTAAACAAACATTGACTAAAAACCCGTGTAAAGTATATCCCAAAGTATATCGTCTTGGCTTTCGCTTTTATTTAAGGGGAATTTCTACTGTGATGGTCCTATTTTCATCATTTCTTTACGATTTTTTTCTGGGGATAATAAGACAAATGTAGAAAAACCAGTTTTCAATTATTTTTATTAAAGATAAGATGTACCAAAAAAATTAAAAACTTGAGGGTGCTACAGGGTACTGAAGTTATCCCCTCAAAAAAACGTAAGTTGCTGGCGGAATTCAAATAAATTTTTCTATTCATGACAAAAATAAAATTGACCCAGATTCTTCAGTTGTAAGCATGTAGTTATAGCCCCCACTAGAATCAAGTCATAATTTGAGTAACTGTTAAAATGGCGCGAGATTTAAATTTTTTTTTGAAAATTTACCATTTTTTTTTGTATTTTAAGGGCCGTAACATTTTCTGTAATATCGCAAAATACTTGATTCTATAGGGGGCTATAACCACTTGTATTCTGAACATTTTAAGACCAAAATCATTGAATTCTGATAATTTGAACATACCAAAGTACTTTCCGCCAGTGCGAAAAACAGGGTTTCGAGAAAAACAACTTTAAAGTTTGAACGGTGGCTCACAACAAAATAGTCTCACTGTCACTTAGTCTGCGATACCTGGCCCGTAGATTACACCCTCCTCTTTCTCGAAAAATGATAAACGAGCTGATTCTTCCTGCCTCTTTGTGAGCCTGGCCTAACGATCCTGATTGGTCGAGATGATGTCGCTGGTGACAGAACGTAGCTCTGAGAACGTGGATTAACTCAAAAGCGGCTAGTGGTGAGAACTGACCGGGAATCACAAAATTGGATGTAACTTTTTTTGGAGTAGATTTGGTAAAAACGTTTAGATACGGTTATTCTAGAGTCGAAAAACGTCAGAAAAAAATTTCGATTTTTTGAAAACCATCACACTAGAAATCCCCCTTAACTTAATAATCCGTCCCCGGTAATAAAATAGGTCCCTTTTAGGTATTTTACTCTAGTCGTCAGAGGTGGACTTCTGGTAAATGTAAAAAAGTGATTATTTTTACCTAAAATTACCGTATAACACCGACCGACCCTTTTTATCTATTCCACCCCTGGGTAGCCAGGTAGGTAGTAATGATAACATTTAAACACCTAATTATGCAGTGACAATGGTATGTTTATATAAATGATTAATTAGGGGTAAAATTAAGACGATATACTTTAGGATGGACTTTACAACAAAACGTCTCTCTTATCCTCATATGATCAACGACTGAATGAAGTTTCCAACAAATTACAAACTATCATTAATTGGGTTCATTTTTAAAACACACAACTACTGAATTAACTGAAAAATAAAAACAAAACTTTTTAATCACACAGTAAATCCCGTAAAAACGATATCTATAACCGTAAGTTTCGCGAAGCTTCAAAATAAATACCTTAAAGTAAAGCGAACCAATACTAAAACAATGGTGCATACGACTGATCTATTTTTAAATTGCCCTTTATCATAATGCAAATAGTTACATGCTGTTTGCGTGACTGACGTCACGTAACCATAGCACCGGTGAATATGAAAGCCATGTGGGGAGTTGGGTCTTTTGAGTTTGGTCTCTTGAGCTAACGAACACGGTCGGCTTGAGCGCGCCAAAATGCACGAGTGTTTATAATTATTGACCTTCGGAGTTAATCGTGGCCCTATTATGCATACATACATACGGATTAAATTAATATTAATAATTCGAACATAATTATTTTTTAAGAGCTAAAATGGTAGCTGTATTGGCACATGGTTGGTTGGTTGGTTGGTTTAAGGCGGGGGTTGGGCGTTCGGCCCAAGCTTCTTGCACTGCAGCCTAGTGGCTTATTGTGCTCCCCTATCTTGCTAGAAAAGATTTGTTCCTTTTATAAGGTCCAGCAAATTCCTACCAATTTTGTCATGTGGGAGGTTATCCCCACATTGAATGTCTCCGAAGATTCTGAGTCTTCCTCGGGTCAGTGCTTCGCAGTTATATATGATATGTGAGGCGGTTTCGTCCTCATCGCCGCAAAGCCTGCATTCAATGGGACCATTGTAAATTCCTACTCGGTGTAGGTGTTTTCTTAAGCAGTGGCCTGTTAGTAGGCCGACCACTTGTTTTAGCTGGGTGCGCGTTAAAGGCATCATTCCAGTTGATAACTTTTTGGAGGGTTTTCCAATTGTGGCCCTCGCTTGGGTATGACCAGGTATCCTGTTCCATCGGGACAGGTGTTGTTGTTGTGCCCACCTGTCTGATGCTGTTCTGGTTGCCTGTTTTGATATGCCAAGGGCGGGTTCAGGGCCCCTGAGTTTTTGAGATGATCCGGCTCTTGCCAGTTCATCGGCCTTTTCGTTGCCTGCTATCCCTGAGTGGCCAGGAACCCATAGGAGTTCTACCTTGTTGTTCCTTGCGGCCAGGTTTTTCAGGTCGTTTAGGCACTCCAGTGTGATCCTCGATTTAAGTCGACTGGAGTTCAGGGCCTTGAGGGCAGCTTGGCTGTCGGACAGAATGTATATCTCTTGGTCGTGGTAGCCCTTTTCGATATTTTTCTGTACACATGCTTGTATAGCACGTATTTCTGCTTGGTATACTGTGGCGTAGTTTCCCAGGGGAATGCTGATTTCCATTCTGGGTCTTTCCCCAAATATACCTGCGCCTACTCCGTCGGCCGTTTTTGATCCATCAGTGTACCAAACCAGGCCCCTATCTAATGACGGTGGTGTCCCTTTTGACCACATGTCAGAGTCGCACCTGATGTTAAAGGGTCTGGTGAAGTTGTAGACCTCTTTCATGTGATCTGTTTGCATCTCCAAGAGCTCGTCGTTGATTAGATCCGCGGCTCTTGTGTGCCCTATTCTTATGGGTTGTTGTTTCCATTCCCCATTTATTTTCATCCTGGAGGCGCTACAGCTGGCCTCCTTTCTGATGTGAATATCTAGGGGTAGCAGTCCTAGTATTACTTCCATCGCTGCGGTGGGGGTGCTTTTCATTGCACCACTGATGCACAGGCAAGCCAGTCTCTGCAGGCTGTTTAGCTTGGTGACTGTCGTAGTTTGCTGTGTTTTCGTCCACCATATTACAGATCCATATGTCGCTATGGGTCTGATGACTGTGACATATAACCACAACACCATTTGCGGTCTGAGTCCCCAGGTTTTACCAAACAAGCTTCTGCATCTCATAAGGCACATTTTCGCTTTGTTTAGGTTTTTGATTATTTGTTGGTTCCAGGTCAGTTTGGCATCCAGGATTAGCCCTAAGTATTTCACCTCACTGACTGTTTTAACCTGCTCACCGAAGATGTTTAGGTTGTCGTAGTTCCCTGTTTGTCTTCTTTTGGTGAAAGGCAGGATTGCGGTTTTTGCTGCGTTGACTTTGAGCTTTACTTTGGTACATTAATATTTAATATTATCGAAAAACTTTCCTCCTGGTTTTATTTTTTTTTTGGTGAAGAGCCCCTTCACCTACTTCACCTGACGAGCCGCCACTGGTCACACGTCCCATTTAATTATTTTTATCAATCAATTAAAGCTGTGCAGTTACCAAACAAAGAATTATGCTTTCCGGACTACGTTGATCGTAAAAAAATAACTTCCAACAACATCAGTCAGTCAGTCAGTTATGTTAGTTAAAGTTGTGTAGGTCCCCAAGTTTAAAAGCCAGATTCCAGTGTACAGTTTGTGTTAGGTTCGTGAAAATGTATTTTAAAATTTTAATATATTGAGTATCTACTTAATAGGCTAATATATTTATTGTTACAATTTTTAAGTTGAAATATATACACAATATCTTGCCTATTAGTTATTTATTTCCCTGTTTAATAAAGCATTAGATGCGTGATGAGAATTTTAGGTGACACAAACAACATATCGTATTATTTAAGTTGTAAATGTAATTTATCTACTTTCATTTAGTAATATGAATTTTACAGTTCTGTAAATCGTTTTGTAAGGGCATCTATTACAGTTACAGCACTAGTGCTGTAATAGATGCCTTTACAGCACTAGTGCTTATCCTTTAATAACATTATATTCTGAAACAAAAAAAATAAATATTATAATATATATAAATAACTTTACATTTATAACATCTTAATACAGTACAATCGCGATAATATAAACATGCACTCTTATGAACGACTCAGTAATATGAACATAATATTTTTTGCTTTGACCACTGTTCTAACTACAGAGTGGCCAATGTAAAAGGAAAATCAAAATGCCTTCCTGCAGTTTGCTCAATTTAGGGAAAAAGCAGAAACATTTTGCTATAAATGCCGGTGTTCCTCAAGGGTCCATATTGTCGCCTACCCTCTTTTTACTGTATATTAACGACCTTCTAGTGAAAACCCAAAATCCAATTTATAGCTTTGCTGATGACAGCACACTTGTCTCATCTTTTACCTTGACTCCCCAAACATCCGCTGCCGACGCACATCTTCGCAGGCAGCATGAAGTTTTGCGCCTCAACAATGACCTGGAAGAAATTTTGGCTTGGGGTGACAGTAACCAAGTCGAATTTAATGCTAAGAAAACCCAGGCAGCAGTCTTCTCCAAAAAGGTTAACATTGCAGAACCGGATATAGTCATGGCAGGACACGCAATTCCCCTGGCACCGTCTATTAATTTGCTGGGGGTCAATCTGGGAGGTAATATGTCTTGGCATGATCACGTTGCCGCAATTGCCAAGGCAGCTGCACAGAAACTTGGTGTACTTTTCCGCACCAAAAGGTTGTACACACCTCATCAACTTTTGACACTCTACAAAGCCCAGATTCGACCATCATTAGAATATTGCTCTCATGTCTGGAGCTCTGCACCCAAGCACACCCTTCGGCTACTGGATTCCATTCAAAGGAGAGCCGTTCGTCTGATCGGCGACCCCGAGCTGACCAAGACCCTCGATAGCCTGGAGCATCGAAGACAGGTTGGTGATTTGGCTCTCTTTTACAGATATTTCCATGGCAGGTGTTCGACTGACATTGCCCACTTGATTCCACCTAGAGCAATGCAAACCAGAAATACACGGCGAACCGCTGCCGCTCATCCATATGTTGTTCAGCTTAGTACTCCTCGAACTTCATTGTTCAAGAATTCTTTCATCTGGAGAACGTCATCTTTGTAGAATGATCTTCCTGAGGTCGTGTTTCCCAATGAATACAATCTTCAACGTTTCAAGACCAACGTTAATCGCTTTGTTCGCACTCGCACCGCTCCCAGAGCGCCTTAAAGGATTTTTCCTACAGTGCAGGTGTTTTATCATAAAAAAAAAAAAAAAATAAAGGATTAGTTAAGTATCTTAGGTTAGATTATTGTATCAATACACAGTATGTAGTAGGTATGCTAGGTACAATAATAATTTGATACATATGTATTTCTATGTATTTTTGTAAACTTCGCTAATATAAACGTTCCGTTAATATGAACTCCTTAGAATTTTTTGTGTTCACGTTACAGAGATTGTACTGTATATATATTTAAAAATAAAAATCTTATACAATTTAAAAACCATAATCATAATAAACGTCATTAAAATGAAATAACCATAAAACCTAAAATAAATAAGTCCATAGGACAAAAAAAATTCACATATTTATGTTTTTATTTAAACGATTATTTACCAACAAAAATTAAAAAATATATTGCATTAAAAAAATATAAAATCGAAATAAAAGCATGGATATTGGAAACGGATAACTTAAAAAAAAAAATTGGAAATGTTTTAATGAATATTGCTCGAAATATTGTTATGAATAATATATTTTTTAAAATGTTCATATTCTATATCTTCAAAAAAAACTGCGTTTATATTTTAATACATATAGTTAAACTTTTTATTTGCAATTTAACTTTTATATAATATTAACAAATATTTTTAAAAAACATATTTTAATATTCCTATATATTTATAATTTAAAATATTAAGATTTGCCCCTAACAGGCATGTATTCGGGAGATCAAAGAAGTTTTTTTGAGGAATAAAATAAATAAATAAACACATTTATTATATTATAAATATTGAAAATTACATTTGCAAATAATGTGATTTAAAATCGCTTAATATCCTTAATAATATTTTAATATTGTTTGAGCAAGCGCTGGCGCTGTACACAAAGAATCTGCGAGTCGTATATTTCAGTGTTATGCAAACAGAAATACATAAATGTCATAAAGGCGTGATATAGAGGTGTAGAAATAATAAAAACAGGAAAAATAATAAAGATGTAAATTATATGGTTTCGTATAGTCGAAAGTCTGGAATTTAGTTTTTCATTTTTTATTAGAACGACTTTATAACAATAATCTGAGAAAGTTATAAATTGTAGGCAAGTATAAAAATAAGTGCTGACAATTCCTTAGGTGAAGTGAAGTCTGTAAAAAAATTAATTGGATTTTTATCTTTGAGGCCAAAGGTGTTTTTCAATGTGATATTTTTGTGTACCAACAATGTTCATCATAAATATAACAAAACCATATTTTTTTAACATTAGGTTAACCCTTTAAAAATTATAGGTATATATTCAATAGAACTATAGTTTATAATAAATAATGTTTAAGTATACAGGGTGCTACAAATTCGTGTGCGTACAAGGGGATCTCGAAAACGGTACGAAGATTTTTGGTTTTTAATTTTTTACGCTTTTATTTTTAACCGAGAAAAAAATTAAAAAACACTTTTTCATAGCCGTTTTTTATGTACAAATTTTATTGTCATCTAACAACACGTTTTTCAAATTATCTTTTTTATTTTATTAGAGTCCTGAACATTTAGAGCCAAACTAAAAACAAAAGATTTCTGATTTAAATCCGTCCATTTTTACTCAAAGAGGCCTAATAGGTTTATAATATTTTGTAAGAGAAAAGACCCAAATATCTAGGTCTGTTTATTTTTGTTACATGTTTTGCCTGAAACGAGCATCACCAGATCTTCTAAACAGTAAAAAAAATCAAATTTTTTTTGAAACAAACATAAGCGCATCACAGTAACATAACTAGACTAACACTCCAGTTACTTTTTCTTCACTCGTGAGCTTTTTTTTTTTGTTTTATAATATTTCGTTCTAGGTCTAAGGCAAAAGCCAGATATACGTTATATAAATAAAATAAATAAAATACTAGTAAAAATAGAATTACTTCTCAGGCCTTAAAAACTTGCTTACCTCCTAGCTTAGAGTATTGTGACGGTTAATCTTATTGAAAAAATAAACAGCCCTAACACCATAACTTCCTGTTATGTAATTTTAATATTTAAGTAATCATAAAAATAATTGCCAGGGCCGTAATAGTAAAAAAAGGATAATTTGAAATGCTAGTGATGTGTTATTTGATGATAAAACGTTAACATTTTAAAACCCTTTAAATTGTATTAAATTTCCAAATCTTAGAAATCCCTAAAATTGTTAAAAAAATTCCAGGTCCGTATTTAAAAAAAAATGAATTTAGGTTGGTATCTAAAAAACGAAACGTTCAATTTGAAAATTAAAAACGCCGTCTTGTAAAAATGTGTTTTTTGTTTTTTTCCTAAGTCAAAAATGAAGGCGCAAAAAATTAAAAACCAAAACTACAAATTTCGGTTCCGAAAGCATTCGGAATATTTACAATTTTCTTTCAGCAAATTATTAAGCCCCAAAATACGCAACTTTGCCTCAATTTAACCATTTTCGTATCTCTTACCGTTTTCGAGATCCCCTTGTACGCTCACGAATTTGTAGCACCCTGTATTTCGTCTAAATAATTGTTATAGAACTGCAAATTATTCAAAGTAGGAAGACAGTTTAAATTTATCTCCTTAGAAACTCCCCTTCAAATCGACACCCACCCGAATTTGCTGATTCAATATTGATAAAAAGAATTTCATCTCGTTGAACTTCCTAGGGATTTGGCCTCCTACGCAAATATTTGGCCCAATTTATAATGTCCTTTGACACGGTGATGTTTGACTGTTAAAACAACTTTTGGTCTTGGTTGACGTGAGCTTATAAGGAATTTAAGGCGCGGTATACACTGGATGTTGCAAAACTTTACTCCAAAAACTCATTAATAATGGGTTATTTTCTTCTTTTTTTATGGTAAATTTGATTGGCAATGTGAGAGTATTGACGGAATGGATGGATGGACTTCGACATCGCTTCCATTCCAAATAATGATCATTGCTTGTTCTATTGTTTCGTTTTAAACCATTTCATGTTCTGAAGAATCTTTTATTATCTTGGAAATAAGAATTGTTGAGGCAGCACTTTCATAGTTCCATGATGGCATTAGTAAATGCAGCAGTGTTCTTTCTGATACTTACAGAAAATTTTTACCGATCCGTTTAATACCCATATACAGGGTGCTACAAATTCGTGTTCGTACAAGGGGATCTCGAAAACGGCAAGAGATACGAAGATGGTTAAATTGAGGCAAAGTTGCGTATTTTTGGGGCTTAATAATTTGGTGAAAGAAAATTGTAAATATTCCGAATACTTTAGGAGATATCCGAAAAAAACCGAAATTGTTAGTTTTGGTTTTTATTCTTTTGCGCCTTTATTTTTGACTTACCAAAAAAAAAACAAATAACACTTTCTCATAGCCGTTCTTTAGGTTCTACAAGATAGCGTTTTTAGTTTTCAAATTGGACGTTTCGTTCTTTAGATACCAATCTCAATTAATTTTTTCAAGTACGGACCTGGAATTTTTTTAATAGTTTTAAAGACTTATAAGCTTTGAAAATTTAATACAATTTAAAGGTTTTTAAAATTTTAACGTTTTGTCATCAAATAACACATCACTAGCATTTAAAATTATCCTTTCTCTACTATTACGGCCCTGGCAATTATTTTTATGATTATTTAAATATTAAAATTACATAACAGGAAGTTATGGTGTTTAGGCTGTTTATTTTGTTAATAAGATTCACTGTCACAATACTCTAGGAAGTAAACAAGATTTAAGGCATGAGAAGTAATTCTATTTTCTAAGTATTGTATTTATTTTATTATTATAACGTATATCTTAAGTCCTATGGGTTTTGCCTTAGACCTAGAGCAGGGGTTCCCAAACTTTTTTCTATGGCGCCCCCCTTTTGGGAATCAAGAAATGGTCGCGCCTCCCTCCCCTCCATTATACAGATACAAGTTAAAAATTTGTATTAATTTTGCAGTTTTTCAGAGCTCTCGCGCCCCCCCTAATGCTGCTTTGCGCCCCACCAGGGGGGCACGCTCCCAGTTTGGGAACCACTGACCTAGAGCGAAATACTGTAAAACAGAAAAAAACAATGCTCCCGAGTGAAGAAAAGGTAACTGGAGTGTTAGTCTAGTTATGTTACTGTGATGCGCTTATGTTTGTTTTAAAAACAACAAAATTTTTTTTTACTGTTTAGAAGATCTGGTTTCAGGCAAAACATGTAACTAAAATAAACAGACCTAGATATTTGAAGCCGTGACTTTGGGTCTTTTCTCTTACAAAATATCAAATATTAGGCCTCTTTGAGTAAAAATGGACGGATTTTTTAATTCAGAAATCTTTTGTTTTTAGTTTGGCTCCAGAATGTTCAGGACCGTAATAAAATGAAAAAAATAATTTGAAAATGTGGTTTTAGATGACAAAACGTTAAAATTTTAAAAATTTGTACATTGTATTAAATTTCTAAAGCTTAGAAATCCCTAAAACTGTATTTAAAATTCCAGGTCCGTATTTAAAAAAGTTGACTTGAGGTTGGTAACTAAAGAACGAAACGTCGAATCTGAAAACTAATAACGCTATTTTGTAGAACGGAAAAAACGGCTATGAAAAAATGTTTTTTATTTCTTTCCCAAGTTAAAAATGAAAGCGCAAAAATTTAAAAACCAAAACTGGAAATTTCGTTTTTTTTCGCATATCTCCGAAAGCATTCCGAATAATTACAATTTTTTTTCACCAAATTATTAAGCCCCATCTTCGTATCTCTTACTGTTTTTGAGATCCCCTTGTACGCACACGAATTTGTAGCACCCTGTAGAAAATTTAGTAATTTTTGAAAATTCATTTACTGCAATAATAATAGAAAATAAAGCACATAAAAATATATTTAAAGAAAGTCAATTTTTTGTTCTATTTTTGACCCTTATTGTTACTCCGTCACAATAAAAATAAAACCAAAGTTTGCTAAATCACCGAAAATTTATTTTCATACTTGGGGAAAAACTTTTACGGGCACGTTCCATAGGGTATATTACGGGGAACACAATCTTTCCTTCGGTAAAAGTTATAAAAAAGTTACAGAGTTTATAGATTAATGTTAGAATTAGGGTTGAGAATAAGTATTGGGTGGACGTGTACGAATTTTTATTTATGTTTGATCATAAAACAGCCATCAAAGTTGCCGTAGAGGCAATTTCTTTGTATAACTTTTTCTACCAGTCATATACCGCCGGAGACTTATGTACCACGTAAAATATTATTATTTATCGTCATATAAACTTCTTTTGGATAACCATAAAAATATAATATCATTACGATACTTATTAGTAGACCTCGGATTTAAAAAAAACTTGACCAAAAATAGTTATAGTACAACTAGTGTGTTATGTTGAAAATAAGTCACACGAGAAAGATGTATATCACGAGGCCGTCAAGCCTCGTGGTATAAAATCTCAAGTGACTTAGGTAATATAACACACGAGTGGCATACAATGTTTTATCCAACAAGTGGAAGAAATCGTTTTTTTATGAGATAATAATAATTAATAAGTTTCGTGAACAAATGTCAGAATGACTTGACAGTGACTTTTTTACATTTTGGTCAAAGTTGGTTGATTGTTTGGTTGCCACGGGCTTGTTTAAAATAGCAAATGTTTAAATAAATGTTGACACTTGTCAGTTTTCCCTGCAGAAATGGGAAGCTTTTTTGAAGAAAAAAACCTATAAAAAATGGAGGAAACCGATGAAAATTACGTTCCTGAGGATATCCTTACGGAAGCGGAAGAAGCAGCAATGCAGATTTTGCCAGAAAAGTCCCGAGATGCTTACGACAAGGAGTTCAAAATATTTGAGTTTTGGATGAATTCACGGAAGATAAAAGGTATCGATAAAAATGTTCTATTGGCTTATTTTTTACATTTACAAAAAAATTCTGTTGTCTATTTTAACTCTAACAACGTAAACTAATATATTTATAAAGAAGAAGATTTTCCTTTTCATTTCGCCAGATCCATCTCTAGACGCGTTTCGTCATATCATGACTCATCAGTAGAGCTAGGATCCGACGAAAAGAAAAGGGATCTCGAAGCTACTTAAGGCAGCACTTGGTGGGACACACCAGTAAGATGCGGCACGAAGCGCCATCTGTGTCGTTGTTAGACACTCTCACATATATTTATAATACAAAATATAGAGGGATGAACACGTCTATTTTAACTCTAACAACGTAAACGAATATATAATACTAAATATATAGATGGATGATCACGGTGGACACTGGACTCAAATAAATACTCGGCGCGGACTTGACGTTCGACTCACGACTCTTCAACTCTTCCGTCTCTCTCGTCTCTAACTTCTCTCTTCCACTGGATCGCCAGCCATTGCGGGTTGCCTATGGATCCTGTTCGGTAAATCGGCACAAGGGAACTCGAAAAGGTAATATTTACAACAATTCCATCGTCGCTATGAACCAAATACTCGATGCTTAAAAAAAAAGATATTTCAAAATGTGGCAAACTAACGAGCGTTTTGGAAAAGCAAATCACAGGGATACAAACTAAAGAAGTCCAAGACATTAGAACGACCTGAAATAGAGAAGTTTTTGTGGCTTTAATAATGGGGATTAGCGGTGCTTGCAGATGCGATGAATTGGTCAATTTGAAAATAGAAAATATTCAAAACAAAGGGAAATATTTTTACGTAGTTTTGTCGGACACTAAAACCAAGAAATCGAGAAGTTTCACCATACTTGAAGAAGGATTTCCAGTCAACCCGATCAATTTGTGTAAAATTTCTGCTTGTAATAGTAATAAGTAAATGGAATACTACTTTATGAACGTGAGTTATTTGATAGTTTACTTGTCTAAAATGACATTGATAATGGTAGTCATAACTGTCATGTGTTGGATAAATATATCATTTGTAATTTTTCCATCCAGCATTTTTAAATTCTGGAAAAGTACCTAAAGTTAATAATTTTAATAATTTTTTCTATAGCTGATGTTAAAATGTTATACCAGCTCTTTTGAGTAGATAAAGTATCACTTTAACCGCAAGGATAGATAAAGTAACACTTTAACATCAAGGGTAGATAAAATGTTTTAACTTTTTTATTCAATTAAATTGACAAATTCATACACATTAATTCGAAGGATTAACAACAGTTTTTCAGTAAGGTGGTTAACTTGGTGAATTTAGAAATGTCACAATTTTCATTGACCATAATGACGATGTCTTCGCTTTCTTCGACTTTTCAGAAAAATACGCCATAAGCACTTTTTCACTCACGCCATTGATATTCTTGATGCTTTTCCACTTTTTAAAGGACCGGTATTCCTTCTCATACATCATCCTAGATTTTTGGGGCTATAATAAACTTTCTGCTTGCAACGCTGCATCTTCTACATCTGATGGCCAGTTTTCTTCTTCTTGTGTTAATTCTTTTCCGTACATTTCGTATTCACTTTGTACACAAAACGCAAAAATACTGAACACCACACAAAAAGCAGAATGTAAAATTTGTTTGACATTATTTTGATTGAATAATTTATATCCCTAGTAACGGAGCAACACAGTTGCGATTTTTGTGCTAAAAATTACAATTTTCACTCATAATACCGCTAGAAGTCAAATTATTTCCGGAAATTTTTTCGAGCTCAAATATTTTCTAAAAATATTAATAAGCGAGAAAAAATGTTCGGATTTAATTTGGCCTCGTGTGGTATTCGGTAAGAAAATTCCACACCAAATTGTGTTTAAATAATTAAAATTTATTTTTCGATTTCCAACAACGTCAATTTTCGTCTTCATCAAGTACCAGCCAAACATGGAAGGTTTGGTTGACTTGACTACATTTCTCTTTCAAACAGTCTTTAGTTTGCTAAAATCGGATAAGTCGTTTATAAGTCACAGCGATTTAACTGATCACACATTCAACCGCTCCCCCCCCCCCCCCCTTTTATAAAAGTCGGTACGCCAATGAGCATAAGACCAAAATAATGCATAATTGTCCAAGCTTTTCAATGGTGTTATCAAAGATATACCTTAATGTGGAATTTTCGGAGATATGTAAACTTTTAAAATTTACTTTTCAATTACGCCCTCTTGCGGCAAAATGCGGAACTTAAAAATTATTTCCAGGATTTTCTCATGACCACTTTAGTTATAATTTTTTTTTCCTGAGTTTCTATGCCCAGTAGTTTCCGAGATACGGCCGAGAGCCATCCTTAGTGGGACACCCGGTAATTTAGGAGCATAGATCTAAGAGCAGTTTTTGGTGAAAATGCTGAGGTTTTGAAATACTCCTTCTTAGGTGCCGTTTTGTATATTCATATTAAAGCATTCTAGTTTCTTCCCGTACTATTTTTTTTAATTATAAATTATCAAACTTCTTCAATAAAAAAATGTTTCAATTAAAATTTTTACTTTAATTTTTCTCTTTAAAAATAAATACCTATAATTGTTTTATGTTTTTGTCGTAAAAATATTTTATTGCATGGAGCTATATTTTTGTTGATTTAAAATAGCTTTAAAAAAAGGAAAACGGAACAGACAAGACAAGTATATGATAGAAAAATACTAAAAAATATTCGTTATACTCGTTTTTCTTTAAAATTGCATCATAAATCAATAACTAAAACGATATGCGTCCGAAACCTTAATCTCTATATAAAACAGGACCTTTAGAAGGAAAAGTTCAAAACTAAATGTTTCCTACAAGACCTTTGTAATCAGAGCCAAGAATACATTATTTAAAGATTTAAATTAAGTGTCCAAGCGTGAGACGAAAAAGAAGGTTGCAATTAGACTTTTAGACCCCGAGCTCCTAGGCTCGCGGAGCGGGGGGGGGGGGGGGGGGCTGTAGTCCTGCAGCCCCCCCTTAAATACGCCACTGGTTGATAGTATACGTAAGCCGTTTTTCCAACTTTGCCCTGTTTATAAATTAAACATAGGAGATCCCTCCGACAAGAGATTAAAACTTCCTAACTTAATTAAAAGCAATTTCTCCGAAATAAGGTTAATTTGCCGATCTAGGTAACGTAATTAAACCATTTACATTTTCCTAAATAAGTTACTAAGCTCAATTTGAAATAAAATAATCTTGTCCTTCGAAATTACTGTTTTAATTACTACACACTTACTTATAAAACGAGTTATATTATTCGATAAGGTCAAAAAAAGTGGCGCGAACATTAAAAAAATCTGCAATACTTTGGCCCACCACTTTTCTAAATGAAATTATTGTTTATTTTTAGTTGTTTACCCTGTATTTCTATACAGACTAGGATTCTTTAAATATGCAGGATAATGCAATAAATAAAAGAAACAAGTATTTTTCTTAACGAAACATTACAAAAAAAAAAGAAGATTATCAAAGAAACTAGAAGTGCCATCAAAAAAGGAATATTTTTAGAAGTCCTTCTGATGATGAATTATTAGAAAGGGCGGTACATTTTTAGAAAGCTTTCGAATGGCGACGACGTTTTTTTAAAAACAAGTACAAAAGTTAGTAGGGTTAGTCTTCCCTGTTTAATCCGCCACCAAAGAAATCAAAAAGGTCACACAGAATAAACAAACCATATACGCAGGAAATAGTAGTTTGTGAATATGATCGAGATTCGGAAAATGGGAACAATGATTGTGATTAGTTTACGAGGAAATTAAAGAGTCTGTTTAGGTTTCATCTTAATAATATTCAATTTTATAAGTTTTTATAATCAAAAATGTTGGTTCTTTAATATTAATTCCCCGCGTAAGTCGGTGTAGTCGTGTTAACCACGTGACAATTTGTATTTGGCCTATTGGACCTTGCGCGGGCATCTAAAAGACAGTTCGAAAAGGTCGTTAAAAAGAACTCACGCAAATTTCGCTCCCGGAATATTTCCCGGCATTTTATGTTATATAAAACTCTCAAATTAAGACAGATTGTGACGTGCAGTGTCCCGATCCAGGGTTGTGGCATCCCTCTTCTCTAGGATTAAGTTGGTGGCCACCAAGCCGTAAAGGATGAACCAAAGGTAGGCCATTTTTATACTTTTTGTCACGCTGCCGCCGTACTGTTTTATTTAAATCTTTAAGTGATTTACTCATCTCCTTAACCAATCATATATACAGTCCATTTTTTATGCTCTTTTTAATTCAAACCCCTACAGACAGAGTCCATCAACAAAATAAAAATATTTTATGACCAAATAATTAATACTCTAAACCCTATTCAGATATTATTTGCGCCGAAGTAAATACCCCGTTGCCAGTAACAGTGCAAAATTTCTGAAAAAATAAATTATACTTTATTTTTTCAGAAATTAACTTAAACCATGTTATCTGCTTGGGAGCTGGTAGTATGAACTCTGCCACGGATATCTGACAAATTACTAATCTTATTTTCTTAGTAAATAAAGCCGGTATTCTATATTTTAAACTTTCTATCAAATTATTAGAGAAAAGTAAACTGGTTTTCATTTGAAAAACTCCCCCAAATCTAATCTTCGGCTATTCTAAAGCGGATACATTTTCAAAGTGGCTGGTGTAAGCAACTATAAATTTCTACCCAGCCTCGATAAAAGGGATCTTGAACTTCCAATAGCTTTCTTTAGTAAAAAAGTTACTGGGGAGGTGTAAGCAAAAATATTTTCTTATTTCGTTTTTCAACTTTTTACTTTAAAATAATATTGCAATCCGTGGCGTAGCCGGAAAATATGCTCAGGGGGGATGGGGGCTCAGTGGGCGTTAGTAGGACATTTTTTTTCTGGAGAGAGAGACAGTCGGGACTACGTGTAATTATATTGCACCTAGTGAAGAAGGCGGAAAAGCGCCGCAGACGAAAAATTTTCGGGGCCACGCCCAAAGTTCGTTTAAAATTCAGCTAACTACTATTAAATTTTGAAAATTAAGTTATTACCTCTTCTTCTCTGCATGGTTGGATTAAAATTGTTTTTTTTTGATATTCCTCTTTGTGAAAAACATGAATGTTGGTCTCAATAAAAAATTTTCACATAAGACATACGTATGACTCTAACCAGCGTTTTTCGGGCTCGGGTTTTCAAGAATAAAAATAAAGTAAATATCGCTCACCACGACAAAATTGATGATTTTTTCAGAAATCATGTCTTTTAGGAGCGTAGATCTAAGAGCAGTTTTTGGTGCAAATGCTTAGGTTTTGAGATATTCCTTCGTGCCGTTTTGTATATTCATAATAAAGCATTCTCGTTTCTTTCGCACTATTTTGTATATTATAAATTATCACACTTCTTCCATAAAAAATGTTTTAAATAAAATTTTTCCTTTAATATTTCTCTTTAAAGATAAATACCTAATTGTTTTTGGTTTTTGTTCTAAAAATATTTTATTGCATGGGTTATATTTTTGTTGATATAAAATAGCTCTAAAAAGGGGAAAATGGAACAGACAAGTATATAATAGAAAAATACTATAAAATATTATTGTTTTTACTCGTTTTTTTTTTAAAGTTGCATCATAAATCAATAACTAAAACAATATGCGTCTGAAACCTTAATCTTCGTACACAAAACGCAAAAATACTGAACACTCCACAAAATCCAGAATGTAAAATTTGTTTGACATTTGTTGACAGAGTAATTCATATCGCTAGTAACGGAGCAACACAGTTGTACAAATCTGACTGTATTTTTGTACAATACCAAATTATTCCTGTTACCCAGTGGCGTAGCCAGAAAATATGCTCGGGGGGGAAGGGGGGGGGGGGCTCAGTGGGCCTAAGTAGAATTATATTTTTTTAGGTACCTAGTGAAGAAGGCGGAAAAGCGCCGCAGACTAAAAATTTTCAGAGCGCAGATCTAAGAGCAGTTTTTGGTGCAAATGATTTGATTTTGAAATACTCCTTCTTAAATGCCGTTTTGTATATTCATAATAAAGTTTCTTCCCGCACTAGTTTTTATTTTATAAATTATCACACTTCTTCCATAAAAAATGTTTCAATTAAATATTTACTTTCATTTTTTTTTCTTTAAAAATACATACCCAATTGTTTTTGTTGATTTAAAATAGCTTTAAAAAGGGAAAACGGAACAGACAAGTATATAATAGAAAAATACTATAAAATACTATTCTTTTTACTCGTTTTCCTATAAAATTGCATCATACATACATACATAACTAAAACGACATGCGTCCGAAACCTTAATCTCTATATAAAACTGCACTACTCTTAGAAGAAAAAGTTTAAAAACTAAATGTTCTAAGTCAATAATACATTATTTAAAGATTTAAATTAAGAGTCCAAGCTTGAGACGGAAAATTAGGTTGCAATTAGACTTTTAGACTCGAGCTTTTAGGCTCAGGGGGGGGGGGGGGGGGGGGGCTGCTGCAGCCCCTCCCCCTAAATACGCCACTGCTTTATACCCAACTTTTGTATCTATGTCAAAATGATATTTCAGCACTAGAACTAAGACAGACAGTTTCCCCTTAAATTCACACATGAGGAAAACTCTTCCGTCAAAGATTTTCCTTGAAATTGCGAAAAGAAAAATACACAACTGTAATTTTACCGAAAAACGAGTAAAATGTTTCTCTTCTTTGCCTGTATTTTCATTTTGGTTTGTTTTTATCGAATATTTGTGTGTGCGAGTGTGTGTGAATGTTTATTAAAAATATAACTTAAGCGATGGTAAAATGGTAGACAGAAAAAAACATTATTTGTTTTAATATTAAAATCCTTTGAATGTTGTTAGAGGCATCGTGAACATTTTCTATATTAATCAGATTTAATATTACGTGGATATGATGTCTACCTGGTGGTTGAAAACATAGAAAATCCCATGCAAGTTTTAGACAGTCCAAATATTTGCTCGCCTTTTGACTTTAGAGCGAGGTTGTAGGGAGACTTAGGATCTCTTTGTGGTGAGTGCACATGCGGAGTTTGAACAATTTTGGACAACCCTATCTTAACTTGTTTGAATAGGATTGAGGTTGGTTTTTCATTGGAATTCAACAGGAACATAGGAACAATAGGAACATCAGCATTGAATGGACTTGCCAACTTGTGATTTGTCATTGTCAAATTTGAAAGTAATAGATTTTTTACTAGTAATAATTTTTTACCGAGGTTATTGTTATGAGTTGCAAAACAGAAGAAAAAGTCACTATGATAAAATGGTACTATGCTGTTAAAAGCTTAAGTATCCGATATGTTTTCCGTTTATTTCCCTAAAGACCCATTTCTACCAAGTCGGCAATACAAAAAATTATTACTAAGTTTGAGGCGAAAGGCACTGTAATAAACAACTGCAAATGCACAGCATAAAATCATGAGAGAGCCGTAGAAAAATTGGGGGATGCGATAAATGTTGCCTATACTATTACGGATTTGTAGATTCAAATAAGTTCGCGCTACAGTATACCCACTGTGCGCTGCCAACCCGTATGGTGTGTTGGCCTAACGTATTTGGTTTATTGTTCCTTCGTCACGACTATCTTTTAGATTGAGTTGATTCCTATAGATAGCGTTACTGGGTTTTCATCGCGTTTTTATTTCTTAAAAATGCCTTGAAAGCATAGTCTCGCTGTACTGGGGGTCGCTTACAGGTTATGGCTTTCTGATGAGTTCTAATAAGAACGAAACAGCCTGTCATTGTCTACCTGTGCCCCAGGGAACCCATTACCTTTGGCGTCCCTGTGTACTCAATGCAAAAGATAGATGCACTACTTTGTCCGCCTGCCGCAAAAAAACCTTCTTTTCTATTTAATTATACGGACACTAAACTCTACTACTTTATTTATTTTTTATGCTATGATAGATATCTTACTTCACGTCGAAGAAGATTAAAATATCATGTATGTATGTATGTATGTATAAGCTCTCACTCTGTCAGTTAAGTTTTTAACAATTAACGTATTCCCGTTTTCATATCACTTTTCATTGAACATCAAAAACTCCTGTCGAATATTTTTCTTAAAATTAGAAATAGAAAACCACACAGACCCAATTTTGTTGGCAAAATGTTTTTCCTCTAAGTTTTGTTCCCTCCGTTTTATTTTCCTTTGTTTTTCTTGTGTGTATATTATGTCTATATGAGACAGAATAGCGCATAGGGAAAGGTAGGGTCATAAGGGACATTCAATGGTATAATTTAAGTTAAAGGTAAGCCATTTTGGATCAATCTTATATGTGATACTACTTGTAGTTTGATAGTAAATATTTTTTTAGAATAATTTATATAACTAGTGATATTATTTGTCATGGCTGTTTCACGAATACCCTGTACTGACGGCAACAAACGAGTTCAAAACCGGTATGCAGGAGGTGACATCCTACTAATAGTAAAGTCTTTAACTTCGGTCTAATTTTCGAATGGTCCGAAAAATTATTATCTTGTATTTTTTTTATAATAAACTCCAGTCCAAAAAACAAGCAAGCATAACATATTTTTCTGAACAGTGACATCTAGCCGTATGTTAGTGTCTATAAATAATTTTTTAAATGAAATTCTGATTCCGGCAGATGTCGCTACCTGTCGATGAAGATAGAAAAACTAGATCTTAATGTTCAGTGGTAGTGAATGAGTTCCCTTTCCCCTTATAACAATCTCCCCGGTCTGTGAATCGCAGGAGATTCCAGACTGTTACTACTAACATAAAATGTATATGACCGAAGTCGGTGAGAGAATATCAGGTCCTCCGTAGCGCAATTGGCAGCGCGCTTGAGGCTTAATCGAGAGGTTTTGGGTTCGATTCCTGGCAGAGGCATAAAACTTTTTTAATTTTAATCTTGGCTGCACGCCGGAAAACACTTTTTATTTTAAACATTATTTACAGACACCAACATACCTACATTTTAAAACTATTTACGGCTAGATGTCACTGTTCAGAGATCTCTTTCTAAAACATATTTTATCTGAAATCTATTATGAAATACATTAATAAATATACAATCAACATGTTTATTCAATGGAGAGAGTTTGTTGAGAGGGGTCAAATAAAACACGAAAAAAAATTTTGCTTTTATGCCGACGTTTCGACGTTTATAACGTTATCCTCAGGGCACTAGAATGAATGTAAATTATTAATGTTTTTGAATGAACAAAAAAATGGACAATAGACGTAAAAATGTCAAAAATTAGTTACTTTAGTTAAATTTTCACAAACAAACAAAAAAATGTGAAAATTTTCTACATAAGTAGAAGTTATACGCTAGTAAGTGTATATTATTATAGTTATGTATATTTGTATGGTTACTATGATTAGTCACAAGAAAATATTTATATAAATGTGTAGACAAAATTATACGTTATAAAACGAGTAAATCTTACAGGACATTGATCAATTAGGGATCAACCATATAATGAATACAAGTACAACTTATTTAAGTCGAGAGTTAGGTGGATATTTCTGGACCTGAGTATTAAAAGGGCCAAACTCCATTTTTTAGTGTTTTGAGTAATAACATATTAATGTCAACTGAAAATAAAATGATATAAAAAAATAACAAAGTGTTAGTAGTGAAAAGTTCTTGATATTTTTTAATTTAGAAGGAGTTTGGCCCCTTTAAAATTTAGATTAGTGGAGATAAGGTCCAGCAAGGTTTTATATTATTATTTGTTTTTAATTAGTAAAAGCATAAATTCTTTAAAGAAATTATTCAGAAAGATATACAAAATCTAAAAGTACAACTCTTATCTAAAACTTGTCCCAAGCCTTAGTCCGTACATTGGCCTTTTAAAAAAATAATCTAACGGTTCTATACTTTGGCCGTTTTATTTATTATTTGATTTGGAGATAAGCCTCAATTTAAACCCTAGATTGGCAACCAACTATACAAGGAAATAGGCCTTTTTTGTATATGTAGTATTCCATCGGCTTAAGTTATTGCTGGTAATATCTCCAGATTGCTAGAAATGGAGATTGGCTTTTTTATTACTCATGTCCAAATTTATTGAAATATAAAATATATAAAATATTATTTTCGTAGAGTACTAGTACTAGTACCAATTTGAACACTCCTTTTCGCAAAAAATAAATTTTATAAACAATTTAAAAACAAGAGCTTTACAACTTGCTCATCCCAAATACCACTTACGAAATCAACAAAAATTAAAAGTTTATTATCAAAAAACAATTATCCCCATAAATTAACAATAGAAATTCTAAATGGAAATCTTATTTCTACACCTAATTGTCATTCCAATAATAACCAAGCTCCTTACTTTAGGATATCATATTTAAACAACCTCTTGGAGAGGGTGGCCAAAATAATGAACCCATTAAGATTGCATTTAAATGTGACAATACTATAGGTAATCTCCATTCAAAAGTTAAATCTAAAACTCCTCCCAAAATGGTCAGTAATGTCCTCTACAAAATACCATGCTCCATTTGCAATCGTGTATGTTTATATATTAAAATCTGTGATATCAACGTTTTTGGGTTGTACATAGCCCTTAGCGCCATCTCTTGGTAGTACCATACCAAAAACCCGAAAAATTATTAGTTCAAAAAATATGTTAAGTAACACATTGAACACAAGTGTTAAAATGATTTTTTCTACAAGCGTGCCCGATTTACCGTTTTCCCGCACTCGTTTTGGTTCTGAAAGACCCATTTTCCCGCACGGTGTGGAAAAAGTTTTCCCGCACGGTGTACCGGAAAAATATTTTTTCTGTAATTTTATAATGAAATACAACTTTAATGAATAAAATATGAATTTTCAGACTCATTTTTAGTGAAAGTTAATGAGGTATATTACAGAAACACTAATTTTTGAACTACAAATATGGAAAATGCCCTCCAACATTGCAGCTTACATAGGACTCAAAAATCCAGAATTACACACATGCCACAGTTTTAGACGTTCCTCAGCCACTCTACTGGCTAATTCTGGTGAAGAAATAATAAACATTAAACGTTTAGGAGGATGAAAATTCACCTGGAGGAATCCATCATACAAAAAAAAGACATGTCTAACAAAATTCTCAATCTCAATATTCCATCAAATTTGAGCTGTAATTTAGAAGCGTCCACATCTTCAAAAACTCCACAGTTTCCCAGCAGCGCAAACAGCTCGATACCTCTTTCTTTGCAACCATCCGGTCATCAGGATCAGTTGGCTTCGATGGCTTCAACCTGTCTGGATCCGCAATTAATTTGCATAGTGCATCAAATTGTACTTTTAATATAAATAGTATTAATAAGTAGAAATTAAATCTGTGTTTGTTTTTCAGTAAAATTAAATTTTTAGAAATATTTTGTGGTGGTTTTTCTACCGCTTGTACCCGAACGACGCGAAGTCTGTCGCGTGCGGGAAAGTGGCTCTTTCCGCACTTGTTAGGATAATAAATTTTTCTATTTGGGAACCATAAAGTCTTTATTATGGGTTTCCATTGGGTTGCATAAGCAATTATTTTATTCATTTTAAACACGCATTTTTTATTTTCTTCCTGTTGGTAACAACACAATACCGTTTTGAAAGTCATGGCACACCATACTAAAAGTCCGTGTTTTGTGCACCATACTAATCCCTTTTCTCTTCTGTGACCACACCAACTTTCTGTGCCTGTTAGTGTTGCCAACCTCAAAAAAAAATAAAAATTTTGACTGGAAACTATTAACTACATTTTTATTTGAATGTCCTTAAAAATGACCCAAATAGAAAAAGTATTATAAAATATTCGTTCCATAAGACAAATTTTAGAGCACTCGTCTAATTAGAACACTCCCCGCTACGCGGCTCGTGTCCTAAACCAACGCGTGCTCTAAAATTGGTCTTATAAAACTTATGTTTTAATATACTAATTTCATATTAGTGATAAAATGAAGCACATTTGACAACGAAAGTCAATGTTATAACAATGACTTTTGTATCTGAATGACAAAAAGTAATTTTTGAGGTGACGAAAACTCCAGCGACGTATTAAGATAAATTGATGACGTTCCTTATTAGTCGACTTTGCCCTACATGAGCGAGGAAAACGCTTAAACGAGAATTTAAAAAGAATGCTATTCTGATACCTGGAATTTTTATTTAAAGTAGCAAAAGAACGTTTGGAGCTTTTAGAAGGTAGTTTGGTGTTATTGTAGGTATTAACTTATTTTTATTGCGGCATTTTTTCTGGATTTTATAAGTTTTCTTTGTTTAAAATGGTAAAGTCTTTGTTTAATGCTTTAACACAACACGTTGTAACATTTAAAAGCATTATCCGCCGTATTCACTTAGTGGGTTAGTCAATGTTATAACAATGACTTTTGTATCTGAATGACAAAAAGTAATTTTTGAGGTGACGAAAACTCCAGCGACGTATTAAGATAAATTGATGACGTTCCTTATTAGTCGACTTTGCCCTACATGAGCGAGGAAAACGCTTAAACGAGAATTTAAAAAGAATGCTATTCTGATACCTGGAATTTTTATTTAAAGTAGCAAAAGAACGTTTGGAGCTTTTAAAAGGTAGTTTGGTGTTATTGTAGGTATTAACTTATTTTTATTGCGGGATTTTTTCTGGATTTTATAAGTTTTCTTTGTTTAAAATGGTAAAGTCTTTGTTTAATGCTTTAACACAACACGTTGTAACATTTAAAAGCATTATCCGCCGTATTCACTTAGTGGGTTTCAATTTGGGTATAAACGTCTTGATGAGCCAAGTCTGTTTTCTAAAAACGAAAACCCATCAGGTTGTATAGTAGGTGCTAACAGTTATATACTACGATCACATATATGCATACACCATACACTATATTGCCAATACAAGCAGCCGCACGAAGCAAGAAGATACCCATCGTGCGATTCAAAATAACGTGAACTTGGGCCCGTGGCGCTTGCGCAGTAGGGATAAAATTAGGCAACCGACACGATATCTAACAGAACGTAAACAGAACCGGCTCGTCGTTGTTTGTATTCTTAGTCGTCGCCATCTTTTGTTTCGTTCGTTCGTGTGTGGCTTTTAATTTCCAAGTTTTGGGTGTTAATATTTATAAAACTTTACTTTAGACATTTTTTTTTTGTTAGTTTGTAAGTTGTTAGTCGTTTCCATCTTTTTTGGGTTGTATTAGTTCGGATGATCCGTGTGTGATTGTGGATATTATTTTTAAGTTTTGGGTGCGAATTTAGGTATAAAACTTTACCAGACATTTTGTTATTGTTAGCGACTTGTGTCTCAAGATGGGTAGAAAAAAGTGCATGATCCTTTTTTGCACGAATCGCGGTTCAATACCAGGAATAAGGTATTTCAGGTATGTAAAATATTGGTTACGTAGTTTTATTTGACCATAAACAGTACACACCCAAACTAATGGGCGAATTTAAATAAAAGCTTGTAAAAATATTTGGAAAGTCGGTCCTGTCAAATATTTACATCAAGAAACAAATTTCCGAGCTGCGCAAACTCAACGGACCCTGATCATCTGCGTACAATGGTGACATCATTGAATTATGGTATTAGCAATATAAAAAAATTTAATTAAATTAATTAATAAATTAATAAATAATTAAATTAAAAAGTGTTGATTTTCGCTGTTTAATTTTAGTATTGATAATTATGTACTCTTAGCTATTAAGTCTCCTACTCTGTAATTAGGTATTTCTATACGTGTTGAGTATTAAATAAATAAATATAGTATATGTTTTTATGTGACTACGATTTATATGGCAACTTAAAGAACTGGGACATTTTCTGATTGTAAGGTATAACCGGCTTATGCCTTAGAAGAGGAGGGAGTTGCCATTGATATAATTAACAATACATAAAAAATAAAATCAGGCATTTGGACAAGCCAAAACGCATAGTGTTTGCATTTTGAACGAAACAGCCAGGTGCGGATCCAGAACTTTGATTTGGGGGGGAGTCAAATCATGTAAATGAAGTGGAGCCACGCCCAAAGTGAGATAAGGAAAGCGCCGCAGGCGAAAAATTTTCGGAGTCACGCCCAAAGTTCGATTAAAATTCACCTACATCATCTACTATCAAATTTCGAAAATTAAATTATTACCTCTTCCCTTCTGCATGGTTTTATTAAATTTGTTTTTGTAAATGTTTTTTTTTTACTTTTTTTTTTGCTTCCTAGCTGGCTCTTTATTTAAAAAAAAAAACATTTTTATATTTGTGAAAAATATGAATATTGGTATCAATCCAAAACTTTAACATAAGACGTATGTATGACTCTAACCAGCGTTTCTCGGAATGGGTTTTTCATGATTAAAAATAAATTAAATATCGCTCACCACGCCAAAATTGTTGATTTTTTCAGAAATCATGTATTTTAGGAGCGTAGCTCTAAGAGCAGTTTTTGGTGCAAATGCTTAGGTTTTCAAATACTCCTTCTTACGTGCCGGTTTGTATATTAAGCATTCTCGTTTTTTCCCGCACTATTTTTTTTATTATAAATTATCACACTCACTGGTTCAATTAAAATTTTTACTTTAATTTTTTTAAAATAAATATATTATAATTGTTTTCTGTTTTTGTTGTAAAAATATTTTATTTCATTGGGTTATGCATGCAGCCCGGCAAAACAATAAAAATTTGTTTGTGTTTCTCTGTTTTGGGGGGGGGGTCATGACCCCCATGACCCCCCCCCCCCCCCCCCCCCCCTGGATCCGCGCTTGTCAACAGCGGGTATTATAGAGTTTACTAGATGAAGTAGCGTGGCGTGCAGCGTTGACAGGTGGAACTAAATAATTTGTCTTAAGTATACTGTATAAGTGAAATTTGATTGCCTTTGGAAGGAATTAAGAAATATGTAATTATTTGTGTTTTTCATATTTTATTTCTTTTTGGGGTTTGTTTGTGCACATCTGTAAAACTAACATAAACCCGTCACTGGTATGAATAGTCATCTATATCTGTATACAAGTGGTAACCTCCTATATACTATTAGAAAGATGTCCCTTTTCCTGGTAGTCTCATGCAATATAAATTGATAATTTGATAGCTAACTCTGTTACAGACAAAATTTGGCAAATTTTATTTTGTAGCATCATTTATTGTTTAATTCTTATTCTTATTGTCTGATCTATTTTTAAATTGTCCTTCATTATAATTCAAATTGTAACATGCTGTTTGCGTGAATATCAACGCCATGTCGGACGTTGGACGAGTGTTTATAATTATTGTCCATCGGAGTTAACCGTGGCCATATTATGCATTTGAATTAAATTAATATTATTCTTTCAAACATAATTATTTTTTAAGGGCTAAAATGGTAGATGCATTGGTACATTAATATTTTATATTGTCGAAAAAATTTCCTCCTGGTTTTACTTTTTTTTTTTTTGATAAACTGCCCCTTCACCTACTTCACCTGACGAGCCGCCACTGCTATATGAAAGCGATGAATCACTGACAATAATTTTGGACTTATAGTATAGTTTTATAGCTAGATATATTAGTAATACCATTTCTTACCTTTGCCAATATGGACTTGATTTTGAATACTTTCGACAGCTGGGTGCCACGTTTGATAATTACCTAAAAAAAGAAAAGTTAATTAAAAATGCTGCTTTAATTTGAAGCTCTAAAATAAAATCTTAGGCCCTGTAAAATTACTTGCTTTGTTTTAGGTAATATTTTGCCTTCAGGTTTCAAGTGAAAGTATTAGTATAGAAGGGACCACTGAAAATTAATTTTTATTGATGAAGCCGGATAAAAACAACAAGGCAAAGACACGCCGCAGGCGAAAAATTTCTGGGGCCACGCTCAAAGTTCGTTTAAAATTCACCTAACTACTATCAAATTTCGAAAATTAAATTATTACCTCTTCCCCTCTGCATGGTTGGATTAAATTTGTTTTTGTAAATGTTTTTTTATTCATTTTTTTTTGATATTCTTAGCTGGCTCTTTATTAAAAAAATACATTTTTTATATTTTGTGGAAATAGTCCATCTCTCAGTGGAGTGATATTATGAGTAGGGGAATAATACACACAGTTGCTACGCTTTTCTTTGCGCCTGCGCACAGGTGCGCTGGAAGTTATCTTAGTTAAAAAAAAGAAGGTTACTTACCAATTACGGCCATTCAAAATTAATGGATTAATTGCAATTAAGTTAAGTTAAATTAAGCAAAGTCCAGTCAAATTAAATTAACGAAGTTAAGTTAAGTTGAGCCAAGTTAAGCTAAGTTAAGCTGAGGGAGAGGGGCTAAACGAAAGCGTGCAAAAATGCCCTAACTCAAAATGCCGGAGAGATAGGGGGGGTATTAAATGGCGCCACCAATTTGACAGCCAGGCAAATTGGAATCCTTCCAAGGTCGTGTTGGGACCTCGCTCTCAGCTACACATACAAAAAAAAAAAAGGAAAATAATTTACTGGAAGGAAGGAAGGCAAAACAAACCACAACTAGGAAGTACCGTACGGCACCTCAAATAAAACTCATACCTTTTTTTTTTTTTAAAAAAAAATATATTTAGAATATGATTAAATGATATACTTGTTCACACAGCAGCGATATTATTTTACTTTACCTATTAAAAGATTCAAAATAAACATTAGGTTCTAAACCGGCGCAACCGCGGTGATATCACAGTACGGTTTTACAAGGCGCTCTGAAATGTTAAATTAGGTCCTGACCCAATAAACGGGTTAAAACGCCGACAGGTTGCGTAAACAAATATTCAATGACAATCGCAAGAAAAAAAAAAGTAATGTGAATTGCGCATACTACTAAAGTTAGAACTTAGCTGATATGACGATACTGGCTTGGGATTCTCAATCTAGCTGAACACATAGGCGGCAGTAATGTCAGCTATCGATGTCCACCCAGTGTTGGCCTAGGTCCGTAATGAGGATAATCCCACTGAGCCGGAAGGCTACTCGTTCAAATGATAGAATATAGGGTTCTTTTACCCGTTACAAAGAAAATAGGGTGGTGCTCTGACCCTCTTGAAAGATAATTTATCGGTGGGTGTTTGGACCCTCTGTAAAGACCCTATAAAGAAAACAATCCGCGTCAGAAAGATACTTACATAAAATTAAAACCACGTGCGCGACCTGAAAACCCCACATAATAACATGGCTGAAGGCCCACCCGACTTTAAAACCATATTGCAACGCTGTATAAATAAAATAAAAATACTACAAGTTAATAGGCGCGAGAAAAATCCCAAAAATGCACCTGCGCTTAATAAAAACAATACCCCAATAAATAAAAGCCCATTACCTGTTAATGACAAAAAAATTACTACTGCGCATGTGCGACGCGACTGCGCATAAAGATATGCTACAATGTCTGATAATAATTTATTCAACAATAAGAATCAAAAGTAACGTTTTAAACTGAAGTTAACCGAAATATCTACCGCGCATGCCCGAAATAAACGCTAAAATTTATTTAAAACCACTTAGTATTCAAGCAGACAACCCACTAGACTCGAATACGTTAAAATCCCGAAAAATATCGACTGCGCATGCGTCAGGCGATGGCACATTTTATTAATAAAAATTACCACCAATGAGTCGGGGATACTAAAATAATTATTTAAATAATTTAAAAGTGGTTTTCTCCTTGAAATACTAGCCAAAAATAACGAAGTAATAAATTGAACATAGTGCGCATGCGCCCAAAAATCATACGATATGGGGCTCTAAAAACCCAGAATAAAATGTACAATAAAACCCTCAATACCCTTTTACTAAATGGCGTTCAGTTAAATTAACAGCTCAAGGCCGAAAAAAAAAATGAAAGATAACTACAGGAAATAGATTATAAATTACAACATTATGGCTTAGAGCGCAGAAAGAATTAAAATCCGTGATATTAAGAAAATTTTACTACCACGACCAATACTAGAACCTACAGTATCACCCTACTGGTGATTCCCCCACTTAAATTTTTATTACCCTGAAATTCGAAATGTGATTCTATAAGACCGTTATTACTGGATGAAGGCAAAACTAATTATCCCGATGTTGCAATATGAAGAGATAAAGTAAAACGCATTAAATTAACAAAATGAAATCAGTACTAACGGTTTTAATAGCAAAACTAATAAATCAATGCGACTTTAATCGTCAGATAACAACATTTAACGTACAAAATCAAGTAAATTAATAAGTAATTAAAATAAATCAATTAAATACAGCTTCCACAAGCCTTCTAAAATATACAAAGGAGGTTTCAGGACACCACGTGACGCAGTATTAAACAAAATTTCCATAAATCAATCAGTAAAATCAAATCAAAGCATAAAAACAATGGCGTGAATCCATGAAATAAAATAAAATTAAATAACATGATGAAATAGCAACGTGGTTTTACCAAAAGGAGAGCAAAAAAAACAAAATGGTAGCCTTACCCGTTGTTACTAGGGGGTCTGCCTGGCAATTAGCGGCTTCGACGCAGTAAAATCGGCAATCAGCCTTAATGACCTTACTTTTGACCCAAAATCAAATTCTCCAACAATCAATCACTTAGAAAGGTCACTTTATTAAGTTTTCTGCCCGAAATCCCAAAAATAAGGAAGTTATAATAAACTTTTAGGGGCGAACAAACTTTGCGTCTGAAGACTCACGGAGCCAGCTAAGAAGTAATGAGTAATGCTTCCTTGACCACGCTAGCAAGATGGCGAAAACGGCGGAAGTACTACGTGAATAAACCAACGCATTCACATTAAAGTTAACAAACTAATCGGAGATGATTGAACCCTTGCACCACTAATTAATTTACCCAACCGGTACCCCATAACAAGACCAACCCTCTTCAAACAATCAAATAAAATTAGATAATTCAAACAACAAACAATCCCTTACTTGACTATATAATAAGAATCAGAAGAAGAACACGTGACCCCTGCCCTAGGGACGTGCACCCGAAACGAGAATGGGTCTGGCCGTCGATATTAGCTAATGCTCCAAGGCCAAGGAAAACGATCGAATTTCCTGACAGAATAAAGACTCCCAGACCACTAAAACTCAATAAGCAAGAAAACAGCCCCTTCCCGGCAATGAAATTATCCCCATACAGAAATCAAATGATCAATCGAAAACCCAATAAACCCATTGATATGGCCCAGCCCTATTACAAACGAACCTATTTTCATACATAGCTCGACGTTCCTTGGAATGCAGTCAAAAATGACAAACAGCTGATTAACGTCAAAATCGACCGCTGGCCAAAAGAAAATACAAATAACAAAATGGGCTTTCTTTAGGAAATGATGACTTGAAGAGTCAGAGAAAATACGAGAAAAAAGGCCCTACGACGATAGAGGTAACCTTTACAAAAATTTAACATTTTAAATAACCTATAAACATGACATAAATCATTTAATTCACAATTCCAAATTTACCGGATTTCAAACTATATTTTAGGGGAGATTACACAATAAACAGTAAGGAAAATTGACTCATTTCCCCGGGTGAACGATCGAAGAAGGACCTACCATAACTAGAGGTACCAAACTGAAGGAGATATACATTACAGTACTGTCGAAACAGGATCGAAACTAGAGATAAAAACTGACTTTAATCATGGAAATCTAAGATAAAACTACCCTCAAGGTAAGAAAATAAGGCCCAACTTCTATTACTTACTACTCTTCAGGCCACTTAAAACAATTAATCCCCAACCGCATTAACTATAAAAAAAAACCATCTCCCCGATAGGTATCGAAGACTAACAGAATGAAATAACAATCTAGGGATTCAAAACCCAATCCAAACAATATTTACCACAACCAGTCTAACCTGGCACCACAAAAAAAATCAATTCCTTCCTATGGGACAAAACGAAAGCCAAGAAAACATACAGGGTGAGCAAAGAAAATTGAAATGACCCGCCATTCCGTAGTTAAGGGGAATTTACAGACAGTAAAGTAAGGTCAGTAATTTTTAGATTTAAAACATGAATGGCTTCATAACTAAGATCATACTTATTCACAGTATTTAAAGAAAAATAGAACGATTGATTAGATCTGTAAGCCAGAATTTCTTGACAAAATGGTGAGTCAAACTAAAATAAAATCATTAAATCTCTTAAAAGTTGAATTGTCTGGCATTATTAATTATTCATATGTAGCCATATAGGTCACTCGCTTTAACGGCTTTTTCAAACCGTTACAACTCCCCTCTACTACGGAAGGAGGAAAACTTCCTCTAAGAAGTTTTACGACGATAAGTCCCATAAAAAAAAATTATCAAACTGGTCCAGATATTAAAGAAAAATTTCCTACTACAAAAACTGCAAGGTACTCAACCACTCCAATACTACTTGTCATTCGCCAAATACTTGATCATCTACTTTTATAAAAATACTGAAGGTACCTAAAAATAATCACAAGGGTATAACCCGCAAAAATAACAGTTACTAATAACATAGCAACTCCACTACTATTATCAAAAATAACCCCCAAAAAAAAAACTAATCAACCAAAAAGAAAACAAAAGATATTCCAGTGACCGTCCTGCCGTCGGAGACTCCCGGAGTCCCCGGAAGAGGAAGGAAGTGATTTTGAGCTGCTTGCGTGGTGAACGTAACTCCTAAGGAAAATCCGAAAATGGAAAAGCGGACTACATTAAGCACTTGTTGGAAAACGGACCCGTGAGCTAATATTGCGTTACAACCAACTTTGGCTTGGCGAACCTCGTATATTAGCCTCACACAAGCAAACCCACAACACAACCAACCACCCCCAAGAAAACCGAAAAACCCCGACAACAAGACAATACCTGAAAGGTGGAAAACGAAAAATAACTGAAAGTTAATATAGACCAACAAACTGTAACCCAGATGTTCCACCGATCAAAAGGGAGTGCATTATAGCACACACTAAGCTAAAAGATACAAATGTGTTATACACTAGGATATGTACCGCAGCCTTTTTAATGAAAAGGAAAAGGTTGTTCCGAAAGGCGCCACTACTCCAGGCCTGCTGTCTCACACTGACCGGCCAGAGTAAGTCACGCACAGTAGTTTCGCCCTCCCCTGGGCTGGTATTTCGCAGACTGGTCCTCCAAGAGGCTCCAGGGGTCAGACAGCCACCCCCCAATACGTAACCCTTCCAGCCGGCCTGCTCACCGCCGGACCCAAATTCCACTAGGGACTGAAGGTCCCGCAAAAAGCGGCGAAGCAACACCCTGGGGCACCCAACGCCCCTCAGCCTATAAAAAGAGAAAAGAGAAGGCTAAAAAAAAAAATCGTCAAAATCGGTTAGGTAAATTTTTCCAGAATAGAACCAACCATCTATTCTGAACACAAAAGTAAGTCACAATCGGTATACTCAAATTCAACAGAACGCCAACGCCTCTTTTGCCCGCAGACAAAAGATCGCTAGCGACGTCCAAAAGACAATCAATCAAATAAGTCAAAATCAGGTTACTTTGTTGCTTTCAATCTGGTCATACAGTGGCACAAATCCCTAAAAAGGTATATCTCAATCTAAACAACACAACGCCATAAGGCCAAGATCAACACAACCAAATCAACCAAAAATAGAAAGAGAAAACCAGTTTTCAATGTAAAAATCCCGAAATACGGCTCATAAAATGATACACTGAAAACCAAACCACTGACCAAGATAAAAACACCCAAAGTAATAAACTAAGGGGTAAAGGCGTGAACGTTAACCGCAGAAAACTTCACCCTAAACCAAGGCGAAGATACTAATATCAAACGCAAAGTCACAATAAGCAATCAAATAACGTCCACGAGGACCAAGTCAAAATAAATCTAATAAAGTCATAATCAGGTAATCAATATCAAACATAAGTCTCACAATAAGGTTAAAGTAGTCAAACAACGTAAGGTAAAGTAAAGACAAAGAGAGAGCAATAAAACAAAGCAAACTGAAAAGAAAAATTAAAAGGAGATTGCAACTTAAGGTTGACTCCTTAAACACAATAATAACTACCGAGCTGAAGGCAAAAGTTCCATTACCAAAGCTGAAGGCTGAACTATACTGACAGAAAAGCAGTGCGACTACTGAAGGTAAATTACACGACTCACAAGTAAAAAGGTAAGAAAACTGAAGGTTTAACTTACCAACACAAAGTAACGAACCGCTGAAGGCTGAATTCACTACGCACGGAATAGACCAGCTGAAGGCCATTAGCCTATGCCTGCACTCGATGGAGTTCTACCATCACTTAGTACACAGTGCGGAGTATTTCTAACTGAATCCACCCAGCTCTGCCACGTTTCGCGCCGAGGCATCACTGAGCTTCACTCAGAAACCCACATCCGCTGGGGGCTCAAACACTGTAGTGAACAGCTGATGGCTTTGTTCGCTACACAAGAATTAGGTCAGTTGAAGACTTCGACGTAATCCAGCACTCGGCGTACTTCTAACGCCACGGGTTCTCCGTGCAGCACATTCCTAACCAACTTCACTTGAATCTACTCTGTTTCGCGCCAAAGCAGTATCAAATGTAGTTGGAACCCCGTAGCCGCAGGGGGCTTATAAAAAAAAGAAAAAATTACAAAGGTAATGAACTAAACGTGAAGGTAGCGATAGTGATTTTACTCGTTGTCTGAACTCTCGCTTAAAATTAATGGATTATTACACAACTTGAGATCTTGCACATGCCACACACCTTTACTTTGACCATTCTGATCTTGGAGTTCATAGGTACAAGTGCCGGTCTTCCTTTTAATAATAAAAGGACCTACAAAGGTTGGTGCTAATTTGGCGCTGTAATATTTTGTGGCATCTGAGAGACTTTTGTTCTTCCGCCAGACCTGCTGTCCGGGTGTAAATTGGACAGGTCTCCTGCGTAGGTTATATCGACGTTGATTATTAGCGCGGGACGCTTGGATCCTTTTTCGTACGTCCGCATATAAGTGTAGAAAGGCGGTATGTCTCTTGTCAACAACATCCTGAGGATCTAAGTCAATTTTAGGCATGTCTTCGATAAAGTCTTGTCCATAAAGTTTATGTTCTCTTCCAAAATTAAGATAGTAAGGACTAAATCCGGTAGTTTCATGTCTAGAAGTACGCATGGCACAACCGATAGCGGCTAAATTCTCGTCCCAAGTACGATGGTTATTATTTTGAATGTATGAACGTATCATGGTTTTCACCACTCTGTTTGCTCGCTCGGTTGGATCAGCCTGCGGATGATACGAAGCTGTGTAAAAGATCTTGGTTTTATAACGCCGACAAAGTTCTTGGAAATCCTTTGATTTCATCTGAGCTCCCTGATCACACATCAAAAGCTGTGGGGCTCCAAACATAAGAAAAATACCCTCTTCAACTTGCTTGGTAAGTGATTTAGCTGTAGCAGAACGAGATGGAAATAGAACGGTGAATTTTGTGAAATAATCGTTAACTACCAGAACGTACTGATTACCCGATCTAGAGCGAGGGAACGGTCCAATGTAATCTAAACTAATACATTGCCACGGTTTCTTAATGTCTGGTCGATTACCCATTAAACCTGCAGGAGGTTTTTGTTCTACTTTATTCTGCGCACATATTCTACACGCTTTTACATATCTGGCTATGTTATTCCTCATCTTTGGCCAATAATAACGCTGGCATACTTTCCAATACGTCTTGAATATGCCTACATGGCCTGCAGCAGGAATATCGTGGCAGCGGTGAAGTATTTCACTCCTCCTATCTTTCGGAACAACAAGTTTCCAGGAGCTAGATGGTGTAGCTAATTCCGAGGGACACGATTTCACAAATTTATACAACAATCCGTTTTCGACTCGCCAAGTTGGAAACTTATGCGGTAACTCTTCTAGTCTAGTGAACATGTTTTTATACCATTTATCAGTGGTAGACGAAAATGAATCTTCTTTAATTTCCGGTTTTACAGCGTCAACAGCGACAGGCACAGATCGAGAGAGGAAATCTGGAACCACATGGTCTTTACCAGGTCTATGAATTAGCGTGAAGTCATAGGGTTGGAGGCGAAGTGCCCAACGTGCTAATCTTCCTTGCGGATCCTTCAATCGATGTAGCCATAATAGTGAATGATGGTCGGTTATTACTGTAAAATGGACTCCTTCCAAGTAGTGCCGTAATTTTTCTACGCTCCAAATTACCGCCAGACATTCTTTTTCAGTCACCGTCAATTTCATTTCCTGCCTAGTTAGTGAACGTGATAGGAAACATATTACTTTCTCTCCTTCGTCAAACGTCTGAGATAATACGGCTCCAAGGCCGAAAGCACTTGCGTCAGTCTGTAAGACGAAAGGGCGGTTGAAATCTGGACAAGTAAGAATGGGTGCTGTAATTAATGCTTCTTTAATGGCTCGAAAAGCATTGTCACAATCGGGTGTCCATGACCAACTGATCTTTTTCTTGGTCAGATTGGACAAAGGAGCTAGTACAGAAGAAAAATTAGGTACAAATCGTCTATACCATGATGCGGTACCTATGAAACGTCGAATTTCTGTCACATTTTTAGGTGGTGGTATATTCACAATGGCCTCTACTTTCGATGGGTCTGGCCGAAGGCCTTGACGGTCAACTACATAGCCCAAATATTTTAGTTCTGATCGGCAAAAATGACATTTTTCCAAGGATACAACCAGTCCTGCTTCGAGTAAGCGATCGAATACTATGCCTAGAAGTCTTACATGTTCTTCAAAGTCCTGGGAAACCAGTACGATATCGTCTAAGTAAACCATGACGGACGGTTCTAGGTCGGCGCCAAGAACGCAATCGACGATCCTAGACCAAGTAGCCGGAGAATTCGTAAGCCCAAAGGGCATTCGCCGGAACTGAAATAATCCTCTTCCAGGAACAGTAAAAGCAGTGTATTCTCGCGAAGACTCAGATAATGGGACAGTCCAAAAAGCAGATTTGATGTCGATGGAACTCAAATATTTAGCGTCTCGCAATCTGTCTAAAATTGATGAAATATATGGAATAGGGTATGCATCTTTGGTAGTTACCTCGTTGAGTCGTCTATAGTCCACGCAAAAGCGATAAGTATCGTCTTTCTTGCGCACCAGACATATTGGGCTTGACCAAGCACTTTTTGAGGGTTCAACCACTCCGTCCTTTAACATGGACTCTAACTCCTCATCTATGATCTTTTGCTTGAATGGAGACACAGGGTAATACCTTTGTTTGATAGGTCTGGTGCCTGGTTTAACCTCGATGACATGTTCAGCAACTGTGCAATATCCTAATCCGGAACCCATTGACGAAAGCTTTACTTTTATTAATTGATCTAATATTTGCCGCTGATCGGCGGTAAGTGTGCTCTCGTCTTGAATACTATTAATTTGAGTAGAGACAGGATCAACAGAGAAATGCCAAATATCTTGATTTAAATCGGGAACTATTTCCATGCTTTTCCAGAAGTCAATTCCTAGGATAAGTGTGTGTGAAAGCTCTGGTAAGACGAGCACGTCGATGATTTTGGTCTTCCCCATTAAACAGAATGGAACCTGCATAAAACCAATGCTGGAACAGCTCTGTCCATTGGCGACTGTGCATCTCGTTTCTTTCAACAAAAGTTGTAAACCTAAACGTTGTAATAGTTCGTATCCAGGAAGACCAACAATAGTCCTGGTAGCACCGGAATCCAATAATCCTCGAAAGGGAGTGCCTAAAATAGTGACTTCTAAATATGGGCGTTCATCGCCTTGAGCGTGACCAATGATGTAATCCAAAAGTAATTGAGCTGGAAAGTCGGAATTCTTGTGGGTCGATGTATTATTGGACTTGGGAGACATCGCACGACCTATTGATTCCCCCGGGAAGCGTTTCCCGAATTCATGCATCTGGGGCAATTTCGAGTCGTGACATCAGGTGTCCCGCAACGGTAACAATGTGTCTTCTTCGGACTAGGGCAATCCCTATTATAATGACCAGTTTTCTGACAATTCCAACATCTTATATCTGGGGCACGTCTATTGCTGTTAGTTGGTGGATTGACGTGTCTAATTTCTTGAACATCGTTATTCGAGTGGTATCTCGGAAGAGCTTCCTGCATATCGGAAACAAAGGCAAAGTCAGGCTCTACAAATCCCTGTCTTTTTCTAGAAGGTGGAACGTAATGTTCTGCACGATATTTCTTAGATTCCAAAGTCAGACAGCACTCCTCCAATTCTTCTAAAGAATTTACTACAGGAAGTTGGGTAGTATAAAAAGGAGCCAAATTTCTGGTGATGATGTCCAACTTTACCTCTTCAGTCATTCCTCCATAACGTCTACAGAGGGCGTGCATACTCGAGAGGTAATCTACAATGCTCTCGGAGGGATCTTGTGTCCTGTCTAATATTTCCCGGAAAAGTCGTGAACGATAATCTGGTGGTTCGAAATGACGACTAAGCAGTCCCGATAGACCTTTCCAATCGGTGAATCTAGATCGGTTAGATCTAAACCAACTCAACGCCTTCCCTTCAAACAGATCTATGGCCGACTCGAAAACTTCCTGTTCAGTAACGTGGCGAGCTACTCTAAGTTCGGCGACTCGTTCTAAAAATCCATGAACGGACATACTTTTAGCGTCTCCGGTGAATTTCAATCCCCATTTTTCCACTTTTGGTCCTTTAAATTGCATAGATTGCATAGGTGCTCTGCTAGGAGTAAAGACAGGTGCATTGTGAATGGAAGATATAGAAGAAGCAGCGTCTGAATCAGACTCGTCCCGATCGGCCAGTAAAGCACTCAGGTTTGGATCTTGTTTGGATAAAGCTTCCAGGTTACTGAGTGTCGACAAAATGTCGGCTAAAAGTTTGGCTTTTATTTCTACATTTTCTGGAGTTAAACTGCTTGGCGGGGCACGGTCCACACGACCAACCAGATGCAATAGGTGGCTTTGGTAGCGTTCGAATTTTGATCTCGCCTTATCTCCAGTGATAGATGTCATTGCTTCTTTCACTCGTTGGAGTGCATTGCGAATGCATTCTTTCTCCTCGTCGAAATTTAGGTTGTAAGGTGGAATGCTTAATGACTTCCTCCTCTTTTCCAATTGCATGATCTGACGTAGGGAAGTTCTCAACTTCTCCACCGTCTCAGATCCATCCACTGGTATTCCACGGACGACCAATTCATGACTTAACATGTCCTTGTTCAGGTAGTTGATCTTCATGTTGTAATCCATCTTGAATTTCTCTTTCAGAGTTCAGCAAAACACAATCACTAATAACTCACAATATTACAATACTAAAGTCACGTCACTTCACTACACTTCACGGTAAAAAAAAACTAGTGGTTTTCAAAGTAATAGCAAAGTTAATAATTCAGAGTCAGTAAAAGACGTAACTGAAAAAAAAAATAATCGACGCAAATCATAAACAATAAAGTCAAATCAGGTAAGTCAAAATAGGTAATTCAAGATAAGCAATATCAATAATAACAGTAGGTAAGGTGAATCAAAGCAAATCTGAGCCGCAGCAAAGACCCACTTCATACGATCAACCAATAGATCAAAAACTTAAACAAAATAAAGCAATAAATCAAACCAAGGTCAGGTTAGGCCGCAGCCAAAACCCTACGAAATAAATCAAAATCAAGTTTAAAAAAAAATTAATTGACTTTTAGCTATCTATTATAATCTCTCTATTTCTCGGGAACGGGTCATATACCTTTTAAACATTGAAAATCGTTATTAAGTACCATAATACGTACGCAACGCAATAAATGTCAAAATCAAATAATCAATAAATCGAACAAAACAATGTCAAAACAATATACGCAAATATCAATAACGCAATGTATCAAAACGCAAATATAAAGTCATCAAGTAATTAAACGCAAATCAATAAAAATAAAGTAAAGTAATTATGGTACTTAGAACGTAGTCATAAGTCGAAACACTGTCCGCGCATATGCGATATTACGTATCAATGTTTTATTTGAGTTTCCGCAGCACTTCCTGTTTAAACAAAGAAATCCTGAATTAAAAATTTAAAAACTTTGCCATCCTTCCAACAAAAAATCCAAATATAAAAATTCAAAAATATAATCAAACAAATCAAAAATATTTCAAAACAAGCCCCACAATTGGGCGTCAAAAATTTGCTACGCTTTTCTTTGCGCCTGCGCACAGGTGCGCTGGAAGTTATCTTAGTTAAAAAAAAGAAGGTTACTTACCAATTACGGCCATTCAAAATTAATGGATTAATTGCAATTAAGTTAAGTTAAATTAAGCAAAGTCCAGTCAAATTAAATTAACGAAGTTAAGTTAAGTTGAGCCAAGTTAAGCTAAGTTAAGCTGAGGGAGAGGGGCTAAACGAAAGCGTGCAAAAATGCCCTAACTCAAAATGCCGGAGAGATAGGGGGGGTATTAAATGGCGCCACCAATTTGACAGCCAGGCAAATTGGAATCCTTCCAAGGTCGTGTTGGGACCTCGCTCTCAGCTACACATACAAAAAAAAAAAAAGGAAAATAATTTACTGGAAGGAAGGAAGGCAAAACAAACCACAACTAGGAAGTACCGTACGGCACCTCAAATAAAACTCATACCTTTTTTTTTTTTTAAAAAAAAATATATTTAGAATATGATTAAATGATATACTTGTTCACACAGCAGCGATATTATTTTACTTTACCTATTAAAAGATTCAAAATAAACATTAGGTTCTAAACCGGCGCAACCGCGGTGATATCACAGTACGGTTTTACAAGGCGCTCTGAAATGTTAAATTAGGTCCTGACCCAATAAACGGGTTAAAACGCCGACAGGTTGCGTAAACAAATATTCAATGACAATCGCAAGAAAAAAAAAAAGTAATGTGAATTGCGCATACTACTAAAGTTAGAACTTAGCTGATATGACGATACTGGCTTGGGATTCTCAATCTAGCTGAACACATAGGCGGCAGTAATGTCAGCTATCGATGTCCACCCAGTGTTGGCCTAGGTCCGTAATGAGGATAATCCCACTGAGCCGGAAGGCTACTCGTTCAAATGATAGAATATAGGGTTCTTTTACCCGTTACAAAGAAAATAGGGTGGTGCTCTGACCCTCTTGAAAGATAATTTATCGGTGGGTGTTTGGACCCTCTGTAAAGACCCTATAAAGAAAACAATCCGCGTCAGAAAGATACTTACATAAAATTAAAACCACGTGCGCGACCTGAAAACCCCACATAATAACATGGCTGAAGGCCCACCCGACTTTAAAACCATATTGCAACGCTGTATAAATAAAATAAAAATACTACAAGTTAATAGGCGCGAGAAAAATCCCAAAAATGCACCTGCGCTTAATAAAAACAATACCCCAATAAATAAAAGCCCATTACCTGTTAATGACAAAAAAATTACTACTGCGCATGTGCGACGCGACTGCGCATAAAGATATGCTACAATGTCTGATAATAATTTATTCAACAATAAGAATCAAAAGTAACGTTTTAAACTGAAGTTAACCGAAATATCTACCGCGCATGCCCGAAATAAACGCTAAAATTTATTTAAAACCACTTAGTATTCAAGCAGACAACCCACTAGACTCGAATACGTTAAAATCCCGAAAAATATCGACTGCGCATGCGTCAGGCGATGGCACATTTTATTAATAAAAATTACCACCAATGAGTCGGGGATACTAAAATAATTATTTAAATAATTTAAAAGTGGTTTTCTCCTTGAAATACTAGCCAAAAATAACGAAGTAATAAATTGAACATAGTGCGCATGCGCCCAAAAATCATACGATATGGGGCTCTAAAAACCCAGAATAAAATGTACAATAAAACCCTCAATACCCTTTTACTAAATGGCGTTCAGTTAAATTAACAGCTCAAGGCCGAAAAAAAAAATGAAAGATAACTACAGGAAATAGATTATAAATTACAACATTATGGCTTAGAGCGCAGAAAGAATTAAAATCCGTGATATTAAGAAAATTTTACTACCACGACCAATACTAGAACCTACAGTATCACCCTACTGGTGATTCCCCCACTTAAATTTTTATTACCCTGAAATTCGAAATGTGATTCTATAAGACCGTTATTACTGGATGAAGGCAAAACTAATTATCCCGATGTTGCAATATGAAGAGATAAAGTAAAACGCATTAAATTAACAAAATGAAATCAGTACTAACGGTTTTAATAGCAAAACTAATAAATCAATGCGACTTTAATCGTCAGATAACAACATTTAACGTACAAAATCAAGTAAATTAATAAGTAATTAAAATAAATCAATTAAATACAGCTTCCACAAGCCTTCTAAAATATACAAAGGAGGTTTCAGGACACCACGTGACGCAGTATTAAACAAAATTTCCATAAATCAATCAGTAAAATCAAATCAAAGCATAAAAACAATGGCGTGAATCCATGAAATAAAATAAAATTAAATAACATGATGAAATAGCAACGTGGTTTTACCAAAAGGAGAGCAAAAAAAACAAAATGGTAGCCTTACCCGTTGTTACTAGGGGGTCTGCCTGGCAATTAGCGGCTTCGACGCAGTAAAATCGGCAATCAGCCTTAATGACCTTACTTTTGACCCAAAATCAAATTCTCCAACAATCAATCACTTAGAAAGGTCACTTTATTAAGTTTTCTGCCCGAAATCCCAAAAATAAGGAAGTTATAATAAACTTTTAGGGGCGAACAAACTTTGCGTCTGAAGACTCACGGAGCCAGCTAAGAAGTAATGAGTAATGCTTCCTTGACCACGCTAGCAAGATGGCGAAAACGGCGGAAGTACTACGTGAATAAACCAACGCATTCACATTAAAGTTAACAAACTAATCGGAGATGATTGAACCCTTGCACCACTAATTAATTTACCCAACCGGTACCCCATAACAAGACCAACCCTCTTCAAACAATCAAATAAAATTAGATAATTCAAACAACAAACAATCCCTTACTTGACTATATAATAAGAATCAGAAGAAGAACACGTGACCCCTGCCCTAGGGACGTGCACCCGAAACGAGAATGGGTCTGGCCGTCGATATTAGCTAATGCTCCAAGGCCAAGGAAAACGATCGAATTTCCTGACAGAATAAAGACTCCCAGACCACTAAAACTCAATAAGCAAGAAAACAGCCCCTTCCCGGCAATGAAATTATCCCCATACAGAAATCAAATGATCAATCGAAAACCCAATAAACCCATTGATATGGCCCAGCCCTATTACAAACGAACCTATTTTCATACATAGCTCGACGTTCCTTGGAATGCAGTCAAAAATGACAAACAGCTGATTAACGTCAAAATCGACCGCTGGCCAAAAGAAAATACAAATAACAAAATGGGCTTTCTTTAGGAAATGATGACTTGAAGAGTCAGAGAAAATACGAGAAAAAAGGCCCTACGACGATAGAGGTAACCTTTACAAAAATTTAACATTTTAAATAACCTATAAACATGACATAAATCATTTAATTCACAATTCCAAATTTACCGGATTTCAAACTATATTTTAGGGGAGATTACACAATAAACAGTAAGGAAAATTGACTCATTTCCCCGGGTGACCGATCGAAGAAGGACCTACCATAACTAGAGGTACCAAACTGAAGGAGATATACATTACAGTACTGTCGAAACAGGATCGAAACTAGAGATAAAAACTGACTTTAATCATGGAAATCTAAGATAAAACTACCCTCAAGGTAAGAAAATAAGGCCCAACTTCTATTACTTACTACTCTTCAGGCCACTTAAAACAATTAATCCCCAACCGCATTAACTATAAAAAAAAACCATCTCCCCGATAGGTATCGAAGACTAACAGAATGAAATAACAATCTAGGGATTCAAAACCCAATCCAAACAATATTTACCACAACCAGTCTAACCTGGCACCACAAAAAAAATCAATTCCTTCCTATGGGACAAAACGAAAGCCAAGAAAACATACAGGGTGAGCAAAGAAAATTGAAATGACCCGCCATTCCGTAGTTAAGGGGAATTTACAGACAGTAAAGTAAGGTCAGTAATTTTTAGATTTAAAACATGAATGGCTTCATAACTAAGATCATACTTATTCACAGTATTTAAAGAAAAATAGAACGATTGATTAGATCTGTAAGCCAGAATTTCTTGACAAAATGGTGAGTCAAACTAAAATAAAATCATTAAATCTCTTAAAAGTTGAATTGTCTGGCATTATTAATTATTCATATGTAGCCATATAGGTCACTCGCTTTAACGGCTTTTTCAAACCGTTACACAGTCTGCTCCACTAGTTTATTATAAGGATCTCAAAGTATAGAGAATCCTAATGTTTCGTACATGTTTCGAAGGTAAAAACCTTCATCATCAGAGAATAAAATTAATTCGAGGATTTTACAAGAAGAGAGACCCTCAACATTGCAAGATAAACTGGAAGAGGAAAATAAATTATAATAAAAATTGAAATTGAGTCTTTTGAAATAATAGATTGTACTAACATTTGAAATTCAGTCTTTTATATAAAGAGTTATAATAGCATATATTCTTACCTGCTTGAGGAACAGAAAAAGAAAAAATTTTCAAATATAAAAATCTTTCTTTTTCTGTTCCTAAAGTAGTTTATCTTGCAATGTTGAGGGTCTCTCTTCTTGTAAAATCCTCGAATTAATTTTATTCTCTGATGATGAAGGTTTTTACCTTCGAAACATGTACGAAGACATTAGGATTCTCTATACTTTGAGATCCTTATAATAAACTAGTGGAGCAGACTGTGTGTATTATTCCCCTACTCATTTTTTATATTTGTGAAAAATACAAATGGTGTCAATCCAAAATTTCAACATAAAACGTATGTCGTATGACTCTAACCAGCGTTTTTCGGGCTGGGTTTTTCATGATTAAAAATAAAGTAAATATCGCTCACCACGCCAAAATTAATGATTTTTTCAGAAATAATGTATTTTAAGAGCGTAGATCTAAGAGCAGTTTTTGGTGCAAATGCTTAGGTTTTTAAATACTTCTTAATTGCCGTTTATTCATATTAAAGCATTCTCGTTTCTTCCCGCACTATTTTTTTTTTATTATAAATGATCATACTTCTTTGCGAAAGCGTAGAGGGGCCATGTAGTTTTTTTTCTTAAATTCCGAGTTTAAACTCGAAATTTTACTAAATTCCGACTTTAAAACTCGGAATATTACTAGTTTTCTTTCTTAAAATTCCGACTTTAAATTTCGAGTTTAAAGTCGGAATTTAAGAAAAAAAAACTACATAGCCCCTCTACGCTTTCGTACTTCCATAAAAATGTTTACTTTAATTTTTCTCTTTAAAAATAAATACTTAATTGTTTTTTGTTTTTGTTGTAAAAATATTTTATTGCATTGGGTTATATTTTTGTTGATTTAAAATAGCTCTAAAAAGGAAAAACGAAACAGACAAGTATATAATAGAAAAAAATTATAAAATATTATTATTTTTACTCGTTTTCCTATAAAATTTCATCATAAATTAATAACTAAAATGACATGCGTCCGAAATCTTAATCTTTATATAAAACTGGACTTTTAGAAGGAAAAGTTTAAAAACTAAATGTTTCCTACAAGACCTTTGTAATGTAAGCCAAGAATACATTATTTAAAAATTATGAGACGAAAAATTAGGTTGCAATTAGACTTTTAGACCCAAGCTCCTAGGCTCGGGGGGTTGGGGAGGGGGGGCGCTGCCCGGCAGCCCCTCCCTTAAATACGCCACTGGACGTACCAATACCTTTACAAAAGTGCAAATAACTATTTTATTTTACAAAATTTTTGTGGAGTTTTCTTTACCTAATATCTTCACAGCTCCACTTTTAGTCTTGGACTACTTTCATAAGATATTTTATTTTCGATGTAGGTACTACTAAGGAACTTTTTTAGGAAAAGAAATAATAGTATTTCTATTAATGCGAATAATAAAACTGCATTGTTATCATTCGATCGAGTAAATGCACGTTCAATAGAAAGTACAATTCAATTTAAATCCTATGGGAATCGACACCTTTATCCACCATAACAATCATATTTTTATTACGCCATTGGCCCAAACCTGCATATTAGCCCGAAAAACGACTTCCCATACGGAATAATGCTGTGACAAAAGTATCGATATTATAGCATGGAATACACTGCACAACTTACTGACCACTCTAAGCCACCAGTTTTATTTAACTGTAGAACACTATAAGTGTAATTTTATATTACATGTCCATATCGATGTATTAATGTGTTTGAAAAATGACAATATTTTGGGAAGATGTAACTTATTCAATTCGGTGACCCTCATCTTTTTGGATAATGCACCAATTCACCCCTTAGTGGTTGATCCGATATATCCGTTTTATATATACAGGGTGTTACAAATTCGTGTGCGTACAAGGGGATCTCGAAAACGGTAAGAGATACGAAGATGGTTAAATTGAGGTAAATTTGGGTATTTGGGTAAAAAAAAATTCCAAAAATATTCCAAATGCTTTCGGAGATATCCGAAAAAAAAATAAATTTCTATTTTTGATTTTTAAATTTGGTTGTACATTTTGTTAAATACGGACCTGAAATTTTAAATATAGTTTTAGGGACTTGTAGGCTTTAGAAATTTAATATAATTCAAAGATTTTTGAAATTTTAAAGTTTTGTCACCTAATAAAACATATTTTCAAGTTATATTTTTATATCATTACGGTCCTGAACATTTAGAGCCAAACCAAAAAAAAAATTCTGATATGAAAAATCGGTCCATTTTTTAAATTTTCAAATGAAACTCTAAATATGTAATTATATCATATTATCATCTTTACAATACTTCACTTATTTCAAATATTCTCCTATCATCTCTGAGGCAACACATCTTATCTTCAAGACATAAAATTACCTCGAACTATCGTTAACTAACCCTGTACAATGTAATATCTTAATTTAGTATAGGTTTATGTAGTATTTGTAATGACTGAATGACTAAATAGGACTGTTTATTTTCAATGTTAATATAAAAATACAAAATGCTAGGTACTTTTAAAAGCAGAAAAGAAAAGTAAAATCAGATAAAAAAACCAAAAAACGATTTTTTACCTTTTTCTATACAGGGTGTTACAAATTCGTGTGCGTACAAGGGGATCTCGAAAACGGTAAGAGATACGAAGATGGTTAAATTGGGGCAAAAACCAAATTTTTTAGCTTTAGTTATACATTTTTTGACTTGGGAAAAAAAAACAAAAAAAAATAGTTTTTAAATTGAGTGTTTCTTTCTTTAGATACCAACATCAATTTTTTTTTTTAAATACGGACCTGGATTTTTTAAAACAGTTTTAAGGACTTCTAAGCTTTGGAAATTTAATACAATTGAAAGGTTTTTAAAATTTTAACGTTTTGTTGTCAAATAACACATCACTATCATTACAAATTATCCTTTCTTTATTACTACGGCCCTGGCAATTATTTTTAAAATTACATTAGGTAGGTATATGAAGTTATGGTGTTTAGGCCGTTTTTTTTTAATAAGATTTACCATCACAATACTCTAGAAAGTAAGCAAGTAAGACAAGACATGAAAAGTAATTCTATTTTCTATTAGTATTCTATTATTATAACGTAGGGGAAAGCGGGATAAGATGGCGAATCGGGTAAGATGACGAATTGGAGAATTCCGATTATTGTAATTAGATAGCGCCACTTGGTTGATTGCCGAGTGTAGCAGGTGTGCTTCGTAAGTTGCCTATGTATTATTAACATCAAAATCTGACTCTCTTTGTTGCCGATATTTCGCCATTTGTGTTTAATGGTTATGTCATTATAATATTAGTGCAGGACGAAATAAGCTTTAACAACACAAACGCTGTTGAATCTTATTTTCAATCGGTAAGTATTTTCTTCAATGTTATGGTATTGTTTATCTATAGCCCATTAAGTTTTCGTGAAATAAAATCTCTTTGTTGGTTAATATAAAACTCGATTCAAAATTTATTGGTCGGCTAAGATGACGAATTCGCTAAGTGGGCAAGATGGCGAATTCGAAATGAAGAAAAAGCAGATCAAAAAAGGCAAACATGTCAGAAAAGTGAGGTTTGACGATGAAGATGATGGGGAATCCGCTGACTCCTCCATATCAGTAAATTACATGGAAGAAGATGACGATAATGTGGAGGAACAAGAAGAAATTTGTTTAATTTGTAACGATTCTGGAAAAAATTAAATTTGGTACGCCTATTCCCTGCCATAAATGGGTTCATACAGCATGCTCAGGACTGACATCCGCAGAAGCGAAGCGCAAAGAATATATTTGTGACTTTTGTGACAATAATTAATATATCTTTCTAATTACCTAGGTACTGTTTTTCTTTTATTCAATAATCCTCGGCATCTTACCCGCATGGTTTCGTCAACTTACCCATACATGAGGGCAAGATGACGAATTTGTCATAAAATTTTGAAATTACGAAAAAAAAAATTTACAGTGAAGATAGCATGATAATTAGCAAACTCTTAGGAACTAAAATTATCCTGAATGCTCTAAAATATGAAACAAAGTTTTAGGGCGAAATATGACGAAGAAAATAAAAATATATGCTTACTGTCGTCATCTTGCCCTCATTTCCCCTATATCTTAAGTCCTCTTGTTTTTGCCTTAGACCTAGACCGAAATACTGTAAAACAGAAAATAAAAATAATGCTCCAGAGTGAAGAAAAGGTAACTGGAGTGTTAGTCTGGTTATGTTACTGTGATGCGCTTATGTTTATATCAAAAACAATTTAATTTTTTTTTACTGTTTATACGATCTGATGATGTTATTTTCAGGCGAAACATGTAACGAAAACACAGAGACAGAAAAATATTTAAGGCCTAGATTTTGGGTATCTTTCCTTACAAAATATCAATTATCAGGCTTCTTTGAATAAAAATGAACGGATATTTCAAATCAAAAATCTTTTGTTTTTTAGTTTGGCTCTAAATGTTCAGGGCCGTAATGAAATGAACAAGATAATATGAAAAATGTGTTGTTAGATAACAAAAATTTGTACATTATATTAAATTTTGTAAGCTTAGAAATCCCTAAAACTGTATTTAAAATTCCAGGTCGGTATTTAAAAAAATTGACTTGAGGTTGGTAACTAAAGAACGAAACGTCGAATTTGAAAACTAACTATGCTACCTTGTAGAACAAAAAAGAACGGCTATAAAAAAGTGTTTTCTATTTTTTTTCATAGTCAAAAATGAAAGCGCAAAAAATTAAAAACCAAAAATGAAAATTTCTGTGTTTTTCGGATATTTCCGAGAGCATTCGGAATAATTACAATTTTTTTTCGAAAAATTATTAAGCCCCAAAATAGGCAACTTTGCCTCAATTTAACCATCTTGGTATCTCTTAACGTTTTCTAGATCCCCTTGTAAGCACACGAATTTGTAACACCCTGTATACAATTCGATATTTCAGTGCATGATGCAACGACTTGTTTTGTTATTCCTCTTAGGGACCGACCAACAAACTCGATATATCGATATTGAGGTCCCTCCCTTTCCAGGACAAATTGAAAACACCTTTGATATGATTATACGGGGACCGCGTCATATCGCTTCCCATCATCCATTCAATTTCGGGAAAATGATTTAACTCGACGTTGTCGAGTGCGAGTACAAACGATCAGCAATTTTGGGAGAGATCTAGATGGATTTTTGTCAAAAAAGAGACGATAATGTTGACGATTTTGTTCAGGACGTTTTAATGGAACTGTCGTCTAGCTTTTCTATTTTTTTTTTCAGCATATACCTACCATTCTAAACTCTCTGGTAAAATTAGAACCAACATTTTATAATTAATAAGAAATCCCCCCCCCCCCAACCTACCAGAATAAGCACTTAATAGATGAATTTATGATAGTAAACGAGAAAAACACATTCGTTCACCCAGTGGCGTATTTAGGAAGGGAGCGAGCCTATGAGCTCAGGTCTAAAAGTCTAATTGCAACCTAATTTTTCGTCTCACGCTTGAACTCTTAATTTAAATAATGTATTCTTGGCTTAGATTGCAAAGGTCTTGTAGGAAACGTTTAGTTTTTAAAGGTTTCCTTCTAAAAGTCCTGTTTTATATATAGAGATTAAGGTTTCAGACGTATATCGTTTTAGCTATTGATTTATGATGCAATTTTAAAGGAAAACGAGTAAAAATAATAATATTTTATAGTACTTTTCTATTATATACTTGTCTGCTTCGTTTTCCCTTTTTTAAAGCTATTTTAAATCAACAAATATAAAACCCAATGCAAAAAATATTTTTACAATAAAAACAAAAAACAATTAGGTATTTATTTTTTAAGGGCAAAATTAAAGTAAGTAAGTAAGCGGGGAGAAACGAGAATGCTTTATTGTAAATAAACAAAACGGCACTTAAGAAGGAGTATTTCAAAACCTAAGCATTTGCACCAAAAACCGCTCTTAGATCTACGCTCCAAAAATACATGATTTCTAAAAAAATCATCAATTTTCGCGCGGTAAGCGATATCTACTTTATTTTTAATCATAAAAAACCGACCCCGAAAAACACTGGTTAGAGTCATACATACGTCTTATGTTAAAACTTTTCTACGAAAAAAGTCGTGTAAGAATACTTTTTCACCTCTTTAATCAGTTAAGACAACTAAGATGCGGTAGGTGTCCCATAAGTGATAATTTTCATTTTCACCCTGTATTTTAAAAACCAAGACGGCTTTGAAAATTTTGTTAACGGCATGTTTAGTTTCACAAAAAAGTAGTACAGTGCTGCGAGAACCGCAACCCTCTATCTTTAAATATAAGAGAGTACCCAAAAATGGACCCCTGAAAGAAAGCGTCTATCTATACTGTGAAATTTTTCGAATTTCAATACTTTACAGTGTGAAGCCAAAATTGTATGTAAGTAGTTAAATTTAGTAGTTTTTATCGATGTTAGGTATATAAATTTACAGGTAAAGTTTAAAATTGCCAAAATTTCATTTGTTGTTGCTATATTTATAGGGATTTGCTAAGTTTCCAGTTGACATACTACAAACCAGTCTTGGTATAAAGTAATAACTACAAATTTAATATAGGATGAGGAATAGCTAGACTGCCAATGTATGTGTACTCTAAACTTTAATGAAATTTTTTACTCCCTTTTCTACCCAATAAAAAAAGGTAAACATAAATAGGGTACAGACGATATAGAGACAGAAAATCATTTTTATTTGATCGAAAGAGAAGGCTTAATCAGCCTTCACTAGAACTCAGGAGCAGCCAAGCTGTCTACCTCTCATGTGTCGAATAAATCATCGACAACAATGAGCTAAGGAGTCTAGAGGATCAATATGATAACTGGACATCGAACGTGTCACATTGCCAAGCCAGATCACTCACTGCTAACAGCGGTACGCCCTGTCTTCTTCCATCTCTAACATCTCAATCCTTGCATTGTTTCGTCGTACTGGGACTCATCAGAGACGCGCGACCATCCTGAGGGCGCGGCCTGCAAAGGGTGTGCGCCTATAGATGGTCCATCGTCTGACAACTGGCGTTATTCATCATCATCATGGAAGGTGTCGGTCTCCACACTCACGGACTTCCCTTCAAGGGTCCGGACTTGGTCGGCTTTTGGTGAGCTCTTAGTTAAAGCCAATAGTTGTCTCGAAAGAGAACTCAGTGTGTTCGTTTAGCGGTAGCCTAGCTCGACTGTCGCAAGGACAAAAAACGGTGGGCCAGGTAAAGGATCTGTGGAACTCTGGGCAAGGACTACAAAGATTGTAGTGTTGCACGTTCGAGAGTGCAGGGGTGATTCCCCTCTCGGCACCAGACAACCGCCGGTTACTCCTTGGCAACAGACGACTATGTGACATGAGCTCCACACCCCCAGGCTGATCTGGCTTGGAAATGTGACACGTTCGATGTCCAGTTATCAATCATTTTTATATCTTTCATATTTGAAAGATATAAAAATGATTGATAACTAGACAACGAACAAAAAATTCTAGCTCAACTTTAATCCGACGGCTTTATTACTTATTATAAGTAACTTCAAGTCCAAAGTCTATTTAACTTATCTCATAAAAATCTGTTATTCGAAATTCGTAACGTTATTATTTTATCTTTGATTGCTCCACAGCTGCTTTAAGCTTTCCTAAAATATTTATTTGATTATAAACCATTGTTTTCGACTTAAATTGTTCTTACCGAACTTTAAAACTAATATTAAACAAAAATATTCAGACAGAAAACTTCTTAAGCAGTTCGAATGCCGAAAAGTTTTATCGAATTTGATTCCAAAGTTTTTACCACTTTTACAATTCCTTTTTGAAACAGAACTTTTTTGCATTATATTCTTTAAGAAGGCTATTTCACTTTTTCTATTTTTGATCAGATTTTTTAAAAAGGCACGAAGGCCACTAGAAAATAACAAGCAACAAAATAAAAGAAAAAATTATTGGAAATGAAAAAAAAGGATTATTTGAAAATTTAATTTTTCAATATAATCCCCCCTAATTTTAAGGCCCTTGCGGCACCTGTCCCGCAAGTCTTTTAAAATTTAAATTTAAAAAAGTTAACTTTGGTTTGCATTATCGAAATGGACGCATATTAGAAAAAAACTTAGACCAGTTAATTCTACCTACATAAAAAAAGGTAATTTTTCATTTGTTAATAACTTAAAAGATAACTTTATTGAGGAGCATCCAAAAACTAAATTTATTTAATTTCACAGAGGAAATTAAAAACAAGCAAGCCTACTCTGTATGCAGCAAATTTTGTTTTATAAAATGGTGTAATAGTTATTATCCTAACAAGTGCAGAAAGAGCCACTTTCCTGCACGCGACTGCCGTCGAGTGCGGGGAAGTATTTTTCCGCATGAGTTAGAATCAAATTTTTTTCTACAAGGGTTAGAAAAACTACCACAAAGTATTTCTAAAAATTTAATTTTACTCAAAAAACAAACACAGATTTAATTTTTACTTATTAATAATATTTTATTTTAAAAGTACAATTTGATGCACTATGCAAATTGATTGCGGATGCCAGACAGGTTGAAGCCATCGAAGCCAACTGATCCTGATGAGCGGATGGTTGCAAAGAAAGAGGTATCGAGCTGCTGTTTGCGCTGATGAAAAACTGTGGAGTTTTTGAAGACGTGCACGCTTCTAAACTACAGCTTAAATTTGATGCAATATTGAGATTGAGAATTTTGTTAGACATGTATTTTTTTTTTGTGTGATGGATTCCTCCAGGTAGCCTTCGGCAACAGACGTAGATTTCCATTCTCTTAAACGTTCAATGTTTGTTATTTCTTCGCCAAAATTAGCCAGTAGAGTGGCTGAGGAACGTCTAAAACTGTGTCCTGTGTATTATTCTGAATTTTTGAGTCCTATATAAGCTGCAATGTTGGAAGGCGTGTGTGGAGTTTGCTGTGAACGTAAGCTTACATATTTTCTGTATAGATTTAGAAAACTTTCATTATTGACTTCTTTAGTTATTACAAAGGATCTAGCAGAATGGTTTTTGGAGTCCTTTATTGTGAAAATCTAAACGTCTCCTTTGTCGTCTATGTCGTCAATGGTAAGTTTAGTTAGCTCCTAACGGCGGCAGGCACCAGCCAGTCCAAAAATGGTTACTACTACTTTAATAAGAAGGTAAATTTCACCAGGAGCTTCTTTCATAAATTTTGCAATCTCTTGTGTAAAAACTTTCACTTTTCTTGCTCGAAAACCCACATTTTGTCTCTTGATGTAGGCAGTAACTTTATAGAATTTACTGATATATAACTCTTTCTTAACCTTAAGTACACGTTTTAACATAGAATATCGAGACCATAAGGTATTTGGCTTCCAAAGTTTAGACATTTCCAAGAAATATGCCAAAAGTACTTCTTCTCTTGGTACTTTTACTTTTTTCGCTTTACACCAACTAACAAAATGTTCGTATTGTTTTACATACCTGACTAATGACTTTTTTGGTAGCAAATCCAAATTTGCGACACTTGCAGCTTCTAGAATATCTTCTGGTAGCTCATCGTCCTAGAAATTATCTATGGAAGACATTTGTATCAGAATCTGAATGAAATCAAAAATCAAAGTCACGCTCCGGTGAACTGTTGTAAGGTGTCACTTTGACAATTAAATTTTGTGTGTGTCGTGGTTACGATGTTAACATCTATGTACGGGGGTTTTGAAATAAATCGTTTTAAATCAGCTTTTTTAAAAATAGTAGGAAAGAAAAACTCAAAGTCTGCTCCACTAGTTTAATATTTGACTATTAATCCGTACATGTTTCGAGAGTACAAACTCTCATCCTCAGCGGAAATATTTCCGCTATAATTTACTCCACTGAGAGATGGACTACTTCAAAAAAATATATATATTTTTTAAAAATGTTTATAATAAACGGCCAAAATTAGTGTTTCTGTAATATAGCTCATTTACTTTCACTAAAAATCAGTCTAAAAATTCATATTTTATTCATTAAAGTTGTATTTTATTATAAAATTACAGAAAAAATATTTTTTTCTACAAGAGTGTGAGATTTACCGTTTTCCCGCACTCGTTTTGGTTCTGAAAGACCCATTTTCCCGCACGGCGTGGGAAAAGTTTTCCCGCACGGTGTACCGAAAAAATATTTTTTCTGTAATTTTATACTAAAATACATACATACATACTCATTTTTAGTGAAAGTAAATGAGGTATATTACAAAAACACTATTTTTTGCCGTTTATTAAAAACATTTTTAAAAAAGCTGATTTAAAACGGTTTATTTCAAAAACCCCGTACGTAGATGTTAACATGGTAACCACGACACACAAATAAAATTTAATTGTCAAAGTGACACCTTACAACAGTTCACCGGAGCGTGGATTTGATTTTTAATTTCGTTTAGATTCTGATACAAATGTGTTGGAATTAATACCATAGGAAAAATTCCCTCTAACATTGCAGCTTATATAGGACTCAAATATCCAGAATTATACACAGGCCACAGTTTTAAACGTTCCTCAGCCACTCTGCTGGCTAATTCTGGCAAAGAAATAACAAACATTAAACGTTTAGAAGGATGGAAATCTACGTCTGTTGCCGAAGGCTACCTGGAGGAATCCATCACACAAAAAAAAAGACGTCAACAACATTCTCAATCTCAATATTCCATTTGAGCTGTAGTTTAGAAGGGTCCACAGTTTCCAAGCAGCGCAAACAATAGCTCGATACCTCTTTCTTTGCAACCATCCGCTCATCAGAATCAGTTAGCTTCGATGGCTTCAACCTGTCATCCGCAACCAAATTGCATAGTGCATCAAATTGTACTTTTAATATAAATATTATTAATAAGTAGAAATCAAATCTGTGTTTGTTTTTCAGTAAAATTACATTTTTAGAAATATTTTGTGGTAGTTTTTCTAACGCTTGTAGAAAAAATGTTGATCCTAACTCATGCGGAAAGATACTTCCCCGCACTCGGCTGCTTACTGTTAACGGCAGTTGCGTGCGGGAAAATGGCTCTTTCCGCACTCGTTAGGATAATAACTATTCCGGTACATCGTGCGGGAAAACTTTTTACACCCCGTGCGGGAAAATGGGTCTTTCAGAACCAAAACGAGTGTTGGAAAACGGTAAATCGCGCACGCTTGTAGAAAAACCACTTTTCTTGATCTCCACTGATAAGAGAATAAAAGGTGTCAATTTGAAAACGTGACACCCTTAATATTTGAGCCCTTCTACAAAATATGGAAATGTGTAACAATACCTACGTACTTTATGTCAAAAGAGAGAAAATTTTAAGCTGATTTTAAATGATATTATTTTAACCCTCTAGCGGGGCTGAAAACATCCCCTAAAATTATAAATGGGGCGTAATATATCATTTAAAAGGTCGTTCAATTCCTCAACCTTTTCAAGTAACCCATAGTTGGCTTTTATTTTCATTAGATTTCGAATAATCAAGTAAAAACCGTAAATAGGCTTACTTATGAAGTGTATTGTAATAAAACGCAAATCCGTTTTAATTAATTAAAATAAAATGTCTTTGATGTCTAAGCTTGTGTACTGGTTTTACTTGATTTTTATTACTCACTTCCCCCCCCCCCCTTCTCATTTAAGTTATTGGGGGTTGTTTCCAGTCCTGCTAGAGGGTTATTATAATTTAATTGAAAACCAGCTTGAAAAATGGCAACATTGGAAATAAAGTAAAAGTTTTTTTGCAGACTTTTATATTTGGTAGAAGAACGAGAGACAGAGAGAATTAAGGATAGAACGTTTTTAAATTGACTGTATAAATTAGAAAATTATTTAAAACTGCAACACTCTATATATTTAGCAATAGGATTTGTACGTTCCTCGGGGTGACAAAGTGTGCCGAATTTATCGGGTTTCTAATAATTAGAAAAAATAATTATTATTAATACTAAATGTTAAGAAATGAACAGTACTGTATTGTAATAAAAGATGAACGGCAGTAGAGTTTGGGACTTGCATTGTCTTTATTTGTTTTGAATCACTACGTTTCAACTAGTAACCATCTCCAGTCGTTTTCAGGTGAATACTCAGTATTCACTTGAAGACGATTGGGGAACTTACCAGTTGAAACGTTGTGATTTAAAACAAATAAAGGCAATGCAAGCCAAATCATTGTCTCCCACCGATAGTAATAATCGTTATTTATTGTACAAGACGATAAAATTGTACTTTATCTTTGAGAGTGTTTTTTAGCGTCGAGACGTCAGTCGAGATGCTAATTATTACGCTCGAGAAGATAATGCGATTTATCGTCGTGTGCAGTACAACATTTTTTTCTCTAGCAAGACTTCAAATTCAGGTAGAAATGAAATTTCAAAGAATATTTCACTCATGTATAAATTTTTCCATAAGAAACGTTAAAAATAAAAAAATATCAGCGGATATACAACAATCAAACCTTTTTTTACCTTTTTACTGCGAACGTGATCGTTAATATTTTTCAATTGTTTGTTGCTTTTTGTTAAGTTTTTTTATAAGATAAAAAAAAATTGTTATTGGATTTCAGTTACAGTTTTAATTATCTTATATGAAATTGAAAATTGTATGACAAAAAATTTTTTTTATATATATTTCATTCTAGAAATATTCTCCCTAAATACCGCTCGTGCTTAAAAATTAACCAGATAATTTTCATTCAAGCTTGTTATACTAATTCCACTCGTTCTTCGAACTCGTGGAATTATAAATAACAAGCTTTCATGAAAATTATCGATAATTTTTAAGCACTCGTGGTATTACCCCCGAAAATTTCACACCTGTCATTCTAAGCCAATCACACACTTTCATTTCGACAGTTACCAATGACAACCCTCAAATTTTTCGGAAATTTTTCTCCTCCTGCCAAGCTAGGCGAACAAAATTAATAAGTGGAAATTTTTTCTTGACAGCTATGATATGATCCGAAAATCAGTATTCAGAATCAAATTTTGGTATTTATTGTTTTTATTAATTTTATAATACTAAATAAATACAAATATTTATTTACCAAATATTTTTTTCATTAAGGCTAAATATTTTTGGAATTCTGGTTGGAACTCTTCTCTTCGTAATGGAGAATAATAAGGATAATGGTTATCTTCCCTTTCCACTTCTATCAGATGTCTATGTTTAATATAATAGATGTAATATTTGGATGCAATTTTGTTCTGCTGAATTCTGTTTTTTTTTTAAAAAGGATGGGATATCTTCCTCCAAAATCTTCTGGATAGCTGAGAAAAGGTTTTCTTGATGGGGATTTAATTCAGTTTTTTCCATTAAACATTGCAAATACTTTAAATTTTTATGAGACATATTAATATCCCCTATTTCAGAGCAAGATTTACAAACAACTTAGGGCTTAAAATTAGTTTCTTGATTGTTTACTGCCATGATTTAATTATTGTGAACTAAAGAAGCACGTTTAAGAAATAACTGTCGACGTGACGTATAGCAGAGACGATTTTGAAATCACAAGCCTAAGCCTACTTGACTGTGGTATCTACTATCTACCTAGATTTTAAAAACTGTTTTATCTGGCATAACTAGCCTAAACTAGACTATACTATGCTTTCCCTTTGTTTTAGTAAATGAAATGTAGTAAAAATAAATAAAAAGGATAATTTTCACTTATATTTTTTGCATTTCGTTTAACTAAACGGTGAGGAAACTTTTTTTTGAAAGTTTAAGTATTCCCATAATTATGGATAAATAAATTGTTTTATCTGGCATAACTAGCCTAAACTAGACTATACTATGCTTTCCCTTTGTTTTAGTAAATGAAATGTAGTAAAAATAAATAAAAAGGATAATTTTCACTTATATTTTTTGGATTTCGTTTAACTAAACGGTGAGGAAACTTTTTTTTGAAAGTTTAAGTATTCCCATAATTATGGATAAATAAATTGTTTTATCTGGCATAACTAGCCTAAGAGCCTTGTTTTTAAGTTTTAGTATTCAGAATTTTCACTACCAAAACGAACCATATTTTTAATTGAAAAGAAAAACACGTCAAATTCATAAAATTATGTCACGTTTAACAAAAACATGCGTCACCGCATAAACGTCAAAATGTAAGAACCAGCCAACTTCATTGTTGCAAAAGTAAGTTTCAAAATGAAACATGTCAGATTTTTTAATTTTTTTTTAAATAAATTTTAGGTGTGAAATTTTCTTACCGAATCCCCCGCGTCCTTGAATTATTATCCGGAAATTCTTCGAGCACTAGGGAGATTATAAGTGAAAATTGTAATTTTTGGCACAAAAATCGCATCTGTGTTGCTCCGTTATTAGGGATATGAATTACTCTGTCAACAAATAATGTCAAACAAATTTTACATTCTGGTTTTGTGGAGTGTTCAGTATTTTGGCGTTTTGTGTACGAAGTGACTACGAAATGTACGGAAAAAAATTAACACAAGAAGAAAACCTGCCATCAGATGTAGAAGATGCAGCGTTACAAGCAGAAAGTTTAATATTGCCCCAAAAATCTAGGATGATGTATGAGAAGGAATACCAGTCCTTTAAAAAGTGGAAAAGCATCAAGAATATCAATGGCGTGAGTGAAAAAGTCTTACATTGAACAGTCAGTGTGTATCCAAGTCGTCGGTTTGTTCTACCTCCACTTTTTTCGCAAATTGAGGTTTTTACATATTCGTTATTATTAAAGTTGATTTGTTCTATCTCCACTAAGATAAGTAGACTATTTTTAATATTAAGCAAATTACAATGGTGTATCTCCTTGGCGTATTTTGAAGTTAAAGTTGTTTTGTTGTATCTCCCGCGGTATTCATTTTTCGTCTATTTAGCGTTGTTAAGTAATATTGTTTTGTGCTAAGTGCCTCCCAGTGACATTTTTAGGTTATATTATTGGAGTTACAAAAATGCCATCATTGTGCTATCTCCATTTTAACCAATGAAAAGCTGCGAATACTACTAATCTTATCCGAGATCTTACAAGATTTATTTATTACATTTTATTGACATTTTGCATAACTCATGTTTTTCTATTTCGATAAAGTTAGTTCGGGAAACTAAACTTTAAATAGTAATAAAGCACAAAATGTTGGCAAAATAATTTTGTAATGACAGCTGTGAGAAAGAAAATTATTTATTTTTTCTTCCAAAGCAATCTTGACTAAATAGTTTAATTAGAACTTTTCTTTTTTACCCTGATTTAAGACAAATCCTAAAATATTTCAAAAACTATGATATTTAGATATATGACATGTTTAACAAAAAAGTAAGGTTTTCGAAAGATAAATTCTTTTGCCTAAAAAAATTTAGGGGGTCCCATTTAAAAAAATTGAAATAAGGCATTTTTAAAACTATGTCCAACTTGTAATGAACGTTCTGTATAAGAGATTTAAAAAAGATTAATATAGATCAATATATCGTACCTTAAAGTACTTACAACGTAAATTAGGATTAATCCACAGGTTGCTATTATTTTATAACGATACCCTTAAAATTACTAAAATTTATTAAAAGTAAATGTGTGGAGTTGGTTGTACACTGTGTTCTGAAGAAAGGAAAAAAAAAGATTTGTGACTTAATCTTAAATTATTAATGAATACATTTTTTAGTAGACCAGTTTAATCTTATTTTTGCCTTCTAAGAACAACTATGGACATGTGAAGCTAGTCTATAATAAAAAAAGTTCTAATTTTGCTTTTTATAATTATTTATTAATATCTTAAGCATATGCCTACTAGGTACCTACTATAGAAATTCTTTAGCACCCTCGTATGCTACTTGTAACAATTTAATTTAATGTCTTCTGAGTCCATTATAAAAAAAGGTATGTTGGGGATTGCCCAACAGGAATTTCTTCGATATTGAAGGACCAGCAACTACTTCGTTGCGAATAAATAATTATATCTCCATAGGTCTTGGGGTGGTGAAAAACACTTTATTTTTGATAACAGGAACATATATTTACAAAGTTTTAACAATGCGACGGTAAATGGAAAAATGGTAGCTGACAGATAGGCACACAGTATGTTAAATAAATTAAAACTGACTATATTATTATTATTATATTACCGAGTTAGGTAACAAAAGTATCTACCGAAAATGACCGAAAGGAAAATTAGCGGCTTTAATTGTACAGTGAGTACACACAAAGAATCTAACCCGTAGTACAGGGTGACAAAGGTAAACTAATGGTTTAAATTGTACAGTGAGTACACACAAAAAATCTAACCCGTAGTACAGGGTGACAAGTGACAACCGAGAAGCTGTGTGCTTTTCTTGTAAAGTTAAAAACCGACCGTCTTTGGCCAAGGAAAAAGTTGCACTCCCAACCGTTTTCATGAAATTTTATGTCCTCTCTTGTACCTACTTTATAATTAACCCTCTGGTCTTAGGGAATTCCAACCTACCATAAACAAATAAATATCCCATACCGAAGGCAGTTAAATTTTATTATTAAGGAGAATATTTATTTTATGTTTATGGTATGACAGGGTTCTTAATATTTTAATTTTTAATTTTTATAACAGTATGTAGGTACCCTACAAACTCATTGGAAAAAATGTAATTTTGAACATACTGCCCCGCGTTGAAGTTTTGTAACTTCAAACAAAAATGTAGTAAAAAAGATATATCTTCAAAGAAATGTCTAATTAATGTTCTGGCAACGGGCAGATTTTAGTAATTGGTCTAGTAAGAGTTCCATCTGCCGTTCTTACTTTGACCACGCGAATTTTTTGATCCTTGCCCGGCATCAATTCTATGATTCTAGCTCTAGGCCACTTGAAAGGCGGTGTATTGTCTTCTTTTAGCAACACTAAATCATTTAATTTTAAATTTGACTGAGGCTTTAACCATTTTGGTTTATTTTGTAATCGATTTAAATAATCCCTTGACCACTTTTTCCAAAAAAGCTGTTGAATTTGAGTACACCTATTCCATCTAGATAAACGATTTTCAGGAATGTCTGTCATGTCTAGTTCAGGGAGAGATGTCATACTATCGCCGATTAAAAAGTGACCGGGTGTCAAATAAGTCAGGTCACAAGGATCCGTGGATATGGGTAATAATGGACGTGAATTTAATATTGCCTCAATTTGGGCTAAAATTGTAGTTAATTCTTCAAAATTAAAATGTGATTCGCCTATAATGCGGTATAAATGGTATTTAGTGCTTTTTATCGCGGCTTCCCAAAGTCCCCCCCAATGAGGGCTTCTGGGTGGAATAAATTTCCATTCAGTTTCCTTTTGAGTTAAAAAGGTTTCTAACTGTTTAAGGTTATTTTTATTTTTAAAGAAATCGTAAACGTCTTTTAATTGATTTTTTGCCCCCAAAAAATTTGTGGCATTGTCACTAAAAATAATAGATGGAGCGCCCCTGCGGGCTATAAACCGTTTTAGAGTAAGAATAAAATTGTCTGTAGACAGATCGGATACTAGTTCAATGTGTACAGCTTTTGTTACCATACAAACAAAAATCGCGATGTAAGATTTAATCAGTGGTGCTCGTCGTAATTTAGAAGTTTTAACTAAGTACGGTCCCCCAAAGTCTACTCCAACCTTGGAAAAGGGCCTAGCTGGTTTTACGCGGTATTCCGGTATATTTGACATAATTTGTTGACACGTTTGTGCCTTAAATCTGTAACACGTTAAACAATTGTTAATTATCTTTTTGATCTCTCTTAAGCCGTTAAGAGGCCAAAATTTAAGTTTAAAGTTTGATAGTACATTCTGAGGTCCGGCATGCCCTAGTATTATGTGTTCCCTTTTTAGCAACAAAGAGGTAACATGATTGTTGGATGGAAGCAACAGCGGGTGTTTTTGATTCAATGGCAAGTCTGAGTATAATAAACGTCCGCCAACTCTTAAGAGTCCCAAGTCGTCAATAAACGGGGAAAGCTGTAAAATAGCTCGATTTGAAATTGATTTATTTGCGGTTATTTCCTTGAACTCCCGTGAAAAATAAATTTTTTGTAAAGTTTTTATTATGTAGTTTGATGAGTTTTGTAATTCCTGCACTGTTAGAGAGTCATTGTTTATTATATTAGCGTTTGGTTTTAAGTTATTGACAAATCTAAAAATATAAGCAACAGTTCGTTGTAGCCGAACAAACGAAGAAAATTTTTCAAATAAGGTTTGCCAAAAATCGTCTGTCATATTAATGAGTACAGTTTCCGTTTTTCTCTGTTCAGGTAATTGGTCAATGTTTATGTCCAAGTCATATAAATTTAAGTCAAGATTTATGTTTGTTAAAAACTGTGGTCCGTGCCACCAAAGGGTTGAATGTAAAATTTCGTCAGGTGTCAATCCTCTTGTTAAGCAGTCTGCTGGATTTTTAGCCGATTCAATGTACCGCCATTTACAGTCCGGGGTTAAATTTTGAATTTCTGCGACTCTATTTGAAACAAAAATTGTCCAACGCGAAGGATGAGATTTTAACCAAGAAAGTGTAATTTGTGAGTCACTCCATAAATTTATACTGTTAAAAACAAATTTACCCTCAAATGTAGATTTTATCTTACTAATTAAGTTTGATAATAATACGGCTGCGCAGAGCTCTAGTCTGGGCAAGGTAACTGTTTTAATTGGCGCTACTCTACTTTTTGAGACTGCTAATTTTGATGACACCGTATTATCTGTATAAACTGCACGAATGTACAAGCAGGCGCCGTAAGCCTTGAGACTTGCATCTGCAAATCCATGGAGTTCAACAAATTGAATGACTTTGTCACAGAGAAGATACCTCGGAATACTTAAAGAAGATAGTTTATGAATATTATCAAAAAAATGTGTCCATTCCCTTAATAGGTCGTTTTGTAAAGTATCGTCCCAACCCAATTTATTAATCCATACTTTCTGCATAATAATTTTTGCTACTACTATCACTGGACCTATAAAACCCAATGGGTCAAACATCTGTGCGATTTTAGAAAGCACATCACGTTTTGTATTTAAATTTATATTAGTGTTTTGAGGTAGAGAAACTGAAAAAATATCTGATTTTGGGTTCCAACTAATTCCCAAAACCTTGCTGGACACGTTTTCTATTTTAATGTCATAATTTTCTTGTTCCATGTTTTGAAAAATGGTGTTTAAGAATTCAGTTGAATTAGAACACCACTTATGTAGATTAAAATTTGCAGAGGCAAAAAGTCTGTTTAACTGTATGTAAAGTTCGTTAAGTTCAATAAGGGAATTACTACCACACAGTATGTCGTCTACGTAACATTGTTGTAGAACTGCTTCTGCAGCTAATGGAAAGTCTAGTTGTTTTTTGTAAGCAAGTTCGTTTAAAGTTCTTGTGGCTAGATAGGGAGCACTGTTTGTGCCGTAAGTTACCGTCAGGAGTTCAATGCACCTTAAGTTTTCATAGGGGTTGTCCCTCCAAAGAATGTTTTGTAGGTATGTCTGTTCAGGGTTAACCCTTATCTGTCTATACATTTTTTCAATGTCGAGAATTAAAACAAATTTATTACAACGAAATCTACACAAAATGTCAAAAAGTTCAGGTTGAACCGTATAACCCTTTAGCATAATGTCGTTTAAAGAATAGCCTGTAGAACTTTTAGATGACGCGTCAAAGACCACGCGTAATTTTGTTGTTGTGGAATCAGGTTTAATCACACAATGGTGTGGTAAAAAATATTTATTTTTATTGTTGTCGTTTTTAAGACTTAATGGAATGTATCTTCCGTGATCTAAAGTAATATATTCATCTATAAAATTTTTATATTGAGAAAATAACTCTGTATTATTTTCGAAACGCTTTTCTAGGTTAAAAAATCGTTTTTTTGCTATGTGAAATGAATCACCTAATTTTGAGTGTTCGTCGATCGATTTTAATGGTAAGTTGACTTGAAAAGATCCGTTGTCCAAGATTTTTGTGGTGTCAGTAAATATTTGTTCTGAAAGTTCGTTTTCAGGTGTTAAAATGGTTTTCAAATTTGAGGGTGGCTCCTCAATTGACCAAAATTTTTGTAAAAAATGATCATCAGAATTTTGTAAAAAGAGGCAAGTGTCTACTGTTTGTTTAGTGTTTGTTTCACATGTATTACGCGAAATAACTTGCGTAGGGACCGCGCCTCCTACAATGTATCCTAAATGGGTATCTAAAAGTGTCAAAAAGTTTTTTTGTATTCTTATAATTCCTCCTTTTAAAAGTGAGTAATAAATATCGGCCCCAAGTAAAATGTCTATGCTACAGGGTGTGTAAAATTCAGGGTCAGCCAATGTAATGTGTGGAGGTATGGGTATTTTATTAATTTGTAAGTTAAATTGTGGTAATTTTGTAGTAATTTGTTTGACAACTGTACAGTTTATTGTAAATTTGTAATTATTATTTATTTTTGAGTGAATTTCGACATTATTTAAAATTTTATTTGACGTTGTTGCAATGCCATCAACACCGTTAATGCTAATTTGGGCATGCTTAGTTTTAAGTTTAAGCCTTTTTACTAACGCTTCTGTCATTAGCGAGGTAGTAGAACAGGTGTCAAAAACTGCCTTGACTGTAATTGGGATTTGCTCTGTCGTATACAAGGTCACTTGAGCAGTGGCTAAGAGTGATTTTCCGCTCGCTAAAAGAGTAGAAAGAACTTGCTCAGTGTGTGTGTTTTGATTTACAACGTCTCGTGTCGAGGGTTGATTTTGTGTATGTGGGGCTTGTACATTATTTATTAAATTTGACGTACTAGGCATGTGTGTAGATGTAGAGTTTGTAGTTGAATTGTTTGAGTTGGTAGTGTGTGACTGACCTTGATTAGTATTTCTTAAATATCGATTTGAATTTTGAAAATTATTTTGTGTGTTTACTTGGCCTCGTGGCTGAAATTGTCTAGTGCTTAAATGAGCAAAACTTTGAGGAGTATGTTGTGGAAAATTGCGTGGTGATTGATTTCTCGGGTGTAAGTTACGATTCCCGTGAAATGTATTGTTGGGTCTGTTAATATGTAAGCTAGAATGATGTTTATTTTGACATATCGTACATCCAGGTGAGCGACAATCATTAAAACGGTGATTGTTACCTAAACAGTTTGAACAAAGAAAGTTTCTTTTTATATAGTCTTGTTTATCTGAATATGGCAAGTTAAGATAACTAGAACACCTTGAAATTCTATGTCCTGAAAGATTACAATATGCACAATTTATTGTGTTTGGTAAATTTGACTGCACATTTTGTGAAAAATGTACATGGTGTGAAACTCTCGAGGGCTGTGATTTTTTATGGTCAGTTGTTGACTCAGGAATTTTTCGTTCGATAATTTTACATCTGTCCTCTAAGAATTTTACAAAATCATCGAGCCTTGGGTGATTTTTTGTATCACATCCAAACTCAAAAGCCTTTTTAGTCCCACTGTCTAATTTTTGAGCAAAAATATAAACCAAAAACAACTCCAAACTATAAGCATTGAGGTTTTTTAAAGACTCTATGTTTTGTTTAATGTAAGTTATAAAATGTCGTAAAGTAAAAGATTTACTTAAGGAGGGCGATTCTAATAGATTTTTAATGTGGGCATATATTATAGCAAGCTGATCGTCATACCGATCCTTTAAAGTGTCTAGCGCTATCTGAAAATTGGAATCTTCTATCTCTAAAGTATTAATGAAATTCAAAGGTTCGTTTTTTAAATATGATTTTAAATATGTTAATTTTTCCGCACCTGATAAGTTTGAGTTTTGAATGACAGCCCTGTCAAATAATTGAATAAAATTTTTCCACTGTACAATTTCACCTGTAAATTGCGGAATCTGCAAGTCCGGTAGCTTAACAAAGGAACTTTGCATTTGATTTGAACTTGAAATCTGTGCGACCGTAGCTTGTTGTAAAGCCGTAATCGTATTTTTAATCGCGCCCAAAATTTCAAAATATCGATTTTCGGTAGATTCTCTGTCACTTTCCTGTTCCTCATCTTCAATTTCAATTTTGTCTTGGACAAGATTGTATTCCTGGAAGGCCTTAATTAGACATTCGGAACGCAAAACAAACTGCGTGATATCATTATGATCTTTATTTGTGGAATACCACTTCTCTACGCGAGTTATCGCGCTCTTATGTCGACCACGTAAAGCAACTAAAGCCTCCATTTTGAAGATAAGTAATTAAGGAAACAAAATGTAAATATATATGTTAAAAATAATAATAAACAAATTTGAATAGTATGTTTGTTTAGTAGCAAAAACACAGTTTAGTTATTTTGTTTTATATAAAAAACTTGAAACAATCAATTAAACACTACCGAACAATCAAAATAACCTGTGATAATATATACGCAATAGTTAGTTAAATTATTCACAATAATACCTTTACTGAAAACTTCCTACTATTGTCACTACGTTTATAAGCACTATGCTGTGGTAAATATTTTAAAAATTATGCAATGCGTACAAGTAATAGTGCAATGAAAATAAACAAAATATAATTTTTATAAACAGTGTGAGCTCTGTGACTCAGTCTAAAAACTAAGAAAAGGCATATAAATTATAAGCAAATATGCTCTATTCAATTTAAATCCAACTAATATTTTACCAATAATTAAATAAAACCCATTTAAATATTTGAGTTCTGTGACTCGGTTAATTATTATACAACCTGTAGTAAGGCCTATTAAATAGTAAGCAAATAGATGCTTGTTTAAGTACAAATAAGTGGTTTTATGAAGTTCACTAACTAACGAGTTCTGTGACTCTGTTAAGAATAGTTATTTAGTATGCACAAAATATAATATATTAAAAATGGGACAAAAATTATCTATAAATTGAGTACCTATTGTCTCTGATTAATAAGGGATGTTTTGTAACACCAAAGTCAAAGTTCTCATCAGTGAAAATATTGTAATTAAAACGATCTGACCTTATAATCTTCATCAGCAAACGACTATCCAGTGCATCAGGGAGCTGCTCCTGTTTCTGTGTATGTGGAAAAATCACTTATTTGTCACCACCTTGGTTCGTGTCTTGTAGATCCGGGTCGACTGGGCCAAATGTTGGGGATTGCCCAACAGGAATTTCTTCGATATTGAAGGACCAGCAACTACTTCGTTGCGAATAAATAATTATATCTCCATAGGTCTTGGGGTGGTGAAAAACACTTTATTTTTGATAACAGGAACATATATTTACAAAGTTTTAACAATGCGACGGTAAATGGAAAAATGGTAGCTGACAGATAGGCACACAGTATGTTAAATAAATTAAAACTGACTATATTATTATTATTATATTACCGAGTTAGGTAACAAAAGTATCTACCGAAAATGACCGAAAGGAAAATTAGCGGCTTTAATTGTACAGTGAGTACACACAAAGAATCTAACCCGTAGTACAGGGTGACAAAGGTAAACTAATGGTTTAAATTGTACAGTGAGTACACACAAAAAATCTAACCCGTAGTACAGGGTGACAAGTGACAACCGAGAAGCTGTGTGCTTTTCTTGTAAAGTTAAAAACCGACCGTCTTTGGCCAAGGAAAAAGTTGCACTCCCAACCGTTTTCATGAAATTTTATGTCCTCTCTTGTACCTACTTTATAATTAACCCTCTGGTCTTAGGGAATTCCAACCTACCATAAACAAATAAATATCCCATACCGAAGGCAGTTAAATTTTATTATTAAGGAGAATATTTATTTTATGTTTATGGTATGACAGGGTTCTTAATATTTTAATTTTTAATTTTTATAACAGTATGTAGGTACCCTACAAACTCATTGGAAAAAATGTAATTTTGAACAAGGTATATAACCGAACTATAAAAAATATTTGGTTTTAAGCAAAAAATATATACTAACAAGTTTTAAGGAAGGTTTGAAATTAAAGGGTATGTCATAAACGTCAGACTTCTAACGTCATGTTTACAGAAATTCGGATCCGAAAATCGTATCCATGGGACATGCAAAACATTTTCGTACGAAAACCAAATTATTTTCGGATATCGGATGTCGGAAATCGGATGCATGGGACTCCCGCTTTAGACTTGTTAATCCTTTGAATTAATGTGTATGAATTTGTAAATTTAATTGAATAAAAAAGTTAAAACATTTTATCTACCCTTGCTGTTAAAGTGTTACTTTATCTACCCTTGCGGTTAAAGTGATACTTTATCTACTCAAAAGAGTTGCTATAACAACATTTTAACAATGACATGAGCTATAGAATAAAAGATATTAAATTATATACGTATATACTAATGATATTAATAATTTCTTTGGAACATTCCTTCAAAATGTATCTGATTGTAGTAACAAAATTGATTTTTATAATAATAATTTGTACAGTAATCATAATACGACATTTTCTTTTCATTTAGCCGAGATATTAGATATACATAAAATTCTAAATGGAATTCAAACGAACGCAACGGGAGTTGATGAGATATCCCCCTTAATGCTCAAATACTGCAGTCCATTCATTGATAAATATATTACTTATATTATAAACTGTTGTATAGAATTAAGTTACTTTCCCAATATGTGGAAAATATCGATTGGAAAGCCACTATCTAAAGTATCAAGCCCTTGTAATTTTAACGATCTTAGAATTATTAGTATTTTACCTGCCCTTTCCAAAATTTATGAAAAACTATTATACAACCAAATGTACGAGTATTGTATTAGAAATAAAATTATTCCCGACAGCCAGTGTGGTTTTCAAAAGGGTTATAGCACCACTGTAGCTTTGACTAATGTTATTGATGATGTGATTAGAGCGTCTGATAAAAAGTTAAACAGTGCCTTAATTTTGTTAGACTTTTCTAAAGCATTTGATACGATTAATCACGGACTTCTCTTGTTAAAGTTAAAATTTTATGGATTTGAGAGGAAATCATGTTCAATTATTGAGTCTTATCTTACAGGTCGTTCCCAAAAAATATTTTCTGATGGTAAGTATTCGAACCAGGTTAGCATATTATCTGGAGTTCCACAAGGCTCCATATTAGGGCCGTTGCTTTTTCTAATTTATACTTCTGATATCCTTAAAATACTGTAAAGTCCAAGCTTATGCTGATGACGCACAAATTTATTTCTGTTTTGATTTTGAGGAATATTTGGAATCTGAAGAACTTATAAACGATGACTTGCAAACTCTAACTAATCTGGCGTCTGATCATAATTTAAAATTAAACCCTAATAAATCATATCTTATGTTATTTGGTAATAAAAATAAAGTTTCCCATCTTAGAAATAATATAAACTTAAAAATAAATGGCATTAAGCTAAATGCAAGAAATTTAGGAATAGTCTTGGACACCGACTTAAGGTTTCGTGACCATTTAAAAAAATTGTTTCAAAAGTCCTATTTGGCTCTAAAAATTCTATATTCTAGCAGATATATTCTAAACGTTAAACTAAAAAAGACGCTGTGTGAGTCACTTGTACTTTCAAACTTTAATTATTGCGATTTTGTTTACGGTTATTGTATAGACAATATTGGGAAGTCCCGTATTCAAAAAGTGCAGAACACTTGCGCAAGATTTATATATGGCCTTAGAAAATACGACCATATTTCTCATACTTTTTCTGAATTAAATTGGCTAAGGATGGATGGTCGTAGACTTCTGCACCTTAATAGTTTTATTTACAAAATTTTAAACGAACCTGACTCTCCCTCCTCTCTTCGTGAACGCCTAATTCCTCGATATAATATACACTCTATTAACATTCGCTCTGTGAGTAAATTAACTTTACCACATCATCAGAGTGCTTTATTCCAAAGGTATTTTACTTACAATGCAGTAGTTTCCTATAATGCTTTACCTGGTGAATTAACTGATGTCTCAACTGTTGAATTATTTAAAAAAAGATATAAAAAGTTTCTTTTAAATAAACAAAATAAATAATTTCGAAGTTTTAATATGTCCATGGGTGCTTTTGTTTAACTTCATTTAGTTATTGATAGACGATTAATGATCAACGTTTTCTTTTTAAGATATATAGTAAGGTATTTTTAATAATGGATTTCTTGTTACTGGTATTGTGTCTTTCTACCTGTAATTTCTTAGTTTTAGTATAATTATAACTTTTAATATAGTTTTTTTTCTAATAATTATTGTCGTATGGTTCAGTTGAGTAGCTATTTACAGCTAGACTACGCCATGCTACAGTAAATACAACCATAAATACTTTTTTTTTTCATTCTTTTATTGTAATCATCATTTCGTAATATAAAGGCATTATTTATTTATTTATTTTGAATGATACTAAATATTACTAAATGATATTGAATAAAACTAAATGATACTGAATTAATACTGAATGATACTGAACGGTACTTAAAAATATGAGAGAGAATTCTAAATGAATATTTACCTACTGAAAGGTTTTGCATACCCCGTGGATTCGTTTTTAAAATAATGCTTTTGCTCGTTTGGTCAAATGGTTTTTATACAAGTACGATATGAATTACTATGTCAAAATAATGTCAAACAAATTTTACATTCTGGTTTTTGTGGAGTGTTCAGTATTTTTGCGTTTTATGTACGAAGTGAATACGAAATGTACGGAAAAGAATTAACACAAGAAGAAAACCTGCCATAAGATGTAGAAGATGCAGCGTTGCCAGCAGAAAGTTTATTATTGCCCCAAAAATCTAGGATGATGTGAGTATGATGTATGTACCTATGTATGTATGAGTCCTTTAAAAAGTGGAAAAGCATCAAGAATATCGATGGCGTGAGTGAAAAAGTGCTTATGGCGCATTTTTCTGAAAAGTCGAAGAAAGCGAAGCCATCGTCATTATGGTCGTATTACTCGATGTTGAAGCGTACGTTGTTGGTGAATGAAAATTGTGACATTTATAAATTCAGCAAGTTAACCACCTTACTGAAAAACCTGAGTGGAGGATACAAAGCAAAAAAGTCCAAAATCCTGGAGTCAGATGACATTATTAAATTTCTGACAGTGATGACGTCTATTTGTTTATGAAGGTTATTGCTATCATTGCTGTTTTTTGCTCCTTTTGGTGTGCATGAAGCGACTAGGTCCGACGAATTGCACTAGTTAGAAGTGTTTAATGTGGACGACAGAAAATCGGTGATAGTCGTTTCATTATCTGATACTAAAACCAAGGAGGATAGGTCGTTTTGTATTACTGACAAGAAAAGTGGAGTGAGTTTATTGGAAATTGGGAGAAAGTACATTGGCTTGCGCCCCAAAAACGTACCTCACAGTAAGTTTTTTGTAAATATCAGACAGCAAAAGTGCACTACTCAGCCGGTGGGGATTAACATTTTATATTATAAGATATTCAAGAAGATTGCAGATTTTTTGAAACTACTAAATTCAGAAATGTACACGGGGCATTGTTTCCGTCGTTCTTTAGCTACCATGTTGGCAAACTTTGGTGCTGATCTAGTAAAAGTTAAACGCTTAGGTAAATGGAAATCGTCATCCGTTGCAGAGTCTTACATTGAACAGTCAGTATGCAATAAGATTGCTGTATCCAAGTGTATACTGGGTGGACCTGAAAATCAATCCAGTACCTCGGTTCAATTATCTACGAGTACAAGTTGTGATGTTCCAAAAATAGATGTTTCTAATAATGGTAATTGTAAAATTACACTTATTGTTAATCCTTCGAATTAATGTGTATGAATTTGTAAATTTAATTGAATAAAAAAAGTTAAAACATTTTAGTTTTTAAAATAATGCTTTTGCTCGTTTGGTCAAATGGTTTTTATACAAGTACGATATAAATCATGCATACAATAAAAAAAAAGTGTCAAAATTCGAAGTGTATTTTCGGAGATATTGATGCCTCCTAAAGTCATTATCGGTATTGCAAAAATACTTTATTATATAAACTGATAACAAAACTAGAAATTTTTATATCTGATTTATTTCCATATTATACCTGAAGAAAGCCATCTGTTATGGCAACAAAAAAACATTCAACGTGTATTTATGACAACTTTATTGGTAATTTTGTTTTATACGCGCGGCCGGCCGTAAAAATTTGAATTTCAGGCCTAAGCATCGTGTCCCGGGCTTCAATTTAAGTTAGTGAATTCCAGAGCTATAAAGTGTAATATTTAGATTTAATATAAAAGGTTATTAAGGGCCGCTTTTACAATGTGAAGTTAACTATAAATCATGGATTATTTCAAAATAAAACACTTTTACAATCTATGGTTATATCTTCAAATTGCTTAAACCTAAGTTTAACCCTAACCTGTAGATGAAGTATACTAGTTAAGCTATACCGAAGGTTTAAACTCAATTGTTTTCATTCCACGAGAAAGTGTAGCTTTTCTTGATTTCTATTACATTTTTATGCAGTTTTACTACATCCAAAAGTAGTGTAACTTCATGTTCTGCAAAATTTGGTGCTCTTTTCTTATCTTCCATTGCTATTACTAGTCCGTACCCGTACAGAACACTAACAAACGAAGGACAGTAAAATCAACAAGAGTCTCGGGATCAACGATGAGCTCCCCCCGAAAGAATCCGAACTCCGATGCCGATTTTGTGCGTTTACATGTCGTCCGAAAACAATAATAAGATGTGGGTGTGTTTACAAGTTTACATGTCGTTTTAAAATGATATAAGGTATTAAATAAATTATATAAAATTACTTTATATTTATGAATATTTCCGGCTTTTTATGTAATTTGTAAAAATCTTAATTATCTTAGAATTAGTCGGTGCTAGTTTTTAGCTATATATCTGGGCACATTTTAATAATTTAGCAACTCCGTAGGTACGGTGGTGAACTTTAATTATTTTACAAAAAATAATGAATGGTATAATATAATTAATTTTAAAAAAATGTAATATACTTCTTGACAAAATGGTGAAGCTAAATGACAATTTTTTACAAACACTGAATCGTATAAAATTAATAATAGGTAGATACCATACAATGACATAATAATATAAAGAGGTTCCAATTTGAAATAAGAAAAATAAATTGCTTTAAAGTTTGCAAAGTTTGACACTAAACTTTGGACACCCTGTACAATTCGTATGAATTACTTGGTTAACGAGACTGTTCTAATTCTATTATCTAGGCATTATCATTATTAGTTTTAATTAATTTTTAAAACCAGTGATGCAAAACTGATTATTCTTGGAATTTTTTTTTTCACCTATACCTAATATTGAACCGATTTCATTCAAATTCTAGGGGTATGAAGGCAACTATAAGAGGCATCCAAATAAGTAAGAATATATAGCATGTAATCTAAAAAAATAGATCCTTAAGACGTCGCACTTTTTTTGAACACCCTGTTAAAAAATATTTTCCTGAAATGCCCCCTAGGCTGGGATACAGGTAAAGTTTGCAAAATATCAAAATCCTAACTTAATTAATAAGCGAGCACCCTCCCGCACGAGAGGTGCGAGGTGCAGGACCCTGTAGAATAAATTTGTTTTCAAAAATGATAGACTGATATAAACATTATTCTAACCACAAAATAATTCTAACCAATGCACCAGTCAAATTAAAGAAAAAACTTAACACGCGGATACATTAGAAAAATGGCAACACCAAATATTTAATTAAAGTACGCTATCGATAGATAAGCTCTTGTTTTGTACACAAATAATTTTGAAAATACATTTTGTCAAAATTTAGGCGTTAACGTACTTTAGAAAACATTAAAGGTTTCACCCTGAGAAAGTTCATGAAATACAAAGATATGGCCCATTTAATAAATGTGGAAGTTAGTAGTGGCTTTTAATCCCCCTTGTATATATATAGTCATACATAATTCAAAATATATAAATATAATGTACCTTACAGTCCTATATTGTCGCACTATATACGTACAAGTCTTCGTATCTGACACAATGAATTCGCGTTGTTCAAACGTGCCGATAACATATGAATTTCGCGCCAATAAGTTATGTCAAACGTTCGTTCATTCGGCTACTTTCGGGGGAGCTCATCGTTGATCCCGAGACTCTTGTTAAAATCAAGTTTCAATGTACGGTTTAGGTACGAATAAAAATTGTAGGTTAGGAAATTAACTGCACCGAAGTTAGGTATAAGTAATAGCACAGAGTATATGGGGTCGGCGCCGTCATTGAACATTAAAGATAACAAAACATTGTAAAAGCGAAAACTTTGAAGTGAAGGATAAAATAAGGATTAATCTCTGGTTTAAACTGCAAAATATTCTTTAAATTAACGCGTTCAGTTGTCAAACTCAAGTAAACTTGACGGGCACTTATGCGTGGCGCGAAGAAGCAACACGAAGCGCGACAAGCCTATTTTTTTTTGAAGATACGCTAACTGTGACACAGTTTGTAGCACGCACTTGTTCGTAGAAAAGATGCTCGGGAGGGCTCAATAGGCGTAAGTAGGACATTTTTTTCTTTCTGGAGAAAGGGACAGTCGGGACTACATGTATTTCATGACATTGTACCTAGTGAAGTAGGCGGGGCCATGTCCAAAATTCCTTTAAAATTCACCTAACTACTATCAAATTTCGAAAATTAAATTATTATCTCTCCCCCTCTGCATGGTTGGATTAAATTTGGTTTTGTAAATGTTTTTTTCTTAATTTTTTTTTTGATATTCCTAGCTGGCTCTTTATTAAAAAAAAAATAAACATATTTTATATTTTTTTGTGAAAAATATGAATATTGGTGTCAATCCAAAATTTTAACATGATAAGTCTTATGTATGACTTTAACCCGCGTTATTCGGGCTCGGATTTTCATGATTAAAATCAGAGTAAATATCGCTCACCGCAACAAAATTGATGATTTTTTCAGAAATCATATATTTTAGGAGCGTAGATCTAAGATCATCAGTTTTTGGTGCAAATGCTTAGGTTTTAAAATACTCCGTCTTAAGTGCCGTTTTGTATATTCATAATAAAGCATTCTCGTTTCTTCCCGCACTATATTTTTTATTATAAGTTTTAATTTAATCACACTTCTTCCATAAAAAATGTTTTAAAAAAAATTTTTACTTAAATTTTTCTCTTTACAAATAAATAACTAATTTTTTTTTGATTTTGTTGTAAAAATATTTTATTGCATTGGGTTATATTTTTGTTGATTTAAAAAAGCTCTAAAAAAGGGAAAACGGAACAGACAAGTATAATAAAAAAAAATTATTCATTTTACTCGTTTTTCTATAAAATTGCATCATAAATCAATAACTAAAAAGATATGCGTCCTAAACCTTAATCTCTACATAAAACAGGAAGAGTTTAAAGACTAAACGTTTCCTACAAGACCAGGGTTGCGACGATTTAAATCAACTGATTTTTTCAATTTGAATCGTGATTTAAATCAAATTATAAATTGCTGTAAAAACAAGTCACCGAAGCAAATAACTCATCAGGAAATTCAAAAAAAAGGAAGATAGTTTATTTAAAACGAAGTGTCTAGATACATTATGTAAGTGTATACAGGGTGTGTCAGTAAGGTGTCTGTCTTAGATAGCACCTAAACTATCAAAGATAGGGAAAAAAGTGTAATACAAAGGTTAAAGGGTTTTTTAGGATACATAATCTAAAAATATTTTCTAATCTACAAAACAAAATTAAATGGAACACCCAGTATAATTTTCTAGAATATGATTCAATGAAATAAGGACTTTGCCACCCTATGAAAATGTTGAAGTGAAATGCAACGTTGCCTAGTAATAAATTTTTTTCCGAAAATTTTAGTAATTTTAAGGGTATTGTTAAAAAATCATAGCAACCTGTGGATTAACCCTAGGCAAATATAATTTATGTTGTAAGTACTTTAAGGTACGGTATATTGATCTATAGTAATGTTTTTTAAATCTCTTATACAGAGCGTTCATTACAAGTTGGACAACTCGACAGTTTAAAAAATCCTATATTTCAATTTTTTTAAATGGGACCTCCCTAATTTTTTTAGGCAAAAGAATTTATCTTTCAAAAACCTTACTTTTTTGTTAAACATGTCATATATCTAAATATCATAGTTTTTGAAATATATTAGGATTTGTCTTAAATCAGGGTAAAAAAGGAAAGTTCTAATTAAACTATTTAGTCAAGATTGCTTTGGAACAAAAAAATAAATAATTGTCATGTGTCACAGCTGTCATTGAAAAATTATTTCGCCAACAATTTGTGCTTTATAACTGTTTAAATTTTAGTTTCCCGAACTAACTTTATCGAAATAGAAAAATATGAGTTATGATAAAGTTAGTTCAGGAAACTAAAATTTAAACAGGAATAAAGCATCAAATTTTAGCGAAATAATTTCGCAATGACAGCTGTGACAAAGAAAATTATTTATTTTTTGTTCCAAAGTAATCTTGACTAAATAGTTTAATTAGAACTTTCCTTTTTTATCCTGATTTAAGACAAATCCTAAAATATTTCAAAAACTATGATATTTAGATATATGACATGTTTAACAAAAAAGTAAGGTTTTCGAAAGATAAATTTTTTTGCCTAAAAAAATTAGGGGGGTCCCATTTAAAAAAATTAAAATAAAGCATTATTAAAACTATCGAGTTGTTCAACTTATAATGAACGCTCTGTATAAGAGATTTATAAAACATTATTATAGATCAATATATCGTACCTTAAAGTACTTACAACGTAAATTATATTTGCCTAGGATTAATCCACAGGTTGCTATGAGTTTTTAACGATACCCTTAAAATTATTAAAATTTTCGGGAAAAAATGTATTACTTGGCAACGTTGCATTTCACTTCAAAAATTTTAATAGGGTTGCAAAGTCCTTATTCCATTAAATCATATTCTAGAAAATTATACTGGGTGTCCCATTTAATTTTCTTTTTTATTATTCAGTACCACTTTTTAGGACCACCCTGTAGATTAGAAAATATTTTTAGGTAATGTATCCTAAAAAACCCTTTAACTTTTGTATTAAACTTTTTTCCCTATCTTTGATAGTTTAGGTGCTATCTAAGACAGACACCTTACTGACACACCCTGTATATGTAGTATATATATGTAGTCATCAGTCCAGCGTAAAAAATATTCATAAATCACGCTGCCAAAAATTTTCATGTCAATTCAAGTTTTTTTGTATGTCGCCGAGAAGATTTTCTAACTGTAAATTTTAGACAACATATATTTTTGGGCGATTAGAGACAAAATAATGAAAATAAGTGATTTTAAAGTTCATTATTTCCACATTTAAGGAAAAACTCAGTATAAATTGATAAAAATCAAGAAATTCACGATTTAACCGAAAAATCAGATTCATTGATTTTTTCAAAAAAATCGTAATTTATTGCAACCTTGTACAATACCTTTGTAATCTAAGCCAAGAATACATTATTTAAAAATTTAAAGTAAGAGTACAAGCGTGAGACGAAAAATTAGGTTGCAATAAGACTTTTAGACCGCGAGCTCCTAGACCCGAGGGGAGAGGGGGCTACAGTCAGGCAGCCCCTTCCCCTAAATACGCCACTGGAGACATTACATGTATTTAATTTTTTTCTTTACGACAACAACCTCACGTAGAAGCTCAAAACAAATCATTTTTATTACTTGTGCGATAGACGAAAAAGTTCCTGGAAAGAGAAAAAGCCATTTGTTCATAATATTAATTTTAAAAAAAGAAGTATACGGAAAGATTCACCATCTTCGTTCAAAATTGCTAAAGGTTTAAAGAAATTTTTTAAGTATTACAGAAAAATAAAAATTTTCCTCGGTTCTTTCCACATATTTATAATATGTGGTTCTTCCCCAAGGTTCTTATCTATATAAGAACCTTGGTTCTTCCCAGTCGTTCTTGATAGGAAACGTTGTTGCCAGATTGTGCAATTTTTAATTTTTTTTTTAAATTTCTTCTTATACCGCGAAATTCTTAATGTGAGGAATATTGCGATTTTTTAAATTTTATATGGCCTCTTACTCTTTCTTCTCTTTCTTACTCTTACTACTTTCTAGTAAAGAACAATATTCAAATTGTCTTTATTTTAAACAAAAAATCTTAGTTTTCTAAATTTATTTTCATTTATAGAAAAAAATTACATTTTAATAATCTAACAATTAAATAAAGCACATTTTTAATTTCACTTTGTATAATTAAATGTCATAAAATTAACAAAAGCTTGGCTTAAAAACGGCCATTCTTGAGATTGCAGTCCTATTATATTTCTTGTTATAGTACCTATGTCTCCAATATTTGATAGATGTCATAATTTTTTTTGTGAACGTGTAACTAGTAGGGTGAAGGGGCTTTTCACCAAAAAAAAATAAAATCAGGAGGAAAGTTTTTCGACAATATTAAATAATAATGTATCAATACAGCTACCATTTTAGCCCTTAAAAAATAATTATGTTCGAATTAATAATATTAATTTAATCCGAATGTAGTTATGCATAATAGGGCCACGATTAACTTCGATGGACAATAATTATAAGCACTCGTGCATTTTGGCGCGCCCCAGCGACCGTGTACGTTAGTTCAAAGCAAGTGAAGACCAAACGCCCAACATGGCTTTGATATTCACCATCGCTATGGCTACGTGACGTCAGTCACGCAAACAGCATGTAACAATTTGCATTATGATGAAGGGCTATTTAAAAATAAATCAGTCTTATGCACCATTGTTTTAGCATTGGTTCGCCTAACTTTAAGGTATTTATTTTGAGGCTTCGCGAAACTTAGGGTTATAGATATCGTTTTTACGTGATTTACTGTGTGATTAAAAAGTTTTGTTTTTATTTTTCAGTTAATTCAGTAGTGTACGTACCTACTTAGTTGTGTGTTTTAAGAATGAACCCAATTAATGACATAGTTTGTAATTTGTTGGAAACTCCATTCAGTCCTTGGACAGATGAGGATAATGAGACGTTTTGTTACAAGGGGTTTTTATTTAATGTTTGTTTAAGTACCCGCACTATACCTAGCTCTTCACCATGTTTTAGGACCGCGAGCCGCCACTGGTAACTATAGTACGAATATAATATATTTTTTAAACATAAAGTTTGATCAAAAAAAGGAAAAGTGTACCACATCCATTCTGCATGAAACGAGGCACGACATTATCATCCAACATTGAATGCTTTTTGGATTAAACAGATTCATTATTTACCAAAAACAAGAGCTAATATAACCTCTGAACTACAAAAAACAATTTTCCAATAAGTAAAAATACAAAATTACCCACTTTGATATCCACACTAAGAGGGTTACCCAATTATTTACCATGCACTCTATCGTGCTTCCTGTATAAAGCCCCATCTCCATTATATCCATGCCGCGACATATCCCCATTAATGGAGGACGTGTAATGGATAAAATTGGCAACTTATTTCCGGCAAATTGTTGCATATAGAGCATCTATTAACGCTACTCGACTATGTCGATGTAATTTGATAAGGATGGAGTGATACTTTGTTAAAGAAGAAAATCGACGCAAATTGTACAGAGTGACCGTCTTGGAATATTGAACTAATTGAATTCACTTTCCAATTTTCAATAACAAATTTTTTCCATTCTATACTGGTGTGATGAGTTGTACTAATATTTCTTGTTTTTGTTCGAAAAATGTAAACACAGTTTTAGTTAGTCAGTGTTTTACAGAATAAATTGTGTTTCCTAAATTTACAGTGCGTGAGTCGGTGAGTCCTACTTAGCGAAATGGATTAAGCGACTATCACTCTTAAAAATAACATGGTATAGATTACTAAAATTTGGTTCTGACAACTATTTATTTTCATGAAATCGGACTCAACCCAAAAATTAGTCTGTACACCAAAAAAAAATTGTCGTTATTGAACTGTTGAACTAATTAATAACATTAACCACCCAAACTACAAATTTTAGTTATCACAACGAAATTTTATATACGGATATATAAATATTATATGGTACTCCGGCTTTTAAACCATACTTACCTATTAGTTGTCACAAAGCGTAACAATTACGTATGTAGTCACAACATTGTGTTTATTATCTTTTTTCTGTACTTTCTAATTGTGAGAAAGAAGGTTAATCATAAATAAGTAAAAATTTTATATTTTTGTCATTGCAGTTGCACATTAGAAAGTTTGAATGAACTGCTTATAACGCATGGCAAAATTAGCAAGTTGATTTGATTGAAATAACTTTATTAAAAGTCTGTTTCATTTCTAAAAAAAAATGTCATATGTATAATTTATTCTACTTAGTAACGAAAAATATTCCTTCCTAGAGTCCCCATTTAAATAAAAAAATGGTATTACTACTCTATTAGGTATGCGTAAACTAATTGGAATAAATTATCAAGGATATTATGGTTTCTTTAAAAAAAAAACTATTTCCAATATCCTTGTTCTCTCATGTGTTTTATAATACATACTTATATAATATAAATATACGTGGAATTTTATATGTATTTTAAAAATTATCTTGGATACGCCTTGACCAGGGTTGATAAAAATCATGATTTAAATTTTTAATTTTAAATTTGCCAGGCTTTTACAAATATTATTATTTTTAAATATTTCTAACTGGTTATATTTTATTTTGTTAAGTAAACAAATATGATTAGTCAGGAATAGTACAGATACGAAGTAAAACTGGTGAAGTTTTAACTTTAAACATGCAAATTTCGTTCGCGTAGTCTTTGCAAGTTTGTGCCTTTGTCGAAACTTGTAACAACTGGCAGAAAACGCCCGGCTATATAAACGATACGCACTTATTTCAGTTTTATCAGTAATATTTTTGCTTTGGGGGTTAATCTATCAAAACATTTGGAGTCATGACAAGCCGGGGCAGAAAGGAATTAAGTGTTTGTCAGCATTTTATAAAGTAAGTGGTGGGCAATCTAGGTTGTTGAGCCAACTGTAGAGCAGTATGTAATAAGTGTGATAAAAAATTTCTGCAAGGTCTAGCGGACAGACTAAAAAGTCATTGGGAAACCTGCAAAAGTGAAACTATTGATATTAGCAGTGGTCTTGAAACTCTTCATGGTGATTGTCAGTCACAGCCTGGAACTAGCCAGAGTGAAATTATCCAGTTGACAAAGAAATAGAGAAGCGATAACTATGAAAAGGGAAGTGTAGGTGGACGTAAAAATAGTGGAAGTAGCGGTCATTTGGATTTGGATTGGAAAGCAGCTAAACTAGTATTTCTATTTAAGCATTATAACACTTAGGTTTTTTTTATATATTTTTTTGTTTAAATTAAATATTTTTTGTATAAAAAAGGTTTTTTTTGGTTTTATTTTTTTTTTAAGTTTTATTTTTGTAATAACCAGCTGTTCTTTTTAATTATTATAATAAAATAATAAATAACACCACATAAAGATGCGTCTGGGTTTTATTTTTTGTATGAAGAAATACATTTTAAGTGTTAAAATTTAAAAAAAAATTTTTTAAATTAATCATAATTAAAAAAGAATCATCATGATTTTAATCGTGATTTTAATCAATTGATTTTAATCAATACTTAACTTAAATTGATATATAGGGTGTTTTTTAATTGAGTGCCGATACTTAAGGTTGTGAATCCTTGGTTGATTTTAAGAAGAAAAGTTAATATTAATAAAATTACAGAGTGTTAACATTTTTTAAAAAATATAACTTTTTATCATAATTATTATATAACTCTTAGATATTTTTATGAAATTTTGTAAACAGCTCTTAATCATTAAGGAGCATTTTTTGACTTAAAAGATTTTTTTAAATTTTTACCAGTGACGTCCGTACGGGGTTTCAACTGAATATTTTTAAAGAAAAAAATGGTACGCCATTGATTTTTCTAAAAACCAAACTTATATTTAAAATCCTCATTTATTTTGGAGCAAATTTGGTTCATAGTCTTAGTTTTGTATGATGCACCCTTTTTGCATAAAAAAATAAAAACCAAAAAAACAATTTTTTTCTTCGGTTCATTGAGACTGCTTTCGATACTTAGTGGAAAAAAAATGAAAAGCTTTAGGACATATATGTTAATATTTACTTTTCTTCTTAAAATCACCCAAGGATTCACAACCTAAAGTATCGGCACTCAATTAAAAAACACCCTGTATATAAAGTTGAGTAGTTTGGACTTAGCCACCCTGTATGTAACTGTGCATTTGCTGGGTAAATGTATAAACTACAGTGATTTCTTCGATGGTTCGCCCTCGATTAAAGTGTATCAAGCTCTAAGTTGTCGTCCCCTTAGAGGCTTTTACGGTCATATCGCTAATAGTCCCTAATTCAAAAATTTCCGCCTAAAAAGCGCACCGCGGCAACGGCATCTTAAATTAAACATTACGTGACATTTATTGGGCGGCCGGAATGTCAAAAATGCCTCCTAATAGAGATTAATGACAGCGCGAGCTTTCCGTGCAGACTTAATTTTTAATAAAGATTTATGGCATATTAAATGATTTGTTTTAATTTTAAATTAAAAAGAGAGAAGTGACATGACGTTCAGAAGTAAAACATGTTTTTTTAAATGCTATCCGGACAATAACAGCTTAGTTTTGGCAAAAAAAATCGAAATAAATTTTTATTTTCTATATTATGTCGTATGAGGTCCGATTCCATTTATTACGGTAGCCATATATTTTAAATATTTTGATGATGATGATTGATATTGTACCTAGCGAAGAAGGCGGAAAAGCACCGAGGGCGAAAAATTTTCGGGGCCACGCCCAAAGTTCGTTTAAAATTCACCTAACTACTATCAAATTCCAAAAATTAAATTACTACCTCTCCCCCTCTTCATGGTTGGTTTAAATTTGTTTTTGTAAATGTTTTTTTTTTACTTTTTTTTTAATGCCTAGCTGGGTCTTTATTAAAAAAAAAACATTTTTTATATTTGTGAAAAATATAAATATTAATGTCAATTAAAAATTTTAACATTAGACGTATGTATGACTTTCACCAAACAATGGTGAATGGTGTACACCACGACTGATCTATTTTTAAGTTGCCCTTCATCACCATATGCAAATTGTACATGCTCTCGCCTGAGTGACGTCACGTAACCATAGTAACGGTGAATATCAAAGCCATGTTGGACGTTGGGTCTTCACTTGCCCTGAGCTAACGGAGACGGTCAGCTGGGGTGCGCCAAAATGCACGAGTGTTCATAATTATTGTCCATCGGAGTTAACCGTGGCCCTATTATGCATAGCTAAGTTCGGATTAAATTAATATTATTAATTAGAATATAATTATTTTTTAAGGGCTAGAATGGTAGCTGTATTGGTACATTAATATTTAATATTGTTGAAAAACTTTCCTCGTGGTTTTATTTTTTTTTTTTGGTGAAAGGCCCCTTCACCTAATTCACCTGACGAGCCGCCACTGCTATTAAAACTTCCACCTTATATATTGTGCCTAATAATTTAATTTATATCCTAACCACGTGTGGCTACCATATTGGTTAGTAACCAAAAAAACAGTAATGATATTTTATGATTATTAAATTCAGCCCTAAATACATTTCGCTAAAATAATTTATTGTTGTAATAAAAGCATGATTAATATGTTTTCAGTTGATATTGGAAATAATAAATTAGAGTAAATAAATTTCCTTTTGGCACGACTAGTTTATATTACTGGAACATTTACATACGGATAGCAAATAATAATTATAATTTTATAGTAATTATATATTACACGCACAATAACTTTGTATATTTGATTAGCTGAAAAGCAAGTAAACAATCATTTTTCATACCTATAAAACACATTCATCAAGGTAGGATCAAACTTTTCAGATAAGCGACAGGTTATTTTTTCCGAGATTATCGTTACACACTTTGTGAGGGGGCATTATTTTTTTTTTTTTTTTTTTTACGGTTCGCCGACTACGTAGTCCATCTTGAACCAATCATCGACCACAAATGTGATCTACCGACTGGGGAGAGTGAAACGGCACCTTCATCCTACGAGATATCCGATCTCATCCGGCCTGTCCGGCGTGAATAGGATGGCTAGGTGTCGATTCCTTTTACACTCTTCCCTAAGGCAAGAGCACGCCGTGTTCCCAAGCGGTCACCCGCCCAAGTACTAACCGCGCTCAACACCGCTTAACTTCGGTGATCTGCGGGAACCGGTGCTTAATATGTCGACAGACCCTTGCCCAGAGGGGGCATTAGGTTTGTCATTATTAGTTTTAATAATTTGAGTTCAATTCAATTCCCTTTAAAATAAGGTGTCACTCGACCCCCCTTTCCATTTAAGATTGTAAGGGTGGAAGCCATCCCGTCGTGGGGGTTCCAGCAGGGGGGATGAAAATAGCAAAAAAATATGTCCCCCTGAGAACTAAGGTTCCCGTGTTCGAGCGAATTTTGATTTATTTATTAACAAGAAAATAAACCTGGGTGGAAAGTTTTCGGTGCGCCACCCTGTATATATAAATGTCTTTGAAAATTTTCGTTTTTTGTTGACAAATCAGAAAATGAGGAATTTTTTTATTTTTTTGCATTAAAGTACACAGGGACGCCAAAGGTAATGGGTTTTCTGGGGCACAGGTAGACAATGACAGGCTATTTCATCCTTATTAGGACTCATCAAAAGCCAAAACCCGTAGCGACTCCCAGTACAGCGAGACTATTCTTTCACGACATTTTTAACAATAAAAATGTGATGAAAACCCAGTAACGCCATCAGTAGGAATCAACTCAATGCAATATAGATAGCTGAAGTGGGCGACTGCAGCGCGATCTATATTTGAATCTACAAACCTGTAGAAAAATGTAGCGAAGCGTAAAACGTTTCCTATACTGGTGTTAGTTGACCACGCACCGTACTTAGGTTTATTTAGTTCTATGTTTTCACGTTAGATGACTATCTTTTGTATTGAGTTGATTCCTACTGATGGCGTTACTGGGTTTTCATCACATTTTTATTCTTAGAAATGCCTTAAAAGAATAGTCTCGCGGTACTGAAAGTCGCTCAGTGGCGGCTCGTAATAGTCGATACAGGTGGGGCCAAAATAACAAGTCAAAAATCTTTGATGAGAGTACAAATTCGATACATTGACATTGCTATCTCAGTAACTATAAGAGATATGAATTTTGTTAAATGGAGGCAAAGTTGCACATTTTAATAATGAATTATTTGTTAAAAAAAATCCGATGACTTCCGGAGCATCCGAAAAAAAAATAAGAAAAAATTAATTTGTGTTTTATTGTCTTTACGACAAAATATTGATTTTTTGGACAAACCAAGAGCACTTACTTATGACAATTTTTCATGCTCTTCAAGAAAATAATCTTGTTTTTTAGATACGACGTTCGTTTTTTAGATACCTTTATCAACTCAATTTTTTCAAATTCGGACCTGACTTTTTTTACAATTTTTGAGTAGCTTTTAACCTCTTAAAATTAAAAAATACTTAAGAAAGTGCTCTTGGGTTTTCAAAATAATAAGTACTTTTATCATAAAAAAAAAGTTTTTCGTTTATTTTTTCGGATATCTCTGGAAGTCATCGAAATTTGATTAAATTTCTTTTTAATAAATTGTTCTGCATTAAAATATGCAACTTTGCCTCTATTTACCAAACTCTCTATCTCTTGTAGTTACCGAGATAGCAATGCTAGTGCATCGAATTTGTACAACCCTGTATATAAAAAAAATCGAAAAACTTACCGACTAATTAAATGGAGCATTTGCAATAGTTGCAACAAAAAATGTTTACAAAACACTCAAATTATCTTATAAGAAAACTCTATAGGTACGTCTTTTGGTTATTTGAAAATGATTCAATCACTTTTGTTCTTGAAGTCTACAATATTGTTTACAAAATGTTTTTCGGCAGGCTACATACGTCTTTCATCTTTTAATTTATTCATTTTAAAATTGATACACCGGAATCAGGAATATTATTATAATCCACCGACGGACTGACCTAAACCTAACCTAAAAGAATAATTTATGTTAAACAGTAAAAACTATTTAAAATAAAACTATTTTAAAATTAATATATCGACAGAGCAAACCGTATTCAAAACAGCTGCCATCTAGTATCAAGTAGTGGTAACAAAGACGAAGGCGTGATACGATTGGAACGACAAAATAAAGCACGTGTAAATCCTCCAATCCCGGACGAATATGAGGATCTGGCCCTCCACAAAATTTCTGAATTCCTTATGCGTCAGCAAGAGAGGGTGATATATCATTATCCCTTTCGTAAGCGATGAACCTTCGATGAACAGCATGGCCATACATAGAAATCGCCGGCGTTGGGTAGCGCGAAGGAATTTTCGCGGCGTCGGCGTCGGGGAGTTGTTGCACCGTTAGGCGTTATTGTTGGAAAACCGCGAGGTTGCAGGGTATAGTGACTAGTGGAGTACTAACAATTAAACACGAATAGTTTGTGGTAAAGAAAGAAATTATTTAATAATAAAAAGAACGGAATGAATTTACATGTACGGATACAATGAAAACTTAATAAGGACTAAACCATGCATATTCCCGTAAAAGGGACCAAAGCTATGACCTAAACAAATCGTCACATCTGGTTTACATAAAGAGCACCCTTAATGACCTGGGCCATGTGTTATAGTTACTGCAGAACATCTGAATATTGAACTTTCAACATTCTCCCTCAATATTAAAGGTGTTCTTTTTTATAAAGAAGCTAAAGTAACCTACCTTTGAAAAACACACACAAAAAAAAAACTAATTTATAAACCTACTAAATAATCATATTTCAAGAACACTTATCTTTATCCAAAAATATATATGGTAACAGATTTTTAACACTCCTATCTTAAATTTAATTTATCGCATATAAACTTATGTTTCTTGCAACCCAAAGATTTGGTTAACATATCTGCGACCATTTCTATCGTCGGCATATAAAAAAGTACAATATCATTTTCTTTTATTTTATCTCGAATAACGTGATATTTAACATGAATGTGTTTAGTGCGTTTGTGAAAAACTTGATTTTCTGACAGTTTTATCGCACTCTGGTTATCATTAAAAATAGCTATCGGTTTATTTACATTAAGAAAAGAACAAGAATCATTATTACTAAATATTTCAAGACACAGAGATTTTATATACAATGATTCTTTGGTAGCTTCGCAAATACCGATATATTCAGCTTCTGTTGAACTTAAAGCAATTGTCTTTTGTTTTTGACATTCCCAAGACACAGGGCCATTTGCCAACATAAAAATATAACCATAAAATGATTTTCGATCGCTTTCATTGTTGGCCCAGTCTGCATCCACAAACCCAGCAATAGGTCTACCTGACTTTTTAAAAGTAATACACATTTCTTTTGTCCCCTTTAAGTATTTAAGTACCCTTTTAGCGCCCACCCAGTGGTCTTTAGTATGAGTGTTATTGAATTGGCTAAGAAAAGAGACAGAGAAAGAAATATCTGGCCTTGTGCAAACTGACAGATACATTATTGACCCAATTAATTGTTGATAGGGAACATCGAAAAAATCGCCATTTGAAGCAGAAAATTTTTGGTTCTGCTCTAACGGAGTACCTACTGGATTACAGTTTGACATTTCAAATCTTTCCAGAACCTTTTCAATATATTGTTCTTGGCTGATTTTAAGTTCACCTTTAAAACGATCTCTTTCAACCTTTATACCAAGAATATTTGATATGGGTCCGAGATCTTTGATGTGGAAATGTTTATTCAACTCAGATTTTAAATGTTTTGCCTCTTGTTGGTCATTATAAAAAACAAAAAAATCGTCAACATAAAGTGCAATAATTACAAGAGAAACATTTAAATTTTTAAAAAATATACAAGGTTCTATTTTTGACTGTACAAAATTTAAATTTACTAATACATTGTGGGCTTTTTCATACCACAATTTGGCTGATTGTTTTAAACCGTAAACAGCCTTTTTTAGTAAGCACACTTTATTTTCTGACCCGGGCTCAATAAAACCTTCTGGTTGACTCATAAAAATTTCCTCATCGATGTCACCATTTAAGAAAGCAGTCTCGACATCTAAATGATCTGCGTCTAAATTTAATTCAGCTGTCATTGCCAACAAAAGTCTTAAATTACTAAATCGAATTACTGGAGAAAACGTTTCCGAGTAGTCTACTCCATATTTTTGAGTAAACCCTTTCGCTACCAGCCTGGCTTTATATTTGACGATGTCCCCTTTATTATCTTTTTTTAATTTTAAAAACCCACTTATTTTTGACGATATTCCTATTGCTAGGTTTGTCAACCAATTCCCAAGCATTGTTAGTCATGAATGCCTCAAGCTCATTTTTTATGGCTTTTCGCCATTCAGAGCTTCTCGCTCCCGACAATGCTTCGGAAATGGTCAGTGGCTCTAAATTATCTGACGCAGTCAACATGGCAAAATCTGAATCATAATTTATAATGTCACCATACCTGTCCGGTTGTTTATGTACACGTCTAGGATACCTGGGTTCATGTTGCTCATTCTCACTCTCATCACTCAGACTATTTTCACTTTCACTTAACACTTCAGCTTCAGCAGGCTGTGGAAACGCCTCAGGGGTTTCCTCTGGAACATGTGGATTTTCCGGCGGAGCATCGCCATCAACATCTTCCATTTCAGGTAACACCTGTAAGGTAGCAGCCTCCCTTGAAGTAGTGGTGACGTCAGACGAGACAACTGCAAGCTTATCTTCTAAGAACACAACGTCCCTGGCTATTTTAAGATTATGATTTCTTGGATCCAAAAGCCTGTATCCATTGCTTGATTCGGAGTACCCGACAAAGATGTATTCCTTGCTTTTGCCGTCAAGCTTTTTACGTTTGGCATCGGGTACGTGAACAAAAGCGCGGCATCCAAAAATTCTAAGATGTTTTAGATCAACCTTTTTACCAGACCATTTTTCTTCTGGCGTCTTCCCACGTATCTTTTTTGTTGGAGAACGGTTCAGAAGGTAAATTGCTGTGTTTGCCGCCTCTGCCCACATTTGTTTTGGACTCTCCGCATCAATAAGCATTGACCGTACTTTTTCCATGATGGTACGATTATATCGTTCGGCGACTCCATTCTGCTCCGGGGCGTAAGGAACGGTTAACTCGTGTTTGATTCCACGATTTTTTAGGAACTTTCGCAACCGTTCATTACAGTATTCTCCCCCATTGTCGCTTCTCAGAACTTTAATTTTTCGTTCTGTTTGGTTTTCAACCATTAAGCAGAATGATTCGAAGATTTCTGGAACTTCACTCTTATTTTTCAAGAAGTAGCAGAAAATTTTTCTAGTGTTGTCATCAATTAATGTAAACAAGTATCTCTTCCCGCTCCATGACTCCACTTCCATTGGCCCAACTAAATCGGAGTGGATCAAATCAAGCTTGTTCGGTACTACTTCCTTATCCTTTTTGTAAGGAAATGGCTTTCTGGCCTGCTTGCCTCTGATGCAGCTTTCGCAGTAGTCTAGTTTTTTATTTACACTATACATAATTCCAGATGCCAAGCCATTTTTTAAAATCTCCATGCTGTGATGGTTTAGATGACCAAGACGTCTGTGCCATACCATTTGTGAATCCGGAGACTTAGCTACATTAGCACATTCTGTCACGATATCCAGTTTGTATACTCCACCGATATCAGTTGCAGTAGCTTTTGGTTCTCCCTTAATAGTACAGTTCTTATCATCTAATATTCTACAACCATCTAAATCAAAATATACACAGTGTCCTTTTGCAACCATTTCTTTGACTGAAAGCAGATTTACAGAGAGATCTGGAACATACTTAACGTTTGAAATAGTTTGTTCCTCTCCACCTGGTTTTAGACGAACAACTGTGTTGCCAGTACCACTGACAGTCATAACAGCGTCATTTGCAACAAATATCTCTCGTCCGGCATCTTCGTCAGTGAGATCCACAAGAATATTTTTGTTTCCTGTCATGTGAAAAGACGCACCACTGTCCACGTACCAAGCAGCCTCATGTTCACTCCTGACACTTAGCGCTCCCGCAATCTGAGCATTACGTTTACCTTGATTTTGGTTAGATCTGTTATTATGGGATGCGGTATTAGGATTACTGTGGTTACCTCTAGAACACTGATTTTTATAGTGGCCTTTTTGTTTACAGCCCCAACACCATGGAGGTTTTTTGCCTTTTTTCATAGCAAGCGCACAGTCGTCAGAACTATTTTTATTATTCTGCCATTTGCGATCCTGCAGAAGCTTAGTCTTGACAAAATCCGATGTAATGTCGACACCTGAGTTTTCCAGCGCCATCACCATCGGGTCGTAGTCAACGGTAAGTCCTTGAAGCAGGATAGCGCCTAGAAACTCGTCATCAATGGGTTTGCCGATCGACAATAGTTTCTGGGATAGCGCCATGACCTCGTTTACGTAGTCTTCCATAGTGCTGAAATTTTGCAGCCTAATAGAACACAGACTCCTCAAGAGTCCCAGACGTCGGTGGAGGCCTTTATCCTCAAAAGCTTTTTCAAGCGACTTCCCATCTTCGCTAGCTGTTTTTGCTTGCATCACGTGGGGATATGTAGATTTGTCAAGAGAAAGGATTATTTTTGATAGCGCTTTCTCACCGCGACGCGTTTTTGTAGCGGCATCTACGGTAGAGTCCCACTCCTCAGTGACACAGCTCCAAAGCCCGTCCAATTTTAAGAGCGCACTTATCTGGAACTTCCAATCACTATAATTTTCGCGGCCTTTAAGTTTTTCCACGTTCATTCCCATATTTACACTTTCGTTTGACGCCATATTATTTTTTTATACAGACGACGAAAGAACCAAATAATAACTTAACTTTATACACTACCGAAACTAACGCGAAAATAATTACTAATTATTTAATCACTATATATTTACGATCCCTGGGCCCATAACCTGTTGGAAAACCGCGAGGTTGCAGGGTATAGTGACTAGTGGAGTACTAGCAATTAAACACGAATGTGGTAAAGAAAGAAATTATTTAATAATAAAAAGAACGGAACGAATTTACATGTAGGGATACAATGAAAACTTAATAAGGACTAAACCATGCATATTCCCGTAAAAGGGACCAAAGCTATGACCTAAACAAATCGTCACATCTGGTTTACATAAAGAGCACCCTTAATGACCTGGGCCATGTGTTATAGTTACTGCAGAACATCTGAATATTGAACTTTCAACAGTTATCAGATATTAAATGAACGCAACGTCTTGAATTTTAAATTATTTACAGTTACTAAAAGAATGAAGGGTAAAGGTGCAAAGCAATGATTATGAGTGTGAGTAAAAAAATAACTTGGTGTACAGGTAGGTAGGGCCATGGCACTGTTGCCCTACCGTACGAGCCGCCACTGGAGTCGCTACGGGTTTTGGCTTTCTGATGAGTCCTAATAACAGCATGTCATTGTCTACCTGTGCCCCAGAAAACCCATTACCTTTGGCATCCCTGTGTACTTTAATGCAAAATATAGATGCATCACTTTGTCCGCCTGCCGCTAAAAAACTTTCTTTCTAATAAAAATAAGTATTATATTTTTCCGATCTCTTCTGATATCTTTGTATAATTTCTACCTAAAAACCCTGTTTGTATAATATTTTAAAGATATATTGTCTTCGTCATCGTCCTTTTTTTTGTGTTAAAGTTATGTCACATTCACATGGATATTTCCCCTGAATTTCTCTCAATTTTGCCTTTTTGTTCATCCTATAGGAATGCATTATAGTCCCTGTTATAACCTTTCTAAACGGCGTCCTTCTAAATGTTTTATGGGGACATAAAAGTTTATGTTCCGTGTATGTTTGTCGAGATGTCAATGAGATCTTAGTGAAAGATGAGTTGTCTTAATAATCACTAATATTATATGAGAAAAGAAATACATATATTGTCGTAAACAGTGGCGGTTCGTCGGGTGAAGCAGGTGAAGGGGCTCTTCACCAAAAAAAAAGCCAGGAGGAAAATTTTTCGACAATATTAAATATTAATGTACCAATACAGCTACCATTTTAGCCCTTAAAAAATAATTATGTTCGAATTAATAATATTAATTTAATCCGAACTTAGCTATGCATAATAGGGCCACGGTTAACTCCGATGGACAATAATTATAAACACTCGTGCATTTTGGCGCACCCCAGCTGACCGTCTCCGTTAGCTCAAAGCAAGTGAAGAGCCAACGCCCAACATGCCTTTGATATTCACCGTTGCTATGGTTACGTGACGTTAGTCATGCAAACAGCATGTAACCATTTGCAGTATGATAAAGGGCAATTTAAAAATAGATCAGTCGTATGCACCACTGTTTTAGCATTGGTTCGATGTAACTGAAGTTTCGAACGTTCATGAACGGTTTGTGTACACGTACACTGAAAGAAATTGTTAAACAAATTTTTTTGTACATTTATTGACAAGTCATGACATTTTATAAGTAATTTAATTTTGAGATATTTTTATATTCGAGAAGGTGTCATGATGGGCCATACGTAAGTCCTAGAACCCCTAAAACATTCTAGGGATGTCATATTCATGCTATATCTTCTGCAGCCGCTAACTATGAAAAATATTTAAATTTAACGGAACTCAGGAACGTGAGGGTATTTTATACATGGATATAAAAAACAAACCCGCAAAATCATGGTCAGATCGTGTCACCATCATGCAAATTATTCAAAATGTCTTTTAAATAGGAGTTTTTGTATAAATAAAACAATTAAATAAACAATTGTTAATGATTAACATTGGGTAAACGGTATTTTAAAAGTGAAAAGCATGAATAGAAAGAAAAGTCTTTGAAAGTTATTACGTATACCTGATTGCGGATTTAGGTGGTTGCAGCTAACTAACTAGTTAGTTAGCTGCAACCACCTAAATGTTATCGACAATAAAAATTTGATAATATTTTCGGAAAGATTCGTTCAAGTTATGTGTACAGGGCAGCGTGGTAATACTAGTACCCTGTATATTGAGCTTATTAGACAAAAGTGACCTCTGATTTTTGGTAGGTGGGTTCAACTGACTATATTAAAGACGTTAACCATGAGAAATTATTAAAAAGCGTTGCGGAAAGATGCGTTCAAGTTATGTGTACAGGGCAGCGAGTTAATTCTAGTACCCTGTATAATGAGCTTATTAGGCAAAAGTGACCTCTGATTTTTGGTAGGTGGGTTCAACTGACTATAATAAAGACGTTAACCATGAGAAATTATAAAAACGCGTTGCGGAAAGATGCGTTCAAGTTATGTGTACAGGGCAGCGAGTTAATTCTAGTACCCTGTATAATGAGCTTATTAGGCAAAAGTGACCTCTGATTTTTGGTAGGTGGGTTCAACTGACTATAATAAAGACGTTAACCATGAGAAATTATAAAAACGCGTTGCGGAAAGATGCGTTCAAGTTATGTGTACAGGGCAGCGAGTTAATTCTAGTACCCTGTATAATGAGCTTATTAGGCGAAAGTGACCTCTGATTTTTGGTAGGTGAGTTCAACTGACTATATTAAAAACGTTAACCATGAGAAATTATTAAAACGCGTTGCGGAAAGATGCGTTCAAGTTATGTGTACAGGGCAGCGAGTTAATTCTAGTACCCTGTATAATGAGCTTATTAGGCAAAAGTGACCTCTGATTTTTGGTAGGTGGGTTCAACTGACTATATTAAAGACGTTAACCATGAGAAATTATAAAAAAGCGTTGCGGAAAGATGCGTTCATAACGACCACGTAGTAATACTAGTACCCTGTATATTGAGCTTATTAGACAAAAGTGACCTTTGATTTTTGGTAGGTGGGTTCAACTGACTATATTAAAGACGTTAACCATGAGAAATTATTAAAAAGCGTTGCGGAAAGATGCGTTTAAGTTATGTGTACAGGGCAGCGTTGTAATACTATTACCCTGTATTTTGAGCTTATTAGGCAAAAGTGACCTCTGATTTTTGGTAGGTGGGTTCAACTAACTATATTAAAGACGTTAACCATGAGAAATTATTAAAAAGCGTTGCGGAAAGATGCGTTCATAACGACCACGTGGTAATACTAGTACCCTGTATATTGAGCTTATTAGACAAAAGTGACCTCTGATTTTTGGTAGGTGGGTTCAACTGACTATATTAAAGACGTTAACCATGAGAAATTATTAAAAAGCGTTGCGGAAAGATGCGTTCATAACGATCACGTGGTAATACTAGTACCCTGTATAATGAGCTTATTAGGCAAAAGTGACCTCTGATTTTTGGTAGGTGGGTTCAACTGACTATATTAAAGACGTCCAACATAAAAAATTATAAAAAAACGTTGCGGAAAGATGCGTTCAAGTTATGTGTACAGGGCAGCGTGGTAATACTAGTACCCTGTATATTGAGCTTATTAGGCAAAAGTGACATCTGATTTTTGGTTGACGTCTTTAATATAGTCAGTTGAACCGACCTACCAAAAATCAGCGGTCACTTTTGCTTAATAAGCTCAATATACAGGGTACTAGAATTATTTCGCTTCCCTGTACACATAACTTGAACGCATCTTTCCGCAAAACTTTTTTATAATTTTTTATGTTTGACGTCTTTAATAAGGTCAGTTGAACCCACCTACCAAAAATCAGAGGTCACTTTTGCCTAATAAGCTCAATATACAGGGTACTAGAATTAACTCGCTGCCCTGTACACATAACTTGAACGCATCTTTCCGCAACGCTTTTTTATAATTTCTTATGGTTAACGTCTTTAATATAGTCAGTTGAACCGACCTACCAAAAATCAGCGGTCACTTTTGCTTAATAAGCTCAATATACAGGGTACTAGAATTAACTCGCTTCCCTGTACACATAACTTGAACGCATCTTTCCGCAAAACTTTTTTATAATTTTTTATGTTTGACGTCTTTAATAAGGTCAGTTGAACCCACCTACCAAAAATCAGAGGTCACTTTTGCCTAATAAGCTCAATATACAGGGTAATAGTATTACCAAGCTGCCCTGTACACAGAACTTGAACGCATCTTTCCGCAACGCTTTTTTATAATTTCTCATGGTTAACGTCTTTAATATAGTCAGTTAAACCCACCAACCAAAAATCAGAGGTCACTTTTGCCTAATAAGCTCAATATACAGGGTACTAGAATTAACTCGCTGCCCTGTACACATAACTTGAACGCATCTTTCCTCAACGCTTTTTAATAATTTCTCATGGTTAACGTCTTTAATATAGTCAGTTGAATCCACCTACCAAAAATCAGCGGTCACTTTTGCCTAATAAGCTCAATATACAGGGTAATAGTATTACCAAGCTGCCCTGTACACATAACTTGAACGCATCTTTCCGCAACGCTTTTTTATAATTTTTTATGTTTGACGTCTTTAATATAGTCAGTTGAACCCACCCAGCCAAAATCAGCGGTCACTTTTGCCTAATAAGCTCATTATACAGGGTAATAGTATTACCACGCTGCCCTGTACACATTGCTTGAACGCATCTTTCCGCAACGCTCTTTTATAATTTGTCATGGTTAACGTCTTTAATATAGTTAGTTGAACCCACCTAACAAAAATCAGAGGTCACTTTTACCCAATAACCTTAATATAAGGGTATTAGTGTTATCACCTTAATGTTATATGAATACATCCTTCCGAAATTATTTTAATAATTTTTTTTATTATTAACACCTTTCATTTAGTTTATTAACTCACTTACTCTGAATCAGCAATTGCTTTTGCTTAATAAACCCCGTGAACTTGCGAAGGATTTTAGTATGTATAAAATACCCTCACGTTCCTGCTTTTTCATAATTATAAATAAAATTTATATTTTATTGCACAGAAGAAATACTGTAGGCAGCACATATGTAGGGTATTTGCTGGCTGTTGAGCTTGCTTATTACTTGTTATAAAGTTTCCTTTTCCAGAAAGAAGTAACAGTCAGGACTTGTCAATAAATGTACAAAAAAAATTGTGGCACTTTCTTTCAGTGTACGTGTACACAAAAATCCGTTCATGTGAACGTTCGAAACTTCAGTTACATATTGGTTCGCCTAACCTTAAGGTATTTATTTTGAGGCTTCGCGAAACTTACGGTTATAGATATCGTTTTTACGTGATTTACTGTGTGATTAAGAAGTTTTGTTTTATTTTTCAGTTCAGTGTACGTAGGTACCTACTTAGTTGTGTGTTTTAGAAATGAACCCAATTAATGACTTAGTTTGTAATTTGTTGGAAACTCCATTCAGTTGTTGGACACATGAGAATAATAAAGACGTTTTGTTACACGCATTTTTAGTCAATGTTTGTTAAAGTACCCGCACTATACCTTGCTCTTCATAATTTTTTAAAGCCGCGAGCCGCCACTGGTCGTAAAGGTAAACTTAACAATTAATGGGGTAGGGTTTAACCCCCAACCATTGAGAATTCAATTCAATCTAGTAATTTCGTTTTTTTTTACAACAATTTCATTATTATAAAATTGTATCCTTATTTATTGTTTCTTAGTCTATAACAGTGGTGGCTCATGAGGTAGGACCATGGTGCCGCATCCATAGTACGAACTAAAGCAGGGCCGGCCCTAGACATTTTGGCGCTCCGGGCAAAACCTTAATTTTGCGCCCCCGCCTGCCGCCTCTTAATCTTGTCAACTATCAGTCAAATCTTGCAACGCGTTTTTGAGAAAATCCCCGTGAACCGATTTCAATGAAATTTGGTATACTTACAAGGGTCCGATGACAATGCAATATTATGAAAAATAATTTATTGATATGATATCAGAATGATAAAAAAATATTCTTTACTTTTTAGTGCATTTTATAAAAGCCTGTAACTAAATTTTTTTATCAGTTTATTTTCATTTTCCATGATTTTGGCGCCCCTAGATCATTGCGCCCTACCCTGGGGCCGGCGCTGACTGAAGCTAATAAGGATTTCTATTCTTGCTGCAATTACTATAAAAATAATAATATAGACATTTAATGCACCATATTTTTATCAACAACGTATACATGACTATTTTTTTAACATATCTTCATTTAGAGGACTACTACGACTACCACCGTAATTTTTTGGCTTTTCAATGATGCATTGCGCCATAAAATAGTGCCCGGAAGACCTTGGGTTATCTTTTTATTCACCTTTTTTATTATAATAAATAAAGATGGGGAGTTAGATAACGTTATCGCTTAATCGTTAAACAATGAAGCACGAGTAAAGAAGCACTGTGAATACTGTACGTGATATTTCTTGTTGATTTTTATAGTCCGTAATGAATAAATTAACTTATAATCAGAGCTGTGAGTAACTTAAGTAACTAGATACGTTTTAGTAACTAGTTACTTAAAGTAACTAGATACTTAGTAACTTAGTTCTTTTTTGAATCATGCCAAAAGTAACGGTAACTTCGTTACTTTTGAAAAGTAACTTGTATCTAGTTACTTTTTAGGAGTTAGTTACTTTAAAAGTAACTTAGTTACTTTTTAAGTGTATAGTTAGTTACTTTAAAAGTAACTTAGTTACTTTTTAAGTGTATAGTTACTCCTAAAAAGTAACTAGATACAAGTTACTTTTCAAAAGTAACGAAGTTACAGTTACTTTTGGCAAAAAAGTAACTTGTATCTAGTTACTTTTTAGGAGTTGAGGAGTAACTAAGTTATTTTTAAAGTAACTAGTTACTTTTTAAGTGTATAGTTACTCTTATAATACACTTAAAAAGTAACTAGTTACTTTAAAAGTAACTTAGTTACTCCTAAACTGCTAAGTTACTTTTCAAAAGTAACAAATAATGCACACAATCAGATAATGGCCAAGGGACGATCGGCGGCCGTTAATCAGATACCTATCACCCTATAAACATTAGTGCAGGAGTGTTCCCCAAAATTGATGGATTCGGTTTTGTTAGGGAATTTCCAGGAGCGATGACCTTTTTTTTTTTTTTTGGAAGTCACTTGTCACAGTCTGTAGTGTGTACATGCAAATGAATTATCACTACCTGGTAAATTTATGGTGTTTTTTATTTATATCTAGATACATTTGGGCAAAAGTATCGAAAAAGTAACTAAGAACTAAGTTACTTTTAGGTAAAAGTAACTATTTCTTATAAGTATCTAGATACATTTGGGCAAAAGTATCGAAAAAGTAACTAGTTACTTTTCTGAAGTAACTTTCACAGCTCTGCTTATAATACACCGATAGAAAGAAAATTAAATTACTAATTTTATTGTGATAATACAAAGATCGAGAAAATCAAAAAATACGGCTTTAATTTAAAAAAAAATCAGGTTTACAAAATAGCCCCAACGGATACATTGTTCGAAAAAGGTGATTTCGTATTATGAGGTAGGTTGAAATGAACTTATTTTAACGTTTTCATGACCTACTATTATTTATAACTTTCTCTACAGACTTTGAGCAGCGAATGAAAATGAAGGACTTCGATTTAAAATTCACGTGTAAGATTCGGTGGAGCTGGTGGCAAATTTTATAACTCTTCAGCTACTCGTGCCACAACGCTGTCTGCGCCTCTGGTCAGGCAGCGCGATTATGAAATTTATTTATAATAAAGTCACGTAAAGTTAACTAATGACTCTTTCTCTTGAAACTCTATGATGGGTTTCCTTTCATTTTCATAAACACAAACAAAAGTGTTCTACTGCTCTTTCTATCATATTTTCCAATTTATAGATTGAATTTCGGCAGGTTTCGTTCGTCTCTACCAATATACGAATATAAATGTATCATGCATAAGTTATTTTTATAGCAGTGTCTAGCTAAACATATAAAAACCTGATTGAATCTACCACATCAATGCGAAAACAATAATTTTTGGGATATCTTTTGGTTTATAGTTTTATATAAGTCAGGTTTGGAAAATTTTCTAAGAAAAGAATACATATTTACTTCTTCGCCCTTTATTTCTAACTTATATTTTATTTTTATTCGTAAACTATTAATAATTTTGTACGCATATCAATCTTGATGATATTGGTTCTAAGGCCGCGTCGCGTAGCGCACCTATGTTTAGTACTCACCCAGTGGCGGCTCGCGGTCTTAAAAAATGGTGAAGAGCTAGGTATAGTGCGGGTACTTAAACAAACATTAACTAATTTTACACTACTGAATTAACTGAAAAATAAAAACAAAACTTTTTAATCACGCAGTTAATCACGTAATAACGATATCGCGTAAGTTTCGCGAAGCCACAATATAAATACCCGAACCCATGCTTATATAATGTTGTATACGACTGATCTATTTTTAAATTGACCTTCATCATATTGCAAATTGTTACATGCTGTTTGCGTGACTGACGTGACGTAGCCATAGCAACGGTGAATATCAAAGCCATGTTTGGCGTTGGGTATTCACTTGCTTTGAGCTTACGGACACGGTCGGCTGGGGCGCGCCAAAATGCACGAGTGTTTATAATTATTGTCCATCGGAGTTAACCGTGGCCCTATTATGCATAGCTACATTCGGATTAAATTAATTTTATTAATTCGAACATATTTTTTTTTTAATTGCCAAATTGGTGGCTGTATTGGTACATTAATATTGTCGAAAAAATGTCCTCCTAGTTTTATTTTTTTTGGTGAACAGCCCCTTTACCTCCTTCACCTGACGAGCCGATACTGTAGTCACCTGCGGTCTCCGACAAAGTTTAAATTAATTTAAGAGTCCAAACACTAATATGCCAAAAACATAAATAGTACATAAACATATCCACATTATAACATAGAGATATCTGAATAACACTAATAAATTTAGTGAGTTGGTAATTTCTTTTGTGTTCAATAAATCACCCAACTTACATCGATTAATAATTGATTTTTTAATATTTAATAATCATGGATTATTTGGGCCAGTCTTTCTTATCTGAACGTGAATGAGCTAAACATACATATATGTAAATATCTTTTCCTTATTTGTATTAAAAAAAAGAGAAAAGTCACACAAAAAATTTGTCTTTTTCCTGTACTTATTCCCTAAACTAATAATACCTAATGTTTAACAAAATTCATGCATGGATCTGTACAAGTTATTAGATTTTTAAAAAATTATAAGCATACTTATTTTATTTTTCCATTTTGACACGAAAACAAGAAATGCAGTGGCATATTTAGGGGAGTTGGGAGCTCGGGTCTAAAAGTCTAATTGCATTCTAATGTATTATCGGCTTAAATTACAAAGGTCTTGTAGAAAACGTTTAGTTTTTAAACTTTTCCTTCGAAAAGTCCTGTTTTATATAGCGATTAAGGCTTCAAACGTATATCGTTTAAGTTATTTATTTATGATGCAATTTTAAAGGAAAACGAGTAAAAAGAATAATATTTTATAGTATTTTTCTATTATATACTTGTCTGTTCCGTTTTCCCTTTTTTAGAACTATTTCAAATCAACCAAAATATAACCCAATGCAATAAAATATTTCTACAACAAAAACAAAAAACAATTAGGTATTTATTTTTAAAAAGAAAAATTAAAGTAAACATTTTCATTGAAACATTTTTTATGGAAGAAGTGTGTTAATTTATAATAAAAAAAATAGTGCGGTAAGAAACAAGAATCTTTTATTATGAATATACAAAACGGCACTTAAGAAGGAGTATTTCAAAATTTGCACCAAAAACTGCTCTTAGATCTACGCTCCTAAAATACATGATTTCTGAAAAAATCGTCAATTTTCTCGTGGTGAGCGATATTTACTTTATTTTTAAACATGAAAAACTGAGCCCGAAAAACGCTGGTTAGAGTAAAACATACGTCTTATGTTAAAATTTTGGATTGAAGAGCCAGCTAGGAATATCAAAAAAAAAACATTTACAAACACAAATTTAATCCAACCATGCAGACAGGGACAGGTAATAATTTAATTTTTGAAATTTGATAGTGGTATAGGTGAATTTTAAACAAACTTTGGGCGTGGCCCCGAAAATTTTTCGCCTGCGGCGCTTTCCACCTTCTCCACTGGGTGCAATATCATGAAATACATGTCGTCCCCGACTGTCCTTTTCTCCAGAAATAGAAATGTCCCTTTTACGCCCACTGAGCCCCCCGAGCATATTTTATGGCTATGCCACTGAAGAAATGTATATATTATACGTAACAGTGTAACAAACACATATTTCTTGCCAATTACCCTCAAACCCGTATAAATAGATGATCTCCTGAGAGCGGAAGTCATAATTACATGCCTAACGAATATTTTAATCCATGAGGTTGCGACCGACGCGCCTCATAAATGCAAATCGGAATCTAAATAGATGTGAGCACATTCACATCGTTAGTAAATGTGAATGGTCAGTGACGGTTTTATGAATGTACCTACTTTGTACAATGTTCATACGTTAAAATAATAGCAAAAAAATTTATTTTCAGTTGTGTCAGTGTATAATACTTACTCCAGTAACAAAGTTGATTCGATACGTATAAATGTAATTATGTTTTATTCTTGTATAGAGGTGTAGGCTAATGTTCGCTTTTTAAACGATTGATTTTACTACTGAGAAAGAGTGACGAAAGTTTTATTTATCCATTTCACTTAGACAGGTCCCGAGCTCTCACCCTAAAACTTGTATTGTTATCAATAGAACATTGTGAAGCAAAATATAGTTAGGTATATAGTCAAATACATATCGTTATATTATAAAAATATAACATGGTACACCATAACAACATAATATGGTACACAATCAGTGGCGTATTTAAAGGAGGGGGGCTGCCCCCTTCGAGCCTCGAGCTCGGGTCTAAAAGTATAATTGTAAAATAGTTTTTCGTCTCACGCTTGGACTCTTAATTTAAATATTTAAATAATGTATTCTTGGCTTAGATTACAAAGGTCTTGTAGGAAACGTAAATTAACAAAAATATAACCCAATGCAATAAAATATGTTTAAAACAAAAAACAATTAGGTATTTATTTTTAAAGAGAAAAATTAAAGTAAAAATTTTAATTGAAACATATTTTATGGAAGAAGTGTGATAATTTACAATAAAAAAATAGTGGGGGAAGAAACAAGAATGCTTTATTATGAATATACAAAACGGAACTTAAAAGCAGCATTTCAAAACCTAAGCATTTGCACCAAAAACTGCTCTTAGATCTACGCTCCTAAAATAAATGATTTCTGAAAAAATTATTAATTTTGGAGCGGTGAGCCATATTTACTTTATTTTTAATCATGAAAAACCGAGCCCGAAAACGCTGGTTAGAGTCATACATACGTCTTATATTAAAATTTTGGATTGACACCAACATTCATATTTTTCACAAAGAGACAGCTAGGAATATCAAATAAAAGTAAAAAAACATTTACAAAAACAAATTTAATCCAACAATGCAAAGGGGGAAAGGTAATAATTTAATTTTCGAAATTTGATAGTAATTATGTAAATTTTAAACGAACTTTGGGCGTGGCCCCGAAAATGTTTCGCATGCGGCGTTTTTGCGTCTTCTTCACTAGGTCTTCACTGTCCCTCTCTCCAGATAAAGAAATGTCCTACTTACGCCCACTGAGCCCTGGTATGTGAATGTCAAGGGGAATTGGAGGTTCTGGCAAAAGTAAATAAAGTAACACTGCATTGGGTACCAGGACACGAAGGTATTACAGAGAACGAGAACATCGATGAACGCGCAAAGAAAGACTCAGAAAAGACATTTATTGGTCCAGAACCGGCGTTCCGAGTTACAAGGTGCACAGTACGAAATGCTACAGCAATGGAACAGGAATAAACTACTAGAACAACAGACGGGAATTACACGATAGTAAATGTTTCATTGGGGATCCAGACCCGAAACTAACGAAACTGCTGCTTCAAATGAACAAGAATGAGCTGAGAACTATTACTGAAATTCTGATGACAAATGGCTGTCAACAATCATCTCCACAAAATGTAACTGTACAATGGAGATCTTAACTGCAAATTGTACGGGCAAGTTAGGAAAACAATAGCACATGATGGGCCAAACCTGACCTACGTTTATCCAGCTCATGGAAGGACCCACGGATAAAAAAGAAAAAAAATCGAATAACAAAATGCATGCCTCAGCTTATAAATACTAATCAGGGGATATTGTTAATTTAACCATATATAGGTATGTTTAAGATGAAAGGACAATAGTGAAAAAGCGGTTATTTTTGATATTTCTAGCTGGCTCTTTATTTAAAAAAAAAACATTTTTTATGTTTGTAAAAAATATGAATATTGGTGTCAATCCAAAATTTTAACATAAGACGTATGTATGACTCTAACCAGCGTTTTTCCGGCTCGGTTTTTCATGATTAAAAATAAAGTAAATATCGCTCACCACGCCAAAATTGATAATTTTTTCAGAAATCATGTATTTTAGGAGCGCAGATCTAAGAGCAGTTTTTGGTGCAAATTCTTAGGTTTTGAAATACTCCTTCTCAATTGCCGTTTTGTATATTCATAATAAAGCATTCTCGTTTCTTCCCGCACTATTTTTTTATTGTAAATTATCACACTTCTTCCATAAAAAAAATGTTTCAATTAAAATTTTTACTTTAATTTTTCTCTTTAAAAATAAATACATAATTGTTTTTTGTTTTAAAAATATTTTATTGCATTGGGTTTAAAATAGCGCTAAAAAAGGGAAAATGGAACAGACAAGTATATAATAGAAAAATACTATAAAATATTATTCTTTTAACTCGTTTTCCTATAAAATTGCATCATAAATCAATAACTAAAACGCTATGCATCCGAAACCTTAATATCTATCAAAAACAGGACTTTTAGAGGGAAACGTTTAAAACTAAACGTTTCCTGCAAGACCTTTGTAATCTAAGCCAAGAATACATTATTTAAAAATTTAAATTAAGAATCCAAGCGTGTGCGGATTTTTTGAAGCTACAAATTCAGAAATGTACACCGGTTAAAGTGATTATTTACTCAAAGGAGTTGCTATAACAACATTTTAACATCTGCTATAGAAAAGAAACATTACCTTACGTATAAAATCAAAAGGAAGATTGTTGTAAGCAAATTTAGGGGGCCACATCACCACTCGGAACTTCGCAAGGTTTATTACTCGAATTTCTTTATTTTCGTATCCTAATAACAGAATTTTTTCAATTCACTTACAGAAAAAACAACTAGAGCAATTATTTAACTCGTCCCTTAAGACTCACGTCTCTATCTACTGTGCAAGCCATTTGTTAGAGACGGCCGGATGTCGAAATAAAACAAATGACTGGCCAACCGCATTCGGCAATTAGCGACGTTTGTCTTTTCTACTCGAGTATTCGTACTAGTATGTCTTCTTCGCACAGTGCAGTGCCGAGGCTGTTATTTATATGATTGTGTCGACATATCTTCAATATAAGCGTGCCTGATGATTCAAATTTTTTAATTTCACACCCACTAACATTTGAGTAGTGGCGCATAGGGGAAAAGTCCCTATATTGGACCACCTGAGCAGTGGCGTAGCCACAGGGGGGCGATATTGAACTTTGATTTTCTAAAAGATGCTTATCTACTTAACTAAGAAGATGTAAAATATTAGGTTTTCAGATTGAGATTTTGAGGTATCCCAAGTGACAATATTCAATATTGAAAAAATAAATGATAGAACAAATTATAAAAGGTAATATTTTACAAGGAGTCTGCTATAGTATATCCTTTGTATACTGGGTGTTGCATCGTCGAGTGGGACAGGAAATCCCATGTAATTTTAAATGGGGTCAATTATTGGCTTCCCTAATTATTTTAGAGAAAAATTCTATTTAGGTTTATTAAAGAGCACTAAAACTCACATTCAAAAGAAGAACTTTAGATATTTTTGATGAGCCCGTTTACGGGTTATCGCCGATTTCTTTTTAACTATTTCTCCTTTTTATGGCCCCGTATTTGCGGGCACCAGTCAAGGTAAAAGATGACTGTCAAATAAAGTTGTCATTTAGAAATGTGTGCTTTATTGTTTTAAAAACTCGTACATCAAAAATATTAGGTGTAAAGACCCAACTACAGAACCTAATTCGAAATTCCTAAAATATTATTGATTAAAGCGCAGGAGGCGTGCCTGCCTCGCGTTTTGCGTCATGCGAACGAGCATACTACGCTTCCTGAAACATATAATTATTTGTATTTTTACGATTGTCTTTCCCAAAAACATTGACTACAGAGGAAACATTTTTCGGATTGCCTCCACACGCTTCCGATAAACTGCGATCCATCAGTGAAGAGCGAGACAAAATGTAATAACAATGAAACGGATAAGGACGCTGTTGCTCGGTCACTGGACAAAGGTCCAGGCGTTAAAATTAATAATTGAATATTTCAGAAAGTACGAATTTATTAAAGAGATTTCGCAAGGAACTATTATATTATTGTGTTTATATTAAAAAATATATAAATAAGGTATTTTAACATTAATATTTTCAGGGAAGGCACTGCCTCCCCTGACGAGCCGCCACTGAAAGCAATATTGCGGTCATTCGTGCATTTTAAGTGTAACCACTTTTTGCACGAAATACAACGAATCCACTCTTCTCCTGGTTCGGTTGTAAGCTTTTAAGAACAATTTTATTCTAAGTCAGTGGCGGCTCGTCAGGTGAAGTAGGCTCTTCACCAAAAAAAAATTAAACCAGGAGGAAAGTTTTTCGACAATATTAAATATTAATGTACCAATACAGCTACCATTTTAATCAATAAAAAATAATTATGTTTAAATTACACAGAGCAAAATCGACTAATTAAACAGAATTGTTAAGAATAGTCTTATACCAGTAGCAAAATTTTTAATAATCACTATAGCAAAAAAGTTAACTAATGAACAGTATACAGAATTACTACCTCTTTATTTATAAGGACAATAAAACGAAATAATTACGAATATAAGCCCAGAATTGTAAGAATGTATTTTAATAAAATATTATTTTTGGAAATAAAAATGGTTTTATACAACATAAAGATTATACCAACAATAAAACGCTTTTTTGGGGGTATTAGTTAAATTATTATTTGGTATTGAACATTTATTTACCCTTATGCAACATACTTTTAATTTGCAAGAGTGGGGGAGACTTCGACGTATCAAGCAGTGTCATTTGCATTTGTTCGGCTGTGCGGGTTGCTTCAGATGTTTGTTGTTTTTTGTGAACAGTGTTGTGAGGTTATTACTAAGCTTTATTTGTGGTTGTGTAAAGTTATCAGAAAGAGCTGTGTTTATGATCTTAGATTTTTCGTTGTTTCTTGTTAGAAAGTGTTGAGGATAAATACCCTTCTTTGTTTTGTTTTTTTTTAGTTAAATAAATACCTTTAAAATGTTAACCTATTTTTTCTTGTAATCCTTTCAAATATCACATATATTTGGTATTTGAGCTTTTGTTTTGTTGTATTAGTTTTTGGTAGTTTTATCGGCCATTTATCTGTTTATTTAAAATTCTGGATATACGATTGCACATGTTTTAAAGCGAAAAATAGCAGTAGTTACATGGTAAAATCAAAAAATTAAATTTGTCAATACCAATATAAATATTGTAAAATATCATTTCTTTTCCTTTATTATTTTTTGGCCTTAAAACATATAATCATCCAAAATTTCGCTTGTTGCTTGAGGTTTGTGTGAAGAGATAAGTGATCGATAAATTTATCAAAATTTAATATTGGGAATGCGCAAGCGCAAAATTTGAATTGGCAAACAGTATAAAAACTTTTTATATTGGCAGCTAAACACTTTTATACCGGTTATAAAACGGGATTATACTCTTTCAACTCTGTGTACTGGTTATAAAGGGTTTTATAGTCGCTATAGAACAAGCCTTTATGGTTATAATCCGTGTCATATAAACAGTATAATCGTTTTTAACTAATATGTATACCCATAGAAGTACGTTTTATAGTCGCTATGGAACAAACCTTTATGGTTACCATCCTTGTCATATAATCAGTATAACATAATTTACTTATCCTTATGCACTGGTCCTAGCAATACCTGGTGTATAACTGGTATTAGCTCGTATTGCTGTCCCAAATAGTATTAAATATTCTTATAATGGCCATAGGAATTCTTATAATGGTTATAATTCCTTTTTCTCAGTGTAATAATATTAATTTAATCCGAATGCATAATAGGGTCACGGTAAACTCCGATGAGCAATAACTATAAACACTCGTGCATTTTGGCGCGCGCCAGCCGACCGTGTCCGTTAGCTCAAAGCAAGTAAAAACAAACGCCCAACATGGCTTTGATATTTACCGTTGCTATGGTTACGTGACGTCAGTCACGCAAACAGCATGTAACAATTTGCATTATAAGGGCAATTTAAAAATAGTCAGTCAGTGGTTCCCCTAACCTTAAGGTATTTATTTTAAGGCTTCGCGAAACTTACGCTTATAGATTGTGATTACAAAGTTTTGTTTTTATTTTTCAGTTAATTCAGTAGTGTATATACGTACCTACTTAGTTGTGTGGTTTAAAAATGAACCCAATTAATGACATAGTTGGTAATTTGTTGGAAACTCCATTCAGTCATTGGACTGATGAGGATAAAAGAGACGTTTTGTTACACGGGTTTTAAGTCAATGTTTGTTAAGTACCCGCACTATACCTAGCTCTCTACCATTTTTTAAGACAGCGAGCCGCCACTGTTCTAAGTTAACATACCACCTAGCAAAGCTATTTTTAAAATTTACTATATTTAATATTAAATTCTACGCCACTGAGTTTCGTCTTTGAATAAGTGGTTCAATGTTGGTATGTTGGTCTTTAATTATTTATTTTATTTCTGCTGAGAACCAGGTGCACGAAGGCTTATTTTAAAGAGGAAATGCACTCTTTGCTTTTTATTATGTTGATTATTATAGAATGACCGATTTTATCTTTGCATAGGAAGGTATTTTGTGTTTCAAAACCTACTATTATTATATTATATTTTTTTCTATAGCTGATGTTAAAATGTTGTTATAGCTACTCTTTTGAGTAGATAAAGTATCACTTTAACCGCAAGGGTAGATAAAGTAACGCTTTAACAGCAAGGGTAGATAAAATGTTTTAACTTTTTTATTCAATTAAATTTACAAATTCATACACATTAATTCGAAGGATTAACAACAAGCGTAATTTGACATTATTAGAAACATCTATTTTTGGAACATCACAACTTGTACTCGTTTGTTCGCTTCAGCATCGAATAATACGACCATAATGACGATGGCTTCGCTTTCTTCGACTTTTCAGAAAAATACGCCATAAGCACATTTTTACTCACGCCATTAAGATTCTTGATGCATTTCCACTTTTTAAAGGACTGGTATTCCTTCTCACCCATCATCCTAGATTTTTGGGGCAATAATAAACTTTCTGCTTGCAACGCTGCATCTTCTACATTTGATGGCAGGTTTTCTTCTTCTTGTTAATTATTTTCCGTAATTCCGTACATTTCGTATCCACTTCGTACGCAAAACGCAAAAATACTGAACACTCCACAAAAACCAGAATGTAAAATTTGTTTGACATTTGTTGACAGAGTAATTCATATCGCTAGTAACGCAGCATCACAGTTGCGATTTTGGTGCCAAAAATTACAATTTTCTTTAAAATTTTATTTTTCACCTGAATTTGAAGTCTTGCTATAAAAAAAATGTTGTATTGCACACGACGATAAAATCGCATTATCTACTCGAGCGTAATTAGCGTCTCGACTGACGTCTCGACGCTAAAAAAGACTTTCAAAGATAAAGTACAATTTTATCTTCTTGTACAATAAATAACTATTATTTAGCTATGTTATTCGAGTTTTGTCTCTAAAAATTTGACTGTATTTTTGTACAATACCAAATTATTCCTGTTACCCAGTGGCGTAGCCAGAAAATATGCTCGGGGGGGAAGGGGGGCGAGGGGGCTTAGTGGGCCTAAGTAGACTAGTATTTTTTAGGTACCTAGTGAAGAAGGCGGAAAAGCGCCGCAGGCAAAAAGTTTTCGGGGCCACGCCCAGAGTTCGTTTAAAATTTCTCTAACTACTAGGTATCAAATTTCGAAAATTAAATTATTACCTCTCCCCCTCTGCATGGTTGGATCAAATTTGGTCTTGTAAATGTTTTTTTTTACTTTTTTTTTAATATTCCTAGCTGGCTCTTTATTAAAAAAAAAATATTTCTATTTGTGAAAAATATGAATATTGGTGTCAATCCAAAATTTTAACATAAGACGTATGTATGACTCTAACCAGCGTTTTTCGGTCTCGGTTTTTCAGGATTAAAAATAAAGTAAATATCGCTCACCAAAACCAAAATTGATGATTTTTTCAGAAATCATGTATTTTAGGAGCGCAGATCTAAGAGCAGTTTTTGGTGCAAATGCTTTGATTTTGAAATACTCCTTTTTAAATGCCGTTTTGTATATTCATAATAAAGTTCCTTCCCGCACTATTTTTTATTTTATAAATTATCACACTTCTTCCATAAAAAATGTTTCAATTAAATATTTACTTTAATTTTTTTTCTTTAAAAATAAATACCCCATTGTAAAACCCCATACCCCATAACTAAAACGACATGCGTCCGAAACCTTAATCTCCATATAAAACAGTGCTTTTTGAAGGAAAAGTTTAAAAACTAAACGTTTCCTACAAGGCGTTTGTAATCTAAGCCAAGAATACATTATTTAAAGTAAGAGTCCAAGCGTGAGACGAAAAGTTAGGTTGCATTTTTTTTTTAGACCCGAGCTCCTAGGCTCGGGGGGAGGAAGGGGCTGCAGCCCAGCAGCCCCCCTCCCCCCTAAATACGCCACTGCTGTTACCTATATTACATAAATATTTTTTAATCAGATTAACTCAATCTTTCTAGTCAAAGGTTGGAGACAATGATGTTTTTTGATTGATAGAAGATTTTTGGACTTGCATTGTCTTTATTTGTTTTACATCGCAACGTTTCGACCGGTAAGCATCTCCAGTCGTCTTCATGTGATGAAATCAAGTGGACAGAAGCTCAAATCCTGCATAAAGAACCACATATTGGAGAAAGAGGAAGTTCAAGGAAGCTGCTACCATATACCAGAATCCAGATTGTTTTAGTAAGCCATCATTAGATATAAGAAATATCTGGAAAACTTTGTTAAGTAGACGTAAACTTAAAATACCGCACACGAACTAAACGCATGACTGCACCCATCTCAGTTACGCTCCAGTGCATCTAGCTAGTATAAATAGAGCTGTAGTTACTTTACTTATTTAGTATTCACCTGAAGACGACTGGAGATACTTATCAATTGAAACGTTGTGATGTAAAACAAATAAAGACAATGCAAGTCAAAACTCTTCTTTCATGCATCAACCTTTCTATGTTACGGTCTATAAACATCAATTGTCGTTAAGAGTGAATTGTAGTTCGCCTTTCATTTTTTGATCAATATTTCTTATCCTTTTCGGTTTATTTAAAAAGGGGTCGCATACCCGCCCTTGAGTAGCAATTATCTACAGTTTTGAACTAAAGAAATTTTGATTAATGAATTAAGAAAATCAAATAACGAAAATTTGTAAAATTTATCCAGCTTTCTTTTTCTGCTTTTATTACTTCATAAATTCAAACTTTCTTAACATAATTGTGCTTCAAATATGGGTATTTGGCCGATTTTTGGATAAAAGAAAAGAGTAACGAAATATTGATCAAAAAACGAAACGGCGAATGCCTTTTATTCTTAAATTGTGTTAAATTATTATCAAAGCATGAACTTGCCTTATAACAAAGGGAACCACGGTTTTCCCAAAGGGTCTCCCATCTAAGTACGAACCTTGTTCGACGTCGATTACGTCTAATGATCAGACGTAAAAGGGCAAAATAATATTAATTTGATAAGGCCGTTGCTGACGTTAATTAAAATGTCATTTCATCTAAGAAACTGCAGATTTCATTGTAATTTTCTCTTTTATCATAAACTATGTTTATTATTTTTAGTTTTCAGTTGCAGCACTTATAATTTACAGTGGCGGCTCGTCAGGGGAGGCAGTGCCTCCCCTGGAAATATTCATGTAATAATATCTTATTTTATATACCTATACCTACCTATAATTATACCTTTCAAACAGCTTTAAAACATATTTTTTAATATAAACACAATAATACAATAGTTCCTGTATAAATTTTGCGAAATCTCGTTAATAAATTTGTAATTTCTGAAACTCTCTAATATTCAATTATTAATTTAACGTCTAGTGACCGAGCAACAGCGTCCTTATCCGTTTTATTGTTATTACATCTTGTATCGCTCTTCACTGACGGATCGCAGTTTATCGGAAGCTTGCGGAGGCAATCCGAAAAATGTTTCCTCTGTAGTCAATGTTTTTGGAAAAGACAATAGTAAAAATACAAATAATTATATGTTTCAGGAAGCATAGTATGCTCTTTCGCGGTTAGGAGGCAGGCACGCCTCCTGCGCTTTAACCAATAAGATTTTAGGAATTTCGAATTAGTTTCTGTAGTTGGGTCGTTACACCTGTTACCGTTATGTTAGTGTAGGTTATGGTTTTTAATTTCTTTCTTTATTCTTGTGATTTTATATGTGCAGGTGTTATCAAAGGTGAAAGGGTAAGTTTTTAAAATTTAATTTACTAATTCCATTATTAAAAATGGAAATAAATGAAGGATCTGTAAGAAACGCCAAGGATATTGTAGAATTTATTATTAAATTTAACTTTAGCAGACTTTCATACGACGACAAATTATTAGTGAAAGATTTAGGGATTTCTCGTTCAGATTTGAGCAAAATAATAATTAGTCATGGTAAACCGCATCGTAGTTTTGTTAATGCATGGTATGAAAAATGTAAATGGTATAGTATCCTAAACTTGTAATGCAAGGGCCTGTCGACATATTAAGCACCGGTTCCCGCAGATCACCGAAGTCAAGCGGTGTCGAGCGCGGTTAATACTTAGGCGGGTGACCGCTTGGGAACACGGCGTGCTCTTGCCTCAGAGAAGAGTGTAAAATGAATCGACACCTAGCCATCCTATTCACGCCGGACAGGCCGGATGAGATCGGATATCTCGTAGGATGAAGGTGCCGTTTCACACTCCCCAGTCGGTAGATCACATTTGTGGTCGATGACCGGTTCAAGATGGCCTACGTAGTCGGCGAACCGTAAAAAAAAAAAAAAAAAAAAAAACTTGTAATAAATATAATATTCTTAGCAATAAAATAATTTAATGGAAATTCTACACCTTCCCGTTGGTTTTGCTGAACAATAACATATTTTTAAGCCCTACCTATATAAAATATTTTATTGACCAAGTAGAGGTCCTTTCAATATCCTAATAAATAATCGGTTTGGTTGTAAGAAAAATATTTTGCCTACCTCCTCTAAAAAAATTGTCATTAAGTAAACACAATATTTTTAGCGTTTAAAAATTTGGCAGCTTTCCGGAATCACGATTAAAAAAACGAAGCACTTAATGACAGTCATTATTACAAGGAGTCACTTTGTTTGGCAAGTTTGACTCAAATTTTAACAATAATTTTTTAATAAATATAGACCTACTTTCTAGTCCTCAAAAATGATTTAATTCCTATATTGTTTTGAAACATCATAAATACCTATAAAAATAACTTGCGAAACTAATTTAATTTAAGAAATTTGTTAGCACTTATAATTTAGTGAATTATTGACGAATTATGGGCGTAGCTCCGAAAAATTTTCGTCTGCGGCGCTTTTCCGCCTTGGTGCTTAATTTTGCCTCCCCATTTTAATTTGCCACGAGCCGCCACTGATAATTTTACTTTCAGCCCTTTTCTTTTTTTTTTTTTTTTTTTTATGATAAAACACCTGCACTGTAGGAAAAATCCTTTAAGGCGCTCTGGGAGCGGTGCGAGTGCGAAAAAAGCGATTAACGTTGGTCTTGAAACGTTGAAGATTGTATTCATTGGAAAACACGACCTCAGGAAGATCATTCCACAAAGATGACGTTCTCCAGATGAAAGAATTCTTGAACAATGAAGTTCGAGGAGTACTAAGCTGAACAACATATGGATAAGCGGCAGTGGTTCGCCGTGTATTTCTGTTTTGCATTGCTCTAGGTGGAATCAAGTGGGCAATGTCAGTCGAACACCTGCCATGGAAATATCTGTAAAAGAGAGCCAAATCACCAACCTTTCTTCGATGCTCCAGGCTATCGAGGGTCTTGGTCAGCTCGGGGTCGCCGATCAGACGAACGGCTCTCCTTTGAATGGAATCCAGCAGCCGAAGGGTGTGCTTGGGTGCAGAGCTCCAGATATGAGAGCAATATTCTAATGATGGTCGAATCTGGGCTTTGTAGAGTGTCAAAAGTTGATGAGGTGTGTACAACCTTTTGGTGCGGAAAAGTACACCAAGTTTCTGCGCAGCTGCCTTGGCAATTGCGGCAACGTGATCATACCAAGACAGATTACCTCCCAGATTGACCCCCAGCAAATTAATAGACGGTGCCAGGGGAATTGCGTGTCCTGCCATGACTATATCCGGTTCTGCAGTGTTAACCTTTTTGGAGAAGACTGCTGCCTGTGTTTTCTTAGCATTAAATTCGACTTGGTTACTGTCACCCCAAGCCAAGATTTCTTCCAGGTCATTGTTGAGGCGCAATACTTCATGCTGCCTGCGAAGATGTGCGTCGGCAGCGGATGTTTGGGGAGTCAAGGTAAAAGATGAGACAAGTGTGCTGTCATCAGCAAAGCTATAAATTGGATTTTGGGTTTGTTACCAATTAAACCATAAAAATTTAAAACGCTAGTAGGTCCGCGGCGGCCGGTGCCGTAGGTGTGCAAAATATACTCTCCTAAGATGGTTCCACGATCCGTCACTGGTTTATGTTACCAAAAATGTTTAACGTTAAAGTTCAAAAAACCCTTAAATCAAAACTGACAGTAAAACGAAACGAATTTGTAACACTTTGTAAAGTCCATCAATAAAATGCATAGAGCTCAATTTGAGTTCAGCTCGACTTCAATGCAATGTAAATTGCAAATGTCAACACAGACATAAATTTAAAAATGCCTTTGACTTCGTTCTGCTGACCACGCTGCACAGTGTCTTGTTTCAGTAAATGTGTCGGACTAAAGAAAAATTTTCGAAATTTTTCTTAAGCTTTAAGAGAGAGAGAGAGAGAGAGAGAGGGAGAAAAGAAAACTAGGATGGATGTTTTGAATTTAAAATATGAACAAATTTTAAGCAAAATAGGTGTATAGGTAATGATGCACGGGCATGATACAACTACACGAAGATATGATACCGCGCAGGTGGGCGTGACTTTCATGACGTCACCTTGTGAGTAAAAACCGCCATATTGCGATATTCTCCGTTGTTTACGTTAGAGTTTCAATTATGTATCAGTCATTTATTTCTGATAACTGATTTGTAAAGTTACTGAAAAATAAGATGTGCGGTATATGGTTGTATAATGTCGAATATTTCACTCATGTATAAATTTTCCCATAAGAAACGTTAAAAATAAAAAAATATCAGCGGATATACAACGTTGCCTAGACAACGTTGTATATCCAACACACAACAATCGAACCTATTTGACGAGACAGTTTTTTTTTTACCTTTTTACTGCGAACGTGATCGTTATTGTTATGAGTTCCCTTCGGGAAATTTATTGCTTTTGAAAAACAAACCCTCTCAACAGATAATTGTTATTAGATTTCAGTTACAGTTTTAATTATGTTATATGAAATTGAAAATTGTATGACAAAAAATTTTTTTTATATATATTTCATTCTAGAAATATTCTCCCTAAATACCGCTCGTGCATAAAAATTAACCAGATAATTTTCATTCAAGCTTGTTATACTAATTCCACTCGTTCTTCGAACTCGTGGAATTATAAATAACAAGCTTTCATAAAAATTATCGGTAATTTTTAAGCACTCGTGGTATTACCCCCGATAATAAACGCAAGAGTTTTACGCCTGATGTCCAATTTTAAGGAATTACAAGGTGTTTGGAAGCGTGTGTGTAAACGCAAGGATAAGTTAAAAATTAAAAATGCTGGTGCTGCTTCAAACATTTCAGTGACGATGACCATGAAATTTTGAAACACAAATTATTGAAAAATACCAAATATCGGCCTTGTTTATTTTTTTTACTCTGTGCATATTCATTCTTGGAAATTAGGTCTTCGATATTATGTTCGAAGGGCACAAATGTTATTTTTTGTTATAGGATCTATTGTTTATTAAAACTTTTTATGCAAAATAAATTCAGAACAATTTTTTTTTTGAACGAATAATCAGACACGGGTAAAAATATTTTAAGTTCTTTTCTATACAAAAAAATATTGGACAGTGTGTCGTTTTCCAATTTCCATATTCGCAATGTATACCTACTTAACTTGGTAAGTATATCAACTTTTAGAGTGAACAGTTAAATATTAATTTATATTGTCTATTTTTATAATTATTTTAAATAAAGATATTTCTTATTATTATTGTTATTTTTATTATTATTAACTTTCCCAAACAATGCCATCATTTATTATTAATTATTCTACTTGTCATATCATCTTTAAAGTACTCGGAGTCAAAATATTTATATTTTCAAATACTTTAAAAATAAAATGTCTTTAATTTGCTTGTAAAATAAGTAACATGCCGTTCCAATAGAAAATTTTGGTCTAAATGAATTCCTACGTACTTTAAAGAAGTTTTCCTTTTAGCATAATAACATCTAAAAGTTTGAGTTAAGGAACGTAAGTAAAAAGAAGATTTAATTTTTGATCACAATAATCTTTCTATATAAAATGTATGTTTCAAGATTTAAGTCACAGTAGAAATTCTAAGGCTAATATGATTTGAAATAAATTTATTAAAAATGTCATATAAAATTGCCTTTTAATAACGTAAACTATGCTTTGCCATATAATTCGGTGCGTTCAATTCAAAAATTCCTCACAAGGTGACGTCACGATCCACTGCGCACTCTGTTGGTATCATATCTTGTGTAGTTGTATCATGATGCACGGGCATGATACAACTATATGTCTCCAGACTTGAAAACGGGAACAAGGTTACAGAATTTCCAAGCCTCAGAAAAAATCCAGGGCCAAATTAATGATTTTTGAAATAGAGGTTATTAAGAGACCAGCCAGTGATATAGGTAAGTATGAATATAGGATATTTATAGCGATTTGTTTATTTATTAAAGTTATACATTTTGTAACAGTCTTGGAATTGAAGTAGGTGTAATTTTTATTTATCTCTATAAAACCCAAGCGTTTATTTGTTATTTCATGCCATGCTGCGCTTATAAATTCGCCATGAGCAGCGGGCCATAAATTTCAAAAGACAAATGGTGAATTTTCTCGCTTATAGCAAAGGGACACTTCATAAAGTATAATATTTTCACATATTTTGTTTTTATATCATGATTTTCGGATTTAAAAATAATAAGTCATTTTTATAAAACTTATTATGTCGGGTTGTATAAAGATGTTTAACAATAATTAACTAATCAGCAACTTTGACGGTGACATACATGACATTGGCAGAAATAATTTTTCCACAAATTTTATGGTGGCCCGGTTACCCTAATTTTTAATGTACTAATCAGACGCAAGGCCGTAAAGGGCCCGAAGGGCCCCTCCCCCCCGAAATTTTTCAATTCTAAAATTTTTTTATTTAAGTTAAGTAAGTGAATTGTGTCTCAAATATATTCCTCAATGGACATTGTGTTGTTTTCTTCAGACAACGCCAGATCGCCATCTTTTAAACTAACATAAGTTTATTTTACATGACTCACACATACACGTCCATACTAAACATAATTGTGTGGCATATATTTCAATCTCTTGTTTACACGACCCTACGCTTCCTTTGTCAGTTAGACTGCAAGCAAAATTTTGTGATTTGACATCAGCAGTGAACCATGTCGACGAAATTGTGGATATTTTTCGACAAGAACGAAAAAATGCGGAAGTATCGTTCGGTGAAATTTTCAGAGCAGCTGAAGGGCTTGCAAACGACACATTCGATATTGAAATCAAAGTTCCGAGACTCGCGTCTAGGCAAACAACTCGTTCAAATTACCAAACAGACTCTGTTGAATCCTACTTTCGTTCTGCTGTTTTCATTCCATGCGTCGATACGCTGATTTAGAACTTGTCCGACAAATTTCTCAGTGAACCTACAGATCCTCCTTCTTGGGTTTGCATCAACTGAAAAAGTGGATAACCTCGATCATCTTGCGCCATACTATGATGATCGATTCTTAAAATCCGCTGTGAGAGCTAAATATAAACTCTGGTGTATCAAATTATCAGGACTCGAGAAAGATGCCGGAGTTTTGGAAGGTTTGGATTTTTGCGACACGAACAGTTTTTCAATGATAAGATATCTTTTGTCAGTTTTGGCAACTCTTCCAGTCACAACGGCAAGTGTAGAGAGGTCACTGAAGCGAATCAAACCCTACATAAGGAACTCTACCGTCAACGAAAGACTCAGCGCACTCGCCGTCCTATCAATCCATGGCAACTTGGGTGTTGATCCGGAAGAGGTTCTTGATATAATGGCAGCAAAGAAATCGCGGAAATTAAAGTTTTGAATTTTTTTACCTAGATTGAAGTCATCTGACAATAGAAATGAATATTTAACCGTTCACTCTAAAAGTTGATATACTTAACACGAACAAGTTTAGTAGGTATACATTGCGAATATGGAAATTGGAAAACGACACACTGTCCAATATTTTTTTTGACCGAAACGCGTAGGCACTAGTCTTTATTTTAATAAATGTAAGAAGGAAAATAGGGCGTACTAGGACCAATTCTGTTTATAGCTTATATAAATTCATTAATAAAAATAAATATCAATAATGGCACAATAATATCGTACGCAGATGACACAGCGGTCATTTTTAAAGGTACAACATGGGATGAGGTAAAAAGAAATGCTATACAGGGAATTAAGATAATAAAACACTGGCTAGATTTTTTCAAGTTGACACTAAATACATCAAAAACCAACTATATAGCTTTTTCTCTAACCTTATCTAATCGCCCTAATTTTAGTGAAATAGAAGTTAATAACTTAAATGATGTTATTTGTGAAGTAGAAACCACAAAATATTTAGGGGTTACTATTGATAAACACCTTTTCTGTTAAATCCTTTATTTAGATCAAATGAACAATTTACATTTACAAAACAAGAATAACTATCTAAATTTAGGTAACCCTCAAAACAATGCAAGTAGCATTGGTACCGAGGGTACTGCTAATGAATAAATAGCATAGATTGCAACTATCACCATTTACATTATAGAAAATTTAAAAAATCAAAAACAATTAAGTAACTTATTTAACATACATATATCTTTTTAATTTGTTTACAAATACACCCTGTCGTCTTTCATTCTTAATTTCTAGAGGTAAATTATTAAACGCATTGCAGGCCGCACTTATAGGACTGCATAATGCTTTATTTGTTCTTGCACTATCCAAACGAATATCATCACTGTTTCTTAAATTATGATCATGAATTTGATTAATAAATTGAATACGACTATTGCACTTGAATTTGTTATTTAAGACCTTGAATATTAATTTTGATTGCTCAAGCATTAGAATATCATGAGCAGGTAGAAGTCCAAGCAAATGATATAAAGTTTCAGTATGAGTGTAATAATCCAAGTTAAATAAAATTTTCAAAAATTTATTCTGAAGGATTTTAATTTTATTAAAGTTAGTTTGATTACAGGTTCCCCAAACAGGTATCAGGTACCTTATAATTGAAAGAAAATATGCATTATATATTTTATATTTGGCATTTATGGTTAAAAAATTTCTACATCTATACAATGCTCCAATTAAGGCAATTATCTTTTCTTTTATGTGATCAATGTGTGCACCCCAACTAAGCTGGTCATCTAGTACCAAACCTAAATATTTTATGCTATTAGTTTTTTCAACAGTGATATTATTTATCCGAATGTGAATATTATCAATTACTTTATTTTTTTGCTTAAGTCTCACATGCATGTCTTAAACCTAACAAAAAATATAAGGAAATTAATTTACAAATTTTACACCTTAAGAGAAATTTTTGGAAAAAAATTGTTACTCTCCATATATAAAGCATTAGTAGAATCCCTAATTAATTATGGCATAATTGCCTGTACAAAAATTCGCTAAAACCATTAAATGTTGTTCAAAATTACATACTGAAAATAATTAATAAAAAAAACAAACGCTACGCAACCCACTTACTTTACAATGCAGAAATTTTAAATGTCCGATCCCTTTATATATTATCAGCCTCAATATTCATCCATAAAAAACCTGAACTCAAAAACCATATTAACCATTTAAATATTACGCGAAGCAAAACTAACAAGCATCTAAGAATACCACATAGTAACACTACAATCAATTTACGTTTCTTCAGTTATCTGGCTCCTAAGATATATAACATATTACCTATAGAAATTAAAAATATCAACAATATTAAAAAATTCAGGAAGCGTTGCAGAACATTTATATAATACAGACAATCATAAATTCATTGCCTTATTCTAAAAACCTATTTTTTTTCCCGACGGATATCTGTTTAAAAGTTTTAGTCTAGAGATAAGTTTATAATGGTGTTTCTTTGTTTAATGCATATTAACTGTGCAAATATTTTAGGATATTTTTATTTGCTTTTGCACATTGTTGGTGCAACTATTTTAGATTAAGTTTATTTAGCTATTTATATAATTAATTACTTAAACAATCAAACAAAATGTTACTGATAATTTAAGTGCTTTTAACATACCATTGCACATACAGGGATTTAGTTCCCTAGGTGCAAACTCAAAACTCCCTATAGACAATTATTTACACTGTTAGATTTTATTTATATATACACGATTTGTTATAATTTATAACCAAGTACGTAATATGTATATTTCTATTTCTATATTTCTATATTTCTATATTTCTATATTTCTATATTTCTATATTTCTATATTTCTATATTTCTATTTCTATTTCTTTCCTAATCCCTTATTTACAATGTCCCTTCTGGAGAGTAGTTACGACTTCGTTAAACAAATTTATTTGTAATAATTTCTGGGTGAGGCTCTGCCACATTTAATATCACCTCATGATGCTCAGCATTTAGTCTCATCGCGAAATATTATGGAACATGAGCCAAAGATAAATAATGGTGATAAATAATGTTCATGTCAACATTCATTAAAAGTCAAAATAACCTAAACTCATTAGATTTTGACAGAATTGTGGCATTTTTCCGAACTTGGCCAATTTCTTTTGCGATAATCAAATGTCGCTGAACGTAATCGCAAACTCATAAATCGTCGCTTTGATAGTCACTATAAAACGATCGCTTTTATAGGCATGAACGTAATGTCACTTCAGGTGTCGTTAAGTATCTAAAAAAGTGAACACAAAGTATCCGATACATGTGACAAGCATCCGTTAGCATCCAATGCTTAATAGTAACCAAGTCGCAAATCACTACTATATGCTTCCAAAAATATAGGTTCACGTGGTTTTTTTCAGGTGTTCCGGCGGCACGGGTCTTATAGATGGCGTTATCATAAAAATTGAAGGATGAAGTGGAATTAATGTTTTTCTACTCCCACATGGAAATTTGCTGTTTTCTTTACACTAAAGTGATCGGAAAAGTGAGCTATTCCGATTAGCTGAACGGATATGATTTCATATCCATCCTAGTTAGGATATGAAACTGACCAATCACAGTGGTCAAAGGAATCAAATTTACATATTGTAAATTTTATGAGTCGTTTTCTGATACTTGAAAGAAGTGAGGTTAACAATATACTTCAAAAATATGCAAATCTGTCAGATGAAATTTGATCATTTTTAATTTAAATCAAAACATTTATCCCAGAGTCTGTGCATACACAATTTTTTCTTAAAGAGTACACGAAATGGTGCGAAAAGTAATACCAAAATATATTTCTACCAAATTATTGTTATTTTCTGACCGAACTAAAGATTTGCGCACAGACGCACTTTCTTATTTCAAAAATATCTTTATTTCCACTTAATTCTAGACAATTACTACAGCTTTGCATAAAATGTACTATATATCTACCAAATGAACGTTTTCTTACTAACCTTAGTTATTTTTTTCCATATAAATAATATATTATTATTATTTCTGCACGGGGATATTTTCTGATATATTTTGAACGGGGATCCAACCCCAACTGATCTTAAAACTTTTATTATACGTAACAAACATAAAAAATTAACTGGTAATTCTTCCTTAAATGGTGGAACATAAAAATAACCCGATAAAACAAACGAAATTAGATAAGTATAAGATTTCTAGAAAAAAAATCAATTTTTTACTAAAAATTTTAAGGTTATGTTATTTTTACTTACAGTATTGCCACTTCTCTTTCCACGTTAACAGTGTTGCTTAGTGGCGATTATTTTGAAAAATTTGACCATAGCGAACGTTAAAAATTCATATTAATGCACAAAATCCATTTTTAACTGTTTTAAACAAATTCTACAGCTATTTTGTGTACTTTCGGAGTTATAATTCTTACGCAAGCAGAAATAAACCCGGACAAACCTTTTTTTCTTCTGTGCATTTCAGTAAAACAATTAATCAAAATACCTATGGTTGAGAAAATAAATTGTTCGTTTTTAATAATTAATATATCGCTTTGTGTCTGTTATTCTGTAAAAAACCGAAGGTGAGAAAGATAGATATATTCCAAAGTGAGTTTGTATAAATATAGGAACTTACCCAAATCGATAAATATGTTACAGTGTAATTTGGTCAATGGGTTTGCCATCAAAACGAATTTTTGTTCAAGTGTTTCTTATTATCCTTCTCACAAGTTCATGACCAACTTAAAAGACAACATATGATGCCTAAATAATTTTTTAAAATTTTTAGCATGAAGTTTGGAAGTTGAGCCGTAGAAAAAATATACTGTACAACTCGAATGGATTGTCCATATTGCGCTCGGAAGTTTGAGCACTCCGCCTACGGCGTCGTGCTCAATTTACTTCCTCATGCGATATGGACATCATAACCACTCTTGTTGTACAAACAGCATAATAGAAGAGTTAGAAAGAAAAATATTGCACAAATTCTCTTAATTTAGAAGAATATAATAGAAACACCACGAAATCTTGAATACAGCGATTTTTTTTTAACAATTAGGTTAAATTAATGACCCGATTGAACGACGGTCAATGGCTCTCCCTTGTATTGTTTTAGAACGTATCGATAAAAATCGGAAAGTTCGACGTGTGTAATATAATGACCGACAAGAACCGTTTTCCGCCGGAAGACCGAAAACAGGCATTTTTCGCGTTTTTGTGTGTAATTGGACAAATTCCGATGTAACAATCGTATTAGGGGCGTTTTTTTCCGTTTGATTTGATCCCCAATTTCGTTAGAATTCCAGCGTTTGTGCCCTAATAAACGCTTTTTCTAAAGAGGGATGCTTCCGAGGATACTATCCCTTCAAAACTAATACCCCTTAATCCTTTTACGTTAAGCTTTTGTTTTTATAAACGGTATAAAAGAATACCCAAAAATGTTTGTTTCCATTTTTAAATTATTGGTAGAAATCCATTTCCTCACGCGGGATTTCGGTTTATCTGCTGTGACCAAGCATTGTTCTGCATAGCGATTGGTTTCTACTACCACATGGTTCATCAGTCAAAAACAGTTTGAAAACATCAATTGGACTTTTGTTATAGAAATCTTCGTAGAATTTAGCGTTGATTCCAACATGCTCGGTCGAAAAAGGAAATTGTTTTAGTGTCGTACCATCAACTGATGGGTGGGCGCCATTTCAAGTTAAAATTGATATTATCTACGTATTCCATAATATTTTCGTCACTATCCACGGCGTACTGTGAAATAACAATTTCTATCACTCGGGCAATAATGTCATCGGCTTGATTATTGAATGTCCCATTATTTTGACCGCTAGTTGACAAAAACCACGATCTTGGATTTATGTTTTTCTGTAACTCCACCTCGATAGGCGAAGTGGGTATCACTTAATTAATTTACTTTTTGGAACTTTTGAAAAAGAGGATTTTTCTTCCAGAAGGATTTTTTTTCTATGAGTAAAACCATAATAAATTCAAAATACTATAAGTACTTACACAGAGAATAATTTTTAACTTATGTAAAATTATTACATTTTCCAACGATCTGTTGTTTATTGAGGCCTTGAAAAAGGAGAAAATAAATTTCCGAAAATTCGGCGTTTGTAAAATAGGAATTTTACTTCAGTCCTAAACTGCATCCCCAAGATTAAGAATCCGTTTTTATGCAATTAGTTGGTCAAGACTACCCTCTCACATATAGACTTATACAGGGTGTTTTTTAATTGAGTGCCGATACTTAAGGTTGTGAATCCTTGGGTGATTTTAAGAAGAAAAGTTAATATTAACATATGTATAGACCAAATTTGCTCCAAAATAAATAAAGATTTTAAATGTAAGTTTGGTTTTTAGAAAAATCAGTGGCGTACCATTTTTTTCTTTAAAAATATTCAGTTCAAACCCCGTACGGACATCACTGGTAAAAATTTAAAAAAATCTTTTAAGGCAAAAAAGGCTCCTTAATGATTAAGAGGTGTATACAAAATTGCATGAAAATATCTAAGAGTAATTATAATAAAAAAGTTATATTTTTCAAAAAATGTTAACACCCTGTAGCTCAAAAATGAAGAGCTTTAGGACATATGTTAGTATTAACTTTTCTTCTTAAAATCACCCAAGGATTCACAACCTAAAGTATCGGCACTCAATTAAAAAACACCCTGTATAGTTAAAATTGTAAATCATTACTTAGGGTGAGTTTTATAAGATACTTGATACTCTGAATAGGTATTTTATATTTTTAGGTTCAATAAAATATTTCACCTATTTCGCAACCCACGAGCCATAACTGAAAAGCCGTATGCTCTCCCCCTGTATCCGTCACGGATATGCGGTGTTGCTATATTAAGCGAAACTCAAGGGGAAACTATTACTTTTCTTTGATTTCAACTATGTAATTTCCAATAATATACGCTACAAATAAAAAAACAACTATATCTGGACTTAACCAACATCCTACTACACAACTAAGCCAGTGGCGGCTCGCGGTCTTAAAAACTGGTGAAAGCTAGGCATAGTACGGGTACTTACAAACATCGACTAAAAACCCGTGTAACAAAACGTCTATCTTATCCTCATCTGTCTAACGACTGAATAGAGTTTCCAACAAATTACAAACTATGTCATTAATTGGGTTTATTTTTACAACACACAACTAAGTAGGTACCAGATACATACACTACTGAATTAACTGAAAAATAAAAACAAAACTTTTTAATCACACAGTTAATCACGTAAATACGATATCTATAACCATAAGTTTCGCGAAGCCTCAAAATAAATACCTTAAGGTTACGCGAACCAATGCTAAAACAATGTTACATACGACTGATCTATTTTTAAATTGCCCTTCATTATAATGCAAATTGTTACATGCTGTTTGCGTGACTAACGTCACGTAACCATAGCAACGGTGAATATCAAAGCCATGTTGAATGTTGGGTTTTCACTTGCTTTGAGCTAACGGACACGGTCGGCTGGGGCGCGCCAAAATGCACGAGTGTTTATAATTATTGTCCATCGGAGTTAACCGCCCGGGCCATTGCCCTATTATGCATCATTCGGATTAAATTAATTCGAATATAATTATTTCTTAAGGGCTAAAATGGTAGCTGTATTGGTACATTAATATTGTCGAAAAACTTTCCTCCCGGTTTTATTTTTTTTGGGTGTCACCTGACGAGCCGCCACTGAACTAAGCTAATTAAATTATCTAAAAAAATACTAAATATAAGAGTCTACCTACACCAGGAATATTATAAAAACAAAAAATTATAAAAAATCCATTCTGTTAAAAATTTCTTTAGTAAAAAAATTATAATCCCCAAAGGCACAAAAACAAATGCAATAAATGTCGGAACCTAAGAACACCCGACAGAGTAGAAAAATCCATTAAAATTTATTATATTTATTTTGAACAAACTGCCCAAGAAAATGTAAAAGCACTTCGAAGAAAATAAACAAACCTCTGGTCTTTAAATGTCCACTCGATATAAAACGATAGGAAAATCCACTTAAGGGGTTTTACTACCTAATATTTCTTTATTTACATATTCTTACGAGCGACCAAGATGTAAAAAGTGTCGCCAATCAGGATGTTTCCAACATTTTAGCGCAAAGAAAACTATTTTTGCAATATGATATCATTTTTCATCAATCTTCAATTTTAGTGACATACCGGGTCATAACGAGCTTGCATTAGAACTTTTGAGGAAACTACTGAAAATATTTTTTTGAAAATCTGTAGGTTTAAGTTTATCGATATGCTTCCTTGAACTAAAATATTCATATATTTATTTCACCTCCGGTTATACCAGAAACAGCTTCAAATTTCATTTTTTAAATACAATATAGCATTTTTTATTATATTTTTGGTTTTTGCATTTAATTTTAATAAAATTTTATGGAACACGTTTTTTACCAAAGTCTACTAATTTCTGAGATATCTGCATATTTTGTAATTATGCATAGCGATGAAATTATCCGTATATATTTTTTACCTTAGCTCCTGGACTGAAATTTTTTTGTTATTGTTTAGTTAAAGAATCAACAAATCTCAAAAAAAAATTAAACTTGACATAAAATATACAGGGAGGTCACTGTATATGTTATTTTATATCATGAACTTCAAACTTCAAATTTTATTGATTACATTCCATACATAATATTTGTATAATAGTAGCAAGTCAAATTACAAATATTATACATTAAAAAAATTTACAGTAATACAGGTAAGTATTGTATATCACAAACACACATTTACATTTAAAGTATGAAAATGTATCTTAGAAAAGAACATACTGCATATACAGGGTCCTGCGCCTCACCTCCCGTCTTCTGTAGCTCACTTATTAATTAAGTTAGGATTATGACGTTTTGCAGGCTTTACCTGTATCCTAAGGCGCATTTCAGGAAAATATTTTTGTTTATACAGGGTGTTTCAAAAAAGTGTGACGTCATAAGGATATGTTTTTTTAGTATACATTATTTTCTTACTTATTTGGATGCATCTTGTAGTTGTTTACATACCCCTAAAATTTTAATGAAATCGGTTCAGTATTAAAAAAATAAAAACTAAAAAAAATCAGTTTTGCACCACTGGTTTTAAAAATTAAAAATAATGTCTCGTTAATAAAATTATACAAGGGTACTTAATAAATAAGGTCTCACAGTTTCGTTAACCAAGTTTGATTAATACGAATTGTACAGGGTGTCCAAAGTTTAGTGTCAAACTTTGCAAACTTTAAAGCAATTTATTTTTCTTATTTCAAATTGGAACGCCTGTATATTATTATTTCATTCGATGCAGAATTACAATTTAAACATTTATTCTAATTACAACCCTATCGCAATTTCTTATGCATTTACACTTATTTGCAGAAAACTCATTTTATCAACTATTTCACCAGTCATTATTATATAATAAATATCAAAGGTGATGGCTTTTAAAAACAATTTATTTTTAGGTCTGATGATGCCCATAGTTTAGGGCGACACATGTCACATAATATATATTGAATAAATTTTAAGACATGGTTGAGACTAAGACTTAGAGTTTCCTCATTTTTTAACAAAGATTGTTGATACGTACATTGAAAGTTATATTGATTATGGAATTTAAAAAACTAATAGGTTTATCGTTTAAAAAAAAATATTTACTTACTCAGCAGCTCTCCATATCATTTCTCCCAAATGTTCAAAGGAGTAGCTCGGGCTAATAATTCAAATAACCCCTTTTCTTCTAAATATTTCCGAAAAAAGTTCGCCTGGAGCCAAGAAAATAAAATTCAGATAACTTGAACTTTCCTTTTTATGTATAATATAAAAGGTGTTTCCAACAGTGAAAGAACTTTTTGCAAATAAATTGTTTTATTTAATCACCGGACACTAAATTTTTGGTAATAAATATTGGTAATATGAAAAGAGGCGTAACACAAAAACCGATTATTAAAAAAAGAATATATACTTAACTTGCATACTTTTGTCTTGTATTATACCATCATACTATATACAGGGTGTCCATGAAATGACTGTACAACGCTTCACCACAAATTCCTTAACCAAAAATAAGGCGATCTAGGCAAACTTACATATATGCAATGTTGCTTCGTTTTGCCTCTACAGAGCGCTAAAGTTTTGAAATTAATACTGTTTTTTCGGAATAATTTCTAAATACCTTTATCGATTTCCACTAATTTTGGAACTAAGAATGACCACTATTAATAGCGTGGTTTGACGTATGCGCCATCTTTTTTTATTATGTACCTGCAAATTTAAAAATGGCGTGTGATTGGTAATTAAAGGTTCCTTTTTTTGTTACCTCCCGTATAAATGAATTAAATTATTTTTTGTCTCTTGTAAAAACTTAGCCAGACATGCAGCTTCTCTGCAAAAAAAAATATTTACCATACCGTGTAATTCATCATTGCTGTTTAGTGTTTATTCAGAACGAGAAACATGAAAAAAAAAAAATTCTAAATAACTACCAACTAGTTTGATTTTTATTAATTTAATTAATTGTTCAAAACTTCTTTATGTATTGCATAGTAAATAATTTTTTTGTAGAGAAACTGCATGTCTGGCTAAATTTTTACAAGAGACAAAAAAGTTTCAACCTAGAATCAGCTAGTGTCAGAAAAATAATTTAAGTCATTTATACGGGGGGTAACAAAAAGAGGAACTTTTAATTACTAACCCCAGGCCATTATTAAATTTGCAGGTATTACAAAAAGATTGCGCATACGTCAAAACACGCTATTAATAGTGGTCATTCTTAGTTCCAAAATTAGTGGAAATCAGGAAAAGGCGTTTAGAAATTATTCCGAAAAAACAATATTAATTTGAAAACTTTAGCGCCCTGTAGAGGCAAGACGAAGCAACATTGCATATATGTAAGTTTGCCTAGATCGCCTTATTTTTGGTCAACGAATTTGTGGTGAAGCGTTGTACAGTCATTTCATGGACATCCTGTATATACAAATTGTATTCAGAGGCGTAACTTGCCAAAATAATTTTAATTAGAAAGTGACCGTATAATCAAACATATCCTACTAAAATAATATACTTAAAAATTCAGAGCCGCACTCTCAAAATGTTGGTGGTGTCATTGATGATAAGTCACTTAAAATATAACTAATAAAATATTTTATAAACTCGTTGAAGTTAGTTTTTTGTTAAAATTGGAAATATGATTTACTATAGGAATATCTACCCCAACATTAAACTGTTTTTTAATATCACCAATTTGGGACTTACTCTGTACGTAAAGGTCGTCTAAATAGTGAGATAAAGTTTAATAACTACTTCAAAGGTGGTAAAATGAAAATTGTCCACAACATTTTTTAATTTGTAATGTTTTTATATGTGGGAAAGGTTTTTGAGCCACTGTCCCCTATTGCATCATCCATTATTTAGCGAAGTTTAGTCTTGTAAAGAATTTTGAAAATTTTATCTGTGTTGATTTTGGCTTTGTCGGAATAATGGAAATGGAAATTGTTTAACATTTTCCGGAGGAAAAGTTTCCTAGTTAAGTAGATTTTAAATATTAAAAATAGTTGCTGTGTATAAAATGAAAGTTTGTTTTTAGTTGCGTGCATTATTTAGAGCATTTTTTACCCATTTTTTTTTGTTATTCTTAGCTTTTGAGTTATAAACTAAGAAAAAGAACTTTCTCAAGACTCTGCATATCAATACTTTCAGTAAACAAGTTCGCCTGCGTCGTTTTTTTTTATACTGCCTTTAATCCTATTTAATTTTATATAACTACTTATACGACTTTTAGTTAAGTCAACAAAATAGCTATTAAGGGCAAATTGATCATTCGGAAGAAAACAAGAATATTGTTATATTCTAAACTGCTGGACAATTGCTTTCGAGCAAAAAAAATTTCGCCTAAATTTAACAGTTAATATTTTCTGAACCAGATATTGATATCGACCTACGGTTTTGAATGGTTGATAGATGTATCCCTTGAGAAACAATTGCCAATGTTGGATTATCTTTAACTGTCAGAAAATTTTATATACAGGGTGTTAAAGAAGACGATGATTTTTGCTCCAATTTTAATGACGTGTAACTATCACAATAATATTTTTATATTTTATCACTCCACGTCAATTGAATCACTTATTCATAGCAAAAAAAGCAATTTCTAAAATTTTTGATATCTGCTATATTTTAAGAAATAACGATTTTTTTGGAAAACCTTGCTTTATTTTAACTTATTGGTAGCTAGATCTCACTGTGCGTTGTATCGTGCAAACTTTGCGAGTGATTATTATACCTTATGAATAGCTTGATTATGTTCAGTAACAATAGTTGTACCTAAATGTTATGATGTACAGTGGCGTACTTATAAACACCTATATGTCTATGGTTTATAAGTACATATTATAGTGTTAGAAAGTTAGAAATCAATAAATAAATGTTTAAAAAATTTATCTTTGTTAAAATTTTGTAAACACGCTGTATAATATAGCTGTAGTGCGATATGAAAAACTAAAAAATAAGAAAAATTGACCTAATCTAGGGGCAAGTACTTTCCAATATAAAAAAATAGTGAAAAATTGTGAGATACTTGCCAATGACAAAGCACAGGTAACTTGAATGAAAAAATTACTGTGAACCCAACAATAATCTCTTTTTATGCGAAATTGCTTAATTGCAAAAAACAATTTCATAAGAAAATACGTCAATATGTTGACGTTGCAGTTTTTTAACAAACAGAGAGGGAGCAAGCTAATTTTTCCTTTGAAATCATGTGTACAATGGAAAGTGTTTAAAAGGCTTTTACCGACATCTGCTAATAAAAAACGATAAAGGCAATAAACCTCTATTGTTTCTTGAGTTTTAATTGAAGTGAATCGCAGGATAATAGGGACCTATTGCGATAACGCTAATTGGCCCGTTAAAAACGAAATTGGAAATGTAAGCTTTTTGGTACAAACGTTCTTAAAAACAATATGAAAATGATCTAATAATGAAACTTTAAAAAAATACGAAAAATATAATAATAATAATAATAATAATAATAATAATAATAATAATAATAATAATAATAATAAGAAGCCGTCTGGGTTCCGGCTTACGAATTTAGGCCCAGGGTAGAACCTGCCTGCCGTAAAAGGCGGCTAAAAGGTTGGTGGTCCTTGCCTTAAAGGGGCCTACATTGGTCACCGGCTACCGCAGGTAGGCGTAGGAACTGATGTAGTGAAGAAACGGCTGACTCCATGTTAGGGGCGGTTTCTCAACAGCGTCTGTTCCCTATGTTAAGGGCGGCTGTATGTAACCTGGCAGAAGGTATAAATGCAAACTATTTCTAACGAAATGAGTACTGAATTTCACAAGAATATGATGTCGAATTTAGAAAAATATGTACCCCAGGTGGGTTCGCAATTCCACACTGCGGAAGCAGGCAGCCTCACGGATTCTGGGGGAGGCATAAATTCGAATAGTACGAATAATACTAACGGCAGGATGCTAATACAAGCCCCTGCCGACAACCGAACTATTACTCAACATAACATCGGCGAGGAAAACATTATAATGGAGACTAGCTTGCAGCCTGACCCTGGGGTCGATAGAACTGCCGCTGGTCTACCCAGAAGAACAGAAACCGGTCGAATCAAGTGGAGTCGTGACATGAATAGAACCTTTATCAAAACATTCCTCTTGATTAACGACTGTGAAGATAACCCTCGCCCTGGCTGGAGAATAAAACTCCACCGAGAAATAAACCAAATATATCCGGAATTAAAACTGTCCGAACAAAATGTAGCGAGCCGGCAAAGAGCTATTTATGCTAACCACCTGCTACCCCAAGCTGAAATAGATCAAATCCGGCGTGAAGTAGGCAGAACATTGCACAACCTTCAGCATGTGGAAGAGCTAACAGCACAGCAGGAACACAATAACAAACACGAACAAGATCAAACTATACAGGCTGATATGGACAATACAAACCAAAAATATTTGGAAAATTTGTCCTTATTCGAAAATAGTGACCCGACCTTGACGCCGAGTATCCCTAAGCTGAGATTCAAGAAAGGAACCCACGAAATACTAGCGAGAGTAAACTTAGCAGCAGGGACGTCCTTAAATAGAACTGAGGACCTCGAGACATTACACAGTGGGTTATATGATGCAGCAGCAACTGTAATTGAACTCAATGGTCAGGCATTATTACTCGAAAAATGTAAGATTTCATGTTATATTGATAAACAAAAAAATTACATATCCATAAAACATCAAGATTGCAAAAAACATGCGAAAATAGTTGTTCTAAATATTAAAAATAGGATTTAAAAAGGATTTCATCTAAAAAATGTGACTGCTGCAATTTTTTATTCACTAATAAAGTTGATTTATTAAATTCTCATTACATTTATTTCATAGAAAATCTCATAATAGATAAATATACATGTAAATCGTACTATTGAATTTAAATACTTTTTACTGACGACTATATTTATTACAATATTTTTAAATACAATAATCTTCTTATTTATAAATACCTTATCTTGCATTCTAATTACTTCTCCATTAGTTTTTGTCTCTTTGATGGCATTTCTTCATCGTTAGATTCGACAAACCTTCCCGATTCTAGTGGATCTTCGAAATCTTCAAGACCATCACCGTCTTCGTCTCCAAGATTATTTCCGGTCTGCATTGGTTCTTCATCCACAATTTCATCTGAATCATCAACTTCCTCGTAGGTTTTTTCTTCCACATTGGAGCATGTTTCAGAACCATGACAATTTGAGCATAAATTTGTGCATTTCAAACCATGTTTTCGGCAGCCACATTTTAAACTGTTACATCCAGTTTCACAGCTGCAGCAAATCGTTTTAAGCAATATTTCCGGAATTAATTCCTTGTCTGTAAATTTGGGCATAATGCCGCGTTGATGTTGCTTCCAGCCCCAACCTGTTGCTGTCAGTTCGTTACCCAGCCAAGTCTGAAGCTGATAATATGCCCTGTAACAATGTTGTTCTGCAGCACCATCTGTGGGGAGATTGGCCAATATGAAAGAAGATTTAATTCTTGCCAATTGATATTTTTGAAATCTTAATTGGTTCAGTGTTATACCATTTTTACATTTATAAATAGATTTGATGAATTGTAATCCATTTCTTTTTATATCTTCTTTGTTCGCATCTTTTATTAAAAAATATTGGCCAAATTTGACACATTTTTATCGGCTAATAAAGAGTTGACAATACTTTTCTTTCCTTTTCCGGCAAATCCAGATGTTGTATCGCAACCAGAAAAACAATGGAGAAATGCAACGATATTTTTTAAAGATTCATATTTGAAACTATTAGATGTGAAAAAAAGATCTTTTATAGTACCAGAACCTGGCTTGAGAAAATGAATATCATGATTATTAGAATTTAATTGATTTAAAAGTACCAACAGATCAATATCTTGACCCACAACAATGATAGTTTTATTAGTATCTCTAGCAATTTCCATCGAGGTCTTAATAATCTCAGCATCAGCATCTTCTTCTGCTTTTTTACAAGAAAATCCCTGTGACTGTAATATTTTTATTAACGTTTTTATTATTTTGTCCTTGTTTTTCTCGTTAGATAAAAATTTTTCTTGCAAAAATGGTACTTTTGTATGGTTTTGATAATCGAACTCTGGAATTTTATTTTTTTCATTATTTGCATTTTCTGAGAACATTTACCATAATAGTGTATATTTTTTTCATACCATCAGAAAGTAGAGATTTCAACGAACAAAAAACACACCAACTTTTTTAAAAAAGCAGATATTTTGACGTGAGAATTTTCGATTGAAAATTAGGGTGCTTTTTCGATATTAAGTCAAAATAAGGTGAAAAAATGAATATTTTAAATCAAAAAAATTACGGTATGTTTGGGACATACAAAGGTAAGTTTTCACCAAATTTCGTGAAAAAATAAAAATAAAAAACCAAAAACTCGGTTATTCGAATTTTTCACATAAATTTTGAGGTTATGTGAAAAAAGTGTCGATACAAAAGATGTAGATCTTTTTATTACCTACAACTTTGCCATTTAACTTTTTTTCATAGGACTTGCAGTTTTACCGGAAATCGAGATTAACCGTTTTTTATCCTTAAAAACTCACCCCCTCCCCCTTCCCGACCTCAGATCGCCCGTATTTTATTTTTCCTTTTATTTTTGTTATATTCTCTACCTTTTCCAATGGGTTTTATCATACTATAATTTTTTTTGGTCTCAAAAATTATCGACCCTGGTCTATACTTATAACTCCATAAAAAAAAACTCAAAAATAATAAGCCAAATAAAGTCATTGTTCCGTGTAAATTAGTCTTAATACAACTCACTGCCCACAATAAAGACCCTCGATTTGGCCGGCAATAGGTAGAGTGATTTAAACCCTTTCCAAGTAGAGAGGGGTACTGGAGAGTGCCTTTCGCCATATTATTGGCATTGCTGTATCATTTCAAAAAGAGCAGCGCCTTTGTCGGATTAAATTAGAGAGTAAGAAGGGAAGACAGGAATGCCCGATTAAACGGTCTATGTAAAAATATATCGTCAACAATCCACAAATATGTATAATCGACGGAAGATATAATTTAGTATCCTTAAGAAATCGTACCTGCACAAAGTATTTCTTGCAATGGAAAAATATTATATTTGAATATTGGTGGCAATTTAAAAATTTAACGTATATATGATAGTCCAGGAGGCAGTGAATTTTTTTTGTACTTATTTTCCCAGTCGGTAGTCTGCTCGGATGGTGACACAAAACGACAATTTGTGAGTCTGGCTAAAATTTTCGGATGGGTTCACGAGATAAAAAAAAGTCAAGTCCACTTATTTTCCCAGTCATAAATATTTGACATTAATTAAAGTGAGCAATTTTATTAACAGAAATAACAGTCTGGCACATTCCAAGTGGAGGAAAGTCTGTCTGGCTGAAAATTTACGAATGCAAAAATTTGACCGATTTTTGGAATCCATAACCCTTATTTTCCCATGCTTGAAATTTATTGTATCATTTGGTACAATCATCAACTATAATCAAAAGTAAGTCTGGCTGATTTACGAAATTGGCAAATGAGTCTGACGGCATCTTGAAAATCGTGAAAATTACAAAAAATTTGCTCTTATTTTCCCAGATTTGAAAATTTCTCACATGATAAATAATACTATAATTTCATAGAAAATACACGTCTGGCTGTCATTTACAATCACTAAAGCCCCGCCAGACTCACAAGTCGGATAGTTAAATGAGGAGAGGAAGCGATAGGTGCGTATTTAGGTAACGTCGCTGGAATGCGAGTGACCTGAGAGCAGCTGCCTAGCCCCTAGTTCCTTATATCCCTATCTCTGTCAGTTACTTGCATTTAGATTTTAGAGATCGTAGTTATGGCTTATAACTACGTGGCTACCTTCTCGGCAAGGTTGCCAGGTTTCAAAAATAAAAATCACTAGAAATAAGGCGAAAAAGTTGCTAGATTGAATAAAAAATTACTAGATGACAACAATCGCCTGTATAATTGAGCATGCCGAATTTAGCGCGCCTGTCGAGCGTTGGACGAGTCAGGCAAGGCTGTCGGGGTGTTCCACATTAGCCAGACTATATTTTCAGCTGTTACTATAATATAAACTATCATCTGACAAATTTTTAGGACTGCGAAAATAAGGGCAATTTTTTCCAATTTTTCACCTGCCAGACATATTACCCATCCTCACAGATTAGCCAGACTATTTTTTTTTCTTAAATTCACTGTATCTCTCACTAATAGAACTATTTTTATCACTGGAAAAAAAGTTCAGTATATTTGTACTTTCTAACGCATTTTCCGCCTCAACCCATCGGAAAACCCCCCTACATATACAGGATGATTCACGGTGGATGGTACGTTAGAAGTATATGACGAAGCAGTTAACGAATCGTTTTGAAAATTTGGTTGTTTATATAAACGGACATGCTCTATTTATCTAAAATATTTTTAATGATGCAGTGTTGCCACGTCTACCTAAAATTAGTAGCAACTTCGTTATTTTAAATGGAACACCCTGTATTTTATTAAATTATTGAACCCTCTATTACTTTCTTAACAACTTTATTTAATGTTATTCTATACTTATCTCTTACCGTTTCTAAGATAATAATTGAATTGCATTTTTTTGACGAAAAACGTTAACTTAAAAAAATGTTGATATTTTTGAACTCTGAAATATTAGAGCCCCGAAAATTGGTGGATGGGTAAATATTACCAGGGGGCTTTTAACCCTATGCCGAAATCTTAGTTGCGATATACAGGGTGGTTTAAAAATACAGTTAATTTGGGGACTTCAATAGGTGACCAAAAGTATATTTTTTTAAATGTAACACCCTGTATATTATCACTGATTTAGAAAGCTACTTAAATTGGCTCTTTATTTTTGTATAACATATCTATAGCTAACTAGTCAAGTTTTTGACTTATAAGCCATTATTTGTAAAATTTGGTCAAAAATTTAATTTCCTTTTGATTTTTAGTAAGTATGCCAAGACAAACTCTTGTTTGACATAAAAATGATGGCACTTTCTTTAAAAATTCAGTTAAAAATTACTGAAGAAAACTATTTAAACGCAGTACTTATGAATTTATTTATTTTATTTGGACAGTGTGATATAATTATCGCTAGAACATGTATAAAGTTTAATGAAATGTACCCAAATCTACCGCCAATGAACTTAAGGAAATTTATACTATTTCAGGATTGTAATAAAAAAAAATTAAATCGATCATTTTAACAATTGTTCAAACCGCTGTCCGTTTACATCCAAACACTTTAAGACGCGGGTATTTACCGAATTAGTCGTGGAAGATCTAATCTCATTTGGATTTTATTCTCTAAATGCTGGGGTAACTCGACGTAGCAATTCTTCTTTTGAATGTACTGGTGACTTGTAAATTTTTTCCTTAAACATGTCCCACAAGTAAAAATCCAATGGATTGAGATCGGGTGATCTTGGAGGCCAATTCCAAGGCCCCAAACGTCTTATCCAACGATCATCAAAAAGTCTATCGAGTTCCACTGTAACTTCTCTTGTACAATGTGCAGGAGCTCCATCGAGTTGATACCAACAGCTTCGATAATCTTTAAGGGGCAGATTATCAACAAAGTTTTCGACAACTGTTCTTAAAATATTTAAGTAGCTTCTCGATGTTAATGACTCGTCGTATATAAAATAGTTTAATTGATTGTCCATTAACATGCAGAAAACATTAACACTAAATTTTTCTTGAAATCCAGCTTCCTTGGTGACATGAGGGTTATCTCTTGACCAAAAATGACTATTTCTTCTATTGAAAACCCCTTCCCTTGAAAATTTAGATTCATCGGTCCAAATTATTTTACTTAAAAAGTTTGGATCTTCTTGGGTGCGCACTAATAACATCTCACAAAATTCAACTCTCTGTTGTGGATCTTGAGGCTTCATGGCTTGAATTTTAGTAAATTTAAAATCATGCATGTTATGCTGTTCTAAAATCCTCTGGACTGATGAATATGTTAGACCTAAATCATATTCAGCACAACGTATTGACGACTGAGGAAATGCATGAAAATAAGCCAAAACATTAATCTGGTTGTCTTCGTCAGAAGTTACGGGTCGAGGCAAGTTTCTTGGGGCTTTTAAAGTTGAACCAAACTCAGTAAAATTTTTCTGGATCCGTAAGAATTTCCTTAAGTTCATTGGCGGTAGATTTGGGTACATTTCATTAAACTTTATACATGTTCTAGCGATAATTTGATCACACTGTCCAAATAAAATAAATAACTTCATAAGTACTGCGTTCGAATAGATTTCTTCCATGCTTTGTAATCATTCAGTATCTCAGTCGACAATATTTAATAAAATACCACAACAATAATGAGAGTGACATAATTTTTATGTCAAACAAGAGTTTGTCATGGCATACTTACTAAAAATCAAAAGGAAATTAATTTTTTGACCAAATTTTACAAATAATGGCTTATAAATCAAAAACTTGACTAGTTAGCTATAGATATGTTATACAAAAATAAAGAGCCAATTTAAGTAGCTTTCTAAATCAGTGATAATATACAGGGTGTTACATTTAAAAAAATATACTTTTGGTCACCTATTGAAGTCCCCAAATTAACTGTATTTTTAAACCACCCTGTATATCGCAACTAAGATTTCGGCATAGGGTTAAAAGCCCCCTGGTAATATTTACCCATCCACCAATTTTCGGGGCTCTAATATTTCAGAGTTCAAAAATATCAACATTTTTTTAAGTTAACGTTTTTCGTCAAAAAAATGCAATTTAATTATTATCTTAGAAACGGTAAGAGATAAGTATAGAATAACATTAAATAAAGTTGTTAAGAAAGTAATAGAGGGTTCAAAAATTTAATAAAATACAGGGTGTTCCATTTAAAATAACGAAGTTGCTACTAATTTTAGGTAGACGTGGCAACACTGCATCATTAAAAATATTTTAGATAAATAGAGCATGTCCGTTTATATAAACAACCAAGTTTTCAAAACGATTCGTTAACTGGTTCGTCATATACTTCTAACGTACCATCCACCGTGAATCACCCTGTATATGAATTTTGCTTAGAATAACAAACCCAATAATTCTATCCATGTTTGCTGACTGGGAAAATAAGTACCGAAAATCGTCACTGCCTCCTGGACTATTACTCTAACATGCGTTTTTAGGGCTCGGCTTTTCATGATTAAAAATAAAATAAACATCGCTCATCACGTCAAAATTGATGATTTTTTCAGAAATTAAAGTATTTTAGGAGCGTACATTTAAGAGCAGTTTTTGGTGCAAATGCTTAGGTTTTGAAATACTCCTTAAGTGCCGTTTTGTATATTCATAATAAAGCATTCTCGTTTTTTCCCACACTATTTCTTATTTTATAAATTATTACACTTCTTCCATAAAAAATGTTTCAATTATAATTTTTACTTTAATTTTTCTCTTTAAAAATAAATACCTAATTATTTTTTGTTTTTGTTGTAAAAATATTTTATTGCATTGGGTTATATTTTTGTTGATTTAAAATAGCTCTAAAAAATGGAAAATGGAACGGACAAGAAAAATACTATAAAATATTATGCTTTTTACTCATTTTCCTTCAAAACTGCATCATAAATCAGTAACTAAAACGATATGCGTCCGAATCTTAATCTCTATATAAAACAGGTCTTTTAGAAGGAAAAGTTTAAAAACTAAATGTTTCCTACAAAACCTATGTAATCTAAGCCAAGAATACATTATTTAAAGATTTAAATTAAGAGTCCAAGCGTGAGACGAAAAATTAGGTTGCAATTAGACTTTTAGACCTTAGCTCCTAGGGTTGGGGAGAGGGGAGGTCTGCAGCCCGGCAACCACTCGTTGTCGTTACACTAGAATGCTATGGACAAAAATATTTTGACCTCTTTGACTTCGATTGTTGAGGCTTAAATTAACATCTTTCCCAAATAGTATCATTACATTTCAGTTGTCTAAAATGTTTAATATGGTGACATACTACGACAAGTAAAATAACCCCCTAATAAGCACGTGTTCAGGGAATTGATATTGTTATTATTAATATCATTTTATTACTGTGTGCATAGGTCATTGCATGTCATGAAAATTGTTACACCGTTGCATATCAAAGCCATGTTGGACGTTGGGTCTTCACTTGCTTTGAGTCAACGGACACGGTCGGCTGGGGCGCGCCAAAATGCACGAGTGTTTATAATTATTGTCCATCGGAGTTATCCGTGGCCCTATTATGCATAGCTACATTCGGATTAAATTAATATTATTAATTCGAACATAATTATTTTTTAAGGGAGTAAAATGGTAGCTGTATTGGTACATTAATATTTAAACTTTCGTCCTGGTTTTATTTATTTTTTGGTGACCTACTTCACCTGACGAGCCGCCACTGTCTTGAATAAATACCAACTGTCTTACTTTGAGATATCTTTAAAGTTTACTGTCTTTTTCTTGAATCCTATGAGCACAAAATCATAGGCCTTATTTATATTATGTTGTGTGATTATTAATTTTAATTTTTATTTTAAAAAACTTCTTCAAATATCAGCAAACTTAATTTTAGGTTACCTTACTCTATAATAGTTTCTTAACAACTTTTATAATATAACAAACATGCTTCAACTTAAGTGTAGGGGTTGTTTTGACATCCACTGCTGTTGAAATTACAATGATCAATCAAATCAAAAACGTGTTGCGTTTCATAATAGCACACGCAACGTTAATTTTTTTTTTTATTAAAAAGTGTATATTTTTGTGATGAATGATGTTTCTTGTATGTAACATACTTTTTTTGAAAGTCCCTTATATGTTGAATATATTTTGTGAGTTGCAACTGTAAAAGGGGTCCTCAATCATTTTTTTATCAAAATGATTGGCATTATAATTTTACACTGATATTTGTTAGTCATTTTGTAATCCGTGTTAAACTATACAATCAAAGAATCCAAAAATAGGTCGACCTTGGTTCTAACCCAATAAGTAAAAAACATCTTTGTGACGTTTGGTAATGGTAATTTAAAGAAACTCAAAAATATACCATAGAAATATCAATGACGATTTTCTCCAACGCCTAAAAAAATTAGGTCGTTAACATGTTAATTTTACTACTAATAAATAAATAAATAAGGTCTTTATTTCCATTGAAATTTAAAATACAAACTAAACTAAAGTACACCTAATGGAAAATGCCGAAGGTCAAATAGGAGTGTAAATCCTGGAGGCAAGACACTCCCCCTGTTCTTTACCTTAAGCATGTATAATAGACAGGCTATGGCAAGAAAAAAAATAAAAGAACTATGATTCTGAGACAAAAAACAGTTACTTGTTCAAGAGCGAAGAACCGTGGGTCGTGGATAAAATAATAGTATTTGTAACAAAGATATATGGGGATAAACCATTGAAGTTCAGATAAAACAGTATTTTTCCATACAAATGGCAAATTTTAAAAATTTATTGTTGACTTAATAAAAGCTTTCTATATGCAAACTTAAATGACGTGGGACTTTCAGACCTGAAATTTTCGGGAATTGATTTTTTAGATTGTTCGGTTTTATGGTCGGGAGGTGTTAGACGATCTCTAAAACTAATATTTAAGGCATGAACTTCTGAACTAAGTTTTATTTTGTTGCTTAAATACGAAGGGGATTTGGTTAGAACCATTAGATAAAACAGACAAGCTGCATGCAGTAAACGCCTATTATCATGTTCAACCAGTCAAGATTTATTAGTTTATGCGAAATATGATTCCTGCGACGAATACAAAATATTAGACGAAAACATGAATTTTATAATACCTGAACCGTTTATCCGACGAGTCTATCGAAAAACCATAGACACTATCGCAGAAATTAAATCTAGATAAAACCAATGCTTCACATTATCAGCGACCATCAATACGGTTTTCGTAAGTCCAGATCAACAGGTGACCTTCTGGCATATGTCACCCATCTTTGGAGAAACACCATCGAACATCATGGAGAATCCCGCGCTGTTGCACTGGACATCTCTAGTGCTTTTGATCGTGTTTGGCACGATGGGCTTCTAAGTAAATTGCGATCCTACGGTATGCCTAATGGATTTTGTTTATGGTTAACCAGCTTCCTTAAGAACCGTTCTCTGCAAGTGGCGATTGACGGGTTTCTCTCAGACACATTCACCATCAATGCCGGTGTTCCTCAAGGGTCCATATTGTCGCCTACCCTCTTTTTACTGTATATTAACGACCTTCTAGTGAAAACCCAAAATCCAATTTATAGCTTTGCTGATGACAGCACACTTGTCTCATCTTTTACCTTAACTCCCCAAACATCCGCTGCCGACGCTGATCTTCGCAGGCAGTATGAAGTATTGCGCCTCAACAATGACCTGGAAGAAATTTTGGCTTGGGGTGACAGTAACCAAGTCGAATTTAATGCTAAGAAAACCCAGGCAGCAGTCTTCTCCAAAAAGGTTAACATTGCAGAACTGGATATAGTCATGGCAGGACACGCAATTCCCCTGGCACCGTCTATTAATTTGCTGGGGGTCAATCTGGGAGGTAATATGTCTTGGCATGATCACGTTGCCGCAATTGCCAAGGCAGCTGCACAGAAACTTGGTGTACTTTTCCGCACCAAAAGGTTGTACACACCTCATCAACTTTTGACACTCTACAAAGCCCAGATTCGACCATCATTAGAATATTGCTCTCATGTCTGGAGCTCTGCACCCAAGCACACCCTTCGGCTACTGGATTCCATTCAAAGGAGAGCAGTTCGTCTGATCGGCGACCCCGAGCTGACCAAGACCCTCGATAGCCTGGAGCATCGAAGACAGGTTGGTGATTTGGCTCTCTTTTACAGATATTTCCATGGCAGGTGTTCGACTGACATTGCCCACTTGATTCCACCTAGAGCAATGCCAAACAGAAATACACGGCGAACCACTGCCGCTCATCCATATGTTGTTCAGCTTAGTACTCCTCGAACTTCATTGTTTAAGAATTCTTTCATCTGGAGAACGTCATCTTTGTGGAATGATCTTCCCGAGGTCGTGTTTCCCAATGAATACAATCTTCAACGTTTCAAGACCAACGTTAATCGTTTTTTTCGCACTCGCACCGCTCCCAGAGCGCCTTAAAGGATTTTTCCTACAGTGCCGGTGTTTTATCATAAAAAAAAATAAGATAACCGTTAGCTTTGAGTTAAATAGTTTCTAGAATTGAAAATCATCTTTAAATTAAAATAAGCTTTTCTAATACAGTTACTCACGTGAGCTCTATATTTTAGGTTGGAGTCTATTGTAAGACCTAAATTCCTACAACTGTCAAGTATGGGCAATTCATCGGTGTTGATTTTTAGTTTAATCGATGGTAAAAGAACCTCTCCTCCTCCTTGCAGGGCTAAAGACCATGGCCGAGCTTTTTTTTGAATTAATGGATAATGAGTGATCAGAAGCTTCTGAGACCAACCTGGATAGATCATCGTTTATATCCTGCAGCGATGTGTCCGTATCACGAGAATCGAACATAAGGTAAACCTGCGTGTCATCGGCATATAGATGTACCTTACAATGTCTTACTTGATTTAGAAGTTGTGTGTTATACAGGGTGATTCCTAAGTTGATACTTCTTTTTTAGCTGCGTATAGAGGGCAATAAAATAAACAACATTTTTAAATACCTTTTTTCAAAAAACCCAAGAATAAAGTACTTACATTCATTTATTACACTACAAATCAAATACGGTTCTGCCTAACTTGCCCGTTGAATAACATTAGGAAAACTTCTGGGTGTAGAGAAGAAATATCCGCACTTTTACGACACTTATAATAAGTTAGCCCTATAATTAGTTCATTGTTTTCAAATTTTACCATTTTCACCAATTTATTAAAATTAATTTGCTTCAGAACACCACACCGCGCCGCGACTTGCCAAAATGAATAACTGACGACCGATCTGTAAAATGCATGACTCATATACAAAAAACGGAGAAAAACAATATAAAGTAAAGGGCTACGTTTTGATTACCAGGCCCGCACTTAGATTTTTTACTTCTGTAAGTCGGCTATTTTTAAGTTTGAAAAAAGGTATTTAAAAAAGTTGTTTATTTTATTGCCTTCTATACACAGCTAAAAAAGAAGTATCAACTTAGGAATCACCCTGTATATAGAGAATAAGAAGGGTCCCAGGATTGAGCCTTGGGGGACACCACAAGAAATAGAAGGCGACCCTGATTGAATACTGTAACATTGGAACGGGTCATCTTAGAGAAAAATGGTTTTCACCTTCCTATCTTAGTTTTTTATTCTCTATCCAATTAAACCGTTAAAACCGGTTTTTTGGTTTACCATGGTAAATCGGAGGTTGGTTTCTTTGGATAGAGAATAAAAAACTAAGATAGGGAGGTAAAAACCATTTTGCTCTAAGAGGAACCGTTACAATGTTACAGCCTGTCAAAGTCAAAAAATATCATATTTTAAACGTTAATATCTCAAAAACTATTGAATTTTAGACACATGACATTTACAACATAAGCGTAGAATTTTGTGGGGAATCAAAAAATAATACAATATATAGGATGTTTCATTAAAAAAAATTGTCAAAGACGTGACGACAGTTCTATGAGACACCCTGTATAACATTTTTTATGTCAAAAAATGCACAATTAAAAATCAAAATTTACGGGTCCGAGCGTTTTTCCTAGATCTTTTTCCTTTAATTGATATTAATTTTATGCGGGACTTTTGGGAGACCCAGTATACACAAAATTACTTTGAATATATATCTACCTTACTTCCTTATAGTCGGCCTTTTGTAGAATAACAGACAAAATTCCCATACTAAAAGAACACAAAACGTAGTTTGTTGTGTAATGTGTAGTTTTAATAAAAATTGATTTTATGGAATTTTATTAAAAAAACCCAATATTGTAAAAAATATCGAAATATGTTCGAAAGTTATAGGTAATAATAGATAATTAAATAAATATTTTAAAGTCTTAAATAGTCGAATCTATTCGGACTTTAAAATGTTGACTTTTAACAGATTTAATATTTTTTTTTTTTTTTTTTTTTTTTTTTTACGGTTCGCCGACTACGTAGGCCATCTTGAACCGGTCATCGACCACAAATGTGATCTACCGACTGGGGAGTGTGAAACGACACCTTCATCCTACGAGATATCCGATCTCATCCGGCCTGTCCGGCGTGAATAGGATGGCTAGGTGTCGATTCATTTTACACTCTTCCCTGAGGCAAGAGTACGCCGTGTTCCCAAGCGGTCACCCGCCCAAGTACTAACCGCGCTCGACACCGCTTAACTTCGGTGATCTGCGGGAACCGGTGCTTAATATGTCGACAGGCCCTTGCCCTATTTAATATTTATTTTTGCTGAAATAATTGTTTTCATAAAAACAATCCCATTTTATATAGCGATGATCTCTATGAAAGCAATGTTAATTAAATTATATAATATTCATAGTAGATCCTCGCCCCCTTAAATTTAGCTGTAATCTCTTGCTAAAACCGGGATCTTCAGATACTATATAACATTTCACGGCATGCATGCACAAAAACCTTAACATATTGCCAGTGGCGGCTCGCGGTCTTAAAAAATGGTGAAGAGCCAGATTTTATAGTGCGGGTACTTAAACAAACATTGACTAAAAACCCGTGTAACAAAACGTCCCTTTTATCCTCATCTGTCTAACGACTGAATGGAGTTTCCAACAAATTACAAACTATGTCATTAATTGGGTTCATTTTTAAAACACACAACTAAGTAGGTATACTACTGGATTATACTAATTGTATACTGAGTATAAGCGAGTTGTATAGTCGCTGTAGAACAAACCTTTATGGTTATAATCCGTTTTTTTTTTGTTTTTTTTTATGATAAAACACCTGCACTGTAGGAAAAATCCTTTAAGGTTCTCTGGGAGCGGTGCGAGAGGAAGATCATTCCACAAAGATGACGTTCTCTAGATGAAAGAATTCTTGACAACTAGTGATCTCGAGACAGCATCCATATTTGCTGATTTCTTTAGTACTAATTATTCCACTGAGCCTCCCGGTGCTTTACCTCGATCCAATATGACTTTTAACAACCTGGTTATTAACTCAATCAACATAACACAAGTCAAGGTGTTCGAGAAATTGAGTGAACTTCCAAACTCCTCTTCTGCTCCAGGCGGGCTACCCAATTCCATTTTAAAGGGATGCGCATTTGCCTTAAGCACACCACTGTCTATAATTATGCAGAACTCACTTGATTCTGGAACTCTTCCGATTGCCTGGAAAACTGCGACAGTTATTCCTGTTCACAAGAAGGGGGATAAATTCCTTGCTGAAAATTACCGACAAATAAGTCTCACTCCATCCGAGGTGAAAATCATGGAAAGAATTTTGGTGAAGGAGTTGCTGGATTTTCTGTTAACCAATGAAGTTATACCTCAAACACAACATGGATTCTTGCCAGGTCGATCGACTACCACTAACCTTCTAAAGTGCCTTAATGATTGGACTTTCTCCCTTGATAGAAACTTACCGATTGATATCGCCTACCTTGACTTTTCTAAAGCCTTTGATAGGGTACCAAAACGAAGATTGCTGTATAAACTGAACAGCTGTGGTGTTAGAGGCGATCTTTTGCGCTGGGTAGAGGCTTCTTTAAAAAATCGTGAGTTTTCCGTTAGGATAGGTAACAGTATGTCTCCGCTGCGTCCAGTTTTGAGTGGCGTGCCGCAGGGATCGGTCTTGGGCCCGTTATTATTTTTGGTGTATTCAGCTAACCTTACCAGCGCACTTCAGGGCAGCACAGTATCAAATTATGCAGATGATACTAAATTATATTGTAACCCGCTAAAGCAAACTTTGCAAAATGACTTAAATATAATAGCCACTTGGTGTGATGCTTGGCTCATGCCCCTAAATGAAGCAAAGTGCGTGGTTATGCATCTCGGTCGTACAAATCCTAAGTTACAGTACCATCTTAACAACGTTGTGCTTATGAAGGTCAATCAACAAAAGGACCTCGGGATAGTGATCAGCAGTGACTTATCGTGGGGTAAACACATTGATAATGCGTGTAAAAAAGCTAAACAGTCTTTGTTTTTAATAAAAAAAGTATTTTCACGTCCTGATATCCGGACTAGCTCTTTAATTTATAAAATTTATGTGCGCCCAATTCTTGAATTTGGGTTTGGTGTTTGGTGGCCTGTGTTAAAACAACAAAAAGACCAAATTGAGAAAGTGCAGCGATTTGCCACTAGGATGCCGTATGGTGTTGTAAGACCAACTTTTGAAAACATACTGATAATTTTTGGACTCATTTCTGAAATGGATAGATTGGTGCGGGGAGATCTTATCCTTACATATAGGATACTTCACAACCTATTCTCTGTTGATTTAAGTTCCCTTTTCACCCTTAATACAGACAATCGCTTGCGAGGTCATCGATTAAAGCTTCGACGTGAACATTTTTTCACACGAGTCCGGGAGTTCTTCTTTTCCAACAGAGTATTTAATCTCTGGAACATCTTGCCTGATGAGGCTATTGGTGCGGACTCTATAAACATTTTTTTAAATAGAATTGACATGACTCTTTTTGCAGACTATTAGTTTACATTTATTCTCACGCATTTGTTAACCTTTTAAAAATTTACCATTGACATTTAGCGATTCAATATACTCAAGACTATTAGTTTAAGTATAATAGAGTTTATAGGTTTTCAACCTCAACTCTTCTTTGTAATAATAATAATAATAATAATAATAATAATAATAATAATAATAATAATAATAATAATAATAATAATAATAATAATAATAATAATAATAATAAACGACACCGACAACTGAAACTTGAACTTTTCCAAACCTACCAATCTACCTGCTTTCTTGCAACCAATGCCGAAACAGGATAGAAGCCATATCCAGATACAATCTGTGGAACCTGAAAATAATAATAATAATAATAATAACAATGAAGTTCGAGGAGTACTAAGCTGAACAACATATGGATGAGCGGCAGTGGTTCGCCGTGTATTTCTGTTTTGCATTGCTCTAGGTGGAATCAAGTGGGCAATGTCAGTCGAACACCTGCCATGGAAATATCTGTAAAAGAGAGCCAAATCACCAACCTGTCTTCGATGCTCCAGGCTATCGAGGGTCTTGGTCAGCTCGGGGTCGCCGATCAGACGAACGGCTCTCCTTTGAATGGAATCCAGCAGCCGAAGGGTGTGCTTGGGTGCAGAGCTCCAGACATGAGAGCAATATTCTAATGATGGTCGAATCTGGGCTTTGTAGAGTGTCAAAAGTTGATGAGGTGTGTACAACCTTTTGGTGCGGAAAAGTACACCAAGTTTCTGTGCAGCTGCCCTGGCAATTGCGGCAACGTGATCATGCCAAGACATATTACCTCCCAGATTGACCCCCAGCAAATTAATAGACGGTGCCAGGGGAATTGCGTGTCCTGCCATGACTATATCCGGTTCTGCAATGTTAACCTTTTTGGAGAAGACTGCTGCCTGGGTTTTCTTAGCATTAAATTCGACTTGGTAATTACTTACCCTAAAATCTGGTGTATAACTGGTATTAGCTCGTATTGCTGTCCCAAATAGTATTAAATATTCATATAATGACCATAAGAATTCTTATAATGGTTATAATTAATTTTTCTCAGTGATACATAAAAAATTTCATAATTTCATATTTTACCTTAAAAGAACGCCTAAAATAAAAAATGTAAAATTTTCCTGTGCAGGTTAAAAACAACTACGACTATGAAATTTTATTATAATAAATCCATTATTCACCGTTAATCGTTAGGATTAAATCATGAAAAATATAAAATATTCAAACTGAACCAAAAAACATTAAGAATGTTTAAAGGGTAAAATGGGGTTAATATCAACATCCATCAATAAATTGTTAATTATCTTTATTGGAAAAACTGGGATAAAAATAAAATAAAGGCTATTTTGTAATTTTTCATTGCTGGGAAATTATATTTTGTGTATTTTCATTTGCTACAGAAGGTTAAAAATATAATTTCAAACGTTTATTTAAAACTTTTGATAAATGTACAGTAAATAATGATATTGTTTGATTTAGAATGAGTAACACACCTTATGGGCAAATTTAGGTTTCACAGTATATAAATTACCAAATTTTGTCACAAACCTACCGTAAGTATTGATTTATTTTATTGAAAATATTGATATTACGCTAATTTAGGGGTATTAGGGCCTTTTGTTACTCTATTACAAAAATAATTAGGTACTGACAACCTATATTTCTCAACAGCTGCGTTCTTTTGTCCTTAGATAGCTGCTAAAATAAAGAGTTATACAGGATGCTACAAATGTGTGCGTACAAGGGTATCTCGAAAACGGTAAGAGATACGAAGATGGTTAAATCGAGGCAAAGTTGCGTATTTTGGGGCTTTATAATTTGGTGAAAGAAAATTCTATATAATCCAAATACCTTTGAAGTTATCCGAAAAAAATCTAAATTTTTAGTTTTGGTTTTTAATTCCTTGCGTCTTTCTTTTTGACTTGGGAAAAACCAAAAAACACTTCTCATAGCCGTTCTTTATATCCTACAACATGGCGTTATTAGTTTTTAAATTCGACGTTTCGTTCTTTAGATACCAACCTCAAGTCAATTTATTTTAAATACGGACCTGGAATTTTAAAAGCACTTTTAGGGACTTCTAAGCTTTAGAAATTTAATACAATTTAAAGATTTTCAAAATTTTAACATTTTGTCATCAAATATCACATCATCAGTATTTCAAATTATTCTTTCTTTACTATTACGGCCATGGCAATTATTTTTAGGATTACTTAAATAATAAAATTACATTACTGGAAGTTATGGCGTTTAGGCCGTTTTATTTCAATAAGATTTACCGTAACAATACCCTAGGAAGTAAGTAAGTTTCTAAGGCATGAGAAGCAATTCTAGTTTTTATTAGTATATTATTTATTTTATTAATATAACATGGTTTTTGCCTTAGACCTAGACTGAAATACTGTAATACAGAAAAAAAATTAATGCTCCCGAGTAAAGAAAAGGTAACTGGAGTGTTAGTCTAGTTATGTTACTGTAATGCGCTTAAGTTTGTTCCAAAAATCATTTCAATTTTTTTTACTGTTTATACGGTCTGATAATGCCAGTTTCTGGCGAAACATGTAACAAAAATAAACAAACAGAAAAATATTTGAGACCGAGACTTTCGGTCGTTTCTATTACAAAATATCAAATATCAGAAATTTTTAAGTAAAAATGGACGGATTTTTCAAATCGGAAATCCTTTTTTTTTGGTTTGGCTCTAAATGTTCAGGACCGTAATGATATAAAAAGATAACTTGAAAAAGTGTGTTATTAGATGAAAAAACGTTAAAATTTTAGAAACTTTAAATTGTATTAAACGTTTATAGCTTAGAAGTCCCTAAAACCGTATTTAGAATTCCAGGTCCGTATTTAAAAAAATTGACTTGAGCTTGGTATTTAAAGAACGAAATGTTGAATTTGAAAACTAATAACGCCATCTTGTAGAACATAAAAGACGGCTATGAAAAAGTGTTTTTTTTTTATTTTTTTAAAGTCTAATAATAATATAATAACAGAAAATAAATCACATTTTATACCGTTTTTTCTTATCTTTTAGTTCAACCAATATTTTCTTAAAATAAAGCCATTAAGTCACGTAATAAATTTCATAGATTTAATGGGTTCGGTCGGTTTTACCATAAAAAGGTGTAACTTGAACTTATGTCGCGGCGTGTTGCACTTCTGACACATTTCGGATTATTAAGCGCGATAACTTTTAATCCTAGATTATGCCATTTGGCCGCGAAATTTTAATTTTCGTTTAATGCCTTTTCCGTGCAAAGAGGATTACAGAAATGTTCGATAAAAAAGTGAAAGCGGTATTTTTCATTGTTAAATTTAAAATTAAAAGTATTTGCACGTATTAAATTATCACATGAAATAACTAAGGGTCTGAAATAGTAGTTTGTACAACAAGAGTGGATATGATGTCCATAGCGCACGAGGAAGTAAATTGAGCACGACGCCGTAGGCGGAGTGCTCAAACTTTCGAGTGCGATATAGACAATCCATCTCGAGTTGAACAGTATATTTTTTCTACGACCAAACTTACACTCTTAAAAATGACTTGGTATTTGGTACTAATTTTTATTTGTTCTCGTGTCAACGTTACCACAAATAACTATTTTTAGTTAGGAAAACAAAAAAGATTTTTTTCTTGGTTATATTTACCAAAAAATGATGCCATCAGAACAAAGAAAATATCTTGTTTTTATATTAGTTGGCAGAAATAAAATATTTTGTTTAGCTGAATTTTACTCTGTATATATCTTATTTAAATGTTACATCAATGTTCCTACAAACTTGTATTTATCAATTAAGCTTGTTGTAATAACACATTATGAATTTGTAGTCCCTATCATTTTGTTAATTTTCATTAAGATACATTTTTAGTTACCAGAATTAACTTTTCTCCACGACCATTACTGAATGCAATAATTCCAAAATCATTTTTGATAATAGAATGTAAAAATTCTTGCTCTTGACACTTGCTTCTTATGCGTTCTGCGTGTATTTTCATTCCATAACAAGATACGGAATGAATATTCTGTAATTGATCTAAACGACATAGGTTGCCATGAATTTCGAAACTGTCAATGTCAGCAGACAAATTTTAGTGTAAGTCAAAATATGAGTAAAAAATCGGATGAATCAGATATGGAACTGGATAATACTTCACCTGAAATTACAAATATTGCGAATAGTATTTTTGATCGTGCAGAAAATATAGTCTGCTACTCGGTTAGAATGAAAATTCGATACTCGTGGTTCCTCACGCTCGCTACACTCGCGTTCGGAATCTTCCATTCGGATCAAATTTTTATTCCAACTTCGTTACAGAATCTACTATTCTTTTCAAGTAATATTATTCTCCATATTTATAACTAATGGCATCAACAGAGACTTGTCGCCCTTGCCCGGTGGGTGAGATGTGACATCATTCTAGCCAGGACTGTCAGGAGGTTATGTGTCCATTTTTTCGTGTTTTTAAGGCAATAATTGGCCATTTTCATGGCTGTGCCCATGTGGAAAACGGATGTGACAATATTTGGTGTAATTTATTTGTGTTTATTGTCTTTCTTGTGTACGTTCTTATTGGCAGAAGGAAGTTAAATCATAAGTAAACATTTTATTTTTTATTATTGCAGTTGTACATTAGAAAGTTTAAATGAGGTTTTTATAAAGCATGGCAAGGTGACCCGATGAGAAATAACTTTTAAATTATTTTTTTTGTTTTGTTTTTGTTCTATATTCCATTTCTATAAAAGAACGTCATATTGATGACTTTTTAATCTGACCAAGTACAACAAATTTAGCTTTATATTTTAAATAGAAAGTCCAGGGGATATTTTTTGTTTTTTAATAATCGCAGTTGCAGATAAGAAAATTTGAATAAGGACAATTCAGTTCTATAAGCAATTGAACAACCCAAAAAGTTGAGTAAAATAAGTTAAAAATCTAGTGTTTCGGTTTTGTATTGCATAAGTATGTATTATAAAGAACATGAGAGAACAAGGACATTGGAAATAATTTACCTGAATTAACAATCAATCAGTTATTCCGTCATCTTTGACAGTCGGTACAAATAATTTGATTCATCGCTAATTTTTCCAATGTCTTGATTAGTCTTGAACGATTCACACAATGGGCTTTACGGAACAGCACAAAACATTCATGGTTGAAGCGTATTTTCGAAACAGGGTTAGAGTAAATGGTGAGTGGCAATACAATCCGTGTTTGTGCATGAACGATTTTCACGAACATTTTCCTAGCGTTGCTTTTTATGCTGGGGATTTTTATCATTGCCTGAAAAGAACCGTGGCTGTGTTTAGGGAAACAGGTTCTATTCAATACAAGAAAGGAGCAGGAAGACCATCTGTGAGAACAGAAGAACTTGTTGCAAATGGTCGTAAAATAATGCAAAATACGCCAACAAATTGTATATGACGCCTGTCCCAAGAAGTGAGAAGATCTTATGGTACATGCAGGACTATTCTTAAAAAGCAGCTGAATTTATTTCCTTATACAGCGCAAGTATTCCAAGAAGTACGAGCCGCAGATTTTGAAAGACGCAGGAATTACTCTCAATGGTTTACACAAAATTTATTGAAAAGAAATGATTTATTAGACCTGACATTTTTTTCTCTATATTCTTACTTTGTTAATGTTTTAAACATCAAAAATAAATTTGTATTTGTCTACTTATTTTATTATACTTATTAGTTTGGTATATCATGCCATAATATGAATTTGACAAAATTTTAACCATGATTTGTTTAGATATATCGTGCCCATATCATTGTGATCTAAACCTACGTTTTTTAATCCAAGCCCTCTTTGATGCAAATAATTTTTGCTCGCACGGTACATCTCCAATCCAAATTTTGATATTTAGGCTATTGATTATGTCCTAAAAAGCAGAGTAATAAGAAACTACAGAGTGTGTGGGTTTTTATTGCATAAATGGTTCAATTGGTTGTTCATAATAAAAAAAACCGCAGAGTGCTATTGAATTGGAGGGGGGAAACTGGAGATAGGGGGGAAAATGCAACCCTTAGGGTTTTTTGAGTATATCTCGAAAATGAACCAAAATTTGTGGGTATTTTATAGGAAAAATTTTGTAGAGAGTTAGATTTTCTATCGAAATGGCGTAATTAAAAAAATTACAAGTCTATTCAGTTCAAATTATATTAAAAATAATTTAACAAAAAAGTGCAAAAAATTAAATATTTTCTTTTCTTTTTACTTTTATGCAAATAACTTTTTATTAAGCAGAGATAGGTATAGGCATTGCTTCATAGAAAGACAAAATATTAAATTTCCTACAGAATGACGTATTAAAAAAAAAATTTGATAAAGTTTCAATGAGATATTACCGTTTAAATTTTGTCATATTTTTCGGTTTATATTGAATTTATAACAATATCATTTTGTTACTTAGTTTTGAATGTATGCAATTGAATTTTATTTAATAGAGATAGAAAATCTAACTCTCTACAAAATTTTTTCTATAAAATACCCCCAAATGTTGCTTGGTTTTCGAGATATACTCAAAAAACCGTAAGGGTTACATTTTCCCCACAGCACTCTGCGGTTTTTTCATTCTGAATAACCAATTGAACGATTTATGCAATAAAAACCCACAAACTCTGTAGTTCCCAATGATATGACATAATCAATAGCCTATTTCTATTCGCTTATACCTCTTTTTAATAGTCAGACGCCACTGTTTATTCGACAGTGTTCGGTATTTTGGCTACTAACGTTTTTTGCCAACTTCCCACCAATCGGAAACATAGAGCTACTACAGAAACATAATATAGTGATAATAAATTCGATTAAAATTATTGTTCTTATACCAATACTTAAAGTTTAAGGAAATGCACTCTAAGAAAATTGCTTTATTGTACAAAATATTCCCGAGCTTTTATGTATACCATTATCTAAAATCTACAAGAAAAATCAAACCAGTGAAAAGATGCAACAAAAAGATAAAGCCCAATAAGGATCTTAAACTTAAAGAGCTTTGAAAATCGCGAAATCGCAAGGAAAGCTCATTCTTGGCAATTTCCATCGTTTTCCAAGAATAAAGGAAATTGGCAGAATTGCCGGTTTTTATCTTAAAACCGTTCCGATTCAGCGTCGTTCAAGACATGTGTGTGTCTTTATGGAAGCGTTAAGAAACTCTGTAAAATGGAGTCGTTATAGTTATGTTTTTGTTAAAATGTATAAAAGTTCTTAAGCTCTTAGCAGTCATGACTATCATGGGATAATCAGAGATATTTATAATTTCGTTTATACAGGGTGATTCCTAAGTTGATACTTCTTTTTTAGCTGCGTATAGAAGGCATTAAACATTTTCAAATACCTTTTTTCAAAAAACCCAAAAATAAAGTACAAACATTCATTTATTACACTACAAATCAAATACGGTTCTGCCTAACTTGCCCGTTGAATAACATTAGGAAAACTTCTGGGTGTAAAGTAGAAACATCCGCACTTTTACGATACTCACAATAAATTAGCACCATAATTAGTTCATTGTTTTCAAATTTTACCATTTTTACCAATTTATTAAAATTAATTTGCTTCAGAAAGCCACACCGCGCCGCGAATTGCCAAAATAAATAACTGACGACCGATCCGTAAAATGCATGACTAACATACAAAAAACGCAGAAGAACAAAATAAAGTAAAGGGCTACGTTTTGATTACCAGGTCCGCACTTAGATTTTTTACTTCTGTAACTCGGCCATTTTTAAGTTTATTGAAAAAAGGTATTTAAAAAAGTTGTTTATTTTATTGCCTTCTATACACAGCTAAAAAAGAATTATCAACTTAGGAAATCACCTTGTATACTTATTTCTCATTTGAGAGACAACTTGGTTAAGGTATAATTTTAGGCTAAATTGATATTTTATTAAGCATCTAATTACAGAATGTAATCATTGGTGTAGCCAGAAAATATGCTGGAGGGGGGGGGGGGCTCGGCGTAAGCCGGACATTTTTTTTTTTTGGAGAAAGGAACAGTCGGGACTACATGTAGGTACTATTTTATGATATCGTACCTAGTGAAGAAGGTGGAAAAGCACCGCAGGCGAACAACGGGGGTCACGCCCAAAGTTCGTTTAAAATTCACCTAACTACTATCAAATTTAATTATTACCTCTCCCCCTCTGCATGGTTGGATTAAATTTGTTTTTGTAAATGTTTTTTTTTACTTTTTTTGAACATTCCTAGCTGGCTCTTTATTAAAAAAACATTTCTTATATTAGTGAAAAATATGAATATTGGTGTCAATCCAAAATTTTAACATAAGACGAATGTATGACTCCAACCATCGTGTTTCGGGCTTGGTTTATTTTGATTAAAAATAAAGTAAATATCGCTCACCACGCCAAAATTGATGATTTTTTCAGAAATCATGTATTTTAGGAGCGTAGATCTAAGAGCAGTTTTTGGTGCAAATGCTTAGGTTTTGAAATACTCCTTCTTAAATGCCGTTTTGTATATTCATAATAAAGCGTTCTAGTTTCTTCCCGCACTATTTTTTTTATTATAAATTATCACACTTCTTCCATAAAAAATGTTTCAATTAAAATTTTTAATTTAATATTTCTCTTTAAAAATAAATACCTAATTGTTATTTGTTTTTGTTGTAAAAATGTTTTATTGCATTGGGTTATATTTTTGTATATTATATATATTATTATACTATGTATATTATTAAGTATTCGGTTTTAATTTGGCCAAATATTCGTTTTTATTCGGCAAAATCACTATTCGTCGCATCCCTAATTATTACACAAATAAATAAACACGCGGGAGCCTAACTGCAGTCTACCTCATCTACCCCCAAAGACTAGCTAGGTCATGGTATACCACCATATTGCACGGTTTAACTATGGTTTAATTAACGAGGTGAAATTTCTTTGGGCACTTACCATGCATTCCTTTATATTATAACAATGGAGATTATTTTGCTTATTCCATGTTTGCTTCATACCTGTAACAAAAAAAATATTTTTAATTTTATTTTTTATTCTACTAAAAGTTCTAAGAAAAATTTCTACAACGTAGTAATGTGGTATCGTGTTTCTATATTTTCAAGTTTTATAATCTAATATTCAGCCCTTGATGCTTTCACCTCTGTCTCTAAATAATTAATTGCCATGCGAAAAACATTGCATATAACATATTGTAGAAAAATAGTTTCCCAAAAATCAAATAAAAAACATTAACGAGTTAAGCATTACCTATACACTTTATGATATTATTTTAATGGATTTAGGTTTTCTTATACCTAATTACCAACGCTTTTTAAAAAAGTTTAAAATATGTTTTATGCAACACTGAATTTTGTATGTAATGTAAAACAATCATAAAAAACACTTTTAAACCAACACAATTAATTAATTTAAAAAAAAAAACATTTAAAATATGTTTTTTTTTGTGTGTGTAGCAAAAAAACGACAAATGCTTGTGTTTACTCGCCCAATTGTTATTGTCATTGTCATTTGTATTGTAATATGTATTGTTACTGCTATTGTTATCGATCGTTATTATTATCGTTTTCGTTATCGTTATTGTTATTGTTAGTGTCAGTAGGGGAGAGGGGGGCAAGAGTAAACAGGTGGGCAAGAGTAGACAATGCAATAACATTTCAAATTAATAATTTTTTCGTTGCCAATGGTCACAGTAGTGGAAACCATGTGCTTTTAGTTCTCTGTGCCACTTTGGTTTGAATTTCCTCAAAAACTAAGCCGATAATAAGGTAAATTTATTTTTAATAATATACGATGTAACAATAAAGAGATAATTTAGATCGTTTAATCGCTTGTAGTAGTTCATTTTTACTTCTTACCATTTTTTTACAAAATCTTTAAAATCTAACCTATCAATTCCTGTGGGTATATAACGTCGCCAGTTGCGCGTTGTTAAAAAAGCTTGCGTATTAAAAATTTTTATTTTTTGAGGCAAGAGTGAACACATGTGTTTACTCTTGCTTGCCTCTTGAAAAATATGTGATGAAGAAGGGGGTGGGTCGGGTTTAAAATCAAAAAATAAAATGGTTAATAAACAAATAATAAAGTGGGACAAAGGATGATTCGATGTGTCACCTGTGGTTTATGGTCACATGAAGACTCTACCTACAGACCTTGAACCTTTTGATGATGTTTTTACTTGTGATTTTCGCGTCCTACCTAGGATCTTTCTTGTTGTTTGCTCTTGCCTCATACCAGAGGGGCAAGAGTAAACTTTTGGAATTTTCAAAATATTTTTGTATTAATATTATTTTATAGTAAAGAATTTATACATATATTTTTGTGTTACTGGTTTACCAAAGATTGTTCTATGCTAAGCAAGTTTATTTCAAGTTCTGCCTAATAATAAAAAAAAAGTATCAAATCTTAAGTGTTCACTCTTGCCTCACTCTCCCCTAATATTGTTATTGTCATTGTCTAGGCTCTGGGAACCTATTGTTTTGGCGTCCCTGCGTGCTTTAATGCAAAAAATAGACACTCATAGCAGACACAAATCCACAACACTGTACGCTAATTTGCTTTTTTGATTATTATTAATATTTTTAGTTATATTATTTTCCGCAATTCAGTTTGTTCCTTCATGTTTGTTAAATAAGGAAACTGCAAATTAAAGAGAATAGGCGTTATATGTTCCAATATATGGAGTGATAAATTTTAAGTTAATAGGGCATAAATTAAACATATCAAGCACAAATATCCTATAATAATAAAGCACGAAATGTCTACGAATAAGGCGTTGTTGTAGGACATAATAATATGTACATCGATTACGCTGTTGTAGACTATTAAAATTGATGGTTTCATTATAAATGGGGAGGCATCTACTTATAGAATATAGAGTATACTTTACATATCAAGCAAATTTAGTTTTTGTCTTTTGGATATCATAAAGCGAAAAGAATTATTAGCAGTTAAGAATTTTAAAAAAGTACATACATTGAGAAAAAAATTAATATTTTTATATATTGCTATTGTTAACGTCGTGCGGGTCGATGCATGGGCATGGGCCGATATAACTACTGCTATGTTACAACCCTTCTATATTAAATTGTCGTGTAATTACATACCTATTAACAAATGACGGAAATACTGGGAATGCCAGAAAATTTTATTCTTGACGACAATATTTTGGAAGATGAGTTACCTCAGTGGCGGCTCGTCAGGTGAAGTACGTGAAGGAACTCTTCATAAAAAAAAATAAAACCAGGAGGAAATTTTTTCGACAATATTAATGTACCAATACAGCTACCATATTAGCCCTTAAAATAGTTATTTTCCTAACAAGTGCGCAAAGTGATACTTTTCCGCACGCAAGTACAGTTGGACGAACGACGCGAAGCGGAGTTCGGATAAGTTCTTGCGTGCGCAAAAGCACTTTGCGCACTTGTTAGGAACAACATTTTTCCTACGAGCTTCATATCAGATAACAACAAAAATAAAAATATGATAATTTATTTAATAATTTTTAATTCGACTTTAAAGAAAGAACTATAATATACTTACAACTAAAAATTACATAACAAAAAAAAATAATAGAAAATTAAAAAATTACATAACAATAAAAAAAATAATAGGAAACTAAACTTTTTTCGTTTTAAGCTGAAATACAAATATCGGGAATTACGATTAAAAGATAAAAGAGAATACTCTTGCAACGGCTTCTCACATTGCCATAAAATAGTTTACAGCTACTAAAATAAATATAAATATTCCCTACCAAGGAGATTTTTGAATAGTTTTACTTTTCCGCACCCAGTGCGGATAAAAGTCTTATCCGCACTAGTGCGGAAAAGTGTAACTTTGCACACAAAAATGCGTGCGCAAAGTACTACTTTGCGCACGCTCGTAGGAAAAATAATTATGTTTGAATTAATAATACTAATTTAATCCGAATGTAGCTATGCATAATAGGGCCACGGTTAACTCCGATGGACAATAATTATTATAAACACTCGTGTATTTTGACGCGCCCCAGCCGACCGTCTCCGTGCACTACCCTCGGTCCGTGAGCTCAGAGCTGCAAGTGCAAGTCGCTTTTTTTTCACCGTTGCTATGGTTACGTGACGTCAGTCACGAGACGCATGTAACAATTTGCATGTGGTGATGAAGGGCAATTTAAAAATAGATCAGTCGTATGCACCATTGTTTTAGCATTGGTTCGCCCAACCTTAAGGTATTCATTTTGAGGCTTCGCGAAACTTACGGTTTTAGATATCGTTTTTACGTGATTTACTGTGTGATTAAAAAGTTCTGTTTTTATTTTTCAGGTAATTGGTAGTATACGTACATACCTACTTAGATTAATTTTATTGTGTGTTTGTTTTGTATAAAAATATACATTAGTCAATGTTTGTTTAAGTAGGTACCCGCACTATACTTAGCTCTTCACCATTTTTTAAGACCGCGAGCCGCCACTGAGTTATATGTTTATCTTTAACCTCCTTTCCACCAGTCTACTTAATATTTTATCGCTTACCTAAATGTCTATATGCTGAGCATTAAAGTTGAACTTTTTGGCAATATTTTTGTTCTGAAAATATAACGTAATAAATTAAATCAGTTACAAAGCGTTGCATAAGAATTCTTGCCTGGTTAGCTTAACCGAGTAATAAAAAAAACAAAGTTTAATTAGTATCGACAAAGGCCAACTACGTTTTGACGTGAAATCGCCTAAAATATTTGGAGTTGTGAGCAATGAGTGCTGTCAAATGTTAGAATAGCCGTCAAATATCACGAAAGGCGAAAAATATATTGGAATTTTTTCATAAAAAGTGGTAAAATGGATTAAAACGGAATGTTTATATATTTTTTTTTTCGGCGCTTGTGTAAAAATGTCTCTATCCAGAGAATTACCCATAAATTTAATATTTTTTTGTCGATGGACTCGCTCCCTGTATGACGAACACATGAAGACGCAGGTGTAGAAATTTCGACAGGAATGTTTTTGCTTTTTTGTTTTTATGCGGCTTTATCAATAAAAATTAATTTTCGATAGTCTCTCCTATACCTGTCTTATTGCATCGTTGCTGGTAGACCAATAGAATAGTGAGGAGTGATCAACCGATTTCGTGGTTAGGTTGATAAATGTTTACTGTCCCTACATTTAAAAGCTGTAAAATTCACATTTTTACTTACTGCAACTAGGATTATTTTTTCGTCACACAACTCACAAACTACCTAGTAACGTGTAAACGGTAAATCTATACAAAACCAGCTAAAACAATAATTCACAATGATTCGGCGTTCAAGCGAGAGAGTAGAAATGTCGTTTTCAACAAACTAAAGGTGCAATTCTAGTACGGTGCATATATAATTCATATGACTGAAAAGTCTTTTTAGAAACGCGGCAGCGTTTCGAGCTTAAACCATTTTTTCCTAAAAATGTATAGTTAAAATGAGGAATAAATCCAATAAGATTTACTTTTTCAACTACATACAGGGTGTTTTTTAATTGAGTGCCGATACTTAAGGTTGTGAATTCTTTGGTTAATTTAAAAAGAAACGTTAATATTAACATATTTATGTCCTAAAGCTCTTCATTTTTGAGCTACAGGGTGTTAAAATTTTTTAAAAAATATAACTTTTTTATTATAATTATTATATCACTCTTAGATATTTTTATGAAATTTTGTACACACCACTTAATCATTAAGAAGCATTTTTTGACTTAAAAGATTTTTTTTAATTTTTGCCAGTGACGCACCTTTTTTGCATAAAAAAATAAAAACCAAAAAAACCATATTTTTCTTCGGGTCATTGAGACTGCTTTCGATATTTTGTTGAAAAAAAATTGAAGAGCTTTAGGACATATGTTAATATTAACTTTTCTTCTTAAAATTACCCAAGGATTCATAATCTTAAGTATCGGCACTCAATTAAAAAACACCCTGTATAGTCTTAATACAATTATATAACCAATAGGTTTTTAATCTAGCATTTTTGTTATTTTTTAATTTTCATTTTCCTCACACTTACATCCACTTCTTCGCCATAGTTTCTCAAATGACTAGCCAACAATTTTCTTTTTCTTAAATAAATATTCCCATTCACTTCAGTTTCATATCTTCTAACAGTTTTTTCACACACAGATGTCTAACTTTTTATTCTACATTCAGACTCTTATAATAGTGCCCTGAGCCTTAAACCCACATATTTTTATTTTTCACAATGCAACGTATGTACATATTTTCTCACCGTTCTAGATACTTATTTTTCCATTGAACCTACAATTTTGTGGACGGCAGTAGAGTTTTGGACTTGCATTGTCTTTATTTGTTTAGAATCACTACGTTTCAACTGGTAAGCATCTCCAGTCGTCTTCACACAGACACTACAATTTTGTTGCTCAGTTAGGGTGATATCTACTGGTTTTTCTTCTTTTTATTTATTCTCCTGAAGATGAATGCTTCTGCGTTCGAAACATGTAGAGAAGTTTCTCCAAATATTTCTTTAATATAACAGTGGAGAAAGACTTTGTGTTCGTTCTTACTTCTGATCTTCTAAATTTTCACTCCACTTTAAGTATGGACTATTTCTTCAAAATTCTGCAAAAGTTGTCGTCAATGTATATATTGTCATATATAGACATTATATGAATATTCTATTTTATCCAAAATTCCCTTTTTCTTATTATTTAAAGTTAATATTAAATATACCTACTGACCCAATTATTTGTTATTAAAACAAGCACACTACAAGAATGCTATCTAAGCATATTGCCGAGCTTGCATTTTGTTACCAATCAATAACTGGGTTAGTTTATTGATACTGATTGGTATAAATAGCAGGCCGGTACTATGTAAAAGGATACCATTCGGGGTCGGGACCATTCGGGTCTCGACCAGTTTGGTCAATACCATTCAAGCCGATCATTTGGTTAGAAACCACTCGGTCGACACCATTTTGGGCAGATACGACTCGGTCCAGATAAGTAATATTGGGTCAGTAGCAGCGCAGAGTCCTGTTCCGGTTATCAGCCCTTTGCCCTAGAGAGCTCGTCCCTAGTTAATAATGTTGTAAGTAAAACCTAATTTTATGTAACCGTTCAACTGTCGTTTTATATTATATAATAAAGTAGGTGTTATGGAGACTTGTCGCCTTTAATTCTTCCCCACGTGACATTTGGTGGAGGCGCCGTGTTTGTTCTCGTTGGTAAGTTCTTCCTAACTTACCAAGTGTTTTAATATTATTTCATATTTTTTTTTTTTGAGCTTTTCCAGTTATTGTGTCCATATTTTTTATTTTTTTATAATAACATTATTTTATTTTTTATATAATAATAGTATTCTTTGTGTCCGAGAGGTTGACTATAACTCTGTCCTGTGCCAGTTCGCGCTGGCGGGCTAGCATTATATAAACCGTAAATTATTAATAATTCCGCCTTGTGCCCGTTAACGCTGGCGAGGTTAGGATTATTATAATAGGTGTATTTTCGTTAATTTGTGTGTTTTCAATATTTCATAACCCCTGAGAGTTCTGATATAACCCCGTCTTGTGCCCGTTAACGCTGGCGAGATTAGGGTTATCCAGACCAAAAAATACAAATAATCCCGTCTTGTGCCAGTTAGCGCTGGCGAGCTAGGATTACTGTAACCAGTACGGATGATAATAATTCTACCCTGTGCCCGTTCACGCTGGCGGGGCTTTAGAATTGTTGTTAACAGTACAAGTTAGTTTCTTATTCTTGTGCCCGTTCACGCTGGCGGGAATAACTATACTGACTATCTCCCAAAAATAATTATTCAAAAGGACACAAATATTTTGGAATTTCGTATATTAGCATTACTGTTTAAATTTTTATGGCTCGAACAAAATTAAACAAACGCAGAAGAGAACAAAAAAGGTGCGAAAAATTAAATTTAATAATCACGGGGGAAACCGTACAAAGTCACAAGGAAACAAGTCTGCCAGTAACCCCAAATGCAGAGGAAAAAAGGTCCTTTGAAAATCGCGAAATCTATTTAAAAAAGAAATTTTCGGAATTATTTAGTGACAATGAAATTTAATATATCGCGTCCTCGACAAATTGCCGATATAACAAAACCAAGTTTAATGTTAACAGCTGGCTTAGTCAGCAAATAATTAAACTATTTATTTTCGTTTATTTTTTTTTAGGTTGCACTACAAACAATTTAAACTTGACATTGAGTATTATATATATAAATTTTTATAATAATAGGCTTAAATTTACAGGGCGTTTTTTTTGTTTTAAAATTATTTTTTATTAAATATTCCGTTTCATCCAAATGTCCAATACTTACAAGTTATATTAGTTTTTCTCAATTTTAATTAGTGGGGTTGTTTTTGTTTAATCAATTCTTTATAATTTATTTTTTCTTTAAAACACTATACTAATGTGCAAAACAATAATCGAAAATATCAATCACATAATTTATTTTTTACAACTTTTACTTAAAAATGTAGCAATTACAATAAACAGTTCCCCTAAGGAGTTTCACTGGCACTGGGCGCGCAATGGTACTAAGGGCATTCAAAAGAAGTACCCGCTACAACTACTATAGTACACCACAGAATGGCAAAATCACGCGACTGTGTGGCAAAGCAATTAGATACTTAAAACTGTATTATTTTTTATCCAGGTTTCCAGGAAAATAGCAAGTAATTTGAATGTGTGTACGTATGTATGGGATGGTATGTACGTGTGTATGTTTTATGGTATGGTTAAAACCAAATGGCCACCATCTTATTATAAAAATATAAATTATCTTAATATAAATTTGTAACTTTTGTGGTCACTTGGTATAGAAATATATCAAATATTGGTTTTCAATAATTTGTTATTGTATCTAATAATATAAACATAATATTTTTTAAAACATGACCCGATTAATCTTGAAAATGTATAATAATAAGTAAATTACCGGATTACAAATACCGGATAAAGCATCTCCTGTTCTCTAAAGAAATTTACCAAATAAATTTTTCCTATACATTTAAAACGTTAAAATCAAAATCTATTTATAATGAATAATTTAAAAAAAAAAAAAAAACTTTCACCCAGGTTAAACTTAGTTGTTTTATATATGCGAAATCACGATGCGAAATATACAAAAGATTTCGATTAGTCTATCAACTTCAATGAGCTATAAAATTATCACAGATAAAGGGCGAGAGGACAAGCAAAATCCCATATTATCCAATACCTGACGAGGCATATAGCCAGGGGAGTAGTTGTTTTGAGATTTTGATTTGGTTCCTACGAGTCAAGCGTGACTTATATAGCAGTAATTCTACTACTCAAATAATTACAGTGTAGGGGAGCATGGAAGATGACTTACAAATGCTTAAATGCTTAAAAGTTGAATGCTTGCCTAAACATAAGAATTATATTTTAAAAATAAATGAGTAGGGGAGCATGGAAGATGACTTTCAAATGCTTAAATGCGTAAAAGTTGAATGCTTGCCTAACCATAAGAATTATATTTTGAATAAGTAGGGGAACATGGAAGATGGCTAGATGTTAAAAAAGCTGAATGTTCGCCTATAAAATGTTTTAGAGGTATTAAGTATACTAAATATGAGGTATTATGTAAGAGACATGGAAAAAGAGTTTATTACTGAGTTGAATGTTCGTCGAGGCAAAATAGGGTTTTGCCATTGTTAGTGAGAAAGAAATATAAAAGAGGTTATAAAGAGTAAAGAGTAGAATTAACAAGTCACAAAAAGAAATTGTCTTTAATAATTGTGTAGTAAAGTAAAAGAAATCTAAGGAGATTGTAATAACAGGGTGAAAGTTAAAACAAAGTAAAATACATTTTTTTAATCTGGGAGAACATTAGATACTTTTTAAACACTTGTTAAATTAAATGAAAGTCTGTCGCACACCACTATATATTTAATAACTTGTTTTTGGGGACATGTTTCGACACTATTGGAGTGTCATCATCAGCACTAATTTTATGGGGACCTGGTTCATGTATCAAATCTGTTAGATAATCGAATAGGAGGTGTGAAAACCGTTTGGTTAAAATTAGGTTAAAATCTGTCTTAAATTAAAATTTTTGTGTAATATTATTTATTATATTATATACTTGTCATTGACTATGAATATACTGCTGGTCATTCTCTTTATTTCATGTAACCAATGGAGTCCACACGCTCCCACCTTCCAGCCCAGAGCAAGGAAAACACCCACAGATTGGCAGCCAGCATGTTATGCCAAACATGCTCCCACCAAGCCTCACACGGTACGGAACGTTGATGGTACTAATGCTTAACCCTGCAGTCAACCAGTACAAGTTGGGTCCAATCCAAGAGTTCGGTGGCCGAACTCGTAAGAGGAGGGAGATCCATAGCTACACAAACCAGCCACCGATATCAATCTTCTTGGTGCTGGTATTATTAAAACACAGGGGTGATTAAGCCAACAATCCCCTGAGCATGGAACCAACCCTTAGCACGAAATAGCCAACTGTATCATGGAAACAATGAACTGTTATGTGGTTAGACTCAGCATTGCATTCTCCTTCAACAACCTGCATGGAAAATCGAAGGACGAATTACCGGAAACCGTGTGCGGGAGTGTGAAAGACAAAACTGTGTTAGGTGTGCGCTCGAAGAATCTGGTAGCGTGTTGGAACTCTATCGTAGCGATAAGACTATTTCCTAAAAAGAAAGCCAGCAGTGTATATTTTTTTTTGTATTATAAAGTGTATATTTTGTTTTGTATTATAAAGCGTATATTTTTTTGTATTATAAAGTATATATATTTGTATAAGCCTATTTAGTTTTAAGATTTAAAGCTAGGGGCTAGCTTTTTTTGGCCCGGGGAATATGTCATATATAGACATTATATGAATATTCTATTTTATCCAAAATTCCCTTTTTCTTATTATTTAAAGTTAATATTAAATATACCTACTGACCCAATTATTTGTTATTAAAACAAGCACACTACAAGAATGCTATCTAAGCATATTGCCGAGCTTGCATTTTGTTACCAATCAATAACTGGGTTAGTTTATTGATACTGATTGGTATAAATAGCAGGCCGGTACTATGTAAAAGGATACCATTCGGGGTCGGGACCATTCGGGTCTCGACCAGTTTGGTCAATACCATTCAAGCCGATCATTTGGTTAGAAACCACTCGGTCGACACCATTTTGGGCAGATACGACTCGGTCCAGATAAGTAATATTGGGTCAGTAGCAGCGCAGAGTCCTGTTCCGGTTATCAGCCCTTTGCCCTAGAGAGCTCGTCCCTAGTTAATAATGTTGTAAGTAAAACCTAATTTTATGTAACCGTTCAACTGTCGTTTTATATTATATAATAAAGTAGGTGTTATGGAGACTTGTCGCCTTTAATTCTTCCCCACGTGACAATATAGGTATTAGATAAAAATCTTTTATATTTTAAAATTATCTAAGCGTTATTCCTGTTGTAATTACTTTTTATAATACACAATGCTGTTCAGAATACTTTCCTAAGAAGGGACATAGTCCTTGATTTTTCTCTACTATTGCGAGGTCTGTAATTATATACAACAACTTTCGCGCTAGATACAAAAGCAAAATATCCTTTTGTGTTAAAGGAAAATTCTTAAACTTCCAGAAAAAGGAAGTTTTTCTTTTAAACAGAAAATGTTAACACTTTTCTTATTAAAGTTTTAATTTTTATACGCAAAGTAAGTTTAGTTTGGCTGTAAACAATTTTAAATGAAAGTGAGTAAAAAGAAATGTTTGGCAGTTTTTTTTTTTGTTATACAGGGTGCTACAAATTCGCGTGCGTGCATGGTGATCTCGAAAACGGTAAGAGATACGAAGATAATTAAATTAAGGCAAAGTTGCGTATTTTGGGGCTTAATAATAAGAACCGAAATTTTTAGTTTTGGTTTTGAATTTTTTGCGCCTTCATTTTTGACTTGGGAAAAAAACAAGAAACACTTTTTCATAGTTGTTTTTTATGATCTACAACATGGCCTTTTTAATTTTTAAATGCGACGTTTCGTTCTTTGGATACCACCATCAAGTCATTTTTTTTAAATACGGACCTGGATTTTTTATTACGGTTTTAGGGACTTAGGCTAAACCGAATACAATTAAAATATTTTTAAAATTTTAATGTTTCGTCATCATATAATACATTTAAAATTATCAATTTATTTCCTTACGGCCCTGTAAATTATTTTTAAAAATTTTAGTCCTTTTTATAGTTTTAAGATATTTTAGTTAGACACCTATAAATAAAATACGATACAATTATTATTACAAGGAAAAAGATCTTGATTAGTGATGTATTAAATTAACATGTTATTAATGTTTTCATTTTTCTTTATGATTTCACTATTTTTTTTTAGATGTATTATCTAGTAAGAAAAAATTGTTATAGATAGCAATTACTATTATCTGTCTTAAAGTTTGGCGCTAGAACCTTCAAATTTTTGTTTAAACTTCACTCTACTGATATGTACATACATACCTCTTTTTCATTCATGACTGTCCCTTTTTTTATTTCTATATTCTTTGAGGTCTCAGGACAAAATTATACGAATTAAAGTAAGTGTTATGATAAGATATTATATAAAAATATTAATAAAAAATATAATTACTTCCCATGCTTTAAAAACTATGCGTTTTATTGACCTGCTGAAGTATTTGACCTTGACTGACTAATTTTATTAAAATAATTAATGGCTCAAATCATACGTCTCACTTTCTGTAATGCAATTTTAATATTTAATCCTATAATTGCCAGGACCGTAATGGGTAAAAAGGGATAATTTTAAATATTGATGTGTTATATTTGATGAGGAAACCTTAAAATTTTTAAAATGTTTTAATTGTATTAGGTTTCTAAAGCCTATAAGTCCGTAAAACGATAATAAAAAATCCAGGTCCGTATTTAAAAAAATAGACTTGATGGTGGTACCTATCCAAAGAACGAAACGCCGCATTTAAAAATTAAATAGGCCATATTGTAGATCATAAGAAAGGAAAAGTGTTTCTTGTTTTTTTCCCAAGTCAAAAATAAAAGCGCAAACAATTAAAAACCAAAACTGAAAATTTCAGTTTTTTTCGGATATCTCCGAAGGCATTCGAAATATTTAGAATTTTCTTTCACCAAATTATTAAGCCCCAAAATACGCAACTTTGCCTTGATTTAACCATGTTCGTATCTCTTACCGTTTTCGAGATCACCATGCACGCAGGCGAATTTGTAGCACCCTGTATAACATAAGCCAAATTTAATGCTTATACAGTTACCGGCAGAATTCTCGCTCCATATGGAAAACATTTTTGTTATTGATCTCATAAAAAATTTTATTCCTAATAAAAGTTTCTCCGTTTTCTTTAAGTCGTTATTAATTATCAGTTGATTGTTTTTTTTAATAGATTTTACTAAAATTAAATGAAACACCTACGCCGAATAGGAAGTTACAATGGTCCCATTGAATGCAGACTTTGCGGCGAAGAGGACGAAACCGCCTCACATATCATATATAACTGCGAAGCACTGACCCGAAGAAGATTCAAAATCCAATGTGGGTATAACTTCCCGCATGACAAACTTGGTAGGAATTTACTGGACCTTATAAAAAGAATAAATCTTTTCTAGCAAGATAGAGAAGCACAATAAGCCACTAAGCTGCAGTGCAGGAAGCGTGGGCCGAACGCCCGACCCCGCCTTAAACCAACCAACCAATATTAACTGCTATTTCACATATTATTATGTATGCCTACTATATTTGTGTTATATTGTAAAATATCTTATTCATTTTATTAATGTAAAATGACTATTGAGATAAATTGGAGGTTGGTACTATTATTATATATTAACCTCTAGTTCTGGGCATGAAATAAATGATTTTTGATTTTGATTTGATTAGGTATTCAACGAGGAATTTCAACAATGAATAACAACTATGTAATGCAACACCTTAATATATTCAATGGCAATAGTGCTTATAAAAACACGAAATTTTACTGCTGTTGGATAGCGGTTCTCCATCAAAATGTTTTTACCACACGAACAAAAAATAAGCATTTAGAACTAACGTTAAGTTAAAAAAATTCGTAGCAATGCCCAAGTACCATTGCGCCCAAAAAAAAACTGGGACAGCAAAATGTAGTTTAATCTTCCAGACTATTAGCTTGTTTTGAAGTTGTGAATTTAATTTAATTTTGTGACTGACAGTGACGTGTTAAAAGAAATATTTTTTGAAATGCCCGCGTTAACCACTGAGCAAAAAGCGATCATTTACACTTGATTGAGAGATGGGCATCAAATAAGAAATATCGCAGATGAATTAGGGATTAACAAAAATACCGTGTTGTTGGCTAAGCACAAAATTGCAGAATATTGAAGTATTGTAAGAAACGCAGGTTCTGGTCGCCCAAAATTTCGAATGACGGCCAAGATATAGAATTAATTAATTTTCAAAAAGATCATCCCTTCGAAACAGCAATAAAAGGTTAAGAAGAAATACGTTTTCCTGGTTCGGCTAATACAGCGCGTAGAAGAATTCGTAGTTCAGATATAAAAAGTTGTTGTGCTGCCAATAAAATATTTATGACCGAAGCAAACAAACAGAGAAGAGTAGAATTTGCTTATGAATATATAAATTAAGGTAACATATATGGGAAACCGTAATATTTTCCGATGAAAAAATCTTTCAATCATGCAATAATGGGAAAATCCGCGTTTATAGGCCTTCTGGTACGAGATACGATAAAGATATACAAATAAGACTAATCAAAGTGGACGCTTTTCTATAAACTTTTGGGGCTGGATTAGTGCAAGGGGCCAAGGAGTTTGCCAAATAGTGCAGCGAAGGCTCAATGCACCTTTATATTGCAACATACTAAACCAAGTTATGATATCATCTGTCGACGCAATATATGGCCAAGATTTTATATTTCAACAAGATAATGCTCCTATACACAAAGCCCGTATAGTTTAAAATTATTTAGAAGAAAATCAAATTCGTGTTTTGTCGTGGCCTTCGAAAAGTCCGGATATCAACCCAATTGGAAACGTTTGGGATGAGATGACAAAATTTATGTATAAACACAACTTCCAGTATAGTACTCGGGAGCCAAAGGATAATGGAAGCATGGGATGCAATAACGCAAGAGTATACGAGAAACCTAGTATGCCACGACGTTCACAAGCCTTAATCGATAATAATGGTGCAATTACCAAAATATTAAAATAGATATTTATGTTATAAGGATCATAATAACGATAATTATGGTACTAGCCGTGAGTATTATTGGACGAGGCGTCAGCCTAGTCTAATAACACGGAGTGTACCATAATGATCGTTATTATGATTCATACAATATTTTATATTCCGACGATTTTTGTGTTTTTTTTTAATGAATTTTAAGTTTTCGTCGGTAAACTAATAGCTTGATTTTAATTAAACCAGGTAACTATAGAAATATTTGTTTGTATTGTCATTGTCAGAATTGAATTTTTAATTTTAGCGTTTATAATATAATATGGATAATTTCCCATCAGAAATCGAAGAATTGGCCAATAAAGCAGTTGTTGGTTTGTTGCCCGAAAAGTCTAAAGGCATATATGAAGAAACTTATGCCAATTACAAAACTTGGTGTTTCCAAAAAAAGGTTATCAATGTCGTACACGAAAAGGTACTTTTGGCATATTTCAAGGAAGAATCAATGAAGAAAAAGTCTTCGAGTTTATGGAGTTATTATTCTATGTTAAGGAGTACACTATTACTTAAGAACAACGTCGACATAAGTAAGTTCAATCAATTGAGAGCTTTTTAAAAACGAAAATCTGATTCTTACACACCCAAAAAATCCAGGATTTTGACTAAAGAAAATATTACAAAGTTTTTACAAGAGGCAGACAACGAAACATACTTGCTATTAAAAATGTCAATGATAATAGGTATAAGTGGAGCATGTCGAAGAGTTAAGTTAAAAAACTTAAGGATAGAAGATGTACACGATGAGGGGGTTGTTTTTCGAATTTGCATACCTTGTACAAAAACCAACGTTTCCCGAGAATTTTACGTAACGCCTGGCGATATCGAAGGAATAAATATGGTGCAGTTTGTTCGGACCTATGTAGCAATGAGACCCCCCCGATGCCGAAGTTTCTCGTTTTTTTCTATCATTTAGAAACAACAAATGTATAAAGCAACCAATGGGTATACATACTTTCGAAAATATGTGCAAAACGATCGCTGCTTTTTTAAAGTTACCCCATTCCGCCAAATACACAGGTCACTGTTTTCCGGAGGTCTTCAGCTTCACTGCTGGCTGATTCAGGAGTCGATCTCCACACTATAAAACGCCATGGTGGCTGAAAAAGTGACACAGTTGCTGAAGGATATATAGAGAACTCTTGCGAAAACAAGAAAAGAATTTCATCAGCCATTCTTGGAAAGAAATCATTATCGAGTGTTTCATCGACTGTCGTTCCCTCAGAAGAAACAGAAACCATAGAAATTAAAAATCACAACAATGTAACAATTTCAACGCCTATGACATACATCAATTTAACGAATTGTAATAATGTTACTTTTAATTTTAATCATTAAATTTTGTTCCATTTTGTTTCAAATAAATTTTTTCATTTTTGCGTCTATTTTTCATTATAGTACTCAGTCCTATAATGAAATCATTATAGTACTCATTCCTATAAAGTATGTCATTTTGACACTGAAAATGAAATCCATAATAATGTCATTAGGACACGTCGGAATATAAAACATGTTTTTATATTAAGGTTTAAATATCATAAAAATAAAAATTTATAGGAAAGGAACATAAATAATATTAAAAAACTTTGTTTTATTTTTGATACATTTTAAAACACTAAACATGCGTATTTTCATTTTTCCTGTTATTTATCAAAATGTATTATTGTTTAGTTTTTATTCCTTATAGTCAAGGAGCTACTTTATAACAACAATTTTGCTGTCCCAGTTTTTTTTTAGCGCAATAGTACTTTACCTCCTCTCCCTCTTGCCTGGTTGCCGTCTTACCCACCGCTAAATAGCGTAATGTAATTACCTTAAAAAGGAAGAGATGTTACATCTCCCTAATATATTCAAATACATCCGCATAATGGGCAGAAAGGCAGTTACATTTCATCATAATATTATAGTTTCTGTCAAATTTGTCACGAGCAATGGTCATTCTCAGATATGGATTTACCATCTCGAAAATGAACTTGAGAATTAAACTTAAGATTTATGGATTGGGAGGGACCCAAACGCATAGATTTTGAAGTTATGAGGTCTATCTAATATAAAGTACTGCAGTATAATAGAGATATGTGAAATTCTTGCGTCAATTGTAATGTTAGGTGGTCATTTTAGCAACCATTCAGTAAAAAATATGTTAATCGTTTCGGAATTCATCTTAAAACCAAAAACACATTGTGTTTAATTTAAATATTCTAATAATATTTTTAACATATGTTGTAAAATGCGTTTTTATGCGATTGTATGTGTTCTTATAGGAATGTGTCTATAAGCGAACTTGAGTTTTCAGCATTTTCCTCATCCTAGAGTAATTCAATATAAATTTTGATTTGATTTCTCTTTTTACAATTATAGTAAGTCATAATATAAAGCAACGATATAAATCCTTGGTAGGTTGACTAAAAAAAGATTTACCTACTAAATAAATACTTTAATGCCCGTATTCTCCATTTTTTCATAAAGCGGACTTAATTTAAGCTTCCTTAAATTTTAAAGCTAGCTTAAACTAAATTTGATAAGCATCGTAGAAAATTGTTGGTTACTTAACTAAGCCTTATTTTGAGCTGACAACGATGCGGTTATTCTCTTCTTTTTTAAAGAGTTTATGGCTGCAGCAACGAACGACAATCTACGCCTATTTTGTGTTATCGTTACTAACTTTGTGTTGTGGGTTTGTAACCTTAGCTTTCAAAACATTTTCAAATTTCAACTGACATAAAATTTTCTTTCTTTCATAATTTTCCTTTTCCTACTAAAATGGAGGAAAAAATGGTGCGGTAATTTTACATATTCAGAAAAATCATTCCTATTCAGATTAATCGCTGACAAATATGCGATAAAAGGACAAAAAAACCGGCCGTGCTTCCCTAAAAAAAAAGGGAAGAAGTGTGGAAATTCGTTGAGGAAGACTTTAATGCGGTAAATCCTTTAAATAACTATCGGGATGCTAATCAGCTAAAAAAACTATACTATAATAAAAAGAAAGAGCTACGTTAAAAAGTGGCAGAGGAGAAAAAGAACATTTTTTTGACTGGCGGGGGACTGCCCACAAAAACTACTTTTACAAGATAATATTGATAATATACTTCTCGTTTGTAGTTTATTTTGGAAAATCCAATATCTATAATATTCAAAATATCTCCATCGTTCTTAATAAATATTTCATCTTCTATTTCCATATTTAACTTCGAAAAATAGGAATATGTATTACAAGACAGGAGCAAAGAAAAGTCAAATACGGCGCAGACGCGTGGTTAAGCCTGCAATATTTAGGGCTTAAAGTTAATTGAGCTTAAGTCTCCAAATAGCGACCGCGAATACGAAATCAGCAATTTAAGCTGTATTAAATTTTAAGCCGGCTTGAAGCGTTACGGAGAATACGGGCATAAAAATATTTTAAACATCTGTTGTAAAACTCGTTTTTATGCGATTGTAGGTATTGTATGTATATTTATGTGATTGTATGTATGTGGTATTGTATAGGAACGACACATTCCAGTTTCAGATGACCATGTGTGTCTAATAGGCCAAGCGATGGGTACAAAATAAGGGGTTCTACTCGCAAAAGGTCGGAGAGAAATGAAATTTGGTGGAATGGTAGAGATAGGTTCCCTGATAGTCCACCTGAGTTTGCGACCTCGGGGGGCTGCCGCTCGAGGGGTGAGGGGATGAAAACTCTGACTGGCGGCGCTTGGTGCAAAATAGCACCCTTAGGGTAGGTACTATTGAAATAAAGTTTAAATAGAATATATAAAGAACAAAATTGTGCACAACTTTGATTCTTTGCATTTTTTGGCTCCAACCAAGAGTTTTCACTCTACAATGCACCAAAGTTGGGGGGTAGTTTGTAATTTTTAACAAAATCATAATTTAATCGCAAATTAAGAAAAAGATGGTTACCAAACAATTCTGTAATATATTTTTATCATAAGAGTAAGGTTTTCTAAGTAAGCAGATGCCCGATTCGATACATTTGATCTTATATAATAAAAGATATGATTTTTAGAAGTGCGCCTTACATACTATCGATATGGGCATTTTTTAATTTTCATGATCTATGGTGGTCAATATTTTCTTATTATTGTTGACCTACACTGACTTTTTTATTTTTGTGCAAACATGATAGGTACCAGAAAAAATAATTTTCAACCCGTTTCCACACTACCCTTGAGGTAGAGTTGATCGGCGCGTTTTTTTTTTAACGTGGTATCCCATAGAGGCCTATTCCACGGTCAATATGGATTTCAATGTGCGTCCGGCAAGCTCGGCGATGTCTGTTTGGTCCTCATCGTCCTGTATTTTGTGTCTGTATGTCTTCTGCATTGTCATCGTCTAGCACAATCTGGTCAAGAATGTTTTCGCAGGACGTCCCAGTACAGTATAAACAAAACCGAACATTTTAATTGTGCTGTATGAAAATCACAAGCAGGTCCACAACCTTTCTGGCATCTGCACGAGATACTCTTGGGTAAAACCTCTGGAGCTGGTTACTTTGAGATGCGTATGGCGTCTATTCCTGTTGTTGTTTTCTATTCTATTCTATTGCTAAATGGTGTGCATGCCTTCAGTGGTTGTGACACTACATCGGCGTTGTTCAATCAAGGCAAGATTGGATTTCTCAAAACTTTGGAAAAAAAATCTAACATTAGCAAGGGCGATTCAGGTATTTGATTACCCCAATGCAGAATTAACAGAATTCGTAGCCGCTGGCGAACTGTCTATGGCACAGGCAGCAAACATCGTACGTTGGATTCTCTGCGGTATACGAACTTTGTACGGGCTGTCTCCAACAATTCATTTAATCGCGCATCACTGCCACCAACATCCAATGCATGCCATCATCATTCATTGCGCACTTATTATCAAGTCCAGAGCTGTCAGGGAGTTCAAAAACCTCCAGAAGATCATGGATGGCGAAAAACAACGCCAGACACCATACTCATCTCAAAGGAACCAGCTCCAGAGGTTTTACTTAAGCGTATCTCGTGCAGATGCCAGAAAGGTTGTGGACCTGCTTGTAGTTGCCGTAAGGCAGGATTAAAATGTTCGGTTTTATGTTTATACTGTACTGGGACGTCCTGTGAAAACATTCTTGACTAGATTGTGCTAGACGACGACAATGCAGAAGAGATACAGACATAAAATACAGGACGATGAGGACCAAACAGACCACGCCGAGCTTGCCGAATATGGCGCCGGGGGAAAAGTGAAATCCATATCGACCGTGGAATAGGCCTCTTAGGGATACCACGTTAAAAAAAACGCGCCGATCAACTCTACCTCAAGGGTAGTGTGGAAACGGATTGAAAATTATTTTTTCTGGTAACTATCATGTTTGCGTAAAAATACAAAAGTTAGTGTAGGTCAACAATAATAAGAAAATATTGACCGTAGATCATGATAATTAAAAAATGCCCCTATCAATAGCATGTAAGGCGCACCTTTAAAAATCATATCTTTTATTATAGGTATAAGATCAAATGTATCGAATCGGGCATCTGCTTACTTAAAAAACCTTACTCTTATAATAAAAAAATAGTATATAGAATTGTTTGGTAGCCATCTTTTTCTTAATCCGCGATTAAATTATGATTTTGTTAAAAATTGCAAACTACCCCCCAACTTTGGCGCACCGTAGAGCGAAAACTATTGGCCGGAGCCAAAAACTGCAAAGAATCAAAGTTGTGCACAATTTTGTTTTTTATATATTCTGTTTGAACTTTTTTTCAATAGCACTTACCCCAAGGGTGCTATTTTGCACCAAGCGCAGCGAGTCAGAGTTTTCATCCCCTCACCCCTAGAGAGGCAGCCCCCCGAGGTCGCAAACTCAGGTGGACTATCAGGGGACCTATCTCTACCATTCCGCCAAATTTCATTTCTCTCCGACCTCTTGCGAGTAGAAATCCCCCATCGCTTGGCCTATAAGTAAATTTGAGTTTTCAGCACTTTTCTCATCCTAGAGTAATTCAATATCAATTTAGTTTCATTTCTCTTTTTACAATTTTAGTTACATCATCGTTTTTGAGGCATTTTTTTTAGTTCGCCATAATATAAACCAATGATATAAGTACTTAAATCCTTGGTAAATATATTGACTCACAAAAGCCAGTTTTTTTGATTCTCTTATTTTATTAATACTTGTTGGCGATTATCTTTTTGAAAAAACCAAACGCTTTTCCCAATAAATACATATGCAGAAAAATGTTATTTCTCTTAAAAAAAATGATTTTCGTTCCCCCATCCCTCAGAATAAAAGTCTTTCTGGTGTCGCTAAGTTAAAGAAAAAGATGTCTAAAGTATTTTGTAGACAAAATTACAAACAAGCGTTTTTTTCCCAGGTTCTTACAGTGGCAGCTCGTCAGGTAAGGTGGGTTCACCAAAAAAAAATAAAACCAGGAGGACATTTTTCCGACAATATTAAATATTAATATACCAATACAGCTACCATTCTAGCCCTTAAAAAATAATTATGTCCGAACTAATAATATTAAGTTAATCCGAATATAGCTATGCAAAATAGGCCACGGTTAACACTCGTGCATTTTGGCGCGCCACAGCCGACCGTGTCCATGCTCTACCCTCGGTGTGATAGTGAAGATAAAGACCCAACGTTCAAGTGGCTTTTACCGTTGCTATGGTTACGTGACATCAGTCACGCGAGAGCTTTAACAATGTGAATAATGGTGATGAAGGGCAATTTAAAAATAGATCAGTCGTATGCACCATTGTTTTAGTATTGGTTCGCCTAACCTTAAGGTATTTATTTTGAGGCTTTGCGAAACTTACGGTTATGGATATAGTTTTTACGTGTATTTTTCAGTTCATTCAGTAGTGTACGTACCTACTTAGTTTAATTTTTGTTGTATGTTTGTACGTAATAAAAATATAAATTAGTAAATGTTTGAATGTTTGTTTAAGTACCCGCACTATACTTACATAGCTCTTCACCACATCCGCCACTGGGTTCTTACTATGTGGATCATCCTATAGGTACAGTAAAAAGGCAGTATTCCGTTGTGGCATTAATAATGGAACCTTGACTATATACAGTAAAGTTGCCCAATTTTCTCTTACACAAATTTCATTCTCCATGCTCTGAAACTTTGAAATCTTTTCCCAGGGCTAAACTAAATAACTTTTGAAATCCCTCAAGATTAAGTGTTCCTGTACAGAAAATTTACCGCCCCGACTGTATAGTTTATAATTGCGTTTAAAATTTGTTGGTGTTGCTAAACTATGTTATAGTTTCAAATTTTATTAAAGCTGTGTTTGGACTCGACAAGTAGCAATGTTATACGCACTGTAAATATAAAAGAGGCAATTGTACAGAAGCTATTGCGTTGATTTTTGCCCAGCAATTGTGTAGAGGCGAGTGGCAAATATGAAATATCGATTTACTTCCAAAACTATTGGCACCATCTACTAACTGAAGACTGACACAGTATCATTGGTAGTGTTTGTATTCGTTTGGGTCATACTGACGAGTTAAGTTTGTTTTTAGTAGATGTAACTTTTTTTTTACCTCAAACAAAAAAGTATGTTTATATATAAAAAAAATATATGTGACAAAAGTGTTCGTTACAGTGGCGGCTTGTCAAGTAAAGTAGGTGAAGGGGCTCTTTAACAAAAAGAAAATAAAACCAGGAGGAAAGTTTTTCGACAATATTAAATATTAATGTACCAATACCGCTACCATTTTAGCCCTTAAAGTTCGAATTAATAATATTAATTGGCTGCTTAATAGGACCACAGACAATAATAATAAACTCGCGTGCATTTTGGCGCGCACCAGCCGGCTGCGTCCATTAGCTTAAAGCAAGTGAAGACTCAACGCCCAACATGACTTTGATATTCACCGTTGCTATGGTTACGTGGCGTCAGTCACGCAAACAGCCAGTAACTATTTGCATTATAATGAAGGGCAGTTTAAAAATAGATCAGTCGTATGCACCATTGTTTAAGCATTGGTTCGCGTAACCCTAAGGTATTTATTTTAAGGCTTCGCGAAACTTACCGCTATAGATATCGTTTTTACGTGATTTACTGTGTGATTAAAAAGTTTTGTTTTTATTTTTCAGTTAATTCAGTAGTGTACGTACCTACTTATTTGTGTGTTTTAAAAGTGAACCCAATTAATGACATAGTTTGTAATTTGTTGGAAACTCCATTCAGTCGTTGGACAGATGAGGATAAGAGAGACGTTTTGTTACGCGGATTTTTAGTAAATGCTTTTAAGTACACGCACTATACCTAGCTCTTCACCATTTTTTATAGTAACCATTGGATGAATTATTATCATAAGTTGGAGGTGTTTGAATTTGGGCTTTAGCATTAGAAGTAGATGACGGTGTATTTTTGGCTCTCATTTTCGACAAAATCTTCATTGATGCTGCTCGCTGAGCTGGAGATAGGGAGTAACAGAATTTATAGAACTATGGCCCGTTATTTTAATGACTTCCTGTAGATTAGCGCGTGAACTGCTAAGAGTACTTACTGTTAAGGCTCTATTAGAGTGATTCGTGATTTTTTTATTTTTAGTATCTAGGCCGATGTTGATTGCTCCCATTTTTGTCCAGTTTCTTATAATGTTAATACCTGCTGGACAACTTTTAAACCGTGGGGAATTATCATTTTGTTTCCATTTCTGATTGACCGTCAAAAATAATCGATTAATTTTAATGTTTTCACCTCTTCTGGACATAAGCTTAAAATATAATCGTATATTGGACATAAATCCGGATTCACATGTTTGACTTGCTCCTCCTTGCGCCGTTTTAGCAAATATTAAGTTGTGTTCCAGACGACCGGTACTAGACCATTGACATTACATAATGTCAATGTACTAGACCCGTTATTATATTTTTCCTTCGTAAAATATTCCAATAGCAAAAAAACCGCTTCATTTCCCCTCCATGCTAGTTCGGATCCAGCTATGTGAAAAAATTTCCGTTGAAGCCCATCTGGAGTATTTTCATCCAAACTGAAGGCCATTTTTTCTATTTTCTGTCTCGTCCAAGCTGTGGAACTCTCCTTTCGTGCACGAGGAACCGTGTGCAACTCTTTTTGTTTTGCATTTCGGGCAAAACGGGCGCTTTGAAAACCCATGTCATTGAATGGATCTATGTGGCGATTATATTTTTCAAAATATAGTTCCTGGAGCATTTTGGCCGTTTGGTTCCATAAAAGCTTGACCACACCTTTATAATCGCTTCCATCGAATTTTCGCATATTATATGCCCAGTCTTTTAAAATGTTGCACAAATCCTCGTTGTCGTTTTCTCAATTTTGAAACTTTGTGCAAGGCAGAACTCACTAAACTGCTTCCCTACATATTTGTCTAAACGCTCGGTATTTTTTGGCTTCACACTTTTAATAGCATGAGGCAACAAAATTTTACCAAATCTTTCTTTTGCCATTTTGTAACAAGAACTGACAGAAATGACTTCTTTTTTTTTTTTTATGATAAAACACCTGCACTGTAGGAAAAATCCTTTAAGGCGCTCTGGGAGCGGTGCGTGTGCGAAGAAAGCGATTAACGTTGGTCTTGAAACGTTGAAGATTGTATTCATTGGGAAACACGACCTCAGGAAGATCATTCCACAAAGATGACGTTCCCCAGATGAAAGAATTCTTGAACAATGAAGTTCGAGGAGTACTAAGCTGAACAACATATGGATGAGCGGGAGTGGTTCGCCGTGTATTTCTGTTTTGCATTGCTCTAGGTGGAATCAAGTGGGCAATGTCAGTCGAACACCTGCCATGGAAATATCTGTAAAAGAGAGCCAAATCACCAACCTGTCTTCGATGCTCCAGGCTATCGAGGATCTTGGTCAGCTCGGGGTCGCCGATCAGACGAACGGCTCTCCTTTGAATGGAATCCAGTAGCCGAAGGGTGTGCTTGGGTGCAGAGCTCCAGACATGAGAGCAATATTCTAATGATGGTCGAATCTGGGCTTTGTAGAGTGTCAAAAGTTGATGAGGTGTGTACAACCTTTTGGTGCGGAAAAGTACACCAAGTTTCTGTGCAGCTGTCTTGGCAATTGCGGCAACGTGATCATGCCAAGACATATTACCTCCCAGATTGACCCCCAGCAAATTAATAGACGGTGCCAGGGGAATTGCGTGTCCTGCCATGACTATATCCGGTTCTGCAATGTTAACCTTTTTGGAGAAGACTGCTGCCTGGGTTTTCTTAGCATTAAATTCGACTTGGTTACTGTCACCCCAAGCCAAAATTTCTTCCAGGTCCTTATTGAGGCGCAATACTTCATGCTGCCTGCGAAGATGTGTGTCGGCAGCGGATGTTTGGGGAGTCAAGGTAAAAGATGAGACAAGTGTGCTGTCATCAGCAAAGCTATAAATTGGATTTTGGGTTTTCACTAGAAGGTCGTTAATATACAGTAAAAAGAGGGTAGGCGACAATATGGACCCTTGAGGAACACCGGCTCATCGTTGGTGTTTGAGTATTTAAGCCAGTTGACATTGTGGACGTTAAAGTCGCCAAAGATAGCAACTTCGGCATTCGGATGATTGGTTTGCAAGAAGTCGATTGTGTTGGCTAGTGATGAGAAGAGGGCCCTGTAATGCATGTCGCTTGGAGGACGGTAAAGGCAGCATATAAACTTAGCATATGACCATAAAAGAAATACTCTTTGAACGGAAGAAAATGAGATAAATGATTGAACCAAGAACAAACGACGCGAAATGATGAAATAATTTGTCAAAAAATGACAATTATAATATGGCCACCAAGCGATAATCACTTAAATGATTATCACTTATTAATTACATCCTTCTATATAGGAAAAATATATATGAAATTGTATAATATTTAAAAACAAAAAGGTTTACGGGCCAGCCACCTTCCATCTTCGGCGAACATCCGGTATATTTTTTACAAATAAATTCATTTTTACCATGTGGGAATTGTCCCTTGATTCCAAAACCCTCAATTATAAAACTACCGCGATATTATAGTATACGTAAACCTAACCTGTAATATTTCCAAGAATACCACTATATCTGGAACATTTTACAACTTCCAAAGCTCATAAATTTTCGAATGGTACGAGCGCCATTAAAATCGAGTTAAATATGTCACAACATTTATTTCGGCTCTGATTTATTTTAGTTTTTATGTATAGTAATTGAGTGTCAACACTTTTAAATAGATAAATATTTTTGTTAAGATGTTTTTACTGATTATTTTTTCCCTGGTTTACTTAGCAACATGTTTTAAGCTGACAGATAAATTGGTCAAAAATGAAGATGTCGAAAAAAAACACAGGGAAGTTACAAGTGTAAATACTAACAACACCTCCCGATAGGAGATGTTGGTTGGTATTAAGTGCTGTGACTTTTAATATATAAATATTTGTACATACAGGGTGGCCCATTTGTCTGACAAAGTAATATACCGTCTCTACTATTAAAGATATATAAAAAAAGTGTTTATAAAAGTTATGAGATATAAAAAAATATATTTTCTGAAACTATTTTTAAATATACAGGATGGTCCAGAAAAGTAGGACAATAAAAGGATACATTTTTTAAATGGAACACCCTATATATTTTAGCATTCTTTGTTTCCTTACAAAATTATCCATATGACGCCATATTTAGTTTTTAATTTTTTGCAACGTTGCCAAACAAAATGCAAAATTCTTAAAATTTGGGTTTGTTCGTAACCTAGTATACCCAAGAATTACCAGATAAAAAAATAATACAAAGGTTAAGAAACACCCCATCAAAAATAACTTTACTAGTTTTCCCATTATTTCGATTTTTATTTAAATTTTCGTGAAAAAAACTATAGTTTTTATTTTTCTAGTTAGCCATGATAACCGGCATAGTCAAAACAAATGTAATTGAATATAATGTCATAATAAAATAAATTGATAATCATAGTATTTATTTAATGAAATAAAACTTATTTTTTATTACCCAGCTTGATATTGAAAATAAGTTCACAAATATTTAATTGTGTAAATCAACACCATTAGACTGAACTCGCGAAACACGAGGTTTCGCGTCGTTTGTTCTTGGTTCAATCATTTATCTCATTTTCTTCCGTTCAAAGAGTATTTCTTTTATTCCTTTTATGGTCATATGCACGCTTCCTGTTCTGTCAAAGCTCTCCAAAAATTTTTCAAAGCTGGTTTAATAGGTTGTCGTCTGTCTGGATATTTTCCATGATAAAGTTTTGTTGCCAACAATGTATATTTGCCACTTACACCAAGAATGTAAATCATATATATAGCATTTCGGTACTTGAAAAAATAATTTTATACATAAATGTTAAAATTAACGGCAAGCACCTAAATTATAAGAAGACCTCGTCGAAAAAATAGTTTTATTATACGTACATATTTTAATTTGACATTATATTTAATTACATTTGTTTTGACTTTGCTGGTCATGGCTTACTAGAAAAATAAAAACTATTTTTTTTACGAAAATTTAGATAAAAAATCGAAATATTGGCAAAACTAGTAAATTTAGGTATAGGTATGGATATAATAATAATAAACGTCTTTTATTCAAAGAAAAAAAAAGTTTACACAAAATCAAATCTTAGCAAAGATATTCTTGATCGAGGCGATATTTAGCCGTAATGGCTAGTCTTACATAGAACCTCTAACTAAAATATATAAATATTATTAAGATATCTTATAAATAAACAAAAAGCTATACCTACAATAACTAAATAACAATCTTTTTTTTATTTTTTTTTCCACACCACAAACTTAACAATTAGAGTTGTGAGTATTTATTGGCCAGCAAGTAAGTGAGATTTATACTTCCGTTTACAAGATAATGGGCTTGACAGTTTAAGATCATTTGGAAGTTTATTATAGGTGTAAGGAGCCTGATAACTAAAACATCGCCGAAACATGGCTGTAGAATGTTTGGGAATGCTAAAAAGGTCATTATATCGTGTGTCTCTGTTATGTATAGCGTTTCTAGAAATAAGCCTATCCCTAAGGAAAGTAGGCAATCCCGTAAGAACAATTTTATGTAAAAAAACTGCAAAATGGAGCTCTCGTCTATTATTCATATTAAGCCATTTCAGTTCACGAATCGAACTTGAAACAATGTCATATTTACGCAGAGAGAAAATAAAGCGACAACAAGAATTTTGCACTCTCTGAATTTTTCTCTTTTCCGAAAGATTAAGATAGGGACCATAAATAAAATTGCAATAGTTAAAATGACTCAATACTAAAGATTCAGATAAAACAATTCTCATCCTTCTAGACAAAACGTATCTGTTTGCATAGAGAAGCCTAAGATGATGAAATGATTTTTTAAGGAGATGACTTAACAATAATAAAAGATACTTACAATATCTATCAGACGAGCCTAATAATATAGTTTTATTTGAGAAAACAGAGTTATTGTATTTTAAAATTTTGTATATTTGGATGTCAACAGAAAACATCCTGTACAAAATTTTAGGTGCTTAAAGAATTAAGACAGTTTTTCTATCCCTAAACTTAAGAACTTACAAGAAATTTTCAATTTCCGATAGGTACTCTTATTGAGAAATACAGGTAATTTTTTACTATCATTTTTGAAATTTTAAGAATTTTGCATTTTGTTTTGCAACGTTGTAAAAAATTAAAAAACTAAATATGGCGTCATATGGATAATTTTGTAAGGAAACAACAAATGCTAAAATATATAGGGTGTCCCAATATACAATAAAATTTACATCCATTCTTGTTAAGATAGGAAACTAACGTATCACAGTGGTCAGATCATTATAACTGAAGAAAAATTACAAAGAAAACAAATTTGTCAGATCAAATTTGTAGCTTTTTTTACATTTTCTTAAAATGAATCAAAACCGAGATCAAAACATTTATCCTCACACCAGTTTTTGATGTCAAAATTGAAGTTATAAAACTAAAATATATTTTTTTTCTACAGCTGATGTTAAAAGGTTGTTATAACAACTCTTTTGAGTAGATAAAGTATCACTTTTACCGCAAGGGTAGATAAAGTAACACTTTAACAGCAAGGGTAGATAAAATGTTTTATCTTTTTTTATTCAATTAAATTTACAAATTCATATGCATTAATTCGAAGGATTAAGTACAAGTGTAATTTTACAATTAACATTATTAGAAACATCTCGATCAGTAAAACAGAATTTCGTGTAGAAAAACCAATTTTTTTTAACTTGTTGAGTCAGGTGGCTAGGTGAATGCCGGCTAAGCTGTTTGATGCTGGCAACTCTTTTTATAAATTAATTTTCCATGTTTTTTTCTATATACATATAAGTAATTTCCTATTTTCTCAATAAATATTTTTGTTTTGAACTTTGAATAGCAACATATTCAATGTTTTGAATGATTAAATAGTAAAGTTTTTGTGGTATGCGGTATGCAATACCAGTGAAATCAAAATTTAGTGAAATAGCACTTATCATTAAACTTCTAGGATTTCTTGACAAACGGCCAGAAGATTGTGTCGCAACTTGGAAATATTCCTTCTGTTTTAAAACGATTTATAGCTGGAACATATACGAATTTACTTTTCTAGTATAAAACAGAAATATTGTAATTTAAAACTTTATCAATAAATTGTTACGACACTAGAAGGATTTTATTCTCGAGAATAGGTAGGCATATGACCGGTGTTGTACAATGTGCATCAATCGAATATATACAGGGTGTCCTAAATTCTATTTTTATTATTGGAATATCGAAAACAATAAGAGATACATAATCTGTTAAATCAAAGTTGCATATTTTAGAACCTAATAATACCGTAATAAAATGTATTTATAATTAAAAACAAGAAGTGCTAACAAAAAAGATCTATGTACCTATAAAACTCTATAAAATACAATGTTTACGTTCTTTATTATGAATATTAGAAAATAGCTAAGAAAGATATATGTTTGAATCGTCTCCTTTTCTCAAAAAGTATTGCGGAACTACCATCCCAGTGTCGTCGCCACAGTGAGAGGGGGAGCGAGCAATTCCCCCTTGCCCCCTTCTGTTCCACGCCCACCCGCCTTTTTTTTATGATAAAACACCTGCACTGTAGGAAAAATCCTTTAAGGCGCTCTGGGAGCGGTGCGTGTGCGAAGAAAGCGATTAACGTTGGTCTTGAAAAGTTGAAGATTGTATTTATTGGGAAACACGACCTCAGGAAGATCATTCCACAAAGATGACGTTCTCCAGATGAAAGAATTCTTGCACAATGAAGTTCGAGGAGTACTAAGCTGAACAACATATGGATGAGCGGCAGTGGTTCGCCGTGTATTTCTGTTTTGCATTGCTCTAGGTGGAATCAAGTGGGCAATGTCAGTCGAACACCTGCCATGGAAATATCTGTAAAAGAGAGCCAAATCACCAACCTGTCTTCGATGCTCCAGGCTATCGAGGGTCTTAGTCAGCTCGGGGTCGCCGATCAGACGAACGGCTCTCCTTTGAATGGAATCCAGTAGCCGAAGGGTGTGCTTGGGTGCAGAGCTCCAGACATGAGAGCAATATTCTAATGATGGTCGAATCTGGGCTTTGTAGAGTGTCAAAAGTTGATGAGGTGTGTACAACCTTTTGGTGCGGAAAAGTACACCAAGTTTCTGTGCAGCTGCCTTGGCAATTGCGGCAACGTGATCATGCCAAGACATATTACCTCCCAGATTGACCCCCAGCAAATTAATAGACGGTGCCAGGGGAATTGCGTATCCTGCCATGACTATATCCGGTTCTGCAATGTTAACCTTTTTGGAGAAGACTGCTGCCTGGGTTTTCTTAGCATTAAATTCGACTTGGTTACTGTCACCCCAAGCCAAAATTTCTTCCAGGTCATTGTTGAGACGCAAAACTTCATGCTGCCTGCGAAGATGTGCGTCGGCAGCGGATGTTTGGGGAGTCAAGGTAAAAGATGAGACAAGTGTGCTGTCATCAGCAAAGCTATAAATTGGATTTTGGGTTTTCACTAGAAGGTCGTTAATATACAGTAAAAAGAGGGTAGGCGACAATATGGACCCTTAAGGAACACCGGCATTGATGGTGAAGGTGTCTGAGAGAAACCCGTCAACCGCCACTTGCAGAGAACGGTTCTTAACATAACATAACATAACATATAATATTAATATATTTACTATATTAGAAAAAAAGTTATATTAAGTTAGTAAACTTTATCATTTGTTATTCTAAAAGTATCCTGAAGATCGATTTCCCAGATTGAAATATTGAGGTGCCCCAAGTGACAGTATTAAAATAATTTAAGCCCGAGATACAAGAACAGTATATTATTGACCATTGAACAATAAGGACAGATACTATTATTGACCGAGCGTCGATTTTAAATCCTGAGGAGCGCAGCGACGAGGGATTTAAGACGTGAGGCCCGGTTACCTTAATTTTTAATTTACTAATCACGCACCTTTAAAAGTGAGTATATAATGCCTGTCAAAGTCATTTATGTCACAGTCAAACTTGCCGGTTAAATAATTATTATTAAAATTCTTTGTGCAACCCGACATAGGACATCCAATGTTCTTTTTAGAAGAACTTTCCCAAAAAGGTATGATAAGTGGTATTATCCCAAGGTTCTTAGATATATAGGTTGCCTGGTAACATGATGGCGGAAGCGACGATGAGCGGGGTGTCCGCGTCATCAAGACGACAGAATACATCTAATTAGCATGTGTTTTAAGCTAGATACAGCCCAAGAAAGCGGTTTTCAGTGTTATTTTTTAAATAATTTTAGCACTTAGGCCTATAGTACTTCTGGGGCTATTTTCTGATCGACCAATTTAATAACAATATTATTAAGGTCTTTATTAAAAGATTTTTTCTACTCCCACATGGAAATTTGCTGTTTTCTTCACACTTAAGTGGCGTGTAAAGTAGGCTATTCCAGTTAACTGTGCGAGAATATATCATATCTATCTTAGATAGGTAATAAAACTGACCAATCAGAGTAGTCAAGAAGCCAAATTGACATGTTGTTTTTAAAAGTACTGACCAATCACAGTATATTATTTTTACTGAGGCTCCGCCTTCTTTTTCAAGACATTAAATTATATAATTTAAATGCATATGGTATAATTTGTTATTAATTTGTTCAATATAATAAAATCTAGACGCATTCATAATAGATTTATCAATAATGCAACCTGCTGAATGTGCATAGAAAATTAATTTCATGTAGCATCATTTATCAGTTGGTTTTCCGATAATTAACTAAACGCTTCGATAGTCCAGACGTTAGAGCGTTGGACTATGGAACCAATGGTCGTGAGTTCGAGCCTGGCAACCTACAATTTTTTTTTCACATTTTTTAGCATAAGGTCGTAGAAAAAATATACTGTTCAACTCGAGTGGATTGTCCATATTGCCCTCGGAAGTTTGAGCACGACGCCGATAAGGACATCATATCCACTCTTGTTGTACAAACTACTATTTTATATTTATTATTATTATTATGTCTCCCTACGCTTCATTCAGTTCCATCGCCTGAAGATTTTATGCGCTGGCACGGAGAAGCAGTTTTCAGTGAAGTATGTATTTTGCAAGGCTGGTAGCCGCGTGGTTTCAGTTGCCAAATTCAAATATTTTTTAATTTCGGCATATTGCCTGGTATTAGGTAGTGGTAACTTGTAAAATTTGTTAAGTTTAAAGGCATATGAAATAATTAAGGCGTTCTACTTAAGGCTCAGCCAGTTTTCCGGATAATTCCATAAAATTTCTAACTTGTAATTTATTTTTAGCTTTGCATTGCCTACAAAAATAAATTGTTTTCCCCCAAGAATGAGTTTCAGCCTTTTTATTTGCTGTCCTACCCACACAAATAAATTAATCCTGGTACAAACCTTGGATACAAAATATATGCATAAAATTGTTTCTGGTCCACATTGTGATATTATTTTCTGTGTATCATTTTCACATAACAAACACACTATAATAAATCGTTTCTATTATATTCTATACATAAACTGCTTTACAAAGTTGTTTAAAACAAAATTTGCAGTATCAGTCTCGATGGTCATTTATCATTTGATCATGCTTATGTTTTATGGCCCATACGATAGGCCTGAAGCCGTTTTGAACCCAGTGCATTGAAAGGTAATGAGCTCTGAAAATTACAGACAATGAGTGGAACATTTTGTGCCCTAGAATTTTATAGTTTAACAATTTCTCTCTATCGCTTTTTAACGAGATTCTACTTATCTGTATCAGAAATTTACAAAAAATCCAAAAAAAATTTCTCGTATCCGACGATAAAATGTTTGCTGCCCCTCTGACAGTGGCGGCTCGTACAGTAGGGCCACAGTGCCATGGCCCTACCTATCTGTACACCAAGCTTTTTATTTCTCATTTATAATTATTATTACTTTATCCCCCTACGCTTCATTCTTTTTGTAAATGTGAATATAATTTTTAATTTAAGACGTTGATATCCATTAACGCCTAACTATGCAAAAACTCCCTAAGGTGTGGGTAACGCAGCGAAAATTTCTTGCCGCCACGCTGCTCCGGCACACACCAATGAATATATCGCCCTCTCTTACTGACACGTAGAGAAATCGACCTGGCCTGGCTAGATCCTAATATGATGTTTTATTTTATCGAGAGTGAAGAGTCCCAATCGGGTTAGGACACTACTATACTATAGTTCTGTGCTTGTAGGTTAGGTTTAGGTTAATCCGTCAGTGGATGAGTGGATTATATTCCTGATTCCGGGTTTAGGTGTATCAGTTTTCAAATGAATAAAATGAAAGACTTTAGGTATGTTGTCTGCCGAAAAAATTTTGTAAAAAATATTGGCAACTTCAAGAACAAAAGTGATTGAATCATTTTCAAATAAAAAACAAAGACGTATGGAGTTTTCTTATAAGAAAATCTGAGTGTTTTATGAACATTTTGTGTTAGAACAACTGGAATTATTAAATGCATCATTTAATTAGTCGGTAAGTTTTTTTAATACAGGGTTTTACAAATACGATGCATTAGCATTGATATCTCTGTAACTAGATAGAGAGTTAGTTAAATAGAGGCACAGTTGCATATTTCAATCCTGAGCAATTTGTTAAAAAGACATTTAATCAAATTTTGATAACTTGCGGAGGTATTCGAAAAAGACACGACAAACTTGTTTTTATTTTTTTTATGACAAAATACATTATTTTAAAAAACCAAGAGCACTTACTTAAGGCACTTTTCTAGATAATAATTTTAAGAGGTCAAAAACTAACCAAAAATATTTAAAAAATTCAGGTCCGTATTTAAAAAAATTAAGTTTATATATTTATATAGATTATTTTCTTGAAGAGCATAAAAAATTGTCTTAAGCAAGTGCTCGTGGTGGTTTTTAAAAATAATCAATATTTTGTTATAAAGAAAATTAAAACAAAAATTCATTTTTTCGTTTTTTTATCGCGAATGCTCCGGAAGTCATCGGATTTTTATAGCATTAAATTATGCAACTTTACCTTTATTTAACCAAATCGCTATCTCTTATAGTTACCGAGATAACAATGTTAATGCATCGAATTTGTAACACCCTGTATTCTCATTAAAGATTTTTGACTTCATATTTTGGCCCCAACTGTATCGACTATCAGGAGCCGCCGCTGTCCTCTGAAAATATTTCTTTGGACGACCATATCTTTAGGTAATATTTTATGGTCTATGTGTATTGTGAGTGTGGACATATACATCATCAATGACGTAGCTAGCATTGAATGAACCCTGTATCAAGAGCCAGGTGGTGGGCCCTTTGGCTAGAGAGGGGAGCGGTTAAAACAGAATTAAAACAAACAGAACAGAGTAGTTGTGCCCCCCCCCCCAGGCCAGTGGGCCCTGTATCATTGATACAGCGGTCGCTACGCCACTGTACATCATAGAGTTAATACAGCGTGGTACAGGGTGCCCGAAATTGATGATATAGTGTTATAAGAGATGGAAAAACGATTAAATAGAGAAAGTATTGATCAATTATGTTAATAAGTTATTGATTCTTGCGATTGATCGCCACTTTTTACATAGAATATGCCTTCTTGGTTATATTTTTGTTACTAGGTTTTGGTTTCCTGAAACCCTCATGAACTGTTTTTCTCAACAGGTACTTGAATTTTTTACTCATCGAAAAATACTTTTTTATTATTTTTTACAATAAAAAATTAAAATAATTATAAACAATACAAAATAAATAATAACAGTAGGTACAAAATAAAAATGTACCTATAACCTTAAAATAACTAAAAAAAAACTATTTTAGGAAAAACCGAGGGAATTTTCTCAACTAGGTATATCTGGAGAAAACCGACAAATCGGATCGAGTATCGGATAATCCGAGGGATAATAATAATAATAATAATAATAATAACATCATTTATTTCCCCAATTGAAAAGCAATACAAAGTACTACAATAATTGGAAAAAACGTCATGTAAGGAAAAGCATTGCACTACAGGAAAAACTCACCAAGGCTATAACAATTCTTTTGGAATAAGAACTTTTTAAGTCTACTCTTAAAAGTACCAATGTTAGGCGCCACTTTTATGCTACTATCTAGGGCATTATAAAATTTAAAACAATTAAAATAAAAACTCTTTTGGTAGGTAGCTGTTCGATGAGGCGGCGGCAACAATCTTAAGTGTCCTCTAGTATTATATTTATTATTAAGTTGGAAACCCTCAAACAGATGCCTCTCTCTATAAACATATGAACAAACTTTAAGTATGTATATGTCAAAAACTGTAAGAATTTTATTCCCTCTAAAGGCTTGTTTACAGGTTTCCCATCGTTGAAGCTTGAATAGTATTCTAATTGCAAACTTTTGAAGTAGAAACACCCTATTTATTTGACAGCTGTTACCCCAGCACAATATACCATATCTAAGGCGGCTGTGAAAATTTACAAAATATAATAACATAAGTGTAGGCAAGCCACATTGCCCAGACAAAAAGTGTAGTCCATAGCAAGTGCTCCGCAATCTGGAGCATAGATTATCAACATGAAATCCCCATTTAAGTTTACAATCAATCCCCACCCCCAACATCTTTGTATTTTCCTTACTTAAGAATAGAGTTAATTAAATAACAATATCTGTATAAAAGTATACTATTTTTAATTAAGCTGAAAATATTGCAAATGTCGATCAATTTTTCCATTGAATTGCTGAAATTTTTTTCGAAAGATCTGAATTAAACGGAGTTGCCACATCTCCCGGTTTTCCGGGAATCTCCTGGAATCGGGCCTTAAAAAGCGTCGATCTCCCGTCTCCCGAGTTTCATATAATTTCTCCCGGAAATTTAGTTTACAGAACGCTGCACCTTTCATGAAAACTTTCCAGACCAGACATTTTAAAAAGTGTTCGATCTAATGAAAAATACAAATTTAAAATTAAATAGAAACCATAATTAAATTAGCTGTTAAGCTTCTTCGCCTAACTGATGAGACCCGGAGAGTTGAAATCATCCTTAATGCCCCTAAATATCGTTGGGTTAAGGTGAAACCCGAATCTCAGTTTACTGCTTCGAAGTCATTTGACAAGAGGAAAAGAACTTTTAGAATTTCGCAAATCTCCACGAATTTGTGGCGTGTTTTCTTTTTGTTCAAAAGCAAAAGTCTTAGAATTCAAAGAAGCAAAAGTATTCTTTGGTTGGAAAACCTGTTAAGTTTGGATACTTGTTTCGACTTCGGTTCGTCTTCTTCAGTCAAGGAAATGCCTTGAGACAAGTTGAAATTTTTCTGTTATTGAAGTGAATCTACAGAATGTTTTGAGCAAAGACAAAAGTCAAAAGTGCATAGCACAACAACAACAACAATTTCGAGCGACTTTCGTCTTTTGTGCCATGTACTTTTGACTTTGCTCAAAACATGCTGTAAATAGAAACCCTTTTATATTGTGAAATTTTGTATGCTTTGATTATATTTTTTATATTTTCTGAAATTTTGTTAACTATTATGCCGAAGGATCTTTTATTTATGTAACCTTTGATGGATTTGTTGTTTATTTTGTATGTAAATAAACGTATTTTCCTACGACCACCTATGAAAATGAGAAAAAAAGCACGGTTAACCTGGCTCAAAAGCGCCGAATATCACACGCGTGTTGAAAGAAAATATTTCAACTCTAGAGTGGTAATACAAGGCACACTATTTAATTTAAACATATGATGTCAATTTGACAGACCACACCTATTTATTAAAAAGAACAAATTTTAGAAATCAGTAAATGTAAAGTGTTTTAACTTATTTTTCATGTATTTGTCGAGTGATTTAGAATTAGAGTGTGAAAATACGCCATGTGAAATTATAAAAAATGTTAATAGAAGAAAATGTCATATATTTAAACAACAAATCTTAACAGGTAGCCATGGACGCCATAGCGTATACACTAAAGCTCTTGTCTACAGATCGGGAGGTCACAGGTTCAAATCCCATCAGGAGTATTTGACTTTTTTTTATAAAAACATTAAATAATTTATAGAATTATTTTGAATTGAAATCTTCCTTGTTGGGTGGATTTTTTAAATTTTAATATGAAAAAATGAAAATGTTATACTACAAATAAAGGAAAAGCCTATTGACAAACTATATGAAACCAGATATTAAGTGGAACATAATCCTAGGTATGCTAATTTTAACTCTAGAGTTGAAATATTTTTTTTCAACTCTAGAGTTGAAATATTTTTTTTCAACTCTAGAGTTGAAATATTTTTTTTACAAATCAAAGGCTTTTTTAATAATTCTTTGTGGTCGTAGGAAAAATAGTGTACATTACTCGTGTGAAAGTGATTATTCTAAAACTCGGAGAATTTCCGCACTCGGCTGACGCCTCGTGCTAAATATCTCCTCGTTTGAAAAGCATCACTTTCATCACTTGTTATGTAATATACTATTGCATTCAACTTTTTTTTTGGTCATTCGACTCCCGGAATCGTTGGTGAGGAAGATGGCAACCCTAGGTATAACGGTTAATATTTCAGATTTTTAGCTTTTTCTAAATAGTTATAAAAAGGATTATATGATATGTCGGTGTTGCCAAATATGTTGGAATTTTCCCTAAAAATTTGTTTTTACTTATTTTGAGGTTATACATTTTTATTTCGTATTATTGTTTGGTATTATATTATTATAGGAAAAAAGTACTTTGCGATGAGTTAAAAAGATAATATGACGGTCGTAAGAAAAAATAAAGTTGACGATGGTTCCAGGGAACCAAAACGTTGTAATTAAAATATGATAAAGTAAGCATATTTTATGTAAAATGTGTCGATACAAGTGTTTACGAGCCTAAACATTTAATCAATGCTGTCAATTCCAATATCGGGCACCCTGTACAATATAAAGATACTAAAAAAAAACAATTCATCAATAAAATTAGTATAATATTTGCTGTACGATCTACTTACTAAATTCTTCAAACAAGTAAGCTATAATAATAAATTACGCAGTCTAAAAGCTCACTTCCTCATTACACAACAATCTGTCAATTTTGACAGGCGAAGCGCGGCCTGGTATACATGAATATTTCAATATTTGATATTAAAATTTAAATTGAGACCGAGTTTATTGAAATTTTACAACGAAGTTATTTAGATAGATATTGGATATTGTTTTTTAAATTAGGATGATGGATATTATAATTTATCGGAACACGGCGCTTGTATTTTGTATAGATATGGCTAGTTAATACAGGGTGTTAGAAACTAGGCAATTATTATTGAATCTTATAAACTATCATAGCAAGATTATTTTTTTTATATGAGAAGCCCTAGCCCTATCAGTGGCGTGTTTAGGGGGGGGGGGCTGCCGGGATTCAGGCCCCCCTTAATCTAATTGCAACCAAATTTTTGAACGCTTGGACACTTAATTTAAATCTTTATTAAATAATGTCTTCTGGGCTTTGATTACAAAGGTTTTGTAGGAAACGTTTGGTTTTTAAACTTTTCCTTCTAAAAGTCCTATTTTATATAGGGATTAGGGTTTTAGGCGCATATCGTTTTAGTTATTGATTTTTTATGCAATTTTAAAGGAAAACGAGTAAAAAGAATAATATTTTATAGTATTTTTCTATTATATACTTGTCTGTTCCGTTTTCCCTTTTTAGAGCTATGTTAAATCAACAAAACTACTTATAACCCAATGCAATAAAATATTTGCACAACAAACCAAAAAACAATTAATTGAAACATTTTTTATGGAAAAAGTGTGATAATTTATAAAAAAAAAATAGTGCGTGAAGAAACGAGAATGCTTTATTATGAATATACAAAACGGCACTTAAGAAGGAGTATTTGAAAACCTAAGCATTTGCACCAAAAACTGCTGTTATATCTATATTCTGAAAAAATCATCAATTTTGGCGTGGTGAGAGATATTTACTTTATTTTTAATCATGAAAAACCGAGCCCGAAAAACGCTGGTTATAGGCATACATACGTCTTATTTTATGTATAAATGTATATATGTATGTATTAATTTTGAATTGTCACCAATATTCATATTTTCACAAATGTAAAAAATGTTTTTTTTTTAATAAAGAATATCAAAAAAAAGTAAAGAAAAACATTTACAAAAACACCTTACTAAGTTACGTTCCCATGAGAACTATCTTATCTGCTAAATAAGCAGAATCTTTATCTTTATTCTTAGATTTTTAGTGCTTCTTTCACACGCTGATTCAGCATCGGCAAATGTTATAAATACATGTAATGAACATAGAAGCTTCAGTTCTAATTGCACTGTCCTTTGATTGAAATAAAAATTTTTAAAAACAACTTTTCTTTGAGGCAGTTGTTAACTGGCGCAGTCGGTAGGATTTTGTTAACGGTCCGCGCATCGTGCGTAATCGTTTAGTTTTGACTATTAATAACAAAATCGAACAAAGTTTTAACGAAGTGCGTGCGATTAAACTCAAAAGTGACCAGAGACATACGGGAACAAGCATCGTCCCACGTCTTATTGGTGCGAGTGAAGGAACAAGCATCGTCCCGAAACTCATACATAATCCAGGGGGAGGACAGCATCGCCGAGCCTATTGGAAACCTAGAAATTAAGGAATGAAACCAGCAACGATCTTCTTTATATTGTAAGTGCATCCTTTTTGAATATCCTTTCAATTTATCCATTGATTTATTGAATTGTCTCGTCTCTGTATATATTTTTAAAACGTCCGTTTTAAAATAAGCTTTCTCTTTGATCTTATTTTAGCATAGTGTATTTTATATTACATTTTTACAAAACTGGAAAACCCTTTAGTAGATTTCCAAAACTTTATCGACATGGCACAACCGAATTATTCATTAATTAGGTACCAGGCCGATAACATTCCCAATTTTGACGGAAACTCGAAACAAATAAATCGATTCATAAATGCGTGCGAAAATTTCTTTAATAACCACAAAGATAGGAATGATAATGGTGCAGCCATTAACATATGCCTTTTCGACACCGTTTTAAATAAGTTAGTAGGAAGAGCAGCAGATTTAATTGCCTCCAGGGTAGAATTAAATACCTGGCCTCTACTAAAAAACGCGATCATAAGTACATTTTCCGACCAAAGGTCAATAGATTGTGTTTTGCAAGATATCATCACTTCAAAACCACATCAAAACGAAAATCCGCAGCAATTTGGTTTGCGTTTACAAGATGCGCGAAGTTTGCTCTTTTCGAAAATAAATATGACAAATGACGTCGCTGATTTAAAATTACTAAAAATAACAGAATACGATAATTTAGTACTCAAAACGTTCATAAATGGTCTCAATTATCATATGCAATTAGTGGTACGTTTAAAAAATCCCAAAAATCTCGAGGAAGCCATGGGCTTTGCCTCTGAAGAGGAAAATTTTCTATACTACAAAAATCGAGGTAACCTAATGACCAAAACATCACCGAATTTAAATAATTCAAAAAATAATCAAAATGTACCACAAAAACCGCATTATTCTGCTAATGCGCCGCAACAAAGATTCGTACCACAACAGAATCAAATTCCAAATTTTAATCGGTCGACAATTAACAACCAAAACCCTCATAAACCTCAATTTATGGGTTATGGCCAATTTAGGCAACCATCAAACATTTTTAGACAGGGACCAACAGCCCAAAATATGATGAACCATATTCCAAGACCGAACTACCAAACTCAAAATTTTACGCATAGACCAAATTTTAATAATAATAATAACCGACCGTTTAATCAAGGTATGCGGCAGGGATCTGTAATGTCTAAATTTAGGAAACCTGAACCCATGGATACGTCATCAGGGTTCATACCAAATAATCAACCAAGGCGTGATATTATCGTGGAAGAACTGTTCAACCAGTCCGTTGAAAACATAAACAACTCAAATAATCCTAACATCCAATATTACGAGACTCCTGAAGATGATTCTCAATATTATTTCGAAAATAACGAAACGTCTTATTATGACGAGCAGAATTACTCCGCAGGAGAAACCGAATATTCATGCGAGAATACTTCCTACGAACGCGAAGTAGATTCTCAAAATGAAAATTTTCACCAGGACCAGAATTTCGAAAAAATAACATAATTTCTTTAAATAACCATACTGATTCGAATTTACCAGCCATTATCATACCCGAAATAAACGCAAAATTCTTAATAGATACTGGCAGTGGTAAAAGCTTTATTAGACCTGACCTTGCTTATAAATTATACCCAAATTCTATTTTTTCAGAACCTTTTTCAGTAAGATCCGCGCATGCGACATCTTTTCACAACGAAATAACAATTTTACCAATTTTTCCATCATTTAATTGTTTAGGAAATCATAAATTTTACCTATTCGATTTTTCACCGAAATACGACGGATTAATAGGAATGGATTTCTTAGAATATATTGACGCCAATATTGCTGTCAAAACACGAGAATTAAGAACACCAAATGCAATTTTACCGTTACATTACGAAAGTAACATAGAAAACATATATAACTTCGAGACGGTAAAAATATTAATACCCCCTCGTACAAGTCAAAAAGTAAAATTACCCGTAAAACACTCAAACGGTATAGGTATTTTAAAATATCAAGATTTTGGCAGTGCTGAAATGCCCGAAGCCGTGGTTCAAGTTGTTGATTCTTTTGCAACAACCCTCGTAACCAATAATCGTGAAAACCCAATAAAAATTACTATCTCCAAACCTTTAGATATTGAAATCCTGAACGAAACAGAAATTAATTTTATTGAAAAAATGGAAACTGACACCGAATTAAACGAATATCTGGATAACCTTCAAAAACAAAATTTAAAAAATTTACGATTATCGCATTGCAACGAAGAAGAATATAAAGCAATTCGAAAACTGTGTTTTGAATACCGAGATATTTTTTATAGTGAAGGCTCGCCATTAACTTTTACAAATCAAATCAAACATAAAATAAACTTAACTGATGAAACACCGATTTTTACTAAAACTTATCGATATCCCGAAATACATAAAAACGAAGTAAAATCACAAATTAATAAAATGCTCGAAAACGGAATTATTCAAAATTCTACTTCACCGTGGAGTAGCCCAATTTGGATAGTACCAAAAAAATTAGATGCATCGGGCGTGCGCAAATGGCGTATCGTAATCGACTATCGTAAAATCAATGACAAGTCAATACCAGACAAGTTTCCACTTCCTAATATAACTGACATATTAGATAAATTGGGAAAAGCGCAATATTTTACAACGCTAGATCTTGCAACAGGTTTTCATCAAATCGAGATGGAACCGAACGACATTCAAAAAACTGCTTTCTCGACAGACACGGGCCATTACGAATTTAAACGAATGCCCTTCGGCCTCAGGAACGCCCCCTCAACCTTCCAGAGGGTTATGAATAACGTCCTACGGGGTCTTCAAAATGAAATATGTTCGGTTTACCTAGATGACATAATTATATTTTCCACCTCTCTTCAAGAACATATTGATAGGCTAAGAGCAGTATTCGAGCGATTACGACAATCAAATTTTAAAGTCCAATTAGACAAGTCGGAATTTTTACACAAAGAAGTCGCATATTTAGGGCACAAAATAACGAAAAACGGAGTGAAACCAAACCCTGATAAAGTAGACGCAGTAAAGAACTTTCCAATACCAAAAACGCAAAAAGATATTAAATCGTTTTTAGGCCTTGCCGGTTATTACCGTAGGTTTATAAAAGATTTTGCAAAAATTACCAAACCACTTACACTGTGTCTCAAAAAAGGAGCAAAAGTCACCCATACACCTGACTTCATTAAATCTTTTAACCATCTCAAAGAACTCTTAATAAATTCCCCCATACTTAAATATCCTGATTTTGAAAAACCTTTTACCCTTACAACCGACGCATCAAATATAGCCCTTGGAGCTGTACTCTCACAAGGAGACCCTCCAAATGATCACCCTGTAGCTTTCGCGTCCCGCACCTTAAACGAAACGGAACAAAGATATTCTACTATCGAGAAAGAACTTTTAGGTATCGTTTGGGCGTGTAAATACTTCAGGCCATATCTATACGGTAGAAAATTCAAAATTTATACAGATCATCGACCCCTAGTTTGGCTATTTAATTTAAAAGAACCCAATTCTAAACTTGTACGCTGGAGACTTAAACTTGAAGAATATGACTACGAAATAGTTTACAAAAAAGGTAAACAAAACACAAACGCAGACGCGCTAAGTCGGATTTCTCTCCATGCTATCGAGTCTGAATCAATTATAAATAACCCCGGTAATATAAGCCAAGATATCGACGAATTTCTTCAACAAAGCTATAGTCAATTTAACCCCGAAAATTTAGATCCAGACGACGCAAGCAGACAGCTTGAAAACAAAAATAAATCAAAAAACCCGAAAATAATAATTTTACAAGATGTACAAATCACACCCCCTAAAAATAGGCCTAATCCTGAAACGAACATCAACCCCGCCGATATTACCATAGATCTTACCAATGAGGATGACGACCATATAAGTAATACAGTACATAGTACAAACGCGGAGGATAATTATTCCAACATGAGTATGCTAGACGAAATAATTAATAATAAACCCCACCAAATTATTATAAAGAAATCACCCTATGACGCATATACCAAAACCAACCACGAAGACTTCGACGGTCATCAAATTGTTCACGCAACACTACCCACTAATATGGCAACAATTACAAATTTTCTTAAAGAATTTTTAAACACCAAAAATACATATGTTTATTTCTTTTCGAAAGAACTACGGCCTTACTTTCAACAATCCATGAATAATCATTTTAAAAATTTAAAACTTATAGAGTGTTCAAAATTACTAAATAATGTTGCACTAGAAGAACGCGAATTATTGATTAAATACCGACACGAAAGTAAAACTAACCACCGTGGAATCGAAGAAACATGTAAATTTCTAAAAGCCAATTATTATTGGAAATCATTAAAATCCGATGTTACAAAATATATAAATAATTGTGAAATATGTCAACGATCCAAATATAATCGTAAACCACCCGATCAACCCTTAGTGTTAACCGAAACACCGAGTAAACCTTTCGAAATAATTCACGTGGACACCTTTATAGTTGGAAAACAAAAATTCTTAACACTAATTGACAAATTTTCAAAATATGCACAAGCATTGCCTTACACGGGAAACGCAGTATCATGTTGCGACCAACTAATAAACTTCTTTTCATTCTTACGTGTACCAAAACAAATCGTGTCAGACAATGGATCGGAATTTCAAAACGAAGTTGTCAAAGGCTTATTAAATACACATAATATAAAAATCCATTTTACTACCCCCTATCATCATGAGTCCAATTCTCCCGTAGAACGACTACACTCAACCCTAATCGAACACATTCGAATTTTACGTGAATCAGAACCAAACGCTGACGTAACAAAATTAATGCCATACGCAATTATTGCCTATAATAATACAATTCACTCAAGTACAAATTTTACCCCTTACGAACTTGTGTTTGGACACACTGACTCTAGAGACCCTATGGATTTAATACCCTCACACGTGTATACGGAATATCTAAATAATCATAAAAATAATACACAAATCTTATATGAAAAAATTACTGAAGATACTAAAGAATTAAAACTAAAAACCATAGAACGAGCGAATAAGAATAAAACCCCTAATGAACCAAAAATCGGTTCTCAAGTCTATAAAAAAGCAGATAACCGGTCAAGCAAAATTAAAAAGAAATTCTTAGGCCCATATCTATTAACGCGTGTCCTAGAAAATAGTAAAATAGAAATCGAAAATCCAAAAACAAAACGCAAAGAAATAATGCATATCAATGAAACTAAAATAATGCCCCTTGTTCCAGATGGAGCTGGACAATCGTCACAGGAACAGTAAAATTTCATGATCTTAACAACCACCCCGGAATGCTACCCTTCCGACTAGGAACCGCACAACTCGAGACTAACAAATGGTCCTTCATTCAAAATTTTGACTTAACCCCTTTGATTTTCAAATTTGAAAGTATTAAAAATCAAACCCAAAAATTAATTTTTGGTATTAAAAATAACACCGAGTATTATAACGGATACCATAACTCACTAAGTCCACTTCATATGCTTGAAAGTAAAATAGAACATTTAATTGAACAAATATTACCATTTAAATACGCCCATAGGAATAAAAGAGGAATATTTGACCCCTTAGGCACCTTTATCAAAAGTATAACAGGAAACTTAGACCAAAATGACGCAGAACAAATTGATGCAAGAATTAAAAATATTGAAAATAATCAAAATAAATTAAGAATTGATGCTATCAATCAAATCACACTCTTAAGTTCTACAATCAATAGATTTAAATCAATAATATCTAACATTACGCATAATGAATTGATATTAAAAGGCCATATTCTTAAAATAGAGGCTATAATTAAAACGATCTCAATACATCAAACCAATACGAATCAATACTTCTTAATTCATATTATAATTAACCAAATTACACTATTATATCAATCAATCTATAACGTGCTTGACAAAATTGAAGTAGCTACCACTTTTGCTAAATTAAATGTCCTTCATAATTCAATTGTCAACCCAAACGAACTTTTACATGAAATACAAAATATTAATAATCACTTAAAAAAGGATAAACTTCCCTTAGAAACTAACATCCAAAATATACTTAATTTTGAAAAAATAATAACAATAAAAAGCTTTTTAAAGGGATTTAATGTTATATTTATATTAGAACTACCCCTTGTTGAGTCAGAGACATATCAATACTTCAAATTGTTTCCTCTACCAATTCCCAATAACCAATCATTTTTCGTCAACATACCCTATAAACCCTACCTGGCACTTAGCAATTACAAGTACACATATATGGACCAAGAATGCATGGAACTTCAACCCCAGAATTACCTGTGTAAAGAAACACGTACTTCCCTCGTAGAAGACAGCCCTTCCTGTGCAGTTCAACTTATTAAACACCACACCAATGTTACTTCTTGTCACCCCTTTAAGACGCAAATGCACGAGCCACAAATAAGAAAAATAGTCGATGGAAAATGGTTAATTACAATTCCAAATCGCCTAATCAGTACAATCAATTGCCAAAAATCAATTGATAATGTACCCTTGTTTGGATCTTATCTACTAGAGTCTCCGACCGACTGTAAAACAACAATAAAATCAATCATATTGGAAAGCTACGAGCCAAGCCGCATCAGCTATTCTGAAGTCAGCCTACCTGTGCTGAACCTAAGCCTAATCGAACAACATCGATCAGCCTACAACCCTCCTTCCATGGACCTTAACTATGTCAATCTTAAAGCCACTAAGGAGATTGAAAACCAACTACAAGCCCAGAAGAAGGACCTCCAAGAAATGACGTCACCAGTCTATACCAATCGAACAAGTTTTTGGACAATATTAATTTACATTATTTTCGCCTTGTTTATTACCTTTACCATATATAAAAAATATGTAAGGAAATCTAAGAATATAATTCAAATTAAAACTAATTCATCTAATGAAACAAATAATCCAATAATTTAAGAATCAATAAAATATTGATTTTCCAAATTTATATTTTTGCGAAATCACGCTCTTTAGAACGTGCTTTCATCTAAGAGGGGAAGAGTTACGTTCCCATGAGAACTATCTTATCTGCTAAATAAGCAGAATCTTTATCTTTATTCTTAGATTTTTAGTGCTTCTTTCACACGCTGATTCAGCATCGGCAAATGTTATAAATACATGTAATGAACATAGAAGCTTCAGTTCTAATTGCACTGTCCTTTGATTGAAATAAAAATTTTTAAAAACAACTTTTCTTTGAGGCAGTTGTTAACTACTACTATCAAATTTCGAAAATTAAATTATTACCTCATTCCCTCTGCCTGGTTGGATTAAATTTGTTTTTGATATTCCTAGCTGGCTCTTTATTTTAAAAAAAAACATTTTTTATATTTGTGAAAAATATGAATAATAGTGTCAATCCAGAATTTTAACATAAGACGTATGTATGACTCAAACCAGCGTTTTTCGGGCTCGGTTTTTCATGATTAAAAATAAAATAAATATCGCTCACCACGCCAAAATTGATAATTTTTCAGAAATCATGTATTTTAGGAGGGTAGATCCAAGAGCAGTTTTTGGTGCAAATGCTTAGGTTTTGCGATACTCCTTCTTAAGTGCCGTTTTGTATATTTATAATAAAGCATTCTCGTTTCTTCCCGCACTATTTTTTTTTATTATAATTTATCACACTTTTTCCATTCTTCAATAAAAAATGTTTGAATTAAAATTTTTACATTAATTTTTCTCTTTAAAAATAAATACCTACCTAATCGTTTTTTGTTTTTTTTTGTGAAAATATTTTATTGCATTGGTTATATTTTTGTTGATTTAAAAAAGCTTTAAAAAAGGGAAAACGAAACAGACAAGTATATAATAGAAAAATACTATAAAGTATTATTCTCTTTAGTTGTTTTCCTATAAAATTGCATTATAAATCAATAACTAAAACGATATGCGTCCGAAACCTTAATCTCTATATAAAACAGGACTTTTAGTTTAAAAAAGTTTAAAGTTTAAAGTTTAAAAACTAAACGTTTCCTACAAGAACTTTGTAATCTAAGCCAAAAATACATTATTTAAAAAATTAAATTAAAAATCCAAGCGTGAGACGAAAAATTAGGTTGCAATTGGCGGGCTTGGTGCAAAAATCGGTTAGCTCCATTTTTCAAAATTTTACAGTATTAACAAAAAACTTTTTTTTGCATGGGAAAAATTATGGGAAACGTTACCGGATACCATTATTTAAATTTAAAAAAATTTTAAAAATGCATATTTTTTTGTTAAACGCATTTTTTCAATATGGAGCTAACTGTTTTTTGACAAAAAATTTAATAAAAATGCGCATTATACGATAAGAAACTAATTCATTTTAGAAAAAAACGGAAAGAAAACACAAACAAGTTTAAAACAACAACAACTTCTAGGTATTTCTGGACCAACAGCATTAAATACAATATCGTAATAGGGTAAGGTTGCCTATATCGTACCAGTTTTTGGTTTTAATTTTTTTTCTAATAAACTGATAAATGAAATGTATATTTTTTGGTTTAAAACAATAGATCGGTCTATTGGACACCTAACTGCAATTTTTAAAATATTATTTTTTATTTAATTTATAAATAACAGCTGTTTTTGTAAGGAATAGCAAATGGTACGATTTAAGAAACTGGTTTCCTAAATCGTACTAGTGGGTTCCTAAATCGTACCACAGTGTTCTTTTGGGGTATTTTAAATAAAAATGAGTACAGTTTGTTGTAAAGACAACAAATTACATAAAATTATTGTTTATATTAAGTATTTTACAAAAAAAAAACATTGAAAAATTCTATTACACCTTTGAAAATAATTTTAAATGTACCTACAAACAAAAGTCGCACATGTAGTCCTTATAAAGACGTGTCACGTTGGAACACTATTCATGTGCGTGTGTGGTACGATTTAGAAAACTGTCAATCAAAATAATAAATAATACAATTCGAACCCCAATATAGATCTAAAATTAAATTAAATTTTTGCAAAATTACAAGATCTTCCCAGTCTATGCTACTAAAAAAAATATCTGTATAAATACTACTTACCAATGAGATAGCCTTGCAAAAAATCAACAAAATTAACATGAAAATAGCCGAATTTTTTAACTTGCTTTTCCCGCTTAGCGAAACACAACCGGTGCAAAACGATTATACTATGCAACTGGCACTAGTTAGACACTACAACAACGTCCGATAGATGTCGTATAATTTATCGTCTAATATGAAAACTTGTAGTGGTACGATTTAGGCAACGGTACGATTTAGGCAACGGTACGATTTTGGCGACTTTACCCTACCACTGATCGCACACCACAGACAGCTCCGGAGCTGGCCGGTTCTTGACCAAAAATTATATGGTGCAGCTCCATCGACAGTTATAATTCTCATTATAATTCATGGAGCTGTTTGCTTTTTACTGCAAACGATGCAGCGTAGTAAGGACTCTAAAATTCATTTATAAAAATAATAATTTTCGGTAAAAAGTAAAGCTGACCGGTTTTTGCACCAAGCCCTTCAATTAGACTTTTAGACCCAAGCTCCTAGGCTCGGGGGGCTGCAGCCAGGCAGCCCCCCCTTAATACGCCACTGGGTCTACCTCTACCTACTCATTTAAGTGAGCTTTTTTCTATCTATGAATCATTTTATCCAAATGAGCTTCTAGGTAAAACTTTATACCTACTGAGACTGCGTTAGAAAAGCAGACTATAAACCCCAAACAATAAAACTATAAGCCCAATTTTCTGAAACTGGTAAAACTAAATTATGGACTTATTTACGAGAATAGTAATAAAATAGACGCAGCATAAATCTTGGTCTGGAAGCCCTTCTAATTTATTTACCGCCATTTTGATAGATAACGGAGAACTTTAGCAGTTTTAGTTTAATATTCGAGTTAACAGCGGCTATAGGTATATTCCCATAAGGAAGGATCTTATTTTACCATACTGAATTTACGGTAATAGTAAAATGCCGTGGGCCAAAGTAAGTGAAGAAAATTTTTAAAAAAATAAATAAAATAGGAAACACAAAAAGTTTAAAATCGTACGATTTATTTTTATACAGATAATATTTACAGGGTGCTACAAATTCGTGTGCGTACAAGGGGATCTTGAAAACGGTAGAGATACGAAGATGGTTAAATTGAGGGAAAGTTGCGTATTTTGGGGCTTAATAATTGGACGAAAGAAAATTGCAAATATTTCGAATACCTTCGGAGATATCCAAAAACCCTGAAATTTTTACTTTTGGTTTTTAATTTTTTGCGCCTTTATTTAGACTTAGGAAAAAAACAAAAACACTTTCTCATAGCCGTTTTTTATGTTCTACAATATTGCGTTATTAGTTTTCAAATTTGACGTTTCGTTCTTTAGATACCAACTTCAATTCATATTTTTTAAATACGGACCTGTAATTTTTAAAAGAGTTTTAAGGACTTCTAAGCTTTGGAACTTTAATACAATTTAAAAGTTTTTAAAATTTTAACGTTTTGTCATCAAATGACGTATCACTAGTATTTTAAATTATCATTTCTTTACTATTACGGCCCTGGCAATTATTTTTTGGATTACTTAAATATTAGAATTACATTACAGTAAGTTATGGTGTTTAGGTCGTTTATTTTTTCAAAAAGATTTACCGTCACAATACACTAGGAAGGAAGCACGTTTTTACAGCATGAGAAGTCATTTTATTTTTTATTAGTACCTATTTTATTTAATTTATTAATACAACGTAGTATGTCTTAAGTCCTATGGTTTTTGTCTTAGACCTAGACCGAAACACGGATATTGACTACACGGCCAAGCAGCTTGCACAGAACAGAAGGACAGGGTTGACAACCTGTAGTACATCCAGGCAACTGTGGCCCACATTCGATAAAAAGAGAACCGCAGAGCTATTGAGACACAGTCGCAAAGACGTGAGAAATATCACTGCGGTTGTTACCGGACATTGCCTCTTCGGTAGACATGCCGAACGTATGCAAATACCCACTAACGACTTCTGCAGAAGTTGCAGAGATGAGGAAGAGGAAGAAAGTATTCAACATTTTCTGTGTGAATGCCCTGGCCTCGCAAGAAGGAGGTTCACTACTCTGGGTGAACCATCTTTCGATAGCCTGGAGGAACTAAGCAACTTACAACTTGGACGGCTGAGCAGATTTCTGAACAGTAGTGGCTGGTTTGAATGAGTTGTTAAAATCCTTCCGCGGTTACGTTGCACTAACCATCAGAGATCTGATGAAGGTGGGTTCTACGGAACACGTGTGGTATCACAACGGACCTAATTAGGACTACGTGAGACTGTTTGGTCGAAACCAAGGGTCTGCCACTCTTATCTAACCTAACCTAGACCGAAACACTGTAAAAAAAAGAATGTTCCCGAGTGAAGAAAAGGTAATTAGAATATTAGTCTAGTTATGTTACTGTGATACGCTTACGTTTGTTTAAAAACAATTTCAAATTTTTTTTACTGTTTATAGAATCTGACCATGCTAGTTTCAGGCGAAACATGAAACAAAAAGACAGAAAAATATTTGAGGCTGATACTTTGGGTCTCTTTTCTTAAAATGGACGGATTTCTCAATTCAGAAATCTTTTTTTTTTAGTTTGGCTCTAAATGTTCAGGGCCGTCATTAAATGAAAAGAAGCTTAAAATGTGTTATTAGATGACAAACCGTAAAAATTTTAAAAAATTGTACATTGTATTAAATTTCTAAGGCTTAGAAATCCCTAAAACTGTATTCAAAACTCCAGGTCCGTAATTAAAAAAATTGACTTGAGGTTGGTAACTAAAGAATAAAACTTCGAATTTGAAAACTAATAAGGCCATCTTGTAGAACACAAAAACGGCTATAAAATAGTGATTTTTATTTTTTTCCCAAATCAAAAATAAAAGCGCAAAAAACTAAAAACCAAAAATGGAAATTTCGGTTTTTTTCGGATAAATTATTAGGCCCCAAAATACGCCACTTTGCCTTAATTTAACCATCTTCGTATCTCTTACCGTTTTCTAGATCCCCTTGTACGCACACGAATTTGTAGCACCCTGTATACAGGCAATGAATACAGTAACATGCGTCGTATAGGAAGTCAGGGCAGGGAGGGGAGGGGCCTTTATTGTTTCGTGTCATTTCCGGTAAAACCGGACATACTTTCAACTGTGTTTCTTTAAACAAAATGCACAATGTTTTTTAAAATTTAGATTTTATATAAAAAAGTGTAAAACATGACGATGTCATCATATTAAAAATGTCAAAATGCCGCAATATTTACTGTTATAGCATATCCTTGGTCTCCTGGCGTATCTCAAAAAATGAAAATTTAAATCACACCAGAATTATTATATTTATATTTATTTTTAAGTGCTTTTTCATGTGTCTTAGTGTCGTAACCCTATCTCTAACACAGGCGGCTCGCGGTCTTAAAAAATGGGGAAGGACTAGGTATAGTGCGGGTAGTTAAACAAACATTGACTAATTTAAATTTTTATTAGGTACAAACACACAATAAAAATTAAACTAAGTAGGTACGTACACTACTGAATTAACTGAAAAATAAACACAAAACCTTTTAATCACACGGTAAATCACGTAAAACGATATCTATAACCGTAAGTTTCGCGAAGCCTCAAAATAAATACCTTAAGGTCAGGCAAACCAATGCTAAAACAATGGTGCATACGACTTGTTACACGATCTCGGCGTGACTGACGTCACGTAACCATAGCAACGGTGAAAAGCCACTTGGACGTTGGGTCAGCGTTGCCAACCTTGCCATAATTATGGTAATCTTACCATAAATTAACGGTTGCTACCATATACCATAATGGTCTTTATATACCATAATTTCCTGTTTTGCCATTTTTATGCCATAACTGCGTGTGTTGCTCTTTGAAATTGATAAAAATTTTCATTTAATTTTTTATTGTTTTTTCAATTTTACACAGAATATTATTTTAAATAGTTCATATTAGTTTTATGCATTTGTAATGTAGTAAAGTATTAACCAAAGAATAATAGTATAAATTCAAATGATTTCCCCCAATTTCCTTTCATAAATCTACCTTATCCTTTGCTACCATAATTTTGAATGAAGAACCATAATTTTAAACAGTTGGCGCCATAGTCACAAGTGTCTGGGGTGGCAACGCTGCGTTGAATCTTCATCTTCACTTGCTGCTCTAAGCTTACGGACCGAAGGTAGTTACACGGACACGGTAGGCTGGGGCACGCCAAAATGCACGAGTGTTTATAATTATTGTCCATCGGAGATAACCGTGGCCCTATTATGCATAGCTACATTCGGATTAAATTAATATTATTAATTCGAACATAATTATTTTTTAGGGGCTAAAATGATAGCTGTATTGATACATTAATATTTAATATTGTCAAAAAAATTTCTTCCTGTTTTTATTTTTTTTTAGTGATCACCTACTTCACCTGACGAGTCGCCACTGGAAAAGACTGTTTCTCGATTTCGAGAATTCGGCACCAGGTAAATTGCCAGGATTTTCAAAGTAAAAGTGTGATGTGTAATTAATTAAAAATTGCCTTTTTTATTCTAAACACACCAGTTCATCTTGAATTTTAATACAGAAAAGGAACCTTTGTCTAATATTTCGCTACCTATTTTGCATACTTATAAATTCTAGCAAAACCCGGGATATACTTTACCGGTGAAACTTTATTAAAGTTTCGAACTTCTACTCCTTTAATCCTGCTCTGCTTTCGCTTTATTTAATTGTTTTAAGAAGTTTCCTCTATGTAGGTAGTCATCATGCATTGGATCTGTTAGACCCCATTTTTGAATTAATAGTATTTCAGTTAGTTTAAAAAAAAAACACAAAGAATTATTGTCATCAAATCGACGCAGCAAATAATCGATTGGAATACATGCTTTATTTTATATTAATTTTTACTTCAGCAATTTGTTCATGATAGGTAATTTTTTCTTGTTTAATGTGTAAGAAATACTGTTTGAAGGTTGGAGACAATGATGTTTCTTGAATGATAGAAGAGTTTTGGACTTGCATTGTCTTTATTTGTATTACATCACAACGTTTCAACTGGTAAGTATCTCCAGTCGTATTCAGGTGAATACTTATTAACTCATTCACCTGAAGACGACTGGAGATACTTACCAGTTGAAACGTTGTGATGTAAAACAAATAAAGACAATGCAAGTCCAAAACTCTTCAATCGTGTAAGAAATACGTTTTCCAAAGCACTTGAAATAATGCAGAAAATCTTTTCGAGGTAATACCTAGTTTAAGAGTCACAAGTAGTGTTGCCACCTCTCCCGGTTTTCCGGGAGTCTTCTGGAGTTGGGCCTTAAAAAGCGTCGGTCGCCCATCTCCCGGGTTTCATATAATTTCTTCCAGAAATTTAGTTTACAAAACGCTGCCGCTGCACCAGATATTTTAAAGTGTTCGATCTAATGAAAAATCCAAATTTAAAATTAAATAGAAACCATAATCAAATTAGCTCTTAAGCTTCTTCGCCTAACTGATGAGACCCGGAGGGTTGAAAGCATCCATAATGCACCCTAAATATCGTTGGGTTAAGGTGAAACCCGAATCTCAGTTTACTGCTTCGAACTCATTTGATAAGAGCAAAAGATCTTTTGGAATTTCGCTAATCTCCACGAATTTGTGGCGCGTTTTCCTTTCATTCAGAAGCAAAAGTCTGATAATTCAAAGAAGCAAAAGTACTCTTTGGTTCGAAAACCTGTTAAGTTTGAATACTTGTTTCGACTTCGGTTCGTCTTCTTCAGTCAAGGAAATGCCTTGAGACAAGTTGGAATTTTTCTGTCATAAAAGTGAATCTACAGAATGTTTTGTGCAAAGACAAAAGTCAAAAGTGCATAGCACAACAACAACAATTTCAAGCGACTTTTGTCTTTTGTGCTATGCACTTTTGACTTTTGTGTTTGCTCAAAACATTCTGTAAATAGAAACCCTTTAATTTTGTGAAATTTTGTATGTTTTGATTATATTTTCTGAAATTTTGTTAACTGTTATGCCAAAGGATAATTTTGTATGTAAATAAACGTATTTGCATTCAACTTTTTTTTTGGCCATTAGACTCCCGGAATCGTTGGTAAGGAAGGTGGCAACCCTAGTCACAAGAGTGTTTAAATATTGCATTGTACAGACCACGAAAGCTCCAAAGAACCAAATTATATTGTGTTACGGCAAGTATAACTTTTAGTGTTTGGAGACAATGACGTTTCTTGAACGGCAGTCGAGTTTTGGACTTGCATTCTTTTTGTTTGTTTTGAATCACAACGTTTCAACTGGTAAGTATCTCCTTAACTCTCATGTGTTCTATTTAACCTATATAGGTGTAATGACTGGATGAGTCATGCTCATATCCGATGAGTCATGCGTTTAACTCTTACGTGGTCTTATTTTAAGATTACATTTACTTATCAAAGGTTGCCAGACCATATCTAATGAAGGCTTACTAAAACAACCTGGGTTTTGGTGTATGGTGGCAGCTTATTTAAACTTCCTCCAGTGCGGTTCTTTTTGCAGGATTTCGACTTCTGTCCATATGATATAATGGCCGTACGTCCAGGGGTTGGCAGCCACACCTGTTTTTTTGGTCTCCCTTTTAGGGCGTTGTTCTTATGTTCATTTTTTCTTACTTCGACTACTTCGAGTGGTCTTAGTGTTTCACCAATATAAGATTGGCCGCACTCGCACGGGATCTGATAGTTACAATTTTTTTTGTCTTTTTGGCTTCTTAGTGTCTTTCGAGCTGAACAGCTGTCTGGTCATTGGCCTTTAGACTCAAAAGAGATAAACTACCAAAAGTCTGCACATGGGTTAAAAAAATTAATTATGAATTTAGAAAATAGTTGGGTATATTTATGTCGAAATTTGGGCGTGGTGCCAAAAATTTTTTGCCTGCGACCCTTTTCGACCTTTACGTTTCTGTAACCCAATCTGTGACTCCCCAACGAAATTTGTAAGTACTCCCTCCCCCCCCCCTCTTTCGACGAAATTTGTAAATACGTCACTGTAGAGAAGTAGCAGGAGAAAATAGCTTTCGTAGACCATTTTCGAAATTTTAAACCTAAACATAAGCATTGGTGATAGGAGGCTATCAGCGCAAAAACGGCCTAACCCACAAATCCGATATATTGCATTTAATGCAATATAAAGTTCAAGGCAACATTGGCCCAAGCAACCTATTTCTATTTATTACTAGATGGCAGCACTATAATTACTTTTTGAATGAATGACTTTAGTAGTAGTAGCTTATGCAACACTGGCCTATCCCGGCTTAGGCCACTGTTGCTTTTTGTTCAGTGCATAAATTATATAAACGTGTACACGAACATTTAAGTAAAAACAAGTTATTTTGTTTATAATATATTGCAAAAGGTATTATTTTGAGCACCGTTAAGGCTTGTCCTCTTCGAATTGAAGGTAAGTAATTTGAGTAGGTATTTATTTGAAGATTTGATTCTGAAAATATTATTAATGGACAAACCCTGTATCCAAGTTCGTATTTAGCGATGTATTTTTAACCAAATTTAATCTTCATTTTCACGCTCCGATTAGTAACTCATGCAAGAGATGCGATTTATTTGAAAACAAAATTAAGTTTTCATCAAACGAAGAGGAAAAACTACAACTCCAAAATGAACGTAATTTGCATCATAGAAAAGCGGACGGCGCTAGGGATGGTATGAAGAGAGATGAAAATATTGCAAAAACAAATACAGAAGAATTAAGCGTCATAGCATTCGACCTAATGAAAACTCTTCCGACGCCCATTATTTCAACAGGTATTTGTTATTATAAACGGCAACTTTGGACCTACTGTCTTGGAATACACAACTTAGGTACAAATGAAGTATGTATGTACACATGGAATAAATCCCTTGCTTCAGGAGGTCCTCAAGAAGTAGGTTCTTGCGTTTTGCATTACATAAAAAACTTTGTTAAAACTGAAAAATTAATTATGTACTCGGATCAGTGTGGAGGACAAAATAGAAACATAAAGATGGCAGCTTTATGCAACCATATTGTGTATTCCAATCTAAACATGGTCAAGGAAATTCATCACAAATTTTTAGTAAGTGGACACTCCTTTCTACCTTGTGACCAAGACTTTGGTTTGGTGGAAAAAAATAAGAAATTTTTTAAAGACATTTTTGTTCCGGATGATTGGAACAAAGTAATAGAATCAGCTAGAAAAAGATCACCTTTTAAAGTCATTAAAATGTCTTCCAATGACTTTTATTCGACAGCAAATTTGGAAAAAAATTTAACAAATCGAAAAATATCTGCAAATCTAAAGTGGAGTGGTTGAAAATACTGTGGCTACTTTATAAAAAGTCTGATCCATTTTGTATTTTTTACAAATACTCAAACAATGAACAGGTTTTATTTGATTCGGTTAGTATTGCCAAAAGAAAATCGACAGATAATAGTAATGATGATCAGCTGAGTGTCTTCTATCCTAATGGGCACCAAATTGACACTAAAAAGAAAAAGGATCTATTAAAACTGGCCCTTTTTATACCACCTATTCACCACAATTTTTACAAAAATTTGAAAACGACAGAGAACCCACTTGAAGATGTTTACTCAGAAGAAGAAGTAGAAGACTAAACTTCAAAATACATACTTATTAACATTATTAACATTTCTTGTTCCTACTTTTGTTTTACACTATTTTTGTAACTTTCTTTGCAATTTATGATTGTTAAAAACTATCGGTAAATAGACTATACCACAGTAAATAATTATTATCTTTAAAGCAACAACGGCATAACCCATAGTTTTTTTTATAAAAAAAAATAAATATCGTTGACCTATATGATACTAAGGTAGTACTTAATAGAGTTGTATATCATATTTAAAAAAATTTTGCTTATCTCATTTATTGTCGGTATACGTTATTATTATAATTAACGCTAATCTTTAAACACGATTTTCTTAAAATTATTGTTTTGGGCTTAAGCCACTGTTGCACTGATAGCCTCATAGGATGTTAACCAAACATGAGTATTATGTTGCATATTTAAATGATTTTGCTTTCAAAACTAACATGGACAAGCATTTCAACAGTGAATTATATCCATTCAAAATGAAATAAATCGTCCAACGAGGCATTATCTGCGACCTAATTTCCGAGGGGTTAAACATTACAAGATGTCCAAATATTCAAAACATCCCTCTCGGACTAATTATGGCTCTGCAGACCAAAATAATGGGCTTTAGTCAGATAAAATGTACCCTTTATAGTTGTAGAACGACCCCTTGCTTACTTTAGGCAACGAGAAATTAGAACTAGAAATTTCTTTACTTTTTTTAAATGCACTTTCTTATAATGATTCATACAGAACCGGGGCCATATGAAATTTTGTTTACAAGCAGGACATCAAATATTATTTTTCTACTCCCAGAAGGAAATTAGCTGTTTCCTTTACACTTAAGTGACGGAAAAAGTATATCCATCCTAATGAAACTGACCAATCACAGTGGTCAATTACAGAGAAGCCAAATTTACATGATGTAAATTCGTTTTCTGACAGTTGACAGAAGTTAGGTTAACAATATGCTTCAAAAATATGCAAATCTGTCAGATGAAATGTGTTCTTTTTAAATTTAAATCAAAACATTTAGCTCAGAGTCTATGTGTATACACAATATTTTCCTAAAGAGTACACGAAATGGTGTGAAAATTGAAGGTATAATAACAAAATTAATACCAAATTATTGTGTTCGGGAAACAGCTAACCAGGCACCAATTTTTTGAGGATGCAATGTGGACTCTATAAAAAAATGGGGATTTTCACTACTCCACATGCGTGCATTCTGAGAATTCACATAACCGGAGAGGTGGAACCGCAGGCTTCATCCGAAAAAAATGTCAGGTCTAATAAATCATTTCTTTCCAATAAATTTTGGGTAAACCATTGAGAGTAATTCCTGCGTCTTTCAAAATCTGCGGCTTGTATTTCTTGAAATACTTGCACTTTATAAGGAAATAAATTTAGCTGCTTCTTAAGAATAGTCCTGCATGTTCCATAAGATCTTCCCACTTCTTGGGACAGGCGTCTTATACAATTTGTTGGCGTATTTTGCATTATATCACGAACGTTTGGAACAAGTTCTTCTGTTCTTACAGATGGTCGTCCTGCTCCTTTTTTGTGTTGTATAGAACCTGTTTCCCTAAACACAGCCACGGTTCTTTTCAGGCAATGATAGAAATCCCCAGCAATAAAAGCAACGCTAGGAAAATGTTCGTGAAAATCGTCCATGCACAAACACGGATTGTATTGCCACTCACCATTTACTCTAACCCCGTTTTGAAAATACGCTTCAACAATGAATTTTTTGTGCTGTTCCGTAAAGTCCATTATGTGAATTGTTCAAGACATTTAAAAAATTAGGGATGAATCAAATTACTTGTAACGACTGTCAAAAATGACGGAATAACTGATTGATTGTTAATTCAGGTAGTTATTGACACCGAACAGGTATTAACCCCTACGGCTAAGCATTACGTCCTTAGATGCAAGGCCTTCTTTGATGCAAATAATTTTTGCTTGCCAGGTATTAATAATAAAACACTTAAGCTTCCAAAAAAAATTTATTAATTAAATTATTAATAATAATAAAACATAGGAAGAGCTGAAGTATTTAAACAAAATTAAATAAATTTATTATTGACACTACTTGTCAACAATGACAACAAATTGATATTCAAAGGCAGTGGCGTGCAATGGTGTTTTAACCAAGGTAGGCAAAAATTAGATTTAAGACAAAACTTATCTTCCGTAGCAGTCGCGCATCTAAATTTCAAATTTTGTTACAAAATGTCTTGTTTTTGAGTTTGTGGAAAGAACACTGTGGCAGAAGAAGAATAAAATGACATTATTTGTAAATTAGTTCAACACGGCGGTCTTTGCGTAAAAATTCTTTAAAACATCGTCATAAAAATTGGTTTTGCGTTTTAAATCCTGCAAAAGGTCGTTCTCCAGAGAGATTATTGTTAATAAAGCGTGTCTCTCCCTGTGTGTTTCGTAAATAGGTATGCATTTTTTTTAATCCAGAAAAGGATCGTTCTGCAGACGCGCTGCTAGCCGGAATAGTAATAATTAACGCCTCCATTTTTCTTTTTTCCCGAAACCTGACGGCGCGAAGTCTAGCAAAAGGGCGAAAACACTAATTATAAATTAAAAATCCATCATCCACCTGATTGAACCATAAACCAATGTTGCCAAAAACGAAGTCAATTATTATGTGAAATGTGATGATAAGTTTACTGATTATTTAATATTATGTTAATTGTCACAAAAGGGCTTCCTATTTTACGATACATTATCCATTATTCCTTTAACAATATCCTAAAACTAAACTAGTTAATAATAAAACTTATAGAGGAGTGTTTCATATTTTATGTTAAGAAACCGAAGTATTTTCTAAACTACGGTAAAACTTGAAAATTGGCAGTATTGGCACCAATGCATTTACCAAGCGTGCTTTCATGGCGGCGCGGGCTGATAAATGAAGGAAGGTCGAAGGCTAAGACGACTTGTTACATATCTTTCTATCATACTGCCTATCGGCTTGCTTCCACTCGTACAAAAGGACTGCTTTTGCTTTTACATAAGAGGCCATTGTATAGGAAGAACGTTGCTTTAAAAAGTTTCTTACGGAATGCTTATACAGGGTTCTAGTTTACGATATAATAAGCCAAGAATGCGTTCGTGGAAATGATATGGAATTATTTAAAGGGCAGGCAATGCTTTTTTGCCTCTATTGTATGCACGCCACTATTCAAAGGAATGCCAAACACTGATAGCAAAAGCTTAGGTAAAGAACTACCAGAATATAAAACTTAATGTTTAATGTAAAGTTAATCAAAAGGTGATAACAATGATGACAATTAATGTTTAAATGATGATCGGCATTTTATAGATACTCAACATAACATAAGTAGTCTGAGTCGTAATGTAAAGCAAACAAGGGAATACAACACTTGTCAAACTATGACTACTAATATTGTTAAAATGATTATTGGAGTTAAAATATCTATTTACAAAATAAAGATTAATATTGTTCGGTAGGCGGAATGATACTAATGCTATAATAGTTTCATGAGTAGGCGGTAAATCAAGTTGATATACATAGATAGATTTAAATAAATAAACGTCAAATAATCATACCTTTTATTAGTAGTAGGCGTGGCCGTAGCCACACTCGAACGTTAGGAAGGGCAAGCAAATTTGTTGGAAGGGCGAATATATTTAAAAGAAAATTATTAGTACAAAAAATAAATGCGCAAAAAAATTTTAGGGAACACGCCCAAAATCGTCAAGAATTTACCCAACCAGAGAAATCTGGAGGGGACACGACCCCCTGCCCCTCTCGTTCCGGCACTGTAAACAAATACAAAATAAAAGGTAAAGGTACGCTCTGAGCTTCTGTCTAAACATGCGGACTTTGCGAATGTGACATATTCTCACCCCTACTGCTAGATGGCGCGATGATCGAGTGCACCAGTCGATATCGCGCAAAATTACGTATTCAAAAGTTCTTACGCCGAACCACGTAATACGAAAACTGTAGCAAGTTTTTTTCCATATAAAAAATTTTGTGATTAAAACTGAATTAATAACGACTTAGGTATGTTTTAATAAAACTAATAAGCAAAATAAATATGAAGACAATCCATAATTACATTAAATTTCAAAATGGATTAATATTTTTAATTTTCCATTTGACAGGAAGGGCGCGGCACGCCTCCCTCCCCTCCACATAATCTGTAGAGGTTTTATTGTAAAATAGGGATATTTTACAATTTTTACGGAGAGATGCGACAAAATATCACCCCGTCACCTTGAGTTTTTGAACTGCCCCTGCCCTTTTCTCGTTCGATCAGATCGACCGAAGTTCTCGTTCGATCAGATCGACAGAAGGGTCCAGACCTAATATTATGTAGGCATACCGAGGTCATTCCTAGTGCCTATGCAAGGTTTATTTCACCGAAAAAAAAATTAATATTAATAATAAGATTGTGCACCTGTTGCTGCTCCGGCCAAGAAAGAAAAGAAAAAAGAACCCGAACCAGAAGAGGAATCTGATGAAGATATGGGTCTTGGCTTCTTTGACTAAGTACAACTTTATTATATAAGTTGTCTTTAAGAATAATACTTTAAAAGTTCAATTTTGAGAAATAGAAGCTTGTCTAAGGTATGTAACGTTACTGCGTGTAAGCATTATGTTTGGTTTCTGGAGGGATCAAAAGTACATTAAAAGAAATTGAGATTTTATTTCTTCCTATTAGGTATAGATTGTCTCCACTGTAGTTCAACATATACTCCGAGTACATCTTTCGTGAGGCACTGGAGGATAGTGAGGCAGGGGTGAACCTGAATGGACAGAGGCTGAACAACATAAGATATGCAGATGACACCGTCGTGTTCACTAATAACCTAGACGATCTACAGAAGCTGATGACACAAATCACACTGATCAGTCAGCAATATGGTCTTGATATAAATGTTGACAAAACCAAATTAATGACCATCAGTAAAGGAAATATCTCGGATGACTACCTAATTATAAATGGAAAACGTGTGGAAAGAGTACAAAAATACACATACCTACATTCACAGGAAATCAGATGCAGGATAGAGAAGGCCAGAGCAGTGTTCAAGGAAGGGCAAGCAATTTTCTGTTTTGTACTACGGAGTAGAGGCTTGGATACTGACTGCTGCTACTGAGAGGAAGCTGGAAGCCTTTGAAATGTGGCTGTATCGAAGGATGCTGAGAGTGTCGTGGCCGCAGAGGGTGACCAATGAAGAAATCCTACGCCGCATGGGGAAGGAACGTGAGGTCCTTTACACCGTTAAATGCAGGAAATTAGAATGTCTTGAGCACATAATGCGCAATGAAAATCGATACCATCTCCTCCAATGCATCCTACAAGGTAAAGTTTACGGGAGCAGAGGACCAGGAAGAAGGAGAATCTCATGGTTGAAAAACCTAAGAGTCTGGTTCGGAAAGTCAACCACGGGACTGTTCAGGGAAGCAGTCAACAAAATTATGATCATTCAGATGGTCGCCAGCATCCGACCCGGATAGGCATACGAAGAAGAAGAATTAGGTATAGAAGAAAGTTTACTGTAACTGAGTTCCGGTTGAACAATAAGAACTTAAGTACGAGTTTTGTAAAGCTCTACTTAACGTTGAACTCGGTTCTGCTGAGCTATCATTTTCAGGTAAGTTGTCAATTTTCTAGGCTTAAACCACGTTATTAATTACTGATGAACTATAACGCCATAAGCCTTATAAAAAATTATTTTTGACTTTAAAATGTGTGGTAAAAATAGTTTAAAGTTATGAGTGCGAATGAGGAGGTTAAACACTTTCTGGATTTATCAGACGAATCGGATGATGTTAAATAAAAACTAGGACATGAAAATTTTAATTGAGCTCTTGGTCTATAATAATTTGACTTTGTCATCTTGACAGATTGTTATACAATGTACTGTATTAGGCAATCCAACGATGTGTCCAAATGGCGGCTGGCTGGCAAATACTGCTTTGTAATTGGTGCGCGTGACCATAAAAATAATGTTGCTAGTGGCATTTAACTGGTGACTCAATGCTTTTTACCAGCCAACCGCCATATTGAATCACGTGGTTTGGATTCCCTAATTATACGATCAAGACCCTTTATGTCAGTACAAAAGTCTAACCTTTAAATTTTACACTGTCCTTATAGACCAGGAGATTTAAGTTTATTGTCCTAGTTTTTATTAAACGTCATGGTACTGGGAGCTATAGAAAACGTTCGAAGACGGCCCCAAAACTACAGACCGGGACCTGATCGTATTCAAGTTTTCGTAATTAAATTTAGTCTCAATATTTGTCTAACATTCTATTCTTTCTTTATTAGTAATATTATCTTTTTTTTTCCAAAGTACCTTAGTAAAGGTTAATAGCAGACATTCTTCTTTGGAAGTAAAATCTCCATATAGTTTTGTGTTAAAATACATGGAAAATGTGGCTGCAAATTGTAAATAGGTACCCCAGATTTTGGCAACAAATAAAGTTTGATGATTTTTTGACAGCATAACCATTGCCAGCATGGTAATTTAATTATTGATCCCACCTGTGCACACCTGTGGTTAGGAAATTATTACACAACAGAAATACCTTTTTGAACCAAGTTCCACTTTAAGTAGAGCTTTACAAAACTCGTACTTAAGCTCTTATTGTACAACCGGATCTTAATCTGCTCTAACAGTTTGGCAACACTTTTTGAAAATTACGGAATATCCAAATTATTACACAAGAGTAAATAAAAACACCTACCAATCTCTCTTTTAGCTAAATAGCGCCAAATAGTAGTTTGTACAACAAGAGTGGATATAATGTCCATATCGCACGAGGAAGTAAATTGAACACGACGCCGTAGGCGGGGTGCTCAAACTTCCGAGCGCAATATGGACAATCCACTCGAGTTGTACAGTATATTTTTTCTACGACTTAACTTCCGAACTTCATGCTAAGAATTTTTAAAAATTATTTAAATTAGGCATCATAACTTGTCTTTTAAGTTGGCCATGAACTTGTGAGAACGGTAATAAGAAACAATTAAACAAAAATTAATTTTGATGGCAAACCCATGGACCAAATTACACTGTAACATATTTATCGATTTGGGTAAGTTCTTATACTTATACAAACTCACTTTTCAATATATCTATCTTTCAACAATTTACAAACTAGCAACACTGTTAACGTGGAAAGAGAAGACTAGAAGTAGCAATAGTGTAAGTAGAAATAACATAACCTTAAAAATGTTAGTAAAAAATGTTTTTTTTAGAAATCTTATAATTTCGTCTGTTTTATCGGGTTATCTTTATGTTCCACCATGTAAGGAAGAATTACCAGTTAATTTTCTATGTTTGTTGCGTATATTAAAAGTTTTAAGATCAATTGGGGTTCGATCCCCGTTCAAAATATATTGGAAAATATCCCCGTGCACATACTTATAATAATATATAACATTATATAATAATAATAATAAATTATATGGAAAAAAATTACCAAAGTTAGTAAGAAAACGTTCATTTGGTAGGTATATAGTACATTTTATGCAAAGCTTGTAGTAATTGTCTAGAAATGAGTGGAAATAAAGATATTTTTGAAATAAGAAAGTGTGTCTGTGTGCAAATCTTTAGTTCGGCAGAAAATAACAATAATTTGGTAGAAATATATTTTGGTATTAATTTTGTTATTATACCTTCAATTTTTGCACCATTTCGTGTACTCTTTAGGAAAATATTGGGTATACACATAGACTCTGGGATAAATGTTTTGATTTAAATTTAAAAAGAACAAATTTCATCTGACAGATTCGCATATTTTTGAAGCATATTGCTTCTCTGTAATTGACTACTATGATTGGTCAGTTTCATAACCTAACTAGGATGGATATAAAAAATGTCCGCACAGTTAACTGGAATAGCCTACTTTATCCGCCACTAAAGTGTAAAGGAAACAGCAAATTTCCATGTGGGAGTAGAAAAACGAATTTACACACTCCCTTAATCCGACCTTGTCAGACCAAAAATCAAGCCAGTGACACGTACGGTCCGCGGTATGCGTTCTCCCCTTTATTATCGATTGCTATTCGTCTAGCCCTTTCGAAAAGGGTGTTTTTGGTTACCCTTCATGCCCTTTAAGGTCCGCTCGTCCTCTTGTTAACTTATACCTTGTAAAATACCCTACTACAAAAAAAGCAATTTTGCAGATGAATACATCATATAAGAGAAAAATAATATATTACTGCTTTATGGGGACATTACACAAAATCTGCAACTTATTCTGCAGTTGCAAGGTATTTAGAATATTACCTATATTTTTTAAAATTACTATGGCATTTTGACATCTGCAAGTTGACTCACAGACCCTGTGTAATTTTACCATTAGTTTAGACAGCGGCGGCTCGTCAGGTGAAGTAGGTAAAAGGGCTCTTCACAAAAAAAAAAAAAAATAAAGCCAGGAGGAAAGTTTTTCGACAATATTAAATATTAATGTACCAATACAGCTACCATTTTAGCCCTTAAAAAAATTATGTTCGAATTAATAATATTAATTTAATCCGAATGTAGCTATGCATAATAGGGCCACGGTTATGGATGGACAATAATTATAGACACTCGTGCATTTTAGCGCGCGCCAGCCGACCGTGTCCGTAAGCTCAAAGCAAGTGAAGACCCAACGTCCAACATGGCTTTGATATTCACCGCTGCTATGGTTACGTGACGTCAGTCACGCAAACAGCATGTAACAATTTGTATTTCGGTGAAGGGCAATTTAAAAATAGCTTAGTCGTATGCACCATTGTTTTAGCATTAGTTCGCCTAACCTCTTTATTTTGAGGCTTCGCGCAACTTACGGTTATAGAAATCGTTTTTACGTGATTTACTGTGTGATTAAAAAGTTTTGTTTTTATTTTTCAGGTAATTCAGTAGTGTACGTACCTACTTGATTGTGTGTTTTAAAAATGAACCTAATTAATGACATAGTTTGTAATTTGTTGGAAACTCCATTCAGTCGTTGGAGAGATGAGGATAAGAGAGACGTTTTGTTACATGGGTTTTTGTCAATGTTTGTTTAAGTACCCGCACTATACCTCTAGCTCTTCACCATTTTTTAAGACCGCGATCCGCCACTGAGTTTAGAAATTTAAAATAATTGTTGATAAAAAATGTTTACAGGGGGTCAATTAAAATCTAAACATCCTTATTTTTGGACATAAGAAGGAGTAAAAACTTATAGTAATTTTAAAGCTGTTCTATTTTTTAAGTTTGACATTCAGTTCGTTCCAGGGTCCATATTATTGCTTAAGTTATCATTACCAGGCATTTGGGCGCAAAGTTTCCACCCCACAGCATTAAACTCGATAGGCTAAATTGGTTAAAATACAATGAACTTTGGTAATTATTTTCAGGATTTTTATTATATCTTTTTTCTACAAGCGTGATGCGCGATTTACCATTTTCTCGCACTCGTTTTGGTTCTGAAAGACCCATTTTCTCGCACGGTGTGGGAAAAGTTTTCCCGCACGGTGTACCTACCGGAAAAATATTTTTTTTTGTAATTTTATAATAAAATACAACTTTAATCAATAAAATATAAATTTTTAGACTCATTTTTAGTAAAAGTAAATGAGGTGTATTACAGAAACACTAATTTTTGCCGTTGATTATAAACATTTTTAAAAAAGCTGATTTAAAACTGTTTATTTTAAAAACCCCGTACATACATAGATGTTAACATGGTAACCACGACACATAAATAAAATTTAATTGTCAATTACAACAGTTCACCAGAGCGTGGCTTTGATTTTTAATTTATTTCAGATTCTGATACAAATAAATGCCTTCCATAGAAAATTTCTCGGACGATGAGCTTCCAGAAGATATTTTAGAAGCTGCAGGTGTCGCAAATTTGGATTTGCTACCAAAAAAGTTATTAGTCAGGTATGAAAAACGTTTTGTTAGTTAGTGTGAAGCGAAAAATGTAAAAGCATCCAAGAAGTACTTTTGGCATATTTCTTGGAAATGTCTAAACTTTGGAAGCCAAATACCTTATGGTGTCGATATTCCATACTAAAAAGTGTACTTAAGGTTAAGAAAGATTTAAGTATCAGTAAATACTATAAAGTGACTCCCTATATCAAGAGACAAAATGTAGGGTTAGAGCAAAAAAAGTTTTTACACAAGAAGAGATTGCGAAATTTATGAAAGAAGCACCTGATTAAATTTACCTTTTAATTAAAGTGGTAACCATTTTTGGACTTGCTGCTGCCTGCCGTCGTGAGGAGCTAACTAAACTTATCATTGACGACATAGACGACAAAGGAGACGTTATAATTATCACAATAAAGGACTCCAAAAACCATTCTGCTAGATCCTTTGTAATAACTAAAGAAGTCAATAATGAAAGTTTTTTAAATCTATACAGAAAATATGCAAACTTACGCCCACAGCAAACTCCACACCGCCGATATTTTTTTGAACTACAAACATGGAAAATGCAGTACCCAATGTGTTGGAATTAATACAATAGGAAAAATGCCCTCCAACATTGCAGCTTACATAGAACTCAAAAATCCAGAATTATACACAGGCCACAGTTTAAGACGTTTCTCAGCCACTCTACTGGCTAATTCTGGCGAAGAAATAACAAACATTAAACGTTTAGGAGGATGAAAACCCACGTCTGTTGCCGAAGGCTACCTGGAGGAATCCATCACACAAAAAAAGACATGTCCAACAAGATTCTCAATCTCAATATTCCATCAAATTTGAGCTGTAGTTTAGAAGCGTCTTCAAAAACTGCACAGTTTCCCAGCAGCGCAAACAATAGCTCGACACCCATTTCTTTGCAACCATCCGGTCATCAGGATCAGTTGGCTTCGATGGCTTCAACCTGTCTGGCATCCGCAATTAATTTGCATAGTGCATCAAGTTGTACTTTTAAAATAAATATTATTAATCAGTAAAAATTAAATCTGTGTTAGTTTTTCAATAAAACTAAATTTTTAGAAATATTTTGTGGTAGTGTCTGTTTAAAGGTCGGAGACAATGACGTTTCTTGAACGGCAGTAGAGTTTTGGACTTGCATTGTCTTTATTTGTTTAGAATCACTACGTTTCAACTGGTAAGTATCTCCAGTCGTCTTCAGGTGAATACTGAATAAGTACGGTAACTACAGCTCTATTTATACTAGGCAGGTGCTGTGACGCATGACTAGTGGGCGGAGTCATGCGTGTTGCTAGGTGATGACGCATAACTGGATGAGTCATGCTTGATGAGTCATGCTCGATGACGTCATGCTCGATGAATCATGCGTTTAACTCTTGGGTGGTCTTATTCTAAGATTACATTTACTTAACAAGGGTTTCCAGACGTTTCTCATGTCTAATGAAGGCTTACTAAAGCAACCTGGATTTTGGTGTATGGTAGCAGCTTCCTTAAACTTCCTCTTCCTCCAGTGCGGTTCTTTTTGCAGGATTTCCGCTTTTGTCCACATGATATGATGGCCGTGCGTCCAGGCGTGGTCAGCTGCACCTGATTTTTCGGTCTCTCCTTTTCGGGTATTATTCCGATGTTCTTTAATCCTTACTTCTAGTGGTCTTAGTGTCTCACCAATGTAAGACTGGCCGCATTCGCAGGGGATCTGGTAGACACAATTTTTCTTGTCTTTCTGGCTTACTGGTCTCGTCTTCGTTAGGTGGCTTCTTAAAGTGTCTCTAGAGCTGAATACTGTTTCGATGTTGTATCGTTTTCCTAGTCTTCTTATTTTCTCAGATACTCCTTTGACATACGGAATATTGAGTATTGGTTGTATCTCTTTCTCTGCTTTACGTGTGTTTGGCCGATTCTTGCGATTTTCCAATATTGTGTCAATCAGTTTCATGGGATAGCCATTCTTGTTGAGGTCGGTCTTGATGTGGTTAGTTTCTCTTTTGAGAGCTTCGTTTGAGTTACAGAGAGTAATTGCTCTATCCACAAGGTTTCTTACTATGCCATGTTTTGTGTTGTTTGAGTGGTTTGATGTATAATTGAGATATTGCCCTGTATGTGTAGGTTTTCTATACACTGAGGTTAGGAAGGTGTTGCCATTTTTCTCTACATTGACGTCTAGAAAAGGTAATTGGTTGTTCTCTTCTTTTTCCATGGTGAATTTAATTGTCGGTGCAAAGTTATTAATGTGATGTAAGAATTCTCTGAGTTCGTCCTCGTTTCCGTTCCAAATAATGAAGGTGTCATCCACATATCTAAGCCATATTTTTGGTTTCTTCTTTGCTTGTTTTATTGCTTCGGATTCGAACCATTCCATATAAATGTTGGCGATTATGGGCGAGAGAGATGAGCCCATTGGTAGTCCGTCCTCTTGGCTAAAGAATCTATCTTTTTCTTGAAAATAAGAATTGTTAAGGCAGCATTCCAATAGTTCCATGATGGCATTTGTAGGTAGCGGTGTTCTTTCTTGTAGGGTCAAGTATTCCTCAAGTCTGCTCCTGATGACCTTAAGTGCGTCTTTTTTAGGGACGTTGGTGTAAAGACTTTCGACGTCAAAGCTGACCAGTTGGTCTCCTGGTTGTACTTCCTTTTCTCCTATTATTTGTGCAAAGTGTTGCGAGTTCTTTACAAATGACGTGCTGTTTCCTTGAAGTGGTTGGAGTAGGGGAGTATCTGAGAAAATAAGAAGACTAGGAAAACGATACAACATCGAAACAGTATTCAGCTCTAGAGACACTTTAAGAAGCCACCTAACGAAGACGAGACCAGTAAGCCAGAAAGACAAGAAAAATTGTGTCTACCAGATCCCCTGCGAATGCGGCCAGTCTTACATTGGTGAGACACTAAGACCACTAGAAGTAAGGATTAAAGAACATCGGAATAATACCCGAAAAGGAGAGACCGAAAAATCAGGTGCAGCTGACCACGCCTGGACGCACGGCCATCATATCATGTGGACAAAAGCGGAAATCCTGCAAAAAGAACCGCACTGGAGGAAGAGGAAGTTTAAGGAAGCTGCTACCATACACCAAAATCCAGGTTGCTTTAGTAAGCCTTCATTAGACATGAGAAACGTCTGGAAACCCTTGTTAAGTAAATGTAATCTTAGAATAAGACCACCCAAGAGTTAAACGCATGATTCATCGAGCATGACGTCATCGAGCATGACTCATCAAGCATGACTCATCCAGTTATGCGTCATCACCTAGCAACACGCATGACTCCGCCCACTAGTCATGCGTCACAGCGCCTGCCTAGTATAAATAGAGCTGTAGTTACCGTACTTATTCAGTATTCACCTGAAGACGACTGGAGATACTTACCAGTTGAAACGTAGTGATTCTAAACAAATAAAGACAATGCAAGTCCAAAACTCTACTGCCGTTCAAGAAACGTCATTGTTTCCGACCTTTAAACAGACACTAGAAGCCCGGTATGGACCCGGTATAAGTGATAAGTTCCGTAACTACGAGAAAGCTAAGATAAAATTAACAAAGGAGGAAACGCACATCCAGTTTCTACTACGGGCAAGGGACCAAGATATTATTCCAGATAGCTTTAGGATCAAGTCACCGATCCCAGGACAACAAGCTAAGAAGATTCTAAACAACGCCAGCAAAGCTCTTATACGCTCCCAAATCAACTACCATCGCTTTAAGAAAGCTTCTCTACTCACAGATATCCAACAGAGATTTGAGGAAATTAAAGAATATACACTGGAAGAGGATCACGAACCCATTTTTCGGAAGATTGATGCCACCTGCGACAAAGTAAGAACAGCTCAACAAAATATTCATGAGAAGAAATTGCGAAAGCATGTTAGTCAAAATCCACCAACAACGCAACCCCATAACCAAAGAACCATCGTCAACATTTCATCTAGAGAATTAACACCCATAGAAGAATCCCTAATGGCTAAGGGTTTAAACTTTACTATTGCTCCAACAGAGATACCAATATTGGACATTATTAGCGCCGTCGACTCAACAACCATAGGAGAAACACAAGCGGAAGAATTTAGATGGAAGGTTAGAAATATTCTAGAAAAATCAAGGCCTCCAAAACGAAATATCGGTAAGGAAGAAACAATCGCTCTCACAAAACTTCGTAAGGATCCTAATATCAAGAGTCTACCAGCCGACAAAGGAAACGCAACTGTCATCATGGATGTTCAGACATACGACCAAAAAATCGAGGAAGTTGTGCAAAAAGGAAACTACATCCTTATTTCCAAAGATCCGACCGGCACAATCGAGGGAAGAGTCTACCGAACACTTAAGAAATTTGAGCGGTACATTCCAGAAAAGACGCGGAGACGCCTGACACCACACCACAGTAAACCACCACACCTCTATGGCCTGCCAAAAATACACAAACATAATATGCCTCTAAGACCAATTACAAGCTCCCGTAACTCCCCTACATATGAACTAGGTAAATTTTTACTTCCCCTACTCCAACCACTTCAAGGAAACAGCACGTCATTTGTAAAGAACTCGCAACACTTTGCACAAATAATAGGAGAAAAGGAAGTACAACCAGGAGACCAACTGGTCAGCTTTGACGTCGAAAGTCTTTACACCAACGTCCCTATAAAAGACGCACTTAAGGTCATCAGGAGCAGACTTGAGGAAGACTTGACCCTACAAGAAAGAACACCGCTACCTACAAATGCCATCATGGAACTATTGGAATGCTGCCTTAACAATTCTTATTTTCAAGAAAAATATAGATTCTTTAGCCAAGAGGACGGACTACCAATGGGCTCATCTCTCTCGCCCATAATCGCCAACATTTATATGGAATGGTTCGAATCCGAAGCAATAAAACAAGCAAAGAAGAAACCAAAAATATGGCTTAGATATGTGGATGACACCTTCATTATTTGGAACGGAAACGAGGACGAACTCAGAGAATTCTTACATCACATTAATAACTTTGCACCGACAATTAAATTCACCATGGAAAAAGAAGAGAACAACCAATTACCTTTTCTAGACGTCAATGTAGAGAAAAATGGCAACACCTTCCTAACCTCAGTGTACAGAAAACCTACACATACAGGGCAATATCTCAATTATACATCAAACCACTCAAACAACACAAAACATGGCATAGTAAGAAACCTTGTGGATAGAGCAATTACTCTCTGTAACTCAAACGAAGCTCTCAAAAGAGAAACTAACCACATCAAGACCGACCTCAACAAGAATGGCTATCCCATGAAACTGATTGACACAATATTGGAAAATCGCAAGAATCGGCCAAACACACGTAAAGCAGAGAAAGAGATACAACCAATACTCAATATTCCGTATGTCAAAGGAGTATCTGAGAAAATAAGAAGACTAGGAAAACGATACAACATCGAAACAGTATTCAGCTCTAGAGACACTTTAAGAAGCCACCTAACGAAGACGAGACCAGTAAGCCAGAAAGACAAGAAAAATTGTGTCTACCAGATCCCCTGCGAATGCGGCCAGTCTTACATTGGTGAGACACTAAGACCACTAGAAGTAAGGATTAAAGATCATCGGAATAATACCCGAAAAGGAGAGACCGAAAAATCAGGTGCAGCTGACCACGCCTGGACGCACGGCCATCATATCATGTGGACAAAAGCGGAAATCCTGCAAAAAGAACCGCACTGGAGGAAGAGGAAGTTTAAGGAAGCTGCTACCATACACCAAAATCCAGGTTGCTTTAGTAAGCCTTCATTAGACATGAGAAACGTCTGGAAACCCTTGTTAAGTAAATGTAATCTTAGAATAAGACCACCCAAGAGTTAAACGCATGATTCATCGAGCATGACGTCATCGAGCATGACTCATCAAGCATGACTCATCAAGCATGACTCATCTAGTTATGCGTCATCACCTAGCAACACGCATGACTCCGCCCACTAGTCATGCGTCACAGCACCTGCCTAGTATAAATAGAGCTGTAGTTACCGTACTTATTCAGTATTCACCTGAAGACGACTGGAGATACTTACCAGTTGAAACGTAGTGATTCTAAACAAATAAAGACAATGCAAGTCCAAAACTCTACTGCCGTTCATTTTGTGGTAGTGTTTCTAACGCTTGTAGAAAGAATTTTGATCCTAACTTATGCGGAAAGACACTTCCCCGCACCTGACTGCTTACCCGAACTCCGCTTCGCGTCGTTCGGGTAACGGCAGTCGTGTGCGGAAAAGTGGCTCTTTCCGCACTTGTTAGGATAATAACTATTTCTTCGAATTTTTTTTTCTGCATTAACATAACTTTCCCGCACCCAAAATTCAATTGTTATTCGGGTCTACAAGACCGCAATTTACCACAGCAAATTTCGATGCCCTTAGCAATAAACACCAGATCCTAATAATATGTTATAATATTCTAATCTATAAAAATAAAATTACACATTGTTTTTCATTACAATACATTTAATTTAATAAAATATTTGTCAACGAGGTATATTAATATAAATAAATAGTATTACTATATATTATAATATAAAAAAAATTATATAATCAGAATATCATAAATCAACACCTATAAAAGGAAAATTTGTTTTTCCCGATTCCCGATCGTCAGATAAGTGTTTTTCACTCAAAATATTGTCGAGTATTTTCCGATATCGAGATATCACCAATCTGTCAAACACACTGCCATGTTTTAATGAGCCTGTTGTTGTATTCCGAGTTATTATGAAAAATTAATAAAGGACTTTTAATATTTTCAATTCGTATTATTGCGTAGGTATACACACAAGTTTTAACGAAATAGAAATTTTAGGGTATGAATTTTAATTTGAATTTAATCATTTAATAAAGAATTGATAAGAGTGACAAACCGCATTATATGGGGTAAAGTCGATCTGAATTTTTACCTTAAAATAATAGTTGTCGCGGGTCTTTCGCTAAAGTAAAAAAACTTGGAAAATAAAATATGATATCATATTTATTTATGATTAATATTTAATATTGTCGCGAAGCCTCAAAATAAATACCTGTGTTACATGCTGTTTGCGTGACTGACGTCACGTAACCATAGTGACGGTGAATATCAGAGCCATGTTAGACGGTGGGTCTTCACTTGCTTTGAGTTAACGGATACGGTCGGCTGGGGCTCGCCAAAATGCACGAGTGTTTATAATTATTCTGCATCGGAGTTAACCGTGGCCCTATTATGCATAGCTACATTCGGATTAAATTAATATTATTAATTCGAACATAAATCCTTTTTAAGGGCTAAAATGGTAGCTGTATTGGTACATTAATATTTAATATTGTCGAAAAACTTTCCTCCTGGTTTTATTTTTTGGTGAAGAGCCCCTTTACCTATTTCACCTGACGAGCCGCCACTGATAAAGGATCGCCATCCCTGTCCTAGATGGTTCGTTCCCTCGCCTTTTACTGTATAAAACAAAATCAATAGAATAATAATAATCAAATAGTAATTTAACAATAGCCGCGGGGAGAATTGAGTGTAACCTCACAAAGGGCCAATAATAATGCTTATTTATATTGCTCCACCGCAAACTGTCAAAACTAATATTCGCTAATTTTCATGCAAATTTTCACTATTAGCATTAACAATAAAGGAATTAATGGTTGATGACTTTAAATTATCCACTGCACGGATAAAAGATAAAACTTTAATATTTTGGGCACAAAAATAAAACGTCTACTATATTTGTTTACCAGTGGCTATCCAACTTTTAGGAGCGGAAATAATGTTAATACAGGGTGGCCCATTTGTCTAACAAAGTAATATACCGTCTCTACTATTAAAGATATCAAAAAAAAAGTTTTTATAAAAGTTATGAGATATAAAAAAATATATGTTTAAAATTATTTTTAAATATACAGGATGGGCCAGAAAATTAGGACAATAAAAATATGCATTTTTTTAAATGGAACACCCTATATATTTTTTTTCATTTGTTGTTCCTCACAAAATTATCCATATGACGCCATATTTAGTTTTTTAATTTTATGCAACGTTGCCCAACAAAATGCAAAATTCTTAAAATTTTGAAAAAAAACATGATAGTAAAAAATTACCTCATAAAGATTATCTAAAATTAATCAGGCTACGGCAAATGATAAAAAATAGACCTATTGCAAACCCACTAACTGATTTTTTTAACTTGAAAACTTACGAATCAAAATTTAAAATTTGTAAGCAAAAAGTACTACTTATTCAGGGGCAAATTTTTCTTCGTTATAAAAAAACATAAAACCTTTTTTAGGGGCTAGCCTAGCTAATACCCAGAAGTGTGCAGTGGCATAGCTAGAAAATATGCTCGATGGCGAGGGGAGGGGGGGGGGGAGCTCAGTGGGCGTAAGTAGGACATTGTTTTTTTTTTCTGGAGAAAGGGACAGTCGGGACTACATGTATTTCATGATATTGTACCTAGTGAAGAAGGCGGCAAAGCGCCTCACCCAAAGTTCGTTTAAAATTCACCTAACTACTATCAAATTTCGAAAATTAATTTATTACCCTGCATGGTTGGATTAAATTTGTTTTTGTAAATGTTTTTTTACCTTTTTTTTAATATTCCTAGCTGGCTCTTTATTTAAAAAAAAAATTATATTTGTGAAAAATATGAATATTGCTGACAATTTAAAATTTTAACATAAGACGTTTTTATGACTTTTATGACTCTAACCAGCGTTTTTCGGGCTCGGTTTTTCATGATTAAAAATAAAGTATCTAAATATCGCTCACCACGCCAAAATTGATGATTTATTCAGAAATCATGTATTTTAGGAGCGTAGATCTAAGAGCAGTTTTTGGTGCAAGTGTTTAGGTTTTAAAATACTCTTTCTTAAGTGCCGTTTTGTATATTCATAATAAAGCATTCTCGTTTCTTCCCGCACTATTTTTTATATTATAAATTGTCACACCTCTTCCATAAAAAACGTTTCAATTAAAAATAAATACCTGTTTTGTTTTTGTTGTAAAAATATTTTATTGCATTGGATTATATTTTTGTTGATTTAAAATAGCTCTAAAAAATAAATAACGGAACAGACAAGTATATAATAGAAAAATACTATAAAATATTATTCTTTTTACTCGTTTTCCTTAATAATTGCATCATAAATCAATAACTAAAACGATATGCGTCCGAAACCTTAATCTCTATATAAAACAGGACTTTTAGAAGGAATACAATATTTAAATTAAGAGTCCAAGCGTGAAACGAAAAATTAGGTTGCAATTAGACTTTTAGACCTGAGCCCCTAGGCTCGAGGGGGGGGGGGGGGGGGTGCAGCCCGGCCGCCCTCCTCCCTTAAATACGCCACTGGTAGTGTGCACCTAAGCAATCGGTTAGCAGGTTAGCAAATAGCAAAAAGTCTCAGCAGATGTAGGTATATGCAAAAAACATAAATTTTCTCACGACATGATATTGTCATTACGGAAATCCAAATTACAAGCTAACACCCCTCTAGCACACTAATCAGAATTAATTACACAAGTGCTAAAACACTAATTAACGGGCCATCAAAAGCCGGTGGATCACACTCGCTGCCTGTGACAATAATTAAAGCCCCCTTCACACTAATAGTAGTCTCAACTGTGTCGCTCAGGTAACAAATGTTCAATTAGATCCTTAGAAATTGGAACCGTTTCTGAATAAGTTTTAAAATTGATTTCTTAAGGGGATCGGTCAAATGTTTCTAAATGAATTATGCTTGCTGTGCTGTGCAGCTTCTTGTATGATACATAAAACATTTTTGTAATGGAACGGGCCGAGGAACGGACATTTTTAGGTCTACAGGATGCTACAAATTCGTGTGCGTACAAGGGTATCTCGAAAACGGTAAGAGATATGAAGATGGTTAAATTGAGGCAAAGTTGCGTATTTCGGGGCTTAATAATTTGCTGAAAGAAAATTCTTAATATTCCAAATACCTTCGAAAATACCCGAAAAAGAAGGAAATTTCATTTTTGACTTAAGAAAAAACCAAAACACATTTTCGTAGCCGTTTTTATGTTCTACAAGATAGGGTTATTAGTTTTTAAATTGGACGTTTCGTTCTTTAGATACCAACCTCATGGTCAATTTTTTTAATTACGAACCTGGAATTTGAAAAACATTTTTAGGGACTTCTACACTTTGGAAATTTAATACAATTTAAAGGTTTTTAAAATTTTAAGGTTTTATCATCAAATATCACATCATTATTATTTCTTTACTATTACAGCCCTGGCAATTATTTTTAGGAGAACTGAAATATTAAAATTGCATTAAGATTATGGAATTTATTTCAATAAGAGTTACTGTAACAATACACGTTTTATTTTTATGTGCCTAAAATATTAAAGTTTTATCTTTTATCCGTGCAGTGGATAATTTAGTCATCAACCATTCCTAAACACTTTTAATGCTAATAGTGAAAATTTGCATGAAAATTAGCAAATAATATTAGTTTTGACAGTTTGCTGTGGAGCATTATTGGTCCTTTGTGAGGTTACACTCAATTCTCCCCGCGGCTATTGTTAAATTGCTATTTGATTATTATTATTCTATTGATTTTGTTTTATACAGTAAAAGGCGAGGGAACGAACCATCTAGGACAGGGATGGCGATCCTTTATCAGTGGCGGCTCGTCAGGTGAAATAGGTAAAGGGGCTCTTCACCAAAAAATAAAACCATGAGGAAAGTTTTTCGACAATATTAAATATAAATGTACCAATACAGCTACCATTTTAGCCCTTAAAAAATAATTATGTTCGAATTATTAATATTAATTTAATCCGAATGTAGCTATGCATAATAGGGCCACGGTTAACTCCGATGGGCAATAATTATAAACACTCGTGCATTTTGGCGGGCCGCAGCGACCGTGTCCGTTACACATATAATGTTAACTAAAGAAGAGCGTATTTGTTTAATACAGTTACGGTATTATTGGAAATGTGTCTTTTTTTTATTTTAAAATTTGTATTTAGACTTTACGTTAGTTTATAAACAACTTGGTTTATAAAATTTTTGTAAAAAATAATAAATAACGGCACTTTGCTCTTGAAGCATTTTCATATTTTCTCAATTTATTAACTCCCTGTACATCTGATCTGACATTTTTTTTTATCTTGAATTAATTTTCTCAACAAGCAGAAGTTTTTATAAAGAATGTATTTTGGTCATAAAATGAATAATAAAGGTTTTTTCCCCCTTGGGAACCCCATCCGCGGACACACTGTATGTTGGTGGAAAGGGGCATTAATAACCAATAGTTATATTATATTATTTAGTAACAGAAATATTTCCGTTTCTTTTATAAACCCCCTTAAAGAGGCTAAATGGGGCCTTTATAATGGTTGTGGTAACCACCATATAACATCTTAAATTATCGCGTCTATCTCACATCTATACATACACTATATTGCTAATACCATAATTCATGATCAGGGGCCGTGGAGTTTGCGCAGATCGCAAATTTGCTTCTTGATGTAAACATTTGACTTTTAAAATATTTTTACAAGCTTTTATTTAAATTCACCCCTCCCTTATTTTGGGTATGTACAGTTTATGGTCAAATAAAACTAAGTAACCAATATGTTACATACCTGAAATACCTTATTCCTGATATTGAACCGCGATTCGTGCAAAAAAGGATCAAGCACTTTTTTCTACCCATCTTGAGACACAAATCGCTAATAATAACAAAATGTCTGGTAAAGTTTTATACCTAAATTCGCACCCAAAACTTAAAAATAATATCCACAATCACACACGGAATACAACGTAAAAAAAGATGGAAACGACTACAACTTACAACTTGTCTAAAGTAAAGTTTTATTACACACCAAAACTTGGAAATTATAACCACACACGAATGAACGAAATAAAAGATGGCAAATAAGAATACAACGGCAAGCCGGTTCTGTTCAAGAGACCTTGGGTTCTATTTGAAATCGTGTGGGTTGCCTAATTTTTTCCCTACTGCGCAAGCGCCACGGACCCCAACTCAGGTTATTTTGAATCGCACGATGGGTGTATTCTTGCTTCGTGCGGCCGCTTGTATTGGCAATATAGTGTATGTATATATGTGGTCCCGCCTTACCATTGGTTTTATACGAAACGGTTTGAAAGGCATAAGTATTTATGCTTGAAAATATTCGGGGAGGATTATAGTAATTTTATGCCCCTTCCAGAATCTTTTCATTCCGAATTTAATGAGTTCGTATTAGAGATCTTTACCGATACTTCCAAAACTGGTCGGGGAGCATTTGCCGATGGTGAACATTCTTATGGGTTTTTGGACTGCACACAAAGCAACCCTTTATATACATTTTTTAGAACTTTTAGCAGCTTTTTATGGTCTTCAGTGTTTTGCAAGTAACAAAACAAACTGCCGAATATTAATGCGGTTAGATAATACGACAGCCATCTCTTATATAAATCGCATGGTAGGCGTGAAACACAGATCTTTAAATACCATCACTTGCGGTAGTGGCTCAGAGGTTGAGTTACTGGCATTCGACCGTGGTCCGTTAGCTTAAAGCAAGTGAAGACCCAACGCCCAACATGACTTTGATATTCACCGTTGCTATGGTTACGTGACGTCAGTCACGCAAACAACATGTAAAGTTTGCGTTATGATGAAGGGCAATTTAAAAATAGATCAGTCGTATGCACCATTGTTTTAGCATTGGTTTGCCTAACCTTAAGGTATTTATTTTGAGGCTTCGCGAAACTTGCGGTTATAGATATCGTTGTTATGTGATTTACTGTGTGCTTAATAAGTTTTGTTTTTATTTTTCAGTTAATTCAGTAGTGTACGTACCTACTTAGTTGTGTGTTTTAAAAATAAACCCAGTTAATGACATAGTTTGTAATTTATTGGAAACTCCATTCAGTCGTTGGACAGATGAGGATAAGAGAGACGTTTTGTTACACGAGTTTTTAGTCAACGTTTGTTTTAAGTACCCGCACTATAATTAGCTCATCACAATAATTATTGTGGTGTCACCAAGTCAGCAAAAATAAGGTTCACGACCTAAGTTTATTATATCCCTAAAGTGGGAAAAATTGCTGACTTGACGAAACGGCACATGATTGAGGGAAGAACTATCTATCGTTACTAGTGCTCCGGTCCGTGGCACGTTCGGTTCGAAAAATTGTGAAATTTTGTTGGACTCCAAGACGCCAGCGATGAGTCAAAAATTTATGTAAGTATAATTTTATTTTCCATCTGTTGACAAAGGTTTAAATCCAGGTTTTTATTAATTTTGATTCTCTTTTGTAAACCCTTCAGGTAATAATTATCTTTATCTTTTTAATAAAACGGTTTTCAAAATCGCTTTGTTTTACTAATAGTCGCCAAGGTCCCGTGCTACCTATACGTCCCTCGTCACACCCTAAAATCTGGGCGAGACAATAGTGTAGTTAAAAATTTTAAAAAAAACGTTTTATCTGTAAAATCAAGGGTGACACTTAAACATTTTGAATTTAATATTTCCTATGTTATTTAAAAAAAAACTTAAACTTGCTTTGTCTTTTGAATGAAGAATGAATCTTTATGCCATAAAACTGTAAAGTCCATGGCATCGTAGCCCATTGCGTGTATTCCTTTCTCTTAACATAAAACGCCCCCTCGCAATGTTTCTATTAGATGATTAGCATAATATAGTTCTTTCGCTAAAATTATAGCTTATCCAAGCCTAACGTTATAACAAACCCCTGCTAAAATGAAAAAAAAATGCACCAAGGAAAGTAGGTAATGTTATAAAATATAAGTTAAATGTATTCGGGTATGAACACCTATTTTTTCAGTATATGTGAAAAAATGCTCATGTTGACAACGCCGCGATGTAATTAATCTACAAGTGCACCGGTGCAAAAGGATGTGGGGAAAATGAAAAATAAACCACTACGACAGCAACTGTACGCCTGAACCCATCAACGTCGTTAATGGGCAAAATCAGCCGCGAATATCTTTTGTAAAAAAACTAGAGCCTATGTGGTAACTGGGTAAGGGTATGGGTTCTTGGTAAAAATAAAGGACAATGTTTCTTTGGGAGTTCTTGCAATCAAGCTTACTGATTTCTTAAATGCAAATTACTTAGAACCAGTAGACATATACTACTGGACATGTGCGATGAACCTATATGGGTTGTTGTATAAAAAAGGCAATATTTAGGAATTTAACATTTTGTTTAAGTTTAAAAAAACTATATTTTTTATATTCCATAATAAATATAAACTTTAATAAACCAACAACTTGACCAACAGCAGTGGCGGTTCGTCAAGTAGGTGAAGGGGCTCTTCACCAAAAAAAAAAATAAATCCATGAGGAAAGTTTTTCGACAATATTAAATATTATTGTACCAATACAGCTACCATTTTAGCCATTAAAAAATAATTATGTTCGAATTAATAATAATAATTTAATCCGAATGTAGCTATGCATAATACGGCTACGGCTAACTTTGATGGACAATAATTATAACCACTCGTGCATTTTGGCGCGCTCCAGCCGACCGTGTCCGTTAGCTCAAAGCAAGTGAAGACCCAACGCCTAACATATCTTTGATACTTCACCGTTGCTATGGTTACGTGAAGTCAGTCACGCAAACAGCATGTAATAATTTGCATTATAATGAAGGGCAATTTAAAAATGAATCAGTCGTATGCACCATTGTTTTAGCATTGGTTCGCCTAACCTTAAGGTATTTATTTTCAGGTTTCGCGTAACTTACGGTTATAGATATGCTTATAGACCAAGAGCTTTCTCTGGGACTACTAATTCTTGTACTACTTTTTTTTATCGCAATGGTACATTAAACTCAAAAAAAAAGTTTAATGACGTAACTTGACAATTTCCTTTTAATTAGAAAGCGGCACTATAATCAACCATACACAGGAAAAATACAATACTGTCAAATTCAGAGCCGCACAATCAAAATGGCGGACAGGAACGAGAAACATGTTTTTTATAATCTTGAAATCTAGAGATAAGAAAGCATCAATATTATAAATTAAACTTAAAAATTAATGACTTTCCTTCTTACTGCAATGATGATAGTAAAAAAATATAACTGAAGGTTGTCGAAGAATAATCAATCAGCTTGACAACATCGCCGTGTAATTAATCTGCAAGTGTACCGGTACAGAAGGATGTGAGGAAAAAGAAACCACCACGACCGCAACGGTACACCTGAAGCCCATCATCGTCGTTGGGTAAAATCAGCCGCTGGCCGGCTTTTATTAAAAAGAACAAAGCTAAAGTAAATGGGTCAGTGGCGTAAGTAGGACATTTCTTTTCTGAACAGATGGACAGTCGGAACTATTTATGTATTCCATGATATTGTACCTAGTGAAAAAGGCGGAAAAGCGCCGCAGGCGAAACATTTTCGGGGCCACGCCCAAAGTTCGATTAAAATTCACCCAACTACTATCAAATTTTGAAAATTAAATTATTACCTCTCCCCCTCTGCATTTTCTTTTTGTAAATGTTTTTTTTTACTTTTTTTTGATATTCCTAGCTGGCTCTTTATTTAAAAAAAAACATTTAGTATATTTGTGAAAAATATGAATATTGGTGTCAATCCAAAATTTTAACTTAAGACGTATGTATGACTCTAACCAGCGTTTTTCGGTCTCGGTTTTTCATGATTAAAAATAGTAAATATCGCTCACCACGCCAAAATTTATGATTTTTTCAGAAATCATGTATTTTAGGAGCGTAGATTAAGAGCAGTTTTTGGTGCAAATGCTTAGGTTTTCAAATACTCCTTCTTAAGTGCCGTTTTGTATATTCATAATAAAGCATTCTCGTTTCTTTCCGCACTATTTTTTTATTATGAATTATCACACTTCTTCCATAAAAAATGTTTCAATTAAATTTTTACTTTAATTTTTCTCTTTAAAAATAAATATCTACCTAATTATTTTCTGTTTTTGTTGTAAAAATATTTTATTGCATTGAGTTATAATATTTTTGTTGATTTAAATAGCTCTAAAGAAGGGAAAACGTAGAGAAGTATAAGAGAAAAATACTATAAAATATTCTTAAAATATGTTCCTTTAAAATTGCATCATATCAATAACTAAAACGATGTGCGTCCAAAACCTTAATCTCTATTATAAAACAGGACTTTTAAAAGGAAACATTTTAAAACTAAACGTTTCCTACAAGCTAGGCTTGTAAGCTAAGCCAAGAATACCTTATTTGATGATTTAAATTAAGAGTCCAAGCATGATACGAAAAATTAGGTTGCAATTATTAGACTTTTAGACCCGAGCTCCTAGGCTCGGCTTCCGCCTTCTTCACTAGGTACCGGGTGAGTCAACGATTGCGCGGAGCAATTTTATGGCTTGAAGATAAAATTTGTCGACAATAAGCTTTTGTGTTAAGGTATGGTTGGATATCAGGCACATTTTAAAAATATTTTGAATTATACAGGGTGCGCCCAAAAAGTAGGGTGTCAAAAAGGTACATTTTTTTAAATGGAACACCCTATATATTGTATTATTTTCTGATTCCTCGCAAAGTTTTACGCTTATTTCGTAAATGTGAAATGTCTAGAGTCAATAGTTTTTGAGATATTGAAGTTTAAAATATGGCATTTTCAGACTTTGACAGGCTGTAACATTGGAACGGTTCATCTTAGAGAAAAATGGTTTTCACCTCCCTATCTTAATTTTTGATTCTCTATCTAAACGTTACTACTTCCGGTTTAACATGTTAAACCGTTAAAACCGGTTTTTTGGTTTAACATGGTAAACCGGAGGTTGGTTTCTTTGGATAGAGAATAAAAAACTAAGACAGGGAGGTGAAAATTACTTTTCTCTAAGATGAACCGTTCCAATGCTACAGCCTGTCAAAGTATGAAAATGCCATATTTTAAACTTCAATTACTCAAAAACTATTAAATTTAGACATACCTATGATATTTACAAAATAAGCGTAGAATTTTGTGAGGAATCAGAAAATAATACAATATATAGGGTGTCCCATTTAAAAAAATGTACCTTTTTGACACCTTACTTTTTGGGCGCACCCTGTATAATTCAAAATATTTTTAAAATGTGCCTGATATCCAACCATACCTTAACATAAAAGTTTATTGTCGACAAATTTTATCTTCAAGGCATAAAATTACTCCGCGCAATCGTTGACTCACCCGGTACAATATCATGAAATACACGAAGTCTTAACTATCCCTCCCTCCAGAAAAAATAGTGTCCTACTTTCACCCACTGAGCGAGAACGACGAAGAATTATTGATATCATTCATTGATATGATTGTTTACAAGAAGGCTGCATGATGGATTTGGGCCTCTGCTGCTAGACAGCGGTCTATACAGAGTTTAGTTTTGTAGCTCGCCCACACTATATATACAATATATTGCCAATACAAGCATCAGCCGCACGACAGAAGACACCCATCGTGCGATTCAAAATAACCTGAACTTGGGCCCGTGGCGCTTGCGCAGTAGGGAAAAAATTAGGCAACCGACATGATATCTAACAGATCGTAAACAGAACCGGCTCGCTGTTGTTTGTATTCTTATTTGTAGCCATCTTTTGTTTGGTTCGTTCGGGTGTGGTTATAATTTCCAAGTTTTGGGTGTTATTATTTATAAAAATTTACTTTAGACGTTTTTTTTTGTTAGTTTGTAAGTTGTTAGTCGTTTCCATCTTTTTTACGTTGTATTCGTTCGGATGTTCCGTATGTGATTGTGGATATTATTTTTAAGTTTTGGGTGCGAATTTAGGTATAAAACTTTACCAAACATTTTGTTATTGTTAGCAACTTATGTCTCAAGATTGGTAGAAAAAAGTGCATGATTATTTTTTGCACGAATCGCGGTTTAATACCAGGAATAAGGTATTTCAGGTATGTAAAATATTGGTTACTTAGTTTTATTCGACTATAAACTGATGTTCACACCCGAACTAACGGGTGAATTTAAATAAAAGCTGGTAAAAATATTTTGAAAGTCGGCCCTGTCAAGTGTTTACATCAAAAAGCAAATTTCCGAGCTGCGCAAACTTAACGGACCCTAATCATCTGCCTACAGTGGTGTCATCATTGAATTATGATATTAGCAATATAGTGTATGCATATATGTGAGCTCGCCTAAATAATATAGTGTTTCTAACGTCGTATGTTGGAAATTAAACATTTTCATTATTTCTTAATATATTTTTACGTTTTCAAATTCTTATTGCGCGGGGAATTATAGAACTATTTTCACGCTATTTTATATTGAGTTAAATATACACTCTATAATCCTTTTTTTATATTTACTTATTATATAAAATATATTCAGATTCATTAAACAAAATCCTACAATTTATTTTAGCCGCATGCTGCATAAGTTTTCTTCTGCGCGACGACGATGTTAGAACTAAAACTAATAAGTTTCCCGATAATTGATTCAAAATACATAAATTATCAGCAAGTTTGGGTTGGAACTGATGTGCGGCACATTCGCCTTAATTATCAAGCTCGTCTGGAAGCGAACACTTTGGCGCGGTGTTTTCTTCAATAATAGTCAATAGTATAGGATCGACACACAGTGTCTTCGTCAGATGGTCTAATCTAACTAAGATAACAGAGTTTTCAAACATTTCATCGGTCTTTTCACGTAAAGGCGTATCTCAATTTTGATGATTTTTCAGGAAAACGATTTTAAATATTTTATGTTTTTTCAATGCGAATAGGTCCTGCAATTTATCTTTATAGCTTGGTAATTTTTTCATGTAGCAAGCACCATTGTAGGGCTTAGAGAATTTGTCAATAAATTTTTTTTTAGGTATTTAGAAGTTGCAAAAAAAAAATTTGTTAAGAGTTACGCCCTTACGTGTGACTGGTTTGTCGGGACGAAAATGAGATACGCCTCCTGGAGTAATACAAAAAGATTCGATTTAACGATATTTATTAATAAAAGTAAAGATATTAACTTACATTATTCTAAAAATAATAAAAGCATAAAGTAACTTTCATAAAGTCAGGAAAATAAAAAAAAAAACTAAAAAACTTAGGTAACTACTAATATTATTACTCATCAAGATGAGCCGAAGATTTAAAAAAATCTCGGTGCTCCTTTTGTCTGATCACAGGAGTAACTCCTGAACACAAAGAAACTAAATCTTGGTACTTGTCTTTACTTATCCTATTTGGTCCTGCATTTAATTGTCTAAACTTATACGTTTTAACATTATGCTGTTGGTTTCGTTTGAGTGACAAGCTATCATGATTTTTTTCATGGTGGGTGTCTTTAAAAAAAATCTGCTCTGGAGAATCTTTCCTAACTTTTATTTCCATAATATCTGTCCACTTTACCTGGTTTCCTAAATCACTCTTCCTCGCGGTCAAGATTCTTAAATCTTTTGAAAGCTGTTTAAAATCAAGAAAGTCTTCAGTATTCAGAGATTTTACTTTATACGGTTGTTTCTGCCTTGCTAGAGAAAAAACTGGGTGTAATTGAGAAGGAACGTAGATATTTCCTGAATGTTTCATCGCATAACATATTGCGCTATGCGCAGAATCACCTTCATTTTGTCCGTGAAAGGACTCGAAGAATCTTAAAGATATTTCTTTCAAATTATCGAAGTGAGCTACAGCATAGAGAAGCATCGCAGCCATGACAGTATTTTTATTTTGGCCCCTACATCCATCCGAGAAAAGGGCCACTTCTTGGGTTACCCCATTGTCATTATAATATTCCAAAGTTTTATAAATTGCCGTCGCTACTTCTGATGCACCTCTTTTGCTTATGCCTTCATGCCACGTCCAGCAGAAACAGTCTCTGCTGGCAATATCGTAAAACGTTAAATTAAAATTAGCCAGTCTGTTTTTATAAAATAAAGCATTTTCGTTGCACGTTGGTAAATATATGACCTGTTGAAGATCAAAACATCCACATAGCAAAGAGCGGTCTACTTTTGCTTGTTGTTTTTGTGTTTCCTTAATTTCCCTTACTTTATCTTTTTCTGAAACATGTTTTTTATACTTCTCTCTCAGCTGTTCTATTTGCTGTTCAGTTCCAGTTTTGGCAATTAGGCATAAAGAACAAAGATCTTTTTTAGGAGAAAATAAGGATACATTTTTTGTCTTAAAGATTCTCTCATAAGTCGAGAAGGAAGGCTTGCCCTCATTCTTAGTAGCCCATTCCTCGAAAAACATCATATACATTTATTAATGTTTACTGTTTTATCTGAATCAAAATACTAATTACAAAGTTAAAAAGTTATAAGTTGAAACTAGATAGTTTTATTTACTTAGCACTTACCTTAAATAACTCTTAGATATCACAACTTCACAAAAACAACCGGGAAACACAAGCAATATGTCCGTTTACGAAGTAAAACGTGCGAGCTATGCCTCACAGCCAGCGTCTGGAAATCACACGTAACGTCGTAGCTAAAGATACGCCTTGAAAATTAGGGGCATGCATGTGTTTTAAATCACACGTATAGGCCTATCACAAGTTGGGCCTATACGTGAGATTCAAATATTGATTATTCTGAGATACGACCATAAAAATATATGAGGAATAGCCAAAGTATAAAGTATTGAGGTACGCCCATTCGTGAGATAAAAATATAAGGCTATTTATTGGCGGTCTCAACTCAATTTTCAAATTTTCTGAGTTACGCCCTTACGTGAAAAGACCGACGATTTGCAAAATTATTAAAATGTAATAAAATAATAACTTAACACCATACACAAATAAAATATCTAAAAAAAAACCATAAATTTATTATTTAATGAATACTAAGAAGAAAAAAACCGACAAGGGTTAACAATAGATGGAGCAATTACCTAAACGAATACAGAGTGTAACCTATAAGTTTAATAATGGGGAACTATTCAAGTCCAGTTGATCATTTAATAAAACATTAAATTTTTTATATTTGTTAATTTCCATTGACTCAAGTAGCTTTAACTTTAGGGATTTATTTTCTTGGTGTAATATTTGGAAATTAACGTCAAAATTATGTTGTTCTGTATTGAAGTATAATGCATAATGTGAATCTGTAGTATTTTTGTTATAACTATATTTATGTTCTTTAATACGTTTATTAAAACATCTACCTGTTTGTCCTATGCAAATTATGTAAATTTTAGGACAACTTCCACATTTTAGTTCATATACTCCACATCGCTCCACATTTAGCCTCTTTGTTATTTTTAGTTTTATTATTTTTTATGAATTTCTCTAACTTATTATTTGTTTTATATGGAATTCTTATATTACGCCTTGATAAGATGACTTTTTTACACAGTCAGTCTCAGTGGCGAGCCTAGGAGCTCGGGTCTAAAAGTCTAAAACCTAGTTTTTCGTCTCACGCTTGGACACTTAATTTAAATTTTTAAATAGTGTATTCTTGGCTTAGATTACAAAGGTCTTGTAGGAAACGTTTAGTTTTTAAACTTTTCCTTCTAAAGGTCCTGTTTTATATAAGGTTTCGGACACATATCGTTTTAGTTATTGATTTATGATGCAATTTTCTAGGAAAACGAGTAAAAGGGATAATTTAATGGAGGGAGTTTGTTGGGAGGGGTCAAATAAAACAGGGAAACCAATTGGTTTCAATGCCGACGTTTCGACGTTTATAGCGTCATCCTCAGGGCACTACAATGGATGTAAATTATTAGTTTTTTTGATTACATAAAAAATGGACAATAGAAGTAAAAATGATTAACATTAGTTACTTTAGTTAAATATTCACAAAGAAACAGAAAAATAAATAAAATATGGAAAATTTCTATATATATAGGTAGAAACTATACACTAGTAGGTGTATATTCTTATAATTATGTGTATGTGGTTACTATGATTCTCAAGAAAATATGTATATAAACGTGTAGACACAAAATTAAACGTTTTACGAGAGTAAAAGTTACAGGACATTCAATTAGGTATCAACCATATAATAAGTACTAGTTCAACTTAAATAAGTATTAAAAAAAAAAATTTTCCTTACTACTTTTCAAACTTTTTTCTCCTTTTCGTGGAGTACTAGTCTTCAGAAAAATAAACAATGTAAAAAAACTAACAAATCCACATACACATAATTATAAGAATATACACCTACTAGTGTAGAGTTTCTACCTATATATAGAAATTTTCCATATTTTATTTATTTTTCTGTTTGTTTGTGAATATTTAACTAAAGTAACTAATGTTTAACATTTTTACTTCTATTGTCCATTTTTTTTATGTTATCAAAAAAACTAATAATTTACATCCATTGTAGTGCCCTGAGGATGACGCTATAAACGTCGAAACGTCGGCATTGAAACCAATTGGTTTCCCTGTTTTGTTTGACCCCTCCCAACAAACTCCCTCCATTAAATACCAAATTGGGTCACAAATCTACCAGTGTAAAAGGAATAATATTTTATAGTATTTTTTTATTATAGATTTACTCGTCTGTTCCGTTTTCCCTTTTATTTTAAATCAATAAAATATGTTTACAACAATAACAAAAAAGAACTAGGTATTTATTTTTAAAGAGAAAAATTAAATTTTAATTGAAATCTTTTTTATGGAAGAAGTGTGATAATTTATTAATATAAAAAATAGTGCGGAAAGAAACGAGAATGATTTATTATAAATATACAAAACGGCACTTAAGATGGAGTATTTCAAAACCTAAGCATTTGCACCAAAAACTGCTCTTAATCTACGCTCCTAAAATACATGATTTCTGAAAAAATCATCAATTTTGGCGTGGTGAGCGATATTTACTTTATTTTTAATCATGGAAAATCGAGCCCAAGAAATGCTGGTTAGAGTCATGCATGCGTCTTATGTTAAAATTTTGGATCGACACCAATATCATATATTTCACAAATATAAAAAAAAATTTTAATAAAGAGCCAGCTAGGAATATCAAAAAAAAAACATTTACAAAAACAAATTTTAATAGTAGTAGTAGATAAATTTTTAAACGAACTTTTGGCGTGGCCTCGAAAATTTTTCGCCCGCGGCGTTTTCCGCCTTCTTCACTGGGTACAATATAATGAAATACATGTAGTCCCAACTTTCCCCCTTGTTTTTAGAAAAAAAATGTCCTACTTAAGCCCATTGAGCCCCCCCCCCCCCCCCCCGGAGCATATTTTCTGGCTACGCCATTATTCACCAGACTACCAGACTGACCAGTCTGGTGAATAATGGCTTTTAAAATAATACATTTGTTTATTTTGAAGCGTGTCTATTTTAAATATCGTTTACTCTCTATACAGACGGCGCGGCGCGGCGCGGCGACTTGAATTTACATTTGATTTGACAGTAAATTTAAAATGTGTAAATATTTACAACACGATGCGCCGCGCCGTCTTGCATTGTGCTATATTTAGTTTGAACAGTTATGTCTTTATTTTATTACATTTACGAGTACTACTATACGGATTCACTGGTTTGAAAAAATGTATGACTAAGTTTTAGCTTGTAAATAATAAGGCGATATTAATTACTGTAGTTGACAATTTTTTACAAGAACTTGAAATAAATAGTGTTTTTTTGGGGGGGGGGGGGGGGGTGTCAGTGGGCTTTTTTTTTCTGGCGAGAGGGACAGTCGGGACTTTCATAATATTGCATAAGCGAAGAAGGCGGAAAATGTTCGGGACCACGCCAAAAGTTTGATTAAAATTCACCTAACTACTATCAAATTTCGAAAATTAAATTACTACCTCTCCCCCTCTGCATGGTTGGATTAAATTTGTTTTTGTATACGTTTTTTTTTTGATATTCCTAGCTGGATCTTTCTTAAAAAAAACATTTTTTATATTTGTGAAAAATATGAATATTGGTGTCAATCCAAAATTTTAACATAGGACGGATGTATGACTAACCAGAATTTTTCGGGCTCGGTTTTTCATGATTAAAAATAAAATAAATATCCCCAATATTGATGATTTTTTCAGAAATCATATATTTTAGGAGCGTAGATCTAAGAGCAGTTTTTGGTGCAAATGTTTAGGTTTTGAAATACTCCTTCTTAAGTGCCGTTTTGTATATTCATAATAAAGCATTCATTCTTTCCGCACTATTTTTTTTATTATAAATTATCACACTCCTTCCATAAAAAAATATTTCAAATACAATTTTTACCTTAATTTTTCTCTTTAAAAATAAATATTAAATCATTTTTGTTTTTGTTGTAAAAATATTTGTTTGCATTGGGTTATATTTTTGTTGATTTAAAATAGCTCTAAAAAAAAGGAAAACGAAATAGACAAGTATATAACAGAAAAATACTATAAAATATTATTCCTTTTACAGGTTTTCCTTTAAAATTGCATCATAAATCAATAACTAAAACGACATGCGTCCAAAACCTTAATCTCTATATAAAACAGGACTTTTAGAAGGAAAAGTTTAAAAACTAAACGTTTCCTACAAGACCTTTGTATTCCAAAACAAGAATACATTAATTAAAGATTTAAATTAGGAGGCCAAACGTGAGACAAAAAATTAGGTTGCAATTAGACTTTTAGACCCGAGCTCTGATTCTGATTCCCGAATTCTGATCACTTTAGGAGTTTGCGGAGATCTGGATTGGGAGAGCGCAATCTCTATATTTTCCATTACATCCAATTTGATTTTTTTCTTGAGGTGATGTAAAACCTTAAACATTTTTTTACAAATTTACTGTACGCATTCTCACATAATGATTTTTTAGTTTTTTACTGAACGCATTCTTAATAATATAAAAGAAAATCCATTTTTAAGTGTTATATCTGACAAATATTTTTCATAATAAATAAATTCCCAAATAAAAAATATTACATATATTTCTTTTGACCGCAGTAATTCTTTCCATAGGGCCTTCAGTAATGGCGTGCATACAATAAAGGGAAAAACATTGCCTACCCTGGGAACAATAAAACAAACAGAAATATTGTTTTATATAAACTGCTGGACAATTGCTTTTGAGCAAGAAAAATTTCGCCTAAATTTAACAGTTAATATTTTCTGAACCAGATACGATATCGACCAACAGTTTTGAATGGTTAATAGATTCATCCCTTGGGAAACAATTGTCAATGTTGGATTCTCTTTAACTGTCAGAAAATTTTATATACAGGGTGTTAAAGAAGACGATAATTTTTGTTCCCATTTTAATAGCGTGTAACTTTCATAATAATATTTTAAAATTTTATCACTCTACGTCAATTGAATTACTGGTTCATAGCAAAGAAAGTAATTTGTCAAATTTTTGATATCTGCTATATTTTAAGAAATACCGATTTTTTTGGAAAACCTTGCTTTATTTCAACTTATTGGTAGCTAGATCTCACTGTGCGTTGTATCGTGCAAACTTTGCGAGTGATTATTATATTATAGGTACGCCACTGTACATCATAACATTTAAGTACAACTATTGTTACTGAACATAATCAAGCTTTTCATAAGGTATAATAATCACTCGTAAAGTTTGCACGATACAACGCACAGTGAGATCTAGCTACCAATAAATTGAAATAAAGCAAGGTTTTCCAAAAAAATCGGTATTTCTTAAAATATAGCAGATATCAAAAATTTGACAAATTACTTTCTTTGCTATAAACCAGTGATTCAATTGACGTAGAATGATAAAAGTTAAAAATATTATTGTGAAAGTTACACGCCCTTAAAATTGGAGCAAAAATCATCGTCTTCATTAACACCCTGTATATAAAATTTTCTGACAGTTAAAGATAATCCAACATTGACAATTGTTTCCCAAGGGATGAATCTATCAACCATTCAAAACCGTAGGTCGATATCGTATCTGGTTCAAAAAATATTAACTGTTAAATTTAGGCGACATTTTTCTTGCTCGAAAGCAATTGTCCAGCATTAGTTTTTATCCGTGTAATCCAACTTTGGCAATTTATCTCTACATTAATATAATAAATAATAATATAGGACCGAAAAATGAATCCTATATCATTTCCACAAATGCATTATTTGCTTATTTATATCGTTAACTAGATCCCTGTATAAGCATTCTATAAGACAGTTCTAAAAGCAAAGACTCGCTGCACATTAGCGTCTTATGCAAAAGCAAAAGCCCTGCTTTTGTACGAATAGAAGCAAGCGAGAGAGCCGGCAGGCAAGAGGGTAGAAAGAGATGTTACAAATAAACCCGTCGCAACCTTCGACCTTCCTTCATCTATCAGTCCGCGCCAAGAAAGCACACGTGCATTGGTGCTAATCTTCAAGTTTTACCGTAGTTTGGAAAGTACTTCGCTTTCTCAATATAAAATATGAAAAACGCCTCTATAAGTTTTATTATTAATTAGTTTAGTTAAGAAATGGTTAAATCAGAAGCAATTTTATGACAATTAAAATAATTTTTGCTGATAGGTTCACAATATTTAATAATCATTAAGCTATAATCATATTTTACATAATAATTGACCTTTTTTTTGAAAAGATTGGTTCAATCAGGTGGATTAATTTATAATTAGTGTTTTCGGCCTTTTTGTAGATTTCGCGCCGTTGGGTTTCGGGAAAGAAATAAATATGGAAGCGTTAATTGTTACTATTCCGGCTAGCAGCGCGTATGCAGAACGATCATTTTCTGGATTAAAAATAATTCATACCTATTCACAAAACACACAGGGGGAGACACGCTTATTAACAATAATCTCTCTGGAGAGCAGGATTTAAAACTCAAAACCAATATTTATGACGACGTTTTAAAAGATTTTTTGCGTAAAGACCGCCTTGTTAAACTCATTTACAAATCATGTCGTTTTATTCTTCTCTTGCCACAGTTTTCTTTCCACAAACTCAAAAACAAGAAATTTTGTGACAAAATTTGAAATTTAGAAGCTTGAATGCTACGGAAGGTAAATTTATGTCTTAAATGCAATTTTTGCCTACCCTGATTAAAACAGCACTGCACGCCACTGGCCTTCAGAAGATTTAAACAATAAAATTTATTCGTTTATTTAAAACAGTTATTACTTTAAATAATCGGTCTTTGATCCTATCTAGACTAATTATATAATATTTTTGAGTTACGATTACTTAAATTACTATTTTAATTTCATGATTTATTATTATTTGCGGTTACTGCAATGTGAATGCTTTCAAATAAATGAGTTCCACTGAATAGCAAGTACTTAGAAGTACTTTTTTGGCATGTACTAGCGTAATCTATTACTGTTGACGGGAACTGCAACAAAACATTAGTTACTCAAGTTCCTGTTGCGTCGGCACCGTTGATTAGCATAGATTGTCCCACAGTGCACCAAGATACAAATGTCGAGACGTCGAGACATCGAGCAGATAAATCAAGATAGCCGCTGGTGTACTTTACTCAAGTGCGACGGCGCGTATAGTATATTCGCCCAGTTCATAGTTAATTAAATTAAAATTAACACGGATAACTTAATTGACTATGATATTAGGTAGTTCTGATCAGTGGCGTAGCCAGGGGGGGCAGGGGGCACAAGCCCTTACTTATTTACTTACTGACTTAAAAGTCAACATATAAGTATTTGAAATGTACTAACAAAACGTCTCTCTTATCCTTATCTGACCAACGACTGAATGGAGTTTCCAACAAATCACAAACTATGTCATTCATTGGATTCATTTTTAAAACACCCAACTAGGTAGGTACTTACACTACTGAATTAACTGAAAAATAAAAACAAAACGTTTTAATCACGCAGTAAATCACGTAAAAACGATATCAATAACCGTAAGTTTCGCGAAGCCTCTAAGTAAATACCTTAAGGTTAGGCGAACCAATACTAAAACAATGGTGCAGACGACTGATCTATTTTTAAATTGCCCTTCATCATAACGCAAATTGTTACATGCTGTTTGCGTGACTAACGTCACGTAACTATAGCAACGGTGAATATCAAAGCCATATTAGACGTTGGGTCTTCACTTGCTTTGAGCTAATGGACACGGTCGGCAGAGGCGCGTTAAAATGCACGAGTGTTTATAATTATTGTCCAACGGAGTTAACCGTGACCCTATTATGCATAGCTACATTCGGATTAAATTAATATTATTAATTCGAACATAATTATTTTTTAAGGGCTAAAATGGTAGCTGTATTGGTACATTAATATTTTATATTGTCGAAAAACTTTCCTTCTGGTTTTATTTTTTTTGGGGTGAAGACCCCCTTCACCTACTTTACCTGACGAGCCGCCACTGCTACATACTAAAGCATGTACAAATATTTTGAATTAATACATGTACTTAAATTAGTATAATTTAAGTCTTGGATACTGGCAATTAATACGTGAGTACTTCTAGATTTCTTGTTCTAATAACGTTTTTTAGAAACTATTAGTACCTAAGTGCTTATTACTTGCTACTCAGTACTTGCAATCATTTCTGGCCGCAGACACAAATTTTAACTGAAATAAAAATCTACGAAAAATAGTATAAATGTTGCGACCCGTTTACCCTCAAAATAAAGGCCTAAGGGAAGGAGGTATAATGCTTCTTGATTCCTTGCCTACGCTTTACTTTAACATTTAACAACGGTTTAATTTATAAGATAGACCCCCTAAAAATCCGTTTAAATTGCCCATGGATTAAGTCAAATCAAAACAAATCCATAAATGATTTAACACCACTTGATTTCGACCATAAAATATTGATATGAACGGCAATAATTATGAAAGGTCAATAAGACAGGCCATAGACACTCAAACAATAGTCCGGGAGATAGTGATGAAAATTTGAAATATGCACTCTAAAAATTGTATTGTTATGTGAACAATAAAATATTGTAAAGCAAAATATAGTTTTATCTACAATTTTTATTGTTATATCTATTGAATTTTAGAAAATCAAATTTTTATCGTACTCAAATACATGGTTATTACAATATAGTGTGTATACTATAAGAATATATTATGGCAATAGCACGGAAGTAATAATGTCTATTTACCGATCTGCACAACCCTCTTGTTGTGGTTGAATGCTGACTCACTGACTCTTCTTCTTTAGCGTGGACTTTGGAAGTAACAGTGTTGGCGATGTTACTAATTTTACACTTATGTCGGGTTGCCTAAAGATTTTTAACCACAATTAACTAACCAGTAAGTTTGCAGTGACGCATGACTAGTGGGCGGAGTCATGCATGTGACGCATAAGTGGATGAGTCATGCTCGATGACGTCATGCTTAATGACTCATGCGTTTAACTCTTAGGTGGTCTTATTCTAAGATTACATTTACTTAACAAGGGTTTCCAGACGTTTCTCATATCTATCCAAGGCTTATTTAAGCAACCTGGATTTTGGTGTATGGTTGCAGCTTTCTTAAACTTCCTTTTTCTCCAGTGCGGTTCTTTTTGCAGGATTTCCGCTTTTGTCCATATGATATGATGGCCGTACGTCCAGGCGTGGTCAGCTGCATTTGATTTTTCGGTCTCTCCCTTTTGGGTGTTGTTCCTATGTTCTTTAATCCTGAGACTTCGAGTGGTCTTAGTGGCTCACCAATGTAAGATTGGCCGCATTCGCAGGGAATCTGGTAAACACAATTTTTCTTGTCTTTCTGGCTTGCTGGTTTCGTCTTCGTTAGGTGGCTTCCTAAAGTGTCTCTAGACCTGAATACTGTGTTGACGTTGTATCGTTGTCCTAGTCTTCTTATTTTCTCGGATACTCCTTTGACATACGGAATGTTGAGTATTGGTTGTATCTCTTTCTCTGCTTTAAGTGTGTTTGGCCAATTCTTGCGATTTTCCAATATTGTGTCAATCAATCTCATGGGGTAGCCATTCTTGTTGAGGCCGGTCTTGATGTGGTTAGTTTCTCTTTTGCAAGCTTCGTTTGAGTTACAGAGGGTATGCTCTATCCACAAGGTTTCTTACTATGCCATGTTTTGTGCTGTTTGAGTGATTTAATGTATAATTGAGATATTGACCTGTATGTAGGTTTTCTGTACACTGAAGTTATTAAGGTGTTGCCATTTTTTTCTACATTGACGTCTAGAAAGGGTAATTGGTTGTTTTCTTCTTTCTCAATGGTGTATTTAATTGTCGGTGTAAAGTTATTGATGTGATGTAAAAATTCTCTGAGTTCGTCATCGTTTAGAATATCAATATAAAAATACAAAAAGTAAGTAATTTTGTAGAACGATTGGAAAAATATATCTATTATACACGGCAAATGGATGTTATAAAGAATGCGAAATAATACAAACTCAAGAGTCCTTCAAAATAATGTTTTGGTAGGCAACTGAAAAACAAAAGAAAATTTGGAATTTCGGTAGTCACCACTATTTTTTTCCATCAAGAGTCCTAATATTATGAATGACAGTTTGACACCTATCATACAAATGGCTTTTGCGTTAGCTATAAACAAACAAAATCGGTTTGGATTTGAAATAAACTCTACTATATATACAGGTGATTCCTAAGTTGATACTTCTTTTTTAGCTGTGTATAGAAGGCATTAAAATAAGCAATCAAATACCGTTTTTCAAGAAATTCAGAAATAGGCGAGATAAAGAGGAAAAAAATCTAAGTGCGGGCCTGGTCATAAAAACATAGCCCGCTATACTGTTGTTTTTCTTATCTCTTGTTAGTATTAATCATACGGGTAGTGTTGAGCAATCCACTGCGGTGTGTTTTTCTGAAGCAAGTTAATTTTAAACTATGTGATACGTGAAAATGGTAAAATTTGAAAACAATAAACTAATAGATATGGTGCTAATTTACTATGAGTGTCGTAAAGGTGCGGATATTTCTTCGAGACTATACGCATAACGCTTTCCCTTGCGGGCTCATCCTACACCCAGAAGTTTTCTTAATGTTATTCAACGGGCAAGTTGGGCAGAACCGTATTTGATTCGTAGTGTAATAAATAAAGTACTTTATTTTTGAGTTTTTTGAAAATGTTTATTTTAATGCCTTCTATACAGAGCTTAAAAAGAAGTATCAACTTAGGAATCACCCTGTACTGTATACATATTTATACTTATATCATCTATTTATTTTTTAATATACCTAAAAAAAGAAAATTTTACCCGGACTATAAGTAATAAAATTTCTGTTTTATGACCGTGAGAAATGTGTAATAATAATAATTTTATGGATACCAAGTTGAAATAGTTCTCAAACAATTTGGAAACACTAACTGGTGGTATGAAGTTTTTAAAAGGGACTTATATATTTTATACTGGCCAAAAAATTAGTATTTTCGCGACCTATCTGGCCAATCGATGTCTACAAATGAGAAGAGTCCCCGTAATATATGACTTAGCGATTTTGTCTTTATTATTGTTTTAAATCGGATACATAATCACAAAAAACTGATTTTAAAATAAAATTAAAACTATTAAAATGCCAGTTTAAAAATAGTATATTACATAACAAGTGATGAAAGTGATACTTTTCAAACGAGGAGATATTTAGCACGAGGCGTCAGCCGAGTGCGGAAATTCCCCAAGTTTTAGAATAATCACTTTCACACGAGTAATGTACACTATTTTTCCTACGACCACAAAGAATTATTAAAAAAACCTTTGATTTGTGAAAAAAATATTTCAACTCTAGAGCTGAAAAAAAATATTTCAACCCTAGAGTGGAAATACAAGACACACTATTTAATTTAAACATATGATGCCAATTTAATAGATCGAAAGGTCACAGGTTCAAATTCCATCAGGAGTACTTGACTTCTTTTTTATAAAAACATTAAATAAATTATAAAATTATTTTTAATTGAAATCTTCCTTTTTGAATGATTTTTTTTATTTAATCAAGGAAAGATGCATTAAAAATAAATTTAAAAAATTTACCCAACAAGGAAGATTTCAATTTAAAATAATTCTATAAATTATTTAATGTTTTCATAAAAAAAAGTCAATTGCTCCTGATGGGATTTGAACCTGCGATCTTTCGATTAGTAGGTGATGGCTCTAGTCTCTAGGCTAGGGCGACCCATAAAAATTTTCTGCTTAAGTTTAATATATGACATTTTCTTCAGCGGGGCTTGTTTTCACTGGTAATAAATTTTCCAGTATATTCTTAACTTTTTTATAATTTCAGATGGCGTATTTTCACACTCTAATTCTGAATCAATCGACAAATACGTGATAAATAAACTAAACTGCTTTCTAAAATTTGTTCTTTTTAATAAATAGGTGTGGTCTGTCCAATTGGCATCATATGCCTAAATTAAATAGTGTGCCTTGTATTACCACTCTAGAGTTGAAATTTTTTCTTTCAACACGCGTGTGATATTCGGCGCTTTCGAGCCAAGTTAACCGTGCTTTTTTTCTCACTTTCGTAGGTGGTCGTAGGAAAAATATATTATATTACACGTCCGGAAATTACTCATTCTTTTCAGTGGCGGCTCGCGGTCTATAAAAATGGTGAAGAGCTAGGTAACTATAGTGCGGGTACTTAAACAAACATGACAAACTTGACCTGTGTAACAAAACGTCTCTTTTATCCTTATCTGAAGAGCCCCTTCGCCTACTTCATCAAATGAGTCGCCACTAATACTTTTTATTTTTATTATTATTATTATTATTATTATTATTATTATTATTATTATTATGTTTTCAGTGTTCTATTTCTCAGCTTTTTGTTGGTAAGGCTGGTGTTATTTACAGTACAGAGAAGAAATTCATCTTAACCTGTACTGTTTAGAAACTTCCGTACTATATGGCACGTTTGGAGGATGACGTTTTTCTGAATAAGTTGGTATAAATAACCTGAAAGGCCCAGTTTTTCCAAGTTAATTGGGCTTGAAATTTTTCGTCATAGCTCCCTCCACCGATATTATAATCGGAATTATGTCAATTTTATCTAGCTTCCATATATTTTTTATCTCTATAGCCAAATTCGAGTACTTGGTCTTCTTCTCCGATTCGGTTTTAGAAAGGTTGTGTGTTAGTGGGCAACCTATATCGATTATGAAAGCTTTCTTGGTGTTTTTTTCGATGAGAAGAATATCCGGGCGGTTGTGGTCTACTGTTCTATCCGTTATTATTGGCCTGTCCCAGTATAAGAGATATTCAGGGGATTCAAGAACTGGCTCGGGTGAGTATTGGTAGTATGGTGGGAGGTTTTCCCTTAGCCCTAGTTTATGGGCCAGTTCCTTGTGGATGATCTTAGCCACCTGATTATGTCTCCCCAGGTAGGCATTGGGGGCCATAGCACCACAACCCGCCGTGATATGTTCTATCGTTTCTCCGGGGCAATTGCATTTTCTGCACACATCTCCCACATTTCTCTTCAAGATGACCTTTTCATAGTTTCGAGTTCGAATGACACGGTCTTGGATAGAGATTATAAAACCTTCTGTTTCAGCGTGAAGCTGCCTTTTCTCTAACCAATTCAGTGACATTTCTCTATCTATGAGTGGATTTTGGAGTGCAGTAGGGTATTTGCCGTGTAGAGCTTTCTCTTGCCAAGTTACAAGCTGTTGACTTGGCGGCGCGCGGATGATGTTGGGTAATCCATTTTGCTTTAAGTTAAGGGCTGTATATCCAGCGTCTGCTGCCACCACTTTTTTAAGAATTTCCCCATTCGATTCTTGGAAGTATTTTCTCATAGAGGTCTCTTGCGACTTGCACAAGTTATATATATTAATGAGACCTCTTTCTCCCTCCTTTCGTTTTAGGTAGATTCAAGTGCAGAGCGTGGGTGGTGGAATCTGAATTTTGTTAGCAGTCTGCGCGTAAGCCTATCTAGTTCGTGCAAATCCGTGTCTGAATACTTAAGGATTCCGAATGAGTAGGTAAGTATTGGTATTGCCCAGGTGTTGATGGCAATAGTAAGGTTACCAGCATTCAGGTGAGTATTAAAAAGCTTTGTTAGTCTGCTTTTGTATTTGTTTTTAAACTCCCTTTTTAGGCTTGTGTGGTTTATTTGTTGGTTTTGGGAGATGCCTAAGTATTTATATGTTTTGTCCTCATCTAGTATATCTATGCCTTCCAGCATTCCACGATTTTGTTCAGTCTTTCCGCGTACGACATTCAAGATTGCGCACTTGTCTAAGCCAAACGACATTTTGATGTCATTGCTAAATGTCTTGGTTATTTGAATTAGGGACTGTAGGTGGGTTTTGCTTTCAGCGTCCATAAATAGAAGGTGGTTTATTCTAAAATTCTCAGTTAAGTTGGGACGATATCCGTAGGGTGTTGATTTTAGTAGTGAGGACAGTGGGTTCATGGCCAAAATGAACCAGAGGGGGCTTAAAGAGTCGCCTTGAAATATACCTTTTGATATATTTATATTGCCAAGCTTCTCTTGTCCAATATGGAGATTGGTATTCCATTGCTCCATTAGGGTGCCTAACATGTTACATATTAGGGGGTGTACTTATTTGCAATATATTCTTTAGCCAGTCGTGAGGAACAGAATCGAATGCTTTACTATAATCAATGTAGCACATATTTAGATTTCGCCTTTTAACTTCAGCCTGTTTTACAATAACGGCATCGATTGTAAGCTGTTCCTTGCAACCCAAAGCTTTCCTAATACAGCCCTTTTGCTCATCAGCTACCAGGTTGTTGTTTATGCAGTGTGTGTGTATTTTTGAGTACATGACTGATGTTAAAAGTTTATACACCACTGACAGACAGGTGATCGGTCGGTAATTTTTTGGGTCGTTTACCTGCCCTTTTTTAAATAAAAGGAAGGTATTGCCACTGGCAAGATGAGCTGGGAAGTGTTCGGGGCTTAGGAGAGCCTTGCTAAAGCAGTTTGCGATTACAGGGTGTAGGCTGGTGAAAGTTTTGAGCCAAAAATTATGAATTTGGTCAGGTCCCGGTGATTTCCAGTTAGCCAAGTTCTTAGTGGCATCCCTTATGTTGATGGATGTTACTTGCGGCTCAGGCATTTCTTGCAAAGTTTCAGCCTCGGCTTCAACTTTTTCGAGCCAGCTTGCTTCTTCATTGAAATGGGACGCGTCAGACCAAATATTACTCCAAAATGCATTAAATTGGTCTTTATTCATGTCATTAGTTGGAGTAAGGTCATTTTCTTCTTAGTTCAGAGTCCTATAGAAGGTTTTTTGGTTCGTGGTGAACTGTTGGTTTTGCACCTTCCTCTTTGTGGCTTTATTGTATCGCCTTAGACGGGCACCTTTAGCCTTACATTTTTGTCTAATAGTGTCTCTTACGACAGTTAGCAACCGTTTTACATCGGGACTATCTAAAGGAATATTCTCTGCTTTCAGTATATCTTTAACCTTTTTAGCAACCTTGCTGCTAGAGTTTCCATTTAGATGTTCTCCAATAATATCACTTTGTGCTCGTAACTGGCTTATTTGTTTTTCAAGTCTCATTTTCCAAGCGGGTACCGCTTGTTTCTTGGTTGTTTTCTTATCAGTTCTGACCTGAGTGCCTGACCATTGAGTTCAATTACAGTTACTGCTGCTGCATATAACCCACTGTGTAATGTCTCGAGGTCCTCAGTTGTATTTAAGGACGTCCCTGCTGCTAGGTTTACTCTCGCTAGTATTTTGTGGGTTCCTTTCTTGAATCTTAGCTTAGGGATACTCGGTCTCAAGGTCGGGTCACTATTTTCAAATAAGGACAAATTTTCCAAATATTTTTGGTTCGTATTGTCCGTATCAGCCTGTATAGTTTGATCTTGTTCATGTATTACTTCCTGCTGTGCTGTTAGCTCTTCCACATGCTGAAGGTTGTGCAACGTTCTGCCAACTTCACGCCGTATTTGATCTATTTCAGCTTGGGGTAGCAGGTGGTTAGCATAAATAGCTCTTTGACGGCACGCTACATTTTGTTCCGTGAGTTTTAATTCCGGATATATCTGGCTTATTTCTCGGTGGAGTTTTATTCTCCAGCCAGGGCGGGGGTTATCTTCACAGTCGTTAATCAAGAGGAATGCTTTGATAAATGTTCTATTCATGTCACGAGTCCACTTGATTCGACCGGTTTCTGTTCTTCTGGGTAGACCAGCGGCAGTTCTATCGACTCCAGGGTCAGGCTGCAAGCTAGTCTCCATTATGATGTGTTCCTCGCCGGTGTTCGGTTGAATAGTTCGGTTGTCGGCAGGGGCTTGTCTTAGCATCCTGCCGTTAGTATTATTAGTACTATTCGAATTTATGCCTCCCCCAGAATCCGTGAGGCTGCCTGCTTGCGCAGTGTGGGATTGCGAACCCACCTGGGGTACATATTCTTGTAAATTCGACATCACATTTGTTTAAATCCATATTTACACATTTCGTCAGAAATGGTTTGCATTTATACCTTCTGCCAGGTTATTGATACAGCCGCCCTTAACATAGGGAACAGACGCTGTTGAGAAACCGCCCCTAACATGGAGTCAGCCGTTCCTTCACTACATCAGTTCCTACGCCTACCTGCGGTAGCCGGTGACCAATGTAGGCCCCTTTAGGGCAAGGACCACCAACCTTTTAGCCGCCTTTTACGGCAGGCAGGTTCTACCCTGGGCCTAGATTAGCAAACCGGAACCCAGACGGCTTCTTATTATTATTATTATTATTATTATTATTATTATTATTATTATTATTATTATTATTATTATTTTCAGGTTCCACAGATTGTATCTGGATATGGCTTCTATCCTGTTTCGGCATTGGTTGCAAGAAAGCAGGTAGATTGGTAGGTTTGGAAAAGTTCAAGTTTCAGTTGTCGGTGTCGTTTAGTACACGCCTGACAATTCCGCTGGTTTCTATAAGAACAACTTTTTGTAGCTGGTAGTATATTTGTTCTTTAATGTTTAGTTTTTTTAGGTTTTCGAAGAGTGTGTGTGGTATTTCTCCAGTTGCACCTATGATGATTGGTACTACAATCACTTTTTCTTGGTTCCACATTTCTTTTATTTCGTTGGCAAGAGGTAAGTATTTACTAATTTTTTCTCTGTGTTTTTTTTGTAGGTTTGCGGCAAGCGGGATAGAGAAGTCGATCAGGTAAGTATGTTTGTTTATTTTGTCAGTGAACACCATGTCTGGTCTATTGTGTTGTAAGGGAAGATCCGTTATTATTTCTCTGTTCCAGTATATCTTATAGTTTCCTGTTTCATGGATGCTTTCTGGGTTGTATTTGTAGTATGGGATTGTTTCGGTGATTGTCGGTTCGTGAATTTTTAAGAGCTCTTGGTGGATTACTTTGCCAACATTGTCGTGTCTTTTGGTATATTCTTTTGGGGCTAGTGTTTGGCATCCGCTTATGATGTGATCGATGGATTCGGTTTGTTCTTTGCACATTCTGCATCTATCTGTTGGGATACGTTCTTTCATTATAAATTTTTTATAATTGCGTGTCGCAATGACTTGGTCTTGTATTGCAATAATGAATGCTTCGGTTTCGGGAAATAGATATCCAAGTTTTAACCACATGAGGGATGCTTCCTTGTTGATGTGTGGTTGTGTCAGCGATGCTGGATATCTGCCATGTAATTCTTTTCTTTTCCACTTATCCTCGAGGTTATCTTCCTCTGGTTCGTCGTTATTTTCTTGTGCTAGGTTTAGCGGTGTTGATTTTTTGTCTAGTTTTAGTGGCTTCATCATTAAAGTATTTTCTGAGCGTCGTTATTTGTTTTTGGTTGTGTCTTGGTATGTGGATAATTCCTTGCCCTCCTTTTTCTCGTGAGATGTTTACTCTTTCTATTGAGCTGCGTGGGTGGTGTTTGCGGAATTTGGTGCTCATTGTACGGATGTCACGATTGAGCTCTTCGAGTTCTGTGTCTGTCCAGGAGATTACGCCAAAGCTGTAGGTTAGAATAGATATAGCGTATGTGTTTATTGCTTTTGTCATGTTTTTGGAATTTAGTTTTGTTTTTAATATTTTCCTTATTCTTTCCTTGAATTTGTTTTTTAGTGTTTCTTTGCTGTGTTTTTGATCTATTCCTCTCGCTTGTTGGTATCCTAGATATTTGTACAATTCTTCATTTTCCATGCCTTCTATTTGTCCTTTGTCTGCTCCCATGTCATACCCTTCATATTGTCTCCACTTTCCCCTTTCCATTGCATTGATTCGGCATTTGTCCAGTCCAAATTCCATGTGTATGTCGTCGCTAAATGTTTTTGTGATTTGTATTAGTTTTTCGATGTTTTCTTTATTGTCTGCATATAATTTTAGATCATCCATATAGAGGAGGTGGCTTATTGTGTTGTTTTCTATGGTTGTACCTTTGTTTGTTTTGTTTAGCATGTGTGAGAGAGGGTTCACAGCCATGCAAAACCAAAGTGCACTAAGCGCATCGCCCTGGAAAATTCCGCGTTTTATTTCTATGTTGTCTATTGTGAATTTATTTTTGTTGTTGTTTACGCTTAGTGTTGTTTTCCATTTAGTCATTGTTTGTTTCAGGACGCTCTGAATAAACGGATCAATTTTATAAATTTTTAGCACTTCTAGTAGCCACGAGTGTGGGACACTGTCGAAAGCCTTTTTGTAGTCGACGTATGCAGTGTACAGTGGTTTCCTTTCTTTCTTTTTGTGTTGTGTTATAATGGTGTCAACAATCAGTTGTTCCTTGCAGCCTTTGGTTTTTCTTCTGCACCCTTTTTGCTCTATGGCTAATAGGTTGTTTTCGGTTAGATGTGCATATATTTTGTCTGTAATAATTGATGTTAATATCTTATAAATGGTTGGGAGACATGTAATCGGTCTGTATTTATCTGGGTAACTGCTGGTCGGTGTTGTTTTGGGGAGCAAGTATGTTAGAGTCCTTCAGTCATGAAATCGGGCATTTCTGCTTGTCCTTTTACAATCTCAGAGAATAGTTGTGCTATTTTGTCGTGTGTGCTTGTAAATCGTTTCCACCAAAAGTTATGCAGCCCGTCTTTTCCTGGTGATTTCCAACTGTGTGTTTTCTTTATGGCTTTTTGTACATCGTCTATTGTTATGTTATGATTGTTCATTTGTTTTTTGTTGTGCATTCTTGTTTTTTCATCTCTGATCCACCTTGATGTTTGTTTGTGTTTCTTCTCATGTGACCATATACTGCTCCAATAGGTTTTAGTTTTTTCTTTATCTGGGTTTTCATTATTTATTATTTATTTATTATTATTATTATTATTATTATTATTATTATTATTATTATTATTATTATTATTATTATTATTATTATTATAGGTTTAGACAGTAGGCGGAAGTTCGGTAAACTGTCGTTATTTATAATCTTTGCGCGCACTAAGTCTATTCAGATAAAAACTGTCACTATCTTCACTCTAGGTTCCGTTCTTTAGGTGAGCATACAGGCGGTTTTTAAAAGCATTAAGCGTAGGGATGTAACAATCGCGTCTGAGAGGTCATTCCATTTTTTCACCACCCGATTTGTTATAAAGTTCTTTCTTGTTTGTCTATGGTTAAGTTCAGTGGTCAATTTCAAGGAATGTCCACGAAGGTGATGATTGACATTCCGGTGAAAGAAATCGACATCACATGTGTAGTGTCCATGGAGAATCTTATAGACCTCGATCAAACAGCCTCTGTTTCTGCGTTCTTCCAGCGTGGTAAGTTTAAGGGCTTTCAGTCTGTCCTCATAGGAGAAATTTCTCAGACTCAGAGGTATTTTCGTCGCTCTAAGAGGTCTATATCCTTCTTGAAGTATGGACACCACGCCACAGCTGCGTGTTCCAATATTGGCCTTATGTATGTTTTATAGACTCGCAGAAACACCTCCAGCGTCATGTCTCCAAAGCATCGTCGCACTAAATAGATTGTGGTGTTGGCCTTCTTCACAATTTTGGTAATATGTTGCTTCCATTTTAGAACGTTGGTTACATAGACACTTAGATCCATCTGGCTAGTCACCTTCCTCAATTTACTGACCCTAATAAAATAGTCAAGCATGGGGTTGTTGTATCCAATGTGGAGCACTGAACACTTGGCAATATTCAGCCGAAGAAGCCACCTCCTAGTCCATTCTTCCAACTCGGCCTCAACCATATCGCCATGTTGTATTATGGAATCACAGAATATTTTTGCATCGTCTGCATATATGCTGGTTCTGCAAGACATGTTCTGAGCAATATCCGAGACTTTTACAGGATTCGCCTGGCAGCTCGGCCTAAAACTACCTATTCCGTTTTCCTATACCTTAGTTACTGTACGAGTATAATAAAATTTGAGCTGGTGGCTAAGTTTTTTAAATAAAATACATGATACTGTTACTAGAAAAAAATAGTGATTAGTATTTATTAAGTCCAGACAATAGTCTTAAAATACCTAAATAATATACAGGGTGTTATGTATTTTCCCGGGTGTATTTGAACCTGTAAATCTTGATATGATAAAGAAAAAATATTTTTAAATGTCGCTTTGCTTTAATAAGTGAGAAAATTCACCTTTTGTGTTTTTGATCTCGGACGCCTTCACTGCCTTACCCACGTGCGTTTGTTTTGATTTTGAACTGTCAAACTAAAATAGGAAGGTCAGTGATTTTACAATGTTGCATGACAGTGACCTATTAAATAATAGTTCACTGACCTTATGTTATTAGGTTATATTCAAACTTTTTAGAAATTAAAATTAAACATACCTCAGCAAGAATCCTTAAAAACTGGCAAAATGACCATAATAAAATAAACAAATTCTTTTAAATCGAATCTGCGATTCACACTTCGAAAACTAACCCTTATTTCATAACAAAAACACGTTATTTAAGCAAGTCCACATTGAAAATTCTTTGTTAAACTATTTACTTCATATGGCGTCCTTACGCAAACACTTGTTTTTGTTCATATTTCTCTTTTTTCTGCAATAAAACCGACAAAACCTTTCGTTATTCCCACAACGCAAACACGTTTAAGCTGTCAATTACCTACAGTTACAAAGGACGCCGCTATAGCGCTGCCGTCGATTTAGTTAGTTAGTGATGGGCGATGTGGATGGTTTTCTAAACATCGATGTTTTTTACTGATGTTCGATATTTTGCCATCGATAATAAGAGTCACAAACAACGATGAAAGCATCGATTTTTAACCTTCGATGTTTGACACTGCGTTTTAATATTTGACGCCACCTTTTTATTTAGAAATTACTTTGGTGGGGCGGAGTTTCAGCACGCCAGGGACTGGCGGAACAAAACATCGATGAGCCTCGCTCATCACTAATTTAATTTGCATGGTCAAAAGCATTGAGTCACCCAGCAATGCGAATGCACCAATAATGTTATCTTGGAACAACAAATAGCCTTTTCGTGTCTTGTATTATGTAAAAACGTGTTTTTATTTCGTCTAGTTGTCTCCGTGAAATGCAGGGTTGTAATTTTCTCCGTGGAATAACATCTTTTAAGAAAAAATGCGATCGTAAAAAGTCAAAAGAGACAAAGCCGATGATGATGCCGTATTTATTTCATTATTTTATTATTTTCATTTAGCTAAAAAGTGAACTGGTTAAAAAACAATTTCTTGTTTACTAAACACAAACAGCTGATACTGTAAGTTCGCCTAAAAACCATATGTTTTCTTTATTGAACACCTGATTTTGACAGTTTGATATTTGGCAACGTTGTGACACCCATCTCTCTCCCTTGCAGGCTATGCTGCTCCCCGTATCTCTCACTCTTTTACATTGAGAAGTTCATTGCTTTTATTCATTCGCGTCGGGCTGATTTTAGGGGTCCTTACCCCACTTTTTACATGGTTGATTTAAAAAAAAACCATTGAGTGTTTTTCTAGGACACCCAAGGAATCACCCATTTAAATATAACTTGGGCAATTCCATAACACCCTGTATAAACATAAAATCAAAAAAGAATTTTAGAAAACTTAAATTCAAATAAATATGGCACACAAAGAAGCCGACATGAATCAAAGAACAAATCGAGCTTTTTGCTTCTCGCCTGCTAGACTAGTAAGCATCACAATTGTCGACGCAGTCGGGCCCCTTAATCCGTTGGCCTTATTCCTTTGTGGAGCTATATTTATTTAATAATATTTTTTAATTAATAAGCTAATTTTCGACAAATTTTGTTTTAAAGTTAAATTTTTATTATTGAATGAATTTAAATAAAAACTTTTCCTAAAATAATTATTTTTAAAAATAGGTATAAATAAATCCTCAAGGAACGTACCCTACAACTTAATACTTTAGTTACTACCTCCAAAATTTTTCACAAGGCTTCTTCTGTGAAACTTTTACGTTTTTTATAAATAAAAAATGTTTCTTAACTTCACAACTGGTTTTTCATATCATATATGTACCCTCCCAAGGGCGTAGATATGGGGGGGGGGGGGGGTAAAGGGAGTAATCCCCCCCCCCGGACCATAATAATGAATAAAAAATGTAGTTTAGTTACATTAGTTATTGTTTTGTCAAATTGCAATAAAAACACTTTTGGAAAAAGAATTTGCAAAATTACTTTGAGAATTATATTTTGCTTTATACACCTTACTTCGTAAGTAGTCTTAAATATTCTTGTGTAATATTAATAAAAAAATTTGAGACCAAACACTAGCTTTACCCAGAAAAAAATAATATCTATGCCCTTGTACCCTCCGAATACAATTCATATAACTACTGCGAACAGTACTCTGAGACGTCTCACAACAACATGTATCATAATATGGTACATCTGCCCTATACAGGGTGTTCCGTAACTTATGGGCCTTAGAGTAACTGGAGATACTAGACATCAAACTAAGCCGATTATGTCATATATGTTTTTTCGGATTGTCACTTTTGTTTTTTTTTTGTTAATTTAATTATTTACTATGTTTTTTTATGCTTTGGGATGTTTAAAGGGAAATATCTCGAAAACCGTTAAAGATATTAAGATCAATCAAGTACACATTTTTGACTCAGAAAATGCCGTTTTTAAGAAAATATAACTGAAAAACACCTAATATCACAGGTAAGAAAAAAAATCATAGATTTATGAAGCCCAGTGTAAGCAACTAGCGCCCTCTAGTTTGAAACTTAAAAATTTCTACAAATTCTTATTTCTTGCTCATAAAAACATAATATTGGCAACTTTCAATTCGATTCATTAAACCGTTTTAAAATTATGGCTTATTTTCGAGAATAAACTTTTACTTTCAACACCCTGTATCTCTAGAACGAGTAATAATCCGAAAAAACTTATATGACATAATCGGCTTAGTTTGATGTCTAGTATCTCCAGTTACTCTACGGCCCATTAGTTACGACTTACATCGTTTAAGAACTTTTCTTCAATAATATGCTTAACCACTAAAACCGTTTTCATTTTTCAGTATCATTTCTACATAACCTTTCTCACCTCGTCATTTTGAATTTTTGAAAATTATCAACCGTTATCCCAAGTTTATCTATATAACTTGGTAGTTTGTTATTCTCTCCTACTTCTATGAAAGTTTGTCAACACTTTTCTTTATTCAATTAATTTCCTCAAAAGCTCTATGACAGGGGTTCCCAAACTTATTTTGTCTACTGCCCACTTTGAGAATAAATTATTTTTTAGCGCCCCCATTTTTTCACCTACTTAAAAACCACTATAACTTCAAATTAAATTAATAAATTATTGTGAGCTATATTAGCGGAGATTAAACATTCATTCAAAACGAGACTTTTACTATAACTCGCAAGAGTTAACTTGAGACCTAAGCGCAGTAGGTAGTGCACAACGGCGCTCAGATCTCAAGTTAACTCTTACGGGCTACACCTGCCAATGAGAATGATTATTGAAACGCAACTTTATAGTATTCAGGCAGAGTATCTTTTATTTAAAATAAAACAAACATAATCGATTCTTATATAAAAATTAATGTGAAGGATGAATCTGATGCTGTTTAATAAGTTTGTTGATATCAGGTTCCAATTCAGAACTCAAGAACAGTCGCATTGATACAGGAATGCACAAATCGGGTTATTTAACAAAAACTTGTTAAAACATGATTGCCCACAGTCTATTATCTACGAAAATTACCTATCTAGGAATACTATAATAACTATTAAAATGCGAAAGTGTGTCTGTTGCCTTTTTATTTGTTTGTTTGTATCTACTTTCATTTCGAAACGGAGCGACCGATTGACATGATTTTTATTTTATTTATTCAAAAAAAGGACAGATATATGAACTACGCGGAGAGAAATATCTAACCTAGTTTGAGCAATCTCTTAATTAATATTAGTTGATGTTCACAAGTTGTAGTCGAGAGCTCATTTGGTGTCTAAGAGTCCTCCTAGCTAGATGAAATTACAAATCGCCCCCCAAGCCTCTACACAACCCCCCCTTTTTTTTCTGGGTCTCTTACCGTCCCCCTTTAGGCCTGAAGCGCCCACAAGGGGGCGTTATCGCCCACTTTGGGAAACACTGCTCTATGAGGATGTCACTGAGAATTTCCTAATAACTTTTTCAATATGAATTATGATTTTCCTGAAGATGAACGTTTATACGTTCGAAACATGTAGAGTGAAATAAATATTTTTCCTTGAAATATATCCCAGTGAAGGTTGACTTACTACTACCCATTTATAATAAAAGCTTAAGTACTGATGCAGTTCCTCTCAAAGCATAAAAATTTAATATTTTGATGACATTTCTGTTTTAAAAAAAATTAAACTAAAATCCATCTCTATGGCTACTAGTTGTATATCTTTAAAAATAACATACAAATATTTCAAAGCCCCCATAAAAATTATTTTTAATTTTTTTTGTGTACTTAATTTTGATTTATTTTTTAAATTCTATTATTTTTATAGGTACGCAATAATAGTGTCTGAGAACAAGGTTGCAATAGTCAGAGACATACACATACACCAACCAATTACATCCAAAATGTTTAATACCGATATCGGCACCGAGAGGGAAATCAAATCGAGTCAACTTCTGACTTTTCCTGCAGATCTAGTTATCCAATGGTAAAAAAACTCGTCTAGCTCGCATACACGATGGCATACCGACGATGGCCAATCAACTTAGCTTCTTCTCTTTCTTTCCGCATGCACGGCCTTCCTTTTGTGACATCCGCGAACAAGTGAAGAATAGAGGCCACGTTGCCAAGATGTGGTTAGATTATTTTTATAATTGTATATTTTTTAATTTAAGAGTTCATAACATATATGTAAAATAAAAACCATTTTTAACATATTTCAATTTGGTTGATGGTCTATTTTTCAAGGAACTCAATTTTGATTATTGAATTTTAACAAATGTTAAAGGGACTGAGATAATAAAGGACGAAATAGTATTTTTAACAAAAATGTCCAAGTTTTGGGTGTTAATATTTATAAAACTTTACTTTAGGCATTTTTTTTGTTAGTTTGTAAGTTGTTGTTAGTCGTTTCCATCTTTTTTTACGTTGTATTCGTTCGGATGTTCCGTGTGTGATTGTGGATATTATTTTTAAGTTTTGGGTGCGAATTTAGGTATAAAACTTTACCAGACATTTTGTTATTGTTAGCGACTTGTGTCTCAAGATGGGTAGAAAAAAGTGCATGATCCTTTTTTGCACGAATCGCGGTTCAATACCAGGAATAAGGTATTTCAGGTATGTAAAATATTGGTTACTTAGTTTTATTTGACCATAAACTGATGTTCACACCCTAACTAACGGGTGAATTTAAATAAAAGCTTGTAAAAATATTTTAAAAGTCGGTCCTGTCAAATGTTTACATCAAGAAGCAAATTTCCGAGCTGCGCAAACTCAACGGACCCTGATCATCTGCGTACAATGGTGACATCATTGAATTATGGTATTAGCAATATAGTGTATGTATAGATGTGAGATAGACGCGATAATTTAAGATGTTATATAGTGGTTACCACAACCATTATAAAGGCCCCATTTAACCTCTTTAAGGGGGTTTATAAAAGAAACGGAAATATTTCTGTTACTAAATAATATAATATAACTATTGGTTATTATTGCCCGTTTCCACCAATATATAGTGTGTCCGCGGATGGAGTCCCCAAGGGGGAAAAAAACCTTTATTATTCATTTTACGACCAAAAGTCATTCTTTATAAAAACGTCTGCTTGTTGAGAAAATTAATTCAAGATAAAAAAATGTCAGATCAGATGTACAGGGAGTTAATAAATTAGGAAAATATGAAAATGCTTCGAGAGAGAAGAACCAGTGTTTATTAATTTTTACAAAAATTTTATAAACCAAGTTGTTTATAAACTAACGTAAAGTCTAAATACAAATTTTGAAATAAAAAAAAGACACATTTTCAATAATATCGTAACTGTATTAAACAAATACGCTCTTCTTTGGTTAACATTTTCGAAAATGCATTTACGGAAATAGAACACTGACAGATGTAAATAAAATTCTGACATAAACATGAACGTAAACAAAATCTTGATTTTTTTGTAAAATGCAACTAATTAAATGCAAACAATAATTATTAATTAAAATAGTGGAATTTAGTGTCCGTTAAAATATATAAAGAAAAGAAGCTTAGCGGCAAGCGGACAGAGTAGTGCGTCTATCTTTTGCATTAAAGTACACAGGAACACCAAAGGTAATGGAATCCCTGGGGCACAGGTAGACAATGACAGGCTGTTTCGTTCTTGTTAGAACTCATCAGAAAGCCATAACCCGTAAGCGACCCCCAGTACAGCGAGCCTGTTCTTTCAAGGCGTTTTTAAGAAATAAAAACGTGATGAAAACCCAGTAACGCCATCAGTAGGAATCAACTCAATGCAAAAGATAGCCATCTATCATGAAAACGTAGAAATATAAATAAATCTAAATCAATCAAGCACGGAACGGCCACTTCACCAGTATAGGAAACAGGCTGTTTCGTTCTTGTTAGAACTCATCATTAGCCATAAGGGTTATGGCTTTCTGATGAGTTCTAACAAGAACGAAACAGCCTGTCATTGTCTACCTGTGCCCCAGGGATTCCATTACCTTTGGCGTCCCTGTGTACTTTAATGCAAAAGGTAGACGCACTACTCTGTCCGCTTGCCGCTAAGCTTCTTTTCTTTAAATAATTATTAATATTTTATTTTAAAAATTTTAATATCAAAATTTATTAATTATTATTGAATTGTCATCAAAAAACTATTTCTTCCCCTGTACAAACATTGTATGCCACTCGTGTGTTTAAGAATTTATACCACTCGGCCTGATGGCCTCATGGTATAAATCTTTCTCGCGTGACTTATTTTCAACATAACTCACTAGTACCATAAATAACTTATTTTATTTATTTATAATAATTTAGTTGTTTTTTAATTAAGTCCATTGTTAAAGGGCTTAGTCAACATTTATGCCTGCGCGGCATTCCAATTGCAGCATGAGGTTAGCCGCCAATGGCTCTCATTTTCTGAGAATGAGAATAATCGTGCCGGTTACGGGCTTTTGAAATTAGCTTATCCATCGCTGTCAGAATTCTCGCGCGTTGAATTTATGACGTTCAATCAAAAACTACTAAAGCTCGGAAAATTACTTCGACATTTGTTTCAGGCGCGTATACAGTGGGAGGCAGTTACACCCCCGATAACTCAAAAAAATATGTAAAAAGTCCAGTTACCTAGTCGGGAAAAAAACATATTCTCTTCTCAAGACAAGAAACCAATTTTTTGTTAAGGTATTTATTTAAATAACTTGTTTTATTAAATAACAAAAATATATTTTCTAATTCTAACTAATTAAATGTTCGGCTGTCTCAAAGTATTATCGAGGGGGGGGGCTCAGTGGGCGTAAATAGGATATTTTTTTCAGAAGAGAGGGACAGTCGGGACTACATGTACTTCATGACATTGTACCTATTGAAGGAGGCGGAAAAGCGCCGCAGGCGAAAAATTTTCGGGGCCATGCCCATCAAAGTTCGTTTAAAATTCACCTAACTACTATCAAATTTACAAAATTAAATTATTGCCTCTCCCCCTCTGCATGGTTGGATTAAATTTGCTATTATTGTAAATGTTTTGTTTTACTTTTTTTTGATATTTCTAGCTGGCTCTTTATTTAAAAAAAAACATTTTTTATATTGTTTGTGAAAATTGGTGTCAATCGAAAATTTTAACATAAGACGTATGCATGATTCTAACCAGCGTTTTTCAGGCTCGATTTTCATGATTAAAAATAAAGTAAATATCGCTCACCACGCCAAAATTGAGGATTTTTTCAGAAATCATATTGTATTTTAGGAGCGTAGATCTAAGAGCAGTTTTTGGTGCAAATGCTTAGGTTTTAAAATACTCCTTATTAAATGTCGTTTTGTATATTCATAATAAAGCATTTTCCTTTCTTCCCGCACTATTTTTTTTATTATAAATTATCACACTTCTTTCATCAAAAATGTTTCAATTAAAATGTTTACTTTAATTTTTCTCTTTAAAAATAAATACCTAATTGTTTTCTGTTTTTGTTGTAAAAATATTTTATTGCCTTGGGTTAAATTTTTGTTGATTTAAAATAGCTCTTAAAAAGGGGAAACGGAACAGAGAAGTATATACTTAATACTATAAAATATTATTCTTTTTAATCGTTTTCCTTTAAAATTGCATCAAAAATCAATAACTAAAACGATATGCGTCTGAAACCTTAATTTCTGTATAAAACAGGACTTTTAGAAGGAAAAGTTTAAAAACTAAACGTTTCCTACAAGACCTTTGTAATCTAAGCCAAGAATACATTATTTAAAGATTTGAATTAGGAGTCCAATCGTGAGACAAAAAATTAGGTGGCAATTAGACTTTTAGACCCGAGCTCCTAGGCTGCAGCCCGAAAGCCCCCCCCCCCCCCTTAAATACGCCACTGATTATCAGTAATTTAATTAAATAAATAGAAATTTGGTATCACTAATAAATAGCTTTTAGTATGTTTCAAAGCTTGCTGGTCAAGCACAAGATTGGTAATTGATGACATTAATTTTAATATAATAATTTCCAAAGATAGAGCTTTTACTGATAAATTTACATGATATTATTTAGTAATTGATAATGATATCTTAACATTTATTACATAGCAAATGAAGTGTTAAGCCTGTTTTGCAATAGTTCTTGATTAAAGTTAATTGTTCATTTCTCAGGGGTCATATACCGGGTGATTGACGATCATTCACGACGAGCTTGCATTAGAACTTTTGAGGAAACTACTGAAATCATTTTTTGAAAATCTGTGGGTTTAAGTTTATTGATATGCTTTTTTAAATTAAAATATTAACACTTCCGGTTATACCGGAAGTCGCTTCAACTTTCATTTTTTAAATACAATATACAATATTTTATTATATTTTTAATTTTTGCATTAAATTATAATTACATTTTATAGAACTACTTTTTTCTACTACTAATTTCTGAGATATCTGCATATTTGGTAATTATTTCGTAAATGCATAGCGATTAAATTATCCGTATACAGGGTGATTCACGGTGGATGGTACGTTAGAAGTATATGACGAACCAGTTAACGAATCGTTTTGAAAATTTGGTTGTTTATATAAACGGACATGCTCTATTTACCTAAAATATTTTTAATGATGCAGTGTTGCCACGTCTACCTAAAATTAGTAGCAACTTCGTTATTTTAAATGGAACACCCTGTATTATATATATATATATGTATTATACTTATCTCTTTCCGTTTCTAAGATAATAATTAAATTGCATTTTTTTGACGAAAAACGTTAACTTAAAAAAATGTTGATATTTTTGAACTCTGAAATATTAGAGCCCCGAAAATTGGTGGATGGGTAAATATTACCAGGGGGCTTTTAACCCTATGCCGAAATCTTAGTTGCGATATACAGGGTGGTTTAAAAATACAGTTAATTTGGGGACTTCAATAGGTGACCAAAAGTATATTTTTTTAAATGTAACACCCTGTATATTATCACTGATTTAGAAAGCTACTTAAATTGGCTCTTTATTTTTGTATAACATATCTATAGCTAACTAGTCAAGTTTTTGACTTATAAGCCATTATTTGTATAATTTGCTCAAAAATTTAATTTCCTTTTGATTTTTAGTAAGTATGCCATGACAAACTCTTGTTTGACATAAAAATTATGTCACTCTCATTATTGTTGTGGTATTTTGTTAAATATTGTCGACTGAGATACTGAATGATTACAAAGCATGGAAGAAATCTATTCGAACGCAGTACTTATGAAGTTATTTATTTTATTTGGACAGTGTGATCAAATTATCGCTAGAACATGTATAAAGTTTAATGAAATGTACCCAAATCTACCGCCAATGAACTTAAGGAAATTCTTACGGATCAAGAAAAATTTTACTGAGTTTGGTTCAACTTTAAAAGCCCCAAGAAACTTGCCTCGACCCGTAACTTCTGACGAAGACAACCAGATTAATGTTTTGGTTTATTTTCATGCATTTCCTCAGTCGTCAATACGTTGTGCTGAATATGATTTAGGTCTAACATATTCATCAGTCTTTACTAAAGTTCAAGCCATAAAGCCTCAAGATCCACAACAGAGAGTTGAATTTTGTGAGATGTTATTAGTGCGCACCCAAGAAGATCCAAACTTTTTAAGTAAAATAATTTGGACCGATGAATCTAAATTTTCAAGGGAAGGGGTTTTTAATAGAAGAAATAGTCATTTTTGGTCAAGAGATAACCCTCATGTCACCAAGGAAGCTGGATTTCAAGAAAAATTTAGTTTTAATGTTTTCTGCATGTTAATGGACAATCAATTAAACTATTTTATATACGACGAGTCATTAACATCGAGAAGCTACTTAAATATTTTAAGAACAGTTGTCGAAAACTTTGTTGATAATCTGCCCCTTGAAGATTATCAAAGCTGTTGGTATCAACTCGATGGAGCTCCTGCACATTGTACAAGAGAAGTTACAGTGGAACTCGATAGACTTTTTGATGATCGTTGGATAAGACGTTTGGGGCCTTGGAATTGGCCTCCAAGATCACCCGATCTCAATCCATTGGATTTTTACTTGTCGGGCATGTTTAAGGAAAAAAATTACAAGTCACCAGTACATTCAAAAGAAGAATTGCTACGTCGAGTTACCCAAGCATTTAAAGAACAAAATCCAAATGAGATTAGATCTTCCACGACTAATGCGGTAAATACCCGCATCTTAAAGTGTTTGGATGTAAACGGACAGCGTTTTGAACAATTGTTAAAATGATCGATTTAATTTTTTTTTATTACAATCCTGAAATAGTATAAATTTCCTTAAGTTCATTGGCGGTAGATTTGGGTACATGTCATTAAACTTTATACATGTTCTAGCGATAATTATATCACACTGTCCAAATAAAATAAATAAATTCATAAGTACTGCGTTTAAATAGTTTTCTTCAGTAATTTTTAACTGAATTTTGAAAGAAAGTGCCATCATTTTTATGTCAAACAAGAGTTTGTTATGGCATACTTACTAAAAATCAAATTTTTGAGCAAATTTTACAAATAATGGCTTATAAGTCAAAAACTTGACTAGTTAGCTATAGATATGTTATACAAAAATAAAGAGCCAATTTAAGTAGCTTTCTAAATCAGTGATAATATACAGGGTGTTACATTTAAAAAAATATACTTTTGGTCACCTATTGAAGTCCCCAAATTAACTGTATTTTTAAACCACCCTGTATATCGCAACTAAGATTTCGGCATAGGGTTAAAAGCCCCCTGGTAATATTTACCCATCCACCAATTTTCGGGGCTCTAATATTTCAGATTTCAAAAATATCAACATTTTTTTAAGTTAACGTTTTTCGTCAAAAAAATGCAATTTAATTATTATCTTAGAAACGGTAAGAGATAAGTATAGAATAACATTAAATAAAAATGTTAAGAAAGTAATAGAGGGTTCAAAAATTTAATAAAATACAGGGTGTTCCATTTAAAATAACGAAGTTGCTACTAATTTTAGGTAGACGTGGCAACACTGCATCATTAAAAATATTTTAGGTAAATAGAGCATGTCCGTTTATATAAACAACCAAATTTTCAAAACGATTCGTTAACTGGTTCGTCATATACTTTTAACGTACCATCCACCGTGAATCACCCTGTATATATTTTACCTTAGTTCCTGGACTAAAGTTTTTTTGTTATTGGATAGTTAAAAAATCAACAAATCTTAAAAAACAATTAAACTTGGCATAAAATATACAGGGAGGTCACAATTAAGGGCTCATTGTAAAAAACTTTAAATCTTAAAGACTTTCTTATTTTAAATGGAACACCCTGTATAATTTTATTTTATATGTTGATAAATTAACTGCTCCTTACAATTGCTATAACCTTTTTTATATCTATATCAACGCGTTTTCGTAGAATATCAAATTTTTTATTAAAATACGATTTTTTCAAGCTTGCCATGAAAACAAATGTACATGGATACTCCATAGTGATATTTGTAAAGAAAATATTGATAGCGGCAATGTTTTCTAGAATGCTTTGACGAGAAAAACAGTTGCACTAAATTATTTGTTGCGTATTTTAAGAATGTCAATTTTTTTTCTGGAAAATGTCACGCTTAAGATTTTCAACCGAAGATTTTTTAAATTTATTAAGTGTTTATATTGAATGTGGCAACATAAAGTTAAGAGCATGTCGAATATGTCACGATAAATATCCGAATCGACCAACTCCTTTACCTGATATTATTAGAAGACTAAATAATAATTGCTTAAAATATTTCCCTTTTACGAGTAAATATGTACGTTTGTTTTCATGGCGAACTTAAAAAAATCGTATTTACGTTGACATAGAAAAGGTTATAACAATTTTAAGGCGCAGTAATTAATCACCATAAAATAAAAATATAGAGGGTATGCCATTTAAAATAAGAAAGTTTTTATTGTTTACAGTTTTTTAAAATTAGCCCCTGATTATGACCTCCCTGTATATTTAATGCCAAGTTTAATTTTTTTTTGAGATTTGTTAATTCTTCAACTATACAATAACAAAAAAAATTTAGTCCAGGAACTAAGATAAAAAATATATACGGATAATTTCATCGTTATGCATTTAGGAAATAATTACAAAATATGCAGATATTTTAGAAATTAGTAGACTTAGGTAAAAAACGTGTTCCATAAAATGTAATTAAAATGTAATCCAAAAACCAAAAATATAATAAAAAATGCTATATTGTATTTAAAAAATGAAAGTTGAAGCTAATAAAGTGACAGAACCATGTTAATATTTTAATTTAAGAAAGCATATCGATAAACTTAAACCTACAGATTTAAAAAAAAAATATTTTCGGTAGTTTTCTCAAAAGCTCTAATGCAAGCTCGTCTTAAATCACCCGGTATTTAAGTCGAACCACAATATATGTAGGTATATAGCTACGCATTGCGCTTGCGTAGCTATACCAGGTGTTGCATCGTCGAGCGGGACATAGGAAATCCCATGTAATTTTAAATGGGGTCAATTATTGGCTTCCCTAATTATTTTAGAGAAAAATTCTATTTAGGTTTATTAAAGAGCACTAAAACCCACATTCAAAAGAATAACTTTAGATATTTTTGATGAGCCCGTTTACGGGTTATCGCCGATTTCTTTTTAACTATTTCTCCTTTTTATGGCCCCGTATTTGCAGGCACCAGTCAAGGTAAAAGATGACTGTCAAATAAAGTTGTCATTTTGAAATGTGTGCTTTATTGTTATAAAAACTCGTACATCGAAAATATTAGCCATGAATTACACTTCTGAAGAAAAAATATTGATGATTAAATGGTATTATCAAGGAAATACTTATCAAAATGTGTCAGACATGTTTGCTGCTCTGTATCCGAATAGACCGATACCTGCAAAATCTACAATCGAAAGGACTATCAAGAAATTTGAGACAAAAGGCACTGTAATAAATAACTGCAGATGTGAAGAAAGGCAGGAACAAAGAAGAGATGCAAGAAATGATAGGGATTTGCAATGGCAGGAACAAAGAAGAGATGCAAGAAATGATAGGGACTTGCAAGTTTTATTGTGCGTGGAAGAAAATGATGGGAAGATCAGCACAAGAAAACTTGGGGATGACATAGGATTAGATCACACCACAGCGTTACGAGCTTTGAAACGACATAAATATTATTCATACAAATATGAAAAGCACCAAGAGCTAAGAGATAGGGACGAAATACGACGACAGGAGTTTTGTTTTGGTATGATTGAAAGAGCAAACATGGATAGGGAATTTTTAAAAAACATTTGTTTCACTGACGAATGCACATTTACCTTAAACAATGAACCCAATGTTCAAAATTATCGATATTGGAGCAAAGAAAACCAACACAGGTTTGTCGAAACAAGGACGCAATATCCACAAGAAGTTAATGTTTGGGCTGGGATTTTCGGAGAAAATATTATCGGGCCATTATTTCTTACACGAAATTTAAATGCAGAATATTTTTTGGAACTACTTGAAGATCATATTTTACCTACTTTACATGATGCCGCCAGGGAAAATCAGGAAGTTTGGTACCAAATGGATGGCTGCCCGGCACATAGTACCCTGGCTGTCCGGGAATATTTAAACCGTGCTTTTGATGGAAATGTTATTGGCTTAAATCATACAGTAAATTGGCCAGCCAGGTCTCCTGATTTATCGCCAAATGATTTCTTTCTCTGGGGCCATTTAAAAAACAGGATATACAAAGATAAAAAATTCCCTTATCTAGACGAGTTAAAAAATGCTATTTTTGCCGAATGCAATAGAATTTCAGTTTACCAACTAGCGAATGTAAGAAGAGAATTTTATGATCGCCTCGATTATTGTCTAGCAGTCAATGGAGGAATATTTGAACATCTTCCTAAATCCTAAAGTTCTAACAATTTAATAGTACCTACCTATTAATTAGTAAAATATTGAAACATGTAAAATGTCATAATTAACCTTGTAATTGGATACTTTATTTTAGTTTTATTCAGATTAATTTGTACTCATAAATACACCTTTTATATTTTCGATGTACGAGTTTTCTCTGCAGTTATTTATTACAGTGCCTTTTGTCTCAAATTTCTTGATAGTCCTTTCGACTGTAGATTTTGCAGGTATCGGTCTATTCGGATACAGAGCAGCAAACATGTCTGACACATTTTGATAACTATTTCCTTGATAATACCATTTAATCATTAATATTTTTTCTTCAGAAGTGTAATTCATGGCTAATATTTTCGATGTACGAGTTTTTATAACAATAAAGCACACATTTCAAAATGACAACTTTATTTGACAGTCATATTTTACCTTGACTGGTGCCCGCAAATACGGGGCCATAAAAAGGAGAAATAGTTAAAAAGAAATCGGCGATAACCCGTAAACGGGCTCATCAAAAATATCTAAAGTTATTCTTTTGAATGTGGGTTTTAGTGCTCTTTAATAAACCTAATAAGAAATTTGCTCTAAAATAATTGGGGAAGCCAATAATTGACCCCATTTAAAATTACATGGGATTTCCTATGTCCCGTTCGACGATGCAACACCCGGTATATTCTATGGTCAAACTTACTTCTTGAAATTTCAATTTTGTTATATAAAATAAAAAAAGGCTTTTAGTTAAGGAGTAAAAAAAAAGTATAATGTGGTAAGGTTGCCTAGGACGCTACGAACTACGTACACAAATTATACTCAATCCCTTTATCAAAACCTTAAGCTACTTTGTATTCCCTTCGATTGGACCTTAATAAGGGTCAAGTCTGGCTCAATCCTATTTATCGGGGTGTCTTACTCGTGGCCCACCCCTTCTAAAGGGCTATCAATGTACATAAATTGGTTGCTTTGCTTCCAGCTCCCAATTCGACAGAGATTAATAGCGAACGAAATCGGAGAAGGAGAACTACGTAATGGTTAAAATGTGCGACAATTAATTTATGAAATATTAAACTACATTTATTTATTTTACCTAATATTTACAAAGAAATTTTTTTAGTTTGTAACAAGAATTTTTGAAAGATAAAATATTACAACACTTTTTTGTAGGAAAATTTCAGAAATACAAAAAGATGTTTCTGGAGAATAAGCAACAACGATTTATTTATTTAATTCTAGATGCAGACACTATACAGGGTTTAAAAAAATGGTGAAGAGCCAGGTATAGTGCGGGCAGTGGCATAGCCAGAAAATATGCTCGGGGGAGTTTAGTGGGCGTAAGTAGGATTTTTTTTCTGGAAAGAGGGACAGTGAAGCAGGGTAGGAGAGTAGATCTAAGAGCAGTTTTTTGGTGCAAATGCTTAGGTTTTGAAATGCCCCTTCTTGTTTTTTGTTGTAAACTTATTTTATGGCATTGGGTTATATTTTTGTTGATTTAAAATATGCATAAAAAAAGGAAAACTGAACAGACAAGTTTATAATAGAAAAATTACTATAAAATATTATTCTTTTTACTCGTTTTCCTTTAAAACTGCATCATAAATGAATAACTAAAACGATATGAGTCTGAAACCTGAATCTCTATATAAAACAGGACATTTAGAAGGAAAAGTTTAATAACTAAACGTTTCCTACAAGACCGTTGTAATCTACGCCTAGAATACATTATTTATGGCCATATTCGCCGTAGGTGCGAAAGTTTGGCTTATGTTAGTTGTTAAGCTGGCTTAACGCATAGGAATAACAGGAGTTAAGCGCACTTAAGTTATAAACCAAGCTTTTGTATATACGAAGAATATGGCCATTAAAGATTTAAATTAAGTGTCCAAGCGTGAGACGAAAAAGTAGCAAGCTCCTAGGCTCCCCTTAAATACGCCACTGTCTAAGGGTGTTTTATCACTTGTATGCCTTAGGGCATGTCATAAAAATTTGATTTATAACGACGTTTCTGTTCTAAAATTATAATTTAATATTTCGCCACCATCAAATCTTTTCGGTTAGTAATTGCCCATCGTTGGAGATAAGAAAACATTTTTTATTCCAATCCTTGTAGAAAAAAAGGGAATTTCAAAGTTTATTTATAGGCCCCTAATTTTTGCCAGGGGGTTAACAAAATTAAGTTTTTGTCATTTCTAACGGTGAACAACTAGTAGATAGCCCCAGATGATATGATACAAATAGGTCTTTAACAATAAATAATTTTTAAATAATGTAAATATAACTTTTCTGACTTGAAGATTGAGTTATGCGCAAATAAAAAGAATTTTTAAAAAACTTCTCAAATAAATAAGGCATATAAAGAAGGCGGAGTAGATCAAAGAATAAATCGGGCGACAATGCTTGTCGGGGCCTTTGATCCATTCGCCTTTCTTGTGGCGGTATTTTTATTTTTATTTTAAGAGACAATTAAATCCTGTCAGACAAGACAAAGCGCACTTTGCCTATCATCATTTTGAATAAGTACTTAATATGTAATTTACCTCCAATACTCGCTGTTCCCACTCCCTCTCTTGAACTGTGCAATAACTAAAAATTAAAAATCCCGTCCCTTTTTTCATTTGATATTTTACTTCATTGAATCAAATTTTGTTAAAATCGAGGGAACTAGTTCTGTCTATTGGTCTGGTTATTTTCTTGTTAGTCCTTGACCTATACTAAGGTACTAAAATCCCAGCAAAGTAAAAATGATCACTTTCGTGGCATTTAATAATGTAACCATAAAATGTGTTTAACGTTGTGAAACAGTTAGGGGGGGGGGGCTGTGGGCGTAAGTAGGACATTCCTTTTTCTGGAAAAAGGAACAGTCGGGACTACATGTATTTAATTATATGGTACCCAGTGAAGAAGGCGGAAAAGCGCAGCAGGCGAAAAATTTTCGGAGCCACGCCCAACGTTCGTTTAAAATTCACCTAATTACTATCAAATTTCGAAAATTAAATTATAACCTCTCCCCCTCTGCATGGTTGTATTAAATTTATTTTTGTAAATGTTTTTCTTTAACTTTTTTATTAGTATTCCTAGCTGGCTCTTTATTAAAAATAAAAAACATTTTTTATATTTGTGAAAAATATGAATATTGGTGTCAATACTGTCAATCCAAAATTTTACCATAAGATGTATAACTCTAACCAGCGTTTTTCGGGCTCAGTTTTTCATGATTAAAAATAAAATAAATATCACACTTCTTTCATAAAAAATGTTTCAATTAAAATTTTTACTTTAATTTTTCCCTTTAAAAATAAATAGGTACCTAATTGTTTTTTGTTTTTTTTGTAAAAATATTTTATGGCATTGGGTTATATTTTTGTTGATTTAAAATAGCTCTAAAGAAGGAAAAAACCGAACAGACAAGTATATAATACAAAAATACTATAAAATATTATTCTTTTTACTCGTTTTCCTTTAAAATTGCATTATAAATCAATAACTAAAACGATATGCGTCCGAAACCTTAATCTCTATATAAAACATGACTTTTAGAAGGAAAAGTTTAAAAACTAAACGTTTCCTACAAAAACCTTTGTAATCTAAGCCAAGAATACATTATTTAAAAATTTAAATTAAGAGTCCAAGCGTGAGACGAAAAATTAGGTTGCAATTAGACTTTTAGACCCGAGCTCCTAGGCTCGGGGGGGGGGGGGGGCACTGACACCCCGTATATTTAGTAGAAACTGTTCTATCGTTGTAGTTATTTTTTATTTATATCATTTTTACCACCTCCAACTATTGAACCTCGGTACCGCACCTTGCTATCAACGAATATCCTGTTGTCAGAATCCTGTTCGGAATCCTGTTTTCGACTAAGGACTTTCACCAGGACAATCGCCCTTCATCAAAGAAAGCGCTTACAGCTGCAGAATTTTCTCAAACAAAGACTTTTAACAAAAGTAGGTATCCTGTTTTAAGCACCACTGATGTGTTGCTATTTAAGAGTATTTGTAATTTGTATAAACCACCGAAAAGCAACAGTTTTTTTTATATAAAAAATAAAATATACAGGGTGCTACAAATTCGTGTGCGTACAAGGGGATCTTGAAAAAGGTAAGAGATACGGAGTTGGTTAAATTGAGGATTGCGTATTTTGGGGCTTAATAATTTGGTAAAAGAAAATTGTAAATATTCCGAATGCTTTCAGAGATATCTGAAAAAAACCGAAATTTCAATTTTTGATTTTTAATTATTAGAGCCTTCTTGGGAAAAAACAAAAAAACATTTTTTCATAGCTGTCTTTTATGTTCTACAAGATGGCGTTATTAGTTTTCAAATTCAATTTTTTTAAATACGGACCTGGAATTTTAAATACAGTTTTAGGAACTTCTAAGCTTTACAAATTTAATACAATTTAAAGTTTTTGAAATTTGAACGTTTTGTCATCTAATAACATATTTTTTCAAGTTATCTCTTTATGCCATTACGGTCCTGAAAATTTAGAGCCAACCAAAAAAAAAAGAAAAATTGAAAAATCCGTCCATTTTTAGTCAAAGAGGCCTAATATTTGATATTTTGTAAGAGAAAAGACCAAAAGTCTCGCCCTCAAATAGTTTTCTGTCTGTTTATTTTTGCTACATGTTTTGACAGAAACTGGCATTATCACACCGTATAAACAGTAAAAAAAATTTTGAAATGTGTTTTTCAATTATAGTTTCTTAAAGAAGGGCATTTTCTGAGGCAAAAACTTTACTTGATTGATCTTAATATCTTTAACGGTTTTCGAGATATTTTTCTTTAAACATCCCAAAGCATGAAAAAACACAGCACATAATTAAATTAATAATACATAAATTATATACACCCTGTATCTCTAGAACAAGTAACAATCCGAAAAAACTTATATGACATAATCGGCTTAGTTTGATGTCTAGTATCTCCAGTTACTCTATGGCCCATTAGTTACGGGACACCCTATATAACCACATGTATTTTTTTTTCTTACATCGTTTAACAAGAACTTTTCTTCAATAATATGCTTCACCACTAAAACCGTTTTCATTTTTCAGTATCATTTCTACATAACCTTTCTCACCTCGTCACTTTGAATTTTTTTAAATTATTAACCGTTATCCCAAGTTTATCTATACTTATAACTTGGTAGTATGTTTTTCTCTCCTACTTCTATGAAAGTTTGTCAACACTTTTCTTTATTCAATTAATTTCCTCAATAGCTCTATGAAGATGTCACTGAGAATTTCCTAATAACTTTTTCAATATGAATTATGCTTTTCCTGAAGATGAACGTTTATACGTTCGAAACATGTACAGTGAAATAAATATTTTTCCTTGAAATATACCCCAGTGAAGGTTGACTTAGAGTATTATTTCTACCCATTTATAATAAAAACTTAAGTACTGATGCAGTTCCTCTCAAAGCATAAAAATTCAATATTTTGATGACATTTCTGTTCTAAAAATCTCTATGGCTACTAGTCGTATATCTTTAAAAATAACATACAAATATTTCAAAGCCCCCAAAAAAATATTTTTAATTTTTTTTGTGTACTTAATTTTGAATTGAACAAGTAACAATCCGAAAAAACTTATATGACTTAATCGGCTTAGTTTGATGTCTAGTATCTAGTATAAGTTTTTTTTTTGATAATTAAAATAATAATTTAATTATGTACTATGTTTTTTTATGCTTTGGGATGTTTAAAGGGAAATATCTCGAAAACCGTTAAAGATATTAAGATCACTCAAGTACACCTTTTTGACTCAGAAAATGCCCTTCTTTAAGAAACTATAATTGAAAAACACCTAATATTACAGGTAAGAAAAAAATTATAGATTTATGAAGCCCAGTGTATGCAACTAGCGCCCTCTAGTTTCAAACTTAAAAATTTCTACAATTTCTTATTTCTTGCTCATACAAAACATAACATTGCCAACTTTCAATTCGATTCATTAAACCGTTTTAAAATTATCGCTTATTTTCGTGAATAAACTTTTACTTTCAACACCCTCTGTATCTCTAGAACGAGTAACAATCCGAAAAAACTTATATGATATAATCGGCTTAGTTTGATGTCTAGTATTTCCAGTTACTCTACGGCCCATAAGTTACCGGATACCCTGTACAGATAGATAATAAGATAAGATGATTTAAACAAAGCAACATATTATTCATTTAATTCCATTATTTTCACGAATATTTCCCTCATATGTTAAAGTTCCCATAAGAGAAATGCAATTTTCGCAAAATTACAGCGAAAACAGCACTGCCAGAAATCGAAAATTGCATCGCAAGTTTATATTGTTGACGAAACGTCAAAGCGGGATTTTATTGTTAACAAACGTCAAAAAATGTAATATTCTGACAATTAACGTCATCTTATTGAGTGACAGCAGACAAAAAAGTCAATGTCAACGAATGTTTTCCTTTCATTTTGTCAAGAATTGTTAGTATTTTCTGTTAAATAAAATATTTAAATTTACTTGATTCGAGTTCTTAATTAATTTGGGAAATATTTAAATAAATTACACTCGTGCATAAAAATAACCAGATAATTTTTTTATTCAATGTGTTTTTTTTTACAAATTGCAATCGTTTAATTTCATATTTTACGAAAATGCCCTCCTCCTGCGGCGTCGGGCTTTGTCGCGAAAATATGAAAACAAACTCTTGCAATTATAAAAAAACACATTTCATTCAAAAATTATCGGTAATTTTGATGCACTTGTGCACTTGTGCACTTACCCCCGATAAGTGTTTCCATTTCTCTTACAAAATTAGCAAGTCGAAAAAAATGCGCCTTTCCGTCCTCTGTCAAGAATAATTACCGAAGCGACGTTACTAAAATGAAAAAAACAAACTATAGGTGCCTATATCCTTATTGATTATCCATTTATAATGAAAATTCAAACAAAAAAGGCGTTAAAGCCGAAACCCTTTAACTATTTTACTCAGACGTATTGTTTACAGATAATGCGATATTGAACGTCTGGACAAATGGAAAAACCACACCAGCAATGTTTTCTACTTATGTTTATTTAATAAAGAAAACTAAGTATACACTATACAGGGTCCTGCCCCTCATCTCCCGTCTTCTATAGCTTACTTATTTATTAAGTTAGGATCTTGATTATTTTGTAGACTTTACCTGTATCCTAGGGCGCATTTCAGGAAAATATTTTTGTTTATACAGGGTGGTCCAAAAAAGTGTGACGCCATAAGGATCTATTTTTTAGATTACATGCTAAACGGTTTAGCAGAAAGATTACATAAAACCATTGCCAACATGTTAAGTTTGCAAACAAATAGGACTCCTACCGATTGGTCCTTATATTTGCCGCATGTAACTCTTGCTTCTAATTCAGTGCAAAGTACCAGTATATGTATACAGGGTGTCCCACCGGGAACCGAATCGATCTATATATAGAAAACTATACATAAGAAAATTTTTAAAATTTGACAGTATGCTGATGCTGATGGGGGCGACCGGGCTAAAATATTTTCATAATGGTTGCACTTCCGGTTATACCGGAAGTAAGTGTCAACTTGCTTATTTTAAATGGGACACCCTATATATTATTACATTTTTGCATTCTACGCAAGGTTCTAGGCAGATTTTGTATACCATGTCCTATACCTATGTCTAAACGTTTTTGACATATTTGAATTTTTATGTTAAAAATGACGTTTGCAAGCCTTAAAATAATTATCAATTTTTTTTCAATAAAGAAGCCTTATTTATTTAATTTAAGTGGGATTCCTTGTTATAAAGAACCTGCTTTAATAGATTTTTTATAATATTTTGATAACTATTAATACAGGGTGTTTAAAAAATAAGATTAAAAATGAAATTGAAAAAACTGTCGAAAGTCCAGATTTTCAAATGGAAACACTCAAATTTTATAATTATTTCTTATTTAGCATTAAAAATAAGGGTAAGTTTGTATAAGGTTGTATATCCAAGAAATTCTTAGTTTTCGAAATATTGCCAATTTAGTATTTTTATAAGGCGATTTTGCTGCAGATTTTAAGTTCAGTTACTCTTAGTTAGCTATGGCGGCGTTGAAAAACAGTCAAATGCTAAAAAAATATATGACGCTGTCACTTAACATTATTAATAATTATTCCCGGGCGCTTAAATTATACAAACAAGGATTATTTAAAGTTATTTATTATTTATGGAGAATGTAATAAAGTTCATGTCACATTTGCCATTCGATATCCGCAAAAACCGAAGCCATCACAATGTGCTTATTAATAATGTATTAACCCTGTATATTCTAACTTATTTGGATGCCTCTTATAGTTGCATTCATACCCCTAAAATTTTAATGAAATCGATTCAGTATTATAGGCGAAAAAAATAAAAACTAAGAAAAATCAGTTTTGCACCACTGGTTTTAAAAATTATTAATAAAAAATAAAAAAAATGCCTCGTTATTAAAATTAAACAAAGGTACTTAATAAATAAGGTCGAACAGTCTCGTTACCCAAGTTTGATTAATACGAATTGTACAGGGTGTCCAAAGTTTAGTGTCAAACTTTGTAAACTTTAAATCAAGTAATTTTTCTTATTTCAAATTGGAACCCCTGTATACTATTATGTCATTCGATGCAGAATTAAAAATCAAACATTTGTCCTCATTACAACCCTATCGCAATTTTTAACGCATCAAAACTTATTTGCAGAAAACTCAGTTTATCAACTATTCCAAGTCATTATTAAGAATAAATATCAAAGGCGGATTTGAAAAACAATTTTTTGGTATTAAAGTTTACTAAAGTGACAAAAAAGAATTCTTTTCGCATGCTCCTAATATGAAATTCATATCTACGAGCTCTTGGTTGTATTCCATCACAAAAGCCTAATATTATATTAATAATAATCTAACAATATTTGAAACTAAAGACAAAATGGTTGAAGTGCGTTTGTTTAAAAATGAAATATATTGATTTTTGTCTTCGATAAGGTCCTTGATTTTTGTAGGGTAGACAAATATAACTTAAAAAATGTGTGAACCCTTTCTAGCATTAAAATGGGTAAAAATTCAAGAATAGGGGAACATAAAGGTTTGGTTGGATTAAATAAAAGAAAAATAATCACAAACTTTTTATTAAATGAAAAGAAGAAATTTTTTTTTGCAAATAATATTAGATAAGTATATGGACATATTAGAGAATAAAGCACGCATACACGCATTTCTATATAATTATTTCGTATAGTTTTGTAGGGAATTAATAAAGATTCCACTAGTGTTATTTATTGATTTTTATTTAGTGCATGTAAAATAAACATCTACATGTCTTAAAAAATCAAAGAAAAATCACTTTTCTCTAAGTAAAAAATAACGAAAAAAGTTAGGTATGTTATGTATAAAAAGAACTAAAGGTACCCACCACTGTAATAATGCATTTTAATATTTTTTAATTAGAATTTGGAGTTAAAAACAATAGAAATCTGGGAGACTAGAGACTTTAAACCTATAGCAATAAACTTTCAAACGGACATGGTAATAAATAATATAATATCCCTATATAAGAGATTTTTAATTTTAAAAATAAAACTAAACAACAAACACACTTGGTGTATCTTAAATTTCATTTAGTACGTGGTTTTTTAATTGTCTTTTGTACTCCGCGCAAGGCAAATATCTATCTAAAAACCAACAATAATTGGCTGGGCTCTATTTCCCTTGATATCTTTTCTCCATAGTTTAACTCACTATCCTGGTGAAAACGTTCCATGCTCGTCACTAACATTCGTTAATTTCATGAAAGAAGTCTAGGTGGGAGTGTAAAGAATATATTTTTAACGACATGTCGCAACCTAATTTCTGCTAGGATTTTAATAGAAATTCCATCATTTCTTTACAATTTTCTAATCTATCATTCCTTAAAAAGTGTTCCACGACAAGCTTGAAACTGGAGGAAGAGGAAGTTTAAGGAAGCTGCGACCACACACCAAAATCCAGGTTGCTTTAGTAAGCCTTCATTAGTTATGAGAAACGTCTGGAAACCCTTGTTAAGTAAATGTAATCTTAGAATAAGACCACCCAAGAGTTAAACGCATGATTCATCGAGCATGACGTCATCGAGCATGACTCATCGAGCATGACTCATCCAGTTAGCGTCATCACCTAGCAACACCCATGACTCCGCCCACTGGTCATGCGTCACCGCACCTGCCTAGTATAAATAGAGCTGTAGTTACCGTACTTATTTAGTATTCACCTGAAGACGACTGGAGATGCTTACCAGTTGAAACGTAGTGATTCTAAACAAATAAAGACAATGCAAGTCCAAAACTCTACTGCCGTTCAAGCTTGAAAGAGTTCCATGCTAATTTTTTATCTCCACTTATGATTTTATCAAAGTATTTATTTTTTATTTAACTCCATTATTTGGGCCCGACAAATAGTCAAATATTCAGCAAGAAATCACAATAATACCAAAAAAAAACTACCACGAAACAATAATATTGTAAAATGTCATTTTATGACATTTCTTGACGTTTTCTAATCGCAATAATGGACCAAATTTGGCCGGGTAAAGTTAATTGAGAATTAAGTAAAAAAGTTGATTGGTGGATACCGATTTAATTAGTTAATCACAATTTATTTTTAATCAGCAAAAATATACAGGGTATTCATTTGAAAACTTCCCACCACGGATTTATCGAAAACGCCGAGACACGTCAAAAGATATAAGTACCAAAGGTGACAACTTTTTAACCAACAACTACTTCACCCCCTTTTACCCTCTGCCCCCCGGGGTCATCCCCTTAAAAATTTTAAATGACAAGGGGTATCAAGTAATAGCTTGTTTGAAAGGTTTTTCAAAATGCTTTATTTTGACGTTTGATTTTTTAAAACTGGTCGATTCGTTTTCGAGAAAATTGGAAAAATCTTTATTTATCTTAATTTGTTCAGATAGAAAAAAAACACACGAAAATATCACTTTTTATTTCAATAAGTGTTCAAAAACCAACATAAACAGCAATTCGGAAAATTATACGTGGCAGCAACCAAATAACAACCAGAATTTTTTTCCGCCTTCTTTTTATCAACACAGATAACATGGGCCAACTGTATTTATTCTTATACCTGTTTAGTTTTTTATAGTTGCTAAGGAAAAGAAAGAATTTAATTTGCTGTCAGTTACCTTTGTGACAATCTCGGGATAGTAAAAATTAATTTATTGATTCACATTTTACTTCCAAAATGGTTTACACACTAGCCGAAAGAGTGGAAATGATTCTAATTTATGGTGCCCAAAATCAATGTGCTCGGCAAACTGCCTTCACATTTAACGCCAGACATCCGGAAAAGATAACTTCGCATAGGTATGTAATAAAAAACGTAATCATCGTAGAGTTCTGGATGAAGCCGCTCAAGTTTAAGTTTTGGGTCATTTTGGCATAAATCCTAATACTTCATTACGTAAAATTGTTGATGCGACTGGTATTTCAATAGGCTCTGTACACACAGTTACTAAATTACATAAATTTCATCCATTCAAAATGAAAATATTGCAAGAGTTAACCGAAGATGATTTCGATAGGAGAGTTGAGTTTTGTGAACAAATGACTGCAGCGATTAATGATAATACCATTTATGTAAAGAATATCTGCTTCAGTGATGAATGCACATTTTAACTAAATGGATTTGTTAATAAGCATAACTGCAGGTATTGGAGCAATGAAAATCCTCATGCTTTTGTAGAAGGGCATACTCAGTACCCCCAAAAACTTAATGTATGGGCAGGCATTTTAGGAAACAAAGTGATTGGGCCATTGTTTATTATTGGGAATTTAAATGGAAGCCTTTATTTAGATATGTTGGAAAATACCATCAATCCGCTTATCACTGAAACCATTGAAAACCAAATCGAAGACGATAAAAACCCTATACTTGATGAGGCTGAAATATATTCCAGCAAGACGGCGCTCCTCCTCACTATGTTCTTCCGGTTCGACAATGGCTAGACGACGAGTTTCCAGATAAATGAATAGGGCGAAGAGGGCCTATAGAATGGCCTGCTAGATCTCCTGACTTTACGCCATTAGACTTCTTTCTATGGGGCCATTTGAAATCTATTGTGTTCACTCCCCAATCTGAAACTTTGGATGAACTTCGTCAACGCATCATCGAAAGCTGCCATGATCTCCCACAAAGTGTTTTTGAAAATGTCCGTCAGGAATTTGAACATCGCCTATATCATTGTTTGGCCAATAACGGGCAACATTTTGAACACTTATTGAAATAAAAAGTGATATTTTCGTGTTTTGAACGTGAACAAATTAAGATAAATAAAGATTTTTCTAATTTTCTCGAAAACGAATCGACCGATTTAAAAAAAATCAAACGTCAAAATAAAGCACTTTGAAAGACCTTTCAAACAAGCTATTACTTGATACCCCTTGTCATTTAAAATTTTTAAAGGGATGACCCCGGGGGGCAGAGGGTAAAAGGGGGTGAAGTAGTTTTTGGTAAAAAGTTGTCCCCTTTGGCACATCTTTTGACGTGTCTCAGCGTTTTTTCTTTTAATCAGTGGTTTTCGATAAATCCGTGGTGGGAAGTTTTTAAGTGAACACCCTGTATGTTGGTGGATACAGGCATTATTATCTTCAAACGTTTTCAATTCTTTACTTCAAGAACTACGGAAAACATGAAAGGGGGTAACACATATTAGTGTGACCCGATATAAAACAGTTAATTTTATTCAATTAAGTACTTATGGAAAACAATATTATTTTAAACATATTGGTAATTTCTACACAAACGTAACAGTTTGTACTGAACTGGGTAATGTTTATTTTACGTGCCATTTGACCGAAATGCGTCACGACATGTCCACTACATTTTGTTAAACAAATATTAAATTATGCAGTATCTATACTGCAGCTATACAGAGATGGACTAATGTGTCAATTCGTATCTGTATCTTCGCCTTAAAAAGCCTAAAACCGATCATTTTTTAAATAATCCCATTCCCGCGTGTATAACGACGTTATTATTGCGGCATCAAGACTGACCGACCATGCATCGGGGTGACCATCATTCATCATTTTAGTAATTCGGCCATTCAGCAGTTTTTCAAAACAAATGACACACGGGGATGATGAAAGAGTCGCCGGGATGAGTTAGAAAAATAACAGTTGTAATTCGGATATGTTTTCTTGCTTACTGGAACAAATTACTTGGAAATGGGGTTTAGTTAGGGAGAGATTTATTGGTTGAAGCGAGTTTCAGAGTATATTAATTCAAGGAAATCATTTTTGTTTTTTTGCTTTAACTCTATATTTTCGAATTTGTGTTTTTTACGGGATAGCGCACTAAGAATAATATTTAAAGGTATAATCACAGAATATATAGCTATATATTCTTTATATTCTGTGGTAAACATGTTAAAATATTTAAGTATAATTAATAATAATTAAGGTTAAGTAATAATTTCTTTTTTCTACCTACTTGTCTGTTCCGTTTTCCCTTTTTTAGAGCTATTTTAAATCAACAAAAATATAACCCAATGCGATGAAATATTTTTACAACAAATACAAAAAACAATAAGGTATTTATCGAGGTATTTATTTTTAAAGAGAAAAATTAAAGTAAACATTTTAATTGAAACATTTTTTATGGAAGAAGTGTGATAATTTATAATAAAAAATAGTGCGGGAAGAAACGAGAATGCTTTATTATGAATATACAAAACGGCACTTAAGAAGGGTATTTCAAAACCTAAGCATTTGCACCAAAAACTGTTCTTATATCTACGCTCCTAAACACATGATTTCTGAAAAAATCATCAATTTTGGCGTAATGAGCGATATTTATTTTATTTTTAATCATGAAAAACCGAGCCCGAAAAACGCTGGTTAGAGTCATAAGTACATACATACATAATACGTCTTATATTAAAATTTTGGATTGACACCAATATTCATATTTTTCACAAATAATATAAAATAATAACCATGCAGAGGGGGAGAGGTAATAATTTAATTTTCGAAATTTGATTGATAGTAGTTAGGTGAATTTTAAACGAACTTTGGGCGTGGCCCCGAAAATGTTTCGCCTGCGTCGCTTTTCCACCTTCTTCGCTAGGTACAATATCATGAAATATATGTAGTCCCGACTGTCCCTTTCTCCAGAAAAAAATGTCCAACTTACGCCCACTGAATAATATATAACTTATTACTCCTATTTATTTTGTAAAAACTTACATGTATTTATTATACAGGGTGTCCTTAAAATGACTGTACAAGGCTTCATCATAAGTTCCCTCGTAAATTCCTTAACCAAAAATAAGGCGATCTAGATAAACTAACCTATATGCAATGTTGCTTCGTTTTGCCGCTACAGGGCGCTAAAGTTTTCAAATTAATATCGTTTTTTTCGGAATAATTTCTACACGCCTTTATCGATTTCCACTAATTTTGGGACTAAGAATGACTATTATTAATTGCGTGTTTTGATGTATAAGTATACGCCATTTTTTTTTAATACCTTCAAATTTTAAAATGACGTGTGATTGGTAATTAAAAGTATGTATTTTTGTTACCCCCCGTATAAATAACTTTAATTGTTTCTCTGAACTGACTTCATTTTAAAACGTTTTTGTCTCTTTTTTTTTTATGATAAAACACCTGCACTGTAGGAAAAATCCTTTAAGGCGCTCTGGGAGCGGTGCGTGTGCGAAGAAAGCGATTAACGTTGGTCTTGAAACGTTGAAGATTGTATTCATTGGGAAACACGACCTCAGGAAGATCATTCCACAAAGATGACGTTCTCCAGATGAAAGAATTCTTGAACAATGAAGTTCGAGGAATACTAAGCTGAACAACATATGGATGAGCGGCAGTGGTTCGCCGTGTATTTCTGTTTTGCATTGCTCTAGGTGGAATCAAGTGGGCAATGTCAGTCGAACACCTGCCATGAAAATATCTGTAAAAGAGAGCCAAATCACCAACCTGTCTTCGATGCTCCAGGCTATCGAGGGTCTTGGTCAGCTCGGAGTCGCCGATCAGACGAACGGCTCTCCTTTGAATGGAATTCAGTAGCCGAAGGGTGTGCTTGGGTGCAGAGCTCCAGACATGAGAGCAATATTCTAATGATGGTCGAATCTGGGCTTTGTAGAGTGTCAAAAGTTGATGAGGTGTGTACAACCTTTTGGTGCGGAAAAGTACACCAAGTTTCTGTGCAGCTGCCTTGGCAATTGCGGCAACGTGATCATGCCAAGACATATTACCTCCCAGATTGACCCCCAGCAAATTAATCGACGGTGCCAGGGGAATTGCGTGTCCTGTCATGACTATATCCCGTTCTGCAATGTTAACCTTTTTGGAGAAGACTGCTGCCTGGGTTTTCTTAGCATTAAATTCGACTTGGTTACTGTCACCCCAAGCCAAGATTTCTTCCAGGTCATTGTTGAGGCGCAATACTTCATGCTGCCTGCGAAGATGTGCGTCGGCAGCGGATGTTTGGGGAGTCAAGGTAAAAGATGAGACAAGTGTGCTGTCATCAGCAAAGCTATAAATTGGATTTTGGGTTTTCACTAGAAGGTCGTTAATATACAGTAAAAAGAGGGTAGGCGACAATATGGACCCTTGAGGAACACCGGCATTGATGGTGAAGGTTTCTGAGAGAAACCCGCCAATCGCCACTTGCAGAGAATGGTTCTTAAGGAAGCTGGTTAACCATATCCATTAACAAAATCCATTAGGCATACCGTAGGATCGCAATTTACTTAGAAGCACATCGTGCCAAACACGATCAAAAGCCCTAGAGATGTCCAGTGTAACAGCCCGGGATTCTCCATGATGTTCGATGGTGTTGCTCCAAAGATGGGTGACATATGCCAGAAGGTCACCTGTTGATCTGGACTTACGAAACCCGTATTGATGGTCGCTGATAATGTTAAGCCCTTCCAGATACTTTAGGAGTTGTTGGTTAATAGCTTTCTCCATTACTTTTGAAATTACTGAAAGCAATGCGACGGGTCGGTAGTTGCTTGGCAGGGTCTTTTTACCTTTCTTTGGAATGGGCTGGACACGCACCGACTTCCGGCAGGGTGGAAATATTCCTTTTTTGTAGGATAAGTTGAAAAGTCTACAAAATACTGTTCATCGGCGCATGTCTTGAGAACAATGATAGGAATTTCATCTGGACCAGAAGCTTTATTGACGTCGAGTCCTTTAAGAATCCGTTTAACAAGACGCTAACGGAACACGATTTCAGACATTTGCGATTGAACTGAGGAAATGTTGGATGGTGGTTTTCCCTGAAAGTCTACAGTGGAATGCGAGGAAAACAGTTCAGCAAGTAGGTTTGCTTTATCCCCGGCTGTGGTTGCTATTGTGCCGTCGGAACGTGTTAGAGGTGGAATAGTTGACTTTGTAAAGTTTTGGCTGACGGCCTTAGCGACTGACCAAAAGGACCTTGATCCGTTAGGACTGGCAAGAAGTTTGTTTTTGATTCTCTCGTTATGAGCTTCTTTGCTTTGGTCTATCATTTGCTTACATTGGTTTCGGGTGGTAACAAAGATGGCGCGATTTTCAGGAGTAGGGTTTTTACGCCACTGTCGGTAAGTCAGGTTTTTAGATTTGACAGCACGCTCACAATTCTTGCTTATTAAATTTAACCAGACATGCAGTTTCTCTACAAAAAAATATATATTCAGGAACACGATGAACATTTCGTAAAATTGGTATAAAAATCAAACTAGATGGTAGTTATTTAGAATTTAAATATTTTTAATGTTTTTCGTTGAGAATTAACGGCAATGATGAATTACAAGGTATTGTAAATATTTTTTTAGAGAAACTGCATGTCTGGCTAAAATTTAATAAGAGACAAAAAGTTTTAACATGAAGCCAGCTAGCGTCAGAAAAATAATTGGTCATTTAAACGAGGGGTAACAAAAATACAAACTTTAATTTACCAATCACAAGCAGGTATTAAAAAAAGATGGCGTATACATCAAAACAGGTTATTACTAATAGTCACTCTTAGTCCTAAAATTAGTGACAATCGATAAAGGCATTTAGAAATTATTCCAAAAAAACTACTTTAATTTGAAAACTTTAGCGCCCTGTAGCGCGGCAAAAAGAAGCAACATTGCATATATAGGTAAGTTTGCCTAGATCGCCTTATTTTCGGTTAAGGAATTTGTGGTGAAGCGTTGTACAGTTATTTCAAGGACAACCTGTATATTAAGCAATTTTTATACTGAATCAAGAGTATATTTAAAATAAATCAACGTTGATTTCGTCATAGTTAAATCAACATGTATAAAACTCTTTAGCATTATTGATTAATAAGCTCTTCAATCAGTGCTACTGGCAAATAAAAGAATTGTGTATTATGGCAAATTCAGTCAGTTTGTTGCCTAAATTAAACAAATCTGATTAATAATCATTTTGCCAACCTTATACCAAAAACTCTGGTAGAAAACAAACGCAACTTGAGATTATGAGATCGCATAAAAACGCGAACAGCTTTGATGACGTCGACGTCGCGCCATGGCCGCCGAAGATCGCGTGACTCCCGACAATGCTTCAGGAACTAAGTATGCCGTTATGATATGCAGTCTTTAGGAAATGAATTTATTATTTCGATGAGCTTATTTTTTTCTTCTTTTTTTAATTATGTGATTCGCTTGCGGGCATGGGCGTAATTTCAGCTTTTTAATTGAGGTGGCAAGGTCTGCCGGGGGGTATGGACATAAAACAATATAATTAAATCAGTTTTAAGGGCCCAAAAGAGGTATTAGGTAGGTATACCTATATTTATTAAAAAATTATTGTTATAATTTGAGTCAAATTTGCCAAACCAAGTGACTCCTTGTAATAATTACTTCGTTTTTTTAATCGTGACCCCGGAAACCTGCCGAATTTTGTGATACTAAAAATATTGTGTTTAAGGTAAAACCCCCAATCGTTGACACCCACCCAATGGTTGACAGCTTGGATCAGAATCTCTTTTAATAAGGTTTAAATTTGTTCCCGCAAAAAAATAGGTAACAGAACATATGGATCGTGATATCTACTATTATTACCTCCAAATTAAATATTGACAGGTGATAACTTCTAGAAATTAAAAATAATATTTTACTGTCCTGCAGCTGTGTATCATTATTTTCTTGAATTTCTTAGTTAAACTGTTAAGAATCTAAGTTTTTTTAACTCAATATAAATAGTGTGTTATATATTATAGATATATTTATTTGGTACCTAACTATTTACAATATGTAGGGGATCTATCTAATCTTATCTATGTGGCCAAAACTTGTCTATGGACAGTTTTATAAGGGATGTCAACTATTGGTCCAAAATATTCATTTATATCCAATGCTTGACACAATATGTCAACCATTGGTCCAAGTGGCGTTAAAAATTATTTGTTGTTTTCTGTGTTGCGGCGTTATCCCCGTCGTCTTACGATTGTGTAGATATGAGTTAAAAGTCGATAAAAACTTTCAGACCAATAGATGACTCCCTGTCAACTATTGAATTTCATAGTGTCAACTATTGGGTATTTTTTCATGTTCCAAATTTAATAACGCCGTGTCATTAGGAAAAGCGCTATAAACTAGATTTTTACAATATTCGAAAAATTATATGCAATCAGCGATTGAAGAAATACATAGAGTAAAGAAAAAAAATTAATAAAAAAAGGCAAGCTAAAAAAATGGTAAATAAAAAGATAGAAGATGCAATCAAGGAAAAAAGAAGATTCGGAAACTACGAATTCGTAGATAGAATCTGGAGATAGCTGGGATGATATTTAAAAAAAATATTTATTTGAAAATGAAAGACATAATCCTTGTTCATAATAATGAGGATACTAGCAAAATAAAAAAGGTAATTTTACTGTAATGTCTCTCTAGGCAAAAACAGAGCACATAATATGTTTCTGCTCTGCAAAATAAACTTTTTAAAAAAGAAATAGAAGTTGTAGGCATGAAAACAATTCCAACAATAGGTACATGAATTCAGCAAATTTGTAAAAAATGAAAATTATCTCTACATCATACAAATCATCAAAATACTGAAATTTCTCAAATTGTAAGTGGTGGGTAATCATTTTAAATATGAGTTAATTAATCATAGTGCCACAGACAGATAACTGAATACTTGTTATTAATGCTAATAATGATTATTAAAGATCTTAATATTAATCTAATGTGTTTTTAGGATAACATCGCCCATGTCAACTTTTGGGGAAATACCTGTCAACTATTGGGTTTTAAACTTTTCTAAATAAAATCGTTAAAAAAATATGTATTTATGATGCTAGAATTTTTTCTACAAAACCTTTAAATAGCTAAAGTATCATAAGATAATAAAATGTGAAAGAAAAATACAAACTCTCAAAAATAGCAAATACACATGAATTATGAAAGAAATTTAAAAAGCCATAACCTAAACTAACATAACGGTAATAGGTGTAACGAACCAACTACAGAACCTAATTCGAAATTACTAAAATTGTATTGGTTAAAGCGCAGGACGCGTGCCTGCCTCCTAACCGCGTTTTGCGTCATGCGAAAGAGCATACTACGCTTCCTGAAACATATAATTATTTGTATTTTTACTATTGTCTTTCCCAAAAACATTGACTACAGAAGAAACATTTTTTGGATTGCCTGCGCACGCTTCCGATAAACTGCGATCCATCAGTGAAGAGCGAGACAGGATGTAATAACAATGAAACGGATAAGGACGTTGTTGCTCGGTCACTGGGCAAACGTCCAGACGTTAAAATTAATAATTGTATATTAGAGACTTTCAAAAAGTACAAATTTATTAAAGAGATTTCGAAAAATTTATAGAGGAACTATTATATTATTGTGTTTATATTAAAAAATATGTTTTAAAGCTGTTTTAATGGTATAAATTATAGGTATAGGTATATAAAATAAGGTATTATTACATTATTATTTTCAGGGGAGATACCGCCTACCCTGCCTTCCCTGACGAGAGTACGAAAATGGTATCAAAGTATACGAGGGGGTTAAAAAATTAATACGAAAAAGGTAGGAAATAGCTTAATCGCTAAGAAAAAAATTTATATGAAACGCTCATTTGTACGTTCCCACATAAAATTACAATAGGAAACAAACCTGATTAGAATACGGCTGAAGATTCAGCTTCACGCCATCCTGGGCCAGTTTCTCCTTAAGCAACACCTTCAGCTGCACCCTAGGAATCTTCACCAGCTCCGCCTTTCCCTCCTCGTACTCATCCAGATACCTGGTGGACATTTCCTCCATAGGCGGCGCACTAGGTCCTTTGTCACTACCGGAAGTTCGCGAGCACGTACTATGTCGGTCAGTTTCACTGTTATTAGTAGACGAACTTAAGAATGCTGGATCTTGGAGGTTCGCTTCTTCGGAAACGGTGCTTTTTTCGGCTTCTTCCAAACTGAAGTAAACACTGGCAGCGCCCTCTTCGCGTAGCGTACGGACGCTTTGAAGGAGACGATTTCGATGGGCTGGAGTGAAGACGCCGATTGCATCTAGATCAGGATCACCGATTTGCTTGCAGATTTCCAGATCGTCGTAACCGTTATCGATAAAGCTCTCGGCGTACTGGCCTAAGCGCAAGGAGATCAACCACTCGGTAACTATATTAGCCTCCATGGCGAAGAAATACCTTTTACAAAAGCTAGATTAAAATCCAGAATATATTAACTACGGATCTAAATGTAGTTTATAGATATCTTTATATAATGTGTCTTTGGTGGTGACATCGGCTTCATTGAAGAATCTTCTTAACGTAAAGTAACTGATTGAGATTGTTTCTTTCTTTGTTTTTACAGTTGACTAAGTGCCTCTAACTTTTTAAAACGACAATGTTAATTTTTACACTATGGTTTAAACCACAAGTGGTTATTTTTTCTTAAAGGGTCACTGATGACAGCTAAAAATAACACTGAAGGTAACAACACTTTTTCGTATGCTACTTTAAAGAGGAAAAGAAGGTTGGTTAGCAGTTTTACAGATCTTAGTATAATTTTAAGATATTATGTATTTATTCATAAAATTGATTTTCGTAGGTTCCTTTAAAACAAATACTTAAGTGAGACAAAACAAAGAGCAAATACCGTTCTTTGGTACATTCTATACAGGGTGTTGTTACAAATTCGTGTGCGTACAAGGGGATCTCGTAAACGGTAATATTCCGAATACTTTTGGAGATATCCAAAAAAAACCGAAATTTTCATTTTTGGTTTTTAATTTTTTGCGCTTTCATTTTTAACTTGGGAAAAAAATTTAAAAAACTTTTTCATTGCCGTTTTTTATGTTCTAAAAGATGGCGTTATTAGTTTTCAAATTCGACGTTTCGTTCTTTAGTTACCAACCTCAAGTCAGTTATTTTAAATACGGACCTGAAATTTTTAATTCAGTTTTAGGGATTTCTAAGCTTTAGAAATTTAATGCAATGTACAAATTTTTGAAATTTTAACGTTTTGTCATCCAATAACACATTTTTCAAATTATCTTTTTCATTTCATTGCGGTCCTGAACATTTAGAGCCAAAATAAAAACAAAATATTTCTGATTTAAAAAATCCGTCCATTTTTACTCAAAGAAGCCTGAGAAGAGGCCTAATATTTGATATTTTGTAAGAGAAAAGACCCAAAGTCACGGCCTCAATATCCAGGTCTGTTTATTTTTGTTAGGTACATGTTTTGCCTGAAACTAATATCGTGAGATCTTCTAAACAGTAAAAAAAAATTTAAATTGTTTTTGAAACAAACATAAGCGCATCACAGTAACATAACTAGACTAACACTCCAGTTACCTTTTCTTCACTCGGGAGGATTATTGTTTTTCTGTTTTACGGTAGTTCGTTCTGGGGGCAAAAACCATAGGACTTAAGAGATATACGTTATAATAATAAAATAAGTAAAATACTAATAAAAAATAAAATTACTTCTCATGCCTTAAAAACTTGCTTACTTCCAAGCTTAGACTATTATTGTGACGGTTAATCTTATTGAAAAAATAAACAGCCTAAACACCATAACTTCCTGTTACTTATAAAATTTTAATATTTAAGTAATCCTAAAAATAATTGCCAAGGCCGTAATAGTAAAGAGAGGATAATTTTAAATGCTAGTGATATCTTATTTGATGACAAAACGTTAAAATTTTAATAACCTTTAAATTGTATTAAATTTCCAAAGCTTAGAAGTCCTTAAAACTGTTTTAAAAATTCCAGGTCCGTATTTAAAAAAACTGAATTGAGGTTGGTACCTATCTAAAGAAGGAAACGTTCAATTTAAAAACTAAAAAGGCCATCTTGTAGAAGATAAAAAACGGCTATGAGAAAGTGTTTTTTGTTTTTTTCCTAAGTCAAAAATGAAGGCGCAAAAAATTAAAAACCAAAACTAAAAATTTCGGTTTTTTTCGGACATCTCCGAAAGCATTCGGAATATTTATAATTTTCTTTAGCCAAATTATTAAACCCCAAAATACGCAACTTTGCCTCAATTTAACCATCTTCGTATCTCTTACCGCTTTCGAGATCCCCTTGTACGCACACGAATTTGTAGCACCCTGTATAGCATATATAGCGATAATACTGAAACTCACTATAGCAAACTCAAACTATACCCGATTTTAAGTAGGGTTAATGTTTAATAGAACACATACAAAATTTCGTCATTCTTCGTCAAGTAGTTTTTAAGCTTTCGAATCAACAGACGGACGGACAGACCGACAGAAATGGGAAACATGTTTTTTGCGATCTAAGCACCCCAAAACGTCGACATCTGATAACGTTTTTCACGATTACCATAGTTTCTCTTTATAGGAAACCAAAAACGACATTGCAAATGAGCCTTTTTAAATGTAAAAATGCAAATAAAATAAAATTGTTTTTCTATTTTTTCGAGGCGTTCGTAATGACATTTTTTCTGTCTTAGCTGAATCCCCGGCTGAATCCTTATAAATTAAAGAACCTACGAAACTCGATATTATTGCGAGGAGTTAAAAAATATTATAGGTAGGTACAGTCATAAGGTCGCTTTACAGTTTGCAATTTTTCTTTCACGAAAGAAAAGATTGCCTGGGAGTATGCGCAGAACGAGGCTAGTGATCAGCTGGCGCAATTGCAAGAAATATAACTTCGACCCTATTTTTATTGCAATTGCAGGAGAAAAAATTTTGTAGATTTTTCGGTGATTTATAAGATAAGACACCAACTTAAATATGAAAATCCCTGACATTTGTTTATGTTATTTCTAACCTGTAGTGGGTACGTATTGTATTTGTTGGTTTGCTTTTATGTCCTGTACCTAATGATGTTATGTAAAAATGAATGCACAAGAAAGAACCGGTATGTCCTAACCAAATGTCTTTTTATTTTAAAGGTTGGCAAGTGGTACATCACCTACGACAATAGAATAATTTTAGACTTGCATTGTCTTTATTTGTTTTACATCACAACGTTTCAACTGGTAAGTATCTCCAGTCGTCTTCAGGTGAATACTGTATTCACTTACCAGTTGAAACGTTGTGATGTAAAACAAATAAACACAATGCAAGTCCAAAATTCTTCTATCGTTCAAGAAACATCATTGTCTATCACCTATACGACCCTGGCAAGTCATTGCACGCTGTAAAACGAAGTGAAATTTTTATTGCCGCAATATTAATTGCTGCAAGACAACTTGCGTGAAAGAAAAATTGCAAACTGTATAGCGGCCTATAAAGTCATAAGTTTAAAAACTCGGTCTGTAAAAATGCAACTATCCTCGAAGCCTTCTTAATAAATTTTCTATTTACACTCCTGTAAGTTTATAACTAACTATAATGCGAAGATACCTACATACAAAACTGAACTTAATTAGTGGGTTTTAATGAATCATCACTTCCTGCAATGTCGCTATGTGAAAATGCGGTAAATAAGGGACTTGAATGCAGAGAACGAACTGATCTTGCTAATGAAAAACTACATTTTGACCAATTTGTATCAAAAGTAATTCCTTTTACAGCTAATTAACAAATAATAAGCCAAGCAAAGCAGTTCCTTTAACAATTCGTTGTTTCTCTTTCCCTCCTACTTTAAACTTACTTTCTAAATATAAAAGCTAAAACAAACTGCCGAGCAAACTGCCCTATATTACCTAATTTATTAGAACCCCTTTTAATGTTGTGTGATATGATTCTTGATCAGTGGCGATTCCCAGGGGGGGGCCTATGGGGCTGCAGCCGCCCCCCCCCCCCCTGGAACTAAACAATATTTTTTTAAATCGCTATATATTAAGAGAACATCTTCGTTCATTCCAGTAAAAAAATTTTTGACCTTAGCCCCCCCCCCCAGAACAAAATCCTGGATTCGCCACTGTTCTTGATCAAAATGCATCTGCCAATCAGGCAAAAGTTAAGTTTTGCGGTTAGCTGAGTTCACTTATTTTTTGGAAAATTGGCTATACGTTGACCAATATTACACGTTAATATAGTATACCTTGGTACAGTGGCGGCTCGTCAGGTGAAGTAGGTGAAGGAGCTCTTCCCCAAAAAATAAATAAAACCAGGAGGAAAGTTTCTCGATATTATTAAATATTAATGTACCAGTAGGTAGGTACAACTACCATTCTAGCCCTTAAAAAATAATTATGTTCGAATTAATAATATTAATTTAATCCGAATGTAGCTATGCATAATAGGGCCACAGTTAACTCCGATGGACAATAATTATAAACACTCGTGCATTTTGGCGCGCCCCAGCCGACCGTGTTCGTTAGCTCAAAGCAAGTGAAGACCCAACGCCCCAAATGGCTTTTATATTCACTGTTGCCATGGTTACGTGACGTCAGTCAAGTAAACAGCATGTAACAATTTGCATTATGTTGAAGGGCAATTTAAAAATAGATCAGTCGTATGCACCATTGTTTTAGCATTGGTTCGCCTAACCTTAAGGTATTTATTTTAAGGCTTCGCGAGACTTACGGTTATTGATATCGTTTTTACGTGATTCACTGTGTCATTAAAGTTTTGTTTTTATTTTTCAGTTAATTCAGTAGTGTACGTAGGAACCTACTTAGTTGTGTGTTTTAAAAATTAATCCAAATAATGACATAGTTCGTAATTTGTTGGAAACTCAGTCAGTCGTTGGCCAGATGATTATAAGAGAGACGTTTTGTTACACGGGTTTTCATAGTCAATGCTTGTTTAAGTACCCTCATTATACCTCTAGCTCTTCACCATTTTTTAAGACCGCGAGCCGCTACTGCCTTGGTACAGCTAACTACAACAATAAAACTGTGTATAAGATTGTAGAGTGTAGATGTAGGTATTTGAATTATTTGAGAGATTTGCTCACTAAACATCTGGTTATTATGAAATTACACAATGTTAAGTCGTAGGTACTTTTGCCAAAAAAAGTAAATAATAGCTAAATTATATAGGTAGGTACCTACCTACTTACTACATTAAAAAAAATTAAAAACAAGTTCATCAGCAAAATCAATAAGTCCTTAAGGTATTTGTCCTTTCCATTCAAGCTTTTTTTCTAACAATAACTATGTACCAATAAGTTTATCGTTTGCCAAAACAAATCAAAAACATCAAATTTGCAAGAAGATACCTATATTCGAGCCTCTATTGTTTTAAATTAATAAATTGGTCTCTACTTCTATAGTTTAATAAATAACATACAGAAATACAAAGAAAATTGGAATAAAGGGCAAATAAACAAGTCAGTTAGCAGGTATCACTTTTTGATTCGCGTAACAAGTAACTAAAATATGGCCTTCAATCAGCTGACTACCTATAGGACATCAAGCCAAGATCAACCTTAGTGGTTAGAGACTCGCTGGGGAACATTGACCTTTTATTATATTTATTTTCTTTAAGTGCTTATCAATGGTAGGTATATATTTTCTGATATTTATAGTTAGTTACAAACCACCTGAAGTTAAGGATATTATGTCAAAATGTATCCTAGGGTAGGAGCAAGACCAATTTTAACTGTATTTTAAGGGACGTCTTATTAATACCGGCTTTTATAGTTTTTAAACTCCGATTCGCTAAAAAAATCGTCCCAGGTCGATATTTTTCACTGACACCTCCACAATTCTATCGTAAATCCAACTATAGTTCTGTAAAAACTCAATTCTAAAGCAATGTTTACATATTTAACGTTATATCGCGATACGCCGATCGTGATGTTTGACGTAAACAAAGCTGTGACGTCATACACAATACACGGCGGTTGTCACGGGACTGGACGGGATTCCAATCCGAGCGCGAGAAACCGGCTCGCGAAGACAAGAGACATGCGGGACGCAAACTCTGCGCGCGGCGTTGCCGAGTGGTGCCAGAGGAAAATCTTTTTTTTGTTAAATTTGGGCGAGCAAAGGCGGATTTACGGGGAGGGGAGGGGGATACGGGTAAGTACACTCCAGGAATGATCAAAAGTGCCCAATATCTTAATATTCCCTAATTGTATTAAAAAATTGAAAAAATATATCCTTTTAAAATAATTATATTGTACACATGTACACTGTCGGGACTACATGTATTTCATGATAAGTGAAGAAGGTGGAAAAGTGCCGCAAGCGAAGCATTTTCGGGGCCACGCCCAAAGTTTGATTAAAATTCACCTAACTACAGCCCTACTAGAGGTCAAAAATTTCCGGATTTAATTTGGCCTCGTGTGGTATTCGGTAAGAAAATTCAACACGAAATTGTGTTTAAATAATTAAAATTTATTTATCGATTTCCAACAACGTCAATTTTCGTCTTCCTCAAGTACCAGCAAAACATAGTTACCATGGCAACTAAGTGAAACCCTAACCTAAAAATTATTTCAGTTTTTAAGCTGTCAAGCGGCACCAGTGGCGTATTTTGAACCCTGAGCCTAGGAGCTGGGGTTCAAAAGTCTAATAATTGCAACCTAATTTTTCGTCTTACGCTTGGACTCTTAATTTAAATCTTTAAATAATGTATTCTTTGCTTAGATTACAAAGGTCTTGTAGGAAACGTTTAGTTTTTAAACTTTTCCTTCTAAAAGTCCTGTTTTATATAAAGATTAAGGTTTCGGAAGCATATCGTTTTAGTTATTGAATTATAATGCAATTTTACAGGAAAATGAGTAAAAAGAATAATATTTTATAGTATTTTTCTTATATACTTGTCTATTCCGTTTTCTCTTTTTTAGAGCTAATTTAAATCAACAAAAATATAACCCAACGCAATAAAATATTTTTACAACAAAAACAAAAAACAATTAAGTAGGTATTTATTTTTAAATAGAAAAATTAAAGTAAGCATTTTAATGGAAACATTTTTATGGAAGAAGTGTGATAATTTATAATAAAAAAATAGTGCGGGAAGAAACGAGAATGCTTTATTACGAATAAAATACAAAAAGGCACTTAAGAAGGAGTATTTCAAAACCTAAATATTTGCACCAAAAACTACTCTTAGATCCAAAATGCATGATTTCTGAAAAAATTATCAGCCCGAAAAACGCTGGTTAGAGTCATATGTTAAAATTTTGGATTGACACCAATATTCATATATTTCACATAGGTATATAAAAACTATTTTTTTTTTTAATATAGAGCCAGCTAGGAATATCAAAAAAAAAAACGAAAAAAAAACAATTTTTACAAAAATAAATTTAATCCAACCATGCAGAGGGGGAGAGGTAAAAATTTAATAATTTAATTTTCGAAATTTGATAGTAGTTAGGTGAATTTTAAACGAACTTTTGGCGTGGCCCCGAAAATTTTTCGCCTGCGGCGCTTTTTCGCCTTCTTTACTAAGTGCAATATCATGAAATATATGTAGTCCCGACTGTCTCTTTTTCCAGAAAAAAAATACCCTACTTACGCCCATTGTAGTAGAAAATCATAATTTAAAAGGGTTTTCGGAACGCTGTTGTTGTTGATTTCTACTCGTTGTAGTTGCACAAAAATACCATCTCAAGCCACAACACAGTATATTCTTTAATTTTACATAAGTTCTGAGTAACTACAAGTGGTAGAAAATTGCTCTTTTGCGTTTTTATTAACTTTTCATACGCGCTTAATTTGTATGGAATTCATAACCCGCGCGCAGCGTCAATCATTGGAGGCTGTGATGATCGTATTTTGACAGTTCAAAACATCAGAAAAACTCGCGTTTTGTTGTAATTAAGAATATTGTGCAGCCAGTAAAACAAACACCGGCCAACCTTAGAAACATGAGTGCCCACCCATCCCAAAAATCCGGGCGCCGCCACTGACTAGATGTCGCTAGTCGTCAGGGCCCGCTCTAGCGATAACGCCGCCCTGGGCAAAACAAAAAATTGCCGCCTTTTTCCTAGTCTCGCACATAATTTCAAAAGTGTTTTTTCTAGTTTAAAAAAAATAAAACACTTGCCAGGTATTTTTAATTAAAAAAAAATATTGAATTTTTTTTTATTGCGTATTTTTTGCACATAAATAAATTCTAAATACTAACAAAGTGAAAATTAACAAAAAAACATTAAAATTTTTAGGCAGTCTAATTGCACATTATAAACGTATGTTTAAAAAAATTAAGCCCTTTGCTGCGACGCCGTCATGACCGAAAAAGGCACCGGTTCCGGCGTTGTTCGGCATGCTTTGTCGCGGAATTGCTTGATATTTTAATAATATTAAAAAGAAAAGGGATCGGTTGAAATAGTCACTGTTTAAAAAATAAAACTGCAAGGAGGAAATTAATGTTGTTAACTGAGAATTGGAATGGTTCAAACTTCAAATATACGTAGGAACGTAAGTAGGCAAAACGGGGATTTATGATGTTTTTTATAATTATCATGCCGCTCTTCCAACTTGCCGCCCTGCTAGTCGTAATACTTCACCGTTTGAATTACTTTATATACAGTTTAAAAATATACTTATTATTACAGATAACAGCACAATAGGCATAAGATACATTTCGACACAGAACACAGATCAAACATTAACTAATGACGACTTTTCTAGATATATTTTAAAAACAACGTTTTAATCACTTTGTCATGTAATTGCACGTAAATACCTAAATAGCAGTATTTTTACTCACTTTGACTATACCACTGGCACGTTGAAAGTCTAGGCTTCTTCTTCTAGTATATTTATTGGGGTACTTTTTAGAAGTCCAATGCTCTGTCTTAAGCATTTGTTTTAAATTATTTCAAGTTTTCCCCTGACGCTACCCAACGGCGGCCAATTCTACTATGGCCAGACTGTTCATCGCTTACGAAAGAAATAATAGATATATCGCCCTCTCTTACTGACGCATAAGGAATTCGGAAATTTTGTGGCGGGCCAGATCCTCAGATCCGTCCGGGATTGGAGGATTTACACGTGGTTTATTTTGTCAGGACTGCAGCGTTCCAAATGGGTTAGGCCTCCGTTTTTGTTACCCCTACCCGATACTAGATGGCAGCTGTTTCCAATACGGTTTGTCCTGTCGAAATATTAACTTTTAGCATATATTTCTTTAAACAGTTTTTACCTTACACGAGGATTTCTAAGGTTTTTACTATGGGACATAAATTACTTTTGTAGTTTAGGTTTAGGTTAAATCAATTAGTCAGTGTAGGTTAATGCGTGTTACAATGAATAAAATAAGTTTTTTAAAAGATTCGCGCTTTTCCGCTCTTTCCTCAGAAGAGAAAATGCAGGTTAAGGAATTGGGTCGTCCAGTGCCCGATTTATAAGTATATAACAAAGACTAAAAGAGGACCAAAATCGTTCGATCGAAACATTTTCTAATAAAAAGAAATGACGAATAGAGTTTTCCTATAGGAAAATATAAATGTTTAGTGAACATTTTCTTTTCATTGTTTCTTTAGAACCACTGAAATATCGAGAAAAACACTGTTTAATATGTTGTGACAATGTTGTTATTATATGCTCCATTTAATTTCTATTCGGTAATTTCTTTTTATCCCATTTTCCTTAACGATTTTTATTGATTTGTATATTTTGGCCCCACCTCTTTCAACTATCACGAGCCGCCACTGGAATAAGCACTAGATGGGTCAATATTGTAATAATGTACATTTCCAAAATATATATTTTTAAATTACAAATTTATATTTTTGTTAATTTTTTGGTTTTATAATATTCTTTACTATAAATACTTTATTAATTTATGCCTGGTCAAGGTCGCAAAAAGTTATTTTTATGTTTTTTTATTAAAATAAAAAGTTAATTGTCCACAGAAGAGATATTTTTTTCTAGTGAAGTTTTGTTTAAGAAAAATTAAAGAACATAAATTAAAAAATTCAAAGTGCATAATAAATTAATTACATATGATGCCACCAATCTTAAAATAAATACACAGTTTGTTATTTTAATGTTTTTTAATTAAATAAAGGTCAAGAAAAGAAAAGAAGATTTTCCTTTTCATTTCGCCAGATCCATCTCTAGACGCGTTTCGTCATATCATGACTCATCAGTAGAGCTAGGATCCGACGAAAAGAAAAGGGATCTCTAAGCTACTTAAGGCAGCACTTGGTGGGACACACCAGTAAGATGCGGCACGGAGCGCCATCTGTATCGTTGTTAGACACTCTTGAGCATACCAGTACCCCTAAAAAACCTATAGAAATAAGTAAATGTTAAGAGGAAATCGCCTGTAAAGACATTCGTCACAATTACAGGAGTCCCGCTAGGCAGCGCTAACTCACATCGGTTTATTAACCGAAAACAATGAGTAAAGAAGATTTTCCTTTTCATTTCGCCAGATCCATCTCTAGACGCGTTTCGTCATATCATGACTCATCAGTAGAGCTAGGATCCGACGAAAAAAAAGGGATCTCGAAGCTACTTAAGGCAGCACTTGGTGGGACACACCAGTAAGATGCGGCACGGAGCGCCATCTGTATCGTTGTTAGACACTCTTGAGCATACCAGTACCCCTAACAAACCTATAGAAATAAGTAAATGTTAAGAGGAAATCGCCTGTAAAGACATTCGTCACAATTACAGGAGTCCCGCTAGGCAGCGCTAACTCACATCGGTTTATTAACCGAAAACAATGAGTAAAGAAGATTTTCCTTTTCATTTCGCCAGATCCATCTCTAGACGCTTTTCGTCATATCATGACTCATCAGTAGAGCTAGGATCCGACGAAAAAAAAGGGATCTCGAAGCTACTTAAGGCAGCACTTGGTGGGACACACCAGTAAGATGCGGCACGGAGCGCCATCTGTGTTCTGTCAGTTCACAGAACTCACAAAAATGTCCACAGAAGGGACAAAACGTACAAACAAATAATACCATTATCGAACAGTCTTAAAATTTACTTAAAAACCTAATTAATATAATGTAATTTAGTGGCCAATTTGATTTACATTTTTAAAAGGGAAAACAATTTTAAAACTGGTTACGTTCACTTCCGTAGACAAAGAATGTCCACGGGAGTGATGGCAACAGAAGTGATTATTTTACCCTTAAAACTTATTAAACATGTGAAAAATGTTACGTTGGTTTTATTGTTTAAGAAGTGGAAAGATTTTGTTTTAATAACTTTACAAAAAAATTATATAACCATTTTTTTAATATCTTACCTTTGCTATCAATTGCACAGAAGTGATCACACCAGCTTGACATAAAACATTTTTATTTGCTTTTGTTATAAATCACAGAAAACTTATTGCAATTTGACGTCATTGATAATCAGAACAGATTTTGAAGCTAAATTCTTAGGGAACTACCACGACCAACTGCACATTGTCTCCATTTTTTACGAAATTTACTGAATTTTTTATTGTCCACGGAAATTATCATCAAACTTGGTTACAAACTACAGAATGTTTTAAAAATTACAAAAATAACAATAGATTAACGAAAATAAACAAAAATGAAGTACAATCTATTAAAACTCATCATATATTAAAAAATCCATTTTCATAAAGTGGTGTATCGTTTTATTATAAAGTTATACTATAAAATCACAAGTGGTTACGTTTACGGAAGGGATATTAGAGTTAGTTTTTTATGGTTTTCGCAGAGATTAAATTATTTAAAACTCTTAAAGCTATTTTAAAGAATCTAATGTTTGTGTTTTATAACTGCAAGACGTTTTTTTTTTAATATGTTTTTTAAATACATCGAAAAAAAATGTTCAATGGGAGAACGCCCTTTTGTACAGTAGAAAAGCTTTATACATACTACTATGTATTTTAAGGTTATGTTGTAAGTAAGTAATGTTAATTTTAAATAAATAGTATTAGGTATTTGTAAAACAAAAATGCTTAGATTTATGATGGCTATAGATTTTTTCACTAAAAGGTCTAAAGTCAAATTTAAAAAAAGTAATTCTTTGAGGCCTTTTAACATTATATAGATGCAAGTTGCAAGTGCAATTAATCGTTTGCTTAGCTGATGCAAGTTCTCCCATTTAAATCTAATGTAAAGAGGCCTTTGTACAGGGTGTTCCTTAATAACGTGCTAATATTTTAGGGTGTGATTCCTAAAGTCATTTTATGAAGAAAAGTTCATATAAACATATGTCCTAAACAGCTTAAATTTTTTGCTACAGAGTGTTGAATTTTATTTTTTTTAGTGCGTTTTTTGTAATATCTCCGAAAGTACTTAGAAATATTTTTAATTTTGGCATATATACCTATACCACATGTTTTAGTTATAAAAGTTATTTTTTTGGTCCCACCAGTGGCGTCACTGCAAACATGTCCTCTGATGTTTTTTAGAAAAAAAGTGGTACGCCACTGACATTTTTGCATATGGATATTATTTCTGATTAGACTGGTTAATTCTACATGAAAATGTTCTCCTGCATTTTTATCCTCAGACATGCCGTTCTTAATTAAAATAATTAAATTAAATTAGCTTCATGCATGCCTATTAAGTGAAGGTGGTCATTTTCAACAATTTTTATAAAACAAAATTTTGCATTATCAATGTTAATAATAATAAATTATAAATAAGTAGAGCTAATTTAATTATTTTAATTAAGAACGGTGTGCCTGAGGAGAAAAACGCAAGAGATCATTTTAGGCAGAATTAACCAGGCTAATCAAAAATAACATTTACATGGAAAAATTTCAGTGGCGTACCACTGTTATTTTAAAAATGTCAGAGGACATGTTTGCAGGGACGCCACTGGTGGGACAAAATAATAACCTTTATAACTTAAACATGTAGTTTTATGCCCAATTAGCACATGCCACAATTGAAAATATTATCTAAAGTACTTTCGGAGATGTTACAAAAAACGCATTAAAAAAATAAAATTCAACACCCTGTAACAAAAAATTTAAGCCGTTTAGGACATATGTTTATATAAACTTTTCTTCATAAAATGACTTTAGAAATCACACCCTAAAATATTACCACGTCATTAAGGAACACCCTGTATTATTATTGTGTTTGCAATATGTTAAACCAGCTCTTGTTTTATATTTGCAACTTTTTACGAAACTTTCGCCTACTTTTCCGCTTTATACCTAGATAAGCAACGACGTTTTGCCATTATTGTATTTTTTGTAAAACAGAAAATTATAAATAAAAAAATTAACCAAATATCAAATTAATCATAAAACAAAATAAGAAAAAATACCAGAGATGTCACTCGCCAGCCGCAAAGACCCGGCCAATGCTTTTAGGAGTTTCCCACGTTGCCAGATGGTTACCAATTGGAAAGAGGCTGGGGCGGTTCTACGGGGGGGCCTGGGGGGGCCCAGGACCCCCAAAATTTCTGAAAAAAAATTATAAAATTTATACCACTGAAAAAAAAAATTCCGGGTGCTTTATTATTTACATAATTTGATACAATTTGAGCATGATCCTAAAAAATTTTGAGCTGTGGCTTGTTTTGCTTGCGAAGGCTACCAAAAATTGTGGCTGCGCCCAGTGGGGGGGGGGGGGGGGGGGGCATGGACTCTTAATTCTTGGCTTAGATTACAAAGGTCTTGTAGGAAACGTTTAGCTTTTAAACTTTTCCTTCTAAAACTCCCTTTTTTATTATATAATTAAAGTTTCACCGTTTTAGTTATTGAGTTTTGATGCAATTTTAAAAGAAAACGAGTAAAAAGAATAATATTTTATAGAATTTTTCTATTTTATACTTGTCCGTTCCGTTTTCCCTTTTTTAGAGCTATTTTAAATAAACAAAAATATAACCCAATGCAAATAAAATATTTTTACAACAAAAACAATTAGGTAATTATTTCTTAAGAGAAAAATTAAGGTAAACATTTCAATTGAAACATTTTTTATGGAAGAAGTGTGATAATTTATAATAAAAAAAATAGTGTGGGATGAAATGAGAATGCTTTATTAGGAATATAAATATACGGCACTATTTCCAAATCTAAGCATTTGCACCAAAAACTGCTCTTAGATCTACGCTCCTAAAATACATGATTTCTGAAAAAATCATCAATTTTGGCGTGGTGAGCGATATTTACTTTTTTTTTAATCATGAAAAACCGAGCCCGGAAAACGCTGGTTAGAGTCATACATACGTCTTATGTTAAAATTTTGGACTGACACCAATATTCATATTTTTCACAATTATAAAAAATGTTTTTTTTTAAATAAAGAGCCAGCTAGGAATATCAAAAAAAAAATTAATCCAACCATGCAAAGGGGGAGAGGTAATAATTTAGTTTTCGAAATTTGATAGTATGGTGAATTTTAAACGAATTTTGGGCGTGGCCCCGAAAATTTTTCGCCTGCGGCGCTTTTCCGCCTTCTTCGCTAGATACAATATCATGGAATACATATAGTCCTGACTATCCCTCTCTTCAGAAAAAAAAATTTCCTACTTACCCCCCCCCCCCCCCCCCCCGAGCATATTTTTTGGCTACGCCAATGTGGTGCCCCCCCAATATTTTGGGTCTAGAATCGCCCCTGGAAAGAGGGGTAATATAAATGACTAGTTTAATTTTCTTTATGTTTGGAAATCCTATAATGGAATATTTTTAGACTAACAGCGATACAAAAGTAAGAATGATACAAGATGGAGTATGCTCAGTTTTTAATTTGTTGCCTATAAAATGATTTAAATTGACATTTAAATAACAAAATCACGATAACTAACACACAATTTTGAATCTTATAATTTGAAGCAAACTGGTTCCAGACATATACGATCTTACAACTTTTAGCCAAAAAAATAAAATAATTTAACGTTATTCTAATTTTTTAAAAATCAATCTGCTATAAGCTTTACACGGGAAATTGCTTAGCTAATAGAACGGCGAAGGCAATTTAATAATTTGTAAAACTATGTCTAGACTACGCTCTTAAAACCAGTTCATATTTATTAAAAAGACGACGTTGTGCCATGTGCAATTTCATATCCAAGAAAAATGCCATATACCTGGAGAGAACAGGTAGTTATAAGTGAACTTGCAACTTGCTGACTTGGATAAAAGGTCCATTAGTAGGTCAGTAGATGATACACTTAGCGATTTTGTTAGCTCACTCGTAGAATAATCAAATGGAAGGGTACGTATTTGCGTTAATTATACTATGCTAAAGAAATATGTAAGAATATCTTTTCATCCATCGCCATGGGAAGCCGTTTCACAAGAGTCTCGGGATCAACGATGAGCTCCCCCCGAAAGAAGCCGAACTCCGATGCCCATTTTGTGGGTTTACATGTCGTCCGAAAACAATAATAAGATGTAGGTGTATTTACAAGTTTACATGTCGTTTTAAAATTTTCCTAATAATTTAATCTTTGAAGAGCTCAAATAAATGAGGGATGCAAAATCTAAAATTATAAAACGCTACTTCAGTTTTTATCTGGTTACTGCCTAGAGTCCTGCACGGGTCGTACTTTTACGACCCGTCCACCATGCAAGACTTTAATGCAAAACCGAAGAAATTATTATCTAAAAGCAATAAAGCCCGGCCGTCCCGGCAGGGCCTATTTTTGATTCAAGTGGGCCCTAGGCCCATATATCCTCTGGGGGCCCTTTGTAGGGACACGTCCTTTTTTCAAAAAAACAATAAAAAAAAGTAGCACTGTCAAAAACTAACATTTATATTTTGTCATCATAAAATAAACGTAACACAAAATAAATAATAAAACAAACATAGAACCCAAATAATAAAAAATGGTCATTAAATTAAAATATTTAAATTTTTCGTTTGCGCATTTTCATTTCCGCAAATTTGTTAATAATTTCATTCGAGTCTATCTTTTCTAGTACCTCATTTTCCACGTTAAGAAGGGCCAAAGATGATAGATTATCTTCGTTCAAAGAGTTTCTCAGATATGATTTTACCCTTTTTAAAGTGGAAAATGATCGTTCACCCGACGCGTTGCTGATCGGTATTGACAAATATATCCTAAGTAATGTTTCAACATTGGAAAATGTTGATACAGTCTTAGTTTCGATCAAAAACGCTAACATGTTTTCAGGATTTTGAATGTTGTTTGATATACATATTTCCTTAAATTGCATTAATTCATTTTGTAGGTCAGTTACATCTATATCATAACGGTAATATTGTTCAATATTTTTTAGACTGGTTTTAAAATCCCCTTTGGAAATATCCACAAAAAGTACATTGAAAATATCATTAACTGAATTGTAAGATTCTTGCCTTCGCTTTAACTCTGTGACTAATTTGTCGCAAATTACAAAAAAAGTGTTTATCTTAAAGTTTTCATTTCCAACAAAACCAATTTCCTCAGAAGAACTTTCTTCAAAATATTTCTTTCTTTTCCGTATTCTGGTAGTTTCATCTTTATACAAAGTGTTCTCAGGATGTAATTTTTTTGCCTCGTCTTCAATTTCCCCATATAGTTCTCTTAAATTTGTAACGAAAAGAATTAAACTTTTATAAAGTTCGCAAGCTACAGTGAGGTTACTTTTAATTTCTTGCAAACTTTTACTGGTTGCATTGATCCTTTCTAATAGTTTGTTCCAAATAATTGTCATAAGAGCAAACTCAAATGAATTAAGTTTCTTTAAAATGTCTTTCGATTCTGACCGGGTGGAATTCTTTTGGTTCGTATCTTCATGCAATTGTAATAAAGCCATTTTAATTTCATTAAAACCAATTACAAGAGACTTAACAGCATCGGCTCTAGCGGACCAGCTGGTGTCGCATATTTTTTTAACAACCAATGGTTTAGGTTTGGTTTTTTCCAAACATCTTTGTAGAACACTCCATCTGTAAGTAGATGCTGAGAAAAAATTGAATAAATGTTGGACATGATCAAAATATGTACTTGCTTCTAAACAACTTTCTGCAGCACTGTTGCCGATCAAGTTTAATGAATGGCTTGAACATGGTACGAAATGTGCACTTTTTGCTTTATGTTTTATTTTTGTCTGTAAACCATTGTATTTTCCAGACATGTTTGATGCGTTATCATAACTTTGTCCCCGGCAATAATCAATATTTATGCCAAGAGTTTTTAATTTATCCAAAATCACATTTGCCAAATTCTCCGCAGTATGAGAAAATATAGCCTCAAAGCCCAAAAATGTTTCTACTGGTTTTCCGTTCGGTAAAACATATCTAATGATTAATGTGAGTTGGTCAATATGTGAAATGTCAGGAGTCGAGTCAACAATTATAGAAAAGTATTTTGCGTCACGCAAATCTTTTAGGATGTAATTTAGAACTTCTCTTGCTAGAAGTGTAATAAATTCATTACAAACAGATGGGGAGAGATAACTGACATTACCGCTTCCTGGATTTCCATATTTATGCAAATGAGTTGCCAAAAATGGATCAAATTCACTTAGAAACTCTAAAGAGCTTAAAAAGTTTCCATTTCCCTTTGAAAATATTTTGGTGGTCGATCCATAAAAAGCTAACCCATTTTTTGACAAAAATTTTACAGCAGCCACTATTCTTTGAAGAACGTTTTTCCAATAATCTTTTTCCTGTAAAAAACTTTTTTCCATGTGTGTATCTACTCGACCCTCTGCAAAACTTCTACTAACTAATATACTAATAGATGAAATATGTTCAGAAGATCGTTCATGTTGGTTTAAACATACATTTACATTTTTCCAATCACTAAAACCTTCAAGAGTAAGACGTGTACATTTCTTACTAAACAGTTTGCATACATAACAATAAACACGACCGGATTTAGGACTATATACTAACCATTCTCGAAGAACTTTTTCGCCGTTAACCTTATCTTTATAAAAAGCGGAACTTTGTAGCTGTCGAATTTTGTTATTGTCATTCTGCTTTACACATCCACTAATTTTATCAATATTTTGATTTGGTCGATTAGTTATAAAATATTGCTGAAATTCTGCACTTAGGAACTCAGGCCAATCTATTACGTCGTTGGGAAATTGTGCTTCAATGGTAACAGTTTCAATTTCTTGTTGAAACGGGTTGTCAAAGTCATACGATCTTTCTAGTTGTGAAATCTCGTGAAATTTATCACTATTGTCAGACACCTTAAGAGAATCATTGAAGTTTTTTTCTGTAGCCGTGGAGACACACAACGTTTCTCCGCATTCTTCGCCACTGGTCGAAGGCAAAGGGTTCGCATTTGCGCATTGAACTTCTTCACGTGAAGTCGCAAGAAAAGACAACATTGCATCTTTTTGCTTTTCTCGTTCATTTTCTATCATTCTTTTCTTCTTGCGTTTATTGCTGCCGCTTAAATGTTGTCTAGGAAGCATGGTAGTTATTATTATCTATTCTGCAGACTGACGATGTAGAAAACTAAAAAAAAATAATCCTTAAATTTACTACAATATTGCATACAAGTTTAATCAGAAAAAGAGTTATGAAAATATTTTTTTAAGAAAAAATAATTTACTTACCCACAAAAATAGATATCAATTTTGTCAAATTAACAGTTAAAGCACTATTGAAAAATACTAATTATTACTAACAATTACGTTTGCTCAATGCTTACAATTGCAATGGTTATATAACATTAACTGCATGAACGTTATATAACATTAACTGCATGAACTTAACCGAATAAACCAAATAAAGACAAAAGCATGCGGCGACTCCCGCTTTTCGGGGGCGAAGAATGTTGTCGGTACCGTTCAAAGCTTTGACGCGCCGAACACCAAAAGATCCTTTTGTGATGCCGAAATGCCGTCTATTGGACAGTTATCGCGTTGAATTTGAATTTCCGATCATAATAATAATAAATGGTAGCTAAATTTTTGAAATAATTTTTAAATATAATTTTTTATTGTTATATAAAAAATAAACTGTTGTTTAAAACAGTTAGGTCAATCTTGGGGCCCCCTGACCCCAGGGGGCTCCAGGCCCGGGCCTATAGGGCCTATTGGAAAAATAGGCCCTGCGTCCCGGAACAAATTATTTTGTAGGGCCCACAACGCGAACATTTATTGATCAAGCCCGAACCGGACAATCGGGTCGAACCACGTAGAGGCATTAGGTGCAAGTTGCAAGTGCAAGTAAAATGATAGTTCTTAAACGGGAAAACTTGCATCAGCTAATTAAAATGTCATCAAAGCGCTTGCATGCAATTTTGCTTGAATTTGCACCTAATGTAAAAAGGCCTTTAGACATTTAAGTCAAGTGGTATATAAGTATTACATGACTTTTTATAAAATAAACTTTTCAAGCTATAAAAAAATCAATAAATATCTGGGCACATTATAATAATTTAGCAACTCCGTAGGTACGGTGGTGAACTTTAATTATTTTACAAAAAATACTGAATGGTATAATATAATTAATAAAAAAAAATGTAATATATTTCTTGACAAAATGGTGAAGCTAAATCACAATTTTTTACACTGAATCGTATAAAATTAATAATAGGTAGATCCCATACAATGACATGATAATATACAGAGGTTCCAATTTCAAATAAGAAAAATAAATTGCTTTAAAGTTTGCAAAGTTTGACACTAAACTTTGGACACCCTGTACAATTCGTATGAATTAAACTTGGTTAACGAGACTGTTCGACATTATTTATTAAGTACCAACCGTTCTATTATTCTTTATTATTATTTATTAAGTACCGTTCTAATTCTATTATCTAGACATTATTATTATTAGTTTTTATTAATTTTTATAACCAGTGATGCAAAACTGATTTTTCTTAGAATTTATTTTTTTTCACCTATAATACTGAACCGATTTCATTCAAATTCTAGGGGTATGAAGGCAACTATAAGAGGTATCCAAATAAGTAAGAATATATATAGCATATGTAATCTAAAAAATAGATCCATAAGACGTCACACTTATTTTACACACCCTGTATAAAAATATTTTCCTGAAATGCCCCCTAGGCTGGGATACAGATAAAGTTTGCAAAATATCAAAATCCTAACTTAATTAATAAGTGAGCACCCTCCCGCACGTGAGGTGTGAGGTGCAGGACCCTGTAGAATAAATTTGTTTTCAAAAATGATAGATTGATATAAACATCATTCTAACTACAAAATAATTCTTACCAATCCACCAGTCAAATTAAAGAAAAACCTAACACGCGGTTACATTATAGAAAAATGGCAACACCAAATCTTTAATTGAAGTACGCTGTCGATAGATACGCTCTTGTTTCGTACAAAAATAATAATTTTGAAAATACATTTTCTCAAAATTTAGGCGTTAACGTACTTTAAAATATCAAAGGTTTCATCCTGAGAAAGTTCATGAAATACAAAGATATGACCCATTTAAAAAATGTGGAAGTTAGTAGTGGCTTTTAATCCCCCCTTGTATATATATAGTCCTACATAATTCAAAATATATAAAATATAATGAACCTTTACAGTCCTATATATTGTCGCACTATATACGCACAAGTCTCCGTGTCTGACGCACAATGAATTCGCGTTGTTTAAACGTGCCTGTAACATATGAATTTCGCGCCAATAAGTTATGTCAAACGTTCGTTTATTCGGCTACTTTCGGGGGGAGCTCATCGTTGATCCCGAGACTCTTGTAGCCGTTTCATATACTAACCAAAATTGTAACCCGTACCTACTTTTCCACAGATGTAACCAACTAGTATTGGCAATTACGCTTAGATACTGTCAAAAGTTGACAACTTCTCTAACATCTTGGGAAAGGTATGTACATCAGTTTCTAAGGCCACCAATGGGATTGGTTAGTTCTGGTGACGAATTTTGCTGTCGAGGTGATGAAGCACTTGCAGGCAGTGGCGGCTTAGGTGAAGTAGGTGAAGGGGCTCTTCACCAAAAATAAAACCAGGAGAAAATTTTTTCGACAATATTAAAGTACTAATAAATCTACCATTTTAGCCCTTAAAAAATAATTATATTTCTAATTAATAATATTATTTTAATCCGAATGTAGCTATGCATAATAGGGCCACGGTTAACTCTGATGGATAATAATTATAAACACTCGTGCATTTTGACGCACCCCAGCCGACCCTGTCCTCCCGACCCTCGGTCCGTGAGCAGCAAGTGAAGACGAAAACCCAACGTCCAAGTTGCTTTTAACGCCGCTATGGTTACGTGACGTCAGTCACGCGAGAGCATGTACAATTTGCATATAGTGATGAAGGGCAATTTAAAAATAGATCACTCGTATGCACCATTGTTTTAACATTGGTTCGCTTAACCTTAAGGTATTTATTTTGAGGCTTCGCAAAACTTACGGTTATAGATATCGTTTTTACATGATTTACTGTGTGATTAAAAAGTTTTGTTTTTATTTTTCAGTTAATTCAGTAGTGTACGTACCTACTTAGTTGTGTGTTTTAAAAATAAACCCGATTAATGACATAGTTTGTAATTTCTTGGAAACTCCATTTAGTCGTTGAACAAATGAGGATAAGAGACGTTTTGTTACACGGGTTTTTAGTCAATGTTTGTTTAAGTACCCGCACTGTACCTAGCTCTTCACCATTTTTTAAGACCGCGAGCCGTCACTGCATTGAAAATCCACTATAATAATAGTTTTAGAAGGATTTAAGAGCGTTATAAAAATAGGGGTAGTATAATTAAGTGTTTGTTATTCTAAAATTTGATTCGTAATATAGACAGCAGAATATTCAGATTCTACTAAAAATGTAAACGTAAATATTTTATCAATCATGGGATTTTACCTGTAGTATTGTTCTCTATTGCAAAATAAAAAATAACTTTGAATTTTGTACTTTTACGAAATAAGTGTGAAATGACAAATACATCGAATCATTAGTTAAGCCTAGTTCCAGTAATGTTTAGGACAAAGTCGTGATTAGTTTAGTTGTTTACACGGTAATTTAATTTTATTTACTCACTGTTACTTTGTTTGGCATTGGTACAAGGAATAATATGTTTTATTGCAAATTCAACTGAGTAATTCATTTACACAAGACATGTTGAAACAATGAAATAAAGTAGTGTAGAAATGGGAAATGACCTTCTCCCCCCACTCCTTCCATTGACCTTGACCGCGAAGGTGGGCAGGTGTTTATTTGACCTTGACCTTGAATGGGTGCAGGTGTTTTTTGTGTGATGTCATATGACCTTGACCATGTACGTTTGCAGGTGTTTATTTGTGACCTTGACCATATTCGAGGTCACTGGTTATATTGATGACCTTGAGGTGTGGTCTAACCTTCGTCGTGTGTGCTCTATAAATAGGTGGGGGGAGCAAAATTTATCAGTGTACATTTTTTCTTCAACAGTGCAAGTTCATTCTCTCTCTTGATTATAATATATTTAGTAAAATGTCTTATGTGTGTGAAAAATGTGGTGCTGCGTTTACTCGCACATATAATTTATCACGTCATCAAAAGGAGTCATGTGTGGCAAGATTTAATGATTGTGTGGGTGCGGAAAAGCGGAGAAAAGTTGATGGTGCCGCATCAACATCTGCTATGCAAACGTGTGAGCTATGCAATATTAGCATACCAAAGAATTGTGTTGCAGCTCATCAAAGAACAATACAACATAAAAGTAAGGCAAGTGTAGCAGTGTGTCCGGGTGTTCAGTTGGTGCAAAGCAGTTTTAAAAACAGAATAGCATCTTATCACATCAGCAGTGATAATGAGCATGTGGACTATTCCGTCTTTTTTGAAGAACTTAAACCAAAAGTAATGCAATTAATCAGTAAGATTTTGCATGTTCACCGGTCTCTTAAAATAAATATGGTTGTCGTCGGACGATATTTTCTACCATCACAGGACGTTTTCAGTGAGAAATCCTTCAATACGTGTAATGAAATTGTAAATGAAGGAAGCGACTTGGATGATGTTTACCAATCTTTTGTGGAGGCAATGAAAGTTCAGTCTACGGAATTTCAGGAGAAAGATTCAGGTATGTTAAAAGAATAAAAAACATTTTAAACCAAAATTAAATAAAACGTAGCAATCCATTAGAAAATTTACTTATATTTTTTTTTGTTTGGATTTCAGGATGGGCATTGGAAAAAATTTTATATCTTGAGGTAAACATTAACAAGTTCTCACCGTTGGGTGGTTCCTCGTATGTGAAGTTGCCGAGGTTTATTGAACTTAAAAGGGCTGTTGTGAACATTATGAATAGGGATGAGTGCTGTTTTGCCTGGGCCATAACGTCAGCTTTGTTTCCAGCAGCCATGATGCGGGCACAGGTTACTTCATACCCCCATTTCTCAACAGTGTTAAATTTTACAGGTATGAATTTTCCAGTTAAATTGCGCGATATTTCAAAATTTGAGGAATTAAATAATATTTCAATCAACGTATATGGATTAGAGTCGCGGTTTGAAAATAATGAAATTAAATACGAAGTTGTCGGTCCGTTAAGATATGCACCAAAGAAACTACAAAAACATGTAAATTTGTTGCTTATTACTAAAGATTGTAATGTTAAAGATGATGGTGTAGGTGACAGTGAACATGTTTGTGACGACAACTGTGTTAAAAACCACTACTGCTGGATAACTGATTTGTCTCGCTTAGTTTCCAGTCAAATTTCCAAACATCACGATAAATTATACTTTTGCGATGGCTGCCTTATTCACTTTATTTCACCATCAACTTTAATGTTACACCAACAAAATGATTGTAAGCATATCTTTACGCTGACACCTTCAACAGATGTAAAAGTCGATAAATTTGGTAAAAGTGTTCCGGAAAATATTTTAAAATTTGAGGGTATTGAGAAGCAAATGAGAGTTCCATTTGTTGTTTATGCGGATTTTGAATCTGTTCTAAAACCCGTTGAAACAGTAGAACCAAACCCCCAAAAATCTTACACAGTTGAAAATCTAAAGCATGAACCTTATTCTTTTGCCTACCTTATTAAATGTTCTTTTGATGATTCTATTTCGAAATTTGAGCTATACCGTGGAGACGATGCAGCGAAAGTTTTCGTTGATCGTATCGAAACCGATTTAAGACACCTTTACAACACATATTTAAAAGATATCGTTCCTATGGCTAAATTGACGCGTGAGGAGAGAGAGGATTTTGAAAATGCTACCATTTGTAGTATTTGCGAAATGCCATTCCAAGACGTTAAAGAGAAAGTTAAAGACCATTGCCATATAACGGGTAAAAAAAGATTTGGTGCTGCACATTCCGTTTGTAATTTAAATTATAAAATACCCAATTTCATCCCCATAATATTTCATAATTTAAGTGGTTATGATAGTCACATGTTCATCAAGGAATTATGCAGATATGGGGATAAAATTGATGTTATAGCTCAAAGTAAGGAGAAATATATATCATTTACAAAGAGCATTTACATGCACGATTATGTCGATCAAAAAACGGGTCAAACAAAAAGAAAAAATTTAAAGCTCCGCTTTATTGATAGCTTTAAATTTTTATCGACATCGTTGGAGAATTTAGGTAATGGTCTTAGCAATGATGAGTTTAGGGAAACCCGTAAATATTTTGTCAATAACAAGGAATTTAACTTAATGCGACAGAAAGGGGTTTTTCCTTATAGTTACGTTGATAATATTGAAAAGATGAATAACCCAAATCTTCCAACGAAAAATCAGTTTTATGACCAATTACGCGGAGAACACATCAGCGACGAATGCTATGATAGAGCAAGAGAAGTATGGCGAGTGTTTAAGTGTAAAAATTTGGGTGAATATTCCGATTTGTATTTAAAATCAGACGTTCTATTGTTATGTGATGTTTTCGAACAGTTTCGCGATACATGCTTAAAAGTTTATAAATTAGATTCTGCGCAATACTACACTTTACCAAGTTTAAGTTTTGACTGTATGTTGCGCATGACTAAGGTAGAGTTAGAGCTTTTGACCGATATAGACAAGGTTCATTTTTTTCAAAAAGGTATTCGCGGTGGTATAAGTCAGTGTACAGAAAGAAAACATATTGCCAATAATTCTCATTTACCAAACTTTGACCCAACTCAACCATCCTCTTATATCACTTACTTAGATGCGACAAATTTGTACGGTCATAGTATGTCCCAAGCATTACCATTTGGCGGTTTTAGATGGTTATCTGAACGCGAAATTTTAGATCTAAATATTATGAATATAGATGATAATAGCCCACAAGGCTACGTTTTGGAAGTGGATGTGCATTATCCAGAAGAATTGCATGATACACATTCAGATCTTCCATTTTTGGTGGAAAACATCGTACCACCAACGGAGACAGCAAAGTTACCAAAATTAATTCCGAATTTAAATGATAAAAAAAAGTATATTGTTCATTACAGAACCCTAAAACAAGCCATTAACAACGGCCTTATGGTAATGCGGACCCACAGAATTTTGAAATTTAATCAATCAACGTGGCTTAAAACATATATTGATTTTAATACTAGTTTACGCAACTCTGCAAAATCAAAATTTGGTAAAGATTTGTTTAAACTAATTATTAATGCGATTTTCGGTAAAACCATGGAAAACGTTGAAAAACGAAAAGATATTAAACTAATAACTCATTGGGACAATGCTAGAGGGAAAGTTGGGGCTAGAGCATTAATTGCTCGACCTAACTTCAATAGTCGATCAATATTTTCAAAAGATTTTGTTGCTATTCACATGGATAAATTAAAAATTATTTACAACAAACCAATATATATTGGGTTTTCCATTTTAGACATTTCAAAAACAGTCATTTATGATTTTTTTTACAATTTTATTAAAAAAAAGTTTGGTAATGATGCTTCTTTACTGTACACCGACACGGATTCGCTAATATTAAAAGTATTTTGTGATGACTTTTATCGCGTGATAGCCGAAAATCCTGAGAGATTCGATACTTCAAATTTTCCTGAAAACAATGAATTTAATATTACAAAAAGTATTTCGGTTCCGGGTAAGATGAAAGATGAATTTCCATGTGACCCGATAATTGGTTTTTATGGTACCGGAGCCAAGGCTTACTATGTGAAGTCTAAGAATGCGGAATTAAAAAAGGCAACAGGTATAAAAAAATCAGTTATCGAAAAGGAACTTCATCTAGAAGATTATCGAAAAGTTGTGGAACAGGGCGGTTTAATTTTTAGAAAAATGAAAACTTTTCGCAGTGTGTTACATGATGTATACACACAAGTAATAAATAAAATCGCGCTGTCCCACAACGACGATAAACGTTATGTTATTCCGTTAACAACAAAAACTTTACCTTGGGGTCACGCCGACATTGACTTTTATAATTCAGATCCGGAAAGTAATTTAGAAAATTTACTGCGTGTCATTGAGGCATTTAAATAATAAACTGGAAAATTCATACCTTATATAACGTAATATTAAGCAGCTCATTTATTTGTATTATTGGTTCAGATTTTATTTTATATTTACAAATTGTTAATATTTATACAATAACATTTTTACATAATATGTTATATTAAAGAACTAAAAATAAAAAATACATAATAAAACACAACGTTGCAGCAAACAATTTAGTTTTATTTAATATATATACAAAATTAATTGGACAATTTATTATACACTTCTTTCAACACCCATCTTCTTCTCTCCATATCTGATTGTCTTACTGGACGGGGATGTTGGTACATCTGCATACCACAAACAGCACATCGAATTATTTGTATTCTAAGAAAGTCAACATAACTAATACGGCTGTTATGATGCCAATACAAATCGTTTCGTTTACACCTTACACATATAGCGTGAAACCCCTTTTGCGGTTGTTCATACTTGTTTGATGAAAAGTTTGGTTCTTGGTCGATTGGCAGCATAATGTCTACGATGTTTGTAATGAAATGGTAAAGAAATATCTAATAATTCCGTGCTAAATGTCTGCATCTATATACAGAATTTGTAACCTTAAAAATTACTTCGAGGACACATTTCAGCCCTGACAATATAATGTGCATAATACACCTATTCACGTAAACCTTGAAACCAAATATATATATTTTAAAGAAAAGTCTAATATAACACAAGGTTATATCTGAACCTTGAGAACATTGCATTTACAAGGATGTATTATACCCTTGAAAGAGAGACAGAAGAGACTAAAGATATTAATAAAACCAAAATTTGCCGTAAAAACATTGTTTTATTAAATATTATCCCAATAGCATTGTAACCTTTAAAATTACATCGAGGACACATTTTAACCTTGGAAATATATTGTGTAAAATACATTGGTTCACATAAGTCTTGAAAATAAATACATACTTCAAGAAAAATATATTATAACACAAGGACGGATCTGAACCTTGAGAGGGAGTTGTATTGTAAGAGAGAGAGAACAGGGGTGGGGGTGGGTATGTAGTGGGGAGGTGCGCATAAAAGAATATACACCAGTCCTATTTCTTCAGTATACATTTTCAAGTCGTTCGAGTAGTTTGTGTTAAGTCAGTTTATTAAAATGAGTTTACCGAGTTTAGATGTGAGCGATATGTTTGGGAAGAATACCCAAGAAGAGTTAAATAGAGAATGTGAAGATGTGTGGGCTGATGAGGACCTAGACCGGCTAGCGTCCGAAGCAATTGACAAGCTATTGGAGGGCGGGTTTAAACAGCAAGAACCCAAAGTAAATATTGTAAGCGATATAGTGGTAAAGGAAGCGAAGGTTCCCAGTAAACTCCATACGTTGCTTACGTTGCCATCGGGGGATGTAACAAAGGAGGCCAAGACGTTTTATGCGAGTAAACGAACTAGGCAAGAGATGGTGGAGCCACAGCCAACAACATCGTCTGGCAGCAGCTGCAAGAGGAAGAAATTTACATTTCGAAAACCAGCGAAATGCGCAGTGTTGCCAGACTGGCTAGAAAAGAAAAAAAACAGTCAAATAAAACCAATAGTTGCGGAACCTTCAATTCCTAAACGACTACCATCGCCGGCATCCATGGAGCGTCCGCTGTCTCCAATTATCTGCAAGTCAGGTAGACGAGCGGGTAAGGGCCGGTCGAAAAAAATATTTGAGGATGTAACGCCAGTATCATCACCCGCAGCATCGCCATCGCCGCCGCAGCCGCCATCAAATACACCGGAGTGGTTGATGGCCTACAGCCAGGAGCAGGAGCGGGAGGCCATAAAAACAATTGTTAATGTGCGGAATATGTGGAAGGACAAGATAGTGTGCGGTGAAAAAGAAGTGGTGGACATTGAAACTAAAATAAGACAGTTACAGGAACAGTTAGGTTTAGTTAAAAAGAATATTAGCAAGTATAAAAATAAATTAGATTTGTATAATAGTAATGTTTAGTAGGTCTCCTTTCGTTCGTCAGATCCTAGCTCTACCGATGAGCCACGATATGGCGAAATGCGTCTAGGGATGGATCTGACGAAACGAAAGGAAATTCCTTTTCTGAAATGTTTATTAGGTTAGAATTAGCTTAGTTTATGCTTTATAAAATAGAGAGTGTAAATATATATGATATGACATGTCTTGTATAATATGGCTGTAATAAAAAAAAATATTACTATTAAATATATCTTTTATTATTTTTATATTGTTTTATTTAAAATACTCCTCAATATTGAGCATTCATTGGTGAAAGACATTTCTAGTCTATAGGACTGAAAAGAAACGGGATAATTTACTGTATATTAGGTATCTACTGCGAATTATAACTTCCTTAATATTACTCTGATGAAAAAAAACCTAAGAATAAAATAGTAATGAATTCTTATTGACTATAAACAGAAAAAAAAATTTAAAAAAAAAGCAACTTTAGGGTTTTTATTTTTTTATTTTTTTTTTATAAGTCCGTTAATGTAAGTCGGACAAAAAAAAAGTTCAAACAAAAGATTAACGAATTTTGATGAAGCATACAAATAAAAAAAAATTTTCAAAAAAAAATGATAAATAAAAAAGTTGAACAGTTACTGTATATTAGGTATCTACTGCGAACTATAACTTCCTTAATATTACTCTGATGGAAAAATACCTAAGAATAAAATAGTAATGAATTCTTATTGACTATAAACAGAAAAAAAAATTTTTTTTAAAAAAGCAACTTTAGGGTTTTTATTTTTTTATTTTTTTTTATAAGTCCGTTAATGTAAGTCGGACAAAAAAAAAGTTCAAACAAAAGATTAACGAATTTTGATGAAGCATACAAATAAAAAAAAAATTAAAAAAAAAATGATAAATAAAAAAGTCGAACAGGTCAAATATGCGGTTTTTCATAGAAGGAGGGGGCGGGGAAACTCGGGAGCATGCGCAAACGATTTTGGAACCCCTCCGGCGTTAAAGGGGGAGGGGCTGGACTTAAAAAAAAAAAAAAAAAAACGTGTATATCGACCCTTTCCAATCATGTCCACACCATTTCCCCACTCTCAGACTGCATAGATACGAGATTTATCAACTTTTTACTTCATTTTTTGATCATAAACTTTTTTATTTTTTAACCGATTTTATTTCTTTTTTCACTAAAATGTTCTTCAGAAAATTCTAACAAGTTTTGACTCCAATGTTTTTTTTGTCAGACGTATAATAAGGGAGCTATGAATTTTTAAAGTTGCCAATTACGTTAAACACCTAACTTAGTCATTTGCCGTTTTTCAGTTTTTCACATTTTTAACTTTTGAAAAATGCTATCCCATGTAATTTGATGTGCAAATCAACTTTCCTTTATAACTTTTTTCGATATTTCCATTACTTTAGCAATAATTTAATTTAATCATAAACTTTTTTATTTTTTAACCGATTTTATTTCTTTTTTCACTAAAATGTTCTTCAGAAAATTCTAACAAGTTTTGACTCCAATGTTTTTTTTGTCAGACGTATAATAAGGGAGCTATGAATTTTTAAAGTTGCCAATTACGTTAAACACCTAACTTAGTCATTTGCCGTTTTTCAGTTTTTCACATTTTTAACTTTTGAAAAATGCTATCCCATGTAATTTGATGTGCTAATCAACTTTCCTTTATAACTTTTTTCGATATTTCCATTACTTTAGCAATAATTTAATTTAATCATAAACTTTTTTATTTTTTAACCGATTTTATTTCTTTTTTCACTAAAATGTTCTTCAGAAAATTCTAACAAGTTTTGACTCCAATGTTTTTTTTGTCAGACGTATAATAAGGGAGCTATGAATTTTTAAAGTTGCCAATTACGTTAAACACCTAAGTTTGTCATTTGCCGTTTTTCAGTTTTTCACATTTTTAACTTTTGAAAAATGCTATCCCATGTAATTTGATGTGCTAATCAACTTTCCTTTATAACTTTTTTCGATATTTCCATTACTTTAGCAATAATTTACGATTTTATTACTCTTTTCTTTTAAATAAATTTTACAAATTTTATGTCGGGAATGAATTGTTGATTTTCATACGAATCTTTTATATTCTATAAAATTTTTTTGTAAAGTTACTAATATTGCTTAAAATTTATTATTTTAATTTCATATTAAGAACGAGCACATTTTCTGTCTAAGAGTGCTTGTAGGTATATATAAATAGCTAAAAATTTCGCTAAGTGTTTTTTTAAACCTAAAGGGCCAAATAAAAAAAAAATTTCTCCAAGCATTTTTAACACATTTGACCTTTGGTTCGTAGCGTTCGTCATCGTTAGAAAATGTTTATCAAAACTTGTAAATTATATATTTAGCTAAACTACAATGAATTCTTTTTGTGCCCCCGAGGGGGCGGTCAGGGTTCGTAGCGGTCGTCATCGTTAGTGAGCGAGGGGAGAATGCCTTACGGAGTTGTTGAATCCGCAGGCCCCTCGCTCACGTCGTCCTCATAGTCCCACCATGAGCTTGAGTCAGCGGGACCGCTGAAATCGTCAGCGGCGTTGCCAACTTCCCAATCAGTCGAGGAATCTGGCTCGACCGGTGAATCGTCATCCGCTTCGGCAGCAGCTGGCTCATTAGGTTCAAATTCCACCCAGTCACCATCAGCTTGGTTTAGCTGATCCCATAGCCCCGGACTCATGGGTCGGAAACGCTCTGTTTCGTCGCTATAGACGGATAAACCTCGGGATGGTGGTCTTTCATCAGCCATGATGAGTATAAAGAAATATTTTTATTGTGTTATTAAGTTCCTACATTTAGGTGGAACGTCGGCTGGTTATTACACCTAACGCCATCTATTAAAACTTTTTTCTGTGTGTAAACTTTTATTTCACAAAATATCTTTCGTATTAAAATCGATTTATTTAATAGTACCCTCAGCGCCATCTATTGATAAAAATATATAATAAATAAATCGATTTTAATACCACAAAAAATATTTTGTGAAATAAAAGTTTACACACAAAAAAGTTTTAATAGATGGCGTTAGGTGTAATAACCAGCCGACGTTCCACCTAAATGTAGGAACTTAATAACACAATAAAAATATTTCTTCACTCTCTTCGATATGTCGTCCTACCGTTGCAACAAGTGTCGCTTGATGACGAACTCTAGCAGAGACGAGAAAATAGCGAAGTATTGGGAGGATTGGGGCGTCAAAAACGCAAAAAAGCCGGTACTTGCAGTACCACCGACTCCCAGGCCGCCACCAGAACCTGAGCCGGTGGTGGTAATGACTGAACCGATAGAGGTGGTGGAGGAACCACCGTGGCAGCTTGGCCCTGAGGAGAGAGATGCTCTCCTCAGAGAAATGGAAGAGCGTCGGGAACAACGACGGCAACGACGCCCGGCGCCGCATAGGCGTCCTGCGCCGCGATCGGTCCAGGTGGCGAGAGGACACCAACCACTCTAGGTTTCCCCTTTCCATTACCAAAAATCAGCCCTTTTCAGGGCTACAAAATACTTTCATTGTAGTTAGATGGTCACCAAGTATGTGACAATATATTTTCTTCAAGAATACATTTCTTGTTTGAAAATTATGTCACTCGGGATGTATTAGCAAAGAATGTATGATTTTTGTAATTCTAAATGAGCGTTTTGATCATATCATGTTTTTTCTTACGGCTAGGTAAAGACCACATATTTTTACTATGTTCTCTCTTGCCAAAGGAAAGGGAATGGGGTTTGGTAAAATAAAAGATGGTCAAAAAGAATTTTTTACATTCACCGCGACAGCTTATTATGTATTTACCAGAGTAACATAATTCTTCTTAGCCAAGAAAGGTTTTCTTAACCAAGAACAACTATGTCACTCTGTGACATACAACTAATCTACATAAAAGTCTTTTGTGGTCCTAAGTAGGACCGGGGGTGGCAGTTGTCCTACAATGGACCAGGGAATGTCTGGGTTCGTAGCGGTCGGTAGGGAAGGCCGATATATTGTATTATCTGCAATATAATTTACTGAATTCTATTGCAGATAATGCAAGAGTCTTGGTGAAAGACTGTAAAAAGTCTTTCGCGACACAAAACACAGCGTGAATGACTTCGCGCGTTGCGTATCATCGCAGTCGTAAGATGACTTTGAATGAAATCTACGTTAATCAAACCACCAAAGCTCGTTATGTGGCAATGCATACATAATGAGACGTGCTCGCCCCATTTCACATATGACTGCACAATGCAGAACCGCGGCCTTAACCTACGTCGCCGGCGTACCCTTCTTTGTTGGACCCGTGAAGCAGGCATGTCATCGTCAGAACTGTTCGTCGAATATCCCTGATCTGAATTAGACGACATCGTAAAGTAGAATGAATTTTTCACCCATTATCCCCTGCTTAAATACAAGTTTTCGACCTTCACCACCACCAACACTACAAATTCTCTCTCTCTCGAATCCTTGCAACCGTTGACCCTGAGCGTTGTAGCCTTGAAAATACTTTCTATGCATAGTAACATGAATAAAACACAGAGTATCTAGTTTACCAGTTTATTTTTACTATTACATAAATAATAATTAATACATTGACTTATTGCTAACAGAGCCATTTAGTATATTGTAGCTAAAATATGCATCGTGAATAACTAATGCATACACTTTAGTGTCTTTTGGAAATTTGCTTTTGCGTGTTTCAAACTCCAACTTCACGTCCACAGTAGATGATTTCAACGCCTCTGCTTGATGATTACAATCTATGATGAATACAGGATTTTTGATATATTCGGAAAAACTCATCATCGGGTCATTAAGTTCTCGTTGATAGTAGCTCATTTGGAAATTTTCGTAACTGTAATATGCTGGCGCATATAGTTTTTTCGTAAAATCCAAATTCCATCTTTTATAAGGAAATACTGTCGAGTTAAGGTAGAGTCGAATGTCACTGATATCGGCTGTAGTAAATTCAGTGGCATTCTTTTCTCTATTGTCAGAAAAAGTGCTTGTCTGGAATCCAATAATCAAATATCTCGGCCTTTCCAAGCTCGCACTTGTTCTTAAGGCCCACACGTCGGATGATGTTTGTCGCAAAGCAGGTAATTCGTAAAGATCCCATTTGCGATATGCCATTGGAATGTTTACATTACTTCCACCTTTATTGATACGGGACAATATTTTCAATTTTTGTCGGTCATCTGGAATAATATGACGGATTTTCCACTCAATCTTTTCAATAGTAATATCAGCATCAACTTCACCAATGTAGCAGTTGGAAAAAGTGCGGGCGATAATTAAAATCAACTCTTGCTTAATATTAAATATGCCCTTCGAATAATCTTCAGCAAATCCCATCAGATATTTTAGAGGTAGCTTTCCAGAGAACACTTTACTTGTAGAATCAAATATACCTTGGTTTTTTTCATCCAAACCCCATCCACAGGCCATAAGACTTTTTTGTTGGGTTGCACCCAATGATGCCATAGTTTTCAACGTTGAAGTAATTCCAGGTTTTCGAACAACAGCAACTTGTTCCCCAGCCATTTCATAACGTATTTCGTCGAAGAGGAAAGCGATTGCATTATTTGATAAGTAACAGTGTTTAGTAACATCACTAGATTTGAAAGTTCCTTCGATGTATATGTAGCTGTCTGATATATCCAAAATAATGTCTTGAAAGTGTACTGGAATGCGAATTTCATCAGAGTTGCTAAACGTCGGAGAACCATACGGCTTATATGTGTGCTCTTGTAAGCTGACAATGGAATTATCAAAAATGGGTTCGGTAAAAACCTCAATTTTGTCACTGGTACTGGCCATATTTTAATTTCGTACTCTTAAACCAATGGATTGTAGAAATTTACGGTCTTTTGCAGAGAGCTGCTTACGAGCTAAACGTCTTTTCAATCTAACGTCTGGATTGTGAATGATCTTGGTCTGTGTAATATGTTTTCTTTTATGTTGTGCAGTTGAAGCTTGAGTGTTGGACAGCATATTCAGTGGACGATTGAAGCAAAAACCCATATTTATAATATTTTTTTCAATTCCACTTTAACTATAATTTTTTCACCTTGAAAATTTATCAGATCACCGTTATCATCCAAGATGCGTAGAGTAATGTTGTCTATTGACTGACGTCCCTCGGGCATTATCGGCATATAAATAATATTTTGAGGTTCTTTTGAAATTTTGTAACCTGGCTCAACATCAACATCGAATTCGAATAATGTGTGGCTTTGTCTTGAGTTCAAATATGCTCCTGAAGTTATGTTACAATCCACCCTTATAATACGCACTTTCATTATGTCCACATTACTAGTTGATTTATGTAGTTTTCCGCTTTTTAACACAACCGGTCCAAAGCCTAATAATCCACCAATAGTGTTTTTTCCTCTGAAATCAATGTTGAGCGACGACTTGAGTTCACATTTTAATGTATTATTGTTGGCCTCCAATGAAAATAATATATCACATTTGTCTTGTTTGCAGGATTGCTTTAAACTTGTGTGCATCGCTTTGGAAATTTCATTAATTTCGTAAGCTCCTGGTGGAATCCATAATTGTATTGGTTTTTGACCATCATTTTTCATGTATGCAAACAAATTGTTACTTTCATCAACGTTAAAAATTGAATTATAAGTGTAAAATCCCAACAATGCAAGACCATACTTATGCGTTGAATTCAATTCGATGGGTGGATAAAAATCCGCACTTATAACACTTCTGTGTCCTGTTAGCGTGAATGTGTAAGACATGACTGCTATCGAAGCATAGTATGCGGGCTTATTTATTGTTGTTTACAGCAATTAATTGGGTTTAGACTATGCATCAATCCATCTTTAGCTGTTTCATATGTTATTTTTACATCCTTGATTTTACAATAACAACAAAATAACTTTTTTGGTGCTGGTCCATCTCCTTCATCCACATCTGATTTATTTTCGTTGTTATAATGTTCGTTACAGTATTGATATTTTAACAATTCTTTGTCACTTTTCATATGTTCAGGTAGCTTATTCCAAACGAGTGCGATTTCATCTGAGGCTAACTCAATCATCACTTCCTTTGGCATATTTTCTAACTGTCTTGCTGACATGTTTCTCAGCCCACCTACTTGACTATATGCTTTAAGCGACAATAGCATTTTTGTGTAGTTATCACGATCCACTTTTGGTGTCACACACGCTGCTGCCATTATATATTTTTTTTTAATTTTGAGAGAGAAACTTCAAACACAAATGTCCACACCAGACTGTACCGAATTCTTGTTGGCGGTCATATGTATAGTAGATTTTCCTTGATGCTTCGGATCCCCGTTGTAGATAGCGCACCAATTCGGTAGGTGGTGGTAAATCACCAAAGCTATCAAAATATTTTACATTTATATTTTTTTTTCTATATGCTACCCAATGCGTCCCGCCTCCCAATATACTATCCAAATTAATAATTGCAGCTTCATAACGTTTGGGTCCTCGCACTGGCAGTGAATCTCTCATATAAACCCCTCTAAAATGTGGTATTTTCATCTTTGCAGCAAACTTTTCTATATCAATATTGGATAGTGGTCTTCGAGGCAGGGATTCAATTAGTTTTTTGATTTTCCATTGCTATTGCTTAGAAATAATCCCATACCTGTACGATATGGCTTAAGAAACAAACCATTTCCTTTTGAACACAAACGCAAGGTAGCACCGGTTTTTTCTGTGCCTGCATTTTTTACAGTCTTTAAAGCACGCACAATACCAGCTGCTCCACCAGCTAAGGAACCCAAAGCTGATAGCCCTGCAAATATCGGTATTAGAGGTAATATCCCACCAGTTTTGGGGATTGGTATAATTCTAGGGGTGCGAATTTTTCGTTTACCACCAGCTGCTTTTAAGGATTTACGTGCAGCTGTAATAGCTATTTTTGATGTTTTCATAAGATTTTTTTCAAGGCTCTTCTTTTCTCCAGATTTCATTAATTGCGATCGAATTGGTTGTCTAATAGCTGATCCAAATGCTTTCTTGGGTTTTTGTTGATGATGACGACGACGACGCTTATTGCCCCTCTTTTTTCCTTTGGAAACCTTTGAACGGCGTTTATTTTGTTTAGTCGATGGCACTCCCATACCAAAACGTTGTTTTGCTTTCATGACGTTAGTTACTAACCAAGCTGCAGCCTTTTCCCGTAAACTAGCCTCCTTAGATTTTACTCTTTTCCAAGCACTTTGTTCGAGTTCGTAATCGGCTTGGTGTCGTGCACTTAAATCCTCACTGTTATGCAAATATGCTAAATCGTGTTTTTTGCAAGCAGCATCTAATGGATTAATTCCCTGATCACCACGTTGAACACGTTTTATTACTTTGGTCCCAGGTCCACAATACTGATAACCGGGTATATGTAACTCAATTGGTAACCTATTAATTGCTGAATTAACAATACCAGCTCCAGTCTTACTTGATAACCGACAGCGACCACTTCGCTTGACTGATGACATCTAAATGATTGCATACGTGAAAATCACTATAAAATATAGTTAAAATGAGAATTGTCAAGCTTAAGCAAAAACTACCAGTTGATAATCTTGATGTCAAGGTTGGGTCAGGACACGATCAGAAATGTTTAAGAAGACATGGACCGCTGCTTCCATCATCTATACGTGGGTTGCTAATTGGACCGTCGAATTGTGGAAAAACCAATGTTATGATATCGCTGTTAACACACCCGTTGGGATTGCGTTTTGAAAATGTGTATATTTTCTCAAAGTCGCTGTATCAACCCAAATATGAGTATTTGAGAAAAATCCTATCACCAATTAAAGGTCTTGGCTACTACACTTTCAGCGATGGAAATAATATAGTGCAACCGTCAGATGCAAAGCCAAACTCTGTATTTATTTTTGATGATGTCATGTGTGAAAAACAGGATGTTATAAGATCATATTTTAGTATGGGACGACACAAAAATGTGGATGCTTTTTACTTAGCCCAAACATATTCACGTGTTCCAAAACAACTTGTACGTGATAATGCAAACTTCATTATAATGTTTAAACAGGACGAGCTGAATATGCGACACATATTTTCTGATCATGTTTCACCTGATCTAACGTTTCCGCAATTTCAAGACATGTGTTCTAAATGTTGGGACAATAAGTATGGTTTTTTAGTTATCGATAAAGATAGTGATGTTAATTCGGGAAGATATCGCAAGGGATTTGATAGCTATATATATTTATAGAAATAGCAATAAACCCTCATTCCATCATTGTCCGTTAATTTGAAGACACCATGAGTGAAGAAATCGATTTAAAACGTAAACTGGTTGAAACAACCAATGCTGTAAAGAAAAAATTTAAGCAAATCAAAGCAGCTAAATCTCAATATCATGTCGATTTAGAAAAGTTTTATGAACCGATTACTAAACCGTTGACATCAATATCAAATGCAGTGAAGCAGAAACAACAACCACAAAAACAGTCACTAAAACAACAGCAACCGCATCCGCAGCAGCAGCAGCAGCAGCAGCAGAAACAGTCACCACAGCCAACATTAACCCAAAAATCAATTTCTACAAGTAAACCTGGAAGTCGTTACGGTTTAAACACAACAATGGATAATGCAGATATATCAATTAATCCAAATACAGAAATATTTGATGAATTACTCATGGCGCCAGTTGAAACATCTACCCCAAAACATAAATTGTATGAGTCGTCAGTATTTGCAACACCATCTCCATCAAGGCAATCCACACCAACATCTAATGAAACTAGTTCTATTGAGAGGACATCTTTTAAAAGTATTCGCACCTATCTAACAGGGTTACAAAGGCATCCATCCTATTATGACAACATTTACGGTGTTCATTATGACTCAAAAACAAAAACAAATAAAGACAAAACATATATCGGAAATGTCGAAGTACGTTTCTCCAATGGGAACATTAGTTTATATAAAAAGGAGAGAAATATTGCTATATTTAATGGAACAAAAGAGCTTTATGATTTGATTTTCCTAAAATCACCACCACTACTGGGCCATGAAGACGATTTGAATAAAGACACTCTGCAAACATACAAAGATATTTTGGATATGACAAATGCCGCATACAATCATTACGACAAAAGTAATGGTTTACGGGAAACTCGATGGCCAAAATATAGACAAATTATAAAACCTCTAATGCAGGGAACTAAACTTGGTGCTGGAGTGCGACAAAAGAAAAAATCTAAAATTTACTTGCCAGTAAATAAGACATTATCTTCAAAGTCATCTCAATATGTCTATTGGAATAAACCCAGTGAGTTGGTGGATCGATTACGATTATTGTGGAGTTCAAAAGTAGCAGGACATACTGGGCATGATAATGAAATTATGTCAATTATTGAGGAGCTTCGAGAGGAAGGAATTATATATTAAGTAATTGCAATCAGTTATATTGATCAGTGATGAATGAGACATACTATACTATGGATCCTAGCCCCGAAAAGCTTAAAATTGTAAATGAACTACATCGAAATGCAAGAAAAAACTTCGCCAGAAGACACACCATAATAAAAGGGTATAAGGATTTGTGGCAAATTGATTTGGCAGAAATGCAACAATATGCTAATGAAAACGACGGTTATCGTTATATTGTCGTCTGCATAAATTGTTATTCAAAATTTGTGTACACGAGAGCTGTTAAAAATAAGACCGGTGTTGAAGTTACTAATGCAATGAAAAGCATTATTGAAGAGGCTTCATTTACTCCAACTAATTTACAAAGCGATCAAGGAAAAGAGTTTTACAATAGCAACTTTCAAGCTCTTATGAGAAAATATAACATAAACCATTATTCTACCTATAGCACGAAGAAAGCAGCCATTGTAGAACGTGTTATACGAACTTTAAAAAACAAGTTATATAAGCAATTTTCAGCAAGAGGATCGTACAGATGGTTACAAATTTTACCATCTATAACGAAAGCCTATAACAACGCCAAACATCGTACGATTGGAATGAAACCGAAAGATGTGAAAGAAAATACACAAATTAATGCATACAATTATTTGAAAATTGTTCCGAAGAAAAGAAAATATCGTTTGGGTGATATTGTTCGCATTAGCAAGTATAAGAGCATATTTGATAAAGGATATATCCCCTCATGGTCAACTGAACTATTTAAAATATCCAAAGTTAATGTAACTAACCCACCAACATACCTATTGAAGTCGTTAGAAGAAGGTCAACCGATTAAAGGGTGTTTTTACGAACCAGAATTGCAAAAAACAAATAGTCCAGGTGTTTATTTAGTGGAAAAAATTCTAAGAAAACGTAAGAAAAATCACACTGATCAATTGTTTGTAAAATGGTTAGGATTTTCAAACCAGGCTAACTCTTGGATAGATAAGTCTGATATTGTATAAAAAAATATTTAAATATATTGTGTAACACTAGTAAAAAATAAACATATAATTTGCAAAATTGTATTTTATTTTACATGTACTATAGAAATAAAATATATCAGGAACGATTTGTAACTGATAATATTTAAAATAAAAAACAGATATAAAAGTAATATATTTTTTATTATATAATAATATTTTTACAAGAAGAACAAAAAAGAAAAATATTAATAAGTTAACCTAGGGGTTATAACCAAATTGGCGAAGCTCATCCTTGGATAAACATATACTGCGGATACGTTGTTCCTCCTCCTCATCATCAGTGTGATCACTATCACTATCCCAAAATTCCTCGTCTGATGTGTCGAGCGGAGCATCGCAAAATTCGTCAGTTGATGGCTCGAGTGAAGCATTCGGTATTGCAGGTGTTGATGGTGAATGATCTTGTTGCTGGTGTTGTTGTTGTTCTTGCCGCTCTTGTTCTGGTCTTGCTGGAGATTGTTCTTCCTGCTGTTTCGGAGGAAACTCCTTTTCACACCAATCACAAAAACCCCTTTTTCCTCCGATAATTTCGAAATGTTCACAGTTGACACACATTTGACGTCCATTTACAGAAAATGGATAGACCAGCGTTGTTTGTGATTTAGAAGTCATTTTTGAGCAAAATTTATTAAACTCGATGTATGAATGGTAGAAGTAAACTGAGTTATCGGATTTTGGGTTCTAGTTTTTATACAATACAGATGTCCCTCACTTATGACCTTTCTTTTTTGAGTGATCTTTATCTAATACCAAGTGGATGGGCATCTTTGTCAGACTCTTCTCAAGGTTATCAACTCGATGTTCAAGAGCTGCCAGAAGCTTATTATTTTTTTCTTCAAAATCTTCTTGCTTTCTATCAAAGAGCCCAAAGAAATCTTTATTGATTATATCAAAAAGCTGTTTTCGTGATTTGTACAGTTCTTCAAAAACATATAGTCGAGTTGCTGCATCATTATCTTTAGTTGGTTGAGCAACATTTGATAAACATTTTCCTTCGATATCATATTGTCCGTCAGAGGTTAGTTTAAAACCATTACCTGGTATACCGCGGAGTAGTTGAACTTTTTCATTCACTCTTTGACGACCAAATTTGTCGATTGTGTTGTTAACACGACCCATTTTTATTTTCAACTAAGTCATTTTTCTTATGATATCCGCTTATATATGTTGAGAAAAAACAAACAATAATTTTGCTACATACAATTTATTTACAATTTTATATTTTTAAACATTACAATAAATTGGTTAAAAACATTTGGGGCACCAATCATTGATTACTGTTACATTACTACCACCACCACAACACGCATACGAGAAAATGTATTCTTTGTCTTTTTCATCTTCTTCGTCTTCTTTAGTTTCTTCTTCTTCTTTTCTTCCTCCAAAACTAGAATCCTCATCCTCGTCGTCGTCGTCGTCGTCATCGTCGTCGGTGTCGTCATCGGCGATTAAACCATAATTTAGCAATATTTCTTTGGAAATATGTGGTATTTTGATAAAGAACTCTTCCAGTCGTTCAAGGTACATACCGGAACAAATTTCATCTAAACCAATGGACCCATATAGGAATTGTTCGCAAAGATGAGCTCCAACTCGAAAACGAATTGCATCCATCATGTTTTTCTTGTACTCCGTTAAACTCAAACCCAAACCGGGTTTGTCATGTGTTGAGTCATCTAGAGCATCTTGAGCCATTTTTCGTAATTTCAACGATAGTTCAGTAAAATATGCATCTTGGGCAACTCTGACCGTATCTTTATCGTCACACATCTTAAATAGATAATATTTTAAGCGATTGTGGAGGTGCTTCAAGTGTACAACTATTTTTTTACATATTCAAGCAATAAGTACTTAACTAATATGATAAACAATATAAAAAAATTAAAAAAGAAAAAAGTTTATTCCAAAGACCCAAAATTAATTAATGCTCGTGCATTACCCCCAGAAGTAACATTTGAACTTAGCCCCAAATATGTTAAAGTATATTTATTATCAGACATATTTATGCCCTCTATAATATCCTCGGTAAAAGTTTCAGCTACACGTTTTGGTAAAAATGTTTGAAATATCACATTGTTTAGCGAATCAAATAGTGTGACAACAATACTTTTACCAAAGCGTGTTGTTGCTGGAATCATTTTTTTAATGGTGTAAACTTTTCCCACATCCAAAGTTGAAAGTCTTTTACGTTCAGGAAACTCCATTTCTTTGTTTATCATATTATTAATTTCACTCAAGGTCTGCTGTGAAATGCTCATTATTGAAATATGTAATAAAATAATTTAAAATACCTTCAATAGACACTGTTGGAATACACACCACAAACGAAATATTACTATTCACCACTTTTCAAGGTAACAGTTTATGGGCTGCTATGCTTGTGTGACTATGAATATCTTGCTAACTGAACCATCTTTTATTGGAGTTTTCAAGGTCGATGAAATAAAAAAATTAATGGCAGGGGGAGTAACCACTTCATGGGAAAAACATACCATCATGGTCAAGGTCATAAATAAACACCTGCAAACGTACATGGTCAAGGTCATCAATATAACAAGTGACCTCGAATATGGTCAAGGTCATAAATAAACACCTGCAAACGTACATGGTCAAGGTCATATGACATCACACAAAAAAACACCTGCACCCATTCAAGGTCAAGGTCAAATAAACACCTGCCCACCTTCGCGGTCAAGGTCAATGGAAGGAGTGGGGGGAGAAGGTCATTTCCCATTTCTACACTACTAAATAATTTTTAGAATATGTACAAAACTATGGTCGGGACAATTTGTTTTTTAAACGAAAACTAGTTAATTTATGTTATGTTGCTTGATAACTTGGAAAAAAATGTGTGTCTGGATTGGGGAGTGACCTCCCCCCTCTCTATAGCTGTTCCACTGCCCAGAACTAAACGTAAGGAACGACCGACCTCTTCCTATAATATTACTAGTCTAGAGCGATGTTACTTATTTATATCATCACCCAATGTAATAGATGTCGATGACACATCTATACAGAACTTAAAGTTTAAACAAGGCCGGATTTCAATTTTGTACAAAAATTACGAATTAAATTTACTACAGACTGAAAAAATTAATAAAATAAATGCATACGTCTTTAATCCAAAAGATTCGCTCTTTTAAATAGGTTCAATCGCGATCGCGTTCTTAGGTCCAACCATAGAAACATTAGTTAATTTCTCAAACCAGAAAACTGTTGACTCAACTAGCATATTTACGTCGTACCTACCGACGCCGACGTTGGAAACTTACGTCCATCTGACTTCGAGAAGACTCGAATTTGCACCTATTTGGTAAACAAAATAAGGGCTGTAAGGACGTCAGTATACGACGAATGCACATTATAAGTAACCAAGTTGATGTACCGGGTGTCCCACTGCTCTCGGCCGTATCTCAGAAAGTGTTAGTCGTATGACCTGCTGAATTTTTTTTTATAGGAAAAGTGAAAATTGCAAATTGCTGGAAATTATTTTCAAGTTTCTCAGTCGAACGCTAGGGGGCGCAACCGTAACTGTAAATCAGAAAAACTCAGTATTTTCAAAAGTTGCCTTATTAAGGTATATTGAAAGTACCATTATCGTATACTTTGAGACTTTCTGAACAAAATTTATTTATGAAACGTCTTTGTCAGTTTTAAAATAAAGTGATGAGGAAAGATTGAACATTATTTTAAATAAATGCTCATAACTCCGGGTTGGCTCAACAGAATTCAGCCAACTTAGTGTTGTTAAAAAGAGTTTCCCTTACTCTATATTCCACTATATAAACAATGACAATATGATTTTTAAAGTAGGCGCTAGAGGGAGCTATCTTACAACTTAATAAACATTGCGCGTTTTTTCAAAAGTTTTAAATGCAATAGTATATTTCATTTTACCTCATTACAAAGATGAATAAAAGCCTAAATAACTGGCGAAAACTACAATTTGATGTATTTTTCAAACCGGAGATATTAAGAAAAACAAAAATAAACACAGAACAATATGATTATATTGAAGTTTCAACGGTAAAAGTTTCTACAAAAGTCAAATAGGTCTTGGAAAAACAAAATATGATTTAAAATTAGGCGCTTTCAAAATATAATTACGTCAAAATTTGCATCGGGCCCACAGTGTTGTGTCGTATTAATTTTTGAAAATGCCTCTTTTACTTGAAGAAGCGGTTGACATCATCGCGGTGTATTTTGAATGTTTGAGCAATGCAAGTTTGCTGTAAGGGTTTATGCAATGCGATACCCTCAAAGGCGCCGATACGACAGTAGAATGTTTAATCGTTTAAGTCAACATTTTCGTACTACGGGAAGTATTCTTCGCCCTGTATATCGCAGACCAGGAAATTTAATTTTTTCAGAAAAAAGGTCTGAACTGATGGGCAAAAAACTTTAAATATAACCACTATACTTGAGGAGGGAATTTATTTTTAAATCAACAATGAGCTGCCAGACTTTCTGGTAATATTATTTCCCAAGGGTCCTTTTATTTTATCTAAACGAAACGCATATTATGCGTATTCGATAAAGTATATTTTATGTCAAAAGCATATACATATTTTCAAAAAACGAAAATTTTTCCCATGTTAATTTGCCCGTCATATTTCGACCAATTCTGCATATTCAAGAGACAGAGCAGAGAAACGAAATAAAGGGCATTCACAATCGGGGCTTATTGTAACAAATTAGCGGGATTGCTTAAACGCAATTATCTAGCTAGAACATTTTTACATCTATGTGCAATTTTTTCCTAAAAAATGTTTAATGTGCCAATGTCGTGCTAACAAACAATCTTGACTTGGTGATTAACTGGAAAAAAATTGCAGTTAACAAAAGAAAACCGTTTTTCTCGGAAACGCTTAGTTTTTGAAATATTTCAAGAAGTGTCGTTTTGTAGAGCCGAGGTTTGGAAACTCGCTCGCTCCCAACCTATTGCCGGTACACTGCACATGTCAGGCGGATAGCGTGATGGCGGGAAATTTAAAATATAGGTAGAAAATGGATTTAATTATTTTTTTTCGTCCCGGTGATTAGTCATAGGCGAGGTATTAAGTTTTCTTACAAGAACAGTTTGCCAGTTTGTTAATTTGTGGCATAATTAAAATGAAGGGGAAGATTAATCAGTAAGTTTTGTTATGGCTGCGACTGTCTCAAAATATTAAACATTTTGTGGCGGCTGTCCAGTGGCGGCGCCAGGATTTTTGGGATGGGTGGGCACAAGCGGGCCCGCTGATTTTTTTTTACCCAAATCAAAAGTGACTTCTAAAAAAAAGTCACCGCCTCCTCCCCACGCTCTATAAGGCAAACAAAACTTCCTTCTTGTCCAAAGTGACGTCTAAAAAAAAAGGTTGTATTACTTGGATGTCATCTAGAGATTGAAACTAGCAGGATATGTTTAACGTTGTTTTTATTAGAACTATCTGAGTTTACAACGTGGTTCTTCTTAACCTAACTTATGAACTATGTAGTTAGGTACACTTCTGATGTCACCTAACAGGCCGTAGACCACAAGGGCCTACTATATTATACAAAGGTCATTCTTCTCTTAAAGATAACATACAACGCCATTCTTTTCTCATCAAAGCTTTCACAGCCAAGTTCCGCCTTCCCCCCAGAAATTCCATTACAAAACCGAATCCATCAATTTTGGGTGGGCCAGCGCCCACTCTGGCTTCCCACCCTGCCCCCCCCCCCCCCCCTGGCGCCGCTGCTGCGGCTGTCAAGCATCTGCAAAGTTAAAACCTAACCGTCATTTTTTAAATTGTAGAACAGTTTATGTGTGCACAGGCTGTGGGATGAAATGTAATATAAAAACAAATATTAATGTCCGCAGGAAAAGAAAACACAAAGTCGGCACCAAAAACGCCCCATCCATCATTTCTGGTATTATTGCACTAAAAACAACAATAAGCCCTATGATTTATTCTAACTATGACCCTCAGTCGGAATAACAAAATCGTAGACGTAGACTGTCAATCCGGTAATCACATCTTTGAATTCCTTGAAACGTAAAAGAAAAAAAAAGAATAAAGTGTTGATTTAAAAATGTAAATAGAATAATATTAAAAAAAATTACATGTGATAATTGAACTCATTTCCACCTATGTAAATTTCAAATATTCCGCCATCGCGCTATCCGCCTGACATACGCAGTATGCTAAGTATGCCTGCCATTAGGCTGGGATATAGACGCGAGTTTTTTTTTCAACTATTTTTCAGTATAAAAGTGTCTTACTTATTCACACATTTTTAATAAAGGATTCGCCGGCTGCCGGCGCGGCGTATCGATTTATTATCTTCTCCTTAAAAATATCATTTCATCATTGAGTTATCGCGTCTGCAAAATTTTTGCTGCCATTTCAGGATTTCTAGCGTTTTAGAAACTACGGTAGTTAACTACAAGAAGTCCCTAATATATAAGCAACCAGCGGACCGTGTGCCTTTGTTCCAGCCGGTGAAATTTAATACGCATATGGTGACTAAATTTACAAGTACTTGTTCTATGTACCGTAATGTTCTGTGTTGGAATGGCAAGCGACTCCATGTGAAAAAATTATTTTAATACTAATGTTTTTAATAACTTTGCCTTTATTGTAAATTTTGATTGACAGTTAAAGTTTATCCTAAAGTATATAGTCTTGATTTACCCCTAATAAATCATTTATAAATGAATATTACGAATATATAAAACATAGTATTCATGAAGCAGCCTTTGAAGCTTTGGGCTTCTATCAAGACAATATAAAGAAAAAACCATATTGGTGGGACGAGGATATTGCAGAAGATATAGCAACGAAAAACAGAAAATATAAGATATCTAGGACAGTAAAGGATAAAATGGAATTTAAAAGTGCTCAAAGTCAGGTAAGAAGAAAAATATGCACCAAGAAAAGTATGGAAACGAAAGTGCCAAAAAATAGACACCTACATAGGAGGAGCCAAAAGTTCAGAGAGCTGGAAATTACTAAAACACTTAAGACAAAACAGAAGTAAGGACGTCATATCAACAATTACACCAGAGAGACGGGAAGACTATTTCAAGGAATTACTTGTAGAAACGCGTGAAGAGTTTCAAGAGTATCAAGAAGATTAATGAACACATTAGAGTGCCTGGATCCCCAATAAGACTAAGAACAGATGAAATAAAAAAAGAATAAAATAGTAGAATTTAGTGTCCGTTAAAATATATAAACAAAAGAAGCTTAGCGGCAAGCGGACAGAATAGTGCGTCTATCTTTTGCATTAAAGTACACAGGGACTCCAAAGGTAATGGAATCCCTGGGGCACAGGTAGACAATGACAGGCTGTTTCGTTCTTGTTAGAACTCATCAGAAAGTTATAACCCGTAAGCGACCCCCAGTATAGCGAGCCTGTTCTTTAAAGGCGTTTTTAAGAACTAAAAACGCGATGAAAACTCAGTAACGCCATCATAAGGAATCAACTCAATACAAAAGATATAGCCATCTAACGTGAAAACGTAGAAATATAAATAAATCTAAATAAATTAAGCACGGAACGGCCACTTCACCAGTATAGGAAACATTTTTTCGCTTCTCCATACATCTTCAGCTTTGTGGATTCAGATCTAGATCGCGGTGTAGTCGCCCACCGGTTTGCAGCGCTATTCCGTAATGCCGTGTGTAAGTATAAATAAAATAGTAGAATTTAGTGTCCGTTAAAATATATAAACAAAAGAAGCTTAGCGGCAAGCGGACAGAGTAGTGCGTCTATCTTTAGCATTAAAGTACACAGGGACTCCAAAGGTAATGGAATCCCTGGGGCACAGGTAGACAATGACAGGCTGTTTCGTTCTTGTTAGAACTCATCAGAAAGTCATAACCCGTAAGCGACCCCCAGTATAGCGAGCCTGTTGAGACAGAACAGGTTGTGGGTGGCAAGAAAACGATGAATTCTGGAGGTAGTGTGTTTAATTGATTGTAAAAGTCGAGCTAAAAACCCAAATAAGTAACACATAAATATGGTGGATGTATAAGATATTATTAACTGTACATAATTTACGTTTTTGGTAGTAGTTTACCATAAATAGTGACTAAGATATTTTAATATCTAAAAATAACTTACCTAAAAACCCAAATAACACCGGGGCGTTATTAGAAAGCTAGAATATCAAAACTATCTCCAATCAGCAACCCCAAGGGCTGTTAACAGTGTTATCAGCACGAAATTTTAAAATGGAGTAAAACCTGATTTTATTCTAGCCAGCAGATTTCGCGTTGCCGTTTTTAGGATAATAAAAAGAGCACAAAAAAACTAAATAGGTACGATTTTAAACCAGAGCAGTACTACTATCTGTAAAATATTTACCACTCGAAATTGGGACTACTACCATGCAATCAAATCGCGAATTGTGTTACCAATTAAAATAAAGAAGGTACAGCTATAAATGTTCTGGTTCACTGTTCTTTCAAGGCGTTTTTAAGAACTAAAAACGCGATGAAAACCCAGTAACGCCATCATAAGGAATCAACTCAATACAACTATAAGTTGGTCTATCTTTTAGATAATTTTTAATTAATTCAAATTGTTTTCCTCTAAATCCAATATTTTCAATTTTTTCCAACAATAAATTGTGATTAACTGTATCGAACGATTTTGCTAAATCCAGAAAAATACAAGCAAAAGGTTTTTTATTACCTAATGCATAGGTGGGCAACCCCCAGCCCGTCGGGCCGGATCCGGCCCTCCACCAGCTTCAATCCGGCCCGCATAGAGTTATCACACACAGTTTATTTGCTTCAAAACAAGGGCAATTGGTAAATCAGTTGTACAGTCATCTAATAGCTTTCAAAACATAATTCGCTTGTGGGAAACACAAATTTGAAGTAAAAACTGTTTTAATTTTTCAACATTATCCAGTCACGAAAACATTGAATACGGTCGTTATGCTGAAGAATTGAAACTACTCGCAGAGCAATTTACTGATCGATTTTCCGATTTTAAGAATATGGATAGCACTTTCAATATTTTTGCGAAACCTTGTAAGTGTAATGTGGAAGATGCTCTGATTCACCTACAAATGGAGTTAATCGAGCTTCAAGAAGACTAATATTTGAGGTATAAATTTGATTATGTAGAACTAATCGAATTTTACAGAACATACCTTTCCAAATCCACAGCTGAGAGTTTTTGCACGAAAAATAATTTTCACATTTGGAAGCACGTATAAATGTGAACAGCTCTTTCCATTAATCAATTAATAAAAATAAGCATTGTCCTCGGCTTACAGATGTTAATTTAGAAAACACTTTGCGCCTATGTACTAGTGATATTAAACCCAATATTGATCATCTTGTTTCTCAGCTTTAAACTCAAGTCTCTCATTAATTTTCATTTGATTTTTCAATCTTTCTTTATTAACTTGCTTTTTATATGTTTGATTGAGCATAATCATTATGCTTACATATAATTAATAAATAAAAAATGCTTGAATTCTTGTCGCTTTTTTATTCACTACTACCTACTTATTTCTTGCCTACGGCCTAATTAAGTCCCGAAATTATACGCCCTCAGCTAAGCAAAGGTTGCCCATGCCTGATCTAATGCATCATATATCTGTTTTGTTAAATATAATAAAACAGTTCTTAGAGTAACATTTTTTATTGCACAAACTCATTCATAACATGCAGACCCTACGCGATCAGTGACAGTCCTGAATGATATCAATCGTTCATCATTCTTGCATCAGTCACGCTTCTAATGAGAATTTACATCAGTCCGGCCATCAATCCTTGAAATTTGCATACACGATCAGTATTACTGTCAGTCTGATTAATCGTGTAGGGTCTGCCTGTATGCAATATAACAATTTCATTGCTATAAGGAGAATGAAGAGATACGACAGGACAGTCAATAATAGAAAAAAAAAGAATTAGCTAACCGAACAACTTTGCAAAAAATCACTTATACACTGTGCGCATGTCAGTCGAATAACCTGATGGCGGGATATTTAAAATATATGTAGAAATGGGTTTAATTATTTTTTTAGTGTTTTATTACGTCACGGTGTGAGTCCTAGTTTAGGTTCTAGTCCCTATTAAAATTTTTTGCAATAATGTTAATAAATTTATGTATGCACAGACTGTGAGATGAATTGTATGTAGAACAAAAATAGATTTGCTCCATTGAAGAAAATAATGTAGAAATATGGACCAGCATAATAACCTTTATATTGTTTGCTTCAATGAAGTAAATATATTTTTTTACTACATACAATAATTAATTCATCCCACAGTATGTGCACAAATAAATTGTTCTACAATTTAAAAAAGTGGAGGTAAGATTACTTTGCAGGTGCTTTACAGCCTCGACGACAAAACTTACTAATTAATGAGTAATAGCCCCCCCCCCCTCTATTTTATAATTATGGCCCATAAATTAACAAACTGGTAAACTGCGAATAACAAAAATATTCTTGTAAAAGAAACTTAATCGGGAAACATAATTAAACCCCATTTCTACCTATATTTTAAATATCCCGCCATCAAGTTATTCGACTGACATGCGCACAGTGTGCCTGCCTGCAATAGGTTGGAAAATAGACGCGAGTCGTGACGGACCCTGCCCTAATGATCGTTCTGTCCCGAGTCGACTGATCCGAGTCAATTCGGTGTGCTTAAGGCTTATTTTTGATTTTCGTATCGTTATTTTATTATTTTTCTCAATCTGAACTAATAAATATATTTTTCTACTCCCACATGGAAATTTGCTGTTTCCTTTACACTTAAGTGGCGAGTAAAGTAGGCTATTCCAGTTAACTGTGCGGCAAAATTTTATATCCATCCTAGTTAGGTTATGAAACTGACCAATCACAGTAGTCTATGTGTATACACAATATTTTCCTAAAGAGTACACAAAATGGTACAAAAATTGAAGGTATAATAACAAAATTAATACCAAAATATATATTTCTACCAAATATTGTTATTTTCTGCCGAACTAAAGATTTGCACACAGACGCACTTTCTTCTTTCAAAAATATCTTTATTTTCACTCATTTCTAGACAATTACTACAAGCTTTACATAAAATGTACTATATACCTACCAAATGAAAGTTTTCATCCTAACCTTGGTAATTTTTTTCCATATAAATAATATATAATTATTATTATAAATATTTGTGCACGGGGATATTTTCCGATATATTTTGAACGGGGATCGAACCCCAATTGATCTTAAAACTTTTATTATACGCAACAAATATAGAAAATTAACTGGTAATTCTTCCTTAAATGGTGGAACATAAAGATAACCCGATAAAACAGACGAAATTATAAGATTTATAGAAAAAAAAACATTTTTTACTAACATTTTTAAGGTTATGTTATTTCTACTTACACTATTGCCACTTCTCGTCTTCTCTTTCCACGTTCACAGTGTTGCTAGTTTGTAAATTAGCGATTATTTTGAAAAATTTGACCATTGCGAACGTTTACAATTCATATTAATGCACAAAATCCATTTTTAACTGTTTGAAACGAATTCTACAGCTATTTTGTTGTACTTTCGGAGTTGTAATTCTTTACGCAAGCAGAAATAAACCCGAAAAACCTATTTTTCTTCTGTGCATTTCAGTAAAACAATATTGATCAAATTACCTGGTTGAGAAAATAAATTGTTCGTTTTTATCAATACATATATCGCTTTTTGTCTGTTATTCTGCAAAAAGTTGAATGTGAGAAAGATAGATATATTCAAAAGTAAGTTTGTATAAATATAAGACTTACCCAAATCGATGAATATGTTACAGTGTAATTTGGTCAATGGGTTCGCCATCAAAATGAATTTTTGTTCAATTGTTTCTTATTACCGTTCTCACAAGTTCATGGCCAATTTAAAAGACAAGTTATGATGCCTAATTTAAATTTTTAAAATTCTTAGCATGAAGTTCGGATGTTAAGTCGTAGAAAAAATATACTGTACAACTCGAGTGGATTGTCCATATTGCGCTTGAAAGTTTGAGCACTCCGCCTACGGCGTCGTGCTCGATTTACTTCCTCGTGCGATATGGACATCATATCCACTCATGTTGTATAAACTACTATTACGTCAATTCACATGTTTAATTAGTCCATGAATAAAGATTTAGATAATAGGAAATTCACCACTTCACTGGCCTATTTCTTGTTGTATGATATACAATCTTACGTGGTTCTCCACTGAAATTATTCCATTGGCATTTACTTATTTTAGTTAAATAAGTTCAAGCTGCATTGTAAATAAAAAATATCTTATGCTAATATAATTTTCTTTTACATCTTCGTAATTGCAACTGTATTTAAACCACCATTAAATTATTTACTTAAGGAAATAAAAAATGTTACCAAAGAGCATTTTTCTGGCAAATAGGGTTAAGGATTAATGCATTTTTTAGTTACTAATTCATTAGAAGGGTCAGAAGGCCAAGGTTTCCTACATGCATATGTCTATACTGCCGTATCAACACACCTATCCTAATTGGCGTATAGGATTTTTCAGAAACAAAAAAACCAAACGGCCACAGGATCTTTCGTCATCAGCAGATAGTTTAATCTTTAAAAAAAAAATGGAGGAGGTACTCCCACTGGTCGTTTTGTCACAAACCCTTTTACGTGCATGTTCAAGTACTTTAACTCCTTTAATTACTATAGTCTATTTCAGAAAGGTGTAGAGTAAAAAGCTTATTAGGTATGCAAAGGAACTACAGAGTGACCCAACAAATTTTCAAGCCACTATAATTTGGCATTGATTTCATTACAAACTTCTTTATTTTTATCAAGTGCGGGTAGTACCACCCGGGTTTGGGTCAATTTATGGGTTTTGCCTATTTTTATCCATTTATAAACACTGAAAATGGCGTGACAAAGGAATTATATACATAATATTAGGTACACTTATTTTTTATTAAACATTTTTAAAAGAATACATTATACAGAAATTAAATTATCTATAAAAAATCATATTCTTCGTCATCTGAGGAACTGTCATCTTCTCTTGACGTTATAATTAACGGGTCGACGGTGTGATCGATCAGGTGGTCCAGATCCCACATTTTCTCCTCTTCTTTAATTATATAATAGACTGCTTTTCACCAGTTCTCTGGTGTCACTTCCTTAATGTCTTGATCAAACAGTAGCTTAACGTTTTTCAATTTGAATGTCGAGTTGTGTCTTGCTACAAATCCTTTCACTTGCGCCCATATAAGTTCTATAGGATTTAGGTCGCAATGGTATGGCGGTGTGCGCAGCACAGAAACACTAAGTTTTTCAACTATACCTTCCACGGTATATTTCATAAAACGATGTTTGTGTAAATTTGCTATAGTTAATAGTTCCTTATTTATCAAATTATCTTCTTTTTTTTCTTTGGTTAGTTATCATAAATAATTTAGAAGCACAAAATTTACCTGCACCTATGGCCGACACCGAAATTGAGCCGAACTGGATTTTTACTCTACACCTTTCTGAAATAGACCATAAGTAAGGTGTGTATTTTTGTCTTGTATATAAACATTTACAATAAACCATATTTTAGTTTTAAACGGGTCCTTATTAAATATGGATATCAAAATAATTAACAGCAAATCAATGTTAGTTGGGGATAATTTCAAATTTAATTTTCATAAGACATTAAATATATGTGGTGAAATATTGTGGAAATGTATTAAATGCAAATGTAAATCTTCGGGTCCTTTAGAATCTTTAGATAGTAACATAATAGAAGTGTCTTCGATTTGCTTGTCTTTATTTGTTTTTGAAACAAAACGTTTCAACTGGTATATAAGTATCTCCAGTCGTCTTCAAGTGAATACTATACATGTATAGTAACTGCAGATTTATTTATACTAGCTAGGTTTACTGAAGCATAACTGGGCTGGGTGGATCCTTTACTAATTTAACCGATGTCGTATCTCTTATAATAAGAAAGTTAGCAATAGTGTCGACTTCATTTTAAACACACGATATAATATAAACCTTCAAGCTATGTTGGTGATGCTTTCCCCATCCCTTTTACTTGGCTCTCAACACTGATTTTACTGGCTCCCACCAAGGTAATTTTTCAAGCTACGCCTCTGAATGAAGTACATTAGAATTTAAAAATTAATAAAATAAAATTAATGACAAGGTATATAATAAATTGTGACATTCTCGCGCAGGGACATTTCTTTCAACAGTTCCTTTACAAGTGTTTTTAGAAAACTGTCAGCAGCGTCTTGGTAAAAGAATTAAACAATGTCAGATCAGCAGCAGAATGTTGTTTATTTAGGTAAGTAAATATTTTTATTTTAGTGGCCAGATCTATACCATTATATTTAAACGAACAATAACAATAATTTTTTTATTTTCTAAAAAGGACGCCTCACAAATCTGTCGGCTAATTTTTCTGAATTTTTAGTATTTTGTACATCTTGACGTTCTGATTAAAAGTGTCCATGGCCGTAATCCAATCCTATGACTAGTCTTTGAGTTAGGGCTTTTTAAAGTTGGCAACTTCTTACTTTGAGATTTTCTGCATTGTCTGGAATTTTTACTTGTTTCTTAAAGACTATTTTTTTTATTGGTTGTAAAATAGGCCTTAAGTTGTCTTTGCCTTATATGTAAATAAAATATATACACTATGTTGACTAATTTATAGGCGGATTAAGTAATAATTAACATTTAAAAAAATTTAAAATTATTACTACTTAATTTTTTGAATTTTGAAAATAAACGGCTAGATATTGTTGTAGTACCAAGATATATAGAAACATAAATGGGCATAGGTCATAAACGACTCTGATTTCAATATTATAATTGATTCTTCAATTTCTTATTTAAGCTATAACATTTTTTTATAATAATTATTTTTTAACACATTTATAGACCCAGGGCCGCTCTAGCAATAACGCCGCCCTGGACAAACAAAAAATTGTCGCCTTTTTCCTAGTCTCGCACATAATTTCGAAAGTGTGTTTTCTAATTTAAAAAAATAAAACACTTGCCAGGTATTTTTAATTTTAAAAAAATATTGAATTTTTTTTTATTGCGTATTTATTGCACATAAATAAATTTTAAATACTAACAAAGTGAAAATTAACAAAAAAACATTAAAAATTTTAGGCAATCTGACATTTATGACATACATGCCCCTTTCAAAACCTCCAAAATAACAAAACCTCCAGCTCCGTGGCTAACTGAAAATTTGAAACTTATGATGAAGTTACGCGATCAAGCTTTATCTAAATACAAAAAAACAAGGACTGAGGCTGCCTGGAATTACTATAAACAACTAAGAAATACTGTCAACGTGGCGGTAAAAGCTGATAAAAAAGCATATTTGCAGCATGCATTCCGTACTGACCCCAAGAATTTCTGGAAAACCTTAAAATATCTAAATCTTTGCTCTGGAGACCCAAACAATTCTTTACAGGGTGTTGGCGAAGACATCACTGCGGATGGGTTCAATAACTTTTTTATAAATAGTATCCCGGTCTCTGCTCATGACCCCACCGATTTTATAAACCAAAATTACTTAAATAAAACAATGTTACAACCCGAAGTGCCAAGCTTTGAGTTTCAGGAAGTCACGGAGGATACCGTTAATTCTATTTTGCATAATATTAAAAGTGGAGCAACGGGAGTCGACGGTATTAATATTAAAATGTTACTCTTTGCTGTGCCGCATCTGCTGCCTCATTTAACTTTTATTATAAATAAATGTTTAACCTCCCATGAATATCCTCAAATATGGAAAGCCGCTAGCATTCTGCCCATTCCAAAGATCGCCAACCCTACAGATTACTCTCATTTCAGACCAATAAGTATACTGCCTACTTTATCTAAGGTTCTGGAAAAGGTGGTAGCTGATCAACTAAACCATTTTCTTAAATTAAATAATATCCTACCAGTTACCCAATCTGGATTTTGTAAGGGACATAGCACAACAACGGCCCTACTTTCTGTCACGGATGATTTATGTAGGGCTTACGATAGCAATAAAAGCTCCGTTCTGGTGCTCTTGGATTATAGTAAAGCGTTCGACACGTTAAACCATGACACTTTAAATGCTAAACTCAAATATTTTGTTCTTGGAGACGGTGTGCTTACATTTTTTAAAAACTATTTTACTGACCGACAGCAAAAAACAATATTTAGAGGAACTTGTTCTAAGTCCTTGGGAGTGTCTAGGGGTGTGGCACAGGGAAGTATCTTGGGACCGTTAATATTCTCAATTTATACAGCTGATTTTTCCAGGTACCTAAAGTACTGTAGCAACCATCAATATGCTGATGATACTCAGCTTATCTTTTGTTTTAATTCTACTGATATGGACATAGCTGTAGGAAGAATTAATGATGACCTTAAAACTATCTCTGAACTCTCAAATGCTCATGGTCTTATTTTAAACGCTAGCAAAACGCAGTTGGTGGTCTTTGACAGAGGGAAAAATTTAAATGACCTCAATATTAAACTTGGTGAAACTCTGCTGGAGCCTAAAGTAGTCTGTAAAAATCTAGGCGTTTTCCTGGATAATGAACTGCGTTTTGGCAATCATGTATCTTCAATTATTCAGAAGTCAATTTTCAAATTAAAACTCCTATATGTTCATAAAGACATTCTCGATCTGAATATTAAGTTAAGACTGACTGATTCCTTGATTCTATCACACTCTGCTTATTGCAACATAGTATTCTGGCCTTGCTTGACTCAGAAGGATAAGTACAGCTTACAAAAAATGCAAAACTCATGCCTTAGATTTTCGTATAATCTCCGCAAATTTGATCACATTTCTCAATACCTCCAGATGTCCGGTTGGTTTAATTGTGACGAAAGATTTAAAATTCAATTATGCAAATGCATTTATAAGGTACTCCAGACGCACGAGCCACTTTACCTATTCGAGAGGCTGACGACGAGTGCCGATGTACACGATCGTCAGACTCGTCACATGCATCTGTTTAATATCCCCAAACACCGCACTGCCCTCTTCCAACGTTCATTTACCTCAATGCGAGCAAATTATATAACTCGTTACCTGCTAATGTCAAGGGAGCCCCCACCCTTGAGTCTTTTAGCAGACTCTTAAAACTATTTATTAAACATAAGAGAAATCCCCTAATAGCTTAAAACCACTATGTATACTCTAGCGTTTTAATGTAATTATTTTTAGTATATAATATTATTTATTAGTTGGGTGGTTGTATGAGCAACGTAGTTGAATACCGCCACCCTTTCAACTTTCATTGTGTTATTCTTTTTTACGTAATATAAAGGCATTTTTATTTATTATTTATTTATTTAATTGCACATTATAAACATATGTTTAAAAAAATTAAGCCCTTTGCTGCGACGCCGTCATGACCGAAAAAAGCACCGGTGCCGGCGTTGTTCGGCATGCTTTGTCGCGGAATTGCTTGATATTTTAATAATAATAAAAAGAAAAGGGATCGGTTGAAATAGTCACTGTTTAAAAAATAAAACAGCAAAACAAAGGAAATTAATGTTGTTAACTGAGAATTGGAATGGTTCATGGTAGGAACGTAAGTAAGCAAAACGGGGATTTATGATGTTTTTTAGAATTATCATGCCATTCTTCCAATTCGCCGCCCTGGGCAGGGGCCCAGGTTTTTCCCCCCTAGAGCGGGCCCCCAGTTATAATAAATTACTTTAGTGAAAACTTTTAAAAACAAGAAAATTAAAAAAGTTGTTTTTATCAAATGACAAAATATTAATAATTATAAATTATTAGATGTGTTTTGGGGCATAGATGGAGACGCTTAATTTGTAAAAAAATGTTTGTTCTTCCCGATCACTATTTTTTATTGTACAGTATGTCTCAAGTTCGATATTCATCATGGGTATCTCGAAAGCTATAAGAGATACAGCATCGGTCAAAATTTGATCTTACTTTTTTACTTTTTAAAAAGTTCGACAAAAACTTAAATTTAGAGTTTTTGTTTTTTTACTTTGTCTGTTTTAATTTTACCGTTACAGAAAAAGAAATACAACATTGTGAAAGCAACTTTTTTTAGCTTTCATGCAACTGCCGTGTTTTTAGAACTTCGGTACAATGTTTCGATTTTGTGTAATTTTAGCAGTAAATATCTTAAAATGTGAGACATTAATAAGTGTGTAAATTACCATTATTTGACCAATTCAAACCTTTAAAACCACTTTCGGTTTAACTGGAAGTGAACTTAACTTTTAAATTTTAAATAGAAATCCGTTATTTTTAATCTACGTTGAAATTCTATAAAAGATTCTCTTTTCAATAACATATCACACTTTATTTATTTATTTTTTAAAAACCTAGATAAATTTTCCTTTCTTTTTTAAAATGTCCATAACTTTGGTAAAACAGGGTAAGTGGTAAAGAGTAAACCATGGAAACGTTAAAATTTTATATATTTATTTATTTATTGAAAACTACACAATACAGGTTGATATAGAACATATCATTAACCCAATTATATATATCAAGGGTGACCACTCATAGCCAACTTCTAAAATAATAATAATTGTACTCATAAGTGAGGCAAGAGCAGTTTTATCTAAAACTAATTATATACAATAACACACATAACTTACACGCCTATTATACTTAAAGTTAATGTTTCAATAAAATTTAGAAATCTACAAAATCTATGATATTTAAAATTCTTTTTTTAAGTTTGTTTACAACCGTAGTTTTACAATCGCCAAATATATCACAGAATTTTTGATTTTGGTTGTAATTAACAATCATATAGCTAACTGGAGATTTTTTTTGGTAATGAGTTCTAATTAATTTAAAATTAAGAGTTCTATATCCTACTTGTCTAGTTCTATAGGTATACAAATGCTCACCTTATGTAATGTTGTATTGTCTACTCCTAAGTTATTAAATATCTTATAAATATAAACAGTACTATTAAAGGTTCTTCTATTATGCAATGTCATAAGGTTGTAGCGCTTTAGATTAGTAGAATAGCTATTGTCATGAATTTTTTTTAATAAAAAGTCTGAGATTTTAACCTACTTTATAATATAAGTTTAACGTGCTTAAGAAAAATGTATGTTCAAAAGTGGGACACCACCACTGGACAGTTGTGTTTTGACTTTCTAGTAATGTGAAAAACAATGCTCACTTGAGAAGAAAAGTGACACATACGGAAAATGAGCAATCTCCTAAATTTTATTGCACTTTTATAAGTTATATGTTGAATCGTTCGGCAGTGGGACACCACCACTGGACAGTTGTCTCCCGACTTTTCACTATACTACGTAGTACCATTATACCAAACGTGTACGTCTCACTGGATCCTGAGATAACTGAAAAAATAAGAATCACTGGAAATATTAGAATAGGATGGTGCCAGTGTAAAGCGAGAGAGAGAGTAACGATTCCGAAATGCTTCAATTGCCTTCAACATGGACACCAGTCAAGAAATTGTAAAGGACCTAACAGAGATAAAATTTGCAATAATTATGGGGAAGAAGAACATAAAGCTGTGGACTGCAAGAAAGACAAATTCTGTTGGAACTGTGAAAAGAAGGAACATAACACTGGATCCTCCCAATGGGCTGTCTTTCGAGCGATGCTTAGAAAAGCCAGAAAAGTACAAATGCCGCTATAATGGCGAACGTACAAGAGTCACCGGACCGAGGAATACAAAGCAGTAAAATTAAAATTATTCAGGGAAATATCGACAGGGGCTCCAGTGCCATGGACCTTGTCTACAAAATCGCAGAGGAACACAAAGCGGACATAATAATAATAGCAGAACCTAACCGCAGAAAGGTAATTCAAAGCAACTGGCTATACGATAACAGGACAGATGTAGCTATAAGGATGGAAAACAGAACTCTAAAAGTGGAGCGATACGGTAAAGGTGATGGCTTTGTATGGGTAGAAACTCCCTTGTTTATCATTTATGGCTGCTATATTTCCCCGAACATAGACTTCGCGCAATTTTCCGACTTTTTAAGTAACTTGAGGATAAGCATGAAAAAACACAATAAGGATATAGTAGTAGGTGGCGATTTTAATGCCAAATCAGCTGTCTGGGGTTCCAAAAGGGAGGACAAAAGAGGAGAAATGTTCGCGGAGTGACTGGCAGAAGAAGACCTAGTAGTACACAACAAGGGAAACATACCGACTTTTATAAGAGGAAAGAGCGAATCATTCATAGATGTAACGTTTAGCACTAAGAAAATTGCAAAACAAATAGAAAACTGGCAGGTACTGGAGGAAGAGAGTTTAAGCGCCCACCAGCATATAACTTTTGAGATACTTGCCAACAGAAAGAAGCCGGAAATGAACGGAAACCAGGGGTGGAGGATAAAGAAAGAAAACATACCAAAAATGGCAACAAAATTGAGCCAGCTACTCTTGACGGTACCTGACCAAATATTGTCCGCAGCGGAAATCACCAGTGCTATAACCAAAGCGTGCGATAAAACACGCGAGAACACCCCACACGAAGGCCAGTGTATTGGTGGTCGGAAGAAGTCGCCGAAATCAGAAGGACCTGCCTTAGAAGTAAAAGATGCATGGTAAGAGCAAACAAAGGAACAGATGAAGCGAGGAAGAGAATCTGCCAAGAGGAATACAGAACAAATAGGGCAACGTTAAAGAAAATAATTGCTGGGGCTAAGAGAAAAGCATGGAAGGAGGTCATATCAGAAGTTGACAACGACGTCTGGGGCAAGGGGTATCAAATTGTCACGAAGAAAATGACGCCCAACATAACTTGCTGGGATAGACGACGAAGAAAGAGTGGACATTGCTAAATATTTATTCTATACATATATGATTGATGATATGATTTTCACTTCCGTTTTAGACGCAACTTTGGGGTCTGTCTGTTCATTCGAGATGATCTTTGCTGCCAACGGGAGGAGATACTGGAACCGAAAGACTTTGATGTAATGTGGTTTAAAATATCTTCACAAAAAATCACTAAGTTTATATGCTGCCTTTACCGTCCTCCAAGTGACATGCATTACAGGGCCCTCTTCTCATCACTAGCCAACACAATCGACTTCTTGCAAACCAATCATCCGAATGCCGAAGTTGCTATCTTTGGCGACTTTAACGTCCACAATGTCAACTGGCTTAAATACTCAAACACCAGCGATGAGCAAGGCCGAGAGGCCGAATCTTTTGCGATCAGTTCTGGTCTAACTCAACTCGTAGAAGAACCAACGCGGGTTCCAGACCGAGCTGGGGATTTTGCTAGTATTTTAGATCTCTTTTTAACTTCAAATCCAGACCTATATACGGTCACCGTACAACCACCATTGGGCTCTTCCGATCACAAACTTATTTCAACCCTAAGCGAGCTGCCAATTAGTTCTGAACAACCTCCTAAACCCCGTAAGATTTGGCACTATACATCAGCTAAGTGGGAAGACCTAAAGGACCATTTTCGCAACTTTCCCTGGCTAAGCGTATGCTTTTCTTCGGATGATCCATCTGCCTGTGCAAAGGAGGTCTCCGACGTCATTCTAACTAGCATGGAGGCCTTTATTCCTTTCTCCAAAAAGCGCCCTTCTAACGGCAAGCCCTGGTTTAGCAAGAATTGCGAGCGTGCTGTCAGATCTAAAAACCTGGCTTACCGACAGTGGAGTAAAAACCCTACTCCTGAAAATCTCGCCATCTTTGTTACCACCCGAAACCAATGTAAGCAAATGATAGACCAAAGCAAAGAAGCGCATAACGAGAGAATCAAAAACAAACTTTTGCCAGTCCTAACGGATCAAGGTCCTTTTGGTCAGTCGCTAAGGCCGTCAGCCAAAACTTTACAAAGTCAACTATTCCACCTCTAACACGTTCCGACGGCACAATAGCAACCACAGCCGGGGATAAAGCAAACCTACTTGCTGAACTGTTTTCCTCGCATTCCACTGTAGACTTTCAGGGAAAACCACCACCCAACATTCCCTCAGTTCAATCGCAAATGTCTGAAATCGTGTTTCGTCAGCGTCTTGTTAAACGGATTCTTAAAGGACTCGACGTCAATAAAGCTTCTGGTCCAGACGAAATTCCTATCATTGTTCTCAAGACATGCGCCGATGAACTTACACCAGTATTTTGTAGACTTTTCAACTTATCCTACAAAAAAGGAATATTTCCATCCTGCTGGAAGTCGGCGCGTGTCCAGCCCATTCCAAAGAAAGGTAAAAAGACCCTGCCAAGCAACTACCGACCCGTCGCATTGCTTTCAGTAATTTCAAAAGTAATGGAGAAAGCTATTAACCAACAACTCCTAAAGTACCTGGAAGGGCTTAACATTATCAGCGACCATCAATACGGTTTTCGTAAGTCCAGATCAACAGGTGACCTTCTGGCATATGTCACCCATCTTTGGAGCAACACCATCGAACATCATGGAGAATCCCGGGCTGTTGCACTGGACATCTCTAAGGCTTTTGATCGTGTTTGGCACGATGGACTTCTAAGTAAATTGCGATCCTACGGTATGCCTAATGGATTCTGTTTATGGCTAACCAGCTTCCTTAAGAACCGTTCTCTGCAAGTGGCGATTGACGGGTTTCTCTCAGACACCTTCACCATCAATGCCGGTGTTCCTCAAGGGTCCATATTGTCGCCTACCCTCTTTTTACTGTATATTAACGACCTTCTAGTGAAAACCCAAAATCCAATTTATAGCTTTGCTGATGACAGCACACTTGTCTCATCTTTTACCTTGACTCCCCAAACATCCGCTGCCGACGCACATCTTCGCAGGCAGCATGAAGTATTGCGCCTCAACAAAGACCTGGAAGAAATTTTGGCTTGGGGTGACAGTAACCAAGTCGAATTTAATTCTTCTCTTCTCCAAAAAGGTTAACATTGCAGAACAGGATATAGTCATGGCAGGACACGCAATTCCCCTGGCACCGTCTATTAATTTGCTGGGGGTCAATCTGGGAGGTAATATGTCTTGGCATGATCACGTTGCCACAATTGCCAAGGCAGCTGCACAGAAGCTTGGTGTACTTTTCCGCACCAAAAGGTTGTACACACCTCATCAACTTTTGACACTCTACAAAGCCCAGATTCGACCATCATTAGAATATTGCTCTCATGTCTGGAGCTCTGCACCCTTCGGCTGCTGGATTCCATTCAAAGGAGAGCCATTCGTCTGATCGGCGACCCCGAGCTGACCAAGACCCTCGATAGCCTGGAGCATCGAAGACAGGTTGGTGAATTGGCTCTCTTTTACAGATATTTCCATGGCAGGTGTTCGACTGACATTGCCCACTTGATTCCACCTAGAGCAATTCAAAACAGAAATACACGGCAAACCACTGCCGCTCATCCATATGTTGTTCAGCTTAGTACTCCTCGAACTTCATTGTTCAAGAATTCTTTCATCTGGAGAACGTCATCTTTGTGGAATGATCTTCCTGAGGTCGTGTTTCCCAATGAATACAATCTTCAACGTTTCAAGACCAACGTTAATCGCTTTTTTCGCACTCGCACCGCTCCCAGAGCGCCTTAAAGGATTTTTCCTACAGTGCAGGTGTTTTATCATAAAAAACAAAAAAAACAAAAAAAAAAAATACAGCGCCAAACAGAAAATGAAACAAAAAAACTATAAGAGCAGAGCACATAACCTTATTCACTGCTAAAGAACTACGGGATGCCGCAAATAAAATTAAGGATAAAAAAGCTCCTGGTCCTGACAACATTCCCCCGGAAGTGATAAAGGCTGCAGTGGAAAACCACACGGAAAGGCTCCTGGGCGCCATGAACCGATTGTTGACACAATGGGAATTTCCCAAAGAATGGAAAGAAGCACGACTAGTACTTCTAGAAAAGGAAGCAAAACCTGGCCAACAGGTTAAAAAATACCGACCAATCTGCGTATTAAACATCCTGGGAAAACTGCTAGAACAGATGTTACTAGTACGTCTTAAAAAATAAATAGACAGAACAGGGGGTCTTTCAATAAATCAGCACGGCTTTTGTAAGGGAAAGTCAACCATTCGCGCATTGAAGGCGGTATGCGAAAAGGCAGATAAAGTAAAACAAGACCCACGATACAGAAGAAAGTTATACGTTTTAATAACAGTAGACGTAGAGAACGCTTTTAATTTGGCTCCATGGGATGGAATTCTGAGGGAGCTAGAAAAAAAAATATTGCCCCATATCTATACAATATGATTGCTAGCTATTTTGAAGACCGGGTGTTCAATGTTGCGAAAGATAGGAAGCTAGAGGTTACCGGTGGTGTCCCACAGGGATCAGTAATTGGCCCTACACTATGGAACATCTATTATGACAGCGTCCTAAGAATTCCAGTAGCTAAAGGGGTTAACCTTATTGCCTACGCAGATGACCTTTTTTTTATGATAAAACACCTGCACTGTAGGAAAAATCCTTTAAGGCGCTCTGGGAGCGGTGCGAGTGCGAAAAAAGCGATTAACGTTGGTCTTAAAACGTTGAAGATTGTATTCATTGGGAAACACGACCTCAGGAAGATCATTCCACAAAGATGACGTTCTCCAGATGAAAAAGGCCTGGGAATAATCGTAGAGATAAAGGAACCAGACTTGTTGGAGACGATAGCGAACCATGCCTTGCACAACGTAACGGAATGGATGCAGGCCAAAGGGATGAGATTGGCACCACATAAGACTGAGGCTGTAATTCTGATCTCCGGTAGGAAAACTAAACAAATAGAAGTTAATGTAGATCGGGTTATCGTTCCTAGCAAAGAATCTGTGGGATATCTGGGGATACACCTGGATAGAAACATGACCATGGGAACCCACATTCATAAAGCAACGGAAAAAGCAAACAAGGCTCTTAATAACGTAAGCCGACTTATGCCAAATGTGGGTGGCCCGAGAGGGGAAGTAGGAGAATACTGTGTTCCGTTGTCCAGTCGATCCTTTTGTATGGTGTCCCAGCATGGGAAAGAGCAATGACGAAAGCTGTGTATAGAAATATACTTTTTTAAATTCCTGCACTGAGGATGGCGAAAGCCGAAAGCGCTCTGCTAAGATTTTAACAAAATAAAAATTTTTTTACACGTAATACAAACCCGACTCTCTTCTTTTCTTCAATTTTACCCTACGTGTACACAGCCACAAGGAATTTTCCAATTGATTTATTGGCAAGACACAGAACAGAGATTCAAACAGAAAATATCCCCAAGATAATATCCTTTGAGGATATGCTAAATAAATGGCAGGAGGAATGAGAGAAAGAAGATGGGAAAGCAACCTGGACGAAGAAACTAATACCAAATATAAGACCGTGGTTTAAAAGAAAGAATGGAGAAGTGGATTTCTACATTACCCAGATACTGTAAGGACATGAAGCCTTTCAATCGTATCTACATCGTTTTAAGTTAACGGAGACGAATGTTTGCCTATATTGTAATGGAGAAGACAACACAAAACACACCTTCCATTGCATAAAGTGAAATGAGCCACGGCAAAGGAAAGAGCAAGTAACGGGCGAAATAACTCCCAATAACCTGGTAGATAAGATATTCGCTTCGGAACAGAACTGGCAAAGGACATCCTAAAACCAAAAAAAGCTCGAAGAAGGACAGCTAAGGGAAGAACGTCAATTACAGTAAGCTAATAACCTGAATACTCACCTAGTGAAGACATGACGCCAAGATAATCCATCCAACGTTATGGCGAATCTTCTCGAAGTAATGCCTACAGCTAGTTTCAAGAAGAGTCGGTAGGCATGCCCGTGACAGGGCATGAATCCGACACTCTGGAGGCACATAAGATCCACTCGCCTGCAGGTCTTTTGAAGGTTCCTAATCCTCCATAAAAAAAACTATATAACGACATATACATATTACCCCTACACCGTTATACCTTTCTCTTTTCAACACACACAACGACCGGTATGCTAACTATCCTATATATATACGACACCGGGCTGCTTGGGTAACCATCGATCAGGTAGCTTTGACCACGCCAAAGCCGGATTCATTTAAGTAAAAGATACACTGTCGCGTACCGATGAACGTATACAACCTCCTCTCTTTTTCTCTTTAACTGGTAGATTCATTTCAGTTTAAAACCGATAATAAATGGGGCATATTTTATTGTAAAAATATTTCTTAACAAACTGTTTTTAAACCGATTGTTTTATTTTATAGTATTCCTTCGCACCATGCATATGCAGTTGAACGCCTGAATTATTTTCTCCACTGTCTAAAAGCTATCCGAAGGCACTGTGGGCCTCTTACCACATTAATCCAAGAGGTGGCGCCCGAGACTCCGTTGGAAAATAACTTTTCGTCCTATAGTCGCATCCACCAAATCACGAATAAGCGACGTAAGCAATAGGTTAGCTAAATAAATAGATAGGAATTCATCACGGAATCGCAAAACGCCTTTACAGAGGAAGGAGTGTTACCATTAGAGTCGCAGACATACTTGGCAACAAAAGGTAAAATAGCATCACTTCTTAGTGTCGCAGACATGTGTAGGTGCAAACGGCAGACTTAATTTAAGGTTATATAATGTAATAATTAATTTAATCAATATTTATTGTACTTCTGTAAATTGTTTAAATATGTACATTGCTGAAATATCGATTTCTAATAAATAAATGTTTTATGAAACCTCTTTGATTTTCATTATCTGGCATCGGAATACCGAACAATAAGTAGGGAAAATCGTCAGGATTAGAGTAAAGCTAGGGTACCTTAAAACTTGACATAGTTTTACCATTCGTTGTACCAAACTTTAAAAGAACCTAAGAAATAAACACAACGTAGGTAGGGTCGTACCACAATATTTGACGATAACAGCTAGAGCGATGGATTTCAGCAGGTGAATAACACACCTGGGTTCGGTCAGTTTCAAAAACAAAGCTGAGTTGCCATTTAAAAAAAATCGAGAAATTCCGCTTTGTTTTTTTTTTAAATAGGATCTAAATAAAATAGCCATAACGGATACATGTTTTTCAAAGAAGTCGATTTTTTATTATAAAGCAGGTTGAAAAGAACCATTTTAACGTTTCCATGGCCTACTCTTTACCAATTACCTTCTTTTATCAAAGTTATAGATATTTTATAAAACAAAGGAAAATTGATATAGGCGCCCATTTTTAAAACATATGATAAAGTGTGATATGTCAATGAAAAGAGAATTTCCTACAGAATGTAATTATCGAATAAAAATGAGGGGTTTCTATTTAAAATTTAAAACGTGAATTTACTTCCGGTTTAACCGGGAGTGAGTTTGAATTGGCCGAAAAATGGCAATTTACAGACTTATTAACTCCTTAAATTTTTGAATCTTTACTAAATTTAGTTTTTGGTTACAGATGAATATTTGCCTTTGATAAAAAAGATATTATCTTGTTATAAATTCAAATGGTTCGACAACGTTACGAAAACTATTTTAGTTTTATGGGGAATTGGTTTAATCATACAATTTGTTTATATCCTTAAAATATCCAAAATGACCTTCTTTCTTCAATATGGAGCATCGTTTATCTTCTTTTTATTGGTAAGTTTGAATTTGTCTGCTCTCACTACCACGGAGAACAGAAATTAGAAATTGCAATAATGCATGAAAGAAAAAGACCTTGTATTACGTGTAGATGCTTCGTTTAATTAATTTTGTAGCAGAGCGCTTTCGGCTTTCGCTATCATCAGTGCTATTCGTCAATTACACAGCGACAACCTCATTCGGATAGAATGACATTTTGTCCAATTTAAAATTGTTTTTTTTTAAATTTTAGCAATGCCTTTCGCCTCTTCTTCTTCTTATATTTTATTTAGCATTTTTAGTTAGGTCGAAGACCTCTTACTATTTTTACTTCGTTGTATTAACTGTTTTGTATTTTGTTTTTCCCACTAGATGGCTTGTTTTTTTTGAATTTCTGTTTCTGGCTGATTATTTCCTTTTTTGGTTTTTTGATTTTTCTTCTTTTTCTTGGTTTTTGTACTGTTTTATTTACTATAATCTGTTCTGTTTTTCTTGTCTTTTCATTTTCTAGGATTAATTTCTCTTTTTCTACTGTTTTTTGGTGTTGTTCATGTGCTTTTCGCCTTTTTTGATTTGTTTCTGCTTATTTTGCTTTTTGCCTTTTTTGTTTTTCTGCTTGCTTTGCTTCTTGCCTATTTTGTTTTCTTTTGATTTTGGTTTTTTATTTTTATTTTAAACGTTTTTGTTTTCTGCTTTCTTAATCTATTTCTTGAGGTGGTGGATCTCTTGGCCTTTGATACTTTTGTCTGGGGTTTGGAATTTCTCTAAACGCGTGTTTTATTTCTTGATTATTATTATCTTGCAAGTTTTGGAAGAAACTGTTCGATAGTTTATTTATATGTGTTGATAACTTTTCCATTTGGGTGTCTCTGTGTATTTGAGTGTTTCTCATGAACCAAGGGGCTCCTGTTATTATTCTGAGCACTTTATTTTGGGCTGCCTGCAGTCTTGTCCTCTTAACTTTACTCATATGTGCCCATGCTGGACAAGCATATGTCAGCGTTGGTCTTATTATTGATTTATAAATTGTTAGTTTATTTTTCATAGACATTTTTCTACTTTTTAGTAACCGGTACAGTTTGGATATCATTCCATTTGACTTTGCTAGAGTTGTTTGCAGCTGAGGGGTCCATGTGAGTCTTGTGTCAAACTTGACTCCCAAGTATTTGACATTGTTTCCCCATTGGATGTCTATATTGTTTATTTTTACGTTTTGATACGGAATTTGTCTTGTCTTGGTGAACATTATTGCCTGGGTTTTATTAGCATTTATTGCTAGCTTCCATTTTCTTACCCACTTCATTAGTTCATCTATGTGTTGCTGAAGCCTGAGTGTGATCATCCTCGGTATCTTTGACATTGTCGCTATTGCTAAGTCGTCAGCAAACAGGAAAAGTATCGTTCTTATGTTTCTTGGTAGGTCACTTATATATATGTTAAATAGTAGTGAAGAGCATGGTGCCCCTTGTGGGAGCCCTGCTTGAGCATTTCTTGTTGTTGATAGCTCGTCTTCCACTCTTACTTGAAATGTTCTTCCTGTTATCAGTGCTAGTATGATTTTGGTTAAATATGGTGGGTAGCCCGCCTTTATCATTTTGATTATTAGTGCATGTTGCCATACTTTATCGAAGGCTTTGGCTACATCCAGGAAGATTGTTCCTAGATGCGATTTCTCGTTTTGTGCTTGAACTATGTATTCTGTGAGACGTGCAGCTTGAAGTGTTGTGGAGTGTTGCCTTCTGAAGCCACACTGCTCAGGTTGAAGTACGTTTACCTTTCGCCTCAAACTTAGCAATAACTTTTTGTATTGTCGACTTGGTAGGAATTGTAGATGCTTCTACACGTGATATAAGCATTTATATGTAATACTAAGTTTTTTCTTTCAAAAAAATAATTATTACTCCATGCCAAGGATATTTTCTATAAAATGTCTTTTATCAACACCATTTAAATTTCTGGATATTTAACATCTCGAAGGTTGTGATCTGGGTCTTTATTGTCTACCTTGTTGTCTACTCTATTATTTTCATTATATTCTAAAGATAAATTGTGAAGAACACACCAAGCTCGTATGAAGTGAACAATGTTCCTAATTTTTCTTAATTTTACTTGGTATAATTGACAGAATTTTTGCTTTTAGACTCCATTGCAGTGCTTAACTCTAATTCTATTGGAGGAATGTTTTATATTATAACTAATTTCGCTCAGTTATAAGTCCTTTATCTGCAAAAGGTATTAATAAATGTTTTGAAAGTGGATAGTTACTGTCCCCCAACAAAGGCTCATCTTCACACTTCTCAGCTAAGGATTCATACAATGGTGATGTTTAGAAAACCCTTGCATCATGTACAGAGCTAGGATATCCTATATAAATATCCCTGATTCTAAATTTATGATCACATACAAGTTGAGCCTGTAAAAATCTATCCATACGGACGTGGTGTTTCGGTGGGACATAGGAAACCTATGCACTTTTGGAATATATCTAATATCGGCTCTACTATTACTTAATTGTAGGGATAAATCTTGTTGAATTTTAATCAAGAACACTATTATGACCTAGAAAGCCATTTAGTAGTCTTTAGATAAGCCAGTTAAGGATAAAATGATGAAGTTTTATTTTATTTCTAATATTAATAATTATATACCTGAATAGAGTAATATCCGTTCAGATTAATATAAGATTCAGGATCTTCTTCAGGTTTGTCAATTCTTATATGTGTATCATCGTTAAGTCCTAGAACTCCTGGAAATACATTCTTATGTCTGAAGAATTGCTTAATTTCCTACTTTCTTAAGCATTTGGCAAGGTAATAACTTGCAAAAACATATTACTTAAAAATAAATCATTCTGTTTATCACTCTGTATAGAGCACTTATAGTTATGCAAAATATATTAGCCACATCCCGGTAACTGGATGTCTGGGAGCCTGGATACCTTAAAAGGCTTAAAATCGTTTACTGATGACTTACTGTTTAATACATTTTTTTTCATTGAATTGAGGAATTATAATGTATTCCACAAAGTTTCCATTGTTTGGTCATATTCGTTCTTCTAGAATTTCCTTCTGAGTCTGAGTCTGAATCCGAGAAAGTGGACGTTTCGGAATTGTCATATGGTTCCAAATCACTCATTTTTACTCATTCAATCACTCTAATTTACAATTAACAAAAAAAAGGATATTTTGCTGGCAAAAGGTGTGCTTACTGATTTGACAGTCATCAAACTGTCCGTAAAACTTGTAGGAACACGGTACCGCGTGTTTCCCAACAGTCAGAAATCTTTGTAGGAACGCTCCGAGTCCATTGCGCAGAATCCTGACTGTCAATGACTGTCCATGACTGTTGTGGGAACAAACCGCTTATAGGACGTTATCCAAATAAACGACTACGTGCTCAAGAGCAATGGCAGAATCGTAGTAGCTTACGAAAAATTCTGATTCTGAAAATTTAGGCGCTTTAAAAAGCTTAGGATTTCCTACGGACGAATAGCATTTTATATTAGTTGTTATGCTTTTAAAACGCTTAAAAAATGATGCTGTTATTAAATTTAAATTAAGCAATGGCTTCAATGAGATTCCTAAATATAAAAATGTTGTATTGCTTACACTAATCTGACTTTCTCGCAAATAGAATCTATTCCTTTCTTCTTCCCCTCCTCTAACCCTCCCAATTTCTTTGTTAATGACTCAAACAAGCCTAAAATGCTTAATTGCCTTTATGTAAAGATAATCACGCCTTACATCTCTATCAACAATTTTCAAAGAAAACACCTCAAGAATGCTTTAATTTTTGTCGAAGCGAACATATTTGCTTTAATTTTCTGAGTAATCTTTATGATCTTAAAACCTGTAAATCAGTTTTTACTTGCCGCAATTGCCAGCAACGTCATCATTCATTACACTTACCAAAATTATTGATCAGTCCTGCTGACGAGTCCAGCGCCGCATCTTTCAGTACCCCGACTGAATCTAAAATATTGTCACGTGGGGAAGAATTAAAGGCGACAAGTCTCCATAACACCTACTTTATTATGCAATATGAAAGGCAGTTTAAACGGTTACACAAAATCAAACTTTACTTACAACATTATTGGCTAGGGACGAGTTCTCTAGGGCAAAGGGCTGATAATTCGAACAGGACTCTGCGCGGCTACTGACCCAATATTACTTATCTGGACCAAATGGTCGTGACTTGAATGGTATCTTGACCGGAATGGTCGAGACCCGAATGGTCCCGACCCGGGTGGTGACCTGAATGGTCTTGACCGAGTGGTGTCTTTTGCATAATACCGGCCTGCTATTTATAACAATCAGTATCAATAAACTTAACCCAGTTATTGATTGGTAACAAAATGCAAGCTCGGCAATATGCTAAGATAGCATCCTTGTAGTCTGCATATTTTGATAACAAATAATTGGGTCAGTAGGTATATTTAATATTAACTTTAAATAATAAGAAAAAAGTGAATTTAAAAAAGAAGGATATGCCATGTCTATATATGACAATATCTCGTTATGATGCACCCGCAACTTCTTTGTCCTCTTCACGATCGATTACACTGGTCAACAAAATTTAAGATTTTTTTTGTCCCACGAGATGAAGTGGGTGTACTTGGTAGTACTTTTTAAACATATTTCATATATTCATTCTTCTCAGACAGAGATGTTATATTTCATTCTTCTCAGACAGAGATGTTATATTTTTTATTCTGCATATTATAAACTTTTACAGTGCCATGAGCCTGAATCCCATATATTTTTTATTGTTACAATACCACGTGTGTATTAGTTTTCTCACAGTTCTATTTACTGAACTTACTATTTTGATGCTCCGTTAAGGTGATATCTATTAGTTTCTTCTTTTTTCATTCATTCTCCTGAAGATGAATGCTTCTGCATTCGAAACATGTAGAGATAAAAAGTTTCTCTGAACATACGAGATTCTTTAATTTAATATAATAGTGGAGGAAGACTTTGTGTTCTTATTTCTTTCCTTCTGTATTTCATATATGTTTTCAGAATTTTTCCATCACGCAGGGTTTTAAAGTGACAAAGCAATGAATTTTTGTGAACGTATATATTATAATATGGGTATAAGTTATGAAAAAATAAAGTACAAAGTGATATATTTACTTAGAAAATGTGGTCATATATGACTTTCGACTGTACTTTGCATCAGAAACATCTCTCTTCAGCGCCCAGCAATAGTCTGCCAACATAGCGGGGCTCCATTTGCCTTGGTATCTCTTCTCCATGTCCAGAATGTCCTGCTGAAATCGCTCGCCATGTTCGTCACTTACTGCTCCAAGGTTTTTCGGAAAAAAGTCTAAGTGTGAATAAAGAAAGTGTATTTTTAGACTCATGTTGCAACCCATGGCTTTATATGAGACCAATAAATTGTTAACATTCTCTACGTAATTTTCGGATTTACGATTTCCCAAGAAGCCGTTGCAAATGTCCTTGAAAGAAAACCATGCTGCTTTTTCAACTCCCTTCAGAGCCTCACTAAAGTTTTCATCTCGAAGTAGCTCTCTGATCTGAGGTCCCACAAAAATACCTTCCTTTATCTTGGCATCACTGATTTTAGGGAACTTACTTCTCACATATGCAAACGCACTGTTAGTTTTATCCATACCTTTAACAAAATTCTTCATTAACCCAAGCTTAATGTGCAAAGGTGGTAAATAAATTTTTTGGGGATCAACAAGTGGGATACCACTGACATTCTTATTTCCTGGTGTCAGGGAAGTTCGTTTAGGCCACTCTTTCTTTTCATAGTGATTTTTCCTATCTCGACTGTCCCATTCGCATAGGAAACAACAATACTTTGTGTAACCGAGTTGCATGCCGAGCAAAAGTGAAACAACTTTCAAATCGCCACAAATATTCCACTTAAAGTCTATATATTTAATTTTTTCCAAAAGAAGCTTCATGTTGTCATATGATTCTTTCATGTTGCCTGCATGAGCCAAAGGAACAAAGGGGAACTTATTTCCATTGTGGAGTAGTACCGCTTTCAAGCTTGATTTGGAAGAGTCAATGAACAAACGCCACTGTTTTGTATCATAGTCATGCCCAAGTGCCTTCATAACAGAGCATTCATCATTACAAAATACAAGCCCGTCTTCCATAGAGAAGAATTCTTCAAACTCTGCATGGCGCTTACGATAAAAAGCAACTTTTGTGCCACTCTGTAGAAGATTCCAGTCTTTTAATCTAGAACCTAGAAGTTCGGCTTGCTTCTTAGACAAGTTTAAATCGCGGACAAGGTCGTTAAGTTCTTCTTGACTTAGAAGATGCGGCGCACAAGAAGACGAATCTGGTGTAAATGTTGGATCCAGATCAATATTTTCGGCTGAAAAACTTTCGTTGTTTACTTCGTCATCGGCAGTTTCATCGTCGCTCGGTGTCATATTTTGTGGGGGGTCAGGCACATGTAATTCCGGACTGTGCGGCACTGGTCTCAGTGCAGATGGAATATGAGGATATTTAACAGTATGTTTGGATTTAGAAGTTATACCACTGATATTTGTAAGACAAAAATAGCAATCGGTAATATGGTCTGATGGTTCCCTCCAAATCATGGGAATAGCAAAAGGCATATGTCGTTTACCTTTTGCCCACGCTGTAAGAAGTCTGACACACGTAACACAGCAAATATGGGGAGCCCAGCTTTTGTCTTGATCGCCGACTTTACACTTGAAATACTGTTCATAGCATTTATTAACGAGAGGCGTGAAAGACCGTTTTTGAGATTTAAATGTCAATTCACCGCAGATGTAGCAAAAAGAGTTCGGGTGGTTTACACAATTTCTTGGCATTTTTACAGGTGAGTTACACTACAATAGCTTAAAATGCACCACAGCACATTCTTCAAAACGTTAAAAAAGTCTGCGTATATGTTCATTCACCGAGCTCTAGCCGATAACTAAAACAACAATAAATGTTATGTAGGACTCGGAACTGCTTGCAGGTCTCAACAAGCCAAGACATGTTCCGCGTGACACACAGAGCACACTTTGTTATTTTTAGTCACAACAAGTTATTGTTACAATACACAAATAATAAAATAGCAATGCCTGACACAAGTTTTTTGTTAGATGACTCTTATAGTACAGACCTATGCGTGCATTTTATAGGTAAATAATCACATATACTGGAACATAAAAACTAAGGGTGATGGAGAAATTCTGAAAACATGATTGATTTCAGCATGCAAAATTATATTGAAATCAGACATTTTTGCGCTTGGGACAAAAATCTTGTTAACCAGTGTTATATTAGAACAATCTGCCACCAATATTTCACAAAATCGCTCAATATCCTTCGTGGGTGCGGGACTGTTGCATCACCTGTCCTCTTAGCTACCGAAGTTTTAGATATTCAAGGATGTTTTCAGTCCGTAAAAGGTGTTTACTTGATTCAGGAAGCATTTTGCGTTTATCACGCAAAACACAGTGAAGAGATTGGGTTTACGCAATCGAGCTGAAGTTCATAGGAGGGGAAGAGAAGAAGAGAGTTTTAGTATTTACCTGATGACAACTGTCAAAGTTCTTTTCAATACAAATGAAGTCAATCTAAAAATTTAAGCGAAATTTTAATCTGAGAAAAAATATTACTTGAAAAATATGAAAAAAAAGTTTAAGGGATTTGCTGCAAAACCCTGTCAGCTCCAGTTTTTCAATTGTACAGTATTAACCAAAAATTGTTTTTTAATGTAGGGAAACTTCACAAAGTTAAAACAGTTAATTTTCAAAAAAACACATTGCGCTTGCGTTGCGAACAGTATTTTTCTACAAGTGGCAGATAATAACAAAAATATTAACAATGATTATTTTCTTAAGAATCTTTATTGAAACTTGAATAAACTATAACAATCTACGTAGTTATAATAATAATAATTTAAAGGTGGGAGACAATGACGTTTCTTGAATGGCAGTAGAGTTTTGGACTTGCATTGACTTTATTTGTTTGGAATTACAACGTTTCAACTAGTAAATATCTCCAGTCGTCTTCAGGTGAATACTAAAACCCTCTTGTTTTCTTCCCCTTTTAGCAATTCTTGATGATTTTATTACTATTTAATAGGTTTTATTGTAAGTAGAATTATATTAATTTTACCAGGGCGATAAAAAATAAGGATCAGCGAGGTTGAGATTGTGAATATGCGACCAGGTGTTCAATCAATTTTCTGACAAAGCAAATTATCACACGCCTTTTGTAAAACTATGGCCTCTGTAAGAAAACTTACATTAGTATTTCCAAGAGGACGAACCTCTAGCGTAACAGTACCGCGATTAGCGTTTACTTGCATCGGGCCGAGTCCCTTAATTTCAAAATGACCTTCAGCTCGATGTAAACCCAATCTCGTCACTGTGTTTTGAGTGATAAACGAAATCATGCTTTCTGAATCAAGTGTAAACATCTTTTACATGGCTTTTTTTAAATATTTCTTTGATAGACAAAAAAAAGGCTTTTTGGGCATGGACTGAAAATATCATGTAACGTAGAATTATTTTTGACTCTATAGAATGACTGTAAATAGCATTACAAAAACTTCGTACTTTTTTAATAAGATGTATTTTATAACAATTTTATATTGGGACTGTTGATTTAAGGTTTGGTTGGGGGCACTATTCTCACGAATGACATATGGTCCATGGTCAGTAATTAGCGAAATTTTGAAAAAAGAATCAGTTTTACGATTTAATAACTCCACGTTAAAAATAAAACAGCAAACAATTTCAGAAACCAAAGTATTGTGGTATTGTATGATCTCTGACTATTTGGTGGGTTTATTGAGTTTAGTAATGATTTTGACAAAAATCCACAATAATTCATCCAAATATGTATTATTGTCTTATCTAGTAGAAAATTATTTGTCACAAATGACAGCAACATTCAATTTTGTCATTTTTATCATATTTGCCTTTCTATGTTTCCTTCTTCTCTCTTCAAATTTCTATTTACCAGTGCTGTACTTTAATGTTAATAACCAACAAAAGTTATTAAATCAGTTTATAATTGATTCTTTTAATGGGGGTAATAGAAAGAACAATAGGGATTCGCATTTTGTTAAAGAACGCTTAAAGCAAGTGATAATGTGGCATCAACAGATTTTAGGGTAAGTTCGTTGTAAAATTCCCTTTCGAAATACCGCGGTGGAATAATTCTGCAACTAATATAGCCAGCCATATATTTTAACAGTCACCAGCTTTATATCTATTAATATGGAAACATACACGGATCGGGATCCCCCTACTACACCTATGCATTCATTCCCCTTCCTCACTCCTCTCCCCACTTCTCTTTCAACTTCTCTCCCCACTCCTCTTCAATTTATCCATACAATATGTACCAGTGCAGCGATTGTAACAAAAGTTTTAACCATCAAGCAAACGTTTATAGACATAAAAAAGAATCCTCTTCATTATTCTACTAAAAAGAAATTTCTAAAACATGTTAATTTCTTGTTGATAAGTAATAGAGAAAATAATCATTACTGCTATATTAAAGACATGTCAAGTTTATTATTATCTCAAATTAATAAAACTACTTATAAAAAATATGTTTGTGCTATGTGTTTGATTTATTCTACTTCAAGGGAAAAACTACAAATTCATAAAAAAAAAACGATTGTAAACATGTGTATACAAAAGTTCCTACCTATGAAATCAAAATGAATAAATATGGTCAACGCATACCCGAAAATGTACTACAGTTTCAAAATTTCCAAAGACAGCTTAAAGTTTCTTTTGTAATATATGCTGATTTTAAGAGCTTTTTGAACCCTTTAAAATTTGAACAACACGAAAACGATTTGGAATCTTATACGCGAAATACATTTAAACACAAACACGAGGCCTTCTCATATTTCATTAGGTGTTCATATAGGTAACGATTTTTTATCAGTTATACATTCCTTTTTTGGTCTAGATGCAGCTGAAGAATTTTGTAAACTGATTGAAGATCATGTACATAGAATCTATAATAACCATCTTAAAACTGCAGTGAAAATGCTTTGCTTATCAAATGAACAGAAAATTAGCTTATAAAAATACTAATAAAAGGTCGAAGATAGATAATGAAAAAGTAAGAGATCACGATCATTTTACTGGTAAATTTCGAAATGCAGCCCATAGTACCGGGTGATTCATTAAGGGTGACGAGCGGCCATATCTAGGAAACTACTGGGCATAATAATTCAGGAAATAAAAATTATAACTAAAGAGGCCATGAGAAAATCCTGGAAATAATTTTTAAGTTCCGCATTTGGCCGCAAGAGGGCATAATTGAAAAGTAAATTTTAAAATTTTACATATCTCCGAAAATTCCACATTAAGGTATATCTTTGGTATCACCATTAAAAAGCTTGGACAATTATGCATCATTTTTGTCTTTCTCATTGGCGTACCGACTTTAATAAGAAGGGGGAAGCTGTTGAAAGTGTAATCAGTTAAATCGCTGTAACTTATAAACGCCTTATCCGATTTTAGCAAACTAAAGACTGTTTGGAAGAGAAATGTATGCACTTTCACCAATCGTATTTAGTTGTCAATAATAGTTTTCAAAAAAATTACTAGAGGGCGCAATTTGTAATAATAACACATTTTTTGATTTTACTTCGAAAAAATAAATCATACGGTATAATTATGATACCATAATCGAAAAGTAGATGAAATTTGCTAGAAAATATATTAAAACTGCAACTCGATATCTCTGTTCGTTTCAGCGTATCGCCAATAAAATAATTTTTTAAACTTTAAATAAAGAAGCGGTTATATATTTTTTAGCAAAAAAGTGGGACGCCACTGATATTTTTCCATGTGAATATTATTTTGGATTAGTCTGGTCAATTTTTCATTATCAATGTTAATAAAAATAATAAATAGTAGAGCTAATTTAATTTAATAATTTTAATTAAGAACGGTGTGCCTGAGGAGAAAAATTCAAGAGACCATTTTTATGCAGAATTGACCAGACTAATCCAAAATAATATTCACATGGAAAAATATCAGTGGCGTCCCACTTGTTTTCTAAAAAATATATAACCGCTTCTTCATTTAAAGTTTTAAAAATGATTCTATTGACGATACCGCTGAAACGAGCAGAGATATCGTGCTGCGGTTTAAATATTTTTTTTAGCAAATTTCATCTACTTTAGGATTATGGTATCATAATTATACCGTATGATTTATTCTTTCTGAGTAAAATCAAAAAATGTGTTATTATTACGAATTGCGCCCTCTAGCATTTTTTTTTAGAACTATTATGGACAACTAAATACGATTGGTAAAAGTGCATACATTTCTCTTCCAAACAGTCTTTAATTTGGTAAAATCGGACAAGTCGTTTATAAGTTACAGCGATTTAACTGATTACACTTTCAACAGCTTCCCCCTCTTATTAAAGTCGCTACGCCAATGAGCATAAAATCAAAATGATGCATAATTGTCCAAGCTTTTTAATGGTGTTATCAAACATTTACCCTAATGTGGAATTTTCGAAGATATGTAAAATTTTAAAATTTACTTTTTAATTACCCCCTCTTGCGGCAAAATGCAAAACTTAAAAATTATTTCCAGGCTTTTCTCATAACCACTTTATATATAATTTTTGTATCCTGAATTTTTATGTCCAGTAATTTCCGAGATATGGCCGCTCGTCACCCTTAATGAATCACCCGGTATATGCAACTTAAATTTCAAAATTCCATATTTTATACCAATATTTTTTCACAACTTAACTGGCTATGGCAGTCATCTATTTATTAAACAGCTCTGCTGTAAAGAAGATAATGTTGATGTATTAGCAGAAACCACAAAAATAATATATTTTGTTTTCAAAATCAGTTTTAGTTGGTAAATATAAAGACAATCAGGAAATTTTTTTTTATCAAAATGATATTTTTGGAATTCTTCTGCTTTGTTGCAACCTCCTTAGAATCACTTCATGAAAGTTTAGAATTAAGTCAATATGTTGAAAACATATTTTTAAGATTCTAACCAGTTTAATGAAATTCGATAAAAAGTGTATATCCATATTCTTACGTTAATTCATTTGAAAAATTGAATGAAAATCAACTTTCAAGTACCTATTTAGAACTTTTATGATAAATTAAGAAATGGATCATATAGATTAATAATCAAACCTTACTGAATTATACCAAAGTTTATTTACTATCTGATGTTCTTTTATTAAATGATTTGTTTAAAGCATTTCAAAATGGATCTTTAAATAATTTAAACATTGCCGGGTTTAAGTTGAGGTACGATGTTAAAAATGACAGTTGTTAAATTAGAATTCTTAACTGACATACATATAATACATTTCTTTAAAAATAATGTATAATTTGTCATTGTAGTAAATTAATATATTTAGATGCCACTAACTTATATGGGCATAGTAGAACTACCGTTTTCATCAGAAAATATTGGTTCTCCTGATTCAAAATAAAATAAATTAATTTGCAACCACAAAGACAAATATGTAATTCATTATCGAAATCTTAAACAGGACACATATAACAATTTATCTGGAATGTTACAGGCCCATCAAATCGGGTCCGCAAAGTATTATAGTGATAGTAGCAGGGAAGAGCTAATTATAATAGAACATTTTGAAGAAGTAGTCCATTCTTAAAGTGGAGTTTATTTATGGGAATAAATAAAAAACATGAAGTCTTCCTCCACTGGTTTAATAAGGTAATAAAATTAAAATATGGTAGACATTCTACATGTTTCGGGTGTAGAAACACCCATCATCAGGAATAAGATACAAAGAGAAAAAAATAGTTATATTAAATGAGAGGAACAAAATTAAATGGTAGTGAACATCGATGGAGCTCTCCTGGAGCCATGAAAGATAAAATAATATGAAATGAGTTAATGATTAGAGAATGGGATACTTAATTCTTAACACTGACCATGGGCAACAGGTAACAGTGATAAGAGGGGCCCGTTTGGGCAAAGAGAAAGATATAAGAACATTTTCCATTTTTCTTATATCTTTCTCTTTGCCCAAACGGGCCCCTCTTATCACTGTTACCTGTTGCCCATGGTCAGTGTAAAGAATTAAGTATCCCATTCTCTAATCATTAACTCATTTCATATTATTTTATCTTTCATGGCTCCAGGAGAGCTTCATCGATGTTCACTACCATTTAATTTTGTTCCTCTCATTTAATATAACTATTTTTTTTCTTTGTATCTCATCCCTGATGATGGGTGTTTCTACACCCGAAACATGTAGAATGTCTACCATATTTTAATTTTATTACCTTATTAAACCAGTGGAGGAAGACTTCATGTTTTTTATTTATTCCTATAATAGAACATTTAATTTGTATAAAACAGGCAGCTTTCCCAACACTTCTAACAGCTTATAGGATTGAACATGGTTTATCTAATAATCAATGGGAATTAATTTTAATTCACTCTCTAATAAAGTTGTAATTTCTCTACGGCCGTCAATAAGTGGAGGTTAAACTTCTGATGAAGGACACGTCATATTTCTTTTAAATTATTGTTTTTTTTTGTTTTTTTTTTATGATAAAACACCTGCACTGTAGGAAAAATCCTTTAAGGCGCTCTGGGAGCGGTGCGAGTGCGAAAAAAGCGATTAACGTTGGTCTTGAAACGTTGAAGATTGTATTCATTGGGAAACACGACCTCAGGAAGATCATTCCACAAAGATGACGTTCTCCAGATGAAAGAATTCTTGAACAATGAAGTTCGAGGAGTACTAAGCTGAACAACATATGGATGAGCGGCAGTGGTTTGCCGTGTATTTCTGTTTTGAATTGCTCTAGGTGGAATCAAGTGGGCAATGTCAGTCAAACACCTGCCATGGAAATATCTGTAAAAGAGAGCCAAATCACCAACCTGTCTTCGATGCTCCAGGCTATCGAGGGTCTTGGTCAGCTCGGGGTCGCCGATCAGACGAATGGCTCTCCTTTGAATGGAATCCAGTAGTCGAAGGGTGTGCTTGGGTGCAGAGCTCCAGACATGAGAGCAATATTCTAATGATGGTCGAATCTGGGCTTTGTAGAGTGTCAAAAGTTGATGAGGTGTGTACAACCTTTTGGTGCGGAAAAGTACACCAAGTTTCTGTGCAGCTGCCTTGGCAATTGCGGCAACGTGATCATGCCAAGACATATTACCTCCCAGATTGACCCCCAGCAAATTAATAGACGGTGCCAGGGGAATTGCGTGTCCTGCCATGACTATATCCGGTTCTGCAATGTTAACCTTTTTGGAGAAGACTGCTGCCTGGGTTTTCTTAGCATTAAATTCGACTTGGTTACTGTCACCCCAAGCCAAAATTTCTTCCAGGTCATTGTTGAGGCGCAATACTTCATGCTGCCTGCGAAGATGTGCGTCGGCAGCGGATGTTTGGGGAGTCAAGGTAAAAGATGAGACAAGTGTGCTGTCATCAGCAAAGCTATAAATTGGATTTTGGGTTTTCACTAGAAGGTCGTTAATATACAGTAAAAAGAGGGTAGGCGACAATATGGACCCTTGAGGAACACCGGCATTGATGGTGAAGGTGTCTGAGAGAAACCCGTCAATCGCCACTTGCAGAGAACGGTTCTTAAGGAAGCTGGTTAACCATAAACAGAATCCATTAGGCATACCGTAGGATCGCAATTTACTTAGAAGCCCATCGTGCCAAACACGATCAAAAGCCCTAGAGATGTCCAGTGCAACAGCCCGGGATTCTCCATGATGTTCGATGGTGTTGCTCCAAAGATGGGTGACATATGCCAGAAGGTCACCTGTTGATCTGGACTTACGAAAACCGTATTGATGGTCGCTGATAATGTTAAGCCCTTCCAGGTACTTTAGGAGTTGTTGGTTAATAGCTTTCTCCATTACTTTTGAAATTACTGAAAGCAATGCGACGGGTCGGTAGTTGCTTGGCAGGGTCTTTTTACCTTTCTTTGGAATGGGCTGGACACGAGCCGACTTCCAGCAGGATGAAAATATTCCTTTTTTGTAGGATAAGTTGAAAAGTCTACAAAATACTGGTGTAAGTTCATCGGCGCATGTCTTGAGAACAATGATAGGAATTTCGTCTGGACCAGAAGCTTTATTGACGTCGAGTCCTTTAAGAATCCGTTTAACAAGACGCTGACGAAACACGATTTCAGACATTTGCGATTGAACTGAGGGAATGTTGGGTGGTGGTTTTCCCTGAAAGTCTACAGTGGAATACGAGGAAAACAGTTCAGCAAGTAGGTTTGCTTTATCCCCGGCTGTGGTTGCTATTGTGCCGTCGGAACGTGTTAGAGGTGGAATAGTTGACTTTGTAAAGTTTTAGCTGACGGCCTTAGCGACTGACCAAAAGGACCTTGATCCGTTAGGACTGGCAAGTTTGTCTTCGATAAATCAACTTGATTTACTTTTGCTTCTATAGCTTAAAATCTATTTCTTTCGTTCTGTTTAAATTTTTTTTGCCTCTTTAGATAAGTTGGGTGGTATTTTTCTCAATATTAAATTCCTTTTTACATATTTCTCAGGATCGTATGTTTGAGTTGGTACAACTTTTCACGACTGATCAATTGGTTCTATATTAATTTTATAGGAGTTTTATGTAATATTATAAACTATATACCTTTTTAACAAAAAATGATAAAACGAGTGGGGGTTGGAAGTAGAGAGAGGAGTGGGGGATAGTATCTTGAATGCATAGGTGCAGTAGGGGGATCCCGATCCCATGGATATAAAGCTGGTAACTGTTAAAATACACTACTTAGGCCCGGTTGTACAATTACGACTTGATCTTAGTTCAACGTTGAACTTCAACGTCGTCAAACTTCATTTTGACAACCAATAACAATGTAAAGGGGTTATCAAAATGAAGCTTGAGCCTGGTTCAACGCTGAACTAAGCTCAAGTCGTAATTGTACAGGCGGGCCTTATATAGCAATAGTAAGTTTTTTCTTTTGTTTTTTATGTTGTGTAATGTTTCTTATTAATTTGTTCCATGCGTTCGATATTTCAATTTATTTAAATATTTACAATATTCTGTTAAAAATATTCTCCAATAACTAGTTGCGCCAAATAAAAAGTAATATGAGGTGTTCTCCTATATCAATTCATAGAAATTTCTATATTGTCATTTTTTAATCAGATATTTCTATTTGGCAGGGTTGATCCATAACAAAATAATGAAAATTTTGGAGAACATCTTCATTAAACATTGTTTGGGAATAATTTCGATTTTGAGAAATTTGTAGAAAAGACCTTCATATTGGGCATAAGTCCGTATATTATTATATATCACGACCCGCATAGGGTTTATAATTTATTGCAGGCCTAGAACCAATAAGTGTGTATGTACGAACAAATTGTAAATTTTGATCTTTATTCACCCTTAAATTCATGTGAGTTTTAGTTAATATTTATGTTTTAGGCACTATTCTTTGCTTCAAAATATAGATAAGTCTATTAATGTTTTGGTTATATTTTTGTACATCTTGTCAGCAGTTTTTCTCACAAATTTGGTAAGTTAAAATAAGTAGTGCCGTCTATAGCTAGATGTAGGAAGAATAGGCCCGTGCCTAGGGACGCTGGTGACAAGAGACACAAAAGGGCGGGAAGACCTAATCATGGTAACTGTTAACATACGAACAAACCCGAACAAACAAACTAAAACAATTTCAACGACTTGCAAACATTTTATTTTTAAATTTAAAGTAAAATTTGAACATTGTACACAGCCTTTATAGGCTAATATGAAAAAAGATGCCTTAACAGGGTCCGATAAATAGTAACATTTTTTCGAATAATATGGGCTTGTGTACCTGTTCATGAAAATGATAATATATTTTTAGTTATTATTTCTTAAGTGGCTTCAAATCTGTTAAGAAGTGAACATTTTCTATTAGCTTAATTATTTAGTTACGCATCTATTTATTTATATATTTTTAAAGGGTTTTTAGCCAAGTCTATAAGTGACTTAAGCAAGAGAGGTAATTAACACACCTCGACGTGAATGACTAAAATCTTCTAAAACTTCCTTAATTTCAGGTATACCTTTCACTCTTTTATAGTAGGTTTATTGTTTTTTGTTATTATATAACGCCATAAAAAGAAATTGGTCAATTTTTTAACTTGTATTCCTGTGGAACAGATTAACTGTGCCTGTGTGACTTTTAATTTTTATTTATTGAGTAATCCAGTCTTTCCTTTATTTTGGTATATTTGAAAATTTTCTAAAACGTTTAAATAAGGCAACGTTTGGACCAGATGAAGAAAATATTTTTATATCAAATACACTTCTCAAAACTTCAAAAAGGTGCCTACATGGAAAAGTACAAAATATCTCGTTCTAACATTTGTTGTATACTAATTAAAGTTCTTTAAAATGACAAAAGTTGTCAAGATGAGTTTTATGTCAATTTGCATGGTCCTTTAATTAATAACAGACCTACCTTATTTTATGTTTCTGTTATGAATATTTTATGTATTTGCTAGTTGTGACGTGCATCCAGCTAGTAATAATTGTATGCACTAGTGATATCCAACAATTAAGGTAGACAAAACAAAAACAGGACTAAATTTTTTTAGTGAACACGGCTGTTTAATTTTAATAAAAAAAATAAAATAAATAAAATTTAATTAAATAGATACATAGGTCATAGAGTTTTATCTTTTAGGGTTCCTTTGGATTACTTCTTGCCTTTTTAATATGGGGTAATTTTTTTTTAAAAATGTGTTATCTTTCATCCAAGGGACAAAATTTCGAAGATATGGTAAGTTCTTTTAATTTTTTGTAGTGATATATGAAGTGAAAACTTTTTGTATTATTTAAACAGTTCTTTTAACCAAATATTATTTTTTACAAGAAAGAAAATTTTAGCTGCTATCGAACAGTGTTTTTCTCTGACACACTTCTATTAATGATGTTTTACTTTTTAATTTTTTTTACTTTGCTCTAAGAAGGCACGAAGAAGATTTTTTGTCTGCGATATCGCCATTCATAGTGTTATTTTACCAGGAATAGAGTTGTGAAGTGTTCCAACGCATTTTCACCCGTTATTGAGCAGAAACACTAACTAAAGTTGCAATAATGTATAAAAGAAATCCTATTCTGTGAGTTTTCTAGTGATATCTTACATATTAGATAAGATAACTTTTGCAGGGACTGCTAACAAGAATTGTATAAAGTGTTTTAGTATTGTTAAATTACAAATTTCATTTGTATAAGTAACAGTGTTAGTAGTGGTGTTCTGTATGAACAATCAACTTGTGCTTCACTTTCGCATCTCGCGTAAAAACGGTTTTCATTAATTTGTTAATGATTGTTTTATAGTGTAAGGTAGCTCTGTAGTTTATGATAGGTTAAATTTAAACAGGGAATATTTGGTAATTTGATAAATAAGTACAAATTTTGTTTAACCTATTATTATTTTTGATCAAGATGCCAAGCCCGTGCTGTATACCAGGGTGTAATTAAAATTATATTTTATGCTTTTTTATCTGATGACACTTTAAAAAAATCAACAACCTACGGATATCGTCCCAACTTAACAGAAAATTTTGGAATAAATCACCTTCTATTTATGGACGACATCAAACTCCACGCCGAAAGAAAAACTCAATTACAGTACCTAATTTAAGTAACTAAGACATTTAGCGATGACATCAAAATATCGATTGTTTTAGACAAGTGCACAATCTTGAACGTTGTACGAGGAAAAACTAAAGAAAATTATGGACTGCCTAAAGGCATAGATCTACTAGATGAGGACACAACATATAAATACTTAGGCATCTCCCACAACCAACAATTAAATCACACTAGCCTAATAGGGGAGTTTAAAAAAATATAAAAGCAGACTTACAAAGCTTTTTAATACTTATCTGAATGCTGGAAATCTTATTACTATCATCAATACCTGGGAAATACCAATACCTACTCATTCGGAATCCTTAAGTACTCGGACACGCATTTGCACGAACTAGATAGACTTACGCGCAGGCTGCTGACAAAATTTAGATTCAACCACGCTCTGCACTTGAAAGAATCTACCTAAAACGAACGGAGGGAGGAAGGGATCTTATTAATATAAGTAAAGGGAGCTGATTCATTCTGCAACAATTTCTGCGGTCTATACTGCGCATACGCCAAACAGCTCAAACAGCTAAAATAGCTAAAACAGCCAATAAAGCTTAACAGCTACAATAGCTTATATAGCTAAAACAGCCAAAACAGCTAAAATTCATGCTCATATCGCATGCGCAGTAGGGACCTCAGAAATGTATGCAGAAGGAATCAGGTCACTCTACTATCATCCGCGCCGCCAAGTCAATAGCTTGTAACTTGGCAAGAGAAAGCACTACATGGCAAATACCCTACAGCACTTTAAATCCGCTAATAGATAGAAAATGTCACTGAATTTGTTAAAAAAAAGGCAGCTACACGCTGAAACAGAAGGTTTTATAATTTCTATCCAAGACCGTCTGATCTGGAAAAGACATGTGGAAGATGTGTGCAGAAAATGTAATTGCCCAGAAGAAACGATAGACCATATTACGGCGGATTATGGGGTGCTATGGCACCCAGCGCTTATCTGGGAAGACATAATCAGGTAACAAAGATCATCCACAAGAACAGAAGACAAAAAATTACCTCAATCGAAAAATATGTTACAGTGTATTTTGGTCCATGAATTTGCTAACGAAATAAATATTTCTTCAAATGTTTTTTATTATCTTTTAGTTTTTTTTCGTTGTGTCGTAGAAAAAATATACTGTACAACTCGAGTGGATTGTCCATATTGCGCTCGGAAGTTTGAGCACTCTACCTACGGTGCCGTGTTTAATTTACTTCCTTAAGCGGTATGGACATCATATCCACTCTTGTTGTACAAACTATTATTTCAGAGTGAAGCGTTACAACAATGTTTATACAATTTAGAATGGTACATGTGGGATGAAAGTACCATTAAAATGTTTAAAATATTATTTTTATGTTCATCAAGGAAATTAAACGTAGGATTTTTACAGTTGATATCTTACAATCATGAACTAATAAAAAAAGTAAGTATGTAGTTCTGTAGAGTTAAATTCAAACTTGAAAGGTACAGGAGCGTCATACCTGACAAAGTTCGCATGTATTGTCTTCTCGCTCATTGCCCGCGCATTATTAATAACGTAAACGTCGGAAGTGTGACGTACTATTCTGCCGCAATAGTGAAAAACACAGTAAAGTAAGAAATTAAGTTTTGGAGAAAAACAGCGTTGAAATTTTTATTTTATTTTGAAGCCATATAATATTTTTGTTAATTTTTTTTAATAGATTTATAAAATATAGGGTCTAACTGTATATAATTATTCAATTTAACTGGTATTAAGTGTTTCTATAAAATAATAATAACAAAAATGCGTTTCTTCCTAGTATAACATGACATAATATCACATGTTTGCTAAGCAAGAACGCAGTATTCCTCTCTGTTACTGCGGTTTTACCAAATATTCTTTGATGTGCCGCCACTATGGTAAATAAGATTCAAGGCTAGTTTTACCTTATTTTTTTCATAATACTGCATTATTTTAGAAAAAATCCAAGTTAAAATACTAAAACTTGATATATAATACAAAAAAAATTGTGTTTAAAATATAAAATATTGTTACTAATAAAAAAAAGTTGTCACAAATTGGATATTGTGTGTAATTCTAAAGTAAAAAAATTATAGAAGTGCTTACTTTTTCAAAATTATCCTAATGTAAAAATATGTTGTTAAATCGGATAAAACATTTAAGGCTCTAATGGTATATTTTTAAAATAGTTTTGTATTTTCTTCACGTATTTTTTCATATTGCAAAAGTAACAAATTAGTGCAAAATAATTTATGCAGTAACCACAGGGTTACTGCGTTTTTTATTATGAACAACTAGGTTCTGCACTTTTGGTAGTAATTGATGACGTATCAATACCCTTTTCGAATACTACTAGTTTAATTTTTGATTTTTAAAGAAAAATATTGGATTTTGAGACCATGCTAGAAACATAAAAAAGAATCCAAAGAATCAAATTCAGGTAAAATCTTAAAATCGTCAAAAACGACTTTACTGTGTTTTTAACTATAACGGCAGTAATTGTTCTATATGCTTAAGATAGACACACGCGGTTGTTAAATAATTTGACAACGCTGCACGGCTTTTGCGTGTCCAAATCAGAGTGCGAGGAAATCGGTCCACCCAACATGCATTCCTTTATAATTGTAAGTCTCTAATGCGGCGGTGGGTCAGCGGTGAGTAGGAAGTAGCAGTAGGTATTCGACCATGGTGTTCCGAGTTCGATCCTCGGAGTGGGCATACGCACGATAAAAAAAGTGTCCGAATTTTAGTAGATTTAAGAATGCAGGGAAGAGTGTAAAATGTATCACCTCCCAACCCAACCCATTGACGCCGCATGAGATCGGACATCTCGTGGGGTGCGGAAGAAGGTACACACTCCCCAATCGGTAGGTCATGTAATGGCGCAAGAAACCGAGGAGTAGCCCCTTGGGGGGAGGGTCGCATGACTGAGGATCGTGGTTCGAAACCCACGTTAAGCTGTAGGTCCCCTCGGGAGTGGCCCCGGCAGCGAACAAAGAGGTAAAAGCCTAATTCGAAAAAGAATGTCAGGAAATAACAAAGTCTAAGAAAGCGTCTCTCGATGTTGCCAACTATACTATTTTTACGTTTGTCCTAAGAACTAAAAATATAAATATATTTATTTTTGTAATCTTATTAAATCAGTCGATTCTGATAGATAAGTACCCATAATAATAGGATTAAAAATTGTAAAATTATTTTGTACTTGGTATTACTATGCCTATTGTAAAATTTACATTTAAATAAATATGTTTTAATTATTTGGTTTAGAACCCCCATGAGTTATGTGTCTGTTTAAAGGTTTATAAAAAATATGTATGTATTTTTGAAATAAGACCGCATACGAATTAAACGCATGCCTGTGTCCATCTCAGTTATTCTTGAGTGCACCTAGCTAGTATAAATAGAGCTATAGTTACCATACTCAGTGGCGTGCATACAATATATGCAAAAAAGCATTGCCTACCCTGGGAACAATAAAACAAACAAAAACATTTTTTTTTATATATAATTAGTTTTTATCCGTGTAATTTAACTTTGGCAATTTATCTCTACATTAATATAATAAATAATAATATAGAGCCGAAATATTAATCCTATATCATTTCCACGAAAGCATTCCGTAAGACCGTTCTAAAAGTAACAATCTCGCTGTACACGCGTCTTATGCAAAAGTAAAAGCACTGCTTTTGTACGAGTGGAAGTAAGCGAGAGAGCCGGTAGGCAGTAGGGTGGAAAGAGATATACCAAATAAACCCGTCGCACCTTTCGACCTTCCTTCATCTATCAGCTCGCGCCAAAAAAAGTACGCATTTAGTAAGTGCATTGGTGCCCTTTCCGCCCTTTTGCTAGACTTCGCGCAGTCGGGTTTCGGAAGAAAATAAATATGGAGGCGTTAATTGTTACTATTCCGATTAGCAGCACGTCTGCGGAACGATCCTTTTCTGGATTAAAAATAATTCATACATATTTACAAAACACACACGGAGAGACCCGCTTAAATGTTGTCAATAATCTCTCTGGAGAGCGACCTTTTACAGGACGCAAAACCAATTTTTAAGACGATGTTTTAAAATAATTTTTACGTAAAGACCGCCATGTTGAACTAATTTACAAATAATGTCGTTTTATTCTACTTTAGCCAGTGTTCTTTTTACAAACTCAAAAACAAGACATTTTGTGACAAAATTTGAAATTTAAATGCTTGAATGCTACGAAAGGTAAATTTTTGTCTTAAATGCAATTTTTGACTACTCTGGTTAAAACAGCATTACACGCCACTGGTTGGTTGGTTGGTTGGTTTAAGGCGGGGGTTGGGCGTTCGGCCCAAGCTTCTTGCACTGCAGCCTAGTGGCTTATTGTGCTCCCCTATCTTGCTAGAAAAGGTTTGTTCCTTTTATAAGGTCCAGCAAATTCCTACCAAGTTTGTCATGTGGAAGGTTATCCCCACATTGAATGTCTCCGAAGATTCTGAGTCTTCCTCGGATCAGTGCTTCGCAGTTATATATGATATGTGAGGCGGTTTCGTCCTCATCGCCGCAAAGCCTGCATTTAATGGGACCATTGTAAATTCCTACTCGGTGTAGGTGTTTTCTTAAGCAGTGGCCTGTTAGTAGGCCGACCACTTGTTTTAGCTGGGTGCGCGTTAGAGGCATCATTCCAGTTGATAACGTTTTGGAGGGTTTTCCAATTGTGGCCCTCGCTTGGGTATGACCAGGTATCCTGTTCCATCGGGACAGGTGTTGTTGCGCCCACCTGTCTGATGCTGCTCTGGTTGCCTGTTTTGATATGCCAAGGGCGGGTTCAGGGCCCCTGAGTTTTTGAGATGATCCGGCTCTTGCCAGTTCATCGGCCTTTTCGTTGCCTGCTATCCCTGAGTGGCCAGGAACCCATAGGAGTTCTACCTTGTTGTTCCTTGCGGCCAGGTCTTCAGGTCGTTTAGGCACTCCAGTGTGATCCTCGATTTGAGTCGACTGGAGTTCAGGGCCTTGAGGGCAGCTTGGCTGTCTGACAGAATGTATATCTCTTGGTCGTGGTAGCCCTTTTCGATATTACGCCACTGACCATACTTATTTAATATTCACCTGAAGACGACTGGAGATACATTTACCAGTTGAAACGTTGTGATTAAAAGAAAAATAAAGACAATGCAAGTCCAAAGCTCTTATGTCGTTCTGGAATCACCCATAATTCAGGAAAATATTTTTGAATATACAGCGCGTCCCAAAAAGTGTGAACTCATAATGATATATTTTTTTAGATTATCTACATACCGCATGTTTTGACCGAAAACTAAATCGGCCTTGTACAAAGGTCGCCGGTTGATCTAAATATTTTTGAAGTTTGATAATTTATTAATATGTATATTAATTCCTTTTTAGGTGCTACAATTTACTTACTATACCGTAAATATCATGGCTACGTTATCCTATAAATAGAAATATACCAGAAGAAACACAGTATTTTCACAGCTTAAGCAATAATAGATTATATCACGTAGCTATACACAGTATATACTTACCAGTGGCGCCGGAAATGAGAAGGGCAGAGGGGCATCGCAATCACCCTTAACTGGACTTTCATCCATTCCTGGAAAAAAATTGAATATAATATTTTTTAAACCAATAGCAACCGCTCTAAGGCTTTTTAGTCATTTTTTACAGCCGTTTAGTCAGCTTCAGCTTCCAAATGCCCAATAACATGACCCCAATTTAACTTACTTAACCTACAAATCTCTTAGCATTTAAGAGATCCCAGTGGGGAGCATCGGTTTTTTAACATCCATAGATAGTTAAAAAGTATTTTTGGTTGCCCACATACCCCCTCCCCCTGACAGAAATTTGTTCGGCCGCCACGGATAACTTACTATACATTACCGGCACATACGCATATAATATTACTATAAATATAAGTTAAATGTAAAAATAAAAATGTAAAAAAAAATCAACAAAAAAATATTTATAAGTCAAATGTGAAAAGTTTGGGTTTGTTTGTTTAACAATAATTATGCCTACACGCTTTTGGAGATCTGTATGAAATTTTGCAGTCAATTGTTTTTATATACCGGGTGGCGCATCGTGGTTAGAAACATACCAAATCACATGCAAGTTTTAGACTGCTTGTTACGACGAAGCTCAGATTTTTAGGGTTTGAAAGTGGACTGTAATTTTTTATTTGGGTACTACCCAAAATAAAAGTGACTTCTAAAAAAAAAAAAAGTCATCGTTCTCTTCAAAATACCATACAACCACTCATTAAAACTTTTATATCCAAGTCCCTTACAAAACCGGATCTGTCAATTTTGGGGGGCACCACGGTGGGTACTCATGTTTCTAGTGTGGGCCGGTGCCCACCCTGGCCCCCCCTGGCGCCGCCGCTACCTCTAGTGCGGGTCCAATTTCATTTTGAAGAAGATCTAAATTTGTTGGACCCGTAAGATTTCCGTCAATAAAGAATGATCCAATGATGCGATGACTAACAATTCCTGCCCAAACATTCACTTTCTGAATGGAATGGGTCTATCAGAGAAATAAACGGAAAGCATATCAGATACAATACTTAAGCTTTTTCCTGCATAGTACCACTTTTGGATAGTGACTTTCTCTACCATTGTGTAACTCATAATAATTACGTAGGTAATAAAATATTACTAGTTAAGAAATCTAATACTTTCAAATTATTTTTGACAATGACAAATAACAGGTTGACAAGTCCAATCAATGCTAGTATCCGCAGCATCACCTGTTTATGCTAACTGGACATCGAACGTGTCACATTGCCAAGCCAGATCACTGATGAGCACCCAGAATCAGAAACAAGGATGACCTCACATTTAATTTTAAGTGAGGCAAGGAATGTTAACATCCAATTAAACGACAGGCCTGCCGTGGTTACCTCAAAAACCCGATAGAGGTACCCAGCGGTAAACAAAATTGTTTATTGGTAGACCTCCACGGCGCTGAGCGTCCGGAGTTTGCACGCTATGCACCCCTTCGTCTGTTACCCGCTGTCCCCTCACCTTGTCAGTGGAGAATGGCAGTTTATGGGTCCTTAGACTCACTGCTAACAACGGTATGCCCTGTCTTCTTTCGTTGAAAGGATTGAGATGTTAACGGAAGAAGACAGGGCATACCGTTGTTAGCAGTGAGTCTAAGGACCCATAAACTGCTATTCTCCACTGACAAGGTGAGGGAACAGCGGGTAATAGACGAAGGGGTGCACAGCGTGCAAACCCCGGACGCTCAGCGCCGTGGAGGTCTACCAATAAACAATTTTGTTTACTGATAGGTACGTCCATCGGGTTTTTGGGGTAACAACGGCAGGCCTGTCATTTAATTTGATGTTAACATTCCTTGCCTCACTTAAAATGAAATGTGAGGTCATCCTTGTTTCTGATTCTGGGTACTCATCAGTGATCTGGCTTGGCAATGTGACACGTTCGATGTCCAGTTAGCATATTGATTCTCTAGACTCCTTAGCTCATTGTTGTCGGTGATTTATTCGACACATGAGAGGTAGGCAGCTTGGCTGCTCCTGAGTTCTAGTTAAGGCTGATTAAGATTTCTCTTTCGATCAAATCAACTGTTTAATTCCAATGAAAAATTAACCGCAATCCTATTCAAATAAGTTAATATTGGGTATTGGGTTGTCCAAAATTGTTCAAACTCCGCATGTGCACTCACCACACAGAGACCCTAAAAAATTATCCCTACAACCCCACTTTAAAGTCAACTGGGGAGCAACTATTTGGATACTCTAAAACTTGCATGGGATTTTCTGTTTCCAATCACGATACACCACCCGGTATATACCTACTTATAGTACTTATGTAATAGTTAAGGTATCTAAAACTTATCTATTATTTTACCCCAGTATCTAATATAGAGGGGTTTAAAATGTAGTCAGGCCCAGTCTATTTTAGTTATTGTATTTTGGAAGTCAATTTTTGTACCGAGATTACACACAAAAATGGATCTATTTAGGTATTTATGTCATAATTAGGGTATAGGAACTCAAGTATTTTTATTAGTTTAAAATGTAAGTTAAATCTTAAAAATTAATTGAAGATACAAAACCCTTATTCTTACACATTGTTCTTTTAAACACGCTTGATTATAACTACTTAAAAAATGTAATGAAAGGGATTTGAATAGTTTTGTTGGCTTGAATATTATTTCAAAATATTCAAGAAATAAATTTGTAGTGGGCACATTAGATGATTACTTACATGCAAATTTTTTTAACAAAAGGCAAATACATGCACTATTTAGTTGTTAAATATTATTAAAGTTTTTATTTTAATTAGTTCAGAAAATGTAAAAAAAAAGAAGAATAAGATTTGAAAAACAAAATAAAAATATTTTTCTACTGACGTTTTATAATAACCTCTTTTTGATTGTCATTATGATTTTTTAATAACCTCCTTTTAGGCGCAGCGTGCTTAAAATTTTTTTAAGCACGTTACCAGGAACAACGTGCTTAAAAGTAACAAGTATAAACACAGACTATAGTTTTACCTATTTATTATAAATATTAACAGTACAGTTACTTATATTATTAAAATTAATGCTGGGGTAACCTAAAACAGTTCGTTGAGATATTTATTTTTGTAAAATTTATGAGGAATTTGAACTTTGAATAGTAATAGAATCGGCAACAGCAATATCAATTAAACCCATGCCACTAGTAGAGCTGGTAGAACACTCGGATTCATTACATTTAACACGTTTGTTGTTAGCGTCCAAAGATTTTTGACCAAGAATTTTTTCGGAAATTTTTCTTTTATTTTCTAAAGAATCTTCTATAATATACCCCTCAGCCACGGTATTTGACTGCCAACCTCCATGTCGCTTTAGCATCAATATATCCGCTCCAGAGTCAACTAAAAAAGTTGCTGAAGATCTTCGAAAGCAGTGGCCTGTATATTCTTTAGCGTTTGGAAGCTCCAAGAACTCAGCTATTTTCTTTGGTGTTGTTCGAATGGTATTAATACCCACTGGAAGTCTGGAACATTTGGAGTTTCTGTATGCGATAAAAAATCTTTCATGGGTTATGTGTGCTGGACGTAACTGCGCGTACTTTCGGAAAATATTCAAGAAGTTGATGCCGTCAATAGAGCCTTCGCTAATTACAAAGCTTCTTGCAATATCTGTTTTAGTGTTGGGAATGGATATTTTAATTAAAGACTCCGAAATTTCGATATTATTCATATTTAAATATGTGAGTTCTTCTCTGCGACATGCTCCAGAGATTCCCACAATAAGTATGACTTTGTCCAATAAATAGTTCTTATCGTCTGCTTCTTTGACAAACCTTTCTATTTGTTCTTTAGAAAAAACTTTCGACTTTTTGGGCTTATACCCCGTAGATTTTCTTTTCAAAAATGCGATTAGGTTTGTAAATGTCTTCATCTCAACATTTTTATTCAAATAAACCATCGTTCGAAGCATTGAGTAAGTACTCCATAAAGTTGATGGCTTATAGGCATCGGATAATAGTGAAAAATATGCCAAAAAGACTTCTTCTGATAAGTTTTTTACCTTTTTTTCTTCACACCATTTTTTGAATTTTTCGTATATGCCCTCATACAAACTTCTTGATTTTTGGGGAACAAGGTACACCATTACGTCATTTGAGGCATTTTCAATGTCTGAGTCCTCTAAATCACTCATTTTTACTTTTATATTTGTCGCAGTTTTTGACAAAAAAATCGAATTTTTTTTTGACAACTGTCGATTTTTTTGACATGAAAGGTGTAAATGAAACATAGGTAATATAATGTTAGTAAAATTAAGTTTTTTATTATAAAACCTCAGTAGAAAAAATATTGTATACAACTCGTTACGAAACAATGTCTTTTAGTCACTTTGACGTGTTGTCCAACTCGGCTTCGCCTCGTAGGACAATTCACGTCGCGTGCCTAAAAGACACTCATTTCGCAACTAATTGTATAAATAGCTATTGTCTCATTATAGAAAACTAAATTTTTTCAAATTAAATAAATTAGTATGCTTTTTAACTCAAATTAAAATAAAGGTATTTGTTAATTTATTGTGCACTGGCGGCTCCTCTAAGGAGGCGAGGAAAGCTGAGCCTTCTCAGTTATTCTTGCCATCCAATACACTTTCTTGGTTTATTACTTAAATAGTAACTTTTAATTTACAGCAAGCAAGTATGTAGGTACCTAATATGTTTTCATTTGGATTCTTAATTTATTTCCTTATTTGCTATTTTTCCACTATTTAATATTTTTTACAATCTGACAATAGCTAATGAGTCTGATGGCTCTTAAGTCTCCATGGTTTTGTGACAGCCAGGGATCTTACGAAAGTTTCTTAAATATTTTATTGTGTTTAATCGAATAAGGTTCCATTTAATTCTATTAGAAAAATACGGATATCCATTCTGAACCAAATCTTTAGCCAAATAAAAATAGAAAGAGACAGAATGTAAAGTATCGTTCTTCTCAGTCATACAAGCTGGAAATGTACTTAACAATTACGTGTTATTTTTCTTGTCGATCATTGGTCAAACAAAATCAAAGCCATATATGGACACGATACGCTTACAAGAGCGTCATCTCAGTATGGCAAATAACAAAAGAAAAATCCTTGAAACTATGTTTACTCTTCGTTTTCTTAATTGCTCGAATCCATTAGGCTAATCGCTTTTGACAAAATTTAATGGCTTTTTACTTCCTTAATTGCTTTCATTAGTTTTTTTAAATCGTTCTAAATGTTATTTTAAGAGAAACTCAAGGTAAAATTTTAAAACAAAGAACCGTAAATGACCTACTGAAGGCGGGACTATAATCCTTTGGACACCGCCTTAAAAATTCTAGTACTGCGCCTTGAGGGAAAGCGTCGGGTACCTTACCGGATATAAAAACACTGGGCCGCGATAAACGCGGGATTATTATATCAGAATCTTTTGACAAAAGCATTTCCTTAGACTCATGTCAAACTCTAAATTTCTAAAAGGGTAAAAACCCTTAGTGCTTCGGTTCTCGATGGCCATATAAACTTAATGTAAGAATTGTTTGTTATTTTATCCATTTTTAAAGTCGTGAGAAAGTTACAGAAAAATTCATAATTACCTTAACGGTTCAGTCTCTATTTTGACCAGATAGTTTACATTATTAAACTACTTACAGTGTGTTTACGTAAGAGAGTGCAACGTTCGAAACCCCACACCTGACACCATTGTTACGCCCCGTCATTGTGCAATTGCCAATAATAATTAAATGAAATATAAAATATTTTCTTGGCTTTTTGAAAGGGAGCTTTAGCGGCTGGCGAAAAGATATTTTAATTTGTAGTTGGGTTTTTGTTAGTTTTAACAATAGTTGATTTTTCTGAAATACGGTTTGATTAATTAAATATTTCATTAGCTGGTCGACGAAAATAATAACTCCCTTTCGAAATTTGTCACAATCAATCGACAGCTAAATTATTATTTAATTTTAACGACCGCGCAACAACGCTTAGGCATGCCGACACTATTAGTGGACCAGCGCAAACATCGGGGCAGTGTTGCCAGAGTGGCCAAGGAATTATGTTAGTGTATCAAGGTTTTATTATTAGATATATTTTTATTGGCCCCTTGCCCTTACTTCGTCCTTATCAATAGTTTCAGAAAAAAACAAAATTCTAAATATTTTCATTGTATATTGTGTTTTTAAATCTAATTGTTAAAGTATTCCTTATTTATTAAAAATTCTTTAAAAATCTGCAAATTACGAAATGATTCTGCAGCTCTGCAAATACCTAGATATGCTTTTAAAAATCTGCTAAATGCCGGAAAGTCTGCTATTCTGGTAGGTAGTTATTTATACAGACGATAATTGATAATTTGACAAATAATGCTAATCGACTTAAGATAGGTATTACCAGATCGTCTCGAACTGGGGGATTTGTTGAATCCGAAAAGTCAAACCTAATCGGAGTAGGTATGAAGTACATATTGACATATGTCTTTTGTTGTAAATTAAATTAAAAATTATTAATAAGGAAAGTATTTTAGTATTTATGAGTATGCCTAGTTTGAAAGCGGAAATTAATTCACGTGTAATGTTTAGCGGTAGCACAGAATATATAGATAGCTACGCATAATATATACTATATATTCTGTGGCGGTAGCTTAGCGATAGACAGGAAGACATCAAAACGGTAGATCCACCGCTAAAACCAAAGATCTGGCAACACTGATCAATATTAAGAAATAAATAAAAATGCGGAAACAAGTTATTTCCATATTTTTCATATTTAAAAGTCGTTGTCAATTTTTCGTAACACACTGTCTAAAAACTTTTAAATTAATAAAATTTCGACAACAATGAAAAAAATACATTTATTCTTGATAAGTTTATTCTTTTATAAAATATCATTCTCTACTGCATGTAAATAAATATTCCTTGCCCTTTCTCGAAAAGCCGCCCCTTCGCGAACTTTCGGCATGCATGCCGCCCACATTTCCCAGTACTTGGCAGCAGGTATATCCCTTTGATTTAGTACTTCGACTATGTCATTCTGGTCCATCAATTTTGCTATCCATAACTGGCAACCTAGAAGATTTAAAACAGTTTGTAGAATAACTTTTTAAAATGCAACAAATATAATTTTCGAACCAAAAAAAATATAAATTAAATTCTGATCTGTTGTGTATTTCGATATCTAACTGTGTTAGACAAAATCCAACAATGCTAATAGTATAAGTCACATTCAGGTGGTTAAAAAATTGTTTTTTTTGCTTTTTTAAAATTTTTACATTCAGTGCCCCTGAGAAGTAAGAAATTCTGTGTTTTCAGTTTTCAAAATTAGCGTGCAATATTTTTAGGGCATAAAAAATATGACTAAAATGTCCTATAACCATACCCTTAGAAATGCTTCTGGCTAGAGCCTCACAAAGAGGGTCAGGCAGGGGTGGTGTAGCCAGAAAATATGCTCGGGGGAGGGGCTCAGTGGGCGTAAGTAAGAAATTTTTTTTTTGGAGAACGGGACAGTCGAGACTATATGTATTTTATGATTTATTGTACTCAGCGAAGAAGGCGGAAAAGCGCCGCAGGCGAAAAATGTTCGGGGCCACACCCAAAGTTCGTTTAAAATTCACCTAACTACTATCAAATTTCGAAAATTAAATTATTACCTCTCCCTTTTTGCATGATTGGATTAAATTTGTTTTTGTAAATGTTTTTTTTTATATTCCTAGCTCGCTCTTTATTAAAAAAAAAAACATTTTTTATATTTGTGAAAAATATGAATATTGGTGTCAATCCAAAATTTTAACATAAGACGTATGTATGAGTGTTTTTTGGGCTCGTTTTTGTTTTGATTAAAAATAAAATAAATATCGCTCACCACTCCAAAATTGATGATTTTTTTAGAAATCATTTTAGGAGCGTAGATCTAAAAGCAGTTTTTGGTGCAAATGTTTTGGTTTTTAAATACTTCTTCTTAAGTGCCGTTTTGTATATTCATAATAAAGCATTCCCGTTTCTTTTCCCACTATTTTTTTATTATAAATAATCACCTCCTTTCATAAATGGTGTTTCAATTAAAATGTTTCCTTTAATTTTTCCCTCGATTTTTCCCTTTAAAAAAAAATCCCTAATTGTTTTTGTTGTAAAAATATTTTATTGCATTGGGTTATATTTTTCTTGATTTAAAATAGTTCTTAAAACGGGAAAACAGAACATCAAAGTATATATTAGAAAAATACTATAAAATAGTATTATTTTAACTCGTTTTTCTATAAAATTGCATCATAAATCAATAACTAAAACGATATGCGTCCGAAACCTTAATCTCTATAGAAAACAGGACTTGTAGAAGGAAAAGTTTAAAAACTAAACATTTCCTACAAGACCTTTGTAATCTAAGCCAAGAATAGATTATTTAAAAATTTAAATTAAGAGTCCAAGCTTGAGACGAAAAATTAGGTTGCAATTTTACTTTTAGACTCGAGCTCCTAGGCTACAACCCCCCTCTAAATACGCCACTGGTCGAAGCAAATTTTTTTTTGTAATAGCATGAAAACCATTTAAGATAATGGCATAAAAACTGGTTTCGGTATATGCCTTACAACCGATAAGTTACAGTGAATTTAAAGTAAAATATTTCTTCCAGTGGCGTCGCACGAAGTGGGGCTGCAAGTAACTATAATCTTGTATTTTTTGTCTCTAATATTTTTAAATTTTAAATGCAATTTATTGAAAGTATTGAATTGGTTCTTAAAAAAAGATACTCTTGTTTAGTTTCGATAGGAAGCACCGTTTTCGAGTAAATTAATTTTAAACATAACTCATGTTTTAAAAGGAAGGATATAATCCATATGGATGAGTTCAGATAATTCCAAAAGTTACTATTAACAATGTAGTAATGCCTGAAAGGAATCAAAACAATATAATACGTTCTTTAAACAATGTTTCAAGTATCGTAAGTTGCAAAATATCATTTTTTTGTAATAGACCTTTCGGAATTACCCGATCTCATACGGATTATCCTTAAATACGTAATTATTATTTTACTCGAAAATGGCGCTTCATATCGAAATAAGAGAGGGGATATTTTTTTAAGAACATACTCTAGACTTTCAAAAAATTTTATTTAAAATTTAAAAATACTAGAAATAAAAAATATAGGATAACATTTACCGTAAGCCCCACTCCATGCGACGTCGCTGGAAGAATTATTTTTTAAATTCACTTTAATATACAACTTATCGGTTGTAAGGCATGTACCAATTTTCATGCCATTATCTTAAACGGCTATTATAAAAAAAAACTTCCCCCTTAAGGAGGCATTTCTTGTTTTTAGGACATTTTTGGATATACTTTACGCCCTAGACATATTGCAAGTTAATTTCGGGACACTCTGTATAGGGTTGTTAAAAGAAACGGAGTTTTGTTTTTATACAATAACTTTTTTGTTCATGAACCGATTTTATTGATTTTTATCAATGGATGAACCATAATCTCATGTTTTTGACATTTGTCGAAAAAACAGGCGAAAAATTTCGCAAAATTTCACTAACTTTGAATCCTCTTAAAATTAAAGTTTTTATAAAAATTTTATCGTCATTATAAATGACCATTTTCAACAATTTGATAATCAAAATAAAAAACTCAACTACCACAAAACTCAAATAGCAACGACAACCATAAAATAAGCGATGTTTGTCTTCGCCAACTTGATTTAAAAACCAACGAAAGAAAAATCGAAATATATTAAAAACATACATGTGTCTTTATTTTATCATTTCTCAGCTATTTTTTAACATATTTGCATGTACGACCTCTTATTCTGTTCAGAAATGTTGATGATTTTAGAATCTTGCACGTAAAGATGCTAATGTGCTATTCAAAAAAGTTTCAGCAAGTTTTAAATTTAACCACGTTGAGGTGTGTCCGTCATTTTGTTTTTAACAAATGTCAAAAATATGAGATTAGCGGTCTTTCTTGATCCATCCCCTTTCATACAAGATAAAAATTAATAAAATCGGTCCCTAAACAAAAAAGTTGTTATATAAAAATATAATTCCTTTTTTTTTTAACAATCCTATACAGGGTGCTACAAATTCGTGTGCGTACAAGAGGATCTCGAAAACGGTAAGAGATACGAAGATGGTTAAATTGAGGCAAAGTTGCGTATTTTGGGGCATAATAATTTAGTAAAAGAAAATTATAAATATTCTAAATGGTTTCGGAAATATTCGAAAAACCCCGAAATTTTTAGTTTTGGTTTTTAATTTTTTGCGTCTTCATTTTTGACTTAGGAAAAAACAAAAAATACTTTCTCATAGCCGTTCTTTATGTTCTAGATGGCGTTATTAGTTTTTAAATTGGACGTTTCGTTCTTTAGATACCAACCTCAATTAAGTTTTTTTAAATACGGGCCTGGAATATTTTAAACAGTTTTCTACGGACTTCTAAGCTTTGGAAATTTAATACAATTTAAATGTTTTTAAAATTTTAACATCTTGTCATCAAATAACACATCACTAGCATTTAAAATTATCCTTTCTTTACTATTACGGCTCTGGCAATTATTTTTATGATTAGGTACATAAATATTAAAATTACATAATAGGAAGTTATGGTGTTTAGGCTGTTTATTTTTTCAATAAGATTAACTGTTACAAATGTTTCAATACTCTAAGCTAGGAAGTAAGCAAGTGTTTAAAGAAATGAAAAGTAATTCTATTTTTTATTAGCATTTTATTTATTTTATTAATATAACGTACTTATCTCTTAAGTTCTATGGTTTTTTGCCTTAGGCCTTAGACCTAGAACAAAATCCTGTAAAACAGAAAAAAAAAAATAATGCTCCCGAGTTAAGAAAAGGTAACTGGAGTGTTAGTCTAGTTATCTTACTGTGATGCGTTTATGTTTGTTTGAAAAACAATTAATATTGTTTTTTACTGTTTAGAAAGGGCAAGGGCCTGTCGACATATTAAGCACCGGTTCCCGCAGATCACCGAAGTTAAGCGGTGTCGAGCGCGGTTAGTACTTGGGCGGGTGACCGCTTAGGAACACGGCGTGCTCTTGCCTCAGGAAAGAGTATAAAATGAATCGACACCTAACCATCCTATTCACGCCGGACAGGCTGGATGAGATCGGATATCTCGTAGGATGAAGGTGCCGTTTCACACTCCCCAGTCGGTAGATCACATTTGTGTTCGATGACCGGTTCAAGATGGCCTACGTAGTCGGCAAACCGTAAAAAAAAAATTACTGTTCAGAAGATCTGATGATGATAGCTTCAGGACAAACATGTAACAAAAATTAACATACCTATATATTTGAGCCCGTGACTTTGGTTCTTTTTTCTTACAAAATATCAAATATTAGGCCTTTTCGAGTAAAAATGGATGGATTTTTTAAATCAGAAATCTTTTGTTTTTAGTTTGGCTCTAAATGTTCAGGACCATAATGAACGTTAAAATTTCAAAAATGTGTACATTGTATTAAATTTCTAAAGCTTAGAAATCCCTAAAACTGTATTTAAAATTCCAGGTCAGTACTTATTTAAAAAAATTGACTTAACGTTGGTAACTAGAGAACGAAACGTCGAATTTGAAAAGTAATTACGCCTTTTTGTAGAACATAAGAAACGGCTATGAAAAAGTGTTTTTTTATCTTTTCCCAAGTTTAAATTAAAAACCAAAATGGATATTTCGTTTTCTCTCGGATATCTCCGAAAGCATTCAGAATAATTACAATTTTTTTTCACCAAATTATTACGCCCGAAAATACGCAACTTTGCCTTTATTTAACAAGCTTCGTATCTCTTACCGTTTTCGAGATTCCCTTGTACGCACACGAATTTGTAGCACCCTGTATAATTTAAAACTATAGACTTTGGGGCTGGTACAATTTTCTTTTAAAAAGTATTGCAGTCCAACCACAAGATACTCATTTTACTTTGTGGCAGTAAAAGCGGCTTGATAAATTTCGCTTCTTACCTAGAAATATACCCAAAGCACCATACTGCTTCCATTCCCTTTTTAATACATCCAGTGGATATGTTTTTTCTGGATTTCCTCCTAAATTCCTGGCAAACTCGGAAAAACTTTGATGATACAGGTCTAAATAATAATCCAGTTTATCTAGATCTTCCTTGCCAGCTCCGGAATAAATAATGTACGACAAATCGTGGATTGGTGTGCCAGAACATGACCTTTGAAAATCGAGAATTTTAACATCCATAAGTTCACCAGATTCCTGGAAAGTAAGTTTTTTTAACCATCACTCTATAAGTAAATCCATTGTTACGCAACTGTGCGTAAAGAATAAAAACGCACAACTGTGCGTTATGATGCCCAGTATTACAATCAAGTTAGCCTTGAACCACTCAAATCGTGACATTTATCTATCTTGCGTTTTGAATATTTGACAGTGACATTGTCATTACTTGAGATTTGAAGTTCAAATCTATACTTTATAAATTATAAACCGATTTTTAATTTATTAGTAAGAGTCGTAGAAAAAGTATAGAACATATTGCGTGTTGTCAAGCAATTACGCACTCATAAATTTATCCCATTCGTGCGTAATATGCTTTTTACCACACTTTTTTTTACTTAATATACTATTTTTTGCAACCATGTTATGTAATATTGACATTTCTGACTTTATAAAAATTGATATCACTTTTCTGTCTTTCTATTTTCTGTCCTCGTTTCCCATCCACATTTCCTGCCCAAAAACGACTTCAGCATATATTCGTGCAGTTGATCCGTCAGCACCTCTGGCGCCAGAGTTTTAGAACGAAGTTGACCGCAGGACTTACGGCAAAGGCGTTGCGGGCGACAAGCGTGTCAATCAGCGCTGTCTTGTTTTTATGAGTATCGTTGACAGATTTATAAAAATTTTAAGTATTAAAAAATTCTGGTTGAAAATTAAATCATATACAGGGTAATTCACTTTGAGTGGCCTATTAGAAGATCTCGAAGACAAGTAAAGTTATATTTTTAAAAATTTGGTAATATTGATTTTGAACTTGAATCATTTCCGGTTATACCGAAAGTAATGGCCAAGTATTTCAAATAGAATACCCTGTATATTTTAGGATTTTTGGATACCTTATTAAAACCTAAATAACTGTTGTTAATAAACTATATTCTATACCTATCTCTAACCGTTTTTGAGGTATTGTCGAATCTGGATTGGTATTCTTAAGGATGGATTACTCATTTAATATTTCGCTGTGAAGTTAGGACTCTTAATGGGTGATAAATAGGTTTAGTGGGAAAATAGTGGATAGAACAAGGACAAGAACATTTCTAGTTTCGTAGGAGGAGTCAGTAGACAAATGTTTATAAAAATAACTGTTTGTAATTGGCTAAAGAAAGGGTTCCAGTTTGAATGGTACACTTAAGGAGCTTTTCTCCTAATGTTAATTATTACTGACATATTAAAAAGAAACCACTTCTCAATTTTGGTAGGGGTTACAAAATATTATAAAAACTCAAAGAAACACTTACTCAGTGGAGTTGTTTAAAGTATTCAAGTGTAAGGGTAACCTCTGCCCGTTTGGTCACTCAAGTCTCTCTAAATGATGTAAAAACTAAATCATAGAATCAGAGCAGTTTCCAGCCACTGAGTAAGTGATCTTTGTAATGTTGATTTAGGTGTAAAATTGTTTATTTCTCTTCTGGCCTGAGTTCACTGTTCTCTCAGTGGGCGTAAGTAGGACATTTTTTTACTGGAGAGGGGGGATAGTCGGGACTACATGTATTTCATGATATTATACCTAGTGAAGAAGGCAGAAAAGCGGCACAGGCGAAAAATTTTCGGGGCCACGCCCAAAGTTCGTTTAAAATTCACTACTATCAAATTTCGAAAATTAAATTATTACCTCTCCCCCTCTGCATGGTTGGATAAATTAATTTTTGTAAATGTTTTTTTGATATTCCTAGCTGGCTCTTTATTAAAAACAAAATATTTTTTATATTTGTGAAAAATATTAATATTGGTGTCAATCCAAAATTTTAACATAAGACGTATGTATGACTTTAACCAGCTTTTTTCGGGGTCAGTTTTTTATGATTAAAAATGAAGTAAATATCGCTCACCACGCCAAAATTAATGATTTTTACAGAAATCATCTATTTTAGGAGCGTAGATCTAAGAGCAGTATTTGGTTTTCAAATACCCCTTAGGTGCTGTTTTGTATATTCATAATAAAGCATTCTCGTTTCTTCCCGCACAATTTTTTTTATTATATTCAATAAAAAATGTTTCAATTAAAATTTTTACTTTAATTTTTCTCTTTAAAAATAAATACCCAATTTTTTTGTTCTAAAGATATTTTATTGCATTGGGTTATATTTTTGTTGATTTAAAATAGCTCTAAAAAAGGGAAAACGGAACACACAAGTATATAATAGAAAAATACTATAAAATATTATTCTTTTTACTCGTTTTCCTTTAAAATTGCATCATAAATCAATAACTAAAACGATATGCGTCTAAAACCTTAGTCTCTATATAAAACAGGACTTTTAGAAGGAAAAGTTTAAAAACTAAATGTTTCCTACAAGGCCTTTGTAATAAACCAAGAATACATTATTTAAAAATTTAAATTAAGAGTCCAAGCGTGAGATGAAAAATTAAATTGCAGCCCCCCCCCCCCCCCTAAATACGCTATTTGCGAGTTGTGACGTGCATCCAGCCAGTAATTGGACGAACTATAGCAAACAAATTTTACTCACCTTATATTTAAATAACAAATTATTCGACCATGAATCTCCATGAATAAGACATTCGTAATCGCCATCGTACACTTGTACCTCTTTTAAAGCTTGTTTAACATCTATCTTTCTTAACCTTTCCACAATGCTCGACTCGGTTACGGGATCAAACGTTTCGAGTGCCGTCAAAAACGCTTTTTCTATGAGAGTAACTAACGCTGGAGTATCTGTCAATTTTTTATTCCTATTATGGCTTAAATTGTCCAGTAACGTTTCGTAGTTGCGAGCATGTTTTTCTTTAAAAGTAAAAGATAACGCATGGAACTTGGCATAAGTTCTAAAAATGTGTTCCAAATGTTCCCCGTCGATGTACCTCGTTTTATCAAAAAGCACATAACCGTCAGTTTTTAGGTTTTCCATAGCGACAAATAAGTTTTGTGGATCTACGCTGCCAGCGAAATATTTTGGGATGTTATCAAAAGGCTTTGCGACCCCATTTTCCAGTTGAAATTTATATAATTCGGGAAACAATGTACAGTAAAAATAAACTTCAGTTTTGTAAATTGTAACATTTCCCACGTTACTGGTAAAGCCGTTGAGTGGTGCCTTTTTTATTGCAACTTGAATAGTTCTACCGTTATCTTTATTAAGAACTACTCCTGTAAAAAACTCCGAAGAAATTCCTTCTCCTTGCACTGGAATATTATTTGAAACAACGTCAAAGTTTTCTATATTTTTTGTTTGAGCCACTATTTTTAATATGTTTTTTAATGCAACTTTATTGTATTCCTCTTCATTCATCGTTATGTCTATTATATGCTATAAAAGTTAGTTAAAACTTACACACTGCACACTGCGCTGGTCAGAACGTACAAATAATAAAACCTATAAAAATAATCTTAAGGAAATTTATAGAACTAAAACAATTGAAAAAATTACAATACTGATTTCTTTAAGTAAATATCATAATACTCGATTTTATTTATAACTTTATGTAAATAGGGTTTATGTTTAACACTTTAAATCTATGCACCTTAAGCTCTTACAATTAAAAATAAGTGTTTTAAGATGTTTATAACTCATTTTGCAAAAAGGTGGATTATACAGTGACTAGGAAAAAGTGCACAGCAATAGAAAACACTTTTTCTTTAAATTAATGATTTTTAATTGTGTTAAAGTAATCTTAACCCAACTCAGTCAAATCAGAAAAGCCTAAGGGCTTTTTTACACGGTGCGACTGCGATGCGATTTTCCGTTTGCGATATATCGTATCGCATTCGCAGAAAGCTTTCACACAAGGCGACACAATTTTTCTCCAACGATTTAAAAATAAAACATTGTGCGCAGTGTTGTCATTGCTCAGGTGATCTTCGCAGTTAGTGGAGACGAATTATTTTATTGGCATCGCTACATCGAAGGCGAAGGAAACGTAAAATTATTGCTAGATGTAAAAATTGAGTGAATCGACGTTACTGGGTACATCCACTTTTACAAGTAAGATACGTCGAAGGAGCTTTTTACACTATTTTTGAGAAATTGAGACAACATAAAGACAAATTTTTTAACTTCTTTCGAATGACAGTATCAACGTTCGATTACTTACTTGCTCGTCTAAGAAGTAATATAAGTAGAGAAGATACTTTGATAAGAGACTGTATCCCGCCTACCTTATTCGTGAGATCGTGAAATCGGAACCAAAATCGTATAATCTCACGATTAATCGTGAGATCTGGCAACACTGACGACAGTTTTGCAATACTGAAATTTTATTTTACTGATATATCTCGCGGCAAGCAACGACACGTCAAAAAATGTGCATTTATTTTAGTGGTTGGTTTAATATCGCACGGAAAAAAATCGGCCGGTATCTGACCTACAAAGGCACTGTCTTGCGATATAAAAATGCCGCACTAAGCGTCCGTTTTTTTTTGTCGCTTCCGCACAATGTGAAAATTACACATATGATTACTAGGGCTTTTCCAGACGGTGCGACTGCGATGCGATTTTCCGTTTGCGGTATGTCGCAACGATATCGTGGAACTATAAAATATATGTAATCATATGTGTAATTTTCACATTATGCGGAAGCGACAAAAAAAACGGACGATTAGAGCGTTTTCACACGGCACCATATATCGCGCGCGACAAATGGTCGCAATATTGCTTTTACACCAAATTATGTGTTTTCTAATGAGCCATTTTCACACACAAGCGATATTAGAGAACACATAATTTGGTGTAAAAGCAATATTGCGACCATTTGTCGCGCGCGATATATGGTGCCGTGACTGCCGTGTGAAAACGCTCTTAGTGTGGCATATCGCAAGAGAGTGCGTTTGTTGGTCAGATAACGGCCGATTTTTTTCCGTGCGATATTAAACCAACCACTAAAATAAATGCACATTCCCAGACGTATCGCTGCTTGCCGCGAAATGTATGAGTAAAATAAAATTTCAGTGTTTCAAAACTGTCAGTCAGTGTTGCCAGATCTCACGATTAACCGTGAGATTACACGATTTTGGTTCCGATTTTACGATCTCATGAATAAGGTAACAATTCTATACAGTCTCTCATCAAAGTATCTTCTCCACTTATACTACTTCTTAGACGAGCAAGTAAGTAATCGAACGTTGATACTGTCATTCGAAAGTAGTTAAAAAATGTGTCTTCATGTTGTCTCAATTTCTCAAAAATAGTGTAAAAAGCTCCTTCGACGTATCTTACTTGTAAAAGTGGATGTACCCAGTAACGTCGATTCACTCGATTGCTAGCAATAATTTTACGTTTCCCTCGCCTTCGATGTAGCGATGCCAATAAAATAATTCGTTTTCTAGTATACATGCTGCAAATACACTCAGTGATCCGGTTCGTTTCTGCCAATTACATAGATCTAAGTTATGAAGTCCGACGAAAATTTTAACTTAAATAATATTATAATTTGTGACTTTCGCTATATAAATGTATACTAGTTTAAACATATTTGACCTAACAATGGTACCTATTTTAAGTATGTATTATTTAAGGCGGAACTTTGTGCAGCAAGAAATTTATTTGCAAGAGAGTCTCACCCGAAGTGGGCATACTAGCGAGCTTATGACGTGGTGAAAAATATTCCGTAAACATCGACACACACTGAAACCACGAGTCGAGGCGGCAGGTTCTTTCTTATGCTAATGAGTTTCGGTTGATTTTATTTCGAAGATGAGAAATTTGTTTTGAGGAAAATAAGTATTTTACTTGTTATTGTATTAGTTAAAATAATGTATCTAATCGTTATACGGATATATCTTTTAAATTTTGTCTTATTTTATTATTAAAGCTATAGAATATTTACAAAAAATAAAGTTAGGTAGAGCAGAAAGTTTGAAGTGTTAATTAATAATAGAATAATAGGTATAAAAGCACCTGCAAACAGGGTGTTCGTGTTCCACCGGGAACCGCTTCGAACTATATATGGAAAACTATACATAGGAAAATTTTCAAAATTTGCCATCGTGGTAATGCTGATGGGGACGACCGGACTAAAAATTTCATAATGGTGGTACTTCCGGTTATACCGAAAGTTAGTGTCAGCTAGGGTAGTTGGGTTTTAAAAATTAAAAAGCGGGAGGTGGATAGTGCCTGGAGGACAAGTTTTTTTTGAGGTGCTTAAAATAATTATATTGATGATTTCTAAAAAAAAAGTCGATACCCCGTTGATCTTACGCTGTGGCGTGCCTTTTATATTTCTTCCTCCTCTCATCAAACGTGCTTTCTAAAAAAAAAAGGTTGCCCCTCTCTAAGGCAGCTGTACAGTTATTAGACGTCCGTCGTGTTATCGGAAAAGCGGGAGTTTTGTTTAAGTGCGTGGGCGGCGGGAGGTTTAGTAAAAAGCGGGAGCCTCCCGACTAAACCGGGAGGGTTGGCAACCCTAGTATCAGCGTGTTTATTTTAAATAGAACATCCTATATATTATTACATTTTTGCATTCTACGTAAAATTCTAGGCAGATTTTGTACAGGGTGGGGACTTTAATTGGAATAAATTCGATATTATTAAAACTGCTGAAGTTACGCCTACAAAATTGGGTATGTGGGGTTTTGAAGCATGCGGAATTGAATTATAATGTCGGCGCAGTTGCCAGATTTCTCAGCTTTGCGCTACACGTAGTAATTTTAATATTTTAAATGGAATGCCCAATTTATTTTTATTGCAGTGCATTGGGCGTGTCCAATTTAATAAGATGCCAAATTTACAAAATTCTATCTTCACTAATTGCTGAGCTATGGCAACACTGTAGTTCCATTAAATAGTATCATGAGAATTTCTATTTTTAAAGTTTAAATTAAATTGGCCATTTTGAAAAGACAAGAACTTTTCTTGAAGCTTGTCAATAACTTAGTAACTATGGAGGTAGACAAGCGTCCCGGTACTTTTTAAGGGAACTACAGTGTTGCCATAGCTCAGAAACTAGTGAAGATAGAATTTTGTAAATTTGAGATCTTACTAAATTTGACACTAATTCACTGCAATAAAAATAAATAGTGCATTCCATTTAAAATAACAAAATTACTACGTGTAGCGCAAAGCTGAGAAATCTGGCAACTGCGCCGACATCATAATCCAATTCCGCATGCTCCAAAACCCCCACATACTAAATTTTGTAGGCGCAACTTCAGCAGGTTTAATAAAATCGAATTTATTTCATTTAAAGTCCCCACCCTGTATACCTATACCTATAAATATCGAAGCGTTTTTGACATATTTGAATTTTTCTGTTAAGAATGACGTTTGCAAGCCTTAAAATAATTATCAATTTTTTCTATAAAGAAGCCTTATATTTATTTAATTTAAGCGGGATTCCTTGTTATAAAGGACCTGCTTTATTAGATTTTTTATAATATTTTGATAACTATTAATTCAGGGTGTTTAAACAATATTAATTGAAAAAACTGCAAAAAGTCTAAATTTTATAATTACTTTTAGTTAAGCATTAAAAAGGGTAAGTTTGTATATTTCAAAAATGTTTAGTTTTCGAAATATTGCTAATTTAATATTTTTATATGGCAATTTTGCTGCAGATTTTTAGTTCAGTGACTCTTAGTTGTCTATGACGGCGTTGAAAAACAGCAATATCTAATTTTACCATTTGAACATTATTAATAAGCACATTGTGATGGCTTCTGCTTTGAAGATATCGATTGGCAAATGTGTCCCATGTTCTTAATATAACTTTAACACATTCTCAATAAATAATAAATAAATTTAAATTATCTTCGTTTGTACAATTTAAGCGCACAGACATGATAATTAATAATGTTTAAATGGTAAGTGACAGCTTCATAAATTTTTCTTGCATTTGATTGTTTTTCAACGCCGTTATAGCCAACTAAAAGTAACTAAACTTAAAATCTGCAGCAAAATCGCCATATAAAAATATTAAATTGGCAATGTTTCTAAAACTAAAATTTTTTGGGATATACAAACTTACCCTTATTTTTAATGCTAAATAAGGAATAATTATAAAATTTGTGTATTTCCATTTGAAAAACTAGTCTTTTTGCAGTTTTTCAATTTAATTTTTAATCGTATTGTTTAAACACCCTGTATATAGTTATTAAAATAAATCTATTAAAAATATCTAAAACGCTTAGACATAGGTATAGGACATGGTATACAAGATATGCCTAATAGGACATGGTATACAAGATATGCCTAAATTCTTGCGTAGAATGCAAAAATGTATTAATATATAGAGTATTCTATTTAAAATAAGCAAGTTGACACTTACTTCCAGTATAACGGGAAGTCCGATCGCCCCCATCAGCATTAGCATATACTGTCAAATTTTCAAAATTAGGAGGCACAGGCCTACCCTGAAACTAAAGGTTTTCAGCATTGGTTATCAAATACTTCGTAAGGTCAATAGTTTTTCAATCAAAATTTTCTTATATTACAAATTTTTCACCGTGTTTATTTAAACAACAAAAGATAAGTCCCGCTGGTTCCAGGATTTGTTGACTGTGGTTACTAACTCGCGCAGTATTTTGTCCGTCGCGTTCCGTGCCCTTATAATTATTTTTTTTAAAGTGGTATGTTTTTGACGATTAGTTGCGCTGCACCCTCAAAAGAGGAAAAAGTAAGTACCTAGACTTTTTTTTAGTAACACAGAAACAACAGGAGGTAGTACTGTATCGTCGCGCCAATCCGATACAAAATCACGGTATTAATGTTTTTTATAAACATAAAGTGATAGGGGGGGTAGCCAAAAAGACGTGTAAGTTCTCAAAAGTGACTTCTATAAAATAAAATACTTCGTAGCCTTTTCTACACTTTCTCCACCGTTCAAAAGTGGCTACAAAAAAAAACAAAACTTTGCGTTTTCAAGAACTTCTATCAAAAGTGATTCCTACAAAAAAAAATGTCGCAGTCGTTTCATAAACTCCCCCTAACAAAAGTTAGTAAAAAAATATATCTACCCCCCCCCTCCCCATGTTAGTAAAAAGTATATCATCTACAGCCCCCCCCCCCCCCCGCTCCCCCTTGGTCAAGAGACGGGGGCAACAGCCCTCTCTATGGACGCCCATGCCTAACAAAAAATTGTATTTTATTACTCTGCGTGGCATACTGTCCAATTTTTATTTAATACCTACCTAGCTTCTTAGAAGCATTGTCACTATACAGTAGTCTCGCTGCACCAAATTGTAGCTGCGAGCCAATAACATGGACAGATAAATATCATGTGACCAACGCCAAATTCGTGCCTGACAACTACTTTTAAATCGTTAAACCATGGATAAAATAATAAACACATTTCACCTTTAAGATTAATTCATATTTTAACAGGTTTAGACAGAAGCTCACTATATAAACAATATATAGAGGCTGTATAATACGCATACAATATAAAAACAATCGATTAGAAATAGATTCATTATGCAACAGTTGGTTTCCTTACTCACTAAGAACCTTCATAAATGGCTTTATTTTATTGCACCTATCACCCTTTACCAAGACAAATTAAACTTTAATTTTAGATCTAAGAACTAATATACCAGGATTACCATACATCCTGGGATTTGTCATAAGTTCCCGGTGACCCAGTTTGAGCCTCTAATACCAATAAGCTATTTACCATAGTATATTTTGTTCACTATCAAGACAATGGCCCATTTCGATAAAAAACGAAACAAAAAAAATTCAATATAGCCCATTTTTGATTGCAATACATCAACAAATCCACTGCATTTTGTTCAATTCTTATCCTTACCTAACATGAATAAGAAATTTTGAAAGCCCAAACACCCGTTTTGACAAAATGGTGAAAGCGCCTTAAACATTTTGCCTTCCGGCGCATTATAAACCATCTCGGTCTAAGCCGAAACATTTATGGCAACCCAGAGTATATAGCACAACTACTAGTTGCGTCTTTTTAAAATTGACCCTTAGATATTCTGTTATTGGCATTGACAATCCAAAAAGAAGAACATAAAATTTAGCCCAAAATTATCCCCGAAATTACTTCTTGTTCGACCACCTATAGTTTTTTTCAGTGTACCATTATTCTCTCTGGATGTAAATTGTTTCACGTCAGCCGAGAATAAATTCAGCTGTATATAGGCAACTTCTATATCATTACAACAAAATTTACCTAAAACATGAGTTGCGCGCTGCAAGATAACGGACTTATTACGACATTGTTTTGTCTCAATTTTTGAAGTCTTAAAGATAAGACATGGAAGTTCTAAGGTACATGGCTATTTTTTTGAAAAAAAAATTCTTAGCTACGATATTAACCTTGGAAAAGTGCCTAAAAATACGCACCTTTAGTGGGCATTTTCTTATACATATTCTTATTTTTTTCAAAAAAGGGCTTTGTACCTTAGAAATACAAACATTCCTTTATTAAATTTTAAATTGCCCCGACAAATATATCAAATAGCCTTTGCAGAATCCTGCAGTAGCGAAACGGTGTTTTTCATCCTCTAAATTTGCGCGTGGTAGAGCCTTAACGAACTTATTTTCACACTAACACGTGAAGGCTTAGTGGGGAAAACAATATAAAAAACGCTTACTGATTAAAGATAATAAACGTAATTTAAAATTTTAAAATTTGCACAAATAATAAGAATACCCACAATGAATTGTAATATTTTTATTTATTTAAACATTTAAAATGTAAGCAATCGTTAATTGAAATTAAGAACTAAAAAACGCAACAATAGTTTTTTGAACATTACATTATATATGTTCATTGAGCCGGGTTGAATTTTTTTTACAATTTTTAAGAGCAAAAACTTAATAAGTCTTATATACAATAACCCTGCATTTCAAAATTTGTTAGAAGAATGTCCTATATGCCTCTCATAGTTTTCTTTCGAATAAGATTCTAGAAAAATATGTATGTAAAGAAGGTTATAGATGCACAGAAAAAAAATTATGGTAATACCAATAATTGTATTGTTATTGGCTGCCTTTAAATTGTTTTACAAAATATAAGCTTAAAACAATAAATTAAATTTAGTTCAATAAAATTAAAATATTTTGATCAATTATAAATTTAATATTAACCTGTTTAAAAAAATTATTTAATCAATTAAGAATTGTATTTTTCCAATTACAGTAGGTATATATTAAAAACCGATAAACTTTAAGATTGCCTCTAAAACCACAAGAAAAAAATAATTATATCAAGAATATAACTAATTTATATAGTAGTACTATAATTTAAATAAATTACATGTTGTTTTAAGCAAATGATTATATATATTATCCAATCAGTAACCAGGAAAAATTAAAATAAATTATTTTTTCTTTATTTCAACGGTAGGTAGGGGAGAGTCGGGTAACCGTGCGCGGCGGCTAATCGTGCGCATGTCTTTATTTCCATAACCGGCGGTATATAATTCGAAATCGGTATTCAGGCGCCATCCCTTGCCAAGCCTGTGTAGGTACTATGATATATGAGTCAGGTGGATCGCTTTACTTTACTTATCCAAAATGGTCACTTTGTTGTTTACGTATGTCGTGTACTAGCAGATGCTTCGAAAAAAATAAGCCGTAAGTATTTCCATTTTTTGATAATCGTGTTCGTTAATACATTGCTTAATAAGTCCTCTTGACACTGATATATATATATATAATTTAGGCAAAAAATATTTTATATTGTTTTAAAAAATTTAAAACCGAATCTGCCACTTTCGGTTTCGGGCGCAGTGCGCACGATTAGCCGCCATGTATTTACCATGTTAAGAATGCGTTGTAAATAACACAGCCACACAAAAAATTGGTCAGGCCACGTTTACTATATGTTTTTGGGGGCGCTAAATCTAAATTGGCGATTGACGGGTTTCTCTCAGACACCTTCACCATCAATGCCGGTGTTCCTCAAGGGTCCATATTGTCGCCTACCCTCTTTTTACTGTATATTAACGACCTTCTAGTGAAAACCCAAAATCCAATTTATAGCTTTGCTGATGACAGCACACTTGTCTCATCTTTTACCTTGACTCCCCAAACATCCGCTGCCGACGCACATCTTCGCAGGCAGCATGAAGTATTGCGCCTCAACAAAGACCTGGAAGAAATTTTGGCTTGGGGTGACAGTAACCAAGTCGAATTTAATGCTAAGAAAACCCAGGCAGCAGTCTTCTCCAAAAAGGTTAACATTGCAGAACCGGATATAGTCATGGCAGGACAAGCAATTTCCCTGGCACCGTCTATTAATTTGCTGGGGGTCAATCTGGGAGGTAATATGTCTTGGCATGATCACGTTGCCGCAATTGCCAAGGCAGCTGCACAGAAACTTGGTGTACTTTTCCGCACCAAAAGGTTGTACACACCTCATCAACTTTTGACACTCTACAAAGCCCAGATTCGACCATCATTAGAATATTGCTCTCATGTCTGGAGCTCTGCACCCACGCACACCCTTCGGCTACTGGATTCCATTCAAAGGAGAGCCATTCGTCTGATCGGCGACCCCGAGCTGACCAAGACCCTCGATAGCCTGGAGCATCGAAGACAGGTTGGTGATTTGGCTCTCTTTTACAGATTTTTCCATGGCAGGTGTTCGACTGACATTGCCCACTTGATTCCACCTAGAGCAATTCAAAACAGAAATACACGGCAAACCACTGCCGCTCATCCATATGTTGTTCAGCTTAGTACTCCTCGAACTTCATTGTTCAAGAATTCTTTCATCTGGAGAACGTCATCTTTGTGGAATGATCTTCCTGAGGTCGTGTTTCCCAATGAATACAATCTTCAACGTTTCAAGACCAACGTTAATCGCTTTTTTCGCACTCGCACCGCTCCCAGAGCGCCTTAAAGGATTTTTCCTACAGTGCAGGTGTTTTATCATAAAAAAAAAAAAAAAAAAATCCGAGGTCCAAAAAAGTCAGCACATCAGAGTTTCGGCATAACCTCAAAAGAACCCATAATTACAGTTTTGAATATCTTAGATTATAATATTTTGCATTTTTGCAGATGCCGAAATACCAACGTAAAATAACAAAGGCGCAATGGAATCCAGAAATCATCATTCAGGCTATAAGAATAAATAAGTATAATCTTAGCTTCAATAAATTATTTTTTTCGTTTCCTTTTTCAATGCGCACGATTATCCCATCCATGCCCACCATTAGCCGCATACGTCGGGTAATTATGCGCAGTGTCATTTTTTGAAATTTCGAATTTTAAAGTCACAGTGCGAATTTTTATTTAAAATTAATTACCGAATATTAAAGCCAAATCGTTAAAGAATCTTGATAGCGAACCTAGAAGTCCAATATATTGTCATTTCGGAAATATTACAATATTGGCTTAGGTGCGCACCAATACCCGACTCCCCCCTACTTATGTTTAATACAATCATAGAAAAGGTTGGCAACACTTATTCACCTGCGTAGCGAAAATGAACGACATATATTTCTCTTTTGGCTGCCGTCGCATCGTCGCCTTGCCTCCTATAGTATTTTTCTATGCGTTGTTGCTTTATTTATTTTATAAGAAGAATAAGCGAGTTCTCAGTGCATTGTGTAATAGAAGATTTACTTGTCTGATGGGCCTCAATTCTTCAAGCGGTGGAATTTATTCCCTTGGGGACATGTGGTCGTAATGTCCCCACGGAGTTAAACTGGAGTTCCAGTGGTCTTATTGGAAATTTTCATGAAAGAAATTGTATATCCCATGGGAAAATCTACTCCCGTGAACCAAGAATTGAGGTCCTGTTGGGGATTTCAAGAACTAAAACTATAAAAGTAATCCTACAATAAAATAAATATTTGAACGCATTGTAGCTTGTATTGCCACAATCATAGCTTGTGCCCATGGAACCCATTATTCGTTCCTGTGTACTTCAGTGGCGGCTCGTCAGGTGAAGTAGGTGAAGGGGCTCTTCACAAAACAAAAAATAAAACCAGAAGGAAAGTTTTTCGACAATATTAAATATTAATGTACCAATACAGCTACCATTTTAGCCCATAAAAAATAATTATGTTCGAATTAATAATATTAATTTTTTCCGAATGTAGCTATTGATAATAGGGCCACGGTTAACTCCGATGGACAATAATTATAAACACTTGTGCATTTTGGCGCGCCCCAGCTGACCGTGTCTGTTAGCTCAAAGCAAGTGAAGACCCAACGACCAACATGGCTTTGATATTCACCGTTGCTATGGTTACGTGACGTCAGTCACGCAAATAGCATGTAAAAATGTGCATTATGATGAAGGGCAATTTAAAAATAGATCAGTCGTATGCACCATTGTTTTAGCATTGGTTCGCCTAACCTTAAGGTAATTATTTTGAGGCTTCGCAAAACTTACGGTTATAGATATCGTTTTTACGTGATTTACTGTGTTATTAAAAAGTTTTGTTTTTATTTTTCAGTTAATTCAGTGTGTACTTAGTTGTGTGTTTTAAAAATGACCCAATTAATGACATAGTTTGTAATTTGTTTGAAACTCCATTCAGTCGTTGGACAAATGAGGATAAGAGAGACGTTTTGTTACACGGGTTTTTAGTCAATGTTTATTTAAGTACCCGCACTATACCTAGCTATATATTCACCATTTTTAAGACCGCGAGCCGCCATTGGTGTACTTTAATGCAAAAGATACAGCATCCCTTTGTCCGCTTGCCGCTAACTTTTCTTCTATTTTCTTATTACGGACACTAAACATCTACTACTACTACAGTTTGTTAAAGGTGGGAAATACTGTTACCGATATGGAACGTTCCATTTTATACCTCGACTAAATAACCGTTACTTGGGAACGAACTAGAGTGCAAGGTTTGCAAAAAAAAGTAAAAGATTTATCGAAATAAAAAATAATCCATCATTTCTATATGTGACCTTGAAATATCAAACCAATAAATGATAAAATACCAATCGCCGGTCAATTTAATCAAACGATTTTTGAGTATACTTGTATAAAGTGGAGGGCGACACGACGGTATTTAAAGATACCGCGTTTCAAAGTAGCAGTTACACAGATACCGAATTACCGACCCACCACTACTATTTTTTATTTATGTTTATTTTTATGTAAAATTGCCTAAAATGTATACTATATTCCCCAGTGGCGTATTTAGGGAAGGGGGGGGGGGGGAGTCAACCGGGCTGACCCCCCCCCCCCCCCAAGCTTAAGACCTTGGGTCTAAAAGTCTAATTGCAACCTAATTTTTCGTCTCACGCCTGAACTTTTAATTTAAATCTTTAAATAATGTATTCTTGGCTTAGATTAAAAAGGTCTTGTAGGAAACGTTTAGTTTTTAAAATTTTTCTTCTAAAAGTCCTCTTTTATATAGAGATTAAAGTTTTAGACGCATATCGTTTTAGTTATTATTGATTTATATGATCCCCAATTTGAAAGGAGACCGAGTAAAAAGAATAATATTTTATAGTATTTTTCTATTATATACTTGTCTATTCCGTTTTCCCTTTTTTAGATCTATTTTAAATCAACAAAAATATAACCCAATGCAAAAAAATATTTTTATAACCAAAACAACAAAACAATTAGAGGTACCTATATATTAGAAAAATTAAAGTAAACATTTTAATTGAAACATTTTATGGAAGAAGTGTGATAATTTATAATAAAAAAATAGTGTGGGAAGAAACGAGAATGCTTTATTATGAATACAAAACGGCACTTAAGAAGGAAAGTATTTCAAAAGCTAAGCATTTGCACCAAAAACTGCTCTTAGATCTACGCTCTTAAAATACATGATTTCTGAAAAAATCATCAATTTTGACGTGGTGAGCGATATTTACTTTATTTTTAATCATTAAACCGAGCCCGAAAACTCTGGTTAAAATCATACATAAGTAAGTACGTCTTATGTTAAAATTTTGATTGACACTAATATTCATATTTTCACATATATAAAAAATGTTTTTTTTAATAAAGAGCCAGCTAGGAATATCAAAAACGAAGTTTAAAAGAAAACATTTAATTTTCAAAATTTGATAGTAGTTAGGGGGATTTTAAACGAACTTTGGGCGTGGCCCCGAACATTTTTCGCCTGCGGCGCATTTCGCCTTCTTCACTAGGTACAATAGCATGCCCTCGAGCATATTTTCTGGCTACGCCACTGATATTCCTATATTGTCCTTACTGGATCTATTGGATCTCCAGCTGCCAGCTGCCAGCTGCATTCGGCCACGTTATAGCTCTTCAGTGAGACAAGCATGTTAAAAGTTTTGGTTGTAAAAATATAAAAGGCACGAAGCAAGAACACTTACCCAGGGCGACATCTATAGTGACGAAGTGGATACTTTTATATTCATGGCTTTGGCCTATCGCTTTGTAATATTGAGAAAATATAACTTAATCAATCTGAAATAAGAAAAGTAATGTCGTCATCAGTTATATAATAGTTATATACTTTTAAACATATAACAAAAGTTACTTTTAAAGAATGTAACCGAATGTTGTTGTAATATAACATGTTTGGTGGGTACCTATACCTTAATTGGATTTTGATAATTACTTAATACACAGCAACATGGTAAAATGAAAGAAAAATGTTATTGTTTTTCACTTATTTCGTTTAAAGAGCATAAACCGATAGAAACAGGCATGCGCAAACTACTCTTCCAGTCTCGCCAAATTTCGTATATTCCCATGTGAGCCCAGAAAACTTAGCGGATGGCATGGTTAATCCAAGAAAATTAGAGATAAGTAAGGAACCTACCTAACGCATCCACAGTTCGTTTATCTTTAAGACAATATAGATTGAAGGAATCAAGTTATCCAAACTAGAGAATGTGTAAACCATTCTTAACGGTTGCGGGGCTCTGACTAGGACAGGGTGAACGATAGCATGAACTGATAATTTGGCTGTAGGCTGAAAAACTAGAGATTGTTTAATTACGAATAATATTGTTTGTGGTTGTGGTTATAGAAATAAACCTAACCTTTATTTTTTTAGCGGTGAAGCAGACTTTTTTAATAATTTGAATACAAGAGTCTGCATTTGGTCTGCATACTACATAGCAATTGTAAGTACCTATTTAAATTATCATTTTGGTTTCATAAAGTACTTACTATACTTTTCTTTAACAGGGTGTTTTTACATACCTAATGATTTTCAAGAAATAACAGAAAAAATAACATAGGCAGAAATCCAAAATACTTATGATTAAAGGCACAAGGGCAGATCTGTTGTGCAATTTAAGATTTGGAGCTACACAAAATGTATTATATTTAAGTTACTGAAATGTAGTCACCATATCAAAGATATTAGCACCGTGTGTGGCTCATACTTAGGTATATCAGTATTTTTAAAATTTAATCATTTATTCATAATTTATTGTTCATCTTTAAGAAGATTACGTACCAGTTTGCTTAACAAAATTGTCTTGAGTCATTCCACCGAAGTATCTCTAAAACTAACTTGCGAAAAGACCTTTAAAAAGTTGAGGACAAAGAAAACTAAGACCTAAGTATACATTATTACCATAGAGCACGGATTGCTGGCGCGGCTTACCTTATACTACAAAAAAATTTCTGTCATGTAAAACATAATATTTTAGGTTCGAATACTGCATGCAAATTTCTGCTCTATGCTTACTACACATACCGGGTGGTGCATCATGGTTGGAAACAGGAAATCTCACGCAACTTTTGAACTGTCCAAATATTTGTTCCCCTGTTGACTATGGAGCAGAGTTGCAGGGAGTTCTTTTTAGGGTCTCTGTGAGGTGAGTGCACATGCGAAATTTAAACAATTGTGGACAACCCGATCTTAACTTATTTGGATTGTGGTTGGGTTTTCATTGAAATTCAACAGGTGATGCTGCGGACACCAGCCTTGATTGGACTTGTTAATCTGTGATTTGTCATTGTCAAATGTAATTTGAAAGTAAATAATTGGTTTTCTATTAAAAAATACGTTTTAAAAATAATTTTCGTTTTATTTGAGAATATTGGTTAAATGCAGTTTAAAATGTATCTAGTGTCTGTTTAATTAAATGTTAAAATGTATCTGCCGTAGAGTTTTGTACTTGCATTGTCTTCATTTGTTTTGAATCACAATGTTTCAACTGGTACACATGAATACTGTATTCAGCTGAGGGCGATTGGAGATGCTTACCAGTTGAAACGTTATAATTCAAAACAAATTTATTTATTAACGTTAAATACATTTTTTTAAAAAGACAATGCAAATCCAAAACTTTACTATCGTTCAAGAAACGTCATTGTCTCCAACCTTTAAAATGTATCTGTTAAAGATTTTTAAAAAGCCTACTGTTTGCAAATTATATTTTACAATGACAGATCATCGATTGACAAGTCCAACCAATGCTGGTGTCCGCAGCATCACCTGTTGAATTTCAATGAAAAACCAACTGCAATCCTATTTAAATAAGTTAAGATCGGATTGTCCAAAATTTTTCAAACTTCGCATGTGCACTCACCACACAGAGACCCTAAAAAAGTCTCCCTACAACCCCGCTCTAAAGTCAACTTACAGGTGAGCAAATGTTCGGAGAGTCTTAAACTTGCATGTTATTTCCTATATTTCCAACCATGATGCACCATCGGGTATACAAATAATGATTTTAATACAATTTATTATAGGTACCACCTCTCAAATCAGTGCTTATTAGCTCTGACCTTTGGAGTACCCAAGTACTATAAATAGCGGAATACATTGCTTTTAATATCCTTTTAAAATCCTCTTGATATTTTAATTTTTTCTAGCAGATTAATTGAAATTGTTTTCTTTTAATATATTCAGGTAGTTTATTATAAGTTTTTGTGTCATCAATAATTGATTCTTTTTTGAATAAAGGCCTTTATTATTATTATTATTATTATTATTATTATTATTATTATTATTATTATTATTATTATTATTATTATTATTATTATTTAAGGCAGTTTGTATATATTTGTTATAGCTACGTCACGCCAAAATTGATAATTTTTTCAAGAACAATGTTTTTTGTGGGAGTAGATTATGAATCTGAAAGCTGTATTGGTCAGAAACTTTTGAAATATTCCTTCTTAAAGTGTCATTTTGTAGAATACAAATAAAAAATTAGTTTGAAGAGTATGGTTAGGAACAGTGGCGTATTTAGTGGGGGGGCTGCAGCTCCCCCCCCCCCCCCGAGTTTTGGATCTCGGGGTCTAAAAGTCTAATTGCAACCTAATTTTTTGTCTCACGCTTGGACTTTATTCTTGGCTTAGATTACAAAGGTCTTGTAGGAAATGTTTAGTTTTTAAATAAAGAGCCAGCTAGGAAAATCAAAAAAAAAGTAAAAAAACATTTACAAAAAAAACAAATTTTGATGAAATTTGTTAGTTGGAACTTTGGGCGTGGCCCGAAAATTTTTGACCTGCGGCGCTTTTCCGCCTTCTTCCCTAGGTACAATATCATAAAATACATGTAGTCCCGACTATCCCGCCTTTCTCCAGAAAAAAAAAATGTGCTACTTACGCCCATTCAGCCCCCCCCCCCCCCCCCCTTCCCGATCATATTTTTTGGCTATGCCACTGGTTAGGAATACTTGAAGTAGATATCACATATGAGTTTGACTCTCATTTTAATGTTTATTAGATATCAGAAATGGCAAAGTGGAAAGGAGTATATACTTTAACGGAAGATATTAAAATACTTCGTTACATCATAGATGGTAATCATGGAAGGTCTACCAAGGGAGACGGCATCTGGAGGAAAATGGAAGAAGAGGACATAGGTATGTAATAGTTGTTCCAGACTAAGAAACTAAGTGCAAGATGCTCCTTTATAATATTACTTGGCACTAAATAAAACACATTTTATTTGGACATTATTTTAAGTATCACACACAAGTGATAAAATTCTAAATTTATGCTAAAAAGCGAACTTTGTTCTTCCATGTATAGTAGCAGTGTTGGTTATTTTATGATAAATGGAATACGGCAAGAAACATTAATTAATGGGCCTTTAATTTGCCAAAAAATTATTCAAAATCGGGTCAAAATCAGGGATATACATATACAGGGTGTTCCAGATAAGGATGCACTTTACAGGGATCTCGTAAACCATATTATATACAGAGATGGTTAAATTGGAAAAAAGTTGAGCCCTATTAAATATTGCAACATTGTATTTTCAAATTTAAAGAACTCCTTCCGAACATATTTGGGCAAAACCGAATTTTCACGATTTCGTTTTTATTTTTTTCTAACTTTATTTGAACATAGTTTACATTCTCATTACCTTTTTTTCTCCTCTACAAGTTGGTGTAAATAGAATTTTAATCCGGCGTTTCGTTTTTTTAAAACCATCATCAGCTTTTTTAAATAATCAGGAAATTTTACTTTATTATTTTTAAATGCCCCTTCTCCTTTATAATATACAAAATTATCGGTACTAGAGCCTACAAAATGAACATCGTCCTGCATGCACTTGAACACAATACCCTCAGAAGGTGAATGTTTAGCAGAAATTTTTGGACATCGCATCATTGGACCATTTTTTATTGACGGAAATCTTACGGGTCCATCATATTTAGATCTTCTTCAAAATCAAATTGGACCCGAATTGGAGGTAGTCGTTGATGAAAATCAGGAGATTTGGTTGCAAATGAATGGTTGCTCGGCCCAGAATTCGCTTGTGGTACGCGAATATCTAAATAATACCTGTAATGGGCACGTTGTCGGTCCAAACTCGACAATTAATTGGCCAGCTAGGTCTCCTGACCTCTTACCAAGCGACTTTTTCCTTTGTGGGCATTTTAAACTTTTTCTTTATAAAAGTGCTAAAGATTTGAAAATTTAGTGTAGTTAAAAAGTTCAATTTGAATGCAATCTGAAATAATTACTCAGTAACAACTCGCTAATGTTCTAAAGGAAAAGAAAGACAACAAAGTCACGGTCTTAGCAAATATAATCGGTATGGTTACACGTGTTTCACCCTTTCGGGCATCATCAGACCTAAAACAAGAGAACTAACAGTTACATGAATAATTAAAAACCACTAATTACCTAGAATTTAAAACTGAGAAGAAACAGTCATAACATATTAAAATTTAAAAATGTAAATAACAAAAACAAAAAATCAAATGTCAGAGAGCAGTTGGGTCAATTGGATCAATAAATCCAGTGAAACGAATGCAACGGGATCTAACTATTATGTTCAACTACCTGAAAGAGCTTAGCTATTGTTCGTAAATAATTTTACAATCATTTAGGATATTGTTTATTAGCAAATGGCGGTTTATTTGAACATTTAATTTAGAATTAACAATATTCCAAACGATTGTGCAGTTTTCTTAAAATAAAATTATTAGGTTTTTTTTGTAAAGAATTGTTTAATTTTAAACACCCTCTTATTTTCTTCCCCTTTAAGCAATTTTTGATGATTTTAATCTATTTAATAGGTTTTATCGTATCATTGAAGATTGAGTAATTTTTATATGATATCTTTATTAATAATTATTAACATCATAAACGTACTAAAACCTACATAACACCTTAGTTACTCATAATACATTAGTTACCATAATTTAATACGTTAGTTACGAAAGCATAATACGTTAGATACCAATTAATATTAGAACTCTTTTTCATGAACATGTAAAACAATATTTTGACAGTTTTCAAATTTGATGGATACACCTTTGTCTTTAACGTCCACGATCTTAGGTATGCCCTCTGAAGACTGATTAATGACCGAGCAAGCACTCCTTTCGATTTCGTGCGGTTCCCCAGTGCTTAATCCACTGCCGGAAACATCGCCGATTTGAATTTTGCGAGCAATGGAAACTTTCTTGGTCACACTTTCTTCTAAAATACCCTCTAGCAACCTTCGCCGATTCCCATCCACCAAGTTCTTGTAGGTCTAATATATCTCCTCCAGCATTAACAAGGAAATTTGCCGAAGATCTTCTAACGCAGTGACCAGTATACAAATTAGGATTTTCAAGTGAGAGATACTTAGCTATTTTTTGAGGTATTTTAGAGAAGAAGTGAATGCCGCAGGGCTGTACCGTACATTTCCCTTTTCTATAATTATCATAGAAACAATCTTTGGTCATATAGTCACATGGTCTGGCCTTAACATTGCGTACTTCTTAAATAAAAGCACAGGATTAACTTCGCCGTCAAATATCACAGCGAAAATACGTTTCTTGTGGGTTTTTGAGTCGGGAATAGTAACAATCAGCTTGTCCTCTAAAACGTCAACATCTTCCGTGGTCATCTTCGCTAATTCATTAGTTCGACAGGCTCCTCCAATTCCAATTAAAAAAGCCACTTTCATCATTAAAAATTTCTCGTCTGAGGCAGAACACACAAATTCGTTGACTTGTTCTCTTGTAAATACTTTTGATTTTTTTGCTCTATATCCAACATTTTTCTTCTTGATGACGCCGTATTTGTCGATTTCCACTCTTTCCTTCAGTTCTAAAGTCGCTCGTAACATGGAATATTTCGGCCATAAGAATGAAGCAGAGTATTCCTCAGAGAGTTTTGCGAAATACGCCAGCAATACGTTTCTTCTACACCTTGAACATGTACTTTGTTTCGCCACTCACAAAACTGCCGATATTCTTTTTCATTATGGATTTTAGATTTGTCCGGAAGCAAGTTCAACCTTATAATGTTGGCTGCAGCTAATATATCGTCAGGAATATCAAAATCTTGCATGATTTTAATGATGACTTTTTGAAATGCCAAAATGAAATGACATAAAACCTTGTTTTTATTTTCGCATCGCCGTTGTCAATGATACGATAAAGCTTTGAATACAACTCGATTATTAGCGATTTAACACCGTCTCGCACATTGCGGGTGAATCGGCTGTTGTCTCGTCACCTAGTAATGTCCTCGACTATTATAAATCGCATAATAATCTCGTTATATTAATAGCTATTATTGCAAGTAAAATAATTCGTTTTCTATTAAAAGATCCGTTGTGAAAATAATGTTCTTTTTTTTTGAACATACTAGTTAAATCCAGTGTAAAGATTTTTAAAAAGCCTACCGTTTGCAAATTACATTTGACATTGACAAATCACAGGTTGACAAGTTAAGATCGGGTTGTTCAAAATTGTTTAAACTCCGCATGTGCACTCACCACACAAAGACCCTAAAAAAGTCTCCGTACAACCCCGCTCTAAAATCAACAGGGGAGCAAATATTTCGACAGGCAAAAACTTGCATGGGATTTCCTATGTTTCCAACCACGATGCACCATCCGGTATGTGCCAAACCATATCAGAAATAAATGACCTTTCTACATATTTTATGTTTTTTTCTATTCTTATGGCGATACATGGTTCTGCTGCTGGACCTTTACCTACTCCGTGGACTACGTTGCCGTAGTTGTCTTTAAATTTATTACTAGAATTTTTAGTCTTTGTCATTGCCCATAAGTTTGTTTATATTTTCTGAATACCAAAAAAAAGGCAATAGTGTGTAATGGACAGGTAATGTTCATTAGATAGATTTAATTTTTCTAATATACAATGTATATGATTTTTACATAACATGTTTTTATTTTTTTAGTACCAGGTCGAACCTGGCAAGGTTTAAAGAATAGATGGCGAAAACATATTTGCGTGGACTTGGGACGACCGGAATATGGACTTACTCATGAAGAGAAGACTGAATTAAAATCGGAAATAAGTCTTAATGGAAGATCCCAAGGAGGAGAATACATGGTAACACTTTAAAATAATTATTGTTTATGCACTGTGGCCGTTTAATGCGACATAGCAACAGCTACGTTGTGATTTACGTTTATAGTATATTTCTTTCTTTCTATGTTGTCCAGTTATCGTACCATACTTAGTTCACATCTTCAACATGTGTATAACCAATTCTATGTTCCCTTCTCGCTGGAAGGTCGCTATGGTCGTGCCTCTGCCAAAGACAAATAATCCAACTGAAGTGTCGGAATTGAGACCTATTAGTTTATTATCTGTTCTGTCCAAGGTGTTCGAAAAAGTCATTTACGAACAGACAATTAAGTACTTTACTGAAAATAATCTGCTTCCTTCATCTCAGTCTGGCTTTCGTAAAGGTTATAGCACTGCATCGGTTTTGTTGAAGGTCTTTGACAATATCATTGGGGCGGCTGATAGGGGTGAAACTTCGGCACTGGTATTGCTTGACTATAGTAAAGCATTCGATACACTTAACCATCGGCTTTTATGTGCTAAGCTTCGCTCATTTGGCTTCTCGGAATCTTCAGTAAATTTCTTTAAAGACTATTTGACAGATAGATCCCAATTCGTGTTTCTGGAAGGCCGTCGATCCGCCTCTAGAGCAGTGCGTATGGGTGTACCACAGGGTTCGATCTTGGGGCCGCTACTTTTCGTAATTTATACAATCGATATTAACGACTTTGTTAAGGGTTGCGATTTGCAGAGATATGCCGATGACACGCAACTGCGCACCAGTTGTAGTAAAGCTACTGCTGTTGAAGCAAAGAGTAATCTTACCCAGTGCCTGAGATCGATTTGTGACTATTCTCAAAGCAATGGTCTAAAGTTAAATCCTAAAAAATCTGCAATAATTTATTTTGGACCTGATAGCCAATGGGCAGCAGACAACATGGATGTAGTTATGGCCGATACAGTATTACCCGTTGTGCAGGAATATAAAAATGTGGGGGTCATTTTTGATAGCAAGCTTCGGTTTAGAAGTCAGGTAGGTACAGTTATTCAAAAATCGTATTTTTCACTCAGAAACTTATACAAAAATAAACACATCTTACGACCTCAATTAAAAAAGGAACTGTGTGAAACTCTTGTTTTATCTCACGCTAACTATTGTAACTTCGTGTACGGCCCCTGTTTGGATTTGCAGTGTAAGACTAGACTGCAAAAGGTTCAGAACTCTTGCATTCGCTTTGTTTATGGACTGCGTGCAAGGGAACATGTTAGCTATAAATTGCCTGAGTTAAAATGGCTTAAAATGGTCGATCGACAAAGACTACATTTTTCTTGTTTTTTGTATCGTCTGCTTGTGAGTGGTGTACCCCAATACCTACGTGAAAAGCTTCATTTCCGGCATTCTACACATAATCGTACAACCCGTTATAATGGTCTTTTAAATGTACCGAAACATCGAACTGCCCTCTTTCAACGCAGTTTTTCTTATATAGCTCCTAAAATCTTTAATACTGATATTTGTACCAAATTTGTCAACCTAAGTTTAAACTCCTTTAGGACCAATTATCGCAGTTTTTTGCTGGGTAATTATGCTTGAATATGTATAAGATCAATATTATGTAAATATATCATTAGTTTAAGTTGCCAATATTTAAGTTTCTGCCTTAACTAGATTAGGTACTTAATATAACTTAGCAATTTTGTATCTTTTTGTAAAACTTAACTTTTGTAAATTTATCATACATGCTCGGTTAAGCAAACAGCAAGCTGACCTTCGCCGAGTCAAAAATAAAGACGTTTCTATCTATCTATCTATTTCAGAACGGTATAGAGTTAAAGTAGTAAAACGGGAAATTCCGTCCAGTTCGGCTCAATTTCGGTGTCGGTCATTATTTAAATTTTGTGCAGTAAATTATTTATGATAACTACAGAAAAAAAAGGAAGATAATTTAATAAAGAAGAAACTATTAGCTATAGCAAATTTACACAAACATCGTTTTATGAAATATGCCGTGGAAGATATAGCTGAAAAACATTGTGTAACTGCTACGCACACCGCCATATCATTACAACCTAAATCTTATAGAATTTATCTGGGCGCAAGTGAAAGGATTTGTAGCAAGACACAACACGACATTCAAAATGAAAGACGTTAAGCTACTGTTTGATCAAGACATTAAGGAAGTGACACCAGAGACCTGGCGAAGACCAGTCCATCATGTCATTAAAGAAGAGGAGAAAATGTGGGATCTTGACCACCTAATTGATCGGACCGTCAACCCGTTAATTTTAACGTCAGAGGAGATGACAGTTCCTTAGATGACGAAGAATATTATGATTTTTAATAATTTAATTTCTGTATAAAGTTTTTTTTTATGATGTTTAATAAAAAAATAAGTGTACCCTATGTACATAATGCACGCCTTTGTCACACCATTTTCAGTGTTTGTGAATGGATAACAATAGGCAAAACCCATAAATTGACCCAAACCGGGGTGGTACTACCTGCACTTGATGAAAATAAAGAATTTTGCAATGAAATCAAGTGGCTAAAATATTCGTTGGGTCACTTTGTAGTTCCTTTGCATGCAGCTTTTATTACTCTACACCTTTCTGAAATAGACTATAGTTTCCGAGATACCGAATTTGAGACACCCCGTATGTACACTTTGCCACACTAGACGTTTACCCTGTATAATAAATTTTCAGAAAATCAAAAAACAAAAAGAAAGCGACCATGAAAGCGAGAAAGATGATGTACCTGAGCTTCCTGAACCGGCATCGAAAAAGGACAAAGATTTTTTTTCCCTTGATATGAATTGGAGCGATGACGATACCGAATAGCCAGATTTATAAAGAAGAACTGTGTTAAATGAGATAATCGCCAAACCATGATCAAATTTTTTTGTCGTATTCGTACAAAAAGAGATATTCTCTCAGATGTTTTCAAAATCTTACTGTTATGTTAAAACATTTTTATTAGTTCTATAATATATTATTAATCTTAAGAGCCTTCCGTACCAGCGTGAAACGCTGGCGCGTCTAATTGAAAATTTTACTAAGGGGCTCACAACAACTTGTTTGGCGGAAGATACCTTATTTTTTTTTTCAAAAAAAAAAAATTGAAATTATTTTTTAAAGTTTCAATTATGTAGGTTCAAATTATATCATCCGCCATGCAGTACATAAAAATAGAAATATTGCGGTTATTCATGTTAATTTCTTATTTTCTATTAAAATTACAAACGATGCCCTGATATTATTTTCAAAATCTCCACTGACGCCGCGCCACAATTCTCGTGAAATTCGTTTTTATAATATATTTTATACAGCGTGATACCCATGTTGATACTTTTTTTAGCTGTGTATAGAAGACATTATAATAAACATTTTCAAGTGACTTTTTTCAAAAAACTCAAAAATAAAATTTTTACATTCATTTATTACACTATGAATCAAATACGGTCCTGCCTAACTTGCCTGTTGAATACCATTAAGAAATCTTCTGGGTGTAGGATGAGCCCGCAAGGGAAAGCGTTCTGCGTATAATCTCGAAGCAGCAGCCGCACTTTGACGACACTCTTCGTAAGTTAGCACCATATCTACTAGTACATTCTTTTCAAATTTTACCATTTTCACGTGTCACCAATTTAAAATTACCGTGCTTCAGAAAAACACACCGCAGCGTATTGCCAAATAACTTTAATTGCATGACTAATAAGAGATAAGACAAACAACATAAAGTATAGAAGGCTACGTTTTGATGACCCGGCCTGCACTTAGATTTTTTACTTCTGTATCTCGCCTATTTTTAAGTGTTTTGAAAAAAGGCATTTGAAAATGTAGGTTATTTTAATGCCTTCTATACGCAGCTAAAAAAGAAGAATCAACTTACGAATCACTCTGCATAAAAAAACATTTTATTGCCATCACCAGACAAAGGTACAATATACGCGATGTGGTGGAAATTCACTATTTGTTCGTGATGACTGTTTGCTCTTAAGCTTAGTTTTGAGTCAAAAATATGGTCATTCAAACTTTTAAAATAAACATGGTTTCCCACTTATAATGGAAACAAGCTTATATTTTTGGTATTTTTGAATTGATTGTTTTGAATTTTGATGTGGTTACGTATGATCCTAGGGCGCACTTTTTATTGCTTAAAATTGTAGTTAACCCATTGGCTTGCGGATTCATAGGGGTTTTAAAATAATAATTTAAAGATTAAAGTACCTTTAGCGATTATTTTATTTTAAAACTAATATCAGAACTCAATTTGGCATCCCTCACAACGACAAAATTTCAATAAATTGGTACAGCCATTGGCGTGCATATGACCAGTTTTATTATTATTGTGCGAAGCAAGCTTTTAGGTACAAATACATTAAATAAACCTCCTAAACATCAATTAGTATTTACAGCTACGCTTATTAGAGTTTAAAAAGGAGAGATGACGGGCGTACGAAAGAACTTCTCGTCATTTTCTCTTTAAGTATAGATATTATTGTGTAAACTGTGACTAGATCTAAGGACTATTATGTTGACCCTTGACGTCATAATTAACGGGTCAACGGTCCGATCGATCAGATGGTCAAGATCCCACATTTTCTTATCTTCTTTATTGACATGATGGACTGCTTTTCGTCAGTTCTCTGGTGTCACTTCCTTAATGGCTTGATCCAACAGTAGCTTAACGTTTTTCATTTTAAATGTCGTGTTGTGTCTTGCTACAAATCCTTTTACTTGCGCCCATATAAGTTTTATAGGATTTGGTTCGCAATGATATGGCGGTGTGGGCAGCACAGTTACACTATGTGTTTCAGCTATATCTTCCACAGCATATTTCATAAAACAATGTTCGTGTAAATTTGCTATAGTTAATAGTTACTTCTTTATCAAATTATCTTCTTTTTTTCTTTGGCTAGTTATCATAAATAATTTAATGCACAAAATTTACCTGCGCCTATAACAGATACCGACATTTTAGCCGAACTGGACGGAATTTCCCATTTTATTACTCTACACCTTTCTGAAATAGAATAAGAAACAAGGTATTTTCTGCTAAAAAATAAACTTCTACTTTTTTAGCGAAAGTTAAACGCATATCTGCTAATTTGTATACAGCACAGATTATAATAATTTAACTTTGACATAACACTTATTTCGTTGACGTATAAATAATATTTTGTTTACATGGCCAACTGATTTAAATTTTCTTATTTATGCCTGCTTGATTTTTTTCTAATTTTTCGCATTGCAAGAATAAATTATTAGATGTCCTAGTGCGCCGCTGCTTTCAACGTGTATTATTTTTTTTAGATGAAGCCGATAAACTGTCAACATTTTTGATAATTACCTTGTTCCTTATCACGCGTATTTTAGATTGAGATATTTTTAAAAAGAAATAAAAGTAAGTATGGTCGTGCGGACGCCACTGGTTGTATCATTTTTTTGAAACTTTGTACTTGGTCGTTTTGAGAGATGTCAAATCGACTGCTAATATTCATTTTAAAATAAAATAATCGCCGAACGTGCTTTATTCTTTAAATGATTATTTAAAAACCCTTATAATTCGTACGTCAATGAGTATTAAAGTTTTAAGCAATAGAAGAATAATATACATAATCACACCAAATTTCAATTTAATCCATTCAGATATACCGAAAATATAATCTTGTTTCCATTATAAGTGGGACACCCTTTATGTGTTTCTAACACAATATAAATACGAAATATTTTATAAAATTTGGTTGAGTTTATTTGTTTTATTGTTATAAAAAAAAACTGTCTAGTGCTCCTCATAGAATGTCATCACTTAGGGGCAGAGGCTTCGGAGCTTTGAAATTGCTCTGGAGGCTTGGTGTTCGAATCTCAATGAAACGGGACCAGGTTTGCCCGATCTGGCGGAATTTAACATATATTTTCCTAAAAAATTTAGCATTCTACATAAATTTTAAAAAAAACTATGACTTTTTGATAAATGGTCTATCGAAAAATAAAATTATCATATCACGCACGCCCATTGTTAACATGAATTATTATAAAATTGAGCAATGGTCCCCGTTGTTCCGGCGCCTATGCTTCGAGGCCCTCTGAATATATGACTTCTCGTTAATAAGAATAATTAGTTTTTGTATTTTGTTATAAAATAAATGAGATTATTTTTCTATGAATAATTTTGTTTTTTTAAAGATTTCAAAATATATAATAATCGGAAGGATGTGAGAAGGGGTAGAAAAGGTATAACGACGGAAATGGTATTTCCGGCACTTATTTTTAAATTATAGGTAATCCAAAGTATCACTAAACGGCTAAACTAAATAAAATATTCAATCGATGCGATGTCCACTTCACAAACCCAGCGAAAACTCTAAAATTCAACCTAACAAATACCAGAAGAGCGCGAGCTAAATTCGTTCACGACACACGAGACGAGTTAGCAGGCGTTGAAAAACAGGTGATCTATTCGCACGTGGGAGGGGAATCACACTCATTATTGAATAGAGGCTGTTTGCCAGTAGACGTTGCCACTTATTGTAGTTAAAATGTTAGAAACTACTATTTCCCTCCCACAATTTCGTGTTTATCAGAGAGCTTATTAATGTGGCTTTTAGGAAAAACCATGGAGACTTAACAGCCACCAGCCTTATGTCAGATTGTAAAAAAATAGTAAATAGTGGAAAATTGCAAATAATGAAGTAAATTAATTAAGAATCATAATGAAAACATTTTACATAATTGCTTGCTGTAAATTAAACTATTTAACGTAGGTAGGTATTTGTGGGTTTAGGACAATAAAAAACAATTCTTCTTAATTCAAAAAATTGCCGACGTTTCGACCTTTATTGGCTCTTTCTCAAGGCTATATCTAAAGTTGATATGAGATATTAACAGTACTCGTTGTGGTGTGGTTCGTTTTATACAGAAATATTTGTTCTATGTCGGTGTTAAGTGTGTGTTCCCGTCTGGACATGATTTTAACAACTACTTCGACACATGTTCCTCAACTTTAGAAACAGCCTTGAGAAATACCCAATAAAGGTCGAAACGTCGGCAATTTTTTGAATTAAGAGGAATTGTTTTTTATTATCCTAAACCCACAAATACCTACCTACGTGAATTTGAATTAGGGCGCTAATTTTATAACAGTTACTATTTAAGTAACAAACCAAGAAAATGTGTAGGAGGGCAAGAATTGCTGAGGAGGCTCAGCTTCCCTTACCTCCTTCGAGGAGCTGCCATTGTTCGTTTCCCAAAATAGCACGGGGTTTCGAAAATCGCATCCTCTAACTTCACTAATAAGGAAGAACAAAAACATTGTTTTGTTGTTCAATAACACATCGCATCCTAACTCAATAGTTAGGATGCGACCTATTGTAGAATTTATTATTTATATAAATAATTGTAATATGTCTGAGGTCACATTCTTTACTAAAAGTTCTCGGCTTTGAACTCATTAATTTAAAGTTTTTCCGAATTATGTTGTAGAATATGGTTCTTTATAGTACTTTTATGGATTGTTTTAAAACTACAATTATTACATTTGAACGCATTAGCGCCCTGCTGATGCCGAAGCAAGTGTCTTTTTAAATGTGCCATTTCGATAGTCGCATAATTACACTTATCACAGCGAAAAATATTAACAGCATTTTTATCCGAACTTGCTTGAATTACGTACTGCTCGGGTTCAAGTGCATCGTCATGTTTCTTATGTAGACGGAAGACATGTTTGTTTAAATGTCCTTCTCGACACGATTGATATTTACATTCGTGGCACTTAAACAAATTGGTTTCTTTTTGATTTGCATGTAGAAGAAGGTGTCCTTTTAAATTTTTTTTGTATATCGTTTTAAAGTTACACATGCTGCATTTGAAATTGTCTTTGGAATGACGTTGCGCGTGTCGTTTTAAATTTCTCTTATCAGTGGTTTCATACTCGCACTCTTCACATTTTAATACGTCGCCTTCCTTTAAATCTCCATGCCACAACAAGTAATGTCGTTTTAAACTTCTTTTCCGACGCGTCTTGTAGTCGCATTTATTACACTGAAACATGTCCGAAAAATTTTCATGACGTAAGAGATGTTGTTTTAAACTATTTTCTTTGCGTGCTTGGTAATTGCATTGAGTACACTTGAACAAACCCAACTCTTCGGGGAATCGATGTTGCCGGAAAATGTGTTTTTCCAAATGAATTTTCCTACCCGTGCGGTAGTCACAATGAGCGCATTGCAAATTTTTTAGTTGTTCCCGATTTTCATGTTTGAGTAGGTGCTTTTTCAAACTGCTTTTATGGATAGTTTTAAACTCACATCTCTTGCACTGAAACATAGCGACGTCCTGTGGGTTTCTATGGCGTATTAAATGTTTCTTTAAGTTCCCCTTGTCAATGGTTCGATAATCGCAAGAATGACACTGAAACGACGGAACGTCGGCGTCGTCCAAATTTTTATGCTGCAACGTGTGCCGATTAAAATGCTTTCTTATATTTGTTCTATAATAGCATATTTCACAATTGAAATAAACTATATTTCCCGATGGATCTTCGTGTCGAATTAGGTGATTTGTTAGGGACATTTTGTTAATTGTTTTAAAGTCGCATTTGTCACAGCTTAACATTTTAGCTTGGTCGGGCCTATTATGTCGAACGAGGTGTCGAGTTAAATTACGCTTTTCCTTTGTCCGATAATCGCACACGTGGCATTTGAGGTACTTATTTTTTGCCGGATTTTCTTGACTGGTGCCGACCGATGACCCACTGAAAGAAAAAAAATTATTTATAATCTGATTTTTTGTGGTGGCACAAACAAAGTTTACAAATAGAAAGCATTTCTTTATTTTTAATAGCCCAGATAGAGCCACTGTCATTTTAAAAGCCAGGTATGGTATTTTACCTAAATATAAAAGTAGGTATACCGGGTGGTGCATCGTGGTTAGAAACATCCCATGCAAGTTTTAGACTGTCCAAATATTTGCTCCCCTGTTGACTTTAGAGCAGTGGCGGCTCGCGGTCTTAAAAAATGGTGAAGAGCTAGGTACAGTGCGGGTACTTAAACAAACACTGACTAAAAACCCGTGTAATAAAACGTATCTCTTACCCTCATCTGTCCAACGACTAAATGGAATTTCCAACAAATTACAAACAATGTTATAAATTGGGTTCATTTTTAAAACACACAACTAAGTAGGTACGTACACTACTGATTTAACTGAAAAATAAAAACAAAACTTTTTAATCACACAGTAAATCACGTAAAAACGATATCTATAACATAACCGTAAGTTTCGCGAAGCCCCAAAATAAATACCTTAAGGTTAAGCAAACCAATGGTGCATACGACTGATCTATTTTTAAATTGCCCTTCATTATAATGCAAATTGTTACATGCTGTTTGTGTGACTGATGTCACGTAACCATAGCAACGGTCAATCTCAAAGCCATGTTGGACGTTGGGTTGGGTCTTCACTTGCTTTGAGCTAACGGACACGGTCCGTGCCAAAATGCACGAGTGTTTATAATTATCCATCGGAGTTAACAGTGGCCCTATTATGCATAGCTACATTCGGATTAAATTAATATTATTAATTCGAACATAATTATTTTTTAAGAGCTAAAATGGTAGGTAGCTGTATTGGTACATTAATATTGTCGAAAAACTTTCCTCCTTCGTCGACGACTTTCTTTGCCCTTCATTACCATGTGCAAATTGTACATGCTCTTGCCTGACTGACGTCACGTAACCATAGCAAAGATTTAATATCAAAGCCATGTTGGACGTTGGGTCTTCACTTGCTCTGAGCTAACGGACACAGTCGGCTGGGGCGCGCCAAAATGCACGATTGTTTATAATTATTGTCCATCGGAGTTAACCGTGGCCCTATTATGCATAGCTACATTCGGATTAAATTAATATTAATTATTTGAACATAATTATTTTTTAAGGGCTAAAATAGTAGCTGTATTGGTACATTAATATTTAATATTGTCGAAAAACTTTCCTCTTAGTTTTATTTATTTTTTTGGTAAAGAGCCTTCACCTACTTCACCTGACGAGCCGCCACTGGTGTGTATAGGATCTGGGATGATTGTTTTGGATTCAAATAAAAAATAACAAAGTTGATTTGACAGATTTGCATTTTTTTAAAGTATATTATTAACCTCACTTTTGCTAAGTGCCATAAAACGACGAGTAAATTTGGTTTCTTTGTAATCTTTCTCATTTTAATGATCTGACCACTGTGATTGGTTAGTTTCATATTCTAACAAGGATATATATAAATTTATATCCGTTCAGTTAGCCGGAATAGCCCATTTAGTGTAACGGAAACAGCAAATATCCATGTGGGAGTAGAAAAAATACATTAATACATTATCAGTAAAATATATTTTTAATACAAAAAGATGTAAGGTAAGAATACCCATATAAAACTTAGTAGGTAGATCTTATTCAAATCAAAAACAGTATACGGTGTGTCCAAAAAAGTATTTTTAATAAAAGTTGATGCATGTCTTAAAACTATAAACGCATAATTCAGATTTAACCTGCGGCTAGTAATAAGGGAGCAAATGCCAACTTTTCGAGATTGCCTTAAAAGTAATTTAATTATGAAAAATACAGCACATATATGGAAATGTTGTTGCAAAATACAAATATAGAACATTTTTGCTTTCCAGCGAAACAAGCAAAATGTTCTAAATAAATAAACAAATAACTCCAGTCTTTAAAGTGCAAGCAAATTAAAACTAACTCATGGCGGTCATAGATTACTGAAACCTGCTGCTCTAAAGCGAACAAACGGGGGTCCGAACAAAGAGCCAGACTTTTCCTTACCTGGGCCATAATCAGCCTCGTTGATATGCCCTGCTTAGCACTGCTAACCCAGCAGGATCTAGTTTTATGATACTTATAATTAAAAACTTTTTTAAAAGTCGAGTTACAGAGATGCCCTTTAGACAGGAAGTAATTAGTGGTATTTACAATTACAACAAAATTTGTTTAATTATTTACCCAAACAAAAAATTCTAATGAAAATGTACCCATAGAACGCACTTGCCCCAGGTACTGGGGTAAGTGGGTTTTCAACTTATAAATCGCAATTGAGTAATGTTATATTCAACTGGAGCAAGTGGGTTAATCTATTGCGACTTTACCAACAACAGGCTTTTTTCAGATTTAAAAAATTCCTAAAAATAAAGAAGTTTATATGTTAAAGATTTCTTCTTCTATAACTTTTTTTAAAACTACGTAATACGGTTTTTAAGTTTTATTTACTTTATAGTTTTTGCAGATTATGCACAATCTCACTTTTCAACTTCTTAAAACTTTTTACTTTGAATTTTATTAATATAAAAAATTTAAATGGGACAAGTGGGAACTAATCCCCATTTACCCCACTAACAAAAAAGCGAGGCAAGTGGGAACTATGGACTTAAAACTGAAAACCTGAATTGTTAAAAAATACAAGAGATAACGTTAGTGATTACAACTTTGAGGATGTAAAAACTTTGAACCTAAGTTTTAAATTAGTACAGATAAAAAATTTTAAACATTTTTGCGTTAACTTGTAACTATAGACGAAGTTTGGATACATTTGACATAAGCTGTGTTACTTTAAAAAAATATATTAAATTTTTTTTAACAATTTATGTTGGGGTCTATAAGAGTCCAAAAAACCATTTTATTGTAGTCTTAGGTTTTAAAAGTAATTTTTTTACAATTATAACAAAAAAAAACCACTTGCCCCAGATCCCCACTTCACCTTAACTCAAATTTCGTTTTTAATTTGCAACTTTTCCATATACAATTTTGCTGTATTTTTCATAATTAAGGTACTTCACTTAAGGCGATCTCGAAAAATTGGCATTTGCTCCCTTATGCTTAGCCGCAGGTTAAATCTGAAATATGTGTTTATAGTTTTAAGGCATAAGCCAACTTTTATCAAGAATAACATTTTCTGAGGAATCGGTATTAAAAAAATGTGTTATAATAGTTTTGGACCAGCCTAATAAAAATACACTATCACAGTTTATGAAATAAAATCACAGAAACCACCTAATAAATAAATCAGGAAATAAATAAAACTAAACATTTCATTAAACACTAAGGATAAGCAAGCACATAAAAGTAAAAGTATATAAATTGAAAGAAAGGAAAAAAATATTCTAACCTAGTAAGAACAAAAATAAATAAATGAATAAAATAATTCAAAGTTCGAAAGTCTTTTTTTTTTTTTACGGTTCGCCGACTACGTAGGCCATCTTGAACCGGTCATCGACCACAAATGTGATCTACCGACTGGGGAGTGTGAAACGACACCTTCATCCTACGAGATATCCGATCTCATCCGGCCTGTCCGGCGTGAATAGGATGGCTAGGTGTCGATTCATTTTGTACTCTTCCCTGAGGCAAGAGCACGCCGTGTTCCCAAGCGGTCACCCGCCCAAGTACTAACCGCGCTCGACACAGCTTAACTTCGGTGATCTGCGGGAACCGGTGCTTAATATGTCGACAGACCCTTGCCCAAAGTTCGAAAGTCAAAACTATTAAAAAGGGTTTAAATTATTACCACGTATTTGCTTTAAAATTATTAAATATACGCGAGAGAATGTCAAAATACTTTAAATGATTGAGAACTACCGACGTAACTATCGAGTTATTAGACGGTAAAAATAATTTCACTTATAGAAGTCTCCGTGAAATAAATCAGATAAGAAAAATATTTTTCCTACGACCACCTATGAAAATGTGAAAAAAAAGCAAGGTTCATTTGGCTAGAAAGCGCCGAACATCACACGCGTATTGAAAAAAAATATTTCAACACTAGTGTTGAAATACAAGGCACACTATTTAATTTACACATATGGTGCCAATTTGGCAGACCACCCCTATTTATTAAAAAAAATTTTTAGAAAGCAGTAATTGTAAAGTATTTAACTTATTTCTCATGTATTTGTCGAGTAATTTAGAAATAGTGTAAAATTACGCCATCTGAAATTATAAAAAATGTTAATAATATACTGGAAAATCTATTACCAGAAAAAACAAATTGCGATGAAGAGAGTGTCATGTATTCAACAACAAATCTTTATTGGTATCGATAGCGTAGAGAATAGAGCTCTAGCCTACAGATCGCAAGGTTACAGGTTCAAATCCCACCAGGAGTATTTGACTTTTCTTTTTATAAAAACATTATAGAATTATTTTAGATTGAAATCTTCCTTGTTGGGTGGATTTTTTAAATTTATGTTTAATGCATCTTTCCTTGATTAAATTTAAATTTTTTCTTTCTGGTTAATCTAGAAGTCAATCCAGGATTAGTTCTTCCTATGGTATATAAAATATGAAAAAATGAAAAAGTTAAACTACAAATAAAGAAAAATCCTATTGACAAACTATGAAACCAGATATTAAGTTATACATAATCCTAAGTATGCTAATTTCAACACTAGTGTTGATATATATTTTTTCAACACTAGTGTTGAAATATTTTTTTCACCAATCAACGGCTGTTTTAATAATTCTTTGTGGTCGTAGGAAAAATAGTGTACATTACTCGTGTGTAAGTAATTATTCTAAAACTCGGAGAATTTCCGCACTTGGCTGACGCCTCGTGCTAAATATCTCCTCGTTTGAAGGGTATCACTTTCATCACTTGCTATGTAATATAATATTTCAACATTCAAAAGTTTTAAATAAAATAGAATAAAAACAATAGGCCCAAGTTTACATGAGGCGCAAATGGCGTAAATCTGACAACGTAAGTAAGACGTGATTGGTCGAAAGTCCGCTGATTGACATTACTTCTGTCAATCAATGTCATCAATTTTATTTCGGCTAAAACCTGAACAAATATTAATTAAAACCGGATTATTTGGTATGGTATTCCTTAAAACATATTTTAGGATGCAGTGTCACTGTACATATTTGACAACAAAAATTACACTTTTTGTGACAAAATACGCAGCGCGTTTGCCTCTCCTGATATACGACCAAATGATCCATTCCATTATATTTAGGTTGGTCCGATGATATTTTTTTAAATGATTGTAGCAATCCCACTGCAACAGACCTTCTAAATTCAAGGTGATCCAACTCCCCACCATTAACCTTATAAATTCGCCAAGCATTGTGTTCGGCCATATCGACAAAGTAACTTATTATGGGAAAGTACCATTTTTTGCCGCGAACAGATACTCTATATAAGTTGATGTTTTGATTAGCACGATCAACTCCGCCCATATTTTCGTTGTAGATTTTATTTAAAGATGGCTGTCGAATATAAACAGTATTTTCTTTTTGTGAAAATCTCTTTACGTCTCCAGTTGGTAGAGCTTTGGAATGATTAGACGCGATGGTAACAATGTTGTTGTCGTGCCATCTACATACAATAATGTCGTTGCTGTCTGTAGAAGTGAAGTCAAAGCTTCCACGAGGTTCTTTTTTCATTTTATCACATGCCATTATCGGACAGTCTTTGGGAACACGGTTTTCACGAATTATTCCCGTTCCCTTGAAACCTCTTAATGTTAGTTCTGAAAGTAATGGTAGTGATGTGAATGAATCGTTAAAGAAAATATGATGGCCTATGTGATTGTTGGAAGACTCCAATGCATCCACAAACTGCAGTACTACGCTCGCTTCTAAACCAAGATCTTTATACTTATCGGACAATTTGGTCTTTACACCCTGATAAGGCTCAAACCACTCAATATAACCCGATTTGCTAGTGGCAGTCCAAAATTTATAACCCCAACGAATCGGTTTGCCACGTAGAAATTGATTGCCATATTGTCGCCCATAATATGGAACCATCGATTCGTCCACAGTATGATGTTCTTCTATTGGGGCTAAATCTATAAATTTTTTATTGAGAAGTTCAATGAACGGGCGAAGTTTCGAAAATTTGTCGTCATCATTTAGATTTGCATTATCACAACAATGTATATTTTGCATTATATGGCGAAAGCGGCTTCTCGAAAGTGCTACACAAACCAAGCTATTGATGGTATCGGGCGATTTTTCCCAGTACATCTCGCGTCGAGGAAGACAGCTGTATCCGCTTAAAAGCAAAATACCAATAAAACAATGGATTTCGTTTATTGTTACATTAGCAGATCTGTTAAGCGAACCAGCATATATGTTAGTGTATGTTACCAACATGTTTATAATCTCATCATCAAAGAATAAAAAGAATGCCTCTAAAGGTGAAAGTTTTTGTTTGGGGCCATAAACAGTAGTCCAGGCTGGTAAATCACTGAATATATCATTTTTTGTCCATGAAAATTCATATTTGCGCTTTCTAGGCTTTACCACCTTTTTTCTTTTTACAAACTGCGATAGTGAAAGATCATTCTCATTATCAGACTCGGCCGATAGACGAACAGACAAAGATTGAGGTAATTTTACCTCCGCTTCGGCTCTCAGCTGCGCTCCAGGTAGGTTACCGATAACAACATTGTCTTCTTCGCCGCTGTCTTCATCCGTAATGTCACCATCCTTGGGGGGAAATATTACTATTTCGTCGGGAATTAAATCCTTGTCTAAATCTATATTTCTTGCGTCTTCTAAAATCTCATTCAGAGTATATGGCTTTGTCCAATAATTTCTGAAAAGAAAAGTGACATTTTATTGTTTTACTTGCTACTTTACTTACTTAGTACTTTTACTACATACTTGGCTTGAAACATTCAGGGAATGAAAAACAAGATGGAAATTTCTATAGGAAAATTAAAAAACTCTCACGTTACAAAACTCAGTGACAAAGCACAACCGTACAGGAAAATGGAAAAATCTCCTGCTCTGATGAAGAAAACGAATATTATGAACAACACTTTCAAGAGAGGGAGCATCCAAGCTTTAATATCCAGCACAAAATTGGTATAGAAAAATGGTACAATAAATACTTTAACGCACAGAATCAAGTAAAAAACAACAATAACATAGACGAATCAGATTACTACAATATTATACACAGTCAAAAAATAGTTCCCCAGGATCAGACAACATATCAGAGTTAATTATTCATCAAATAGCTCCAGAAGTTCACAGATATATTTTAAGAATAATGCAGTACTGCCTAAAGAATAGTTTCAACAAAACATCAGGGAATGATTATTAACATACCAACACCCAAATTAGATCATAAGAGTCAATAACTACCGCCCAATCACATTATTGCCAGTCTATGGCAAGATCCTAGAAAACCTGATAAGGAACAAGATAAACGATGCTGTAAAGGCAAAATTCCTAAACAACAGTTTGGCTTTGTGGAAACATGGTCAACAACGCACCCATTAATGATTCTATCTTCAAATATACAAACTGCAAAACTAGAGAATCAAAAAACCTCTGCAATCTTTTTAGACATTGAAAAAGCCTTTGAGTGTTTGGCATAAGGGTTTCCTTTTTAACCTGATGGTTTTGGCGGTGCCAAGTGAGTTGCTATTAATAATTAAAAACTATCTGGCCTCAAGGTCGTTGTTAGTTATAACCGATGATAAATCGACAAAATGTACACCACATCAAGGAGTAGGTACCACACTTCTTTACAACATATTATTGTTACATTGCCTCAGGGATCGATTCTGAAACCCTAAATAACTATGAACTACAATATTCCGACGACACAACCATAAAGCAGGGCGCCCACTAAGCCGGCACAGCGCGGCACAACACGGCCAGCCCGGCCGGCAGATTTTGATATACGCATAATCAAATGGAGTAGCGCCCACTGAATTGGAACCGGTCAGCCCGGCGTCGCACGCGCAGTCCGGCAACGATTCATATTCTAGAAGGGGCAAAAACTGCCAGTCGGTCCGCGTGTCTGCGACCATTGAATCATTGATTTTGGAAGAAGATAGTTGTGTTTTGTTTTATGGTATTATATAATATACTACTTGTATTAGTATTATGTCCGATAAGGTGTTAATTGAAAGCGTTCGAACATATACATTTTTATATAATCCCAATGATCGTTTTCTGAGTGGTAACATGCCTAGAAGATCATAAAACTTGGCACTCGACATTCTAAAGTATTTAAAAATTTTTCATCATCGGCCAATAAATTAGGAAATAGATGATGAAACTCGCCATAAATTTCTCGCTTCAGATTAATTTCATGGATCCAGATCCTTCTTCTAGCCTTTTCTTCATTTTCTGCCTCAGCACATACTGCAGTCACAACCAAAAGTTCTTCTTCCGAATCAGATGACCTGCCTACTCATTTTATTATTTAAAGAAATTTTAATTTTTCTATTTATTAAATCACTCGCCAAATTACAACCTTAGGCTTTGACAGTCAAAGTTGTTTTGAACGCTATTCAAGTGTGATTATGCCGATGCAATGGGCGGCTGCTGTGGAACTGCTGGCCGTGCTGTGCCGGCTTAGTGGGCACCCTGCTTTATAGCCCAATTAAACTCACTTCTAAAAGCAACAGAAAACTTAGTCATCTATTAACAAAATCGAGGAATTGTTCCAAAAATGGAAGCTGGTACCGAATGTTTTGAAATTGCAGTTTATTATTTTTAACGAAAAAATAACTGTCCAATGTCTCTCTCAAAATAAAATACCTAGAAATAAGCTTAACTTCAACCAGCAACGTATAGAAACAAAGGTGTTAATCTCAAAAGCGTTACAAAAATATATAAGTCAATCTATAGACCAATATTGGACTATAGGATTGGACTATTCCAATATAAGACAACCTGCATATAAGAACATTAAAGTAACAGAGACATCATTAAGGATCATAACGAAATGTGTCACCCGACTAATCCTTTTCACATCCCAAGTAACGAATTGTTTATTTATTCAGTCAAGTATCAACAGCAATTAAGCCATTAACAGATACAATCAAATTCTGTACAATTATACTATTCTAGGTAAGTATACACTATTCACCAATCAAGAGATGATATGATATACTATCTAACAGTTATCCCTCTCCTGTCCAATAATTTCTTAAATTTATCTAAACTACTAATATCTATGTCAATGTCAGATGCATACTCATTAAACAGGTTACACTTCTGATAAATTGGAGAACTCTTGAACAGATTTGTCCTGGGAAAATCTAAATAAAATACTTTATTGGATCTAGTGTTCACACGATTTATAGAAAAAGGAAGCCGACTTAAAAACTTAGTATCATCAATGTTTCCCTTTAAAAGCTTAAAGAGTGTAATTAAACATATTTTTTTCCGTCTTATCTCCAAGAACACCCTGTCAAAGATGCTCAACAAATATACATGATCACAGCCTCTAGTGGGGTAAAAACCATATTTCTTTAGATACATATATTTTAAAAATTTTCTCTGTACACTCTCAATAAAATTAACCTAGACATTGTAGTAAGGGGACCATATTATACTTCCATACTCTAACTTAGGCAATACCAATGTGTCAAACAATCTAAAACATACATCTATATCAAATTTTTTTGTATTTCTAATTATAAAACCCATTATTCTTTGAGCCTCGTGTAGTTTCGCCGTTATATGCCCAGTAAAAGACATTTTGGTGTCAAACATCACACCCAAATCCCGCTGATTATCCACCCTAGACAAACTTTGATCACCCACAGCATAATCACCATTAATTATATTATGATTCAAAGAGAAAGACATACAGGAACATTTATTCTCATTAAGAGTAAAGCCATTCACATAACACCAATCGACCACACGATCATCCCCGGTAGCAATCTCAAGAAACAACTTAAAATCGTCTGCAAATAATAAACCCTTAGAGTGCCTTGTAACGCTAACAATGCTATTTATGGCTATTAAAAATAATAATGGACCCAAATTAGAGCCCTGTGGCACTCCAGAGGTGCTTTTATACTTTGCCGATTTAGATCCCTTCAGTTCTACATACTGTTCTCGTCCGGACAAATAAGACTGAATTAACATGATTAAATTTTTAGTGACATTCATATCCTACACAGTGTCTAACCTTATCAAAAGCCTTTTCCATATCAGTGTATACAACATCAACCTGTCGTCTGTTCTTCAATGAACAGTGAACATACCGAGCGAATGTTGCCAAATTTGTAAATGTGAAGCGCTTTGGTAAGAAACCATGTTGTACACTGGATATACTGGCTGCTACGTCATCATATATCCTATCAAATAATATCAACTCAAAAATCTTAGAGACGGCAGAGACTATGGTAATAGGACGATCATTTTTAATTTATTGTTTAGATCCACTTTTAAAAATAGGAATAACCTTACCGGATTTCCATGCCTCTGAATAAATGGATGTTTTAAGCTAATATTAAATATATAGCCAAGTGGCTTAATTAATAAATCTTAACACCCCTCAAAAATATAGCCAGGCACACCATCAGGTCCTATAACTCTATTAGCCCTCAACTTTCCAATCGCCCGCTCAATTTCAAGCGGTGTTATTTTTTTTCACAAAAATATAATTTCAAATCAGAGCCGCTACACTCCGGCTCACTGTCTTTACTAAAAATAGATCCAAAAAAACTAGCAAACGCATTTGTCAAACTTTGAGTGCCCATAAATTGTTGTATCAAGGAACTCGAATTCAACGAACGGTTGCAGTCACTTACAGTCAGATTTGCTAAGAAGAATGTCAACCTAGAATTGATTCATTAACAAGAAATAATGCAGTCAGAACAAAGAGAAAATATCCAGAAGCCACAATATTTAAAATCCTCTTAGAACTATCTCAAAACTAACAAATGTGTTATTTAGATATTAAGTCAAAACTATTTTTTTAACTTAAACTAATACCTGCTATAGTTATTTTTGATATAAATTGTGTATTATATAATCTTAACATACAAAAATAAACGTAGGAAATTCTGTGGCTAAAAGACCTAAGTTCAATAATCATTTGGCTAATGTAATTAAATATTGTATCCAATTATAGTTTGCCAATAAAAATCTTTAATTAAATAAAAAAAAGCATGAAAGGAAGATAATTACTTTTATGTCAACCAAAATTACGTTATTCTCTAAACTACTGCACTACTTAGGCTTAGCATTTATAATTGTGGACGTGTTTGGCAAGTTGTTGCGACATATTTTTCTTTTGTAACGCAATTTCACTGATAATAAAGTTTTTTTTTGTTGATGCGCGTTCTGTCAACGGTAATAGAATTTAGACTAATCTGTTTATCTATGACTATTTATAATTCAGATTACTTTTCGATAAAAATATTTTAACAATTGATTTGGCCGCCGTCCTTTTAAAGGGACACACTCAAAGAATCTAACCTAGAAGTCAAAACTCTAAACCTTTACCAAAGAACCTATTTATTTTAAGACAACAATATTCATGTATACACATTCAATGAAAACCTCTCTTCCTCTTCCATCTGTGGTCCACTGTCTCTTGAACATTAACACAATTCCCTTTCTTTTCAGCGATTATATACACTGCTCCAAAAGGTGAATCTCAGTGGAAGATGTAAATTTACAGTCTCTATATCTTTGGTAACAAACATATCTTCTTTTATTTTCAAGGTATGTGTTTGTGGAAGTAACATCATTGTCAATCATATCCTTAGTAATAAGGGCAAAAAATAACTTAAGCTGAATTTTTGTATAGCACCTTTTGAACCAGGTAATACTTTAATAATATTTTTAGTTTTTGAGTGCATACAGATGGAAGAGGTCTTCCAAATGGTTGATTCATCCTTTCCAACATAAAACTCATCTTATTGTCTGTGTAGTTTTTTCATTTTTTCACAGTATTCATCACCAGATTGTTCTGATTCACTGTTAAATTTACTAAATTCAATAAGTTCATCTTCTCTTTCGTTGGCATCAGTAAAATCAAGAATATCTTTCTCAATATCTTACAATCGGTCTCCGATCTCTTGTAAAGTTACTAAGAGGTTTACTTTAACTTTTTTGTCCCTGAAACAAGAAAAATGTAAGTAGGTATTATAAATCATAAACACAACTTGAAAAAATATACATATCAGAAATTACCAAAAAAAAAATTACTTACATAACACGGAATATCACAAATTGGTACTTCTCACTTTAATGTCCAGATTTACACTAACACATATCTGACAACATCCAGCGCGCATTGGCATGTGTTGCCAGATGTAGTCGATGAAGCACAGCTTAAGCGACAGGAGCGTGCAGCTAACAAACAAATCTAATAAATAAAGCAATGTGGCATAGAGTGCCGCCTATGCCACAGCCCGCCCGCAGCAGGGTTAACCCTGGCTTAACTTACATTATCTGTTCAGTATTTTCCTCTTTTAGGTAGATTTCTTCATGCTTAATACAGCTTCCATCCATTAGTTCTGCTTCTGAATTTATATTACTTATAGTTTCAATATATTCAGTTTTTACTGGTTCTTCAATTTTTCTAGGCAAAAATTCATCCAACCTGTAAAAAATAAAAAATGTATTTATTATTACATTACACTTATATAATGTACAACAAATAGAAACATAATGTAAAATTTACTGTATATAATCCTAATATGTTTAGCAGAAATTGAAACATATTGACCATTTGTTTTTTTTGATGTGGGGTAATTACGTCGCCCGCGCCACTGGAGGAATTCTAAGGAACAAGTGATAAGACATGAGTGATATGCTTGTTTTTATTTGACAATTAATTGAGGTCAGTGACTAGTAGTTACCTGTTCTAAGTCCAGAAATTTAGCTGCCATAAACACAAAAAACAACTGTGCCTCAAGACTTTATGACGTGTTTTTAAGGAATTCGATATTGAAAATTATCAACATTTAAATAGTGTAAAACTAAACGTGGATGCCATTATTTAAATTTCAAAGGCTGATGTAAATTCTTATTAAAAATAAGACTGATGCGATAATAGGATTGATATCATGTAGGGTCTGCAATTCAAAACCAATGGGCTTTTATTTTAAAATCAGTAAAATGTTTAATATCGGAACCAATACTAAGCAAAAGAGACTTGTTACTGAATAGTGTTATTAGTTTCAATGAATAGATAATATAGTATAATAGGTATAGTGTGTCATTGATATGGGACAGTGTACATACCCAACAGTATCTTCTAAAAGGTGATCTTTTTCCAATTGTTTCCAATCTGGCTCATCTTTAACTGAGGTGCTTAACAAGATAGTTTCCATTGTAGAAGCATATGGCACTCTTTCAAACTCTTTTTTTATTATTACTCGAAAATCACCAATGTCTTCATTTTTAACATAAGGTACTGTGTTGTTAATTTCTTCTGCTTCTTTATGTGAATTATTTAAAATATTTTCCTGTGACCTGAAGCTCAGTGCACCTTCATTAAATCTATTATCCATTTTTAACTACCTATACTTGTATGATAACTGATAAGAATACTTTTACGAGAAGAAAATATATCCAGACAAACTCATAGGATAAAACACAGCAACAAACGAGACCAAAACAGAATTTAGAATAGTAAACATGTAAACAAAACCTTTTAAGTTCCGATAAGCGGGCCATTAACTAAACTAAAATTGCTCCAAAAACATTTTTGTAGAAAGTCCTGCGGGCCCATTCCACAGAAGAAGGATAGGCTACTAGTATGGATACTTCAGGTTCTGACCAATTAGGAACTTTCTAGATATTTTTCCAATATGGGACAAACACACCAGTTAGGTATAGGTAACTTTATTGCACCAGCAACTATGACTGTGACATAAATTACTTTAGCAGGCATTATTTACTCATAATCAAAGTTGCCTGATTAGTAAATCAAGAATTAAGCTAACCGAATCCATCTGTTGTAAGAAAATTATTTCTTACAATGTCATGTTACCTAACAGGACCACATCTACATAAAATAGAAATCAAAGAAAATTCCAGTTGAGAATGTGGCTAAATTGAGTGTGTGCACCATATTTTCCTGAAATGCCCCATAAATAAAATCCCAAACATTAACAAATATGAAGAATTCAGAAAATTCAACGTCAATTCAGACTGTTCTAGCAAATATCATTTGAAAACTATAATTATCACCAAACTATGACAATATATTAAAATTAAACTTACATCGATACTAATCTATAATATTCCTCTCTATCTTTATTCCTAGAGGTGGTATCTACCCGAGGCACTTTCTGGTGTCCAATGCTCCTCCGTTGCCCGGGAGCGAGAAGAGTTTAAATTCTTTGTTGTGCTATCTGACTAACCCCCTAATAACACTTAAGTAAAGTGAGTAAAGCATAAGTGTAAATATTAAAGGAGTAAAAAAAACATAGTTTAACGTCAGTGATTATGAACAAAAAAAATAAGAAGAAAAACTTGTGATCATTATATGCTGCAAAGGCAGACAATTTACGATCGCTCAATTCGTGCTGGCGAATGGCGCTAACCGCAGCCGATGCAAAAGATGTGAAGAAAGAAGAAACTCTCACGAATCCTTTTTCTCTGTGGAAAATTCAAATGTTTGGTTATATTTTGGATAGTTTGTTGTGTTTTTAGGTTTTTACTAAAATAAAATTTATAAGGTTTGTTCCACTTCTGTCCTATATCATCTATTAATTCTTTATTTGTTTCCTTTTTCATCTTTTGTTTGATATCTGCAGTCTAGGTCTCGCCATACATACAAACCTCTCTTGCATCGTAAAAAATATATTCTCTATAATTTTGTATCCTGTTTTAGGTAGTTTAGAAAAATGCTGAGCATATCGAGAATATGCAGTGGTTCAACCACACGAATACCACAATTATTTGGATTAGCTTCAAGAAATATTAACAAAATAACACCCTTGCGTAGCTATGCTAATTTGGTTTGCAGAAGACAACTTTTGGGGCAAAATTTAAAGGTAGGTAAGCAGATTGACCAATTAGACCCTAGATATTGGGGTGTAGTTTCGATAATAATATTGCCTAGATATAACCAATAGTCAATATAATTTTAAACCTGTGCTTTAGGACCTACTTAGCACATATTTAAAATTAACTATTATGTTTATATCTAGGCATTATTATTATGGAAAACTAAACATATTTGATGTTTTCAAATAAAATTGTGAACTTAAACTGTTAACTGTTCATTAAATAGAAAAAAATCATATAGGTACTTTAACCTAGAAGTATCTTAGACATATATTCTACTAATACACCAGAATCATTATTTGTTTCAATATTTTGGTATCTTGTGTTTGGTCTTCTATATATCTATACTTTTAGCATACATTTTTCAGCAGTAAATAGTTCTAACCAGTTTTAATACGGGCATGATTCACACAATATTACTTATTTCTTTAATTTTTAGGCATTTCAACGGGGCAGTGGTACTATATCCCTGAGACTAGCATCAGATTCTTCACAAAAGGGAAAAAAAGCAGTGGGATATTGGCTACTAACGTGCAGTGGAATGGTTTTTGTAGCAGTTGTTTTAGGTATAAGCTTCTATTATGGTGTGCTACAGAGTATATATATTATTGTTGAGGAAATTGTTAGGAAAACTAAGGGAACTTAGCTTATGACACTGGAAGTTGGTAAAATTTAGTTCACAGTCTAAAGAAATTATAAGTGGCTGTCTAATGGTAATCTTGTTTAGATTGTTAGTTGGATGTTTTTTTTTTTGATTTACACATTTTAAACTATACTTACTTCTTAGGTATAGGTATTACATAATAATAATAATACATGGTGATTTCTAAGTTGATACTTCTTTTTTAGTTGTGTATAGAAGGCATTAAAATAAACAGCATTTTTAAATACCTTTACCCAAAAATTACTTACATTCATTTATTACACTATGGATCAAATACGGTCCGGCCTAACTTGCCCATTGAATAACATTAAGAAAACTTCTGGGTGTAGGATGAACCGCAAGGGAAAGCGTTCTGCGTATAATCTCGAAGCAGCAGCCGCACTTTGACGACACTCACCGTAAATTAGCACCATATCTGCTAGTTCATTGTTTTCAAATTTTACCATTTTCACGTGTCACCAATTTAAAATTAACTTGCTTCAGAAAAACACACCGCAACGTATTGCCAAATAACTCACCACCGACCCGTAAATTGCATGACTAATAAGAGATAAGACAAACGACATAAAGTATCGCAGGCTACGTTTTGATGACCAGGCCTGCACTTAGATTTTTGCCTTCTGTATCTCGCCTATTTTTAAGTTTTTTGAAAAAGGGTATTATATTTGAATGCCTTCTATACACAGCTAAAAAAGAAGTATCAACTTAGGAATCATCCTGTATAGGTGTATTTTAAATTGGTTGCAATAAGTCTAAAATGCACATTAGGCTAAAGGGATTATTTTTACTGTCATGTTTTTATGTGTCTAACTAAGAATCAGATTTTTTTTACATTTGTTTTATGAGATGTTAAGAATCATTAGAAATAGAATATTTATTAAATAATAAAACTCAATAGAAATAAAGAACCTGGTTTTTTTATTCCTCCCATATTTAGAAACTGATGAAGACAAAATCGAAAATATGTTTATTTCATTTACGTCATTTTAAAAAAATGTCTGTTTTATTTTAGAGGGTTTTTGACTTGACAAAACAGGCATTAAGTAGATACTGGGTAATAAAATTATTGGTAAAAAAAATCGTTTTTTGTAACCAGATATTTTAGTCAAAATTATACCATTCTTATTGAGTTTTATTTATTAATAAGTAGTTCTATTTTTATTTAGTGTCTGATATAATTAAATATTACGATTTCAGAATCAACTTTTTTCTAAATTAGAGAATTAAGTAAAACATTACAAAGTTAATTTTTTTAAAAGTGTATTTAAGAATAACATAATATTATAGTTAAAGGTACATTTGCGATATAAGTAAGTATTCCACCTTTAAAAGGGGATACTTTTAAGGTGTTTCAGCCACAGTTCGTCAGATCACTAATATGGCCGATTTTCTTCTCACTTGTGAAATATTATTTCCGTGCTTAATTTCTTGCACACTTCAAACGTGCCGTGCCATTTTATCACAATATACAGTATATTTAATTAAAAAACACCTCAAATAAAGTTACAATACACAAAAAGCTCCCTTTAAATAATGCATGCTAAAAACAATCTACTATTCTGACAGCTAGTTGTTACAATTGATTAATGAACGAAGAAGACCAGAATTGACAAACGTGGAAAATAATAGTTTTGATACAATATTTCCATCATCAAAATCCAATTAAAAAAGAAATAATTTCGGCCCTAACACAATAATAGAATGGTGTTAAGAGAAGCAACTCTCTATGCGATTTCAAGACCCCGCCCACGCGCCTGACGTAAAGCACCTTTAATTGGCTGGTTTAGGTTCCATAACGGAACCGTGGCCTGGATGTACTCTTGCTACAACTTGTAGAGCTTTGATACATTTTTTTCAGGAGGTGTAACTAGACTTACTGAATCTGGTCTATCCATGGTCACGTGGAAACTTTTGGGTGAAAAAATGCCCAGAACTAAGAAGGAATGGGAGGAGGAGTTCGCAAAATATCAACAATATCCTGAATTTCATTAGTAAGTTTAGATTTTTCTATTTAAAAAAATATAAAATTTGTAATATACAGGGTGATTCTTAAGTCGATACTTCTTTTTTAGCTGTGTATAGAAGGCATTAAAATAAACAACATTTTCAAATACCTTTTTTCAAAAAACCCAAAAATAAAGTACTTACATTCATTTATTACACTACAAATCCAATACGGTTATGCCCGTTGAATAACATTAAGAAAACTTCTGGGTGTAAAGAAGATACAACCGCACTTTTACGACACTCACAATAAATTAGCACCATAATTAGATCATTGTTTTCAAATTTTACCATTTTCACCAATTAATAAAAATTAATTTGCTTCAGAAAAGCACGGCGCGCAGTGAATTGCCAAAATAAATAACTGACGACGGATCCGTAAAATGCATGACCAACATACTAAACACGGTAAAAAAACAATATAAAGTAAAGGGCTACGTTTTGATTACCAAACCCGCACTTAGATTTTTTACTTCTGTAACTCGGCTATTTTTAAGTTTTTTGAAAAAAGGTATTTGAAAAAGTTGTTTATTTTAATGCCTTCTATACACAGCTAAAAAAGAAGTATCAACTTAGGAATCACCCTGTATAAGGATTCCTGTATATTTCGCAATATGTCGACGACGTATTTGGATAAAAGATAAAAAAGTACAAAATACAACAAATACATTACTTATACGAAAATTACATTATAAAAAATCATAATATTCTTCGTCATCTGAGGAACTGTCATCTTTTCTTGACGTTATAATTAACGGGTCGACGGTCCGATCGATCAGGTGGTCAAGATCCCACATTTTCTCCTCTTCTTTAATTACATGATGGACTGCTTTTCGCCAGTTCGCTGGTGTCACTTCCTTAATGGCTTGATCAATCAGTAGCTTAACGTCTTTAATCTTAAATGTCGTGTTGTGTCATGCTACAAATCCTTTCACTTGCGCCCATATAAGTTCTATAGGATATGGTTCGCAACGATATGGCAGTGTGCGCAGCACAGTTACACTATTTTTTTCAGCTATATCTTACACGTTTGTGTAAATTTGCTATAGTTAATAGTTCCTTCTTTATCAAATTATCTTTAAATTCAATACTTTTGGTGGTTAACCAGTCGATAATTTCTTGTTTTCTCCAAGATTAAGTTGGAGTCTTCTCTGTGCGTGATATGATAGCTTGCGTTATCCATAACTGCTACTGAATCAGCTGGAAGATATTTTATCATTTTATCAAAATAATCCTCGTTTACGTGGGTCATTGGTTTCTCAAGTTTTTATTGGAGAGCGTATTTCGTTGAATTATTTACTCAGTAAATAGGTTCTCGACATTTTAAAACTGAAACCGCAGACATTGTTTCCCTTTCTTTAGGCGGTGGGGTCAAAATAAAAATTTAATGAAAAAATCACATATATAGGGTGTCAAGGAGCCGGGAAAACCGGGAAAAAAACGAGAATTTTACAAAGCCGGAAAAACCCGGGGATTCGACGGGAAAATCAAGTTTAAGTCGGGAATTTTGAATGAGCAGATAATTTCGAACTTAAAAATTTGAAGTAGGTAGGTACCTATTTATTCCTATAAACTGCATTCGAAAAAAGAGAAGAATGGTTTATATTGCAACCTTAAAAAAGTCCAAGAGATTGATCTAGGATATGGGATTAGAGCGGCTATCAAAAAATGCGTCGGAGTTAAAGGTAAAGAAATGATGATCTTTCGCCAGGATTGTCGAACCTGCTTGATGTATACAGTTTCCAATCTTTTGGAATAATGTCCGTTAGCATATAAATAAACTGAAGCATAAGTTACCTTAGCCACAATAAAACTGGTAGCGATCCAAAAAAATCCTTGCAACTGATGTCCAAAGCATTTGAAATTTTGTTAAATTCAAACAGATGCAATGCGACTAAATTGGAAGAAGCAGATAGAGCATTTAGAGACATTCTTACTGATCAGACTATGATAAATAAAATGAAAAATTATTTCAGATGTAACAGAGTAGATGACTTTTGGATAGAAAGCTCACAAATGACAGTTTAAAAAACGTGGTGCAACTTCTTTTAACAATTTCTCATAGAAATGCCACAGCAGAAAGGGAATTTTCTGTTAATAAGGATATTTTGGTGGAAAATTTAAAAGAAGAGTCACTTATAGGCCAAAGATTAGTGTACGATTCACTATAAAAAAATTGGAGGAGTTCAAACTATGGACAATCGACAATCCATGATACTTTCCATGAGAAATGCCTATTCAAGGTACAACACAGCACAAAAAGATAAAAAGGCAAAAGAGGGCGACTTAAAAAAAGCAGAAAAAATGAAGCTTCAAAAGCAAGCAGAAGAACTGGAAACTAAAAAGAAAAAAATTATCGAACATTCACAAAATGATTTGGCAGCTATAGAACAAGAAATCGTAAAATTAAAAAAGTAACTATATTATTTGGATGTGTTTAAGCCATGTGTTTTTCAAATAAATGTTTTAAAATTTAACAACGAAAGTGTAGTTAATTTAGGAAAACCCAGCCGGGAAATTTTCAAAAACCGACCGGGAATTAGTCGGGAATTTTGTTTTCGATTTTGCTAGACACACTGATATAGGGTTACCAGATGAAAGTTTATCTAGCCAGGACAAGTTGATTATAAAATCCGGACGTTATAAAAAAAATTATATATTTTTCACATTATTAATACGGTAATACCTAATAGGCAATAATGGCATATGGTACGGTGGTACGTAATTGGATTTATAGGACTGATGACGACATACTGTATGAAAAGCTAGAGTTGCTTCAGCTGCTTTTACTAATTTTGTTTCACCAGAAGTTACAACAAAATTTTGAAGACCAGAAGTTCCCGCTTGAGCTTTTAGCATTTTCTTGTGCTTATCTTTCGTTATATGCGCCCCAATATCAAGTTTACCTTTATGAGCGATTGAAATTGAAGAGTTGCAAACATTACAAAGTACTTCACTTGTTGTCTTTCCCTTTTGAAACGAAGGGTACAACCGAAACATTTCATCAGAATATGTAAACTTGCGTTTAGGCATTATTAAAGATTCAGTAACACGGCGTAATACTCACTTAGCACTTAGGTGTTTAAAAACGTTTAAAACTATTATCTAATCTAAAATCAAATGAACAGGCTTGTTTGGCGATTTGTGATTCCCCGATTAGTTTCTAAAAATAGAACGCGATGGAGCAAAATAATTTGAATTGACACGCCGCGCTAGCGCCTATTTCGTTGCTTTAACCACTAAAGTCTAAGGGGGGGGGGGGGGGTTTACATTTCGGTTTAAATAACAGCATTTTTTAGTTCTTTTCAAATTTCAAATTTGTTTAACTTTAATTTTTTGTTGTTAATGAAAATCCGGACGCTTGTGCAAAATCCGCCCGGACACACCCGGACATAGCAAAAACCCGAACCTGTCCGGGCAAATAATAAAATTGAATTGATTTTTTTTTACTTCTATATTATTAATCTGCGGTCTTATGTAATAAAGGCGACATTAAACTTGGTTTGTTACGGTTTTACATTTATTTTCTGTAGTAAGAACAGAGACATGACATTGTCTGAATTCAAATTCATATGGCACATGGAGTATGGGCACAGAATGTGGGGCAGACTCATCGGGGCCGTATTTTTAATACCGGCAACATACTTTTGGGCCAGAGGAAGATTTACTCCTGCCCTTAAAAAAAGGGTGATGGCTTTTGGAACTTTAATAGGAGCACAGGTATGATTTTTCAGTTGTTTTTTTTTTAATGCGACATTTCGTAAAAATTGTCTGTTTCTGCAGACTTCGAAACGAAGTCGTAATTTATAATTAATTTCATATTTTCCATCAGACAAGAAACATACACAAACAACGACTTGTCGTGTCTGTCAGTATCATGAATTAAAGTGTAAGGATATACCGGGTGAAAACATAGGAAATCCCATGCAAGTTTTAGACTGTCCAAATATTTGCTCCCCTGTTGACTTTAGAGCGGCGTTGTGGTGAGACTTTTTTAGGGTCTCTGTGTGGCGAATGCATATGCGGAGTTTGAACAATTTTGGACAAACCGATCTTAACTTATTTGAATAGGCTTGCGATTGGTTTTTCATTGGAATTTAACAGGTGATGCTGCAGAATAATTTATTACCTAGGTAATTATTATAATATAATTTAAAAAAATTTCAAATATTTATGTTTTTATTTAAAGGATTATTTACCAACAAAAATTAAAAAATATATTTTATTAAAAAAATATAAAGTCGAAATAAAAGCATGGATATTGGAAACAGATAAAAAAATTTGGAAATATTTTAATAAATATTGTTATGAATAATATATTTTTCAAAATTTTTATATGCTATATCTTCAAAAAAAAAAACTGCGTTTATATTTATATACATATAGTTAAACGTTTTTTATTTGCAATTTAACTTTTATATAATATAAGAGATAAAGATAAATAAACACATTTATTATATTACAAATATTGAAAATAAACTTTTTAATTATTATTATTATTATTATCTGTTAAAGATTTTTAAAAAGCCTACCGTTTGCACATTACATTTGACTATGAAAAATCACAAGTTGACCAGTCCAATCAATGCCGGTGTCCGCAGCAACACCTGTTGAATTCCAAGGAAAAACCACCTGCAATCCTAATCAAATAAGTTAGGTTCGGGATGTCCAAACTCCGCATGTGCACTCACTAACCAGAGACCCTAAAAAAATCTCCCCCCCGCTCTAAAGTCAACAGGGGAGCAAATATATTGAGGGTCTAAAACTGGCATGGGATTTCCTATGTTTCCAAGCCCGCACCACCTGGTATAAGTTACGATAATTAATCATAATCATGGATAAATGCACTCAGATGATACCATAAAAAGAAACACAAACAACAATTTGCTGTGCTATACGAATATTTTCAGAAGTACTGGGAATTTTTTAAACACCCTGTATAGCAAATATATATTTTTTTAGGGCCTTATGGGTTGGTACATGGTAAAATCAGGCCTCGAAGATCGTTTTCAAGGCCCCAACGATATCCCAAGGGTGTCCCAATACCGTCTGGCCTCCCATCTAGCGCTCGCCTTCGGCTTGTACACGCTCTTTTTGTGGTCGGCGTTTGACCAGCTGTTACCGGCCGAAACGATAAAAATTGGCAACGCCGCAGTGCTCAAAGCCAGCAGGAAATTTAGGATGTTGGCGCATACAACTAAAGGAATGGTATTTTTAACGGCTGTGTCGGGTAAGGACATCTTATCAGTGACGGCTCGTGGGTAAATTAAATGGGGAGGCAACAAGGTGTAAAAGCGCCGCAGACGAAAATTTTTCGGAGCCACGCCCATAATTTGTCAATAATTCACTCAATTATAAGTGCTACCAAATTTCGTAAATTATATTAGTGTCGCAAGTTCTTTTTATAGGTATTTATGGTGTTTTAAAACAATATAAATAAATCATTTTTGAGGGCTTAAAAGAGGTATTAGGTATATTTATTAAAATATTATTGTTAAAATTTGCCAAATAAAGTGACTCCTTGTAATAATTACTGTGATTAAGTGCTTCGTTTTTTTAATCGTGACCCCGGAAAGCCGCCAAATTTTGCGACGCTAAAAATATTGTGTTTAATGGTAATTTTTTTAGAGGAGGTAGGCAAAATATTTTTCTTACAACAAAACCGATTATTTATTAGGATATTGAAAGGACTTTTACTTGATCAATAAAATATTTTATATAGGTAGCTTTGCATTCAAAATATGTTATTGTTCAGCAAATAATTTGTCGTCGTATGAAAGTCTGCTAAAGTTAAATTTAATAAGAAATTCTAAAATATCCTTGGTGTTTCTTACATATCCTTCATTTATTTCCATTTTTAATAATGAAATAATTAGTAAATTAAATTTTAAAAACTTACCCTCCCGCCCTCGTAACAGGTGTAACGACCCAACTACAGAACCTAATCCGAAATTCCTAAAATCTTATTGGTTAAAGCGCAGGAGGCGTGCCGGCCTCCTAACCGCGTTTTGCGTCATGCGAAAGAGCATACTACGCTTCCTGAAACATATAATTATTTGTATTTTTACTATTGTCTTTCCCAAAAACATTGACTACAGAGGAAACATTTTTCGGATTGCCTCCGCACGCTTCCGATAAACTGCGATCCATCAGTGAAGAGCGAGACAAGATGTAATAACAATGAAACGGATAAGGACGCTGTTGCTCGGTCACTGGACAAAGGTCCAGAGGTTAAAATTAATAATTGAATATTAGAGAGTTTCAGAAAGTACGAATTTATTAAAGAGATTTCGCAAAATTTATTGCGGAACTATTATATTATTGTGTTTATATTAAAAAATATGTTTAAATGGTATAAATTATAGGTATAGGTATATAAAAAGAGATATTACATAGGCAATGCCTTCCCTGACGGGCCGCGACTGCATCTTATACAGGATAATCAATAATGCAGTAATTTATGACTGTTTTAGGTGCATTTGTAGCAGGTCTTGACGCAGGCCTAGTCTATAACTCCTTTCCCAAAATGGCCGATAAGTGGATCCCGGACGACATCATGGCCTACTCTCCGAAATTGTCAAATTTGACAGAAAACCCCACGACAGTGCAATTCGATCATAGGGTGCTGGGAACAGCGACATTGGGGCTTATTACCGCCCTCTGGTGGATGAGCAAAAAAAGAGTTTTGCCCAGAAGGGGGTATCAAGCGGTTAGTGCATTGGCTATCATGGGATATGTACAGGTAAAGCGTTTTTATACTTAATGACTATTATAGTATATTTCAGGAAGGTGTAGAGTAATAAAACCTCATTAAGTATGCAAAGGGACTACAGAGTGACCCAACGAATATTTAAGCCACTTTCATAATTTGGCATTGATTGAATTGCAAAATTCTTTGTTTGCATCAAGTGCAGGTAGTACCACCCAGGTTTGGGTCAATTTATGGAGTTTTGCCTGTTGTTATCTATTCACAAACACTAAAAATGGTGTGACAAAAGCGTGCATTATGTACAGAGTATTAGGTACACTTATTTTTTATTAAACATTATAAAAAATATATAAAATACAAAAAATACATTCTACGGAAATTAAATATAAAAATCATAATATTTTTCGTCATCTGAGGAACCGTCATCTCTTGACGTTATAATTAACGGGTCGACGGTCCGATCGATCAGATGGTCAAGATCCCACATTATCTCCTCTTCTTTAATGACATGATCGACTGTTTTTTGCCAGTTCTCTGGTGTCACTTCCTTAATGGCTCGATCAAACGGTACATCTGGATGAATATTCAATAATTTACAGTAGAAAATATTTTACCATACAACTAAAAAAATTCGGATGATTTCCGGAGATATCCGAAAAAATCAATTTTTGTTAAATTGAAAAATGTTTTTGCCGGCGTACAGACACGATTAAAATTGAAAAAGTTTTATGCCTCCGCTGGGAATCGAACCCAGAACCTCTCTCTCCCTCTCTCGATTAGACCTCAAGCGCGCTGACAATTGCCTTGACTAATAGTCTGGAATCTCCTGTGATTCACAGACGAAAACATTTTTCAATTTAAAAATTATTTACAGACGCCAACATAACTACATTTTAAACTATTTACGGCTAGATGTCACTGTTTAAAGATCTCATTCTGATTCTGGCAGATAGCGCTATATGTCATCGATGTACGGATAAAAGAAAAATAGATCTTAATGTTCAGTGGTAGTGAACGAGTTCCCTTTCCCCTTATAACACCCTCCCCGGTCTGTGAATCACAGAAGATTCCAGACTGTTATTACTAACATAAAATTGAATAAGTTATATGACCGAAGTTGGTGAGAGAATATCTTGTCCCCCATAGCGCAATTGGCAGCGCGATTGAGATCTAATCGAAAGGTTCTGGGTTCGATTCCCAGCGGAGGCATAAGACTTTTTCAATTTAAAAATTATTTACAGACGACATAACTACATTTTAATCAATTTTTGTCTTTATTTTTTTATGACAAAAACTGACCAGGTTGAATAGGATTATTAGGACACAAAAAATAGAAAACTAAAAATATTTTCAGAACAAGGGCTGCAGCTCTTATACGCTAACCGCCACTGACTCCGAGTATTAGTAATATTAAAAATAGGCTGTAATCTTTAAGCTAAAAGGGCTTTTAACCGCTATTTTATAGGTAGCACTTGGCATAACGACCCTCCTCACTTACGTACCAACTCTCATTGCTGCTAGCCATCAAAGCGGTTCACTGCTGGTTTTATCTACGGCGGTATGGCTGACACACGAGCTGAAGAAGTTACCCAAATAAGTTTTAAATGTAGAATGTTTTTTTTAACCTGTATCGTGCATTTTTCGTTCAAGTATTTTATTAGCTAAGATAAACTATTCCGAGACTGTTGTATGTAAATAAGCAATAATTAAATTTTTTGTTACATAATATCGTGTTGTATTTTTCAACAAATTGTACGTTGATAAGGTAAAGGTACCAAGGTTTATACCATTATTTTGGAAAATTGGGATAACTTTAATAAATAATAGTAGTTTGTACAACAAGAGTGGATAGGATGTCCATATTGCACGGCGCTACGGCGTGGTGCTCAAACTTCCGAGGCCAATATGGAAAATCCACTCGAGTTAAACAGTATATTTTTTTACGACTTTATGCTAAAAAATGTAAAAAAAAGTTTGTAGGTTGCCGGGCTCGAACTCACGACATTGGTTTCATAGTCTAAGGCTCTAACGTCTGGACTATGTAAGCGTTTAGTTAATTTTCGGATAACCAACTGATAAATGATGCTAAATGAAATTAATTTTCTATGGACATTCAGCAGGTTGCATTATTGATAAATCTATTATAAATGCGTCTAGATTTTATTATATTGAACAAATTGTACCATATGCATTTAAATTATATAATTTAATGTCTTGAAAAAGAAGGCGGAGCCTCAGTAAAAATAATATACTGTGATTGGTCAGTACTTTTATTAACAACAATAGCTTCTCTGTAATTGACTACTGTGATTGATCAGTTTCATTACCTATCTAGGATGGATATGATATTTTGCCGCACAGTTGACTGGAATAGCCTACTTTACTCGCCACTTAAGTGTAAAGGAAACAGCAAATTTTCATGTGGGAGTAGAAAAAACTACTTTCAATTTTCCGCGGTATAATGGTTATGTCGCCTTTCTTCAATACGAAGAGGTGGAAGTCAGATATGAATACTAAAGAGCAATAATGAAATATTCACCAAAATAATGAAACTCTGATTAATTCGGGACATCGAGAATAAAAAGGAGGCCACATCACGTGACTACCTGCGCCATATTGATACGACACTAGCATAATCGAGGTGGTTTTAGATTTTATGAGAAGTTTTTCAATTTTTGCGTAAAACTATTGCTATATTAATTATTTCTGGTGCCGTGCGAGGTTGTTCCATTAGAAATGATGTGGATAAGAAGAAAACGGCGATAATTACCTTTCATAGATTAGTATAAATAAAGGGCAGTTCCGTATTTATAAACTTTGCGTGCTAATTGTTTCCTATGGTTTCTTTAGTTGCAATTTTATTTAAATTATTAAAAAACCAAAAAAATATATAAAAACCATGCATCTACAATTAAGTTAAAGCAGCTTTGGACTTTTTAGGACTAGCCGCTTAACTGCAATTTCACTATTTGTTTATTGATACAGCTCATTATTTTCTATGTGGGAAATAAACACAACTTGTATGTTGGGTTCAAAACCCTGTATGCCCAAAACATATTTTTTGACTTTCCCGAATAAAAATTCTACAAAAATATTTGAAACAGATTCGATGACATAATTACAAGAAAACGCTTACGCGAATCGGCCATGGATCGTAACCACGCGTAACAATACACTTTTCAGCTTAATCAGGCTGGGAGGGTGATATTACTGAAATGAGGTGAAAATGGCATTCTAGTATGAAGAAAATGGCATTCTAGTATGAAGAAAATGGTAACCTCGAGAGCCAATACAGTTGTCTCTATTTCCGATCTTGTTCACACAAAGATCATTACCGGATATTTTAAAAACTTTTGCGTAAAATAAAAATACACACATTTTTTGTAACAAATCCTTTATTATCAATAATTATCTCTATAAATAATTAAAAACTGAGTTAAGGTACACGCTATTATTACCACTATACTTGCTTACTTTTTGTGCAAAAACTTAGCTAATCTAACAACAAGAAAGGTAAAGAAATACTTTACTTTTTGTATATTTCTTAGCTATATACATAGCTAATTATATAAACTGCAGTAAATAACCAGGATTTTAACTTTTTTAAGTTTATATCATGTTACTTGAAATTAGGCCAAGTTTTTTTCGATGTGTTGTTAACTTATCAATCAGATCAAAACATGCAAGGGAGAATTTAGCTTTTTGTCATGGCGGCGGGAGTTATTGTACAGGTTTGCTCGCTTTCAACGCAGGATTCCAGAGCATCTGAACTACTCAACTTTTTAATAGTGCTCAAAAATAGAGTTAGAAGGAGACATCTTTGAATTTCAATATTTAAAGAACGACGGATCAGTGCAAAAATGTGGCAACCGTTTTTGGAGACGAACTAATGTTTGTCTTCGTTTTCGACCCATTTCAGACACAAGATATTGTATTATTTTATGCAATAAAAGACGGCGCGCTCCGAAGTCACATCGGTTCTTACGTAGCGAATGAATCATAGGGCGCCTATCTATTCGGCTTTCTTTAAATGTTGAAATTCAAAGGAGACAATAAACTACAATTTAAAATCACTTTAAATTATACAGGGTGTCCCAAATAGTCAGGGCATATCCAACGTTCTACGTATATTTTGTATAAAATGTCATATATGTCTAAATTCAATCGTTATTGAGATATTGACGTTTTAAATATGGCATTTTCAGACTTTGACAGGCTGTAACATTGGAACGGTTCATCTTAGAGAAAAATGGTTTTCACCTCCCTATCTTAGTTTCTTATTCTCTATCCAAAGTTACCAACTTCCGGTTTAACATGTTAAACCAAAAAAATATTAGATAGGGAGGTGAAAACATTTTTTCTCTAAGATGTGCCGTTCCAATGCTAGTCCAAAAATCTATATTTTAAACGTCAATATCTCAAAAATAATTAAAAATTTAGAAAATTTAAAAAAACTTAGTTTAAATAGACACATGGCATTTTATATAAAATATACGTGGAATTGAAAAATAGTATAATATAGTGTTCCATTTAAAAAAAAAGCTATGTTGGATATTGCCTGTATTTGGGACACCCGGTATAATTTAACATAAGTAATTTTAAATTTTATCGGGCCTCTTAAAACTGTGTTTTTGAAAAATATTAAAAAGTTGAGCAGTTCTATGGAATCCTTCGTTGAGAGCGGTCCACCCTGTATATTATATGTATCAATGATTTTTGCCATTAAGCCCATAATACACACAGTATACACATATAATATTAGGCACATTAGCTAAGATTTTGCCTAAAAAATGCAACTAATTTATATTGCAAACGGTTTTCTTAATTTTTTTAAATATTGACACATTTAATGAGTTCTTGGAAAATCACACTCGCAAACCGGTGCATTGAAAAAGTGTGTTTATTCTACAATCATGCGGTAATATTCACTTTAACGCAATGTTTTTTAGTTTGGTAAGACTTTACCGAGTCGGTAAGGTAATGTTCATATTAACGCATTAGTGATGCAATATTTACATTACAGCACTAATTATATAAGGTTCACATTACCGCACGGTGTAATACGGCAACGTGCATATTAGCACAATCGAAGAAAATTAATACTTACATGCGGTAAATGCGTCGTTATAGCACTTGTGCGCAGTTGTCTAGTAATACAAGTTTTACACACGGGTGTTATAAAGACGTGCTTGTCGCATACACAATATACTATAAAAGATCATAAGAGTATAAATATTGTGTTTAGTGTGTTTAATCAAAAAGGTGACTGAACATACTTTAAAAATAAACAGCAAAAATCAGTATTCACCTGAAGACGACTGGAGATACTTACCAGTTTAAATGTTATGATGTAAAGCAAATAAAGTCCAAAACTCTTCTATCGTTCAAACTGCAAAAAGGTGTAAATTTTCTAAGCAATCTGAGTTTCAACTAACTAAACTATATCTTTGTTGCAATCGTTTCAAAAAAAGTAGATGTTTTTGCTTAATATGGCATATAAACTACCGCGGTTCATATCTCAGTAACAGTTTGTCACGTTTGAAAATTAAAAAAAAACGATCTAGAGAAATCGTTGGAAATCATTTTTAAGTTTCTATATTTACCGTTAGAGGGCGTTCAGTCTATGACTAAGAAGATTACTGGATTTTTATCGATAACATGCCACATGTCAAAAGTTCAGTGTTTTATTCTTTGGAATATACGGCATAACTTAGCTTTAATAAATAAACCAAGAGGAATCTCTGTTTATTTCATAACTCCGACTTGCCTTAACCAAATTTACCAACCTTGGTCTCCTTTATAAGAGCTTATAATAGAGTAACATTTAAAATTATGTACGGCTATATTTTTCATATCCGTCGCCGCTAGAGGGCAAGATTTAATAAGGTTTAAATTAAGTAATGTAAAGTTATTCTTAATCTCTGAAAATAGTTAACCCGAATTTGCTGTTTATTTTCAAACGCCCAGTATAACAAACTAAGTTGAAACACACCGTCAGATTTTTTTAAATTATATGACTCAAATACACCTAAGTCAAAAGTGAGTTCATTTGTACTGTACAAAACGACACTAAGATTTCGGGGTCTAAACGAAAAAGAAAATCTTTGCAGTTGTGTACAGTGCCAATGAACCAACCCTTAATCTGCGAGTCCTAAATAGTATATTATTAACCGAGGTTTAGACAGCTATCATTATTGCCCGATCACGAGGAGCGTAGCGACGAGGGATTTAAGACGCGAGGGCTATAATAGTGTAGCTGTCTAAACCATAATTAATATAATTTTTTTCCACTACTAACACATTTGCAAGACTTATTTTTACTTCTTTTTTAGCTGCGTATAGAAGGCATTAAAATAAATAACATTTTCAAATACCTTTTTACAAAAAACTCAAAAATAGGCGAGATACAGAAGTTAGAAATCTAAGTGCGGGCCTGGTCATCAAAACGAAGTCTGCTATACTTCATGTTGTTTGTCTTATTAGTCATTACGGGTCGGTGGTCAGTTGTTTGACAAAACGCTGCGGTGTGTTTTTCTGAAGAAAGTTGATTTTAAGTTGGTGAGACGTGAAAATGGTAAAATTTGAAAACAATGAACTAGTACCTATGGTGCTAATTTACGGTGAGTATCGTCAAAGTACGGCTGCTGCTTCGGGATTATACGCAGAACGCTTTCCTTTGCGGGCTCTTCCTACACCCAGAAGTTTTCTTAATGTTATTCAACGGGAAAGTTGGGCAGAAATGAATAGTAGTAAGTATCTTATTTTTGAGTTTTTTGAAAAAAGGTATTTGAAAATGTTGTTTTTTTAATGCCTTCTATACGCAGCTAAAAAAGAAGTATCAACTTAGGAATCACCCTGTATATTTAAAAGATTGCTACTATTACTTGTTTAAATCAAGTTACCCGTGCTTTGAAATTGGCAAGATAATTTGTTTTTGTCTTGTCAGGTGGCTTTGTAAATGTCAATTTTTTGTTGATTGATGAAGTGACAACGTCCGTTTTTAATTAATTTATTGTGACATTACTAATTTTAAGCCTTATTACGACCAGAGTACTATTATCCTAATGAATATGGCACATTATTTTTTCTCATGCCTTATATTTGTAATTTATGATATCGATACTTTACAACATCGAACATCTCTGAGAATCTGATATGTATTGTCCATTATCTGGTTGCCTACCCACAAGAAATCACCTTCCATGTTATTGTAGAATCAAAAACCAAGTAACCTGCTTTCGAATAAATTGTTTTCATTAATAACCAAGGTCAATAATAATTGTCAAGGTCATATAATCGGTCAATAATGGCCGTTTCATAGGTTAGTGGTGGAAAAAAACTATTAACTTTCTGTTAACGTCTTCCATTTCTGCTGTGTTCCGAGCGCTCTCCAAGTAAATCCATCTTCCATCTGTATCGGGTGTATAAGTAAAAGAGGACGCAGACTATATCTTGGGAACCATTATTCGTACGGCTTTCGGGAATTTTTTTTTATAAGAAAATTGACCGAGAGAAATCGCTGGAAATTATTTTTAAGTGTCTCAGATGGCCACTAGAGGACGTAATATCAATGCTAAACTAAGAAAACGAAGGTTTCTCCTTAATTTGGCTAGTTAGGCCTCAATGGAAATTTATGGGTTTAAACACTTTACGCTTCAGTTTCTCGAATAAAGGAAAATAAAATTTTTAAAGGAGACCAAATTTGATCAATATTTCTCCCACTTCTTTATTGAAGGAGCTGGAGGAATAAGTGCTTAAACACAAGTCCTTCAAGACTACAACAAATAACTTTTCAATAAGGCTTACTTAATTAGGCATATTAAAGGAAACCCCCCATTTCCTCAAGACATTTTTACATTAGAAGCAATTATAAGGTGCAAGTAAAGTAAATGTCGTTTTAAAATTGCACCTAACGTAATAAGGCTGTTAGTCAGGCATTAGTATTACTCTAGCGGCCATCTGAGAAACTTAAATAATTTCCAGCGTTTTCTCTTGGCGACTTTTTTTTATAAAAAAATGTCCCTGAAAGCTGTACGATTAATGGTTTACTTTACAGGATACAGTTGTACCGGGTGAGTCAACGATGGCGCGGAGCAATTTTATGGCTTGAAGATAAAATTTGTCGACAATAAGCTTTTGTGTTAAAGTATGGTTGGATATCAGGCACATTTAACGGTTTAACATGTTAAACCGGAAATAGTAACGTTTAGATAGAGAATAAAAAATTAAGATAGGGAGGTGAAATCCATTTTTCTCTAAGATGAACCGTTCCAATGTTACAGCCTGTCAAAGTCTGAAAATGCCATATTTTAACCGTTAATATCTCAAAAACTATTGAATTTAGACATATGACATTTACAAAATAAGCGTAGAATTTTGTGAGGAATCAGAAAATAATACAATATATAGGGTGTCCCATTTAAAAAAATGTACCTTTTTGACACCTTACTTTTTGGGCGCACCCTGTATAATTCAAAATATTTTTAAAATGTGCCTAATATCCAACCATACCTTAAGATAAAAGTTTATTGTCGACAAATTTTATCTTCAAGGCATAAAATTACTCCGCGCAATCGTTGACTCACTCGGTACACCCGGTACAATTATTGAAAATTATACAACAGAGAAATTTCCGCTCGATCACAGAGCAATTAATGAAAAAAGTCACGTGATATAAATAATAAATATCATTTTCGAGCAGTCTTGATAAGTTCAATCTATCAGAGTATTCTAAAATGTGCAGGTTGTTTGTTAATCATATTCCTTTGTCGATTGGGTTTCGAATGTTTAGGCAGGTAGTCCTAAAATAGGACTACTTGAATAATAACTATAGATGTATTTTAGATAACGTTTCATCCGGTGTTGAGCGAAGATACATTGAGGTCCATTCAAACCAATGCGGGAGCGGGAACGGAGCGAAGCTAGTGCGGGACAATATTCTAAAAACGGGATGTGCAACGGCAACCAGTGGCATATTTAGGAGGGCAATCCCGAGCCCTGGGCTCGGGTCTAAAAGTCTAATTACAAGCTAATTTTTCGTCTCACTCTTGGACTCTTAATTTAAATTTTTAAATAATGTATTTTTGGCTTAGATTAAAAAGGTCATGTAGGAAACGTTTAGTTTTTAAACTTTTTCTTCTAAAAGTCCTGTTTTATATAGAGATTAAGGTTTCAGACGCATATCGTTTTAGTTAATGATTTACGATGCAATTTTATAGAAAAACGAGTAAAAAGAATAATATTTTTCTATTATATACTTGTCTGTTCCGTTTTCCCTTTTTTAGAGCTATTTTGAATCAACAAAAATATAACCCAATGCAATAAAACATTTTTAAAACAAAAACAAAAAACAATTAGGTACCTATTTATTTTTAAAGAAAAAAATTAAAGTAAAAATTTTAATTGAAATATTTTTTATGGAAAAAGTGTGATAATTTATAATAAACAAAAATAGTGCGGGAAGAAACGAGAATGGTTTATTATGAATATACAAAACGGCACTTAAGAAGGAATATTTCCACCAAAAACTGCTCTTAGATTTACGCTCCTAAAATACCTAATTCCTGAAAAAATCATCAATTTTGGCGTGGTGAGCAATATTTACTTTATTTTTAATCATCAAAAACCGAGAGCCCGAAAAACGCTAGTTAGAGTCATACATACGTCTTATGTTAAAATTTTGGATTGACACCAATATTCATATTTTTCACAAATATAATTTTTTTTTTAATAAAGAGCTAGCTACGAATTAAAAAAAAAGTAAAAAAAAAACATTAAAAAATAAATTTAATCCAACCATGCAAAGGGGGAGAGGTAATAATTAAATTTTCGAAATTTGATAGTGGCTAGGTTAATTTTAAGCGAACTTTGGGCGTGGCCCCTAAAATTTTTCGCCTGTGGCGCGTTTCCGCCTTCTTCACTGGGTACAATATCATGAAATACATGTAGTCCCGACTGTCCTCTCTTCAGAAAAAAGAATGTCCTACTTACGCCCATTGAGCCCCCCCCCCCCGAGCCTATTTTCTGGTTACGCCCCTGTGTGCAACTACACATACCAATGCGGCGGTTCGCATGCATACCCCGCTGTAGAATAATGTCCTGCAATCGTTACGTTCCCGCTCTCGCAGTCCCGCGTTTTTTTGAGTAGTCATTTAACGAATATAATTTACTTCAATAAAAAGGCTGAAACCAAGCAGCCATTTTCATATTGCTACGGACGGCTATGACCGACGTTACGTCTAGTAGCAAATCTATCTTGGCATCTTCGTGCGATAAGTGTGTTATTATTATTACTTATAGCCCGATAATAAATCATCTATATTATTATCCAAGCGTCCAGTGCTATTTCAAATTAATAAAAAATAACTGCGCGTGTATACAGGACGGAAAACCTATCGTTATGGCCAAGAAACATATTTTTACTTTGCGACTAATATATTGTTAAAAATATCATAAAAAATTATTATCAGTCAATAATAATATACAGGGTGATGAAAAAGTAGTATACTTTTTGTGACATTAACATGATTCTGTCCAAATAAATGTTAGGTGGTATTATATTGGCTTTTTTGTACAGCGTACTAAACTGTGGGTTATGGTCAAGCGTACACAATAGAATGTAGCTAAATTGACGCAGGCGACCGGCAGTTAACGGTTGTATAGACTATCGGGTCGATGGTAAAATACGACACGACTTTTTTGTCGGTTCATCTATTTACATGGTCATGTGCGTTTTTTAATCTGCAATTCAGTCGACCACACGCCAATTTTAAATTTGCAGGTATTAAAAAAAGATGGCGTATACGTCAAAACACGCTATTAATAATGGTCATTCTTAGTCCCAAAATTAGTGGAAATCAATAAAGACATTGAGAAATTATTCCGAAAAAACGATATTAATTTAAAAACTTTAGCGCCCTGTAGCGGCAAAACGAAGTAACATCGCATATAGGTAAGTTTGCCTAGATCGCCTTATTTTTGGTTAAAGAATTTGTGCTGAAGCGTTATACAGTCATTTCAAGGACGCCCTGTATATTGTAATAAAATGGCACGTCAGTTTTAAATGATTTTAACATCCTGTCTTGCTGCAATAAAAATTCCTGAGGGTAAGACGACTTTAAAAGCTCAATTTGGCTGTCGGACCATAGAAGACATCTGTGATGAATGTTTATCGGATTTGTGGGTTGTAAAAAACGATATATAGTCAGTTTCTATTTTTTCTCACCCTGTATATACCGTAAAATAACACAGAAACTTACACCTAAAATATTGCAATACCTTGTTAAATAAAAGCAACTACATGTAATACAAAAGAAAAATATTTTTTTACAAATGCCTTAAAAACTAAATCTAAAAAAAGTATTTTTACATTCTTTATTGCCGATAGCCAGGGCAGCGATTTTTCTACATTAATTTTAGGTTTAAATTAAATTTTAACGTGTATACAGGGTGCTACAAATTCGCGTGCGTGCATGGGGATCTCGAAAACGGTAAGAGATACGAAGATGGTAAATTGAGAAAAAGTTGCGTATTTTGGGGCTTAATAATTTAGTAAAAGAAAATTCTAAATATTACAAACGCCTTCGGAGATATCCGAAAAAATCGAAATTTTCAGTTTTGGTTTTTAATTTTTTGCGCCTTTATTTTTGACTTGGGAAAAAAACAAAAAACACTTTTTTATAGCCGTTTTTTATGATTTACAACATGGACTTTTTAATTTTTAAATGCGACGTTTCGTTCTTTGGATACCACCATCAATTCAATTTTTTTAAATATGGACCTGGATTTTTTAATACGGTTTTAGGGACTTATAGGCTTTAGAAACCTAATACAATTAAAACATTTTAAAAATGTTAATGTTTCGTCATCAAATAATATATTTAAAATTATCAATTTATTTCCTGTAAGTTATTTAAAAAATTTTTTGTCCTTTTTTTAGTTTTAAGATTTTTTAGTTAGACACCTATAAATAAAATACGATACAATTATTATTACAAGGAAAAAGAAATATTAATGTTGATTAGTGATGTATTAAATTAACATGTTATTAAATGTTTTCATTTTTCTTTATGATTTCACTATTTTTTTTAGATCTATTATCCAGTAAGAAAAAATTGTTATAGATAGCGATTACTATTATCTGTCTTAAAGTTTTGCCCTAGAACCTTTAAATTTGTGTTTAAACTTCACTCTACTGCTATGTCCCTTTTTCTATTTTAAAATATTTTGAGGTCTCAGGACAAAATTATACGAATTAAAGTAAAAGTTATGATAAGATATAATATAAAAATATTAATAAAAAATATAATTACTTCCCATGCTTTAAAAACTATGCGTTTTATTGACCTGCTGAAGTATTTGACCTTGACTGACTAATTTTATTAAAATAATTAATGGCTTAAATCATACGTCTCACTTCCTGTAATGCAATTTTAATATTTAATCCTAAAAATAATTGCCAGGACCGTAATGGATAAAAAGGGATAATTTTAAATATTGATGTGTTATTTAATGACGAAACCTTAAAATGTTTTAATTGTATTAGGTTTCTAAAGCCTACAAGTCCCTAACACCGTAAAAAAAAATCTAGGTCAGTATTTAAAAAAATTGACTTGATGGTGGTATTCAAAGAACGAAACGTCGCATTTAAAAATTAAAAAGGCCATGTTTTAGATTATAAAAAACGGCTATGAAAAAGTATTTCTTGTTTTTTTCCCAAGTCAAAAATAAAGGCGCAAAAAATTAAAAACCAAAACTGAAAATTTCGGTTTTTTCGGATATCTCCGAAGGCATTCGAAATATTTGGAATTTTCTTTCACCAAATTATTAAGCCTCAAAATACGCAACTTTGCCTTAATTTAATTTAATGGCAGCAATTGATAAAAAATTAAACACCGCACTAGTTCTTCTAGATTTTTCTAAAGCCTTTGACACCCTTAATCATTCTCTCTTGTTGGCAAAGTTAAAGTATTATGGCTTTGAAGAATCATCCCTACATCTTATTAAATCATATTTTAACAACAGGTTTCAAAAAATTTTCCATAATAACACTTATTCAGAACAAATTGAAATTCTGTCTGGTGTGCCTCAAGGATCCATTCTTGGACCTCTTCTCTTTATCATCTATACTTCAGATATTTTAAAATCTCTAAAGCACTGTAAGGTTCAGGCATATGCAGACGACACGCAAATTTTCCTTCATTTTGACTGTCAAGATTATATAAACGCCTCAAATTTGCTTAACGATGAGTTAAATATGTTAAATCAACTTTCTTTAGACCACAATTTAAAATTAAATCCATTGAAGTCATCCTTGATGCTTTTTGGAAATAAGAATAACGTTGATTTTTTGAGTCATAATATCAATATACGTGTTGATGGTGTTATGCTTCCCGTGGTTAAAACAGCCAAAAATCTGGGTATAATTTTGGATACTGAATTAAGGTTTAGAGAGTATGTCAAAAAACTAATTCAACGGTCATATATGTCATTAAGAGTATTATACAACAACCGTCATATCCTTAATTTGAAATTGCGCAAAATGCTCTGTGAGAGTCTTGTTTTGTCAAGTTTTAACTACTGCGATTTCATTTATGGGCCGTGCCTTGATTTGGCTGATAGGAATAGGATACAAAAAGTGCAGAATACATGCTCACGCCTTATTTTTGGACTGCGAAAGTATGATCACATTTCTCACACTTTCAAAAATCTCAACTGGCTAGTTATGAGCAACCGTAGAACTTTACATTTAGGAAACTTCTTGATCAAAATTCTTAAAAATCCAGCTCTGCCTCGTTCCCTCAAGAGTAAATTTGTATTTCGTGAAAATATACATTCGCGCCAGATAAGGTTTCCTAATAGAATGACGGTGCCTCACCATCAGAGTGCCATGTTTCAGAGATCATTTACATATAACGCTATAAAATTGTATAACTCCTTGCCTAATGAATTGATCTCACTTGATAATAATACATTTAAATTAAAATATAAAAAACATCTTCAAAATTTTCAAAATGAGCAAACTCGGTAGCTTAACTTTTTTTCTTTCAAAATATATAAGTATCTTAACAATATTCTGCGAGTCATGCATTTATAACATTTATCGTCTTCTCCATCGTATTTGAGTGTAAGGTATTAATTTTTTCTCTTCTTCGTGCTGACTTATTTTATAAGATTGTTCATTTATTTTCTCCTTTACATGGTAATCTTTAAGTACTATTTCTACATCTATCACTAGTTATGTATATTCTTTATACTTAAGCAAGCAGTGCAGGGTTCAGTTGAGTAGCCGTCTAGGCTAGACTGCGCCATGCTTTTGTTTGCATCGCCTATTCTTTGTTATATTGTTTATTTTTTTATAATAAAAGACCTTTATTATTATTATTATTATTATTAATTTAACCATCTTCGTATCTCTTACCGTTTTCGAGATCCCCATGCACGCACGCGAATTTGTAGCACCCTGTATACGTCCAATATTAGTAAAAAGATAATTTTAAATCGTCAATATATTAATAATTTCAAATTCTAATCAAAATTAATAACAATAATTCAAGCAATGGGTTTCCTGGGACAGCCACTAGCCTGCACGGGATCCGTTATTTACACGGCTTTTCGATACTTCGGTGCGATCTAGTTCTGAATCTGCAAATTGCAAACTGTAGATTCGCCGCTCTCAGCCTGTGTTGGCTAAGTCGACACTGAAATTTCAGTTGATGGAACTGAAGTGCTGGAAGCAGTTCCTCGTGCCATAGTTTGTTTATGATTTAAAGTGGCTTAACCATACCGTAACATAGTCTATTGTAAAACCGGTTTTATAGACTTAAAACGCACCACCCTGTCTATCGTGCTCCAAGTAATAAAATAATCTTAGCAACTACAAATTAAAAATGCGGAAGAGTAACGCTTGTTGATTAGTAGGTCCATTAGGAAATACAGACTAAAAAATCAAAAGCTGCGTTTTTTATCGTTGTAAACCGATTAGTTAAAACCTCTTGGATATTTTAGGCAGCAAAGAAAATTGTCAATTTTTCAAAAAAGATAAAATGGTAACAAGTGGGACCAAAATATCTACTCAATAACCATAGACCAAGCAAATCAACAAGCGTCATTTTTCAACACAGAACTTTACATTTTATATATACAAAAGTAAATTATATCCAGTCAAAAATAGTTACATTGCGTGATGTAGCAATAAAACTGAAAATATAAAAGATTGGCCAGAAATGTTTTATTTCTAAGTCGTTGATACTTGAAAGAAAAGATCTTTTAAACAGCCTTATCTCATTATTACTCAAGAGCTCTTAAGCAGCTCTTACACGATTAGCAAATTATTTCGCTACTAATAGAGTCATAATATATACAGTTACAGCCATAAGCAGTAATGTCATTAAGATCATTTGTTCAATAGTAAGACACACAGTCAAATGGCACTGACATAATTTAGACCGGCGGTGGTCATTACTGTATTAGTACCACATATATACATACCTACACTATATTGCCAATACAAGCAGCCGCACGAAGTAAGAAGACACCCATCGTGCGATTCAAAATAACCTGAGTTTGGGCCCGTAGCGCTTGCGCAGTAGGGAAAAAATTAGGCAACCGACATTATCTCTAACAGAACGTAAACAGAGCCGACTCGCAGTTGTTTGTATTCTTATTCGTCGACATCTTTTGTTTCGTTCCTTCGTGTGTGGTTATAATTTCGAAGTTTTGGGTGTTAATATTTATAAAACTTTACTTTAGATATTTTTTTTGTTAGTGTTTCCATCATTTTTTACGTTGTATTCGTTCAGATGTTCCGTGTGTGATTGTGGATATTATTTTTAAGTTTTGGGTGCGAATTTAGGTATAAAACTTTACCAGACATTTTGTTATTGTTAGCGACTTGTGTCTTAAGATGGGTAGAAAAAAGTGCATGATCCTTTTTTGCACGACTCGCGGTTCAATACCAGGAATAAGGTATTTCAGGTATGTAAAATATTGGTTACTTAGTTTTATTTGACCATAAACTCAACGCACCCGAACTAAACGGGTGAAAATATTTTGAAAGTAAGCCCTGTCAAATGTTTACATCAAAAAGCAAATTTCCGAGCTGCGCAAACTCAACGGACCCTAATCTTCTGCCTACAGTGGTGCCATCATTGAATTATGGTATTAGCAATATAGTGTATGTATACAGGGTGGAGATAAATTAAGGAAACAATTCAATATCTCGAAAATTGAAAAAGCAACCTTAAAACCCTCGGACACGTCGATTTAATTTTACTTTTGCGCAGACTGTAAAATTATTTTGAATTATACAGGACCACTCACAAAAGCTCTACAACTGTCAACTTTGTTTTTTTTTAATGAAACACCCTAGTTTTTTTGGCTGTTTTGGATTTTACGCACAATTCTAGCCAAATTTCGTATAACATAACATATGACTAAAATTGACAGGTTTCGAGATATTTAAATTAGAAGACAAAATAACCTTTGCCATATCGCCTTAATAATTTGATTATAAATACATACCTTTACGCAATAATTAGGAGGTATCATTTCATTTCATCTATAAATATCTCGAAAACTGTCAATTTTAGTCATATGTTATGTTATACGAAATTTGGCTAGAATTGTGCGTAAAATCCAAAACAGCCAAAAAAACTAGGGTGTTCCATTAAAAAAACCAAAGTTGACAGTTGAAGAGCTTTTGTGAGTGGTCCTGTATAATTCAAAATAATTTTACAGTCTGCGCAAAAGTAAAATTAAATCGACGTGTCCAAGGGTTTTAAGGTTGCTTTTTCAATTTTCGAGATATTGAATTGTTTCCTTAATTTATCCCCACCCTGTATGTATGTGATTAGTACTGACAGCATTACTGATCGTGTAAGGTTTGTTTAAGATATCTCACCATTTTGGAATACACGTTTATATTATAGGAAATAAATGGTCATAGTAGAGCTATGACATTTTTGCCATAATTTGAACTGCTATAGATTCTGGACTTGGTCAAAACCTCTTAACAACGATGCATGCTGTACTTTTGTGTATGCAATAGATTGTGAAATATAGTCTACTATACAGAAGGTATAAAAGAGAGAATAAAGTTTGATTTAAAAATATAAATAGAATACCGTAATATTAAAAATTTAATTAATCAATCTCTATATCAATCATATTCTACATGTAATAATAGAACTCATTTCTACCTATGTAAATTTCAAATATCCCGCCATCACGCTATCTGCTTGACATGCGCAGTGTGTCGGCAATAGGTTGGGATATAGACGCGAGTCGGCGAAGGCAAAAAAAAGGAAGGACTCTAAATTGCTTAAATTTTTAGTGAAAACCGCCAGCAATATATTGTATGGAGCGACATCTAGAGTCGTTATTGGTCGCTCTTTTCTATAGCTGCTTAAAGTTTGGCAAAAATGTCTGCGCTTTACTGCACTATTTGTACCACTGCAGCTCGAGTAGGTATATGTACGTCGTTAAGAACAAGATAAAATGTGTTTATAATTAAAATCATCAGAGGATCCATTTTCAAATAGATACATGTTCTTTAAAATAAATAAACATTTTTTAGAATTATGAAGAAGGCGGCTTATTTATGCCCTTAAATAAAGTAAAATAGAGTAATTTTTACTAAAAAAAAAGTTCATATAATTCAGTCTAAATCCATATTAAGGAGATGTCTGATGGTAATATAACATAGTAAGTATAGTATATACTTTTTGTGCTAGATGGCGTAATTATACCGCATGTCACTGCTGTTGTTCTACACATAAAAAAATGAAAATATAAAATGTGCGATTTATTTATTGTTCAAAATTTGTTTTGTAAACAATTTCGTACCTGGCAAATAAAATTATTATCTATTTTTTGATATGGTCCTATTTAGAGACTCCTCTCTCTGTCTCCACAACCTTTTGGTCAGTCCACTTGTATTGTTTGATTTTCCATCATTGTATTTTTTTATCTAAAAAATAATTTATACACATATATTTTATACCGTAAGAAAAAGTCAGAATATGACGATGAAGTTTAAAAATTTATCATATTTAGCTAATCGAATTTATCATGCACCACATCCTATTGAATATATCTCACTAATAAAAGTCTTCCTAGAGTATCACAAACCTTTTCTAGAAATAATTAAAAACACGTCGCAAAAGCAAAAGTTTAAAAACAAAACATGAGCCTGTTTAAAGGTTGGATACAATGACGTTTCTTGAACGGCAGTAGAGTTTTGGATTTGCATTGTCTTTTTTTGTTTAGAATAACTACGTTTCAACTGGTAAGCATCTCCAGTCGTCTTCAGGTGAATACTTATTTAATATTCACCTGAAGACGACTGGAGATGCTTACTGGTTGAAACGTAGTGATTCAAAACAAATAAAGACAATGTCTGTTTAAAGGTTGGAGACAATGACGTTTCTTGAACGGCAGTAGAGTTTTGGACTTGCATTGTCTTTATTTGTTTAGAATCACTACGTTTCAACTGGTAAGCATCTCCAGTCGTCTTCAGGTGAATACTGAATAAGTATGGTAACTACAGCTCTATTTATACTAGGCAGGTGCTGTGCCACATGACTAGTGGGTGGAGTCATGCGTGTTGCTAGGTGATAATGCATAACTGGATGAGTCATGTTTGATGAGTCATGCTCGATGACGTCATGCTCGATGACGTCATGCTCGATGACGCCATGCTCGATGAATCATGCGTCTAACTCTTGGGTGGTCTTATTCTAAGATTACATTTACTTAACAAGGGTTTCCAGACGTTTCTCATATCTAATGAAGGCTTACTAAAGCAACCTGGATTTTGGTGTATGGTCGCAGCTTCCTTAAACTTCCTCTTCCTCCAGTGCGGTTCTTTTTGCAGGATTTCCGCTTTTGTCCACATGATATGATGGCCGTGCGTCCAGGCGTGGTTAGCTGCACCTGATTTTTCGGTCTCTCCTTTTTGGGTGTTATTCCTATGTTCTTTAATCCTTACTTCTAGTGGTCTTAGTGTCTCACCAATGTAAGATTGGCCGCATTCGCAGGGGATCTGGTAGACACAATTTTTCTTGTCTTTCTGGCTTGCTGGTTTCGTCTTCGTTAGGTGGCTTTTTAAAGTGTTTCTAGAGCTGAATACTGTGTTGATGTTGTATCGTTGTCCTAGTCTTCTTATTTTCTCAGATACTCCTTTGACATACGGAATATTGAGTATTGGTTGTATCTCTTTCTCTGCTTTACGTGTGTTTGGCCGATTCTTGCGATTTTCCAATATTGTGTCAATCAATTTCATGGGGTAGCCATTCTTGTTGAGGTCGGTCTTGATGTGGTTAGTTTCTCTTTTGAGAGCTTCGTTTGAGTTGCAGAGAGTAATTGCTCTATCCACCAGGTTTCTTACTATGCCATGTTTTGTGTTGTTTGAGTGGTTTGATGTATAATTGAGATATTGCCCTGTATGTGTAGGTTTTCTGTACACTGAGGTTAGGAAGGTGTTGCCATTTTTCTCTACGTTGACGTCTAGAAAAGGTAGTTGGTTGTTCTCTTCTTTCTCCATGGTGAATTTAATTGTCGGTGCAAAGTTATTAATGTGATGTAAGAATTCTCTGAGTTCGTCCTCGTTTCCGTTCCAAATAATGAAGGTGTCATCCACATATCTTAGCCATATTTTTGGTTTCTTCTTTGCTTGTTTTATTGCTTCGGATTCAAACCATTCCATATAAATGTTGGCTATTATGGGCGAGAGAGATGAGCCCATTGGTAGTCCGTCTTCTTGGCTAAAGAATCTGTCTTTTTCTTGAAAATAAGAATTGTTAAGGCAGCATTCCAATAGTTCCATGATGGCATTTGGAATGGAACTATTGGAATGCTGCCTTAACAATTCTTATTTTCAAGAAAAAGACAGATTCTTTAGCCAAGAAGACGGACTACCAATGGGCTCATCTCTCTCGCCCATAATAGCCAACATTTATATGGAATGGTTTGAATCCGAAGCAATAAAACAAGCAAAGAAGAAACCAAAAATATGGCTAAGATATGTGGATGACACCTTCATTATTTGGAACGGAAACGAGGACGAACTCAGAGAATTCTTACATCACATTAATAACTTTGCACCGACAATTAAATTCACCATGGAGAAAGAAGAGAACAACCAACTACCTTTTCTAGACGTCAACGTAGAGAAAAATGGCAACACCTTCCTAACCTCAGTGTACAGAAAACCTACACATACAGGGCAATATCTCAATTATACATCAAACCACTCAAACAACACAAAACATGGCATAGTAAGAAACCTGGTGGATAGAGCAATTACTCTCTGCAACTCAAACGAAGCTCTCAAAAGAGAAACTAACCACATCAAGACCGACCTCAACAAGAATGGCTACCCCATGAAATTGATTGACACAATATTGGAAAATCGCAAGAATCGGCCAAACACACGTAAAGCAGAGAAAGAGATACAACCAATACTCAATATTCCGTATGTCAAAGGAGTATCTGAGAAAATAAGAAGACTAGGACAACGATACAACATCAACACAGTATTCAGCTCTAGAAACACTTTAAAAAGCCACCTAACGAAGACGAAACCAGCAAGCCAGAAAGACAAGAAAAATTGTGTCTACCAGATCCCCTGCGAATGCGGCCAATCTTACATTGGTGAGACACTAAGACCACTAGAAGTAAGGATTAAAGAACATAGGAATAACACCCAAAAAGGAGAGACCGAAAAATCAGGTGCAGCTAACCACGCCTGGACGCACGGCCATCATATCATGTGGACAAAAGCGGAAATCCTGCAAAAAGAACCGCACTGGAGGAAGAGGAAGTTTAAGGAAGCTGCGACCATACACCAAAATCCAGGTTGCTTTAGTAAGCCTTCATTAGATATGAGAAACGTCTGGAAACCCTTGTTAAGTAAATGTAATCTTAGAATAAGACCACCCAAGAGTTAGACGCATGATTCATCGAGCATGGCGTCATCGAGCATGACGTCATCGAGCATGACTCATCAAGCATGACTCATCCAGTTATGCATTATCACCTAGCAACACGCATGACTTCACCCACTAGTCATGCGGCACAGTACCTGCCTAGTATAAATAGAGCTGTAGTTACCATACTTATTCAGTATTCACCTGAAGACGACTGGAGATGCTTACCAGTTGAAACGTAGTGATTCTAAACAAATAAAGACAATGCAAGTCCAAAACTCTACTGCCGTTCAAATAAAGACAATGCCAAGTTCAAAACTCTAGGGACGAATGATGAATGAATGAAGAGATTCTGTGTCACTCACTTTTCTAACATCGAGAAGGCAAAAGAATGCTGTATTTTTGGCTTAGATTACAAAGCAGTTTTTGTGGGAAACCCTTAGTTTTTAAAATTTTCTTTCTAAAAGTCGTGTTTTGTATAGAGATTAAGGTTTCGGACGCATATCGTCTTAGTTATTGGTTGGTGGTAAAATTTTAAAGAAAAACGAGTAAAAAGAATAATATTTTATGGTATTTTTCTATTATATACTTTTCTGTTTTCCCCTTTTTAGAGAAATTTTAAATCAACGAAAATATAACCAAATGCAATAAAATGTTTTTACAACAAACGCAAATGACAACCATCAGTCACCTTTATTTATTTTGAAAGGCAAAAATTATTTGGAGCCATGGACCGGTTATAAATATTCCAAATTGGTTTTTACCACTGACGTAGCGACTAAATTATCATGGCGTTCTCGATGCTTAAAAAGTAGAAAAGGGATAGTGCTTTCCTTGTCTTCACGTTTATCAAGCGTTTCTTGTGCCGTCTGACGAAATTACTTTAAAATAAATCATTCAAGGTTAACTATATATAACCGTAGTAAAACCTAAGCATTTGCAACAAAAACGGCTTTTAGATTCGTAATCTAAACTCCAAAATACATAATTTCTGAAAAATCATCAATTTGGCGAGGTCAATCGATTTTATAAAATTGGGCAAAAGATCTATAATTTAAACTGAGGTCCAGTTTAAATCGAAGAAATGTCCAAAATGGTAATTTTATAATGTGGGGTTCACAGCAAACTTTGCGTTAAAAGTGATTTACCTCGTCATAACTTAATATGGCAAGTTATGACCAGGTTGATCACTCTTAAATTGAACTTTGCTGTCAATCTCACATTCTAAATCGACCCTTTCTGACATTTCTACGATTTTAGAATTATTTTTCGGTTTAAACTTAGGTTTAAGAGGACTATACAGGGTGATTCCTAAGTTGATACCTCTTTTTTAGCTGTGTATAGAAGGCATTAAAATAAATAACATTTTCAAATACCTTTTTTCAAAAGACCTAACAATAGGCGAGATACAGAATCAAAAAATCTAAGTGCGGGCCTGGTCATCAAAACGTAGCCTGCAATACTTTATGTTGTTTGTCTTACCTCTTATTAGTCGTGCAATCTACGGGTCGGTAGTCAGTTATTTAGCAATACGCTGCGGTGTGTTTTTCTGAAGCAAGTTAATTTTTAATTGGTGACACGTGAAAATGGTAAAAATTGAAAACAATGAACTAGTAGATATGGTGTTAATTTACGGTGAATATCGTCAAAGAGCGGTTGTTGCTTCGAGATTATACGCAGAACGCTTTCCCTTGCGGGCTAATTCTACACCCAGAAGTTTTGTTATTGTTATTCAAGTTAGGCAGGACCGTATTTGATCCATAGTGTAATAAATGAATGTAAGTAATTTTTGAGTTTTTTGAAAAAATATATTTGAAAATGTTTATTTTAATGCCTTCTATACCTACACAGCTAAAAAAGAAGTTTTAACTTAGGAATCGCCCTGTATATAGATTATAAAAATTGGACCTTAAGATAACAAAGTTGACACTGGTATAACCGGAAGTGATAGAAAAGTCAATATCTTAAATAAATGGGGCACATCAAAAATTATAAACGCGCTTAAACTTTCAGTTTCAAGAAAATATTTCAGTGGTTTTTGAATCACCCTAATAACATATTGATTTAGGTTATGTAATGTAGGACAAACTTCTAAAACTAAAAAAAAAAGTCGATAACCAGATATTACAAAGATAACGGACAAAAATCGATTAATTGAAGGCAAATAAGTACTTTCGGTAATATGTCAACTTTTAAATGTATACGAGTGTATTATTACCCTTTCACATAAAATTTTCCGGGAAAGCTTATAAATGTTTATTGTGAAAAAGTGTCCTCGGATAATATTGTCTAAGTGTCTATTCCACAAATAAATGTAATTAACTAAAACTATGTATATAGGGCAGTGGCATAGCCAGAAAATATGCCGGGGGGAGGGGGGGGGGGGGGTGTCAGTGGGCGTAAGTAGAACATTTTTCTTCTGGACAGAGGGACAGTCAAGACTACATGTATTTTATGATATTGTATCTAGTGAAAAAGGTGGAAAAGCGCCGCAGGCGAAAAATTTTCGGGCCACGCCCAAAGTTCGTTTAAAATTCACCTAACTACTATCAAATTTCAAAAATTAAATTATTACCTTTCCCCCCTGTAGGTTGGATTAACTTTGTTTTTGTAAATGTTTTTTTTTTACTTTTTTTTTGATATTTCTAGCTGGCTCTTTAATAAAAAAAAATTATATTTGTAAAAAATATGAATATTGGTGTCAATCCAAAATTTTAACGTAAGACGTATGAATGACTCTAACCAGCTCGGGCTCGGTTTTTGATGATTAAAAATAAAGTAAATATCGCTCATCACGCCAAAATTGATGATTTTTTCAGAAATCATGTATTTTAGGAGCGTCGTAGATCTAAGAGCAGTTTTTGGTGGAAATACTCCATCTTAAGTGCCGTTTTGTATATTCATAATAAAGCATTCTCGTTTCTTCCCGTTTTTTTTTTATTATAAATTATCACACTTCTTCCATATTGTCTGACGCACGGTTCTAGAGCTACAATGCCTGATAAGGCAGGGAGATAACGACCTAACTCGAATCAAAAATTACGTCAGAAGCTGTGATGTGCATCCAGACAGTAATTGTATGGACTTTACCTTATTTTAAGGGGAATTGCCTTTTTAATGCGGCCGTTATCTCCCTGCCTTATCAGGCATTGTAGCTCTAGAACCGTGCGTCAGACCTTTAAATTTTGTCTTTAAAAATAAAAACCTAATTGTTTTTTGTTTTGTTGTAAAAATATTTTATTGTATTGGGTTACATTTTTTTTTTGATTTAAAATAGCTCTAAAAAAGGAAAAACGGAACAGACCAGTATATAATAGAAAAATATTATAAAATATTATTTTTACTCGTTTTCCTATAAAATTGCATCATAAATCAATAACTAAAACGACATGCGTCCGAAATCTTAATCTCTATATAAAACAGGACTTTTTTAGAAGGAAAAGTTTAAAACCTAAACGTTCCCTACAAGACCTTTGTAATCCAAGCCAAGAATACATTATTTAAAAATTTAAATTAAGAGTTCAAGGGTGAGATGAAAAATTAGGTTGCAATTAGACTTTTAGACCGGAGCTTTTAGGCTCAAGGGGGGCTGCAGCCCCCCCCCCCCCCCCGCCCTCCTAAATACGCCATTGATACAGGGTATCCCAGATAAGGATGCACTCTACAGGGCTCTTGTTTACCATATAAGATATGGTTAAATTAAAAAAAAATTGCGCCCCACTAAATTTAATAACATTGTGTTTTTAAATTTAAAACACTCCGAATCCTTACGAAGATTTTGGCCATTCCGTTTTTTATTTTTCCCTGACTCTATCACACCTCGTATTTTCAACACGTTTCGGACTTAAAAACCCATCATCAATAAGAATAAATGGAAATTTATTTGTATCTATAAACTTTCTTGTTTCCAAAGCGAACTAGAAATAATTTGACTCTGGACGTCAAACACAAATCATAATATCCAATTTTTCTTCTCATGAATAATGTTCCATAATTTTCAATTAAAAAAAACTACAATCACACAACTTCTCCACGACCATTACTGAATGCAATAATTCCAAAATCATTTTTGATAATGGAATGTAAAAATTCTCGCTCTTGAGTTGGAATATTGATTCCGAAACACTTGCTTCTTATGCATTTTGCGTGTATTTTCATTCCATAACAAGATACGGAAAGAATATTCTGTAATTGATCTAAACAACATAGGTTGCCATGAATTTCGAAACTGTCAATGTCAGCAGACAAATTTTAGTGCAAGTCAAAATATGAGTGAAAAATCGGATGAATCAGATATGGAACTGGATAATACTCCACCTGAAATTACAAATATTGCGAATAGTATTTTTGGTCGTGGAGAAAATATAGTCTGCTACTCGGTTAGAATGAAAATTCGATACTCGTGGTTCTCCACGCTCGCGTTCGGAATCTTTCTCTAAGATCCAATTTTCATTCCAACCTCGTTACAGAATCTACCATACTTCAAAGGAATGACATAAAAGTTCATTTGCACTAAAAAATTACATTAACCTAATCTGTCATTTGTCAAGTATTTATAATCTATTTAAACAAGTGCCTGTCAGCCTTTCTATACAATTGAGACAGATAAAAATTAAGTTAGGTTACGGAGATTGAAAATAAAATAGTGTCAAAGTAGATAAATTTGCACCTATTCTTATTGATGATGGGTTTTCAGTCCGAAACGTGTTATTAATACGAGGTGTGATACGCCGTTGAACTATAAAGGAGAAGCGGAATTTAAAAATACCAAAATAAAATTTCTCGACGGTTTAAAAAAGCAAAGTTGATGATGGTTTTGAAAAGACGAAACGTCGGATTAAAAATCGAATTACACCAATTTGTAGAGGAGAAAACATGGTAATAAGAATGTACATTTTATTTTAACATATCTCTTCAAATAGAGTCGGAAAAAAATTAAAAACGAAATTGTGAAAAATTCGGTTTGGCCCAAATATCTTCGGAAGGATATGGTTTACGAGATCCCTGTAGGGTGCTTCCTTATCTGGGACACCCTGTATATAGACAAGTTTTTTCTAAATTTTATGTTTCATACTTAAGAAATTTTATTGGTCAATTTTCTTATACCAGGTGTCCCATTATGAATGGCCACCGGCCGTATCTCGGAAACTACTTGGTATAGAAACTCAGCGAAAAAAAAAATCGTAATTAAAGTGACTAAGAGAAAATCCTGGAAATAATTTTTAAGTTCCGCATTTTGCCGCAAGAGGGAACAATTGAAAATTAAATATTGAAATTCTAAATTTCTTCGAATATTCCCACATTAAGGTTGGTAACATCATTAGAAAGCTTAGACAATTCTCCCTCATTTTGGTTTAAGGCTCATTGGCGTACCGACCTTGATAAGGTTGGGGGAAGCTATTAAAAGTGTGATCATTTAATTTACTGTAACTTCTAAACTACTTATCCGATTTTAGCAAACTTAAGCTTGTTTGGAAGAAAAAGGTATGTACTTTTAATTGCCGTATCCATTGGTACACGATAGTTCCTAATAAAATAGCTAGAAAGCGTACAGTTTTTTTTTATTTTATCTTGAAAAATCAAATCATACGGTATAACTATGACATCATAATCGGGAAGTAGATTAAATTTGCAAGAAAAAAAGTAAAAACCGCAGTCCGGTATATTTGTTTGCTTCGGAGTTATTTATAATAATAGTTTTTTTGATTTTATTCTGAAAACTTAAACCACACGGTATAACTATGACATCATAATCGGAAAGTATATTAAAATTGCAAGAAAAACTGTGAATACCCTAGTTTAATATCTTCTTTCGTTTCAGAGTTATTGCTAAAAGAATAACTTTTGCCACTTCAATTGAGGAAGTGATTGTTTTCACAATTTCGTTGTCGAGCAATCCACGACAAAAAATATTTTTAAACTTTATGATTTTACAAGTGTGTTACTCATTATTTCTCCGACGTCATTCTAACTAGCATGGAGGCCTTTATTCCTTTCTCCAAAAAGCGCCCTTCTAACGGCAAGCCCTGGTTTAGCAAGAATTGCGAGCGTGCTGTCAGATCCAAAAACCTGGCTTACCGACAGTGGAGTAAAAACCCTACTCCTGAAAATCGCGCCATCTTTGTTACCACCCGAAACCAATGTAAGCAAATGATAGACCAAAGCAAAGAAGCTCATAACGAGAGAATCAAAAACAAACTTCTTGCCAGTCCTAACGGATCAAGGTCCTTTTGGTCAGTCGCTAAGGCCGTCAGCCAAAACTTTACAAAGTCAACTATTCCACCTCTAACACGTTCCGACGGCACAATAGCAACCACAGCCGGGGATAAAGCAAACCTACTTGCTGAACTGTTTTCCTCGCATTCCACTGTAGACTTTCAGGGAAAACCACCACCCAACATTCCCTCAGTTCAATCGCAAATGTCTGAAATCGTGTTTCGTCAGCGTCTTGTTAAACGGATTCTTAAAGGACTCGACGTCAATAAAGCTTCTGGTCCAGACGAAATTCCTATCATTGTTCTCAAGACATGCGCCGATGAACTTACACCAGTATTTTGTAGACTTTTCAACTTATCCTACAAAAAAGGAATATTTCCATCCTGCTGGAAGTCGGCGCGTGTCCAGCCCATTCCAAAGAAAGGTAAAAAGACCCTGCCAAGCAACTACCGACCCGTCGCATTGCTTTCAGTAATTTCAAAAGTAATGGAGAAAGCTATTAACCAACAACTCCTAAAGTACCTGGAAGGGCTTAACATTATCAGCGACCATCAATACGGTTTTCGTAAGTCCAGATCAACAGGTGACCTTCTGGCATATGTCACCCATCTTTGGAGCAACACCATCGAACATCATGGAGAATCCCGGGCTGTTGCACTGGACATCTCTAGGGCTTTTGATCGTGTTTGGCACGATGGACTTCTAAGTAAATTGCGATCCTACGGTATGCCTAATGGATTCTGTTTATGGCTAACCAGCTTCCTTAAGAACCGTTCTCTGCAAGTGGCGATTGACGGGTTTCTCTCAGACACCTTCACCATCAATGCCGGTGTTCCTCAAGGGTCCATATTGTCGCCTACCCTCTTTTTACTGTATATTAACGACCTTCTAGTGAAAACCCAAAATCCAATTTATAGCTTTGCTGATGACAGCACACTTGTCTCATCTTTTACCTTGACTCCCCAAACATCCGCTGCCGACGCACATCTTCGCAGGCAGCATGAAGTATTGCGCCTCAACAAAGACCTGGAAGAAATTTTGGCTTGGGGTGACAGTAACCAAGTCGAATTTAATGCTAAGAAAACCCAGGCAGCAGTCTTCTCCAAAAAGGTTAACATTGCAGAACCGGATATAGTCATGGCAGGACACGCAATTCCCCTGGCACCGTATATTAATTTGCTGGGGGTCAATCTGGGAGGTAATATGTCTTGGCATGATCACGTTGCCGCAATTGCCAAGGCAGCTGCACAGAAACTTGGTGTACTTTTCCGCACCAAAAGGTTGTACACACCTCATCAACTTTTGACACTCTACAAAGCCCAGATTCGACCATCATTAGAATATTGCTCTCATGTCTGGAGCTCTGCACCCAAGCACACCCTTCGGCTACTGGATTCCATTCAAAGGAGAGCCGTTCGTCTGATCGGCGACCCCGAGCTGACCAAGACCCTCGATAGCCTGGAGCATCGAAGACAGGTTGGTGATTTGGCTCTCTTTTACAGATATTTCCATGGCAGGTGTTCGACTGACATTGCCCACTTAATTCCACCTAGAGCAATGCAAAACAGAAATACACGGCGAACCGCTGCCGCTCATCCATAAGTTGTTCAGCTTAGTACTCCTCGAACTTCATTGTTCAAGAATTCTTTCATCTGGAGAACGTCATCTTTGTGGAATGATCTTCCTGAGGTCGTGTTTCCCAATGAATACAATCTTCAACGTTTCAAGACCAACGTTAATCGCTTTTTTCGCACTCGCACCGCTCCCAGAGCGCCTTAAAGGATTTTTCCTACAGTGCATGTTTTATCATAAAAAAAAAAAAAAAAAATGGCCCAAAAACTACTTTAGAATTAATCATATAATTAGGAAAAATTTATAATTTAGGTATATTATTCTAATATGGTGTTTTAAAAACTAGATCTAGTTAGCCGTGAAACAAAATCAACCCCTGTCAAAATTAAATCAGTTGGCAACATTTCAATTTATTCATCTCCATGGAAACCTGTCAATTTTGTTTTACAGCTATCTAATAGTATATTAAAACATAAGTTTTATAAGACAAATTTTAGAACACGCGTTGGTTTAGGACACGAGCCGCGTAGCGGGGAGTGTCCTAATTAGACGAGTGCTCTAAAATTTGTCTTATGAAACGAATATTTTATAATACTTTTTCTATTTGGGTCATTTTTAAGGAAATTCAAATAAAAATGTAGTTAATAGTTTCCAGTCAAAATTTTTATTTTTTTTTGAGGTTGGCAACACTAACAGGCACAGAAAGTTGGTGTGGTCACAGAAGAGAAAAGGGATTAGTATGGTGCACAAAACACGGACTTTTAGTATGGTGTGCCATGAATTTCAAAACGGTATTGTGTTGTTACCAACAGGAAGAAAATAAAAAATGCGTGTTTAAAATGAATAAAATAATTGTTTATGCAACCCAATGGAAACCCATAATGAAGACTTTATGGTTCCCAAATAGAAAATAGTATATTAAAACATAAGTTTAATAAGACAAATTTTAGAGCACGCGTTGGTTTAGGACACGAGCCGCGTAGCGGGGAGTGTCCTAATTAGACGAGTGCTGTAAAATTTGTCTTATGAAACGAATATTTTATAATACTTTTTCTATTTGGGTCATTTTTAAGGAAATTCAAATAAAAATGTAGTTAATAGTTTCCAGTCAAAATTTTTATTTTTTTTGAGGTTGGCAACACTAACAGAAACAGAAAGTTGGTGTGGTCACAGAAGAGAAAAGGGATTAGTATGGTGCACAAAACACGGACTTTTAGTATGGTGTGCCATGAATTTCAAAACGGTATTGTGTTGTTACCAACAGGAAGAAAATAAAAAATGCGTGTTTAAAATGAATAAAATAATTGTTTGTGCAACCCAATGGAAACCCATAATGAAGACTTTATGGTTCCCAAATAGAAAATAGTATATTAAAACATAAGTTTAATAAGACAAATTTTAGAGCACGCGTTGGTTTAGGACACGAGCCGCGTAGCGGGGAGTGTCCTAATTGGACGAGTGCTCTAAAATTTGTCTTATGAAACGAATATTTTATAATACTTTTTCTATTTGGGTCATTTTTAAGGAAATTCAAATAAAAATGTAGTTAATAGTTTCCAGTCAAAATTTTTATTTTTTTTTGAGGTTGGCAACACTAACAGGCACAGAAAGTTGGTGTGGTCACAGAAGAGAAAAGGGATTAGTATGGTGCACAAAACACGGACTTTTAGTATGGTGTGCCATGAATTTTAAAACGGTATTGTGTTGTTACCAACAGGAAGAAAATAAAAAATGCGTGTTTAAAATGAATAAAATAATTGTTTGTGCAACCCAATGGAAACCCATAATGAAGACTTTATGGTTCCCAAATAGAAAATAGTATATTAAAACATAAGTTTAATAAGACAAATTTTAGAGCACGCGTTGGTTTAGGACACGAGCCGCGTAGCGGGGAGTGTCCTAATTAGACGAGTGCTCTAAAATTTGTCTTATGAAACGAATATTTTATAATACTTTTTCTATTTGGGTCATTTTTAAGGAAATTCAAATAAAAATGTAGTTAATAGTTTCCAGTCAAAATTTTTATTTTTTTTGAGGTTGGCAACACTAACAGAAACAGAAAGTTGGTGTGGTCACAGAAGAGAAAAGGGATTAGTATGGTGCACAAAACACGGACTTTTAGTATGGTGTGCCATGAATTTCAAAACGGTATTGTGTTGTTACCAACAGGAAGAAAATAAAAAATGCGTGTTTAAAATGAATAAAATAATTGTTTGTGCAACCCAATGGAAACCCATAATGAAGACTTTATGGTTCCCAAATAGAAAATAGTATATTAAAACATAAGTTTAATAAGACAAATTTTAGAGCACGCGTTGGTTTAGGACACGAGCCGCGTAGCGGGGAGTGTCCTAATTGGACGAGTGCTCTAAAATTTGTCTTATGAAACGAATATTTTATAATACTTTTTCTATTTGGGTCATTTTTAAGGAAATTCAAATAAAAATGTAGTTAATAGTTTCCAGTCAAAATTTTTATTTTTTTTTGAGGTTGGCAACACTAACAGGCACAGAAAGTTGGTGTGGTCACAGAAGAGAAAAGGGATTAGTATGGTGCACAAAACACGGACTTTTAGTATGGTGTGCCATGAATTTTAAAACGGTATTGTGTTGTTACCAACAGGAAGAAAATAAAAAATGCGTGTTTAAAATGAATAAAATAATTGTTTGTGCAACCCAATGGAAACCCATAATGAAGACTTTATGGTTCCCAAATAGAAAATAGTATATTAAAACATAAGTTTAATAAGACAAATTTTAGAGCACGCGTTGGTTTAGGACACGAGCCGCGTAGCGGGGAGTGTCCTAATTAGACGAGTGCTCTAAAATTTGTCTTATGAAACGAATATTTTATAATACTTTTTCTATTTGGGTCATTTTTAAGGAAATTCAAATAAAAATGTAGTTAATAGTTTCCAGTCAAAATTTTTATTTTTTTTGAGGTTGGCAACACTAACAGAAACAGAAAGTTGGTGTGGTCACAGAAGAGAAAAGGGATTAGTATGGTGCACAAAACACGGACTTTTAGTATGGTGTGCCATGAATTTCAAAACGGTATTGTGTTGTTACCAACAGGAAGAAAATAAAAAATGCGTGTTTAAAATGAATAAAATAATTGTTTGTGCAACCCAATGGAAACCCATAATGAAGACTTTATGGTTCCCAAATAGAAAATAGTATATTAAAACATAAGTTTAATAAGACAAATTTTAGAGCACGCGTTGGTTTAGGACACGAGCCGCGTAGCGGGGAGTGTCCTAATTGGACGAGTGCTCTAAAATTTGTCTTATGAAACGAATATTTTATAATACTTTTTCTATTTGGGTCATTTTTAAGGAAATTCAAATAAAAATGTAGTTAATAGTTTCCAGTCAAAATTTTTATTTTTTTTTGAGGTTGGCAACACTACCAGGCACAGAAAGTTGGTGTGGTCACAGAAGAGAAAAGGGATTAGTATGGTGCACAAAACACGGACTTTTAGTATGGTGTGCCATGAATTTTAAAACGGTATTGTGTTGTTACCAACAGGAAGAAAATAAAAAATGCGTGTTTAAAATGAATAAAATAATTGTTTATGCAACCCAATGGAAACCCATAATGAAGACTTTATGGTTCCCAAATAGAAAATAGTATATTAAAACATAAGTTTAATAAGACAAATTTTAGAGCACGCGTTGGTTTAGGACACGAGCCGCGTAGCGGGGAGTGTCCTAATTAGACGAGTGCTCTAAAATTTGTCTTATGAAACGAATATTTTATAATACTTTTTCTATTTGTGTCATTTTTAAGGAAATTCAAATAAAAATGTAGTTAATAGTTTCCAGTCAAAAATTTTATTTTTTTTGAGGTTGGCAACACTAACAGAAACAGAAAGTTGGTGTGGTCACAGAAGAGAAAAGGGATTAGTATGGTGCACAAAACACGGACTTTTAGTATGGTGTGCCATGAATTTCAAAACGGTATTGTGTTGTTACCAACAGGAAGAAAATAAAAAATGCGTGTTTAAAATGAATAAAATAATTGTTTGTGCAACCCAATGGAAACCCATAATGAAGACTTTATGGTTCCCAAATAGAAAATAGTATATTAAAACATAAGTTTAATAAGACAAATTTTAGAGCACGCGTTGGTTTAGGACACGAGCCGCGTAGCGGGGAGTGTCCTAATTGGACGAGTGCTCTAAAATTTGTCTTATGAAACGAATATTTTATAATACTTTTTCTATTTGGGTCATTTTTAAGGAAATTCAAATAAAAATGTAGTTAATAGTTTCCAGTCAAAATTTTTATTTTTTTTTGAGGTTGGCAACACTACCAGGCACAGAAAGTTGGTGTGGTCACAGAAGAGAAACGGGATTAGTATGGTGCACAAAACACGGACTTTTAGTATGGTGTGCCATGAATTTTAAAACGGTATTGTGTTGTTACCAACAGGAAGAAAATAAAAAATGCGTGTTTAAAATGAATAAAATAATTGTTTATGCAACCCAATGGAAACCCATAATGAAGACTTTATGGTTCCCAAATAGAAAATAGTATATTAAAACATAAGTTTAATAAGACAAATTTTAGAGCACGCGTTGGTTTAGGACACGAGCCGCGTAGCGGGGAGTGTCCTAATTAGACGAGTGCTCTAAAATTTGTCTTATGAAACGAATATTTTATAATACTTTTTCTATTTGTGTCATTTTTAAGGAAATTCAAATAAAAATGTAGTTAATAGTTTCCAGTCAAAAATTTTATTTTTTTTGAGGTTGGCAACACTAACAGAAACAGAAAGTTGGTGTGGTCACAGAAGAGAAAAGGGATTAGTATGGTGCACAAAACACGGACTTTTAGTATGGTGTGCCATGAATTTCAAAACGGTATTGTGTTGTTACCAACAGGAAGAAAATAAAAAATGCGTGTTTAAAATGAATAAAATAATTGCTTATGCAACCCAATGGAAACCCATAATGAAGACTTTATGGTTCCCAAATAGAAAAATTAATTTTTTAAACATCATATTCGAATTATGTCTAAATTAGAAGTATTCAATGATTATATTATTATGATTAATAAGTAGTTTTGGGCCATAGGAATAATGAGTGACAAACTTACATAATCATAAGTTAAAAATATTTTTTTGTTGTGGAATACTTGATGACAACTATGAAAACAATCACATCTTCAATTAAAGTGTTAAAAATTATTCTTTTGGCAACAACTCTGAAACGAAAGAAGATATTGAACTGCGGTCTACACATTTTTTCTGGCAAATTTAATCTACTTCCCGAATATGATGTCATAGTTATACCGTATGATTTAAGTTTTCGAGATAAAATCAAAAAAACTGTAACTATAACAAATTACGCTCTCTAGGTATTTTATTAGGAACTATCGTGTACCAATAAATACGACAATTAAAAGTACTTCCCTTTCTCTTCCAAACAAGCTTAAGTTTACTAATATCGGATAAGTCGTGTAAAAGTTACAGAAAATTAAATTATTACACTTTCAACAGCTTATCCCCCTCTTATTAAAGTCGGTACGCCAATGAGTCCTAAACCAAAATCATGCAGAATTGTCTTAGCTTTCTAATGATGTTACCAAAAATATATCTTAATGTGGGAATTTTCGGAGAAATTTAGAATTTGAATATTTAATTTTTAATTGTGCCCTCTTGCGGCAAAATGCGGAACTTAAAATTTATTTCCAAGATTTTCCCTTAGCCACTTTAATTCCGATTTTTTTATCCCGAGTTTCTATGCCCACTAGTTTCCGAGATACGGCCGGTGGCCATCCATAATGGGACACGCGGTGTAACTAAATAAGTTAGATAATATTACAGTTTCTTGAAAATTTGATATAATTTTGATTCTACAAAAATATATGTGAAAATCAATAGAATATGCCTAGCTATGGTCCCTACGGCCTAGATACGGTCCTGCGCCGTATTAGTTAACTTACCCTAAATATACACATCTCATCATAAGGCCTTTTTATTCAGTATCGGAGAGTAATTCTCCATGTTAACGATCACTTGTACGACATATCCGGGGGGAATTTTGGCTTCCTCCACGTGAAGTTTGTCCCCCAACAGTTTACCTCCGTAGAACCATCTCTGGCGGGAGGATTCAATACCTTCTTGACTCTGAAAAATATAAAATATCATATTAAAATAATTATATTTAGATTTGAAGAAGTAGTCCATACTTGAAGTGAAGTGGCAAGTTAAATGGAGCAAAATAATACTCAAAGTCAACCTTCACTAAGAAATATTTTGTAAGAAAATTTTTAGTTACTTAGTTCTACATGTTTCGAATGTATAAACGTACATATTCAGGAGAAGTATAGTTATGTAATATGGGAAATTGTAAGTGACACCTTCATAGAGCTTTTGAGGTAGTAAATAATTGGAGAAAATAATGTTTACAAAGAAGTAGCGGAGAAAATTGTACTACCAGGTCCTGAAGATAAATATGGGAGTGAAATGGTATTTTAGGGTGAAAACTGAAAAACGTTATCTATGTATTTCTCTAATCATTCTCACAAAACGGGGGGGGGGGGGGGGGTTAGTGGCGATATTTAAGTTGTAACATTTTATTATGCTGAAAAGTACTGTAATGTGACTGTGGAAAAATAAACATAAGTTATTAATTTATTTCTTTATCCTTAAATACTCTACGGAATAAAATATTCCAATTGGTACATCTAAATATAAGATACAATTACAGCAGAAAAAAACAATACGTAGTACAAAACAAACAATACAGTTATCGAGCCAAAACAGATTAAAATAAATTAAAATAGTACAAGTCATTACAGGTTTTTTAGTGAATAAAGACTAATCCTAAACAAAGAATGCTAACTGGACATCGAACGTGTCACATTGCCAAGCCAGATCACTGATGAGCACCCAGAATCAGAAACAAGGATAAACTCACATTTCATTTTAAGTGGCAATGAATGTTAACATCAAATTAAATGACAGGCTTGCCGTAGTTACCTCAAAACCCGATGGACGTACCTATCGGTAAACAAAATTGTTTATTGGTAGACCTCCACGGCGCTGAGCGTCCGGGGTTTGCATGCTGTGCACCCCTTTGTCTATTACCCGCTGTCCCCTCACCTTGTCAATGGGGAATGGCAGTTTATGGGTCCTTAGACTCACTGTTAACAACGGTATGCCCTGTCTTTTTCCGTCAACATCTCAATCCTTTCGTTGTTTCGCCCTACTGATGTTGACGGAAGAAGACAGGGCATACCGTTGTTAGCAGTGAGTCTAAGGACCCATAAACTGCCATTCCCCACTGACAAGGTTATTTTGTATTTCTAACTATTTTCAAGTGTAAAAGATTTTTAAAAACGATGGAAGCCTGACAAAATCAGTCTTGATAATAATTCTACGTAGCCATACCGATATTAGGCGAGTTCCAATAGTTATATGGTGACCCTTGTATGTTACATAAAAAGCTTTTGATTCCATATTTAATGAAACAATGTTTGGCTAGTCTATTATTGGCGTTATATTTTATTGATTAAAAGCAGTGCACTTCCACGGAAAAATGTGCTACGACAACAATTATTGGGAAACGTAAAATTGTACATATTTTTTCTAAATTATTTAATATTTGGCTTGGTTCTAAAATGAGTTAAACATAAAACTATGTAGAAACCTTCCCTATATTTGATTTAAGGATTCATCATAACTGTGAACCAACGACGAGAAAGCAATGATAGACTCCGCATTCCCCTTTATCAAAACAAACCCACAAGAACTAAAATCATATGAAAATAGTAGGACATTTTTACAAGCGTATAATACGCTGTTGCCAAATGATTCTCACATTGTGAGTTTTATTTGAGCTCAAATAGGTATATTATTTTTTTCACCGGTGGATTCAACCAGTGGTGGAACTGATGAACTTATGATTGACAGCTGGTGGAATGACGTCATCAACAGGTTGGTTAATTATTTTACAATCTCTCTCTCTCGCTGACGTTGATAGAAATCAGCAGAAATCCACCAACCGCTGCCACCGTGGACTCACTGGCGAAATAAAGAATATAACTAAATAAACACTTCGTCGGATTGCTTAAAACATATTATAACCTCAAACTACTAATAAAGACATTTCGAAACAATTTCTCATTGAATGGCAGCTAAGAGAGCTTCTGTCACTGTTCTCGTATTCCTAATAATTTACCACATTTGCATGAAGTACCTATTTACATAAATCGACCTGAACCCACGTGGCGAATTAAAAATTACATCAACACAGGTATTGAGTTCGATTATTCAAGGTTTTGTTGGCATATTTTGTAATTGTATCCATTGTTTTGGGAATCGAACTGACCATGCTTTTGAATTTACTTACAGGAACAGTAAAGTCCTGAATTTAGATCGGGTTTCCTTTCTTGGAGAGATTGGACTGGAGAGCGCATGTCGAGGCTATCGCGACTAGTATATCGAGGTACTGTTATGCTCTAAGAATTATTGCTGAGAATGTCTGCATAGAGGCTGCAATGTCAGCCTATCATGCATTTGTTGCATTTAAGATTAGGTATGGTATTATTTTTTGGGGGAATTCTACAGATATGGACAGGATTTTAAGATTGCAAAAAAGAAGTGTCAGGTGTATTTTCGAAATGAAACAACGAGACAGTTGTAAAAATGTGTTCATTGGTAAAAAAATTTTAACATTGGTTTGTATGTATATAATGGATTCCTTTATGTTTGTGCATGGTAATAGAGATCTGTTTGAAGATTCTAAACATTGTTATCCAACAAGACAAAGGACTAACTTACACATAGAAAAATGTAATTTTAGCTATATTCAGAAAAATGCTCCTAGTGCTATAATAAAGATGTAAAATAGTTTTCCGGATAGTGTTCGAAATCTGCCAAAGTGTAAAGTTAAAAGTACTATAAAAAACTATTTAATTAAAAAAGCATACTATAATATAAGTGAGTTTTATAATGATGCAGATAGATCTGATATGCTTCTGTAAAAATACTATCGCATATTTGTGTATCTTTGTATTGGATTATCATTGCGTCAACTGCCACTACTATGTTTGTGAAGTAGGTGTCTGTTATACATATTTTTATTTCTAAATATTTCTTGTTTTATACTTAAGAATATTTTACCATAAAACTGTTCCTTATGTCAAATTATTGTTTTTAACTAGATATTATTTGTTGTATAAGTACTATGTAGAATATCTTTTTTTATAACATTGTTCTATGCCTTTTGGTTTTTTGAATAAAAAATATTTATCTATCCATTTAAATTTTTTTGGATTTTAAAATATAAGAGTATTACTTATTGTAAAACTTTTTTTGCTTTGTCAACGAGACATTGTCTTGGACAATAAAGCTTTTTTGATTTGAAATTTTATTTTTAAAGGTTGCAACACTGTTTATCACTAACAAGAATTAATATGATATTTTATCGGTTCAGTTAACTCTAATAGCTTATTTATCCAGTCACTATAGTGTAAAGAAACTAGCAAATATCCATGGTGCAAAGTCAGCATGACTGCTTTCAACAAAAGAATTATTGAAATAAAATAAAAAACATAAAGTCTTTCTCCACTGGTTTATTAAACAAAAAGTTAGAAGTGGGTAGATGTTCTACATGTTTCGGGTGTAGCAACACCCATCATCAGGAACAAAATATAAAGAGAAAAATTCATAGAAAGGAACAGACGTAAATGGTGAGTGATAGTGAACCTCGATGGAGCTCTCATCGAGCCATGGAAGATTAAATGTTTAAAAATGGGATAGTGATTAAAAGAAAATTGACATATTTAAGTCTTAACACTGACCATGGGCAACAGGTAACAGTGGTAAGAAGAGGCCCGTTTGGGCAAAGAGAAAGAAATTTTTTTAAGAAATGTGAAAATGGAGACTCACAGGTCAAGAACCCTCATCACGGGAACCGTGGAGAGAAAGAAAATTTATTAATTTAGCCCTCTTTTTAAGGGAAAAATAAAATATTTTAGTTAAGAGAAGTAAAAGGCATAGAACTGATGTAAAATCTTAGTTCATAGCCGAAAAATAGAAGAATAAAATTTTTAAAAAATTTTTAAAGAAAATTTTTATTTAGGGGAACAAGCCCGAAAGGGCTGGAACCCCAGTGGTCGTTAATTTTAACATAACCAAAATTAAACTTTTAAAAAAGGAACTAAAAAAGACTGGAGAGTCGGAGTACTTTTGAACCTTGTATTAGGCACGAGGTCAAAACGACCACTGGGGTTCCAGCCCTTTCGGGCTTGTTCCCCTAAATAAAAATTTTCTTTAAAAATTTTTTAAAAATTTTATTCTTCTATTTTTCGGCTATGAACTAAGATTTTACATCAGTTCTATGCCTTTTACTTCTCTTAACTAAAATATTTTATTTTTCCCTTAAAAAGAGGGCTAAATTAATAAATTTTCTTTCTCTCCACGGTTCCCGTGATGAGGGTTCTTGACCTGTGAGTCTCCATTTTCACATTTCTTAAAAAAATTTCTTTCTCTTTGCCCAAACGGGCCTCTTCTTACCACTGTTACCTGTTGCCCATGGTCAGTGTTAAGACTTAAATATGTCAATTTTCTTTTAATCACTATCCCATTTTTAAACATTTAATCTTCCATGGCTCGATGAGAGCTCCATCGAGGTTCACTATCACTCACCATTTACGTCTGTTCCTTTCTATGAATTTTTCTCTTTATATTTTGTTCCTGATGATGGGTGTTGCTACACCCGAAACATGTAGAACATCTACCCACTTCTAACTTTTTGTTTAATAAACCAGTGGAGAAAGACTTTATGTTTTTTATTTTATTTCTATAAATTAACTCCACTTTAAGAATGGACTACTTCTTCAAAATTAAAAGAATTATTCTTAATTTTATGTAAAAAATAAAAAAATAAATTTGGTATTTTTCTTCGCTGGATAAAATAACTAATCACTTGACGTCCATTTTGCGTTATTATGGTTTGGGTTGTGTAAATGGTAGTTATACTAGTAGCTATTGACATGACATAATTAGCTTCATCAAGGCAATACATGCTGAATATCTAAGCCCTGACGAATTAACTTAGGTATAGATAACGGAAAGGTCAAGATGTAATTTACCATCGTTTTTACAATATTTTTTTATTAAATCACTGACACTTGACAGAGCCAATATTTGAAACATTTAAAAATTGCATGAGATTTCCTATGTCCGGCCTGACGATGTATACAGGGTGTTATGTATTTTCCCGGGTATATTTGAACCTGTAAATCTTGATATGATAACCTTCAAAGAAAAAATATTTTTAAATGTCGCTTTGCTTTAATAAGTGAGAAAATTCACCTTTTGTGTTTTTGATCTCGGACGCCTTCACTGCCTTACCCACGTGCGTTTGTTTTGATTTTGAACTGTCAAACTAAAATAGGAAGGTCAGTGATTTTACAATGTTGCATGACAGTGACCTACTAAATAATAGTTCACTGACCTTATGTTATTAGGTTATATTCAAACTTTTTAGAAATTAAAATTAAACATACCTCAGCAAGAATCCTTAAAAAACTGGCAAAAAAACCATAATAAAATAAACAAATTCTTTTAAATCGAATCTGCGATTCACACTTCGAAAACTAACCCTTATATCATAACAAAAACACGTTATTTAAGCAAGTTCACATTGAAAATTCTTTGTTAAACCATTTACTTCATATGGCGTCCTTACGCAAACACTTGTTTTTGTTCATATTTCTCTTTTTTCTGCAATAAGACCGACAAACCCTTTTGTTATTCCCACAACGCAAACACGTTTAAGCTGTCAATTACCTACAGTTACAAAGGTATAGCGCTGGCGTCGATTTAGTTAGTTAGTTAGTGATGGGCGATGTGTATCGATGGTTTTCTAAACATCGGTGTTTCTAACTGATGTTCGATATTTTCCCATCGATAATAAGAGTCACAAACAACGATGAAAGCATCGATTTTTAACCTTCGATGTTTGAAACTGCGTTTTAATATTTGACGCCAGGGACTGGCGGAACAAAACATCGATGAACCTCGCTCATCACTAATTTAATTTGCATGGTCAAAAGCATTGAGTCACCCAGCAATGCGAATGCACCAAGAATGTCATCTTGAAACAAAAAATAGCCTTTTCGTGTCTTGTATTATGCAAAAACGTGTTTTTATTTCGTCTAGTTGTCTCCGTGAAACGCGGGGTTGTAATTTTCTCCGTGGAATAACATCTTCTTTTGAGAAAAAATGCGATCGTAAAAAGTCAAAAGAGACAAAGCTGATGATGCCATATTTATTTCCTTATTTTATCATTTTCATTTAGCTAAAAAGTGAACTGGTTAAAAAACAATTTCTTGTTTACTAAACACAAACAGCTGATGCTGTAAGTTCGCCTAAAAACCATATGTTTTCTTTATTGAACACCTGATTTTGACAGTTTGATATTTGGCAACGTTGTGACACCCATCTCTCTCCCTTGCAGGCTATGCTTCTCCCCGTATCTCTCGCTCTTTTACATTGAGAAGTTCATGGCTTCTATTCATTGGCGTCGGGCTCATTTTAGGGGTCCTTACCCCACTTTTTAGATGGTCGATTTAAAAAAAAAACAAACCATGGAGTGTTTTCTAGGACACCCCAGAAGTCACCCATTTAAATATAACTTGGGCAATTACATAACACCCTGTATAAAGAATAAGGACAAAAAATTGGTCGAAATAAATGATTATTTATAGTTAAACATTATTCAAAATCTATTTATTATTTAATAATAGAAGAAAAAAGAGTAAATATGTTCGTTTTAATCATTAACATCATTAAATATTAGATGCTAATCTTGGCATACAAATTATATACATGTTTAATGTATCAATTTGGTGGCATTATTAGTAAAAGAGAATTTTTTTCTAAAAATTTATTTCAAATAATATAACATTTCTTTACGTTCATATTTCGTGGCGAAATTGGAAAAACAAAACGCGGTATCATTTCGATGTATGTCTGTTGAGTCCATTAGGTGGGGTAGGTATCACATGCAAGCTAATATAAGAATCAAAAAAATACAGTACATAACGATAAAGCGACAGCGTAATTTACAACTCCCCATCTTTATTTGAGACGTCTAGTTTCAAAACCAGACATCGGTTCTAAGACAAAACGAGAAAACAACAAAAAACTTATTTTTTACATGATTTGCAAGATGTGATGGCAGTTTGTAGAATTTCATCCTTAAATCTTGAATAAGTAACTTTATTTTCAAAAAGCGGCAAATATAACTTAGATTTTTTAAATGAAACACCCTAGGTTAGGTTAGGTTAGAGTGGCAGACCTTTGGTTCTGACCAAAACAGTCTCACGTAGTCCTATTAGGTCCGTTATGATACCACACGTGTTCCGTAGAACCCACCTTCATCAGATCAACAAAAATACATCAAAATTCCACTATAAATTGGATGTAAACAAAAACACCGACGTGACGAGTGAAAGATCGGTAACGTTGCTCACTGTAAATTTATATCGGATCGACCTCATCGAGTAATCGCGCCTGTTTTGCGTTTGTGGAAATTGTGCATATTTTCAAAGCGCTGCAAAAAATGCAGGGTATGACCTAGCAATAGTTTTATTGATGATAAACTCCTATTATAGGACCTACTTACGTTGTCGAAGATACTTTCAAGAATTACAATGTTATTAAAATTGGAGAAACAAGCGCTCTACACCGGCCACTGCCTGAGAAGGTCTTCGGCGACTCTTTTGGCCAACGCAGGGGCTAACATGACTACTTTGAAGAGTCACGGAGGATGGAAGTCCTCGACGGTAGGGTAGCAGAATGATACTTAGAAGAATCGGTGCATAACAAAATACAAATTGCAGAAAAAATACAAGGTTTTAATGTGTCGACGTCTTCTAGCACTATCAGCAGCTGTACCGATATGGGAGCGTCTGGTTCCAATAAAGCAACGAATTTTACAATGACTTTAAATTCGAATAAACCGTTAGCGTTTTCCTTGAATTTCAATATCAATGTGAATTCTGCTTGTAATAATAATAAATAAATAGAATAATACTTTAAATATGAATGTGAGTTATTTGAACGTTTAGTCTAAAATGACATTGATTATGACAGTCATGGCTGTCATGTGTGAACATGAGAATGAGAATAGTGAAAGAGTCCATTGTTAAAACCGAATAGTTTTTAATGTAGACCTCTGGACTTATGTTAAGTGCTAATTTTTATAAAGTAAATATTATGTATGTTGCTGTAACTAATTATAAACTATACATCTTGAAAAATTGTCGATGAATTAACAATGATACGAGGCAAACACCAATCAATCGCTCATTATTGTTTTTAAAGGTCGCTGGACATCGTTTTGAATTATTGATTCATGTGTTCCATATTAAACATGGGTATATATCACTGGCGCACAAAAGCCAGAAACTGTTCTGAACATTATGTTTTTCTACGACCACCTATGAAAATATTACGGTTAATTTGGCTAGAAAGCACCGTATATCACACGCGTGTTGAAAATAGTTATTTTCCTAACAAGTGCGGAAAGTGATACTTTCCCGCACGCGACTGTAGTTGGGCCGAACGACGCGGGGCGGAATTCGGGCAAGCGGTTAAGGGCGGGAAACGCATGAGTTAGGAACATTATTTTTTCTACGACCGTATACCAACCCATTTTTCAAAAATTATTTTATTTCAACATACACCTATATACAAAACTTTAAAAACTACTAATTATTATAAATATTAATATTATTTATATATAATATTTCTCCTTACGCCATGTAACAAAATGGTCGTATTGCTTTTCATATCTTAGTCTGGATTTGACAGGTAACAGCTCGGAATTAGCTTTATCTGCAGCCTTCAAAATTGCTTCGAGAAGTTCTTCGTCGGATGAATCCATTAATATTATTGCTTCGGATTCGGTTTAATGTGGTTTAATTTAGAAGAAGATTGTATTCGGTCACTTCGAAGACGCTTTGAACAACTTTGACGTTTTAGTAACAATTACACGCCTGGGTTATCGTAGCAACTGATATCAAACCCGGTGGTTTGATAGTTATCAAACCCGGTGGTTTGATAGTTATCAAACCCGGTGGTTTGATAGTTATCAAACCCGGTGGTTTGATAGTTATCAAACCCGGTGGTTTGATAGTTGTTTTGTGACATTACTTTAAAGAATGTACAGGGTTATATAAAAATATCTTCATTATTTTATATTTTCAAAAAATTAAAAATGCTAAAAAAGATGTAGATTTTATTTGATGGACTATTTCGTAAATATTGATTTACCTGTTGTAACAATAGTTATAACTTCCGAAGTAAAAAACTATCTAATAAGGTCAAAATATGCATTATTTTACTTTCCCGCACTAGTGCGGAAAAGTGATACTTGTAAAACTAAAATGCGTGCGGGAAAATGGGTTTAAACGCACGGTCGTAGAAAAAAAACATTTCAACACCAGTGTTGAAATACAAGGCACACTATTTAATTTAAACATATGGTGCCGATTTGACAGACAACCCCAATTTATTAAAAATAACAAATTCTAGAAAGCAGTAATTGTAAAGTGTTTAACTTATTTATCATGTATTTGTCGAGTGATTCAGAATTAGAGTGTGAAAATACGCCTTCTGAAATTTTAAAAAATGTTAATAATATACTGGAAAATCTATTACCAGAAAAAACAAATCGCGCTGAAGAAAGTGTCATGTATTAAACAACAAATTTTTATCGGTAGCAATAGCGTAGAGAGTTAGAGCTCTAGCCTACAGATCGCAAGGTCACAGGTTCAAATCCCATCAGGAGTATTCGACTTTTTTTTATGAAAACATTAAATAATTTATAGAATTATTTTGAATTGAAATCTTCCTTGTTGGGTGAATTTTTTAAATTTATGTTTAATGCATCTATCCTTAATTAAATTTAAAATGTTTCATTCTGATTAATCTAGAAGTCAATCCAGGATGATATATAAAATATAAAAAAATGAAAAAGTTAAACTACAAATAAAGGAAAACCCTATTGACAAACTCTGAAACCAGATATTAAGTGGAACATAATCCTAAGTATGCTAATTTCAGCACTAGTGTTGATATTTTTTTAAACACTAGTGGTGAAATTTTTTTTCACAAATCAAACCTACATTACTCGTGTGAAAGTGATTATTCTAAAACTCGGGGAATTTCCGCACTCGGCTGTCGCCTCGTGCTAAATATCTCCTCGTTTGGAGAGTACTTTCGTCACTTGTTATGTAATATACTATTTCCGTAAAAACTAGTTTATGCGCCTCTTAAACAAAAAGGTGTAATTTTCCATTATCCATAATAACTTCACAGAACTAAATTAAATTAATTATTGTCGCAAACAAGGCCTATCTAAGAATAAAAATTATTTCGAAACCAGTTCATTTTATAGAAACAATCGAAAAGTACCTTTTTTGAAGTGAAATGTGTAAACTCTAAAAAATAGAATTTTTATTTTGCTACTACGAGACTGAACAAAAATACCGACACGTGTATTGAGGCGAGTCGGTTTCTGGGTTTCCCAGCACATAAAGGTTAGCTTGTACAGTTACGACTTAAGCTTAGTTCAGCGTTTAACCAAGCTTAAACTTCATTTTGACAACAATTCTTGTTGGTTTTAAAATAAAGTTTGAGCTTGGTTCAACGTTGAACTAAGCTTAAGCCGTAATGGGCTCTTTCACTATTCTCATATTTGATAGTTTTGTCATTTAAATTGTTTAGTCGGTGCTGTACCATGAATTTTTTTGCAGCTCATTGAAAACATGAACAATTTCCACAAATTTTAAAAACGCAAAATTGGCGCGATTATTCGATGACGTCGATCCGATAAAAATTTATAGTGAGCATGGTTACCGATCTTTCACTTGTCATGTCGGTGTTTTTGTTTACATCCGAATTAGGGTGGAATTTTGATGTATTTTTGATTAAAATAACTGCTATTTTTATTTATTTGCTCATAGAGCAGAAATGTCGATAAATAATTTAGGTAAGATTTTTTCAACCAGTAATAAAAGTGGCTTTGGCGCGCAAAAGACCAATCGATACCATTAAGTAGTTTGTTAGTTTGTATTTTGTATGCCACAAACCCCACGTTAATATTTTATTATGTATGAGGAACGAAAATAATTTTAAATATGTTTGCTTTATCTCTTTTCTTTTTCGTATACAATTTTTTTTGTTACTTTGAAACAGTGTAATATTTTGCAAAGCTTATAAAAACTATACTGCCCGAACGTATGTTTTATGGTATCGCGTCAAAAAGACGCGGAAATTTAGACGCACGGCCAAAGGAAGTATTATGACAAATAGACGCGTCGTCAATTGGACGCGCAACATCAGGACGTATCCCATAAAGATGTGAATATTAGTTTTTGCCCGGTTGCTTGTAAGTCATCCGAAGTTATACAAGGTGGCCTACTTTATAATAGCAGGACTTTAATAGTCGATGGAATCGCGCACAATTTTCAGTTGCAAATATAATATTATATGTAATAAGGTTAGCTCCATAAAATTGTATCTTTTTTAATAAAAATTTTAAAATAAATATATAGATACATATTTATTTTGATCATTTTTTGTTGTTGTTATTTTGTCAATATATTGACAATATTTTTTTTTCAGAAAAGCAAAATTATATGCGTCCTTTTGACCACGTCCTAAAGCCTTGCGTCCAATTGACCCCGCGTCCATTTGTTGTATGCGTCCTTTTGTTTGGCATCCAAATGTCCGCGTCCTATTGTCGCACGTTCAAATGTACGCGTCCTATTGTCGGTAATTCATGTTTTATGATAGATTAAAGGTAGACAGAATAACTTCTACTAAGCAATATTTGTTTCATCCAACTTAATTATTTAATAATTGGTATCGGACAATTAAATATTGAATTCAAAGAATTTTTTTTATAGCCGGTTTCTCGAAAAATGTTATTCTTGATAAAAGTTGGTGCCTACTTTAAAACTATAAACGCATATTTCAGATTTCACCTGCGGCTAATAGTGAGGGAGCAAACCTCTAGATCCGGTTGTACAATTACGGTTTAAGCTAGATTTATAAACATCATCGGCGCTTGCGCTAGAAGTTAAAACAAAGGAATTATAATACAGTGGTTTGTTAAATGTTGGTTCCTCTCTCCGCAAAACAAACTGACAATATACACAGAAGTAATTAGAAAAATACTGACTTATGCTGCACCTGTTTGGTGTGGCATATCAAACGAACAGTACAACCGACTACAGAAACTACAAAACATAATACTCAGACGAGTATTTTCAGTTATAAGATCATTTCCACTGCGACTATTACATAACGCGACAGACACACCGTACTTAACATACTAGACATGTCTACAAAATTCTATAAATCACGCATCCAAAATACGCCTCTAGACACACACTAAACATATGGATAATTTCATACGCAAACCAATCTATCACACATGCTACTTGTACCTGAGCAAATAAATGCTGGTTTTTCGAAGCGCTTTTCCAGCAAACACCATACAAAAAATCTAATAAATTATACCTTCAAAAACTAATTACTTTCAAGTTCAAGCAAAATAAACTCTTTCATGGCAGTGAATAGGTTACTGGAACTGACCGAAATAACGTCATTATAAGTCAGATTTGTGTCGACCAGTGAGTTAACACCAGCCCCAATATTGCATGCAACATTGTGAGTCCTAGCCAGCTCTAGTGTTCTGTATAATATTTATTATGTAATACACGTAAATAAATTAGGCACAAGATGATATGTATAATACAATATTAAAGAATAAAAAAAAATTTGAAATAAAAATCAATTTATATACTTCGCTGGCGTTCGCGTGGGCCTTGACAACCTTTCAACTTGCCCCAACTTTATGTTTTCGGCGCTGGCATTCGTAGCAATGACGTGAACCCAATAGTATCTTACTATTTATTAATAATAATTAAATGAATCACTACACGTACATGCGTAACCATCAATACTAATCCTTAAATAAATCCGCAGAATGACATATTTGCTCCTTTACAATGCAATGTCCGTTCGAGGTTCACTAAAATAGCATAAATTATTCCTTCCTTCCTTTCTATTTTATACTCATAATTCTCAAAGGGACTGTCACGAAGACAGCTCAAAAATTAAATAACTTTTTAACGCACAGTTTAATCAAGGATAACCAGAAGGAATTTCTAAGTATACTCTTTGATGATAGATTCCAGATCCATCAATCAATGTGGCTATTTGCTGTAAATCAATGACAGATACAAAAATAAATATTTATGAATAATAAAAATTCTACGACAGACACATGATGAAATATGGCGGAGGGTATACAGGGTTGCCGAGAAGTCCGGAATAAAATTAATATAGCCTTAACCTGTAACTTTTGGCGAAAACGCTCGAACACGTCAACTTAGTTTTACATATGCTCACATCTTGACGTTATTCGTTTGTTTTTTTATAGACATTTGTCAAAGATATGACGACATCGATCCTTTTTTTTTAATGGAAACATACAACTTGTGATACATCATTTGAAAGCTAATATCTCGTACAGTATGCCTTTTTTTTACGGTTCGCCGACTACGTAGGCCATCTTGAACCGGTCATCGACCACAAATGTGATCTATCGACTGGGGAGTGTGAAACGGCACCTTCATCCTACGAGATATCCGATCTCATCCAGCCTGTCCGGCGTGAATAGGATGGCTTAGTGTCGATTCATTTTACACTCTTCCCTGAGGCAAGAGCACGCCGTATTCCCAAACGGTCACCCGCCCAAGTACTAACCGCGCTCGACACAGCTTAACTTCGGTGATCTGCGGGAACCGGTGCTTAATATGTCGATAGGCCCTTGCCACGTACAGTATGCTCATAAATTGTGGCGCAATTCCGTCAAGCTAATTCAAAATGGCGACTGTTAAAAGTTTTTAAAAAATCTATTCACATAAGCGGAAATGATAATTCATTGATGTTGTTTACTTTTCAAGGTAAGAAATCTTCATTGTCTCACGTTTTGACATTTTGTGATTTAACAATAGTTATGGTTTATTTATTTAGTCAAAACAAAAAAATGTAACGAAGCAAAACAAAACAACAAAAAGGTGGTTTAACGTGGCAAATGCTGGAAATGTCCTCCACCCTCTACTTGGCATGCTCTCAGATGATGGTAAAATCCATCGACGGAATTCCGAATGGCATCAGCCGGCATGTTATGCGTCTCCAATCTAATTTTGTATTTCAAATCTTCAATATTATTTGGACTATTTTCGTAAACTTTTTCTTTTAAATATCCCCAAAAAAAATATTCTAGAGGCGTTAAGTCTGTGGACCTCGGTGGCCATTCAATTGTACCACGTCGTCCAATCCAGCGACCTGGAAATATCTCATCTAAATATCTTCTCACATTGACATCTCACATCAGCCTTTTATCTAATCGCTGTTGTTGAAACATCACAATTTAATATGAATGTCAAAAATGTGTAAATCTGGTATCCGGTATCGTTTTTTCTGCTTAATCACGCAGAAGATGATGGTTTAAAGCAATGGTTCCCAACCGGTGGGTCGCACTGGTTTTTTTTTGGGGGGGGGGGGGGCGTCAAATATCAATATCCACCAATATCCATTATTTTAAAAACTTTACGCAGAGTAGGTGTATTTACATCAGAATGCACTTTTTTAAATAATTATATTACCTTTGCTTTTACTTATCTTTGCGAAAGTGGATTTTCGACTCTTCTGCAGATCAAGACGAAAGCTAGGAATAAGTTGGATGGATGTTCAAAATGACATAAGATTAGCTTTAACCAAAACTGAACTAAGAATTATAAATCTTGTTATGCAGATACAAGCTCAGTCATCACATTAAACTATTTACTAAAAAATATCATCATTTTTGGCAAGTCCTTAAATACATTTATTCTTCTTTTATTGATTAAAAAACTTGGCAGGGGGTCGCGAACATTTATAAGAAGCTAAAAAGGGTCGCGAATAAAAAAAAAGTTGGGAACCACTGGTCTAAAGCATCACTTTTTTATCGCAGAATTAACGATTTTGTAAAAAATTTCTAATAGTGCCACTTAAATTATCGCACAGACAAATTTACATTCAATAGGAATAAAAGGTATATTTATCTATCTTTAAAATGGTAACCTTTGTTCGGATGTTATCATTTAATAATGGGATTGAAAAACTAAATAAATTAATTTAATTTTGTACAAAACTTTTACTTTAAATTACCATCAATGACCTTTATAACGTAAACATGACTTTTTAGGAGTAGATTACGTGCCAAATTAAAAAATAACAATAAAAAAGAACAAACGGCCGTATTCCTCACTTGGAGAAAATTACATTTTTTTTTAACTCGCGAACTGCATGTAAAAAACACGTAAAAACCCTGAAATGGGCTCAATATATTCCGCCAAAAAACTATACCGGCGGTCGTCATGGCAACCACCGAGTAACATGTAGAAGTTCGAGTGGGGACGCGTAGTAAACTGGGGCTCTGATCAAATCGCCGACGCACGCCGCGCTGATATTCCGATAGGAATTCACTAACAGTATAGATGTGCCTAATGTCCAGATGTATGTGTTCCTAAAAGTTGTTTTAAAAACAATGTTATCCGTACATTTAACAGATCGTTCAAAAGCACTTTGCACAATATTTTTATCATCAAAGTATACGTGAATATTTTATTTTTTAGCATATCCTCATTTAGAGGACTTTAGCCACCGCCGTAATTTTTATCACGACATACCATTAAAAGTTAGAACTTTTTACGATAAATAAATCTATATCATAAAAACTTACCGGAAACACAGGAGAGCGATAATAAAAGCTCCGAAAAGAACTATTTTTACGAATAAATAAATTTTCAAGGCACAAAAATGTAGAAAAAATTATAAGTCAAAGTTTAAAAATAGTATTACGGAATTATACTGAAAGGTACAGAATACTGAACAATACTGTGTTAATTAGGCAATTATGGTTATTAAAATTACATTCCTGTAGCTTATAAGCTCTTAGAATTAGGGTTCTGTATATACCACATATATACATACACTATATTGCCAATACAAGCAGACTCACGAAGCAAGAATACACCCATCGTGCGATTCAAAATAACCTGAGTTGGGGTCCGTGGTGCTTGCGCAGTAGGGAAAAAGTTAGGCAACCGACACGATTTCTAACAGAACGTAAACAAAACCCAAGGTCTCTTGAACAGAACCGGCTCGCCGCGCCGTTGTATTCCTATTCGTCGCCATCTTTTGTTTCGTTCATTCGTGTGTGGTTTTAATTTCCAAGTTTTGGGCGTTAATATTTATAAAACTTTACTTTAGACATTTTTTTTGTTAGTTTGTAAGTTGTTAGTCTTTTCCATCTTTTTTTACGTCGTATTCGTTCGGATGTTCCGTGTGTGATTGTGGATATTATTTTTAAGATTTGGGTGCGAATTTAGGTATAAAACATTTTGTTATTATTAGCAACTTGTGTGTCAAGATGGGTAGAAAAAAGTGCATGATCCTTTTTTGCACGAATCGCGGTTCAATACCAGGAATAAGGTATTTCAGGTATGTAAAATATTGGTTACTTAGTTTTATTTGACCAGAAACTGTACATACCCGAACTAACGGGTGAATTTAAATAAAAGCTTGTAAAAACATTTTGAAAGTCGGTCCTGTCAAATGTTTACATCAAGAAGCAAATTTCCGAGCTGCGCAAACTCAAAGGCCCCCGATCATCTGCTTACAGTGGTGTCATCATCGAATTATGGTATTAGCAATATAGTGTATGTATATATGTGGTATATACCTACTATCTTGTCTATAATTAACTTGTATAAGTTGTTAATTCTATAAATAAATAAATACTGAATGTTAGATGTACACTTAGGTTTTATGTACCTTACGACTATAAGTATAAATAAAAACTTATAACTAGACAGTTTAACAATTATCACCCCAAGAAAATACCACTTAATTTCAGTGTTGCATACGTTAACCTATAGTAGTTTGTACTACAAGAGTGGATATGATGTCCATATCGCACGAGGAAGTAGACGCCGTAGGCGGAGTGCTCAAACTTCCGAGGGCAATATGGACAATCCACTCGAGTTGAACAGTATATTTTTTCTACGACCTTATGCTAAAAAATGTAAAAAAAAAGTTTGTAGGTTGCCGGGCTCGAACTCACGACCATTTCATCCATAGTAAAACGCTCTACCTCTCGACTATCGAAACGTTAAACTAATTATGGGAAAACCAACTGATAAATGATGCTACATGAAATTAATTTTCTATGCACATTCAGCAGGTTGCATTATTAATAAATCTATTATAAATGCGTCTAGATTTTATTATATTGAACAAATTAATAACAAATTGTACAATATGCATTTAAATTATATAATTTAGTGTCTTAAAAAAGAAGGCGGAGCCTCAGTAAAAATAATATACTGTGATTGGTCAGTACTTTTAAGAACAACAATGGCTTCTCTGTAATTGACTACTGTGATTGGTCAGTTTTATTACCTATCTAGGATTGTTATAAAATTTTGCCGCACAGTTAACTGGAATAACCTACTTTACTCGCCACTTAAGTGTAAAGGAAACAGCCAATTTCCATGTGGGAGTAGAAAAAAGTATATTACTCACCTGCAGTTTTTTCTTACACATAGTGACGGTATCCCTGGAATAGACCGGTAACTTTACGTCGCTGCAAGTGTGACTTAACCTCAACTTCAGCACAGTTTCGGTACCGGATTCCACGGGTTCTGATTCGATGGCTGGCGAGTCCCGTCCGTCCTCCTTTACAATGTTTATCGGGTAAGAAAGGCAGTAAATTGGAACTTGGTACCTAAAAAATAAAAAAATCTCATTGGGCAAAACTCTAAGCAGAATTCGAAGCATAGAAATAGTCGATGTTTCGCTAATAAGATATTCTTGACGAGGCAAAGGAATCGAATATGCACATGAATATTTAAATCGAAATAATTTATGAAAATGTTATATTTTTAGATGAAAGAACTTTTCAGTTTTTTTAACACAACATCTTCATTTACAAGCCCACCGAAATTAGGTAAGACAAAAGATATACGCCTAAAACCAATCAAAGTGGACGCTTTTTAGTTGATCTATAATAAGGCTGAACTAATGCTAGAGGGACAAATGTTTGTCAAATTTTACCAGGCAAAAGTGTCCCAACTAGGCAGGGCTTATCCAACCCTACTTTTTTTAAAATAGAACGCCCTATGTATAAAATTCTACAGATATTTAATATAAAATGTCATAAGTCTAAATTCAATTGTTCTTGAGATATTGACGTTTAAAATATGGCATTTTCGGACTTTGACAGGCTGTAACATTGGAACGACGCATCTTAGAGAAAAATGGTTTTCACCTCCCTATCCTAGTTTCTTATTCTCTATCTAAAAGTTACAACTTTCGGTTTAACATGTTAAACTTTAACGTGTCAAAGAACGGTGTCCGATTTTTGAATGGTTTTTCCGAAATAATGCTCAAAAACAAAATGGCGAATCCTAATAAATTTACAGGTAACTTCTCTAAGCATTTACTTATTTTTATAAGTTTGTTGAAGACGCTGGGTATGCTTAGGTAGTGTCCAACTTCGACACTGATCCTACATAGTTTTTACGCCTGAACTATTTGATATAAATGCGTGCTAGTTTCCTTTTTTCCTCAGACTCTGTGCGTCACTGATGAGCCACAAGATGGGATGAATCTGACGAAATTAAAGAAAACTCTCCTTCTTCTGCACTAAATAGATTTTACTTAATCCCCATCTCCTAGGCATTTTCACAGTTTAAAATGACAGTGCTGATTACTGCGAGAATAATAGATTTAAGCTTATGAATATGAAAAAAAAAAAAAAAAGTTTAAAGTAGTTATGTTAGCGTCTGTAAATAATTTTTAAATTGAAAAATGTTTTTGCCGGCGTACAGAATTTCAGGTCTCCCGTAGCGCAATTGGCAGCGCGCTTGACATGTAATCGAGAGGTTCTGGGTTCGATTCCCAGCGGAGGCATAAAACTTTTTCAATTTTAATCGAGTCTGTACGCCGGCAAAAACATTTTTCAATTTAAAAAAGTTTAAGTTCGCATATTAGACTAATTTTACCTTTCTCCCAGTTGATCATAACAATCGGTGATGTATCCGTTCGGAACGAATACCCCAGCGCCATCTAGGATCGCTTGAGCAAGGTCATAGTCACGCTGTTCTGCCGCCATTGCGGCGGCCCTGAAAGACATAATTTAAATTATATTAACAAAAGCGAAAAATAAATAAATGTTATTACAAGTTTTAATTATACGATTTGGGGTTTTAATTTATCGTATATTATTGTTAAAGTAAATTTACATAAATAAAAAACCTATTGACCAAAATAAATGCCGCCTTATTGACCAGCTGCAAACGAAATAGCTTTATTATAATAATTTCTCATCCAGATTTAACCAGTTAAGGTAATTTGTTTTTTTTTATATTTATGTCAACTGACTTTGAAAACTCTATTTCAGAAGTACACTTTTCGATGTTCTTAAAGATCATCTTCTTAATTATTGAAGTTACAGGAATGCGGTACATGCAACATTGCAAATTTTTTGAATTTTTTTTATTTTTCCGACTTTACCTCTCTTATCTCGGTTACCATAAGTAAAAACCAGTGTTTATAGATTTTATATAGAATAGTGGCTTGTCTAGTTCTTCTCTAGATGTCTACTAACACTACCATACCACAATGAACATAAAAATTGTCTACAATCACATAATTAGTTTTATCGTAAATATATAGTGGAAGATAAACAATTATCGCTGACCAGTTTTTATAAATAACTCAAGGTAATGCTACGGTGATAGTCAACTTGGCATATCCACTAGTAAAAATAGGTTCAATGGAGGTTAAAGTTTCTCTACAATCACATTATTAATTATCACTTTTTGTGATACAGGAAAAACATTAATTGAATACCAAATAGGAAGTCCAAAAAAACTAAAATTGGGATAATAACGTGTACCGGTCAGTGAGTTGTCAACTAGCCGCATGGTGTTTATGTTATGAGAATATTTTGTAAAGTTAAATTGTAGAAACGTGAAAATGAAACATTATGAAAGTAAAAAACTAGTAGATATATGCTCCTTATTTACAGGGAGTGTTAACATAGCGCGGCTGATGATCAGAGTGTTGAATATTACGCTCCATCACGGCACAGTGGTTACGTCATGCAAAACGTTATGTTAGATATATATTTAAGTTAGACATATACACAGTAAAAAAAGAAGTGTAAACTTATGAATCGCCTATTAAATTTTAAGAAAGCATCCAACCCTGGTGCTCACGATACGTCCGAAATGAACCTAGTGTTTTGACAGACGCTTCTTGCTCTATTACCTCAACGCGTCCCATATCTCCTTGCGCCCTTCGAAGGCAGGGGCCGTGTCCCAAAATTCGTCCCTCTTCGAGCGCAGCTGCCCCTCGGTCAGGGGCACGTCGGACTTCCATCTGATTGTCTCGTGCGCCAAACGATAAGTTTTGTTGTGTTGGTTCCCTGTAACAAATTAATTTATTGAATCTATTATGTCACTGAAAATAGCCATTTAAGAAACCTATTTTCAGAGACTAGTTAGCAAATTCAATCTATCAGGGGTCAAAACTATTTTTAATTCTAGAAGTTCTCACTTACACACAACATAGAACTCTTGTACCGGGTGGTCAGCTACGAATGACCGACGGCCATATCTCAGAAACTAGTAATCGTACAGCATCCGGGTAAATTTTTTTATGACAAAAGTGCCCAAGAGAAAATGCTGGAAATTATTTTTAAGTTCCGCATTTTGCCGCAAGAGGGCGTAATTGAAAAGTAAATTTTAAAATTTTACATATCTCCGAAAATGCCACATTAAGGTATATCTTTGATAACACAATTAAAAAGTTTGGACAATTATGCATCATTTTGGTCTTATGCTTATTAGCGTACCGACTTTAATAAGAGGGGGGGAAGCTGTTGAAAGTGTAATCAGTTAAATCGCTGTAACTTTTAAACGACTGATCCGATTTTAGCAAACTAAAGACTATTTGGAAGAGAAGTGTATGCACTTTCACCAATCGTATTTAGTTGTCCATAATAGTTCTCAAAAAAAACGCTAGAGGGCGCAATTTGCAATAATACATTTTTTGATTTTACTCCGAAAAAATGAATCATACGGTATAATTATGATACCATTATCGAAAAGTAGATGAAATTTGCTAAAAAAATATTAAAACCGCAGCTCGATATTTCCGTTCGTTTCAGCGTTATCGCCACTAGAATAATTTTTAAAACTAAGCGATTATATATCTTTTAGAAAAAAAGTGGTACGCCACTGATATTTTTCCATGTGGATATTATTTCTGATTAGCATGGTCAATTCTGCATAAAAATGGTCTCCTGCGTTTTTCTTCTCAGGCACACCGTTCTTAATTAAAATAATTAAATTAAATTAGCTCTACTATTATTATTAACATTGATAATGTAAAATTTTGTTTTATAAAAATTGGTGTAAATGACCACCTTCACCTAATAGGCATGCATGAAGCTAATTTAATTTAATTATTTTAATTAAGAACGGTGTGCCTGAGGAGAAAAACGCAAGGGACCATTTTTATGCAGAATTGACCAGGCTAATGAGAAATAATATCCACATGGAAAAATATCAGTGGCGTACCACTTTTTTTCTAAAAAATATATAATCGCTTAGTTTTAAAAATTATTCTATTGGCGATAACGCTGAAACGAACGGAGATATCGAGCTGCGGTTTTAATATTTTTTCTAGCAAATTTCATTAACTTTTCGATTATGGTATCATAATTATACCGTATGATTAATTTTTTCGGAGTAAAATAAAAAAATGTGTTAGTATTGCAAATTGCGCCCTCTAGCATTTTTTTGAGAACTATTATGGACAACTAAATACGATTAGTGAAAGTGCATACATTTCTCTTCCAAACAGTCTTTAGTTTGCTAAAATCGGATAAGTCGTTTAAAAGTTACAGCGATTTTGCTGATTACACTTTCAACAGCTTCCCCCCTCTTATTAAAGTCGGTACGCCAATGAGCATAAGACCAAAATGATGCATAATTGTCCAAGCTTTTTAATGGTGTTATCAAAGATATACCTTAATGTGTAATTTTCGAAGATATGTAAAATTTTAAAATTTACTTTTCAATTACGCCCTCTTGCGCCAAAATTCGGAACTTAAAAATAATTTCCAGCATTTTCTTTTGGACACTTTTGTCATAAAAAAAATGTACCCGGATGCTGTACGATTACTAGTTTCTGAGATATGGCCGGCGGTCATTCTTAGATGACCACCCAGTACATTCCATACTTGTCGGCTCTTTCTAACTAAAAAATCAGACATTCTAGAAGCTTTATTATTATTTCACATTAATTCAGTACATTTAGAATAGAAAATTACTCCAAGATCAGCATCTCCCTAATTCGGATCAATGCCCTTCCATTAATTAAACGTTAAACACTATTGGCAAACTCGAATCTAGGGTGCCGATATAAACGCATCAGACGGAGATTATTAGTAGCGTTTAACACGTTAAACAGAGAACACGCTATCCCCTACCTCCCACCTTCCATTCTTTAGAACACGCGGTCGAAGCAGGCACGGGAGCGATCGATACGTCGACTCGGCCACACCCCTTTCAATTGGAATGTAGGAGTGGTTATGTGTCTCTTTTTAACTTAAGGGTTTGTCCATATGTGCGTTCTCTCTTAGTTGCATTAGAGATTTCGCACCCTAGATTCGAGTTTGCCAATAAGTGTATATTAAAATACAACCGATTTTATCTTTAAACATTAAATTTACAAAAAAAAAACAAAAATTGAAGAAATATTCATTTCGTTGGCAAATCCATGGGCCAAATTACACTGTAACATTTTCATCGTTTTGGGTCAGTTCCTATATTTACCTACACAAAATCACTTTGAATATACATATCTATCTTTCTCATATTCGGCCTTTTGCAGAATAACGGACAAAAAGCAATATATTTATTATTAAAAATAAACAATTTATTTTTCTCAACCATAGCTAGTTTGATTAAATTGTTCTGCTAAAATGCACAAAAGAAAAAAGGGTTTGTACAGTTTCTTTCTGCTTGCGTAAGAATTATAACTCCGAAAGTACAACAACTGCAACTATTGTAAACTGAAATTTAGAATAGAATCAACAATCAATTTTTAATTGATTATTAAACTGTAGATTTTAAACAAGACCCAATAAGCAAGTGTAAAGGCTATATTGTGATGGTGAAAGCAGTAATACACAGAAGTAATCTTTATAAACTGAAGATATTCTACTTTACTTATTTATTGTTCGCAAAGGGGTCCACTTCCAAAACCAAAAACATTGTTTATTTTGAATTCGTTTTAAACAGTTAAAAGCGGCTTTTGTGCATTAACATGAACTTTTAACGTCCGCAATGGTAAAAGTTTTTTAAAATAATCGCCAATTTACAAACTAGCAACACTGTGAACGTGGAAAGAGAAGTGGCAATACTGTAAAAATAACATTACCTTAAAACCTTTAGTAAAAAATGGAAGTATTTTTTTTCTAGAAATCTTAGAACTTCGTCTAATTTATCTTGTTTTATGTACTCATCTTCATGTTCCACCATTGAAGTAAGATTTACCGGTTATCTGTTGTGTAAAATAAAAGTTTTAAGGTCGATTAGGGTTGGATCCCCGTTCAGAATATATCAGAAAATATCGCGGTGGACAAATATGGAAAAAAACCAACCAAGTTTAGTAAAAAAACGTTTATTTTGTAGGTATATACTACATTTCATGCATTAAATCTTGTAGTAATTGTATAGAAATGAGTGGAAAACGGGAGATTTTTGAAATACCAAAGTGCATCTGTGCACAAATATTTAGTTCAGTCAGAAAATAATAGTTTGGTGGAAATATATTTTGGTATTATACCTTCAATTCTCGCAGTCTTTGGGAAAAAATTGTGTATGCATAGAGTATGGGATAAATGCTTTAATTTAAATTAAAAATAAACAAATTCTATTTGACAGATTTGCATATTTTTATAGTATAATCTTAACCTCACTTCTGTCAAGTGTCAGAAAACGTCTCGTAAAATTTACGTGTAAATTTGGTTTCTTTGTAATTGACCACTGTAATTGGTCAGTTTCATATCCTAACTAGGATTAAAATCATATCCGTTCAGTTAACCAGAATAGCCTACTTTTCCAATCACTTTAGAATTAAGGAAACAACACAAATTTCCATATTGGGTAAAAAAATGAATATTGTAACACCAGTATACCAAATTAAAGCTTCTGGAGGCTTAAAAATTACAACTCATAAAATAGTTAATGATATCCCGATATTTTTTGTCATATATAAAGATTTTATGCTCTTCATGTATAAATTTAATATCAAGAGCAATAAATAACAATATAAAAAATACAATTTTGTAACATAAAAGAGAGGGGTTGTTGTCCTTAATCCAGACTGTAAGTAAAATCGGTTTAAGGTTTTAAAATACGAAAAAATACATTAATTTATGTTGTGAAAACCGTTTACCCTCAAGCTTAAAAAAATATTAAATATACCCTATCCTAGAGTTGTTGGCTAGGTTATGTCTAGGACAAATCTGTATATGGAAATGGCTTTGGAGTCCTGTTGAAACATTTTAAAATATATGTGTCAAGGGGTGAACCACTCCACTTTTCATGGAAATCCTCGAAATCGCCTTGGAAATCGTGGCGACTGCTCGAAATCCCCGAAATCATAAACGAAATCACTGGCAGTCGCAGAAATCCCAACCGAAATCCGTCCAATCGCATGGAAATCTAAGCATTTGCCAGGGAAATCCCGCTTTCGACAAAGAACTTAGGTTAGAACCGACGTGGAAATACATGTACATTTTTCATGGAAATCCTCGAAACAGCCTTGGAAATCGTGGCGACTGCTCAAAATCTCTCTTAAAGATTTCGAGGAAATCCTAGCAGTCCCGTAAAGATTGTGAGGAAATCGCCACAGTTACCAGGAAATCGCCACAGTTACCAGGAAATCAAGAGATTTCCGCAATACATGTACATAATCGCAATCGAAATCCCAGCATTGGCATCCGAAATTCGCGCAATCGCATGGAAATCTAATTCCCGAAATCTCTTAAAGATTTCGAGGAAATCCTAGCAGTCCCGTAAAGATTGCGAGGAAATCGCCAGAGTCACCATGAAATCGAGAGATTTCCGCAATACTTGTACATCATTTTTTTATGAACCTGAAGCTAGCGGCCAGCGGCCAACGGCCGAATAAATAAATATTTCGCGCGGAGTGTACCAAATAGGCAGTGTATGTTTTCCCTGATTATAAATATGTATATCTTTTATTTATAATATAATTGTGGCAAAATTAGAAAAACTATTATAGTCTATAAAAGGTGGAGTGTGCGCAATTTAATAGGCGTTATTATTACCAAAAAAATAAACCACCTACAAGGTGGATTCAAAAATTAGGGAAAAAACTATTTCTGTAAAAATGGCAGTTCACAATAAAACTTCGTGGAGGGCTTCATTAAATTACAAACCACAACATACCTGCAGGATTTTTCCAGAAATAGCCTCTACAGGGTTCATTCAAAAGTTTTAAAAAAAGGAAATTTTTACAAAAACCGTAGTTTTAAATAGTTCACGTTAAAACTTCGTGAAGGGCTTTATTATATTACAAACCACAACATACTTGAAGGATTTTTCCCTAAATAGCCTCTACGGGGTTCATTTAGAAAATTAAAATAAAATTTTTTTTACAAAAACCGTAGTTTTAACTAGTTCACGTTTAAATTTCGTGGAGGGCTTTATTATATTATAAACCACAACATACCTGAAGGATTTTTCCAGAAATAGCCTTTACAGGGTTCATTCAAAACTTTAAAAAAAAGGAAATTTTTACATAACCGTAGTTTTAACTAGTTCACGTTAAAACTTCCTGCAAGGCTTTATTATAATAAAAACCACAACATACCTGAAGGAAATGTTTATTTTAAATTTCTGAATGAACCCCGTAAAGGCTATTTCTGAAAAAATTCTTCAAGTATGTTGTGGTTTGTAATATAATAAACCCTCCACAAAGTTTTAACGTGGACTAGTTAAAACTATGGTTTTTGTAAAAAAATGTTTATTTTAATTTTCTGAATGAACCCCGTAGAGGCTATTTAGGGAAAAATCCTTCAGGTATGTTGTGGTTTATAATTTAATGAAGCCCTCCACGAAGTTTTATTGTGAACTGCCATTTTTACAGAAATAGTTTTTTCCCTAATTTTTGAATCCACCTTGTAGTTTATTTTTTTGGTAATAATAACGCCTATTAAATTGCGCACACTCCACCTTTTATAGACTATAATAGTTTTTCTAATTTTGCCACAATTATATTATAAATAAAATATATACATATTTATAATCAGGGAAAGCATACACTGCCTATGTGGTACACTCCGCGCGAAATATTTATCTATTCGGCCGTTGGCCGCTAGCTTCAGGTTCATACATTTTTTTGAGAGTAGTTCACCCCTCGATATGTGTATTTTTTAATTTTTTTAATAATAATAATAATAATAATAATAATAATCTCTTTATTGTCATAAAAACATTCAGAAATGAACATTGACAACGTCAGTGGTATAATTAAAATAAAACAAAATCTTAACCTAAGTACACAAATTAATACATAATAAGTGGCGAATATAAAGTACTCAAACAATGCTTGGTCTACAAACGAAACAAGCAACAGTAGATAAACGACAGAAAACATAAAAAATCAAAATCAATAAGAAAGCAAAAGAAAAATCAAAATAAAAAATAAAAATTAAAAAATAAAAATCTGGGCAGCAAATCGTCATTCCAATATGAATAAATTTATCTGTCAAAGAAATCATTAACTGAGTAAAATTCATTTTCAATCAAAAAGCTCTTTAAATGACGCTTAAATAATTCACTGCCCTGGATGGCCCTAACTTCATTTGGTAAAGAGTTATAGACTTTAATGCAGCTCATGAGAGGGCCCTTTTGAAAGAGATGTTCGGTGAAGAGGTGTAACCAAATCGTTTCTACCCCTAGTATAAATATTGTTGGAGACATCGCTATTCCTAACAAACATATTAGCATTAGTCTTTACAAATACAGCACAGCTATATATAAACAATGATGGTACAGTCATGATGTTTAACTGTTTAAATTTACCTCTACAAGAATCTCGGTAATACATCCCCAACATGATCCTAACTATTCTCTTTTGAGTCACAAAAACTCTATGTGCATGCGCAACCGAAGCACGGTACCAAAACATAATACTGTATGCAATCACAGATTGCACCCTGGACATATAAAAAATTCTTAATACATTCAAACCAACCTGGTTTAAGCAAAAAACGAATAGCATATGCTGCCCTGCTAATCTTAATTACAACAGCATTGACCTGTTGGGTCCACTGCAGAGTATCATCCAACGTTACTCCTAGAAATTTAACAGTTTGTGCCTGCTCTATACTTTTCCCTTCAATAGGAATGTATAAAGATTCATTGAAATTGTTATTACCTCGAAAAACAATCAAGCAGGTTTTTTTACTATTTAAAATTAGCTTATTTGCTCTAGACCACTCCAACACACTTGTCACGATCTCAGTAGATTTTGTCGCCAACAAAATATTACTTGCACAGGACACATTTTTAGTTTGTATTCGTGGTGTATTGTTTTTCTTAGTATTGTTTAGTATTTAGAGTATTGTAAAATGAAATTTAGAATAGAAACAACAATCAATTTTTAATTGATTATTAAACTGTAGATTTTCAATAAGACCCAATAAGCAAGTGTCAAGGCTATATTATGATGGTGAAAGCAGTAATACACAAAAGTAATCTTTATAGACTGAAGATATTCTATTTTACTTATTTATTGTTCGCAAAGGGGTCCACTTCCAAAACCAAAAACATTGTTTATTTTATTTTAATACATTTTTTTTGTATAATATTTTCATTGTAACTATTTACTGCTCATTTTAAAGATAATTTTATATCATATAATGCTGTATAAAAGGCTGAAGGACTTAGGTCAATGGCCAATTGATTGATGATACATTTTTTTATATATTTCTACCCCAGCTTTTGAATTTGAAAAAAAAAAATAAATGTTAAAATAATAACACAGTACGTTGTGCAAAGTAACACAATATAATTGGAAAATGTGTCTATTCAAATGCGAAAGCTGAATCAGTCCTGCCCAAATTTTTTATTATATTGTTTACAATCGGTGCCAGTAGGAAATTTATTTATTTATTTGTTCATCTTTAAGTACACTACGGAAAACAACATTCCAATTGGTACAGCTAAATCTTAGATACAGTTATTAGCCACAGCAGAAAAAAAAAACAATACATAGTATAAAACAAACAACAGAATAATCGAGTTAAAATAGATTAAAATAAATTCAGTAAGTAGTACAAGTCAAAATAGTTTTTATATGGAATAAAGGCTGATCCTCAATATATCGCAATCTAGCAAGCAAATAACTATTGTAATTCCGCAGTAATCTTGAAATGAAGGTATTTTGTCCATAGTTGGTTCGATGAGTTACTTTGAAGAAAAGTTACATCTGCCCCGTGCGCCTTGGTGGAACCAAAAAAAACACAGATTCAAGCAGGACATTACAGCTAATTGTGCCATTCACAAGTTTGTACAAGAAGATTAGCAAAGATTTTCTGCGTCGGCATTCTAGGCTCTAGAATGCTGATAGGAAATATCTAGACTATAGTCAGATATTTACTAATTGTTAAAAATCTGATTCAAGAACTGTTGAACAAGGTGTACCATAATTAGAAATTTGTATGTTAAAATAAAAGAAATATAATGTTGGATTCCTATAATGGTCAAGGTTTATCCTTGAAGATCACAACAATGACCTAAAATCTAAATGCAGATAAGTAAATAATTCTGGCTGTTTGTTCATATTCAGTAGTTGGACGTGTAACCAATTTGTCTATAAGTGCTAATTTCAACAACAAAAATAACAACAAAATAAACTACCAAACAATAAATTTCAAATAAGCTCACAGCATAACGGATTTTAAGATCTACAATTGGTAACAAATTTGATTAGAATGTGAAATATCTCACTAACCTGATACAGGCCTTGTGACTGATCCACTACTATTTCCTACAGCCCCACTATGACTTCGAGAAATTCCTATGCAACCACCCATAGTTTTTCCGCGATTTTCCCGCACATTTCACACGACATCAACTGCGAAAATTGTCGGAAACGCGAAAATTTGTCCATTTTTCGCCCATTACTCACGGAAACTTTGGAGTCTTTGGACGAAATGATAAAAATTTGACAAGTTTGACAGACCGGGTAGAATATTTATTCGGGAAAATAGCACGATGATGACGTCAGATATGTTGTAAAGCCAGACGCGTTCCCTGTGAAATGTGTTAGCCACAGAAAAATATAGGTTTATCCTCTGTTGTTCTTTTTATTAACAAACGTCTTCACTCTCTTTAAAAAACGATAAAGGTGGTGTGCATAATCCACCATCTACGATATCCATAAAGAAAAATCATGACTTTCTAGAATTTAGGAAAGAACGAGAGCATATGTGCAACCAGAGGGAGGCTAGCCCCCCTGAATCGAGATTAGCCCCCCCTCCAAGACCAATTGGTGTTTTTACATCATCTTCTATATAGGACGACTTTTTTTTTAAATTCATCTTTTGGAGTTCCTGGATTATTATGCGATCGACCTTTTTCTAGAAGACATCTTCAGGAGTCCCCCTCAGACCCTCAGATATATTGCGCCATTGAGTAAAAGAAAAGACAAGGTACATTAGGTTCGTTCAGGCGGTCCCAGCGGCTGAACTGCTTAGTAAGAAGCCCAGCTGATGTACCGCTGCTTAAACAGCAGATAAATGTTTTGCTCAGCGTAGTAATATACATACAATATACAACTATTGCGTTTGGTTTAAAAAAAATCGAGTAGAGCGAGCAGGTGCAGATGTAATGTCACGTGATATTTGAGCTAAACAAGCGCGTAGCGTTAATTGATCCTACGAACGCAAAACTCCACCAATGGGTAGTCAAAGGAAACAAATTGCATTAACCAAACGCAGTATATATCATCTGTAGTCAGAGACACGGCTATAGCGACGCGACACCTATCATTCCTCTGTGAACAAGGCGAAAGCACAGAGAAATGATAGATCGGTAATGTCTTAACCTTAAATGTCATCATGGATATGGATGGCATGGCGATTGCCGGTTAATTTAAAAAAGTTATTTTAGTTGCATAATTGTATAATAATAATAATATAATAAGTTTTTTTGGTTTCTTTTATCAATAAATAATTACGAGATAATATTAATTATTAAGAAACAACAAGCATAATGTGAAATGAGCTATCAATCAAAACATGTTAACATTTACGTTTTTATTATGGCATAAAGTTGTTTGTGAAAATTGTGATTTGTAATTTTTAAAGCTGCTACAATACAATGAATTTAGTGCCTCAAAGGTATTTTAATATATATTTTAAAAATTTTAAGTTTGTCTTAACTGTACAAATATTTAAAATTCTAAGTTTTGTTACAATTTGTACTGTTAAGGAAAAATTATTTTGAATACGCTTGAAATAATTAAAAGGTATAGTTAAGGGGTTGTTTGCTTTTAATGAGTGATGTTTCTAACTATCGAGTACACACAAATTTATGTATAAAATGCCGATAAAATGTATAGATCCCTAAGCACTGGCCTGTGATTTTACACATGTCGTTTATTAAACTTATATAGCTATATAATTAATTATTGTAGAAGAAAAATAATTGTACAGAACTAGAACTTACCCCCTCCTAGTTGTACATGACCAATGTAGTAAGACTATTGTTTGATTTTTTAATTCATTGACTCATTTGATTTTGTTGTAATTGTCTATATTATACTATTTTAGGTTTGCTTGGGCAATGTATGCTGACATAATATGTTTGTATTTGTATTTTACTTTTGTGGCTTTAAATGGATATATTTAATGTTGATTACTTGTTCATATTTGCTCTTTGTATTTTATACAATTTTTAATTAGATACTAAGTTATACCCTGGCTTTGTCAATAGGATTGAAGACAATCTTCTGATAATAAGGCATATTTGATTTTTATTTCAAGTTTACAGTCCTACTACCATTTTAGAGCTTATGGGATATAACGATATGAACTAAACCCGAGACGAGATGTTAAATTATATTCCTACCAATAGTATTCTACATATTTTAAAATGTTTTTGGTCACTTTTTTTGGGTAGGTATTTATAGAGAAATAAAATATAGTATTTTTATTTTAGAATTTTAAAATCGGTTCTAAATTCAAGAATCAACATTCGGCATTGTAGGATGATAACACAATATTCTGGCGAAAATAGAAGACAAGAAAGTCAATCAAGCAATGATAATTTTAAGAAATCTGTTTTTCTTGGAACTGCTTTAGGATGTGTTTTAGGACATTATTTATTTTGTAAGTACATATCGAGGTACATTATATACCTTTATTAAATCAATCGATACTTGGTGGAAATCCATTGAAATTTAGGGGAATGGAAGTAAAAAAATGTATTATTTTACTAAAATTTCCACTATATTTAAAACACTGTAAATTAATTTTTACGACATGTTTCGCTGCACGGCAGTTAGATGTGAAAATATAACCATGGATTATAAGATCTATACATACTATCTATAATACCTAATAATAAATGTACCTAAAAATGGGTTTTTACTGACATTATCCTTACTAGAAAAGATTTAACAATGGGGATCTATTTAAATGTAATTGATTATTTAGTAAACAACCAGAGCTTTTTAATTTAATACCTTTCTCTCTATCTATATGCAAAATTTTAAAATTATTATTGAAATTATGATTTGTCTCTAAAAGATGGTTAGCATAATTAAAATCATTCTTACGGTTTATGAAACTAGTAAAATGCTTATGTGGTGTTATTTATTATTTTATTATAATAATTGAAAAGAACAGCTGGTTATTACAAAAATAAAACTTAAAAAAAATTAAAACCAAAAAAACCTTTTTAATACAAAAAAATACTTCATTTAAACAAAAAAAAATATAAAAAAAACCTAAGTGTTATAATGCTTAAATAGAAGTACTAGTTTAGCTGCTTTCCCATCCAAATCCAAATGACCGCTACTTCCACTATTTTCACGTCCACCTACACTTCCCTTTTCACAGTTATCGCTTCTCTGTTTCTTTGCCAACTGGATAATTTCACTCTGGCTAGTTCCAGGCTGTGACTGACAATTACCATGAAGAGTTTCAAGACCACTGCTAATATCACTAGTTTCACTTTTGCTGGTTTCCCAATGACTTTTTAGTCTGTTCGCTTGACCTTGCAATTCTTTACCACACTTTTTACAAACTGCTCTACAACCTAGTTTGCCCACCACTTTCTTTTTTATAAAATGCTGACAAACACTAAATTCCTTTCTGCCCCGGCTTGTCATGACTCCAAATGTTTTGATAGATTAATCCCCAAAGCAAAAATATTACTGATAAAACTGAAATAAGTGCGTATCGTTTATATAGCCGGGTGTTTTCTGCCAGTTATTACAAGTTTTGATAAAGGCGCAAACTTGCAAAAACTACGCGAACGAAATTTGCATGTTAAAAATTAAAACTTCTCCACTCCAGTTTTACTTCGTATCTGTACTATTCCTGCCTACAAATATGTGTTTGCTTAACAAAACAAAATATAAGCAGTTAGAAATATTTAAAAATAATATTTGTAAAAGCTGGTAAATTAAAAAAAAAAATCAAGAAAATCATGATTTTGTCTTAAAAATCATCGATTTTTTTTTAAACATGATTTTTATCAACGCTGGATAGAGTCAAAATTAAAATTAGCCCATTGGTCTTACTACCTACTTACTCATTACACCCCTATAATAATTTGATTTTTTTTTAAGTGAGTGAAAAACGAAGATATGCATTTGCTGACGCAAAGAGAGATCCTGAGATCATTTCTGGAGTGTACCGCGGGGATTTACCTTCTTTCTCCATGGAAGAAGTTACTAAACATACTACTAAGTAGGTATAAACTCTGTGATGATCTCTTACAAACGAAATGTGTATTTGAAGTTATAAAAGTTAATTGTAATAGAGCTTAATTATTACTTCTCAGCTCTGAGCTGACATATAACTTATAAAGAGCTAACAAAAATTACTTATTTTTATTTTCAGAGAAGAAAAAATATGGGTGATATACAAAGAGGGGGTTTACGATATCACGGATTTTGTGGAGGGACACCCGGGGGGCGATCAGATTTTGATTGCCGCTGGTGGCAGTGTAGAGCCTTTCTGGATGCTTTATGGTATACACAAGAACGAGCACGTCTACGAAATATTAGAGACACTGAGAATAGGTAGGAAATCAATTTTTATTTATTCATTTCAAAGCATCAACAGCAAAATGCCAATTACAGACACTTAACTTAAACTAATAGTCAGGTAACAATACAAAGTCATAAAAACAATAAAATTAGCTTAGCAAGTATGTATAACACAGAAATTTTAAAGTACGAGATAATACAACAATTAGATTATAAGTAATTTATCCTGTATACGTTTTTTAAAGCTTCTCAGATTAACAAGGTCGATATCAATATCAGAAGCATACAAATTAAATAAATTACATAATCTATACAGGGGGGGAACTTCTGTAAAGATTCGTTCGCGAAAAGGTCAGATAAAAAACATTACGATTTCTAGAATTAACACAATTGAAGGTAAACGGAAGCTGTTCAAGAATATCAGTACAGTCAATATCACCCTTAAGGATTTTAAACACTGTACACAAGAAGATCCTTAGCCTTCTTTTACTTAAAGATAATCTATTAAAAATTCCCAAAAGATACTCATTATCACAACCCTGAAGAGGATAAATCCCAAACTTTCTGTAATGCATGCATTTCAATAACTTTTTGTCTGCACTCCTCAATCATCCAAATGTTGTACTGAGAAGCCAAATTATGCTGCCATATTCCAAAATTGGTATCACCAAGGTGTCAAAGGTGACATCAACATTGAAGTCTTTAGTACTTCTTGCAATCAATCCTGCAATTCTTTGGGCACTCTCAATTTTAGAAATTATTTGACTGGAACAAGATAAGGTAGTATCAAATAATATTCCCAGATCCTTCCGTTCATTAACCCTCCTAAGTTCCGCTTCATTCAATGTATAATCATGGACAACAATATTTTTATTAAGTGTAAACGACATAGGGCACACTTATCTACATTCAAGTTAAAACCATTTACATTACACCAACTAGCAACATCACAGAAATCCTGCTGAAGTGTCTCACAATCTTTCCTCGAATTAATTTCAAGAAAAATCTTAGAATTATCCGCAAATACTAAGCCCTTTAAATTCTTAACCTTAGTCATAACTTGTTAAAAGCTACTATGAAGAGCAGCGGTCCCAGATTAGAGCCTTGCGGCACCCCTGATGTACTCTCATAAACAACAGATCTACATCTTTTTATTTCTACATACTGTCTTCTATCGACCAAATATGACTGAATCGGTTTAAAATTAATTTAAAAATGATTTAATTGCATTTTGATTAAAATAATGATTTAAATCTGTTTGTTTCTTACTAAAATTAAACTGACAAGTATAAATGGTTTCGGAAATGAACTAAACATTTTTAAATGAAAATGGTAATAGCTCTCAATAAATTTTCTGCAAATAATTGCATTCTCTACATGTTTCATTGATTACCCTTTCCACATAAACAATTTTTTCAAAGCTCCATTAAGTTAATAATCAACTCCCTTTTTAATTTTATCTAAACTAAAATATGTTTCTTCTGATATTGAATATTCGAAACTTGTAGAAAACTTGAGTGATAGAAGAGTTTTGGACTTGCATTTTTTATTTGTTTTAAATCATAACGTAACAACTGGTAAGTATCTTCAGGTAAATACTAAATAAGTACAGCTCTATTTATACTAGATAGATGCATTGGATCATAACTGAGATGGGTGCAGTCATGCGTTTAATTCGATGACGCAGTGGCGACTCGCGGTCTTAAAAAATGGTGAAGAGCTAGGTATAGTGCGGGTACTTAAACATTGACTAAAAACCCGTGTAACAAAACGTCTCTCTTATCCTCATCTGTCCAACGACTGAATGAAGTTTCCAACAAATTACAAACTATGTCAATCATTGGGTTCATTTTTAAAACACACAACTAAGTAGGTACGTACACTACTGAATTAACTGGAAAATAAAAACAAAACTTTTTAATCACACAGTAAATTACGTAAAAACGATATCTATAAGCGTAAGTTTCGCGAAGCCTCAAAATAAATACCTTAAGGTTAGGCGAACCAATGCTAAAACAATGGTGCATACGACTGATCTAATTTTAAATTGCCCTTCATCATAATGCAAATTGTTACATGCTGTTTGCGTGACTGACGTCACGTAACCATAGCAACGGTGAAAATCAAAGCCATGTTGGGCGTTGGATCTTTGTCAAATCATTGTAAAATCAGCCACACTTTGATCAAGTTGGTGCTGGCCTCACGAATGCTTTAACATTGCCCCGCCCCTACGACTGTCATTGGATGAAATAGATTTGAAGTAACAGTTTCGAAACATTTTCGAAATATTTCCGAAACATTTTCGATAATAATCGATTGTGCATCGAAACAGCAAAAGTCACAGCTAGTACCAACCACTTGGAAACACGTGCAAATTCGCCATTTAAAATGTATACGTTTCGAAAATATTTCCATATTTGTTGCCAACAGTTTCCAATTTGTGTCGGAAACAGAAACGATAGTAGGAATACATTTACCTTAATGTGTCTAAAAATAGTACTTGGGAACGTAAAGAAAAATAGCAACACCATCCAAACTTCAGTGTGTATGGGTGTAATATTGATGAGATTTGTCACTTTCTTAACAATTATAATATAATATTGAATTTTCAATGACAATATGACACCAGCAACTTTTTTTGTGGCCTGTTCATAAAATTCTCCCACGAATATAGCGCGTACATTGAAACTTATAAACAAATCTGATTTCATGCAATTTCGACAATTTTTCAAAACTAAACAATATTACCAGGCACTTAATTCCGCGACATTGCTACAATATGACCGACGGACGTTGTATCTCTTGTCATTTTTAACGTTTTTCTGCGCGTATCCTAGGGTGAAAATAACTTTAATTATTTTAGGTAATTTAAAAAAAGAAGATCAAACAAAATTATTGGAAAATATGGAAGATCCATATGCCAAGGATCCTTTACGTCATGCTGCTTTAAAACCGGCAAGCATCAAGCCTTTTAATGCAGAATTACCGCCGTACTTATTATGTGAAAGTTTTATAACGCCTAAGTAAGTTTTTTTTATTGCTTAAGAGTGAAGTCTAGTCACGCATTCGCCATTTAATTTTTTGATCAATATGTCTTATCTTTTTTGCTTTATTCTAAAAGGGGCCAAATACTCGTCCTTGAGTAGCAATTACCTACAATTTGGAACTAAAGAAATTCTGATTAATGAATTAATAAAAGCAAAGGACGAAAATTTGTGAAATTTGTCCATTTTTTTTTTGCTTTTATTACTTTATAAATTCAAAGTTGTTTAACTTTAAATTGTAGGTAATTATGCTTTAAATGTCGGTATTTGGCCGGTTTTTGGATAAAAGAAAATATTTACGAAATATTGATCAAAAAACGAAATGGCGAATGCGTCACTAGACCTCACTCTTAAGAGCAATTCACTTGGAACAACTTGGCCAATAAACACAACTTCGCCCTATAAAGAGTTTCGAGGCATGAGGGTAGGAATGCCGATTTTTAATCGATATATAAAAATCGATTATTATTTTTTAAATCGATTTTTTAATGCTCGATTTTTTTACACATCGAATTTTTTGTCCCCAGTTTTTTTAATAAAATCGATGTTTTAAAGGTTTATTTTAAAATTTAACCTCGGGACGCTCCAGCCTCGAAGGGGTTATTTTATTTAGAACTCCCTGCTTTTTAATTTATGACAATTATAACAATACATCGATTATTCGGATACCGATTTATTTCTAAATCGATTCTCAGAGCTTTGATTTCGACATCCTACTAGCGGGCAACGAAGTATATTAAAAATCATAGAAAAACTCGATATACATTATTATAAAGAAACAAAATTAGCGGCTAAAATGGACAGTGTCGTGTATTGTATCTGTCATTTGCGTTAAAGTACACAGGAGCGTCTAAACAATGGGTTTTCCCTCGGGCTAGGTAGACAATGACGGCCGTTTTAACCCAATTGGAACTATCGCTATTTAGTAGGAATTAATTCAATGCAAAAGGCAAATTCACCAGAAAAGTGAACTAATAAAGTGGGAAACCAAGACACGGTAGGACACACATCTAGTATAAGGAACAACATTTTGCGCAAAATGTTTTTAAAAACAGAATCATCAAGCGCCCAAATTTTCATTAAAATTCGATTAATGTTGGGCGCAACGCCACAGCCCTAGTCATTACAGTATTGGTGATACTTATTCAATATCCTACTATGTTTTTTAGTGAATTATTCTACGTGAGAAACCACCTGCCAGTACCCGAAGTAGATCCCGAAATGTATGAACTAGAAGTTGAAATCGAAGGACGAAATAGGACTATTTCTTTTTCCTTAAATGAACTTAAGAAATTTCCAAAAGTAACCATAACAGCTACCATTATGTGTGCGGGAAATAGGAGGAGTGAAATGACCAGGGTATGTGAAGTTTTTTAAATTTTTGCAGGACCTAAACAGTGTGCTCGAAATCAGATGCTCACTGTTGTCTCTAGGTTTTCATTAAAGCTTTGTTGGGTTGCACAAAGATTTAAAACAATAATTATTCAACTACTGTGACGGTGACATACATGGCATTGGCACAAATAATTTACTCCCAAACAAAGTTACCTGCTCAAACCAATTACCAGACAAAGTATTTCATTCATAAAAAAGCTGTTGTTGTTTGTACATACAGGGTGTCCCACCACAAATCGCCTCGATCTATATATGGAAAAATTAAATGGCGTTTTAGTTTAATCCATTTTTGCTCACGTTGCGTACTCGGGACTCGAGGTATGCATCTACAGGACGAAAAGTTTTTTTCCAACAGTATCTCGGGCGCCACCCTTTGGATTAATGTGGTAAGGAGCCCACGTGCACCAGAAGCTTGTTATAGCGCAGGAAAATAAACCAGGCGATCAAACAAAATAAAAATGGCATAAAAATCTAGTAAATTAAGTTTTAGTATTGACGATCTGTTATAATGTTCTAAAAAGTATATTATTTCATACTTTTAGACCATTTTTGACATAAGTTTTATTTTTCAATACATTTTTTTTAGGTTAAAGCTGTAAAAGGACTAAATTGGGGCGCAGCTGCGATAGGCAACGCCACTTGGACTGGTGTGAGATTAAGAGACATATTAAAACTAGCCGGCATCACTGAAGATGAGGAAAAATTGAAACATGTTCAGGTAATTATATATTGTTTTTAATAATTTTCCATGCGTTATTCACTAGACCAAAAATTTTAATATCATATATCCAAGAGAATGTGCCTGCAGGAAGTCTGAGCATAGTCGGTCTCAGTCTGATATTGTCACAATTATGAATATAACACAAGTGGGTATATCTCACATCAAGAAAATAATACAAACCATCAATCGGTTTCTTACAATGTAATAATAATAATAAGTTTATTTTCAATATTTATAATATAATAAATATCATCCTTAATAAACTTCTTCTTTGATCCCCTGAAGACGTGCTTGTTAGGGGCAAATCTTAATATTTTAAATTATAAATATATGAGAATATTAAAATATTTTGTTTAAATATTTGTTAATATTATATAAAAGTTAAATTGCAAATAAAAAAACGTTTAAGTGTATGTATATAAATATAAACGGAGTTTTTTGAAGATATAGGTATAATAAAATTTTGAAAAATATATTATTCATAACAATATCAATTAAAACATTCCCAAAAATATTTTTAAATTATCCGTTTCCAATATCCATGCTTTTATTTCTTTATATTTTTTTAATGAAATATATTTTTTAATTTTTGTTGGTAAATAATCGTTTAAATAGAAACATAAATATTTGAAATTTTTTTCTCCTATGAATTTTATTGAAGGATAAAGATAGTCTTTATTAAATATAATTTTTAGAAATCTTTTTTGTAATATTTCTAATTTTTTAACTAAAGTTCTATTTATTCCTCCCCAACCTAAAATTCCGTAATTTAAATGAGTTTTAACTAATTCATAATTTAATATTTCCATATGTTTTACGTTCAAAATTTTTTTAATGTTTCTAAGAATTGGTAGTAAACTTCCTAATTTTTTAATCAAATATTCAATCTCAAACTCAAAATATACTTTATTGTCCAAGAAACAGTATCCTTATTGACAAAGTCACTACTTGCTAATATCTAATGTGCTTACATATTACATAAATACATTTAAAAACAAACACTATGCCCATCACGAAAAGGGTTTAAAATAAGTAAAAATTTAGAAAACAAAAAAAAACGATTACATAGTTAAAATTATATAAAACACACAAGATTAATGTATTACTAATGGATCATTGAAAAATTCATCCAAAGTGGAGTAAGCTTTTTCAGTTGAAAAACGCTTAGTTACTTTTTTAAACTTTTTCAAATTTTGTTGCCTTCTTAAAGAGAGGAAGATGATTGAATATTTTCTTACCACCATATATAAAAGAGTTTCTAATTTGTTCTGAATGAGGTATAGGTAAGCTTAAAAATAAAAAAAGATTGACGTGTATTATAATGAGAAGGCAACAACAGCTCACTTTTATATTTTTTTATACATAAGACAGGCAGTCTCTAAAATAAAGATAGAGCAAAGAGTCAATATTGCATGCCTTATAAATTGTGGGTGACAAAAAATTTTAGAACGGCAGTAGAGTTTTGGACTTGCATTGTCTTTATTTGTTTAAAATCACTACGTTTCAACTGGTAAGTATCTCCAGTCGTCTTCAGGTGAATACTACTACTACTTTCAAAAAACGTCATTGTCTCCAACCTTTAAACAGACACTAGAAGCCCGATATGGACCCGGTATAAGTGATAAGTTCCGTAACTACGATAAAGCTAAGATAAAATTAACAAAGGAGGAAACGCACATCCAGTTTCTACTACGGACAAGGGACCAAGATTCAAGAAACGTCATTGTCTCTAACCTTTAAACAAAGAAATTTTAGCACTACACATGTATCTTATTGCTCTCTTTTGCAGAACAAACACCGTGTTAAATAAATATTGAGTACATGATCCCCAAAAACAGATTCCATAACAAAGATGGGACTCTATCAGAGCATAGTAAGAGCTTTTTGCCACAGCGTCTTGTTAAACGGATTGTTAAAGGACTCGACGTCAATAAAGCTTCTGGTCCAGACGAAATTCCTATCATTGTTCTCAAGACATGCGCCGATGAACTTACACCAGTATTTTGTAGACTTTTCAACTTATCCTACAAAAAAGGAATATTTCCATCCTGCTGGAAGTCGGCGCGTGTCCAGCCCATTCCAAAGAAAGGTAAAAAGACCCTGCCAAGCAACTACCGACCCGTCGCATTGCTTTCAGTAATCTCAAAAGTAATGGAGAAAGCTATTAACCAACAACTCCTAAAGTATCTGGAAGGGCTTAACATTATCAGCGACCATCAATACGGTTTTCGTAAGTCCAGATCAACAGGTGACCTTCTGGCATATGTCACCCATCTTTGGAGCAACACCATCGAACATCATGGAGAATCCCGGGCTGTTGCACTGGACATCTCTAGGGCTTTTGATCGTGTTTGGCACGATGGGCTTCTAAGTAAATTGCGATCCTACGGTATGCCTAATGGATTTTGTTTATGGTTAACCAGCTTCCTTAAGAACCGTTCTCTGCAAGTGGCGATTGACGGGTTTCTCTCAGACACCTTCACCATCAATGCCGGTGTTCCTCAAGGGTCCATATTGTCTCATACCCTCTTTTTACTGTATATTAACGACCTTCTAGTGAAAACCCAAAATCCAATTTATAGCTTTGCTGATGACAGCACACTTGTCTCATCTTTTACCTTGACTCCCCAAACATCCGCTGCCGACGCACATCTTCGCAGGCAGCATGAAGTATTGCGCCTCAACAATGACCTGGAAGAAATTTTGGCTTGGGGTGACAGTAACCAAGTCGAATTTAATGCTAAGAAAACACAGGCAGCAGTCTTCTCCAAAAAGGTTAACATTGCAGAACCGGATATAGTCATGGCAGGACACGCAGTTCCCCTGGCACCGTCTATTAATTTGCTGGGGGTCAATCTGGGAGGTAATATGTCTTGGCATGATCACGTTGCCGCAATTGCCAGGGCAGCTGCACAGAAACTTGGTGTACTTTTCCGCACCAAAAGGTTGTACACACCTCATCAACTTTTGACACTTTACAAAGCCCAGATTCGACCATCATTAGAATATTGCTCTCATGTCTGGAGCTCTGCACCCAAGCCTTCGGCTGCTGGATTCCATTCAAAGGAGAGCCGTTCGTCTGATCGGCGACCCCGAGCTGACCAGGACTCTCGATAGCCTGGAGCATCGAAGACAGGTTGGTGATTTGGCTCTCTTTTACAGATATTTCCATGGCAGGTGTTCGACTGACATTGCCCACTTGATTCCACCTAGAGCAATGCAAAACAGGAATACACGGCGAACCGCTGCCGCTCATCCATATGTTGTTCAGCTTAGTACTCCTCGAACTTCATTGTTCAAGAATTCTTTCATCTGGAGAACGTCATCATTGTGGAATGATCTTCCTGAGGTCGTGTTTCCCAATGAATACAATCTTCAACGTTTCAAGACCAACGTTAATCGCTTTTTTCGCACTCGCACCGCTCCCAGAGCGCCTTAATAGTTATTTTCCTAACAAGTGCACAAAGTGATACTTTTCCGCACGCAAGTACAGTTGGACGAACGACGCGAAGCGGAGTTCGGATAAGTTCTTGCGTGCGGAAAAGCACTTTGCGCAATTGTTAGGAACAACATTTTTCCTACGAGCTTCATATCAGATAACAACAAAAATAAAAATATGATAATTTATTTAATAATTTTTAATTCGACTTTAAAGAAAGAACTATAATATACTTACAACTAAAAATTACATAACAAAAAAAAATAATAGAAAATTAAAAAATTACATAACAATAAAAAAAATAATAGGAAACTAAATTTTTTTCGTTTTAAGCTGAAATACAAATATCGGGAATTACGATTAAAAGATAAAAGAGAATACTCTTGCAACGGCTTCTCACATTGCCATAAAATAGTTTACAGCTACTAAAATAAATATAAATATTCCCTACCAAGGAGATTTTTGAATAGTTTTACTTTTCCGCACCCAGTGCGGATAAAAGTCTTATCCGCACTAGTGCGGAAAAGTGTAACTTTGCACACAAAAATGCGTGCGCAAAGTACTACTTTGCGCACGCTCGTAGGAAAAGGATTTTTCCTACAGTGCAGGTGTTTTATCATAAAAAAAAAAAAAAAAAAAAAAAAAAAATTTAAGTTATTTGATATCACCTTTAGAGCATAACAGTTTAAAGAAATTTTATTACACAAATTGATAATATGAGTTTAAACTTTAAGAGAGCTGTCTATTGATAATCCCAAAAACTTATTCACAGAGAGCACTGAAATCTTTTCATCTTCTATAAAAATATCCTCTATAACACATTTAAAATTTAACACATTTGTCTTTGATATATTAAAGGATAACAGATTTGCATCACACCACATCCTCATCCTGTCCAAGTCATTGCTAATGTCTACTTTAAGTTTATCAACGTCTGTTCCGTGCCAAAGAATGGTAGTGTCATCAGCGAAAATAGTGAATTTCCCAGATATTGGTAAATGAGGCAAGTCATTAATATAAACTATAAAGAGAGGGGGGCCCAAGACTGAACCCTGTGGAATACCCATGTCAGTGCTAAGATCACTGGAACTATTATTTTGAAAGGTGACTGTCTGCACTCGACCTGTCAGATACGAGTGAAACCACTTCAAGGCAGTTCCTCTTATCCCATACGCATCCAACTTCCACAGCAGTATTTCATGATTTACGCAATCGAATGCCTTTGACAAATCACAAAACACGGCAGCTGCAGCCTCGCCAGAGTTTAAGGACATGTAAAGATGTTCAAGGAATCCAAAGATGGCATCGTTCGTACCTTTCGAAGTCTGAAATGCAAATTGTTGGACAGACAAGAGATTATGTTCGCCTAAAAATGATATCAGTCTCACCTTAACAATTTTTTTCACAATCTTGGACAATCTAGGAAACGCAATTGGTCAAAAATTTGAAGGAGCTTCATGACTACCACCCTTATGAAATGGGACAACCGCAGCCTTTTTTAGACAAGATGGGAAGACGCCCATAAGAAATGAGAAATTTATTACTTCAGCTAAAACTTGTAAGACTCTGAGTGGTAAAGCAGATAGTATTTTCAGAGAGAGCTTATCCCAACCCGAAGAATTTTTATTTTTAATTTGATCAAATATTGTTTTAATCTCTATAGCAGAAGTGGGTCTAAAGAAAAATGTATTAGGAACAGACACGTGATCTAGATAAATCGTAGGATCATTTGCTGGTGTTATTTTTTGCGCTAATGTGTTAGCGATACTACAATAAAACCTGTTCAGATCATCAGCGTTAAGACTATTCAAGATAGTCCCTGATAGGCCCTGTCATGCCTCTTAAATCATTAACAATTCTCCAGGATTCTTTTGCCCTATTATAAAACCTATCTATCCTATTTTTAAAATATAACCTTTTGGCAACTCTAATGGTTTTTCTATAGATTCTGCGATATCTGTTAAAATAACCCATAAAACTATCATTATTATGCACAAATTTCCTTATATAGTGAAGGCACCGCATATTTTTCCCAGATATCTGTAGTGCCCTTGTAAACCAAGGTTTGTTGACTGTGAAAATTCCAATTTAATTTACTGTCAAAGTTTATTCCTAAATATTTTACTTGATTATCTTTCAAAATTTCAATGTCTTCAATTATTTTAATACTTTTCATATTTGAGATCGATTTATAACAAGTATAAAGCTACAAGCACGGCTGTCTAACGTTCACAATGTTCGACTATGTAAAGAAACAACACTCAATCAATCGCTTAAATTTTAGATATATGGCCCTTTATTTGCGTTTTATTTATAATTCTGGCAACATCTGCTTATCATGCTATAATAGTCTTCTTGCAAAGGCAGATGTTTCTGGAGATATAAATTTATTTTAAATCAGCAGTTTACACAGGTTGATATTTTAGTCATACTCCTGTATATAAAAAAGAAAAAATAAAGTCAGACACGACCCAGTTGTACAATTACAGCTTAAGCTTAGCTTAGCGTTGAACCAAGCTTTAAGTTCTTGTTAACAGAGGCGTATTAACACTTGGAAGCGCCCAAAGCCTTGGGATATTTTGGCGCCCCCCTTCTACAGTGGTGGATTTAGGATTTGTTCTAGGGCCAGGAAGGGGCAAGGAATTTTTTTTGGGGGGGGGGGGCAAAATGGGTTCGTTAAAGCACAAGAATTGACTTTGTATATTACAACTACCTATATTATGTATTGGTAACATAAGGTAAGTGAATAACTTTTTCAAGAGCTTCTTAAAATTAAATTTATTTTAGGGGTCCGAAAAAACTTTTGGGGTGGCCCGGACCACCTCTGGCCCCCACTGCGCCGCCCGCTGCCAAAGAGATGCCTATGTCGCGATGCGCAGCGTATTAGTTTGGGAAAATAAGCTACAATAATTATTACAGAATAATATACATGGCGTGTGGTGTTAGCTAAAAATTAACTGGTTAATCAAACGCCGTTTTTTTCTAACCACGGTTGAAATCGCTTAGTTTCATATCTTGTTTGGTTATCTTAGTCTCTCATGGAGTCTTGGCGCCCCTTTTAGATTTGGCGCTACAAACCTAGGCTTGCTCGGCTTGTACTATAATCCGCCTCTGCTTGTTAAGGTTGTAAAAATGAAGTTTAGGCTTGGTTCAACGTTGAACTAAGCTTAAGCCGTACAACAGGATCCTAATAATTCACGAGACAATAAACTAAAAATGAAATGGATTCATTGAAAATATGGATATTTCAAATTCAAGTACTTTTTTACCTCTTCGCAGTGTACTTATAAATTATCAAAATCAAAATTTTATCAAATTTAAATAAGGTATTTTTCTCACACATTACTTAAAAAAAGAAATTATATATGGCTTTTTATTTTCTAGTTTGAAGGTCTAGACTACGACGTGACAGCAAACCAATACGGCGCCTCGATACCAATATGGAGGGCGGTAGATAAAAGGGCGGATGTAATTCTTGCCTACGAAATGAACGGGATTCCTATACCTCCCGACCATGGGTTCCCCATAAGGGTAATAGTACCAGGAGTGGTTGGCGCTAGAAATGTTAAGTGGTTGGGTAAGTTCAAGTACCATGATCTGCTCTTTTTTTTATATGGACGTTATTGCGTAACATGTAGTTTTTACCTTTGCTGTAGCTTCGCTTGCTCCCCTGCCAAAGATACTCTCTTATACAGTGTGGTCATTTAAGTGTGCAACATACGGGAAATTTTTTTATTACCGATTTCTCAGAAAATTTTATTCTTGATAAAAGTTGGTGCATCTTCGATCATCTTATGTGTACTTGGAATGGATGCAAGTCAAACGGTGTACAGGGTAGGGCAAAAAATATAAAACTTCTACAAGAATAAAGTACCCCTATTTCAGAAAATTCAGCAAAATGTTATTAAGAAAAGGTGTTTAGAATTAAAAGTTATGCATAGGTTTAAAAACGTGACCTAAAATAAAAAACAAAAATTTTTTGAAAATATTTCCCAAACAATTTTTTTTTATATTCACCCTAAAGACGTTCATAAATTAAACAAAATCAAATCAATTTCACATATCTTTGTTTAAATTCAAGCATATTTGTAAAGTTAACTTAGCTTTTTAATTTATTAAGGAACCACACACTTCATGTTTGTTGCAAGGACATTAAACACAACTTTAAAATTTAAGCTATGTTAAATTGATTTGATTTTGTTTATTTGTGAGGGTCTTTAGGGTGAATATAAAAAAAAATTTGGAAAATAATATTTCCAAAAAAATTTTGTTTTTTATTTTAGGAGGTCACGTTTTCAAACCTATCCATAACTTTTAATTCTAAACACCTTTACTTAATAACATTTTGCTGAATTGTCTGAAATAGGGGTACTTTATTCTTGTAGAAGTTTTATATTTTTTGCCCTACCCTGTACACCGTTTGACTTGCATCCATTCCAAGTACACCTAATATGATTATCGAAGATGCACCAACTTTTATCAAGAATAAAATTTTCTGAGAAATCGGTAATTAAAAAATTTCCCGTATGTTGCACACTTAAATGACCACACTGTATATCAACACTCTTTAAAAATAAATAGCTTTTAGGTCGTTTACGTTTTTACCATAGTAATTTTGGGTTGCACATTTTAAACAATAATTAAACATATAACTTTGACTGTGACATAAATGACATTAGCAGACATTATTTACTTACAATCAAAGTTACCTGATTAGTAGTTAGCTCACCAGGCCATTCTGATTCTATGTTTGTCTTCGTTGATTCTGATTGTGTGAAAATTATTTCTGTCAATGTCATTTATGTCACACAACTGTGTTGTTTTTTAACTAATCAGCTTCAACAAGCTGGTTAGTTAAAAGTTCAAATCTTTGTGCAACTGGACATTAATATAGTTTCCAAGTTACCATTTTTATCTTTAGTAATATAGTGTATTTTACGTAAGCTTTTAATGGTCGTCGATGACACACGTCATTTCTAGTAACATTTATTTTACAGAACCTAAGGTGTGGTTAGGACCGTACTGGTGTTCCTGTACTAGTTAATTACCAGATAAACAATATATTTACTTGCTTTTTCATAAAAAGAACACTTCACAGATACACACAGTACAACAGCTTATAACCAGAAAGTCTACGCACAAATTAATAACAAAAAGATCTCTAAAAATACCAAATACAACAACAAGACTGCACTTATTATTCAATACGTAAGCAAATGAATGCCGACTCTGTAATATTGAAAGAACGCAGAGAAGACACGCGGATTGATGTAGTACGGAAAAAGATATGCGAAGGCAAAGAGATACACCTACTAACGTCATCGATGTCATCTTCTATAGCAATAATATCTTGACGGGTTTTAGCTGATTGAAGAGCAACATATTGGAGTGTTCAGTGTGTTTCTTTTTTTTCGAAATGTCTTTATTTATTGGTAATTTATACAATCAAGGGTCCATATTGTCGCATACCCGTTTTTTACTGTATATTAACGACCTTCTAGTGAAAACCCAAAATCCAATTTATAGCTTTGCTGATGACAGCACACTTGTCTCATCTTTTACCTTGACTCCCCAAACATCCGCTGCCGACGCACATCTTCGCAGGCAGCATGAAGTATTGCGCCTCAACAATGACCTGGAAGAAATTTTGGCTTGGGGTGACAGTAACCAAGTCGAATTTAACGCTAAGAAAACCCAGGCAGCAGTCTTCTCCAAAAAGGTTAACATTGCAGAACCGGATATAGTCATGGCAGGACACGCAATTCCCCTGGCACCATCTATTAATTTGCTGGGGGTCAATCTGGGAGGTAATATGTCTTGGCATGATCACGTTGCCGCTATTGCCAAGGCAGCTGCACAGAAACTTGGTGTACTTTTCCGCACCAAAAGGTTGTACACACCTCATCAACTTTTGACACTCTACAAAGCCCTGATTCGACCATCATTAGAATATTGCTCTCATGTCTGGAGCTCTGCACCCAAGCACACCCTTCGGCTACTGGATTCCATTCAAAGGAGAACCGTTCGTCTGATCGGCGACCCCGAGCTGACCAAAACCCTCGATAGCCTGGAGCATCGAAGACAGGTTGGTGATTTGGCTCTCTTTTACAGATATTTCCATGGCAGGTGTTCGACTGACATTGCCCACTTAATTCCACCTAGAGCAATGCAAAACAGAAATACACGGCGAACCACTGCCGCTCATCCATATGTTGTTCAGCTTAGTACTCCTCGAACTTCATTGTTCAAGAATTCTTTCATCTGGAGAACGTCATCTTTGTGGAATGATCTTCCTGAGGTCGTGTTTCCCAATGAATACAATCTTCAACGTTTCAAGACCAACGTTAATCGCTTTTTTCGCACTCGCACCGCTCCCAGAGCGCCTTAAAGGATTTTTCCTACAGTGCAGGTGTTTTATCATTAAAAAAAAATCTACCATTTCGTGCCGAAACTAAGTATATATACAAATACAAAATACTTAAATAACTTATGTTAATATTATTATTAGAACTCTAGAACTGGCTAGGATTCGCAACATTGAGACGCAATGTTGGGGTTGATGGTAACCGTAGACATGAATAGTATTTTTATACGTGTGTATCGGACAGTTTCAGCAACCTATACACTGCCATGAAAGAGATTGGTTTTGTTTTAGCTTGAAGTTAATTGGTTAAATAAAGTTTATAATCTGCCAGGTTTGTATGGCGTTTGCTGGAAAACGCTTTGAAAACGCAGCATTAAGTTGTTCAGGTACAGAGTAGCTAATTGTTATCCAAGGATTTAAGAGTTTTCCGTTTCTTGACGTGGGTGGGATTTGGAGGTGGGCGGAGTTAGGTGCACGTGCTTTTTAAAATGAAAATTAGAAACATGTCAATTTATCTATCTTCCCGGAAATGCGAAACCTGTGAAAAATGGGTTTATGAGTTTTGTTGTCTGTGATTCTAGTGTGGGTGATGTTTTGTGTAATGGGTGCATTTTGTATGTGCCTTTCGTAAAATTTAGTCTAAATATCCTATACGTATTGTATGAAGTAAGGTGTATTTGTTGCGTTATGTAGTACTCTCAGTGGGGTTGCAATTCCCACTGATAATACATGTCTAAGTATCTAGTCTAGTCTTGATTGCTATGACCACCTATCTTAACAACAATCAGCCAGCTGTGTATGTCTAAGTATAATATTCTGCAGTTTTTGGAGTCTATTCTATTGCAGGTTTGAAATGCTGCACCAAACTGGTGCTGCGTAAGTTATAATTGGTCTTATGGCTTGGTTGTAAATTGTTAGTTTGTTGTGTGGTGCTAAGTAGGATCTAGTGTTTAGTAATTTGTCTGGTTTTGTTTTTGTGGCGTAGAATTTTCGTGTGATGTGTGTTGTATTAGGTATAAAATTGAACTTTTTGTCCAAAATGACACCAAGATATTTTATTTTGTCTTTGGGCTCAATGTGTGTGTTATTTATTGTTATGTGTGTATTTGTTTATTTTCGTGTAATGTTTAGGCATTCGGATTTTTCTCCGTTTATTCCTAATTTCCACTTTTTGTACCAGGGAAGCAGGATGTTGAGGTAGTTGGTAATGTATTTATGCTTTATCGTGTATATGTAAATATACAGTAAGTTATATATCGATCTCTCATGAATCTATTCGCGAGGAAATGCAGTCTTCGGAATTAATAAATTTTTAAATCACATGTTGCTCAACGCATTTGACAAGAGAAACATCAAAGCATTAAAAACGTAAGTGAAATTTACTCTAGTATGATTGTTTTCGTTAAAATTATCCATCGAAAACCAAAAAAATTCAAAAGAGAACTCTTTTTACAAGTTTTTGACAGAGCTATAATGGTAGCTCTGTGGCATTCGACCGTGGCGGTCGGAGGTCGATCCTCGGACCTGCTTAATAAATAATAATCAGTATATTTGGAACTTTAGGGGATTAAAGAATGCAGTATGTATGCTACTAGTTATTCCTAATATCGAGAGGGGGATCGTGAATCTCTGGAGACGTAAAAAGCATAAACTAGTGCACACGCGTGGTTCGAATCCTATGCTAAGCTGTAGGTCCCGTCTGGCTGACATTACCCAGATGATAGGGAATATAATGGGCCTCTTATGCCTAAGTTAGGTATACTGGCTCTACCGCCAACACTTGCCACAACGAAAAAAAACGTTAATATACAATTTGGTTGCCAGCGAAGAAATAAAATCGAATGTATATCTTCATTTCAGGAAAAATAATTGTATCAGAAAAAGAGAGCTCGTCCCATTGGCAGCAAAATGATTACAAAGGTTTTTCGCCGTCGGTCGACTGGGACACTGTCGATTTCACCAAGTCTCCCGCCATACAGGAACTACCTGTGATTTCCGCTATTTGTAGACCCACAGAGGGAGAAGCTGTCAAAGTTGAAGATGGACATATAAATGTTAAAGGTATTCAAAGTAGTTTACGTTATTTTCCAAGGTTGTCAACGTGACAAAATGACATCTGTTATATTTGCAAACTGATGGTTGCCTATCTTTTCTAATGGCCTCCATTCATTAACCAATTCTAAGGACCTGTTGATAAGTAGATTATTTTCAGCATGCATTATTAAGTGCTGATCCCGGGATTGCAATACCTAATCTGGACTCAGTTGGCAAACAGCCTGGGTTGGTACTGTCACTACTGCAACACACACTGGCATTTATAATTTTTTTCTAAATTTTAGGTTATGCTTGGTCAGGTGGCGGGCAGAAAATCGTCAGAGTCGACCTCACGGTCGACAGTGGCAAGACGTGGCACGTGGCCAAATTTGATGCGCAAGATGGTGCCTTGCCACCGCAACATTGGGCATGGACGTTGTGGTCGGTCAAGTTGCCTGTTGAGAAAGATGTAAAAGAAGTAAGTGATTTACAGACAAAAAGTGAACTACATAAAGGGTGGGTGGGTATTTAGTGCGGTAAAGTAAAATGGAATAATAAATAATAAAAACGCCGTTTTTAACTGTTTCTACAGCTATTTTGCTGTACTTTCGGAGTAATAATTCTTAAGCAAGCAGGCAACCAATAAAACATTTCAGAAAAAAACAAGCCCTTTTTTCTTCTGAGCATTTCAGTAGAACAATTTAATCAAATTAGCTATGGTTGAGAAAAATAAATTGTTCTTTTTATTAATAAATATATAGCTTTTTGTCTGCTAGTCTGCAAGAGGCCGAATGTGTCAAAGATAGATAAATTCCAAGTGATTTTGTGTAAATATTAGAAATTACCAAAATCGACAAAAATATGTTACAGTGTAATTTGGTCCATGAATTTGCCAACGAAATGCATCATCAATTGTTTTTATTATCTTTCTCACAAGTTCACGGCCAACAATAAAGACAAGTTATGATGCCTAATTTAAAAAAAAATTTAGTTTCAAGTTCGGAAGTTGAGTCGTGGAAAAATATACTGTACAACTCGAGTGGATTGTCCATATTGCGCTCGGAAGTTTGAGTACTCCGCCTACGGCGTCGTGCTCAATTTACTTCCTCGTGCGATATAAATTAAAAAAGATTTTAAAATAATAAAAAATTGGTTTGATAAAAATGTATTAACAATTAATTTTGATAAAACTAATTATCCTCATTTTATTTTGAATCCGAATAACATACCACAAAATGTGAATAGTATGAAAATAAATGATGATACTCAAATTTTGAAAGTTAATCAAATAAAATTTTTAGGAATAATCTTTGACAGCAAAAAATTAAGAAGTTTGCTACCAATTTTTAGAAACATTTAAAAAATTTTCAACGTAAAACATATGGAAATATTATATTATGCATTAGTTAAAACTCATTTAAATTACGGAATTTTAGGCTGGAGAGGAGTAAATAAAACTTTAAAAATTAGAAATAGTACAGAAAAGATTTCTAAAAATTATTTTTAATAAAGATTATCTTGTTCTTCAATTAAATTATATTCTAAAACAAAAAAAATGAATATTAGACAACTCTTCATTTATAACATTCTAATATACATATTTAAAAATAAAAATCTTATACAATTTAAAAACCAGAATCATAATACACTTCATAGAAATGAAATAACCATAAAACCTAAAATAAATAAGTCCATAGGACAAAAAAATTTCAATTAATAATGTTTTTATTTAAACGATTATTTACCAACAAAAATTTAAAAATATATTTCATTAAAAAAATATAAAGTCGAAATAAAAGCATGGATATTGAAAACAGATAACTTAAAAATTTTTTGGAAATGTTTTAATTAATATTGTTATGAATAATATATTTTTCAAAATTTTATTATATTCAAAAAACTGCGTTTATATTTATCTACATATACTTAAACGCTTTTTATTTGCAATTTATTTTTTATATAATAACAAATATTTAAAAAAAAACATATTTGAATCTTCCAATATATTTATAATTTAAAATACTAAGATTTGCCCCTAACAAGCACGTCTTCGGGGGATCAAAGAATAAGTTTATCGAGGAAGATAAATAAACACATTTATTACATTATAAATAAACTTATTATTATAAATAAACTTATTATAATATGGACATCATGTAGCTTTTGTTGTACAAACTAATATTATGTATTGCCCTGATATATGTTTTTTTGTATAATTTACACTGATTAAACATACATTCCAAGTGTCCGTCTGAATTTCAGGTTGAAATCTGGTGCAAAGCGGTGGATTCCTGTTACAACACTCAACCAGAAAGTTTCGAGAATATTTGGAATCTCCGAGGCGTTCTTAGTAACGCCTACCACAGAATCAAAGTTAGACTAAACCGTTAAAAACTAACAACCAAAGGTAGTTGAGGAGTGGCGGGTATTATGGAATAGCGTTTTGTTGCATTGCATTCTAAAATGAAAACTAATATAAAATTCTTCGAGGTCGTATTGATACATTTGATAATTTTTTAAAGTTTACTGTCACGAATATATTTCTTTTCCTACGACCACCTGTGAAAATGAGAAAAAAAGCACGAATAATTTGGCTAGAAAGCGCAGTATATCACACGCGTGTTGAAAAAAAAAATATTTCCACACTAGTGTTGAAATACAAGGCACACTATTTAATTTAAACATATGGTGCCAATTTGACAGACCACCCCTATTTATTAAAAATAACACATTTTAGAAAGCAGTTATTGTTAAGTGTTTAACTTATTTATCATGTATTTGTCGAGTGATTCAGAATTAGAGTGTGAAAATACGCCATCTGAAATTATAAAACATGTTAATAATATAGTGGAATATCTATTATGAGAAAAAACAAATCGCGCTAAAGAGAGTGTCATGTATTAAACAACAAATCTTTATCGGTAGCGATAGGGTAGAGAATATAGCTCTAGCCGGCAGATCGAAAGGTCACAGGTTCAAATCCCATCAGGAGTATTTGACTTTTTTTTATAAAAAATTAAATAATTTATAGAATTATTTTGAATTGAAATCTTCCTTGTTGGGTGGAGTTTTTAAATTTATGTTTAATGCATCTTTCCTTGATTAAATTAAAAAAATTTCATTCTGGTTAATCTAGAAGTCAATCCAGGATTAGTTCTTCCTATGATATATAAAATATGAAAAAATGAAAAAGTTAAACTACAAATAAAGGAAAAGCCTATTGACAAACTATGAAACCAGATATTAAGTGGAACATAATCCTAAGTATGCTAATTTCAACACTAGTGTGGATATATTTTTTTCAACACTAGTTTTAAATTGTTTGTTTTTTCACAAATCAAAGGCTTTTTTAATAATTCTTTGTGGTTGTAGGAAAAATAGTGTACATTACACGTGTGATTATTCTAAAACTCGGAGAATTTCCGCACTCGGCTAACGCCTCGTGTTAACTATCTCCTCGTTTAAAAAGTATCATTTTCATCACTTGTTATGTAATATACTATAAGTAGCCTACTCACTTTCAGTCGGCGGGCCGGAATTTGCCGGAAAGATAATGGCCGGCCGGCCGATTCCTCTACACACACACAGACACAGTTAAATGACGGACCATGTCGGCTGTTAAAACGCAAGAGTACATACAGCTCGCAGTTATGTTATGAAACTTAAACCGGCCAATTAGAGGTGCTTATGTCAGGCGCGTGGGCGGGATCTTGTATGATATCGCAGGGTGAGTTGCTTCTTTAACCGCATTCTAAAATTGTTGTCTTAAAAGGCCGAAATTATTTCTTTTTTAATTGGATTTTGATAATGGAAAATCACCAGTAGAAATAGCCACTAGTATGGAAACAATGATGTCAAGAATTGAAAAAATAAAAACACATTTTCTTCGGCAATGGCCACATTTGGTCTTGGTGAGTAATTTCCATGTATCATAAATACTTATAATTATTTTAGTTTACCATTCTTGTAAGGTTGTTAATATTTTTTTTTCTAGGACTTAAATTATAAAAACATTCAAATTCAAATATTAATATATTAACAAAATTTTTAAGTACGTGCCAATGCTAAAATATATTTAAAATGATTTAACTATTTTGACAGCAGCTGATCACAGAATAAAAAATATTCCAAGTCAACGAACTGCGGCTTGACGTAGAATTAAAAAAATAACACAGAACTAGCATTGGCACACGAAATTTAAAAAATAAGGAATAAGCTTTTCTTTATAGTTATTTTAATAATTTTATTTGTTTAATTATCCTTAAGCCAAAATTAGCCATTTTTAACAACTCTCGCTTTTATGTATGGAAACCGTCGATTATTTCTTAAAGTAAAACGAAAAATATGTTAACGAACGTTTACAAACATTTGCAAATGATTTTTGAAAACTCTGAAACTTTTCTATTTATTATTTTTCGCTAGCCACTTTCTTTAAGAAATAATCTACCGTTTCCGCCACCTGAATAAAGAACACTACATCCGCAAAATAAATTAAGATAACGCGCCAACTAAACTCCTTCCTCGGGCCTGACGTAAAGCGCCTTTAATTGGCCGGTTTAAGGTCCATAACATAATTGCGGGCTGTATGTACTCTTGGTGTTAAAACTGAACGTGTGTAGTCGTTTGCCTGCCGGCATTGGACTGCAGGCCTACTTTTACTTCAGACGAAAATTCGGTAATGAAAAATGGCTGAAAGGACTTAAAATGGTTAAAATATCAAAGATTTTATCGATTTGTACCACATATATACATACACTATATTGCTTATACCATAATTCAATGATGACACCACTGTAGGCAGATGATCAGAGTCCGTTGAGTTTGCGCAGCTCGGAAATTTGCTTTTTGATGTAATCATTTGACAGGACCGACTTTCAAACTATTTTTACAAGCTTTTATTTAAATTTACCCGTTAGTTCGGGTGCGAACATCAGTTTATGGTCAAATAAAACTAAGTAACCAATATTTTACATACCTGAAATACCTTATTCCTGGTATTGAACCGCGATTCGTGCAAAAAAGTATCATGCACTTTTTCTACTCATCTTGAGACACAAGTCGCTAACAATTACAAAATGTCTGGTAAAGTTTTATACCTAAATTCGCACCCAAAACTTAAAAATAATATCCACATACACACACGGAATACAACGTAAAAAAAGATGAAAACGACTAACAACTTACAAACTAACAAAAAAAAATGTCTAAAGTAAAGTTTTATAAATATTAACACCCAAAACTTAGAAACTATAACCACACACGATCGAACGAAACGAAAGATCACATTTTTAGGTGTTATGTGTAAAAGATGGCGACGAAATACAAACAACGACGAGCCGGTTCTGTTTGATATCGTGTCGGTTGCCTAATTTTTAACCTACTGCGTAAGCGCCACGGGCCCAAACTCGGGTTATTTTGAATCGCACGATGGGTGTCCTCTCGCTTCGTACGGCTGCTTGTATTGGCAATATAGTGTATGTATATACAGGGTGTTACAAATTCGACATACCAGCACTGGAATCTCGGAAACCATAAGAGTTAGAGAAACGGTTAAATGGGGGCAAAGTTGTACAATTCGGTGCTAATTATAATGCCGCTTAAAAAGTTTTCAAATTCCGAATACTTCCGATTTTATTCGAAAAAAACCGAAATTTTGCAAAATCGTTTTTATTTTTTCCTGAGCTCATTTGACTCTAGCTTTTTGAAAATAAATGACACTTTGTCATTGCCACTTTTTCTCCTCTACAAAATGACGTTATTAAACTAAAGATCCACCGTTTCGTCTCCAAGCGGCCATCACCAACTTTACATTTTTAAATACGGACCTGGATTTTTCTAAACCGATTTTTAAACAAATACAACAATATAATAGCGATATTACTTTCTCATAATCATGAATTGACCTTGCTTATTTTTTTAAATTCATATTTTTTACACTGCTTATCAGTCCAGTCCTGGCAACGAATTACAGTATTAATTAAAAACTTTATTTTATTTAAAACCATTGCAAATAAATTTCATGAAAAAGTTTGTCTAAAATTAATTTCAGGTATATTTACATACAGGTTGCATTTGGTAGGATAAGGAGAAGATCGGTTGAAAGGGCTGTCGCCAAAATTGGAAGAAAAATCGATCTTTGTATTAAGCAAAACGGCAATCTCTTTGAACATTTAGAAAATTAGGATTTATAGTCTTATTGGAAAATTCTTATAAAATAAATTATATTACTTATGTATGAATGTTTTAAATAAAATAAAGCTTTTAATTAATATTGTGATTCGTTGCCAGGACCGGACTGACAAGAAGTGTAAAAAATATGAATTTAAAAAAATAAGCAAGGACAATTTATCATTATGACAAAGTAATATCGCTATTATATTGTTGTAATTGTTTAAAAATCGGTTTAAAAAAATCCAGGTCCGTATTTAAAAATGTAAAGTTGGTGATGGCCGCTTGGAGACGAAACGGTGGATCTTTAGTTAAGTAACGTCATTTTGTAGAGGAGAAAAAGTGGCAATGACAAAGTGTCATTTATTTTTAAATAGCTAGTCAAATGAGCTCGGGAAAAAATAAAAACGATTTTGTAAAATTTCGGTGATTTTCGAATAAAATCGGAAGTATTCGGAATTTGAAAACTTTTAAAGCGGCATTATAATCAGCACCGAATTGCACAACGTTGCCCCCATTTAACCGTTTCTCTAACTCTTATGGTTTCCGAGATTCCAATGCTGGTATGTCAAATTTGTAACACCCTGTATGTGATTTGTACCGCAAACATAAATGTTTGTGGAAAATAAAAGACTTCATGCCAACAGAGCTTTTGCGAAGGCTTATGAAGAATTACTTATATTGTATAAAACAGTAGATGATGAAGCTACGTGTCTGTCGAACATAAAAGGTAAAAAGGTTAAAATATCAAAAACAAAGCAGAATTTAATAAATATTTAAAACAATTATCATTCATCCTAAGAAAGTGTTTAAATTACTTGTACTCGATTGTCTGAGTTCTCGTATACGCCCCATGTAGAAGAAAGTGCAACACTTTTTCGTCCAAATTGTTTTCCTTTTCTCTGCTCGTGTAATATAATAACAATTGCACACTCTTCTTGTGACATGTTTGAACTGACGATACAAAAAAACTGTGCGTCTATAATGAAATGGAGGCCGCAATCGAATCCGGCCCAGAATGACGAAAAAAAAACCTTATGTACAGCTTAAATTGATAAAATTAAAGGTTAAGGGAGCTTTTTCGATTACACCATAGAAAAAATAATCGCTTTCAAGCGCAATTCCAGTCTCATCGCATCGTTCGGTTTGACGGTTTTTTTAAATTTAATTTTACACTATTTAGTAGTTAAATACAATTTTTTAAGTCGGTCTTTTGGCACCGTTTGTATTTAAAAGACGTAAACGTTTGTTGTAATGTGAAACGCTGCAAACGTTTTAATAGTAGATTGGATTTGTTTATGGCCATTGTTCTTATTATGGTTGTGTCAGTCTTGGATTTTTGAGGAAGTAGATTTTATTTTTATTTCTTAACTTCGCGGGTCACTGACCTCTATTAATTGACATTTCAAATGAAAACAAACACATGCAACTCTAGACTGGTCACTCTTTCTTAAGCACTCCTCCAGTGGCGGCATCGTCAAGCGATAATATTAAAATAATAATAGATTTATTATAGTAATGCGACATTTAAAAATAGTTTTCCTCGATTACGAGTGTAAATACCAGGTGACTACGAATGTTGTTACCCCCCCTATTTTTTCCGTAGTTTTATTAATACAAATTTTAAAATTTCAGGAGATTCCAAGTGTATATTTTGTTAGTTTTTAATAAAGTCATACTTTTAAAATCACTTCCGGTTTAACCGGAAGTGGTATCAACTCTTTTATTTTAAATAGAAACCTATTATTTTTATTCGATATTTGAATTCTACGGCAAATTTCCTTTAAAATGACATCACACATTATCATTTGTTTTTAAAATGGCTTCTAGGAAAACATTTCAAGGAAATCCTTAGATGGCCATGGACCCGCTAATATAACATGACTTTTTGAGAGTAGGCCATGGAAGTTTTAAAGTGGTCTATTTTAACCCGTTTTATGTTAAACAATAACATTCTTTGTGAAAGATGCTTGTGTCAAAAATATTTTAGATATGTCATATTTTTTTGAAAAATGAGAAAGAATTACTCAATATTTTTAAATGGCAACAAGCCATTCATTTAGGGCCAACAAATAGCTTATTAAATTATTTTTTTTTAAATGTTTCATAAGTATGCTATTATACTTAAAGAAGCGGCTAAAATTAAAAAACAATCAAGACATGTCATATTTAAAAAATAATTGAGTTTCTCAAATTTTGTTACGAACACTTTTTATTTAGTAAGATAATAACAATCAAGGTAACAAATGTTCAAAATGTCCACCTTCCACTTCAATGCATTTATTTACAACCGTGCGGGTTTTTCGCATGACATTTTCTAAAATCCTTGGTGTAACAGACAAAAACGCGTTTCGTATCTTGTCCTGGAGTTTATGCAATGTATTAGAAGGCGTTTCATAAACTCTATCCTTTATATGACCCCATAAGAAGTAATCCATCGGAGTTAAATTCGGTGATCTTGCTGGCCACCTTATTTGGCTGTGTGTAGATATCACTCTAGCATTAAACCTTGCATTTGTGTAATCTTGCACCATGCGACTATTGTGAGGTGGTGCACCATCTTGGTGAAAATATAAATTTATAGAAGTTTCTAGAGGAAGTTGTTCTATTTCATTTTCGATTTCGTTTCTCAGCATATCTAAGTAACGCTCGCCAGTTAAATGTTAAAATCTATGTTGATGATTTCCAACTCTCATTTCATGGCAGTTCACAGTCGACCAGTAATGGGTATTATGTCTATTAAAAATTCCGTTGTTGCTGAAATGTGATTCGTCCGTAAACAAAATGTTATCATGTAAATTATAATTTTCCCTAAACCAAATACAATAGTTTAGTCTTCTTTCCGCATCATTCTCATAGAGATGTTGATGCAATCGAAATTTGAAACTTTTGTAATTATACTTCTTTAAAATTTTTCTCACAGATTCCCGACTAATACTAAGTTTTAAGGCCAACAATCTTACTGAAACTGTTGAGTGAACTTCTACATATGATATTACGTTAATTTCGGTCTCCTCACTAATAATATACCTGTCTACTTGGGGATTTTCCTTAGCACTCCTAAACTTTGTTTCCAAAATTACAAAATATAGCCTGCTTGGATTTCGACCTTCTCGTGCAGGATATCTCTCAATGTATAAACTTTTTCATTTTGGGAGTAGAAAACCATTTTTTAAAGTAAATTTAAACACTTCGAAATACTATGAGATGCACACAAAATCTTGAAATGCAGTTTTATGACAGAAAAAGTTGTCCTCGTTTATTTCTAGGTTTGTCATTTCACAGAATATTTCATAGCCTACTTGTTTAACATAAAAAGGATTAAAATAGACCACTTTAAAACTTCCATGGCCCACTCTCAAAAAGTCATGTTATATTAGCGAATCCATGGCCATCTAAGGATTTCCTTGAAATGTTTTCCTAGAAGCCATTTTAAAAACAAATGATAATGTGTGATATGTCATTTTAAAGGAAATTTGCCGTAGAATTCAAATATCGAATAAAAAGAATAGGTTTCTATTTAAAATAAAAGAGTTAATACGACTTCCGGTTAAACCGGAAGTGATTTTAAAAGTATGACTTTACTAAAAACTAACAAAATATACACTTGGAATCTCCTGAAATTTTAAAATTTGTATGAATAAAACTACGGAAAAATTAGGGGTGGTAACAACATTCGTTGTCACCCGGTATAACAACCTGTATTAGAGATTAATTAGTATTTCCTAGCTTATATGAAGTTTTGACTTCCCAAGATTCAAGTAAAGTAACGTGCTTTCACATTGAATGCCTGTAGTATAGGTTTGCAGTGGCTGGAGAAATATAAAGGTGTTCCGAATACTCCTAATACCTGCCTCTCCTCTACGATTTGGTGTTGTTCTTCCATGGATTTATATCCATCGGTTGGCCACTCAAAACACTCATTCCTAAAGATCGCTGTAATTCATCTTAAATGTAATCATAAAACCTTCTCCTATACAGGGTGATTCCTAAGTTGATACTGATTGTTTAGTTGTGTATAGAAGTCATTAAAATGAACATTTTCAAAAAACTCAAAAATAAGGTATTTACATTAATTTATTACACTATGGATCAAATACGGTTCTGCCTAACTTGCCCGTTGAGTAACAAGCGTTCTGCGTATAATCTCGAAGCAGCAGCCGCGCTTTTACGACACTCACCGTAAATTAGCACCATATCTACTAGTGCATTGTTTTCAAATTTTTCCATTGTCACGTGTCACCAACTTAAAATAAACTTGCTTCAGAAAAACACACCGCAGCGTATTGCCAAATAAGTGACCACCAACCCGTAAATTGCATGACTAATAAGAGATAAGACAGATGACCAGGCCCGCACTTAGATTTTTTACTTCTGTATCTCGCCTATTTTTAAGTTTTTTGAAAATGTTTATTTTAATGCCATCCATACACAGCAAAAAAGAAGTATCAACTTAGGAATCACCCTGTAGAGTGCAGCACTCTGAGTGCTACAAATTCGTGTGTGAAAGTAAATTCATAACAGACACATTTTTGCCCTGTTAGTTAACTGTTTAAAGTGGTACGATCATTTTATTAGTTGCCTTTCCTGTTTATAATTGAAAGTTTGGAAAAATATTGTAATTTTAAGACAACTCGAAAAATGTGTGATTATATGATTTTGAACAATGTGCAGTAGAAAGGCTGTGAATATTAAGTTTAATATACATAATAAATAGGTTTGTTTAAGAAGGAACTATGAATCTGTATTGTATTTTCATCTAAAAGGTTGTTAAATTGTATGTCTGTTAAAAAAAATTGTTTATAAAAAAAGTTAAGTAAACTATTATCTTTTTGTCACAGTTATAACGTTATAAAATGATTGTTTTAGAGCGGATTTTATTATTGTTTAGTATATTTTCTTATTATTTATAAGAACATTGATATATTAAATTTTCTATCATGGTTATATGATGTTTTCTTTGATTTAATGTAGGATTTAGTATTACTAGATAAAATAAATTCCCCGTAAAAAATTATTATTGTAGCAAATTTTAAAAACGAACAATACGAGATTTTGAATACTAAAATAGTTAAATGAAAAAGTGAGGAAAAGAATTTAAAAAACACAATTGTAATGTTTTAAAATAAATTGAATTAAAAGGTGTATCTAAAATTAATTTGGATCAATCTATTTTAGAAATTGGTGAAGATTTAGTTAGTTTATTGAGCAATTCTACTGATATTGCCAGGTTAGCATATTCTGGCAGCCCTAATATTAAACTTGTGTCGTTGACAGCATTTATGAATTCACTTCTTACACATTCTTTTTGTTCTTGGGAAATAAAAAATATCGGCATTTTATATAGTTTTTGCTCGTTTTTTTGTCGACACACAACAGCCAAATACAGCACAATGCATTACGGGAGCGAACTAAACCGATCAGCACACAACAGCCTTTATAACGATCTCTTAGAATATTGCCACAGAATATTTAGACTACTTTAAAAACAATAAACAATTCAGTATTTTGTTTCACTGCCTACGCGCCATAAAATGTTCGATCGGCCGGCCTTGCAATTCAGGCCACAACGTGACGTCACCGGCGGTCGCAATCGACGCGTGGGTTTATCTTATTAGCAATAGTATCATGGGTGTGTTGTAATAACATTTGTTTTTGTTAATTATGAAAACAAACTGTATAAGCTACAAAATTTTTAGTAATATTGTCACGGCTAGATTTTAGGGTGCGACGAGGGCGTAAAGGTAGATACAGGACCTTAGCAACTATCAGAAAAACAAAGTGGTTTCGAAAATAAATTTATTAAAAAGATCAAAACAACAGTTACCTAAAGGCTTTGCAAAGAAAATCAAAAATAATAAATAACTTTGATTTAAACCTTTATTGATAATAATTTTACAATAAAATTGTACTTACATTAATATGGGGCTCATCGCTAGCGTCTTGGTAATTTAGGGATCAACAAGTTGTTTCACAATATTTAGACGTGGATATCTCACGGACTCTAGCACTAGTGGCATCCGATATTTTTTCTACCAACAATGTGCCGTTCCATCAAGTCAACGATTTTTACCACTTTAGGGAAACGATGAACTTAGGTCGTACACCTCATTTCTGCTGACTCGACAATAATTGATAGATCGGGAAGCTCCAATAACATTTCATAATTGCAACTTTATTAATTTGTTTAATAAACTTGATACCGGTTTCATGTTGCGTTGAATGGCCTGTGTTAAACGTGGACAATTTATAAAAATGGAAAATATTGATTTATGAAATATTATGATCTCTTTCGTGACAATATATTTTTTAAAGTAAATACAACGTAGTAAGCGGGGGAGACAGCACTCCAGTACGCTCAATTGGCTAAAATGAAAAAATGACGACATTAATTTGTAAAATATTTCATCTCTAGGCGACAGATTAGCAGGTAGCCCCAAAACCGCCATTGTAATTATTTTTGTCACTCTGTCAATATCATAATTTGTAACCCTTGTTTTATTGTCGTTTTTTGTAAATATTTTCCAAAAAAGGTATGTAAATGTATTTTTTGATTCCACAAAACATGGCAACGCTGTCTTCAGGAGACGAATCCTTATTTACGTTTTTTAGTATGGACATCAACTAAGCAAATCTAGACCTCCGATCTAAATGGGTTAAAGTAAGGCTCAAGGGCGCGACGTAAATGCCGAGAATTAAACCGACTTTAGACGGATATCCGCTAAATGTTTATTACAGGCAACGTTTGGCATAACCGTTACACATTTGAACGTCGTCTAAAATTATGAGCGGTCACATTTTTTTATGGGATCGTTTCTCTTGGTTTAGCTTCTCTATTGTAGAGGCAACCAAAAATACATAATACAAAATGACCTAAATGTAGAGATGAGCAACATCTCAAGGCTGTGATGTGCTTATGTTTGTTTTAAAAACAATTTTAAAATGTATATACCTGTCTTAGTCTGATGATGCCAGTTTAAGGCGAAACATGTTACAAAAATAAACAGACAGAAACGTTTTTGAGGCCGAAACTTTGTATCGTTACTTTTTATGGAAAGAACGGCAGGCGGAAAAAGTAGCGCATCTATCTTTTACATTAAAATACGAGACGCCAAAGGTAACGGGTTCCCAACGGTAGACAATGACAGGCTGTTTCGTTTTGTCTACCTATGCCCCAGGGAACCCATTACCTTTGGCCTCCCTGTGTACTTTAATGTAAAAGATAGATGCACTGGACGTTAAAAAACTTTCTATTTTACCTATACGGACACTAAACTCTACTACGTTACTTTTTATGTTTAAAGAAATTGGATTTTGTTGATGTATTGGTAATTCTATAGATTTAATTTTCTTAGGCTCTGTTAGTTCCCAATTGACTCAAAATATTTTACTTTAAAGCCTGGTTAAAATAGTATCCTAAGTCCGGCCTCTCAATTTTTTTGTCAAGACAGGCCTTGTTTTTGACGTTAGCCTTACAATGACAGTACGATTACTTGATTTGGCGTTTCCCCACTTACAAAGTTCATCGCTTTTTCCACCAGAATTTGACCCATCGAACTTTCTCAAAAATGGGAGGAGGAACTTTTTAAATTAAGAAACAATTTTCTCTTCTACAACAGCATTTATTATATAGTATTCAAGTCGTAACTAATTTTACAATACAAGGACAGTTCGGCCTTCAGCAGAAAAACAAACATACTGAATTTGAAAAATGAACTTAAAATATTTTTTTTTAAATTAATTTACACCTAGTCATACAAAAATATTTTTTATAACTTCTTACTACTAGCACTGGAAGAATTGTCCTTAAATCTAATAGGGGGAATAAAACAAAGTCGGCAATTAAAGAAAAATTAGTGCTGTTTCATCCGAATGGACGAGTGGCGACGAATAGCAGAATTATTCTACCACGTTCGGTTTACCTCTCGCGCTCTGTAACGAGATTGGCTGCTGACTCGAATAGTCACTCTAGAACGCAGTGTAACTAAACCGTAGGATTGCGCCTAAGAATTTGACAGATAGAAACGTTATTTCACTTTAAAATTTAATAACCCACGATTTTTTCAAATTTTAGTATCAAATTAAATATTTAGTATAGTCAGGTTTATTAATTTTACTTTTTCTTAAGTACAGGGTGTCCCAAATTCAATACTCACCATTTGGATCTCGGAAACTATACAAAAATAAGCAAGGCAATGCCGGTGAGAAATTAAAAAAATTCCGGTTACTTTCGGAGATATCTGAAAAAACCGAAAATTTTATTTTCCGTTTTTGTTTTATTGTGACTTTACTTATAAACACATGGAAAAACGGAAAGCACTTTCTAAAGGCACTTTTTGACGATGCATTTAGAGATAGTTTCTAACTTTAAAAAATTACGTTTCGGTTTTCATATATCATCATCAAATCAACATTTTTGAATGCGGACCTGAAATTTTGCCAAAATTTCACCGTCTTGATCCAAAAATTCATCATCAGTAGTTTGAACCTACCGCTTAACGTGGGTTCCGAACCACGATCATCAGTCATGCGACCCCCCCTCCCCCCAAAGCGCTAACTATCGGTATCTTGCGTCATTGCATGACCTACCTATTAGGGAGTGTGTACCGTCCTCCGCACCCCACGAGATGTCCGATCTCATCTGGCCTGGTTATCGGCGTGAATGGGGTGGGTTTGGAGATGATACCCTCTACACTCTTCCCTGCATTCTTAAATCCACTAAATTTCGGACATACTTTTTTTATTGTGCGCATGTCCACTCCGAAGATCGAACTCGGACCGCCACTGTCGAATGCCAGTAGCTCACCTCTGAGCCACTGCCGCGGTCAATTATTATACTTGGAACAGGTCGAGGTTACATAGATTAGTCGCAGAACAATTTTTGTCATGTTTTTCCATTTCGCAGTGTTTCCATCCGCTAGAAACAGCACTAACAACTCAAAAAAACGTCGATTCTAAAATGTAACATTATTATAAAAATATTTAAAACGTTATTTAAAAAAAAAAAAAATATATCTACAACGTGGACATAAAATCCCCATGTACATCATCGTTTTAAATATGACATGCAAATAAAAATGGGTTTTAGAAAAAATATATTTATCATCTAAAAAGCATCAAATTTCTTTTCAAAAGCTGAAACCCAAAATATCTATAACGGATACAATTAATGGAAATATTGGAAATTTGATACGATGCAATAAAATTAATAATAAAGTAGAGAGTTTAGCGTCCGTATAAGTAAATAGAAAAGTTTTTTAGCGGCAGGAGGACAAAGTGGTGCACCTATCTTTTGCATTAAAGTACACAGGGGTTCTTATTAGAACTCATCAGAAAGCCATAACCTGTAAGCAACTCTAAGTACAGCGAGACTGTTCTTTCAAGGTATTTTTAAGAAATAAAAACGCGATGAAAACCCAGTAACGCCATCAGTAGGAATCAACTCAATGCAAAAGATAGAGTAGTAAAACGTAGACAAAATTTAGTGAAGCGTAAAAGTTTCCTATACTGGTGTTTGTTGGCCACCGTACTTTGGTTTATTAGTTCTATGTTTTTACGTTTATTTATTTATTTATTTATTTATTTATTTATTTATTTATTTATTTAGGATACAAACAGGAAATCCCATAGACAGTATCCACTAATTTTATAATAAGTAAGTTATATCTATCCTACAACAATATTAGTACTTATAAGCTAATAATATTAATGATTGGATAACAATACAAAAAGAAGTATTTGCCATTATGGCAAATGCCTATGATAGGCAATAATAACAACATGAAAAAAACGAAGCATTATGATACTTATTTAATTATTCTAAGAGCCTTCGTTTTAGAGCCTTTTTAATTCTATTCAAAGATGTTGAAAAGAAATCTAGATCTAGGTCCGAAAAATAGCGATTCGAGTTTCTCATCATTCGACTGATTGGTGAGTTTTGAGAACTATTTGTATGATGAAATGGAGTATAAAAAATGTAATTATTTCTTAGTTGTCGCGGTGCAACATTGAACGCCATCCTTGAGACCAGATATGGAGAGTCAACCCTATTCGAGGATATTTTAAACATATAAACCAAGTCCGATAAAATTCTTCGATTCCGCAGAGACAATATACAAAAATGCAATCTTACAGTATTTATGTCGTGAAGTATATAATTTTGCTTAAATAGTAGACATCTCAAGAATCTGTTTTGCACCCTTTCCAATCTATCTATATATACAGCATACATTGGATTCCATACAACAGATGCAAAATTTAACTTGCTATACACATACGCATAATACAAGCACATCAAAGATCTAGTGTTCTTAAAGTATTTAGCCTGCCTAGTAATAAAGCCCAAAATCTGACAACAGCTGGACGCCAAGGAGTTTATATGTTTATCAAATAAAAGCTTCTCATCAAGAACTACGCCAAGGTCCCTTATTTGATTCACTTTTTTAAGAACGCTTCCAATAATTAGATAGTCTTGGTTAATTAAATTTTTATTTCTAGAAAATGAGATCACGCAGCATTTATCTATATTGATAAACAAATAATTTTTTTTTGCAATATGTGATAAAACGCAGGAGATCTTCTTGTACGAGGTCACAATCGACCAGTGAACGAATCTGCTTATACATTTTCAAATCGTCCGCATAAATTACAAAGTCACAATTCAAGAAGCAGCTTTTAATGTCATTTATGTAAATAATAAATAATAACGGCCCTAAATGCGATCCTTGTGGCACCCCGGAGGAAACTGGAAGAATATCAGAATTGACTCCATTTATACATACTCTGAACTGTCGATCTGACATATAAGATCTAAACCATTCCAATAGGCTACCACTTACACCGATCAATTTTAGTTTATTTAGCATGAGAACCTGATCAACTTTATCGAATGCCTTACTAAAGTCGGTGTAAATGGCATCAACCTGAACACGTTTATCCATACTTTCTTTTATGAAGTCCGTATAGATTAAAAGATTGCTTTCAATGGACCTATTAGCCATAAATCCGTGTTGCTCCAAGATGATTTGTCCTTTCACAAGATTAAAAAGATATTTATAAAGTAATTTTTCAAGTAGTTTGGCAAATATGCACAATTTACTTATCGGACGATAATTATTGGCGAGATTCTTTTGACCACCCTTAAAAATTGGTACCACATTTGACAGTTTCCATTTCTGGGGAAACAAACCGGCTTTAAGAGATTGGTTGAACAGTAAAAATAAGGGCAAAGAGAGGCCAGAAGCACAGTTCTTGGCAAAAACAGATGGAATGCCATCCGGACCAGCTCCCCGTTAGATGGCTATATCTTTTGCATTTAGTTGATTCCTACTGATGGCGTTATTGGGTTTTCATTTCTTAAAAATGCCTTGAAAGAACCGTCTCGCTGTACTTGGAGTTGCTTACATGGCTTTCTGATGAGTTCTAACAAGAACGAAACATCATTGTCTACCTGTGCCCCAGGGAACCCATTATCTTTGGCGTCCCTGTGTACTTTAATGCAAAAGATAGATGCTTGTCCGCCTGCCGCTAAAAAAATTTTTTCAATAAAATTAATCTTTAACATTTTTTTGAAAACCAGTTTTTAAAAAATTTAAATAAACGGATCTCAAAAACGAATTAAGGCGCGCAGATAAGAGTGCTTATGGCTTTGTCAATTTACAAAAACGATGACGTGGACAAGTTTTTAGGACTATCGGCATTTTACAAGATGATCCTAGCGCATAGTGGCAGTTGCAAAAAACGCTGTTGGCTGCCCCCCAATCAAAACATGCAATTAAACAATGATAGCTAACAACCAGTGGCTGTTAAACTATTCAAAATGTAAACAAGCGATGGCATTTTCTAACCTTAAATAATGTCAAAAATCCCGACAAACGTTCTCATTGGCTGGCAGCCTACAGAGCTTTTAAGACTGCCGCTAGACGTCGTATTTCTTACAGTAAACGTCTAATTGGAAATGAGCTAGAACTAGATGACCCCAGCACCATGGCGGTCCAAAATGGTAATTTTAACAAATGCCGTGGACGGGTGACTATTAAAATTGATTGTGTTCCTAACATTTATAAAAATAAGTTTTTTAATTCGTTTTTTTGGAATCTACATATAAAAAACAGAACCAGAATAATAACCACAATTTTTAGCAGTCAGCTGTCAACAGAGTTTACAAAATAGCCACCAGGGATCGCCTTTCTTATCTAGTCTCACTCGTTTTTCCTATTGCGAAAACTACCGTAGTTCCGTACGCAGATGTTAGGATTTAATATTACGTCCCTCAAATTAATGCAAAACTAACCAGAGGGTTATTTTTTTTGCATGGAACTATAAAAAGGGTAAAAAGAATTAAACTCGTGGTAACACAACCTGAACCAAATTTTCAACGCCGATGTCGGTCTTTATACAGGGTGTTTCACGTTGGATGGAACGTTAGACGTTTATGGAAAACGGGTGAAACGGTTTCTTTAAAATTTGGTTGCTCAGATAAATAATCATGGTTTATCGTTTTAAAATATTTTCAGCAATGCGGCGTTGCCGCTTCTGCCGGAAACAGGTGGCAACATCGTTATTTTAAATAGAACATTCTATATATTATATTATGTTTTACTTCCCTATACAATTCCACGTACATTTTGTATCAAATGTCAAATGTCTAAATTTAATCGTTTTCGAGATATTGATAATTAAAATATGCCATTTTCAGACTTCGACAGGCTGTAGCATTGGAACGGCGCATTTAAGAGAAAAATGGTTTTTACATCTGTATCTTAGTTTTTTATTCTCTATCCGAATATACCAACTTCCGGTTTAACATGTTAAACCAAAAAAAATGGTTTTACGGTTTAACATGTTAAACCGGAAGTTGGTATATTCGGATAGAGAATAAAAAACTAAGATACAGATGTAAAAACCATTTTTCTCTTAAATGCGCCGTTCCAATGCTACAGCCTGTTAAAGTCTGAAAGTGGCATATTTTAAACGTCAATATCTCAAAAACAATTGAATTTAGACATATGACATATTTACAAAATATACGTGGAATTGTATAGAGAAGTAGAAAATAATATAATATATAGGTTGCTTAATTTAAAATACCGATGTTGCCACCTATTTCGGGCAGAAGCGGCATCGCCGCATTGCTAAAAATATTTTAAAACGATACACCATGGTTGTTTATCTGAACAACCAAATTTTTGAAGAAAACGTTTGAAAAACCCTGTATAGAGACGTAATATTCTACCTCCGCTACGTTGTTGGAACTGGTAGGCAGAGCTGCGGTATTGTGTACTTAAAGTACTTGAAACCGGAACATACTTAAGTACATAAACAACTTTAAGTAACAAGAAAAATTTAAAAGAAAACTTGAAATACTTAACTGCATAAGTATTTAAAAATAAAGTACTGCGCGTACTAAAGTCAACATTTTAAGTACTAAGGATATATTACTTCTACTTAATATTTAAGTACTTCTAACTTATTTTTCGGGACCGGTACTTTAAAACTTAAGTACAAACAACAGCTCTGACGGAAGAACTTTTAACATTCAACTATGATAGACACATTGGGTTTTATTCATCCGAGGACAAATATTTGTTAAGCTAAAAGATAGTTTGTCACTTAAAAATATTGTAGTAAAAATGCTTAACAGTCTAAACTCAGCAAGTGGGGCAATAGGTGGCGACACGGGAAAATTTTACGTTACTCTTGCAGAGCAGTTTATAACACTACAATCCGGTGACTAAGTCCTAGAAGAGCGACAATTTCTGAATTCGTCGAGGTGCTGGCACACTTTGGGCGCGGCCAGTAGGAGTTCCCCGTGCGCAGCCGTCTATTGTCTCTCACTTGCCACGTTGTAACTCACGCGCGGATCCACGATCCCCAACAGAACAAACGAAAAAATGTAGTTTTGATAAACTCCGGAAAAAAAAATTCGCCTGCGGTGCTTTTTCTTTTAAATGTGTTTTTAATCAAATTAGTAAATTTTTGTCAAAGTCACTACAAGCGAAATGTTAAAAATTATATTTTTTTTTATTTCGGAAGTTTATTGATTGGCCAAAAAAGTTTTTGGGCGCGGCACCCAAAAATTTTTCGCCTGCGGTGCTTTTTCTTTTAAATGTGTTTTTATCTAAATTAGTAAATTTTTGTCAAAGTCACTACAAGCGAAATGTTAAAAATTATATTTTTTTTTATTTCGAAAGTTTATTGATTGGCCAAAAAATTTTCGCCTGTGGTGCTTTTCCTTTTAAATGTGTTTTTATTTAAATTAGTAAATTTTTTGTCAAAGTCACTACAAGCGAAATATTTAAATTAGTAAATTTTTTGTCAAAGTCACTACAAGCGAAATGGTAAAAATTATATTTTTTTTCATTTCGAAAGTTTATTGATTGGCCAAAAAAGTTTTTGGGCGCGGCAACCAAAAAAGTTTCCTCTGCGGTGCTTTTTCTTTTAAATGTGTTTTTATTTAAATTAGTAAATTTTTTGTCAAAGTCACTACAAGCGAAATGGTAAAAATTATATTTTTTTTCGAAAGTTTATTGATTGAGCAAAAAAGTTTTTGGGTGCGGCAACCAAAAAAGTTTCCCCTGCGGTGCTTTTTCTTTTAAATGTGTTTTTATTTAAATTAGTAAATTTTTTGTCAAAGTCACTACAAGCGAAATGGTAAAAATTATATTTTTTTTCGAAAGTTTATTGATTGAGCAAAAAAGTTTTTGGGTGCGGCAACCAAAAAAGTTTCCCCTGCGGTGCTTTTTCTTTTAAATGTGTTTTTATTTAAATTAGTAAATTTTTTGTCAAAGTCACTACAAGCGAAATGGTAAAAATTATATTTTTTTTCGAAAGTTTATTGATTGAGCAAAAAAGTTTTTGGGTGCGGCAACCAAAAAAGTTTCCCCTGCGGTGCTTTTTCTTTTAAATGTGTTTTTATTTAAATTAGTAAATTTTTTGTCAAAGTCACTACAAGCGAAATGGTAAAAATTATATTTTTTTTCGAAAGTTTATTGATTGAGCAAAAAAGTTTTTGGGTGCGGCAACCAAAAAAGTTTCCCCTGCGGTGCTTTTTCTTTTAAATGTGTTTTTATTTAAATTAGTAAATTTTTTGTCAAAGTCACTACAAGCGAAATGGTAAAAATTATATTTTTTTTCGAAAGTTTATTGATTGAGCAAAAAAGTTTTTGGGTGCGGCAACCAAAAAAGTTTCCTCTGCGGTGCTTTTTCTTTTAAATGTGTTTTTATTTAAATTAGTAAATTTTTGTCAAAGTCACTACAAGCGAAATGTTAAAAATTATATTTTTTTATTTCGAAAGTTTATTGATTGGCCAAAAAAGTTTTTGGGCGCGGCACCCAAAAAGTTTTCGCCTACGGTGCTTTTTCTTTTAAATGTGTTTTTAATCAAATTAGTAATTTTTTGTCAAAGTCACTACAAGCGAAATGTTAAAAATTATATTTTTTTTCATTTCGAAAGTTTATTGATTGGCCAAAAAAGTTTTTGGGCGCGGCACCCAAAAAGTTTTCCCCTGCGGTGCTTTTTCTTTTAAATGTGTTTTTATTTAAATTAGTAAATTTTTTGTCAAAGTCACTACAAGCGAAATGGTAAAAATTATATTTTTTTTCGAAAGTTTATTGATTGAGCAAAAAAGTTTTTGGGTGCGGCAACCAAAAAAGTTTCCCCTGCGGTGCTTTTTCTTTTAAATGTGTTTTTATTTAAATTAGTAAATTTTTGTCAAAGTCACTACAAGCGAAATGTTAAAAATTATATTTTTTTATTTCGAAAGTTTATTGATTGGCCAAAAAAGTTTTTGGGCGCGGCACCCAAAAAGTTTTCGCCTACGGTGCTTTTTCTTTTAAATGTGTTTTTAATCAAATTAGTAATTTTTTGTCAAAGTCACTACAAGCGAAATGTTAAAAATTATATTTTTTTTCATTTCGAAAGTTTATTGATTGGCCAAAAAAGTTTTTGGGCGCGGCAACCAAAAAAATTTTCGCCTGCGGTGCTTTTTCTTTTAAATGTGTTTTTATTTAAATTAGTAAATTTTTTGTCAAAGTCACTACAAGCGAAATGTTAAAAATTATATTTTTTTTCATTTCGAAAGTTTATTGATTGGCCAAAAAAGTTTTTGGGTGCGGCAACCAAAAAATTTTCCTCTGCGGTGCTTTTTCTTTTAAATGTGTTTTTATCTAAATTAGTAAATTTTTGTCAAAGTCACTACAAGCAAAATGTTAAAAATTATATTTTTTTTTATTTCGAAAGTTTATTGATTGGCCAAAAATTTTTCGCCTGCGGTGCTTTTTCTTTTAAATGTGTTTTTATCTAAATTAGTAAATTTTTGTCAAAGTCACTACAAGCGAAATGTTAAAAATTATATTTTTTTTTATTTCGAAAGTTTATTGATTGGCCAAAAAATTTTCGCCTGCGGTGCTTTTCCTTTTAAATGTGTTTTTATTTAAATTAGCAAATTTTTTGTCAAAGTCACTACAAGCGAAATATTTAAATTAGTAAATTTTTTGTCAAAGTCACTACAAGCGAAATGGTAAAAATTATATTTTTTTTCGAAAGTTTATTGATTGAGCAAAAAAGTTTTTGGGTGCGGCAACCAAAAAAGTTTCCCCTGCGGTGCTTTTTCTTTTAAATGTGTTTTTATTTAAATTAGTAAATTTTTGTCAAAGTCACTACAAGCGAAATGTTAAAAATTATATTTTTTTTCATTTCGAAAGTTTATTGATTGGCCAAAAAAGTTTTTGGGCGCGGCAACCAAAAAAATTTTCGCCTGCGGTGCTTTTTCTTTTAAATGTGTTTTTATTTAAATTAGTAAATTTTTTGTCAAAGTCACTACAAGCGAAATGGTAAAAATTATATTTTATTTCAAAAGTTTATTGATCGAGCAAAAAAGTTTTTGGGTGCGGCAACCAAAAAATTTTCCTCTGCGGTGCTTTTTCTTTAAAATGTGTTTTTATTTAAATTAGTAAATTTTTTGTCAAAGTCACTACAAGCGAAATGGTAAAAATTATATTTTTTTTCGAAAGTTTATTGATTGAGCAAAAAAGTTTTTGGGTGCGGCAACCAAAAAAGTTTCCCCTGCGGTGCTTTTTCTTTTAAATGTGTTTTTATTTAAATTAGTAAATTTTTGTCAAAGTCACTACAAGCGAAATGTTAAAAATTATATTTTTTTATTTCGAAAGTTTATTGATTGGCCAAAAAAGTTTTTGGGCGCGGCACCCAAAAAGTTTTCGCCTACGGTGCTTTTTCTTTTAAATGTGTTTTTAATCAAATTAGTAATTTTTTGTCAAAGTTACTACAAGCGAAATGTTAAAAATTATATTTTTTTTTATTTCGAAAGTTTACTGATTGGCCAAAAAAGTTTTTGGGCGCGGCAGCCAAAAAATGTTCGCCTGCGGAGCTTTTCGCTTATTCTCACTGGAAAATTAAATAGATAAAAAAAAAAGTTCGTAAAAATAACCCCCCCCCCCCCCCAATGAAATTGTGGATCCGCGCCTGGTAACTCCACTCAGAACTTCCTGTTCTGTAAAATTAAGAGCGTTTCTAAGATGTACCGTTAAGATATAGACTACAAAATTTGTTTGTAATAAATGTAATTTTTTAAACGCCAAAACTATTTGATTAAGATGGTGTTAAGAATCTTGAGTAAAATGTAATGAAAAACAGGATATTGAAAATCAAAGTTGACCGCTACTTTTGTCTAGCGGGAAGTGAAAGAAACGTTTAACTATATTCGAACAACAATACACTATAACAGCATCGAAAAATTACAGAATCTTTTAAATCTTAACAGATTATATTGTGTTTTTCAGATGAATAATGCCCGCGTTATCTAACAGATTTTTGATTTTTTTACTTCAGATTAGCAAAGTACAGCATAAGCATAATTTTAACTTTTTTTGCTAGATTTAAAGACATACATATTAAATGAGGCTCCTAAATGGGTTACTTTCTTCCGCTTGTATTTTTTTTTAATTGCATAAAGCCGGTAAATGGAAAAATGATCAGCATGTAGACATATTTTCCCAAATTTATTCGAGGATAATAAAGTGACCCATTCCAGAGCCGTCTGAAAATGTCGATTCCAAAGTTACTACGTTTTGGCCAAACTCAATTTTTACCTTCAAGGAACTTAAAACTGACTTGAGCTGCTATAAGCGCTGCTGTTGTCGTCATTTTCGTTCTCAATGATGTTCAATTTTTTCACAGTCAACTCGTTGAGGTCCTCTTCTGAAAAAAAACAAACTGTAAATTTGGGGCCTGTCTGACGTCCATTAATTATGGATTAAGTAAAGAATTAATGGAATTTCCCTTAAAAATGCTTAGTTTTTAAGTTAAGTCTGATATAAATAAGGGCGTCCGCGTTCTGTTGTTTGTTTATTATTATTTAAATGTTTGTAGATAATTTTCAATATCAAGTTGCTTAAAAACACGTTAAAAAGTATTTTGGCACAGTTGCGTTTTGTTATATCAGGTAGTAAATTGCGGCAAAAGTTTTATTTGTAGATCGGATTTAGCTATTGTTTTTTATTATTGTTGTGGATTTGTTGTGGTAGGTATAATTTTATTACCTAACTTAGAACCAGTTATCACGGATCACTAACCTTAGTTTATTGTCTCTTCAAAAAAACATTTAAAAATATTTTATATACCGGGTGATTCCTAAGTTGATACTTCTTTTTTAGCTGTGTATAGAAGTCATTCAAATAAACAACATTTTCAAATACCTTTTTTCAAAAAACTCAAAAATAAGGTACTTACATTCATTTATTACACAACGAATCAAATACGGTTCTGCCTAACTTGTTCGTTAAATAACATTAAGAAAACTTCTGGGTGTAGGATGAGCCCGCAAGGGAATGCGTTCTGTGTATAATCTCGAAGCAACAGCCGCACTTTGACGAGACTCACCGTAAATTAGCACCATATCTACTAGTTCATTTTCAAATTTTACCATTTTCACGTGTCACCAATTTAACATTAACTTGCTTCAGAAAAACACACCACTGTATATTGCCAAATAACTCACCACCGACCCGTAAATTGCATGACTAACAAGAGATAAGAGAAACAACATAAAGTAAGGCTACGTTTTGATGACCAGGCCAGGGTTGATAAAAATCATGATGTTTTAGAAAAAATAAAAAATCGATGATTTTTTAAAGAAAAATCATGATTTTTTTTTTAATTTACCAAATTTTACAAATATTATTTTTAACTGCTTATATTTTTTTTTAAGTAAACAAAGGCAGGAATAGTACAGATACGAAGCAAAACTGGAGAAGTTTTAACTTTTAACATGCAAATTTCGTTCGCGTAGTTTTTGTAAGTTTGCGCCTTTGTCGAAACTTGTAATAACTGGCAGAAAACGCCCAGCTATATAAACGATACGCACTTATTTCAGTTTTATCAGCAATATTTTTGCTTTGGGGGTTAATCTATCAAAACATTTGAAGTCATGACAAGCCGGGGTAGAAAGGAATTTAGTGTTTGTCAGCATTTTATAAAAAAGAAAGTGGTGGGCAAACTAGGTTGTAGAGCAGTATATAAAAAGTGTGGTAAAGAATTGCAAGGTCTAGCGGACAGACTAAAAAGTCATTTTTATTATCCAGTTGGCAAAGAAACAGAGAAGCGATAACTGTGAAAAGGGAAGTGTAGGTGGACGTGAAAATAGTGGAAGTAGCGGTCATTTGGATTTGGATTGGAAAGCAGCTAAACTAGTATTTTTATTTAGGCATTATAATACTTAGGTTTTTTTTATATTTTTTTTTTGTTAAAGTATTTTTTTGAATTAAAAAGGTTTTTTTGGTTTTAAGTTTTATTTTTGTAATAACCAGCTGTTCTTTTCAATTATTATATTAAAATAATAAATAACACCACATAAAAATGCGTCTGGGTTTTATTTGTTGTATGAACAAATATATTTTAAGTGTTAAAATTTTAAAACTTTTTTTAATTAATTATGAGTTTAAAAAAAATCATACTGATTAAAATCATGATTTTAATCAGCTCAACCCTGGACCAGGCTCGCACTTAGATTTTTAACTTCTGTATCTCACCTATAAGTTTTTTGAAAAAGGTATTTGAAAATGTTGTTTATTTTAATGCCTTCTATACACAGTTAAAAGAGAAGTATCAACTGTATAAATATAAAGCGTAAATTCCATAAAACCCTGTATATTACGGTTGCTATTACACTCCACAGGGTGATATGAATTTTTAAAAATGCACATTATCACTCTTATTTTTAACATTACCAAACTTGCCAATAATTTATCCTAGTATTCCTTTATACTTTTTATGTAGAAACGGGTTTTTAAATTTTTATTTAGAGTTGTGGTCTTGCCTGAATCATAATAATCACTCTGGGGTTCTCTAGGGCTCAACTTGCACCCTCTAGCAAAGTATCCCTTAAGTCTGTCCTTGGCCGCTAGAATGAGCCCCATGAACGGGGGTGATGGGTTGACGGGTCTCGAAAGATATTCTGGGTGAAACTGCACTGCTACGAAGTAAGGATGATTGTCTAATTCGAGAACTTCCATGCGTTGTTCTTCTATATCGACACCTATGAGAAAAGAAACAGAATATTGGATATCGGCTGGCCAAAAGGTGAGACAGGCTCGACAGGTAACGTAACAGACCGAATTTGGGGTACGCCAATGGGAAAAAAGAATTTACCGCATTTGAATGACGACTGACGTTTCGCCACCGGCGACCTCTCGCAGTTTAATAAATAATGATGTCCGCGCTCGGTTGTTTATTTGTTTAGTTTTACACTATTTAAATGTTTTTAGATCATTTTCAATGTCAAGTTGCTTAAAACATGTTATAAAGTATTTTGACACAGTTGTGTTTTGTGTTTAGAAACTTGGTTGTTTGTTGTGCTGTGAATGGCGGTACCTAAAAGTTTTAATCGTAGAAATATAGCCATTGTTTTTATTATGGTTGTGCCAGTCTTGGAATTTACAATGTAGATTTAATTTTTATTTCTTGCCAAAACTCACAGGTTAAGAGCATTGGTGCAGATTTCTTTATAATGTTATTATTTTGGCAGTAAATTATGGGTTTTTAACAAAATCTGGTTTAATAATTTCAGTTTAATAGATATGACGTCCGCGCTCGGTTGTTTATTTGTTTAGTTTTACACTATTTAAATGTTTTTTCGATCATTTTTAAGGTCAAGTTGCTAAACACGTTATAAAGTCTTTTGACACAGTTGTGTTTTGTGTTTAAAAACTTGGTTGTTTGTTGTGCTGTGAATGGCGGTACCTAAAAGTTTTAACCATAGATTTATAGCCATTGTTTTTATTATGGTGGTGCCAGTCTTGGAATTTACAAGGTAGATTTAATTTTTATTTCTTGCCAAAACTCAAAGATTAAGAGCATTGCTGCAGATTTCTTTACAATGATATTATTTTGGCCATAAAGTATGGGTTTTTATCAAAATCTTCATTTAACCATACAATTTAAAAATATATATTTCATAAACTTACCTACAAATTTAAGTCCATTTTTTTCTAACTCCGTAATATATTCGGGATTGACTTCATATCGATGCCTGTGACGCTCTTCAATTTTATCCCTATTTCCGTACAGCTTTCCTAAGAAAAAAAGAACAGCTTAATTAAAATGTAAAGTGAACTCAGACAAAAAAATATCGACCGGAAAATTAAAAAAAGGCTCTACACAGTACCACAAACATGAATTGTACCATTGTGAAATTGGCCTTCTTGCCATGTTATGCGGTGGGTGCTGTACTTAAATGACTTACTGATTTTACTATTCTTCGCCGACGGTTTGAAGACGGTTGTTCTTTTGCCCAATCTCATTGTGCCCCCCATTTTTCCTGTGTTGTGTTCTGGCATGTCGATGATCAATGGATGTTTGGTATCTTCTTTTACCTGTTTAAGTATAACATTAGTTTACCTATTATTTATTAGAATAGTAGTCTGTACAACAAGAGTGGATATGATATCCATATCGCACGAGGAAGTAAATTGAGCACGACGCCGTAGACGGAGTGCTCAACTTCCGAGCGCAATATGGACTCGAGTTACACAGTATATTTTTTCTACGACTTAACTCCCGAACTTCATGCTAAGAATTAAAAAAATTATTTAAATTAGGCATCATAACTTGTCTTTTAAGTTGGCTATGAACTTGTAAGAACGATAATAAAAATAATTGAACAAAAATTAATTTTGAGGGCAAACCCGTGGACCAAATTACACTGTACCATATTTATCGATTTGGGTAAGTTCTTATATTTATACAAACTCACTTTTGAATATACCTATCTCCCTTTCTTACATTCGGTTTGTTTGCAAAATAACAGACAAAAAGCGATGTTTGTATTAATAAAAACGAACAATTTATTTTCTCAACCACAGGTATTTTCATTAATTGTTTTAATGCGCAGAAGAAAAACATGTTTGATCGGGTTTATTTCTGCTTGCGTAAGAATTATAACTCCGAAAGTACAATAAAATAGCTGTAGAATTCGTTTTAAACAGTTAAAAATGAATTTTGTGCATTAATATGTATTTTTAACGTTCGCTATGGTCAAATTTTTCAAAATAATCGCCAATTTACAAACTAGCAACACTGTTAACGTGGAAAGAGAAGTGGCAATACTGTAAGTAGTGCATAACCTTAAAATTTTTAGTTAAAAATGGATTTTTTTTCTAGAAATCTTATAATTTCGTCTGTTTTATCGGGTTATCTTTATGTTCCACCATTTAAGGAAGAATTACCAGTTAATTTTCTGTTTGTTGCGTATAATAAAAGTTTTTAGATCAATTGGGGTTCGATCCCCGTTTAAAATATATCAGAAAAGATTCCCGTGCACAAATATTTATAATAATAATATATTATTTATATGGAAAAAAATAACTAAGGTTAGTAAGAAAATGTTCATTTGGTAGATATATAGTACATTTTATGCAAAGCTGTAGTAATTATCTAGAATTGAGTGGAAATAAAGATATTTTTGAAATAAGAAAGTACGTCTGTGCGCAAATCTTTAGTTCGGTAAGAAAATAACAATAATTTGTTAGAAATATATTTTGGTATTAATTTTGTTATTATACCTTCCATTTTCGCACCATTTCGTGTACTCTTTATGAAAAAATTGTGTATGCACAGACTCTGGGATAAATGTTTTGATTTAAATTAAAAAATAACAAATTTCATCTGACAGATTTGCATATTTTTGAAGCATATTATTAACCTAACTTCTGTCAACTGTCAGAAAACGAATTTACAACATGTGTAAATTTGGTTTCTCTGTAATCTACTACTGTGATTGGCCAGTTTCATATCCTAACTAGGATGGATATGAAATTTTGCCGCACAGTTAACTGGAATAGCCTACTTTTTCCGTTATTTAAGTGTAAAGGAAACAGCTAATTTCCTTGCGGGAGTAAAAGAAAATATATATACCTCTGTAGAGTGAGCGTCTTCCATGTGCAATTCATTCCTAGCAAATTCCACTACGGCCGCTTGGAACCCGAGACAAATGCCCAGAAAAGGCTTGTCGTTCTGTCTGCACCACCTCACGGCCTCGATTTTACCTTCTACGCCCCGTTTACCGAACCCACCAGGAACCACCACACAACTGTAAAAGAATCATAAAAACTATGAAATCAGAAGAAAAAAACAAAGTATAAATAAAAAAAATAACACGCATAATATTGTGTGTGTGTCATAGCACCAGTGGCGGCTCGTCAGGGGAGGCACTGCCTCCCCTGAAAATATTAATGTAATAATACCTTATTTTATATACCTATATAGATAATTATAACAGCTTTAAAACATATTTTTTTATATAAACACAATAATATAATAGTTCCTCTATAAATTTTGCCAAATCTCTTTAATAAATTTGAACTTTCTGAAAGTCTCTAATATTCAATTATTAATTTTAACGTCTGGACCTTTTTCCAGTGACCGAGCAACAGCGTCCTTATCCGTTTCATTGTTATTACATCTTGTCTCGCTCTTCACTGATGGATCGCAGTTTATCGGAAGCGCGCGGAGGCAATCCGCAAAATGTTTCCTCTGTAGTCAATGTTTTTGGGAAAGACAATAGTAAAAATACAAATAATTATATGTTTCAGGAAGCGTAGTATGCTGTTTCGCAAGACGCAAAATGCGGTTAGGAGGTAGGTACGCCTCCTGCGCTTTAAGCAATAAGATTTTAGGAATTTCGAATTAGGTTCTGAAGTTGGGTCGTTACACCTGTTACCGTTATGTTAGTGTAGGTTATGGTTTTTAATTTCTTTCATAATTCTTTATTCTTGTGATTTTGCGATACAGGGTGTACGTATAGGTGCTATCGAAGGCGGGAGGGTAAGTTTTTAAAATTTAATTTACTAAATTCATTATTAAAAATGGAAATAAATGAAGGATATGTAAGAAACACCAAGGATATTGTAGAATTTCTTATTAAATTTAACTTTGGGAGAATTTCATACTGTCACGAAAGGGGACAATAATATTTCATAAATCAATATATTTTCCATTTTAATATTTTAATCATTATTCGCGTTTAACACAGGCCATTCAACGCAACATGAAACCGGCGCCAAGTTTATTAAACAAATCTTAAAAAGTTTCAATTATGAAATGTTATACGTACATCCCGATCTAACAATTATTGTGGTGTCATCAAGTCGGCAGAAATAAGGTATACGACCTAAGTCCGTTGTCTCCCTAAAATGGGAAAAATCGCTGACTTGATGGAACTACACATCGTTGGTAGAAAAAATATCGGAGGGCACTAGTGCTCCGGTCGTGACACGTTCGGTTCGAAAAATTGTGAAATTTTGTTGGTCCTCAAGACGCCAGCGATGAGTCAAAAATTTATGTAAGTATAATTTTATTTTCCATCTGTTGACAAAGGTTTAAATCCAGGTTTTTATTAATTTTGATTCTCTTTGTAAACCCTTCAGGTAATTAATATTTTTATCTTTTTAATAAATTTGTTTTCAAAATAGCTTTGTTTTACTAATAGTCGCCAAGGTTCCGTGCTACCTTACGTCCCTCGTCACACCCTAAAATCTGGGCGTGACAATACGACGACAAATTATTTACTGAACAATAACATATTTTTAATGCAAAGCTACCTATATAAAATATTTTATTGACCAAGTAGAGGTCGTTTTAATATCCTAATAAATAATCTGTTTTGTTGTAAGAAAAATATTTTGCCTTCTTCCTCTAAATAAATTACCATTAAACACAATATTTTTAGCGTCGCAAAATTTGGCGGCTTTCCGGGGTCACGATTAAAAAAACGAAGCACTTAATCACAGTAATTATTACAAGGAGTCACTTTGTTTGGCAAGTTTGACTCAAATTGTAACAATCATTTTTTAAACAATATAGGTATACCTAATACCTCTTTCGGGCCCTCAAAAATGATTTAATTATATTGTTTTAAAGCATCATAAATACCTAAAAAAAGAAGGCGCATGTCCTGCGGCGCTTTTCCACTTTCATGTTTAATTTTGCCTCCCCATTTAACTTAGCCACGAGCCGCCACTGCATAACACACATAATATTTTGTGGAATACGCCACTTAGTGTCCATCACAATTTTTCTAATAAACATTTTTTTTATATTTAACCACAAAGTAGTTATTCATACTACAAGAGATGTAAGTAACATTTACTAGTCGAGAACAATTTTGCGCCCGAGCGATAGCGAGGGCTGGCAATAAAGTTTGACACTATTAATAGTAAATATACTTACATCCCGTGAAGTATATAACATTTTTTCTCCTCCCCGCAGAATTTATTATTGGATTTTTATTAATTCAATTCGATACTTTTCACATAATTATGGGCAGCTTTGACCGGGTTCTATAGCATCATAAGCATTGTTATTTTATCAACAACCTTAAGCTGACAGTTTATTATCAAAAATTGAGATAAATTAAAATTATTGATTTGTATAACCGCCAAATGGATATAGAAGAAGCAGCAAATATCGCTTGCCTATCGGTGCTGCCAGAAAAATCGAGGAAAAGGTATGAAGCAACGTATCAATACTTCAAGAAAAGGTGCCAAACAAAGACTGCTACTGCAGTTTCAGAAACCGTGCTTTCGGCGTACTTTCACGAAAAATCTGCTGTATTAAAGTCTCCATCAAGCTTATGGTGTGAATATTCCATGCTGAAGTCCACCCTTTTCATAGAGGAAAACATAGATATTTCCAAGTATCCTAAACTTCGAGCATTTTGAAAAAGAAAAAATGACGGATATAAACCCAAAAAATCTCATGTGTTTGACAGGGAAGATGTAAATAATTTCCTGTTTGAAGCCCCCGATGATATTTATTTAATGATCAAGGTTGTAATGATAATGGAAATTGCTGGAGCGTGCCGTTCTAGTGAACTGTGTGCAATGAAAATGGACAATGTTGAATTAAGGCATGAAGTCATATTTGTTACTATTCCTGATTCCAAAAATGGAATGGCACGTAAATTTATAGTGACTAAAAGTGACAATGAAAAGGTTTGTTATTTCAAAATAGTTCGACATTACATTGATATAAGATCCCACATGACGAATTTTAATCCTAGCTTCTTCATGCGATATCAAAATGAATAGTGCTTAAACCAGCCTGTCGGGGAAAAACTCTATTTCTTCAATTCCAAGTAAAATTGCTAAATTTCTGAACTTTAAGGATTATACTGGACATTCCCTTAGAAGAACGTCGGCCACTTTATTAGCGAATACTGGAGTTGATGTCTTAGCTCTCAAGCGACATGGCGGATGAAAATCTGCAACTATTGCGGAAAGTTATGTAGCGGAGAGCGTCAACAATAAAAAGGTAATTGCAAATTATGCAATATAACGAAGCCAGAAGTCTCCTGCAGTACTTTAAGAGTAACAGAAAACTTGGTTAGAGATGGAGTCAGAACATTTCATACAAATTGAGAAAAAACGAGAAAACATTTATCCAAATTTTGTAAATGTTCATAATTGTACTAATAATATTCATATCACTTAAGATTACTCAATTTTTATAGATCATTGTTTTTATATGGCATAAAATATTACCACCCAAGGGTGGTGCGTTGACTCACAACCCGTCGTCAAAGGCAATCGATACCTTTTTGGTAATTATTGTTACTTACGTCCTTCAAAACCGTGTCAAAATGCGTTGTTTACAATATAGGGAGGAGAAAAAATTTATTATTTTACTTTGTAGAACCATTACAACACCCTTTATATCATATTTTATTACTTATCCATCTACAAATAAGCCAATTTACTTGACAAGATGGTCTATGACTGATAGAAGAGTTTTGGACTTGCATTGTCTTAATTTGTTTTATATCACAACGTTTCAACTGGTAAGTATCTCCAGTCGTCTTCAGGTGAATACTAAATAAGTGAAGTAACTACAGCTCTATTTATACTAGCTAGATGCACTGGAGCATGACCGAGATGGGTGCAGTCATGCGTTTAGTTCGAGTGCGGTATTTTAAGTTTAGATCTACTTAGCAAAGGTTTCCAGATATTTCTTATATCTAATGATGGCTTACTAAAACAATCTGGGTTTTGGTATATGGTAGCAGCTTCCTTGAACCTCCTCCAATATGGTTCTTTATGCAGGATTTGAGCTTCTTTCCACTTGATGTGATGACCGTGTGTCCAGGCATGGTCAGGCGCACCTGATTTTTTGGCTTCCCCTTTACGTGTTGTTTCTATGTTCCTTGACCCTAGTTTCAAGGGACCTTTTAAGTCTCACCAATGTAAGATCGGCCACATTCGCAGGGTATCTGGTAGACACAGTTTTTCCTATCTTTTTGACTTGTTGGTTTCGTCTTCGTCAGGTGGCTTCTGACGAAGACGACTCCAAGGCCCCGTGAAACTAGGGTCAAGGAACATAGAAACAACACGCTTAAAGAAGAAACCGAAAAATCAGGTGCAGCTGACCATGCCTGGACACACGGTCATCGCATCAAGTGGAAAGAAGCTCAAATCCTGCATAAAGAACCATATTGGAGGAAGTTCAAGAAAGCTGCTACCATACACCAGAACCCCGATTGTTTTAGCAAGCCCTCATTAGATATAAGAAATATCTGAAAACCTTTGCTAAGTAGATATAAACTTAAAATACCGCACTCGAACTAAACGCATGACTGCACCCATCTCGGTCATGCTCCAGTGCATCTAGCTAGTATAGATAGAGCTGTAGTTACTTTACTTATTTACTATTCACCTGAAGACGACTGGAGATACTTACCAGTTGAAACGTTGTGATATAAAACAAATAAAGACAATGCAAGTCCAAAACTCTTCTATCAGTCAAGAAACATCATTGTCTCCAACCTTCAAACAGACACAAGATAGTCTATATCCCAAAAGTATAGGGTTCAGCTGGTGTGTTTACTTACTCGCACAGACACAGATCCCTCCAAGCAGTATGGTAAGAGGCCGGATCATCAGTCAACATGGTTTTCTCCAAATTGGAAGCCTCGATAAATTTAATGATCACTTTGTACCCGATCTTGTTACCGGCGTGGTGCAGCGCTTTGGTTATTGACGTGTAAGAGTCTTCTAGTCTGTAATTAATAAATTTCGGATTTCAAAATGTCGATCATTCTGTGGTTTGTTGACATTTTTTTAAAATTAGTTTAAGTTCATATTATATAAAAGTGTGTCTACCAAGAAAACTATGCGTTGTGTTGTAAAGTGCTGTTCAAATACCAGTGTCAGTGTTCCAAACAAAATATTCCTATTATTTCCCAGATAAAAGTCGCAACTTGTCGGACGAAAACAGTGATTCAAAGTTCTAGGACTTAACAGTCTAGCTCTATGAGCAAATAAATAAAAAGAACAGTTATTTTAAACAAAAACACATCGAAATTCCATTCAATTTTTTTTATAAAAAAATAAACACTAAAACAAATTGGATAAAACTTAAAAATATTACATTTATTTATATTTTATTCTTACCTTGTATACTTTCCAACAATGGCGACTGTCACTTCGTATTTGAGATGCCTTATTCTCTCTCCCAATTCTATCCATTGGGCCATATATTTCCTTCTTGGAGGCAAAGGGGTGATATTTAAGTGGAGCCTTTCACATAGGAAATCGGCCATTCCGTGGTTCTCCATAAAAACGGGGACTTCGTAGACAGAGGGGAGATCGGGTACGCTGATAATCTGTAAAACATTATCAGTTTAAAACTTTCTCTAGATTGCAGAATTTGAAAACGTAAATATCTAAGGATAGCCGTCCCTCCCTTTATTATGTACCTGTTGTGGAGCAACATGACAAAAGTTTGAAATTTTATCCTTAACGCCCTCTTCAATTGGTCTCTCTGATCTACAAACAATAATGTCCGGCGATAATCCCAATCCTCTTAATTCTCGTACAGAGGACTGCGTCGGTTTGGTTTTTGACTCGCCTGTGGTTCTTGGCTAAAAAAAAAATATTTAAGTCTTGCAAAAAGTTAACACAAAATATGCTTCATTTTACACTGTAAAGAATATGAAATATGTATTGGAAAAGTTGATCAGATCGCCAGAAAAACAAATTATTTTTAGATATATAAATATAGTTTTGAAGAAGTAGTCCATTCTTAAAGTGGAGTTAATTTATAGGAATAAATAAAAGCATGAAGTCTTTCTCCACTGGTTTATTAAAGTAATAAAGTTAAAATATGGTAGATATTCTACATGTTTCGGGTGTAGTAACACCCATCATCAGGAATAAAATACAAAGAGAAAAAATAGTTATAAATGAGAGGAACAAAGTTAAATGGTAAATGGTAGTGAACATCGATGGAGCTCTCATCGAGCCATGAAAGATAAAATATTGAGAAATGGGTTAATGATTAAAGATTGGTATGCTTAAGTCTTAACACTGACCATGGGCAACAGGTAACAGTGGTAAGAGGGGGCCCGTTTGGGCAAAGAGAAAAATATAAGAAAAATGGAGATTCACAGGTCAAGAACTTTCATCCCAGAAACCATGGGGAGAAAGAAAGGTTTTTTATTTAACCTTTTTACATACGGTTCTAAATAATTTTTCTAAAAAGGTTAAATAAACAACCTTTCTTTCTCCCCATGGTTTCTGGGATGAAAGTTCTTGACCTGTGAATCTCCATTTTTCTTATATTTTTCTCTTTGCCCAAACGGGCCCCCTCTTACCACTGTTACCTGTTGCCCATGGTCAGTGTTAAGACTTAAGCATACCAATCTTTAATCATTAACCCATTTCTCAATATTTTATCTTTCATGGCTCGATAAGAGCTCCATCGATGTTCACTACCATTTACCATTTAACTTTGTTCCTCTCATTTATAACTATTTTTTCTCTTTGTATTTTATTCCTGATGATGGGTGTTACTACACCCGAAACATGTAGAATATCTACCATATTTTAACTTTATTACTTTAATAAACCAGTGGAGAAAGACTTCATGCTTTTATTTATTCACATAAATATAGGGTGGCCCACTCTCAACGCAGGATTCCATAGCATCTAAACAACCCAACTTTTTATTATTATTATTCAACAACAGAGTTATAAGGAGACATTTAAATCTACAATTTAAAATTATTTTAAATTATACAGGGTGTCCCAAATAGTCAGGGCATATCCAACATTCTTTCTTTTTAAGTTTATACAGGGTGATTCCTAAGTTGAACCTTCTTTTTTAGTTGTGTATAGAAGGCATTAAAATAAACAATATTTCCAAATACCTTTTTTCAAAAAACTCAAAAATAAGGTACTTACATTCATTTATTACACTATGAATCAAATACGGTTCTGCCTAACTTGCCCGTTGAATAACATTAAGAAAACTTCTGGGTGTAGGATAAGCCTGCAAGGGAAAGTGTTCTGCGTATAATCTCGAAGCAGCAGCCGCACTTTGACGACACTTTGTAAATTAGCACCATATCTACTAGTTCGTTGTTTTCAAATTTTACCATTTTCAAGTGTCACCAATTTAAAATTAACTTGCTTCAGAAAAACACACCGCAACAATTGCCAAATAACTCGCCACCAACCCGTAAGTTGCATGACTAATAAGACAAACAACATGAAGTATAGCAGGCTACGTTTTGATGACCAGGCCCGCACTTAGATTTTTTACTTCTGTATCCTGCCTATTTTTAAGATTTTTGAAAAAAGGTATTTGAAAATGTTGTTTATTTTAATGCCTTCTACACACAGATAAAAAAGAAGTATCAACTTAGGAATCATCCTGTATAAATTGTCATATATCTAAACTCTAAACTCAGTTGTTTTTGAGATATTGTCGGGTAAAATAAGGCATTTTCAGACTCTACCAGTTTCTTTTCTCAATCTAAAAGTTACAACTTGGTTTAGCATGTTAAACCGTAAAACCATTTTTTTGGTTTAACATGTTAAACCACAAGTTGGTCTCCTTGGATAGAGAATAAAAAACCAAGATGAGGAGGCGAAAAACCATTTTTCTCTAAGATGTGCCTATGTTACAGCCTGTCGAAATTGAAAAATGCCATATTTTAATCGTCAATATCTCAAAAACAAATGAATATAGACATATGACATTTTATACAAAATATACGTGGAATCTTATAGGGAATGTTCTATTTAAAAAAAAAGTATGTTGGATATACCCAGACGGCTTGGGACACCCTGTATAATTTAAAATCATTTCTAATTGTAGATAAACACCTCCTTATAACTATGTTATTAAAAAATATTAAAAAAGTAAGTAGTTTAGATGCTATGGAATCCTGCGTTGAGAGCGGGCCACCCTGTATACAGGGTGCTACAAGTTTGTGTGCGTACAAGGGGATCTTTAAAACGGTAAGAGATACGAAGATGGTTAAATTGACGCAAAGTTGCATGTTTTGGGGCTTAATAATTTAGTGAAAAAAATTGTAATTATTTCGAATGGTTTTATCCAAAAAACACCGAAATTTTCATTTTTGTTTTTTATTTTTTTGCGCTTTTATTTTACCTTGGGACAAAAAAATAAAAAACACCTTTTCATAGCCGTTTTTTATGTTCTATAAGATGGCGTTATTAGTTTTCAAATTCGACGTTTCGTTCTTTAGTTAACAATCTCAAGTCAATTTTTTTTAAATACAGACCTGAAATTTTAAATACAATTTTAGGTATTCTAAGCTTTAGAAATTTAATACAATGTACAAATTTTTAAAATTATAACGTTTTGTCACCTAATAACACATTTTTCAAATTATCTTTTTCATTTCATTACGGTTCTGAACATTTAGAGCCAAACTAAAAACAAAATATTTCTGATTTAAAAAATCCGTCCATTTTTACTCAAAGAGGCCTAATATTTATTAATTTTTAAGAAAAAAGACCCAAGGTCATGGCCTCAAATACATATCTAGGTCTGTTTATTTTTGTTACATGTTTCGCCTGAAACTAGCATCATCAGATCTTATAAACAGTAAAAAAGCATTTTAATTGTTTTTGCAACAAACATAAGCGCATCACAGTAACATAACTAGACTAACTCCAGTTACCTTTTCTTCACTAAGAACCATTATTTCTGTGTTTTTTTGGTTCCACCAAGGCGCACGAGGCAGATGCAACTTTTCTTCAAAGTGACTTGTCGAAGCAACTATGGACAAAATGCCTTCATGTCAAGATTACTGCGGAATTACAATAGTCATTTTCCAGATTGCGATCTATTTAGGATTAGCCTTTATTCCGTAAAAAAACTATTATGACTTACTTTAATTTATTTTAATCTATTTTAACTCTATTATTCTGTTGTTTGTTTTATACTATGTATTGTTTTTTTTCTGCTGTGGCTAATTAGTGTATCTTAGATTTAGTTGTACCAATTGGAATGTTGTATTCCGTAGGGTATTTCAAGATAAATAAATATTATTATTTTTATGTTTTAGAGTATTTTGTTCTAGGTCTAAGGCAAAAACTATAATACTTAAGATATACCTACGTTATATTAATAAAATACTAATAAAAAATAGAATTACTTCTCATGCCTTAAAAACTTGCTTACTTCCTAGCTTAGGGTATTGTGACAGTAATCTTATTGAAAAAATAAACAGCCCAAACTTCCAGTTATGTAATTTTAATATTTAGGTAATTAAGTGAAAACTAAAAACACCATCTTATAGAACATAAAGAACGGCCATGAGAAAGTGTTTTTTTAAGTCAAAAATGAAGACGCAAAAAATAAAAAACCAAAACTAAAAATTTCGGTTTTTCTCGGATATCTCCAAAGATATTTGGAATATTTACAATTTTCTTTCACCAAATTATTAAGTCTCAAAATACGCAACTTTACCTTAACTTAACCATCTTCATATCTCTTACCGCTTTCAAAATCCCTTGGTACGCACACGAATTGTAGCACTCTGTATAGTTTTAACATACAAAGCCATTTAAAAATTTACCCTTACCTTTCCTAAAAAAATAATATTTCATACTTTCAAGCGAGTTACTGAAGTCGGTCGTCTTTTTCCAGCCACTTACCTGAGGTACTAAAGAAACATGCGCAACACAAAAATTCTCCCTCTTAACTCTAAACTGGAATTGCCTAAAAGCCTCAACAAACGCCATACTTTCAATATCACCAACAATCCCTCCTAATTCTATAATGCACACTTCGGGAACCTTGCCAGTTTCCGAAACGGGTTTCTGGGCTACCTTTTCCACCCATTCTTGAATAGCGTCAGTTATATGGGGAACAACTAAAACAAAAAACATATTCTTAATTTAAAAAAAGCCTCGCTTTTTTTTAAACATGCTTGATCATAAATTTGGATTCTGTATCGCAGACCTTTTTTTCTCCGAAAAGCCTTCTTTGATGGGAGGTGTCAAACAAAAGTGGATGATTTTAAGATTTTTCTTGAGATTAATTCGATGAATGATTGTGAGACACTTCAGCAGGATTTCTGTGATGTTGCTAGTTGGTGTAATGTAAATGGTTTTAACTTAAATGTAGATAAGTGTGCCTGTTTATTGTTTACACTTAATAAAAATATTGTTGTCCATGATTATACATTGAATGATGCTGAACTTAGAAGGGTTGATGAGCGGAAGGATCTGTGAATCTTATTTGATACTACCTTATCTTTTTCCAGTCATATAATTTCTAAAAATTGAGAGTGCCCAAAAAATTGCAGGATTAATTACAAGAAGTACTAAAGACTTCAATGTTGATGTCAGCATTTATTTGTTTGACACCTTGGTAATACCAATTCTCAGTATAAGCTTTGGATAAAGATGCTTGAGGGAGTTTAGAGATTTATCCTCTTCAGGGTTGTGATAATGAGTATCTTTTGGGAACATTTAATAGAATATCTTTTAGTGTACAGTGTTTAAAATCCTTAAGGATGATATTGACTGTCCTGATATTCTTGAACAGCTTCCGTTTACCTTCAATCGTGTTAATTCTAGAAATCGTAATGTTTTTTTATCTGACCTTTCCGCGAACGAATCTTTACAGAAGTTCCCCCTGTATAGATTATGTTTATAATTTATTTAATTTGTATGCTTCTGATATTGATATTGACCTTGTTAATCTGAGAAGCTTTAAAAAACTTATACAGGATAAATTACTTATAAACTAATTGTTGTATATTATGTCGTATTCATGATACAACTATACAAGGTATGATATCAACAGGATGCGCAGTGGATCGTGACGTCACCTTGTGAGGAATTTTTGAATTGAACGCGCCGAATTATACGGCAAAGTGTAGTTTACGTTATTAAAAGGCAATTTTATATGACATTTTTAATAAATTTATTTCAAATCATATTAGCCTTAGAATTTCTATTGTGACTTAAATCTTGAAACATACATTTTATATAGATAAATTGATTATTATAATAAAAAAATTAAAACTTCTTTTTACTTACGTTCCTTAACTCAAACTTTTGAATGTGATTATGCTAACAGGAAAACTTCTTTAAAGTACGTAGAAATTCATTTAGACTAAAATTTTACATGGAATCCGCATGTTACTTATTTTACAAGCAAAAATATTTTATTTTTAAGTTATTTGAAAATATAAATATTTTAACTTCGAGTACTTTAAAAATGATATGCACAAGTAGAATTAATAATAAATGATGGCATTGTTTGGAAAAGTTAATAATAATAAAAATAACAATAATAAGAAATATCTTTATTTAAAATAATTATAAAAATAGACAATAGAAATGAATATTTAACCGTTCACTCTAAAAGTTGATATACATTGCGAATATGGAAATTGGAAAGCGACACACTGACCAATATTTTTTTGTATAGAAAAGAGCTTAAAATATTTTGACTAGTGTCTAGTATTCGTTCAAAAAAAAAAACTTGTTCTGAATTTATTTTACATAAAAAATGTTTTAATACAAAAGTTAGGTTATTGTTTATTTTTCATTTTTCTTTTTCTAGAAAGGGTCGCATCATTTTAATTCTCTGCTACAAAAATACATCAACATCAAAAAATAACATTTTTGCCCTTCAAACATAATATCGAAGAGTTGATATCAAAGAATAAATATGCAGAGTAAAAAAAATTAACATTGTCAGGTGTATTTTTCAACAATTCGTGTTTCAAAATTTCATTCATGGTCATCGTCACTGAAATGTTTGGAGCAAGCACCAGCATTTTTAATTTTAAATATCGTTGTGAGTTGCGTTTAAACACACGCTTCCAAACACCTTGTAATTCCTTAAAATTGGACATCAGGCGTAAAACTCTTGCGTTTATTATCGACATTATACAACCATATACCACACACCTCATTTTTCAGTAACTTTACAAATCAGTTATCAGAAATAAACGACTGGTACATAATTCAAACTCTAAAGGCCTTTTTACATTGGGTGCAATTGCAAGAAAAAATTGCCTGAAAGCGTGCGCTTTGTCGACATTTTAAACAGCTGATTCAGGTTTTAAATGGGAAAACGTGCATCAGCTGATTAAAACGTCGTCGAAGCGCATGCTTCCAGGCCATTTTTCTTGCAATTGCACCCAATGTAAAAAGGCCTTAACATAAACAACGGAGAATATCGCAATATGGCGGATTTTACTCGCTATCTGACGTCACGAAAGTCACGCCCACCTGCGCGGTATCATATCTCTTGTAGTTGTATCATGTGTCGTATTTTATAATTTCTGTGTTATACATACTTTGCTGAGGTAATTGTTATTGTTTTTTATGACTTTGTATTGTTGCCTGACTATTAGTTTAAATTAAGTGTCTGTAATTGGCTTTTTGCTGTTGATGCTTTGAAATAAATAAATAAAAAAGTAAGTCAGTAAGTAGGGGTCTTTCGGTTCTTGCCAGATCATAGGAACAGTGAAGGGCATGTTACGCTTTTTACCAATTAGCCAGCCGAGAATGTTGAACGCACATTTGTAGCAGCAGATATGGGTAGCTCAATTTTTATCGTGGTCTCCAACTTTGCAGGCAAAATACCAGTGGTAAGCCTCTTTTATTAGAGGGCTAAGAGTACGTTTTTGTTTCACAAAAGTCACTTCATACCGGGTCCGCCAACGTGGCGGGGATGGAAGATTAAATCATTATCGAGGAGCTTATCAAAAATACTAAACCAGCATAAGGTATCGACTTAAAAGCGGCATATTTTAAAAATATTTTACATTATACAGGGTGGCTCAAAAAAGTGTGGCGGACTAAACTGGCATTTTTTAAAATGGAACACCCTATATATTATATTATTTTATAATTCCCTATACAATTCCACGTATATTTTGTATAAAATGTCATATGTCTAAATTCAATTGTTTTTGAGTAATTGACGTTTAAAATATGACGTTTTCAGACTTTGAGAGACTGTAGCATTGGAACGGCGCATTTTAGAGAAAAGTGGTTTTCACCTCCCTATCTTAGTTTTTCATTCTCTATTAAAGGAAACCAACCTCCGATTTACCATGTTAAACCAAAAAAACGGTTTTAACGGTTTAACATGGTAAATCGGAGGTTGGTTTCCTTGGATAGAGAATGAAAAACTAAGATAGGGAGGTGAAAACCATTTTTCTCTAAGATGAACCGTTCCAATGTTACAGCCTGTCAAAGTCAAAAAATGCCATATTTTAAACGTCAATTACTCAAAAACAATTGAATTTAGACATATGACATTTTATACAAAATATACGTGGAATTGTATAGGGAATTAGAAAATAATATAATATATAGGGTGTTCCATTTAAAAAAATGTAAGTTTAGTCCGCCACACTTCTTTGAGCCGCCCTGTATAATGTAAAATATTTTTAAAATATGCCGCTTTTAAGTCGATACCTTATGCTGGTTTAGTATTTTTGATAAGCTCCTCGATAATGATTTAATCTTCCATCCCCGCCACATTGGCGGACCCGGTATACCAAAAATGATCCGGCTTATTTACACAAAATCCCGACATGTTGCTCAAAATTATCTAATTTCTCAAATACGAACAGGTCTCAATGAACTAGTGGTTGAAATACAACTAACAATTAAGGAATAAGGACTACTTCTTCAAATTAAGGATTTATGTTGTACAGTGGCGCAGCCAGAAATTTTGTTGGGGGGGGGGGGCAAAAATAAATATCAAATAAATTATACTTATATACTTAAAAATAACCAAAAACCTTACACAATAAGTTGTAAGTAGGTAAGTAATCGCTATTATTAAAGTAAAATTCTTCGTTTTGTTTTTGCCATTTTGTCCAGAATTTCCTCCACGGTTATATCAATATCATGGTTCGCATAAAGAACTGCCAAACCCGAGGCCAAACCATTTAATCGGTCCTCCCCCGTGATGCTACGCAGATATGTTTTTAAATATTTTAAATTTTAAGAAGACCTTTCAGATGTAGAGGTTCTAATAGGCAAAGTTAAAAATATTTGTAAAAGCCTTTTAATATTAGGAAATATATTGGCATCACATTCGGAATGCAATTTTTTCAGATCTTCCTTCAGTTTCTTGTTTTTGCAGTTTTTATACGACAGTTCAAGTTCAGCTTTTAACATTGTTTTGTTGGAAAACTCTTCAAGGAACCCATTGTTGTAAAAGCTGTGAAGTTCCAAAAAATATTTAAATTGACTATCAAAGTCTTGATTATTATATGGAAAAAGGCATTCAAAATTTTGAATGGTTTCTCGATGTTTTAAAAACCGAACCTCGAGATTTGCTATTAGGCCATCTAAAAACGGAATGCGGAAATAACTGAATGCCCATTGCTCACCCCTCACTCAAGGTTAAAGTCGAAAGTTCATAATGTCCGTGTGCCGTGTTCATATCAATCGAGTAATTGCGCGCCGCGACTACGGAAGGAGCATGGCATAGTCACAGCCGCAGGCAAAATGAAACTTTTTTAAATCGCGTGAAGTAGACGCGACCGTTTACCTATTTCAATTTCTAATAAAAAATTTAAAATGAATATCTATTAAACAGGTAGGTATTTACCTACTAAGAATATAAAGGTACAATAGTTTGCATCTCAAAAAATCTTGAGTCTGTTTTTATTTGGGAATCATTTTTGCTGTTCCTCAGTGTTATTTGTTATTAGCATTTTCAAAGACAAAAACATTATAATAGATGTTATAAGTGCCGTTTTCACCCACCCCTCCATAGAAAAAATGTATAAAAAAATACCCCCCCCCCCTCACCTTGAAAAAAGTTATACTTTTAACATTAAACCTTTGCCAGGAATTGCCTACGACGGCGGCAACGCTGGCTATATATAGATGTTAGAAATGTCAATTGAAAAGTTAAAGGACAGAATGTAAACATAATTTTTACTCTACAGAGTTATAAAAAAGGGGGACAAAAAAATACGTTTTTAATGAGACAGTTGATGCAAGTGTGGTAATGAGCTTTGGGACACCCTGTAAAACTTAAAATAATGTTAAATTGTAGATCTAATGCCTCTCTATACCTTTCTTTTTGAAAAAAAATAATAAAGTTGAGTAGCTTAGATGCTATGAAATCCTGCGTTAGAAATGGGCCACCCTGTATACCGACTTCATTATGCATCTGACACTTAACCTCTACAAAATTGCACCTTAAGAAGGAATCCATTTCAAGAACTAAGTGATTCCAACAGAAACAGCATTTAAATTAGTTATCTATGCCCCAATTTTTTTTATTTACATAATTACTGCAACTTTAAATAATTACTATACTAGACTAACACATTATCCAATGAAACCACTTATATTCTTCCAATACACACTCTGTGATATTTGTCATCAGGGTTGATAAAAATCATGAATTAAAAAAAAATCAAAAATCCATGATTTTTTTTATTTTTTTAAAAATTTACCAGCTTTTACAAATGTTATTATTTTTAAATATTTTTATCTGCTTATATTTTGTTTTGTTAAGTAAACAAATATTTATAGGCAGGAATAGTACAGATACGAAGCAAAACTGGAGAAGTTTTAACTTTTAACATGCAAATTTCGTTCGCGTAGTTTTTGTAAGTTTGCGCCTTTGTCGAAACTTGTAATAACAGGTCGAAAATGCCCGGCTATATAAACGATACGCACTTATTTCAGTTTTATCAGTAAGATTTTTGTTTGGGGGGTTAATCTATCAAAACATTTGGAGTCATGACACGCCGGGGCAGAAAGGAATTTAGTGTTTGTCAACATTTTATAAAAAAGAAAGTGGTGGGCAAACTAGGTTGTAGAGCAGTATGTAAAAAGTGTGGTAAAGATTTCTTTAGACTAGCGGACAGACTAAAGTCATTGGGAAACCTGCAAAAGTGAAACTATTGATATTAGCAGTGGTCTTAAAACTCTTCATGGTGATTGTCACAGCCTGGAACTAGCCAGAGTGAAATTATCCAGTTGGCAAAGAAACAGAGAAGAGATAACTCTGAAAAGGGAAGTGTAGGTGGACGTGAAAAAAGTGGAAGTAGCGGTCATTTGGATTTGGATTGGAAAGCAGCTAAACTAGTATTTCTATTAAGCATTATAACACTTAGGTTTTTTATAAATTTTTTTTTGTTTAAATTAAGTATTTTTTTGTATTATAAAGGTTTTTTTGGTTTTAATTTTTTTTAAGTTATATTTTTGTAATAACCAGCTGCTTTTTTAAATTATTATAATAAAATAATAAATAATAACACCACATAAAAATGCGTCTGGGTCTTATTTTTTGTATGAACAAATACATTTTAAGTGTTAAAATTTTTAAAATATTTTTTATTTTAAATTAATCATGATTTAAAAAAAAAATCATAATGATTAAAATCATGATTTTAACCCTGTTTGTGATAATGATTTGCATGTTGTAATACTAAAATAGAATTCATTTATTATTGCCAAATAATAATAATAACAATGTTCAAATATTAATTAGGTATCTTAAGCATAGTTTTAGACGTTAATATAGAAAACAACTTTTCTTGGTTTGGTCCCTAGTTATTTGAATTTTAAAATGCCTAGACCTGGAATATTCACTTTAAAAATAAAAAAATGTGTCACAAATCTCAATTTTTAGATAGCGCAGGTATATTTCACACTACTTTTTAAATGTGTGTCTTATGCCCTGTAGCCCTGTTGTGAAGGACAGGCTTAAACCTTACTCAGTAGAATTCGAATTAAAAAAAAAAATAACTTTTAACTTAACTTACTAACCTTCGGTATCAATATTTAACTTCTTAATTTTAAAATGTAATGACATTTAAACCATGGTTACTTAAGCTTTACTGAAAACTGGAATACCTTTTAGTACCACCACTTTAGTTTCTTAATATATAATACCTACTATTATATATTAGTAAGAACTTACCTTGCACAGTTTTTCCTAAATAGTCCCCGTGTCGTTCTTTGGATATCACAGATTGATACACTTTGCCAGTGGTGATGTTATTTTCTCTATGTAATGTTATGTTTAGGAACCTCTCATAGTTTCCGAGATCCAAGTCAACTTCACCACCATCATCAAGAACATATACCTCACCTTAAAAATAAGAGCTATGAGGACCAATATTTAAAAACTAACCACACCGGGTCTCCGGGTCACCAGAATTGAGTACCACTGGTGGAAAAATGTCACGCCACAACTGAAAGTAAGGTTATGTTGTCTTGTGACGATGTTAAGAAAATCCTTATTTTGCTAGCAAAAACACATAAGGCATAAAATAAAAAAAAACTATATCAAAATAGATACTAACCGTGTTCATAAGGGCTGAATGTTCCAGCGTCTAAGTTAATATAAGGGTCAATTTTGATCATGGTAACTTCGATACCGCAACATTTTAAAATTGCTCCCAACGAGCTGGATATAACACCCTTGCCAACTCCACTGATAACACCACCAGTAACAAGTATGTATTTCATTTTTTACTTTAAGAATTTGGAACTAAATATTATTTTAAAGAAATCGCACTTTCTTGACTTCTCGTACTAACCGAGATTTTTGAGACCACCATGTGTAAAATAAAATGGCGCCATTTCCATTTTCAACTGCGCATTGCGCATTTGCGCCATATTTAAATAAAAAGTTGTCAGACAACCAGATATACAACCAGTGTCACAGAGGAATGATGGGTTGTCGCTATGGCTATACCCAGAGTTCCGCTTTACGAGGGAATATTGGAATGTTAGCGTTAGTTAAGGGTTTTGAGCATTATAGTTCCATTTTACCATTAGTACAGACTACACAGGAAAGATCACATTATTCTAATGGCACATAACTTGTGACCCAGATGAACTGGGATACAGAATTTGCGCATCCATTTGTGGATCATGTAAATATTGAACAGAGCTGATAAAGGAGGGATAGAAATTCCACTGAACGTAAAATATATTAATCTGCCACAGTAATTTATAAAGATACCTAAATTATCCTAAACAGTTTTTTTTTGCAATAAAATCAACACAACCTTTAAAAATCCCATAAAAATGCACTTTTATTATTTAATCACAGCAAATAATGAACGATAAAGTTTCTGCTAGCAACAAGGCGTTATTTGTTGTTTCTACTACATATTGCGCATACTTAAGAACCCTTAACACAGGAAGCTACTTTAACAAACTCATTTGGTGAACGCTTAACTACATAGTATTTACACTAATGGTAATAAAAAATAGATGATAACGATTGCTGATGTGGTGACAGGAGCCGTGTTTAATTCGCAGGATTTTAGAGCGATCGGGATCGATCTAACTGACCTGAACAACTCTCTTACCACCTTCGTCACCTACTAATTCACGCGCCCTCATGTAATGCGCTAGGTTGTGGCTCGGTGCCGAATTCTCTGCGGCAGCTCCTTTCTGTCGAACGCGTAAAATCAGCGACCTCGGACGGCCCTATTCCACCGCTGTGTAACTGAAAACAGGCTGAAATCTCGCTGATTTATCCGCGAACTTTTTTTAAACGAATCTGTTACGATTCAAAAAAATTCTGTGGCAACACTGTACCTATGTCAAAAGACTTTTATCACGAGCACTTTTACCCCATAGTCAATTGCACCATTTGTTAAGTCACATTGAAGTTATTCTTTCTTATATCTATAAACCTATCCTCGTCTAAGCTACGATACACCTACAAAGGTATATTATGCCGATTAAGTAAAAGTTGAACTTTGAACATGGCTGCGCATGTCGTCACTGCGAGAGTGCGAGCACAGTTGCATAGCCTTTTGACGTGCCTGACTGTTCTAGTCTGACATAAAAAGCGGGCAAATATCAAAAATAAAACAATCGTTTTCTTGCACCTAACGTAAACCGGCCTTCAGAGTCCTCGCAGTGTCGTCGTGGAGTCAAAATAAGGAAGAGAGATGGGGAATTTATGCGAAATTACATACCGGTGTTAGTGTATTTTGGTCCCAGCTATAAACCTTACTGTAAACAGATAAGCCCACGAGATAAGTCGACGCTATCGCTGAACCGCAAGGAACAGTTACACAAATAATTTACCAAATTTGTTGCGTCTAGCCCGGTAGCAGATGAATTTCGTTTGTGCATAGCCTTCTCGATGAAAGAAGAGTGAGACAGAATCCTTTCTCACTCTCTTCGTTAAATTGTAGAAGACCATGGTTGAAGCGACCATGGAGCCCTATTTCTTCTTTGTGAATAGGAACAAACTTGGTTCTGTGGCAATGATCGACAGGAGTACTGGAGTCCGACGTCAAAGTCAAAAATCCCACTGTTTATAATTTATAAATTTGTTTACAAAAGTAAAAGGTAATGGCTTTTAGAATTTGTTGGTTTTTAAGTAATTTGTAAATTTCACATGTATAAAAAACATGTCCACCAAGAAAATTAAACGTTGTGTTGTGAAATGCTGTTCGAATACCAGTATCAATTCTCCAAATAAAATATTCATATCCTTTCCTAAATTACCTCACCTTAAGAGAAGAGAACGATGGTTGAAAGCTTTAAGACTTGCCATACTAAGCACTGAATGTTGCAATATGGTTTGCGAAGATCATTTTAACGTGAGTATTATTTTTTTGAATTTTAGTCATATTTAAACTTTGTTCTTATTAGTTACTTACTTATAGTACACCACAACTTATAAATGTTTAAGTTTAAGCTGACTTAATTGATATCTATGTGTATTGTTTTCTATTAACTTTCAATCATTAATGAACTTTATTATGCACATAGCCCAAAAGGCATAAAGGTCTACCCTCGGGTCTATCTGATATTTTCTTTTTTATTGAGGGTTGCATTCACAGTTGTTGTCAATTGTGAATACACCCCAGAGTCCCTTTTATCCCGCTGTTATCTATAGTCTCTTTATAACTTATTGCCTCCATCCCTGCAAAATGAACTTATTTAAAAGAAGAGTAAAAGTCCTACTGTCCAATGTACTCTACTACTATCACAGTTTTAGGATAGATATCAAGTGTGATTCTGTAGCTATTTAAGTGACTGTGTTTAGTCTGTCCATTTTTGAAAGAATACCTAAGTCATCAACTGTTGAAAGTGGAGTACTCCAGGGGTCAGTTTTAGGGCCCGTACTATTATTAATATATATTAATAATGTATCGCGGATGACGCTACAATACTGTGGCATAACTTAGACCCAATATTTCTATTTAATATCAACTCTCGGGATATAGCCATCATAAAGACTTGATTAAGTGCAAACCTGTTATCTCTGAATTTTAATGAATGAATGAAAATTTATTTGCTCAAATGTTTACAATAAACAAAATATACCCTGAGGGTGTTGAACAATGTCAAGAGTTAACAATATTATTTACTATGACAATTCTTAAGTTTAATTTCCTACAGCTTAACAATATTAAAATTGAAATAAGAAAAACATATCAAACAAAACAAAGTAATTTAAAATGACATAGAATAAGGAATTTAAAATTCAAAATGACACTAATAACATTAAAATTGAAATAATAAAAAAAAGAAAAAAACATTTCAACACAAAGTAATTTAAAATGACAGTTTAAAATAAGGAGTCTAAAATTCAAATGACAGTGACAGGTTTAGAGTATAGCCTTGATCCGAGATAATCATCATATATTATTCTGTACCATATCATATATTTAAATCCCACACATCTTTAAAGGTGATTTTTACTCGGATCACTGAAAAATTCATTAATATTATAAAATGCCTTATTGACTAGATATTTTTTTAAGGTACATTTAAGTGTATTCTTTGGCAAGTTTTTAATTTTATGTGAAAAGGAGTTAAATATTTTTATAATACAATATTTTACATTTTTTTGTAAGTACGTAAAGTTGTATTTTTCAGGTACTAAATTACTTTTATTGCGAGTATCATAGTCGTGCGCCATGTCACACTCAGCAAAAAGATCTCTATTTTCGTACACGAACATTACCGAATCCAGAATGTACATTCCTATTACTGTTAGAATACTTTTCTCGATGAATACAGGTTTACAGCTTTCCTGGTTTTTCATTCCAAAAATACTACGAATGCACCTCTTCTGCATGACCATGATTCTGTGTATGTCCGGTGAATTACCTATATACCCATTTACCTTTACACATTTATCTCTTAAAACTCGACTTACAGTTTTAAAGGACATTTTGATACTTTTGTTTTAGTTATCAGAGGATGCAGCTAATTGGATACACTATAAAATTATGGGGAATAGAATTTTTTTAAAACCCAATGTTGTTCCTCATTTACATTTAAAAACACCTTCACCTCATAAATTCAAAAGCCAGCTGAGCAGAGCGGATCGAGAATTAAGAAAGGAGAGACTTCTATCATTGAAAGAGATAAGATCTGCAGAAATTGAGAAAAGTAATCTTGATCAAGTTAAGACTGAAAAGGTAAGTTTACTATTAGAACATTATCCATAATTTAATAATTAGTTTGAAGCTATATAAAAATATACTTTTTTTTTATCGCATAAGCTTTAATAAAAGGTTAGGTAATTAAAAGGTTGTACACACCTCATCAACTTTTGACACTCTACAAAGCCCAGATTCGACCATCATTAGAATATTGCTCTCATGTCTGGAGCTCTGCACCCAAGCACACCCTTCGGCTACTGGATTCCATTCAAAGGAGAGCCATTCGTCTGATCGGCGACCCCGAACTGACCAAGACCCTCGATAGCCTGGAGCATCGAAGACAGGTTGGTGATTTGGCTCTCTTTTACAGATATTTCCATGGCAGGTGTTCGACTGACATTGCCCACTTGATTCCACCTAGAGCAATTCAAAACAGAAATACACGGCAAACCACTGCCGCTCATCCATATGTTGTTCAGCTTAGTACTCCTTGAACTTCATTGTTCAAGAATTCTTTCATCTGGAGAACGTCATCTTTGTGGAATGATCTTCCTGAGGTCGTGTTTTCCAATGAATACAATCTTCAACGTTTCAAGACCAACGTTAATCGCTTTTTTTGCACTCGCACCGCTCCCAGAGCGCCTTAAAGGATTTTTCCTACAGTGCAGGTGTTTTATCATAAAAAAAAAAAAAAAAAAAAAAAATGGCAATAACATTTCTCTTGTCAAACATGTGTGTATGATAAGAGATGAATATAGCTGACTTTATATTCACAGAGCTTCAACCAATAAAAAACCACCAAGAGATTATACTTACAGCACCTTGCATAGGATGCCATTATTTGGTGCATCTTTTTCTTATGCCTTACCTGGCACATATTTCTTTGCATTGCAATAGTTAAGAAATGGTTAGTAAAATAGTTCAGAAATTCAAAGTTTGTATTTGGCCTATGTTTCGACCTCTATGAGGTCATCCTTGCGAACATTCACAAGACATCCTTTGCTACTGCTTTTATATTTTATATACAACAATGTACCTTAGAAATTTATTTATAACAAAGAAGTTCATAACTGTATCGCCCTGAGGATGACCTCATAGAGGTCGAAACGTAGGCCAAATACAAGCTTTGAATTTCTGAACTGTTTTAGGTACTGACCATATCCCAACTATTTCTACCCCTAAATATTAGTCAGTGTAATCACTAATTATTCCAATAAAAATTTTAAATATAATATATATTGTGACAAAATGGCATGGCAGTGAAAAATGTACAAAAACTTAAGCCATCTAAGCCTAGAAAATAACTGCGGCCGAAGCACTTTACAAGTAGTATCCCCTCCATTTCATCCGCACATCCTGATTGACCAACCAACCAAGGTTAAAAATATATTAAAATTTCAGTTGACACCAGATAAAACTATAGGAGTTATGGTAAATGAAGATACGAGTCTACATTTAAATAAAGAGATTAAGGAGGAATGTTTAGAAATAGAAGAACAATTCATTTTTGTAAAACAAGAAGACCTTCAAATGGATGGTAGCGCGCCACTAGAGAAATTTCCTATGTTAGCAAGTGAACAACGACAAGAAAAGAACATTTTAAGCCGTTGTGAGGTAACAACCACTTTCTTAAAGTCCATTACTTAGAGAAGTCTTTTGACACAACTCTACTCCTTTATTTAACTCTCGCTAATTCTATTATTTTATAGTTATTATCAATAAAAATTGTATAATCTTCTTGGTCATAGGTTAAACTACCCCTAGCGGTAATTTTAGGAACTTAAAAATAATTTCTTATCTTAATCGATTTTGTAATTAAAATTAATTTTATTTCTAAACGTTGTGACGGACGGTTTCTGAGATATGGTCGGCGTCCATTCTTATTTAGCCACCTGGTACAAGCTGTTTCTAACCGTATCTAAATTTCAGTTCACACCCGCGGAAAATACCCTTATGGTAAATGATGAAGATGTACGTCCATATACAACTAAGAAGATTAAAGAGGAATTTTTGGAAACAGAACCGCAATACGTTTTTGTGAAGCAAGAGGACCTTGAGGTAAACAACTCCTTTCTAAAACTAATACGTAGCTTATGGCCAGGTTATACCTCAATTAAACTAAACTAAATTAGAACTAAACTAGATAATTTAAATTAAGAAAAAAAGAGCAGTGTTTATACTTCAACTCGACCACCTAATAATATCCACAATAAGAGAAGAAGAAAGTGCACCTAACCTAACCTTTCTTATTATCGGTTTGCTTTGTTTTGACATTTGATTTGTAGTCTCTCAAAGATGAACGAAAAAAATATATTTATTCTTTTATTGTGCATGCTGATGACGGCCTACCTATTTAAAAAAAAAATTCTACACAGCGGATTAGACGGTATGGAGTAAGACCTATTAATAGATTCCGAAGAGAATGCGGAATGTTCCATAATTTGATTAAGGCGATGGTAGACCATGGCCAAGAATACTTCTTTAAATACACCAGAATGACCCTAACTGTGTTTTATCACCTACTAAAGTTGGTTGAAAGTAAATTAAAAAAGTTACCCACAACAAGGAATCCAATATTCAAAATAATCTTAATAATTGAAAAGAAAAATCAAATGTCAACACAAATTCACAAAATATTCACAAATTTAGGGTTACGTGCAGAAATCAAAAATTCTTTATGCTTCAATCCTTCACTTATTAAATGACGGAAATCACGGATTATGCCGATCGTCGCACGAAAATTGCCGAATCAACTAAAAAAAAATCAAAACTAGTCAATATAAAACCCACAATAAACCCATGGCGACCCTTAGATATCAATCGGAGCTCCCAAGTCTGCCTCTCCAGACTAAGAATAGGCCACACAAGACTAACCCACGGGTACCTAATCTCAAGAACCGAACCACCAAACTGTGACGAATGCCAAGAACAACTAACCATTCAGCATATTGTAATAGACTGCCCAAAGTTCGCCCAACAACGACAAACACACACACTTCCAAACAGTTTACAAGAGGCTCTAGCGAACAACTCAAACAGTGCGAAAAATTTAATAAACTTTTTAAAGGACTGCAACCTACTAAAAGACATTTAACACATCAGGCACAAATAACAAATTATTAAATCAAATAAATATTTATATAAATACAAATGTACCTGCGCTAATGACCCACCGCGGTCGATGCGCTCCTCCACCAAATAAAAAAAAAAAAAAAAAACTAAACTTAACTAAGAAAGTTAAAAGTTGACCAACCTCTTAGTTTAGTTTAATTCCTTAATTGTATGTATAAATGGTTCCATATGAATGTAGTATTTTAATTTCTTAATTATCTTAGCTTAGTTAAGTTAAGTTTAGTTTAGTTGAGGTATAACCTGGCCATTAGCGATTTGACAAATTCATTTGACAGGCCTTCATCTTAATTATCCTGCACTAATTTTTTATTTTCTTATAAATAATCACTCCTCATTCTAATAAATATGTATCATACTTATTCTTCATGTTGACTTGACTACCTTTTTTTTTTATATGTGCATGATGAATCCTGGAAAACTCAAGTAGACGTTATTTATACTGATATGGAGAAAGCCTTTGACAGAGTGAGGCATTGTATTATTTTTAACTCTTTGTCTGATTTAAATGTTTCCCCATTTCTAATTAAACTGATTCAGTCATATTTGGTCGATAGAAGACAGTATGTAGAAATAAAAGGATGTAGATCTGTTGTTTGTAAGAGTACATCAGGGGTGCCGCAAGGCTCTAATCTGGAACAGCTGGCGCTGCTCTTCATAGTGACTTTTAACAGGATTATGACTAAGGTTGAAAATTCAAAAGGCTTAGTATTGGTGGATGATTTTAAGATGTTTCTTGAAATTAATTCGAGAAATGATTGTGAGACACTTCAGCAGGATTTCTGTGATGTCGTTAGTAGGTGTAATGTAAACTTAAATGTAGATAAGTGTGCATGTATGTTGTTTACACTTAATAAAAATATTGTTGTCCATATTTATACATTGAACTTAAGAGGGTTGATGAGCGGAAAGATCTGTGTGATACTACCTTATCTTGTTCTAGTCATATAATTTCTAAAATTGAGAGTGCCCAAAGACTTACAGGATCAATTGCAAGAAGTACTAAAGACTTCAATGTTGATGTCAGCCTTTATTTGTTTGACACCTTGGTGATACCAATTTTGGAATATGGCAGCATAATTTGGTCTCCTCAGTATAACCTTTGGATAAAGATGATTGAGGGAGTGCAGTGAAGGTTCTTGAAATGCATGCATTACAGAAAGTCTGGGATTTATCCTCTTCAGGGTTGTGATAATGAGTATCTTTTGGGAATTTTTAATAGATTATCTTTAAGTAAAAGAAGGATAAGGATCTCTTTGTGTACATTGTTTAAAATCCTTAAGGGTGATATTGACTGTCCTGATATTCTTGAATAGCATCCGTTTACCGTCAATCGTGTTAATTCTAGAAATCGTAATGTTTTTTTTTATCTGACCTTTCCGCGAACGAATCTTGACAGAAGTTCCCCCTCTATAGATTATGTCATTTATTTAATTTGTATGCTTCTGATATTGATATTGACCTTGTTAATCTCAGAAGCTTTAGGAAACTTATACGGGATAAATAACGTATAAACTAATTGTTGTATTATTTTATAATTTCTGTGTTAAACATACCTTTCTGAGCTAATTGTTATCGTTTTTTATGACTTTGTATTGTTGCCCGACTATTAGTTTAAATTGAGTGTCTGTAATTGGCTTTTTGCTGTTGATGCTTTAAAATAAATACACGTTTTATATGGAACAGGGTCCCCACTTTTCTGGAAAACCTGGAAAGTCAGGGAATGTCAGGGAATTTGAAAAGTAGTCAGGGAAGTCATGGAAAGTCGGGGAATTAAATACATAAACCTGGAAAAAATTATTTTTGTCACAATACTTTAATTCCTTTTTTTGTTCTGTGTTGTTTTGAAACAGATGCGACGCATAACAGCAGATACCGCTGAGAAAGCAAAGACTGAATATTTTACTTTCATTAAAAAAGAAAATATTCAAAAATTTGATTGTTCAATTTGTCTAGACGATTATTTTGGTAAACTATTAAAAGATAGATATAAATATTTAAAAATAAAAAAGCTGTGTTACTTTAAAAAACATATTGAAATTTTTTAACAATATGTTGGGGTCTATAAAAGTCCAAAAAAAATTGTTATTTTTTTCTTTTAAATACATTTTTTTTACAGAATTTTCCATATATTTATGTATATCAATTTTTTCTGTAGAGCTAATCTGATGTAAGTCAGAGAAAATTTTTGCAGTAGACCTGGAAAGTCAGGGAATTTCATTTTGACTTTTTGGTGGGAATCCTGTGGAAAAATCAGACAGAATTTAAACAATAAATTAAAGTTGACTATGTGACAAAACAATAGACGCAGATTTGTTGACAGTGATTAGCGATAATTTCCAATTATTACCAGTGATTATCTCAGTATGTACATTGATTTCCAGGGTGAGACACCCCTCGCAAAAAGTTTAAGCACAAATCACCTTTATCACTTTTTTTTAATTTTTGTTAACTTCATTTACCCCCTAAACTTGTTTTAATATATTGATGAAATTTGGTTTCCTGGACCTCAATAACGCTATAATCCAAATATTACAGAAATGTCCTATTCAATTTGATTTTGAGTTAATCCTGTTAAAATTTCAGTCGACACCTGAGGAAAGTATACTTATGGCAAATGAAGATGTAGGTTCATTTATAAAAAAGAAGATTAAAAAGGAATGTTTGGAAACGGAGAAACAATACGTATTTGTCAAACAAGAGAACCTTGAAGAGGAAGATAGCGAGCCACTAGAGATAGTTCCAAGTTTAACAAATCAACAACAGCAAGAAAAAAACATGTCCAGCTGTTTTGAGGTAAACAAATTTACACAAAATTACTTTAAATACCGTGCGAGCAGAAATTATTTTCATCAAAGAGGGCTTGAATTAAAAAACGTAGGGCTTGGTTGAGATCACAATGATATGGGGACGGCATAATATGAGTATAATAAAATAAGTAGACAAATGCAAATTTATTTTTGTTGTTTAAAAAATTAACAAAGTAAGAATATATATAGAAAAATAATTACATAAATTGGCCACCGCCATGCTCCAAGCATAAATTCACACGTCTCTTCATATTTTCGAAAGTGTTGACCAGCATCTCTGGAGAAATGTTACCACATTCTTCGATAATCCTTTCTTATAATTGTTCTAAATTTGCAACTGGTGGTTTAAAAATAGTGTTCTTTAAATGAGAAAAAACGAAGTAATCCATAACCGTTAAACAAGGTGATCTAGGTGGGAATTCAATGTCTGATCGAAAACTGATCAATCTGTCGTGGAAAAAATTGCGTAAATAGTTAATAATTTTGGCAGCTGTATGGGCGGTTGCACCGTCCCCTGTTGAAAATATCCAAAACGTAGTTCGTCGTCAAGTAATTGGCCCACAAATGGGTTCAAAATATTGTCTCTATACCGCTGTGCTGTAACTGTGTCATGGAAAAAAATAGGACCAACAATTCTTCTTCGGGAAATAGCTAACCAGACACCAATTTTTTGAGGGTGCAATGTGGGGATTTTCACTACTCCACATGCGTGTATTCTGAGAATTCACATAACCGGAGAGGTGGAAATAGGCTTCATTCGAAAAAAATGTCAGGTCTAATCAAATCAAAATCTGCGGCTTGTATTTCTTGGAATACTTGCACTTTATAATGAAATAAATTTAGCTGCTTCTTAAGAATAGTCCTGCATGTTCCATAAGATTTTCCCACTTTTTGGGACAGGCGTCTTATACAATTTGTTGGCGTATTTTGCATTATTTCACGAACGTTTGCAACACGTTCTTCTGTTCTTGCAGATGTTCTTCCTGCTCCTTTTTTGTGTTGTATAGAACCCATGTTCCCCAAACACAGCCACGGTTCTTTTCAGGCAATGATAAAAATCCCCAGCAATAAAAGCAACGTTAGGAAAATGTTCGTGAAAATCGTTCATGCACAAACACGGATTGTATTGCCACTCACTATTTACTCTAACCCCGTTTCGAAAATACGCTTCAACCATGAATGTTTTGTGCTGTTCCGTAAAGCCCATTGTGTGAATTGTTCAAGACATTGAAAAAATTAGCGATGAATGAAATTACTTGTAACGACTGTCAAAGATGACGGAATAACTGATTGATTGTTAATTCAGGTAGTTACCCAACGGGCTCTACGGCTAAGCATTACGTCCATAGATGCAAGGCCTTCTTTGATGCAACTAATTTTTGCTTGCACGGTATATCTTTTCCACATTCGGCATAATAAGATAAAAAGCGAGATATTTATTATTACAATTAAACAATGTCTTTTTCTGAACCATAGCCAATTTGATATGTTGGTGTGCTGAAGTGTATTCTTGGTTGCGGGCTTTCGCAAAAATAATAATGTCGAACGATAAGCAAATTGCTGTATAATTCGTTTTAAAAAAATAAAAACAGGCGTTAAAATTAACTTTTTACATTTGTGATGGCAGAGTCTTTCAAAATAATCACATTCTATGTCAATTTACCTAATAACAACGATATAAACGTGAAAAGAGACGTGGCAATACCGGCGACAAAATTGACAAGACAGCCTTAAAAATTTATTGTAATTTTTTTCTACAAATCTTAAAATGTATTCTGTTTTATCTGGATTTATGTATAATCCTTATTTTCCACCATTTAAAAAAGATTTACCAGTTATTTTTGTTGCATATTTTAAAATGAAGGCCGATTGGGGTTGGGACGCGGTTGAAAATATCAGAAAATAGTAGTAACAACAACATTGTGGTGGAAAATTATTTACATCACAAAAAACCAACAATGGCAAGTACAATTGTCGAGAAATTAGTGGAAAACTGGAGATTTTTGAAATAAGAAAAATGTTTGCACAAATCTTTAGTTCAGTAAAAACATATTTTGTGTATTATTCTTCAATTTTGGCACGCCTTAAAAAAAATTGATAAAGATTGTTGGTGTATGCATAGGATCTGTGATAAATGTAATATGTCAGATATTCTTAACCTCACTTTTGTAGTGTTATAAAACGACGCGTAAAATTTACACTGTGTAAATTTGGTTTCTTTGTGACCTTTCTCAAGTTATAATAACTTCTGTGATTGGTCAGTTTCATATTCTAACGTTCAGTTAACTGGTACAGCCCAGGTATTCAGTCACTTTGTTATAAAGAAAACGGACAATATCCATGTGGAAGTAGAAATAAATTAATTGACACCAGTGGCGAATACAGGGGGGGGGCTATGGGGCTGCAGCCCCCCCCAGAACTAAACAATATTTTTTTTTTAATCGCTATATATTAAGAGAACATCGTTCACTCCAGTCAAATTTAGAGACGTCACGATGATACAAATTTTTTTTGACCTCAGCCCCCCCCCCCCCCTCCAGAACAAAATCCTGGATTCGCCACTGATTGACACCCTTGCACGCAGTCTTTTTATTCATATATTTTCTTTGTTTTAGGGGCAAACTCTCAGTCAAAACGTCCATTTAACCCAACCATGCAGCAACAAAATTGCAAAGTGTGTTCCGGCTTTCCGTGCTCAACCTCCAGCTTCAACATATGAACGACCTAGCGTCGAGTTCCAATTCTTAGAAGAAAAAAGTCAAGGTCTGGAATATGAACTTATAGAACATAATGGCCGACTTTATTTAAGTTTACCAAAGGACGCGTGTTTATTAAAGATTAATCGACCCATACCGATATTAAAAAAATAAGTATGAATCACCGGACTTTCTATGGCGAAAAAATAAATTATTAACCACTTTTTCGGAATCTAAAAAAATCTTTAGACAATCGTAATTTTAGAATTTTTTTTTTTCGTTTTCGACCATTTTTTTTTTATTTTTATTTTTTTTAAATAAAGTGAGTGCCCGATAATAAGATTTCAGACAGTGACGACTGAGCAAGAGAGTCATAGCATTATTTTTTACATGCCGACAAGATCTCCAATGTAAACGTCCACTAGGTTCCTCAAGAGTTCAAGAATGAAACCACGTGGAAATATGAAGTTTTTACCCTAAAATAATACACTGTTGCCGACGATTCTACCCTTATTGTGTTTAAGTATGTTAAGTCAGAAATAATAATAAGAAAAAAAAAAGTATTTGTGAACGTGAATATTTTATGTAAGTAATATACTTCTATAACTTCGAAAAACTGCGTTTATATACAGGGTAGCCCGCTCTTGACGCAGGATTCCAGAGCAAAATCCATTAATAAACACGGCCAGGATTCGGGTCAAGAGAATGCAATGTTTTTGGTCTAATTTAATATGCAGAGTGGCCCGGTCTCAACGCAGAATTCCATAGCATCTCAGCTAGTCAACTTTTAAATATTTTTCAAAAACACAGAGTTATAAGGGGGCATTAGATTTACAACTTTAAATTATTTTAAAATATACCGAGTGTCTCAAAAGTCGGGGCATATCCAACATACTTTTTTTTCAATGAACAACCTATATATTATACAGGGTTATTCCTAAGTTGATACTTCTTTTTTAGCTGTGTATGGAAGGCATTAAAATAAACATTTTCAAAAACCCTTTTTTCAAAAAACTCAAAAATAAGGTACTTACATTCATTTATTACACTATGGATCAAATACGGTTCTGTCTAACTTGTCCGTTGAATAATATTAAGAAAACTTCCGGGTGTAGGATGACCCCGCAAGGGAAAGCGTTCTGCGTATATTTTCGAAGCAGCAGCCGCACTTTGACGACACTCATCCTAAAGTAACACCGTGTCTACTAGTTTACCGTTTTCAAATTTTACCATTTTCACGTGTCACCAATTTAAAATTAACTTGCTTCAGAAAAACACACCGCAGCGGATTGCCAAATAACTGACGACCGACCCGTAAATTGCATGACTAATAAGAGATAAGACAAACAACATAAAGTATAGCAGGCTACGTTTTGATGACCAGGCCCGCACTTAGATTTTTCACTTCTGCATCTCGCCTATTTTTAAGTTTTTTGAAAAAAGGTATTTGAAAATGTTGTCTATTTTAATGCCTTCTATAAACAGCTAAAAAAGAAGTATCATCTTAGGAATCACCCTGTATTTTCCAATTTCCTATAAAATTCCACTTACAATTTATGCTAAATTGAATTGTTTTTGAGATATTAACGACATTTTCAGACTGTGACAGGCTGTAGCATTGGAACGGAGTGTACTAGAGAAAAATGGTTTTTACCTCCTTATTTAGTTTTTTATTCTCTATCCAATGACACCACATGTTAAAGCAAAAAAATTAAGTTAAACCGGAAGTTGTAACATCTAAATAGAGAATAAAAAACTAAGATAGGGAGGTGAAAACCAAAACTCGATATCTCGAAAGGTCTATGGTCAGGTTTTGGTATGTGGTGTGCTTAACATGTTTTTTAAAATTTTGCCAATTATAATTGAAATATAGAATAATATACAATGCAATAAAAAAAATTATTTTTTTTGTAGTAGAATAGATTTATTAAAATCCTAAAACTATCAACTAACATAGCGCGGCAAGCAGGTCTGTGATAATTGTACCGGGTGATTCATTAAGGGTGACGAGCGGCCATATCTCGGAATCTACTGGGCATAGAAATTCAGGAAAGAAAAATTATAACTAAAGTGGCCATGAGGAAATCATTTTTAAGTTCCGCATTTTGCCGCAAGAGGGCGTAATTGAAAAGTAAATTTTAAAATTTTACATATCTCCGAAAATTCCACATTAAGGTATATCTTTGATAACACCATTAAAAAGCTTGGACAATTATGCATCATTTTGGTCTTATGCTCATTGGCGTACCGACTTTAATAAGAGGGGGGGAAGCTGTTGAAAGTGTATTTAGTTAAATCGCTGTAACTTATAAACGACTCATCCGAGTTTAGTAAACTAAAGACTGTTTGGAAGAGAAATGTATGCACTTTCACCAATTGTATTTAGTTGTTCATAATAGTTCTGAAAAAAAATGCTAGAGGGCGCAATTTGTAATAATATATTTTTTGATTTTACCCCGAAAAAATAAATCATACGGTATAATTATGATACCATAATCGAAAAATAGATGAAATTTGCTAGAAAAAATATTTAAACCGCAGCTTGATATTTCCGTTCGTTTCAGCGTTAACGCCAATAGAATAATTTTTACAACTTTAAATGAAGAAGCGGTTATATATTTTTTAGAAAAAAAAAGGACGCCACTGATATTTTTCCATGTGAATATTATTTCGGATTAGCCTGGTCAATTCTGCATAAAAATGGTCTCTTGCGTTTTTCTCCTCAGGCACACCGTTCTTAATTAAAATAATTAAATTAAATTAGCTCTACTATTTATTATTATTAACATGGATAATGAAAAATTTTGTTTTATAAAGATTATCGGAAATGACCACCTTCACTTAATGGGCAAGCTTCTGCCAATCTAATTTAATTTAATTATTTTAATTAACGGTGTGCCTGAGGAGAAAAACGCAAGATACCATTTTTATGCAAAATTGACCAGGCTTATCCGAAATAATATTCACATGGAAAAATATCAGTGGCGTCCCACTTTTTTTCTAAAAAATATATAACCGCTTCATTTAAAGTTTTAAAAATTATTCTATTGGCGATAACGCTGAAACGAAAGGAGATATCGAGCTGCGGTTTTAATATTTTTTCTAGCAAATTTTATCTACTTTTCGATTATGGTATCATAATTATACCATATGATTTATTTTTTCGGAGTAAAATCAAAAAATATATTATTACAAATTGCGCCCTCTAGCATTTTTTTTTAGATTTATTATGGACAACTAAATACGATTGGTGTAAGTGCATACATTTCTCTTCCAAACGGTCTTTAGTTTGCTAAAATCGGATAAGTCGTTTATAAGTTACAGCGATTTAACTGATTACACTTTCAATACCCCTCTTATTAAAGTCGGTACGCCAATGAGCATAAGACCAAAATGATGCATAATTGTCCAAGATTTTTAATGGTGTTATCAAAGATATACCTTAATGTGGAATTTTTGGATATGTAAAATTTTAAAATTTACTTTTCAATTACATACGCCCTCTTGCGGAATTTAAAAATTATTTCCAGGATTTTCTCATAGCCACTTTAGTTATAATTTTTTTTTTTCTGAATTTCTATGCCCAGTAGTTTCCGAGATATGGCCGCTCGTCATCCTTAATATATCACCCGGTACAATAGTGGATATGAGGTTTATATCTCACAAAGAAGTAAATTGAGCACGACGCCGCAAGCGGAGTGCTCAAACTTTCAAGTTCAGTCTATTTTTTCTAAGACGAAGCTCAAATGAAAAAATGTTTTAAAAGTTTGCAGGCTACCGGGCTTGAACTCACGACCATTGGATCCATTAGATCCAGCTGTTTCGGCCAAATGCTCATATTGGAAATTACGGTAAAAACAACTCAATAATAACACAGGCCTGCATTTTTTAACACTTTTAAAGTTGATTTAAAAACTTTAACTGTTTTCTGGTAATTGGGTGGCACTGATTTCAAATCTGCTTTTAGTTTTTTTGTATCACGTAACGTTATTTATCAAACCAGCAAAATCAAGAAGTTAAGAAAAACACGATCTATTTCATTTATAAGCTAGGTTTATAACATATTAAAGAGAAATATACCAAAACTATTTGGAATAGTTGTTTATTCTTTACGCTTCTTAAAAAACCGTTTTCTTTTTTCAGAAAAGCTTCTTTATGTTGTTTTCCTGGCATATTCAGCTAAAGGAAGATCTCTCCTCAATGTCCAACAGTAATCGGACATCATTTTAGTGTCCCAGCGCCCCTGGTATCTTTTTTCCATCTCTTTAATATCTTGATGAAATCTTTCACCTTGCTCTTCACTCACGTCCCCAAGATTTTCCGGGAAATAGTCCAAATAGGAATGTAAAAAGTGAATTTTTATGCTCTTATTGCAACCAAGAATCCTGAATTTTTCCAGCATATTTTCAACGATCTTAATATATTTTGTGTCTTTATAATTCCCTAGAAATTTATGTACAACTTCTTTAAAAGCATTCCATGCATGTTTTTCCTTATCGTCCATTACATTTTTAAATTCTCTCTTTCATCAAGCTCCTAATCTGCGGTCCTACAAAGATTCCCTTCTTTAATTTTGCCTCTGACAGAGCCATAAATGTGTTACACAAATATTTAAAACAATTTCCTTCTTTGTTTAATGCCTTAACAAATTGTTTCATAAGTCCAAGTTTTATGTGAAGTGGTGGAAGTAAAATTTTTTTAGGGTCAATAAGACTTTCGCGAATTACATTTTTTTTTCCAGGTGTTAAAGTCTCTCTTTGTGGCCAGTCTCTTTTTATCCAATGCTATTCTCGGTTCCTGCTATCCCACTCGCACAGGAAACATGAAAATTTAGTAAATCCAGACTGCTGACCCAAGAGAAGGCCTAAAATTTTTAGATCTCCACACAATCCCCAGTTGTGATCTTTGTATTGTATTCTTAAAAGTAATTTCTCTAAATTTTCATAGTTTTCCTTTAAATGAACTGATTGGCCGACAGGAATAGAAGCAAAACATTGACATTATGTAAAAAAACAGTTTTAAGGCTCCTGGCTTGCGATTTATAATAGTCGAGGACATTACTAGGTGACGAGGCAACAGCCGAGTCACCCGCAATGTCCGAGACGGTGTTAAATCGCTAATAATCGAGTTGTATTCAAAGCTTTATCGTATCATTGACAACGGCGATGCGAAAATAAAAACAAGGTTTTATGTCATTTTATTTTGGCATTTCAAAAAGTCATCATTAAGATCATGCAAGATTTTGATATTCCTGACGATATATTAGCTGCAGCCAACATTATAAGGTTGAACTTGCTTCCGGACAAATCTAAAATCCATTATGAAAAAGAATATCGGCAGTTTTGTGAGTGGCGAAACAAAGTACATGTTCAAGGTGCAGAAGAAACGGTATTGCTGGCGTATTTCGCAAAACTCTCTGAGGAATACTCTGTTTCATCCTTATGGCCGAAATATTCCATGTTACGAGCGACTTTAGAACTGAAGGAAAGAGTGGAAATCGACAAATACGGCGCCTCAATACGTTTCATCAAGAAGAAAAATGTTGGATATAGAGCAAAAAAATCAAAAGTATTTACAAGAGAACAAGTCAACGAATTTGTGTGTTCTGCCTTAGACGAGAAGTTTTTAATGATGAAAGTGGCTTTTTTAATTGGAATTGGAGGAGCCTGTCGAACTAATGAATTAGCAAAGATGACCACGGAAGATGTTGACGTTTTAGAGGACAAGCCGATTGTTACTATTCCCGACTCAAAAACCCACAAGAAACGTATTTTCGCTGTGATATTTGACGGCGAAGTCAATCCTGTGCTTTTATTTAAAAAGTACGCAATGTTAAGGCCAGACCATGTGACTATATGACCAAAGATTGTTTCTATGATAATTATAGAAAAGGGAAATGTACGGTACAGCCCTGCGGCATTTACTTTTTCTCTAAAATACCTCAAAAAATAGCTAAGTATCTCTCACATGAAAATCCTAATTTGTATACTGGTCACTGCGTTAGAAGATCTTCGGCAAATTTTCTTGTTAATGCTGGAGGAGATATATTAGACCTACAAGAACTTGGTGGATGGGAATCGGCGAAGGTTGCTAGAGGGTATTTAGAAGAAAGTGTGACCAAGAAAGTTTTCATTGCTCGCAAAATTCAAATCGGCGATGTTTCCGGCAGTGGGGAACCGCACGAAATCGAAAGGAGTGCTTGCTCGGTCATTAATCAGTCTTCAGAGGGCATACCTTAGATCGTGGACGTTAAAGACAAAGGTGTATCCATCAAATTTGAAAACTGTCAAAATATTGTTTTACATGTTCATGAAAAATAGTTCTAATATTATTTGGTATCTAACGTATTATGCTTTCGTAACTAACGTATTAAATTATGGTAACTAATGTATTATGAGTAACTAAGGTGTTATGTAGGTTTTAGTACGTTTATGATGTTAATAATTTATTAATAAAGATATCATATAAAAATGACTTAATCTTTAATGATACGATAAAGGAATTTAAAGCACTAAATTTATTTTAAAATGTATTACGCCTATTATAGGATTTTTTAAATATTTTTTCTTTTTTTTCGGGGAAAAAAATTCTGTGGGTGATGGAGCCCACCAATTAGTTATTTCTATATAAAAACTGAGCTTAACAAACAAAAATCACGTCATCACAAATTTCATGCAGGCCTGTGTAATGCTACATGAAATTAATTTTCTATGCACATCAGCAGGTTACATTATCGATAAAACTATTAAAGATGCGTATATATTTTGGTATATTGAACAAATTAATAACATATTGTACCATAAACGTATAAATTATATAATTTAGTGTCTTGAAAAAGAAAGCGGAGCCTCAGGAAATATAATAAACTGTGATTGGTCAGTACTTTATGAGAACGCCACAGAGAAATCTAGTTTTTATAACAATGTTGTCAACTAATGGGAAATTTCCGGATTCGTGAGAACAAAGCACAGAGAAATGATAAGTCGGCGCTGTCTTCAAAGCGAAAAGAGCAATTTTTACGTATGGTTGGTTGGTTTAAGGCGGGGGTTGGGCGTTCGGCCCAAGCTTCTTGCACTGCAGCCTAGTGGCTTATTGTGCTCCCCTATCTTGCTAGAAAAGGTTTGTTACTTTTATAAGGTCCAGCAAATTCCTACCAAGTTTGTCATGTAGAAGGTTATCCCCACATTGAATGTCTCCTAAGATTCTGAGTCTTCCTCGGGTCAGTGCTTCGCAGTTATATATGATATGTGAGGCGGTTTCGTCCTCATCGCCGCAAAGCCTGCATTCAATGGGACCATTGTAAATTCCTACTCGGTGTAGGTGTTTTCTTAAGCAGTGGCCTGTTAGTAGGCCGACCACTTGTTTTAGCTAGGTGCGCGTTAAAGGCATCATTCCAGTTGATAACTTTTTGGAGGGTTTTCCAATTGTGGCCCTCGCTTGGGTATGACCAGGTATCCTATTCCATCGGGACAGGTGTTGTTGTTGTGCCCATCTGTCTGATGCTGTTCTGGTTGCCTGTTTTGATATGCCAAGGGCGGGTTCAGGGCCCCTGAGTTGTTGAGATGATCCGGCTCTTGCCAGTTCATCGGCCTTTTCGTTGCCTGCTATCCCTGAGTGGCCAGGAACCCATAGGAGTTCTACCTTGTTGTTCCTTGCGGCCAGGTCGTTTAGGCACTCCAGTGTGATCCTCGATTTGAGTCGACTGGAGTTCAGGGCCTTGAGGGCAGCTTGGCTGTCTGACAGAATGTATATCTCTTGGTCGTGGTAGCCCTTTTCGATATTTTTCTGTACACATGCTTGTATAGCACGTATTTCTGCTTGGTATACTGTGGCGTAGTTTCCCAGGGGAATGCTGATTTCCATTCTGGGTCTTTCCCCAAATATACCTGCGCCTACTCCGTCGGCCGTTTTTGATAATTTTTACGTATAGTGTTATATTCGTAGGATATTCTATAGATTTACTTGTGGTTGTGATCTGCTAACAAAGACTTTTCAATATTGTTTGCATTCGTGGAATTATTCTTTAAAAATGGAAAATTTGTAAACTGTGTAGCATTGACAGTGATGAATATGAAATTTTGTCGTAGAGTTAACTGGAATAGCCTACTTTTCTCGTAACTTAATTGTAAAGGAAACAGCAAATATCCATGTGGGAGCAGGAAAAAACATTTTATTTCTTATTTTTATTTATTGATCACTCCGCTGTCAAACAGCAACAAAAATACATTTAGGTACCTACCATAATTTAGAATAAATTAATACTAAATCCTACAAAATTTGGAAACACTATATTTACAGGGAGAATCTTTTATTCATTTTTCCTAATTAGTTGTTTTGAGTTATTTTTCTTTTTAGAAAAAGTTACCATTCAATGTTGATGTCTTTACTCGACGGTCCTGAAAAATAAAAAAAATATGTAAGGAAGGAATTATTAACAAAAACTTTCTAGCCAAGAATTTAGCCTTTGTAGGTTATATTTGTAACGGAATTGATGCAATTTTTCCATTGTTGTGTTGCACAAAGATGTTAACACAATAATTAACTTACCAGACTTTAGCATTGAAAGACACGATTTACTTACAAAGTTATCTGGTTAGTAAACCAATAATTAAACTGTACCATTGTGTGGGAAAATTATTTCTGTTAATGTGTCATTTAAGTCGAAGTTATCTGGTAAGTTATTTCTTGATTACAATTTTTATGCAACCTGACATACAGAAATTGTTAAATTGGGTTAAAGTTAAGCAATTCAAAAAAAATACCCTTACAGCAAATCAAAGAATTTAAATTTAAAAGAAAATATAATCTATTCAAATAGTAAACCTGATAGCACCCAAGAGACGAAACGTCGGACTTAAAATATCGAAAAGCAATTTAAAGGAAATAAAAAGTGACAATGAAAATGTAAAACTTTTGTTTATGTCACTTGTTATAAGTGAATTAGCATTGTCAACTTTTAAATACGGATCTGGATTTTTTTATTTTTTTTAAGAGTCCATTTCACCCCGAATACAATCATGTATCACGGTTCGGAAAAATTATTACATTATCAGAAAAATTTAGTATTGAGAATCAAGGAAGCCGTTTCTAGCAGGGTTGCAATAAATCAGGATTTTTTTGAAAAAATCAATAAATCTGATTTTTTGATTAAGTCGTGATTTTTTTCAATTTATACTGATTTTCTCCTTAAATATGGCATAAATGAACTTTAAAATCACTTATTTTCATTATTTTGTCTATTCGCCCAAAAATATTTGTTGTCTAGATTTACAGTTAGAAAATCTCCTCGGCGACATACAAAATAACTTGTATTGACATAAAAATTTTCGGCAGCTTGCAGCGTAATTTATGCATATTTTTACGCTGGACTGATGACGATTAGTTATGTTTTTACACTTACATAATAAATCTAAACACTTCGTTTTAAATAAACTATCTTCCTTTTTTTTGAATTTCCCGATGAGTTATTTGCTTCGGCGACTTGTTTTTACAGAAATTTATAATTTGATTTAAATCACGATTAAAATTGAAAATATCAGTTGATTTAAATCGTCGCAACCCTGCTTTTTTTACATTACGATTCTTTCAAATTTTATTTAAAAATCAATGGTTCCTAAAATTGAAATACTTGTTATTTAGCCCAACTTTTTCTTCTTGGCCAAAATAAAATGCTAATGAAACTAATTTGGCTGTCAACTATTTTGCTGGAAATATTACGATCATCATAATTAGAAATAGGTTTTTAGTCATGCGGTAAAACAAACATTAAGCAAAATATTCACACTGCAAGCTTTATATTACCTTTTTAGTTTGTTTCTAAGCACTTAAAAACATGCCACGAACACTGAAACCACAATGCACAACGACAACAAACACCAACACTTAAGATTTCCTCATCGGTGTTATACAAAACTACACTCTTCCTAATGAAATACCTAATAAAAAAATAATGTAGTTTTGTCTAGCACAAACCAACTAAAAAATACTATTTAACAATGGCTTTTATTTAATTTAAGTAAAAATAAATAAAAATATTACAATATATAGTACTGTATGATTTTAAAATGACATACCTACAACATAAAAGATAGGTTAGTAAAAAACACACATATTAGTGCAATAACACTTAGCGACAGTTTGGCAACGTTGCGTACTTTAATGTTGCAGAGAGTCTTTAAAAAAGTAAGTATGTTCTATTGATGCAAAGTATAACATACTAAAATTTTAGAGAAACTGAGCGATGGCCAAAATGCGTTTAAAGTGTAAACTTCGTTGAAACTACGCGAAATTTATTTTGATATACAGGGTGCTACAAATTCGTGTGCGGACAAGGGGATCTTGAAAACGGTAGAGATACGAAGATGGTTAAATAGAGGGAAAGTTGCGTATTTTGGTGCTTAATAATTTGGTGAAAGAAAATTGTAAATATTCCGAATTCCTTCGGAGATATCCGAAAAAACCAGAAATTTTTAGTTTTGGTTTTGAATTTTTTGCGCCTTCATTTTTGACTTGGGTAAAAAACAAAACACACTTTCTCATAACCGTTCTTTATGCCCTACAAGATGGCGTTATTAGTTTTCAAATTCGACGTTTCGTTCTTTAGATACCAACCTCAAGTCAATTTTTTTAAATACGGACCTGGAATTTTAAAAACATTTTTAGGGACTTCCAAGCTTTAGAAATGTAATACAATTTAAAGATTTTAAAAATTTTAACGTTTTGTCAACAAATATCACATCAGTAATTCAAATTATTATTTCTTTACTATTACGGCCCTGGCAATTATTTTTAGGATAACTGAAATATTAAAATTACATTACAGGAAGTTATGGCGTTTCGGCCGTTTTATTTCAATAAGAGTTACCGTAACAATACTCTAAGAAGTCAATAAGTTTCTAAGGCATGAGAAGTAATTCTGTTTTTATTAGTATATTATTTATTTTATTGATATAACATCTTAAGTCCTATGGTTTTTGCCTTAGACCTAGACCGAAATATTGTAATACAGAAAAAAATTAATGCTCCCCAGTAAAGAAAAGGTAACTGGAGTGTTAGTCTAGTCATGTGACTATAATGCACATAAGTTTGTTTCAAAAACAATTTCAAATTTCTTTACTGTTTATACGGTCTGATAATGCCAGTTTCTGTCGAAACATGTAACAAAAATAAACAGACAAAAAAATATTTGAGACCGAGACTTTTGGTTTTTTCTCTTACAAAATATCAAATACCAGGCCTTTTTAAGTAAAAATGACTGGATTTTTCAAATCAGAAATATTGGCTTGGCTCTAAATGTTCAGGACCGTAATGACATAAAAAAATTAAAATGTGGTATTAGATGACGAAACGTTAAAATTTTAAAAACTTTAAATTGTATTAAATTTGTAAAGCTCCCTAAAACTGTATTTAAATATCCAGGTCCGTATTTTAAAAAATTGACTTGAGGTTGGTATTTAAAGAACGAAACGTTGAATTTGAAAACTAATATTGCCATCTTGTAGAACATAAAAGAAGGCTATGAAAAAGAGTTTTTTCCCAAGTCAAAAATGAAGGCGCAAAAAAAATAAAAACCATAAATAGAAATTTCGGTTTTTTTGAGATATCTCCGAAAGCATTCGGAATATTTACAATTTTCTTTCACCAAATTATTAAGCCCCAAAATACGCAACTTTGCCTCAATTTAACCATCTTCGTATCTCTTGCCGTTTTCGAGATCTCCTTGTACGCACACGAATTTGTAGCACCCTGTATACCTAGTCATAGTGACACTTTTCTCTTTAAACTATTGTAGCTTATACCTTTGCTGTTTCGACACTTGACAAACTGATCACCTAAAATACGACCCCAGTATACAGGAAGGTCAAAATACGGCATACAACGTTGCCAAACGCGTCCTATTTCCCTAAAACCACTACAAGCAAGCAAGTTATTAAAACGCGCCACAAATTCTGGTAAGTTCGGTATCTACGTACACGACACGCATGGTATTGGTGAAGCCCGATCCCTGTTTCCATCCTGTTATAACGACGACTGGGTCACTGGCCTTGATGAAACCTCTTGCCTTGCCGAAGCTGATACCACAGTTGACTCGCGCGTCAACATCCTTGAGCCAATCTTCCATTCTTGGCTCTAAAAAGGGAAAATATCTTTCGTTATTTAAGGATGGTCAATGAAGATCCAAATAATTTACACTTATAATGGAAACAAGCTTATTTTCTCGTTATTTCTGAATTGATCGTTTTGAATTTTGGCGTGGTTATGTATGATCCGAGGACGCATTTTTCTATTGCTTAAAATTTTAGTTAGATCGTACGGGTTTATAGAAGTTTTAAAATAATTATTTAAAGAGTAAGTAATAGTTATTTATGATATAAGTGTTGTAAAGATTCATATTACAACACGATATGTTAAAGTTGTCAAACGAGGCATCAGCCGAGTTTAATAAAACATCGAGTGTAGTAATATGAATTTATAACAAGGATACTGTACAAAATTTTATCTACTTTCATCTATAAATAAAAATATTTGGCAAAAGGCATTTTTAAAAATAAAAATGCACCTGCTATTAAGTTTACTAATCAAGTTTTTTATGTTACCTTTCGCATAATTACTGTTTCGCATGGTTATTGTCGAAACTTTGTCAAACAAATTCAAAAATATAAAAAGCGTTTTTCAAAATGAGCGATTCTGATGGAAGTTTACCCTCTGATATAGAAGCAGCGGCAAACGAAGCGATCTCAAGTTTAGTTCCGACGAAATCCAAGGCGCGGTATGAGTTGGAGTATCAGAAGTTTGAAGATTGGTGCAAAGCTAACAAAATAAAGGAGGTATCTGAGAAAATCCTTTTGGGTTATTTTTCCGTAAAGCAACGCTCCCAGAAACCATATACACTATGGACTCACTGCTCAATGTTGAGAACTATGATTTCAGTCAAGAATAATAAACCTTAAGTGTTATATTTTAATTAATAATTGGTAATCAATTTTATAATTGTTAATAATAAATCATTCTTCTAAAAAGTGTGATTTTATTCAACAGCAAAGTTATAATAAAACCGTTTTTTTTTCCATTACAGCACAAGTGCTGCTGTAATAGATGCCCTTACAAAACGATTTACAGAACTGTAAAATTCATATTACTAAATGAAAGTAGATAAAGTACCTGAAGCGATTATTTTATTTCAAAATTACTATTAGAAGTCGATTTGGCATCCTTTAAAATAACCAAATTTACAAATACAAAATTTCAATAAAATGGCACAATCAGTGGCGTAAGTATGACCAATTTTATTTTATTACTTTTTAAAAATATTTGCATTTAAAATACGCGCGACAATGAACAAATTGTTGAAGAAAACGTATCACCCGTTTTCCATAAACGTCTAACGTTCAATCTACCGTGAAACACCCTGTATATTATCTTATTTTTGCACTTGCCATGTCGGTTACAGTTTAAAAACTTTCATGAAATCTAAAATATATCAAAAAGTTTAAACAAACTAGTTGTCCAAAACCAAACCAAAACCTCTTACCTTCATAAAGAAGTGGCAACACAGCTCTGTAAACATGCGCTTGCCTGGCAGTTTGGGCGTTTCTAGTTACTGCGATAATCGGACACCTGAAAATAACACAATAAGTTTAAAGGTTGAAGACAATGACGTTTCTTGAATGGTAATTAGTATATTACATAACAAGTGATGAAAGCGATACTTCTCAAACGAGGAAATATTTAGCACGAGGCGTCAGCCGAGTGCGGAAATTCCCCAAGTTTTAGAATAATCACTTTCACACGAGTAATGTACACTATTTTTCCTACGACCACAAAGAATTATTAAAAAAACCTGTGATTTGTGAAAAAAATATTTCAACTCTAGAGCTGAAAAAAAATATTTCAACTCTAGAGTGGAAATACAAGGCACACTATTTAATTTAAACATATATGATGCCAATTTAATAGATCGAAAGGTCACAGGTTCAAATTCCCTCAGGAGTACTTGGCTTTTTTTTATAAAAACATTAAATAAATTATAAAATTATTTTGAATTGAAATCTTATTTCTTGAATGATTTTTTTTATGTAATCAATGTAAGGAAAGATGCATTTAAAATAAATTTAAAAAATTCACCCAACAAGGAAGATTTCAATTCAAAATAATTCTATAAATTATTTAATGTTTTCATAAAAAAAAGTCAAGTGGTCCTGATGGGATTTGAACCTGTGATCTTTCGGTTCGTATGTCATGGCTCTAGTCTCTAGGCTATAGCGACCCATAAACATTTTCTGCTTAAGTTTAATATTAATATATGACATTTTCTTCAGCGGGGCTTGTTTTGACTGGTAATAAATTTTCCAGTATATTCTTAACTTTTTTATAATTTCAGATGGCGTATTTTCACACTCTAATTCTGAATCACTCAACAAATACGTGATAAATAAACTAAACTGCTTTCTAAAATTTGTTCTTTTTAATAAATAGGTGTGGTCTGTCAAATTGGCATCATATGCCTAAATTAAATAGTGTGCCTTGTATTTCCACTCTAGAGTTGAAATATTTTCTTTCAACACGCGTGTGATATTCGGCGCTTTCGAGCCAAGTTAACCGTGCTTTTTTTCTCATTTTCATAGGTGGTCGTAGGAAATAGTATATTACATAACAAGTGATACTTTTCAAACGAGGAGATATTTAGCACGAGGCGTCAGCCGAGTGCGGAAATTCTCCGAGTTTTAGAATAATCACTTTCACCCGAGTAATGTATACTATTTTTTCTACGACCACAAAAAATTATTAAAAAAGCCTTTGATTTGTGAAAAAAATAACACTAGCGTTGAAATTAGCCTACTTAGGATTATGTTCCACTTAATATCTGGGTTCATAGTTGGTCAATAGGCTCGTCCTTTATTTGTAGTTTAACTTTTTCATTTTTTCATATTTTATATATTATAGGAAGAACTAAACCTGGATTCAATTCTCGATTAACCAGAATGAAAAATTTTAAAATTAATCAAGGATTCAATTCAAAATAATTCTATAAATTATTTTAGTTTTTTTTTTTTTAAAAAGTCAAATACTCCTGAAGGATTTGAACCTTAGATGACCTTGCGATCTGTAGGCTAGAGTTCTATTCTCTACGCTATGGCTACCGATAAACATTTGTTGTTTAATACATGACATTTTCTTCAGCGCGGTTTGTTTTTTCTGGTAATAGATTTTTTAGTATATTAATAACATTTTTTATAATATCAGATGGCGTATTTTCACACTCTAATTCTGAATCACTCAACAAATACGTGATAAATAAACTAAACTGCTTTCTAAAATTTGTTCTTTTTAATAAATAGGTGTGGTCTGTCAAATTGGCATCATATGCCTAAATTAAATAGTGTGCCTTGTATTTCCACTCTAGAGTTGAAATATTTTCTTTCAACACGCGTGTGATATTCGGCGCTTTCGAGCCAAGTTAACCGTGCTTTTTTTCTCATTTTCATAGGTGGTCGTAGGAAATAGTATATTACATAACAAGTGATACTTTTCAAACGAGGAGATATTTAGCACGAGGCGTCAGCCGAGTGCGGAAATTCTCCGAGTTTTAGAATAATCACTTTCACCCGAGTAATGTATACTATTTTTTCTACGACCACAAAAAATTATTAAAAAAGCCTTTGATTTATGAAAAAAATAACACTAGCGTTGAAATTAGCCTACTTAGGATTATGTTCCACTTAATATCTGGGTTCATAGTTGGTCAATAGGCTCGTCCTTTATTTGTAGTTTAACTTTTTCATTTTTTCATATTTTATATATTATAGGAAAAACTAAACCTGGATTCAATTCTCGATTAACCAGAATGAAAAATTTTAAAATTAATCAAGGATTCAATTCAAAATAATTCTATAAATTATTTTAGTTTTTTTTTTTAAAAGTCAAATACTCCTGAAGGATTTGAACCTTAGATGACCTTGCGATCTGTAGGCTAGAGTTCTATTCTCTACGCTATGGCTACCGATAAACATTTGTTGTTTAATACATGACATTTTCTTCAGCGCGGTTTGTTTTTTCTGGTAATAGATTTTTTAGTATATTAATAACATTTTTTATAATATCAGATGGCGTATTTTCACACTCTAATTCTGAATCACTCGACAAATACATGATAAATAAGTTAAACACTTTACAATTACTGCTTTCTAAAATTTGTTCTTTTTAATAAATAGGAGTGGTCTGTCAAATTGGCACCATAATATGTTTAATTAAATAGTGTGCCTTGTATTTCAACTCTAGAGTTGAAATATATTTTTTCAACGCGCGTGTGATATTCGGCGCTTTCGAGCCAAGTTAACCTTGCCTTTTTTTTAATTTTTATAGGTGGTCGTAGGAAAAAGAGTTTTTGGACTTGCAAGTACGTATCTCTAGTAGTCTTCAGGTAAATACTATTATTTATAAATAAAATAGCACAAATAATTTAAACATTTCCCGATCATTTTATGTGTATGGAGCTATCAATCTTACCTTGGTCTATATTTAGAAATAAGATAAGCAGATCTACCAGAGGTGGTTATGACGATTATGGCCGCTGCCAAGGCCTTCGAAGAAGCTTCAACAGTTGCTATGGCGACAGTATGGGCTATGTCAAATGGTGGGGGTGACTAAAATTACAAAAAAAAAATGGAATCTTTATTTTCATATCGACATTTCAATACAAACTTGCTTTAAGCGCTACTGATCACCCGAGAATAAAATGATTTGAATCGACCATATGAATAAAAAACACTGAATCGGTACTAGGAATTGCAATCCCGGGATCGCTACCATTTTTACCATACTTTACCGATCCCGGGACACAAAAATATAATCCCGGGATCAAAAAAAAAACCGTTATGATTTTATTTTATAATTTTACAGGGAATTAGAAAATAATAATGACCTCACTGTCTGGGATACCCTGAATAATTTAAAATAATTTTAAATTATAGATCTAATGCCTCATTATAACTCTGTTTTTGAAAAATATTAAAAAATTTAGTAGTTTATGGAATCCTGCGTGGAGAGTGGGCCACCCTATACAGGGTAATTCCTAAGTTGATACTTATTTTTTAGCTGTGTATAGAAGGCATTAAAATAAACAACATTTTCAAATACCTTATTTCAAAAAACTCAAAAATAAGATACTTACATTCATTTATTACACTATGGATCAAATACGGTTCTGTCTAACTTGCCTGTTGAATAACATTAAGAAAACTTCTGGGTGTAGGATGAGCCCGCAAGGAAAAGACTTCTGCGTATAATCTCGAAGCAGCAGCCGCACTTTGACGACACCGACCGTAAATTAGCACCATATCTACTAGTTCATTGTTTTCAAATTTTACCATTTTCACGAGTCACCAATTTAAAATTGCTTCAGAAACACACCGCAGCGGACTGCCAAATAAATTACTGACCACCGACCCGTAAATTGCATGATTAATAAGACAAAAACAACATAAAGTATAGCAGGCTACGTTTTGATGACCAGGACCGCACTTAAAAATCTAAGTACTGCTGTATGTAGCCTATTTTTAAGCGAGTTTTTAAGTTTTTTGAAAAAAGGTATTTGAAAAAGTTGTTTATTTTAATGCCTTCTATACACAGCTAAAAAAGAAGTATCAACTTAGGAATCACCCTGAATATACGGGGTGTCAAAAAAGTAAAAAACATAAATTCTGTCGATGAAAAACTATATTTAACTTTAATGTCAAAGTGCAATAACATAATGAAAGATCCAGTCTCGCTCCCAAAACTTCTTCAATTAAAACTGACTTCTAAAAAAAATGTCTCTTCCCAAAACTTCTCCGATCAAAAGTGAAAAAACGTCCCAAAACTTCGGGTTTGTTCGCGTTTAATTTAATTAGAAATAATTTATAAAAAAAAAACGAGACTATTGAAATTACTACTTATCACTACTTTAACACTTACCATGGAAGTGAGGTCTTGGTAGAGCTGTTTCTGCCAAATGGCCGCCTCGGCCTCCTTACAAATACTAGCCATGGTCTGGACGCACTCCAACGGGTAGTCTCCTTTAGCCGTCTCTCCCGACAACATAACGCAGTCGGCGCCATCTAGGATCGCATTGGCGACGTCTGATGATTCGGCGCGTGTTGGTCTTGGTTTTTTGACCTGTCAACAGAAATTACAGTCAATAAGAATCACTGGGTCAAGTTCAAATTATTTTCCTTCTTGACCTCGTGTCGAACGAAAGTCTAACAAAACAATTTCTGTTCTCTAGACCTTTTTCAAAGTTTTACTAAAAGTTTTTTAAAAAAATTTTTTTAACAACTTAATTCCAGCAATGCTGAAATTAAAACCCACTGGGGTGCCAGTCCGTTTCGGACTTGTTCCCCATTTTCCCCCTGTAGTTATGGACTAAGGTAAGTCCCTCTTTTTTCATACATACAGGGAATTTTTTTTTTTTTTAAATAAAAATCTTGTTTTTTAAATTGTTTAAATAATCTTTTTAATATTTTGTACTGAACAATTGCTTTTATTCTTTACAGATTCATACAATATACAGTGAAACAATTAATTACTTTCTTAATAATTTTTCTATAAAAAAGGTTAAATAAACAACCTTTCTTTCTCCCCTTGGTTTCCGGGATGAAAGTTCTTGACCTGTGAGTCTCCATTTTTCTTATATCTTTCTCTTTGCCCAAACGGGCCCCTCTTATCACTGTTACCTGTTGCCCATGGTCAGTGTTAAGAATTAAGTATCCCATTCTTTAATCATTAACTCATTTCATATTATTTTATCTTTCATGGCTCCAGGAGAGCTCCATCGATGTTCACTACCATTTAATTTTGTTCCTCTCATTTAATATAACTATTTTTTTCTCTTTGTATCTCATTCCTGATGATGGGTGTTTCTACACCCGAAACATGTAGAATGTCTACCATATTTTAATTTTATTACCTTATTAAACCAGTGGAGGAAGACTTCATGTTTTTTATTTATTCTAATAATAATAAGTTTATTTTCAATATTTATAATATAATAAATTTGTTTATTTATCTTCCTAAATAAACTTCTTCCTTGATCCCCCGAAGACGTGCTGGTTAGGGGCAAATCTTAATAGTTTAAATTATAAATATATGAGAATATTAAAATATTTTGTTTAAATATTTATTAATATTATATAAAAGTTAAATTGTAAATAAAAAACGTTTAACTATATGTATATAAATATAAACGCAGTTTTTTTTTTGAAGATATGACATAAAAATTTTGAAAAATATATTATTCATAACAATATCACTTAAAACATTCCCAAAAATAATTTTAAATTATCCGTTTCCAATATCCATGCTTTTATTTCGACTTTATATTTTTTTAATGAAATATATTTTTTAATTTTTGTTGGTAAATAATCCTTTAAATAAATACACAAATATTTGAAATTTTTTTGGTCCTATGGACTTATTTATTTTGGGTTTTATGGTTATTTTTATGACGTGTATGATGATTATGGTTTTTAAATTGTATAAGATTTTTATTTTTAAATATGTATATTAAGATATTATAAATGTAAAGTTGTCTAATGTTCATTTTCTTTGTTTCAGAATATAATTTTATTGAAGGATAAAGATAATCTTCATTAAATATGATTTTTAGAAATCTTTTCTGTAATGTTTCTAATTTTTTAACTAAAGTTTTATTTATTCCTCCCCAACCTGAAATTCCGTAATTTAAATGAGTTTTAACTTATGCATAACATAATATTTCCATATTTTTACGTTCAAAATTTTTTAAATGTTTTTAAAAATTGGTAGCAAATTTCTTAAATTTTTTAATCAAATATTCTATGTGAAAATCCCAATTTAATTTACTGTCAAAGATTATTCCTAAATATTTTACTTGATTAACTACTAAAATTTCAATGCCATCAGTTATTTTAATACCATTCATATTTTGTGGTATGTTATTTGGGTGACACAAGAAATTGTTTCCGTAATTTTAAAAGTTTAAGAAGTTAATAAGTTCGAAGAATTTGTCCATTTTTACTCAAAGAGACCTGCTATTTGATATTTTGTAAGAAAAAACACACAAAGTCTCGGCCTCAAAATTTTTCAATCCGTTTATTAAGGTTACATGTTTCGCCCTAAACTGGCATCATCAGACCTTAATAAGTAAATACAATAATTATAAATTGCACGGAAAAATTAGATAAAAAACAAATTACCTTACAAACATTTAAAAATTTAAAACTTGTTTTTAAAACTAACACATGTACATTACAACAGAAATAAAACGATACTAACCCAAATGTAGGACGAAGCCAGTTGGTTGCCTGTGTCTTTTTTCTTACAAAATATCAAGTTAATGAGTGTGTAATTTACCATTCTTCGGCCAATTCAAACGCGCCTAAATTCTCTATCTCTCCCCAATATTTTGACGACACATGCGATGACGTTTGAGGACAATTTACATTAGATACAAGATGATCGTTTTATTTTTGATCAAGAAAATAATTCTATTATAATAATACATTATAAACTTTATACTGCGTTGATTCATCTCAGCTACTTCTTTTAGAAGGTCCTAATTACAAAAATAGTAAAAATTTGCCCGTTTTTTATGTGAGGTTAGAACCGTCGGTCGCGTCAAAAAGTTATGCAACCGTGCTCGCTTACTCGCTTGTAACGACATCTGCGGGGATGTTCAAATTTTAACTTGCTCATTGGCATACCGTTGTAGGTGTATAGTGATTCTTACCATAGACTCTAACATTTGAGTGGCACAAATAACCGGTTTGCCCATCTTGTTGCACTTGGCAATCATTTGTTTTTGGGCCAGGAATACTTTTTCGGTGGGGATTTCGATACCCAAGTCACCACGGGCAGCCATGATACCATCGGATGCCTCAATGATTTCGTCCAAGTTCTGCATACCTACAAACAAATTTAGAAGTTGAGTAAACCTTCCTGAATGGCATAAGTGTGTTTTGTTAAATTGCGGGGCTTCTTGGCGCGAATAACAAAAAAAAGCTACATATACAGTGTGGTCATTTAAGTGTGCAACATATGGAAAATTTTATTCTTGATAAAAGTTGGTGCATCTTCGATAATCATCTTAGGTGTACTTGGAATGGATGCAAGTCAAACGGTGTACAGGGTAGGGTAAAAAATATAAAACTTCTACAAGAATAAAGTACCCCTATTTCAGAAAATTCAGCAAAATGTTATTAAGAAAAGGTGTTTAGAATTAAAAGTTATGTATAGGTTTGAAAACGTGACCTCCTAAAATAAAAACAAAAATTTTTTGGTAATATTAATTAGGTATTTCCCAAAAAAATTTAAAATAAATATTTTGTAATTTAAATCAGCGTTTTTTAATTTGAAAATTATCATTACTAATGTTTTATCTCGTTAAAAATAATTTTTAGGGTATTTTAAAGTTGTAATAATAATATAATAATAGTTTATTTTTCAATATTTATAATATAATACATTTGTTAATAATGTGTTTAATGTCCTTGCAACAACCATGAAGTTTGTGGTTCCTTAATAAATTAAAAAGCTAAGTTAATTTTACAAATATGCTTAAATTTGAACAAAGATATGTGAAATTGATTTGATTTTGTTTAATTTATAAATGTCTTTAGGGTAAATATAAAAAAAAAATTTGGGAAATAATTGGGTGGTGGGAAGTTTTCAAATGAACACCCTGTATAGCAAATTTACACAAACATCGTTTTATGAAATATGCCATGGAAGATATAGCTGAAAAACATAGTGTAACTGTGCTGCGCACACTCCCGTAATGTCAACTAAACCCTATAGAACTTATATGGGCTCAAGTGAAAGGATTTGTAGCAAGACACAACACGACATTCAAAATAAAAGACGTTAAGCTACTGTTTGATCAAGCCATTAAGGAAGTGACACCAGAGAACTGGCGAAAAGCAGTCAATCATGTCATTAAAGAGGAGGAGAAAATGTGGGATCTTGACCACCTGATCGATCAAACCGTCGATCCGTTAATTATAACGTCAAGAGAAGACGACAGTTTCTCAGATGACGAAGAATATTATGATTTTTTATAATTTAATTTCTGTATAATGTATTTTTTGTATTTTGCATTTTTTTATGTTTAATAAAAAATAAGTGTACCTAATACTATGTACATAATGCACGCCCTTGTCACACCATTTTCAGTGTTAGTGAATGGATAACAATAGGCAAAACCCATAAATTTACCCAAACCAGGGTGATACTACTTGCATTTGATGAAAATAAAGAATTTTGCAATAAAATCAATACCAAATTATGAAAGTGGCTTAAATATTCGTTGGGTCACTCTGTAGTCCCTTTGCATACCTAATGAGCTGTTATTACTCTACACCTTTCTGAAATAGTCTATAGAGAAAGGTCTTACTAGGTAAGATCACGTTACCAGGATGGGGATACTACTTGAAAATAAGAGTTTCGATTGGTTCAATAAACGTCAAATAAATTATCTCTGTAATCAATCAAAAAGAACCCGCCAGGTTAAATCACATATATACAAACACTATATTGCCAATACAAGCAGCCGCACGAAGCAAGAAGATACCCATCGTGCGATCCAAAATAACCTGAACTTGGGATCGTGGCGCTTGCGCAGTACGGGAAAAATTAGGCAACCGACACAGAATGTAAACAGAACCGACTCGCCATCTTTTGTTTCGTTCGTTCGTCTGTGTTTATAATTTCCCAGTTTTGGGTGTTAATATTTATAAAACTTTACTTTAGACATTTTTCTTTGTTAGTTTGTAAGTTGTTAGTTGTTTCCATCTTTTTTTTCGTTGTATTCCGTGTGTGATTGTGGATATTATTTTTAAGTTTTGGGTGCGAATTTAGTTATAAAACTTTACCAGACATTTTGTGATTGTTAGCGACTTGTGTCTTAAGATGGGTAGAAAAAAGTGCATGATACTTTTTTGCACGAATCGCGGTTCAATACAAGGTATTTCATGTATGTAAAATATTGGTTACTTAGTTGTATTTGACCATAAACTGTACACACCCGAACTAACGGTTGAATTTAAATAAAACCTTTTAAAAATATTTTGAAAGTAGGTCCTGTCAAATGTTTACATCAAGAAGCAAATTTCCGAGCTGCGCAAACTCAACGGACCCTGATCATCTGCCTACAGTACCATACATCATTGAATTATAGTATTAGCAATATAGTATATGTATATATGTGGGTTAAATGTATAAAAGTCATTTTGTTAAAAATAAAAATCTCAGAACTTGGCAGTTCCATTGTTCATTCACCTTTACCTTTTACCTATGTCACCGTTCACGAGTAACAAATTAAGAGCAAACAGTAGTCGATGAATCATCACGAATAAATACACGTACACATTTCCACCACATCGTGCATATTGTATCTGTGTCTGGCGATAGCAATAAAATTTATTTTTTTATATACAAAATATGATATAAACGAAATCTAGGAGAATTGAGGGGCGCCGCGTCAGTGGAGATTTTTGATTTTGGAAGTTGAACCTATATAATAGAAACTTTTAAAAGATTCATTTTTTTTTTTTGAAAAAAAACAATAAGGTTTCATCAGCCGTTTGTATTAAATTTTCGATTAAGCAGGTCAGAAAACAATGCCGCGTTTTACGTTGGCATGGAAGGCTCAAAGATTGATCTTGCGTTATGTTCTTACCTTGCTGATTTTCAATTTTGGATATAACCATAATTTTCTTTCCCTTTTCACCCAAAATACCCCTTATTTCGGTAAGCGCAGCGCCATTTCGAATAAAAGAAGCGAAAACCATATCAACGTTCTGATCTACACCAAACTGTAAGTCGGACTTGTCCTTTTCTGAGACTGCAGGGAGATCTACAGGCACGCCGGGTAGATTGACACCTTTGCGACTGCCGAGCATACCTAAAAACAATTACATATCGGTTATACAAAATCATTAGTAAAAAAATAACTTAATATTCTTATTAATAATAAGTTTATTTTCAATATTTGTAATATAATAAATGTGTTTATTTATCTTTCTCAATAAACTTTTTCTTTGATCCACCGAAGACGTACTTGTTAGGGGCAAATCTTAGTATAAAAATTTTTTGAAAAATATATTATTTATAACAATATTAATTAAAACATTTCCAACATTTTTTTAAAGTTATCTGTTTTCAATATTTATGGTTTTATTTCGAGAGAGAGATATTTTTTTAATGAAATATGTTTTTTAATTTTTGTCCGTAAATAATCTTTTAAATAAAAACATAAATATATGACATTTTTTTGTCCTACGGACTTATTTATTTTAGGTTTTATGGTTACTTCATTTTTATGACGTGTATTATGATTATGTTTTTTAAACTGTATAAGATTTTTATTTTTAAATATGTATATTAAGATGTTATAAATGTAAAGTTGTCTTATATTTTTTTTTGTTTCAGAATGTAATTTTATTGAAGGATAAAGATAATCTTCATTAAATATAATTTTTAGAAACCTTTTCCGTAATATTTCTAATTTTTAACTAAAGTTCTATTTATTCCTCCCCAACCTAAAATTCCGTAATTTAAAGTTTTAACTAATGTATAATATAATATTTCCATATGTTTTACCTTCAATATTTTTTTAATGTTTCTAAAAATTGGTAGTAAACTTCTTAATTTTTTAATCAAATATTCCATGTCAAAGATTATTCCTAAATATTTTACTTGATTAACTTTCAAAATTTGAATGTCATCATTTATTTTAATACTATTCATATTGTGTCGTATGTTATTTGGATTGAAAGTAAAAGGAAGATAATTAGTTTTGTTAAAATTAATTTTTAATAAATTTTTATCAAACCGATTTTTTATTATTTTAAAATCTTTTTTAATTTTGTTATTTAAGTTGTCCCAATTTGTATCTGTATAAAAAATTGCAGTATCATCTGGGAAACTATGAATTTCTTCATCACAATTTACATTAAATAAATCATTAATATAAATATTAAAAAATAATGGTCCTAACATTGCTCCTTGAGGAACACCATATTTAATTATTTTAGGATAGCTTTTTTCTGTATCTATTTAAACATAAGTTGGTATATCTTTTAGATAATTTTTAATTAATTCAAATTGTTTTCCTATAAATCCAAAATTTTCAATTTTTTCCAACAATAAATTGTGACTAACTGTATCGAATGCTTTTGCTAAATCCAGAAAAATACAAATAGAAGGTGTTTTATTATCTAATGCATATATGTGGTTTACTTGCTCATTATATTTTACATCATTTTTATTTAGATACTAATCTATACCCTAGCTTTGGTAATAAGATTGTAGAAAAACTTGATGAAATACGCATGAGCCTGTATCGAGTAATTTTACAATTCGTTGTGTACCTCCATTTTCAATTGTGCAGGTCAAAAAAGAGCCTTGAATGTTAGTGACCACCAGGGACATGAGCCCATCATCAACGTAGATCCTGTTTCCTACTTTAACTACTTTCTGGATATTGTCGTAATCGACGTAGACAGTATCTTTGTTTCCTTTCTCGGCGTACGCTTTGTCGGTAGTCAGCTTGATTGTGTCACCTTTCTTTAGTTCAATTTCTGCGGAGCCACCCTATAAATAAATTTGATATGTTTAAAGCAACCCTGCTGATATTTAAGGAGGAATGAGTGAAACAGAAATTAGGCATATTCATAAAAATGGTGAACAAATGACGTTTCACTCGTAGATGCTGTAAGTCACATGCTGTGCTACTCGGAGAGCAAAGAAATTCTTGGAGGCAACGAAGAATACACTTCAGAACATGACAAACACAACTTACCCCTTCCAACAAACCAGTTCTAATTTCGGGTCCCTTCGTGTCCAAGGCGACGGCAAGCGAATACGTCATGCCGATTTTCTTGCTGTAGTTGACCACTGCCTGTCTGATGTTCTTGATGGTCTCGGCGTGGTACTCGTGCGAGCCGTGCGAGAAGTTGAGGCGAGCAACATTCATGCCGACTTCCATCATTTGTTCCAAGGTGGCAGGGTCACGGGAAGCGGGACCTAAAAATATCATGTAGTTTTTGTATCTTAATCCTGATCATTAACTATTTAGATCCGGTTGTACAATTACGGCTTAAGCTTAGTTTAGCGTTAAACCAAGCTCAAACATCATTTTGACAACCAACAAGAATGTAAAATGGTTGTCAAAATGAATTTTGAGCTTGGTTCAACGCTGAACTAAGCTTAAGTCGTAATTGTACAACCGGGTCTTAATCATGGGCATTTTCAAAATATTTAACAATGATATTATAAGTTGTTAGTGGGTGTAAAACAGCAAAAACGCATTTCTCCTTTTCCGTAAGGCAATTTAATAAAAACCAAGCCTTAAAATGTTTTTTTTTGTTGTGGACAGGTGGTCTTTTCGACTAGTTGGTCGTCAGTCTTAAGAGAGAGTTGATCAAGATGTCGACTCGGTTCTGAACCTTAGAGAGATCGCCGTCAGGTTGCCTTTTTTTCGGAGGGCCCGTCCGTGCGCCGGATGCACTTCGGCCAGTTTTGGCCCATTGTGCTCACCCTGTTTGGTTGTTACACCCACTCCGTGATCAGTTCCTTCCACTAGTTTGAGTAGGTTAACTGAGGAGAGGGTAAGGATGTCCTCTGGTTCCAGTTTTGGTTACCCGAATATTTGTTGCCTCTTCCGATCTAGTGACTCTCAATGGCAAACTATGTGCTGTACAGTTTCTCTGTCTTGTCCGCATAATCTGCAGTCAAGGTCTTCATTGTACCGGGTGAGTCAACGATTGCGCGGAGCAATTTTATGGCTTGAAGATAAAATTTGTCGACAATAAGCTTTTGTGATAAGGTATGGTTGGATATCAGGCACATTTTAAAAATATTTTGAATTATACAGGGTGCGCCCAAAAAGTAGGGTGTCAAAAAGGTACATTTTTTTAAATGGAACACCCTATATATTGTATTATTTTCTGATTCCTCACAAAGCTTTACGCTTATTTCGTAAATGTGAAATGTCTAGAGTCAATAGTTTTTGAGATATTGAAGTTTAAAATATGGCATTTTCAGACTTTGACAGGCTGTAACATTGGAACGGTTCATCTTAGAGAAAAATGATTTTCACCTCCCTATCTTAATTTTTTATTCTCTATCTAAACGTTACTATTTCCGGTTTAACATGTTAAACCGTTAAAACCGGTTTTTTGGTTTAACATGGTAAACCGGAGGTTGGTTTCTTTGGATAGAGAATAAAAAACTAAGATAGGGAGGTGAAAATCATTTTTCTCTAAGATGAACCGTTCCAATGCTACAGCCTGTCAAAGTCTGAAAATGCCATATTTTAACCGTCAATATCTCAAAAACTATTGAATTTAGACATATGACATTTACAAAAAAGCGTAGAATTTTGTGAGGAATCAGAAAATAATACAATATATAGGGTGTCCCATTTAAAAAAATGTACCTTTTTGACACCCTACTTTTTGGGCGCATCCTGTATAATTCAAAATATTTTTAAAATGTGCCTGATATCCAACCATACCTTAACATAAAAGTTTATTGTCGACAAATTTTATCTTCAAGGCATAAAATTACTCCGCGCAATCGTTGACTCACCCGGTACAGTTGCATTCTGTGCAGATGGTTCTTGACAGCCATGCGTCCTGTCAGAATTTCAGTAATGGTTCTCAACTGGTTCCTGTTCATTTGAAGCAACTGTTTCGTAAGTCTTGACCAATGAATGTATTTTCGGAGCATTTTCTTGCCAGTTTATCGGCTATTTCGTTTCCTCTAATACCTTCGTGGCCTGGTACTCACTGCAGTATTACTTTGTTTACTTTTGCCAGGGCCTCCAGATCCTCCTGGCATTCCCATACCAGTCTTGAGGTTACCTTGTTGCAAATTTGCGATCTAAGGGCTGCCTGACTGTCAGAATATAATATATGGATCCGCTTATTGAGGTATTATTTTCGTACGCGCATTGCAATATGGCGTAGATTTCTGCTTGGAACACTGTGGAAGACTTTCCCAGAATGAAAAACGAATTTTTCTCCGGTCTTACTCCGTGTATCCCCGCTCCGGTACCCTCTCAGGTAGCCTTATTACTGTTTATTTTCACTTGCAGCTGTTTTTAAAAATATTATTCTCGCAAATAACTACTAATAATTAATTCCATTACTCACCGATAGTACAAATAATTCCACTCAGTCTTACATACGAAGCCCTCGAATGGATGTCCAATGCACACATGTGATCGAGGTGTGTAGTTGCTTCAGCAGCCTGAAGCTGGAAAGGTAAAACTTTGGCGCTCATCTAAAAGAAAAGAAGAAAAAATAGTTACATGTTAGAAAAACGTTGTAGTAAGCCATTAGTGAAAAAAGGCGGAAATGAGGGACAAAAGAAGTTTAAAAAAAATGCACCGTGCGATGGGAATCTAAGGAAACCTACACGAATAAATGAAGGGGGTCAGAAGCCAAGACGTTCAAGCAGAAAAACGTTACTCGGAACTGTTTTATTTAATAAAAGTAGTGTAAATAAATTCTACAGTATGTAATACATAGTAATGAAAAACAAATATTCATAATACGCTAGATGTAGTTTTATTCTAGGATGTAACTAAATGTAGCTAACATGAATCTTAAATTCTTTACATCGCACATTGGCGCATTGAAATCTCATAACGCAGTGTGTACATTCCACCCGAAACTGATAAGATGATAAAAATAGTGTTGCACCATATTGATAAAATAGCGTAAAGTTGACCAAGACCAATAAATTATTAAAAGTCAATATTAAAAACTCTTAAACAATGAGAACGGGCTACTATTCTCATATTTAATAGTTTGGCATTTAATTTGTTAAGTCGACGCTATAATAGAAGTTTATCAATAACATTATTGTTGGTCCATTAACTTTTTTCAACTCATTGAAAACCTGCACAAGTTCGAACAATTTTAAAATAGCAAAATTTGCTCGATGACGTCGATTCATTAAAAATTTATACCGAGCATCGTTACCGATCACCTGTCATGTCAGTGTATTTGTTTACATCCGAATTATTGTGGAATTTTGATATATTTTTGTTTGAATAAGACTGGTCAGTTCTAAAACTTTCAACCGCTGTTTTCGCCTGACAAGGTGCGCCTTTCATTTTAAAAAGGATGTTATTTGGAACACTGACACTGGTATTTGAACAGCACTTTACAACACAACGCTTAGATTTCTTGGTAGACATACTTTTATATAATATGAACTTTTTTTAAAATTAATTTTAAAAAATACCAACGAACCATAATAATTTGTTTATTTATTTATTTTGTCAGTGACGGCTTAAACATATCAAAAAATATAAAAAAATTTATTTTTTGTTCCTTTGTCCACTAGAACCGAAATCAAAATTTAGCGAAAAAGCCCGTTCAGCATAAAATTTAGCTTCGTTATTTTGCAATCAAAGTGAATTTGAATATCTAATTTTTAAAGTTTGCTTCTGAACCCTCAATAATAAAAAATAAATGGGATCGACGATTTATTAGAAATGTATTTCGGGGAGAATGCCGTTTTTAACGGAAATGCTGGGTTTCGAGATATAGGTAGCTTTCTTTAAATGCCCTTTTGTACAAGTCAGCTACGAATAAATTCGTATGTATCCTTTCCTGTATGTGAAATTTTCAAAATAAATTTCGACCGAACAGAAATATAGTACATTTGATTTTTATTGCAATTAGACTATGAAATGAACGATTTTTTCGCAGAGTACTCGGTGGTTGAATACATACCATAACAGGTAAATACTTAGGAAGTCGCCTAGTACGAAATATCTGCCACATTTTCTTGATGTTCCCATAATATTATCGCGAAAAAAAACAACTAATTTATTATATATATTTTTATGATTAGCTTATAATTTTGAAAAAAATACGGAGACGTCAATCGCATTTCAAGACCTGATATCTCCGTGGAAACCCAGAAAAAAAATTAATGGTGGCAGTAAAGTATTTAGCTTCCTAGTGACACTAACAGTTACTGTCTACAAATTGTAGGTGAACTAGTGGAATAACAGGTGTACTTACCCACCTGTCGCAAAAAAAGGTCAGAATAGAATAATTTTTCCACTTTTAATAAAACCTTGGAACATGCAAACAGCTGGACACCCTTCTGGTTGAATATTTGTACATATCATTCTGTTCTGCTGGTACGGTACAATTCAATTTTCTCATAAGATACACGATACACTAACATCGGTATGCCATTGAGCTTAAATTCTCTATATCCCTTCCACATTGCGACGTCAATTTGATAGGTGTTCAAGTTTCGACTTGCTAATCGGCATACCGCTGTTGGTGTATCGTGAAAAGGTCAGAAAAAATTACATTGCATGACGAGAGCAGACGGGTTCAAAAAAACAGTAATATTTTATTTTAATAAATATATTTTAAACGCAATGAAAAACTGCAACTTGCAGTTAATAATGCCTATTCACGAATATCACTGTCAAGACAGAAAGGAAGGGGACTTTAACCTAGTTTGGAAAACCATCATGCTAATATATTCCGAATTCCAAACAAATATATATGCATGCTTCCATTTCCTTGCCTCTAACTTGGCTAAGGGTTAAAATATTGGACTCGGCTGGCCGGAACTTGCCGGAGAGGTAAAGGTCGGCCGGCCGATTCCGCTACACACACACACTTAAATGACAGGCCAGGGCCGGCCGGCGGCTGTCAAAACTGAACCAAGTCTACTTTTACTTCAAACGAAAATTTTGTAATTGAAAATGGTTGAAAGACCTTTAAAAGGTTAAAATATCAGAGATTTTATTGATTTGTACCGCAAACAAATGTTTGTGAAAAATAAAAGACTTCATATGCCAACCGAGCTTTTGCGAACGAAGGTTTGTGAAGATTTACTTTAACTTTGTTAAGGCTACTGTATGTGGAACATAAGATACATAATATGAGAAGTGCATTCAGAAAGAAACCTTAAAAGGTTAAAACAATTATCATTCACCATAATAAAGTTGTTTAAATTACTTGCACTCGATTGTCAGAGTTCTCGTATAAGCTCCACGTAAGAGAAAGTGCAACGTCTTTTTTACCACTCTTTCATCTAAATTGTGTTTTTCCTTTTATTTTTCTCTGCTCGTGTAATATAATAACAATCGCCGCTGACCACACTTTGCATGGGACATGTTTGAACTGACGATAAAAAACTGTGCGTGTATAGTGAAATGGAGGCCGCAATCGAAACCGGCCAGTTCTTGCCGATCGTTATCGATGAACAAAATTGAAGGCAGTGTGACTATCGATAACGGCCGACCTGCGGACGGACAGTCCACGGACTGACGTCCGCCGGCCTGCAGACTGAACGTGAGTAAAATGCTTCTTTCTTAGGATGTAAGTTGCCGCTCAATCGGCAGCACATAAGTTTGATTATGTTGTAGATCTTCAAAGTAAGTATCAATATTTTTTTTCAATTGTTTATCTTCTGCAAAATGAGTATCATTCATATTGATTATATTATAACATGCAACGCTCTTTGATTTTTAGATAAAGTCCTTGGTGAAATGACTGAGGCCTTATTCCGGGTGGTGCGTCCGAACAGGACGCACCACCTGGTATTATAATATACATACAGGGTGACAATTTGAAAACGCACCGCATTTAATATTGCCTCTACCAATAATAGTATGAAAATTTGGCGAAACACGTCAATTGATATGTCGAGGGGGACATTTTTTAAGACATTTGTTGTCGTGTTACTTTCAACCCCCAGGGCACCTACCCCTAAAATTTTAAATGGCAACCCCTATTTATTTTGCCATTTTTGTGTTCCTTATAAAATTCTACATAAACTGTATAATTTTTTTTTTCAAAAAATGTAATTATTTTATTTTTTCTAGTGGCGATATCGAAGACGAAATGTAGAAATACATTCCAAATTCCTTTATTTATTTACATTTCGTCTTCGATATCGCCACTAGAAAAAATAAAATAATTACATTTTTTGAAAAAAAAATGATACAGTTTATGTAGAATTTTATTAGAAACATAAAAATGGCAAAATAAATAGGGGTTGCCATTTAAAATTTTAGGGGTAGGTGCCCTGGGGGTTGAAAGTAACACGACAACAAATGTCTTAAAAAATGTCCCCCTCGATATATCAATAATTGACGTGTTTCGCGAAATTTTCATACTATCATTGGTAGAGGCAATATTAAATGCTGTTCGTTTTCAAATTGTCACCCTGTATACAGGGTGATTCCTAAGTTGATAGTTCTTTTTTAGCTGTGTATAGAAGGCATTAAAATAAACAACATTTCCAAATACCTTTTTTCAAAAAACTTTAAAATAGGTGAGATACAGAAGTAAAAAATCTAAGTGCGGGAATGGTCACTAAAACGTAGCCTGCTATAATTTATGTTTTTTTTTTATTAGTCATTCAATTTACGGATTGGTGGTCAGTTATTTGTAAAATCGGCTGCTGGTGAAACGTAAAAATGGTAAAATTTAAAAACAATTAACTTAGTAGATATGGTGCTGATTTACGGTGAGTATCGTCAAAGTGCGGCTGCTGCTTTGAGATTATGTTTAAGTTAGGCAGGACCGTATTTGATCCATAGTGTAATAAATGAATGTAAGTACCTTATTTTTGAGTTTTTTGAAAAAAGGTATTTGAAAATGTTGTTTATTTTTTTGCCTTCTATACACAACTAAAAAAGGATCATCACCTTACGAATCACCCTGTACAAATCGATTTTTAATCCCTTACGCCTGAATTTTTGTCTAGCTATCAACAGGCTAAACTTCATGTCCATCTGTTTGTCATTAGATCTATCGTAGCGCTATAACTGTGATTTATCTGGCTGATAAACAGCAAACAAAAAAACTGGGCCTAATCCAAAGAATGTGTTAAGTTATCAATCTGATAAACTGTGTGATAACATTCAAAATTTTGTATTCTATATGACATTTTTTACTGACAGTCAGATCAAACTGGCCAGATACAATCGGTAGGTATTGTTGACCCTTGGCATTCCAATTTGACTACACGACATTGAAAAAATGGGCTTAAAAAACACTTTTCATATGATATTGTTCAAGCGTCAAAAAAATCAAATGGAAATGTGTCCCAAAAATGTTGACAAAAGTTGTAATGGATGCATGAGAACAAACAAAACACTCGTCATCGATATGCCACAAACGTGGTATATGTACGTATATATTTACAAACATACTGTGTGTACTAAAAACATCTAAAACGTGATCTAATAGTCTAGTTGTGTTACTTATAAAATAACAAGAAATAGGAAAAAAAATAGTTAAGATGTAGTTAAGCAATGCCGATAAAAAAAAGGGACAAAAATGCTAGTTGGGGGAAAATGGCATAGCACATCTATCAAGACTAACAAAAAATAAACAAAAAACGAAGCATCCAGGTAAAATCCAAACCTCGGGTATGACGTTGACCACCCTGTCAAGTATCGTCGGCCACACCATGGTTCTTACGTCACTATGTCGCCTCTTCTTTAAAAATATAAAATTTTTACAACCGGAAAAGGATCGCCTTTTCACAAAATGTAATTCTCGTTCTATGCACCAGTTTTTCGCTAGTAAACTTGAGATAACTTTCTTGTTTTCACCTAGAAATTTTAAAATCCCCACCATTTATATTATCATTATAACAAGTAGTGTTGCATTAGTCTATTTAAGATCACGACGTGTAAAAAATTGCATGTTTGAGATATAATGCATAGTGCTAATTTTAGAATACATATTATTAAAACGTTTAACTTATTTAATACATCATTATTTCAGCGAGATTTTCATACACTAAATGGTTATCTCCTGTCGGAGTTGCCGAGACCGATAGAGAAAAATACGAAAATATCATTTTCTCATGCTAAAAATAATTTCAATGAATTTTCCTTTGGATACTTTTTATCTTAGACAGAAACCGATCGAGGCAGGTCCGTTTTCAATTTTTTTTCTAATAAACTGATTCATTTAGGTCTACATTAAGGGTAAAGTCTAGTGATGCGTTCGCCATTCCATATTTTGATCAATATTTCTTCCTCCTTTTCGCGTAAGGGGCCAAGCACCTGTCCTTGAGTAGCAATTACCTGCAGTTTTAAACTAAAGAAATTTTGATTAATAAAACCAAAAAACGAAAATTTGTGAAATTTGTCCATTTTTCTTTTTCTGCTTTTATTACTTTATAAATTTAAACTTGTTTAACTGTAAATTGTAGGTAATTATGCTTCAAATGTCGGTATTTGGCCGATTTTTGGATAAAAGGAAAAAGTGACGAAATATTGATCAAATGAAATGGGGAATGAGACCTCACTCTTAAGCTATTTCGTTTTTTGATCAATATTTTGTTACTTTTTCCTTTTATCTAAAAATCAGCCAAATACCCATATTTAAAGCATAATTACCTACAGTTTAAAGTTAAAACAAGTTTGAATTAATAAAGTAATAAAAGCAGAAAAAGAAAAATGAACAAAATTCACTTATTTTCGGTTTTTGCTTTTATTAATTCACTAATCAAAATTTCTTTAGTTCGAAACTGTAGGTAATCGCTACTTAAGGACGGGTATTTGGCTTCTTTTTGAATAAAGCGAAAAGGATAAGAAATATTGATCAAAAAATTTAATGGCGAACGCATTCGCCATTTCGTTTTTTGATCAATATTTCGTTACTTTTTCTTTTAATCCAAAAAACGGCCAAATATCGACATTTGAAGGACAATTACCTACAATTTAAAGTTAAACAAGTTTGAATTTATAAAGTAATAAAAGTAGAAAAAGAAAAATTAACAAATTTCACTAATTTTCATTTTTTGCTTTTATTAATTCACTAATCAAAATTTCTTTAGTTCAAAATTGTAGGTAATCGCTACTCAAGGACGGGTATTTGGCTCCTTTTTGAATAAAGCGAAAAGGATAAGAAATATTGATCAAAAAAATTAATGGCGAACGCATTCGCCATTTCGTTTTTTGATCAATATTTCGTTACTTTTTCTTTTTATCCAAAAAACGGCCAAATATCGACATTTGAAGTATAATTACCTACAATTTAAAGTTAAACAAGTTTGAATTTATAAAGTAATAAAAGCAGAAAAAGAAAAATTAACAAAATTCACTTATTTTCGGTTTTTGCTTTTATTAATTCACTAATCAAAATTTCTTTAGTTGGAAACTGTAGGTAATTGCTAGTCAAGGACGGGTATTTGTCCCCTTTTTTAATAAAGCGAAAAGGATAAGAAATATTGATCAAAAAATTAAATGGCTAATGCATCACTAGACCTCACTCTTAACTTCGAAAAATTCCTTTAATCGGTACCCTACACAAAAAAAAGTTTCTCAATTCAAAACTTTCTATGGTATTAAAAACATATTTGCTGACATTAAGTAACTGTTTTTAATTTGTTATCTTAAATTACCGTTAATAAAAATTACATTTCTATTTCCCTGTAGTAAACAATGCTTTCCTTAAAATTAGAACCATCAGAAAAACTTTAATTTGACGTTTCGTCTGTAAGAGCCTTTTACCATTTATCAAATTATTCCTTTAAAAATAGCATCATATACTGGTTACCAATGATCAGACAGTAATATCTAATAATCATAAAGTATACAAATTGGTCCAACTGCCTTCCTTCGACTCTCATACAGACGTCAAAGTTTCTCAACAAATTTTAAGTTCTAACGTTTAAAATGGTTCTTATGAAATGGAGCAAGATGCGTAGATTTTATTTACAATATCTCCCGTGTTTATAAGGTATTTGTATACAATATATTTCAAATGGGTCCAAAGGAAGTAATCCAGTGGAGTCAAGTCCGGTGATCTTGCCGGCGGCCAATGTCATCATCAGCATCATATACGGAAATTTAAGTTGCTATTTTTAAGGTAATAATCTAATAAACCATTAATCAAAATTTCCCTGACAACGATCTCTTACAGATAAAACGTCTATTTGAAATATCAAAAGTGAAGGATGATACAGCATTAAAAATGTGAAATAATAAATGTTTATTTACGGACTTGCCAGTTGTATGTTCTTATTAGTACAGAAAGAAAAGTTAGCGGCAAGCGGACAAAGTGGCGCAACTACGTTTCTTTTGCATTAAAGTACACAGGGACGCCAAGACAATGGGTTCCCTGGGGCACAGGTAGACAATGACGGCCATTTCGTCCATATTCAAACTCTACGGAAAGCCACACCGTGAGCAACTCCAAAAACAGCCAAAACGCCCTTTCAAGACTAACTCAACAATAAATTATCATCATGTGTAAGAACAATCTCCAATTAAGTAGACCGGACGTGAAATTTTAATAATGTTTTATTTATTTGTGGATATTTCCCTAAATAGAAACAAGATAACCTCAAGACTGATATGGGAATGTCAGGAGGAACTGGATGCCTTGGCAAAAGTAAACAAAGTAATACTGCAATGGGTACCGGGCCACGAAGGTATTACAGGAAACGAAAAAGCCGACAAAGTTGTGAGAAAAGGCTCCGAAAACACATTCATTGGTCCAGAACCGGCACTTGGAGTGCTATAAAGCGATGGATCAGGAGTGAACAAAAAATCCACTGGAGTAACAGAGAGGGATTAGCCCATAGCAAAAGCTTTACTGGGGATCCAGACCCAAGACTTACGAAACAGCTGCTTCAAATGAATAGGAACCAGCCCAGAAACCATTACAGGACACATGGCTGTCAAGAACCATCTGCATAGAATGCAACTGTACAATGGAGACCTTATTATGTGGACAAGACAGAGAAACTGTACAGCACATAGTTTGCCATTGCGAGTCACTAGATTGAAAGAGGCAACAAATACTCGGGCAACCAAAACTGGAACCAGAGGACATCCTTGCCCTCTCCCCAGTTGACCTACACAAACTACCAGTTGACCTACACAAACTAGTGCAAGGAACTGGGTCACGGAGTGGGTGTAACAACCAAACAGGGTGAGCACAACGGGCCAAACCTGGCCTAAGTGCATCCGGCGCACGGACGGGCCCTCGGAAAAAAATAGAAACAAATAAATAAAATATATTGGCTATTCGACTGATAATATCTTAAAACCGAATGGAGATATATAATTTGAACAAAGCACAAAAAACTCTTATTCCTTTAACGAAATAAAGTCAGAAATCTTCTTTCTTCGGGTATAAAATCAATACGTACATAAATAAGTAATCTTTCAAAAAAAATATTCTAAATCGGCTCTATGTTTTCTGTTGGTCCACCCCTGACCAATATGATATCAAAGTTTTTCTAATAGAAACATTATTGATTTTCTGTACAAGACTTAATTACATTCGAAACCCTTCAACAAGTACTACACTTGTTTGAATGAAAAAAATATTGATGTTACTATATTATTCTTCCAATTGAAGCTATTCGTTGCAGTTTAGTAATTCACAGTTCAGTGGTCTATATTTAATTTTTTAAGTAGGTATTTTTAGATCTGTAGCTGGGCCAACGGTTTTTTACGCGAGTATTACAACAAGTCTAATAAATATATGTATACAGGGTGCTGCGAAATCGAGTGCGTCTAGGTGAGTAGGATTGAAAAATATGATCATGATGATCGTATCTAAAAGACGTATTTTGAATCATATCGCCAACTGGTACGCAAAAACTAAGACAAGATGCTCCACATGTTGGCCGATTTGTGGATAAAAGGAAAAATAAATATTAATAAAAAAATTAAATGGCGAATGCATCACTAGACCTCACTCTTAGCAATGTAGCAATGCGCGAATGGTCTTAATATAATAAGAAATAGTCTCTTTAAACGATGTTTCGAGTATCATAAGTTGCAAATATCATCTTTTTTGTAATAGAACTTTTGGAATTATCATATTGAAAAATAAGTTATTTTTAAAATTAATTTAACTCAAAAACGGGGCTTCCTATCGAAATAAAACAAGAGTATCTTTTGTCAAAAAAAACTCTAGGTTTCCAGAAAATTGCATTTAAAATTAAAAAATTTTAAAAATAAAAAATATAGGATATTATTTAACGTAAGCCCACTTCGTGCGACGCCACTGGAAGAAATATCTTCACTTTAAATTCATTGTAATTTAAAAACTTATCGGTTGTAAGGCATGTACCAATTTTCATGCCATTATCTTAAATGGTTTCCATGCTATTATAAAAAAAAATCTCCCCCCAACCACCTTTGAGGGGCTGTAGCCCCCTAAAGAAGCATTTCTCGGGGTATATTTATAGGACATTTTTGTTATAGTTTTGGATGTACTACTACGCCCTAGAAATATTGCACGCTAATTTCGGAACACCCTGTACAAAACACATATTATTAGAACTCGCGTCTTGCAAGTGTTACCAAACATATTTCTTGAACGATAGAAGAATTTTGGAAATGTTTGGCTTTATTTGTTTTACAACTCAACGTTTCAACTGGTAAGTATCTCCAGTCGTTTTCAGGTGAATACCAAATAAGTAGAGTAACTACAGCTTTACATATGGAGCATAACTGAGATGGATGCAGTTATGCGTTCAGTTCGTGTACGGTTTCCAGATGCTTATTCCTATATCTAATGAGGGCTTACTAAAACAATCTGGGTTCTGGTGTACGGTAGCAGCTTCCTTGAACTTCCTCCAGTGTGGTTCTTTATGCAGGATTTGAGCTCCTGTCCACTCGATGTGATGACCGTGTGTGTGTCCAGGCATGGTCAGTTGCATCTGATTTTTCGGTTTCTCTTTTAAGCGTGTTGCTTCCGTGTTCCTTGACCCTAGTTTCGAGTGGCCGAGGAAAAACTGTCTACCAGATTATCTGCAAATGTGGCCGATCTTACATTGGTAAGACTCTAAGGCCACTCGAAACTAGGATCAAAAAATACAGAAACAACACGCTTAAAGGAGAAACCGAAAAATCAGGTGCAGTTGACCATGCCTGGACACACGGTTATCACATCAAGTGGACAGAAGCTCAAATCCTGCATAAAGAACCGCACTAGAGGAAGAGGAAGTATAAGGAAGCTGCTACCATATACCAGAACCCAGACTGTTTTAGTAAGCCCTTAGATATAAGAAATATCTGAAAACCTTTGGTAAGTAGATGTAAACTTAAAATACCGCACACGGACTGAACATATGACTGCACCCATCTCAGTTATGCTCTAGTCTAGTGCATCTACTCATCTAGCTAGCATAAATAGAGCTTTACTTATTTGGTATTCACCTGAAGACGACTGGAGATACTTATCAGTTGAAACGATGCGATGTAAAACAAATAAATACAATTTAAGTCCAATACTCTTCTATCGTTCAAGAAACATAATTGTCTCCAACCTTCAAACAGACAAACATATTTCTATACTTACTGAATACAATATTGAGAATTATCCAATGAAAAACAATATTAAAACTATTTAAACACAAATATGTTTAGTACTGTTTAGACGATATTACATCCGTTACTACATAATTTTGCCTTTGCGGTAGTGATTAAGTAATTTTTGTAAAAATGTAATAGATAAGAATACTCACGTACCAACAAGTTAAATGTGTATCAAAAATCAGCGGCTACGATTTTGTAGTGGTTCTTTCAAATCTTCAATATAAATATTTAAACTTAATTCAAATTCTGACAGAATTTGAAAATATTGTCATCTGGCAATTGACAATGATCTGTTTAAAACCTGCGATGTATTCGAGGTAGGACACTTGTTTAGACCAGGTGCTTTTTCAGGACAAAGGATCAGTCAACGAATTTTTATACCTACAAATATAGTATGTTCGCGGATAGGCTTTAGATGAGGACAAATTATTATTATTATTTAATGGACCGAGAAGTGAAAGATACGAAAAAAAACATTATTTATAAAAGTTCTTGCTTGAAAAATGAATGGGATTCATGTAAAAAACTTGAATTTTTTATACAGAGAAATGAAGAATAAATACGAAAACATTATACTTATATTTTTCCTACCAACAGAACAAATATTAAATATATTTTCGATAAATCCTAAAGCTGGCCACAGCCACACAGATGTACACGCGTTCATTAATGCGCCTTCATCAACGTCTGTGTATGAAATTAAATATTGCACGCGAGTTCAAAGAAGTCACTACAATAACATCTCTCTGTGTCTGGGTAGTATACGATTTCATTAAAAAAAATTTAATAATGTAAGTAAATGACGAATTAAATAATTTGTTTACCGGGTGGTGCATCGACAAATCACAAGTTGATGAGTTCAATCAATGCTGGTGTCCGCAGCATTACCTGCTTAATTACAATGAAACACCAACCGCTATCCTATTCAAATAAGTTAAGATCGGGTTGTCCAAAATTGTTCAAACTCCGCATGTGCACTCACCACACAGAGACCCTAAAAAAGTCTCCCTACAATCCCGCCTTAAAGTAAACAGGAGAGCAAATATTTGAACAATCTAAAACTTGCTTGGGATTTTTTATGTTTATTTAACTTTGTAGAATTAATACAAAGATGAATAATAATCGTGTTATATAATTTTACAACCAATTTTAAGGTTAGTTTTGTTTATCAAATCGTTGATATTAGGGAATCCAAACCACGTGATTCAATATGGCGGTTGGATGGCAAAAATCATTGAGTCACCAGTTAAGTGTCACCAGCAACATTATTTTTATGTTATAGGGGAAAGGGAACTCACTCACTACCACTGAACATTAAGATATATTTTTCTTTTCTCCGTACATCGACGACATATAGCGTTATTAGCCGGAATCAGAAAGAGATCTCTGAACAGTGACATCTAGCCGTAAATAGTTTAAAGTAGTTATGTTGACGTCTGTAAATAATTTTTAAATTGGAAAATATTTCTGCCGGCGTACAGACTCGATTAAAATTGAAAAAGTTGTATGCCTCCGCTGGGTTCGAATCCCAGCGGAGGCATAAAATTTTTTAAATTTTAATCGAGTCTGTGCGCTGTAAATTATTTTTATGGTCACGTGTACCAATTACAAAGCAGTATTTGCCATCCGGCTCCTTTTTGACACATCGTTGGATTGCCTAATATTAAATATATTTTGAGGTTAGTTTTGCCTTTCAATTCGCAAAACGTTGAAATCGGTTTGTTTATTTCAGAATAAGTAGCAGCAAGCGGTAAACGTCAAATTTTTACTTGTTTTTCCTATAAACAGGCCTGTATTGTGTCTCACTCACTCCTCAAATCACAAAAGGCCTTGTTGCTCATCATACTTATTTTTGAAAATATGTTCATTAATAGATACAGAGATAGAGACTAGATGACAAAGTGACCTTATAGTAACGTATATTTAAAAAATTTCACCTGTGCTGGCGTGTTTCTAGGGCAATTGACAAACTAACAAAAACTTGTGTCTGTTTAAAGGTTGGAGACAATGACGTTTCTTGAACGGCAGTAGAGTTTTGGACTTGCATTGTCTTTATTTGTTTAGAATCACTACGTTTCAACTGGTAAGTATCTCCAGTCGTCTTCAGGTGAATACTGAATAAGTACGGTAACTACAGCTCTATTTATACTAGGCAGGTGCTGTGACGCATGACTAGTGGGCGAAGTCATGCGTGTTGCTAGGTGATGACGCATAACTGGATGAGTCATGCCATAGTTACCGTACTTATTCAGTATTCACCTGAAGACGACTGGAGATACTTACCAGTTGAAACGTAGTGATTCTAAACAAATAAAGACAATGCAAGTCCAAAACTCTACTGCCGTTTAACAAAAACTTGTTATGCCTCCCCCCCCTTTATCAAAAATGTTTATCGGGATGCTGATGAACTCACATTATGATAAATTTTATCTTAAATATTGTAAGTAAGTAATTTATGTAATATATATACAAATCATTCACCAACTGCCTGATAACAGAGTTATCATTAATATATCATTGTTTGTCTGTCTACAATACCACACTTGAACACGTAGTATCGTTTTAAAAATTAACGTTGTACCAGGATATGCAATGATGCACTGTTGCGAAATATTTTATAACTAGGGTTAGTGCACCAGTAGTTGACCGATTAAGAACTTTTTTTTATATAACGGCTTGTAGTTATTTAACTTTTAACTTTTTATGAAAAGTAGAAATACATGCAAAAGAAACGAGTTTTGGCATGGTAAATTTTATGTACAATGTTAAAAATTATTTTTATTTTCACTAAAAAACGAATATTAAAAAAAAAAAGTCACAAATCACCAGTGATTGACCAGCGAGAACTAGTATTTGACCGAAGTTTCACCCAGTGGTTGACCACCTGATAAAATAAAGTAAACCAAATTTTTAAGCAAAACTAGGTATAGGTATATTTATTTTTAAAAAATACAGGAACATATTAAACAAACAAAAGCATTTTGGGTTAAGTTTTAAAAAATATTTAAATAACATCCTTGGAGAACTTATATTTAACACGATCTCCGGCGGTTATAATACTGGGTTTCTCTAGTTTTTTAACAAGCTGTTCAGCATTTACAACACTAATATCATTCTCAATGACTTTGAAAACTGACTTACTTCCCTCTAATGGAGTAAATGCTTGTACTTCTACCTCTCCTGCGTCATAAATATTTTGTATAGAGCAAACATAGTTATGGTAAGCTTTTTTACCTGGAAAAGCAATCAAATAAAATTCACCGGTTGAATAGTCTTTTCTCGGTTTCTTGGATATATTAGCGAGAGGTTCATTTTCACTGTCACTACTAAAATGTTCTGATAAGTCATCAAGACTTGAGCCACTTTCCTGCCATTCCTCGTATTCACTTTCCGAAGAACTATCGGAGTATCTGGTTTTGTTCTCTATCTTTTTTGAAGTCGTAGCTTTTATCTTTTTGGCCAAACTTCTCTTTTCCTTTTCTATTAACTTTTCCTTTTGTTTCATTTTTCTCAAAAAAAGCCTTTTTTCTTTTTCCCTCTCTTTTTCTGTTTTGGCTCTTTCTTTTTCTTCGTGGAACTGCAACCACTTAGCTGAAGTAGTAGCAAATGGCAGCTTTTCTTTTTTTGTGAATTCTTTTTTTTTCAGGCGATTCCTCTGGCCATGAAATATGGTCCAGGAAAGCAGCACTAATGTTTCGCTTTTGGGACTGTGGAAGCAGTTCTTGAGTTACAGATTTTTGAAAATTACATCACCTAAAATAATTACACGTTTTTCCTTTTCTGTTTCCTTTTCAATCAAATTTGTAACTTGATCAGTTTCTGTCTCTTTTATTTCCGTCGCCTTGTTATAATCTTTTACTTCAGTTTTAATAATATTTTTTTGTTTTTCATCAGTTTCATTGTTATTTTCCTGTGTTTCAGTCTTGCTGTCAGTTTCCTCTTCGTCATTATTGTTTGCTTCATTTTCTAATTCTACATAATCTTCTTTTTCTTTATTATGTCCTTCATAGCATCTTGTTCTTAATTTTCTCCAGGTATGGTATAACTCTTTCGCTGACTCTTCGCCGACCCATTCTCCCATTTCAGCTTTTTTAAATTCTTCCCGTCTTCTTGTTGGAATAAGTGACTCAAAGTATAGAAAATGTGGTATGTCGAAGTTAGTTGGTTTGATTCTCTGTATTCCTTGTTCATGTCCTAAGATCCGCGAACCGTCGTGCATACATTTCGTAAAATCTATAGCCTCAACATCAAACGGATAGAGTCCGCACTTTCTAAATCCGCTTTTAACGGTATCTGCTTTAATCTGCTGTACCGTATTTTCTAGTAAAACTGGAAAAGTGGCCTTATTAACTACTTTGTTATTATTAGCTTTTTTCCAGTCAACAACAACTTTTTTCCATTTACTTTTTAAAGGAGCAAATAAGGACACATCGGCCGGCTGCAAAATATGTGTCGCATTTGGTAAAAGGGCGTAGAGAAAAATGCCATTTTCGGCACAAAATTTACTTAAATTATATGTAAGGTGAGATTTATGTCCATCAAGTATATATAAAATAGGTAACTTTATACCTTTCTGTTGTAAAAAGGGCAATAATGTGTTACACACATAACTGAAGAATGTTTCACTGGTCATCCAACCTTTTTTTGATCGACCTAAAATTTAAAAAAAAAACAGTAAATAAAATAACTTTTAGATAATTTAAAAACCTACCTATTACCCATTCAGGATTGGTATTCCTTACAATTTCTGCTGGAATCCTTTCGTAAGGATATACAATCATCGGTGGATAAATTTGTCCATCAGCGGAAATTGTGAACAATGCAGTAATGCACTCCTTTTCTGATCCTGATTTCACTTCGTAAAAATTTTTCATTCCTCGAGGACCCAATACAAGACCTGTTTTTGGGTTTGTTGCGAATCCTGATTCGTCGGAATTGAGAATTCTAGTAGGATCATCTAAAATCTCCTCAGCATTTTCTTCAATTAAATACGTTCGAATTGAATTATGCCATTCTCGGATAGAAACCTCGGTTACACAAGCTCGTGCTCCATTTATAGATTCAGCATGTCGTTGACTAACCTCGGGATGACGTCTCAAAAATGCCGAAAACCACTTTTTACCAGGCATGCCATCACGAAATTTTTGAGTTCGATCATCATTTTCAATAATATCCCTAACAGTTTCACAGAGGGTGATTTTGTTCAGGGGAAATCCTTTTTTAGCACATGCTAGTAACCATCTAACCAAAAGGTCTTCTTCATCTTTAGTTAATATGGTAGGAGGGCCCATTTGTCTAGTCAAGGAAGACCTTCCTTTTAATTTATTTATTAAAGTTGAATGCGGGACATTGTAAAGCCTTTCTGCTTGCCGAATGTTGCAAATTTTGTTAGAAATGTCGCTTACCGCTTGTTGTAACTGTGCTTCTGTATATTTAAAAAATTTCTTTTTGGTTTCAGACATTGTTATCTAAAAAAATATAGGAATAAAGTAAAAATACTCAAGATAGGTACCAGTTGTTGACCACAACAGAAACGCAATGGTTGACCACTAAAAAACTGTGGGTAACTACTAGATCCGCTGTAAAATAATGGTTATTTTAAAAAAAAAATACTTCTTTAAAACATACGCAAATCTATGAAATAGACAGCGACGTAAAATCTTTACCTTCTTGAAACACCAGTAGTTGACCAAAGTGGTTACTTACTGGTGTTCCAACAAATTTTGGGTTCTAGTAGTTGACCATATGTCTTTTTTTTCTTAAAAACACATTAAAACAAAAAATATTCTAAACATATTTCACTACATGCATCTAGTTACTAGTGCATTAAATATTTTAACAATAAAACCTATCATATAGACGGATGATTTAAGATTAGTTAAAGTTGTCTACTTACCAGGCTTATTGCTATATCACTTTGTTAACTGTCATACACAAACTACTTTTTATAAAGCCTAAACAATGAGCATTTAACCCAAAAATTCTTCAGATTAGCTGTGACATCTACTAGACAAAAGATGTATTACTAGTTTAAAACCATTTGCAACCAACAAAACATCATAGGTTTCTTATTTCAGGGTATTAAAATATTTTTGGTCAATTACTGGGTGCTGGTCAACTACCAGTGCCACAACCCTATAAATTTGACATTTTGGAATTCAAGGAATAAAACATCACATATGACTGTTAAATGAAGAGGAGTGAAACGTAATATAAACATAACATATTTGAGTTATTTTACCAAAATGTACGTTTCTGCTTCCTTTAATTTATTATTAAGTACTTAAATGGTTGGAAGTTGAGCCAGTATTTAAGTAGACGCTTTTTGCATATAAAGTAAACATAATATTTATTAATAAATGAAATGCGAACAAATCTCAACAGTCTTTAACCTGCCGAATTTACTTTCGAGTAAATTTTTAACAAAATATACACAGACATTGGTATGTGTCGAAGAATAGATAGCTTAAATAGAAGCAAAGTCTGTTTCTCATACAATAAAAGTTTCAATTTTTTGTTACAAGTCAGCACAAAGAAATATAGGTCTTGGTTAGCTTAAACGAGTATTGAAAAGACAAAATTTAATCGGAGGCAGTCAAGGCCTATTTCATGCTGGCACGATATTGCATTAGATTTTGCAAAAGTTGACAGCTGTCAGATCACAGTTCTTGTAAAATATAATACAGCCTTTGATCAAATGTTGTCTTTTTATTCCCCTGTTAAGCTAACCTAGAATAATATTTTATTATGCAACCAGCAGTTTTTTGAATTATCATATTTATGTTAAAATTATATGGCCTTGGTTAAAGTTTAAAAGTATAGTTTATTTGTTGTTTTAAGTAGACAAATCCTATTCTATGTAAAGGACATATTCCGGTATGGAATTTATTTTCAAAATGGACGTCTGACGTCTTATTAATATTTTCTCATGACAAGCTTTGATGTGCTTTGAATAACTTAAACCTAATTAAATTTATAATCCCAAATACTCTTGGTCTGGTTTATGCTGGTTTTCATTATAATATTCATATAAATTGTCCTTTTATAATTGGTTTAAATCAATACACCCACGATATTAACAACTGAAATTGATTATCTTTTGCCAATTTGTCGGAACACCTTGACGTGTTTCAAATTTGAAATTTATAGCTTGTATAGTGATAGATACACGGGTTTATCACATGTATTACGTAATTTTATAATTTAATAAATTTGTATAAATAAGAACTAACTTGTTTAAAATAGAGGTTTTGGCACGTTTCAAAATAAAAAAATGATTGTCAAGTCCTACTAGATTTGATTTACTCTAAATTTAGTAATACAACAAAATAAATTTACCTTGTTTTATCTATACACAGTTTACACCAGTTTTAACACAAAAAAGTATTTATTTTATTATTATTTTATGAAAAGACGTCGGAATGGTTTTCTCCACCAAAATCAGCCGGTATAACAAGTTCAACCGCACGGAAGTGGAGTGAGCGGAGAGGTCTAGAGGTCATAAGAAGGTCATCTCAGTCATCTGCTGAAACCCATTTTTAGTCAAATTTGCTTGTTCGTTTAATTATCATCCCCCATTTTTTTTTTGGTTCTATGTATATCCGAGAAATACGTTCTAGAAGAGATTTTATGCGCTAAAAAAAGATAGGTGATATGCGTCACCTTTTAGAGTAGCTAAGCAAGGTGAGAATAACCCGTTCATATTTGTATTTGAACATTGCCAAACTTCAGATCATTAAAGCTAGGAAAAACTCATAAACTGTTAAAATTATAATTTTCTTAAGTCTATAGACAAGACAAGTCAAAAAGATTAGCAAATGAAATTTAGAAAGTTGTAAATATTTCTTTTAAAGATTCCCAAGCGTTTAAATTTGGCGCAAAAGTTTCGCGCCTAACTTCACACTGAGGTTTGACAGCACGGCTAATAAGTAATACCGGGGCCATGTTAAAAGTTATAAATATTTACAAGAGTACTGAAAAAATTGAAATTCAACGTTGGAATGATTATTCTTCCTTTTATTAATTGTATTATTGAAAATTAGATGTAAGTCCAGAGCCACACGAGAAAAAAATAAAAATATTGAATTACTTGAAGTAATACAAATATGATGGTTGCCACCTCTCCAGGTTTGACCTGGAGTCTTTAGGTTTGGTTGGAGTCTCCAGGTTTAAACCCTTTGACTCCAGGTTACGGCTTTTGTCGTCGGGCTTCGCCGATGGCGTAGGTTAGGTAGGGCCTGTTTGGATTTGTTACTGTTTTAATGGGACATTTTTATCAGAAAATTTTAACGTCATCAAGTACCCGTTTTAAATCTTATTTTAAAAATTATCTTACTTTTCTAAATATTTTTTTATTTATGCTTCCCTGTCTTAGATAGCCTATATGATATGATACATATTTTATGCTCAGAATTCTTTGTAAAACGCATATGTATCTATAAAAATATAGGTACACAGAGGGTGTTCTATTTAAAATAACAAAGTTGTGTGCACTTCCGGTTCAACCGGAAGTGACAGTCAGACGTTTAACTGAAAATGTGCGCAAACTGCAACCATATAATTACAATGTTTCATAATAATGTATTATTTATTTAAAAAGAACGGTTAATTTGGCTATAGAAAGCACCGTATATCATACGCGTGTTGGAATAAAATATACTTCATAGTGTTGAAATATCAAGGCACACTATTTAATTTAAACATATGGTGTCAATATGACAGACAACCCCTATTTATTAAAAAGGACAAATTTTAGAAAGCAGTAATTGTAAAGTGATAACTTATTTATCATCTATTTGTCGAGTGATTCAGAATTGGAGTGTGAAAATACGCCATCTGAAATTCTATTACCAGAAAAAACAAAACGCGCTGAAGAGAGTGTCATGTATTAAACAGCAAATGTTTATCGGTAGTAATAGCGTAGAGAATAAGAGCTCTAGCCTACAGAACGTAAGGTCACAGGTTCAAATCCCATCAGGAGTATTTGACTCTTTTTTTTTAAACATTAAATAATTTATAGAATTATTTTGAATTAAAATTTTCCTTGTTGGGTGGATTTTTAAAATTTATGTTTAATGCATCTTTCCTTGATTAAATTTAAAAATTTTCATTCTGGTTAATCTAGAAGTCAATCCAGGATTAGTTCTTCCTATGATATAAAATATGAAAAAATGAAAAAATTAAACTACAAATAAAGGAAACGCCTATTGACAAACTAGGTATATGAAACCACTATCAGATATTAATTGGATCATAATCCTTAGTAGGTATACTAATTTCAACACTAGCGTTGAAATAATTTTTTTACAAATCAAAGGTTTTTTTAATAATTTTTTGTGGTCGTAGGAAAAATAGTGTACATTACTCGTGTGAAAGTGATTAATCTAAAACTCGGAGACTTTCCGCACTCGGCTAACGCCTCGTGCTAAATATCTCCTCGTTTAAAAAGTATGACTTTCATCACTCGTTATGTAATAATATACTAATAAGAACCTGACAAGCTGGGTAGTAATTTCGTTATCACCCGTTATATACCAATAGGTATAGGTATATTATGTATCATATTGTTGCCCTGTTTTATTTCTTAGAATTACGAAACTCTTATCGCATTATTATAAATTATTTGATGATAAAACTGTTAGCGTTTCCAAAGCCCAGCTTTTTATCTTTAACTGACGAAATGATGCTAAGTATAGAGTGATTAAAAAAAATATACATTTAAATAAAATTATCCTTTTGGTAACTTTACAGACAGAAAAAACGTTTGTTTACAGTAGAGGGACGAGGAGGACGTTTTAAAGATAACATATTAAAATCAGATTTTGATACCATGTACTCTCACTTTTTATAATAAATAATAGCAGTAATAGGGAGCTTTTTGAGTAGTTGCGAGGCGCAGTCTAGCCAAAGAGGCTATTCCACTGAACCCCGATCAGCCCAAAAATTAGAAACAGTATATTAGGGGTGTATACAGGGTGTTACAAATTCGTGTGCGTACAAGGAGATCTCGAAAACGGTAAGAAATATATACGAAGATGGTTAAATTGAGGCAAAGTTGCGTATTTTGGGGCTTAATAATTTGGTGAAAGAAAATTGTAAAAATTACGAATACCTTCGGAGATATCTGAAAAAAAACGAAATTTTTAGTTTTGGTTTTGAATTTTTTGCGCCTTCATTTTTGAAAAAAACAAAAACACTTTTTCATAGCCGTCTTCTATGTTCTACAAGATCGCGTTATTAGTTTTTAAATTCGACATTTCCTTCTTTAGATATCAACCTCAAGTTAATTTTTTGAATACGGACCTGGAATTTTAAAAACATTTTTAGGGACTTCTACGCTTTGGAAATTTAATACAATTTAAAGATTTTTAAAATTTTAACGTTTTGTTACAACATCATTATTATTTCAAAATACTCTTTCTTTACTATTACGGACGGCCCTGGCAATTATTTTTAGGATAACTGAAATATTAAAATTACATTACAGGATTATGACGTTTAGGCCGTTTTATTTCAATTAGAGTTACCGCAACAATACTCTAGGAAGTAAGTAAGTTTCTAAGTCATGAGAAGTAATTCTATTTTTTTATTAGTATATTATTTATTTTATTAATATAACATCTTAAGGCTTATGGTTTTTGCCTTAGACCGAGACCGAAATACTGTAAAACAGAAAAGAATTAATGCGCCTGAGTAAAGAAAAGATAACTGGAGTGTTTGTCTAATTAATGTTACTGTAATGCGCTTAAGTTTGTTTCAAAAACAATTCCAATTTTTTTTACTGTTTATACGGTATGATAATGCCAGTTTCTGGCGAAACATTTAAAAAAAATAAACAGACAGAAAAATATTTGAGGGCAAGATTTTTGGTCTTTTCTTTTAAACAATATCAAATATTAGGCCTTTTTGAGTAAAAATGGACGGATTATTCAAATCAAAAAGCTTTTTTTTTTTTTGGTTTGGCTTTAAATGTTCAGGACCGTAATGACATAAAAAGATAACTTGAAAAAATGTGTTATTAGATAACAAAACGTTAAAATTTCAAAAACTTTAAATTGTATTAAATTTGTAAAGCTTATAAGTCCCTAAAACTGAATTTAAAATTTCAGGCCCGTATTTAAAAAAAATAACTTGAGGTTGGTATTTAAAGAACGAAACGTTAATTTAACCATCTTCGTATCTCTGACCGTTCTCGAGATCCCCTTGTACGCATACGAATTTGTAGCACCCTGTATAGGTCCTACTAAAAATATTTTTTTAAATTTTAAATTGGAAGTTACGGCCTTCTATTCCAAACCATTTACATTAACATGTATATTCCTAAACAGCACATAATATCCAAAATACATCAGTAAAAATGTTTTTGTTGAAGATTTTTTCAGTGTACTAGTCTGCTTGCTTAGTTATATTTAATTACCAATTAATATCCATTTTTACCAGTTTTTCATTTTTAATAGAACACTTTCAAGATTTTCTTTTAATATTATTTGATTTACTTTACCTGATTTTCTTGTGAATCTGTGTTTCTACGTTCGATAGCTTTCATTTCTTCGTTTTTTCTTAAAAAAGAAAACGTAAAAACCTGGTTTAAGTATGACCGAAAATACGATAAAGTAAAAACTAGTCACTAAAAAATATCACAGCCGGGTTTTAAACTACAATGACGAGATAAAAAGTTAATCTCTGTTAAATTCCTCGTGTCTGAGGAAAGACTGGCTTTATGTTTATGAACTGAGATTAGGAATATTTTATCTTTAATTTAACATAGGATAGTAGGCTTATAGTAGCTGAAAGGTCAGTCAAAAAATGTTAATTGATAAGGAAATGCTTAAGAAGTTTGATTATGGCTCCTTCGCCATTTAATTTTTCGTTGTTTATTAGAGTTTGTTGAAAGCTTAGACGAGGGATTGTCTAAGGTTGAAAGGCACAGTTTCTGATTAATATATCTTGACCTAACCAGTGGCGTATTTAGAAAAGGGGGGCTGCAGCCCCCCCCCCCTCCACGCCTTGGAGCTCGGGTCTAAAAGTCTAATTGCAACCGAATTTTTCGTTTCACGCTTGGACTCTTAATTTAAATTTTTAAATAATGGGTATTCTTGGCTTAGATTACATAGGTCTTGTAGGAAACGTTTAGTTTTTAAACTTTTCCTTCTAAAAGTCCTAATGATTTATATAGAGATTTAAGTTTCGGGGGCATATCGTTTTAGTTATTGATTTATGATACAATTTTATAGGAAAACGAGTAAAAAGAATAATATTTTATAGTATTTTTCTATTATATACTTGTCTGTTCCGTTTTCCCTTTTTTAGAGTTATTTTAAATCAACAAAAATACAACCCAATGCAATAAAATATATTTACAACAAAAATAAAAAACAATTAGGTATTTATATTTAAAGAGAAAAATTAAAGTAAAATTTTTATTGAAACATTTTTTATGGAAGATATGTGATAATTTATAATATAAAAAATAGTGCGGGAAGAAACGAGAATGCTTTATTATGAATATACAAAACGGCCGTTAAGAAGGAGTATTTTAAAACCTAAGTATTTGCACCAAAAACTGCTGTTAGATCTACGCTCCTAAAATACATGATTTCTGAAAAAATCCTCAATTTTGGCGTGGTGAGCGATAATTAATTTATTATTTTAAACACGAAAAACCGAGCCCGAAAAACGCTGGTTAGTCTTATGTTAAAATTTTGGATTGGATATTCATATTTTTCACAAATATAAAAAATGTTTTTTTTAATAAAGAACCAGCTAGGAATATCAAAAAAAAATAAAAAAAAACATTTAGAAAAACAAATTTTAATAATTTGATTCGAAATATGACTCGAAATTTGATAGTGGTTAAATTAATTTTAAACGAATTTTGCGCGTGGCCCTGAAAATGTTTCGCCTGCGGCGCTTTTCCGCCTTCTCTACTTTTACAAAAAACAAAAAAATAAGTAAAAAATGTAATACTACATGGTCCTGCACCTCACCTCCCGTCTTCTAAAGCTCACTTATTGATTAAGTTAGGATTTTGATATTTTGCATTTTTATCCTAGGGCGAATTTCAGGACAATATATTTGTTGTATACAGGGTGTTCCAAAAAAGTGTGACGTCAAAAGGATCTATTTTTTTAGATTACATGCTAAATATTCTTACTTATTTGGATACCTATTATAGTTGCCTACATACTCCCAAAATTTTATTGAAATTGGTTCGGTATTATAGGCGAAATAAAAACTAAGAAAAATCAGTTTTGCACCAATGGTTTTAAATATTAATAAAAAATAAGAATAATGCCTCGTTAATAAAATTTTACGAAGGTACTTAATAAATAAGGTCGAATAGTCTCATTAACCAAGTTTGATTAATACGAATTGTACAGGGTGTCCAAAGTTTAGTGTCAAAGTTTAAAGCAATTTATTTTTCTTATTTCAAATTGGAACCTCTGTATATTATTATGTCATTCGATGTAGAATTAAAAATCAAACATTTGTTCTAATTACAACCCTATCGCAATTTCTAACGCATCAAGACTTATTTGCAGAAAACTCATTTTAACAACTATTTCACCAGTCATTGGTGCTATTTTGCAAGCCAATAAAATCCCGTTAATCGATTTTTCAGGCCCTAATATCTTTGCACTGGCTGATACCTGAAACCGGATTCTCAATTCCCTGGAAATAATTATATTTACCGCTGAATATGAAATAGGTTTTTACAAAATTGTTGGTGTGGATTCCGAGAAAATCACGTTTGAAATAGCGTTTAGAGAGATTTTGTTGGTTTGCAAAATGTCACCATTATTATAAATAAACATCGAAGGTGGCTTTGAAAAACAATTTATTGGTATTATTAACATTTATTAAAGTGACATAATAATATACAGATGTTCCAATTTGACATAAGAAAAATAAATTGATTTAAATCAACAAAACTTTAAAGTTTGCAAAGTTTAACACTAAACTTTGGACACCCTGTACAATTCGTGTTAATAAAATTTGGTTAACGAGACTGTTCGACCTTATTTATTAAGTACCTTTGTATAATTTTAATAACGAGGCATTATTTTTATTTTTTATTAATTTTTAAAAAAATTTCGCCTATATAATACTGAACCGCTCTCATTAAAATTTTAGGGGTATGAAGGCGACGATAAAAGGCATCCAAATAATTATTATATATTATGTAGTATGTAATCTAAAATATAGATCCTTATGACGTCACACTTTTTTGGAACACCCTGTATAAACAAAAATATTTTTCTGAAATGCGCCCTAGGATACAGGTAAAGTATGCAAAATATCAAAATCCTAACTAAATTAATAAGTGAGCTAGAGAAGACGGGAGGTGAGGCGCAGGACCCTGTATACCGGGTGACAACGAATGTGTCCCCCCCCCCCCCCTATTTTTTCCGTAGTTTTGTGTGTGTGAGGGTGTGTGTGTGTGTGTGTGTGTGTGTGAAATGTTAAATCTAGAAATAAACGAGGACAACTTTTTCTGTCATAAAACTGCATGAAATATGACATGTCCCGATTTTTTTTCAATTTTTTGGCGCTCCTTTAAGTATAATACCATACTTATGAAACATTTAAAAAAAAATAATTTAATAAGCTATTTTTTGGCCCTAAACGAATGGCTTGTTGCCATTTAAAAATATTGAGTAATTCTTTCTCATTGTTAAAAAAAATATGACATATCTAAAATATTTTTGACAGAAGCATCTTTTGCAAAGAATGTTATTGTTTAACATAAAACGGGTTAAAATAGACCACTTTAAAACTTCCATGGCCCACTCTCAAAAAGTCATGTTATATTAGCGAGTCCATGGCCATCTAAAAATTTCCTTGAAAAATTTTCCTGGAAGCCATTTAAAAACAAATGATAATGTGTGATATGTCATTTTAAAGGAAATTTTCCTTAGAAATCAAATATCGAATAAAAATAATAGGTTTCTATTTAAAATAAAAGAGTGAGAGTGATTTTAAAAGTATGGCTTTACTAAAAAATAACAAAATATACACTTAGAATCTCCTGAAATTTTAAAATTTGTATTAATAAAAATATGAAAAAAATAGGGTGGGGGGGGGGGGGGGGTAACAACATTCGTTGTCACCCGGTATATTAACTTCATTTTACGTATGAATGAGTCACAACTATTTCACTTCCGGTTTAATCGGAAGTGCTGCAAAATTTGATATTCAAACACAAATTTCTCCAACAATTTTAATGGCAGTACCCCTAAATTTAGTTTGGGTTTGATGGAGAGGAGATGTGGCATAAGAATAATATATGGATAAAAGCGGCGTATTGTGCAAAACTGGACTATTATAATTTTCCAATAAGATTGATCTGCTGCAAAATAGTATAACATTAACAAGTCACATCACGAAAAAATCAATCACATTAAAATATTAAACTACCAATTAATTGCGTCCCTATACATACTTTAATATATATAGTTATGCATGTCCATACAGACGCATAATTATTAATTTATATGTAAGTATGTGTACATAACGAGGTGTATAAGAAACAATGCGTTCCCTATATCTTAAATCATTTTATTTTAGAATTTGAAAGGGTGCAGTAAAAAAAATTAAGACAAATTAAAAAAAAATAATTATTAGAAAATGTGCCAGATAGTAAGAGCATTATTATTGGTAAGTAAGATAGCATTATTAGGACTATAACTTACAAGTATATGTGTGAAGTTAGCAACGTTTATCAGCAACGTTTTTCCAGCAACGAAAATATTTTGGTGTGTGTCAATTCCGCTTATAAATTTATAAACATCGAAAAGTATATGGTTCATAGACGCATTTTAATTTTTTTAGTAGTGAATATTGAAATTCTTCAATTTGGATTTATGGTCTTTAGTGAACTACCCCATGGGTGTATCTTACCTGCTATACGGGAATTTTCAAAGACCCGTACGAAAAAAGTTACAGGGTGAAATTGTCGAAAATATAGAGTTCGTAGACGTATTTTAATTTTTTTAGTAGTGAAGATTGAAATTCTTCAATTTGGATTTATGGTTTTTAGTGAACTACTCTATGGGCGTATCTTACCTGCTATACGGGAATTTTCAAAGACCCGTACGAAAAAAGTTACAGGGTGAAAACCTCAATTTTTACGGGTACGGGTCTTTGAAAATTCTCGTATAGCAGGTAAGATACACCCATGGGGTAGTTCACTAAAGACCATAAATCAAAATTGAAGAATTTCAATCTTCACTCCTAAAAAAATTAAAATGCGTCTATGAACCATATACTTTTCGACGTTTATAAATTTATAGGCGGAATTGACACATAAGTACCCCAAAATATTTTCGTTGCTGAAAAAACGTTGCTGATAAACGTTGCTAACTTCCCACATATATACAAGTCATTTGAACACAAAAATGAATGTATTTCGCACGATTTGTGTACCGAAAAGAAAATTTTTCATTCGGCTACCAGTATTTTATGGAACTTTATTGTTCTCTCAAGCGGATTGGACCAATTTTTCTACAATATCCATCAGAACCAGTGGCGTAGCCAGAAAATATACTCGGGGGGAGGGGGGGGGCTCAATAAGCGTAAAGTAGGACATTTTTTTTCTGTAGAGGGGAACAGACAGATAGTGTCTACGGGCTTAAGCGGCACATACCTTTCGGTTTAATCCTCGCCCTTTCTACCAAGCAGTTAAGCGACACTGCCCCTGCGAGACCGTCGGTACTACACCTATTTCATGATAAACTTATTGTACCTAGGGAAGAAGCCGGAAAAGCGCCGGTAAAAATTTTCGGGGCCACGCCCAAAGTTCATTTAAAATTCACCTAACTACTCTATCAAATTTCGAGATTTAAATTATTACCTCTCCCCCTCAGCTGGTTCTTTTAAAAAAAAAAGTATTTTTTATCTTTGTGAAAAATATGAATATTGGTGTCAATTCAAACTTTTAACATAAGACGTATATACGGCTCTAACCAGCGTTTTTCGGGCTCGGTTTTTCATGATTAATAAAAAGTAAATATCGCTCACCACGCCAAAATTGATGATTTTTTCAGAAATCATGTATTTTAGGAGCGTAGATCTAAGAGCAGTTTTTGGTGCAAATGCTTAGGTTTTGAAATACTTCTTCTTAAGTGCCGTGTTTTGTGTATTCATAATAAAGCATTCTAGTTTCTTTCCGCACTATTTTTTTTATTATAAATTATCACACTTCTTCCATAAAAAATGCTTCTATTAAAATGTGTACTTTAATATTTCTGTTTAAAAATGAATACTTAATTGTTTTTTGTTTTTGTTGTAAAATTATTTTATTGCATTGGGTTATATTTTTGTTGTTTTAAAATATCTCTAAAAAAGGGAAAACGGAACATAAAAAACAATAAAAAAATACTATAAACTATTATTCTTTTTACTCGTTTTCCTATAAAATTGCTTGCATCATAAATCAATAACTAAACGATATGCAGCCCCTCCCCTAAATACGCCACTGCCAGATATAAATTTCGAAATTACATATTTATGTATCTTAGGGCTCATTCTCAAAAAAAACGTATCTCCCTTTTCGAAATACTTTTAAAAAAGTCACCACCAAAACTCCAGTTTTAATATCGGTAGATCGCTGTACGGTTGTTTGTTGAAGCCCCCCTCGTCTCCAGTACGCCACTGCATGTATAAATATACAAATAAAACTGACATTTCACAAGCAGATTTTCTATGATAAGTATTATTTTTTTTCAGTTCGTTATTGTTGCTTTATCCTTAGCAACGATAATGGGAGCCCCAGCGCCTGTCCCTGCGCCCTTTCCCCGTCCTTCTCCGCAGTATGTGATTAGCCCATCCTATGGATATTCTTATCCCTACTACTATGGAAGTTATTATTATTCAGCTCCTGCTTATGGTAAGAGAATTTAGTTGTTTATGTAGCTAACTATACTATACTATACAGGGTGCTACAAATTCGTGTGCTTACAAGGGGATCTCAAAGACGGTAAGAGATACGAAGATGGTTAAATTAAGTCAAAGTTGCGTATTTTAGGGCTTAATGATTTGGTAAAAGAAAATTTTAAACATTCCGAATGCCTTCGGAGGTATCCGAAAAAAACCAAAATTTATAGTTTTGGTTTTTAAATTTTTGCGTCTACATTTTTGACTTGGAAAAAAAAAACAAAATACACTTTCTCATAGCCGTTCTTTATGTTCTACAATATGGCATTGTTAGTTTTTAAATACGAAGTTTCGTTCTTTAGATACCAACCTCAAGACATTTTTTTTAAATACGGACCTGGAATTTTAAAAACAGTTTTAGTGACTTTTACGCCTTGGAAATTTAATACAATTTAAACATTTCTAAAATTTTAACGTTTTGTCATCAAATATAATATAATAACTATTTCAAATTATTTTTTCTTTACTATTACGGCTATGGCAATTATTTTTAGGACAACTGAAATATTAAAATTACATTGCAGGAAGTTATGGCGTTTAGCCGGTTTTATTTCAATAAGTGTTACCGTAACAATATTCTAAGAAGTAAGTAATTTTCTAAGTCATGAGAAGTAATTCTATTTTTTATTAGTATATTATTTATTTTATTAATATAACATCTTAGCCCTATGGTTTTTACCCTAGACCTACCTGTAATACAGAAAAAAATGAATGCGCCCGGGTAAGGAAAAGGTAACTGGAGTGTTTGTATAGTTATGTTACTGTAAAGCCGCGTTGACACGGTTCAAGTGACTTGAACAACTCACTTGAATTCAACTGACTTGAACGCTTTTTGAACGTGTAAACCCTCAATTCAACTGACTTGATTCATTTCACTTAAAAGAATCGCCAGTTGAACAAGCTTCAACTTTTTCGTTCAAGTCGACAAATTCAAAATGGCCGGCAGTAGTTGGAGCGAGGAGAAGTCGTTAAAATTTATTGTAGAATATCAAAAATATGCTTGTTTGTGGAACACAAAAAGTATCAAATATAGGAATAGAGATTTGCGGACAAGTGCAATTATCAAAATTATTGAGGCAATGCGCGAAAGTTTTGGCATTACTCTTTCGAGTAGAAAGTTAAACTGCTCCTCAGTCATTCTAATAAAAATTTTATAATCTTCTGGTTCTTCATCTTTCAGTTCTTGTATTAATCTTGCCGATGCCCCTAGTTCACTTCTCCGTTTAATCCATTCTCTACATCAAAATTTTCTTTTGCGTCGAACAGTTTTATTGACAATACCTTTTTTTATTTCATTAGCAATACCTAGAACTGCTTGTAAAATAACGAGATGAATCTTTCCCGGCGCCATTTTTTTTTACTGAAATGCCTTCATGTCAAATGAAACGTGTAAACTTTATCAAGCGTTCAATTGAGTTGAATTCAAGTGAGTTGTTCAAGTCACTTGAACCGTGTCAACGCAGCTTAATGCGCTTAAGTTTGTTTCAAAAACAATTTCAAATTTTTTTACTGTTTTTACGGTCTGATAACGTCAGTTTCTGGCGAAAACAAAAAAAAATAAACAGACAGAAAAATATTTGAGGCCGAAACGTTGGGTCTTTTCTTTTACAAAATATCAAATATCAGACCTTTTTGAGTGAAAATGGACGAATTCATTAAATCAGAAATCTTTTTTTTTTTTGGTTTGACTCTAAATGTTCAGGACCGTAATGACATAAAAAGATAACTTGAAAAAATGTGTTATTAGATGACAAAACGTTAAAATTTAAAAACTTTAAATTGTTTTAAATTTGTAAAGCTTAAAAGTCCCTAAAACTTAATTTAAAATTCCAGGTCCATATTTAAAAAAATTGACTTGAGGTTGGTATTTAAAGAACGAAACGTTGAATTCGAAAACTAATAACGCCATCTTGTATAACATAAAAGACGGCTATAAAAAAGTGTTTTTTGTTTTTTTCCCAAGTCAAAAATAAAGGCGAACAGACCCGAAAAAAATTAAAACCAAAAAATAGAAATATCGGGTTTTTCGGATATCTCCGAAAGCATTCGGAATATTGACAATTTTCTCTCACCAAATTATTAAATCCCAAAATACGCAACTTTGCCTCAATTTAACCATCTTCGTATCTCTTACCGTTTTCGAGATCCCCCTGTATGAACACGAATTTGTAGCAAACTTTTAAGGTATTTAAAAATTGAAAATAGAGCTCAAGAGCTTGGATATAAAATAATAACACGCTACAGAGTTTGTCCTGAACGCCATGCAATAAGAATAAGTAAAGTGCTGGATTCCATTTCCGGCTACAACATAACCCTATTTTAACTATTAAAACACTTGCATGTCACACAAACTTATTTCGTATTTTTGTATTAATTTATCTTTATCTTAAAACAAACCCGAACAAACCATGCTTTACGGTTTGAAATTTCATGTAGCACCATTTATTAAACCATTGGACCAACGAGCGCTCAGTCTTCAAACAGATTTGGAGGAAAACGAACGCTGCGTCAAGCCGGAAGGTTATAATGTCTAATGTGACTAATGAGCCAGATAAAAGTACACAGTGGCTTCTTAACTTTTTTCTACTTTTTTTACTCCTAGTCGCGTTGTGATCAAAACCTTCTAATATATCAGTTTCGAGTTTCCAATAATGAGAAAACTGCGTCCGTGCCTCAGCGGTGAGTCACTGGCAATCGACCGTGGCGTTCCGAGTTCGATCCTCGGAGTGGGCACACGCATAAAAAAAATATGTCCGTATTTTAGTAGGTTTAAGAATGCAGGGAAGAGTGTAAAATGTATCATCTCCCAACCCATCCCATTCAAGTCGGTAACCAGGCCGGATGAGATCGGATATCTCGTGGGGTGCGGAAGAAGGTGCACACTCCCCAATCGGTAGGTCATGCAATGACGCAAGAAACCGAGGATTAACCCTTGGGGGGGAGTGTCGCATCACTGAGGATCGTGATTCGGAACCCACGTTAAGCTGTAGGTCCCATCGGGAATGGCCCTGGCAGCGAACGAATAGGTAAAAAGCCTAATAAGCCTAATTCGAAAGAATGGCAAGAAATAAAAATAATGAGAAATTTGAAACTGTATAAATTCTTAATCCATTTTCCTGTTTTAGGATACGCTGTCGTGCTGTAACGCATAGAAGATGCACTTTATTGAAGACCTGCAGTTTAATTGTTATACACTGACTTGCATACTGAAGCAGGTATATATGCAAATCATATCTCCACAATGGCATGCCTAACCATTGAAATTAGTAGTTTTGTACAATATAAATTTAATCAATAACTTCTATCACGTCTGGTTTTTTTTATTATTATTATTATATAGTATATAATGATGTTATTCTTGCAAAAGGCAATGTTGCAATATTAATTTAGACTATTGACGTAGCACTGCATTTAAAATAACTGATTGTTTTACCGTGTATTTCAGATTTTTCACTTACCAATAATAAACTTATTATGAAAGCAATATTTTAGGTTTTTATCATAGGCCGCTTTCAGAGCTGTGAAAGTTACTTCAGAAAAGTAACTAGTTACTTTTTCGATACTTTTGCCCAAATGTATCTAGATACTTATAAGGAATAGTTACTTTTACCTAAAAGTAACATAGTTCTTAGTTACTTAGTAAAAGTAACTAGTTATTTACAGTTAACTAATACTTTTACAGTAACTAGTTACATTGATTGTAACTACGATAATTTTAAAGTAACTAAGATACTTTTTAAGTAACTAGTTACTTTAATTGTAACTAATTACTAAAAGTAACTAAGATACTAACTACGAAACTCTAAAAGTTACTAAGATGCTTTTGAACTAGATACCATAAATTTACCAGGCAGTGATAACTCATTTTCCTGTACACACTACCATTATTACCATCAGAAAACTAAACTAAGAAGTGTTAATTCGAACAACGAACAAGTAGAATAAAATGCTTTCCAAGAAATTTCGCGTTCCAACCAGTTTGCTGTTTAACGCTCGCGATTCGCCGCTCGTCCCTTCGTGAAAATCTGATTAACGGCCGCCGATCGTCCCTTGGTCATCATCTAATGGTGTGCATTATTTGTTACTTTTAAAAAGTAACTTGTATCTAGTTACTTTTTAGGAGTAACTATACACTTTAAAAGTAACTAGTTACTCTAAAAATAACTAGTTACTTTAAAAGTAACTTAGTTACTCCTAAAAAGTAACTAGATACAAGTTACTTTTCAAAAGTAACGAAGTTACAGTTACTTTTGGCATGATTCAAAAAAGAACTAAGTTACTAAGTATCTAGTTACTTAAGTTACTCACAGCTCTGGCCGCTTTACAGTTTGCAATTTTTCTTTAGGCCGCTTTACCGGTTGTAATTTTTATTTCACGCAATAAAAGATTGCCTGCGAGTATGCGCAGAACAAGGCGAGTGATTAGCTGGCGCAATTTGTATTGCTTGCAAGAAATATAAGTCCTACTTATCGAAGACTCCGACACAATTTTTATTGCAATTGCAAGTTCAATTATGCGGATTTTTTGGTAATTTATGAGATATCAACCTAAATATAAAAATCCTTGACTTTTGTTTATGTTCTTTCTAACCTACCGTATTGGCAAATTCGAATCTAGGGTGCGAAATCTCTAATGCAACCAAGAGAGAAGGCACATATAGGCAAAACCTTCAATTAAAAAGAGACACCTAACCACTCTCCTACATATCCCTCATATGTGTGTGGTGTGGCCGAGTCGACGTATCGATCGGTTCCGTTGCTGCTTCGACCGCGTGTTCTAAAGAATGGAAGGTGGGAGGTAGGGGATAGCGTGTTCTCTGTTTAAGGTGTTAAACGCTACTAATAATCTCTGTCTGATATGTTTATATCGGTACCCTAGATTAGAGATTGCCAATACGGTATAGTGGGTACGTTTTGTCATTTATGCAAGCAATATATTCTGTTGAGGTTCTATCGCAATAGGCGCAACTAGGAGGGGGCTAAGGGGAGTTTAGTCCCCCTTGAATCGAGATTAGCCCCCATAGACCCCCATTGGTGTTTTTACATCCTTTTCTATAAAGGACGACAAGTTTTGGAGGTTCAGGATTACGAGGTCGCGACCTTTTTTTAGAATACATCTTTAGAAAGTGTAGTAAGATTGTGTAAGGATTTATAGGGATCTAGTTGCGCTCCCGTCTATTGCCGACAAAAGGTGAATTTTGGCTACCTAACATCATACATATTTTTTTCTCTTTGCTGGGGTTGGCGGAAAATGCCAGTATACTACTTATACTTATAAGACCCATTGTATCCCCTATCGTCTAGGTAATGTCAGCCAGACGGGACCTACAGCTTAACGTGGAATCCGAACCACGTGTCTACACTAGTTATCCTTTTTATCCCCCCAGAAGTCCATGATGCCCTTCTCGGTTCCGTTAGTAGGAATCACTAGTAACATACTGCATTCGTAAATCCCCACTGAATTTCGGACATACTTTCTTTACTGTACGTATGCCCACTCCGGGAATCGAACTATCATCATATTTTAACAATAGGGGGTGATTCCTAAGTTGATACTTCTTATTTAGCTGCGTATAGAAGGCAACACACATATTTTTCATTTTTTCCAGTTAACAATATGTTTTCAACAATATACTCCACCACTTAAGTTGCTGCTCTTTTTCTATATCATTCTCACATAACGTTTCTCAGTTCATTACCCTAAATTACCATTTAGCTCTATACAGGGTGATTCCTAAGTTAATACTTCTTTTGTCGCTGCATATAGAAGGCATTAACATTAAAATAAACAACATTTTCAAATACCTTTTTTCAAAAAACCCAAAAATAAAGTACTTACATTCATGTATTACACTACGAATCAAATACGGTTCTGCCTAACTTGCCCGTTGAATAACATTAGGAAAACTTCTGGGTGTAGAGAAGAAATATTCGCACTTTTACGAGACTCACAATAAGTTAGCCCCATAATTAGTTCATTGTTTTTAAATTTTACCATTTTTACCAATTTATTAAAATTAATTTGCTTCAGAACACCACATCGCGCCGCAACTTGCCAAAATAAATAACTGACGACCGATCCGTAAAATGCACATACAAAAAACGGAGAAAAAAATATAAAGTAAAGGCTACGTTTTGATTACCAGACCCGCATTTAAATTTTTAACTTCTGTAACTCGGCTATTTTTAAGTTTTTTGAAAAAATGTATTGGAAAATGTTGTTTATTTTAATGCCTTTTATACACAGCTAAAAAAGAAGTATCAACTTAGGAATCACCCTGTATTTATCTTTAGAACCTGGTAGTGTTTTTCTTCCCTACTTCTATGGAAGCATTATTTTCTCCAATTATTGAACTTCCTCAAAAGCTCTATGAGGGTGTCACTCACAATTTCCTATACTATATAACTATACTTCTTCTGAATATGAACGTTTATACGTTCGAAACATGTAGAACAGATTAAAATTTCTTATTTTCTTACTGAATATATCTTAGTGAAGGTTGACTTATGTCGGGTTGTACAACGAATTTTAATAATAATAATTTAACCGGCAAGTTTGACTGTAACAGACGTAACATCGACAGAAGTAATTTTCTCACAATCATACTGGCCCGGTTACCTTAATTTTTAATTTACTAATCACGCATATTTGAATGTGAGTATTAGGCAATCCAACGATGTGCCAAAATGGAGCTGGATGGCAAATACTGCTTTGTAATTGGTACACGTGACCATAAAAATAATGTTGCTGGTGGCACTTAACTGGTGACTCAATGCTTTTTGCCATCCAACCGCCATATTGAATCACGTGGTTTGGATTCCCTAATATAATGCCTGTCAAAGTCATTTATGTCAAAGTCAAGCTTGGTTAAATAATTATGTTTAAAATTCTTTGTGCAACACGACCCTAGAGTATTATTTCTCCCCATTTTTTCCTGATTTTTATTTTTTGATATATTGTTTTTTCTGCAACTTTCCCAAGTGTGCTCAGTAAAGCTATCGGCTTGTATGACTCCGGTCTTCCCACGGGTTTACCAGGATTTAGAACTGGGATTATCGCTGCTTTTTTCCGCGCACTTGGGAAATGTTGAAGAATGAACATTGCATTAATTATGTAAGTATAGAAATTATATAATGGTTTTACGAGGTAGATTTTTAATTAATATGTTGGCAATTTGGTCCTCTCCTGGGGCCTTGTTGTTTTTAAGCTCCCTTATCACCGTACACAGCTCGTTGGGATTGGTTAAGAGGGTTGGTAGGATTTGGGGAGGAATTGGATATTTGTACTTTCTATATGCAGTAATCATTCATATAAAAAAATATAACTAATGCCTGGATCCTTTCATCTCTTAAGGTTGTGCCAGACTGCCAGAAAAATACTGAAGAATGCAGGTCATGGGCGTAATTTCAGGTTTTTAACTGAGGCGGCAAGGTCTGCCGGGGTGTCTGGGGGGTATGGAAATTTTCTAAAATTTGGCGTTAAAAGATGTAGTTTAAGCATTTAAAAAACTTTTGCTAGGATTTTTATTGTCAAACATATCAGTAATAAGTTGAAAATGGCGACCAATCAAAAAGTGTCTCCATTTTATGAGGGCTTCATTTTGATTTTGACAGTTCTTGAAAAAAATTCTACTGGTTTTCCAAGTTGCGAGAGCTGTACAGCTATAGCAAAATTTGAAGCATCTGTTTCCACAGTGAATATGACACTATCATCTATTGATGTTACAACATATAAGTATTGGCAATACCAGTTTTCAACGTTTTAAAAGCTAAAACGGCATTCTCCATCAGGGGAAATTCTTTGCATTGAACAAGTGGTTGGATTTTTTTGAAATTTTTTTTGACTCATTTGGAATAATGAGCAAACATACCCATAATGCAAAGTAGAATCAGAGGGAATAGGCAATTCTAGGAGAGGTCGAAGTCTTTCTGGATCTGGCTTGATGTTTTTTTTCAGTGACCCCAAGAATATTAATGGAGTTCGATGTTACCCTACACTTTTGTATTTTGCGGCGGCGTTCATAAATTGTTGCAAATTTTTATCATGATGTACCTTATCGTCTCTTTTGATAACCGCCACCACAAGTACAAAAACTATTTTAAATAAAATGAAGCCTTCACTTTAGTTTTCAGTTAAAAACATAAATTACTTTGGGAATATCTATTTCAACACAGGATGCTGAGTTTATAGGGATTGTAACATACAAGTGGAACAGTTCAAAAAGCAAAAGAACACACTTTTCAAAGGGCGAATAATTTTTGTTACTTTTTACGCCTTTATTATCAAAATGAAAGCTATTATTGTGTGCTAATTAAAATGTTTCTGAGACAAGTTTAATAAAGAATCAAGCTTGTGTCATGTTTATAAAGTCTAATTTTTCACTTGTTTGCAAATAACTGATATTTTTACTGCCGATTTTTGGGTTGACAAATAGAGGGAATTCTGGGGTGGCAACTGCCACTCCTTGCCACCCCGTAATTACGCCACTGCAGGCAGGCGCAGGCCTAGGCCCCCTCAGTCGTCGCTACCCCCCCCCCCCCCCCAGAAAAAAAGGCTGACTTTGTAAGCTCGCTACTAGCCTCGCAAATATAGCTCAATTTTTACATAACAATGTCATTTATTATATAGGGTGTGTCAGTAAGCTGTCTGTCTTAGATAGCACCTAAACTATCAAAGATAGGAAAAAAAGTGTAATACAAAAGTTAAAGGGTTTTTTAGGTTACATAATCTAAAAATATTTTCTAATCTACAGGGTGGTCCTAAAAAGTGGTTCTGAATAATAAAAAAGAAAATTAAATGGGACACCCAGTATAATTTTTTAGAGTATGATTTAATGGACTAAGTACTTTGCAACCCTATTAAAATTTGTTAAGTAAAATGCAACGTTGCCAAGTAATTAATTTTTTTCCGAAATTTTAGTAATTTTAAGGGTATCGTTAAAAAATCATAGCAACCTGGGGATTAACCCTAGGAAAATATAATTTACGTTGTAAGTACTTTAAGGTACGATATATTGATTTATAATAATGTTTTTTAAATCTCTTATACAGAGCGTTCATCACAAGTTGGACAACTCGCTAGTTTTAAAAATGCTTTATTTCAATTTCTTTAAATGGGACCCCCCTAATTTTTATGATAAAGTTAGTTCAGGAAACTAAAATTTAAACAGTAATAAAGCACAAAATGTTGGCGAAATAATTTTGCAATAACAGCAGTGACAAAGAAAATTATTTATTTTTTGTTCCAAAGCAATCTTGACTAAATTGTTTAATTAGAACTTTCCTTTTTTACCCTGATTTAAGACAAATCTTAAAATATTTCAAAAACTATGATATTTAGATATATGACATGTTTAACAAAAAAGTAAGGTTTTCGAAAGATAAATTCTTTTGCCTAAAAAAATTAGAGGGGTCACATTTAAAAAAATTGAAATTAACCATTTTTAAAACTAACGAGTTGTCCAACTTGTAATGAACGCTCTGTATAAGAGATTTAAAAAAGATTAATATAGATCAATATATCGTACCTTAAAGTACTTATAACGTAAATTATATTTTCCTAGGGTTAATCCACAGGTTGCTATGATTTTTTAACGATACCCTTAAAATTACTAAAATTTCGGAAAAAAATTAATTACTTGGCAACGTTGCATTTCACTTCAATAATTTTAATAGGGTTGCAAAGTCCTTATTCCATTGAATCATATTCTAGAAAATTATACTGGGTGTCCCATTTAATTTTCTTTTTTATTATTCAGTACCACTTTTTAGGACCATCCTGTAGATTAGAAAATATTTTTAGATTATGTATCCTAAGAAACTCTTTAACTTTTGTATTACACTTTTTTTCCTATCTTTGATAGTTTAGGTGCTATCTTAGACAGACACCTTACTGACACACCTTGTATAACTAATCTAAAATTTTGACGTATTGCTTTTGCTTTAACATATTTTGCTTCAAGGCTGGCAACCAAACATACAATAATAACATTATAATAAATGTATTTTGGTTGTCAGCCACAAACTTATTTGGTAATTTTCTCGTTGAACTTTGGGCATGTTTATTCAACGATGTACGAAATAATCTTACCAAATATCACTCGACCATCATTTTTTTATTGGTTAAATTTTCCATTTTTTCACTCGAACTTTTTGCTAATTTGCTAATTTTCAAACTTTTTTGGTAATACTCGTTGAACTTTGGGTTTGTTTGTAAAGGCGTTTTGCGTGAAATCCGTATTAATTCCTATCTATCTATCTAGCTAATCTATTGCTCACGTCGCTTATGCGTGATTTGCTGCATGCGACTATAGGACGAAAAGTACTTTTCCAACGGAGTCTCGGGCGCCACCTCTTGGATTAATGTGGTAAGAGGCCCACAGTTACCTTCGAGTAGCTTTTAGACAGTGGAGAAAATAATCCAGGCGTTCAACTGCGTATGGTGCGAAGGAATAATAAAACAATCGGTTTTAAAACATTTTGTATTCAAATACTTTTACATTAATATATGCCCCATTTACTATCGGTTTAAAATGAATGATTTTACCAGTTAAAAATAAAGGAAATAACAGAGAGAGGAGGATTGTATACGTTCTTTGTCTGCGGTAATGTATCTTTTATATCATTGATTAATCGCGGCTAAAATAAATGATTCCGGCTTTGACGTCCGACGGCTTGATTAAATTAAAGATTAGCGTCTTCAGGTTCGCAAGCGGTCCGGCGGTCAACTTAATAATAGTAATACATAGACCCGCGGAAACAAAATCAGTACAAAGATCTGCAAGCGCGGTCGCAGCGTAATTAATAGAATAACGGTCAGGACGGACTACGGTGACGGACTTGCAGAGATCAGAAAAGGATGCGGCCTATGTTTGAAAGAAAAGGTTTACGCGTTAAAGCTACTTGCGAATGCGGATGTTACTACGTCAAGCGGTATCGGTAAAAAGTTCCAGAAATAAACGACAATATGACTAGCAGTTCAGTGGCGGTTTTTAAATAGTAGATCGGTTTACGCATGCGTGACTGCGTATGAATCCCGCGGACCTACACGTTCTGGCTATCTAACAGTGTATAGAAATTACAAGTGTATGAGTAAGAGAAGGACGGTGTGATGTATGTGGTATTGTGTATGTTGTGTCGGTGTGTGTGTATGAGAGAGACAGATAGTCTATTTTCCCGGTCTGAATTTACATTAAGCAAATCAGAGTTCCTGCAGCAACTCGGACTTGCATAAAGGTGATAAAAATGAATTTGCGGCCCGTTGTATTAAAACAAAACAGAGCTACTCGGCTAAGATGACCTGGAGTAGTCCGGTTCTGCATGTGAGAGGAAAAGAGATACGAAATTGTCGGTGTCATGTGTGTGAGTGTAATGGCGGTGGTATCCGGTGATATGAGAATGATACAAATGAACGATTTAGCCTTTGAAATTTAAAACGAGACAGAACTACTCGGCTAAGATGACCTGGAGCAGTCCGGTGTCGTATAGTTGAACTGTGGCTTGAATCAGAACGAGACAGAACTACTCGGCTAAGATGACCTGGAGCAGTCCGGTATCGTGTATGAGAGAAACAAAGAAATAATTATTCCGGTTTAATACGTATATACGAGAGAGAAACAATATGACAGAGCTACTCGGCTAAGATGACCTGGAGCAGCCCGGTCTTATATATGTGAATACCATAAAACAACCCGATATACGCGTCAGAATGAAAGAAAACATTATATGGTCAGTCGGTGTGAGTGAGAAAGCGGTCAGTAATGCCAGAATGTGCGGTATAGAACGGCGGTTTAAATATCTATTAATAATCTACATTTTACTGCTTACCGTTAATTTTTACTTTAACCCGGATGGTCTCGGTATTTGTCCGGAGCTAGTCAAGAGAGTCGACCGGTTGCGGTATGAGAGTATCGTACTCTGATTGTAAGACGGTACGATCTCGCTGAGGAAGGCTCTCAGACCGGCGGATCCCCTTCCACTCGGCGCGCGACATCGAGAAGCACCGATGGCGACGGCGGTTCCGCGCCGACCCGTACTATGAACAGTGGGGAGTGCAGGAAAACTAAGAAAAGCTATTTCCCGGTATTTCGCGACGGAAAACTTTAGAAAATTAATCAGTACAATTAAAATGAATTATTTACAAACAAGAACGGACTTCGTACGATAAAAAATAAGAAAGTTAAGAACGGATACGTATACAACCCTGTAAAAATTATGTAACTTCGTTACACACCCCCCCTTCTTTGAAAAAAATATTTTTATTTACAAAAGGAAAATATTTTCTTATTCTAGCCCTACTGCGGAAGGTCCCTAATAATTAAATTTACAATTCAGAAAACTATCGCGGATCTAAATAAAATCAAAATAATATATCATTTCTTCTTTGGACTGGTCCAGTGGTCCGGGTACTGCAACAAGTTCTCGTACACGTAGCGGTGGAAAACCGTGCAAAACACGATGCCTCACCGTCTCTGCTTCCAGGGACTGGAACATCATATAGGGCTTCTTTAGGTTAGGGGTGTCGGTTACTTCAGATGGAAAAATAATTCTTCTTATTAACGGTGAATTTATAGTGGATAGGTAGGTAGAAATTTCGCTGCATCGGTATATTCGAAACTCTTGATACGACCCATCTTTGTAATCACGATTTAACAGGAGCATGATGGTAATGGTAGCCGTCGGTGTCGGAAAAAAACTTCGGTGTTCATAGTGTCCCATCTTGGCAGCAAAACAAAATTCAACAGTGACCCCGGCTTTCAGAAGACGACGATGACTGGCTCCAGTAATTTTTAACATACGGTAGAAGCTTTTGGCCATCAATAGAGTTCGTTGCCTGGGGCTCCTTATAGACATTTCCTTTGGGCTAGACAGTCAAATAGCAAGTCGGGTAGAAGCACATTTCATTTTCTGGGATTTCCAGAACAGAGTTACCATTACTATAACGGTTTGGTGTTCTCCTTGAAGTTGGCTACTTAAATCAAAACATCCGGAGTGATCCTTATACGTGGGTAATCGTGGGTTTCTTCAAAAAAAAATCTGACGTGATCCAAAGATGCGGTGTATTTGCAGCGGTTACTTTTCGGCAATAATATAAAGGTGACAGATAAAGCGGTTCCATCATATATTTTGGTAGAACTTCCAAGATGGTAAATTATTGCTTTTTCTCAGGTAGTAGCGGTTTGGAAAATACTGGTTTAAGGTGCCGAAAATTTACAGTATTTCGAAGCGGTGGTAAAGACAGCTACAAAAGTTCGGTGGTGCGGTAGGAACTTTTTGTATCGGTTAGATACAGATTGGTGCGAGTAGTAAGCACCTTAAAAGAACGCATACTCCTCTCTCTTTCTTTTTGACGGTACGCGATTGCTTTGAACGGCCACGGCGTGATGAGCTAAAATTGACGGACTTAAAATGTTTTTGGCACATGCGCTAAACGGCACTCGGTAAAATTTACGTCAATGGATCATTTTTCGACACGGGCTAACCTAAACTTAAAACTAAACAGGGATTCTTACCACCTGGGTTCCTCTCTGAACCACGGTAATACCCAAAACATACCGCGACTTTTCACTAAGCCCACGGTATAATACGGAAATAACCTAACAGACCTAAACCTAAAAATGTCGAAAACTGGATTCCCTACCTTCGGTTTAATTTTTAAACTCGGTACGACGGTATTTTACAGAAAATTTATTTCGCGCATGCGCAGTACGGTCCCTGCTCGGGCGCCAAATTTTGTAAAAAATGGATTAATGTGGTAAGAGGCCCACAGTTACCTTCGAGTAGCTTTTAGACAGTGGAGAAAATAATCCAGGCGTTCAACTGCGTATGGTGCGAAGGAATAATAAAACAATCGGTTTTAAAACATTTTGTATTCAAATACTTTTACATTAATATATGCCCCATTTACTATCGGTTTAAAATGAATGATTTTACCAGTTAAAAATAAAGGAAATAACAGAGAGAGGAGGATTGTATACGTTCTTTGTCTGCGGTAATGTATCTTTTATATCATTGATTAATCGCGGCTAAAATAAATGATTCCGGCTTTGACGTCCGACGGCTTGATTAAATTAAAGATTAGCGTCTTCAGGTTCGCAAGCGGTCCGGCGGTCAACTTAATAATAGTAATACATAGACCCGCGGAAACAAAATCAGTACAAAGATCTGCAAGCGCGGTCGCAGCGTAATTAATAGAATAACGGTCAGGACGGACTACGGTGACGGACTTGCAGAGATCAGAAAAGGATGCGGCCTATGTTTGAAAGAAAAGGTTTACGCGTTAAAGCTACTTGCGAATGCGGATGTTACTACGTCAAGCGGTATCGGTAAAAAGTTCCAGAAATAAACGACAATATGACTAGCAGTTCAGTGGCGGTTTTTAAATAGTAGATCGGTTTACGCATGCGTGACTGCGTATGAATCCCGCGGACCTACACGTTCTGGCTATCTAACAGTGTATAGAAATTACAAGTGTATGAGTAAGAGAAGGACGGTGTGATGTATGTGGTATTGTGTATGTTGTGTCGGTGTGTGTGTATGAGAGAGACAGATAGTCTATTTTCCCGGTCTGAATTTACATTAAGCAAATCAGAGTTCCTGCAGCAACTCGGACTTGCATAAAGGTGATAAAAATGAATTTGCGGCCCGTTGTATTAAAACAAAACAGAGCTACTCGGCTAAGATGACCTGGAGTAGTCCGGTTCTGCATGTGAGAGGAAAAGAGATACGAAATTGTCGGTGTCATGTGTGTGAGTGTAATGGCGGTGGTATCCGGTGATATGAGAATGATACAAATGAACGATTTAGCCTTTGAAATTTAAAACGAGACAGAACTACTCGGCTAAGATGACCTGGAGCAGTCCGGTGTCGTATAGTTGAACTGTGGCTTGAATCAGAACGAGACAGAACTACTCGGCTAAGATGACCTGGAGCAGTCCGGTATCGTGTATGAGAGAAACAAAGAAATAATTATTCCGGTTTAATACGTATATACGAGAGAGAAACAATATGACAGAGCTACTCGGCTAAGATGACCTGGAGCAGCCCGGTCTTATATATGTGAATACCATAAAACAACCCGATATACGCGTCAGAATGAAAGAAAACATTATATGGTCAGTCGGTGTGAGTGAGAAAGCGGTCAGTAATGCCAGAATGTGCGGTATAGAACGGCGGTTTAAATATCTATTAATAATCTACATTTTACTGCTTACCGTTAATTTTTACTTTAACCCGGATGGTCTCGGTATTTGTCCGGAGCTAGTCAAGAGAGTCGACCGGTTGCGGTATGAGAGTATCGTACTCTGATTGTAAGACGGTACGATCTCGCTGAGGAAGGCTCTCAGACCGGCGGATCCCCTTCCACTCGGCGCGCGACATCGAGAAGCACCGATGGCGACGGCGGTTCCGCGCCGACCCGTACTATGAACAGTGGGGAGTGCAGGAAAACTAAGAAAAGCTATTTCCCGGTATTTCGCGACGGAAAACTTTAGAAAATTAATCAGTACAATTAAAATGAATTATTTACAAACAAGAACGGACTTCGTACGATAAAAAATAAGAAAGTTAAGAACGGATACGTATACAACCCTGTAAAAATTATGTAACTTCGTTACATGTTTCTAATCAAAAATTAAATTTCTCGAGCTTCGCTCTCGGGATCTAATCAGAATAAACATGTTCAAATTTAACTCGAAAAATTTCCAAAAAAAATTTTCGTGATAGCTGAAAAATCTAGCCGATAAAAAAAACGAGGTCTTGTAATATTACTGTTGATTATTGACCAAATTTGTTAAAATTTGGGCGTGGTCCAAAAAAAATTTCCCCTGCGGCGGGCTCTCCGCCGACCCGCATCTACACGAGCCGCCACTGCAAGTCGCAATAACAGGCCTACCCTAGGCCACCCCCAGGTCAGAGGGCTAGTTACGCCACTGACTGCAGGTCATTAACGCCAATCGTATACAGGGCACAGGCACAAGGTATTAGGTAATTTAAAGAAATTTAAAAAAATTCCAAATTGGTTAATTTGAAATTTTCATAATCCATAGTTACGTTAAATTGGCATTTCTCTTTTGTATTTAAAATACGACATACTTCATTAAATTATTTCTAATAATATTCATAATAAGCATTTTACACGTAAACTTTGTTTTGTTGTTGATTGTACTCGACAACAAGCAGCATCCCGAAACTTTTACTCTATCACGCATCTCGGTAAACAATTTGCGTAGATCCCGCGACCGGGATGAAAATCGATAGGTTTTCCCGTTTTCTCGGCGTCATGTAGTCGGGTAGTCGGGCGCGTAGACCGTAATTTTTAGAAAAAATGCTTCGTATAGGCCGTAGGACAGTGCTTAAGTAGTTTTTAAATACGTTAATACGCTAACTACCGCTAAATAGAACGATTTTTTGTTAAAAACATAACCCTCAAACATCGCGCGCGAATAAAAAAATCTCAGGTAAAATATACAGTGTGTGATGGTTAGACTTAATAATACCTACTAAATAGTTGTTTTGCTAAGGTTCTGGACCCATGAATTCTACATACTTCACGGAATAAAAAAACGTTTTTGACTTAAATTATTTAAAATAAATATGATCAAAATATGATTAATTTTGTATGTTCTAGCACACAAAAATAAAATGTTGAATGATATTAACAAGGATCAATTAAAAACGTTGCATTTCTTGACAGATTTTAATATTAATTATATACAAAATCATACATTTCAATACAGGGTGCTACAAATTCGTATGCGTACAAGGGGGTCTCGAAAACGGTAAGAGATACGAAGATGGTTAAATTGAGGCAAAGTTGCGTATTTTTGGGCCTAATAATTTAGTGAAAAAAAATTGTAATTATTCCGAATGCTTTAGGAGAAAAAGAAAAAAACCGAAATTTCCATTTTTGATTTTTAATTTTTTGCGCTTTCATTTTTAACTTGTGAAAAAAATAAAGAACACTTTTTCATAGCCGTTTTTAATGTTCTACAAGATGGCTTTTTTAGTTTTCAAATTCGACGTTTCGTTCTTTAGTTACCAACCTCAAGTCCAATTTTTTTAAATACGGTTTTGGGGATTTCTAAGCTTTAGAAATTTAATGCAATATACAAGTTTTTGAAATTTTAACGTTTTGTCATTTAATAACACATTTTTTAAATTATCTTTTTCATTTCATTACGGTCCTGAACATTTAGAGCCAAACTAAAAACAAAAGTTTTCTGATTTCAAAAATTCGTCCATTTTTAATCAGAGGCCTAACATTTGATATTTTGTATGAGAAAAGACCCAAAGTAACGGCCTCAAAAATATCTCTGTCTGTTTATTTTTGTTACATGTTTCGCCTGAAACTAGGATCATCATATCATCTAAACATTAAAAAAAAATTAAATTGTTTTTGAAAGAAACATAAGCGCATATCAGTAACATAACTAGACTAACATTCCAGTTACCTTTTCTTCACTCGGAAGCATTATTTTTTTTCTGTTTTACAGTATTTCGGTCTGGGTCTAAGGCAAAAACCATAGGACTTAAAATGTTATATTCATAAAATTAATAAAACACTAATAAAAAATAGAGAATTAGTTCTCATGCCTTAAAAACTTGCTTACTTCCTAGCCTAGAGTCCTTTGACGGTAAATCTTATTGAAAAAATAAACAGCCTAAACAACTAAACTTCCTGTTATGTAATTTTAATATTTAAGTAATCCTAAAAATAATTGCCAGGGCCGTAATAGTAAAGAAAGGATAATTTGAAATGCTAGTAATGTAATATTTGATGACAAAACGTTAAAATTTTAAAAACCTTTAAATTGTATAAATTTTCAAAGCGCAGAAGTCCCTAAAACTGTTTTTAAAATTCTAGGTCCGTATTTAAAAAAAAATTGACTTGAGGTTGGTATCTAAATAACGACACGTCAAATTTGATAACTAATAACGTCATCTTGTAGAACATAAAGAACGGTTATGAAAAAGCGTTTTTTGTTTTTTTCCCAAGTCAAAAATGAAGGCGCAAAAAATTAAAAACCAAAACTAAAAATTACTGTTTTTTTCTCCGAAAGCATTGGGAATATTTACAATTTTCTTTCACCAAATTATTAAGCCCCAAAATACGCAACTCTTTTTTTGTTTTCGAGATCCCCTTGTACGCACACGAGTTTGTAGTACCCTGTATAGTAACTGACAAACAAGGTATGTTTACTCTTACAACCAAATCTTTTATTAGGAGTGATATTTTTTTTACTACTGTATATAGAAAAAAAAATTGAGAAAGACTTATATTTTCAAAGCTTAAACTCTTTAAACAAATATATAAAAAATATCAAAAAAATAACCAAAGTAACTAGATAATGCTTAACACAAACCGCAACATCCTATTTAAAGCGACCGTACTTGCCTTATGTGTCATATCTTTGGTGCACGTTTTTTTGTTTCCCCTGTACGAGGTCAACGGGGTCTCTCCCCGGACGTACGGTGATTTCGAGCAGAGTTTGTGCATGAACAACATTAAGAAGAGAAAGATATGGAGATTGAGCAGATGTCCGCAAGATGGCATTGTTACTATTATGCAAGGAGGAAGATTGGGTAAGTAGATACTAGGTACTTTTATTTCTCATAGAAGCAGTGGCGACCTATTTAAAAGGAGGAGCCCCCCCCCCCCTCCCGCTCATAAGCTCGGGGTCATGCTTAATGACTCATACATTTAACTCTTAGGTGGTCTTATTATAAGATAACATTTACTTAACAAGGGTATCCAGACGTTTCTCATATCTCAGATACGCATGAGTCATCAAGCATGACTCATCCAGTTATGCGCCACACGCATGACTCCGTCCACTAGTCATGCGTCACCGCACCTGCCTATTATAAATAGAGCTGTAGTTACTTTACTTATTTAGTATTTACCCGAAGACGACTGGAGATGCTTACCAGTTGAAACGTAGTGATTATAAACAAATAAAGACAATGCAAGTCCAAAACTCTACTGCCGTTTAAGCTCGAGCTATCCACCAAGCCGGCTATATACCGTACTCGATTTGCACAGTTAGTTTGTTGAAAACGACGTTTCTACCCACTCGCTTGAACTCCGAATTATTGTATTAACTGGTTCTGTATAGATTTACATGTTGCTAAGTAGTTTGTGCGTTGTGTGACAAAAAAAATAATCCTAGTTACCGTTTATAAAAATGTGACTTTTACAGCTTTTAAATGTAGGTTATATACCTAGTAGTATATTTATTTTCAATTGGCAGGGACAGTAAACATTTAAGAACCTAACCATGAAATCGGTTTGTCACTCCTCACTATTCTACTTGATCTAGCAGCAACGATGCAACTAGACAGGTATGGAAGACACTATCGAAAATTCATTTTTATTGATAAAGCCGGATAAAAACAAAAAACCAAAAACATTTTCGTCGAAATATCTGCAGCTGCTAACTCGGCGTCATTATGTGTGAGTCATATAGGGAGCCAGTCCAAATATTAAATATATGAGTAATTCTCTGGATAGAGAAATGTTTACACTAGCGCAAAAAAAAATATTTTAACGTAAAGAAAAACAAAAATCCATCTTTTTAACTTGTCGGGCCAGGTATATGCCGGCTAAGCTCTTTGACGTCGGCAACCTTTATAACTGAATTTTCGATGGTCCCTTCTATACTAACAGGACTGCATTCAGCCTGCATTTGAATAAACACGTCCTAAGATTAGGAGAGAGGCGGGTAACTGCGAACACCTAAGGAAAAGCATTACTAACTCTGAAATTAATAGACTTATGGCACAGAATATATATACCAAGAAACAAGTGGTACCCGCTTGGAAAATGAGACTAGAAAAACAAATAAGCCAGTTACGAGCACAAAGTGATATCATTGGAGAACATCTAAGTGGAAACTCTAGCAGCAAGGTTGCTAAAAAGGTTAAAGATATGCTGAAAGCAGAGAGTATTCCTTTAGACAGTCCCGATATAAAACAGCTGCTAACAATCGTAAGAGACAACATTAGACAAAAATGTAAGGCTAAAGGTGCCCGTCTAAGGCGATACAATAAAGCCACAAAGAGGAAGGTACAAAACCAACAGTTCACCACGAACCAAAAAACCTTCTATAGGACACTGAACCAAGAAGAAAATGACCTTACTCCAGCTAATGACATAATTAAAGACCAATTTAATGCATTTTGGAGTAATATTTGGTCTGACGCGTCCCATTTCAATGAAGAAGCAAGTTGGCTCGAAAAAGTTGAAGCCGAGGCTGAAACTTTGCAAGAAATGCCTGAGCCGCAAGTAACATCCATCGACATAAGGGATGCCACTAAGAACTTGGCTAACTGAAAATCACCGGGACCTGACCAAATTCATAATTTCTGGCTCAAAACTTTCACCACCCTACACCCTGTTATCGCAAACTGCTTTAGTAAGGCTCTCCTAAACCCCGAGCACTTCCCAGCTCATCTTGCCAGTGGCAATACCTTCCTTTTATTTTAAAGGGCAGGTAAACGACCCAAAAAATTACAGACCGATCACCTGTCTGTCAGTGGTGTATAAACTTTTAACATCAGTCATGTAGGTACTCAAAAATATACACACACTGCATAAATAACAACCTGGTGAGCAAAAGGGCTGTATTAGGAAGGCTTTGGGTTGCAAGGAACAGCTTACAATCGATGCCGTTATTATAAAACAGGCTGAAGTTAAAAGGCGAAATATAAGTATATATATTCTGTGCTTATGGTCATGGGATATGGTGTATTTTATAAAAGGAAGTTTTAGAAAATAAATTGCAACGCATTTTTTCATCCAGATAATATGAGAAAAACACAATACCTGTTTTAAAAAAACATTACAAAATCGGCATTACCCGAAGGCTGCGGGTAATCGCATAGGGGAGAGTCGGGTATTGGTGCGCACCTAAGCCAAAATTGTAATATTTCCAAAATGACAAAAGATTGGACTTCTAGGTTCGCTGCTTTAACGATTTGGCTTTAATATTCTGTAATTAATTTTAAATAAAAATGCACATTGTGGCTTTAAAATTCGAAATTTCAAAAAGTGACAATGCGCACATTTACCCGACGTATGCGGCTAATGGTGCGCATGGATAGGATAATCGTGCGCATTGAAAAGGGAAACGAATAAAATAATTTATTGAAGCTAAGATTATACTTATTTATACTTATAGCCTGAATCATGATTTCTGGATTCCATTGCGCCTTTGTTGTTTTACGTTGGTATTTCGGCATCTGCAAAAACCCAAAATATTATAATCTAAGATATTTAAGACTATAATTATGGCTTCTTTTGAGGTTATGCCGAAACTCTGACGTGCTGACTTTTTTGGACCTCGGATTTGGATTTAGCGACCCTAAAAATATATAGTAAACGTGGCCGTTCCCCTTTTTGTGTAGCTGTGTTATTTAAATGCATTCTTAACAATGCTAAATGCATGGCGGCTAATCGTGCGCACTGCGCCCGATTAACCGAAAGTGGCATATTCGGTTTTAAATTCTTTAAAACAATATAAAACATTTTTTTGCCTAAATTATATATATCAGTGTCAAGAGGACTCATTAAGCAATGTATTAACGCACACGATTATCAAAAAATGTAAGAATGGAAATACTTACGGCTTATTTTCTTCGAAGCATCTACTAGTACACGACATACGTAAACAACGAAGCGACCATTTTGTATAAGTAAAGTAAAGCGATTCCCCTGACTCATAAATCATAGTACACAGGCTTGGCAAGGGATGGCGCCTGAATATGGATTTCGAATTATATACGCCGGTTATGGAAATAAAGACATGCGCACGATTAGCCGCCGACTCTCCCCTACAGGTGTTGGGTAATCCCGAACAAAATGAAAAGGTACAACAAAATTGGTAGTACAACATTAATAATATACACAAAAATCATAAATATAATTTTCTGGTGTTTCGGCTCTACTGCACAGCTTATGAACCCAATCTCCACAGACACCGCATTTCTTTTTTCCCATATTCTTAACATACTAAACATGGTTCTCCTTCATTTTTATCAAATTCTATGTCCTGTGAATCTACATCATCCAGTTTTTTTGTAGCCCCACAGCCTCCTGGCTGCCTCACTGGTTAGAAGTATACATTCGGGTGGAGTATCAGAATGCAATGTCCGAAGAGTGTGGCAGGGCCGTAGCCAGAACCAATTTTTGGTAGGGCTATTCGATTCCTTACCAGGGCCCATATCCTTACGTTGAAATATAATGATATTTGATTTTTAAGGGACGCTGTAGAAATTTTTACAATTTAGAACGACCGACATCCGACATGCTTCATTCATATGCATGTATTATATTTATTATAAGCAGTGGCGTAGCCAGAAAATTCGCTCGGGGGGGGGAGGGGGGGCTAAATGGGCGTCAGTAGGACATTTTTTTTTGGGAAAGGGACAGTTGGGACTACATATTATTTCATGATATTGTACCTAGGAAAGAAAACGGAAAAGCGCCGCAGGCGAAACATTTTCGGGGACACGCCCAAAGTGCGTTTAAAATTTACCTAACTACTAACAAATTTCATCAAAATTATTAAAATTTATTTTTGTAAATGTTTTTTTTACTTTTTTTTTTATTTTCCTAGCTGGCTCTTTATTAAAAAAAAAACATTTTTTATATTTGTAAACAATATGAATATTAGTGTCAATCCAAAATTTTAACATAAGACGTATGTATGACTCTAACACGCGATTTTCGGGCTTGATTTTTCATAATTAAAAATATGTACCTATTTTAGGAGCGTAGATCTAAGAGCAGTTTTTGGTGCAAATTTTGAAATACTCCTTCTTAAATGCCGTTTTGTATATTCATAATAAAGCATTCTCGTTTCTTCCCGCACTATTTTTTATTATAAATCATCACACTTCTTCAATAAAAAATGTTTCAATTAAAATTTGTACTATACTTTTTTTTCTTTAAAAATAAATACCTAATTATTTTTGGGTTTTGCTGTAAAAATAATTTATTGAATTGGGTTATATTTTTGTTGATTTAAAATAGCTTTAAAAAAGGGAAAACGGAACAGACAGAAATTATTAAATAATTTTATTATATTAAACTTGTCAAATAACTTGCAGACATATTTGATTTTTTACCAGGGCTTCGCCCTGGCCAGCCCCCCTCTAGCTACGGCCCTGGAGGGTGGTGTGTGTGATTGGGTAGCAAAGTCGTTTAGTTTTCGAAAAAAAACTGGCGTAGAACCAAACCAGGCTTTGTGCGATTCTTTAATTAAGTTAACGCGTACCTACACAAAACTTGTTATTGTGGTCGAAAGCTTTTTATTTCGAAGAAACTTAAAAAACAAATTTTGAACTTAAAAAAATATGTCTTGGTATAATTAGTGATAATAACACTGAATGACTAACATTTAGGGGTAGAAATTGTTAGGAAGTGGTCAGTAAAACAGCTTAAAAGATTAAATTTTGCCTGCGTTTTGACCCCTATAAGGTCATCCTCAGGGAGCTAAAAATATATTACATTTATTGATTATTTGAAATGTCCAACCAGGTTGATTACTCTTATATTGTTGTCGATATCCCACATTATAAATCGACCATTTCTACGCATTTATAATAATTATTCTCGGTTCAAACCCAGGTTTACACTTAGGTTTAGGAGGAATTTATAAAATTGGGCCTAATTAAAACAGCTTCTACAGATCGTGACCGTTGAGTTATTAAAAAAAGTGGTCGGTGTAAACGTACCTCATGGATCAGATGGGTCAACGGCTTTCCACGCCTAATAAATAATTATCACCTAAGGAAAAACAGTTATTTACTATTTACTATTAAGAGCGAAGTCTAGTGATGCATTCGCCATTTTATTTTTGATCAATATTTCCGAGGCCAAATACCCGTCCTTAATTACCTCAATTACCTACAATTTTGAACTAAAGAAATTTTTATTAATGAATAATTAAAAGTAAAAACAAAATTGAAATTTTTCTTTTTCTGCTTTTATTACTTTATATATTTTTATATTAACTCGTTTAACTTAAAATTGAACCGCGGCAGTGGCTCAGAGGTAGAGCTACTGGCATTCGACCGAGGCGACCCGGGTTCGATTCCCGGAGTGGGCATACGTACAATAAAAAAAAGTATGTCCGAAATTAAGTGGATTTAAGAATGCAGGGAAGAGTATAAAAGGTATCATCTCCCAATCCACCCCATTCACGCCGGTAACCAGACCGGATGAGATCGGACATCTCGTGGGGTGCGGAAGAAGGTACACACTTCCCAATCGGTAGGTCATGCAATGGCAATAAACCAAGGGTTGATAGCCTTTGGGGGTGTCGCATGACTGAGAATCATGGTTCGGAACTCACGTTAAACTGTAGGTCCCCTCGGGAATGGCCCTGGCAGCGAACGAAGAGGAAAAATGCCTAATTCGAAAGAAGGGCAGAACGGCAACTTTAAATTGTAGGTAGACGTTTTTTATTTGCAATTTAACTTTTATATAATATTAATAAATATTTTAAAAAAACATATTTTAATATTCTTTTATATTTATAATTTAAAATAGTTAGATTTGCCCCTAACAAATAGTTAGATTTGCCCCTAACAAGCACGTCTTCGGGGGATCAAGGAAGAAGGTTATTGAGGAAGATAAATAAACACATTTATTATATTATAAATATTGAAAATAAATTTATTATTAAATGACACTAGAAAACTTCCAACAGGCCGGCCTTCTTTTTTTTAAACCTATTATTGTAAATTTTGTTCTTTTTTGTCTTGATGTATTCAATAACGATAACTATAGTCTATTTCAGAAAGGTGTAGATTAATAAAATGGGAAATTCCGTTCAATTTGGCTCAATTTCGGTGTCGGCCATAGGCGCACGTAAATTTTGTGCATTAAATTATTTATGATAACTAACCAAAGAAAAAAAAAGGAAATAATTTGATAAAGAAGAAACTATTAGCTGTAGCAAATTTACACAAACATCGTTTTATAAAATAATCCGTGGAAGATATAACTGAAAAACATAGTGTAACTGTGCTGCGCACACCGCCACTTCGTTGCGAACTAAATCCTATAGAGGGCGCAAGTGAAAGGATTTGTAGCAGGACACAACACGACATTCAAAATAAAAGACGTTAAAATGTTTGATCAAGCCATTAAGGAAGTGACACCAGAGAACTGGCGAAAAGCAGTCCATCAGAAGAGAAGAAAATGTGGGATCTTGACCACCTGATCGATCGGACCGTCGATCCGTTAATTATAACGTCAAGAGGAGATGATAGTTCCTCAGATGACGAAGAATACTATGATTTTTTATAATTTAATTTCTGTATAGTGTATTTTTTATTTTTTTTATAATGTTTTTAATAAAAATAAGTGTACCTAATACTATGTACATAATGCACACCATTTTCAGTGTTTGTGAATGGACACAATACCAATAGGCAAATTCCATAATTTGTCCCAAACCCGGGTGGTACTACCTGCACTTGATGAAAATAAAGAATTTTGCAATGCAATCAATGCCAAATTATGAAAGTGGCTTAAATATTCGTTGGGTCACTCTGTTGTCCCTTTGCATACCTAATGAGCTTTTATTACTCTACACCTTTCTGAAATAGACTATAATTATGCTTTAAATATGGTGGGTATTCTGGCGATTTTTGAATAAAATCAAATACCGAAATATTGATCAACAAACGAAATGGCGAATGCGTTCACTAGACCTCACTCTTAAGAAGTTACCTTTGGTTTTCTGTGGTTAAAATTGTAATCAGTTTAACTTTTTTAAATATGTGTAAGTATGTCATTTATGTAAAAATATTTGCCGGCGAATAGATAAAGCGGGTTTGTTGACGTGCTTGTGTGAAAAGTGTTTTAAGTTTAATTTTCTTTTTTTGGGTTTGTGAAGAATTTTAGTGAAAAAGGTTGCAGTAATTATTTCTGCAAAAAATGTCACCTACAGATTATAATTATCAATTCATTTAAACAGTATAGAAAATAAAGGGGTAATGCACTCGCGTCTATATACCAAACAACATATATACATACACTATATTGCTAATACCATAATTCGATGATGACACCACTGTAAGCAGATGATCGGGGGCCGTTGAGTTTGCGCAGCTCGGAAATTTGCTTCTTGATGTAAACATTTGACAGGACCGACTTTCAAAATGTATTTACAAGCTTTAATTTAAATTCACCCGTTAGTTCGGGGTGTGTACAGTTTATGGTCAAATAAAACTAAGTAACCAATATTTTACATACCTGAAATACCTTATTCGTGGTATTGAACCGCGATTCGTGCAAAAAAGGACCATGCACTTTTTTCTACCCATCTTGAGAAACAAGTCGCTAACAGTCACAAAATGTCTGGTAAAGTTTTACACCTAAATTCGCACCCAAAACTTAAAAATAATATTCACAATCACACACGGAACATCCGAACAAATACAACGTAAAAAAGATTGAAACGACTAACAACAACTAACAAACTAACAAAAAAAAATGTCTAAAGTAAAGCTTTATAAATATTAACACCCAAAACTTGGAAATTAAAACCACACAAGAATGAACGAAACAAAAGATTGTGACGAATAAGAATACAACAGTTCGGCGAGCCGGTTCTGTTCAAGAGACCTTGGGTTTTGTTTACGTTCTGTTAAAAATCGTGTCGGTGGCCTAATTTTTTCCCTACTGCGCAAGCACCACGGACCCCAACTCAGGTTATTTTGAATCGCACGATGGGTGCATTCTCGCTTCGTGCGGCTGCTTGTATTGGCAATATAGTGTATGTATATATGTGATCCCAACCTATTGCCGGCACACTGCGCATGTCAGGCGGATAGCGTGATGGCTGAGTTCAATTATTACACGTAAAATATGATTGATATAGCGATTAATTAATTAAATTTTTAAATATTACGGTATTCTATTTATATTTCTAAATCAAACACTTTATTCTCTTTCTTTCTTCTACGTTTTAAGGAATTCAAAGATGTATTTACGGGTGTTGACAGTCTACGATTTTGTGATTCCGACTTTTTGTTATGGTGGTCATAGTGAGAACAAATCATAGAGATTCTTGTTGTTTTTAGTGCATTAATACCAGAAATGCATGGAATGTAATGGTCTTTAAAAGTGATCGTTTAAAGACTTTGTGTTTTCTTTTCATGTGAATATTTATATTAGCTTTTGTACTACATTTCATCCCACAGTCTGTGCACCCATAAACTGTTCTACAATTTAAAAAATAACGGTTAGGTTTTTACTCTACAGGTGCTTGACAGCCGCCACAAAATATTTTTTTTCTGTGACGGGAAAAAAGTTTGACATTTTATCTCTGTTGACAGGTAAAAAAATGTCGCTTTTTGTGAAATTACTTTTTTCCCCGGGAAAAAAGTGATGTGATTACTTTTTTCCCCGGGAAAAAAGTGATTACTTTTTTCCCGGATATAATATACACACATAAGTGAAGGTAGATATTTAATTTTAGAATATTTTATTATACAAAAAGTTACATTTTCTTTAAATCAAAAAGTACAATTATTAAATGTGCATTGCATGCATGACATGTTCATTTTACTATTCGGTACAGTCGAATTTTCTCGTGTTGTAATTATATTTTCTGCCATGGACACAACTGCCGTTGATGTACCTGGTCGCAAATCGGGTGTTCTTTCAGCACTGCCACAGGTTCTAAACACTTTATTAGCTATTTCTGTCCTGTGTGCTACCGATTCATCAACATACCCTTCAGCGACCGTTGATGACTTCCAACCGCCATGTTTCTTGAGTGCCAACAAGTCTCCCCCAGATTCAACCAAAAGTGTAGCAGACGATCTTCGAAATGAATGACCCGTGTATAAGGTAACATTTTAAAGTTGAAGAAAATTAGCTACTGTTTGGGGAACCTTATAAAACTGATTTTTACCCACAACTTGATTGATACATTTTCCATTGTGATATGCATAAAATAGGCGGCGATCCTTTGCTGCTGTTGGACGAAGGTGTACATTCGGTAAAATTTAATATATTTTTCAGTAACTACAAATCTCCTGTTGACATCATTCTTTGTTTGCTTAATTTTCACAATTAATAACGTTCCCGAATATTCAATATCATCTAATGTTACCTGGCTGATTTCGCAAATTCGACAAGCTCCTGCAATCGCAAGTAAAACAACAACCTTGGCCATTAAATAAACTTCATCGGGAGCATTATTTAAAAAATCACTAATATTTGTACTCGTAAAAATCGCAGATTTCTTGGGTGTGTAACCTTTCCCATTTTGTTTTAGAAATGTAATTAGTTTGAAATATTTTGAAATGTCTACATTGTTATTGGATTGTAACATACTTTTAATCATTGAATAATTCGACCACACTGTTGATGGCTTTTGTTGTTGTGTCAGTTCCGAAAAATAGGCCAATTCCGAAAAATAGGCCAATAACACCGTCTCCGACAAAGAACTGCATGCCTTTTTCATCTTCCATTCCATAAATCTTGAAAACGCGTTTTCGTAAATTTTGCGCGATTTAGCTGGCAATAATTTTTGTGACGCTACTTTCGCTGCTTCTACTAATTCCGGTGGAGTCAGAGAAAACTCAGAATCAGACATTTTAAACTTTATATTATTTAATATAACTACTAATTAACCACTAAAGTTCTTACTTTTTATATTAAATCACGGAATTAAATTGACAGATATTTAATTATTTTAAAGGTTTCCTTAGAAACGCAGGTCCAATTGTCGCTATAAGTAAAACAGCCTACCTACTAGTTTAAAAAGTCAAATTTCACATCGATACTTTTCTGACTTTAATATATTGTAATAATATCGTCGTTTTTCCCGTCACAGAAAAAAATAGTGTATTATACACGGGAAAAATATTAGATTTTAGCTCTCGCTTTTTTGTCTCCCTCCGCTTCGCGTCGGGAGACAACACAACCTCGAGCTAAAATCTAATGCTTTTTTCCCTTGTATAATAAATAACTAAATTTTTTGTGACAGTCGCAGCAATAACAAAACTTACTGCCCCTGCCCCCCCCCCCCATTTTAATTATGCCCCACAAGGCCACAAATTAACAAACTGGCAAACTGTTCTTGTAAGAAAACTTAACACCTCGACTATGGCTCAACACCGTGACGTAAAAAAATAATTAAATCCATTTCTACCTATATTTTAAAAGGCCCGTCATCACGCTATCCGCCTGACATGCGCCGTGTACCGGCAATAGGTTGGGATATAGACGCGAGTGGAAATGCTCATATTTTTTTTATTTTAAAAACTTAAGGCAATATAAACCACCACCACCTGAAAGTTTAGACTATTTGTAATGCTCTATAACTCTTTATTTTTAAACACATTTTTATAATTTTAATAAAGAATTGTAGATACCTAGTTTTGTCGAAAAAATTTTGAATCTATAGAATTAGCCATAAATAACTTTGTGATTATTTATTAGTGGCGGCTCCTCCTTGAGGCCACGTACCGTCCCCCCCCCCCCCCTTCCGCGATCGCCTGCCAAAAATACGATAATTATGTTTCATCCTATTTATTGTTTAATTCGTTGGGCAACAATAAATAAATTTGGATATTCAATAGATGTAGCCGTTACTTGATGAAGATCCATTATAGAAACTAGGTTAAAAAGAATACAAAAATGTATAAATCTTCACTTATTTTTTTTTTTTTATATTGTACTATGACAAGTCATCATGTCATAGTTCAATATAAAAAAAATAAGTGAAGATTTATACATTTTTGTATTCTTTTTAACCTAGTTTAAATAATTTGGTAGATTTATCGATAATTTAGGAGGATTGGCAACCACCTTCGTTACCTGACGACGCGCCATCATGTAATGCGCTCGGTTGTGGGTCGGTATCGAATTCTCTGCGGCGGTTGCTTCCTGCCTAAAATCAACGACCTCGCACGACTGTATTCCACCCGCTGGCGCCGAAATCGAAATAAGGCTAAAATCTTGTAGAATTATCCGCGAAGATCTCGCAGCAACGGCAAAGCACCATGCGGCAATCAGATCCAATCATAAATATGTGATCCGACCGCTGTAAAATTTGTCATGTAAAATAGATCCTTGTTTTGTGTGTTTGAGAAGTTTTTTAAATAACAATATGGAACATTATTCAAGAGAAGAAAAATTGAATACAATTTATAGTCGACGTCCAAAGTCAAATTAATTCTAGTTGGCTTTGAAAACAATAGAAAGCTGATGGATTCAAGATGAATTATTAGAACTTTTATTTTTGTTGATGAGGGGTTTTTACGTCCGAAACGTATTATTAATATAAGCAGTGGCGTAGCCAGAAATATAGTTTGGGGGGGAGGGGCAAATGGATCTGAAATTGAGTAACTAGCGCCGCAGGTGGGTACCACGCTCAAAAAAAACTTTTTTGGACCATAAAAAAAATCGAAAATTAGAAAAAATATATAATATTTTTAAAGAAACTTGTAGGGATTTATACTAATAAGACACTAATATAAATAATTTAAAACTTATAAAAAAAACTTTATGTAACAAGCATAACTGAACAAAAAATATTGAAAATAAGGTTTTCTTTTATTTCAAATTGGAAAAAATATATAATATATTTATAGAAACTTGTAGGGAGTTATACTAATACACTAATACAAATAATTTAAAACTTATAAAAAAACTTTATGAAATAGGTAAGCAAAAATAAGGTTATTTTTTATTTATTGAAAACCAAAAAATATATTAACTATAATCGATAATTTTATTAGAAGCCACAGTCATGTAAAGATTATACATGCAAATACCAATAAAACTTTTTAAATTAATAAACAAAATTCGAAGAAGGGTGTCGCGCGCCGCGGTTGTATTTAAAAGTTTTAAGATTTGCATGGACGTCAGTTTGACTTGCAAGCATTTTGTATATGTAAAATTATGTGTTATTTTATTTGGTGCGTTATTGATGGGGTTGTCGTAATTTCGTTTCCAAATTACATTGCTACGCCACTGAATATAAGTACTAGATGTGGTAGGTCGCTAAATTATAAAGAAGGAAGGGAATTTAAAATTATTAAAATAAAATTTCCCGACCATTTAAAAAAAGCAAAATTGACAATGGTTTTGAAAAACTAAACCTCGAATTAACAAATCTATTTACACCAACTTATAGAGGATTAAAAGTGGTAATGAAAACGTAAACTTTATTTCAACATATCTCTTCAAATACGGGCAGAAAATAAAAACGAAATCGCGAAAATTCGGTTTAGCCCAAATAGGATTCGGAGTTTTTAAAATTCGAAAACACAACGTTGCAGAATTTAGTAGGTCGCAACTTTTTTCTAATTTAACCATCTCTGTATATTCTATGGTTTACGAGATCCCTGTAGAGTGCATCCGTGTCTGGGACATCCTGTATATAATGTTTCACTATAAAATTGATTTCTAGTGTTTATTTTTGCTACAAATAATATTTTTTTAAAAACCCTAAATTAAACATGTTTTCATTTTTGGAAGATATTTACAAAAATCCACATTTAAATAAGATTTACATTATGATATTATCATTGAGTAGCAAATATTTATTTATGCCACAAGTGTGTAAAGTAGTACATTTTTTACGAATTAAAGTCACTTTACGCACGAATTGCATACCTACACTATTCTTTCTACTACCTATACAGGGTGATTCTTCTTTTTTATCTGTGTATAAAAGGCATTAAAATAAACAACATTTTCAAATACCTTTTTTCAAAAAACTCAAAAATAAGGTACTGACATTCATTTATTACACTATGGATCAGATACGGTCCTGCCTAACTTAAACATAATCTCCAAGCAGCAGCCGCACTTTGACGACACTCACCGTAAATTAGCACCATATCTACTAGTTTATTGTTTTCAAATTTTACCATTTTCACGTGACACCAATTTAAAATTAACTTGCTTCAGAAAAACACACCGCAGCGGAAAAAGGTATTTGAAAATGTTGTTTATTTTAATGCCTTCTATATACAGCTAAAAAAGAAGTATCAACTTAAGAATCACCCTGTATATATTATATGCAATTATTTGGGTTTAAAACTGTAAAAATTCGTTCCGTGTTCAGGAATGTCTATAATAAGGACTGTTTTCCCATTTCCAATATTATTTATTGTCATTTACGTCAGTTCTTCTCTGCGACAAGTCCCAGGAATACCAATAATAAATGTAACCTAAATTAATAAAATTTATTATTATAATCTATATAAATATTGATAACAAACCAATTATAGATAACTTAAAAGTACTGATTCTAGTAAGGTAAAAAAATATATTTTGGCTCCTTAAATTGTTTGAGAAGGAAGCAAAAAGTAGCGTCCTGTGCAGAATCTACAATATTCGGCGGAAGGTTTTTTAAAAATCGACAAATCACTCTTTATATTTTATTTAGATTTAAAAATCTAAAGAAAAACACACATTCAGGCAGGGCATTACAGCAAATTGTGCCATTCATAAGTTCGTACAAGAAGATTAGCAATGATTTTCTGTGTCGGCATTCTAGGCTCTGCACATGCCACAAAGGAGAAGTCTTGTTTCATATAACATGTTTTGATAGGGAAACCTGAGTTTGAACAGAAGATATTTAGTGTATCTATTCTGATCACGTTTAGTCCTTTTGATGTGGCATTGATAATTGGGACTCCATATAACAGAACAGTATTCAAGCAGAGATGGAATTAGTCCACCATATAGAGCGTTAAGTGCCTTTGTATCGTAAATTTGTTTAGTGTTTTGTTTTACAAAACTAAGCAATCTAAAACTCTTCAAAATGACGTTGTCTATATGTAGATTAAATGTAAAATAACCCTATCAAAGATGACACCAAGATCATTGAAGTGAGATCCAGGTTAATGTTCTCAATATCATAAGTATGGTTTGTCGGAGAGTTGCATTTTATAAACGCGGAGAACCTTACACTTGCTCACATTAAGTTGTAAAAGGTTAGCTTTACACCAGGTAACCAACCTGTTCAGATCAGCAAGTAGTTTACATTGGGAGAAATTCTGGTGTAAAACTTTAAGTCATCAGCGTAAACCAGACACTCGGACACATTAGAGCAAGAAATGACGTCTTTTGTAAAAAGAAAGAATAAAATAGGGTCGATATGTGAGCCCTGAGGAACACCAGAAGTTACAAGAAATTCCCTGGAGACTGATCCATAACTGTAACGCGTTGGCGGCGGTGAAGTGAACTGATCCACTTGAGATAATTCCCTCCGATTCCAATATCAGACAGTTTACTCAGAAGCAGTGTATGAAAGACACTGTCAAACGCCCTCGACAAATCAGTGTATATAACGTCAACCTAATGACCAGCTTCAATAGAAGAGACCAAGAAGCTCAGTGTCCTCTGAAGAGGTCATGTTGTTGAACCATGATGTGATTTTTGTAGGTTGAAAAGATTTCGTCAGTAATAATAGATTCAAAAAGTTTCGGAAAGGATGAAATTAAGAATATGTCACGACAGTGGCGTAGCCAGAAAATATGCTCGAAGGGGGCTCAGTGAGCGTAAGTAGGACATTTTTTTTTCTGGAGAAAGGGACAGTCGGAACTAAATGTATTTCATCACATTTTATCGAGTGAAGAAGGTGGGAAAGCGCCGCAGGCGAAAAATTTTCGCGGCCACACCCAAAGTTCGATTAAAATTCACCTAACTACTATCAAATTTCGAAAATTAAATTATTACCTCTCACCCTCTGCAAGGTTGGATTACATTTGTTTTGGTAAATGTTTTTTACTTTTTTTAATATTCCTAGCTGGCTCTTTATTAAAAAAAAACATGTTTTATATTTGTGAAAAATATGAATATTGGTGTCAATCCAACATTTTAACATAAGGCGTATGTATGACTCTAACCAGCGTTTTTCGAGCTCGGCTTTTCATGATTAAAAGTAAAGTAAATATCGCTCACCACGCCAAAATTGATGATTTTTTCAGAAATCATGTATTTTAGGAGCGTAGATCTAAGAGTTCTTGGTGCAAATGCTTAGGTTTTAAAATACTCTTCTTAAGTGCCGTTTTGTATATTTATAATAAAGCATTCTTGTTTCTTCCCGCACTATTTTTTTTTATTATAAATTATCACACTTCTTCCATAAATAATGTTTCAATTAAAATGTTTACTTTGATTTTTCTCTTTAAAAATAAATACCTACCTAATTGTTTTTTGTTTTTGTTGTATAAATATTTTATTGCATTGGATTATATTTTTGTTAATTTAAAATAGTTCTAAAAAAGGGAAAACGGAACAGACAAGTATATAATAGAAAAATACTGTAAAATATTATTATTTTTACTCGTTTTCCTATAAAATTGCATCAAAAATCAATAACTAAAACGATATGCGTCCGAAACCTTAATCTCTATATAAAAGAGGACTTTTAAAAGGAAAAGTTTAATAACTAAACGTTTCCTACAAGACCTTTGTTATCTAAGCCAAGAATACATTATTTAAAAATTTAAATTAAGAGTCCAAGCGTGAGATGAAAAATTAGGTGGCAATAAGACTTTTAGACCCGAGCTCCCAGGCTCAGGGGGAGGAGGGGCTGCAGTCCGGCAGCCCCCCCTTTCCCTAAATACGCCACTGTGCCACGATAATTTTTTTAGCCACAAAGCCCATCAGTTATATATTTGGGCTACCCTATATAATATGAGTTTAATTTATCAATAATAATTATCACATAAGGAAGCAAAATGATAAAGCGGGTTTTTAACGTAGGTAAAGTTGTGTAAAAATTGTTTCCAGTTTAGTTTTCTTTTATATATTTATTACGTGTTTTTGGTTTTGTGTAGAATTTTAGTGAAAAAGGTCGCCATGGTAAACTTGCAGCAATTATTTCTGCTAGAAATGTTACCCATATTATAATTACCAACTTATTTAAATAGTATAGAAAATGGGGAGGAAATGCTCATAATTTCTTTTTGTATGTTATAAAGCTCAAGGACAATAAACAATTTTTTCACAATCAAAGTGGCCCGGCTATCTTTGTCGTTGATTTACTAATAATAACTTTAATTGTAAGTAAATAACGTCTCCTTAATTATGTCACAGCCAAAGTTGCCTGGTTTTTTAGTACATTGTAGATCTTGAAGTCCTGATTAAAAGTATCCATGGTCGTAATCCAATCATATGACTAGTTTTTGAATTATGGCCCTTTAAAATTGTCAAATTCTTACTTTGGGATTTTCTGCATTGTCTGGAGTTTTCACTTGTTTCTTAAAAACTATTAACTTTTTTATTTTTTTTTATTGGTGGAAATGGAGGCATTAAGTTTTCTATCACTTATATAGAAAAAAATATGTACGGGATGTTTAATAATTTGTTGTGTTCCGCATTTTGCCGCAAGAGGGCGTAATTGAAAAGTAAACTTTAAAATTTTACATATCTCTGGAAATTCCACATTAAGGTATATCTTTGATAACGCCAATAAAAAGCTTGGACAATTATGCATTATTTTGGTCCTATGCTCGTATTGGCGTACCGACTTTAATAAGAGGGGGGGGGGGGGAGGAGCTGTTGAAAGTGTAATCAGTTAAGTCGCTGTAACTTATAAACGACTTATCCGATTTTAGCAAACTAAAGACTGTTTGGAAGAGAAATGTATGCACTTTCACCAATCGTATTTAGTTGTCCATAATAGTTCTCAGAAAAATGCTAGAGGGCGCAATTTGTAATAATAACACATTTTATGACTTTACTCCGAAAAAATAAATCATACGGTATAATTATGATACCATAATCGAAAAGTAGATGAAATTGGCTAGAAAGAATATTAAAACCGCAGCTTGTTCGTTCCAGCGTTATCGCGAATAGAATAATTTTAAAAATTTTAAATAAAGAATATTTTCTAGAAAAAAAGTGGGACGCCACTGATATTTTTCCATGTGGATATTATTTCGGATTTGCCTGGTCAATTCTGCATAAAAATGGTCTTTTGCGTTTTTCTCCTCAGGCACACCGTTCTTTATTAAAATAATTAAATTAAATGAGCTCTACTATTTATTATTTTTATTAACATTAATAATGAAAAATTTGGTTTTATAAAAATTGTTGGAAATGACTACCTTCACTTAATAGGCAAGCTTCCGCCCGTCTAATTTAATTTAATTATTTTAATTAAGAACGGTGTGCCTGAGGAGAAAAACGCAAGAGACCATTTTTATGCAGAATTGATCAGGCTAATCCGAAATAATATCCACATGGAAAAATATCAGTGGCGTCCCACTTTTTTTCTAAAAAATATTCTTTATTTAAAATTTTAAAAATTATTCTATTCGCGATAACGCTGAAACGAACGAGCTGCGGATTTAATATTCGTTCTAGCAAATTTCATCTTCTTTTCGATTATGGTATCATAATTATACCGTATGATTTATTTTTTCGGAGTAAAATAAAAAAATTTGTTATTATTATAAATTGCGCCCTCTAGCATTTTTTTTGAGAACTATTATGGACAACTAAATACGATTGATGAAAGTGCATACATTTCTCTTCCAAACAGTCTTTAGTTTGCTAAAATCGGATAAGTCGTTTAAAAGTTACAGCGATTAAAATGATTACACTTTCAATATTTTAAAATTATTAAAGTCGGTACGCCAATGAGAATAGGACCAAAATGATGCATAATTGTCCAAGATTTTTAATGGTGTTAACAAAGGTATACCTTAATATGGAATTTTCGGAGATATGTAAACTTTTATAATTTACTTTTCAATTACGCCCTCTTGCAGCCAAATGCGGAACTTAAAAATTCTTTCCAAGATTTTCTCATGGCCACTTTAGTTATAATATTTTTTTTCTTGAATTTCTATGCCCAGTAGTTTCCGAGATATGGCCGCTCGTCACCCTTAATGAATCACCCGGTACATGACATAAATATTCGAGCTCGGGGTATGATAACCCCACCCCTGCATAAATATACCATGTTTGAAAGAATCCTTAACTTTTAATATTGCAAAGTTATATAACTCACTGCCCGACTACTTTAAAACTCTTACTCCAGAAAAAATATCTTTAAATACCTCTTCGGTAAGCCAACTATAGGATAGGAAAAAATATAATATGTTTCTTTTTATTTCAATGTTTTTTTATGGTTGAAATACTAGCATACTACCCTTGGAAGTTTTATTTTCTTTGTTATTATATTGTTGATTCTAAGGTTAAGTCGATCAGGGTGGATAATATCTGTAAGTGTTATCCACATCTGGATTTCGCCTTTTCTGTTGTTATAACTCTTATTTTAATATGATTGTAATACTATTACTTAATACAGAAATAAAGACATTATTATTAGATATTTAATCCACCTATACATTATTCAACATTCTGCATATTATATTTTATTTATCTATAAGTAAAAGACAACTTAAGGCCTAACTTTTAAAAATAAAAAAGTTAATAGTTTGTTTAGAAACAAGTGAAAACTCCAGACAATGCAGAAAATCTCAAAGTACGAAGTTGTCAACTTTAAAAAGCCATAACTCAAAAACTAGTCATAGGATTGAATTACGGCCATGGACGCATTTAATCAGGAGGTCAAGAACTACAAAATACTAAAAATTCACAAAAATTAGCCGAAAGCCATTTCCCATAAGCTTTCAAGCTTCAGCTTCAACTAAAATACTAATACATTTTTTATTGTACCAAGAACAGAGCGCAAAGAAATATTCTTATAGCATATGCAGTGGCGGCTACTCCTTGAAGCCGTGTGGCGACGCCCCCCCACCCCTCCACTCTGCCGTTTGCCGAAATTACGATAAATCAGGAGGATTGGCAACATTGCCTGCAACTCCCGCCCTTACAACCTTCATTATCTGACGATAATTCGAGCACAGAATTTTATGCGGCCGCTCCTCCCTGACGAACGAGTAAAATCAGCGATCTCGCAAGGCCCTATTCGACACGCTGAAATCTTGCAGATTTATTCGCAAGTGGGTTTTGAGTTACAATTTAAAATGAATATTAGTTGTATTTTTACCATATTAAATGCCAATTTTTTAAGCATTTCTTTGTACGACAAACTAAAAATTAAGGAAGTCGATAGACTGCTGCCCGATCTAAGGTTGACACAAGTTAGTGAACGGAGACCGAAAAACAGACCCTTTATATGCCGTTTTTCGAAAAAATACTGGATATGTGGATGTGAAATTAGAATGTATTTTTCTGTTTCCCGCAATATTATACTGCATCGGGAATGAATTCCAATTATTGAGCAAGAACAGGTATAAAAGATTTTCATCATCTTCCTATAAAAAAATAAAGAAACATAAATCATATCGTGACCATGTTTTCTATATGAATTTGTAAGTCATGGATTTTCAACATTTCCTCAAAAATTAGAATATTTTCGCAGGCACTCATTTTTGTGTACCTAGATCTACTTTCTCCCATACACGATATTCACGAGCCGCCACTGAGCATATGCCTATTAGTCTAGCTGCAATGTGCAATGGTAACTGCACAATACTCTATTGAGCCTTGTGTTAATAGAAATTGGTTTTATTGCAAAAATAACTTTAAACTTATAACTTAAAGTCTAAATTTTGGTGGTGGCGATTTATTTTGTTATCCGTCTTGTGATCGGGAACGGTGCTGAATAAAGTTATTGTCAAAGTTCTACCACACAATATAGGGTGATTCCTAGGTTGATACTCCTTTTTTAGCTGTGTATAGAAGGCATTAAAATAAACAACATTTTTAAATACCTTTTTTCAAAAAACTCAAAAATAAGGTACTTGCATTCATTTATTACACTATGGATCAAATACGGTCCTGCCTAACCTGCCCGTTGAATAACATTAAGAAAACTTCTGGGTGTAGGATGACCCCGCAAGGGAAAGCGTTCTGCGTATAATCTCGAAGCAGCAGCCACACTTTGACGACACTCACCGTAAATTAACATCATATCTACTAGTTCATTGTTTTCAAATTTTAAGATTTTCACGTGTCACCAACTTGCTTCAGAAAAAGACACCGCAGCGTATTGCCAAATAACACCGCCAACTTGTAAATTGCATGACTAATAAGAGATAAGACAAACAACATAAAGTATAGCAGGCTACGTGTTGATGACCAAGCCCGCACTTAGAATTTTTACTCCTGTATCTCGCCTATTTTTAAGTTTTTTGAAAAAAGGTATTTGTAAATGTTGTTTATTTTAATGCCTTTTATACACAGCTAAAAGAGAAGTATCAACTTAGGAATCACCCTGTATACACACGGCCGAAGACTTTATATATCATAATCATGACACAATGATTTTCAGAGGCTGTGAGATCTTGTGAGTAAGTAATCGATGGTCATTTTCATGGTTATGAATAAATATTTTCCTCACAGCCTCTGAATATCATGATTTTACCGGGTGGTGCATCGTGGTTGAAAACATAGGAAATACCATGCAAGTTTTAGACTGTTCAAATATTTGGTCCCCTGTTGACTTTAGAGCGGGGTTGTAGGGAGACTTTTTAGGGTCTCTGTGTGGTGAGTGCATATGCGCAGTTTCAACAATTTTGGACAATCCGATCTTAATTTATTTAAATAGAATTGCGGTTGGTTTTTCATTTGAATTCAACAGGTGATGCTGCGGACACAAGCATTGATGGGACTTGTCAACCTGTGAATTGTTATTGTCAAATGTAATTTGCAAACGGTGGGCTTTTTAACAAGCTTTAACCAGATACATTTTACACTGGATTTAACTAATATTTTCAAATAAAACGGATCTTTTAATAGAAAACGAATTATTTTACTTAAAATAAATTCTATTAAATAGCATTTAAATCATTAATAATTGCTAAAAGGAAAAGAAAATAAGAGGGTGTTTAAAAATAAACAATTGTTTATAAAAAAAACTAATAATTTTATTTTAAGTAAACTGTAAAATCGTTTAGAATATTGTTAATTCTTAATAAAATGTTTAAATAAACCGCCATTTCCTACTAAACAATATCCTAAATGATCGCAAAATTATCTACGAACATTAGCGAGTTGGTACTGGGAAGTTTTTCAGATTGCATTAAAATTGAATTTTTTAACTGCTCTAAATTTTCAGACCTAACGCTTTTATAAAAAAAATGTAATTGCCCCCAAAGGAAAAAGTCACTTGGTGAGAGGTCAGGAGACCTAGCTGGCTAATTAGCTGTTGAGTAAGGATCGATACCGTGCCCAGTAAAGGCATTATTTAAGTATTTATCTACTTTCATTTAGTAATATGAATTTTACAGTTCTGTAAATCGTTTTGTAAGGGCATCTATTAGAGCACTAGTAGATGCCTTTACAGCACTAGTGCTGTAATGGAAAAAAAACAGTTTTTATTAAAATTTTGCTGTTAAATCAAACCACACTTTTTAGAAGAATGATTTATTATTAACAATTATGAAATTAATTACCAATTATGAATTAAAATATAACATTTAAGGTTTATCATAAACATTAATAATACACTTTTTACAGTTAGAAATTTGTATACCAGAAGTGAATGTGATGGAGCCCTTTACGTTCGAATTTCCAATCATTAAATCCGTGTCTGACCCCATGATCTTCTTTGCAATTTGTTTCTTATTTTCTAAAGAATTCTCAACGAAGCCTTCTCCCGTAGAAGAGGATTTTCAGCCCCCATGACGTTTTAACATCTGCATATCTGCACCACCATCAACTAGAATGGTGGCTGAGGACCTCCTAAAACAATGTCCACTGTATCCTTCGGGATTATTTAATCCAAGTTTTGTTGCAATCTTTTTTGGTATACTTCTAAAACTATTAATTCCGACAGGCTGAGAGGTGCATTTTCCTTTTCCATAGAATACAAAAAACCGCCTGTGAGTTGCATTAAGAGGACGAAGTTTAGCATACTTTCGAAAAATACTTAAACAGTTGACACCTGTCACATTTCCTTCTGTTATAACAACAGAATGGAATCACAATTTTTATATACAAATCATTGTGTTCAATATGATCCAATATTAACTTAGCTAGTTCTTCGCGCCGACAAGCCCCAAAAATGCCGATTATCATAGCAACCTTCATAAGTAAATATGTTTCCTGCAGTACTAAGAAACTTACATACGTCTTCCTTTGTGAAAACTTGGGACTTTTTGGCCTTGTAACTCTCTGAACTTCTCTTCAAAAATGCGATTAATTGAGAAAATCTGCTTATATCTTGATTTTTCTTGACTGAAATTAAAGTTCTCAACATTGAGTAGTGAGTCCATAGTGTAGATGGTTTCTGGGAGCGTTGCTTTATGGAAAAAATAACCCAAAAGGATTTTCTCAGACACCTCTTTTATTTTGTTAGCTTTGCACCAATCTTCAAACTTCTGATACTCCAACGTATATGGATTTTGTCAGAACTAATCTTGAGATCGCTTCGTTTACCGCTGCTTCTATATCAGAGGGTAAACTTCCATCAGAATCGCTCAATTTGAAAAACGCTTTTTATATTTTTGAATTTGTTTGACAAAGTGTCGACAGTAACCATGCAAAACAGTAACTATGCTAAAGGTAACATAAAAAACTTGATTAGTAAACTTAATAGCAGGTGCATTTTTACAGGTGCATTTTTATGTTTAAAACTGCCTTTTGCGAAATATTTTTATTCATAAATGAAAGTAGATAAAATTTCGTGCAATATTCTTGTTGTAAATTCATATTACTACACTCGATGTTTTATTAAACTCGGCTAACGCCTCGTTTGACAACTTTAACATCTCGTGTTGTAAATATGAATCTTTACAACACTTATATCGTAAATATTTATTGCGTACCACAAGCGAATTGTGGGCCAAGCAACCATCCATTTGAAACCAAATCTCCTGATTTTCATCAGCGACTTGCTCGGTGTGCGGGTCCAATTTGTTTTTAAAGAAGATCTACATATATTTGATATTGAAGTAATACGTTTTTGTATTGCTGATTTGATAGGAATCAGGGAATCAAAATCAGGGAAACAAACGGAAAACATCAGATACAATACTTAAGCTTTTCCCCGCATAGCATCATTTTATCATAGTGATTTTTTCTTCTATTGTGTAACTCATAATAATTACCCAGGTAAGAAATTATTACTAGTAAAAAATCGAATACTTTTATATCACATTTTACAATGACAAGTTACAGGTTGACAAGCCCAATCAATGCTGATCTCCGCAGCATCACCTATTTAATTCCCATGAAAAACCAACCGCAATCATATTCAAATAAGTTCAGATCGGGTTGTACAAAACTGTTCAAACTCGGCATGTGCACTTACCATACAGAGACCCTAAGAAAGTCTACCTACAATCCCACTCTAAAGTCAATAGGAACAGTCCAAAACTTGCATGGGATTTCCTACGTTGCCAACCACGATGCACCACCCGGTATATCTTTAATTCTAGTAAAGGATATAAGTAATTCATTTCAAATTTTGATTTAAATCAGACGCGTTGATGTATTGTATAAACCTAAAAGACAGTTGAGTATAAAAATATGTTAACAAGAGGCACATTCGCGAAATGGCTGATATTTTTTATCTTTTTAATTATTGTCACATATGTTATACATTTTCCACCACAACGAACTGAGCATGATAGTATTACTAATAGAATTAGTGAAACAGATGTTTATTATTATGGAGACCTGGAGGCAGAATTATGTGGACTGCGTGTTTCCCAAAAAGAAAAAGCTACTTATTTAGGCATATCAAGAGAAAATTGTCCCAAACAAGGAATTGCTTCTGTATCATTCATCGGCGGAAGAACCGGTAATAAATAGTATAATATCTAGAGTTGGTTCTTTTTAATTGCGTCCAGTGGTTTTACCGTTGTTTGCCGCATCTCAGAGATAAACTTAAACTTATTCGACACGCCATTTTTCCTCAAACGACTGGAAAACAGAAACTCCTTGCAGCAAGGGCAGATTTAATAGTGGGGGAGGTTCAGTAGCGTAGTGAGAAAATTTGGTCGGGTGGGTGGCTCAGTGGGCCTAAGTAGGCCATTTTTTTTTTGGAGAGAGAGATAATCGGGACTACATGTATTTCATAACATTGTATCCAGTGAAGAAGGCGGAAAAGCGCCGCAGGCGATACATTTTCGGAACCACGACCAAAGTTCGTTTAAAATTCACCTAACTACTATCAAATTTTAAAAATTAAATTATACCTCTCACCCTCTGCATGGTTGGATTAAATTTGTTTTTGTAATTTCTTTTTTACTTTTTTTGATATTCCTATCCTTTATTTTAAAAAAAACATTTTTTTTATTTGTGAAAAATATGAATATTGGTGTCAATCTACAATTTTAAGATAAGACTTATGTATGACTAACCAGCGTTTATCGAGCTGGGTTTTTCATGATTAAAAATAAAGTAAATATCGATCACCACGCTAAAATTGATGATTTTTTCAGAAATAATGTATTTTAGGAGCGTAGATCTAAGAGCAATTTTTGGTGCAAATGCTTAGGTTTTGAAAAACTCCTTCTTAACAAGAATGCTTCATTATGAATATACATAATAAAGCATTCTCGTTTCTTCCCGCACTATTTTCTTTTATTATTAATTATCACATTTCTACCATAAATAATGTTTGAATTAAAATTTTTACTTTAATTTTTTTCTTTAAAAATTAATACTCAATTGTTTTTTGTTTAAAAATATTTTATTGCAAGGGAGGGGGGGGGGGACTGAACCCCCCTCCCCCCCCTTAATACGCCACTGGGGAGGTTAATGGAATATTAACCTTCAAGAATGACCATGGGTGCCCAAAATCTTCTTGATCACTCCCTAGTTGCATTAAAAATGTTCGCCTGAGGCAGTACTTTGATTTGCGCTTCATTCGTGTCCTATTTTATTTTAAAAATATGAAGAATATTTTTTTATATGCAATATTTACCATTGAAAATCAACTTCGTTTTCACAGCCCTAATAATTGCGTCTAAACTAAACCCCACTTTCAAGGCTTATTCACAAGTTTTTCTTTTATTCTTTTGTCTGTTTGAAGGTCGGAGATAGACGTTTCTTGAACGGCAGTAGAGTTTTGGACTTGCATTGTCTTTATTTGTTTTGTATATTTAAAGTAGAATTCCATTTATTTATTACTATTACAAGCAGAATTTTTACACAAATTGATCGGGTTGACTGGAAATCCTCTTCTTCAAGTATGGTGAAACTTCTCGATTCCTTGGTTTTAGTGTCTGGTAAAACTACGTAAAAATATTTCCCTTTGTCTTGAATATTTTCTATTTTTAAATTGACCAATTATTCGCATCTACAAGCACCACTAATCCCCATTATCAAAGCCACTTTCATCAACAAGTACTCGTCGTCGGGAGCTTCGTTCAAAAAACTTCACTATTTCAGGTCGTTCTAATGTCTTGGATTTCTTTGGTTTGTATCCCTGTGATTTGCTTTTCCAAAAGCTCGCTAGTTTGCCGTATTTTGAAATATCTTTTTTTTATAAGGTGAATAGTCGAGCGAAGCATCGAGTATTTGGTCCATAGCGACGATGGGGCTAATTTTTTTTGCAAATGTAAAAAATAATCCAATAGAACATTTTCATCGATACATTTTATCTACCGTTAATTCATTCAAAACTCAAATATTTTGAACTCCTTGTCGTAAGCATCTCGAGAGTTTTCTGGCAAAATCTGCATCGCCGGTTCTTCCGCTTCCGTAAGGATATTCTCAGAAACGTAATTTTCATCGGTTTCCTCCATTTTCATAGGTTTTTTTTCAAAAAAGCTTCCCTTTTCTCATTGAGGTAGGATTATAAGGAGGCGCCATAAGATTTAATTTCGCGTCGAGAAAACGGTACCACTAGGCGTGGCTAATAGTAGTTGCAATATGGATGCCTCGCCAGGTCCGGACTATTTATATTTATATGTATTACGCTAGCATTAAGCTTATAATAAGATAATCATATAATGTAAATATCTCGGTAAATATCATTTTTTGTTTTAAAATACAGTGTCTAGCAAAAGTCCCGCAATATGCTTTATTTCGAAAACTTTTTGAATAAAAAAAAAATATGTTTTAAATAAAAGTCTTTGGGACTAGGGTTTCTACTGATTTAAATAGCTCACATATTTTCTTTTTAAGTGCAGTTTGTCTAAATTTTAGGATTTATCTAATATAAGTCACTGTCGAACACTGTATACATATTTATTACTATAATTTTATTGACAATCCTTTTTTTATATTCTAAAATAAGATAATGTGCAGCTATTACACACAAAAAATAAAACAAATTCTTGAAAAACAAAAATTTATTGTCCCTTAAATAAAACAATCTTATTACTATGATGCCTAATACTTTCTGATTTGTTGGATTTTTGTTTGGCGAAATGGTACAACCTTACATTTATGTACTTTTCTGCCACAGCTTTGATTAGCAATACTCGGTGACTGTCCAAAGCCGACTGATCAAAGCTATGAACTACTAAATTAATTTATTGGCCAAGTGGAAGGATTCACTTCTTTGTAAATTGTTTAGTTCTTTTAAAAAATGCCAACAAACTAATTCATTGTTTTCATCCACTAGGGAACCCTTTTCACCCAAAGTGTTTCTCACTAACTTTATCATGTGGCATGGGTCCAGAAAAAAAACCACATCATCATTGGTCGATGGATGTTTAAAAAATGGTTTTAAATTTTCATGGTCCAAGTTACAACCCAAAAGTTTTGCCATGGTTAAATTTACTGGAGGACCATCACATGTTAAGCTAACCACCTCAATTCCTATTTCACTACACTTTTCCAAACACTGCAACACCAATCCTTTTTTTTGCTCTGCTGTTATACCAGCAATAAGAAAAAAACCAACGGGTATTTTCCAATAACCGTTTACACAGTTTAAAAGAAAGACGAAAGCATCTTTAGCAAGAGTAACTTCTTTGACTCCTGTTCCCATATCTACATACCCGTAGCACTTGTCTTTTTGAGCAACCCATTCCTCATGTTGTCTAATTGACATCTCATCAATAATGAGGCTGCATATAACTTTCTTTTTTTTAATAGAAAGCCTTTAACTTTAAAGCCTGAAACGATTCGCTAGTAAATCCAGGCTCTCCATCGATACTTTGGTACCACCGGCTTATCGTTCGTGTATGTGGTAAACATACGTTAAATGTTTTTCTTACATAATTGTAGGCAACGGGGGAGTAATAATGAAGTGTCAATGCAAACGTTTTTATCTCTTCTGAGTAGTATTTTGGTAGAGCTTTGCTGGATGCTTTTTTACATTGCCTCATAAATAATTCTTGAGGCCCTCCAAGTTTAGAAAGCACGTCTAAATGCTCATCTTGTAAAAGTTTCTTTTTTTTAGTTCATTAAGAATTTTTTTCATATTTGTTATGCGTTTTTCCCTTCGCATCAGTTTTCGTTTCAAATATATCAGCTTTGTTTTTCTTTCCCTGCTTATACGCTGTGTTGTTTTTAGTTTATTCAGTAATTTTCTTTTCCTGGGAGAAACAGGTTCACCTATTTGCCAAGTTGATGGCCTTGCTAGTATATCTTTAGCCAAACCTGCAGTACTTGTTGAAGGGATACTTATATCTTGGTCAAAATTTTTACATTTTGCTGGTACAATCAAAATATTTGACAATATCCTAACCTTGGCTGGTGGTTCTGTCAATTCGTCATCCATTTGCTCCTGGAATTAAAAAAAAAAACTTAAAAATAATATAAATACTATTTTATTATAAGAACAAGAATATTCTTATCGTATTAAAATTATTAAAACCTTGTAATTTACCAAAACAACAATAAAATTCAAAAAAATAGTACTAAAGTTGTATAAATACAATAGGTATATATTTTTATATATACCTGGGAGGGATTAAGGGTAGGAATGGCATTCTCTTTTAAGCGAACGACACATTTTGAGGTTCGATCAATGTACATCTCAGAAAAATGCTTTGAGCACAAAACACTATATTTTGTTGGTTTCCAAGCCCCCCGATTAATAAACTGCAACCAGATCTGCTGGCGCGCAGGATCTTTAGGAAATCTAAAAGGAAAACGTACAATTTAAATACTATACAACCATGCTTAAATAAGACTTAAAAATAAATTTATTTAGGTACTAGTTAAGATTTCACTTTTTTTTTTGAAAAATTTAACCTTGAAAAAGCTAAAATTTACCACTTAGGTTTCTTAAAATGGCTAAAAGGTGCGTAAAGTAAAAAAATCTTAAAGCTTTAAGGAATCTATAAATACATCTTATTTAAATACAACCCTGTTTTTTGTTTACTTACTTATGAAATGTTATTCCCGTAGATTTTTTCTTGTCGACTGCATCCCTGCTATTGCAAGAACGATGAGCACAAGAAACCATTATTGTATTTAAATAGTTAATATAAATATCACTCGAAAAACAATATAAAACACAAAAAACTAAAAAAACACTCTCCCGTCATAAAACGTCAAAAGGTCACATTTGTTTGACATAAACGTCGATTCAATATATCTACCTGTGGTCACTTTTAGCCACGTTATGGCGTCTCTGTATAATCCTACCTCAATGCCTTTTCTGCAGGGAAAACTGACAAGTGTCAACATTTATTTAAACATTTGCTATTTTAAACATGCCCGTGGCAACCAAACAATCAACCTACTTTGACCAAAATGTAAAAAGGTCACTATCAAATCATTCTGAAATTTATAGGGTATGTTCACGAATGGTATTAATTATTATTATCATCTCATAAAAAAACGATTTAATTCACTATTAACTATTATTTTATTCGGCTTTGCATTTGGTTATATTTTTGATTTAAAAAAGCTTAATATTAGAGGAATATAAAATATTGCCCCCTTTACTGGGTTTTCCTTTAAAATTGCATCCCAAAAAATTTAATCTGAAGTAAAAACTAAGCGTTTTCGACAAAAACGGTATTTAGATTCGTAATGCACGCCTAAAATACATCGTTCCTGAAAAAATCATTAATTTTGGCGTGGTGTAGCTATAACAGATTATTACCAGCATTTTAATTACGTCAAATGAAACGAATTTATTTTTTGATATTTCTTATTAAATTATAAAAAAATCTCATTTCGCCCATTTTGTGGTATAAATTTAATACCAGCATTTATTTCGATCAACCGTTTATCTTTAAATAAGTTTATTGAGTATATCTTGTAAATCACCTCACACATACCTAATTAAAGTTAGTATTTTTTTATTTTAAAGATTTAAATTCAATAATTCTCTTAAATTATTTTTTTTAGGTGAAATCGATTTAAAGTAATTATAAAAAAAAAGTTTAAATCTAAAAATAATAAATAAAAAGAAAGTAAACTCTCCGGAACGGGATTCGAAACAGCGACCATTAGTTCCAAAGTGAAAAACCGTACCACCCCGCCAGGGTACACTTTCAACAAATTGGTCAAATGCCTGACATAATTTTAAACGCTAAATGTGACAAACACTTGTAAAAATAAGTTTCAACTGTTTATAATTACCTTATTCTCTTCAGCAATGGCATCAGCGAAGAACTAGGCGAACAATAATTATGATCCATAATTGTAAGTTAAAGTATACAACAAAATATCGTACGTTTATGGCGCAAAACGTTTTGGGACAGATTAATTTTACTTACCGCCAATTTAATAATAGCTCCAAGCTCCAACAATCAAATACCGAAAAAAAAACTTAAAGTCGAAAACCACAAAGTCTCACACTAAATCCGATCTAAACATCGTTTAAAAAGTTAGTTGAATAAAACATTACCAACTGATGACTGCCTGAATACGTCTCTGTCAAAATCTGGGGAAATTTTGAAGGTCCTGATCAGCCCTCGCGTCTATATCCCAACCTATTGCCGGCACACTGCGCATGTCAGGTGGATAGCGCGATGACGGATTATTTGAAACTTATACAGGTAGAAATGAGTTCAATTATTACATGTAAAATATGATTGATATAGCGATTAATTAATTACATTTTTAATATTACGGTATTCTATTTATATTTCTAAATCAAACACTTAATTCTCTTTTTTTCATTTATGTTTTAAGGAATTGAAAGATGTGGTTACCGATGTTGACAGTCTATGATTTTGTAATTCCGACTTTTTGTCATGAGGGTCATAGGGCTTATTGTTGTTTTAGTGCATTAATTCCAGAAATGATAGATGTGACGTTTTTTGATGCGACTTTGTGTTTTCTTTTCATGTGAACATTAATATTTGTTTTTGTACTACATTTCATCCCACAGTATGTGCACACAAACTGTCCTATTATTTAAAAAATGACGGTTAGGTTTTTACTTTACAGGTGCTTGACAGCCGCCACAAAATATTTTTTCTATTTGGGAACCATAAAGTCTTCATTATGGGTTTCCATTGGGTTGCAGAAGCAATTATTTTATTTATTTTAAACACGCGTTTTTTATTTTCTTCCTGTTGGTAACAACACAATACAGTGTTGAAATTCATGGCACACCATACTAAAAGTCCGTGTTTTGTGCACCATACTAATCCCTTTTCTCTTCTGTGACCACACCAACTTTCTGTTTTTGTTAGTGTTGCCAACCTCAAAAAAAAAATTTGACTGGAAACTATTAACTACATTTTTATTTGAATTTCCTTAAAAATGACTTAAATAGAAAAAGTATTATAAAATATTCGTTCCATAAGACAAATTTTTGAGCACTCGTCTAATTAGGACACTCCCCGCTACGCGGCTCGTGTCCTAAGCCAACGCGTGCTCTAAAATTTGTCTTATAAAATTTATGTTTTAATATACTATTGTAACAGCCGCAGCTATAACAAAACTTACTTCATTTTAATTATGCCCGACAAGGCCACAAATTAACAAACCGTTCTTGTAAGAAAACTAAATACCTCGACTATGACTCAACACCGTGACGTAAAAATAATAATTAAATCCACTTCTACCTATATTTTAAATATCCCGCCATCACGCTATCCGCCTGACATGCGCAGTGTGCCGGCAATCACGCGAGAGACGCGAGTCTGATCAGCTGGCGATGTCAGGTATCTGGATGTCAATTGTCGAAAAACTAATTATCTGGTTATTTTTTCTATACATCTTGTTCATTTATAATGATTAAAGGTAAATCAACGTAAAATGGCAATTAACTAAAAATTAGAAAAATGTCAAAGTCTGACAGATTTCCAGCCCAAGTTTTAATGGCCGTAATATGTGTAGAAAAAATTAGGTGTTTCTACAACGTGTGTTTAATTTTTCTCTTAAAACCCGCATAAAATCAAAACTGTACAGAACAAGTTAAGTCACATGTTAGTGCGCGGCATTTTCCTTAGACTTTTCATTGTTTTCGGGATTTCGATTTTTCTTGTGTACTTTAAGACACTCGCAAATGGAGGTTTTTTAAGTATTTACAAGGATAAATTAGGATGGTACGTTTCTTACTATCTAAATTATGAAGCATTAGAGAAAGAATTATGTGAACAAGATTATTTCCCCGTCAGGAAACCCCGCAAGGAGGTCCTTACGAAAAAAGAGTGTCCCAAATATGGAATTGTTTCTGTAGTTTTTGGGGGACGAACTGGTAATAATTAATTTATTACTAAAAGTTTATTTAAATATATACAGAGATGGTTAAATTAGAAAAAAGTTGCGCCCAACTAAATTCTACAACATTGTGTTTTCAAATTTAAAAACTCCGATTCCTTGGATAAAATTGAATTTTCGCGATTTTGTTTTTATTTTTTCCTACGACCACCTATGAAAATGAGAAAAAAAGCACGGGAAATTTGGCTACAAAGCTCAAAATATTGCAACACTAGTGTAAAAATATCGAGTCACACTATTTAATTTAAACATATGGTGCCAATTTGACAGACCACCCCTATTTATTAAAAAGAACAAATTTTAGAAAGCAGTAATTGTAAACTGTTTAACTTATTTATCATGTATTTGTCGAGTGATTCAGAATTAGAGTGTGAAAATACGCCATTTGAAATTATAAAAAATGTTAATATAATACACTGGAAAATCTATTACCAGAAAAAACAAATCGCGCTGAAGAGAGTGTTATGTAATAAACAACAAATGTTTATCGGTAGCCATATCGTAGAGAATAGAGCTCTAGCCTACAGATCGCAAGGTCACAGGTTCAAATCCCACCAGGAGTATTTGACTTTTTTTTATAAAAACATTAAATAAATTATAGAATTATTTTGAATTGAAATATTCCTTGTTGGGTGGATTTTTTAAATTTATGTTTAATGCATCTTTACTTGATTAAATTTAAAATTTTTCATTCTGGTTAATCTAGAAGTCAATCCAGAACTAGTTCATCCTCTGATATATAAAACCTGAAAAAATGAAAAAGTTAAACTATAAATGAAGGACTAGCCTATTGACAAACTATGAAACCAGATATTAAGAGGCACATAATCCACTAATTTCAACACTAATGTTGATATTTTTTTCAGAAATCAAAGGCTTTTTTAATAATTCTTTGTGGTCGTAGGAAAAATAGTGTACATTACTCGTGGGAAAGTGATTATTCTAAAACTCGGAGAATTTCTGCACTCGGCTGACGCCTCGTGCTTAATATCTCCTCGTTTAAAAAGTATCACTTTCATCACTTGTTAAATATACTATTTCCTCACTGTGGTAAGGGGGAAGGGGGGGCGTAAAAACGCCACTGACACACACAAGATTAATAGTGGCGAACTTTTAAATTCCTGTTTTAAAACAAATATTATTAAAATACATAATTAAAATAGTGGAATTTAGTGTCCGTTAAAATTTATAGAATGAAACGGACAGAGTAGTGCGTCTATCTTTTGCATTAAAGTACACAGGAACGCCCAAGGTAGACAATAACAGGCTCTTTCGTCCTTGTTGGGACTCATCAGAAAGCCATAACCTGTAAGCAATTCCCATTACAACAAAAATATGTTTTTAAGATATTTTTACGAATAAAAATAAAAACCTGGTATCGCCATCTGCTGGAATCAACTCAACGCAAAAGATGGCCATCTAACGTGAACACAGAAGTTATAGAACTATAAATAAATTAAGCACAGAACGGCCACCCATCCAGTGTAGGAAACATTTTTTGCGCTTTCCTACACATCTCTACGGTTTTGTAGATTCAGATCTAGATCGCGCTGCAGTCGCCCACTGGACTCTTCTAATTATTAAAATACTTTTTTATGCCTTGGTGGTACAACTCCCTTACCTTGCGTTTGTATAATAAGCCTTTAATGTTACATATTTTCAAGGAAATCAAATGTGGGAATACGCCTCTGTATGGGCGGTCGCCCGACGAACCGGACTTGACCCCTACATCCCGAGATGCATCAGGATAAAACTGGACCAAATTTTTGAGCAACTCACCGTTCCCGCTTTCGAAGAGATCGCTCATTGTCCGGTCGAAATTAACACTTTTGTTAAGTCGATAGAGGATTGGACTTTCACCAATCAGGTAAGCAATATTTTTGTTATATATTAATTAAACCTTTGAATGTCATTAATGAATTATTAAGAACTTCGGACCGATATTTCTAAAATCTTTTCCGAAGTTACTAGCTCCATGCAAAATTTTATACAGGGTGCGGGGAGACTTTAACTGGAACAAATTCGGTAGAAGTTTACCCCCTGTATAAGGTGAAACATAACCCAACTTATTTTTTTTAAATAGGACGATACCACTAAACTTATGATACCTTTAAGGAAAGCTCTTTTAAAGAGAAAATTGAATATCCTATTGTTTTTCATTTAAATTTAGTTTTCTATTTTACTGTAAAAAAATTAAGTTGGATTATGTTTCACCCCCTTAACAGGGATAAAAAACAAATTTTTGTTATGAGTATGGAGTCCACAAAACATCTCAATCGACAGGTTTTTATATTTTTCACAAATATTTTTATATGTTTTCCAACATTCTAGTAAATTTGTTCCAATGAAAATAAATTCAAAATAATCGGATATTTAATTTTTACTTTGGAAGAGCTTTCCAAAAAGGTATCATAAGTGGTATGTTATTATTTAAAAAAATTAAGTTTCACCTTATACAGGAGGTAAAAAAATTTTTTTGGTGCCGAAATGTAGCTCATACAAAATCTCAGTCGACGTGTTTTTCCATTTTCCAAATATATTTTTTCCCAAACTTATATCGAATTTGTTCCATTTAAAGTCCTCACCCTGTATCTATGTATAAGGTGCTACAAATTCGTGTGTGTACAAGGGAATCTCGGAAACGGTAAGAGATACGAAGATGGTTAAATTGAGGCAAAGTTGCATATTTTAAGGCTTAATAATTTGGTAAAAGAAAATTCCAAATACCTTCGGAGACATCCGAAAAAAAAAATTTGTAGTTTTGGTTTTTAATTTTTTGCGCCTTTATTTTTGGCTACTGGTAACAATGAAACTTGGTAGGCCATAAGTTTCGTAAATAAACAAATGCCACAAGGACATCCATCATAAATTACTATTTGATAAGATTAGGTTTATGTTTAGTTTATTATTATTGCGGGTTAAATAGATTTTATTATTGGATTTAAATGGATGGTCGGCATCTTAAAATGTTAATTAATAAATAAGTAAGACATGAAAGCCGAAACAATTAAATTAACAATTATAGTATATTTCAGAAAGGTGTAGAGTAATAAAAGCTCATTAGTTATGCAAAGGGACTACAGAGTGACCCAACGAATATTTAAGCCACTTTCATAATTTGGCATTGATTTCATTGCAAAATTCTTTATTTTCATCAAGTGCAGGTAGTACCACCCGGTTTATGCCAATTTATGTGTTTTTCCTATTGTGAATGTTATCCATTAAATTATAAAAAATCATAATATTCATCGTCATCTGAAGAACTATCATCTCCTCTTGACGTTATAATTAACAAGTCGACGGTCCGATCGATCAGGTGGTCAAGATCTTACATGATGGACTGCTTTTCGCCAGCTCTCTGGTGTCACTTCCTTAATGGCTTGATCAAACAGTAGCTTAACGTCTTTAATTTTGAATGTCGTGTTGTGTCTTGCTACAAATCCTTTCACTTGCGCCCATAGAAATTCTATAGGATTTAGATCGTAATGGTATGGCGGTGTGAGCAGCACAGTTACACTACGTTTTTCAGCTACCTATATCTTCCACGGCATACTTCATTAAACGATATTTGAGTAAATTAATAATTAAATAGTTCCTTCTTTATCAAATTATCTTCTTTTTTCTTCTTTGGTTAGTTATCATAAATAATTTAATGCACAAAATTTACCTGCGTCTATGGTCGACATCGAAATTGAGCCGAACTGGATGGAATTTACCATTTTATTACTCTATACCTTTCTGAAATAGACTATAGAGGTGTTGATGATTCTTAGTGCATCTCGGTGAAAAGTCCAGACTGCATGGAAATTCCAAACTGCTCCCGAGTAGCAAATAGGTAACTGGAATGTTAGTCTACGTACGTTTATTTTTAAAATAATTTTAAAATTTTTTTACTATTTATAAAATATGATGATGCCAATTTCGGGCGAAACATGTAACAAAAATAAACAGACAGAAAAATATTTGAGGCTAACACAATATATAAATGCGCAGTTTTTATGTTTTTAAATTTTTATTTTTGATACCAACGCTCTGCAGCACTGTCTCTTTAACAGGCCACGAGCCGCCACTGTTATCGCTTAAGACAACCTAGAAAAATGTTCCAAGTATATATTTAATTATGAAAAAATTTTCAAAAATGTATTTTTTTTTTAATTTCCAGAGTATCATTTTACCTCGCTACACTCTACAACCAGAACTGGTTTTAACCTGGGTCCAAGACATAGTTCAAGAGTTTCGATTAAGAAAAAAATTGAGAGACAAAGCCCAACAGATTCTTAAGGGCTTTGTCAAAAATCTGCCACCGAAGGACTACACTTTTGTCGGGGTGCACGTACGACGAACCGACTACATACCATATCTACAAAGGTAATTTTTAAGGACTTACCATAGAAAATTTGACAAAAGCAAAAGTCTGACTTGTAGAACTTCGCAGATACCGATACTGGTACAACCTTTGTATCTTTGGCAAATTTGGACAAACAATGTCCTTTGCGTTTGAGAATTACTTCTTGAACCTACAAAATTAAAATCATAATTAAATTTGCTCTTAGGCTTCTTCGCCTAACTGATGAGACCCGGAAGATCGAAAGAATCCATATTGCACCCTAAACATCGTTGGGTGAAGATGAAACCCGAATCCCAGTTTACTGCTTCGAACTCAATTTGACAAAAGAAAAAGAACTTTTGAAATTTCGCAAATCTCCACAAATTTGAGGCGCGTTTTCCTTTTGTTCAAAAGCAAAAGTCTTAGAGTCCAAAGAAACAAAAGTACTCTGTGGTTCGAAAATCTGTTAAGTTTGAATACTTGTTTCGACTTCGGTTCGTCTTCTTCAGTCAAGGAAATACCTTGAGACAAGTTGGAATTTTTTTTTTAGAAGAGAATCTACAGAAAATTTCACAAAAGCAAAAGTGAAAATTTCACAAAAGCAAAATCAAGAGTCTGATTTGTAAAACTCCGCAGATGCCGATACTGGTACAACCTTTGTATCTTTGGCAAATTTGGACAAACATTGTTCTTTGCGTTTAAGAACTACTTCTTGAACCAACAAACAACAAAATTTCCAACTTGTCTCAAGAAATTTCCTTGACTGAAGAAGACGAACCGAAGTCGAAACAATGATCCAAACTTAACAGGTTTTCGAACCAAAAAATACTTTTGCTTCTTTGGACTCTAAGGCTTCTGCTTTGGAATAAAAGGAAAACCCGCCACAAATTCGTGGAGATTTGCGAAATTCCAAAAATTCTTTTGCTTTTGTCAAATTGAGTTCGAAGCAGTAAACTGGAATTTGGGTTTTACCTTAACCCAGCAATGTTTAGGGTGCAATATGGATACTTTCGACCTTCCGGGTTTCCTCAGTTAGGCGAAGCCTAAGAGCTAATTTAATTATGAGCTTACCATAGATAAATTACGTATTTCATTCGTAAAGAAGATATTGTTGTGTGTACAGGGTGTCCCAAATTCAAGCCTTATTGTTAAACACATGAGAAAACATCGAATATTTCTTTTTGTATACGTTTTTAACTACTCTCATTTACCTGTAATTTTATGCTTTTTGCACGTTGTTTAAATTGTATTGTTGTAGTGAATTGCTACCTGAATAGTCAGTCTGACATTAATTTGTATAATTTTGTCGATGCGATTATTTTACGTAATAGAGTGTGTTGTCCGTCCCCCGGAGTTTTATTTAAACGGGTAGTTTTCTTAAGATTCTATACTTATCATGAGTATCTCGAAAACTATAAAAGATACGGCACAGTGACGGCTGGTGAGGTAGAGAGCCGCGGTGCCATAGCTCTAACTGCCGCATTAATAGTACCAATTGAAGCTGATCAGAATTTATATTCCTATTTAAATTGCTTAAAAAATAAAAATAAAGACCGTTATCAGTTTCAATTAGTAAAGCAGGCACTGTGGCGCCACCGCCACCTCACGAGCCGCCACTGGTACAGAATCGGTTAAATGGTGGCAAAGTCGCGGAATTTTATGCCCACTAATATATTTACAAAAATTAAACTTTCTTTTTTACTTTTTGAAATATTCAAAAAATCCTAAAATTTTAGTCGAAAAAATTTCCTCCTGGTTTTATTTTTTTTTTTGTGAAGAGCCCCCTCACCTACTTTAACTGACGAGCCGCCACTGGCTTTTATAATTTAATTTAGTCATTAATTAGCAAATCGACATTAATAATTTTATACTATGGCGAAGATTCTCCATCTTGTAAAACATTTTTAAATGTCAAGTGATACCTTAGATATTTTAAAGGTATTTTCACGCTGAATTTAATCCTGCATTTTTAATATTCCAAAATGTATGTTGCCTCAAGAATCTTTTTGATACAGTGTGTCCACGGATAGAGTTTGGAAGAGGAAAAACTTGTTTATTAGTAGGTGTAACGGGATATTTCTCTGGGGTTTGGTCCAAAAGAAAAAAAAACACAGTTGTTTCGGGGGGAAAGAGCTCTATTGTTGCATAGAAGAAAAAGTCATTCTTTATGAAAACGTCTGCTTGTGCTGAAACTACAATTTCGAATATCAGATTTACTATACTATAACGTAACCATTTATTTTTTTTGTCAGAGCAGGACGCCTGCGAATAAAAAAAATTATTGGTGTTCAGTGGCGTAGCCAGGAAATATGTTGCTCAGTGGGCGTATGTAGAACATTTTTGTCTGGAGTACCCTAAAAAAAGCGCCGAAAAATTTTCGGTGCCACGCCCAAAGTTAGGGTTTCTTCACTTTTCTATTTTTTCCTCCAAAATTGCAGTTCGTAATGTCACCACAAAATGCCACAATTTTCTCATTCAAATCATTGCAAGATAATACTTCTTTCAAATAATTGACAATTATATCCGATGTTTCGCCTAGTTGCTCTCGAAACTCTATAAAATCTTGACTTTCACGCCTTCATATGGTAAAAAATAGCGAATCAAAACGGGGAATAATTTTATCGAGCCATGATTTGAAGTATCTGTTAATAAAGTTATGAAGTGGGTTTCACGAAGGTGCTCTTTCAATTCATCCGTCGCCATAGGTGCCAGCACATTTACAACAATAGCCTGAGATTTCCTATGAGTACATCTCAATTTTTGCTCAAAACAGGTTTGCGAAAGCGGGACATTTTTGGTAACGTGGGGGACAGCGGGACATAGAGCCTGAAAGCGGGACGTATGGTCACCTTAACTATACAGGGTTCGTCAGAAAAAACATTTTTAGTTTTTTTGGATTTCGTTTAAAGTAAATTTACGTTAAAACAAACAGATATTATTGCCTTCTTACTTAGAATATGATTTAATATTTTGTTGTAAGAAAACTATTTTCTTTGTCTACTTTTGAAGTATTTTCATTAATACATATCGTATTCCTTTATTTATTCAATTATAAATTAAAAATGTTTTTTCTGTCCAGAACAAGCAAAACTAATTTAATAAATCAAGAAATTGAAAAACAAATCCAAAAAACTAAAAATGTTATTTCTGACGAACCCTGTAATTGCAAATCTTGGCAGTCAAGCAGCCCTTAGATCGCTAATATGCAACAAGCTAACCTCAAGACTGGTATGGAAATGTCAGGAGGAACTAGAGGCCCTGGCAAAAGTAAACAAAGTAATGCTTCAGTGGGTACCAGGACACGAAGGTGTTACAGGAAATGAAAAAGCCGATAAACTTGCAAGAAAAGGCTCAGAAAATACATTCATTGGTCCAGAACCGGCACTCGGAGTACCAAGGTGCACAGTAAGAGATGCCAAAAGGCGATGGATTAGGAGTGACCGCAAAATCAACTGGAGTAACAGACAGGGATTAGCCCATGGCAAAAGCTTCATTGGGGATCCAGACCCAAGACTTACAAAACAGTTGCTTCAAATGAATAGGAACCAGCTGAGAACCATTGCAGGAATTCTGACAGGACACATGGTTATCAAGAACCATCGGCACAAAATGCAACTGTACAATGGAGTAATGGAGACTTTGACTGCAGTTTATACTAGATCGGAAGATGCAACAAATACTCGGGCCAAATCCAAAATTGGAACCAGAGGACATCTTTACCCTCTCCCCAGTTGACCTAGACAAACTAGTGCAAGGAACTGGGTGTAAAAACCAAACAGGATGAGCACAATGGGCCAAACCTGGCCCAAGTGCATCCGGCGCACGGACGGGCCTTCGGAAAAAAATAAACAATAATCTGATATTCGAAATTGTAGTTTTAACATAAACAGACGTTTTTTAAAACTTTTTAACATAAACAGACGTTTTTTTATAACTTTTTCTTCTATAGCAACTAATAAAAATGTTTTTCCTCTTCCAAATTCTATCCGTGGACAGTAGGGTGGCCCATCTTATGCAACCTAGGAAAAATTGAGCTGCCACCCCTCAAAATGGTTCCATTTGATGAAAAGACATCCCCACTAAAATTTTATTTTGATCGGATACCAGGAAGTGGTGCCGCCTGCAACGTTAATTCTGATAAAAATGAAAAATTAATTATTACCTAATTTTGCAAATATGTTGTATTTGTAAAGGCGAAATGTATGACAAAACAATATTTATAAATTAAATGTTTGGTCTTTCCCTCCCCCAGACCGGTTTCGCCTTATCACGGCTCATCAGTGAAGCTAGGATTTGACGAAAGGAACGACCGAAGAGCCTATAATGACCCTAAAGTGTAAATGATGATTGATGAGGTGCAACACTTTGTACCACTTTGTGTTGCATCTCACCAATCATGAAGAACAATATTTGCTATCCTGAAAGCACAAGAGCAAGAAATATATTCTCTATTAAAACAATAATAATTATGCTTTAATTTTGCAGACCTTTCTTTTCTCATATGTTGCCTACTTCGTTGAAGAGTTGTTCTACCTATAGACAGAGACGGAACATCATGTCCTAGTGCTTCTGCTACTGCGGTCAAAATACGAACTCCATCTCTATCGCTTATCCTACAGGCATCAAGTGCAGCTACTATTTTTCTTTTTGGCTGTGATGGACCAGGCTCTTCTAGGGCTAGCGGTACTTCCTCTTGGGACTCTAGATTCCCTTCTATTTTACTCCCAATTTCAATGGAAGAACTGCTTCCCGAGGATGACAATGTCACGGTTTCCATTAGTTGAGATTTTTCTTGAAGACTTTGTTGAAATCGCTCCGACAGTTTTTTGTGCTTTTCTTCACCTACTTTTTCTCGAGCAGCTAGCTAGTAGTCGATGCCATACATAAACCCGGGCGGCCTTTTTACTTCTGACTGATTAAAAGCTGTTTGTCCCCTTCAATTGTTATTAGCTCAAGGGCGTTTGCATGGGATATATCAAATAAATCGTCCATCTTTTCCACAAATGTTTGTTCTTTTTGTTTTGCGCTTTCGCTCTTTTTCTTAGCTGACTTTTGTAACGCTCTCCATTCGGCGTAAAGTTTTTCCAGTTTTTCAATACAGTGGCTTTCTTTTCGTATTGGTATGCGAGCTTTGTCTAAAAAAATAGAAACTTCTTTAATAGTTAGCGCGGCACTATCACGTAAACTTAGTTTCACTTCACGCATGGTAAAGAATAAAACATGCAAAACTTGTTTATTGGAAGGCAACTTATTACCAATAATTTGAGGTGTATAATGTCCAATTAAGTACATTCCGTAAATTTCGATTCCCAGACATTATCACGATTGTTTTTTAATTTCACAAAGAAAATACAAAGACAAACTTAATTTATCTCTAAGGAGGTCTGTTGCATACTAACATAAGTAAGAAATTATTAATAGGGGATTACTGACAAAGCCGCTGGAAATACACAAGAAATTCCAAGAAAACAGCTACCTGTAAAGGGTCAGGAATATTTTTATTTTTAGAAATGACCAAATTAGTAATAAATATTTTAATTACAGGCAACAAAACAGTCTGACACCGATCTACCCCGCAATAGCTAATAAAATGAGGATTATTTAATAAAATTTGTATGTACCAGGTACCTAATATTTTGACCTGCTGGCGGCACGTGTTCCTGTTGTCGGATTGGATTGAATTTTTAGTGGTTTTATTTTTTAATATAAAGGAACATTTTCACAGGGTGGCGCGGTAAAAATCTTTAAAACTTTTTTTCACCTCTATGGAGATGGGCCACCCTAGTGGACAGACTATATACTACACCGACTTATTTTCATCCTATACCAAAGATGATACATTTTCTTATTTTCTAGGAAATACGCCATAACCCCTGCGGAACCCCAATTCTTCTACAACGCCATGTTGCACTTCCAGCAGAAATACCCCGACGTCATCTTCATCTACATCAGCGACGACCCGCTCTGGTGCCTAAAGCAATTTGGTCACCTGCAAGATGTCTTCATAGCCTCGCACAAAAATAAAAATACACCGGCCATAGATCTGGCCATCATGGCGTCCTGCAACCACAGCATCTTCGATTACGGGACTTTCGGAGAATGGGGATCTATATTGGCAGGGGGAGAGACGGTGTTTTATAATATGTCGGCCAATAGGAACAAGGGGGTGGGAGAAGTTATAAAAAATTGGCATTTGATGACTTAGTAGTTAGTTTTTATGATTTTTTATTCGATGGTTGGTTTGTAGGATGGAATAGCACAATCTAAGTTGTTTGGTTAATAAATTAAAAATTGAGCTAACCGGGCTACTTTGATTGTGGGAAAAACATCTCTGCCAATGTCGTTTATGTTACAGTGAAAGTTGTCTTATTGGGAGATAATTCTTAATTAACGTCTTCTTCTTAACCAACATTTCTATTGTTATTGGCTTTTATAAAGATTTTAATCAAGAATTACTTTAGTAGAGGGCAACTATGATTTAGACATTAATGACATTGGTAGAACCGATTTACTCAATCAATGCTGTCTAGTTAGTACATCAGGAAGTTAAGCTAATCGGGCTAGTTTTAATGTGAGAAAATAACTTCGGTCGATGTAATTTTTAGGTCAAAGAGAATGTTTTCGTTCTGAGATATTTTTTGAAGACTTCTTCGTTGCAGTGGCGGCTCGTTAGGTGAAATAAAACCAGGAGGAAAGTTTTTCGACATTATTAAATACAAATGTACCAATACAGCTACCATTTTAGCCCTTAAGAAATAATTATGATCGAATTAGTAATATTAATTTATTCCGAATGGAGCTGTGCATATTAGGGCCACGGTTAACTCCGATAGACAATAATTATAAACACTCGTGCATTTTGGCGCGCATCAGCGGACCGTGTCCGTTAGCTCAAAGCAAGCCCAACATGGCTTTGATATTAACCGTTGCTATGGTTACGTAACGTCAGTCACTCAAACAGCATGTAACAATTTGTATTAAGATGAAGGGCAATTTAAAAAAAGATCAGCCGTATGCACCATTGGTTTAACTTTGGTTCGCCTCACCTTAAGGTATTTATTCTGAGGCTTCACGAAACTTACGGTTATAGATATCATTTTTACATGATTAACTGTGTGATTAAAAAGTTTTCTTTTTATTTTTCAGTTAATTCAGTAGTGTACGTACATACTTAGTTGTGCGTTTTAAAAATGAACCCAATTAATGACATAGTTTATAATTTGTTGGAAACTCCATTTAGTCGTTGGACAGATGAGGATAAGAGAGACGTTTTGTTACACGGGTTTTTAGTCAATGTTTGTTTAAGTACGAGCCGCCACTGCTTCGTTGTTGGAGGTATTAGTGATAGGATGTTTTAAAATATGGAGCTCCCTGAAGATATTGATCTAGACACACGCGGCTTTTTGAAAATAATGTAACCGTTTCAGTTTTACAATAACAATAACTCTCTATGAACTGTAAACGAACGTTCAAAAACTGCCCGGAGATATAAGATTCAACTAGGCAGTTCGTTAGTTTGTGGCTCTATATTTAAAACTAAAATACTAAACGTAATTTAGGGGAAAAAGTCATTCTTCATACAAAAATTTAGCTTTTTCCGAAAAATCTCTGGCCATATTCAAAATTTCAAAAGGACCTAAAAGGTGTTTAAATGATAAAAGGAATTGTAAAATTAAATCAAAGACAAACTATATCTGTAATTTCAATGGGAAAGTAACGAACTGTTTACTATAATTCCACTATATTTGAAACTTTTAACAAATTTTATTTATTCAACTAGTTTCGCTACACACGGTAGAGCTTTCTCAAAAATACTACGCTACCGTGTAGCGAAACTAGTCGAATAAATGAAATTTGTTAAAAGTTTCTAATATAGTGGAATTATAGTAAAAAGTTTGTTTACTTTTTCTTTGAAATTAATCATGGAATGCCACCAAGTAAAGGCATCAGAAACAGTTCAATTATATCTGTAATTGCAAAAAAAATTGTAAATGTTATAATACAAAAAAAGGATGCTTCTAATATGTCAACAAAATTTAAAATGTCAAGTAAAGATTTTTTTTTCATTTCGTCAGATCGATATCTAGACGCGCTTCGCCATATCATAGCTCATTAGTAGAGCTAGGATCCGACGAAAGAGAGGAAGAACGGTAAAACTGCTTAAGCAGAATTGCTAGATCACACCATGAATTTGTCGCAGCTCATTGAAAACATGCATAATTTCCACAAATTTTAAAAACGCAAAACTGGCGCGATTACTCGATTACGTCGATCCGATAAAAATGTACAGTGAGCATCGTTACCGATCTTTCACTTGTCATATCGGTGTTTTTGTTTACATCCAACTTACATTCGAATTATTGAGGAATTTTGATGTATTCTTGTTTAAGATAACTGTTCTTTTTATGTATGCTCATAGAGCATAGCAACAGAAAGATCAACAAATAATTTAGTCATTTCATTAGCTTATAATATGATAACGTTGAGATAGAATAAACAAGGAGGCGACATCACGTGACTAAAAGTGACCCTACCTACGCCATATTGGTATGACACTTATGTCATTCGTGTAATCAGCTCTTCGATCTATCATAATCGAGGTGGTTTTAGATTTTATGAGAAGTTTTTCAATTTAAGTGTAAAACTATTGTTACTGTGTGATAGATATTAATTATTTCTTGTGCCGTGCGAAGTTGTTCCAGCAGAAATGCTGTGGATAAGAAAAAAACGGCGAAAATTGTGTTTCATAGGTTAGTATAAATACAGGACAGGTCCGTATTTATAAACTTTGGGTGCTAATTGTTTCCTATGGTTTGTAATTTTATTTAAATTGTATAAAAATGTAAAAACAATACATCTACAATTAAGTTAAAGCAGCTTTCGACTATTTAGAACTAGCCGCTTAACTGCAAATTCACTATTTGTTTATTGATACAGGTCATTATTTTCTATGTGCGAAATAAACACAACTTGTATGTTGGGTTTCACAAAGATTTTTAACCAGAATTAACTAACCAGCAACATTTACTGTGACATAAATGACATTGGCAAGCATTATTTACTTACAATCGAACTTGTAATATTTATAAATTAAAAATGTAGGCAACCGGGCCACTTTGCCACTACTCATCTTCGTCTGACAAGTCACATGGTTCATAAAAAAGTGTAACAAAAATGTTCATTTTTGCTGTCGCATGTAAGTAAAATTTTACAGGTTAAAGTTTATTTATTAAAACATTTACAACTTCTAAATAAAATCATTTCTTATCCCATTGTGCACCTTTGCAATGGAACAATATTTAATTACAATACCTACTATATTCTCAATATTTTCTACGTCACCAATCAATTAAATTAATGAGCACAAACGGGTTGTACCAAAGTTTTTCTAGCTACTAACAAGTAAACAATATACAAACGTGTATATAATACCATTATCCGTTATTTCCATTACAAAGCTGTTCATTGCTTTATGAAATTACATTATTCTGGTTGACCCATGCATTATTTAGAATTGTTCAAAATAAATTTAATCAAGCTCTTATGAATCGGCCATATTGGTATGACACTTTGCCACGCCCCTTGTTTATTCTATCTCGATGTATGATAATGAAGTGAATCAAAAATGCTTGTATAGTTGCTAGTATACTCCACAGAATGATAAGTAAAAGCTCACCCAAAGAATCATGAACATGGACCTGACATATGTACTATTATGCTGAATGGCATGGTTTGAGTAAAAATAATTAACAAAGTTAAGGACTTGGTTTCTTATAATAGTTATGATTAAGAGGACTCCGTACACCTTTAAAACTAGATTTATTTTTACGGGTATATTAATTTTTTAAGAAAACAATGTTCTACCTATATAAAAGTTTCTAGGAATTAAACAAATAATATTGGAAAGTCCTTTTGGTTTGTCACATATGGATTATATATATTTAAATCATTCATTTTTTGATTTAGCAACACTATATTGACTTTTCAATATTCTGTAATTATTTCTAAACAATTTTTTATTAAAATAATTTTTCAAAAATAATTACGGTTTTTTTCCAAACGAAAGTTCAATTTTTAGTCTATTTCTAAACCGAATTATAATCCATCGCAGTCGCCCACTAATGCTCTTCCTTTCTAACATCAGTGGCGAACTCTACTCTCGGAGACGCAACGAGCCTCGGCTTCCGTAGAGCAAACATTATGAAAACTGTAAATGCGGGTAGCTACGGAATACACTTAGACATATTTAAAAAAAAATTAACTATAAATAATACAATGTATCTCCTATTAACAGGGATGGCGAACCAATGGCACGTGTGCCAGCAATGGCACGCACAAAATAATTTGGGCACGGCATTAATTAAAGAATGTATGTGATAAAATTGATTACTTTGTTAGAAACCAGTGGCGTAGCCAGGGGGGGGGGGGCAGGGCCCCCCTTCCCCGAAATCAAAAAAAAAGAAGATATAAACTATAATTGGGCAACATAAAAAATCTTTAACGGCAACGCTATCAATAATGCGCCAAATTAAATAACAAATCATCCTCCCAGTAACTAAAGCTTCAGCAGAAAGACGTTTTTTCACTTTAATAAAATTAAAAACATATCTGAGAAATCATTCAGGTGAAGAGCGTACAAAGTATCCATAAAAAAATTCATATTTATATATGAAATAATCAATATATTTTGTCAAAAAAAGCGACGAATCACGGTTTAGTTTTTGGCAAAAAAATATGTTGTGCTTTAAGTTTATGGTTAATTTTTATTTTTTCAATAAGTAAAAAATATACCTTATTTTTAATATTTTCTTGCTCAATTATGCTTATTTCATGAAGAAGTTTTTGTTATTTTTGTTTTATATTACCTACATAAGTGTATTTGTATAACTCACTACAAGTTTCTTTAAATGTATGTATTTTTTATTTTGAAATTTTTTTGATTGTCCAAAAAAAAAAGGGTTTTTTGGGCGTGGCACCCGAAAAACATTTCGCCTTCGGCGCTTTGCCTGCGGCGCTGGCTCATCGCTTTCCTTACCCATTTGGGCCCCCCCGACATTAAATTCTGGCTACGCCACTGTTAGAAACGATATATTTTAAGGAGTATATTATAGTAAGATTTTAAAATATTTCCTTCTAAAGTGCCATTTTGTAGAGGTTACGTTTCGGATGCATAATGACAGCAATTGGGTTCTTCTTGATCACTATTTATTTTATTGTAAATAGTGACATTTACCCTTTTTTATTAAAACAGCCGAAAAAAATTAATTTTCTGTGTTTTTTAATTGAAATTTTTACTTAAAATAATCAATATTCTAGCATTAAACGAGTATATTTGTTATCTGCTTTTGAACTGTCACCGCCCGGGGCGTTTATAGGAAGGAGGGGGGGGGGATGAGATATTTCTCTCACCACTCTAGCCTGAAGAATAATATTTTGTTTTTTTATTACAAGCCCCTTTATCTACTGAAAACTATTGTTCATATGTACTTGCCCCCCCTAGCCTGGTATATAATAACGGTTAGTGTTATAATATGGAGATCCCAAAAATAGTTAGTTGCTTTTTATTTATAAGTCCTTTCTCCAGAAAGCGCCCTTCCAACGGCAAGCCCTGGTTTAGCAAGAATTGCGAGCGTGCTGTCAGATCTAAAAACCTGGCTTACCGACAGTGGCGTAAAAACCCTACTTCTGAAAATCGCGCCATCTTTGTTACCACCCGAAACCAATGTAAGCAAATGATAGACCAAAGCAAAGAAGCTCATAACGAGAGAATCAAAAACAAACTTCTTGCCAGTCCTAACGGATCAAGGTCCTTTTGGTCAGTCGCTAAGGCCGTCAGCCAAAACTTTACAAAGTCAACTATTCCACCTCTAACACGTTCCGACGGCACAATAGCAACCACAGCCGGGGATAAAGCAAACCTACTTGCTGAACTGTTTTCCTCGCATTCCACTGTAGACTTTCAGGGAAAATCACCACCCAACATTCCCTCAGTTCAATCGCAAATGTCTGAAATCGTGTTCCGTCAGCGTCTTGTTAAACGGATTCTTAAAGGACTCGACGTCAATAAAGCTTCTGGTCCAGACGAAATACCTATCATTGTTCTCAAGACATGCGCCGATGAACTTACACCAGTATTTTGTAGACTTTTCAACTTATCCTACAAAAAAGGAATATTTCCATCCTGCTGGAAGTCGGCGCGTGTCCAGCCCATTCCAAAGAAAGGTAAAAAGACCCTGCCAAGCAACTACCGACCCGTCGCATTGCTTTCAGTAATTTCAAAAGTAATGGAGAAAGCTATTAACCAACAACTTCTAAAGTATCTGGAAGGGCTTAACATTATCAGCGACCATCAATACGGTTTTCGAAAGTCCAGATCAACAGGTGACCTTTTGGCATATGTCACTCATCTTTGGAGCAACACCATCGAACATCATGGAGAATCCCGGGCTGTTGCACTGGACATCTCTAGGGCTTTTGATCGTGTTTGGCACGATGGGCTTCTAAGTAAATTGCGATCCTACGGTATGCCTAATGGATTTTGTTTATGGTTAACCAGCTTCCTTAAGAACCGTTCTCTGCAAGTGGCGATTGACGGGTTTCTCTCAGACACCTTCACCATCAATGCCGGTGTTCCTCAAGGGTCCATATTGTCGCCTACCCTCTTTTTACTGTATATTAACGACCTTCTAGTGAAAACCCAAAATCCAATTTATAGCTTTGCTGATGACAGCACACTTGTCTCATCTTTTACCTTGACTCCCCAAACATCCGCTGCCGACGCACATCTTCGCAGGCAGCATGAAGTATTGCGCCTCAACAATGACCTGGAAGAAATTTTGGCTTGGGGTGACAGTAACCAAGTCGAATTTAATGCTAAGAAAACCCAGGCAGCAGTCTTCTCCAAAAAGGTTAACATTGCAGAACCGGATATAGTCATGGCAGGACACGCAATTCCCCTGGCACCGTCTATTAATTTGCTGGGGGTCAATCTGGGAGGTAATATGTCTTGGCATGATCACGTTGCCGCAATTGCCAGGGCAGCTGCACAGAAACTTGGTGTACTTTTCCGCACCAAAAGGTTGTACACACCTCATCAACTTTTGACACTCTACAAAGCCCAGATTCGACCATCATTAGAATATTGCTCTCATGTCTGGAGCTCTGCACCCAAGCACACCCTTCGGCTACTGGATTCCATTCAAAGAAGAGCCATTCGTCTGATCGGCGACCCCGAGCTGACCAAGACCCTCGATAGCCTGGAGCATCGAAGACAGGTTGGTGATTTGGCTCTCTTTTACAGATATTTCCATGGCAGGTGTTCGACTGACATTGCCCACTTGATTCCACCTAGAGCAATGCAAAACAGAAATACACGGCGAACCGCTGCCGCTCATCCATATGTTGTTCAGCTTAGTACTCCTCGAACTTCATTGTTCAAGAATTCTTTCATCTGGAGAACGTCATCTTTGTGGAATGATCTTCCTGAGGTCGTGTTTCCCAATGAATACAATCTTCAACGTTTCAAGACCAACGTTAATCGCTTTCTTCGCACACGCACCGCTCCCAGAGCGCCTTAAAGGATTTTTCCTACAGTGCAGGTGTTTTATCATAAAAAAAAAAGTCGTGGCGGAGAGAACACAAGGGACTTTTTTCTCTCTTTTAGGAGTCACATGGAAGACGAAGATGTATCAACACGCCAGGGATATTTTTTTTTGTAGAAGTTACTAGCACACCAGTCTCTATAAATAATTGCCCTCTTTACTTGTTCTTTCTTTAAAATTGTATCACAACCTAACCTCTACAAACGGCACTTCAAGAAAAAAGTAGTTTTCAGATTAATAATCTTCGCCCCAAAATATTCCCTTCCTAAAAAAATCATCAATTTTGGGGTAGTAAACGTATATTTAGATTTTGGCGCTTGCGTAACAAACAAACAGTTTGTTGGCACGTCATGATCATATTAAACATTTCTTTGAGAAAAATGGCACGTAAATGTAAAAAGGTTCGCGATCCCTGTCCTATAAGATGCATAATACATGGACCCTGTTAGAAAAAACAAGTTTGGTTACCTAAACCAATAAAAAATCTTGAAAATTTTCATTCATTCTCGAGATTTTAAACAAAGAAATAAGTCGATAATCATAAATTTTTTTTTAATAACTTTATTTAATTATTTTACCGATACTCTTTTGCTTTTGCGAGATAATAACATAATACCTACAAATGCCTAAATATATTAGTGAAAACTGTTAATAATTAGGAATAGGCTCTTTCACTATAATCGACTTTATCATATTCAACACTAACATCCAGAACTAGAACCCAAGAATAAAAATCTTCAAATTTCGATTATAAATAATAATCGACCACTTTGATTAAACGAAATAATCGATTAACCAAATTATTGGATTAACCAAAACAATCGATCAATGTAAATAATCGATTAATCAGAATAATCGATGGATCAAAATAATGATCTTTAAAAAAGTTTTAATTAAATATTTATTAATCGATTATTTTGAACCCCCCCCCCCCCCTTTTTCTTATCAGAACTTCAATGTTTTCCGTTCTTTTTAGACAGAGATACTAAGAAGAAACGGCCGTTTTATAATTCATTGATAGAATATTTAATTTTTTTAAATAAGTATCTACTCGTAAAATAATAGAAAACATTATTAAAACTGTACATAGAGTGTGTTTAAAGAAGTACGCAACATATAGGAATTTTTTTTAATACCGATTTCTCAGAAAATTATTATTACGTTACAACACCGGAAAGTACTATTTTACAGGACGAAGCAGCCGCCAGGCGAGTCCTGGGAGCCTGCGAGTCCTGTTAACGTACTTTTTCTACTCCCACATGGAAATTTGCTGTTTCCTTTACACTTATGTGGCGAGTAAAGTAGGCTATTCCAGTTAACTGTGCGGCAAAATTTCATAACAATCCTAGATAGGTAATGAAACTGACCAATCACAGTAGTCAATTACAGAGAAGCCATTGTTGTTCTTAAAAGTACTGACCAATCACAGTATATTATTTTTACTGAGGCTCCGCCTTCTTTTTCAAGACACTAAATTATATAATTTAAATGCATATGGTACAATTTGTTATTAATTTGTTCAATATAATAAAATCTAGACGCATTCATAATAGATTTATCAATAATGCAACCTACTGAATGTGCATAAAAAATTAATTTCATGTAGCATCATTAATCAGTTGGTTTTTCCATAGTTAGTTTAATGTTTCGATAGTCGAGAGGTAGAGCGTTTTACTATGAATCCAATGGTCGTGAGTTCGAGCCCGGCAACCTGAAAACTTTTTTTTACATTTTTTAGCATAAGGTTTGTAAGTTTGGTCGTAGAAAAAATATACTGTTCAATTCGAGTGGATTGTTCATATTGCCCTCGGAAGTTTGAGCACTCCGCCTACGGCGTCGTGCTCAATTTACTTCCTCGTGCGATATGGACATTATATCCACTCTTGTTGTACAAACTACTATTTCGGCTGAGTGACGTACAATATTTTTTTTACAATCGACACAAGACACCAGTGGCGTTCGAGAAAATGTTAATAATGGCTTACTATAAAATGTTTATTTTTCAGTCATAATATCGTACCTGACAGTTCGTTACTATGGAAGCAAGAAAATATAAACATGTCGAAGCCTACTTAATATTACTTATAAATGAGTTTGGTTTATTTCCTTAAATGGGAAGCGAAAAGCAAAAAAGAGGGACCGGAAAAGTACTTTACCAGTCCCTCTTTTTACTTTCCGGTCTAGACCAACATAGTGATATTTTCCGATCGAAAAATTATCTAGAAAGTGCTTGTGGTTGGTGCATGCCTTGAAACTATTAACGCATAGAGCGAATGCCTTTTTTTCGAAAATGCCTTAAGAGTAAAGTACCTTAATGATGAAAAATACAGCAACATTTTATATAGAAATATTGTTGCTAATTAAATACTTAGTTTAAATACGAAATTTAAGTTATGCATATCAATTGTGTTTTCACAGCCTACTCTTTAAAAAAGCAAAATGTCTTTTAAAGCAGGTTTTTGGTCTTGAGCGTACTGGGTGAACATAACAAATAAATTATTATAGTCTATTTCAGAAAGGTGTAGAGTAATAAAAGCTCATTAGGTTTGCAAACGGATTACTCAGTAACCCAACGAATATTTAAGCCACTTTCATAATTTTGCATTAATTTTATTGCAAAATTCTTTATTTTAATCAAATGCAGGTAGAACCATCCGGGTTTGGGTCAATTTATGGGTTTTACCTATTGTTATCCATTCACAAACACTGAAAATGGTGTGACAAAGGCGTGCATTATGTACATAGTATTAGGTACACTTATTTTTTATTAAACATTATAAAAAAAATACAAAATACAAAAAATACATTATACAGAAATTAAATTATAAAAAATTATATTATTCTTCGTCATCTGTGGAACTGTCATCACCTCTTGATGTTATAGTTAACGGGTCCACGGTCCGATCGATCAGGTGGTCAAGATCCCACATTTTCTTCTCTTCTTTAATGACATGATGTACTGCCTTTCGCCAGTTCTCTCGTGTCACTTCCTTATTGGCTTGATCAAACAGTAGCTTAACCTCTTTCATTTTGAATGCCGTGTTGTGTTTTGCTATCAATCCTTTCACTTGCGCCCATATAAGTTCTATATGATTTAGTTCGCAATAATATGGCGGTGTGCGCAGCACAGTTACACTATGTTTTTCAGCTATATCTTCCACGGAATATTTCATAAAGCGATGTTTGTGTAAATTTGCTATAGCTAATAGTTCCTTCTTTATCAAATTATCTTTTTTTTCTTTGGTTAGTTATCATAAATAATTTAATGCAAAAAATTTACCTGCGCCTATGGCCGACACCGAAATTGAACCGAACTGGACGGAATTTCCCATTTTATTACTTTAAACCTTTCTGAAATAGACTATAGTTATTTTATTATTAGTTTCTATTCTAATTTTGATTAGAACACAAGATATGCATGTAACACGCTAATATCTAAACATCCTAAACCAAGTCGTAACATTGAAAAGTTTTAAAAGGTTTGCAAGTTTGCAACTACTTAATACATTTTTATTATTAATCCATGTTTAAGTTATTTGATGAGTATGTTAAAATTTCGTAAAAAAATCGACCAAAGGCGTACCGTTTAGAGACAAATAGAAATTTTGGGGAAAACTTAAAATTTGAGATAACATAACCGAAATTTCGCATTTGGACAAAGTTTTTGCAACAATATAAAATTTTGTTGTATTTTTTATTATTACGGTATGTTACTCTTAAAGCAATTTCGAACAAATGTAATTTGCTCCCTTACTATGAGCCGCAGGTGAAATCTGAAATATGCGTTGATAGTTTTAAGGCATGCAATAACTTTTATCAAGAATAAGATTTTCTGAGAATTCGGTAATAAAAAAATGTACGATATGTTGCATATTTATTTGGACACACTGCATATATGCTAAAATTCGCTATTGTTCCATTGTAAAAATATCCTTATCTTTCTGTTTAAATTTTAAAAAGGCTGAAAATCTATTCATTTACGATTTATAATAATTATTTTTTATACTAAGTAGACTCAAATGTGTGTTACATTTTTATGATGATATTAAGAATTTTACACTGAGAAAAAAAGAACGAGTGAAATTAACACCTACAAAAACTATGGAATATCTAAAAACCTATATTAACCTAATTTGTAATTTGTACTATGATCTTTTCATGTCACTGTTTTGAGGTTATTTCACTTCAATTTAATAAGAAACATCGTGCAACTACGATCAGACTGTGACAATGCCAGATATAACAAATAATAACCAGTTAATGCGGAAAATTTGAAATCCTTCTTGAACGACGGTTTGCATAAAGCTTTTTAATAATAATTAACTAACCAGCTGATAGTGACATACATGACATTGGCAGAAATACTTTTCTCGCAATCACAGTGGCCCGGTTACCTTATTTTTTAATTTACTAATCAGGTAACTTCCTGCCAATGTAATTTATGTCACAGTAAAAGTTGCTGGTTAGTTAGTTATTATTAAAAATCTTTGTGCAACCCAACATTAAAGTTGAATGACAGAAGAGTTTTGGGCTTGCATTGTCTTTGTTTTGAATCACAACGTTTCAACTGGTAAGTATCTCCAGTCGTCTTCGGATAAATTCAGTAGTATTCACAATTTAAAATGATTTTAAATTATACAGGGTGTCTCAAATAGTCAGGGCACATCCAACATACTTTTTTTTTTAATGGAACACTCTGTATATTATATTATTTTCTAATTTCCTCTAAAATTCCACATACCGTGTGTAACAGGATCATGGTACACCCCGTATCTCCGTTAGTTTTAAAGGTAATTGATTGAATATACATAATAAGCGCCATTTTTTGACCTACAAATGATTTTTTTTCACTTCCGATTTTGCCGGAAGTGACACCAACTTTCGATTTTTAAATGGAACACCCTGTATATTATTAGCATTAAATTAGAACAAAATAATTGTATTTTCTTTTAGCTGTAATTTTGATTGTATTTATTGCACATGTTATTACCAGGTATGAATAAATTCCTTATTAATAGTACTAAGAAATGGTACCACGGTACCAATATGGTTCCATTTGGAAAAATTGAGTTTTACCCCAAAAACGATTACGACGAATTTTATTTGCTTATAAAAAACGCAATTTAGTATTTTTGCGGGACGTCGATTTTTCTAGCATTAGACAGATCAATTGGTATAAATCGGAACCGTCATGGCACACTTAATAGGAAAATTAAAAATTAAATAATAAATATTTTTTACGCTTGAAATGTCACTTTTGTAGTATCATTGGATTCAGAAAATTATACAGAATTAAAAAATGTAATAATATACGGGGGTTCCATTTAAAAATCGAAAGTTGGTGTCACTTCCGGCGAAAGCGGAAGTGAAAAAAAAATTATTTGTAGGTCAAAAATGCCGCTTATTATGTATATGAGATATCCCAAGTTTCAATCAATTACCTTTAAAACTAACGGAGATACGGGGGTGTACCATGATCCTGTTACACACGGTATATTTTGTATAAAATATAATGTGTAAATTCAATTGTTTTTGAGATATTGACGTTTAAAATATGGCATATTTAGACTTTGACAGGCTGTAGCATTGTAACGACGCATCTTAGAGAAAAATGGTTTTCACCTCCCTAATATTTTATTCGCTATCCAAAGAGATCCACTTCCGGTTAAACACAAACCAAAAAAATGGTTCTACAGTTGTAACTTTTAGATAGAGAGTAAAAAACTAAGATAGGGAGGTGAAAACCATTTCTGTCTAAAATGCGCCGTTCCAATGCTACAGCCTGTCAAAATCTTAAAATGCCATATTTTAAACGTCAATATCCCAAAAACACATGTATTTAGACATAATATGACATTTTAAACATTATACAGCGTTATCAGTTAAGGGTACGGAGCGGCCATATCTCGGAAACTACTGGGCATAAAAATTCAGGATTGGCGTACCGACCTCAATAAGAGGTGTTGAAAGTGTAATCATTTAAATCGCTGTAACTTATAAACGACTTGGTGTCTGTTTAAAGATTGGAGATAATGACATTTCTTGAACGGCAGTAGAGTTTTGGACTTGCATTGTCTTTATTTGTTTATAATCACTACGTTTTAACTGGTGAGTATCTCCAGTCGTCTTCAGGTGAATACTGTATTCACCTGAAGACTACTGAAAAGAACTAAAAATTATTCATCTAAGACGATTTAATTACGTTACAAAAAAAAATCGAATTAACACAGAAGCGTCATATGGCATATAAAATATTACCACGGTGAACAGACTACAGATCTAAGTATTTTGGTGATCTAAATTTTAAACCCCTTAAATGGGCCACATGGTATATTTTTCTTTGTTTTTACTCCATATGATGTTATAAAAACAACCATGTGTCACTCCCTTTCCTAAAATTGAAAAAATTTTTTCTATATACATAAAAAAGAATAAATGTTCAATATTTTTAGATATTCCATATTTTTACGCAAAAAATATATTTGGTAAAATATTTAATAAAATATATTTAGTAAAACATTGTATAGGTAAGAAAATATATAGACCAAACATGTATCATAGGTTTTGTTGCCCAGAACCATATAAACACACTATAAGAGGCGATTGTCGAAAAACTACCTTATATCTTACCAACAACGGTGAATTTTTTATAACTCAGAAATTCACTTATCGTAACAAAACCTAAATATCCAAGTGGACTAAACTAACATGATCGGAATTGGGAATTTCCTTACAAAAATTGGCAGGCTTTATTACCTCCTCGTGAAAAGAATAAAATTTATGCCAGATTACATTTCTTTACTTTCTATAACAATTAACAATAATAATATATTATATTATACAGGTTGTTCCTTAATGACGTGCTAATATTTTAGGATGTGATTACTCAAGTCATTTTATAAAGAATAGTTCATAAAAACACAAATGTCCTAAACGGCTTAAATTTTTTGTTACAGGGTGTTGAATTTTTTTTTAATGCGTTTTTTGTAATATCTCCGAAAGTACTTTAGATAATATTTTCAATTTTGGCGTGTGCTAATAGGATATAAAACCACATATTTTAGTTATAAAAGTTATTTTTTTATCCCACCAGTGGCGTCCTTTCAAACATTTTTTCTGATATTTTTAAAAATAAAAGTGGTACGCCACTGACATTTTTCCATGTGGATATCATTTCTGATTAGCCTGGTCAATTCTGCATAAAAATGGTCTCTTGCGTTTTTCTCCTCAGGTTCTTAATTAAAATAATTAAATTAGCTCTACTTTTTATTATTAACATTAATAATGCAAAATTGTTGGAAATGACCACCTTCATTTAATAGGCATGCTTCCGCCCGTCTAATTTAATTTAAATATTTTAGTTAAGAACGGTGTGCCTGAGGAGAAAAACACAAGAAACCATTTTTATGCAGAATTGACCAGGCTTATCAGAAATAATATCCACATGGAAAAATGTCAGTGGCGTACCACTTTTTTTCTAAAAAATACCAGAGGAAATGTTTGCAGGGACGCTACTGGTGGGACAAAAAAGTAACTTTTATAACTAAAACATGTGGTTTTATGTCCTATTAACACATGCCAAAATTGAAAATATTATCTAAAGTACTTTCGGAGATATTACAAAAAACGCATTAAAAAAAATTATTCAACACCCTGTAGCAAAAAATTTAAGCCGTTTAGGACATATGTTTATATGAACTTTTCTTTATAAAATGACTTGAGGAATCACACCCTAAAATATTAGCACATTATTAAGGAACACCCTGTATAATGTGCACGGGCCAATTTCACGACCCGATCCGAGACGGAATTTTGCGACGCGGCCCGTCAACCAAAACCGAACAGCCTGACAGGTCCGACAAGCCCAGCGGACCGAAAAAAATTATTATATCTTGACAATTATTTTACAAATATTTCTTTAAAAAAGGCATATAAGCAAACCAACGCTGACCCGAAAGACCGTCTGGCCACAAAAGTCCGGCAGGCGCAACAAGCACGTCAGACCCGGCTAAGGTCGGGCCGGGACGCTTTAAGGCCCGAAACGAAAACCCGGCCCGTGCAGGCCTCTAGTATATTATAATCTGGGACAGGAAATGTTTCATTACAGTCGAGAGATTATAAGATATAAGCTTTACTGGTTTTAGATATGAGGTGGTTTTTTCAACAGTCGCCTTTTCATCTAAAATATTTTCGTAGTAGTATTTTCCAAAGAGTATACAAAAAATTGCTGTTGATGGCACTTAAATAAAGATCTGGACAAACATACAAGTATATAAGAATGCATTTGTTAAAGCGCCAGAAAACAAAAAGTGAACTAAACTGATGGACAATTGCTTTCGAGCAAGAAAAATTTCGCCTAAATTTAACAGTTAATATTTTCTGAACCAGATATGATATCGACCTACGGTTTTGAATGGTTGATAGATTCATCCCTTAAGAAAAAATTGTCAATATTGGATTTTCTTTAACTGTCAGAAAATTTTATATATAGGGTGTTAAAGAAGATGATGATTTTTGCTTCAATTATAATGGCGTGTAACTTTCACAATAATATTTTTAAATTTTATCACTCTACGTCAATTGAATCACTGGTTCATAGCAAAAAAAGTAATTTGTCAAAATTTTTAATATCTGCTATATTTTAAGAAATACCGATTTTTTTGGAAAACCTTGCTTTATTTCAACTTATTGGTAGCTAGATCTCACTGTGCGTTGTATCGTGCAAACTTTGGGAGTGATTATTATACCTTATGAAAAGCTTGATTATATTCAGTAACAATAGTTGTACCTAAATGCTATGATGTACAGTGGCGTACTTATAAACACCTATATGTCTATGGTTTATAAGTATAGTGTTAGAAAGTTAGAAATTAATAAACACATTTTTTCCAAAAATTAAATTAAAAAATGTATCTTTGAAAAAATTTGGAAACACACTGTATAATATACCTGTAGTGCGATATGAAAAACTAGAAAATAAGAAAAAATTGACCTAATCTAAGGGCGAGTACTTTCCAATATAAAACAATCGTGAAAATTGTGAGATACTCATAAACCATAGACATATAGGTGTTTATAAGTACGCAACTGTACATCATAACATTTAGGTACAACTATTGTTACTGAACATAATCAAGCTTTTCATAGGGTATAATAATCACTCCCAAAGTTTGCACGATACAACGCACAGTGAGATCTAGCTACCAATAAGTTTAAATAAAGCAAGGTTTTCCAAAAAAATCGGTATTTCTTAAAATATAGCAGACATTAAAAATTTGACAAATTACTTTCTTGGCTATGAACCAGTGATTCAATTGACGTAGAGTGATAAAATTTAAAAATATTATTGTGAAAGTTACACGCCATTATAATTGGAGCAAAAATCATCGTCTTCTTTAACACCCTGTATATAAAATTTTTTGACAGTTAAAGAAAATCCAACATTGACAATTGTTTCCCAAGGGATGAATCTATCAATTATACAAAACCGTAGGTCGATATCATATCTGGTTCAGAAAATATTAACTGTTAAATTTAGGCGAAATTTTTCTTGCTCGAAAGCAATTGTCCAGCAGTTTACTTCAAAAAGAAAGTGATTTGGAAAAAGTGCCAAATTTTTCTCTATTTATAGACAAAATATTGGAAAAATTTTTACTTTGGTAAAAATGATCTAATTGTAATAATGTACACGGTGTTTCGCAAAAAGCTTTCATTAGAATTGAAAAATAGTTAAATTAAAAATATATATTCTAAAATTTTTAATGTAAGCGCTTTTAGTTAAACACCCTGTAAATAGTTTCTATTTTTTGTGATAAAATAAAATATTAAAGTATATTTACTGCATATATATGTATATTATATCTTTATTATATATACTGAGTGTGCTAACTTTAATTGCTTCAGAAATCGTATTTAAGTCTGTGATCTTTAATCTTAATTTGTTTAAAAAAATTACCTAATAAGATCAAAATGCAAACATTAATTAAGAGTTTAATAGATATTTTTTAAAAGGTTCATTACTATTTATACAGTGGGTCCCAGGATGGAGCTAACTTTTTTTATTGTCCCTGAGAACTAGGAGGTATTTAAATATGTAGGGTAGGTTTAAAATAAATAAAAGTATAAATGGTGTACTCGAAAGTAAAGCCCGTACAATTACTAGTTGGATGCACGTAGTGGCGTATTTGAGGGGGGGGGTGCACCCCCCCCCCCCCCCCCCCCCCGAGCCTATGTGCTCGGGTCTAGAAGTCTAATTGCAATTATAATTAAAAAAAATATGCGGGAAGAAACGAGAATGCTTTATTATGAATAATACAAAACGAAGGAGTATTTCAAAACCTAAGCATTTGCACCAAAAACTGCTTTTAGATCTACGCTCCTAAAATAGGTACATGATTTCTGAAAAAATCATCAATTTTGGGCGTGGTGAGCGATATTTACTTTATTTTTAATCATGAAAAACCGAGCCCGAAAAACGCTGGTTAGAGTCATACATACACGTCTTATGTTAACATTTTGGATTGACACCAATATTCATATTTTTCACAAATAAAATGTGTTTTTTTAAAATAAAGAGGTATCTAGGAATATCAAAAAAAAGTAAAAAGAAACATTTTCAAAAACAAATTTAATACAATCGTGAAGAGGGAGAGAGGTAATAATTTAATTTTTCAAATTTGATAGTAGTTTTGCCTGCGGCGCTTTTCCGCCTTCTTCCCTAGGTACAATTTTATGAAATAAATGTAGTCCCGACTGTTTTCAGAAAAAAAAAATGTCCCCGAGCATATTTTCTGGCTACGCCACTGGATGCACGTCATAACTTCTGACGTCATTCTTGATTCGAGTCATATCGTTGGTTAAATCGTACATTCTTTCAATTCTGTCAGGATTTAATTAAACTTCAAAATGCGCATTTCTTATTCTTTTGTTGAATAATGGGAATATATTCCAATTACAGTCTATTTCAGAATTGTGTAGAGTAATAAAAGCTCATTAGGTATGCAAAGTGATTACAGAGTGACCCAACGAATATTTAAGCCACTTTCATTGCAAAATTCTTTATTCTCATCAAGTGCAGGTAGTACCACCTGGGTTTGCGTCAATTTATGGGGTTTGCCTATTGTTATCCATTCACAAACACTGAACGGTGTGACACAGAAGGTACACACAGTCCAACAGTTTATAACCAGAAAGTCTAAGCACAAAATAATAGCAAAATGATCTCTAAAAATACCAAAAATAACCGTACTGCACTTATTCAACACGTGAACACTCAAAACCAGAATGGAATGGTGCCGGCGGGATGCGGTTCTGTTATATTGAAAGACCTCGCATAAGACACGTGAATTGATGAATTACTGAAAGAGATATACGAGAGCAGAAGCGTAAGAAAGATAGATACACATAGATACACATCAGGAGGAAAGTTTTTCGACAATATTAAATATTAATGTACCAGTTCGGCTACCATTTTAGCCCTTAATAATACGCAAACAGCATGTAACAATTTGCATTATGATGAAGGGGAATTTAAAAATAGCTCAGTCGTATGCATCATTGTTTTAGCATTAGTTCGCCTAACCTCTTTATTTTGAGGCTTCGCGCAACTTACGGTTATAGAAATCGTTTTTACGTGATTTACTGTGTGATTAAAAAGTTTTGTTTTTATTTTTCAGTTAATTCAGTAGTGTACAGTTGTGTTCATAAAAAAGTAGGACAAGTTTTGAGTTATGTAAACCTGCCTATAGTGCGCCACATTTAAAAAAAAAGTAGTACAACAAGTATGTTGATTTTTAAGGTGGAATCTAGTTCCTCCAAGACTGTTTCAACCTCAGTCAACTAAATTAGGTATATTATAAAATATAGTTTATTAAAAAAAAAACAAATATATTAACAAGTTAATATTTAGTCATGGCTCCATTTCGCCCTAAAATTTCATTTAGTCTATTAGGAATGGAGGAATAAAGGTTTCTTGTCAAATCTTGGCTATCACTGAGTTCATCCCATGTTTCTTGTAAAAAACTTATTAGCTCGTTTTTGTTGGCTGGTCTGAAGTTTACCTCGTAAATTTTTTTGGTCAATATACCCCACACATTCTCCATTATATTTATGTCGGGACTTTTTGAAGGTCACAATAGAGTTTCTATATTGTTCTGTTGAAACCATTCTTTCACCATTCCTGCGTTGTGAACTGGGCAGTTGTCTTGTTGAAGTATAAAATTATGAGTAGGAAAATGTTCTAAAACACTAGGCAGCATAACATTTTCCAAAATGTTTCTGTAACTGAGCGCTGTAAACCTTTCTTCAATTACCCAGCAAATTCCCAGACCTTAATAGCTGAGCCAAGCCCACACATTTACTGAAAATCTTCCAGATCTCTCCGAGTTATTGGTGTATTTTTCATCAAATCTAGTTTCGCGAGGTCTATATACTCTAATGTGGCCATTGAATGACGATTGGAAAACTTTCTCATCAGTAAAGATTACCCTGTTCCAATCTTCCCGCAAGATATTATTAAGTGCGAAGATAATTCTAGCTTGTTTATGTTCTTGCCTTAAAATAGTTTTTTTTACAGCAACATAATTTTTTAAGGGTGATTTCTTTATTCTTCGACATGCTGTGGATCTTGAGGCTGGAAAATCTGTTTCTGCCATAGCTTTTACCGCTACCGTAAATGGATTTTCTTCTAAAAAATGCACGAGAGCGTTATCTTCTTCTTGGGTCGTAGCCCTTGGCCTTCCCGTCGGCTTTTTATTATCTAATGTTCCATGTATCTCCCATCGATGTTTTATTTTCTGAACTGTTTTTTTATTTACATGCATTACTTGTGCGACGTCTCTCACAGGCATACCATCTTGCACATAGGCAATAACTTGTGCCTTTTGAACTGTGTTCAGCTGTGGCATTTTATTTGTCTCAAAATCACGTTAAATAAGTTGACACAAAATAACGGATGTCTCCCTGACACTGACTGCCAGTCATTGTCAGGGAGACATCTGATGACGATTTCGAGGACCAGTTTACATTATACTAAAACATGTGTATTATAGATTTATGAACACAACTGTACGTACAGTCTTGTTCAATGAAGTGTTGTACACCGATTCTAACATCTTGTAATAAGACTTGTTGAAATAGGTTATTAAAACTTTATACTGACATTGGCTGTCAATCAAAGTTATAATAGAAATAAGGGTCTACCATTGAGGTAGGATTATAAGGAGGCGCCATAAGATTTAATTTCGCGTCGAGAAAACGGTACCACTAGGCGTGGCTAATAGTAGTTGCAATATGGATGCCTCGCCAGGTCCGGACTATTTATATTTATATGTATTACGCTAGCATTAAGCTTATAATAAGATAAAATAAATTTATTTAGGTACTAGTTAAGTTTTAACTTTTTTTTTTGAAAAATTTAACCTTGAAAAAGCTAAAATTTACCACTTAGGTTTCTTAAAATGGCTAAAAGGTGCGTAAAGTAAAAAAATCTTAAAGCTTTAAGGAATCTATAAATACATCTTATTTAAATACAACCCTGTTTTTTGTTTACTTACTTATGAAATGTTATTCCCGTAGATTTTTTCTTGTCGACTGCATCCCTGCTATTGCAAGAACGATGAGCACAAGAAACCATTATTGTATTTAAATAGTTAATATAAATATCACTCGAAAAACAATATAAAACACAAAAAACTAAAAAAACACTCTCCCGTCATAAAACGTCAAAAGGTCACATTTGTTTGACATAAACGTCGATTCAATATATCTACCTGTGGTCACTTTTAGCCACGTTATGGCGTCTCTGTATAATCCTACCTCAATGGGGTCTACCCAAACATTGTACCAGCAACCATTGTTTACGATATTCTTGTACAACACTTTATTGAACTAAAGAAAATAATAGGCAGGTTCACAAAGCACAAATGCTGTACAACACTTTATTGAACTTAACTGTACCTACTTAAATGTGTGTGTTTAAAAATGAACCTAATTAATGATATAGTTTGTTGGAAACTCCATTCAGTCGTTGGACTGATAAGGATAAAAGAGACGTTTTGTTACACGGATCTTTAGTCAATGTTTGTTTAAGTACCCGCACTATACCTGCTCTTCGCCATTTTTTAAGACCGCGAGCCGCCACTGATACACATACTAATGGCATCTAGGTCAGGTTCTGCAACAATACTCGTAATCGTTTGACGGGTTTTAGCTGATTCAAGGGCAACAGATTGAAGTGTTCAGTGTGTATCTCTGTCGTGTACACGTAAATATAGTCAGTTATCTATCTATCTCGCATGAATTTAGCAAATGTTCGTGAGGAAAAGCGGTTATTAGAATTAAGGAATGATTAAATTATATGTTGGCCAACGTGTGTGTCAAGAGAGACGTCAAAGCATTAAAAACTTACGTGAAATATAGTATACCATTTAAAACTCTTTTAGTGAATATAGAAGTAAGATTTCAAAAACTATGTGTGTCATCTAAATAAAAATTTAGTAGAAACAACATAAAATTTTCCAAAATGGGCCCACTGTCAAGCTTTTTTATTTTTCCCCCGATGATGATTCCTTAAAATATTTAATTATCGTTTATCATACTATATTTCTAAAAATTATAATGTAAAAACTACGTCTACTTTTCAAATTATTGTAAATATGTATCTCTGTGATAAACTTACTATATACAATCATGGTAGAAAACACACAAATTACAAAAAATCTATTAGATGTTTTTTATTTGCAGCAAAATTAAACCGATTTTTATGTAACTATAAGAAATCTATAAAAGAATGTAGCTATGTAATAAACGTCTTTAAATACAATCAAAGTTTTTTATTTATAGGTTAGAAATACGAGCTGGATTGAAACGTTTCCAGAATCGCCAATGGATAACGTTATATAGTCTATTTCAGAAAGGTAATAAAAGCTCATTAGGTATGCAAAGTAACTAGAGAGTGGCCTAACGAATATTTAAGCCACTTTCATAATTTGGCATTGGATTTCATTGCACAATTCTTTATTTTCATCAAGCAGGTAGTACCACCCGGGCTTGGGTCAATTTATGGGTTTTGCCTATTGTTATCCATTCACAAACACTGAAAATGGTGTGACAAAGGCGTGCATTATGTACATAGTATTAGGTAGGTACACTTATTTTTTTATTTAACATTATAAAAAAAATATATTATACAGAAATTAAATTATAAAAAATCATAATATTCTTCCTCATCTGAGGAACTGTCATCTCCTCTTGACGTTATAATTAACGGGTCGACGGTCCGATCGATCAGGTGGTCAAGACTCCACATTTTCTTCTCTTCTTTAATGACATGAAGGACTGGTGCTTTCGCCAGTTCTCTGGTGTCACTTCCTTAATGGCTTGATCAAACAGTAGCTTAACGTCTTTCATTTTGAATGTCGTGTTGTGTCATGCTACGAATCCTTTCACTTATATAAGTTCTATAGGATTTAGGTCTCAATGACATGGCGGTGTACGCAGCACAGTTACACTATGTTTTTCAGCTCTATCTTCCACGGCATATTTCATAAAACGATGTTTGTGTAAATTTGCTATAGCTAATAATTCCTTCTTTACCAAATTATCTTATTTTCTTCTTTGGTTAGTTAAAATAAATAATTTAACGCATAAAATTTACCTACGCCTATGGCCGACACCGAAATTGAGCCAAACTGAACGGAATGTCCCATTTTATTACTCTACACCTTTCTGAAATAGACTATAGTTATTTACATTTTTGTATCAAGAAGGCTATTTAATTTTAGTCTCAATTATATACAGGATTAGTCACGCGATTTTTACATCGAGGTATTGTACCTCGATGTAAAAAACGGAAGGTTTACAGTAAATGCACTACTTACTAGTTAAAGTAATGTAAAGGTAACAGAAAGGAATGATGGACATACCACAAACAATTGCTTATAACAAGTGTTCAAAATAGCGACCATCCGACTCTAAACATAAATGTTTTTTTAACCTTTAGCAACATCGCTAAGCATTTGTTTTGGAAAGCTTCTCCAAAGCTTAAAACACAATTATGGGTGGTTCGGTACGGTGAAAAAAAGGTGCTTTGGATTTATTCCGTGTGTTACCATGTAGATCCACGTACGCAAGCGGAGCACGGCGTGTCGAATTCAATGCTAAATTCCCAATCCTCGTATTTCGCAACGCCGCACATAAATGTGTAATATGAAAACTCCGGTGTTGAATAATAGAAGAGTTTTGGATTTGCATTATCTTTATTCGTTATAAATCACAACGTTTCAACCGGTAAGTATCTGCAGTCATCTCTTTAGGTGAATACTAAATAAGTACAGTAACTACTGAAAGATTGGATTTAGAGGAAAACAATTTGAATAAATTAAAAATTATCTAAAAGGTAAACCAACTTATGTTCAAATAGATGAAGAAAAAAGCTATCCTAAAATAATTAAATATTGTGTTCCTCAGGGAACAATTTTGGGACCATTATTTTTTAATTTCTATATTAATGATTTATTTAATGTAAATTGTGATGGATAAATTCATAGTTTCCCAGATGATACTGCAATTTTTTATACAAATACAAATTGGGACAACTTAAATAACAAAATTAAAAAAGATTTTAAAATAATAAAAAATTGGTTTCATAAAAATGTATTAACAATTAATTTTGATAAAACTAATTATCCTCATTTTACTTTAAATCCAAATAACATACCACAAAATATGAATATCTAGTATTAAAATAAATGATGACATTCAAATTTTAAAAGTTAATCAAGTAAAATATTTGAAATTTGAAAATATCTTTGACAGTAAATTAAATTGGAATTTTCACATAGAATATTTGATTAAAAAATTAAGAAGTTTACTGCCAATTTTTAGAAACATTAAAAAAATTGTGAACGTAAAAATATGGAAATATTATATTATGCATTAGTTAAAACTCATTTGAATTACGGAATTTTAGATTGAGGAGGAATAAATAAAACTTTAGTTAAAAAATTAGAAATATTACAGAAAAGATTTCTAAAAATTATATTTAATAAAGATTATCCTTATCCTTCAATAAAATTATATTCTGAAACAAAAATAAATTAATATTAGACAACTTTACATTTATAACATCTTAATATACATATTTAAAAATAAAAATCTTATACAATTTAAAAACCATAATCATAATACACGTCATAAAAATGAAATAACCATAAAAACTAAACTAAACAAGTCAATAGGACAACAAAATTTCAAATATTTATGTTTTTATTTAAACGATTATTTACCAATAAATATTAAAAAATAGATTTTATAAAAAAAATATAAAGTCGAAATAAAAGCATGGATATTGGAAACTTTAATTTAAAAAAAAAATTGGAAATGTTTTAATAAATATTTTTCAAAATTTGTATATCCTATATTTAAAAAAAAACTGCGTTTATATTTATATACATATAGTTAAACGTTTTTTATTTGCAATTTAACTTTTATATAATAATAAATATTTAAAAAAAATATTTTAATATTTCTATAAATTTATTATTTAAAATACTAAGATTTGTCCCTAACAAGCACGTCTTCGGGGGATCAAAGAAAAAGTTTATTGAGAAAGATAAACAAACACATTTATTATATTATAAATATTTAAAATAAACTTATTATTATTATTTATACTAGCTAGATGCACTGGAACATAACTGAGATGGGCGCAGTCATGCGTGGTATTATTTTAAGATATGTGTAATACAGGTTTCCAGATATTTCTTATATCTAATGACTAAAACAACCTGATGTATAGTAGCAGCTTCCTTGAATTTCCTCTTCCTCCAGCGTGGTTCCTTATGCAGGATTTGAGCTTCTGTCCACTTGATGTGATGACCGTGCGTCCAAACATGGTCAGCCGCACCTGATTTTTCGGTCTCTCCCTTTAGCGTATTGTTTCTGTGTTCCTTGATCCTTGTTTCGAGTGGTCTTAGTGTTAGTGTCTTGCCAATGTAAGAGTGGCCACATTCGCAGGGGATCCGATAGACACAGTTTTTCCTGTCTTTTTGGTCTCGTCTTCGTTAGGTGACTTCTTAAGGTGTCTCTCGAATACCGTATTGATGTTGTATCGTTGTCCTAAGTCTTCTAATTCTCTCATGCTTTACTTGGCGCATGTAAATATATATGGCGCCACATGTTTTCACGAAGATTTAGACATTTTATTTTTAACATGGAGGTTTGTTACTTTGTGCCAGTTACCATGACAACGTCAAGTGTATTCATATTGTGTATTACTCCGTTTGAATACGACCGGTGAGGTGTTTCGCGTTGCCGAGTCTACAACTACTCCGCCGTTTCTGTTTGAAAGGTCGGCCAGCGCAACAATGTGGGACTTAGTACCTTTACTAGAGACTAGTATAATTATGGAACCTGAATATGATATAGTTTCTAACTTGTTGAAAACGCCAATTAATCTATGGATGGTGCTACTTTTTTTTTTGAAAAACTGACAATAAAATTCTCTTAGGCACTCCACATATTTTTTTTACCACTAGCCGCTACTGATTAAAAGTATTTCTCTTGTAAACTCATTATAATTGAACAGTGGCGTATTTAGGAGGGGTTGGTTCTCCCCTCCCCCGAACCTAGGAGGTCGGGTCTAAAAGTCTAATTGCAACCTAATTTTTCGTCTCACGCTTGGACTCTTAATTTAAATTTTTAAATAATGTATTCTTGGCTTAGATTACAAAGGTCTTGTAGGAAACGTTTAGTTTTTAAACTTTTCCTTCTAAAACTCCTGTTTTATATAGAGATTAAGGTTTCAGACGCATATCGTTTTAGTTATTGATTTATGATGCAATTTTATAGGAAAACGAGTAAAGAGAATTATATTTTATAGTACTTTTCTATTATATACTTGTCTGTTCCGTTTTTAGAGCTATTTTAAATCAACAAAAATATAACCCAATGCCATAAAATATTTTTATTACAAGAACAAAAAACAATTAGGTAATTATTTTTAACGAGAAAAATAAAGTAAAAATTTTAATTGAAACATTTTTTATGGAAGAAGTGTGATAATTTACAATAAAAAAAATAGTGCGAGAAGAAACGAGAATGCTTTATTATAAATATACAAAACGGCACTTAAGAAGGAGTATTTCAAAACCTAAACATTTGCACCAAAAACTGCTCTTAGATCAACGCTCGTAAAACACATGATTTCTAAAAAATCATCAATTTTGGCGTGGTGAGCGGTATTTACTTTATTTTTAATCAGGAGCCGGAAAAACGCTGGTTAGAGTCATACATACGTCTTATGTTAAAATTTTGGATTGACACCAATATTCATATTTTTCACCAATATAAAAAAATGTTTTTTTTTTAAATAAAGTAAAAAAAAATTTAATTTTCCAAATTAGATAGTCGTTAGGTGAATTTTAAAGGAACTTGTGGTGTGGCCCCGAAAATTTTTTGGCCTGCGGCACTTTTCCGCCTTCTTTGCTAGGTACAATATCATGAAATACATGTAGTCCCGACTGTTCTTCTCTTCAGAAAAAAATATGTCCTACTTACGCTCACTGAGCGCTCCCCCCCCCCCCCCCCCCTCCTCCGGAGCATATTTTCTGGCTACCGCCACTATATTTGAGAATACACGTTCTGTCTATCCCTGTGCGAGGCGAGAGTAATAAACTATAAAAAGACATTATTTAGTGCAAATTTTTTATTACAACATTAACCGTTTAGACTTACAAGAGATAGTTGTAGTAGTACGTTTTTGGTAAGATAAATAACATAATAAGAAACTGTTATACAGCCCAATAAGCACATAGTTATCCGGTTTGCACGTTTGTGTTGCCTGAAACTATACCTGTCTGTATAAAATGTCATGCTCCACAACCGAACATACATGCTATAAACCTGTATATATTCGGTAAAGTCCTTTTCACGATAAATGGTTCTGATTTAATTAATGCCATAAAATGGGTGCTAAGTGCGGCCGTAAATACCCGTTAATCCCTAGTAGTTAAAGGTTAAATTCAAATAGAGCACATGTGGCATCAATTAAAATCAATTGTTAGGTCATAAAATACTTCTCCGACTTTAAGTTATAGTATTATAGAATTAATAAAAAAAAGTGTTAATGATATTCCCCCAGGTAGAAAATTCTTATGTTACTCTGCAAGATACAATTAACCCGATTATAATTAATTTCAATGAGGATAGCGACAGCGAAACAGAACTAGATATAGAGTGACATTATACAGGGTGATTCCTAAGTTGATACTTCTTTTTTAGTTGTGTATAGAAGGCATTAAAATAAACAACATTTTCAAATACCTTTTTTCAAAAAACTTAAAAATAGGCGATACAAAATTAAAAAATCTAAGTGCAGGCCTGGCCATTAAAACGTAGCCTGCATCATACTTTATGTTGTTTGTCTTATCTCTTATTAGTCATGCAATTTACAGGTCGGTGTTCAGTCATTTCGCAATCCGCTGCGGTGAGTTTTTCTGAAGCTAGTTAATTTTAAACTGGTGACACGTGAAAATGGTAAAATTTTAAAACAATGAACTAGTAGATATGGTGCTAATTTACGGTGAGTGTCGTCAAAGTGCGGCTGCTGCTTCGAGATTATACGTAGAACGCTTTCCCTTGCGGGCTCATCCTACACCCAGAAGTTTTCTTAATGTTATTCAAATGGCAAGTTAGGCAGAACCGTATTTGATCCATAGTGTAATAAATGAATGTAAGTACTGTATTTTTTAGTTTTTTCAAAAAAGGTATGTCCAGAAACCATCTTAACATACGGGAAACTTTTTTATTTTAGACTTTACGAAAAAAAGTGATTCTTCATAAAAAGTTCTGCATGGTCTAAAACCTAAAATGCAACTATCAGATATTAAATTATCCCAGGCGTATACGAGGTAAGTCAAAAAATATGAATTTGACTTAAAAGTAAAGTACCTTTATTTTTGATAATATCGAAAATTGTTATTAAAAAAAGTTGATCAGAACTAAAAACCACGTTTAAATATGAAATTACGCCCATTTACAAGATTTTAAGAAGCGGTATTCATTCTCGTTTAGTAGGTCCAGCACGCCTTGGAAAACTAAATGAAACCATGACAACTAATTATTTTATTTGTCAAGGCGGACAGTTTCCTTTTAATTAAATAGGGTGCTTAAATTTACAATCGAGGAAAGAGTTGAATTAGTGTTAATTGTTGGAGACCACTACAAGACGTACAGAGAGGCTATTCAAATTTTTAATGCAAGATATCCAAATAAAATTATTAGCCATGTAACGGTTGGAAATATTTTTAATAAATTTAAAAATTCCGGATCTGTAAGTAATAAATTTTCTGACAAGCATCAGGTTTGGCGCACGGACGAAGATACCCAATTGAATGTTTTGCTAGCTGTCGTGAAAAATTCTAAAATCTCACTGAGAAATATTTCACAAAATGTTCCACGACCTGTTACAAAGTCCACTGCCCAAGTTATTTTAAGGAAAAATAATTTTTACCCATACAAACCAAAATTTCTTTACAAACGGCAGCCTAGAGATTTTGAATCACGATTTTTGTATTGCTCTTGGTTTCAAGGTTAGGTAGAAGATGACCCACTATTCGCAAGAAAAATATTGTTTTCAGATGAGGCGTTGTTCACCTCAAATGGAGTAGTTTATTCTCAAAACTGTAGGCGGTGGAGTGATGAGAATCCCCATTTTGTAATTGAGTGTCGTGACCAGTATTCTTTCAAGACAAATGGTTGGTGCGGCGTTTTTAGGAACCAAATTGTAGGGCCGTACTTTTTTCGAGAAAATATTACCGGTGAAATTTACTTGGACTTTTTGGACACGGAATTATTTGAATTTTTTCATGGACTACCAATGAATATAAGACAAACACTTTGGTTCTAACATGACGGCGCTCCATGCCACAGCTCTGCAAGAGTGACAGAGTTCTTAAACCGGACATTTCCACAAAAATGGATTGGAAGAAGATCAGAATTTGCTTGGCCCCCAAGGTCACCTAATCTAACAACTCTGGATTTTTTCGTATGGGGATTTTTAAAACAAAAAGTGTATACCCACAGACCTTTCGAGAACATAGACCATTTAGAGAGAATTATCAGAGAATGTGTCCAAGAAATTCCCCCTCAGATGGTTAGAAATGCAGTAATGGAATTTTCACGACGTACAACCGTTTGTATGGAAAAAAATGGTGGTCATGTTGAAGCTTAGTGTAGTATTTCATTATTGTACTTTGTAATTAAAATTATTAAATATAGTTTTCCATTTACGGTATTAATATTATTGACTTTCTGAACACCGCGTATGTGCTGGCTCAAAACTTTTGATTTGAATGTTATTTTATCAACAAGCAGAACTTTTTATGAAGAATAATTTTTTTTCGTAAAGTTAAAATAAAAAAAGTTTCCCATATGTTAAGATGGTTTCTGGACACGCTGTATACACAGCTAAAAAAGAAGTATCAACTTAGGAAAAATTAAAAATGTATATTTAGTTTTTTTTGATTTCGGTAAATTAATCTAAACACATCCTAGTACCCTTAACTGCACCTTTATACTTTACTTATTTATTGCCAAGCTCTTGTCCACACAATGGGATCGACCCTTTAGTAAATTACAGTTAACAGGGCAAGACTATTTATTGTGAAAAGAACTATACAAATTACAAAATTAGTAGGCAAAAATGTAACGCTGTGGCATAAATTTATATATATAATAAAAAAAAGGTATATTATAAGAAAATAAAGGTTTGTTTGAAGGTTGGAGACAATGATGTTTCTTGAATGATAGAATAGTTTTGGACTTGCATTGTCTTTAATTTGTTTTACATCACAACGTTTCAACTGGTAAGTATCTCCAGTCGTCTGTCGTGAGTATTTACTTGGAGACGACTGGAGATACTTACCAGTTGAAACGTTGTGATGTAAAACAAATTAAAGACAATGCAAGTCCAAAACTATTCTATCATTCAAAAATAAAGGTTATTAAAAATTATGAGATTTTTGAAAAATGGTCGCTGTAAGGGAATCTATATGAAATATTTACATGCATCAGATTTATGCCTGTCGTGCTGTTTTTATGACACCTCTCTTGCGTACAAACAATTAGCTTATAACCAGTTAATTGCAGCACAACAGATATAAATCATGCGCACAAAAAGCCGCAAGTGTAAAAAAAAACTAGACAATTCAATATAATTGTCGCAAATAATAAGTCCAAAACTACCCCATAAACTTTTAAGATCATATTTCCATACTGTGTTCCATTTTTTGTGTCTAAGACGTAACCCAAATGTACGAGGAAGTTCTTTATTGTTAAATTTTGTCATACTTTTGGGCCACCCGGTAGCTGCTGTCAAGAGGGCAACCTCCACTGATAAAGAGGGACTGCTGGGGCACGCCATTCTTACCTTACTTCTTAGACTTAAACTAAAAGTAAATGAAAATACTGCACGTCTTTTACAGTCTTAGGCAACATTTTCCTCCGAAATTATCTCGTATCACGTTGGACTAGCGTTGCTCCTGGTCATCCTTTGTTGCTGTTCTTTCCGGCAATCTTGGGCGGTATTTTCGAGTTGTTCTTTTAACTTGAGGAGTTCCCTTATTCTTTGGTAAACTGGGTCCTACAAGTAAAATTATTAAGTCAAATTAACAGTTAAAAAATGGGTGTTCTCGGAACAAGGGAATTGTTTCTCGTAGTTCTCATCAAAATTCCTACACAGAGTCCCAGTGTTAATAATATTGAATTTAAAAAATATTCATAAATATACAAGATGCTACAAATTCGTGTGCGTACAAGGGGATCTCGAAAACGGTCAGAGATACGAAGGTGGTTAAATTGAGGCAAAGTTGCATATTTTGGGGCTTAATACTTTGGTGAAAGAAAATTGTAATTATTCCGAATGCTTTTGGAGATATCCGAAAAAAACCGAATTTACATTTTGGGTTTTTAATTTTTTGCGCTTTCATTTTTAACTTGGGAAGAGAATTTTTTAAAAAAACACACTTTTTCATAGCCGTTTTTACTTTCTACAAGAGGGCGTTATTAGTTTTCAAATTCAACGTTTCGTTCTTTAGTTACCAGCCTAAAGTAAACTTTTTTAAATACGGACCAGGAATTTTAAATACAGTTTTAGGGATTTCTAAGCTTTAGAAATTTAATACAATGTACAAGATTTTGAAATTTGAACGTGTTTTCATTTCATTACGGTCCTGAATATTTAGAGCCAAACTAAAAAAAATATTTCTGATTTAAAAAATCCGTCCAATTTTACTCAAAGAGGCCTAATATTTGATATTTTGTAAGAAAAGAGTCCCAAAGTTTCGACCGCAAATATTTTTTTCTGTCTGTTTTTTTTTTTCGCCTGAAATTAACATCAGATCTTCTAAACAGTAAAAAAAATTATTTTTTAAACAAACATAAGGACCCAAAGTCATGGCCTCAAATACATATCTAGGTCTGTTTATTTTTGTTACATGTTTCGCCTGAAACTAGCATCATCAGATCTTATAAACAGTAAAAAAATATTTTAATTGTTTTTGCAACAAACATAAGCGCATCACAGTAACATAACTAGACTAACACTCCAGTTACCTTTTTTTCACTTGGGAGCATTATTTCTTTCTGTTTTACAGTATTTCGTTCTAGGTCTAACGCAAAAACCATAGGACTTAAGATATACGTTATATTAATAAAATAAATAAAATAATAATAAAAAATAGAATTACTTCTCATGCCTTAAAAACTCGCTTCCTTCCTAGCTTAGAGTATTTTGACGGTTAAGGCTCTACCACGTGCAAATTTATAGGATGAAAAACACCGTTTCGCTACTGCAGGATTCTGCAAAGGCTATTTGATATATTTGTCGGGACAATTTAAAATTTAATAAAGGAATGTTTGTATTTCTAAGGTACAAAGCCCTTTTTTGAAAAAAATAAGAATATGTATAAGAAAATGCCCACTAAAGGTGCGTATTTTTAGGCACTTTTCCAAGGTTAATATCGTAGCTAAGAATTTTTTTTTCAAAAAAATAGCCATGTACCTTAGAACTTCCATGTCTTATCTTTAAGACTTCAAAAATTGAGACAAAACAATGTCGTAATAAGTCCGTTATCTTGCAGCGCGCAACTCATGTTTTAGGTAAATTTTGTTGTCATGTTATAGAAGTTGCCTATATACAGCTGAATTTATTCTCGGCTGACGTGAAACAATTTACATCCAGAGAAAATAATGATACACTGAAAAAAATTATAGGTGGTCGAACAAGAAGTAATTTAGGGGGTAATTTTGGTCTAAATTTTATGTTTTCCTTTTTGAATTGTCTGTGCCAATAACAGAATATCTAAGCGTTAATATTAAAAAGACGTAACTAGTAGTTGTGTTATTAACTCCGGGTTACCATACATTTTTCGGCTTAGACCGGAATGGTTTATAATGCGCCGCAAGGCAAAATGTTCAAAGTGCGTTTACCATTTTGTCAAAACTGGTGTTTGGGCTTTCAAAATTTCTTATTCATATTAGGTAAGGATAAGAATTGAACGAAATCCAGTCGATTTGTTGCAATCAAAAATGGGCTATATTGAATTTTTTGTTTCGTTTTTTATCGAAATGGGTTATTCTCTTGATAGTGAACAAAATATACTAAGGTAAATAGCTTATCGGTATTAGAGGCCCAAACTGGGTCACCGGGAACTTACGACAAATCCCAGGATGTATGGTAACCCTGGTATATTAACTTTTAGATCTAAAATTAAAGTTTAATTTGTCTTGGTAAAGGGTGATAGGTGCAATAAAATAAAGCCATTTATGAAGGTTCTTAGTGAGTAAAGAAACTAACTGTTGCATAATGAATCTATTTCTATTCGATTGTTTTTATATTTTATGCTTATTATACAGGCTCTATATATTGTTTATACAGTGAGCTTCTGTCTAAACCTGTTAAAATATAAATTCATTTTAAAGGTGAAATGTGTTTATTATTTCATCCATGGTTTAACGATTTAAAAGTAGTTGTCAGGCACAAATTTGGCGTTGGTCACATGACATTTATCTGTTCATGTTATTGGCTCGCAGCTACAATTTGGTGCAGCGAGACTACTGTATAGTGACAATGCTTCTAAGAAGCTAGGTAGGTATTAAATAAAAATTGGACAGTATGCCACGCAGAGTAATAAAATACAATTTTTTGTTAGGCATGGGCGTCCATAAAAAGGGCAGTTGCCCCTGTCTCTTGACCAAGGGAGAGCGGGGGGGGGGGGTAAATATACTTTTTACTAACTTTTGTTAGGGGGAGTTTATGAAACGACTGCGGCATTTTTTTTTGTAGGAATCACTTTTGATAGAAGTTCTTAAAAACGCAAAGTTTTTTTTTTTGTAGTCACTTTTGAACGGTGGAAAAAGTGTAGAAAAGGCTGCGAAGTATTTTATTTTATAGAATTAAGTTTTGAGAACTTACACGTTTTTTTGGCTACCCCCCTATCACTTTATGTTTATAAGAAACATTAATACCGTGATTTTGTATCGGATTGGCGCGACGATACGGTACTACCTCCTGTTGTTTCTGTGTTACTAAAAAAAAATCTAGGTACTTACTTTTTTTTCTTTTGAAGGTGCAGCGCAACTAATCGTCAAAAACATACCACTTTTAAAAAAAATTAATTATAATGGCACGGAACGCGACGGACAAAATACTGCGCGAGTTAGTAACCACAGTCAACAAATCCTGGAACCAGCGGGACTTATCTTTTGTTTTATAAATAAACATGGTGAAAAATTTGTAATATAAGAAAATTTTGATTGAAAAACTATTGACCTTACGAAGTATTTGATAACCAATGCTGAAAACCTTCAGGTTCAGGGTAGGCCTGTGCCTCCCAATTTTGAAAATTTGACAGTATATGCTAGTGCTGATGGGGGCGATCGGGCTAAAATATATTTATAATGGTGGCACTTCCCGTTATACCGGAAGTAAGTGTCAACTTGCTTATTTTAAATAGAATACTATATATATTACTACATTTTTGCATTTTACGCAAGAATTTAGGCATATCTTGTATACCATGTCCTATACCTATGTCTAAGCGTTTTAGATATTTTTAATAGATTTTTTATAATATTTTGATAACTATTAATACAGGGTGTTTAAACAATACGATTAAAAATTAAATTAAAAAACTGCAAAAAGACTAGATTTTCAAATGGAAATACACAAATTTTATAATTATTTCTTATTTAGCATTAAAAATAAGGGTTTGTATATTCCAAAAAATTTTACTTTTAGAAACATTGCCAACTTAATATTTTTATATGGCGATTTTGCTGCAGATTTTAAGTTTAGTTACTTTTAGTTGGCTATAACGACGTTGAAAAACAATCAAATGCGAGAAAAATTTATGATGCTGTCACTTACCATTTAAACATCATTAATTATCATGCCTGTGCGCTTAAATTGTACATATAAACGAAGATTATTTAAATTTATTTATTATTTATGGAGAATGTGTTAAAGTTATATCAAGAACATGGGACACATTTGCCAATCGATATCCACAAAACAGAAGCCATCCAAATGTGCTTATTAATAATGTTCAACATTTTTGGGATATACAAACTTACCCTTTTTTAATGCTTAACTAAAAGTAATTATAAAATTTGGGTGTTTCCCTTTGAAAATTTAGACTTTTAGCAGTTTTTTCAATCTTATTGTTTAAACACCCTGAATTAATAGTTATCAAAATATTATAAAAAATCTAATAAAGCATGTCCTTTATAACAAGGAATCCCGCTTAAATTAAATAAATATAAGGCTTCTTTATAGAAAAAATTGATAATTATTTTAAGGCTTGCAAACGTCATTCTTAACAGAAAAATTCAAATATGTCAAAAACGCTTAGATATTTATAGGTATAGGCATACAGGGTAGGGACTTTAACTGGAATAAATTCGATATTATTATTATTAAACCTGCTGAAGTTGCGCCTACAAAACTTGGTATATGGGGGTTTTAGAGCATGCGGAATTGGATTATGATGTCGGCGCAGTTGCCAGATTTCTCAGCTTTGCGCTACACGTAGTAATTTTGTTATTTTTAATAGAATGCCCTATTTATTTTTATTGCAGTGAATTGGTAGTGTCAAATTTAATAAGATCTCAAATTTACAAAATTCTATCTTCACTAGTTTCTGAGCTATGGCAACACTGAAGTTCCCTCAAAAAAGTACCGGGACGCTTGTCTACCTCCATAGTTACTAAGTTATTGACAAGATTCAAGAAAAGTTCTTGTCTTTTCAAAATGGCCTATTTAACTTAAACTTTAAAAATAGAAATTCTCATGGTACTTTTTAATGGAATTACAGTATTGCCATAGCTCAGCAATTAGTGAAGATAGAATTTTGTTAATTTAGCATCTTATTAAATTGGACACGCCCAATGCACTGCAATAAAAATAAATAGGGCATTCCATTTAAAATATTAAAATTACTACGTGTAGCGCAAAGCTGAGAAATCTGGCAACTGCGCCGATATTATAGTTCAATTCCGCGTGCTTCAAAACCATACATACTAAATTTTGTAGGCGTAACTTCAGCAGTTTTAATAATATCGAATTTATTCCAATTAAAGTCCCCACCCTGTACAAAATCTGCCTAGAATCTTACGTAGAATGCAAAAATGTAATAATATATAGGATGTTCTATTTAAAATAAACACGCTGACACTAGGGTTGCCAACCTTCCCGATTTAGTCGGGATGCTCCCGCTTTTTTACTTAACCTCCCGCCTCCCACGCACTTAAACAAAACTCCCGCTTTTCCAATAACACGACGGACGCCTAATAACTGTACAGCTGCCTTAGAGAGGGGCGACCTTTTTTTTAGAAAGCACGTTTGATGATAGGAGGAAAAAAATATAAAAGGCACGCCACAGCGTAAGGTCATCAATATAATTATTTTAAGCACCTCAAAAAAAAACTTGTCCTCCAGGCACTATCCACTTCTTGCTTTTCAATTTTTAAAATCTGGTTACCCTAGCTGACACTATCTTCCGGTGTAACCGGAAGTACCACCATTATGAAATTTTTTTAGTCCGGTCGTCCCCATCAGCATTACCACGATGGCAAATTTTGAAAATTTTCCTATGTATAGTTTTCCATATATAGTTCGAAGCGGTTCCCGGTGAAACACGAACACCCTGTTTACAGGTGCTTTTATACCAAAAAACAACAAACTCACAAACAAAACCTTCCTCTTTTCTAAGTGATGTCTAAAAAAAAAAGGTCATCGTTCTCTTCAAAATACCATACAACCACTCATCAAAACTTTTATAGCTAAGTCCCTTACACAACGGATCCATTAATTTTGGGGGGGCACCAGGGTGGGCACTCATGTTTCTAGGGTGGGCCAGTGCCCCCCCCCCCTGGCGCCGCCGCTGTTTTATACCTATTATTAATTAACACTTCAAACTTTCTGCTCTACCTAATTTTATTTTTTGTAAATATTCTATAGCTTTAATAATAAAATAAGACAAAATTTAAAAGATATATCCGTATAACGATTAGGTACATTATTTTAACTAAGAATACAATAACAAGTACTTATTTTCCACAAAACAAATTTCTCGTCTCCGAAATAAAATCAACCAAAACTCATTAGCATAATAAAGGACCTACCGCCTTGCATCGTGCTTTCAGTGTGTGTCGATGTTTACGGAATATTTTTCACCACGTCATAAGCTCGCTAGTATGCCCACTTCGGGTGAGACTCTCTTGCAAATATATTTCTTGCTGCACAAAGTTCCGCCTTAATCTAAACACCATAACTTTTAATATTTAAGTAGGTAATCATAAAAATAATGGCCAGGGCCGTAATATTAAAGAAAGAATAATTTGAAACGCCGGTGATGTGTTAATTTCCAAATTTTAGAAGTTCGTAAAACTATTTAAAAAGTTCCAGGTCCGTATTTAAAAAAAAATGAATTGAGGTTGGTATCTAAAGAACGAAACGTCCAATTTGAAAACTAAAAACGTCATCTTGTAGAACATAAAGAACGGCTATGAGAAAGTGTTTTTTGTTTTTCCTAAGTTCGGATATTTTCGAAAGCATTCGAAATATTTACAATTTTCTTTCACTAAATTATTAAGCCCCAAAATACGCACCTTTGCCTTAATTTAAATATCTTTGTATCTCTTACCGTTTTCGAGATCCCCTTGCACACGAATTTGTAGCAAACTGTATGTATTTCTGGTTATTTAGTTTTTCTGTTAAATTCTCTACAATATCGGTACTTTGATAGTCATAATACGTAGGTTAGCTTAGTTATCGTTATTGAATAAATCAAGACAAAAAAGAACGAAAACTACAATATTAGGTTTAAAAAAAAGATGTCTGGCCTGTTGGAAGTTTTCTAGCAGGGTTGGCATGATATATATCACGATATATATCAATGATATTTATAGCTCGATATATATCATGATATTTATTATTGAAAAATAGATTTTAATTTACCGCCAAATTTTGTATGGTTTGGGTTGGTAACACTATTTAGTTATTTAACTGGCTTGGTACATATTCAATTCTCCGAATTTGTATCGGGTTCGCTTCTAGGAATAGGAGACACTTGGAAAAAAACTTATTTTCCCCAAGAAGTTCGTTGGAATACGATGACCGATGCCATCAAGTCGTCCTTAGAAAATCGAGGTAAGCTGGTGCAGCTACGTCAAGATCACAAAAATGACATAGATCCTGACATAACTAAAACCATAAATGATATAAACATCTTAACGAATGCTGAACATATGCTAAATCACCTGAAGCCAATAGCAGTCGCTTTAGACAGAGCTCAAAGGGATAAAGCGACTATTGCCGTTGTAGTTGAAATTTGGCATAAACTGGAACTGGATCTTAAAGGGCAACCCTTAAACATTAAAAAGCATTTTTATCGAAGGAGGGACATGACTTTAGATGCTCCACATTACTTAGCTAATATGCTTGACCATCGATTTTTTAGAAACTATCAAAGAGAACAAGCATATGCTTATTTAAGTAAAATTAATGCAGACTTCGTTCCATTTGTAATAGCCCTATTAGTTGAATTAACACAATTCCCCAAATATGTATTTGGATCTCAGTTTAAAAATACACTTCCTATGGTGTGGTGGAAAGGAATTGTTATTGAGGATGAGGATTAGCCAAATAAAAAAGACTTCCTGGCTTTGTGTGAACAACTGCTTACTGCAGTTGCGTCTACCGCGTCCATTGAGAGAACCTTTTCATCATTTGGACTCGTGCAATCAAAACTACGCAATAGGCTTGGAAATGAAAAAGCTGTAAAATTAACGTTTTTATTTAAATACTATAATCAATAGAAATAGAAACAAATAAAAAAGAAAATGCTGCTTGGATTTGGGCAGGAACTGTACCAGAAGAATTACCGGGACGTTCCATCGATTCTAACAAATCTGACCATGACTTATAAGGCTGATTTAAGATGGTTATTTATATTATTTTTTTTCGGGATTTTTTTTGTTGTACGCATTCACCCTAGGTAAATATCTGTTGTCTAGGTGAATATCTGTTATTATTATTTTGTTAGCTTTTATGCTTGTTCTGTTTAGAAATAATATTTATGTTTTAATAAAAATATTTACTCAAAAATCTACTTCCTTGATTTTACTTGGCTCTACTATAAGTACGATTTTATCTGTTTTGGCTGAAAAAAATTATTTGATATATATCGGATATACAGGGTCCTGCGCCTCACCTCCCGTCTTCTATAGGTCATTTATTAATTAAGTTAGGATTTTGATACTTTGCAAACTTTACCTGTATCCTAGGGCTCATTTCAGGAAAATATTTTTGTATGTACAGGGTGTTCCAAAAACGTGTGACGTCATAAGGATATATTTTTTTTAGATTACATGCTATATATATTCTTACTTACTTGGATGCCCCTTATACTTGACTACATACCCCCAAAATTTTAATGAAATCGGTTTAGTATTATAGGTAAAAAAAATAAAAAATAAAAAAAAATCAGTTTTGTACCACTGGTTTTAAAAATTAATAAAAAATAAAAATAATGCCTCGTTAATAAAATTTTACAAAGGTACTTAATAAATAAGGTCGAACAGTCTCGTTAACCAAGTTTGATTAATACGAATTGTACAGGGTGTCCAAAGTTTAGTGTCAAACTTTGCAAACTTTAAATCAATTTATTTTTCTTATTTGAAATTGGAACCCCTGTATATTATTATGTCATTCGATGCAGATTTAAAAATTAAATATTTGTTCTAATTACAACCCTATCGCAATTTCTAACGCATCAAAATTTATTTGCAGAAAACTCCTTTTATCAACTATTCCACCAGTCATTATCATAAATAAATATCGAAGGTCGCTTTGAAAAACAATTTATTTGTATTAACGTTTACTAAAGTGACAAAAAAGAATTATTTTCGCATGCTTCTAATATGAAAATCATATCTACGCGCTCTTCTTGGTTGTATTTCATCAGAAAAAATAATATAGCTTAAATAATTAATAATAATCTAACAATATTAATAACTAAAGTCAAAATGGGCTTTTGTCGTTTTAATAAACTTTTATACCAATAAATTGTTTTGCAAAGCCATCTTCGATATTTATTATATAATAATAACTGGTGGAATAGTTGATAAAATGAGTTTTCTGCAAATAAGTCTTGATGCGTCAGAAATTGCGATGGAATTGTAACTAGAACAAATGTTTGATTTTTAATTCTGCATCGAATGACATAATAATATACATGGGTTACAATTTGAAATAAGAAAAATAAATTGATTTAAAGTTTGCAAAGTTTGATACTAAACTTTGGACACCCTGTACAATTCTTATTAATAAAACTTGATTAACGAGACTGTTCGACCTTATTTATTAAGTACCTATGTATAATTTTATTAACGAGGCATTATTTTTATTTTTTATTAATTTTGAAAACCAGTGGTGCAAAACTAATTTTCATTAGTTTTTATTTTTTTCGCCTATAATACTGAACCGATTTCATTAAAATTTTAGTGGTATGAAGGCAACTATAAGATGCATCCAAATAAGTAAAAATATTTATGGCATGTAATCTAAAAAAATATATCCTAATGACGTCACACTTTTTTGGAACACCCTGTATAAACAAAAATATTTTCCTGAAATGCGCCCTAGGATACAGATAAAGCCTGCAAAATCCTAAGTTAATTAATAAGTGAGCTATAGAAGACGGGAGGTGAGGCGCAGGACCCTGTATATCCGATATTTGATATTTATATAGATATCATGATATTCGCCAACCCTGTTTTCTAGTGCCATTGAAAATCATATACACACATACCTGGGTTCTCATACTAGGGTTCCACCGACAATAGTACGCCTTCCACAATTTGATGTGCCGAATACTTGCAATGGGTACCAGAACCCGCTCCTGTTCGCTGTTCGCCCAGTAGAGGGGGTTGCGGTAGAGGTCTAAGTTGTTATTTGCATAGGACCACAGAGAAACAGTATTATCTTTAATTTCTGTAAACAAATAAACAAAATTAACATAAAACTTCAAAGTCAGTTACAAAATACTTACTTTCGAGTACTCGTTCTCTTTCACTATTAAACAAGAACGTTCCGAATCTACAGGAATAGAGATGATCTAAAATAGTGATCAAGAAGTGTTCGTTAAATTCGAAGGCGTTTGGGAATTGTTGCGTGATTTGCCAGACGCAGTCGATGAACTGGAGAAATACCGGTGATCTATCGGCGTCGCTGTGGTGATCGTCACCATGCCCTACTCTCTAAAAAACGAAAAAAAATAATGGGTAATTAAGAAAAACATTGCTCGTTTTCCGAAATATCTACGTAATTTATTTTTTCTACTCCCACATGGAAATTTGCTGTTTCCTTTACACTTAAGTGATCGAAAAAGTGAGATATTCCGGTTAGCTGAACGGATATGATTTTATATCCATCCTAGTTAGGATATGAAACTGACCAATCACAGTGGTCAATTACAAAGAAACTAAATTTACATGTTGTAAATTTTACGACTCGTTTTCTGACACTTGAAAGAAGTTATGTTAACAATATACTTCAAAAATATGCAAATCTATCAGATGAAATTTGTTCTTATTAAATTTAAATTAAAACATTTATCCTAGTCTATGTATATACACAATTTTTTCATAAAGAGTGCACGAAATGGTGCCAAAATGGAAGGTATAATAACAAAATTAATACCAAAATATATTTCTCCCAAATTATTGTTATTTTCTGACCGAACTAAAGATTTGCGCATAGACGCACTTTTTTATTTCAAAAATATCTTTATTTCCACTCGATTCTAGACAATTACTACAAGCTTTAATGCATCATATGTACTATATACCTACCAAATGAACATTTTTTTACTAACCTTGGTTATTTTTTTCCACATAAAAATAATATATTATTATTATTATAAATATGTTGTGCATCGGGATATTTTCTGATATATTTAGAACGGGGATCCAACCCCAATTGATCTTAAAACTTTTATTATACGCAACAAACATAGACAATTAACTGGTACTTCTTCCTTAAATGGTGATATAAAGATAACCCGATAAAACAGACGAAATTATAAGATTTCTAGAAAATAAATTCATTATTTATGAAAGGTTTTAAGGTTATGTTATTTCTACTTACAGTATTGCCAATTCTCTTTCCACGTTAACAGTGTTGCTAGTTTGTAAATTGGCGATTATTTTGAAAAATTTGACCATAGCGAACGTTAAAATTTCATATTAATGCACAGAATCCATTTTTAACTGTTTAAAACGAATTCTACAGCTATTTTGTTGTACTTTCGAAGTTATAATTCTTACGCAAGCAAAAATAAACCGGGACAAACCTTTTTTTCTTCTGTGCATTAACAAGTAAAAAAATAAATCAAAATACCTAAGGCTGAGAAAATAAATTGTTCATTTTTATTAATACATAATTATATCGCTTTTTGTCTGTTATTCTGCAAAAAGCCGAATGTGAGAAAGATAGATATATTTAGAGTGATTTTGTTTAAATACAGGGTGTCCCGTAGAGTAACTGAAGATACTAGACATCAAACTAAGCCGATTATGTCATATACGTTTTTTCGGATTGTCACTTTTTTTTTTGTTAATTTAATTATTTACTAGGTTTTTTTATGCTTTGGGATGTTTAAAGGGAAATATCTCGAAAACCGTTAAAGATATTAAGATCAATCAAGTACACATTTTTGACTCAGAAAATGCCCTTTTTAAGAAACTATAATTGAAAAACACCTAATATCACAGGTAAGAAAAAAAATTATAGATTTATGAAGCCCAGTGTACGCAACTAGCGCCCTCTAGTTTGAAACTTAAAAATTTCTACAAATTCTTATTTCTTGCTCATAAAAACATAATATTGCCAACTTTCAATTCGATTCATTAACCCGTTTTAAAATTATGGTTGATTTTCGAGAATAAACTTTCACTTTCAACACCCTGTATCTCTAGAACGAGTAACAATCCGAAACAACTTATATGACTTAATCGGCTTAGTTTGATGTCTAGTATCTTCAGTTACTCTACGGCTCATAAGTTACGGAACACCCTGTATAAGAAATTAACCAAATCGATAAATATGTTACAGTGTAATTTGGTCCATGAGTTTGCTATCAAAATTAATTTTTATTCAATTATTTTTTATTATCGTTCTCACAAGTTCATGGTCAACTTAAAAGACAAGTTATAATGCCTAATTTAAATAATTTTAAAAAAATTCTTAGTATAAAGTTCGGAAGTTCAGTCGTAGAAAAAATATACTGTACAACTCGAGTGGATTGTCCATATTACGCTCGGAAGTTTGAGCACTCCGCCTACGGCGTCGTGCTCAATTTACTTCCTCGAACGATATGGACATCATATCCACTCTTGTTGTACAAACTACTATACCTGTTGAAATTTATGTCCAAACGATAACCATTCCTTTTCAATCAACACTTCGAAGCCTTTAATTGTTCTATAATATGGATCTAACATTAACATTGACAGGGCTGTCAACTGTGCCGTTCTATCCCATCCATCCGAACAATGCACTAGGACGGACGTTTTGTGATTATCAACCTAAAAGCATCATATTATAGTCCGTCATACAGTTCTAGAGTTGCAAGGTTAAATTAAGAAGCTTCCAGAGTCGCCAATAGACGGCTCGTTATTTATAGTCTATTTCAGAAAGGTGTAGAGTAATAAAATGGGAAATTCCGTCCAGTTTGGCTCAATTTCGGTGTCGGCCATAGACGCAGGTACATTTTGTGCATTAAATTATTTATGATAACTAACCAAAAACTTGATAAAAAAGGAACTATTAGCTATAGCAAATTTACACAAACACGTTTTATGAAATATGCTGTGTAAGATATAGCTGCGCACACCGCCATATCGTTGCGAACTAAATCCTATAGAACTTATATAGGCGCAGGTGAAAGGATTTGTAGCAAGACACAACACGACATTCAAAATGAAAGACGTCAATCAACTGTTTGATCAAGCCATTAAGGAAGTGATACCAGAAAACTGGCGAAAAGCAGTCCATCATGTCATTAAAGAAGTGGAGAAAATGTGGTATCTTGACCACCTGAACGAACAGACCGTCAATCCGTTAATTATAACGTCAAGAGGAGATGACAGTTCCTCAGATGACGAAGAATATTATGATTTTTTATAATTTAATTTCTGTATAATGTATGTTTTGTATTTTGTATTTTTTTATAATGATTAATAAACAAATAAGTGTACGTAATACTATAAATCATTTTCATTGTTTGTGAATGGATAACAATAGGCAAAACCCATAAATTGATCCGAACAGACCCGGGTGGTACTACCTGCACTTGATGAAAATAAAGAATTTTGCAATGCCAAATCATGAAAGTGGCTTAAATATTCTTTGGCTTACTCTGTAGTCCCTTTACATATCTAATGAGCTTTTATTACTCTACACCTTTCTGAAATATATTATAAATGTTTTACACTAACAAGTTGGTGATGCTTCATTTGTCTAAACATTTTCGGATTCTTGAATATTAAAAAATAAAACAAACTCGTTTTGGATGGTAAAACTGCAGACAAAAGTCAAGTTTATATTACAGATTGCTAAAAGCGATTTTTATACTCATTTTCCAATTAAAGTTATAGAATTGCCTGACAAGAAATTCTCATTCACCGGATTTGGCATCGTCAAACTTTCACTCGTCCACAAAAATTTTAAAGAAATAATCTGGAAGAAAAAGTACGATAATAAAGTAACAAGTACCAATGCTGTTGTCAAGGATATTGCAAAGGGGGATACGAAGTTGGGTCACAGTCTTTGAAGCACAAATAATGCCCATTATTAGCTCCATTGTAAACAACTTTTCAGAAAAAACACTCGGGGAATTCGGAAAATTAGTATAATTTACCTTTGTCGTTTTGTGTTAATTAGACAAGGACGTCAGGTTGCGTTCGAGCGTTCAGAACGTGTTTTCTATTGAGCCCTTTATGGGACGCCCGTTATTCATATCTGTTTGACGTTTATCAATACGTGAGTAACAGCTGTCATGTATTTGTTGGTTTTTAGTGTTTCTGTATTAAATTTAAGTATTTTTGAGTGGAAAAAGCAAATGTGCGTGTAAAGTGTGCGGTAAATTAGAAATGAAAGAAAATAGAAAAAGTATGCCTTTTGCAGTTCGAATGCTGTGGCGAAAACGCACCAATCATTTTGAAGATTGCTATTTTTGCATGACGAAGACTGAAGGTTATTTCAACAACAAAAAGCTCAAGATCGCCGATACGAATTTGCCTTCCTCCATAAGACCTATTCTTCACGATTCAGATCTATCAGTACCGACTGCACGTTTAGATTGGCAAGATATTGTTTTGCGAGATAATGGAGATAATAACACATCATCAGGTCGCTCCGAAGATATGTGAAGATTTAAAAGTTATGCAATTTTAGCGGGACTTTATGGAGGATTTACAAAATATTGCTGTTTTCTTTGTTTGTGGGACAGTCGTGCCGTGAATGAATATTGTGACGAAAATTTGGCCGAAAAGGAGTGAAGTTCTACCGGGAATTCAAAATTTGTAGGTAACAATGTTGTGGCTGCAAACTACGAACAACTTGGTTACCAAATGTTATTAAAAATTCACTTTCTCCATTCTCATTTATTATTTTTTTCCTAAGAATTTGGCACTGTTAACGATGAGCACGGTAAAAAGTTCCATTAATATATCGGGACAATGGAAATTCGGTACCAAGAACGATGGGATCCAGACATGATGGATGATTATTACTGTTGGTTTTTGACAAGAGAAGATGTGATTCTCCATAAAAAGAAAACAAAATTAGTGTGTTTTAAATAAATATTTTTGATGTTTGCTTTTTCTTAGTTATAAATTATAAATATAGTCGATATATAGGGTTAAAAAACTTGAAAAATGTTTTTTTCAATAAATATTAAACGGTACGCCTATTGATCATAAATAAAGTTATTTATGAAAATAAATTATATATTCAAATTATCATTTTTATTTTATTTAAGCAAGGTATGTCAAATACTTAACAATTTCATGGTTTTTCTGGATATAGTCAACTTGAAAACTATCATATGGTTAGGTGCTATCTAATAGTTATAAAAATAGCGCTTACGGAAATTTAAATCATACCTATACCAACATCGACTTAAAATCTACCTATTCTGTCTTTGGAAAGGGTGCCACAGCTAGTTTTTTTGTTATCTAAAACTGCTATAATAATTGAGTTTTAGAATGGAATCATATATTTATTATGAAGTAAAACAATAATTTTTCATGTTCTGTAAATGGTAAATTTAAAATATTTGTTGACGAAGCATTATTGGTACTAATACCACGACTCTTGGTAATAATTATTTTATCATATTAAAAGTATCCATATCCATCCCTCTATTAACGACCTTTTTATTTCATATGGAAATAACGAAACATTGTTTAGGGCCTTAAATTGACTAATTTTATTTCTCACGTTTTTATATAAAGTAGCTCCCAATTAATAAATGATTTATATTTTTTGTGGAAATCGCATAATAAGTAAATGCAATTTTATTAGAGGATCAAGGAACTCTTTGTTTTCCTAAATTTCGTCTGTGAACTTTTGAGTCACGTCCGTCGATTGTATACTTTGTACAAACGAGACGTCAAATTTATCCGGCCAAATCGAGTTGCATCCCGCAGAAGGTAGGTAGAGAATTTGACAATCGAGTTGCATCCCGGCCACAACCGAATTGCATCCCCGAGCTAAACTTGATTTTTAAGATAGAATTGAAATTATTCTTGCAGTGTTGCCGAGCTTTAAGGATTAAAAAGAAGTAGATGATTAAAAAGAATCAGAGGATTAAGTTAAAATTGATAATTTGGACAGCTTATCTATACGGCCCTCGTTATCTGTACGGGTTTTTCTACCTAATTATCCTAGGTACAATATATTTCTTAGAAGATGACCGACGATGTAAGTGTTGGGTACTACATATAATAACAATCATCTCCAGCCAATGAGATGCCCATCAGAGTATAAGGGGCGGTAATTATCACTTATAGAATAAAACTGTAAAATTAAGCACTCAATAATTAGTTAGTCTCCTGTCGAATTTGTTATTACACCCTTCAGTAAATAATAAAGTAAAAGTGAAGGAAACGTGTCAAAATGGAAGTTACAGTTTGTACCAGTGAAAAAGGAAAACCCTTGTTAGTGATTGATGGCTACACTTTCAGCTTTCAAAAAATGTTAGTGAAAGGTACAGTGAAACGGTGGCAGTGCAGCAAGCGTACGTGTAAGGCCTTTGTAAAAACTCAGAGTACAGAAGATATAGTGGTGGAATCTGTTTTGGGACATAACCATGAGAAGGTACCAGAAGCTCTTTTTAACAGAAAACTCATAAGTAACGCCGTTAAACAGAAAGCAGTAGATGATATTTGTGAAAAACCTATGAAACTCATTCGAAATGAAATTAACAACACGGGCATTGATACCTTCACTACAAAGGACATTGTGAGAATTAGGCAAAATATATACCATGCTAGAGCTTCCTCATCATCACTGATTAAAATTCCCAAAAAAATTAATGAATTTCATGATGCAGTTGAATCCTTCCCTATTGTGACGCATAAAAATGAAAGTTTCCTGCTTAAAAATGACAAAGAAAATAATATTGTCATTCGTCAAATTTAAAATTTCTCTCTTCAACTTCTTGTTGGTATGTTGAAGGAACTTTTGAATATTGTCCTCGGTTTTTTACTCAGTTGTTTACTATTCTCGGTCTGAAAAACGACTATTATATTCCTCTAGTATTTTGTCTTCTTCCTAATAAAACTTCCTTCACATACTATCATGCTTTCAAATATATTAAAGATGAATGTGAAAAATTGAATCATTCAGTTTCTCCCAAAATCATTACTGTCGATTTTGAAGTCGCCATTCACAAAGCGTTTCCGGCAGCTGTTCTTCGAGGTTGTAGGTTTCATTTAGGCCAGTCATGGTATCGAAAAATTCAGAATTTAGGATTAGCTGCAGAGTACCAAAAGAAAAATGGAGATGAAACAGAAATTACTAAGTTCCTAACTTATATATTTGGATTGCCATTTCTTCATCCCGAAGATGTAGGAGAAATATTCGCTGTAGATTTGGCAGAAATTAAGCCCGACCATGAAAAAATCATGGCATTTTGTGACTACCTTGTCGATAATTATATCAGTGAAGATTCCGATTTTCCACCTCATCTTTGGGCCGAACATTCATCATCGCTACAAAGAACAACGAACGCTTGCGAATCTTTTCATTCCAAATATAATTCTTCGTTCTATTCAGCACATCCGAATATAAACAACTTTATTAACGTGTTGTTACAATTTCAAATTGACACAAGTATAAAGAAGAATAGTACTTTTTCAACTCCCAAGCCTATTAATTCTCGAAGTTCAATAAAAACGGAATTTTTAAATGCAAAAATCGATGATTTAAAAAATCATAAAATAAATAAATTTGATTTTGTAAAAGCGGTTTCGTATCGATTCAGAGCCAGATTGTAAATATTGTATTATGTAATTATTTGACTATTTTAATTGACTATAATTATTTAAAAAAATTGTGTACTTGTATAATACATTTTACCTTTTATTGTTTGTTAAATATTTGTTGCCGATTATTCGAATAAATTGACTACAATTATTTTAAGATACTTATTTTACATATAATGATTATTTTATTGTTCTGTTTATTGCCAGATTATTGTATTTAATTGATCATAATTCTTTTATAATATGATTTGTGATTGACGAATTATTATTCCAATAAACCATTCTTTTATAAACTTGGCAACGTTGCTTCAATTCTCCATCCATAACTGGCTATCAAACACATGTAGAGCTTTATCTACAAGGGATGCAACTCGGTTGTGACCTTTTTCGACCGAGGTAAGAATACCTTTTTCGGGATGCAACTCGGTATGGGCCAATTTATCAGCTGTTAGAATGACAACAAGAGACAGACTTAAAATAAAAAGAAATAGAGATTCTACGTGTAGAAGTTTGTTTATTTATTTTTGTAAATAACAGGTGTCAAGCTGACATGTACAAAGGGAATAGAAATATCGGGTCCATGTTTCTTTAACGTCAATGGCTGTTGTAATATGTTGTAAGTCTCGAATACATTATTAATTTCATGAAGAAATGCATATGTCATACAAGTATGGAGGGATTATTCCAGAAATCGTTAAATATTGTAGACTTAAACAAAAACTACCCTTTTTAACAGTGATTCAATTCAATATTTACTAACAGTGTTGCTAAATCATTCATTAATTTCCAAAAATATAGGATCACCCTTACCTTATCTACAATTCTAACCGCCCCAGCCAGTATGCACTTAATATGTTTTAACCAATATGTAGATTCCACGCCACTCAACCATTTGGTCTCGTCTATATTGGGATATGCCAATTCTTTCAATTTTCTTAGAGATTCTCTCATCACGTGTATATTGTGGATATCTAGGAATACTACTTCTGCATTTTGGTAGGCATCCTCAGATTCATAACTAAAATAAGTTCATGTAAAAACACTAAAATTCCCTCAAAAAATAGATTGTCGGATATGGATTGGTATCCTTAAGGATGGACTGCTCATCTAATATTTCGCTGTGAAGACTCTTAATGGGTGATAAATAGGTGTAGTGGAAAGAACAAGGACAAGAACATTCTAGTTTCGTAGGAGAAGTCAGTAGACAAATGTTTATAAAAATAACTGTTTGTAATTGGTTGAAGAAAGGATTCCATTTTAAATAGTACATTTAAGAAGCTTTTTTCCTAATGTTAATAATTCTTGACACGGCAAAAAGGAACCCCTTCTCTATTTTGGTAGAGGTTACAAAAACTCTCAAGAAACACTTACTTAGTGGAGTTGTTCAAGTATTCAAGTGTAAAGGTAACCTCTGCCCGTTTGGTAACTCAAGTCTTTTTAAATGATGTAAAATGTCAGAACCAAAACAGTTTCCAGCCAATGAGTAAGTGGTCTTTGTAATGTTAAGTGTTAAATTGTTTATTTCTCTTTTGGCCTGAGTTCACTGTAAAGCGGAAATTGTTTCTCTTGAACTTACTTGAAATAGCATCGTATGTGGGTTTTAAGGGAACAACTCTTCTTTAAAGAAAACTCTCTAAATTTACTGTGGGAAAGAGTTATACCAGAAAATTTAATAAAAATATATATGAAAAATATGGCTGGATCTGTGGCTGGGAGATATAATAGAGTCTATTTTGTTTTGTGTGTGTACGTTTTGGTGGTGGTCGCTAGAATGAGTGATACTAATGTTCAGCTAAGAAAATAATAGTTCCTCTGTAACATACTTAGTTAAGCCTTATTGAGAATGTATGTGTAATCTTGAGAGCAAAGTTTACTCTGATATTACTGACGATAATCCATGCGCCATTATACTATGAGCTCCAAGATACCGAAGTTTCTGCCGCATCTCCGTGATAACAATCGAGTAAAATCAGCCACTTTACAGCTCGACACGCTGTGTAACTGAAATAAGTGAAATCACGCTAGTTGATCCGCAATTAGAGTAAAAATACGTAAAAAAGTGAGAGATGCGGAGCCTAAAACGTTTAGTTTGGCAACTCAGTCCATCTCCCACCAGCACACCGAAAATGTTAAGCAGATACCGCCAAGCTCTTTTACCAAACATGTCATATATAGACATATGGCATATCTTTCTTTCTTAAATTCCCTTTTTTCTTATTATTTAAAGTTAATATTAAATATACCTACTGACCCAATTATTTGTTATTAAAACAAGCACACTACAAGAATGCTATCTAAGCATATTGCCGAGCTTGCATTTTGTTACCAATCAATAACTGGGTTAGTTTATTAATACTGATTGGTATAAATAGCAGGCCGGTACTATGCAAAAGGAGATCATTCGGGGTCGGGACCATTCGGGTCTCGACCAGTTTGGTCAAGACCATTCAAGCCGATCATTTGGTTAGAAACCACTCGGTCGACACCATTTTGGGCAGATACGACTCGGTCCAGATAAGTAATATTGGGTCAGTAGCAGCGCAGAGTCCTGTTCCGGTTATCAGCCCTTTGCCCTAGAGAGCTCGTCCCTAGTTAATAATGTTGTAAGTAAAACCTAATTTTATGTAACCGTTCAACTGTCGTTTTATATTATATAATAAAGTAGGTGTTATGGAGACTTGTCGCCTTTAATTCTTCCCCACGTGACAATATCGGTATCAGTACGGTTGTGTACGCGTAAAATTGTGTGCAATTATTTACAGTTTAAATTGAATATAATTAGTGTTAACACCGTTTTAAATGTCAATTTTTCAAGCCTTCATTTAATAATAATAAAAATAATTTTTTGAAGATATAGGTATTCAAAGAAGTAGTCCATTTCTCAAAGAGACTTTATTCAATTTTTAAAAATGGGGAAACTCAAAGTCGAAAGTCTCAATCATGCATTAAAATTTAATAACTTGGTTACATGTTTCGCCCTAACATATGGGCATCATCAGACCTAAAAACTAACATTCAGAATAAAAACAAAAAAACAAAAATTAAAATTAACACATCGTATAAATGACTTTACAAATAATTATATAATACATTATTATATAATTAATTATATAATACATTATTTGTAAAGTCATTTATACGATGTGTTAATTTTAATTTTTGTTTTTTTGTTTTTATTCTGAATGTTAGTTTTTAGGTCTGATGATGCCCATATGTTAGGGCGAAACATGTAACCAAGTTATTAAATTTTAATGCATGATTGAGACTTTCGACTTTGAGTTTCCCCATTTAAAAAAAAAAAAAAAAAAAGATATAGGTATAATAAAATTTTGAAAAATATATTATTCATGACAATATTAATTAAAACATTTCCAAACATTTTTTTAAGTTATCTGTTTTCAATATCCATGCTTTTATTTCGACTTTATATTTTTTAAATGAAATATTTTTTTAATTTTTGTTGGTAAATAATCGTTTAAATAAAAACATAAATATTTGAAATTTTTTGTCCTATGGACTAATTCATTTTAGGTTTTATGGTTATTTCATTTTTATGACGAGTATTCTGATTATGGTACTGTATAAAATATTTATATTTAGGAATAATCTTTGACAGTAAATTAAATTGGAATTTTTACATAGAATATTTGATTAAAAAATTAAGAAGTTTACTACCAATATTTAGAAACATTAAACGAATTTTGAACGTAAAACAACTGAAAATATTATATTATGCATTAGTTAAAACTCATTTAAATTACGGAATTTTAGGTTGACAAGGAATAAATAAAACTTTAGTTAAAAAATTATAAATATTACAGAAAAGATTTCTAAAAATTATATTTAATAAAGATTATCCTTATCATTCAATAAAATTATATTCTGAAACAAAAAAATTAATATTAGAAAACTTTACATTTATAATATCTCAATATTCATATTTAAAAATAAAAATCTTATACAGTTTAAAGATTATAATCATAATACACGTCATAAAAATGAAATAACCATAAAACCTAAAATAAATAAGTTCATAGGACAAGAAAATTTTAAATATTTAATTGTTGTTCATAAATTTTTATCAAACCAATTTTTTATTATTCTAAAATCTTTTTTAATTTTGTTATTTAAGTTGTCCCAATTTGTATCTGTATAAAAAATTGCAGTATCATCTGCGAAACTATGAATTTCTCCATCACAATTTACATTAAACAAATCATTAATATAGATATTAAAAAATAATGGTCTCAAAATTGTTCCCTGAGGAACACCATATTTAATTATTTTAGGATAGCTTCTTTCTTTATCTATTTGAACATAAGTTGACACAAGTTAGTGAACGGGAAGCAGAAAAATAAATGGATTCGAATTGAGCAAGAACAGATTTTAATGATCTCTATTATCGTTCTACAAGAATAAAACAACATGAATCATCGCGCGGCCATTTTAATACTTAATATCTGCGAGCCGCCACTGTTTGAAACTAAACTAGGACTTACCCTCCTCCTTTGGCCTTATTGGCTATGGCGTTAGCGGTAGGTCTGGCATCCATGATGATCATTTTGTGACTTTGAGCGTTCGCGTCCATGATTAACTGGATGTAATGTTCGTCTTCTCTACATCTTTTGCCACTAACCTGGTAAAAAATAATTTTAGAACTTCAAACTATTTTATACTTACAGAAGAAGAGTTTCCTTCCATATCGTCAAATTCATTCCCCAGACGCGTTTCGCCATATCATGGCTTATCCGTAGAACTAGGATCCGACGAAAGAAAGGAGTAACCCAAAACTGCTTTGGGCAGCATTTGGTGGAGCGCACCAGCGACATCTGTGTCGTTACTAGACACTCGCGACGTTCAAGCAAGTATAATACAGGGTGATTCCTAAGTTGATACTTCTTTTTTAGCTGTAGAAGACATTAAAAAAAACACATTTTCAAATACCTTTTTTTGCAAAAAAAATCAAAAATAAAATACTTACATTCATTTATTACACTATGGATCAAATACGGTCCTGCCTAACTTGCCCGTTGAATAACATTAAGAAAACTTCTGGGTGTAGGATGAGCCCGCAAGAGAAAGCGTTCTGCGTATAATCTCAAAGCAGCAGCCGCACTTTGACGACACTCACCGTAAATTAGCACCATATCTACTAGTTCATTGTTTTCAAATTTTACCATTTTCACGCGTCACCAATTTAAAATTAACTTGCTTCAGAAAAACACACCGCAGCAGATTGCCAAATAAATAACTGACCACCGACCCGTAAATTGCATGACTAATAAAAGATAAGACAAGCAACATAAAGTATAGCAGGCTAGGTTTTGGTGACCAGGCCCGCACTTAGATTTTTTACTTCTGTATCTCGCCTATTTAACTTTTTTTTGAAAAAGGGTATTTGAAAATGTTGTTTATTTTAATGCCTTCTATACACAGCTAAACAAGAAGTATCAACTTAGGAATCACCCTGTATTTATTAATTAAGAAACTTGTCTTCGCCAACAAAAAGCTGTAATACAGTACATGATCAAGCTATAGATTTTTTGAGTACTCTCGCAAGATGGAGTCAAAGACACATGAATAATTCTGGTATGTTTACTTTCCATAACACAATTCACAACGTAAAACATGAGTTAATTACGGCTCACTAAAAATCTGGGGGAAATTATGAGGTCCCGATATCAGCTGATCAATGACAAATTACTGCTGTCGTTTGTCGGAAAACGAGAGGTTTTGGTTACGCAGACTATACAGGGTGCTACAAATTCGTGTGCGTACAAGGGGATCTCGAAAACGGTAAGAGATACGAAGATGGTTTAATTGAGGAAAAGTTGCGTATTTTAGGGCTTAATAATATGGCGAAAGAAAATTCTAAATATTCCAAATACCTTCGGAGATATCCGAAAAAAAAAACGAAATTTTTTATTTTGATTTGAATTTTTTGCGCCTTCATTTTTGACTTGAGAAAAAAAACACTTTCTCATGACCGTTCTTTATGCTCTACAAGATGGCGTTATTAGTTTTCAAATTCGACGTTTCGTTCTTTAAATACCAACCTCAAGTCAATTTTTTTCAATACGGATCTGGAATTTTAAAAACGTTTTTAGGGACTTCTACGCTTTGGAAATTAAATACAATTCAAAGATTTTTAAAATTTTAACGTTTTGTCATCAAATATCACATTATCAGTATTTCAAATTTTTCTTTCTTTACTATTACGGCCCTGGCAATTATTTTTGGGATAACTGAAATATTAAAATTACATTGCAGGAAGTTATGGCGTTTAGGCTGTGTTATTTCAATAAGAGTTACCGTCACAATACTCTAGAAAGTAAGCAACTTTCTAAGGCATGAGAAGTAATTCTATTTTTTATAAGCATAATATTTATTTTATTAATAAAACATGGTTTTTGCCTTAGACCTAGACCGAAATACTGTAATTCAGAAAAAAATTAATGCTCCCCAGTAATGAAAAGGTAACTGGAATGTTAGTCTAGTTATGTTACTGAAATGCGCTTAAGTTTGTTTCAAAAACAATATCAATTTTTTTTTACTGTTTATTTCAGTTTCTGGCAAACCATGTAATAAAAATAAACAGACAGAAAAATATTTGAGGCCGAGACTTTGGTCTTTTCTCTTATAAAATATCAAATATCAAGCCGTTTTGGGTAAAAATGGACAAATTTTTCAAAAAAGTGAAACGGTTTTTTCTCAGAGTTTTGTGTGGGTTAGACCAATAAAGCAAATCGTCAATTTAAGGAAAAGTCTTTATTTCTTAGCCTTCAGTGTGCTTTACTTTTTTACGTGGTATGAAAAACTGAAACACAAAAATCCCCATTAGCTTACTGCCCAGAAGGGGAAGTAAAAGGAAAAATAAATAGGTAGGTAACTATTATTGAGGTAAGTATTTCATTAATACAAAAAAAATAAAATATATAGGAAATTCAATAAGATACCTCAAAAATGCTGTTTCAACACATTATTAATTATTACTTGTATACATACCTGATACTCAGTAATTAATCCCTTGAAAATACAAAAATTATTCAAGCTATTAAAAAATACTAAACAGCTACCAGTCTTTAGCACGGTTTATAAAAGAAAGAAACTTGGCGTGTTAGGCTGGCAGAATAGTAATACCCTGCTCAACATTTTAATAAAAAAAACTACAAAAAAGGTTCTGCAAAAACTTAGTTCCTGGCCACTCGAAGCCTAAAATACAAGAAAATGGTACCGCTAGAGCCCTCTGTAGACAACGGATAAACGCTTCCGAGGGTACAAAAAAAATTAACTGTAATGGGAGCGAGCTGCGGTATCGCCCTCTAGCGGTAAAGGGTATCATACTGACACCAAGTCGGTAAGGTAGTAATAAGGGTCCTAACTCGAACTGGGAAACTCTTGGACGCTGTAAACTACAGTTCCCTATAATTTCGGCGTTATGGAAAAGCACTAAACCTTGACTAAACCGCGCCGAACACCGATAGAGTATAGAGTTTGGTATAGAGTTTAAAGTAAATAAAGTGATTTATAATAATAATTGTGATGCATTGCATAGCAATTAAAACTTCCGATTAATTGTTATTAATAACTTAATAACAAGAAGACATTCTGAAGGCAAGGTGACATAAATAAGATCTCTTAAGATTCTGCTTCAAAAGAAATATTTTTTTTGGTTTGGCTCTAAATGTTCAGGACCGTAATGACAAAAAGATAACTTAAAAAAATGTGGTATTAGATGACAAAACGTTAAAATTTCAAGAACTTTAAACTGTAATAAATTTGTAACGCTTAGAAGTTCATAAAACTGTATTTAAAATTCCAGGTTCGTATTTAAGAAAATTGACTCGAGGTTGGTATTTAAAGAACGAAACGTTGAATTTGAAAACTAATAACGCCATCTTGTAGAACATAAAAGACGGGTATGATAAAGTGTTTTTTGTTTTTTCCCAAGTCAGAAATGAAGGAGCAAAATATTAAAGACCAAAAATAGAAATTTCGGTTTTTTTCCGCAAGCATTCGGAATATTTGCAATTTTCTTTTACCAAATTGCTAAGCCCCAAAATACGCAACTTTGCCTTAAATTAACCATCTTCGTATCTCTTACAGTTTTCGAGATCTCCTTGTACGCACACGAATTTGTAGCACCCTGTATATGATAGCGAAACACATGTTGTACAATATATTAATAAAAAGTGAAATTACTCCGTAATGTTTTATTTTGATAAAATTAAAATGAATTTCTATTAAGTACCCAAGTCATCCAATGAATTTTCAATAACTTACCCCTACTTGAGGCTGAGAACACCTAGTAATTGTTCCTTGAGATTCAGGGTGAATCCAACTTAGTACTGGTAACCTACCTAAAAAAAGTAAAATACATATAATTATTTTATTTAAAGAATGAAAACTAGCGGCTTGTGGACAAAGTTGTGCATCTGTCTTTTACATTAAAACACAGGGACGCAAAACAATGGGTTCCCTGGGGTTAGGTAAACAATGGCGGCCGTTTCGTCCTTATTGAGAGTCATCAGAAAGCCATAACCTGGAGCAACTTTACAGATAGCAAAGTCGCGCTTTCAAGATCTTTTAAGGATAAATAAAGTGATTTATTTAAGAATAAATAAGTGAAAATGCTCACCCCTACTTCTAAAACTAGCGACAACCTGTATGTCTTCGTCTGTGGCCTGGGCTGGTACGGCCCAAACCGCCGGGTAACTGTCGCAGATCGTGTAGTGCTCGTTGATCTTCGTTATTTTCCACATGTCATTGTTAACACCCTGTAGAGATATACAGGGTTATTAAGAGCTTAAAATGGTGAAGGTTGAGTCATATTCAGTCAAGAAGATAATAAAATTAGTTACGTCAAATATACGATAGTGAAATAAACTCTTCATGATAGATAACTTTTTGATCTGACACTAAGTACTATTGTGCCGATAAAAAACTGGGACAAGAGATTTACAAAAACAATGTAAGAAATACATATCCCCTAGACTATAAAAGGTGTCTAGAGCTAAAAAGGAAAAACATTCAAAATTTAAAAAGTAACCTAGGTTACATAATGGAATGTTTTGTATTTTTCGATACGGGGTGGTTAAATTTGAGAGACATCATATAATATGGATAAAGTAAATTTATTAGATTTTTTTAAAGTCAAATATTTTATAAATTATTATATTTACCATTACCACAAAATAATAAATAAAGCTAATACAGGTAATAAAATACATTTAATAAAAAGAAAAAAATTGCGAACACAAAGTTTGTCAAAACAACACAAAATTAATATTTGGTCATAGAACCATTTCTGTTTATTACTTTTTGGAGCCTTTGTGGCATACTTAAAACTAAGTTTCTACATAATTCGACAGTTATTTCATCCCAAGCTTGATTTATCCTATGACGTAATTCATCCCTGTTTCTAGGTTGAAAATCATGTTTATACATAGATTTGACCATGGCACCCCAAATGTTTTCTATCGGGTTCAAATCGGGACTCTTCGAAGCCCAGGGAAGAACTGCTATGTTATTTTCTTGGAGAAAATTTTGTACAATGCGCGCTGTGTGTATTGGAGCATTATCATGCTGAAATGTGTAATTTTGACCGTATACAGCGTTTACCGATGGTATCATCACTTCGTTTAGTATATTAACGTATACTGCTGCAGTTAGTCTTCCTTCGACGATTTGGCAAAGTCCTGGTCCTCTAGCGCTAATCCAGCCCCAAACATTTATGGAGAAACGCCCACTTTGGTTGGTTTTGTGGGTGTATCTCTCATCATATCGCATGCCGGAAGGCCTATACACCCGAATTCTCCCATTATTGCATGACTGAAAAGTTTTCTCGTCAGAAAATATAACTGTTTCCCATAAATTTATTTGATTAATATATTCATGTGCAAATTCTAACCTGCCCTGTTTATTTATTTCCGTTAAAAAAATTTTATTGGCAGCACAACGGCTTCGTATATCGGAATTTCGAACCCTGTCTCTAGCGGTATTTGCAGAACCTGGAAAATTCGTCTCTTCTTTTGCCTTGATTGCAGTTTCGAAGGGATGATCCCTTAGATAATTAACCAGTCTTCTATCATGATCATCAGTAGAAATTTTAGGGGGACCAGAACCTGCATTCCTAATAATAGTCCCATGTCTTGCTATTTTTTCTTTTGCCAATAGCACGGTATTCTTGCTTACTCCCAGTTCATCTGCAATATCCCTAATAGCAACACTATCTCGCAACCGACTATAAATAATTGCCTTTTGCTGGGGGGTTAATTGTGGCGTATTTACAAATAATATATGATTGTATGTTTGACGAGTCAATCATAAAGTGACAATCTTTATTGACATGCAAATTTTCATGACATTTTACTGGTACCAGGCTTGATGTAAAATTATTCTTAATAGTCTAGGAGAAAATAGAAAAATTTCCTGTCCCAGTTTTTTATCGGCGCGATGGTACATTGTACAGGGTGTCCCAAATTCGATGCTGATCATGAGTATCTCGGAAACTATAAGAGATACAGTAATCGGTCAAATGGGGGCAAAGTTGCAGAATTTTGTGCCCAGTAATATCGTATGTGAGGTTTCTTTTTTACTTATCGAAATATTAACCAAAAATGGAGTTTTTGTTTTTTTAACTTATCTGACCTATTTTAACCGCTACTGAAAAACAAATACAACATTGTTAAAGCAACTTTTTTAGCTTTATACTACTGTGTTTTTAGAATTCCGGTACAATGTTTCGTTTTTGTGGAACTGTTATCAACTTTACTTTTTTAAATACGGACCTGTATTTTTTATTTTATTTTTAGAAGTTTTGATGTTATCTTCACACCATCATGAATTTGATAATTACTTTTAAATAAATACGGCCCTGGCATTTATTTATGGTATATTTGCATACAGCCGAATATGAGTAATATATTATGTAGGAAACAATTAAAAGATAAAAGACCAGCAACAAAAACAAAAAGTAAAAAAACTTTTTTATATTAGGTGTTCAAACGAGTGTCCTTCCTCTCGAATACATTTTTGAGTAAGCCTCTGCAATTTAAATATCGCCACTTGAACATAATACTACATTTGTAAACATAATTAGGGCAAACAACCAAAAATAAAGTTTATATACTTTCATTTAGTAATATGAATTTTACAGTTCTGTAAATTGTTTTGTAAGGGCATCTATTACAGCTGTGCTGTAATGGAAAAAACGGTTTTATTAAAATTTTGCTGTTAAATAAAACCACACTTTTTAGAAGAATGATTTATTATTAACAATTATAAAATTAATTACCAATTATTAATTAAAATATAACACTTAAGGTTTATTATAAACATTAATAATACACTTTTTACAGTTAGAAATTTGTATACCATAAGTGGATGTGATGGAGCGCTTTACGTTCGAATTTCCAATCATTAAATCCGTGTCTGACCCCATGATCTTCTTTGCTATTTGTTTCTTATTTTCTAAAGAATTCTCAACGTAGCCTTCTGCCGTAGAAGAGGATTTCCAGCCCCCATGACGCTTTAACATCTGCACCACCATCAACTAGAATGGTGGCTGAGGACCTCCTAAAACAATGTGCACTGTATCCTTCGGGATTATTCAATTCAAGTTTTGATGCAATCTTTTTTGGTAATCTTCCAAAACTATTAATTCCGACAGGCTGGGAGGTGCATTTTCCTTTTCCATAGAATACAAAGAACCGCCCAACGGAACCGCCTGTGAGTGGCATTAAGAGGACGAAGTTTAGCATACTTGCAAAAAATACTTAAACAGTTGACACCTGTCACATTTCCTTCTGTTATAGCAAATTCTGGCATAATTTTGGTTTTCGAGAATGGAATCACAATTTTTATATACAAATCATTGTGTTCAATATGATCCAACATTAACTTAGCTAGTTCTTCGCGCCGACAAGCCTCAAAAATGCCGATTATCATAACAACCTTCATAAGCAAATATGTTTCATCATCTGCAGTACTAAGAAACTTACATACGTCTTCCTTTGTGAAAACTTTGGACTTTTTGGCCTTGTAACCCTCTGAACTTCTTTTCAAAAATGCGATTAGTTGAGAAAATCTGATTTTTCTTGAGTGAAATCATAGTTCTCAAAATTGAGTAGTGAGTCCATAGTGTAGATGGTTTCTGGGAGCGTCGCTTTACGGAAAAATAACCCAAAAGGATTTTCTCAGACACCTCCTTTATTTTGTTAGCTTTGCACCAATCTTCAAACTTCTGATACTCCAACTCATACCGCGCCTTGGATTTTGTCGGAACTAAACTTGAGATCGCTTCGTTTGCCGCTGCTTCTATATCAGAGGGTAATCTTCCATCAGAATCGCTCATTTTGAATAACGCTTTTTATATTTTTGAATTTGTTTGACAAAGTTTCGACAGTAACCATGCAAAACAGTAACTATGCGAAAGGTAACATAAAAAACTTGATTAGTAAACTTAATAGCAGGTGCATTTTTATTTTTAAAAATGCCTTTTGCCAAATATTTTTATACATAGATGAAAGTAGATAAAATTTTGTACAATATTCTGGTTGTAAATTCATATTATTACACTCGATGTTTTATTAAACTCGGCTGACGCCTCGTTTGACAACTTTAACATCTCGTGTTGTAATATGAATCTTTGCAACACTTATATCGTAAATAACTATTCCGTTATAGCCACCTTTGGTTTGTTTAACTTCATGATTTTTCATAATTTATATTACATCTTAAATTTGATTTTTTTGTCAGTTTTACTTGTGTGGTTGGATTCAACTGTTCATTTCTTCATTTTGGTATTTAAAATTTTTGTTTATTTTCTAGTTATCTGCTTTAGATAGATATATTTTATCAAAAACTAGAATTAAGATGTAATTTTTGGTTAATAGTTCGATAGCCCTTTAATCTACGCATCGGTAATCTAAGTAATAAGATATATTCGAAAGAAACAGATATTAAATAGTGAATTCATTCTATAACTGTTAAATTCCGCAATCATTTGCATGTTGCATTTGGTCAAAATTGTTAAGTAACTGACACTGTTATTTAAAAGTAATTATCAAATTTCTGATGATGCAAAGATGACATCAAAACGTCTACAAATTATTGTGAGATACATGGTTGAATTTAGGGCTTAAAGAGGGTCTCAAAAATAAAATAAAAAATGCAGGTCCGTATTTAAATAATTAAAGTTGATAACAACTCCACAAAAACGAAACATTGTACCGAAATTCTATAAATACGGTAGCATAAAGCTAAAACAGTTGCTTTAAAACGGTTGTATTTGTTTTTCTGTAGATAAATTTAAAAAACAAAAACTGAAAATTTTAGTTTTTTCGAATATTTCAAAAAGTAAAAAATAAAGCTCACATTTTTTTTTTACAATATTACTAAGCACAAAATTCCGCAACTTAATCGATCCTGTATCTCTTATAGTTTCCGAGATACAGCATGTACATTAAAATATTGAAACGGGGTAATCAGTTTAGTTTAAAGATTTTTTAAAATAGTTTTTCCGTCTAATTTTTGAAATTGAACAAAAAAATACTTTTGGAGTCAGCCTACGGCGTCCTTAGTTTCCCAAAAAATAGATTATGAGCGCTATATTACTTTCTTCGCTTATATTGTACTCACCATTCTCTTTAATTCAGCTATAGGCTCATAAACTGCCCACCCATTCTCCGGAAAAGCCTCCATATACTCAAAAGCGAAAAACTTTAACTTGTGGCTTAGCGGAAAAGCGAACATTTGCAGCTTCTCAAAGACGTTCCTTCTAGAATGGTTCTCTTGTTTGTGTGCGAAACGGAGGTTGCGCATGTCCTTGCAAAATATTTCGATGCCGTAGGCGTTTTCGCCGCGCGACGAGGCGCCACCAACTTTTTCTATGCGAGAAACCTAACAAACAATAGCAGCGTTAGTGTTTGTTATCTACGATGCTCTGGGAAAAAATACCATCGAACCCACATGGTTAACATTTAATTTAAATATCTGTCATCGGTGGCAGTTTTCTTACATCTCATGTACCTATAGTATATGGCAGAAAGGTGTAGAGTAATAAAAGCTCATTAGGTATGCAAAGGGACTACAAAGTGACCCAACGAATATTTAAGCCACTTTCATAATTTGGAATTTATTTCATCGCAAAATTCTTTATTTTCATCAAGTGCAGGTAGTACCACCCTGTTTTGGGTTAATTTATGAGTTTTGCTTATTGTTATCCATTCACAAACACTGAAAATGGTGTGATAAAGGCGTGCATTATGTACATAGTATTAGGTACACTTATTTTCTGTTAAACATTATAAAAAAAATACAAAATACAAAAATACATTATACAGAAATTAAATTATAAAAAATCATAATATTCTCTGTCATCTGAGGAACTGTCATCTCCTCATGACGTTATAATTAACGGGTCGACGGTCCGATCGATCAGGTGGTCAAGATTTCACATTTTCTGCTCTTCTTTAATGACATGATGGACTGCTTTTCGCCAGTCCTCTGGTGTCACTTCCTTAATGGCTTGATCAAACAGTAGCTTAACGCCGCTCATTTTGAATGTCGTCTTGTGTCTTTCTACAAATCCTTTCACTTGCGCCCATATAAGTTCTATAGGATTTAGATCAAAATGATATGGCGGTGTGCGCAGCACAGTTACACTATGTTTTTTAGCTATATCTTTCACGGCATATATCATAAAACGATGTTTGTGTAAATTTGCTATAGCTAAGAGTTCCTACTTTATCAAATTATCTTCTTTTTTTTCTTTGGTTAGTTATCATAAATAATTTAATGCACACAATTTACCTGCGCCTATGGCCGACACCGAAATTGAGCTGAACTGGGACGGAATTTCCCATTTAATATCTCTACACCTTTCTGAAATAAGTTTCGACGTATTTGATCAATTAACTTTTGGCCAATAAACGTGAAACAATACATTTTCTGATATTTATTTATAATTATACTCACCACACCCAAAGGCACATCGATCACATTTGACAAATCCTTATCGGAAGATCTAAAGTAAAGCTTATAATTAGTTACAGTCAGTACGCCCCTGGCGGGTCCTTGATACGGGCACAAATAAGTTACATCTCGGGCTTGCCCAGTCACTTTTTCGCCTTGGAGCAGGGGCGGGTCGTCAGGGCGGTTCAGGGTACCACTTTCATTCGCTGCCTGCGCCTAAAAGGTTGTCAAATTAAAATATCAACGCATGGAAATTATGTAAATCTTTAAAGTGAATGAAATCATTATCAGGCAAATTGCTTAAAAAAATAGGCCTAAGTAAGTTTATTACTTATACCAAATGCATATACCAAAAATAGATATAATGAAAGCCTATAACATTCAAACACTTGAAAGTAGGAGAAATGTTTCTGCCATCGTTTTTTTATTCAAAGTACTAAACAACATGATAAATGCTCCTAACTTATTAGCTCTGCTTAACTTTTATGCTTCAGCATATAGAACAAGAAATCCCTTTAATTTTTATATTGATAATACTCGTAGTAACTACTATAGAAACTCACCTATAATTGTAATGTGCAAACTATATAATCAAAAACGATTACAGTTCGATATATGGAATATAGGCTCAGTAAGTAGGCTTAAATCAATACTGTATAAAATATTATAGCAGGATATATAGAATTTATTGTTAAGTACCATTTGTTTAGTTATGACTTGCTACACAGGTCAATTTCTACCCTACACTTTAATTGGATGTAAATCTGTTGTGTTTGTAAATAAATAAATAAATAAATTTAATAGATGCGTTAATATTGTTCAGGGGTTTATTTAATTTTACATTCCGGGTGACGAAATTACTACCCAACTTGTCACGTCCTTATAAAATAAATAGTTATTTATACTACAATGGATGTAAGTAACATTTACTAGTCGAGAACGATTTTGCGCCCGAGCGACAGCGAGGGCTGGCAATAAAGTTCGAGACTAGAAATATACTTACATCCCGTGAAGTATATAACATTTTTTCTCCTCCCCGCAGAATTTGTTATTGGATTTTTATTAATTTAATTCGATACTTTTCGCGTGAAATTATGGGCAGCTTTGACCGATTTCTATAGCATCATAAGCATTGTTATTTTATCAACAACGTTAAGCTGACAGTTTATTATCAAAAATTGAGATAAATTAAAATTATTGATTTGTATAACAGCCAAATGGGTATAGAAGAATCAGCAAATATCGCTTGCCTGTCGCTGCTGACAGAATAATCGAGGAAGAGGTATGAAGCAACGTATCAATACTTTAAGAAATGGTGCCAAACAAAGACTGCTACTGCAGTTTCAGAAACCGTACTTTCGGCGTACTTTTACGAAAAATCTGCTGTATTTAAGTCTCCATCAAGCTTATGGTGTGAATATTCCATGCTGAAGTCCACCTTTTTATAGAGAAAAACATAGATATTTCCAAGTATCCTAAACTTCGAGCTTTTTTAAAAAGAAAAAATGACGGATATAAACCCAAAAAATCTAATGTGTTTGACAGGGAAGATGTAAATAAATTCCTGTTTGAAGCCCCCGATGATATTTATTTAATGATCAAGGTTGTAATGATAATGGAAATTGCTGGAGCGTGCCGTTCTAGTGAACTCTGTGCAATGAAAATGGACAATGTTGAATTAAGGCATGAAGTCATATTTGTTACTATTCCTGATTCCAAAAATGGAATGGCACGTAAATTTATAGTGACTAAAAGTGACGATGAGAAGGTTTGTTATTTCAAAATGGTTCGAAATTACATTGATATAAGATTCCACATGACGAATTTTAATCCTCGCTTCTTAATGCGAAATCAAAATGGAAAGTGCTCAAACCAGCCTGTCGGGAAAAACTCCATTTCTTCAATTCCAAGTAAAATTGCTAAATTTCTGAACTTTAAGGAGTATACTGGACACTCCCTTAGAAGAACGACGGCCACTTTATTAGCGAATACTGGAGTTGATGTCTTAGCTCTCAACCGACATGGCGGATGGAAATCTGCAACTATTGCGGAAATTTATGTAGCGGAGAGCGTCAACAATAAAAAGGAAGTTGCAAATAAAATTGTATACAATATAACGAAGCCAGAAGTCTCCTGCAGTACGTCAAGAGTAACAGAAAACTTGGTTAGAGATGGAGAGTGATATGCACTATAGTTACTTTTAATTTTAGGAGTGTAACTTAAAATTGTCCCACAAATTTACCTTTGTTAACGAGAATTGTTATTCTTTAAACAACAAAGGATATTTTGACTTTGACAAACCATCCACCTCCATAAAAATGCATCGATAAGAGCTAAAAACGTGGGTATTTTTATCCAAAATATATTTTTCTACTATTTCGTTGATATTTTTGCCTATTTATTGGATGAACGAGACTACGGTACCATTATAAATTTGACATGGTCAACTCCATGCTAAGACCTAAGTCCCATGTAACATGAGATCAAACCTTTATGAAAAGAACTTGACAACTTGAAACAAAAATATGTGGTTTGTCCATTATTTGCCTGAGGAGTAATAACTCCAACATGTCCTGCCTTCTATTTTATAAGAAACAAGAAATAATTAGCCGTGGCCAGGCCAATACCAGGTAAGTGTTTTACGACTTACTGCCTCCAGGGAATAAAAATTCAGTTATTTGGTAAAGTTCTGTTTTAAAATGAAACTTTGGCCACCATCAATCTGTGACTAGTGTTTAATTTTTTTTAAAGAAGAAAAACTTATATAAGGTGAAATGGGGTAAGTAGGGATTAAAAATATAAAAGGTTACAGAGATGCGCTTTAGACAGGAAGTAATTAGTGAAATTTACAATTACAACAATATTTGTTTAATTATTTACCCAAAAATTTCATTTAAACAAGAAATTGTTATGAAAATGTACCCATAGAACACACTTGCCCCAGGTACTGGGGTAAGTGGGTTTTCAACTTATAAATCGCGTTTGAGTAATGTTATATTCAACTGGAGCAAGTGGTTTAATCTATTGCGACTTTACCAACAACAGGCTTTTTCAGATTAAAAAAATTCCTAAAAATAAAGAAGTTTATATATTAGAGATTTCTTCTTCTATAACTTTTTTAAAAACTACGTAATATGGTTTTTAAGTTTTTATTTACTAGTTTTTGCAGATTACGCACAATCTCACTTTTCAACTCAAATTTAAATGGGACAAGTGGGAACTAATCCCCACTTACCCCACTAACAAAAAAAGCGGGGCAAGTGGGAACTATGGTACGAAGGCGTAGAGGGGCAATGTAGTTTTTTTTCTTAAATTCCGAGTTTAAACTCGGAATTTTACTAAATTCCGACTTTAAACTCGGAATTTTACTAAATTCCGACTTTAAACTCGGAATATTATTAAATTCCGACTTTAAACTCGGAATTTTACTAAATTCCGAGTTTAAACTCGGAATATTACTAAATTCCGACTTTAAACTCGAAATTTTACTAAATTCCGACTTTAAGCTTGGAATATTATTAGTTTTTTTTCTTAAATTCCGAGTTTAAAGTCGGAATTTAGTAATATTCCGAGTTTAAAGTCGGAATTTAGTAAAATTCAGAGTTTAAAGTCGGAATTTAGTAATATTCCGAGTTTAAAGTCGGAATTTAGTAAAATTCCGAGTTTAAAGTCGGAATTTAAGAAAAAAAAACTACATGGCCTCTCTACGCCTTCGTACTATGGACCTAAAACTGAAAACCTAAAAAATTTAAATGTTAAAAAAATACAAGAGATAACGTTAGTGATTACAACTCTGAGGATGTAAAAACTTTGAACCTAAGTTTTAAATTAGTACAGATAAAAATTTTTAAACATTTTTGCCGTAACTTGTAACTATAGACGAAGTTTAGATACATTTGACTTAAGCTGTGTTACTTAAAAAAAAATATTAAAATTTTTTTAACAATATGTTGGGGTCTATAAAAGTCCAAAAAACCATTTTAATGTAGTTTTAGTTTTTGGAAGTAATTTTTTTACAATTATTAAAAAAAACACTTACCCCAGATCCCCACTTCACCTTAACGTAATTGATAGCATAAAAAACTGCATTTTTATGCATTTAGGATATCTAGGCGATTACTTACCTTTTTACGTTCCAAAGTGGAAACAACATTTTCTGTCGACGTAGAACTTGAAGAGCAGTAACTTTTACTGGGTGAAGTTTTACCCCAACTTGTCTGGAAAATAAAACTAATAAAAGAAATATAGTTACAGGGTGTCCCAAATTCAATGTTCACCATTAGGGAAACTAGAAAAGATACCGCAAAGGGTAAATTGTGGCAAAGTTGTATAATTTAAAGCTTAAGTTAATGTTGGTGAAAAACTAAAAAAGAAGTAGTCCATTCTTAAAGTGGAGTTAATTTATAGGAATAAATAAAAAGCATAAAGTCTTTCTCCACTGGTTTAATAAGGTAATAAAATTAAAATATGGTAGACATTCTACATGTTTCGGGTGTAGAAACACCCATCATCAGGAATGAGATACCAAGAGAAAAAATAGTTATATTAAATGAGAGGAACAAAGTTAAATGGTAGTGAACATCGATGGAGCTCTCCTGGAGCCATGAAAGATAAAATAATATGAAATGAGTTAATGATTAAAGAATGGGATACTTAATTCTTAACACTGACCATGGGCAACAGGTAACAGTGATAAGAGGGGCCCGTTTGGGCAAAGAGAAAGATATAAGAAAAATGGAGACTCACAGGTCAAGAACTTTCATCCCGGAAACCATGGGGAGAAAGAAAGGTTGTTTATTTAACCTTTTTTATAGAAAAATTATTTAGATAGGTAACAGTAATTATTTCACTGTATACTGTATGAATCTTAGTTCATAACTATAAGGGGAAATTGGGGAACATATATAAATAAACAACCTTTCTTTCTCCCCATGGTTTCCGGGATAAAAGTTCTTGACCTGTGAGTCTCCATTTTTCTTATATCTTTCTCTTTGCCCAAACGGGCCCCTCTTACCACTGTTACCTGTTGCCCATGGTCAGTGTTAAGAATTAAGCATCCCAATCTTTAATCATTAACTCATTTCATATTATTTTATCTTTCATGGCTCCATGAGAGCTCCATCGATGTTCACTACCATTTAACTTTGTTCCTCTCATTTAATATAACTATTTTTTCTCTTTGTATCTCATTCCTGATGATGGGTGTTTCTACACCCGAAACATGTAGAATGTCTACCATATTTTAATTTTATTACCTTATTAAACCAGTGGAGAAAGACTTCATGCTTTTTATTTATTCCTACTTAAATACTTGTTAAAAATATATATGTACCATTGCGCCCAAAAAAAATGGGACAGCAAAATTGTTGTTGTAGAATAGCTCCTGGACTATAAGGAATATATAAAATTTATTGAGGAAAGGTTATCATTGTTGTTATAATAGTTGTCATGGAAGTGAAAAGGTTTAACAACAATACCACATTCTTAGATATACGAGGAAAAATTAAATATGCATATTGTGTTTTAAAATGTAACAAAAATAAAATAAAATTTTTTAGTATTATGTTCCAATAAATTTTAATCATATTTAAACCTTAATATAATAACATGTTTTTAATATTTGGTAGTTGCATCGTTATTTTAAGTTTTATTAAGGTTTGTAAACGTCGTGGCATACTTAACACTAGGTTTCTTGTATACGCTTGCGTTATTGTATCCCATGCTTGCATTATTCTTTGGCTTAATTCATCCCGAGTTCTAGGCTGGAAGTTGTGTTTATACATAAATTTTGTCATCTTACCCCAAACGTTTTCAATTGGGTTGATATCCGGACTTTTTGAGGGCCAAGGCAGAGCACGAATTTAATTTTTTTCTACATAATTTTTAACTATGCGGGCTTTATGTATAGGAGCATTATCTTATTGTTGAAATATAAAATCTTTGCCATATATATATATATACTGCGTTGACAGATGATATCATAACTTGGTTTAGTATGTTGCAATATAATGGTGCATTGAGCCTCCCCTGCACTATTTGACAAACTCCTGGACCCCTTGCACTAATGCAGCTCCAAACGTTTATAGAAAAGCGTCCACTTTGATTAGTCTTATTTGTATGTATGTACCAGATGGCCTATAAACGCGGATTTTCCCATTATTGCATGATTGAAAGGTTTTTTCATCGGAAAATATTATGGTTTCCCATATATTACCTTGATTTATATATTCATAAGCAAATTCTACTTTTCCCTGTTTGTTTGCTTAGGTCAAAAATATTTTATTGGCAGCACAACAACTTTTTATATCTGAACTACGAATTCTTCTACGCGTTGTATTAGCCAGACCAGGAAAAATGTGTTTCTTCTTTAGCTTTTATTGCTGTTTCGAAGGGATGATCTTTTAGAAAATTAATTAATTCTATATCTTGGCCGTCATTTAAAATTTTGGGGCAACTAGAACTTGCTTTTCTTACAATACTTCAATATTTGCAATTTTGTGCTTAGCCAACAACACAGTATGGTATTTTTGCTAATCTCTAATTCATCTGCGATGTTTCTTATTTGATGCCTATCTCTCAATCAAGTGTAAATGATCTCTTTTTGCTCGGTGGTTAACGATTTCAAAAAATATTTCTGTTGACACGCCACTGTCAGTCACAAAATTAAATAAAATTGACAATTTAAAAAAAAAGCTAATAGTCTGGGAGATTAAACTACATTTTGCTCTCCCAGTTTCTTTTGGGCGCAATGGTACCATTGCGATCCAAAAAAAGTAGTACAAGAATTAGTAGTCTCAGATAGAACTCTTGGTCTATAAGGATATCGAAAAGTGGATATCGTCGTCACTATGAAAACAATATAGTTATGCCACCTAACTTTTTTGGCGTTACCATGAATTTGGTATTTTACTATATACGTGGCGAAATAAAAGTATTGTAATAAAGGTGCTTTAAAAAATTTACCTACCTTTTAAAAATGGACAATTTTTCAAGTATTTAAATAAAATAATAGACTATGTATAACAACTATCGATTTATATATTGAATATAAAAAAACCAAAAACAACAAAAGCCAAAAGTGGAAAAACAGTAAAAATACAAAATTTTAACCAAAAATAAACATTTCTAAATGCAACATCCTAAAATAATATACACTTTAAAGCAGCTGTTTAATATTTAGTCATTGCGCCGTTGTTTTCACTTTTTGTAACCGACGCGCATACTTAAGACTAAGCTTCTTGTATACTCTTGGGTTATATTATCCCATGCTGCGTTTATCCCATGACGCAGTTCTTCTTCATTTCTTGGATGAAAGTCATGTTTATACATGAACTTGGTCATTTCTTCCCAGACATTTTCTAGGGGATTGAGGTCGGGGCTCTTCGAAGGCCATGGTAAAACTTGGATGTTATTTTGTCGAAAGTTATCTTTTACTATGCAGGCAGTATGAATGGGAGCAATATCTTGTTGGAAAATATAATTTTGATCACCGAATATGGCTTCAACCGATGGCACCATAACATTATTTAATATGTTGCAATATGTTCCTGCAGTTAGCCGCCCTTGCACAAATTGACAAACTCCTGGACCTCTAGCACTAATCCAACCCCAAACATTTACGGAAAACCGTCCACTTTGATTTCTCTTGTGCGTATATCTTTCATCATGCCTTGTGTTTATGGGTCTATATACTCGGACTTTTCCATTATTATAGGACTGAAACGTTTTCTCATCTGAAAAAACTACAGACTCCCACAGTTGGTTTTGGCATTCGTGAGCAAATTGTACTCGTTCTTCGTATTTAGTTCTGTTAAATATATTTTGTTTGCAGAACACCTATTTTTGGGTTCAGACTCTCGAATTCTTTTTTGAACTGTAATTGAAGATCCAGGAAAATGGGTTTCTTCTTTAGCCTTAATAGCGGCCCCGAATGGGTTGTCCCTTAAATAATTAATTAAAGTTGTATCTTCATCATCGGTGGAAACTTTTGGGCGACCAGAACCTGGGTTTCTCACAATACTTCCATGTTCTCGAATTTTGGATTTAGCCAACAACACTGTTTTTTTTGTTTATCCCTAATGCGCCTGCAATGTCCCTTATGGGAATCCCATTTTTGCTTTGAAGTTAAAGGCATTTTTTTTTAATTACATGACACTGACACAAGAATTCTGGTGACACTGAGTTATCAGTTTAAAAGAAAATATTTTATAATAGAACAGGAGATTAAATTATATTTTGTTGTACTACTTTTTTTTGATCGCAATGGTACCTACATAAAAAAAAGATTAAAAAAAAATTTAAAATAGAAAAAGAAAAGTAAAAGATAAAGAATTGAAGATGTCTACAATATAGGTACTTTGATAGTCATCAAGTAAGACATAGGTTAAGTTAGTTATTATTATTGAATAAATCATGACAGGGAAAACAAGAGCAAAAATGACAATGTTAGGTTTAAAAAAAGTTGTCTGGCCTGTAGGAAGTTTTCCAGTGCCAATGTAGGTATCTGAAAAACCAAAAATTTAATTTTCCGTTTTTGTTTTTCTGTTTTTTGTGACTTTACTTATATGTGTGTGAAGTTAGCTTTGACTTCCGCTCAGCACATGTTTTGGCACGACCTATTTAACGTATCGCGACGGTAAAACCCGTATCATTTTAAATTGGCTATTTTCTTTAGATTTAAGTTTTAAAAGTAAAATTTTCACGGAAACCCCTTAAATACCATGTACTTTATCGAGTACCGGGTGATCAACTACAAATGACCGCCGGCCATATCTCAGAAACTAGTAATTGTACAGCATCCGGGTAAATTATTTTATGACAAAAGTACCCAAGAGAAAATGCTGGAAATTATTTTTAAGTTCCGCTTTTTGCCGCAAGAGGGCGTAATTGAAAAGTAAATTTAAAAATTCCACTTTAAAGTAAATCTTACACCATTAAAAAGCTTGGACAATTATGCATCATTTTGGTCTTATGCTCATTGGCGTACCGACTTTAATAATTTTAAAATATTGAAAGTGTAATCATTTTAATCGATGTAACTTTTAAACGACTTAACCGATTTTAGCAAACTAAAGACTGTTTGGAAGAGAAATGTATGCACTTTCATCAATCGTATTAAGTTGTCCATAATAGTTCTAAAAAAAAATGCTAGAGGGCGCAATTTGCAATAATAACACATTTTTTGATTTTACTCCGAAAAAATAAATCATACGGTATAATTATGATACCATAATCCAAAAGTAGATGAAATTTGCTAGAAAAAATATCCCCGTTCGTTTCAGCGTTATCGCCAATAGAATAATTTTTAAAATTAAGCGATTATATATTTTTAGAAAAAAAGTGGTACGCCACTGATATTTTTCCATGTGGATATTATTTCTGATTAACCTGGTCAATTCTGCATAAAAATGGTCTCTTGCGTCTTTCTCCTCAAGCACACCGTTCTTAATTAAAATAATTAAATTATAATAATAATGCTGAAACGAACGGAGATATCGAGCTGCGGTTTTAATATTTTTTCTAGAAAATTTCATCTACTTTTTGAATATGGTATCGTAATTATACCGTCTAATTTATTTTTTCGGAGTAAAATCAAAAAATGTGTTATCATTGCAAATTGCGCCCTGTAGCATTTTTTTTGAGAACTATTATGGACAACTAAATACGATTGGTGAAAGTGCATACATTTCTCTTCCAAACAGTCTTTAGTTTGCTAAAATCGGATAAGTCGTTTAAAAGTTACAGCGATTTAACTGATTACACTTTCAACAGCTTCCCCCCCCCCTCTTATTAAAGTCGGTACGCCAATGAGCATAAGACCAAAATGATGCATAATTGTCAGAACTTTTTTATGGTGTTATCAAAGATATACCTTAAAGTGGAATTTTTGAAGATATGTAAAATTTTAAAATTTACTTTTCAATTACGCCCTCTTGCGGCAAAATGCGGAACTTAAAAATAATTTCCAGCATTTTTTCTTAGGCACTTTTGTCATAAAAAAATTTACCCGGATGCTGTACGATAACTAGTTTCTGAGATATGGCCGGCGGTCATTCTTAGTTGACCACCCGGTACATAAGTAAAAATAATTTTTTCCCCACAATTAGTAAGTAGCCCTAAGGGCACGTAAAAGAAACATAGGTACCCTATTTTTTTTTAAAGTTATGCATTTTTAGCAAAAAAGTAAATTACTTTCTACAGGAACTTTTTCAAGTATGCATTTGAACTTTCTAATTCAAAAATTGACATTTTGGGTTTCAGATATCACCATCAAGATATAAAAAAGTATTTTGTTTCCTAAAAACATTAAAACCAATAACATGTTGCCAAAATTCCACCGTTTTGAGCTGAAAACCTATCATCAGTAACTTCAAGTTTTTTTTGTAATGAGGTCGTGACAATTATTGTGTTTTTAACAGTGTTTTACTTAACGTATTAACAAAAAATATTTTAAAATTACTGTAACTGGAAGTAATAATAATAATAATAATAATAAGGTTTTTTATTTAGCACCTGGCTAGTAAATACAACTAAGTATATACAACTATATAATACTACTATTAGTTACAATCTTATTTACTCTGTAAATATTTCAAAACATTTTTACTAAAGGTGACCAGACTATTTTCACTCTTTAATGCACCCGGTAGGGCATTATAGATACAAACACCCTCATAGAACAACGATTTTTGTAAACTTGCTGACTTTACATACTGAATATTGTAGTTATGTCTTGATCGAATGTTATATTTAAAAAAGTTGGATCTTTTTTCAAGAAAATCCTTCAAATAGGCAGGAAGTTGACCATGTTCAATTTTATATAAGTATTAAAATAATGTTTGCCTTTTTAATGCCCTGTTCAACAGACAACCAATTTAAGGTGCTCAGCATTGCTTTAATTGGGGTATATTTATTACAATTAAGAATTAAACGCATTACTTTATTTTGTTGTACTTGTAACCTGTATATATTTTCTTGAGTACATGATATTAATAATGAAGAACAGTAATTAAAGTGTGGTTGAATAATTGTATTATAAACTAGTGTTTTGGCCCATTGAGACAGACAGTTTGAGACGCGACAAAAAAATCCAATTTTCTTACCTAGTTTTTTACAAAAATAGTCTATATATATATAGTATTATGTTATTAGTTAAAAGAACATAAATTATTATTTAATACTTGACGACAACGGCGCGGCATGGAGGCAATCAAATTTTGAACGGTATTTTCAGGAAGAATTGTCAAAATTTCAATAATTTTATTTACGAACAATTATTGTTTATTTGGAAACATTTGTGTACGGATACCACGTCTTCTTCCCACAAATTTTCAATGGAATTAAGATCTGGGGATTGTGCCGGCCACTGCAAAATTCGAACGTTATTTTCCTAAAATCATTCTTGAACAACCCACAAAGAATGTTTATCAAATGGTATTGATAAAAATTAAATTATGCGATTACAGGATATTTAAATTACTAATCTACTGTGAAAATTGCTTATTCTACTTTTTAATAGTTTAATTATTAAGTGGTATAAATTATTTTTTTTCTTACCGAATCCTGTCCCTTTCCTAAATTTAAACTTTTCGTCTCTGATCTATACGAATCTTTTCCAAAATGATTAGGATCCATGTCTAGCATCTCCAAGCTACCACTTTTCCTACTCATTTTACCAAAATATCACACGAAAAGCGGAAAAAACACAAAAATTTATAGAATTGAAAAGAATTTCTATTTTTGACGTTTGAACAAAACAAACATAACCTTTTTTGATATTGAAGCACAGAGGATGATCTGTTCTTAGCAGATATTTCTATTTACGTTTGTTTTTCAGCATTAATCCAAGGAAAATAGGTAATGATGTGTTAATTAATTCTATCTCGATAGTTACGTTGAAGCAGCGGCGGCGCCAGGGTGGGCACCGGTCCCTCTTAAAAACATGGGTACCCACCCTAATGTCCACCAAAAATGAGGGATTCGGCTGTGTAATGGAATTTCCGTGCGGAGAGGGGATTTAGCTATGAAATTTATGATGAGAAAGGAGTAATAAAATAATACAAGATAAAGAGAACAAATTGGTCAATGAGGTGTATTTTCCTTCCGTGTGTTATTGCCGGTCGGTCATACAAATACTACAAAAGCGAGAAGTTGTGCTGTCTGTCTAACTAACCACCCTAATACTTAGGTCAAATAAATAAAATGACTAAAGCATTGGTCTCACTATAGTGTGAATAAAATAATTAAAAAAAACAAACCCGTAGTCGTAGTCGCAATATGACACAGAGAAATGATAGGTCGTCGCTGTTGAATATGCCTTAAAAGCTTCTCCGACGCCAATGAGAAGAAAAGAAGAGACGAAGACGAAATTACGAAATATTGAAGACGAAGAAAAAATACAAATTTTAAAATCCGTTTTTCCGTTTATTCTATCTCGGTGGTTTTATTGGTTTTTCCCAATTCCATTAATTGGTTTTTGAGGAGTTTTGACATGAATTGAGATCGAGGTCTATAAATTGAGGTAAGAAAAAAAACGGAAAAATTTTGCATTTTTACAAAATTAGATTTACTGAGTATATACCTAGCCTAGCGCAACGACTATAAATTTATTTATAGTTCTTGAGCCTAGCGTAGGTAATTTTCACTACTCGGAACAACTAGGCCGACTTTCTAGTTGGCCGGTTCGAGTTCTGTGGTTGGCCGTGGTTGAATGGATACCTATTTTATTTATCCTTTATTGTTAAGAAGACTCTTACAAGCATTAACAATGTCTTAAATATAAATCTATATAGTTAGTATAAAAATTGGTTATCAAATTTAAAAACATTCAGTAGCACAAAAGTATAGTAACAAAATCTATAAACAAACTTACACGAGACAAAAATTAAAATATTGGTGGACACCCCAATGTAGAAGTACAAATATTAACCACCAAGATATTCATTAATAGTATAGAATGAGTGTTCAAGAAGATAGCACCTAAGAGACTTTTTAAAAGTACGAAAAGAGGGTTCTAATTTAATATTATTTGGGAGTTTATTAAAATTATAACTACTAAAGCAATGCAGACTTTTCTTGTAGGTGGATAGTTTATAGTTAGTAATTAGAATGTCTTCATTTTGTCTTGTCTCATAGTTATGAACATTAGAAACAGGTGGAAAGTCTGATAAATGTTTCTTAACATAGATAGCCGATTCCATGATCAAAATAGAAGGTAAAGTTAGTATTTTATTATTTTTAAAAGTTGGTCTACATGTTTCTATCGGTTTTAGGGAAAATACCTTTCTTATAATTCTCTTTTGCAAGACGAAAATTCTGTTTAGGTCAGTGGCCTGACCCCAACATAAAACCATATACTTCAGGTGGCAGTAAACCAGGGCATAGTAAACATTTAAAAGCTGTTTTCTTGACAGAATATTTTTTAAGTTAATGATGGCAAAGTATGCAGATTTTAATTTACTGGCTACATGTTCGATATGAGCGTGCCATGTCAGTTGGCTATCAACATGCAAACCCAGAAACTTAACCTCTGTCGCTCTCGTAATCTCCACTCCATCCATCTCAAGAACAAAGTCCGGAATAATTCGTCGTTTATAAAAAACTATATACTGTGTTTTGTTTTCATTAACCATCAATCCATTCATAGAACACCAGTATTTAAATTTATTGAGGATTTGATTCGCGCGTCGTATAAGAATATCAAGCAACGTCCCAGATATCACTATGGAAGTGTCATCGGCGTAAAGAATCACTTCAGCATTCTCGCCTAACTCAAGGTAGTTGACCAGGTCATTGATAAATAACAACAAGTGTTTTGTGCAGTTACAATAGTTTTAGAAGTAGGGCATGTGAGGTCAAGTAAATACAATAAGCTATCATGAAAGTAGTTCCATGCTCTATTCGTGTCCTCGATGGCGTAGAGATCCGAGAAATCATTTGTGGAGAGAAAGTGTCTTAGATTAAACAAGTTGTCATCATGGAAATGTCTCCTGTAAACAACCAGTTTTTTCGTCTCTTTGTCGGTCTGTCTGGTAACGTTTTTCATCAAGATAATTTGACCTAAGTGGTCGGCGATATTAAGTTCTAAATTTTTTGCTTTAAATAGATTAGGGTTATTAGTGACAACATAGTCTACAGCTGTAGGTGAGTAGCCGCAGACTATTCGAGTAGGCTCAAGTGGAAGAATTGATTTCAATGCAAAGCTATCCAGCAAATCAAGTAATTGGGTCTTAAACATGGAATCCGCCAAATAGTTAACATTTAAGTCTCCACATACAATTATATTTTCGTATTTTTTGTTTAAGAAGCTAAGAAATTCATTAAAAAGTTCTATAAAATTGGTGAAGTCAGTGATAGAGTTATATGTACAAGACCTGTATACTGTAATTAGTGCTATCTTCTTATCATACATTCTAAACTCAACCTATTCTAGGATTCGATTTATTTTTATGAATATTTTTTAGATATAAAACACACCTCGGTCCAAACTTGTTTATTTAGTTTGTGAAACCCGAAAAAACTGTTTGTGGTATGGATATATTAACCCTGTCTTCTTTGCTGTTACAGTCTTTAGATTAAAACTCGGATTAAAATATATAGGAAAACTTTTTAAAAAATTTAAATTAATAAAAAACAAAACTCAACCCTTACATACTGTCATACTGATGCCTTGTGACCGTTAAACGCATAGTCTTTTGTCTATGGTTAAAAGTGCCCATGTATTGTATGTTCCTATGGAGTGCGGGGCGTTGCCTTGAGGGTATTTTCTAGTTACCTAAGTGACAGAAAGCAGACAGTCAAGATTGGTGAAACTCTGAGTGATCAAGTTAACGTCCAGATCGGTGTTCCGCAAGGTACAGTTCTGGGACCCTTACTGTTCATTGCCTATATAAACTCCTTAACAGAACTAAAAATAAATAATGGCACTATTATATCATACGCCGATGATACGGTAATACTCTTTAGGGGATCCTCGTGGCATGATGTGAAAACGTGGGCAGAGGAGGGACTCAGAAGGATTGTATGCTGGCTGCAAACCTTCAAGCGGACTTTGAACATTAATAAAACCAATTATATGGCTTTTTCACTAACCTCTGTGAATCGACCACATTTTGCCTCTATGGGGCTGGGGGACGAGTCTATTGGGGAGGTGGAATCCACTAAATATCTGGGTATAACAATTGATAGACATCTTAAGTGGGACAAGCATGTTACACGACTTGCTAACAACATTCGAAGGCTTATTCCTAGATTTTACACTCTTAGACATATTTTAAGCAAGAGAATCTTGTTGTTGGTTTACAAGGCTCTGGTTGAATCTTTGATAAGGTATGGCATTCCTATCTGGGGTGGTCTGTACGATATTTCTCTTAGACAGTTGAAGGTGGTTCAGAATTACATTCTTAAGGTTATTTTTGGAAGGAATAAAAGGTACCCTACAGAACTTTTATACTCTGAAGACATTCCAAATGTAAGAACTTTGTATATATATTCTGTTTGCTTGTTTGTCTATACCAAGCCATCATCTAATGAAACAGTTAATCACTTATATTACACTAGAAGTAACCTCAACAGACACCTTATTATACCAAGTAGTAACTCCAATATTAACTTGAGATTTTTTAATTTCTTAGCCCCTAAGTTCTATAATCTGTTACCTATCGATATTAGAATGATATATAGAAGAAAAATCTTTAAACAAAAATGTCTAAATTTTATATTTAAAAATCTAAATTTGTTTCTGGTATTGCTCTAAAGATTTTGTAAATTAATCACTTACTTATTTATTAAGAAAAACTGATTTTAGTTGCATGTACTTAAAGTTTTGGAAAGTATTGTCTCCTAATAGTGATGTTAGCTACACATACAGATATTTATGTCTAGGTGTAGATTAAACCTACTGTCTCGAACTAATAAATTACTCTAGTTTAACATTAGTATATGTGATGTATTGTAATTAATTCAGTAATATATTATTATTATATTTATTATATTATAGATGCATGTTTCATATTTTATATTGAGAAAGCGAAGTATTTGTTACATCTCTTTCTACCTTACTGTCTACCGGCTCTCGCTTGCTTCCATTCGTGCAAAACCATTGCTTTTGCATAAGACGCTAATGTATAGCGAGATCTTTGCTTTTAGAACGGTTTTACGGAATGCTTATACAGAGATCTAGTTTACTATATAATAAGCGAAGAATGCGTTCGTGGAAATGATATAGGATTAAGTTTTTGGTGCTATATTATTATTTATTATATTAATGTAGAGATAAATTGCCAAAGTTGGATTACACAGATAAAAAGATTTAAGTCCTAGTTAAGGGTGGGTATTATAAAACTTATTCATATCCTAACTGGTAACTTTATCCAAGATAATTTCCAAAGAAACCATTATATGTTGAGACAATTGTTTCCATAGAAATTATCTGGCTCCCAAGAGTTGGATAATACGGACCTAAAAAGAAAAAAGAATTCTTGGAATCAATTTCTAAAAATAAGCTATTCACAAGAAATCAGAAAAAAACAAATTTGAGAATTACAGACCTATAACTCCTCTCCTGTCAAATGTAAATAAAATAATAGAAAAAATAATGCACAATACGATGATGTATTTTCTAGAATCGAATAAAGTCCTTGTGAGTCCGGGTGAGCAGAATAGTTTCCGAGGTGGAAAAAGCACAGTGCAATCTGTCTACCAAGCTTTAAAAGATATCTTAAAATCACTAAATGATAAAAAAGAGACTGTAGCACTGTGTTTGGACCTCTCGAAGACCTTCGACTCAGTGGACAATGAATTGCTAGTGCAAAAGCTGGGTCTATATGGAATGGGAGGGGTATCTCTGAGTCTTATTAAATCCTATCTTAAAAACAGAAAACAACAAGATGTCGAAATTGATAAAAATGGTACTCTTATTAAATCTGAAGTGTTGACTAGTCAGCGTGGTGTGCCTCAGGGCTCAATCCTAGGCCCCCTTCTATATATATTATATGTTAACGAATTGCCGGGCATTGTTAGAAAAAAACTTGTACTTTATTGTGATGATACTTCTCTGATTGTGAGTGAGGATACAAGGGATGAATGCAGAACTGAAATGACTGAGGTAATGTGTGATTTGGAAACTTGGTTCACTGCGAACAACTTGCTGTTGAACATAGAAAAAACACAGATGATAAAATTAAGTAGATCGAATCAATTGAATGACTACTTCCGAATACAAGAACAAAACTATAACTGCAAGAAACTCCGTCTCTTTCTTAGGCATTACAATTGATTCGAGACTTGATTGGAAGAGGCATACTGAACTGCTATGTTCATCTTTAGCTAGGTACAATAATGCCTTAAAGGTTTTGTCTACCTGTGTGTTACATGATAAAAAGCTAGATTTTTAATTTTAGCAAATAACATTTTTTTAAGGAGGGAGAACCATGATATTATCACATAAAACTTAAAATAACTTTTCTTTTTCTTACTTTGACAATGTCACTATTTACTTTGTAAATGTATATGGCAATGAATGAATAAATAAATAAGATAACAAAAATGTTTAAGTATTGGTTTTTAATCATTTAACACCAGGTTTTAAATGGGAAAACGTGCATCAGCTGATTAAAACGTCGTCGAAGTGTATGCTTCCAGGCCATTTTTCTTGCAATTGCACCCAATGTAAAAAGGCCTTAAAAATTATGAAATTTTACTATCATTTCTACAGTGCATAAAACAGTGGCGTAGCCAGAATTTTATTTCGGTGGGGGGGGGGGCAAACCGACGAGCCAGCGCCGCAGGCAAATTTTTTGGGGTGCCACGCCCAAAAAACTCTTTTTGGACAATCAAAAAATTTCAAAATAAAAAAATACATACATTTAAAGAAACTTGTAGTGAGTTATACAAATACACTAATATATAGTTAATATAAAACAGATAATATATACTTGTTAAACAAAAAATTCTTCATGAAATAAGCATAATTGAGCAAAAAAATACTAAAAATAAGGTATATTTTTTATTTATTGAAAAAACAAAAATTAACCATAAACTTAAAGCACAACATATTTTTTTGCTAAAAACTAAACCGTGATTCGTCTCCTTTTTTGACAAAATATATTGATTATTTCATATATCAATGTGGATTTTTTTATGAATACTTAATAAAGCTGAACTTGTACGCTCTTCACCTGAATGATTTCTCAGATATGTTTTTAATCTTTTTAAAGTGGAAAAAGGTCTTTCTGCTGAAACTTTAGTTACTGGGAGGATGATTTGTTATTTTATTTGGCGCGTTATTGATAGCGTTGCCGTCAGATTTTTTATGTTGCCAATTATATTTATATCTTTTTTTTTGGATTTCGGGGGGGGCCGGTCCCCTGCCCCCCCCCCCCCCCCCCCTGGCTACGCCACTGGCATAAAAGATTTATTGTTCGTAGGTACATACCTTTTATTTAAATTAAAGAAGTAAAGATGGACCAAAAATTTAAGAAACTTTTACCTAAAGATGATAATAAACACACTGGAGATGGAATTGATTTAGAATTTAAGGGCAGATGTCATTGTGACAGTGAAATGGATTATGCATATGATGCATTAGATCTTGAATCTGAATCAGATCTTGAATCTGATTACGATTCAAATGACACATGGCGTAAGCCATTTAATTTTTGGGAAGATGACTATGAAGACCTATCGGATTCCGACAGGTTTTATTGGAAAGATACTGATTCAGGTAACCCATATTAAATCAAAAATTGGGCAATCGCCCAGCATTTGTTTAAGTTGCAAATTTATGCAAGTTGTCGTGCAGCAATAGAAATTCCACTTCGTTTTAACAGCGTGTAATGACTTGCCAATATCGTAAGTGACATACCCGTTACCAACCATTAAAATTAAATTACATTAGGTTGGAACCAGTGGCGGCTCGTGGTTAAGTTAAATGGGGAGGCAAAATTAAGCATCAAGGTGGAAAAGCGCCGCCCATAATTCGTCAATAAATCACTCAATAATAAGTGATACCAAATTTCGTAAATTAAATAAGTGTCGCAAGTTTTTTTTATAGGTATTTATGTTGCTTTAAAACAATATAATTAAATCATTTTTGAGGGCCCGAAAGGAGTATTAGATACCTATACCTATATTTATTAAAAATGTTAAAATTTGCCAAACAAAGTAACTCCTTGTAATAATTACTGCATGTGATTAAGTGCTTCGTTTTTTCAATCGTGATCCCGAAAAGCCGTCAAATTTTGCGACGCTAAAAATATTTTGTTTAATGGTAATTTTTTTAGAGGAAGTAGGCAAAATATTTTTCTTACAACAAAACCGATTATTTATTAGGATATTAAAAGGACTTTTACTTGATCAATAAAATATTTTATATAGGTAGATTTGCATTAAAAATATGTTATTGTTCAGCAAATAATTTATCGTCGTATGAAAGTCTGCTAAAGTTAAATTTAATAAGAAATTCTAAAATATCCTTGGTGTTTCTTACAGATCCTTTATTTATTTATATTTTTAATAATGAAATTAGTAAATTAAATTTTAAAAACTTACCCTCTCGCTCTCGATAACACTTATACGTACACCACGTATCGCAAAATCACAAGAATAAAGAATTATGAAAGGAATTTTAAAAACCATAACCTACACTAACATAACGGTAACAGGTGTAACGACCCAACTACAGAAGCTAATCCGAAATTCCTAAAATCTTATTGGTTAAAGCGCAGGAGGCGTGCCTGCCTCCTAACCGCGTTTTGCGTCATGCGAAAGAGCATACTATGCTTCCTGAAACATATAATTATTTGTATTTTTACTGTTGTTTTTCTCAAAAACATTGACTACAGAGGAAACATTTTTCGGATTGCCTCCGCACGCTTCCGATAATTTGCGATCCATCAATGAAGAGCGAGACAAGATGTAATAACAATGAAACGGATAAGGACGCTGTTGCTCGGTCACTGGACAAAGGTCCAAACGTTAAAATTAATAATTTAATATTAGAGACTTTCAGAAAGTACAAATTTATTTAAGAGATTTCGCAAAATTTATAGATGAACTATTATATGTTTTAAAGCTGTTTTAATGGTATATTTATAGGTATATGTATAAAATAAGGTATTATTACATTAATATTTTCAGGGGAGGCGCTGCCTCCCCTGACGAGCCGCCACTGTTTATGTATATTTTTTTAGAGTATTCCAATGACGAAGATGTAAGCGAAGAAGAGGAAACAATATTCAATCCAGATACGCTTCATAGCATTAGTGCCAAGTCAATTTGTCATTCCATCAGAAGAGCCCATGATTTGTTTACCTTGCCTTTGCCATGGGCCTTGAAATATCATCTTTTAGGTAAATGTTATGAAATTAGCGCCGTAATTAAGTGATGACAAGTCGAGTTTAGCGAATATAAGACGCATAAGTAAAATATTTAGGAATAATCTTTGACGGTAAATTAAATTGGAATTTTCACATAGAATATTTGATTAAAAAATTAAGAAGTTTACTACCAATTTTTAGAAACATTAAACAAATTTTGAACGTAAAGCAACTGGAAATATTTTATTTTGCATTAGTTAAAACTCATTTAAATTACGGAATTTTACGTTGGGGAGGAATAAATAAAAAATTAGAAATATTACAGAAAAGGTTTCAAAAAATTATATTTAATAAAGATTATCTTTATCCTTCAATAAAATTGTATTCTGAAACAAAAAAAAATGAATATTAGACAACTCTACATTTATAACATCTTAATATACATATTTAAAAATAAAAATCTTATACAGTTTAAAAATCATAATCATAATACACGTCATAAAAATGAAACAACCATAAAATCTAAAATAAATAAGTCCATAGGACAAAAAAATTTCAAATATTTATGTTTTAATTTAAACGGTTATTTACCAACAAAAATTAAAAAACATATTTCATAAAAAAAATATAAAGTCGATATAAAAGCATGGATATTGGAAACATAACTTAAAAAAAATTTTGGAAATGTTTTAATAAGTATTTGGTTGAATAATATATTTTTCAAAATGTTTATATCTTATATCTTCAAAAAAAACTGCGTTTATATTTATATACATATAGTTAAAGGTTTTTATTTGCAATTTAACTTTTATACAGTGTGTCCAAAAAAGTATGCAACATATGTATGTAGAAAATTTTATTCTTGATAAAAGTTGGTGCATGCCTTGAAACTATAAATGCATATTTCACATTTCACCTGCGGCTAATAGTAAGGGCGCAAATGCCATTTTTTCGAAATGGCATTAAGGGTAAAGTACCTTAGTTATTAGAAATACAGCAAAATTTTATATGGAAATGTTATTGCAAATTAAAAACATATCACAAATACGAAATTTGAGTTACGTGTCTCAATTTTTATATTATTTTTTCTAATCTTTAATTTCCCCTAAACGGTACGCCTCTGGTCGATTTTTCGTTTACGCAATTTTATTATATTTATTAAATAACTTAAACGTGGGTTTATAATAAAAATGCATTAAGTAGTTGCAAACTTTTAAAAACTTTTCAATGAACCGGGTCGGTTTAGATATAAGCGTGTTGCACGCCTACTTAAACACATTTTAGCCAACTTCTGTTCGAAACTAAATTATAATAAAATTCAACCCTATTCATAGTACTGGAAATAACTACTAATTTATTTGTCATTTTCACCCAGTACGCTAAAGTCCAAAAACCTCTCTAAAAAAATGCATATAAAATATTTTAAAAAAAATTGAGATACGTAACTCAAATTTCATATTTGGGCTATGTTTTTAATTTGCAATAACATTTCCATATAAAATTTTGCTGTATTTCTAATAACTAAGGTACTTTACTCTTAATGCAATTTCGAAAAAATGGCATTTGCTCCCTTACTATTAGCTGCAGGTGAAATGTGAAATATGCATTTATAGTTTCAAGGCATGCACCAACTTTTATCAAGAATAAAATTTTTTGAGAAATCGGTAATAAAAAACTTTTACATATGTTGCATACTTTTTTGGACACACTATAATATTAACAAATATTTTAATATTCCTATACAGGGTGCTACAAATTCGTGTACGTATAAGGGGATCTCGAAAACGGTAGGAGATACGAAGATGGTTAAATTGAGGCAAAGTTGTGTATTTTGGGGCTTAATAATTTGGTGAAAGAAAATTGTAAATATTCCGAATGCTTTCGGTGATATCCGAAAAAAAAACGAAATTTTCATTTTTGGTTTTTAATTTTTGACCTGCGAAAAAAACAAAATATACTTTTTCATAATCGACTTTTATGTTCTACAAGATGGCGTTATTAGCGTGGTTATTAGTTTTCAAATTCGACGTTTCGTTCTTTAGTTACCAACCTCGAGTCAATTTTTTTTTAATACGGACCTGAAATTTTAAATACAGTTTTAGGGATTTCTAAGCTTTAGAAATTTAATACAATGTACAACATTTTGAAATTTTGGCGTTTTGTCATCTAATAACATATTTTTCAAATTATCTTTTTCATTGCATTACGGTCCTGAACATTTAGAGCCAAACTAAAAACAAAAGATTTCTGATTTAAAAAATCCGTGTGTTTTTACTCAAACAGGCCTAATATTTGATATTTTGTATGAGAAAAGACCCAAAGTCACGGCCTCAAATATTTAGGTCTGTTTATTTTTGTTACAAGTTTCCCCTGAAACTAGCATCATCAGATCATCTAAACCGTAAAAAAAAATTAAGCGCATTACAGTAACATAACTAGACTAACACTCCAGTTACCTCACTCGGGACCATTATTTTTTTTCTGTTTTACAGTATTTCGGTCTAGGTCAAAGGCAAAAACCATAGGACTTAAGATATAGGTACGTTATATAAAATAAATAAAATATTAATAAACAATAGAATTACTTCTAACGGCTTAAAAACTTACTTACTTGTATTGTGACGGTAAATCTTATTGAACAACCCCACAGCCTAAACACCATAACTTCCTGTATGTAGTTTTAATTTTTAAGTAATCCTAAAAATAATGGCCAGGGCCGTAATAGTAAAGAATGGATAATTTAAAATGCTAGTGATGTGTTATTTGATGACAAAACGTTAAAATTTTAGAAACCTTTATATTTTATTAAATTTATACTTTAAAAGTGTTTAAAAAATTCCAGGTCCGTTTTTTCCCCAAGTGAAGAATGAAGGCGCAAAAAATTAAAAACCAAAACTTGATTTTTTTCGGATATCTCCGAAAGCATTCGGATATTCACAATTTTCTTTCACCTAATTATTAAGCCCCAAAATACGCAACTTTGCCTCGATTTAATTATCTTCGTATCTCTCACCGTTTTCGAGATCCCCTTGTACGCACAAGAATTTGTAGGACCCTGTATATTTATAATTTAAAATACTAAGATTTGCCCCTAACAAGCACCTCTTCGGGGGATCAAAGAAGAAGTTTATTGAGAAGGATAAATAAACACACATTTATTAAAATAAACTTATGATTATTATTATTATTATTATTATTAATATTATTATTATAATGAAAAATGTATTTTTGGTATACAAAATTATCCCCTTTTAGATATTTTTGCAAATAAAACGAACATTATACGAGAGAGAGGACTTCGAATGAAATATACATCGATTTTTGTTCATAAATTTGGTTACATTACTGGAACAGCACAATACCGAGGCCCATCATTCGTAAGTATACATTGAGCAAATTAGTCACTATAACCATGCGAAATTTCAGTGAGATTGAAAAAATTGCTTAGGATGTGTTGGACAGTTGGAGGGAACAACACCTATCAAAATTAAATCAGTTGACAACTATTTTAATTTATCTCCATGGAAACGTGCCAATTTTGTTTCACAGCTATCTAGATCAGCGGCGGCTCGCGGTCTTAAAAAATGGTGAAGAGCTAGGTAAAGTGCGGGTATTTAAACAAACATGGACTAATTTATATTTTTATTACGTACAAACACACAATAAAAATTAAACTAAGTAGGTACGCACCATTGCAATAAAAAAAAAGTAGTATAAGAATTAGTCCCAGATAGAACTCTTGGTCTATAAGGATATCAAGAAGTGGATATTGTCGTCACTATGAAAACAATATAATTATGCCACCTAATTTTTTAGGCGTTACCACGAATTTGGTAAACTACTATACAGGGTGTTACAAATTCGACATAACAGCATTGGAATCTCGGAAACCATAAGAGTTAGAGAAACGGTTAAATGGGGGCAACGTTGTGCAATTCGGTGCTGATTATAATGCCGCTTTAAAAGATTTCAAATTCCGAATACTTCCGATTTTATTCGAAAAACCCGAAATTTTACAAAATCGTTTTTATTTTTTCCCGAGCTCATTCGACTAGCTATTTAAAAATAAATGACACTTAGTCATTTCCACTTTTTCTCCCCTACAAAATGACGTTACTAAACTAAAGATCCGTCGTTTCGTCTCCGAGCGGCCATCACCAACTTTACTTTTTTAAATACGGACCTGGATTTTTTTAACAGATTTTTAAACCCTTCTACCCTCAAAATGTAATGGCGATATTACTTTCTCATAATGATGAATTGTCCTTGCTTATTTTTTTAAATTCATATTTTTTACAATTCTTGTCAGTCCGGTCCTGGCAACGAATTACAATATTAATTAAAAACTTTATTTTATTTAAAATATTCATACCTAAGTAATATAATTTATTTTATAAGAATTTTCTAATAATTCTAAATTTACTAATTAAATCCTAATTTTCTAAATGTTCAAAGAGATTGCCGTTTTGCTTAATACAAAGATCGATTTTTCTTCCAATTTTGGCGACAGCCCTTTCAACCGATCTTCTCCTTATCCTACCAAATGCAACCTGTATGTAAATATACCTAACATGAACTTTAGACACACTTTTTCATGAAATTTATTTGTAAAGGTTTTAAATAAAATAAAGTTTTTAATTAATACTATTAGTTGCCAGAACTGGACTGACAAGAAGTGTAAAAAATATGAACTTAAAAAATAAGTAAGGACAATTCATCATTATGAGAAAGTAATATCGCCATTACATTTTGAGGGTAGGAGGGTTTAAAAATCGTTTTAAAAAAATCCCGATCCGTATTTAAAAAAGTAAAGTTGGTGATGGCCATTCGGAGACGAAACGGTGAATCTTTAGTTTAGTAACGTCATTTTGTAGAGAAGAAAAAGTGGCAATGACAAAGTCATTTATTTTTAAATAGCTAGTCAAATGAACTCAGGAAAAAATAAAAACGATTTTGCAAAATTTCTTTTTTTTTCGAATAAAATCGGAAGCATTCGGAATTTGAAAACTTTTAAAGCGGCATTATAATCAGCACCGAACTGCACAACTTTGTCCCCATTTAACCGTTTCTCTAACTCTTATGGTTTCCGAGATTCCAATGCTGGTATGTCGAATTTGTAACACCCTGTATACGTAGCGAAATAAAAGTATTGTAATAAAGGTGCTTTAAAAAATTTACCTACCTTTTAAAAATGGACAATTTTTCAAGTTTTTAAATAAAATAATAGAGTATGTGAACAAATAAAAACATGAAGTCTTTCTCCACTGGTTTATTAAGTAGTAAAGTTAAAAGGTAGTAGATATTCTACATGTTTCGGGTGTAGTAACACCCATCATCAGGAATAAAAAACATAAAGAGAAAATAGTTATAAGTGAGAGGAACAAAGTCAAATGGTGAATGGTAGTGAACCTCGATGGAGCTCTCATCGAGCCATGGAAGATGAAATATTGAGAAATGGGATAATGATTAAAAATTGGTATGCTTAAGTCTTAACACTGACCATGGGCAACAGGTAACAGTGGTAAGAGGGGGCCCGTTTGGGCAAAGAGAAAAATATAAGAAAAATGGAGATTCACAGGTCAAGAACTTTCATCCCGGAAACCATGGGGAGAAAGAAAGGTTGTTTATTTAACCTTTTTTTATAGAAAAATAGTTTATTCGGGCTTGTTCCCCTAATTTCCTTTATTGCTATGAACTAGGATTCATACAGTTTAATACCTCTAACTATTTTACCTCTAAACTATTTTTATACTCCTAGTCATATAAATGACATTTAATGTTATAATAAGTTATCACTTATATGACGTTTGAAACAAAAATATTTTCTTGCAAACTGATAACTCAGTGTCACCAGAATTCTTGTGTCAGTGTCATGTAATTTAAAAAAAATGCCTTTAACTTCAGAGCAAAAATCGATCATATTTACGCGATTAAGGGATGGGGTTCCCATGAGGAACATTGCAGGCGCATTAGGGATAAACAAAAAAACAGTGTTGTTGGCTAAATCCAAGAATCTTAACTCGTGTACAGAGAATGGAACAAGCATCTCCGGGTAGAGAAATTAATTTGGACGTTTGTAAATTGGTTTTTGCTGACGAAAGAGTTTCTATAGCGCGAAGTATAGATTCCATCCGAAGAGTAGTTGACGAATTTGAAGGAAATGTAAATGATTCAGCTTTCAATAGGGTTAAATCGCGATTAGTGCATGTAATAAGTAGGGCTCGCAGAATTCCTTTGGATGAGGACGATGCTGTCGAAATTAACGCTTTTATTCAGGAAACTGTCGCGACTTGTATACTTTTAGAGTCGGATTTATATGAAAAAATGCCTGCAAACCAAAATCCAGTCTCCGGCATTGAGCGACCGTAAGCAAATTTAGGAGTCACCCTGTCTATCGGGTACCACATAAAAATACTTATACTCCTAGGCATATAAATACATTATATTGAATGATGACGATACCAAAAAGGGAATATACCGTAAAATAAGTTAAAAATTCAATCGTGTTAACGTCGTTAAACATTCGTTTATAATAATAAGATACTTTATGTGCTTCGCATGGATTGTCTGACGAACGTAGTGAGACAAACTTTCCACGCTCAGCACATAAAGTATATCTTATTCTCCTAATAACATAATGTACTATTATAATAAACCAGCAGATTAAATTATATTTTGTTGTACTACTTTTTTTTTATCGTAATGGTACACTATTGAATTTACTGAAAAATAAAAACAAACTTTTTAATCACATAGTAAATCACGTAAAAACGATATCTATAACCGTAAGTTTCGCGAAGCCTCAAAATAAATACCTTAAGGTTAGGCGAACCAATGCTAAAATAATGGTGCATACGACTGATCTACTTTTAAATTGCCCTTCATCACCATATGCAAATTGTTACGTGCTCTCGCGTGACTGACGTGACGTAACCATAGCGACGGTGAAAAGTCACTTGGACGTTGGGTCTTCATCTTCACTTTTTTTTTCAATTTTATGTCAAAAAAGAACGCCTTAGAATAATTATCAATTTTTTCTATAAAGAAGCCTTATTTATTTAATGTAAGTGGGATTCCTTGTTATAAAGGACCTGCTTTAATAGATTTTTTATAATATTTTGATAACTATTAATACAGGGTGTTTAAAAATAAGATTAAAAATGAAATTGAAAAAACTGCAAAAAGTCTAGATTTTCAAATAGAAACACCCAAATTTTATAATTATTTCTTATTTAGCATTAAAAATAAGGGTAAGTTTGTGTAAAATTGTATATCTCAAAAATTTGTAGTTTTCGAAATATTGCCAATTTAGTATTTTTTTATGGCGATCTTGCAGCAGATTTTAAGTTCAGTTGCTCCTAGTTGGCTATGACAGCATTGAAGCTGTCACTTGCCATTTGACAATTATAAATAACCATGCCGGGACGCTTAAATTGTACAGAGTCATCAGCGATATTTACTTTATATTTAATCATGAAACACCGAGCCCGAAAAACGCTGGTTAGAATCATACATACGTCTTATGTTAAAATTTTGGATTGACACCAATATTCATAATTTTCACAAATATAATAAAGGTTTTTTTTTAAATGAAGAGCCAGCTAGGCACATAAAAAAAACATTAACATAAACAAATTTAATCCAACCATGCAGAGGGGGAGAGGTAATAATTTAATTTTCGAAATTTGATAGTAGTTAGGTGAATTTTAAACGAACTTTGGGCGTGGCCCCAAAAACGTTTGCATGTAGTCCCGACTGTCCCCCCCCCCCCCCCCCCTCCGAGCATACTTTCTTCGGGCTACGCCACTACCAATGGATACAATTAAAAGAACTTACCTTTATTATTCAAACAAGTTTAAGTTTACTAAAATCGGATAAGTCGTTTAGAAGTTACAGCAAATTAAATGATTACACTTTCAATAGCTTCCCCCACTCTTATCAAGGTCGGTACGCCAATGAGCCTTAAACTAAAACGATGCAGAATTATCTAAGCTTTCTAATAATGTTACCAAAAGTATACTTTAATGTGAGAATTTTCGAAGAAATTTATAATTTTAATTTGTAATTGTGCCCTCTCGCGGCAAAATGCGGAACTTAAAAATTATTTTCAGAATTTTCTCAGAACCAATTTTTTCCCCTGAGTTTCTATGCCAATGGCCAGCCCTAATAAAATACATTATTTATTTAATTTTTTTAGGATTTTAAAAGGAAAAAGCCTCTGCCAAAATGTCTCAATGTCCGTGCCTTATTTACGCAACAGGTTAGAGTGAAATTCCTAATTGAATATTGGAACTTAAAAGTCCAAAAAGGTGAAGATTCTCAAGAGACTTTTTGTATAAGCCAAATATGTCATAAATGTCACGAGGACATTTCCAAATATTCAGAAAAGTGTACAAGTGTAAGTCTCATTACTGATACGTACAAAGTGTCCGATGAAAACTGCCCTCGTTTCGATTATTTTTTATACCACGTAGTCAGAGGTGACAGTTATATTTGTAGGTTTTGTCGCAAGACTATTTTGATTATACCTCTTCAGCTTACATTTAGAACTATTGGATTAATAGATCAGGAAAGGGATTTTCGGGATTTAGGCATACCGTTCAATTGGCGCCAATAAGATAATAAATAGGATTATTGTATACGTTTAAACGACCCCCCACAAAGCTTATGGGAAATGGCTTTCGGCTAATTTTTCTGAATTTTTAGTATTTTGTAGATCTTGACGTCCTGATTAAAAGTGTCCATGGCCGTAATCCAATCCTATGACTAGTTTTTGAGTTGTGTTAAAGTTGGCAACTTCTTACTTTGAGATTTTATGCATTGTCTGCAGTTTTCACTTGGTTCTTAAAAACTACCAACTCTTTTATTTATTTTTTATTGGTGGAAAAGTAGGCTTTATGTTTTCTTTCACTTATATAGAAATAAAATATGTACAGGATGTTGAATAATTTATAGGCGAATTAAATAAATACTTATATTAAAAAATTATGAAAATCCAAAAAAAAAATGTTACTTGTTTTTTGAATTTTGCAATCAAACGGCTAGATTTTGTTCATGTTTTAATATCTTGTAGCACCAATCTATGGATGAAAAAAAAAATGGGTATAGATTGACGTAGAATATATTGCCGGGTATTTTATTATCAAAAAAAAAAATTGAAAATTCACCTGAAAACGTAATAAACGACTTTTATTTAATTATTATGCCAATCTGTAACAATGTTTTTTTACAATACTAATTCTCTATCACATTCTTATCTTAGATATACAGGGTGAACCAATTACAATAATTTACACAAGTGAAAACTTTTAAATACAGGGAAATTAAAAAATGTTTTTTTTTATCAAATGACAAAATATTATTGTTAAATAAAATATTTTTTTCGTAAAATACCTTGTCTCTTGTGCATGATACGTTTAAAGTCATACCAAAATATTTTTTTCATAAAATATATTTTTTATTTTCCTATATTTAAAAGTTTTTACTTGTATAAATTATTGTAACTGGTTCATCCTGGATATCTAAGATAAAAATGTGTTAGAGAATAATTATTGTAAAAGAAAATTATTACAGATTGGCATAATAATTAAATAAAAGTCGTTTATTACGTTTTTCAGGTGAATTTTCAATTTTTTTTTTGAAAAATAAAATACCCGGCAATATATTCTGCGTCAATCTATACCCATTTTATTTCATCCGTAGCTTGGTGCTACAAGATATTAAAACAAAATCTAGCCGTTTGTGTTCAAAATTCAAAAAATTAGTAAACATTTTTTTTTGAATTTTCATAATTTTTTAATATTAGTACTTATTTAATTCGCCTATAAATTATTCAACATCCTGTACATATTTTATATTATGTATAAAAGTGAAAGACAACTTAAGGCCTACTTTTCTACCAATAAAAAAGTTGATGGTTTTTAATGGGCATTTTTAATCAGGACGTCAAGACCTACGAAATACTAAAAATTCAGAAAAATTAGCCGAAAACCATTTCCCATAAGCTTTGTGCGGGGTCCTTTTCAGTACAGTCAATATCATGATACAAATAAATTAAAATATGATATTCAGAGACTGTAACGTCATCTTGTGAGTAAAATTTCTATTTGGAACCACGTAAACACATTGAAAATGATCATCCGTTTCTTGGTTATTTACTGACACGATGACGTCACATCCTCTGAATATGTAATCATTGTATCATGGTATAGAGATCCTATTAAAAAATCGAAAGTTCTGGTCACTTCCGTTTAAACCGGAAGAAACACGAAATTGTGTATTTATCCCAATCAAAACCACACGTTCGACTGCTAAGGCAAAAAACGAGCTACTTTTGAGAATTATCCGGTAGGTTTAAATTTATGTTACCGCGTTAAATAAGACAATGTGTTAATTTGAGTACTTAAGTCTTATTTTTAGATTTAGTCAGTGATTTATAACTATCAAAGCTGCCGTATACATTTTAAAAGTCGATAGCTGTGACCAGAGAGACCATTTTTATTACACTAGTTTAGATAGGACAGTTGTGGTCTGAGCACGACGACCCTTTCCTATTTAACCCCTGTGAAAAAACTGATCTCGGTTCCTTTAATGGCCGCTATCGGAAAACTTTAAACTACAGTAACATTTCCACGAAAAAAATAATATACGAGTCGAGCAATACTTAGCTTTGGCTTAAAATTCCTTATTACCATTTGGTCAATATTATTTTCAGTAGCATTTTCTTGGTGGAAAGTTCAATGTACTTACGCCTTTTAAGATTTATATGGCAGAAAGCGTCTTAATTAGTTAGTAGAGCATATACAGGGTGCTAGAAATTAGTGGGCGTACAAGAGTATCTCGAAAACGGTAAGAGATACGAAGATGGCTAAATTGAGGCAAAGTTGCGTATTTTGGGGCTTAATAATTAGGTAAAAGAAAATTGTGAATATCCGAATGCTTTCGGAGATATCCGAAAAAATCAAGTTTTGGTTTTTAATTTTTTGCGCCTTCATTCTTCACTTGGGGAAAAAACGGACCTGGAATTTTTTAAACACTTTTAAAGTATAAATTTAATAAAATTTAAAGGTTTCTAAAATTTTAACGTTTTGTCATCAAATAACACATCACTAGCATTTTAAATTATCCATTCTTTACTATTACGGCCCTGGCCATTATTTTTAGGATTACTTAAATATTAAAACTACATACAGGAAGTTATGGTGTTTAGGCTGTTTATTTTTGCAATAAGATTTACCGTCACAATACAAGTAAGTAAGTTTTTAAGCCGTTAGAAGTAGTTCTATTTTTTATTAGTATTTTATTTATTTTATTAATATAACATCTTAAGTCTTATGGTTTTTGCCTTAGACCTAGACCAAAATACTGTAAAACAGAAAAAAAATAATGCTCCCGAGTGAAGAAAAGGTAACTGGAGTGTTAGTCTAGTTATGTTACTGTAATGCGCTAAATTTTTTTTTACTGTTTTAGATGATCCGATGATGCTAGTTTCAGGGGAAACTTGTAACAAAAATAAACAGACCTAGATATTTGAGGCCGTGACTTTGGGTCTTTTCTCATAGAAAATATCAAATATTAGGCCTGTTTGAGTAAAAACGGACGGATTTTTTAAATCAGAAATCTTTTGTTTTTAGTTTGGCTCTAAATGTTCAGGACCGTAATGCAATGAAAAAGATAATTTGAAAACTGTGTTTTTAGATGACAAAACGTCAAAATTTTGTACATTTTATTAAATTTCTAAAGCTTAGAAATCCCTAAGACTGTATTTAAAATTTCAGGTTCGTATTTAAAAAAATTGGCTTAAGGTTGGTAAGTAAAGAACGAAACGTCGAATTTGAAAACTAATAACCTCGCTAATAACGCCATCTTGTAGAACATAAAAGTCGATTATGAAAAAGTATATTTTGTTTTTTTCGCAGATCCAAAATAAAAGTGCAAAAAATTAAAAACCAAAAATGGAAATTTCGTTTTTTTTTTCGGATATCTCCGAAAGCATTCGGAATATTTACAATTTTCTTTCGCCAAATTATTGGGCCCCAAAATACGCAACTTTGCCTCAATTTAACCATCCTCGTATCTCCTACCGTTTTCGAGATCCTCTTATACGCACAGGAATTTGTAACACCCTGTATAGGAATATTATAGTTCAATGTACTTACGCCTTTTAAGATTTATATGGTAGAAAGCGTCTTAATTAGTTAGTAGAGCATATACAGGGTGCTAGAAATTAGTGGGCGTACAAGGGGATCTCGACAACGGTAAGAGATACGAAGATGGCTAAATTGAGGCAAAGTTGCGGATGTTAGAGCTTAATAGTTTTGTGAAAGAAAATTGTAAATGTTTCGAATACCTTCGGAGATATCCGAAAAACCGAAATTTTCATTTTTGGTTTTTAATTTGTTGCACTTTCATTCTTGACTTGGGAAAAAAATAAAAAACACTTTTTCATAGCCGTTTTTATGTTCTACAAGATGACGTTATTAGTTTTCAAATTCAAAGTTTCGTTCTTTAGTTACAAACCTCAAGTCAATTTTTTTAAATACGGGCCTGGAATTTTAAATACAGTTTTAGGGATTTCTAAGCTTAGAAATTTAATACAACGTACAAGTTTTTTTTTTTTTAAATTTCATCTAATAACACATTTTTCAAATTATCTTTTTCATTTCATTACGGTCCTGAACATTTAGAGGCAAACAAAAAAACAAAAGATTTCTGATTTGAAAAATCCGTCAATTTTTACTCAAAGAGGCCTGATATCTAATATCTTGTAAGAAAAGAGACCCAAAGTCTCGACCTCAAATATTTTTCTGTCTGTTTATTTTTGTTACATGTTTTACCTGATATCATCAGATAATAGTATAAACAGTAAAAAAAAATTGAAATTGTTTTTGAAACAAACGTAAGCGCATCACTGTAACATAACTAGACTAACACTCCAATTACCTTTTCTTTACTTGGGAGCATTATTTTTTTTCTGTTTTACAGTATTTCGGTGTAGGTCTAAGGATAAAACCAACTTAAGATATAAGTACCTACCTACGTTATATTAATAAAATACTAATAAAAAATTAAATAATTTCTCATGCCTTAAAAACTTGCTTACTTCTTAAGAGTATTGTAACGGTAAATCTTTTAAAAAAATAAACGGCCTAAACACCATAGCTTCCTGTAATGTAATTTTAACATTTAAGTAATTCAAAAAATAATTGCCAGGGCCGTAATAGTAAAGAAAGGATAATTTGAAATACTAGTGATGTGTTATTTGATGACAAAACGTTAAAATTTTAAGAACTTTTAAATTGTATTAAATTTCCAAAGCTTAGTCAAAGTCAAAAAATCCTTTATTGTTTAAAGAATAATAAAATTCTTGTTAACAAAGGTCAAAAATAAAATGAGTAACTTTAAAGTACATCCCTAGGCATGCCTATACACTTAATATTAAAATAATAACAACAGACAATAAAAGTACATGTATAGAAATAAAAAACAACAGGATACAAAGCAACCTATACATCATGCTTTTTCGGTTAAAAAATTTTTTGTTAGCTTTCGAAATCGTCTAGCTTTGCAGGCTTCTTAAATTGAGTGGTAAATGATTAAAAATCTTCTTGCCTTCATATATTAAAGATTTTTTAATCTGATCCGAACGAGGAATAGGTAAGGCAAGTAAAAATGCTTGGCGCGTGTTATAATGATTAGGGATAAACAATACATACTTTTTATACATTAAGCATGCAATTTCCAAAACAAAAATGCAACATAGAGTTAGGATTGAATATCTCAAAATAGAGGACTACATGAATCACGACATCCAGCCCCACAGACATATCTCACCGCTCGCTTCTGCAGCACGAAGAAGAAGTCCTTAAAACTGTTTTAAAAATTCCAGATCCATATTTTAAAAAAAATTAATTGAGGTTGGTCTCTAAAGAGCGAAACGTCCAATTTAAAAATTTATAACGCCATCTTGTACAACATAAAGAACAGCTATGAAAAAGTGTTTTTTGTTATTTTCCTAAGTAAAAAATAAAGGCGCAAGAAATTAAAACCCAAAACTAAAAATTTCTGTTTTTTCGGATATCTCCGAAGATATTCGGAATATTTACAATTTTCTTTCACCAAATTAGTAAGCCCCAAAATACGCAACTTTGCCTCAATTTAACCATCTGCGTATCTCTTACCGTTTGCGAGATCCCCTTGTACGCACACTAATTTGTAGCCCCCTGTATACAGGGTCCTGCGCCTCACCTCCCGTCTTCTATAGCTCACTTATTAATTAAGTTAGGATTTTAATATTTTGCAGACTTTACCTGTATCCTAGGGCGCATTTCAGGAAAATATTTTTGTTTATACAGGGTGTTCCAAAAAAGTGTGACGTCATAAGGATATGTTTTTTTAGATTACATGCCATGTATTTTCTTACTTATTTGGATGCATCTTGTAGTTGCCTACATACCCCTAAAATTTTAATGAAATCAGTTTTGCACCACTGGTTTTAAAAATTAATAAAAATTAAAAATAATATCTCGTTAATAAAATTATACAAAGGTACTTAATAAATAAGGTCGAACAGTTTCGTTAACCAAGTTTAATTAATACGAATTGTACAGGGTGTCCAAAGTTTAGTGTCAAACTTTAAAGCAATTTATTTTTCTTATTTCAAATTGGAACCCCTGTATATTATTATGTCATTCGATGCAGAATCAAAATGCAAACATTTATTCTAATTACAACCCTATCGCAATTTCTAATGCATTTAGACTTATTTATAGAAAACTTATTTTATCAACTAGTTCACCAGTCATTATTATATAATAAATAATTATCAAAGGTGGCTTTGAAAAACAATTTATTGATATTAAAGTTTACTAAAAGGACAAATAAAAATTCTTTTATCATTCTCCTAATATGAAAATCATATCTAAGAGCTTTTCTTGGTTGTATTCCATCACAAAAAATAATATAGCTTAAATAATTAATACTAATCTAACAATATTTGAAACTATAAAATAACTAAAGTCAAAATGGGCTTTTGTCACTTTAATAAACTTTGATACTAATAAATTGTTTTTCAAAGCCACCTTTGATATTTATTATATAATAATGACTGGTGGAAAGGTTCATAAAACGAGTTTTCTGTAAATAAGTCTTAATGCGTTAGAAATTGCGATAGGGTTGTATTTAGAACAAATGTTTGAATTTTAATTCTGCCTCGAATGACATAATAATATAGAGGGGTTCCAAGTTGAAATAAGAAAAATAAATTGCTTAAAGTTTGCAAAGTTTGACACTAAACTTTGGATACCCTGTACAATTCGTATTAATCAAACTTGGTTAACGAGACTTTAGGACCTTATTTATTAAGTACCTTTGTAGAATTTTAATAACAAGGCATTATTTTTATTTTTTATTAATTTTTAAAACCAGTGGTGCAAAACTAATTTTTATTAGTTTTTATTTTTTTTTGCCTATAATACTGAACCGATTGCATTAAAATTTTAGGGGTATGTAGGCAACTACAAGATGCATCCAAATAAGTAAGAAAATATATGGCATGTAATCTAAAAAAAACATATCCTTATGACGTCACACTTTTTGGAACACCCTGTATAAACAAAAATATTTTCCTGAAATGCGCACTAGGATACAGATAAAATCTGCAAAATATTAAAATCCCAACTTAATTAATAAGTGAGCTACAGAAGACGGGAGGTGAGGCGCAGGACCCTGTATACCGGGTGACAACGAAATTACTACCCAGCTTGTCACGTCCTTATAAAATAATACATTATTATACAATTTTGGTAGGTTGAATGGTGCGTACATTTTCAGTAAAACTTCCAGTTTAACCGAAAGAGCACACGACTTTGTTATTTTAAATAAAACACCCTGTATATCTTTATAGATATGCATTCTATAAACAGTTCTAAGCATACAAAATGTATCATATCCTATACCCATCTAAGAGAGTGCTGCAAAATTTGACACTCAAACACAAATTTCTTCAATAATTTTGACTTCACACCCCTTTTTAAATCTAATTGTCAAAATTACCTATTTTTGTTGTCTAAATCTAATTGGTTTTTAAGGTATAAGCAATTAAAAGTTTAGTTATATTATCCAACAAGCAACAATAATTAATAATATAGTAGAATTTGGTGTCCGTTAAAATATATAAACAAAAGAAGCTTAGCGGCAAGCGGACAGAGTAGTGCGTCTATCTTTTGCATTAAAGTACACAGGCACTCCAAAGGTAATGGAATCCCTGGGGCACAGGTAGACAATGACAGGCTGTTTCGTTCCTGTTAGAACTCATCAGAAAGTCATAACCCGTAAGCGACCCCCAGTACAGCGAGCCTGTTCTTTCAAGGCGTTTTTAAGAAATAAAAACGCGATGAAAACCCAGTAACGCCATCAGAAGGAATCAACTCAATGCAAAAGATATAGCCATCTAACGTGAAAACGTAGAAATATAAATAAATCTAAATAAATCAAGCACGGAACGGCACGGAGTTGATTCCTTATGATGCATGGCGTTACCGAGTTTTCATCGCGTTTTTATTTCTTAAAAACGCCTTGAAAGAACAGACTCACTGTACTGGGGGTCGCTTACGGGTTATGACTTTCTGATGAGTTCTAACAAGAACGAAACAGCCTGTCATTGTCTACCTGTGCCCCAGGGATTCCATTACCTTTGGAGTCCCTGTGTACTTTAATGCAAAAGATAGACGCACTACTCTGTCCGCTTGCCGCTAAGCTTCTTTTGTTTAAATAATTATTAATGTTAATTTATTCATAGTTTCATCATTTCCATCCATAGCTACCCTAGAGGAAACTGAATAAATTAATATCAATAATTGTTGCCTGTTGGATTATGTAACTAAATTTTAAATTGCTATATCTTAAAAACTAATAAGTTTAGCCATAGAGGGAAGAATAAATAAAAAATATTTAGAAAAGTGAGAATATTTTAAAAACTGGAGTGCCATTAAAAGTATTGGAAACATTTGTGTTTGAATGTCAAATTTTGCAGTACTTCCGGTTAAACCGGAAGTGAAATTATTGTGACTCATTTATACGAAATATCTAAAAACAAGTAAAATGATAATATTAAATTATTTACCTTTTTGTTTGATTTTTGTAAAAACAATAAAATTTGTGGTTAATTTGACAATTTCCAACGCCATTTTCTCGGAAACTGTCCTTAATAGGTAGAGGATATGACAGATGTTTTATGCTTAGAATTCTTCGTAGAATGCATATTTTAAAAATATATAGGGTGTTAAAATAACAAAGTTGTGGGTACTTCCGGTTTAACCGGAAGTGACAATCAGACGTTTGAATATTGAAAAGGTGCGCACAGTGTAACCATTTAACCTACCAAAATGTCATAATAATGTTTTATTTTATAAGGACGTCAAAACTGGGTAGTAATTTTGTTGTAACCCGGTATATACTTACGAGTATTCTTGTTAGATTTTTAGTTTTTGTTACATCAAATATTGTTTGTATTCTTGAAAACATTAAAATTTGTTTAATATTCCCACAGTGTTTTTATCGTAAGTTAAGGAACGTTTCGTCCCAATAAGCAGACATATATTTCATATATATTTTTTTGTCAAATTCCAACACACTGCAACATATGGGAATCTTTTTTATTACCGATTTCTCAGAAAATGTTATTCTTGATCTAAGTTGGTGCATGCTTTAAAACTATAAACGCATATTTCAGATTTCACCTGCGGCTAATAGTAAGGAAGCAAATGCTCTTTTTTCGAAATGGCTTTAACGATAAAGTACCTTAATTATGAGAAATACAGCATACAGCAAAAGGTTATATGGAAATGTTGCAAATTACAAACTTAGTCTAAATATGAAATTTGAGTTTTCACAGCCTACTGTGTAAAACAACAAAATATCTATTTTATTTGTATTTTTTAAAGTAGGTTTTTGGACTTGAGCATACTGGGTGAAAATGACAGCTATAGTCTATTTCAGAAAGGTGTAGAGTAATAAGATGGGAACTTTTATCCAGTTCGGCTCAATTTCAGTGTCGGCCATAGGCGCAGGTAAATTTTGTACATTAAATTATTTATGATAACTAACCAAATAGAAATAAAAGAAGATAATTTGATAAAGCAGGAACTATTAGCTACAGCAAATGTACACAAACATCGTTTTATGAAATATGCCATGGAAGATATAGCTGAAAACAGTGTAACCAGGGGCGGTTCTAGACCTAAAATATTGGGGGGGCACCACATTGGCGTAGCCAGAAAATATGCTCGGGGGGGGGGGGGGGGGGGGGGCGTAAATAGGATATTTTTTTTCTGAAGAGAGGGATAGTCGGGACTATATGTATTCCATGGTATTGTACCTAGCGAAGAAGGCGGAAAAGCGCCGCAGGCGAAAAATTCTCGAGGCCATGCCCAAAGTTCGTTTAAAATTCACCTAACTACTATCAAATTTCGAAAATTAAATTATTACCTCTCCCCCTTTGCAGGGTTGGATTAAATTTTTTTTTAAATTCCTAGCTGGCTCTTTATTTAAAAAAAAACATTTTTTATAATTGTGAAAAATATGAATATTGGTGCCAATCCAAAATTTTAACATAAGACGTATGTATAACTTTAACCAGCGTTTTCCGGGCTCGGTTTTTCATGATAAAAAAAAAGTAAATATTGCTCACCACGCCAAAATTGATGATTTTTTCAGAAATCATGTATTTTAGGAGCGTAGATCTAAGAGCAGTTTTTGGTGCAAATGCTTAGATTTGGAAATAGTGCCGTATATTTATATTCCTAATAAAGCATTCTCATTTCATCCCGCACTATTTTTTTTATTATAAATTATCACACTTCTTCTATAAAAAATGTTTTAATTGAAATGTTTACCTTAATTTTTCTCTTAAGAAATAAATACCTAATTGTTTTTGTTGTAAAAATATTTTATTGCATTGGGTTATATTTTTGTTGATTTAAAATAGCTCTAAAAAAGGGAAAACGGAACAGACAAGTATATAATAGAAAAATTCTATAAAATATTATTCTTTTTACTCGTTTTTCTTTAAAATTGCATCAAAAATCAATCACTAAAACGATATGCGTCCGCCGTAGCCTTCGCAAGCAAATAATGCCACAGCCCAAAATGTTTTAGGATCATGCTCAAATTGTATCAAATTATGTAAATAATAAAGCACCGGGAATTTTTTTTTATCAGTGGTATGAATTTTATAGTTTTTTTTCAGAAATGTTGGGGGGTCCTGGGCCCCCCCCAGGCCCCCCCGTAGAACCGCCCCTGAGTGTAACTGTGCTGCGCACACCGCCATATCTTTGCGAACTTAATCATATAGAACTTATATGGGCGCAAGTGAAAGGATTTGTAGCAAGACACAACACAATATTCAAAATGAAAGACGTTAAGCTACTGTTTGATCAAGCCATTAGGGAAGTGACACCAGAGAACTGGAGAAAAGAAGTCCATCATGTCATTAAAGAAGAGGAGAAAGTGTGGGATCTTGACCACCTGATCGATCGGCCGTCGACCCGTTAATTATAACGCCAAGAGGAGATGACAGTTCCTCAGATGACGAAAAATAATATGATTTTTTATAATTTAATTTCTGTATAATGTATTTTTTGTATCTTTTGATAATGTTTAATAAAAAATAAGTGTACCTAATACTATGTACATAATGCACACCTTTGTCAAGCTATTTTCAGTGTTTGTGAATGGATAAAAATAGGCAAAACCTATAAATTGACCCAAACCCGGGTGGTACTACCTGCACTAGATGAAAATAAAGAATTTTGCAATGAAATCAATGTCAAATTATGAAAGTGGCTTGAATATTCGTTGGGTCACACTGTAGTCCCTTTACATACTTAATGAGCTTTTATTATTCTACGCCTTTCTGAAATAGACAATAAATTATTCGTTATTTCCCGTAGTATAAATAGAGTTGGTTTCTATCCTATAACTTCGATTAGAACACAAGTTGGGTAAAGTGTGTTTAAATATGCGTGCAACACGCTCAAATCTAAACAAACTCGTATTATTGAAAAGGTTTGCAACTATATAAGACATTTTTATTAAGAACTCATGGTTAAGGGATTTAATAAATATGTTAATATTACGTAAACAAAATATCGACCAGAGGCGTACAGTTTTAGGAAAAATAGGGGTTTAAGAAAGAAATTAAAAATTGTGACTCCAACTCCAAATTCCTATTTGGATTAAAATTTTAATTTGCAACATTTTCACATAAAATTTTGCTGTTTTTTTCATAATTACGGTACTTTTACTCTTAAAGCAAAAATAAAAAATGGTATTTGCTCCCTTATTATTAACCGCAGGTGAAATCTGAAATACGCGTTTATAGTTTTGAAGCATGCACCAACTTTGATCAAGAATAACATTTTCTGACAGTTCGGTAATAAAAAAATTGCCATATGTTGCATAGTCTTTGGACACACGTGTATATCTATTGACCGTATAACCTCAGACCAATTACCCAAGACAAAGTATTTCATTCATAAAGGATCTATTGTTGTGTAAAGGCACATTTGTGATACAACTAATTGTCTCTCACGCTTAAAAGTGGTGATCAATCGGGACACGCGGGGAAGCGGATGACCTGGACATGATACTACTTGCAAACTCTCAATATATACGAAAAGCTCACTTTAAATAATGCATGCTGAAAACAATCTACGTTTCTGACAGCTGGTTGTTACAATTAATTAAAGGATGAAGTTTACTAGAAAAGGTATGCGACATTGTCACGGGAAATAATAGTTTTCTTTGCCATAAGGATGACAGTATTACTTTCAAAATATTAACATGTAGTTTGTAATAAAAATTTAAAAGTAAAATAAATATTTATTATTTTAATTCCTTGCGTGAGTAAGCTCTTGTTTACCTACTGATTTAGTGCAGGTTGTGTTGTGATTACAACCTTTTTCTACAGTGCGTAAACTCTCGATCGATCAGAGGTGGATCCTGGCAAAAAGTATGTTCGGAACTTTAAAGAATAAAAGAATGCAGTAAAGCACTTGAGATAAAAGTGCTTCGAACATCAAGCCCTTTGGAAAAGTAATTGCCAGCATCAAGCACTTCTTATTTCTAACTCAGGTGGACCTGAGTTAGAAATGAGATCAGACCACATAAATCCAAGGTTTCGCTATGGCATACCATATGAGGTCGTAATTGATGAACGAAACGTATGGAAAAACAAAACACCAGAAACTACTCCTGGGGCAATAATCTTGTACACAGACGGCTCCAAAACCAAAGAGGGTACCGGAGCTGGGATACACGGAGTAAGACCGGAGAAAAATTCGTTTTTCTCTCTGGGAAAGTCTCCCACAGTGTTCCAAGCAGAAATTTACGCCACATTGTATTGTGCGTACAAAAACAATAGGAGGGCTTACTTCAATAAGCGGATCCATATATATTCTGACAGTCATGCAGCCCTTAGATCGCTAATATGCAACAAGGTAACCTCAAAACTGGTATGGGAATGTCAGGAGAAACTGGAGGCCCTGGCAAAAGCAAATAAAGTAGTACTGCAGTGGGTGCCGGGCCACGAAGGTATTACAGGAAACGAAAAAGCCGACAAACTTGCGAGAAAAGGCTAAGAAAATACAGTCGTTGGTCCAGAACCGGCACTTTGAGTACCAAGGTTCACAGTATGAGATGCCATACAGCGATGGATCAGGAGTAAACACAAAATCCACTGGAGTAACAGAGAGGGATTAGCCCATAGCAGAAGCTTCCTTGGGGATCCAGACCCAAGACGAAACAGCTGCTTCAAATGAATAGGAACCAGCCCAGAAACCATTACAGAAATTCTGACAGGACACATGGCTGTCAAGAACCATCTACGCAGAATGCAACTATATATGACTGATGCAGATTATGCGGACAAGACAGAGAAACTGTACAGCACATAGTTTGCCATTGCGAGTCACTGGATCGGAAGAAGCAACGAATACTCGGGCAACCAAAACTGGAACCAGAGGACATCCTTGCCCTCTCCCCAGTTGACCTACACAAACTAGTGCAAGGAACTGGGATCACGGAGTGGGTGTAACAACCAAACAGGATGAGCACAATGGGCCAAACCTGGCCTAAGTGCATCAGGCACACGGAGGGGCCCTCGGAAAAAAAATCAAGCACTTTGGAAATTCTAAGTGCTTCCAATTACCGAGAAAAGTAATTTTGAGTGCTTGCAAGTACTTTAAATGGCTTGAAATGAGAAATTCTATTACCGAGAACGGTATTTTAAAAGTGCTTGCAAGCTTCAAGGCAATTACTGCCACGCTCTGGTCTGAGGGTATAACTAAAGTTACGTTTCGAATATGATTTGCGGGTTGCATTTACAACGCAATATCGCATAACGTAGGGAAAAGAGATAAATGTAACTTACTAATATACCTAGCTTTATTTCCGAATATTTACAACAATGCTTAAAACATTTATATGTTGGATTGCATAAAGATTTTAAACAATAATTAGCTAACCGGGCAAGTTACCTTTATTTTTTATTTACTAATCAGGCAACTTTGTTTGTGAGTAAAGCGTTTCTGCCACTGCCCTTTGACTATTTTGAAAAAAAAAATCTACCATCAGAAGGTAAACAAAAATTCGTTACATAATAAGATCGGGCCAAATCTGACAACCACGTATAGACTTCAATATACAACACCCTTTTCTAGTAGTACCTATTTGTATTCGGTCTTTTGTTGTATGTTGAAGTGTATGTGGCTGTCAGATTTGGTCTGATCTTATTATGACCGAAACGCCTTGAGGAATTAATTAATAAATTTGTGAAACATTTTTTGGATTTCTTCTTTATGGATAAAAAATCTTCACCCCGGAGATATTTACAATAATTCACTGTCATTGATGTCACAATCTAGTTATCTGCAGGTTAATTAATTATTGTTTAAAATCTTTATACAATTTAAACAAGAAAAAACAGATTGTACAGGGTGACCTAAAAGTAAATGATCCTTCGCCCTATTTTAAATTCTTGCAGTTATCAATATCAGGTGCCCGTTCATAACTTATTACCTTAACCACCCTGTACACTTTATACAGGGTGATTCTTAAGTTGATACTTATTTTTTAGTTGTGTATAAAAGGCATTAAAATAAACAACATTTTCAAAAAACTTACAAATAGGCAAAATACAAAAGAAAAAAATCTAAGTGCTGGCCTGGTCATCAAAACGTAGCCTGCTATACTTTATGTTGTTTGTCTTATCTCTTATTAGTCATGCAATTTACGGGTCGGTGGTCAGTTATTTATTTGGCAATCTGCTGCGGTGTGTTTTTCTAAATCAAGTTAAATTTAAATTGGTAACACGTGAAAATGGTGAAAATTTAAAAACAATGAACTAGTAAATATGGTGCTAATTTACGGTGAGGGTCGTCAAAGTGCGGCTGTTGCTTCGAGATTATACGCAGAACGCTTTCCCATCCTACACCCAGAAGTTTTCTTAATGTTATTCAACGGACAAGTTAGGCAGGACCGTATTTGATCTATAGTGTAATAAATGAATGTAAGTATTTTATTTTTGAGTTTTTTGAAAAAGGTATTTGAAAATGTTTATTTGAATGCTTTCTATACACAGCTAAAACAGTAGTATCAACTTAGGAATCACCCTGTATATATATTTAAATTAATTCTATGTATTTAGAAAATTTATCTTGTAGACACTATAATAAAAATGGAACCTAACCTACCAATACACGGTATAATAGGTCTCATTATTAACACTGCACTACTTACACTCTGTGGACCTCCAGGATGTCCTGTAGTGCAGCAGCAATGAACTGACCTAATATTTACAGAGAGGGGTCCTCATGATTGCCACAAAGTAAAATAACTTCTACTGGTTAAACCTACATACAAAGGGGAAGGAAAAAATTCTGACGAACTTAAAATAAATGACGCCGTACTCTTTGGTATTTTGTGTGCTTTTCAGTTCGCCGTTTTATAAAAAAAATTAACCTATATGGACTTCCTTATTATTTCATCGATAAAATGGCGTTTCCAGCAAGTTGCAAACTATATCATTTTTAAGTTTCATAATAATACAGTCTAGAAATACTTGGCCTAACATCAATTTAATAAAACCACGAAAATATTCGCCGTTGTCATGACAACAGTCAGTTCATGCCATCGGTAACACCCAATAATGTAGCTGCGCTGCGTTTCGGGTTACCTACTCAGTGGTTGGAGAGAATAGTGCGCCAATTGTAATTAAAAAATATTGGGTCGATGTAAATAAATTGCGCCAACGGCCAACCACTTTAACAATTAAATTTTCATATTTGTGGGGATTCTCTGATGAAGTGGCAGTTGCAGTGTGCTACACAAGATATTTTTACCTGTTGTACGTGTTAATCTAACAAACTGCCCAAGAGAGGACTTGGTGTAAACTTTTCCCTAAATAATGGCGATCCCATAAAATGTAATTGTTCAATGGATAATATCTCGAAACCACACAGTCGGCAGTTATTTTACTTTGTTGCACTACTGGAACATGCTGTAGGTGGAGACAGGCTATTGTAGGTTCAATTATGTCATCTTGTAATTTCAGGTTGTCAATAGAGCACTCAGTGATCATCAGTTCAGGATTTTTAAATGATCTTGATAATGTTTATTATAAGACGCGATGGTAACTCAGTGGTGGGTTCGGAACTTAAGCAAGTAAAAAAACCAAAGAGGGTACCGGAGCGGGGATACACGAAGTAAGACCGAAAGAAAACTTATCTTTCCCTCTGGGAAAGTATCCCGCAGTGTTCCAAGCAGAAATCTACACCATATTACAGTGTTCGTATGAAAACAATAGAAGGGCTTACCTCAATAAGCGGATCCATATACAGGTTGTGTCAGTAAGGTGTCTGTCTTAGATAGCACCTAAACTATCAAAGATAGGGCAAAAAGTGTAATACAAAAGTTAAAGGGTTTTTTAGAATACATAATCTAAAAGTATTTTCTAATCTACAGGGTGGTCCTAAAAAGTGGTACTGAATAATAAAAAAGAAAATTAAATGGGACACCAAGTATTATTTTCTAGAGTATGATTCAATGGAATAAGGACTTTGCAACCCTATTAAAATTTTTAAAGTGAAATGCAACGTTGCCAAGTAATTAATTTTTTTCCGAAATTTTATTAATTTTAAGGGTATCGTTAAAAAATCATAGCAATCTGTGGATTAACCCTAGGCAAATCTAATTTCCGTTGTAAGTACTTTAAGGTACGATATATTGATCTATAATAATGATTTTTAAATCTCTTACACAGAGCGTTCATCACAAGTTGGACAACTCGATATGTTTAAAAATGCTTTATTTCAATTTTTTTAAATGGGACCCCCTTAATTTTTTTAGGCAAAAGAATTTATCTTTCGAAAACCTTACTTTTTTGTTAAACATGTCATATATCTAAATATCATAATTTTTGAAATATTTTAGGATTTGTCTTAAATGAGGGTAAAAAAGGAAAGTTCTAATTAAACAATTTAGTCAAGATTGCTTTGGAACAAAAAATAAATAATTTTCTTTGTCACAGCTATCATTTTAAAATTATTTCGCCAACATTTTGTGCTTTATTACTGTTTAAATTTTAGTTTCCCGAACTAACTTTATCGAAATAGAAAAATATGAGTTATGATAAAGTTAGTTCAGGAAACTAAAATTTAAACAGTAATAAAGCACAAAATGTTGGCGAAATAATTTTGCAATGACAGCTGTGACAAAGAAAATTATTTATTTTTTGTTCCAAAGCAATCTTGACTAAATTGTTTAATTAGAACTTTCCTTATTTACCCTGATTTCAGGCAAATCCTAAAATATTTCAAAAACTATGATATTTAGATATATGACATGTTTAACGAAAAAGTAAGGTTTTCGAAAGATAAATTCTTTTGCCTAAAAAAATTAGGGGGGTCTCATTTAAAAAAATTGAAATAAAGCATTTTTAAAACTATCGAGTTGTCCAACTTGTAATGAACGCTCTGTATAAGAGATTTTAAAAACATTAATATAGATCAATATATCGTATCTTAAAGTACTTACAACGTAAATTAGATTTGCCTAGGGTTAATACACAGATTGCTATGATTTTTTAACGATACCCTTAAAATTACTAAAATTTCGGAAAAAAATGAATTGCTTGGCAACGTTGCATTTCACTTTAAAAATTTTAATAGGGTTGCAAAGTCCTTATTCCATTGAATCATATTCTAGAAAATAATACTGGGTGTCCCATTTAATTTTCTTTTTTATTTTTCAGCACCACTTTTTAGGACCACACTGTAGATTAGAAAATATTTTTAGATTATGTATTCTAAAAAACCCTTTAACTTTTGTATTACACTTTTTTTCCTATCTTTGATAGTTTAGGTGCTATCCAAGACAGACACCTTACTGACACACCCTGTATTATATTCTGACAGTAAAGCGGCCCTTAGGCGTTAATATGCAACAAGGTAACCTCAAGACTGGTATGGGAATGTCGGGAGGAACTGGAGGCCCTGGCAAAAGCAAACAAAGCAGTACTGCAGTGCGTACCAGAACACGAAGGTATTACAGGGAACTAAAAAGCCGATGAACTTGTGAAGAAAGGCTCAGAGAATACATTCATTGGTACAGAACTGGCACTCAGGGTACCAAGGTGCACAGAATGAGATACCATAAAGCGATGGATCAAGTGAACACAAAATTCACTGGAACAGACAAAAAATACACCATAGTAAATGCTTCATTGGAGATCCAGACCAGAGACTAACGAAACAGCTGTTTCAAATGAACAGGAAACGGCTGAGAACTATTACAGGAATTCTGACAGGGCACATGGCTGTCAAGAATCATCTGCACAGAATGCAACTGTTCAATGGTGACCTTAAGGGCAGATTATGCGAACAAGTCAGAGAAACAGTACAGCACATAATTTGCCATTGCGAGTCACTAGATCGAAAGAGGCGACAAATACTCGGGCAACCAAAACTGGAACCAGAGGACATCCTTGCCCTCTCCCCAGTTAATCTACACAAACTAGTGCAAGGAACTAGGGTCACCGAGTGGGTGTGAAGAATCACACAGGGTGAGCACAATGGGGCAAACCTGGCCTAAGTGCATCCGGTATATGCCCCGACTATTTGGAACACTCTGTATAATTTAAAATAATTTTTAATTGTAGATCTAATATCTCCTTATAACTCTGTTTTTGATAAATATAAAAAATTTGAGTAGTTTAGATGCTATGGAATCCTGCGTTAAGAACGGGCCACCGTGTAGATTTCTTTACCAATTTCAGGAAAAATGTTTTGCTATTAATTTTCTTAAGGATGCGCGGACATACTTTATACCGTTTGTCTTCACAAATTTGTTATTTACAAACAAACGTATACGCTTGATGACATAACTAACCTCCTAGTAGCTTCTTAGAGTAAAATTTTCTAGAAAATGCATTAAACTTCCACCATAACCCCCAATACTTACATAAGGAGATAAGACTGACCTAAATTATTAATATTTCAAATAGATATATTCCAGCAAAAGCCTGGCTTCACCTAAAATTTTTAATTAAAAACTCGATTACCAATTTTTCAAAATTAAAACCGATCGAGATCAAATTCGCTTAAAATAATATTTCTTGTTGTTTGTTTAAGACCTTTTTACATTCGGTGCAATTTCAAGACAAATTGCCTGAAAGCATGAGCTTCGACGTTTTAATCAGTTGATGCAAGTCGTTAAAGCGCATACTTTTAGGCAATTTTTCCTAAAATTGCACCTAATGTAAAAAGGCCTTTACTCTATGCAAAGATGTAGCTTGAAAAACGTAATAAGGGAGTTTATTGAACGGCAGTAGAGTTTTGGACTTGCATTGTCTTTATTTGTTTAGAATCACTACGTTTCAACTGGTAAGCATCTCCAGTCGTCTTCAGGTGAGTACTGAATAAGTACGGTAACTACAGCTCTATTTATACTAGGCAGGTGCTGTGACGCATGACTCCACCCACTGGTCATGCGTCACAGCACCTGCCTAGTATAAATAGAGCTGTAGTTACCGTACTTATTCAGTATTCACCTGAAGACGACTGGAGATGCTTACCAGTTGAAACGTAGTGATTCTAAACAAATAAAGACAATGCAAGTCCAAAACTCTACTGCCGTTCAAGGGAGTTTATGTTTACATTAAAACCGCTACTTATCAAATCGTGTCTTGATAAACACGTGTCTTGTTTCAGGTTCTATCAAATACTACCAAAATGCAGCAGTAATAATGTATTCTTAAGATTTATATACAGGGTGATTCCTAAGTTGATAATTCTTTTTTAGCAGTGCATAGAAGGCATTAAAATAAACAACATTTTCAAATAGCTTTGTTTCAAAAAACTTAAAAATAGGCGAGATACAGAAGTAAAAAATCTAAGTGCAGGCCTGGTCATCAAAACGTAGCCTGCGATACTTTATGTTGTTTGTCTTATCTCTTATTAGTCATGCAATTTACGGGTCGGTGGTGAGTTATTTGGCAATTCGCTGCGGGGTGTTTTTCTGAAGCAAGTTAATTTTAAATTGGTGACACGTGAAAAGGGTACAATTTGAAAACAATGAACTAGTAGATATGGTGCTAATTTACGGTGAGTGTCGTCAAAGTGCGGCTACTGCTTCGAGATTATACGCAGAACGCTTTCCCTTGCGGGCTCATCCTACACCCAGAAGTTTTCTTAATGTTATTCAACGGGCAAGTTAGGCAGAACCGTATTTGATCCATAGTGAAATAAATGAACGTATAGTAGGTACCTTATTGTTGAGTTTTTTGAAAATGTTGTTTATTTTAATGCCTTCTATACACAGCTTAAAAAAGAAGTATCAGGGAATCACCCTGTATATATAAATTTATAGAGAAATGAATGCTCTATAAGAAAGTTTTGTCGTAGCATTAACGATTGTGCCCTGGGCTCCTTTGTGACCGGGTCGTTCATTTTTTGTGTATTTTTATGGAATTTTTAAGTTTGTAAACATAATATCAGACTAACCTTCAACTGGCACATTAAAAAATTATAAAAAAATAATGTTCTTAAAACGATCATTGCTTATGAAAAAAAATCTTTTATTTCTTTATAGTTAATTAATATTTAGATAACTTTATAATAGAAAAAAGCTCTTGTATCTTATAGTCATACACACTCAGAGGTGGAATGATATTTTTCAGTCAAAACAGAGTGCTAAGAAAAATAGAACAGTTCCTATACAGGGTGGTGAGTAAAATTTTTGTTGTAAAACTTTTAAAATCCTCAAATTTAAAACCAAAAAGTTTATCAGTCATTTAAAGGTTATTTTATATAATGACACTTGCTTACGTCGTGACTTTTAGTCAGAAATTGTTGTGCCAAGTTTTCTTTTTGTCACTCTTAAACAGGAAGACATATTAATACTTATGCAATGATAAACATCTTTTTTTTACACATTGATCATCATACAAAAAGTAAAAACAATTATTTAACAAGGTCCCCATATTTTAACCACCCTGTATATTAACGTTTCTTTTAGGACTTATTAGGATGCAGTGAAGCATAGATGGGCGCAGCTTTGCTCTTAGCTAATTCGGCTGCGTCTTTGGCGGCGTCCTTGAACTTGTTGGCCGCCGTGACGGTCATGTGAGTAGGTGGGATGACGTGCTGGTGATGGGGGAACAGATTGTGGAGGACGTAGGAGAAGCCCGTTGACATCTTGTTGGCATTCTTCTTGAATCTAAGAAAGAAGCTTTGTTTATAACATACCACAAAATATGAATAGAATTAAAATCAATGATGACATTCAAATTTTGAAAGTAAATCAAGTAAAATATTTAGGAATAATCTTTGACAGTAAATTAAATTGGAATTTTCACATAGAATATTTGGAATAATCTTTGACAGTAAATTAAATTGGAATTTTCACATAGAATATTTAATTAAAAAGTTAAGAAGTTACCAGTTTTTAGGAATATTTAAAAAATTTTGAACATAAAACCACAGAATATATAGCTACGTGTAGCTATATATTCTGTGGTAAAACACATGGAAATATTATAATATGCATTAGTTGAATAAAACTTATTTAAATTACAGAATTGGGAAGGAATAAATAAGACTTTAGTTAAAAAATTAGAAATATAACAAAAAAGGTTTCTAAAAATTATATTTAATAAAGATTATCTTTATCCTTCAATAAAATTATATTCTGAAACAAAAAAAATTAATATTAGACAACTTTACATTTATAACATCTTAATATACAGATTTAAAAATAAAAATCTTAACAGTTTAAAAACCATAATCATAATACACGTCATAAAAATGAAATAACCATAAAACCTAAAATAAATAAGTCCATAGGACAAAAAAATTTCAAATATTTATGTTAATATTTTAATTATTTAGTAATTACCTGAAGACGACTGGAGATACTTACCAGTTAAAGCATTGATATTTTAAAAACAAATAAGGACAATGCCAGTTCAACACTCTTCTATCATTCATATGACTTTATTACTACAAACTCTACAAACATCTTTTCAATCAAAATGAACACAAAAAGTCTATCATTGCATTTTAGTTTTAAATGTTTTGTTGCACCTTGCAAAAAATGTTAACAAGCTGATTGCTCTCTTTCTACCTTCTACCTTACCTTTCATAACCAAATGCACATATAGCTCTACTAAATCCCCTGACTTGAGAATCTATCCACGCCTGCCTTGTGACTAGCGTCCTAGATGAGTTGTCTTCGCTTTGCTTATAAATAACTTTCTCTGTCACACTCTATAAAAAAATATAACAATGACAAGAGGTAGTTTTTCATTGATATTTTACAGAAAAAAACACAGATAAACAATAATAGGTACTGGCAACAATTCTGGCATCTTCTAAGTAGCTTTTAACAGTGTTATGACTTGGTTAAGAATTCAAAGGGCTTAGTTTTTGCATATGATTTTAAGATTTATTTTTTGAGATTAATTCGAGGAATGACAGTGAGACACTTCAGCAGGATTTCTGTGATGCTGCTAGTTGGTGTAATGTAAATGTTTTTAACTTAAATGTAGATAAGCGTGCTTATATTCGTTTACACTTAATAAAAATATTGTTGTCCATGATTATACGTTGAATGATGCGGAACTTAGAAGGGTTGATGAGCGGAAGGATCTGGGAATCTTATTTGATACTACCTTATCTTTTTCCAGTCCTATACTTTCTAAAATTGAGAGTGCCCAAAGAATTGCAGGATTAATTGCAAGAAGTACTAAAGACTTTAATGTTGATGTCAGCCTTTATTTGTTTGACATCTTGGTGATACCAATTTTGGAATATGGCAGCATAAATTGGTCTCCTCAGTACAACATTTGGATAAAGATGATTGAGGGAGGGCGGAGAAAGTTCTTGAAATGCATGCATTACAAAATTACAGAAAGTTTGGGATTTATCCACTTCAGGATTGTGATAATGAGTATCTTTTGGGAATTTTTAACAGATTATCTTTAAGTAAAAGAAGGATAAGGATATTCTTGTGTACAATGTTTAAAGTCCTTAAGGGTGATATTGCCTGTCCTGATATTCTTGAACAGCTTACCGTCAATCGTGTTAATTCTACAAATCGTAATGTTTTTATCTGACCTTTCCGCAAACGAATCTTTACAGAAGTTCCCCCCCTGTATAGATTATGTAATTTATTTAATTTGTATGCTTCTGATATTGATATCGACCTTGTTAATCTGAGAAGCTTTAAAAAACTTACACAGGATAAATTACTTATAAACTAATTGTTGTATATGTCGTATTTTATAATTTCTGTGTTATACATACTTTGGTTAGCTAATTTAATTGTTATTGTTTTTTGTGACTTTGTATTGTTGCCTGACTATTAGTTTAAGTTGAGTGTCTGTAATTGGCTTTTTGCTGTTAATACTTTGAAATAAATAAATAAAATTCCGGCCTTAAACTTTTCGAAACCTCTATTTAATTGGTAACCTAACAAACCTGCGAAAACATGCAAAACTACAAATCACAATATTCTACCATTCCCTATTACTTACCATTACTTTAGTGAACCCCAAATTTCTTGTATAAGTCACAAGAATTTTATTTTTGGTATCTACAATACTTTCTTCCACAATATAAACGTAGGTGGTATTGATGAATCGTTTTGCCCAATTCGGAATGCTATTGGTCTTGCTCAACAGTCTCGTTGAGAACAACTTCCCTGATTTCACCTCTCGAGAAATGGTATCTTCACTTAACACATGATTACTAAAATAACGGTAATTATCAATTACACTCATATAGAGTGTGTCCAAAAAAGTATGCAACATATGGGGAATTTTTTTATTACTCATTTCCCAGAACATTTTATTCTTGATAAAAGTTGGCGCATGTCTTAAAACTATAAACGCATATTTCAGATTTCACCTGACGCTAATAGTAAGGGTCCCAATAAACATTTTTGGTTGTATAATATTTACTGTAACCAATTGTTATTTAATTAGTAACAGAAATATTTCCGTTAATCGTATAAATCCCTTAAAGAGCGTAAATGGGGAGTTTATAAAGGTTGCGAAAACCATTGTTTAGTAAAGCAAAAAAGTTATGTAACCAGAAGTAACAGAAAGGTTGTGGTAGCAACTATACCGGGTGTCCCATTATGCCGTATCTCGGAAACTACTGGGCATAGAAACTCGGGAAAAAAAATGATAACTAAGTTGACCATGAGAAAATCCTGGAAATAATTTTTAAGTTCCGTATTTTGCCGCAAGAGGGCGTAATTGAAAAGTAAATTTTAAAATCTTACATATCTCCGAAAATTCCACATTAAGGTATATCTTTGGTAACATCATTAAAAAGCTTAAACAACTATGCATCATTTTGTTCTTATGCTCATTGGAGTACCGACTTTAATAAGAGGGGGGAAGCTGTTGAAAATGTAATCAGTTAAATTGCTGTAACTTATAAACGACTTATCCGATTTTAGCAAACTAAAGACTGTTTGGAAGAGAAATGTATGCACTTTCACCAATCGTATTTACCAGTCCATAATAGTTCTCAAAAAAATGCTAGAGGGCGCAATTTGTAATAATTTTAATATTTTTTCTAGCAAATTTCCTCTACTTTTCGATTATGGTATCATAATTATACCATATGGTTTATTTTTTCGAAGTAAAATCAAAAAATGTGTTATTATTACAAATTGCGCCCTCTAGCATTTTTTTAAAAACTATTATGGACAGCTAAATACGATTGGTGAAAGTGCATACATTTCTCTTCCAAACAGTCTTTAGTTTGCTAAAATCGGATAAGTTGTTTATAAGTTACAGCGATTTAACTGATTCCATTTTTAACAGCTTCCCCCCTCTTATTAAAGTCGGTACGCCAATGAGCATAAAAGCATAATGATGCATAATTGTTTAAGCTTTTTAATGGTGTTACCAAAGATATACCTTAATGTGGAATTTTCGGAGATATGTAAAATTTTAAAATTTACTTTTCAATTACGCCCTCTTGCGGCAAAATGCGGAACTAAAAAAAATTTCCAGGATTTTCTCATGGCCACTTTAGTTATCATTTTTTTCCCCGAGTTTCTATGCCTAGTAGTTTCCGAGATACGGCCGGTGGCCATCCATAATGGGACACCCGGTATAACATCTTAAATAACCGCGTCTATCTGTCACTTATCAGAAAAGTTGTTTATTTCACTCTCTTAGATACATTTTATTTATTTTTACGGTCTTTTTCTGTTTCCACAAGTATATTAGTCGTAAATAAAAAAATAAAAATGGAGAACAGAAATTGAGGTGGGAACAGTTTTTTACTGGAAAAATATACCGAGTACTTTTAAAAATGCAGGGGCCTTTCAAATTTCCAGTAATAATTAATTTCACGTAAAGTTTTCAGAAAAAAAAAATATAAAGATTTTTATTTTAGGACGATTTATAACCAATATTATTGATATAAAACACTATTTGACAAGTATAAGCACATATTTTGCAATGATCATTGTTAAATTTTGTATTTTTGCAAAGACTGTTCCCAATATGATAAATTTAGGTAAACAATCATGGCGGAGTCAATGTAGTAACGTCGAAAAGCCTAATATCACCCATGGTGACTTTATATAATGAATAGTAACCTATTACTTTTAGATATTATGCAGCCTTCGTTACATCTAATAATCATCGGTTAGGAGTTTAATGGCACAGAATATAATGTTTTAGTACAGTTTTTTGCAATTTCGCAGCGAAATGAAGTGTGCACCAACTTTTATCAAGCATACAATTTTCTGAGAAAACAATAATAGAAAAATTTCCAATATGTTGCATACTTTTTTTGGAGACACACTCTATAAGGTATTGCAAATAGACACATAGGTAATGTAAAATTTACTGTGGCTGAAGAATTTCGGTCGAGGCAAATTGGGTTACTAATAATAATAAAATATCTATTACAAACACAACACCAAAATTGATGATTTTTTCAGAAATAATAAATTCTGGGGTGTAGATTGCGAACCTGAAAATGATTTTCGGCGAAATTATTTGCTATAAGGAAAGACAATTAGAAAATGCTGCGGCGGTGACATTATCCCTAAGAGCAATATAAGAACAAATACATCAAAAACTATGTGTTTCCACAGAAAATTATTTTCAGATTCGTGATCTTTTTCCTAAGAGTCCTGAAAATATCAATTTTGGCATAGTAATTTGTATAATAAACAATTACCAAAATAAATATTTCCATTAGGTTTTAAATTGCAACACACCAGGAGTCAAGTCAAATTAATAATACTTGAAAATATTGAGGGAGGGTCCCACCTGCAACAACTTCTCTGTCTGATTATATTTTACAAATTCCACCTGTTATATACAATGAGTCATTTCCCGACTGGTTATATAAATAGTAAGTATTGGTTTAGTTCAGAACTAATGCAACTTTTAAAGTTACAATGTTTTGTAGCTATACCTATATGTTCATATATAAAATTTACTTCATTCTGCTAGATTCCTTGTTTTTATTTAAGCGACTCTAAAAATTGAACTTACCTATTTGGATTGGGGTACCTCTTCCAAAACCCCTGAGCCACCTGCTCCCAAGTATAATTAAAAACAGTGGAATTTTCAAAAAATTTCATTTTTCACAAATAACTTTTTGTTGTTAACTAAAACCACACTTCTGATGTTGAAACTCTCGGTAATTTGACCTGTTTATGTAACCGGAAGTTCGGCCTTTTAGAAAAGGGGCACTAGAAGGCGTTTTTCTCTGGAGTTATCCATTATTTACAGAAAAATGGGAAAAAATGTCGCAGAACCTCCAAGGACAAAGATCGTGAACCTCGAGAGCTGTCAACAAGACGAAAAACATAACCTAAATTGGCTATCCAAAATCCACAGGTAAACAAATGAAAATGTGCTATAATAAATGATCGTGCGATGTTGCCAACTCATGTTTATTTAGTTTCACGTTTTTTTTTTGCGTGTATAAATTTATTCACAATTCATTAATTTCAAATAAAAATATAGCAAAAATTACATGTAGTCGATTTTCTGTAAAAAAACTGCATCGTTTATTTAAAGTTTCTTCAAGCCACGTAGGATTATTATCTTTTTGGCATTTCTTAAGATGCGAATTATTTTTAAACAGTATTTTTCCAAACAATGCTTGCAGGAGCACTCATCATCATCACAAAAGGTCGCTTTAAAGTTTGCAATTTTTCTTTCACGCAAGAAAAGATTGCCTGCGAGTATGCGCAGAACGAGGCTAGTGATCAGCTGGCCCAATTTGTATTGCTTATTGCAAGAAATATAACTCCGACCCTATTTTTATTGCAATTGCAAGGACAATTTTGGGGATTTTTTGGTGATTTATGAGACACCAACCTTAATATGAAAATCCCTGACATTTCTTTATGTTCTTTCTAACCTATAGTGGGTACGTTTTGTTTTTGTGTCCTGTAATGAGATTATGTTAAAATGAATGCACAAGTCGTAACCAAATGTCTTTTTCTCTGTCTTTTTATTTTGAAGGTGATACATCACCTTGGCAAGTCATTGCACGCTGTAAAACGAAGTGAAATTTATATTGCCACAATATTAATTGCTGCAAGACAACTTGCATAAAAGAAAAATGGCAAACTGTAAAGCGGCCTTTATGCAAGTTATTTAGGATTTTAAAACGTCCAAAAATAAAATAATTATTACTACTTATTAAAGTTAGTGGCAACGCTGTCTGGTTCTTGACGTTCGGAACGTGACCAAATCCTCGTTTTTATTCAATATACGTAGATTGATGATATTTTGAAAGTTTTTCAGAATCGGTGTAATAATAAGTAAGTATCTTAAAAAGAAACTACTAATAATATAGGTTTAAAATATTTCTTGCAATAGGAAAGTGATCCGTAACGGTTTGTACTTCCTTCGGTTCTAAACTTGCAACAGCCCGGGTAGCTCAGTCGGTAGAGCATTGGACTTTTAATCCAAGGGTCCAGGGTTCAAGTCCCTGCTCGGGCGAAACTTTTTTTTTACTTTATTATATCAAATTAGCAATTATTTCTCATTAAAAAAATCATCTAAAATAAAATAAATAATTTTCTAATGCTTAATCAGCCTCTCCGTGAAAGTAAATATTTTTTATTTTTATAAAGCAGAGTACAACCGATTGATGTTGAAGTTTATTGTAGAATGAGTAGCAGAAGCAGAGTTTAGTATTTGTATACCTGGTGGTGTGTCCTGACAGGCCACATGGGATCTTCCATGTAATTTTCGAGGCGATAATATATTCGCTCTCATACCAATTTTAAAGAAAACTTTTTAAGAGCTTAGTAAGGGTAAAATTTCTGTCAGTTTTGAATTTTTGTAGACAAACCGTTTTTAAGATATCTGTCTTCAAACTAGCTTAAATCTGGAGTACGATTCTGTTTAATTTTAATTCAGATTAAAATAAAAATACCAGTATAATCACCTTTATAATTAGGTTTATACTTAATGACATTTTTATTTGTTTTGAATATTTCCAATCGCCATGACCTATATTACAGTGCGCGGGTACTTATAAACAAACATTGATTAAAAACCCGTGTAACAAAACGTCTCCCGTATCCTCATCCAGTAGCGGCTCGTCAGGTGAAGTAGGTGAAGGGGCTCTTCACCAAAAAATAAATAAAACCAGGAGAAAGGTTCCTCGACAATATTAAATATTAATGTACCAATACAGCTACCATTTTAGCCCTTAAAAAATAATTATGTTCGAATTAATAATCTTAATTTAATCCGAATGTAGCTATGCATAATAGGGCCACGGTTAACTCCTCGGTTAACTCATCAGATATACAATAATTATAAACACTAGTGCATTTTGGCGCGCCCCAGCCGACCGTGTCCGTTAGCTCAAAGCAAGTGGAGACAAACGTCCGACATGGCTTTGATAGTCACCGGTCGCTATATGGCTACGTGACGTCAGTCACGCAAGCAGCATGTAACAATTAGCATTATGATGAAGGGCAATTTAAAAATAGATCAGTCGTATGCACCATCATTGTTTTAGCATTGGTTCGCCTAACCTTAAGGTATTTATTTTGAGGCTTCGCGAAACTTACGGTTATAGATACCGTTTTTACGTAATTTACTGTGGGATTAACAAATTTTGTTTTTATTTTTCAGTTATAATTCAGTAGTGTACATATCTACTTAGTTGTGTGTTTTTAAAATGAACCCAATTAATGACATAGTTTATAATTTGTTGGAAACTCCATTCAGTCGTTGGACAGATGAGGACATCAGTGGCGGCTCGCGGTCTTAAAAATAGCGAAGAGCTAGGTGTAGTGCGGGTACTTTAACAAACATTGAGTAATTTATATTTTTATTACGTACAAACGGATAAACACACAATAAAAATTAAACTAAGTAGGTATAGGTACGTACACTACTGAATTAAGTGAAAAACAAAACTTTTTGATCACACAGTAAATCACGTAAAAACGATATCTATAACCGTAAGTTTCGCGAAGCCTTAAAATAAATACCTTAATGTTAGGCGAACCGATGCTAAAACAATGGTGCATACGACTGATCTATTTTTAAATTGCCCTTCATCACCATATTATGCAAATTGTTACATGCGTCGCGTAACAGACGTCACGTAACCATATCAACTTGGACGTTGGGTCTTCGCCTGCCACTTGCTGCTCTGAGCTCACGGACCGAGGGTAGTGCACGGAGACGGTCGGCTGGGGCGCGTCAAAATGCACGATAGTGTTTATAATTATTGTCCATCGGAGTTAACCGTGACCCTATTATGCATATAGCTTCATAGCTACATTCGGATTAAATTAATATTATTAATTCAAACATAATTATCTTTTAAGGGCTAAAATGGTAGCTATATGTTGGTATATTAATATTAAATATTGTTGAAAAAATTGTAAAATTGTAGAAAGAGTGACAAGTATAAAGTAGGTATCTTGGGTTGGTTCTAGATGAAAATCTCAACTGGAAGGAACATATAAATCAATTAACTAATAGGATTGTACCTATGATAGGGGCAGTATATAGATGTAGAAAGAAACTACTTAACACATAAAAGCAAAATGGATATCTAAAATGCTTACTTTCTGTCTTGCTTTAGATACTTGATTTCTGTGTGGGGCACCTGCGTGGTCTGGCTGAATTTGAAAAAATGCTACAGTGCTACAAAATAAAGTTTTAAAAACCCTTTTCAGCTATAACAGACTTACACACACGGAGGCTCTATACAGAGAGCTGGGTATCTTGAAATTTAAAAAAATACAGGAGTTAGAGCAGGCTAAATTTATTTACAAGGTAAAAAAAGCAAAAATCAAACTCAGACATAGTTTTTTATAATGATATACACAATCATTGTACTAGATCTTGTAGTATATCCCGACCCAATTAGAACAAATAATGGGCTATATAAAATATAATCCTATCCAACAAGCGGAAAAGGTTTATAATGGATTGCCTGAAAATATTAGAGCGGTTAAATCAGATATAATATTCATCAGGTTAATGAAACAAAAATTGTATGAATGATGTGTATTATAACCAAAAGATTAACGCTATTTTGTTATCGATGTTTATAGTTATTAAAAATTGTTCACCGTGGACTATTAAATTTAGATATCCTTGTTACCAGTGTTACCAAACACTGATTAAGGGATTTGTGTTTGTTAAAATGTAAAAAAAGTTGTAAATTTGTTGTTAATAAATGGTAGTTTCAAAAAAAAAATTCGTTTCGTTCGTTTTTCAACAGAGACTTTGATTTTAGACCTTCCTCTGTGGTAATATAGGTCGTCGTTAAGTTTCGATCTATGATTTCTTTGTGCCGAGAATCCGAACACAGAGGAAGGACAAGTCGTCGCTGCAACCCGAATTTACAATGTAAAGTTAGCAACGAATATTACGTAATTTAACGTAGAAATAGGTATGTAACTTTTGCGATCTCCCCCGTAGCTACACACCGTAGAAAATTTCGTAGCTCTATTTACGAAGCGTAGCGCCGTAGCGTGTTTATGCCACAATTTGACAAGAGAAAAATAAAAATTTTGCCAAAATAAGGCCAATTTTTCTGTAAAACCTACATCCAAAAATAAAAACGAATGTGTTTTTCGGGAACAAAACAGAATTTTCAAGACAGACAACCAGAAAAACACCAAACAGCCGATTGTTTTCATAAAGAAAATGGCGATGTGTGAGGTGTAATCAATGCTAGTGTTTTTAAATGGTTTTTATTCAGTGTTTTCGTTTCAGAGAAAACCAAAATTTTAACGAATGTTACAGTAAATAACGTTAGATTCCCTGTAATAGCCATGTTTTATCAAAAACCACGCTTTCTGTTAATATATAAAGAGTGACTGAAGGAAAGTTATCGAATATAAAATGTCTCGAGGTTTTGGAAAGTACAGGAGGGGTACAACTCACCATAGCTTTCATTTCGATACCCTTTTTAAGGAAAACAGCAACAGACCTTCGGCAGCGCGGTCTGCGGCTTCTGTTGGTAAATGGGGTATTACCAGTTTTACGAGCATCAGAACACTAAATGGCAGGCAGGAGAATGAGTCGGGGTATGTAAAATTCCTTATTTTAAACTAGAAACTGTTACAATGAGAAGTATTGTAAACAAACTGTAGTATAGGTAATATGGTTCTTATTACATTATAGAGGTACTTTTATGAAAATAATAATACTGTGTATAAGTCCTGTTCACAATATAAATAAATTGTTTTACAGTTTTAGGTAAGTACTTATAGTAGAATTAAATATAATTTATTTAGCATTACAGCCTAACAGAAACCATTTATAGGGCAAGGTGTGAGGAAATACAGAGCCTATTACAAATAAAGATACATTATAATTAGTAAAATTATTATTGATCATTAACAATATAGGTATAACGCTGAAATACTATTACCTAAATGAAATACTTAATAGAATCAGAAACTACTTCTTTCCACCTAATTTGAAATTAAAGTAGCTAATTATTAAAGTTAGCATTTAAATAGGTACTAACTAGTCCAATCTGCACTTATAGTTACTAGTCCTTATGGTAAGCACAAAGCTCGGCACAAAGCTTTTATCAATCATACTTTGTTTTACAGGTTTTTGTACATTAATTATTATATTTAAGAACAATCTTTGTATATTGTTTATTCCTTGTTCTAAGTAATCTGCTTACAATAATTTAAGATTCATTCACCTACCGATGTTAAGTATGGCCTATTTAGGTAATTGGTTTAACGAGTGCAGTGCTTTTGCATGCCCTGAAGTTAAATTCAAATTCAAATTCAAAATATGCTTTATTAATCATAAGAGTTTATACTCTTGTTGACAAAGCTGAAAAACTTAGAACTAAATAAAATTAAAGTCAAAATGAAATGTACACAACAATAACGACATAAACAATAATAAAATCTACACAATCTCATGCTAAACAAAATATACACCTACAGAGAAAATTATACAAAAGCAAATATAGGACAATACATAAACCGAACTATTACAAATTTTCTACAAAATACTCAGATACGGTGTAATACACGTGTTCCAATAACAATTTTTTGACCTGAATTCGAAACTTTAAGTAATTACTTAAGGATTTTATACTAAGAGGGAGATGATTAAACATCTTTTTTGAATTGTATATAATAGAATTGTATACAAGAGCGCTAGTTGGCAAAGGTAAAAGAATATCATGAGTATTCCTAGTCTGGTAAGCCAACACATCTCTCTTGTATGCATCCCTCCTCTTAAAAATTAGACAAACAGATTCCAATATGAAAAGGCACGGCAATGTTAATATTCTGTGTTTCCGAAACAGAGGCCTGCAAGGCTCCCTAGGGCCCACACCGGAAAGGCATCTCACAGCCCTCTTCTGAATTAAAAATACTGAACTAAAAAGAGTTTGAGAGCAGCTACCCCAAAACGGTAAACCGTATACTCTATAAGTGCAAAATACACAGATCTCGACAATGACAATCCCACCTCTCTGGATGTAAGGCGAATAGCATAGCAACCTTTCGTTAGTTTACTGATCAAGTTCGCAATATGAGTATCAAATTTTAAGTTCTGGTCCAGAAAAATGCCCAAAAACTTTGTACAGGATCTAGCCTCCAAAACCTGATTGCCCAAATAAACATTATCCAATGTGCAATTAAAATGCATTATACATGTCTTTGATATATTAAAGGAGAGAAAATTCGAGTCACACCAATCCTTAACAATCAGTATATCCTCAGAGATCATCCGGTGCAGACGCTCAATGTCGTGGTCGTGCCAAAAGATGGAAGTGTCATCGGCAAAAAGTGTAAATGTACCATTAATTTTAAGCTTCGTTATGTCGTTGAAGTATATTAGAAAAAGCAAAGGGCCTAGAACAGAACCCTGTGGAACACCAGCAACAATATTCATCTGAGCAGAGGTCCTCCCTGCCACGCTAACAACCTGCATACGATCACTCAGGTATGATCGAAACCAGTCCAACACATTGCTTCTACAGCCATAATGCTTCAGCAGCAGAATTCGGTGACTAACACAATCAAACGCCTTGGATAAGTCATAGAACACCGCCGCTGCCGCTGATCTATCATTAATTTTTAAATAGAGTCTTTCAAGAAAGGAAAATATGGCATCACTGGTATTTTTTGAACTTTGGAATCCAAATTGGTTTTTATCAATTATATTATACTTTAGCAGAAAGCTAGTAAGTCTCTTATGAACAAGCTTCTCTAGAAGTTTAGACAGCGTAGACAGCAAGGAAATAGGGCGAACATTTAATTCTAAGTCGACATCACCACCCTTGTGCAGGGGGACCACCAAGGCAGTCTTGAGATTAGACGGAAAAACTCCCATCTCCAATGAGCTATTAATTGCCAGCGACAAGGCACCAAAGAAGAATAAGAAATGAGTAAACCAAGAAATTTTGTGGTACAATTCCAAATTAACTGTTTCTAGTTGAATGAAATACTTGTTCCAAAGAACAGTTCCATTATTGAGTCTACATTGTTAGAGTCTTCAATAATTGAACCTGTATTAGATATAAAATGGGGGAAGGGTGGTGTTAAAGGGAAAATTCCCTCCTGGTTTGCCATATTATGCATTATATTATGCAAACTATAAAGAAAAAAAGTCCATTTTCATTTACTATATATTTTCTGCTAAGGAAAATAAATCATATTTAGCTATAATTTAGACTCAAGTTTTTAAATATGGACCTGCCTTTTTTTTTTTAACTCAGCGCCCTAATTTGAACCATTAACCACTTAATAATTATTAGACGTTTTGATGTTATCTTTACATCATCAGGAATTTAATAATTACTTTAAAATAAATACGGCCCTGGCATTTATTTACGGTATATTTTCATACAGCCGGATATGGGTAATAGTATATACAGTGTGCTACAAATTCGTGTGCGCACAAGGGGACCCCGAAAACGGTAAGAGATACGAAGATGGTTAAATTGTGGCAAAGTTGCGTATTTTGGGGCGTACTAATTTGGTGAAAAAAAATTGTAATTATTCTGAATGCTTTCGGAGATATCCGAAAAAAAACCGAAATTTCCATTTCTGGTTTTTAATTTTTTGCGCTTTCATTTTGAACTTGGGAAAAAAATAATCATCATAGCTGTTTTTTATGTTCTACAAGATGGCGTTATTAGTTAACCTTAAGTCAATTTTTTTAAATACAGACCTGTAATTTTAAATACAGTTTTAGGGATTTCTAAGCTTTAGAAATGTAATATAATGTACAAATTTTTGATATATTAACGTTTTGTCATCTAACGCATTTTTTCGAGCATTTTTTAAATTATCTTTTTCATTTCATTAAGTACAGTCCTGAACATTTAGAGCCAAACTAAAAACAAAAGATTAGAGATTTAAAAAACCATACATTTTTACTCAGAGAGGCCTAATATTAGATATTTTGTAAGAGAAAAGACTCAAAGTCACGGCCTCAAATATCTAGGTCTGTTTATTTTTGTTACATGTTTTGCCTGAAAATAGCATCATTAAATCTAAACAGTAAAAAAAAATTAAATTGTTTTTGAAACAAACATAAGCACTTTACAGTAACAACATAACTAGACTAACACTCCAGTTACCTTTTCTTCATTCAGGAGCATTATTTTTTTTTACAGTATTTCGTTCTAGGTCTAAGGCAAAAAAACATTGTACTTAAGATATACGTTATATTAATAAAATGAAATAAAATACTAATAAAAAATAGAATTACTTCTCATGCCTTAAAAACTTACTTACTTCCTAGCTTAGAGTAATCAAATCAAATCATTTATTTCATGTTTAACATTAAAAAAACACTTACATACGTCAATGTGATTAATAATATTCAAGACAAAGTATTCCTAAAATATTTTAAAATAAGACAACACAGTTAAAATTCAAAATTATAAAATTGTGACGGTGAATCAGGTGAATCTTCTTGAAAAAATAAACAGCCTGAACACCATAACTTTTAATATTTAAGTAATCATAAAAATAATTGCCAGGGCCGTGCTAGTGATGTGTTATTTGATGACAAAACATTAAAATTTTAAAACCTTTAAATTGTATTAAATTTCCAAAGCTTAAATTCCAGGTTCGTATTTAAAAAAAATGAATTGAGGTTGGTATCTAAAGAACAAAACGTCCAATTTGAACACTAAAAACGCCATCTTGTAGAACATAAAGAACGGCTATAAGAAAGTGTTTTTTTGTTTTTTTCAAAGTAAAAAATGAAGGCGCAAAAAATTAAAAACCAAAACTAAAAAATTTCGGTTCTTTCCGGATATCTCCGAAGGTATTCGGAATATTTACAATTTTCTTTCATTAAATTATTAAGCCCCAAAATACGCCTCCATGCCTCTATTTAACCATCTTCGTATCTCTTACCCCTTATACGCACACGAATTTATATCACCCTGTATAGTATGTCATATACAAGAGTGTCCTTCTTCTCCAATGCATTTTTGAGTAAGCCTCTGCAATTATCCCCATTTGACCAATGCTGTATCTCTTATAGTTTCCGAGATAGATTCTAGAGTGATTGAGGTATACTCGGGTGTACCTCAGGGATCACACAGTGGGTCTATTCTGTTTAATCTTTTTATGCTTGATATTTATGGTATTGTCAGATATTGCGAACATTTGCTGTTTGCTGATGATTTCAAATTATATAGAACTATTGCTTCGGAGGCTGACAGTGACCTGTTGAAGGGTGACCTTGATATCTTCCAGTCGTGGTGTGGAGTCAATGGACTTAATTTGAACGTTAGTAAATGTTTTTGTATTACATTTTTACGGGTGAAGCAGCCCTTAATTGTTGGTTACTCTTTGAATGGTACTATCTTAAGGCGGGTCGATGAAATAAAGGATCTGGGTGTTCTATTTGATAATAAATTAACCTTCAATGGTCACATCCAGACTCTGACAAAAATAATGGATATAAAAAGCTCGGCTATATTAACAGAACTTCCAAGCAATTGTCAGTGAACACATATATTCAAATTCAAAATATGCTTTATTAATCATAAGAGCTTATGCTCTTGTTGACAAAGCTGAAAAAACTAAATGAAATGAAGTCTAAATAAGAGTCAATTAAAAAGTCAAAGTGAGATGTACACAACAATAATGAATGAATGAATATTTATTTGCTCAAATGTTTACAATAAACAAAATATACCCTGAGGGTGTTGAACAATGTCAAGAGTTAACAATATTATTTACTATGACAATTCTTAAGTTTAATTTCCTACAGCTTAACAATAGTAAAATTGAAATAAGAAAAACATATCAAACAAAACAAAGTAATTTAAAATGACATAGAATAAGGAATCCAAAATTCAAAATGACACTAATAAGTATAAAGTCTAGCCTTGATCTGAAATAAATCATCTTAACAACATTAAAATTGAAATAATAAAAAAAAGAAAAAAACATATCAACACAAAGTAATTTAAAATGACAGTTTAAAATAAGGAGTCTAAAATTCAAATGACAGTGACAGGTTTAGAGTATAGCCTTGATCCGAGATATTCATCATATATTATTCTGTACCATATCATATATTTAAATCCCACACATCTTTAAAGGTGATTTTTACTCGGATCACTGAAAAATTCATTAATATTATAAAATGCCTTATTGACTAGATATTTTTTTAAGGTACATTTAAGTGTATTCTTTGGCAAGTTTCTAATTTTATGTGGAAAGGAGTTAAATATTTTTATAATACAATATTTTACATTTTTTTGTATGTACGTAAAGTTGTATTTTTCAGGTACTAAATTACTTTTATTGCGAGTATCATAGTCGTGCGCCATGTCACACTCAGCAAAAAGATCTCTATTTTCGTACACGATCATTACCGAATCCAGAATGTACATTCCTATTACTGTTAGAATACTTTTCTCGATGAATACAGGTTTACAGCTTTCCTGGTTTTTCATTCCAAAAATACTACGAATGCACCTCTTCTGCATGACCATGATTCTGTGTATGTCCGGTGAATTACCCCAAAATATCACTCCATACCTCAACCTAGATTGAATGTACGCATGAAAAGCGGTAATGGCAGCTTCAGTGCCTATATGATTGAATATTATACGTAGGGCAAAACAGTATCTAGATATGCTACCTGCCAAGTTATGGATGTGCGCCCTCCAATTTAACTTTCCGTCAATCTGTACACCCAGGAAACGCACACTGTCAAATGCCTTAATCTCCTCACCATTGTAGTAGAATGCAACACTATTGTCTGTTCGATTTCCGAAAACAATAGTTTGTGTTTTTGCCACATTTAGCAACAGATCATTTTCAGAGAAATATTGGTCTAGGGCTTCCATCGCAGAATTAATCTTGAATATAAGTATTTCATCATTTTCTTCACTAAATATAAGAGACGTATCATCAGCATACATTACAGTGTATTCATCGGAGACATTTGGTAGTTCATTTGTGTATACAATATATAGGAGAGGGCCCAGGACTGATCCCTGGGGAACTCCCCTGGTTAAACTTATTTCTTCCGATCTGCATAAGATACCGTTCTCATCATATTCAACCACTCTTTGTACGCGCTCTTTTAAATAGGATTCAATCAGGCACAGTGCCGCACCACGTACTCCATACGCCTCAAGTTTCCGACACAGCAAATTATGGTTTACTGAATCAAATGCCTTGGAGAGATCCATACACATTAACATTGTTAGATTCTTGCTATTTAAGGAGTGCAAGACTCTTTCTAATGCTTGATAAATTGCTCTTATTGTGGATTTACCCCTCCTGAAGCCATTCTGTCTATTAGTAATTATTGAGTATTTTTCAAAAAAGGACATCATTCTCTCAAACATAACCTTTTCAAAAACTTTACCGACATTTGACAAAAGAGATATAGGTCTATAATTTTTTTCTTCGTTCATTTCGCCCTTCTTATGAATTGCCTTTATATAGGCAGTTTTTAGCATCTGTGGAAAGACACCCGTAGAAAATGACAAATTTATAATATAAGAAAGGGGACCAGCTACTTCCTTAGCTACTTCTTTCAATACAGATACAGGCACCTCATCTTCGCCTACCGACTTTTTATTTTTAAGTCCTTTTATGATCCTAATAATTTCAAGATCAGTGACTGGGTTTAAAAAAATTGAATTTTTGACTCTATTTTTAATGAAATTAGTATTTTTGTTAGAGTTAAATGTTGGGCATGCATTTATGAAGTAATCATTTATTTTATTTAATATTTCGGTTCTACTATCATATTTGTTAGAGAAGTTATCAAATATAGTTCTTTTTTTTGAGTTTTTCCTAGTAATATTATTTACTAGGTTCCATGTAGCTCTTGTTTTGTCTTCAGAAGTTTGTAAGTATTCAACGTTTGACATATATTTTGCTTGTTTAATGACATTTTTTAAAATTCTACAGTATTTATTGAAATATTCGTTAGCGACCTGACCTTTGACTTTTTTATGATACAAAAATCTATATGATCTCATGCTAAATAAAATATATACATACAGAAAAAATTATACAAAAGCAAATAAAGGACAATACATATAGGACTCTATACACTTCCTTAGTAGGCCCGTCATTAGAATACGCATCATCTGTGTGGTGCCCCTTTTATAGGGTACATGTGGATCAGCTTGAGAGGATTCAGAAAATGTTTGTGAAGTCAGTGAGTTTTAGGATGGGAATACGAAATGTTATGCCTCTTAACTACATGAATATTTGTAATATGTTAAACTTAAATAGTCTGGAAAACCGAAGAATACAATGTGATTTGATTTTTTTATATAAAATTATTAATGGTATGATTGATTCACCGGGTCTACTTAGCACTGTTCAATTAAATACAGTACATAGAACTAGGAATACGGAACTGTTGCATATTGATTATTATGCGACAAATTATGGCCTCAACAATCCCTTAACACGCATGTCTCGTTTATGTAATAACTCTGGGTTGGATCCATTTATGGGTATTGGCACATTTCGTGTTTCCGTCAAGACAAAAATAGGGATTAGATGAACGACAGTTATCTTTGGAATTTCTTTAATAAACTGTGATGTTTCTGTATTTTTGTACCTGCTGTCTCTACTGTGTTACTCTACTTTACTTTAGTTTGTTATAATTAAGCTTAAATTTCAAATATTGTAAACTTGTGTATAAATGGAGATTAATCTGTAAATAAATAAATGAGCATCGAATTTGGGACACCCTGTACAGTTGAATCAGATGTCAAGTTATAAGTTCAATCTGTATATCTTATCAAGTATTTGATAAATATTTTTTGATTAAAAATGCATTAACATTTCTAGATAGGTGAATAAGCACATTTTTCATTTAAAATTATTAATTTTAGGTACATTAATTTTGCAATAAAAAGTTGTGAATGAGACAATATGCTGCTATGGTATGATAATAAAGGCGGAAGGTATGCCACTAAACATTTTTTGTTTTTTGATAAAATTGTGAAAAATGGGTAAAAAAAATTCTGGAAAAATATAATGCCTGGTAACACTTTTCAAAATAAACACAGCTTAGAAATATTCATCTGGGTGATTATCATGGAAAATTAAATTAACGTATATACCTAATTTCAGTTATATTTGAACGTATACAGGGTGATTCATAAGTTGATACTTCTTTTTTAGCTGTGTATAGAAGGTATTAAAATAAATAACATTTTCAAATACCTTTTTTCAAAAAACTTAAAAATAGTCAAGATACAGAAGTAAAAAATCTAATTGCTGACCTGGTCATCAAAACGTAGCCTGCTATACTTTATGTTGTTTGTCTTATCTCTTATTAGTCATGCAATTTACGAGTCGGTGGTTAGTTATTTGGCAATCCGCTGCGGTGTGTTTTTCTGAAGCAAGATAATCTTAAATTGGTGACACGTGAAAATGGTAAAATTTGAAAACAATGATCTAGTAGATATGGTGCTAATTCACGGTGAGTGTCGTCAAAGTGCGGCTACTGCTTCGAGATTATACGCAGAACGCTTTTCCTTTGCGGGCTCATCCTATACCCAGAAGTTTTCTTAATGTTATTCAACGGGCAAGTTAGGCAGGACCGTATTTGATCCATAGTGTAATAAATGAATGTAAGTACTTTACTTTTGAGTTTTTTGAAAAAAGGTAGGTATTTGAAAATGTTGTTTATTTTAATGACTTCTACACATTGCTAAAAAAGAAGTATCAACTTAGGAATCACCCTGTATAAATTTATATTCATTCTTGTGAACTGTATTAAAACTTTTAAAAATAAAATTTCCTATTTTTAAAGAAAAATCCCATGAATGCACAAAATACTGAAAAAGTCTTATTTTCAGCACCCACAACCACAAGTGACCTTAAAGAATATTCCACGAATATAACACTACGTAAAATCCCTTTTAAAATCCCTTTTGCCTTTAGAGACAACATCGACCTATCATTTCTCTGTGTTTTGGATCTTAATATTTTCCACGAATCCAGAAATTTTCCACGAGTTGGCAATCTTTGAAAATTTTCGGATTTTTAAGAGCCAAGGCACAGAGGAATGGTAGGTCGGCGTGGTCTCCAAAGGTAAACAAATACATTTTTACGCAAAGTGTTATATTTGTGGGATATTCTTTCGAACCACTTGTGGTTGTGATCTGCTGAAAATAAGATTTTTTCAGTATTTTGTGCGCTCGTTGGATTTTTCTTGAAAGATGGGAAACTTTATTTTTTAAGGGTGCAACAATGTTCATCACTAACAATAATAACTATAGGCCGCTTTACAATTTGCAATTTTTCTTTTATGCAAGTTGTCTTGCAGCAATTAGTATTGTGGCAATAAAAAGTTCACTTCGCTTTACAGCGTGCAATGACTTGCCAAGGTCGTGGGTGATGTACCACGTGTCAACCTTAAAAAAAAAGACATTTGATTAGGACTTACCGGCGCATTCATTTTAAAATAACAGCATTACAGGACACGAAAATAAATCAACAAAACGTGCCAACTATAGGTTAGAAAGAACATAAACAAATATCAGGGATTGTCATATTTAGGTTGGTGTCTCATAAATCACCATAAAATTGTTTGTGGAAGAAAATAAAACAACCTTGTTTCTTGTTGAGTTCTCTGAAATGACTAACTCTTTATTCAAGAAGAATTACACAGAGTAGATTTAAGAGAGATACACAGAGTAGGTATTAGTTATTTGATATTACAACACCCCCACTTATCAAATAGCTTTTAAATCCTAAACAGGATACAAACTTACAATGTTTGATATTCTTTAAACCCTTGGTAAGGATATCAGCCACCATTTCATTGGTACATAAATATTCAATTTTAATTAATCCCTTTTTCAAGGTATCTCGTATGAAGTGGTGCCTAATGTCAATATAACTTAACTTTAAATGCATTTATTGAATCAAAAAAAATATATAATACATTTTTGTAAAGATTCATCCTCTCAAGTACATAGCACTAATAACAAATTTTCATACTTAGATAAAAATAAAAAAACAACAAATAACAGTAAACAGTTGACCAACTAATAGCTTATCACAATGCAAAGAACGAAAAAGAAAAGAAACAGAGATAGTAAGAAATGTTACAGTTAATTAAATGATAGGAACATTGTTAAAAAATGTATAGACCTATCGTGGAAAACTGGATTACTGCACAATTGTTGTGCTCCTTGATTATCATTAAAAAGTAATATAGAATCCAATTTACCAGTGATCTCACTTAACAAATTAGATAAATAAATGGCCTCTTTTGATGCCTCACTTAAGGCCATATATTCTGCCTCTGTACTGGAAAGCGCCACTGTCTTTTGTTTGATGCTTCTCCAGGACACAGCAGCTCCACAAAGTTTAAACACAAAACCAGTGTAAGATTTTCTGTCAATTTTATTGGAACCCCAATCAGCGCCTACATACCCCTGTAAACCTTTATTATCTTTCTTAAAAGTTAGACACTGATCTTTTGTCCCTTTTAAATATCTGAGAACCCTTTTTGCAGACTTCCAATGATACTCAGTATGACTAACATTATATTGACTCAGAAAACTTACACTGTATGCAATGTCAGGACGTGTCATGACAGCTAAAAACATTAAACTTCCTATCAGTTTCTGATATAATGGATTATGATATTTTTCATCTGAATTATGCTCAAAAAAATCAAAGCTGTCAATTGGCGTACCAACACTGTTGCAATTTGTCATATTAAATTTTTCAAGTAATTTATCAATGTGAACACTTTGATCCAAGATTAAACCATCACTATTTCTATGAATTCTCATACCTAGACACATTTTAAATTTCCTAAATCTTTCATTTTAAAGTTCGACATAAGTTGAGTTTTCAAAAAATCTGTTTCACATTTATTATTTGAAAAAATGATAAAGTCGTCAACAATAATCATATAGAGTTATTTTTCTTCTTTATATACAAACAAGGCTCATAATCAGATTTTTTAAATTCAAGGTCAGTCAATATTTCATCAACCCTTTGATACCATGCACGTGAAGACTGCTTCAGTCCATAAATGGCCCTTTTTAATTTACAAACTTTACTTTCATTTCCATCAACTATAAATCCTTGAGGTTGTTGCATGAATACCGTTTCCTGCAAATTACCATTTAAAAAGGCAGTCTTCACGTCCAAGTGAGTTATATCTAAATCAAGCTGAACAGCAAGTCCTAAAAGTAAACGTAGACTAGAGTACCTTATTACTGGTGCAAATGTTTCATCATAAACTATACCCGCCTTTTGCGTGAAACCTTTTGCAACCAGCCTTGCGCGATAACAAATTTTATCATCTTGATCAAGCTTTTTCTTAAACACCCACTTGCACTCGACTACACTATCACTCGAACGATCAACCAAGTCCCAGGCATCATTCTCCTTGAATGAAGCCATCTCCTCTTCCATGCTTTCCCGCCAACAGGCAGCTTCTGGTCCTGACAGAGCTTCTGATACATTCATAGGATCACAGTCAAGATCTTGATGTTCTACGCTCGCACATGTATAGGTCACATAGTCCTTAAAGTCTTTTGCCACTTTTTGTCTCTCTGACCGGCGCACAACTTCTGGTCCTTCTGGTTCTTCAAAACTTGCCTCAAAGTCACTATCACTATTGTCGATTAGAGTATTGTCGGAACTGTCTAAGTCAAAAAATTTAGCTTCAGTCTCAGATTCCCCCACTGAACTAAATTCCTCCTCTGAACTAGATTTGCCCTCTTCAGATTGGCTTTTGACCTCACTAATGACAGTTTCTACTTCCTTTTTGAAGTTTTCGTTCACCACTACATCTCGGCTTGTCACCACATCATTTTCCACAGGATCATACAACCTGTAACCTTTGACAGTTTCTCCAAAACCCACTAGAATCATCTTCTTGGCTTTTTTATCAAATTTCTTACGTCTTGCCTTGGGAATATGCATTATGGCTTCACTGCCAAAAATTCTTAGGTGGCTAATATCAGGTTTCTTATTAGACCACAGCTCATATGGTGTTTTATAGTTCAAGCCACTGGCAATACTTCTATTTTTTAAGTAAATTGTAGTGTTGACTGCTTCTGCCCAAAATTTCTTCTGTAGGCCAGCTTCAAAAATCAAACATCTAGCCTTCTCAATTACAGTACGGTTCATCCGTTCAGTCATACCATTCTGCTCTGGTGTGTATGGATTAGTTTTCTGATAAATTATGCCATTTTTCTTCAGAAAATTCTCAAAAACTTCCCCACAAAACTCACCTCCATTATCTGAGCGAAATACTTTGATTTTTGTGCCTCTTTGGTTTTCAACTAACGTTTTGTATTCTTTAAAATAATTGAGAGCCTCGTCTTTTGTCTTCAAAAAATATACACACTAGTACCTGCTATAATCGTCTACCAGAAGTAAAAAATACCTTGAACCAGCTATGGATTGAACCTCCATCGGTCCACAAAGGTCACCATGTACAACTTCAAGTGGAGAACTAGCTCTTTCACCTTCATGCTTGAAAGGCAGTCTTGCCTGCTTACCTTCACAACAAGTTTCACAAAATTTACTTGTCTGGTCAACTTTCTTGTTTGTCTCTAGTCCTCTAACTGAATCATGACTTTGCATAGCTTTAAGATCAGCATAGTTTATGTGAGCTAGCCTTTTATGCCACACTTCCTCAGGAACTGCTAATCCAAGAAAAACACTGGTTTCTTCCTGTCCTTCTAAGACTTGCTTTATATTCAGTTTATACAGGCCATCAACCAAAGTTGCCGTAGCCAAAAGCTTGTTTTTTTTGTTACGAACAAAACAACCATCTTTTGTAAAATAAACTTTGTTTCCTTTTGCTATCAGTTTACTCACAGAAAGCAAATTTGTTGATAAATTTGGTACACACAAGATATCCTTTATCACTATTGAGTTCTCCTGCCCATCATAGCTTGTGATAATTTCAATGCCACCAGAACAATCTACAGACAATTTCTGCTTATTAGCTACCACAATATCTTGAACATTTGGCTCTGAACAATTTTTAATCCAGCCCTTATTTGGTGTTAAATGCCTACTTGCACCCGAATCCAAGTAGAAATCGTTTGGATTGTAACTGCCACTTATGCATACATACAGCACTAAATGCATATTTCTCGTCTTTATAGTTGCATTTTGACATATAGTGACCGGGCTGTTTACATTTAAAACAGATGATCTGACGTTTGTCATTTTTGTCGTTTCTGTCATCTCCAGCTGATCCTTTTTGGTGTGTGTATTGATTGTTGCCATGCCTCTTGTTTCTATCGTTAAAACCTCTTGCGCCACCTTTTGACTGGTTTCTGTAGTTACTGTTACTACTATTCGCTATAAAGGCACCCGACTTCGAACATCCGCCATCTGGTTGCATATCTAACAACTTACTTTTAATGCTATCTGTTGTAATGGCAATTCCAGAATGTTCGATGGCCATCAGCATGGGAGAATACTTGTCAGGTAGTCCCGCCAAAAGGAGTGACCCCACCCATTCTTCACCAATTCATTCAATGACATTCCTGAGTATTATAATAATATGAAAGAGCCAATTAATTTCGGCGTCTTGAGCGTGGGTGTCGCCGATGTGTTTGAAGCCATCATGCATTGCAAATCTAGTTCTTCCTATGGCCCCGATGGTGTGCCCTCTGTGGTGCTGAAGGCATGCGTATGCTCTCTTAGCCAGCCTTTGAACTTTATCTTTAATTTGTCGCTTCAGACTGGAATCTTTCCAGATTTTTGGAAACAATCATTCATTGTACCTATATTTAAGGCTGGCGATAGGAGCAATGTGGCTGACTATAGGGGCATATGCGTGCAGTCTGCCATCCCTAAAATTTTTGACTCTCTTGTCACATCTTTGCTGTCGTGGGAGTGCAGACGAGTCATAGTTGCGCAGCAGCACGGATTCTGTCCGGGAAGGTCTACACTTACGAACTTATTAACTTACCACGATTATCTGTTGAATGCTTTCGAGAATAAGCTCCGGGTCGACAGCATTTATACCGATTTTTCGAAGGCGTTCGATCGAGTGGATCATAGACTACTTGTAGCTAAGCTGGAGGCCTTGGGCTTTGGCTCGGGCATTCTTCGGTGGATTCTCAGTTTCCTCACTGGAAGGGTTCAGAGAGTAAGAATAAATAATTATGTATCTAAGGAGATTGCGGTGCATTCTGGTGTACCTCAAGGTTCCCATATTGGGCCCTTATTTTTTATACTTTTCATAAATGACATTGGTGATTTTATCACATACTCGCTATACTTGTTATTTGCCGATGACCTTAAAATCTATAGATTAATTTACTCCAGTGAGGACTGTGATCTGCTTCAAAGTGATGTAGATGGCCTTTACCGTTGGTCTCAGATGAATGGTCTTGATCTGAATATTAAAAAATGTCACAGTATATCCTTCTATAGATCCCGTCAACCTATTGATTGTAATTATAATATAGCTGGTGTTGTCTTAGATAAAGTAGATAATATCCGTGATCTTGGCGTTACATTTGATAAAACCCTCACATTTGTTAACCATATTAATTCTATTACAAGTGCGGGGTATAGAAACCTTGGATTTGTATCTAGGAACTGTAGGGAATTCTCATGTGAGACCTTTAAATTATTGTACTGCTCCATGGTGAGATCCGGCCTGGAGTATGCCAGTGTGTTGTGGTCACCTTATTATCAGGTTCATATTCAGGCAATTGAGGGTGTGCAGAGAAGATTTCTGCGTGTTTGTGCGCACAAACTGCAAATTCGTTTCCAAAATTATCATATTGACTATCAACTTATTCTTAATAATATAAATCTATGTTCTCTACAAGCTAGACGTTTTCTTTCAGATATGTGTTTTTTATTTAAGCTTATTGGGGGTGACATTGATTGTGAATATCTTCTATCTGAATTATATTTTAATACCAGACACAATACTCGCAACAGAAATCTCTTCTGTTTACCTTTTCATTCTACCAATTATGGCATGTTTCGCCCTTTAACCAGACTGCAGCGTAACTTCGATAGGCATGCCCTCGATATTCATACCACTCATCCTAAGTTTAAATTAGATCTTAAGAGAAAAATTCGTAGTAATTTATTAACTGACTCATACTAATTGTTATTATTCTAAAATATCTATCCTTAATCTATTGTGTTATTAGATTTTACTCTATTGTATATGTAGATACATTGTTATTTCCTTTGTTAATGGTGTATACCGTAAATAAATAAATAATCAAATTGTAAATCCGGTTTTCCGAAGTTTCTGGGCAGTTTCTATCACTTTATTTATGTAAATCTCCATGGAGTCTGAGGTATCCAGCCTCAGGGAAATTAGAGTTCGCAGCAGGCCAATTTTCCTTGTGAAACCGACATCTTCGTATAACTTTTTAATCTTGTCCCACACTTCTTTGCAAGTACCGGAATCTTTAACGTGCACGTACAAAGTGGGATCCACAGTTAAAATAAGTTTTGCTTTGGCTTTCGCCACCAATGTCGTATCTGTTTCCTCACCATTCATGCATTTGGACAGGCCTTCTAGGATAAAAACATTTTCAACGGTGAAACTCCATTCGTCGTAGTTTTCTCGTCCTACCAACCTTGGAACGCTGTTCAAATAATTTACGGCCATTTTCACTCGAACTAACGAGAAAAAAAATAACGTGACACGGTTAACTACTATAGACACGTTTTACTATTCGTTTCCCGATTAATCCCGCTATCCCGCACAAGCCCTTTGCTTGAGTCCTGGGCCTATAACCTGTTCGTGGAAGAAAATAAAACAACCTTGTTTCTTGTTGAGTTCTCTGAAATGACTAACTCTTTATTCAAGAAGAATTACACAGAGTAGATTTAAGAGAGATACACAGAGTAGGTATTAGTTATTTGATATTACAACAAAAATCCCCAGAATTGCGCTTACAATTGTAATAAAAATAGGGTTAGAGTTATATTTATTGCAAGCAGTAAATCCCCAGAATTGCGCTTGCAATAGTAATAAAAATAGGGTTAGAGTTATATTTATTGCAAGCAGTATAAATTTCGTCCGCTGATAACTAGCCTTGTTCTGCGCATACTCACTCTTTTCTTGCGTAAAAGAAAAATTGCAAACTGTAAATATCCATCATGGAGTAGAGAAATACAGGGTGTTCATTAATGTTAGCCACCGGCCCTATCTCGGAAACTACTCGGCATGGAAACTCGGGGAAAAAAATCGTAATTCAAGTGGCCATGATACAGAGTGGCCCGCTCTCAACGCAGGATTCTCTCTACTCAACTTTATAATATTTTTTAAAAACAGATTTTAAAAGAGACATTCTACAATTTATTTTAAATTATACAGGGTGTCCCAAATGGAGAGGGCATATACAATATACTTTTTTTATTGGAGCACCTTATACATTATATTATTTTCTAATTCAAACTCAAAATTAGCTTTATTGTCATAAAAAAAATCGAATTGACTTTGACAAAGCATATACAAAGTGCTACAAATTCGTGTGCGTACAAGGGGATCTCGAAAACGGTTAAATTGAGGCAAAGTTGCGTATTTTGGGGCTTAATAATTTAGTGAAAGAAAATTCTAAATATTCCGAATACCTTCGGAGATATCAGAAATTTTTAGTTTTGGTTTTTAATTTTTTGCGCCTTTGTTTTGGACTTGGGAAAAAACAAAAACCACTTTCTCATAGCCGTTCTTTATGTTTTACAAGATGGCGTTATCAGTTTTCTCCAAGATGCGCCGTTCCAATGCTACACCCTGTCAAAGCCTAAAAAGACCATATTTCAAACGTCACTATCTCAAAAACAATTGAATTTAGACATATGACTTTTTTTACAAAATCTAGGTGTAATTTCGCCGGGATTTAGAAACTAATATAATGTATACAGGGTGTTCCATTTAAAAATATTTTATTGGATATACACTGACTATTTGGGACACCCTGTATAATTTAAAATTTCACCCTGTATAATTTAAAATCATTTTAAATTGTAGATCTAATTCCTCCTTATAACTCTGTTTTTGAAAAATATTATAAAGTTTAGTGGTTTAGATGCTATGGAATCCTGCGTTGAGAGCGGACCACCTTGAACAACTTGAGCGGATTGTCCAATGCCTACCGGCGAAGTGCTCAATTTACTTTCTCGTGCTATTGGAACATCATATCTACTCTTATAATACAAACTACTATAGTATATCGAAGAAATCGTCCATATTTCTCAAAGAGACCGGATATAGATTAAAGAAAAAAAGGAAAGACAACAAAGTCTCGGTCTGTTGAGACCGAGACTTTGTTGTCTTTCCTTTTTTTCTTTAATACTATAGTATAGTTAGTACGCGTTGAACTCCAAATTGATGTGAGTTTCAAACTCGCGTCTATATCCCAGCCTAATGGCAGGCATACTGCGCATGTCAGGCGTCAGCTTCAGCGTGATGGCCGGGCATTTAAAATATAGGTAGAAATGGATTTAATTATTTTTTTACGTCACGGTGTTGAGTCATAGTCGTGGTATTAAATTTTCTTACAAGTTTGCCAGTTTGTTAATTTGTGGTCTTGTGGGGCATAATTAAAATGAGGGGATAGGTTATTAATCAGTAAGTTTTGTTATAGCTGCGGCCATCACAAAATATTAAATAGTTTTTGGCGGCTGTCGTCAAGCACCTGTAAAGTAAAAACGTAACCGTCATTTTTTAAATTGTAGAACAGTTTATGTGTGCACAGACTGTGGGATGAAATGTAGTACAAAAACAAATATTAATGTTCACATGAAAAGAAAACACAAAGTCTTCAAACGATTACCTTTAAAGCCCATTACATGCCATGCATTTCTGGTATTAATGCACTTAAAACAACAATAAGCCCTATGATTTCTTCTAACTATGACCCTCATAACAAAAAGTCGGAATTACAAAATCGTTGACTGTCAAACGCGCAGCGTGGGATTGTAAACTTTCGTTTCCACCCACCTGGGGTACATATTCTTTTAATTTCGACATCATATTGGTTTTAAACCGTTTTTACACATTTCGTTAGAAATGGTTTGCATTTATACCTTCTGCCAGGTTAGTTCAGCCGCCCTTAACATAGGGAACAGACGCTGTTGAGAAACCGCTCCTAACATGGAGACAGCCGTTCCTTCACTACATCAGTTCCTACGCCTACCTGCGGTAGCCGGTAACCAATGTAGGCCCCTTTAAGGCAAGGACCACCAACCTTTTAGCCGCCTTTTACGGCAGGCAGGTTCTACCCTGGGCCTAGATTCGCAAACCGGAACCCAGACGGCTTTTATTATTATTATTATTATTATTATTATTATTATTATTATTATTATTATTATTATTATTATTATTATTATTATTATTATTATTATTATTATTATTATTCTTATTTGAGGGGACGTAACTTGGTCCCGAAAATTAAAAGAAAGAATGACACATGAAAAATTAAAATTACATATAAACAAACACTATATTTAATTTCAGTATGCTTAGTAAAGTTAATATTAAAACTCACTTAAATTCTACAGGGGAAGGGGATCATATTTTTTAGGGTTCGGGTTCTCAAGTTGGTAAATAGAAAATCATATTGATACGTTTATACATAATTTAGTCGGATTGCATAAAGATTTTTAACAATAATTAGCTAACCGGTAACTTTGACTGTGGCAGAAATAGTTTTCTTACAATCAATGGCCTGGTTAGCTTAATTCTAGATTAACTAATCAGACAACTTTGATTTTGAGAAAATAATGCCGGCCAATGTCATTAACGCCACAGTCAATGTTGCTGGTTAGTTAATTATTGTTAAAAATCTTTATAATACCTACTTATATATCCATCAAATTGACCAAAAAAATTATACAGTAATAACGTTCAAGACGCGCAATCAGATTAAAGTTAAAACTATTTTATTGTAATTTTTTATGAACTTTTTCAATTCCATAAAAATATTTTTCATTGCTATATTTCTGCTACCCTGTTTAACCTGTTTCTAAAATAAAAATATCCAGGTATTTTGACTATATTTATAAAATCAATTAAGCAAAAGGCAAGAAAAGCACAGCATATTTTTTGTATATTATCTTCAACTGGCAAAAAATTAAAACAAATACGCTAAAATATAATCGAAAGACGTGTTTCTTCAAATGCAGGCTAAATGCAGTACTGTTAGTATAGAAGGGACCATTGAAACTTCATTCATAAAGGTTGCCGACATCAAACAGCTTAGCCGGTATCTACGTGGCCCGACAAGTTAAAAAATGGGTTATTCTAAAAGAAATGATCTTTTACTGATCGAAAAGCCAGACAAAACCTAATATAATTTTTTTCGGCGCTTGTGTAAAAATGTCTCTATCCAGATACATATTTAACATTTTTTTTGTAGATGGACTCGCTCCCTATGTGACTCACCACACTCAAATATGCTTTATTGTCCGAAGATTTGTACAATCCCATTGACAAAGCCAACAACTTAGTATCTAAATAAAAATTTATAAATAATAAATAAAAATCATTTAAAATATAATGAGCAGTCAACGCAGGAAGGACATAAAATATATAAAAATAAAAACCTACTCACAATCAAAAAACAAGTTAAGACAATAACTGTGAATATACAGATACAAAATTTAAAATAGAAATATCACACAACACCGGTAACCACATCTTTGAATTTTTTGAAACGTAAAAGAAAAAAAAATAAAGGGTTTGATTTAAAAATTTAAACACAATACCGTAATATTAAAAATTTAAGTAATTAATCGCTATATCAATCATATTTTACATGTAATAATTGAACTCATTTCTACCTATATAAATTTCAAATAGCCCGCCATCGCGCTATCCGCCTGACATGCGCTGGGATATAGAAGCGAGTGACTTCAATGCTTTTTTCCTTCCTGCTTTAGGGAGAGCGCGTGCAATCTAAACATAAAAACATTGATATAATCTATTATATTTTACTAAAAAACATCGATGCACAGATTTTTAAAAATATTCACGTATGGGATGGAGAACTTGTCATGCGTTTTCGACTCGTACTTCACAGCTATTTTAATTAAAATTGCTGCTAATATTCCTCAATAACCTTAAAAAAATATTATAATTGGTAGTTTAATGTCACATAAATATGTCTGATAAGAAATAATTGATAAAAACTGCCTGTAGATAAACATATTTACGTTTCAAAATTGTTACCTTTATGATTATAAAGTCGCCGATTAGACAACATGTTGTATGATAACACAGGTAGAAGGTATGTCTATAAAATTTATTTCTTCTTTAATAAGGCTTTAAAAACGGTTGATATATAGTCCTCTTTACGACCAATAATATAATCAGATGGTCGCCGCAATAAACAGAAAATAAAAAATATCTATTTTACTTAGTACACGGAAAAAGATCAACACTAATATCAGGAACAAAGCTAGGCAAAATTGGCAAGTGCCAAGCACTTTGGAAATAGTAGTTTGTACAACAAGAGTGGTTATGATTTCCATATCGCACGAGGAAGTATGGAGGGCAATATGGACAATCCACTCGAGTTGAACAGTATATTTTTTCTACGACCACACTTACAAACCTTATGCTAAAAAATGTAAAAAAAAGTTTTCAAGTTGCCGGGCTCGAACTCACGACCATTGGATCCATAGTAAAACGCTCTACCTCTCGACTATCGAAACGTTAAACTAATTATGGGAAAACCAACTGATAAATGATGCTACATGAAATTAATTTTCTATGCACATTCAGCAGGTTGCATTATTGATAAATCTATTATAAATGCGTCTAGATTTTATTATATTGAACAAATTAATAACAAATTGTACCATATGCATTTAAATTATATAGTTTAGTGTCTTGAAAAAGAAGGCAGAGCCTCAGTAAAAATAATATACTGTGATTGGTCAGTTTCATTACCTATCTAGGATTGTTATGAAATTTTGCCGCACAGTTAACTGAAATAGCCTACTTTACTCGCCACTTAAGTGTAAAGGAAACAGCAAATTTCCATGTGGGAGTAGAAAAAAGTAATTGCGAGCATTATAAGGTCCGCTAGATCAATCTCCTGGTAATTTTACCCGCCAGATGATTTCTATGGAAACAACAGTCTTAACAATGGTTTCTTTGGAAATTATCTTGTTGGTAAAGTTATCAGGAGATGGATCTTGATGGATATTTGTTATCATGGCCTTCTAGAATTTAAGGAGAGTGAGTGAGAAACTATATAGGCCAGTTCATTGAAGAAGATTGCGGGAAATTTTGACATATACCACGTAGATGACGTAGGACTTGGCCTGGTGCTTCACATTCTTAAATAAGCAAGCCTATGTCAATGTCTTATGAATTAGGGAATCCAAACCACGTGATTCAATATGGCGGTTGGATGGCAAAAAGCATTGATTCACCAGTTAAATGCCACCAGCAACATTATTTTTATGGTCACGTGCACCAATTACAAAGCAGTATTTGCGAGCCAGCCGCCATTTGGACACATCGTTGGATTGCCTAATTCACAAGCAAAACTAACCTCAAAATACATTTAATATGTCAACGCCTTGACGTCTTGTCATGATTTGACAACTAAATGAACCTTAAAATAAATTCTTGTCATGATTTGACAAGCAAAACTAACCTAAAAATACATTTAATATGTCAACGCTTTGACATCTTGTCGTGATTTGACCAACCAAACGAACGTTAAAATACATTCTTGTCATAATTTGACAAGCAAAACTAACCTTAAAATACATTTAATATGTCAACGCCTTGACATCTTGTCATTATTTGACCAACCAAACGAACCTTAAAATACATTCTTGTCATAATTTGACAAGCAAAAATAACCTCAAAATACATTTAATATGTCAACGCCTTGACATCTTGTCATGATTTGACGAACAAAACTAACCTCAAATTATTTAGTTCTGGCCACTGACATGGAGGTCTTCACTCAACGTTAAGTTCTCCTTAAAGATGCCCCCGCACCGAGATTACTCAAAGTTGCCAAGTGCATCGGCTAGACATTCTGTCTTACTCACTCTTCTTACATCGAGAAGGCTAAGTTTTTACAATCAATATATACAGGGTGGCCCGCTCTCAACGCAGGATTCCATAGAATCTAGACTACTTAACTTTTTAATATTTCTTAAAAACAGAGTTATAATGACTTGATCAACCAGTAGCTTAACGTCTTTCATTTTGAATGTCTTGTTGTGTCTTGCTACAAATACTTTCACTTGCGCCCATATAAATTCTATAGGATTTAGTTCGCGATGACATGGCGGTGTGCGCAGCACAGTTACACTATGTTTTTCAGCTCTATCTTCCACGGCATATTTCATAAAACGATGTTTGTGTACATTTGCTATAGTTAATAGTTCCTTCTTTATCAAATTATCTTCTTTTTTTTCTTTGGTTAGTTATCATAAATAATTTAATGCACAAAATTTACCTACGCCTATGGCCGACACCGAAATTTCCCATTTTATTACTCTACACCTTTCTGAAATAGACTATATCGTAATTGTACATAAGAGTGAAATGGATAGGTCGGCTAAGTGTCATTTCGTTACTTTTTGGTTTTTTTACTTAAAAATAATCTAAATGTCAACGCTGATGTATCCTAAAATAGGCTATGTGCTAAACCCATTATTTAACTACGTCACCCTACTGAAATACTGCAGCTCAGGAAATGTGCCATCGAAAGTTTTCTTTAAAAGCGGCTAAGTGCCAACCGTAAACCACGTGTCTAGACGATAAGTCTGAATCAGTCATAGTATCTAGTACTAAGCCAACCGTTAACGGTGTTGATCACGGGGGTCTGTTCTTTTGGCGGGGAAACCCCATAAGAAATAGTGCTAGCAAGCGAAAGAAGTACATGATAGAACAGAAAAAGTTGCGGGTTAGTGGAAAAGCATATACTGGATCATTAAGTATACATATAGCCTTTTTTTAAATGTTGCCTTATAGGCACACTGGCCTGTTCTAGTGATTAAGAACTTTAAAAAGTATTTTTAAGATAATCATATAAGCTGGATGTCTAAATTTTTGTCAGGGTATTCTAATAACACTAAAACATATAAAAAAAGAAATAAAACTTAACTAGCTAAGTTTCATAGACAGTTTTTTCCTTCTAGTATAAAACTAAACTTTTGGCACTTAGCCGACTTATCCATTCCACTCTTCAATTACAAACGCTTTTTATCTAATTTGTCGCTTAGTCTGATGTTCTATCTGCTTACTAAACTTCTTATATATATATATATGTGTAAAAATCACTTCCGTTGGCCTCTCCTTGTTAGAGAAAATTAAAACTGATTTTGTTTTTTTTTTAATTTTAATAGTAAACCAGCAGACAGCGTTCCGAAACCGAAAAAATTCTTCAAAAGTCGCGATACAAGCCAAGATGCGAACGACAGTACTCCTGCCAGTTACCAGGCCCCCAGTTACAGCCCCGCCTCCAAGAAAGCACGCACCGCGTATGACCATGGAGAAAAGTAAGCTTTTTTAAATCTGTTTTTATATAGCGTGATCAGTTAAGGGTACTGAGCGGCCATATCTCGGAAACTACTGGGCATAGAAATTCAGGAAAAAAAAGTGATAACTAAAGTGGCCATGAGAAAATCCTGGAAATAATTTTGGATTTTGCATTTTGCCGCAACAGGGCGTAATTGAGAAGTAAATTTTAAAATTTTACATATCTCCGAAAATTCCACATTAAGGTATATCTTTGATAACACCATTAAAAAGCTTGGACAATTATCCATCATTTTGGTTCTATGCTCATTGGCGTACCGACTTTAATAAGAGGGGAGAAGCTGTTGAAAGTGTAATCATTTAAATCGCTGTAACTTATAAACGACTTATCCGATTTTAGTAAACCAAAGACTGGTTGGAAGAGAAATGTATGCACTTTCACCGATCGTTTTTAGTTGTCCATAATAGTTCTCAAAAAAAATGCTAGAGGGCGCAATTTGTAATGATAACACATTTTTTGATTTTACTCCGAAAAAATAAATCATATGGTATAATTATGATACCATAATCAAAAAGTAGATGAAATTAGCTAGAAAAAATATTAAAACCGCTGTTCGATATCTCCGTTCGTTTCAGCGTTATCGCCAATAGAATAATTTTTAAAACTTTAAATGACGAAGCGAGTGGGACACCACTGATATTTTTCCATGTGGATATTATTTCTGATTAGCCCGGTCAATTCTGTATAAAAATGGTCTCTTGCGTTTTTCTCCTCACGCACACTGTTCTTAATTAAAATAATTAAATTAAATTAGCTTTACAATTTATTATTATTAACATTCATAATGAAAAATTTTGGTTTATAAAAATTGTAGGAAATGACGACCTTCATTTAATAGGCATGCTTGCGCCCATTTAATTATTTTAATTAAGAACGGTGTGCCTGAGGACCCTCCGCCCTCAGTCATAAGCCGCCTTTCCCGAGTAGATTTGTTGGTATTTTTAATGTTAACGCAGCTTTATCCATTCCATTCAGTGGCTTATTTAAGGGGGGGGGGGAACCCCCCATACCCCTCGAGCTTAGGAGCTTGGGTCTAAAAGTCTAATTGCAACCTAATTTTTCGTCTCACGCTTGGACTCTTAATTTAAATCTTTAAATAATGTATTCTTGGCTTAGATTACAAAAAGGTTTTGTAGGAAACGTTTGGTTTTTAAACTTTTCCTTCTAAAAGTCCTGTTTTATATAGAGATTAAGGTTTCGGACGCATATCGTTTTAGTTATTGATTTATGATGCAGTTTTATAGGAAAACGAGTAAAAAGAATAGTATTTTATAGTATTTTTCTATTATATTTTGTTCTAAAATCGCCGCAGATTATTGGTGATAGTTTTAAGTTCATGGATTATTTTTAACAGGAAAGCAAAGGGCCCTAAGAAATTCTTCTCCTCAAAGAATTCTAACCCCGAGAAGGTGGTTCTCACCTTTAATGAATCGACCAAAAGAAGAAACTCTGATAGGAGCGACACGAGCGAAGCGTCGAAGCCGCCTATAGTACTCAGGATATGTCGTGGGAAGTCGCAATTGGTGAACGACACTGATGAGTCGGAAAAGACTGTTACCCCAAGGTAAGTAAGGAGGTACAGCCTTCCAATAAACGATTTTTAAGGATACCAAAGAAAAACTGTTCTGTCTATTTCTCTGTGGTCCTATTATAATATCGTATAGTAAAGGACCCCGCACAAAGCTTATGGGAAATTGCTTTCGGTTAATTTTTCTGAATTTTTATTATTTTCTAGATCTTGACGGCCTGATTAAATGCGTCCGTGGCCGTAATCCAATCCTATGACTAGTTTTTGAGTTATAGCCTTTTAAAGTTGGCAACTTCTTACTTTTAGATTTTATGAATTGTCTGGAGCTTTCCCTTGTTTCTTCAAAACTATTGACTTTTTTTTTTAATGGTGGACAAGTAGGCCTTAGGTTTTCTTTCACTTATATAAAAATAAAACATGTACAGGATGTTGAATAATTTATAGGCGGATTAAATAAATAATAATATTAAAATATTATGAAAATCCAAAAAAAAAATGTTACTTATTTTTTGAATTTTGAAAACAAACGGTTAAATTTTGTTCATATTTTATTGTCTTGTAGTACCAAGCTATGAATGAAAAAAACGGGTATCGGTTGACGTGGAATATATTGTCGGGTACTTTATTTTTCGAAAAAAAAATTGAAAATTCACCTGAAAACGTAATAAACGACTTTTAATTAATTCATTTAATTATTATGCCAATTTGTAACAATTTTCTTTTACAATAATTATTCTCTAACACATTCTTATCTTAGAACCAGTTACAATGATTTACACATGTGAAAACTCTTAAAAATAGAAAAATTAAAAAATGTTTCTTTTATTAAATGACAAATAATATTATTGGTAAATTATAAAATATTTGTTTTACCAGACATTACGACATTTCAAATGTTTTCAGAAAAAGAGCCAGTGTGAACCTTACAGTAAATTAAAAAATATATATTCAAAAAATTAAAACTAAAATAAAAACACTTATAATATTTAACTTTAGAACAATATACAGGGTGGGGATAAATTAAGGAAACAATTCAATATCTCGAAAATTGAAAAAGCAACCTTAAAACCCTCGGACACGTCGATTTAATTTTACTTTTGCGCAGACTGTAAAATTATTTTGAATTATACAGGACCACTCACAAAAGCTCTACAACTGTCAACTTTGGTTTTTTTAATGGAACACCCTAGTTTTTTTGGCTGTTTTGGATTTTACGCACAATTCTAGCCAAATTTCGTATAACATAACATATGACTAAAATTGACAGTTTTCGAGATATTTATAGATGAAATGAAATGATATCTCCTAATTATTACGTAAAGGTATGTGTTTATAATCAAATTATTAAGGCGATATGGCAAAGGTTATTTTGTCTTCTAATTTAAATATCTCGAAACCTGTCAATTTTAGTCATATGTTATGTTATACGAAATTTGGCTAGAATTGTGCGTAAAATCCAAAGCAGCCAAAAAAACTAGGGTGTTCCATTAAAAAAACCAAAGTTGACAGTTGTAGAGCTTTTGTGAGTGGTCCTGTATAATTCAAAATAATTTTACAGTCTGCGCAAAAGTAAAATTAAATCGACGTGTCCGAGGGTTTTAAGGTTGCTTTTTCAATTTTCGAGATATTGAATTGTTTCCTTAATTTATCCCCACCCTGTATAAATTATGAAAAAAAACATTTTAGTATGACTCTAAAATAATCTAAACGTATCATGTACAAGAGCCAAGGTATTTTACAAAAAAAATAGTTTATAATTTAACTTAATATTTTGTCATTTGATAAAAAACCCTTTTTTAATTTTACTATTTTTAAGAGTTTTCACTTGTGTAAATCATTGTAACTGGTTCACTCTGTATATTTAAGATAAGAATGTGTTAGGGACTAAGTATTGTAAAATAAAATTGTTACAGATTGGCTTAATAATTAAATGAATCAATTAAAAGTCGTTTATTACGTTTTCAGGTGAATTTTCATTTTTTTTTTGAAAAATAAAATACCCGGCAATATATTCCACTTCAACCGATACCCATTTTTTTCAACCATAGCTTGGTACTGCAAGATATTAAAATATGAACAAAATCTAACCGTATGTTTTCAAAATTCAAAAAATGAGTAAATTTTTTTTTGGATTTTCATAATGTTTTAATATTATTATTTATTTAATCCGCCTGTAAGTTATTTAACATCCTGTACATATTTTATTTCTATATAAGTGACAGAAAACTTAAGGCCTACTTTTCCACCAATAAAAAAAATAAAAAAGTTGATAGTTTTTAAGAAACAAGTGAAAACTCCAGACAATGCAAAAAATCTCAAAGTAAGAAGTTGCCAACTTTAAAAGGCCATAACTCAAAAACTAGTCTAAGGATTGGATTACGGCCATGGACGCATTTAATCAGGACGTCAAGATCTAGAAAATAATAAAAATTCAGAAAAATTAACCAAAAGCCATTTCCCATAAGCTTTGTGCGGGGTCCTTTCACGTATGGTTTTAATGCTTTGACGTGTCTCTTGTCAAACGCGTTGGCCAACATGTGATTTAAAAATTCCTTAATTCCGAAAACGGCTTCTCCTCACGAACATTGGCTAGATTCATGAGAGATGGATATATAACTTAACCTGATAATAACCCACAGAAGACGAAACGTCGGACTCGGAAGTCTCAGCATACCAACCAAATAGGAAATAAAAAGCTACAATAAAATTGTAAAACTTTATTCATCGTTGTCTTCGTTAATGTAATTGTGTGTAATCTTTGTAAACACCGCCATAAAAAGAAATAAACATGACAATTTTCGGTCTTTTACGATTTTCTTCTGCAGTACTAAGAATTTTTCAAAATTTGTTTAAGGCATGTTAGTCGACTTCACCTTGTGCAACTTTGGGCCATGATATATCCTACCTTTTACGAAGATACAGATTGAAGGTTTTATTATTGGGGTCGAAACGTTGCTATTTGATTAAAGTAGTATTGCATTATTATTTTATTCGATAAATGGTCTACGAAACTGCTTAAAAAAAATCCAGGTCCATATTTTAAAAACATACCTGATGATGGTACCCGAAAGACGAAACGTAATAATCAATTTCTGATAACAAAAATTTACGGAATATTAAAATTGACAATGTAAATGTAAAATTATGTTGTGGCCATATGTATAAGCGAATAACCCAATAAACATTTTTCGCAACTTATGGTAACATCAAATTATATAATGGTTATAAGGGGGTTTATAAGATTACAATAAGTTACTAGTATATAATAAGGTAATATAACTGTTTCCATCACTATTTTATAAAACTTGTAGGAATGGTTACATCTGTTTATAATGAATTAATATAGGGTTTGTCGCATCCTCATTTATACAACTAGAATACCCATAGTTATGTAGAAGTGATGGTAATCATCTTTATAAAAACTGGAAGATGTATTGGTGGTGTTGGCTATGATGTATTATAAAAATCTTGGAGTTAAACGGTTCACTGTTCAGGACATCATTATGTAACCAGGTTTCAGTAAAAATAAAACCATCATAATCACCGACTACTGCATTGACCGCATCAAAAAGGTCAATAGTTTTAGTGCACAGTTCCCTTACACTTTGTTATCAGCAGGATATCCCGGGCTCATCGTTACCTGCCTTGATCGTTTTTAGTTGTTGTTCTGACTTTAGGATGTACGCTTTAAATTTCGTCAGTGAGTCTGCATACCGCATGATCTGTACGTAGCTTGGCATTTTGGGAGGTATTAAAATTGCTACAATGAAAACATTTGAGACTCTGGGAAGTACATGCTTTTATTGTATGGGACATAGCACATCTTCGACATACGGGATTTTCTTGGGCGCATTGCTTAGCCAAATGGTGGAATCCGGAACATTTAAAACAGCGCCGCAGTTCGATTACGTCGTAAACAGAACAGTGGTCATAGCCAATCAGATTTTTGTATGTGTTGGTATCCACCTGCAAAAGTGCCGTAAATATTTTTGGAATCTTATGTGTAGGCTGGACGCTGATAACTTGGCATGCTCCACCATCAATAAAAAACTCCTCCTTGTTACCCTTTTTTATATAAATTCTGACAATATATTCGGATCCATAATACTGCTCAGACCAACAACGCGCAATCTAGGATTAAGTAAGGTAAGTTCTTTAACGCTATATTTGTTACTTAGCTTGTCATCTAGCAACTTTTTAAATTTCTCTGTGTCATCATCACTGCCGCAACATACAACTAGACCATCTTTACGCGTATCTCTTACGTCTATTAGCCTTATATCTTCGTCAATAGGGTTTATATTCGACAAAATATCTAACTTTATATCGGCAAGGGGCACTTCAGTTTCCCTGGGGTTAATCATTATAGACGATTTGCTGCCTAGTATTGAAGCATATGATTGTTTTTGTCCACAATTGCCACTCTAACCTAACCTGGGTATTATTAGGGAATCCAAACCACGTGATTCAGTATGGCGGTTGGATGGCAAAAAGCATTGAGTCACCCGTTAAATGCCACCAGCAATATTATTTTTAGGGTCCCGTGTACCAATTACAAAGCAGTATTTGCCATCCAGCCGCCATTCTGACACATCGTTGGATTGCCTAATTCGTTATATAAGGTCACCACGGGTTATATTAGGTTTTCCGACGCTACTACATTGATTTCGCCATGAGAGTTTACCTAAATTTATCATATTGGGAACGGTCTTTGCAAAAATACAAAATTTACCAATGATCAATGCAAAATACGTGCTTATACTTGTCAAATAGTGTCTTATACTAAAAATATTTGTTATAAATCTTCTTAAAATATTTTTTTTTATTTTAATTTTAGAAAATTTTACCAAAAATTAATTATTATTGGATATTTGAAGGACCCCTGCATTTTTTAGAAGTACTCTGTATATTTTTGCAGTAAAAAACTGTTCCCACCTCAATTTTGATTCATATAAAGAATAAAATAAAGCAGTCATTTTCTAACTTCTGTTTTCCATTTTTATTTTTTTATTTACGACTAATATACTGGTGGAAACAGAAAAAGACCGTAATAATAAATAAAATGTATCTAAGAGAGAGAAATAAACTCCTTTACTGACAAGTGATAGATAGACGCGGTTATTTAAGATGTGATTAGTGGTTACCACAACTTTTCTGTTATTTCTGGTTACATAACTTAAATTTATATGGCGTCACTAAACAATGGTTTTCGCAACCTTTACAAACGCCCCCATTTAAGCTCTTTAAGGGTTTATAAGATTAACGGAAATGTTTCTGTTACTAAATACAGGGTGATTCATAAGTTAATACTTCTGTTTTAGCTGTGTATAGAAGGCATTAAAATAAACAACATTTTCAAATACCATTTTTTCGAAAACTCAAAAATAAGGTACTTACATTCATTTATTACACTATGGATCAAATACGGTTCTGCCTAACTTGCCCGTTGAATCGCATTAAGAAAACTTCTGGGTGTAGGATTAGCCCGCAGGGGAAAGCGTTCTGCGTATAATCTCGAAGCAGCAGCCGCACTTTGACGACACTCACCGTAAATTAGCACCATCTACTAGTTCATTGTTTTCAAATTTTACTATTTTCACGTGTCACCAATTTAAAATTAACTTGCTTCAGAAAAACACACCGCAGAGTATTGCCAAATAACTCACCACCGACCCGTAAATTGCATGACTAATAAGAGATAAGACAATCAACATAAAGTATAGCAGGCTACGTTTAAATGACCAGGCCCGCACTTAGAATTTTTACTTCTGTATCTCGCCTATTTTTAAGTTTTTTGAAAAAAGTTATTTGAAAATGTTGTTTATTTTAATACCTTTTATACTTAGAACTTAAAGCGTTTAAAACTATTAAATTGATTTTACCATTTTTTTTACTTTACCGTTATTTTCTAGCTCAAGTCCCTCCAGCTCTGCGTCCACGTCCCCCCGCGCCCTACGCGAGACCTCCAATTCCCAAGTCACGAACCGCCCTTCGAACTGTCGCATCACACGGAGTGCGCGCAGAAGCATGCAGCAGGATCCGAGCAGCAGTCCCGCAACGGCGGACACGCCCACTGAGTTTACCATATTTTCTCCTACCTCTAAAAAAGGTAAGATTTATATGGGTCGCCCAAATAACGTCATAATGAGAAATAAATATCCTATATGTTCTTTACAGTATTAGTAACAATATTTATTCACTTGTCGTGTTTCGACCCATTAGATGGACCATCAGTGGCGGCTCGTCAGAGGAGGCAGTGCCTCACTTTTGTTTTTGAAACAAACGTAAGCGCATCGCAGTAACGTAACTAGACTAACACTCCAGTTACCTTTTCTTCACTCGGGAGCATTTTTTTTTGTTTTACAGTATTTCGGTTTACGTTCAAGGCAAAAACCATAGGACTTAAGATATACGTTATATTAATAAAATACCAATAAAAAATAGAATTACTTCTCATGTCTTAAAAACTTTATTGAAAAAATAAACAGCCTAAACGTTAATTTATTTAGACAAACAAGGTCACTCAACAGACTACTTAGAGCGGACCAATTATAGAGTGACACGGATTATAAAAAGAAATTTACAAAGTTCGGTATAAGTACACAATAAGTTTAACTAAAGAATAAAAGGCTATTCTGTACAATCAAATAACAAATCCAAAAACAAATTATAAAGCTAAAGATACGCGAGTGATAGCAATGCACTCCCTAATCAAAGGATAATAGATATTTTCTTTCTGATAAGTTTTTTAAAGGTACATAAGTTAGTGTTAAACAGGTCAATGCCTCTATCACCCGTTACAAGATAGTTGTATGTTCTCATGCAACGTATGAGAGGGGAGTTAGAAAGGTAATTAGTTGTAAAAGTAGGGACACTAAAAGTTAGCCTGTTCCGAAGTGTGTATGGGTTAGCATTAAAAAGTACATAGTTTACGCAAAATTCAGAGTCGATGAGGTTATTTACTACCTTATAAACAAAGAAAATATCAAAACACTGCCTTCTGGACCTCAGCGATTGCAATCTATAAAATAACAAATTCTCGTTATACGAGTAAAAGTGCCGTTGTCTATTGTAACGAAAATTAAGAGCATTGATGAACTTTTTTTGGACACTTTCAATTCGATCAATATATTTGTGATACATCGGATTCCAGACTGTTGACGAGTACTCCAGAGTACTTCTTACCATGCTGCGATATAAAGTAATTAACGATGCAGGGCTCTTAAAGCCTTCAGTAGTTCTTAGGATAAATCCTAAAATGCGCAACGCTTTCCGAATAATAGCCTCTATGTGAGACTCGAACAACAGTTTGGAGTCCAAGGTAACCCCCAAATCTTTAACCACATTAACACGTGTTAATTGTGTATTATTTAAGCTCAAATCTATATTTGGATTTCTTGAGAGGTCCAACTTGGAAAAAAACAATGTAGTGACACTTATCAACATTTAGATGCAGACGATTCAGTGTGCAGTATTCATAATATTTAAGTAATCATAAAAATAATTGCCATGGCCGTAATAGTAAAGAAAGGATAATTTTAAATGCTAGTGATGTGTTATTTGATGACAAAACGTTAAAATTTTAAAAACCTGGTTAAAAAATTCCAGGTCCGTATTTAAAAAAAATTAATTTAGGTTGGTATCTAAAGAACGAAACGTCTAATTTGAAAACTAAAAACGCCATCTTGTAGAACATAAAGAACGGCTATTGTTTTTTTCTAAGTCAAAAATAAAGCCGCGAAAAATTAAAAACCAAAACTAATTTGGTTTTTTTCGGATATCTCCGAAAGCATTCGGAATATTTCCAATTTTTTTTTTACCAAATTATTAAGCCCCAAAACACGCAACTTTGCCTCAATTTAGCCATCTCCGTATCTCTTACCGTTTTCGAGATCCCCTTGTACGCACACGAATTTGTAGCACCCTGTATGCTGCATTTATTTGTTTTATTTAACTATAACGTCTTTATACCTTCGTTTTGTACACGCGTTAAACAAAGTAGAAGCATACATTTTAAGAATATAATATATAGTATTATTGACGTCTTCAGATACCTCGGAGAGTGATCTCTCCCCTCAGTATGTACCGGCGGAAAAATTCGAGGAGGAACGGCGAGCGCTGTACGCGAGTCTTCTTAAGCCCGATTCGCCCAAATCGAATGACGGAGTAGAAGCAGAAGAGGAAGCAGCAATATTTCAGGAACAAGACGAACTGGACCTGGCGGGCGAGGAAAATGTCGAGAATGATGTAAACGATGAGTTGGATACAAGCGTGGAAGAAGGTATATAATTTTTATCTTTATGCAAGTTTGCTAAAATAGGAATTTGATGGAATATACTTTAATATAATATGGAATATAATTTAACAATAATAATGTCGGGTTATATAAAGATTTTTAACAATAACTAACCAACCAGCAAGTTTGACTATGACAAATGACATTGGCAGGTATTGATGCCTGCCAATGTCACAGTCAAATTTGATGGTTAGTTATAGTCTATTTCAGAAAGGTGTAGAGTAATAAAAGCTCATTAGGTATGCAAAAAGACTACAAAGCGACCCAACGAATATTTAAGCCACTTTCATAATTGTTTTCATTGCTAAATTCTTTATTTTCATCAAGTGCAGGTAGTACCACCCGGGTTTGGGTCAATTTATAGGTTTTGCCTATTTTTATCCATTCACAAACACTGAAAATAGCTTGACAAAGGTGTGCATTATGTACATAGTATTAGGTACACTTATTTTTTATTAAACATTATCAAAAGATACAAAAAATACATTATACAGAAATTAAATTATAAAAAATCATATTATTTTTCGTCATCTGAGGAACTGTCATCTCCTCTTGGCGTTATAATTAACGGGTCGACGGCCGATCGATCAGGTGGTCAAGATCCCACACTTTCTCCTCTTCTTTAATGACATGATGGACTTCTTTTCTCCAGTTCTCTGGTGTCACTTCGTTAATAGCTTGATCAAACAGTTGATTAACGTCTTTCATTTTAATGGTCGTGTTGTGTCTTGCTATAAATCCTTTCACTTGCGCCCTTATAAGTTATTTAGGATTTAGTTCGCAATGATATGGCAATGTGCGCAGCACAGTTATGCTATGTTTTTTCAGCTATATCTTCCACGGCATATTTCATAAAACGATGTTTGTGTAAATTTGCTATAGCTAATAGTTCCTTCTTTATCAAATCTTCTTTTCTTCTTGTTTGGTTAGTTATCAAAAATAATTTGATGCACAAAATTTACCTGCGCCTATGGCCGACACCGCAATTGAGCCGACCTGGACGGAATTTCCCATTTTATTGCCCTACACCTTTTTAAAATAGACTATAGTTATGGTTAAAATCTTTGTGCAACTCAACATAATTGTAGGTGATTTTTAACCAATAATTGTAGTAATTTTATATAGAGATTTACGCGGGATGATTAGCGATGAGCGTCCGTTAAACGTTTTGGGAAAATTACTGAAACTATTTCCTTTAAACCTTGCGAATTTACATTTTTTCGATGTGCCCTCTTAACTTTAAAAATTGACGTTTATGTATTTTTAAAATTTTTGAACCAAATTTGGATATCCTAGTAAGAATATATGTATCTGTAGAAGAACAAATTGAGTAGGAGTGCGCAAAATAATCGATTAATAATCGACAGTTAAAATTATGTCCCTGTACGCAACAGATAAATATTGTAAACGTCCTACATCGATCTTGGAGGACCTTTGCTAATAGCAAAAAATATGTTTTTGCTAATAGTTAATAGTCTTACTTAGGACAGGCCGCTTCATTTTGCGAAACCGGTCGGGTATTTCTTGAAACTGGTCACTGGCTCGAGAAGCCGGTAAAATCTTTATTCTCCCTTTCTATATTTTGGAGAACTTTTTATCTGTCCCTACTTGCATCTCTGCTGATAGTCCATTTTCGATTAATCGGTTCTTATTTTCGATTATTTGTTTTTTTTATATGAATTGATTATAAGGCGATTGGAAAAAAAACGATTAATCGAAAATAATCGATTAATTCATATAATCGAAAATCGATTATTTTTTTCGATAATCGCACAGCCCTAAAATTAAGTAGGTGTAACAGTTGAAAAGCTATATACATATTACAATATTAATTTATATTAATAAATGTAATTTTGTTTATCAAGCAATGGCCCAGCTGCATGGCATCAAGGAAATAGAGGTTCCCGAAGGAGACGAGGGAAAAGGGGACGTCCTGGAAGAACAACCAATGGATATCGAAATGGAGCTAGAGCCAGATATGACGGAGGCTGTTGAGGATCTTCCTTTGGAAGTGAGGAGGAATGAAAAAGCTATGGCGGAGACGAAAGAGGTAAGGACACATAATATGTATTTTACACACATTATACAATTTGATTTTTTCACGAATGATGCATTTTAGGGCGTAGATTACAAATAATAACGGAGTTTTTTGGCGGAAAAGTTTGATTTTTTAGTGTTCTTGAAGTTAACACATTAAAGAAAATTATTTACCTCTGTGTCATGTGACTGTTACTTAATAATACAGGATTCTGTATTTTATGAATATTAATTAATTGAATAGTTTAATACTGATTAAAAGGCACCATCTTTTTTTTTAGGTAAAATCACAGAAAAAAGAAGTTGTACGTGTAGAAAATACAAAACAAAAACAAGATATTCCCGAAAAGGTAAAAACTACTCTGATAGAAAACACTGAAGAGACTCTGGAAACGATAGAAAATATAGCACGGGAAATAGAGAGCACAAAAACAGCTAAAAGACGACCAGTGAGAGAACTCAGGAGCAGAACGAAGCAAAAAGATGTGAAAGAGGCTCCAGTTGAGCCTCAGAAAGAAGTGGTTCCCACCGTAACAAGGCTAGGACTAAGAGGTAATTGGAGAAAGGAGTTGTTATGTGTTAACGAGCGATTTTAACAAGTACAGGGTGGCCAACTAAGAATGCGTGGTACTGTATCTGGAAAACTATTAATCCTAGAGACTTGCGGCAAAAAAAATTATTACTAAAACGGCCAAGAGAAAAACCTGGAAAATATTTTCAAGTTTCCGAAATGGCCGCTAGGGGGCGTAACTGCAATCTTGAATCTAAAAAGTAATATTTCTGTAAATTCCGCTATATTAACCTAATTAAAGTTGAGGATAATGTGAACCTTTTTTGTTTAACACTTTTTGCAGTATCTCTAAAAATAAAGTGGTGGGGGGTATTCAAACGTTTCCGTAAATAACATCTTGTATCTTCAAAACGGCTAAGCCGATTTGAACAAACTTGGGCTCGTTAAAAGGAGCTATTCTTGGGCTATAGACGTCAATATATTTAAAGTTTTGTTAGTTTTACATATCGCCGCTAGAGGGATTTTTTCGACATTCCTACAGAAATGGTTAATTTTCTCAACAAAATAAAATGCATTGGTATGATTTTTTTCTTATGAAAAAGTAGCTAAATGATGCCTAAACTAGCTCGCGAAAACCGCATCTCGATAGCTTATTCCTAACCCATAATATCGGCAATAGAAAATATTATACGAAAATCCCTTAAATTTTTATTTTATTGTACCTATATTTTTCTGAAATTCTTTCTATTATGTAAGTTGTGGCCCTAAAAAGACAATTAACAGAAGCAGGCCATGGAAACAACATAAATAATCCAAATTGTCAATAGTTGTCAAAGTTTTGCGTTACTTTGAGTAATTTTTGTATTTACAAAATGCATTTTACGAATGATGAAGCTGTTGATATGCTTGCGGTTTATTTTGAATGTCTTCAGAATGCCGCAGTAGCTAAACAGTGGAAGATGTGCGTGCCTTTGGAAACAAGGCAAAACTTGTTTTTGCAGTTGGATGGTTGCCCAGCATATTTTGCCGTTAATGTGCGAGAGCATATTATGCAGTTTTTCAACAGCGGTGGATTGGAAAAGGAAGTCTGTTTCCATGGCCTCCGCGATCACCAGACCTAACTTGCCTGGATTTTTATTTATGGGGGCGGTTAAAGGACATCGTATTTCAGACTCAACCTACGACTAGAGAAGATTTGAAAAACCGGATTCGTAATGCAATACGTAACATACCGAGAGCCAAAATTGAAACTGCAGTTTTGTCCACCCATGAGAGGCTTCACCAATGGATAGAACGTGATGGTCAGCTTTTCGAGCATTTGCGGGGGCATTAAAAATTTTCCTTTTACAAATCTGTCTTTTTAGGGCCACAACTTACATATTAGGAAGAATTTCAGAAAAATATAGTTACAATAAAATAAAAATTTAAGGGATTTTCGTATAAAATTTTCTATTGCCGATATTATGGTTTAGGAATAAGCTATCGAGATGCGGTTTTCGCGAGCTAGTTTAGGCATCATTTAGCTACCTTTTTATAAGAAAAGAATCATACCAATGCATTTTATTTTGTTGAGAAAATTAACCATCTTTGTAGGAATGTCGAAAAAAGCCCTCTAGCGGCGATATGTAAAACTAACAAAACTTTAAATATATTGACGTCTATAGCCCAAGAATAGCTCCTTTTAACGAGCCCAAGTTTGTTCAAATCGGCTTAGCCGTTTCGAAGATACAGGATGTTATTTACGGAAACGTTTGAATACCCCCCACCACTTTATTTTTAGAGATACTGCAAAAAGTATTAAACAAAAAAGGTTCACATTATCCTCAACTTTAAAGATCAGAATATTTTTAATTAGGTTAATATAGCGGAATTTACAGAAATATTACTTTTTAGATTCAAGATTGCAGTTACGCCCCCTAGCGGCCATTTCAGAAACTTGAAAATATTTTCCAGGTTTTTCTCTTGGCCGTTTTAGTAATAATTTTTTTTGCCGCAAGCCTCTAGGATTAATAGTTTTCCAGATACAGTACCTCGCATTCTTAGTTGGCCACCCTGTACAAAGCCACAAGCGCGTTAGTTAAACGTTCACAACGTGCGACTATGTAAGCGAACAAACTTTAGATCCGGTTGTAAAATTACAGCTTAAGCTTAGTTCAACGTTGAACCAGATTTATTTTGACAACCAACAAGAATATAAGTGGTTGTCAAAATGAAGTTTGATCTTGATTCAACGCCGAACTAAGCTTAAGTCGTAACTGTACAACTGGGCCTTAATAGCTTAAATTTTAGAAATGGTCCGTTTTTCATTTTTCTGCTAATACATGATTGAGACGCTAGTCCTCTTGTAAAGGCATTTTTCCGGAGTTATAAATTAATAATTTTTGACAAATTGACAGACATGATACTACAATTTTTTCTACAGATACAAATTTTGACAACTTAAATAACAAAATTAAAAAATATTTTAAAATAATTAAAAATTGGTTTGATAAATATTTAATAACAATTAATTTTAATAAAACTAATTATCTTCCTTTTACTTTAAATCCAAAGAACATACCACAAAATATGAATAGTATTAAAATAAATCATGACATTCAAATTTTGAAAGTTAATCAAGTAAAATATTTAGGAATAATCTTTGACAGTAAATTAAATTGGAATTTTCACATAGAATATTTGATTAAAAAATTAAGAAGTTTACTACCAATTTTTAGAAACATTTAAAAAATTTTGAACGTAAAACAACTGGAAATATTATATAATGCATTAGTTAAAATTCATTTAAATTACAGAATTTTAGGTTGGGGAGGAATAAATAAAACTTTAGTTAAAAAATTAGAAATATTACAGAAAAGGTTTCTAAAAATTATATTTAATAAAGATTATCTTTATCCTTCAATAAAATTATATTCTGAAACAAGAAAAAATGAACATTAGACAACTTTACATTTATAACATCTTAATATACATATTTAAAAATAAAAATCTTATAGAGCTTAAAAACCATAATCATAATACACTTCATAGAAATGAAATAACCATAAAACCTAAAATAAATAAGTCCATAGGACAAAAAAATTTGAAATATTTATGTTTTTATTTAAACGATTATTTACCCGAACAAACATTAAAAAATATATTTCAATAAAAAAATATAAAGTCGAAATAAAAGCATGGAGATTGGAAGCAGATAATTTAAAAATATTTTTGGAAATGTTTTAATTAATATTGTTATGAATAATATATTTTTCAAAATTTTATTATACCTATATCTTCAAAAAAACTGCATAGTTAAAAGTTTAATTTGCAATTTAACTTTTATATAATATTAACAAAATATATTTTAATATTCTTATACAGGGTGGGGATAAATTAAGGAAACAATTCAATATCTCGAAAATTGAAAAAGCAACCTTAAAACCCTCGGACACATCGATTTAATTTTACTTTTGCGCAGACTGTAAAATTATTTTGAATTGTACAGGACCACTCACAAAAGCTCTTCAACTGTCAACTTTGGTTTTTTTAATGGAACACCCTAGTTTTTTTGGCTGTTTTGGATTTTACGCACAATTCTAGCCAAATTTCGTATAACATAACATATGACTAAAATTGACAGTTTTCGAGATATTTAAATTATAAGACATAATAACCTTTGCCATATCGCCTTAATAATTTGATTATAAACACATACCTTTATCAAATTATTAAGGCGATATGGCAAAGGTTATTATGTCTTATAATTTAAATATCTCGAAAACTGTCAATTTTAGTCATATGTTATGTTATACGAAATTTGGCTAGAATTGTGCGTAAAATCCAAAACAACCAAAAAAACTAGGGTGTTCCATTAAAAAAAACAAAGTTGACAGTTGTAGAGCTTTTGTGAGTAGTCCTGTATAATTCAAAATAATTTTACAGTCTGCGCAAAAGTAAAATTAAATCGACGTGTCCGAGGGTTTTAAGGTTGCTTTTTCAATTTTCGAGATATTGAATTGTTTCCTTAATTTATCCCCACCCTGTATATTTATAATAAAAAATACTAAGATTTGCCCCTAACAAGCACGTCTTCGGGGAATCAAAGAAAAAGTTTTTTGAGGAAGAGGAAGATTTCTTATATTATAAATATTCAAAATAAACTTATTATTAGTATTATGTTTTAAAATTTACAAAATAATGTTGCATAATTTCTTTTTATTGCGAAATAACATTGTTGACATGTTGTAAAACGTCTGGTTACCCATTAATATGACTACTCAAGAAAAAAAAATACTTTATCGTAATATGGAGTCACCCTGTAGCTACTTTGTTATATTCTACATCAAATTATACTTTGAATAACACACCACAATAAGACGTTTATTTTTTAAATTACTTTTAATGGTAAGCATGTTTTCATTCTACCTAGTTATTTGCGCATTTTGCAGTAACACAATAGAAGTCGTAAAACAAATAAATCAATAAAAATACACCATTATTAATTTCCTCTACAAGATATTAAAATTTATTATTTTTGTACTTTTGTAGTAAATATAATACACATTCTAAAGTTTAGTTATTAGATAGACCAATACAAATCGTCCATTAGCAAGTGGACAGCGCAGTTCTTATTGGTAATTCCGAGGAGGTGATTCTCACCCCAACATACATCATTTTTATGTAACATTTCAGTCACCACTTCACAATTTTCTATATTATAAAACTGTACATTCACAATGCGGCTCTGTTCAATTTTACCATTTGAACTGATCAATTGTAAGGAGCGTGCAACTGTTCTGTCTTGGATATAAATATTCTTTAAATTCCTATCTTCCCTGATCATTTGGCGGTCATTAATTTTTTTTTTTTCATTACTTAGGTGGGCTAAGAAATAGAAATAAAAATACCAGTACAAATTTAGAAGAAGAAAATAACGTGGACAAACTTATGGAAGAAAAAGAATCAGTTACGAAAGAAAAAATAATTAAAGAAAAAGCAACCAAAGACAAAGAGAAAATGGCTAAAGAGAAGGAAAAAACTACTAAAGAAAAAGAGAAAATTACTAAAGAGAAAAATATTAAAGAAAAAGAGAAAATGATTAAGGAAAAAGAGAAAATTGCTAAAGAAAAAGAAAAGTCTTCTAAAGAAAAAAATACTAAAGAGAAAGAAAAGGCGACCAGGGAGAAAAAGAAAGTGGTCTCTAAAGAGAACCAGGAGGCCCCCAAAATGAAAGAAACAGTATCTGAAGAAAACGACGACGTGTTTAAAGAGGACGAAAAAGAGATTAACGGCAAAGAACCCGAAGAAAAAGAAACGCCCGAAAATGAACCCAAAGAGAAAGAAACTAAAGAAGAGGAAATTACCGTTATTAAGGAGGCGGAAGCTCCAATTGTTGTACCCCAGGTAGAAGAGCAGGTGAATTTTGTGAGCGGTAAGGAAGTTGTGGAAAGGAACATAGAGGAAGACTGGAGTACGGATAGTGATACAAACAGTACGTCGCCGGAGATGGAGGTAAGATTGTTGAATATTTAAAAATAACCCTAGTAGTATAGTAATAATTTTGATAGAACTCGCGAGATCGTGGCCCAATCACGTGGTATGAATGACATGCTGCTTAATTTTAAATAACAAAATTAAAAAATATTTTAAAATAATAAAAAATTGGTTGGATTAACAATAAATTTATAAATAATTAAAAAATATATTTCATTACAAAAAATATAAAGTCGAAATAAAAACATGAATATAGGAAACAGATAATTTAAAAATATTTTTGAAAATGTTTTAATTAGTATATTGTTATGAATACTATATTTTTCAAAATTTTATTATACCTATATCTTCAAAAAACTGTGTTTATATTTATATCCATATACCTAAATGTTTTTTTATTTGCAATTTAACTTTTATATAATAATAACAAATATTTATAAAAAACATATTTTAATATTCCTATATATTTAAAATACTAAGATTTGCCCCTAACAAGCACGTCTTCGGGGGATCAAAGAAAAAGTTTATTGAGGAAGATAAATAAACACATTTATTATATTATAAATATTGAAAATACACTTATTATTATATACAGTATTTTTTAAATATTTTTTCCAGGTAAAACAAATAATTCCTGATTCTGAACTTCCTATAAACGAAATAGAGAAGCACAAAGACAAAATCTTGGACAAAATACTGGAGAAACCTCCTGAACCACCCCCGGTCAAGCTAGTCATTTCGAAGAAAAAGGGCAGTATATTTAAAAGTAGAGCTTTGGTACGTAATAAATAACAATAATTTTTTAAATAGAAATTTTCATAAAATTTGTTGAATCGAAAATAAAATTCCGGCTACTCTGAACCAGATTAATGAGTATTCAAGGAGGGGGGTAAGGATGGCGTTCGCCTCCTCTCATGTCCGGCCAAAGGTCCAAAGAAATCTGAAAAAAAGTATTTGTGGCAATATTGTTTAAGTTTATTCATTTATTTCCTTGGAATTTAATAAGTTGTATGACCAAAGTTAGTTGAGATAATTTTATAGTCTCCGTAGCGCAATTGGTTAGAGTGTTCAACTGGTGATCGAGTGGTTCTGGGTTCAAGTCTCAGCGGCGGCATAAAACTGTTAGAGTTAAAAAAACTTTTTCTGCACTCCGTTAAACATTCTTCAGTTATATTTAATATAGACATTTAAAAAAAAACTAAAAAAATACTACGTCATTAAATTTCAGTGAAATTCCATTAGCGCGGCTTTGTTCCCCTATAAATGCCCTTAGGAACATGATAATTTGCAGAAGAAAGGAAAAACGTTGTATTTCAGTGTAACTGTTTATTTTACTGACGCCAAGCGCTTTCGGCCTTACATATTTACTTAAGGCCATCATCAGGGCTTAACCCTAAAAGTAAGTATAAATTTAGAAGTTGTAAAATAATAATGATAATGCAAATAATATTTTAAACTACCCCAATACTATTCATCCTTCAATAAAATTTACCTTGGAAATTGAACAGGACTCTTGCATAAATTTCCTAGATTTAAATATTTCGTAAACCTACCCAAACTGACAATGTTATTCCCGCTAACTCTAACCACCCTAGTCAACATAAAATGGCAGCATTCAATTGCTTAATTAATCGAGCCCTTAGTATACCCATGTCTCCAGAAGATCACATAAGCGAAATTAATGTTATTAAACAAATTGCTGTCAACAATGGCTATTCTCCTTCCATTGTCGACAGAACTTTTACAAAAAAGAGAAAGACACATTGCTTACAATACTAACATCCCTGATAATACCAGTAAATTCTTGTCACTAACCTATCTAGGTCCCTTTTCCAACATAATTTCAAGAACCATTTCTAACAATTTTCCGAACATCAAAGTATCATTCAAATCAACAAATAAACTTAGCTCTTCTATTGTGAACGCAAAACAAAAAATGAAACATCTACAAAGGAGCGGAGTATATAAACTATCTTGTTCAAATTGTCCAGCCACCTATATTGGAAAAACCACCCGATCTTTGCATACAAGAATCAAAGAACACATAAGTAGGCCAACAAAATGAGTTTTTGGACACCATCTTAAATATAATAACCACAATTTTTCTCCTACTTCAAGTAGTAAAATCATTCATCATTTCACAGGTCTTAATGTCAAACATCTTGAACTTCTAGAGGAGTTAGAAATTTCTAGAGAGATCAAGAAAAATCCTGTCCTCTGTCTTAACACAAAAATGACAAATTCATCTAACAGCAATTCACTTTTTAGACTTTTCAATTAATTTTTTCGTTTAGCCAATCAACCTTCACTGCATACTAAACCTTTACCATCATTTGTCCACTTAACTATAAGATTATTTTTCCATATAAATTTTTTTAACCTTGTTGCCAAATCTCTTACAAATAATTCCTTAAAATCTGAATACCCTCTTTATCAAATTTAACAACCTAAGTTGAAAACCTATGATCTTATAAAATAATGGTCGATTGTGTTGATTTTCGTTAATTTCTAATGGCCGATATCCAGCCCTTGTCTGGAGTCCACAAAAACTTGCCTTTTAAACATGCATTTTGCTCAGGCTTCATCTTTTTAGCATATATACAATGTTGCCGGTTACCTCATTTTTGATTATTTTAAATAAAACATTTTAACTTTGTAAGCATTTACTACTACTTAAATTAAATTACCTGGCCTTGTCAGATTTTTGATTTTAAGTCTGTTATTTTAATTTTCATGACCTTTGTTCGTATCTTTCTGTTTGTAAAATGTCATATTTATATTTTAATTATTTATTTATTCAAGTTCAGTTCACGACGTCAATGTGTTTATTGTTTGAAATGTCATTTGTCCAAGTTTAGGTTACTGTCTGAACATAAATTATGTACCACAAAAATCTTTTTAGCATTGCTTTCAAAACTCTTTTTGACTAGTAAGTACTCTCTTTTATTGTTATTTTACAACTTCTAAACTTATACTTACTTTTAGGGTTAAGCCCTGATGATGGCCTTAAGTAAATAAGGCCGAAAGCGCTTGGCGTCAGTAAAATAAACAGTTACACTGAAATACAACGTTTTTCCTTTCTTCAGAACACAGTGTACAACCAACTCCACACATTTACTTTTATGATAATTTGCAGTTTGCGGTTGACGACTTGCAAGTGGTAATTCTTATGTTGCCGCGTGGTTAAGTCCTAAGACCAATTACCATAGACAAAGTATTTTATTCATCCAGCAGCTATTGTTGTGTGATCATGGTTAAAGTTTCCCACTCTTAAAAAGGGCATAAGAATGTCAAGGAGAATTGGAGGCCCTGGCAAAAGTAAACAAAGTAACACTGCAGTGGGTAACAGAACACGAAGTTATACAGAAAAGGAAAAGCTGTTGAACTTGCAAGGAAAGGCTTAGAAAATACATTCACGGGTCTAGAACAGGCACTCGGAGTTCCAAGATGCACAGTACGAGATGCCACAAAGCGATGGATCAGGAGTGAACACAAAATCCACTGGAGTAACAGACAGGGATTAGCCCATAGCAAAAGATTCATTGGGGATCCAGACCCAGGACTTACGACACAGCTGCTTCAAATGAATAGAAATCAGCTGAGCACTATTACAGGAATTCTAATAGGACACATGGTTGTCAAGAATCATCGGCACAGAATGCAACTGTCCAATGGATTCATTGACTGCAGATTGTGCGGACAAGTCAGGGAAACAGTACAGCTCATAGTTTGCCATTGTGAGTCACCAGATCTGAAGAGGCTACAAATACTCGGGCAACGAAAACTGGAACCAGAGGACATCCTGATCCTCTCCCCAGTTGACCTACACAAACTAGTGCAAGGAACTGGGATCACTGAGTGGGTGTGACAATCAAACAGGGTGGACCTAACCAGGCATAAGTGCATCTGGCATATGGACGGGCCCATAAAGGGGGGATCCATCGGAACACGCGAGGAAGTGGATGAAATGGAGGGGATACTACTTGTAAAGTGTTTCGGCCCAAGTCACCTGTTAAATGTTATTTCTGGGCTTAAATTGGTTAATTTCTGGCACACTTCAAACTAATGTGCCATTTTATCACAATATACAATCTATTTTAAAAAAATACACTTTAAATAAAGTCACAAAATACATTTTCGTAATGCATGCTGACAACAATTTAACGCGTTAGAATCAGCGAAAAATCGGTTAATAAACGAAGGCCACTAGAAAAGGTTGGCTAAAATTAGATCGCGACGTTGTCACGCTGACAAACTTGGAAAATAATAATTTTCTTTGACTTAAATATGCCAGTATTACTTTCAAAATATTGACCTGTTTTTTTTTATGATAAAACACCTGCACTGTAGAAAAAATCCTTTAAGGCGCTCTGGGAGCGGTGCGAGTGCGAAAAAAGCGATTAACGTTGGTCTTGAAACGTTGAAGATTGTATTTATTGGGAAACACGTCCTCAGGAAGATCATTCCACAAAGATGACGTTCTCCAGATGAAAGAATTCTTGAACAATGAAGTTCGAGGAGTACTAAGCTGAACAACATATGGATGAGCGGCAGTGGTTCGCCGTGTATTTCTGTTTTGCCTTGCTCTAGGTGGAATCAAATGGGCAATGTCAGTCGATCACCTGCCATGGAAATATCTGTAAAAGAGAGCCAAATCACCAACCTGTCTTCGATGCTCCAGGCTATCGAGGGTCTTGGTCAGCTCAGGGTCGCCGATCAGACGAACGGCTCTCCTTTGAACGGAATCCAGTAGCCGAAGGGTGTGCTTGGGTGCAGAGCTCCAGACATGAGAGCAATATTCTCATGATGGTCGAATCTGGGCTTTGTAGAGTGTCAAAAGTTGATGAGGTGTGTACAACCTTTTGGTGCGGAAAAGTACACCAAGTTTCTGTGCAGCTGCCTTGGCAATTGCGGCAACGTGATCATGCCAAGACACATTACCTCCCAGATTGACCCCCAGCAAATTAATAGACGGTGCCAGGGGAATTGCGTGTCCTGCCATGACTATATCCGGTTCTGCAATGTTAACCTTTTTGGAGAAGACTGCTGCCTGGGTTTTCTTAGCATTAAATTCTGTAGTTTGTTAACTATCAACAACTGTCAATTGTTAAATTTAAATCCATTTGGTATGCTGGAGATTACCGTTCAGAAACGATCCTCTTGCTGGGGGCGGAACAATGCCTATTGCTACAAAGCGTCAATTCTTACCCTGTGAAAATCGGACGTCCGTAAGGGGAAACGTAAATAGTTTTGTCTATGGTAATTGCTCTGTGGTTAAATCACCTTATAATAGAAAATTAACGGTATTCCAAATTACCCGAATGTTCCATATTACCCGCTGATCCACTATTAATTCCAAATTGGTCATTCCTAGCGTCTATTCTGTTCTCACATCTTTACTAGCTATCTCTGTTATTCAAATAACTTATTCCTTAGAATGTTTTCAAAATATCAGTTTTATTTAGGTCTGGAATCCGGGCTATAATGATTTGCAAATACATGAAACCCACAAAAATTTACATTAAAGCTGAAAAGCTTTAACTTTTAGAAAATGGTTTATTATTAATTGTTTTTCTCTCTATATTATAATAGGTGGACGATGATTCAAAGAAACGTAGAGCGAGATACGTTCATAAGTGGATAGATGACAAGGATGGTAAAGGGGGAGGGGAAACCCCGGCCAGACCGCCCCCTGAAAGTAGGGAGTTGGATGAGGAATTTCTTTTCAAGGGTAAAAATACATAAAATATTAATTTTTCATCTATTTAAAATAAATGTTTAGGTTTTAAATCACCGTCGTCAAAGAAAAATATACAATCGTCCCTCGTAATAATTTTCTCTAGTGTTCCTTGTAGATTTGTTGTTTTTAAACGCACATTTCACTGGGAACAGTCAAATGGCTTTCCATAGATGACTTAGTTTTTTTAGCCTTTGGGTTATAGTTTATTTCAGAAAAGTGTAGAGTAATAAAAGCTCATTAGGTATGCAAAGGGACTACAGAGTGACCCAACGAGTATTTATGCCACTTTCATAATTTTACATTGATTTCTTTGCAACATTTTTTATTTTCATCAAGTGCAGGTAGTACCACCCGGGTTTGGGTCGATTTATGGGTTTTGCCCATTATTGAAAGGTGTAGAGTAATAAAAGCTTATTAGGTATGCAAAAAGACTACAGAGTGACACAACGAATATTTAAGCCACATTCATAATTGTTTTCATTGCTAAATTCTTTATTTTCATCAAGTGCAGGTAGTACCACCCGGGTTTGGGTCAATTTATAGGTTTTGCCTATTTTTATCCATTCACAAACACTGACAATGGCGTGCATTATGTACATAGTATACTATAGGTACACTTATTTTTTATTAAACATTATAAAAAAATACAAAAAAAACATTATTCAGAAATTAAATTATAAAAAATCATAATATTCTTCGTCATCTGAGGAACTGTCATTTCCTCTTGACGTTATAATTAACGGGTCGACGGTCCGACCGATCAGGTGGTCAAGATCCCATATTGTCTCCTCTTCTTTAATGACATGATGGACTGCTTTTCGCCAGTTCTCTGATGTCACTTCCTTAATGGCTTGATCCAACAGTAGCTTAACGTCTTTCCTTTTGAATGTCGTGCTGTGTCTTGCTACAAATCCTTTCACTTGCGCCCATATAAGTTATGTAGGTTGTCCGGTAACTTATGGGCCGTAGAGTAACTGGAGATACTAGACATCAAACTAAGCCGATTATGTTATATAAGTTTTTTCGGATTGTCACTTTTGTTTTTTTTTTGGTAATTTAATTATGTACTATGTTTTTTTATGCTTTGGGATGTTTAAGGGGAAATATCTCGAAAACCATTAAAGATCTTAAGATCAATCAAGTACACCTTTTTGACTCAGAAAATCTCCTTTTTAAGAAACTATAATTGAAAAACACCTAATATCACAGGTAAGAAAAAAAATCATAGATTTATGAAGCCCAGTGTATGCAACTAGCGCCCTCTAGTTTGAAACTTAAAGCTTTCTACAAATTCTTATTTCGTGGTCATAAAAACATAATATAGGCAACTTTCAATTCGATTCATTGAACCGTTTTAAAATTATCGCTTATTTTCGAGACTAAACTTTTACTTTAAACACCCTGTATCTCTAGAACGAGTAACAATCCGAAAAAACTTATATGACATAATCGGCTTAGTTTGATGTCTAGTATCTCCAGTTACTTTACGGCCCATAAGTTACCGGACACCCCGTATAGGATTTAGTTCGCAATGATATGGTGTTGTTCTCTATATTCTTACTTTGTTGATTTCTTAAACAACAAAAATAAATTTGTATTTGTCTACTTATTTTATTATACTCATTAGTTTGGTATATCATGCCATAATATGAATTTGACAAAATTTTAACCTAGATTTGTTTAGATATATCGTTCCCATATCATTGTGATCTAAACCAAGCCCTACGTTTTTTAATCCAAGTCCTCTTTGATGCAAATACTTTTTGCTCGCACGGTAGAAAAAACACTATATTGTACTAACGTATTAATAAAAATATTGTATAATTTTGTCAATTATGAAGCCTTACACTTGATCGGGTTCTTTAGATGATCCGCTGGTGAGAGTGACCGAAGTGGACGACGATCAAGACAAAACTAGCGTTAAGTGTACAAAAAATGATAAGTCGTACTACATGGTCGTCAGAAACGTGAAGAAAGCGCATCAAATACAAGAAATCGGGGAATTCCAAGAATTTAACGATGATGTTGAATATATTTTGGATGCTCTTCAAGAAAGCAACCCCCTCAGCACAAGGTATGTAACAGGGACATTTATTGTTTTTTTTTTTTAAGTTTAACCTTTAAAACTTATTCTTCTTAACTGTTATTGTATTGTAGTAATTTTTTTTCTAGAACTTCTGAAATGTGTATTGACACCAGTGGCGCCTTTTCCCAACGCGCCTCCTGCAGAAAATAGGATACATTTTATTTCATCACGTTTATTTTTTTTCTTTCATCGAGAGACGATACATTATTTCCTATGGATAAATCGGGAGGATTGGCATCACTGTCCCGTTACCGATAAATTATTCCTATATCATTTCCACGAACGCATCTTTGCTTATTATATCGTAAACTAGATCCCTGTATAAGCATTCCGTAAGACCGTTCTAAAAGCAAAGATCGCGCTGTACATTAGCGTCTTATGCAAAAGCAAAAGCACTGTTTTTGTACGAGTGGAAGCAAGCGAGAGAGCCTGTAGGCAGTAGGGTAGAAAGAGATGTAACAAATAAACCCGTCGCAACCTTCGACCTTCCTTCATCTATCAGCCCTCGCCAAGAAAGCACGCGATTGGTAAGTGCATTGGTGCCAATCTTCAAGTTTTACCGTAGTTTGGAAAATACTTCGCTTTCTCAATATAAAATATGAAACACGCCTCTATAAGTTTTATTATTAATTAATTTAGTGAGGATATTTAAAGGGATAACGGATAATAAATTGTAAAATAAGAAGCACTTTTGTGACATAGGTTCATAATATTTAATAATCAGTAAGCTTATTATCATATTTCACATAATAATTGACCTCGTTCTTGGCAACATTGGTTTAATCAGGTGTATGATGGATATTTAAATTTATAATGAGTTTTTTCGGCCTTTTGCTAGACTTCGCGCCCTCGAGTTTCGGGAAAAAATTAATATGGAGGCGTCAATTGTTACTTTTTCGGCTAGCAGCGCGTCTGCAGAACGATGCATTTCTGGATTAAAAAGAATTCATACCTATATACAAAACACACAGGAATCTCTCTGGAGAGCTACCTTTTGCAGGTTTTAAAACGCAAAACAATATTAAGCACCGGTTCCCGCAGTTAAGCGGTGTCAAGCGCGGTTAGTACTTGGGCGGATGACCGCTTGGGAACACGGCGTGCTCTTGCCTCAGGGAAGAGTGTAAAATGAATCGACACCTAGCCATCCGGCCGGATGAGATCGGATATCTCGTAGGATGAAGGTGCCGTTTCACACTCCCCAGTCGGTAGATCACGTTTGTGGCCGATGACCGGTTCAAGATGGCCTACGTAGTCGGCGAACCGTAAAAAAAAAAAACGCAAAACCAATTTTTATGACGATGTTTTAAAAGAATTTTTACGTAAAGACCGCCGTGTTGAACTAATTTACAGATAATGTCGTTTTATTCTTCTCCTGCCAGTGTTGTTTCCACAAACTCAAAAACAAGACATTTTGTGACAAAATTTGAAATTTAGTTGCGTGAATTGGTATTCATTGGAAGGAAATATTTCTCTTAAATGCAATTGTTGCGCCTACCCTGGTTAAAACAGCATTGCACGCCACTGATCGACACCAAACTATAAAATTAAAACATTTATTTTTGCTTGTTCTAGGTGTCTGTCAGCGATCACACTGGCGTCGAAATGTATGGTTCCTGCATTCAGGATGCACGTGAGGGCGCACGGGACCGTCGCCAAATTTTTTAAATCATTGCACGATGCCACCAAAGATCAAGTAAGTGAATATATTTTAAAATAATATTTTTTATTTAAAACCCAAGTCTAACCACGATTTATCACACATCCGTATTGTTATGTTGTATTGCTTTCAAAGCAAGATTGTACTGTTTTTATCAGATTTTTCCTTCTTTCAGAGTTTAGGCCTATGTACAGCAACGGTGATGTTTGTCCTGAGTCAGGACAGGTTAAATATGGATCTGGACCGGGATTGCCTAGAATTAATGTTGAATCTCTTAGAATCTGATGTCAGTTACCAGCAGGTAAATACATAGGCTTTCAAACCACTCACATTACTGATAAATAATATTTTTAAATCAAGTATATATCCAGAAGCTTTTAAAATTGGTGTCATAAAACCTATTTTAAAAAATGGATATTCAAATAAAATTAATAATTATAGACCTACAACATTAATAATATCTTCATTAGCCAAAGTATTTGAAACAATTTTAAAAGTAAGAATTGAAAATAATTTAGCAAGAATACATTTTATTTCTAATAAACAATTTAGGTTTCAAAAAAACAAATCGACACAAAATGCTGTTTGCTGTTTAACAGAACAAATAAATGATGCATTAGATAATAAAAAACTTTCTATTTGTATTTTTCTGGATTTAGCAAAAACATTTGACAGTTAGTCATAATTTATTGTTGGAAAAAATTGAAAATATTGGATTTAGAGAAAAACAATTTGAATTAATTAAAAATTATCTTAAAGATAGACCAACTTATGTTCAAATAGATAAAGAAAAAAGCTATCCTAAAATAATTAAAAATGGCGTTCCTCAATGAACAATTTTAGGACCATTATTTTTTAATGTCTATATTAATGATTTATTTAATGTAAATTGTGATGGAGAATTTTATAGTTTCGTAGATGATACTGCATTTTTTTTGTACAGATACAAATTGGGACAACTTAAATAACAAAATTAAAAAATATTTTAAAATAATAAAAAATGGGTTTGATAAAAATTTATTAACAATTAATTTTGACAAAACTATTATCTTTCTTTTACTTTAAATCCAAATAATATATTGGTTGCAAGTCAAAAAGCATACAGGGTAGGTTAAAGAATATAAAATTGTACAAGTTGTTGCGTGTAGCGACAATATAATACTACCACCTGGTAGCAGCCCACTTGTAGCTAAATAAATTAATTAATAAAATCATTATTCACTGGCACGAACTACCAGAATAAAGATTAATAATATTGCTAAAAAATGGCATAATAATATAGTCGTAGACAAATGTATTTTTTGTGTATAATTTTTATAAATATTTTCAGGCGCTGGATGTATGTGGACTGTCCACATCGCAACTGGAAAAAAACAAGCAAAAAGTGCGTGAATTGTGCGCAGAAATTCAGAGCCAGGGACATGCTATGCATCTCAATCTGGACAATATTACCGTAAGAGTTATTTATTGTTCTTGTTTAGTATCAGATAAAAATTATACTAAAGTTTGATACCTCTTTTTACAATATTATCATCAATACCTGATCTTTTCTACCAGATGTAAGACTTGTTCTTTATTTGTCATAACGGTAATTAACAATTTTTTCAGACCGGTTCGCTAGCGATGGAAACCCTCCTCTCTCTCACCTCGAAACGCGCCGGCGAGTGGTTCAAAGAAGAGCTGCGGGAGCTCGGCGGCCTCGAACATATAATGAAGACCATACACGAGTGCTGTCGGCAGGTGTCGGATTACGTCGTCTCGTGGACGGACGCTCTATTGGACAAACTCAAGAAGGTCGATCGGTGTCTGAGGGTTTTGGAAAATGTAAGTATGGGATGGTAAATAAATATAGTTTTTCTTCTCCCTATATTGTAAACAACGCTGTTTTGAAGGACGTAAGTAAAAATCACCAAAAATGTATCGATTGCCCTTGACTACGGGTTGTAAGTCAACTTACCACCCTTGGGTGGTAATAATTTATGCCATATAAAAACAATGATTTATAAAAAATGAGTAATCTTAATATTGAATATTAATAGTACAATGATGAACATTATTTACAAAATGTTCTGGCTGATAATTTCTCCATCTCTAACCAAGTTTTCTGTTACTCTTGAAGTACTGCAGGATACTACTGGCTTCGTTATATTGAATAAAATTTTATTTGCAACTTCCTTTTTATTGTTGACGCTCTCCGCTACATAACTTTCCGCAATAGTTGCAGATTTCCATCCGCCATGTCGCTTGAGAGCTAAGACATCAACTCCAGTATTCGCTAATAAAGTGGCCGACGTTCTTCTAAGGGAGTGTCCAGTATACTCCTTAAAGTTCAGAAATTTAGCAATTTTACTTGGAATTGAAGAAATAGAGTTTTTCCCGACAGGCTGGTTTAAGCACTTTCCTTTTTGATATCGCATGAAGTAGCGAGGATTAAAATTCATCATGTGGGATCTTATATCAATATAATTTCGAACTATTTTAAAGTAACAAACCTTCTCATCGTTACTTTTAGTCACTATAAATTTACGTGCCATTCCATTTTTGGAATCAGGAATAGTAACAAATATGACTTCATGCCTTAATTCAACATTGTCCATTTTCATTGCACCGAGTTCACTAGAACGGCACGCTCCAGCAATTCCCTTAATCATTACAACCTTCATCATTAAATAAATATCATCGGGGGTTTCAAACAGAAATTTATCATCTTCCCTGTCAAACACATTAGATATTTTGGGTTTATATCCGTCATTGTTTCTTTTTAAAAATGCTCGAAGTTTAGGATACTTGGAAATATCTTTGTTTTTCTCTATGAAAAGGGTGGACTTCAGCATGGAATATTCACACCATAAGCTTGATGGAGACTAATACAGCAGATTTTTCATTAAAGTACGCCAAAAGCACGGTTTCTGAAACTGCAGTAGCAGTCTTTGTTTGGCACCATATCTTAAAGTATTGATACGTTGCTTCATACCTATTCCTCGATTTTTCTGGCAGCAGCGACAGACAAGCGATATTTGCTGATTCTTCTATATCCATTTGGCTGTTATACAAATCAATAATTTCAATTTCTCTCAATTTTTGATAATAAACTGTCAGCCTAACGTTGTTGATAAAATAACAATGGTTATGATGCTATAGAAACCGGTCAAAGCTGCCCATAATTTCATGCGAAAAGAATCGAATTAAATTAATACATATCCAAGAATAAATTCTGCGGGAAGGAGAAAATATATTATATAGTTCACGGGATGTCAGTATATTTACTAGTCGAGAACGATTTTGCGCCCGAGCGATAGCGAGGGCTGGCAATAAAGTTCGAGACTAGTAAATGTTACTTACATCTATTGTAGTATAAATAACTATTTTAAATACCTAAATAAATGTCCGACTTATTTGCTTATTTTAAATCAACCAGACTCATTTTAAACTACATTCATTGAAAATATCAATTTTTATATTCAGATTTAAACATGTAATATAACGATAATAAATCCGAAACATTAATTACATTAGTAGTAGAAGTTATGTCCGTAATAATAAAATAGCAAAAAGTTAGCGGCCTGGGGCACACGTAGAAAATGACGGCTGTTTCGTTCTTATTAGGACTCTACAGAAAGCCATAACCCGCAAGCAACTCCGAAAACAGCGCAAACGCGCTTTCAAGGCTATGATTTCACGTCCGGTGACTGTTTTCTTCATTGAAGTTGATCCCTACAGATGGCGATGTCGTGTGTTCACTACTTATTTTATTCCTTAGTAAGTCTTGAAAGCGCGTTTTCGCTGTTTCTGGAGTTGCTTACGGGTTATGGCTTGCCGTAGAGTCCCAATAAGAACAAAACGGCCGTTATTGTCTACCTGTGCCCCAGGAAACCCATTATTTTGGCAAATACAGTTTGTCATTGACATTTTGTCCGCTTGCCGCTAATTTTTTTTTTAATTAATCACATTTTTCGATCAGCGGATTTATTAAAACACTTTAACCAGACTTACTTTTTGTGTTTAAAGGTTGGAAGAATGTATCCAGCCCCAACGTCACACAATATTCAATATCAATTTATGTAATTTTATTACAGGTAACGCAAAATAACGAAGAAAACCAAACGTACATTCTCAAATACAACGACGGCATGATGATAGATACGCTGGTGAGCTTGTATAAACTCTGCGACGGAGAAATCCCCCTCTACCCCATAACGGACATTGGAGACAAAGTTTCGACGGGGACGATCATCAGGGAAGCCCTGTTGGTCACTCTGAAAGTCTTGATTAATTTAACGCACCATTATCGGCAGCAGTGTAAGTTACATATACAGGGTGTTTCATAATTGAATACTAATCCGAAAGGGCAGTAATACTTGGACGAATTTCGGCAGTTTCTTGAGGATAATTTGCCAATTCTGTTAGAAGATGTTGTGTGTTTATGCACGACGGTGCACTTGCACATTTTAGTGCGCTTACACGTAAATATTTAGATCAAAACTTTAATAATCGCTGGATATGTCGTGGGAGAATAGAGTCATGGCCAGCTAGATCCCCAAACCTAAACAGTTTGAATATTTTATTTGGGGAAAATTCATAGTTTCGCAGATGATACTGCAATTTTTTTACAGAGACAAATTGGAACAAATTAAATAAGAAAATTAAAAAGTTTTGAAATAATAAAAAATTGGTTTGATAAAAATTTATTAACAACAATTAAATATTTGAATTTTTTTTTACTTTAAATCCAAATAACATACGACAAAATATGAATAGTATTAAAATAAATGATGACATTTAAATTTTGAAAGTTAATCAATTAAAATATTTAGGAACAATCTTCGACAGTAAATTAAATTGGAATTTTCACATAGAATATTTGATTAAAAAATGAAGAAGTTTACAACCAATTTTTAGAAACATTAAAAAAATTTTGAACGTAAAACATGGAAATATTATATTATGCATTAGTTAAAACTCATTTAAATTACGGAATTTTAGGTTGGGAAGGAATAAATAGAACTTTAGTTAAAACATTAGAAATATTACAGAAAAGGTTTCTAAAAATTATATTTAATAAAGATTATCTTTATCCTTCAATAAAAATATATTCTGGAACAAAAAAAATGAATATTAGACAAATTTACATTTATAACATCTTAATATACATAATATTTAAAAATAAAAATCTTATACAGTTATAAACCATAATCATAATACACGTAATAAAAATAAAATAACCATAAAACCTAAAATAAATAAGTCCATAGGACAAAAAAATTTCAAATATTTATGTTTTTATTTAAACGATTATTAATTAACCAACAAAAATTAAAAAATATATTTCATTAAACAAATTTAAAGTCGAAATAAAAGCATGGATATTGGAAACAGATAATTTAAAAATAGTTTTGGAAATGTTTTAATAAATAATATATTTTTCAAAAATTTATTTTACCTATATCTTTAAAAAACTGCGTTTTATATATATACATATACTTAAACGTTTTTTATTTGCAATTTAACTTTTATATAATATTAACAAATATTTTTAAAAACATATTTTAATATTCTTATATATTTATAATTTAAAATAGTAAGATTTGCCCCGCCCCTAACAAGCACGTCTTCGGGAGATCAAAGAAGTTTATTGAGGAAGATAAATAAACACATTCATTATACTTATGATAAATATTGAAAATAAACTTACTTATTATTATTTTAAAAAGTACCTACAAACTATATTTATATGGATTTTCATTTTTAGCCATCGGTAGTCAAATAATTGGATGCAAAACTGGAATTATAGAAACAAGCCTTCATTTGCTCCTTCAAGTACCAAATTACATACCGGAACAAAAGAAATTCGAATTGGGAGTGTTGGTAAGCTTAATGATGATCCTTATTATTTGAAACTTAACTGACCCTTTGTGTTTGACATGAATGGCATTTTTACTCAACCTTCAACCAACTGAATGTTTGACAAAATAGCCTAAGACCACTATTTTTTCTCATTAAATATTTGATTTTTAGTTTTGGCAAACGCAGCTCTACATTATAGAATTGTAAAAGCACTAAATTTCTTACTAATCACGTGGCTTATTTTCGAACCACTTAGAAGTTTCTTTACTTTAAGGATTACCGTATTTTGTCTAAATAAATATTGAAAACTAAATACTTTCGGCGCTGCGGCCCAAACGTCAATAGACAAGGCGCCGCAGGCGCAAAAACTTTCGGCCATTCGCCGCGGCTCAAACGATAACAGATACTAATAGATCAAAGTACCAATCAGATTGCATAGTACAACCAAGAAGTTTTACTATTGGTAAGATTAGTGTTGCCAGATTTTTTTTGCAGAAACCGACGATGATAACGGCGTGATAACGCGCATACATTCGCTATCTTTCTCCCACATTGGAGCCTTTTTACATTAGATGCAAGTTGCAAGTCAATGGTTGTTTTCAGTGGGATAACTTGCATTAACTGATTAAAAATTACATTTTAATTAGCTGATTTAAGTTTTCTTATTTAAAACAACCAATGACTTGCAACTTGCATCTAATGTAAGGCCTTTTTACATTGGGTGCAATTTCAAGAAAAAATTGCCTGAAAGCATGCGCTTTGTCGACGTTTTAAACAGCTGATGCAGGTTTTAAATGGGAGAACGTGCATCAGCTGATTAAAACGTCGTCGAAGCGCATGCTTCCAGGCCATTTTTCTTGCAATTGCACCCAATGTAAAAAGGCCTTAAAAAGGCCTTTAGGTGGTGCAAGTGCAAGTAAATGGTCGTTTTATTTTTGATTTAAACATAATTCTAATATGTTATTATAAACGATATACTACCTTAATTCATCTTCGCTACTTTTTTAGAAGGTAATTACAAAAATAGTTTTTACTTACCATTCTTTTAAATTGATTTGGTCACCACCTTTCGCAAGCAATAATCCATTGTTTTACCAGATCCTTATTTTTTGGACACATAACATTTTTTTAATCTGTGCCTTTTGTGTTTTGGTTGCAATTGTTACAAATCGCCACAGCACAGTTTGGCATTGTCAATATCCAAAATCCTACACAATGAATATAAAACTACAGAGAAAGAGCACAGCAGCGCTAATTTTTTACTATTTGTTTCTCTAATTTCGTTCTGACAGAGTGCGAAATACGTATGCAAACACAACTACCCGAATTGAAAATAAAAAACAACAGCCGTAGGAAGAAAATTTGGCCGCTTTTTATGTGAGGTTGGAACCGTCACTCGCGTCAAACGGTTACTAAGCAACCGTGCTCAAGTCCTCGCATGTGACGACATGCGCAGCAAAGTTCCAATTTCAGCTTGCTTATCGGCTTACCGTTGTAAGTGTATCGTGCAGAAACATTTCAAAAGGCGTTTTAAAACACTTCATAATTCTTCAATTCTGTTACTGATTAATGAATACCAGAAAAATACTTCTCGCGTTAAAAGTGAATTCTAAAGTAACTTTATTACAAAAAAAAACACTACTTCCTTAAAATTTCTCCTCACATCAAAAATTACTTCTAAAAAAAGTCCCTGTTTTTTCAAACTGTCTCCTCTGATCAAGTGATTTCTAAAATATGTCGAAATACTTCATATTAGACCAGAAGCCTTCTACCTTCTACCATTCACAATCTCAATATTTACCTCAAACAAAAACACTTCATATTGAAAGAAACCCTTCAAATCTGGCAATACCGGGAAGGATGTCACCACCTGCAGACGGGTTTCGATTTCTTGTTCTTATCAGTATAAGGTGGGCGTTCATACCTTGCCAACCTAAAGTTTTAATACTAAAAATTAAACTATCAACCTTCTTGAGTTGTTTATAACTTTTAGCGCCATCTCTTGGTAGTCCTGTGCAATTAACCTGAGCATACCCGTACTACACTTTCTATTTTACTTTTTTTCAACGAGCAAATAGAAAATCCCAACAGCAGTGAAGGACTTTTAAACATATTACATTTAATTTTTCATATCTTTAGGAACAAAAATTCATAATTTGTCTTTCTGAAGGATAATTTTCTACTCAATTTTGTTCTCACAATTTATCTTATTCTTATACTTTAACTTGTTTTAGGTTCTCATGTTGTTAATAAATCTCATTCAGGATCAAGAAGCCAACAAAAAACTACTCATGGAAGCCAAAGCACCTTCTAAGTTGGAGAGTATATATTCCAGTAAGTTTTTATTCAGTGAGTTAAATAACAAAAAGAAGTTCTGATATCTGAACTTGACCATGTATATTTTTTATGTATTTTTCTACACTGAAACCACACCTATACAGGGTGATTCCTAAATTGATTCTTGTTTTTTATCGTATAGAAGGCATTTAAATAAACAACAATTTCAAATACCTTTTTTTTAACTTAAAAATAGGCGAGATACAGATGTAAAAAATCTAAGTGCGGGCCTGGTCATCAAAACGTTTCTGGAGTTGCTTACGGGTTATGGCTTGCCGCAGAGTTCTAATGATAAGGACGAAACGGCCGTCATTGTCAACTTGTGCCCCGGGAGACGCATAATATACTAACTGCTTTTTACTTTTCAGGAGAAGAAAGTGCCGTGGAAGCGCTGATAATCCAGTTCTACGACTGGGAAGGGTGCGCCAAAATTGCGGAAAATAAGACGAACGCCATTTTGGACGGCGAGAAGGACGGCGAAGATGCGCCTCATCCTCAAAATAAGAGCAGCGAAGAGTTCATTGAGGAGACTGTAGCAAAATGTAAGTGTAGACTCGATCAGTTGTTATAGGGAATTCATAACTTACCATTCTTAAAACGACATTTCTAGGTATTTTTAGAGTTTTTCTCTAAATATAAAATAAAATGTTTTCTTTTATTTCGTCAGATCCATTCCCAGACGCGTTTCACCCATGATATGGTGAAACGCTCTTCAGTAGAGCCAGGATCCGACGAAAGAAAGAAATATCTCGAAACTTCTTATACGGCATTTGATGTCAAAACTGCTTATACAGTATTTGGTGTAATTTCTATATTGCTTGCGATAAGCAGCCAAGTGTTTGCCAAACGAGTCGTTGTTTGTGAACGTGCGTAATATGTAGTATAAACAAGAAATTTTAACCAGCTAACGCCTCAACTCGAGCAGAACTGGATCGTTCATGAATTTCCGTTGAATTTTTTAGTATTGTGTTGTTTTTATTGAAAAAAAAACCTATTATGACAGTTTAGGTGTCTTTGTTTTCGGAGATATAGTGTCATTTACTTTCCGTGTAATTTCTAAACCTCCTCTACCGTTTAATATTTACATGATCCACAAAATGATGTGACTGGGAAAATTTTATATCTCGGTTTAGTCCGCCATCTGGGTTACAAATCTTGTAACGTGCCATTAGCAATATACTGATTGTATACAGGGTGATTTACGTTGAGTGGCCTATTAGTAGTCGGAAACGAGTAAAGTTATCTGTTTAAAAATGTTTTCGCAGATGTAATTGACTTTTAACTTTTAAAATATTACAGTTTGTGTCACCTCCGGTTATACCGGAAGTTATGTCCAACTTTGATATTTCAAATAGAATACCCTGTAGCATTTTTGGATACCTTAAAAATCTAACTAGAGAGAGATGGGTCACTCAATGTGAATCACCCTGTACAGGGTGAGTCAACGATAGAGTAAAATTAATTTTCGTCATTATTTTAAGAATTAGATAAAAATTCGAAATACAAAAGTTCTAGGGATCTCATTGAGCTGCACACAAATTCAATAGTTTTTGAGATATTGACGTTTAAAATGTGGCATTTTCAGACTTTGACAGGCTATAACATTGGAATGGTTTGCACCTTCCTATCTTAGTTTTTATTTTCTATCTAAAAGTTACAACTTTCGATGTAACATATTTAACTGTAAAACCGGTTTTTTGGTTTAACATGTTAAACCGGAACCTGATCTCTTTGGATAAAAAATAAAAAACTAAGATAGGAAGGTGCAAACCATTCCGTGTTATAGCCTGTCAAAGTCTGAAAATGCTACATTTTAAACGTCAATATCTCAAAAACTATTGAATTTAGACATATGACACTTTATACAAAATAAGCATAGCATTTGTGGGGAATTAGTTGTTCTATTTTAAAAAAAACCTAAGTTATATTCGTCACGTTTTTTTGGGACACCCCGTATACTCCAGTATAATTTTTAAATGTGCACCTCAATGATCCCTACAACTTTTGTATTTCGAATTTTTATCGAATTCCTCAAATAAAGGAGAATATGAACTTTATCGTTGACTCACCCTGTATCCATATGTGGCAGAATCCCTGTTCGAAATGAAACAAGTAGTTAGGAAAATTGAACAAATAATCAATGTTTTTTCTGGGGACAATCAGTTTTAAATTAATTTAAAAAATCATATTTTTCATGTTGTATTTCTTATATTTTTCACTTTGTTTCAGTATTACAAAAGGCGGGCACCCATATGGAGTACACATTCCTGGCCTCGTACATAGTCATGCTAGTCGGATTTCTGATTATGGAGAACCCTGGATTCCAGGACAGTATTCGACAGTTCCTGAGGGGCAGCAATTTTAGCGACATGGTCGAATTGCTCAAGAAGTTCTTTAATTTTATGAATTTGACGGCATCGGTACGTTATTTTTTTAGTTTAATTTATAACAAGTAGGTATCCCGAAGCTTTTAAAATTAGTGTTATAAAACCTATCTTTAAAAATGGCGATTCAAATAAAATTAATAATTATAGACCTACAATAATAATATCTTCATTAGCCAAAGTATTTGAAAAAATTTTAAAAGTAAGAATTAAAAATTATTTAGAAAGAATACATTTTATTTCTAACAAACAATTTGGGTCTCAAAAAAATAAATCGACACAAAATGCTATTTGCTATTTAACAGAACAAATATATGATGCATTAGATAATAAAAAAAAACCTTCTGTTTGTATTTTTCTGGATTTAGCAAAAGCATTCGATACAGTTATCACAATTTATTGTTGGAAAAAATTGAAAATATTGGATTGAGAGGAAAACAATTTGAATTAATTACAAATTATCTAAAAGGTAGACCAACTTATGTTCAAATAGATAAAGAAATAAGCTATCCTAAAATACTTAAATATGGTGTTCCTCAGGGAACAACTTTGGGACCATTAATTTTTAATATCTATATTAATGATTTATTTATTGTAAATTGTGATGGAGAAATTCATAGTTTCGTCGATGATTCTGCAATTTTTTATACAGATACAAATTGGGACAACTTAAATAACAAAATTAAAAAAGATTTTAAAATAATAAAAAATTGGTTTGATAAAAATTTATTAACAATTAATTTTGATAAAACTAATTATCTTCCTTTTACTTTAAATCCAAATAACATGCCACAAAATATGAATAGTATTAAAATAAATGATGACATTCAAATTTTGAAAGTTAATCAAGTAAAATATTTAGGAATAATCTTCGACAGTAAATTAAATTGGAATTTTCACATTGAATATTTGATTAAAAAATTAAGAAGTTTAATACCAATTTTTAGAAACATTAAAAAAATTTTGAACGTAAAACATATTATGGAAATATTATATTATGCATTGGTTAAAATTCGTTTAAATTACGAAATTTTAGGTTGAGGAGGAATAAATAAAACTTTAGTTAAAACATTAGAAATATTACAGAAAAGGTTTCTAAAAATTATATTTAATAAAGATTATCTTTATCCTTCAATAAAATTATATTCTGAAACAAAAAAAAATGAATATTAGACAACTTTACATTTATAACATCTTAATATACATACTTAAAAATAAAAATCGTATACAGTTAAAAAACCATAATCATATAGAAATGAAATAACCATAAAACCTAAAGTAAATGTGTCCCACCAAGTGCTGCCTTAAGTAGCTTCGAGATCCCTTTTCTTTTCGTCGGATCCTAGCTCTACTGATGAGTCATGATATGACGAAACGCGTCTAGAGATGGATCTGGCGAAATGAAAAGGAAAATCTTCTTTACTCATTGTTTTCGGTTAATAAACCGATGTGAGTTAGCGCTGCCTAGCGGGACTCCTGTAATTGTGACGAATGTCTTTACAGGCGATTTCCTCTTAACATTTACTCATTTCTATAAGTTTGTTAGAGGTGCTGGTATGCTCAAGAGTGTCTAACAACGACACAGATGGCGCTCTGTGCCACATCTTACTGGTGTGTCCCACCAAGTGCTGCCTTAAGTAGCTTCGAGATCCCTTTTCTTTTCGTCGGATCCTAGCTCTACTGATGAGTCATGATATGACGAAACGCGTCTAGAGATGGATCTGGCGAAATGAAAAGGAAAATCTTCTTTAAAATAAATAAGTTCATAGGACAAAAAAGTTTCAAATATTTATGTTTTTATTTAAACGATTATTTACCAACAAAAATTAAAAAACATATTTCATTAAAAAAATATAAAAGCATGGATATTGGAAACAGATAACTTAAAAATTTTTTTGGAAATGTTTTAATAAATAATTTTCAAAATTTTTATATCCTATATCTTTAAAATAAAAAACTGCGTTTATATTTAAATACATATAGTTAAACGTTTTTTATTTGCAATTTAACTTTTATATAATATTAACTAATATTTTTAAAAACATATATTTTAATATTCCTATAAAATACTAAGATTTGCCCCTAACAAACATGTCTTCGGGGGATCAAAGAAGAAGTTTATTGAGGAAGATAAATAAACACATTTATTATATTATAAATATTGAGAATTAAATTATTTTTATTATTCCATTTTTTTTAAATATTGAAAAAAATTCAAACTGAAATAGCATAAATCAAACCATTTGTTTTAACTAAAGTTGTGCCTTCATTACACTCATTTTCCATTATGAACATAATAATTTTTTTCTAGACGGAGGCTTCAAGCGTCTGCGCAGTAAAGGCGACACAACGAGTGATAAAATTCCTGGAGGAGTGCGACAAAGTGAGTGCGGAAAGTGGGTCCGTCGAACAAGAGGAAGCGATGGATGTAGATGATAGGACGTACTTATAGACTGACGCGTTTGAATAACGTCTTTGTACATTTACTGTTAAATAGAGGCCGAAAATCGGTAAAATTATTAATGTCGGGTTGTACAAAGATTTTTAATCATAATCAACTGATCAGCATCTTTGACGACGACATACCGAGTTCGCCAACGAAGCGGGAACGGAAGATTAAATCGGCAATCATGGAACTTAACAAAAATACTAAACTAGTGTGAGATATGGACGTAAAAGCGGCATTTTTTAAAAATATTTTACATTTACAGGATTGCTCAAAAAAGTGTGGCGGACTAAACTTGTATTTTTTTTTAATGGAACACACTATACAGGGTGCTAAAAATTCGTATCCGTACAAAGGGATCTCGAAACGGTAAGCGATACGAAGATGGTTAAATTGAGGCAAAGTTGCGTATTTTTGGGCTTAATAATTTGGTGAAAAAAAATTCTAAATATTCCGAATACCTTCGGAGATATCCGGAAAAAACCGAAATTTTTAGTTTTGGTTTTGAATTTTTTGCGCCTTCATTTTTAACTTGGGAAAAAACAAAAAGCACTTTTTCATAGTTCTTTATGTTCTACAAGATGGCGTTATTAGTTTTCGAATTCGACGTTTCGTTCTTTAGTTACCAACCAACCTCAAGTCAATTTTTTTAAATACGGACCTGGAATTTTAAAAACATTTTTAGGGACTTCTACGCTTTGGAAATTTAATACAATTTAACGATTTTTAAAATTTTAACATCAAATATCACAGTATCAGTATTTCAAATTATTCTTTCTTTACTATTACGGCCCTGGCAATTGTTTTTAGGATAACTTAAATATTAAAATTACATTACAGGATTATGGCGTTTAGGCCGTTTTATTTCAATAAAATTTACCGTAACAACACTCTAGGAAGTAAATAAGTTTCTAAGGCATGAGAAGTAATTCTACTTTTGATTAGTATATTATTTATTTTATTAATATAACATCTTAAGCCCTATGGTTTTTACCCTAGACCTAGACAATTTCAAATTTTTTTACTGTTTATACGATCTGATAATGCCAGTTTCTCACGAAACATGTAACAAAAATAAACAGATAAAAAATTTGAGGCCGAGATTTTTGGTGGTTTCTTTTACAAAATATTAAATATCAGGCCTTTTTGAGTAAAAATGGACGGATTTTTAATATCAGAAATCTTTTTTTTTGGTTTGCTCTAAATATTCAGGGCCGTATGGCATAAAAAGATAACGTGAAAAAATGTGTTATTAGATGAAAAAACGTTAAAATTTCAAAAATTTTAAATTTTATTAAATTTGTAAAGCTTAGAAGCCCCTAAAACTGTGTTTAAAATTCCAGGTCCGTATCTAAAAAATTAACTTGAGGTTGATATTTAAAGAACGAAACGTTAAATTTGAAAACTAACGGCTATGAGAAGGTGTTTTTTGTTTTTTCCCAAGTCAAAAATAAAGACGCAAAAACTTAAAAACCTAATATCTCCGAAAGCATTTGGAATATTTACAATTTTCTTTTACCAAATTATTAAGCCCCAAAATACGCAACTTTGCCTCAATTTAACCATCTTCGTATCTCTTACCGTTTTCCAGATACCCTTGTACGCACACGAATTTGTAGCACCCTGTATATTATATTATTTTCGAATTCCCTATAAAATTTCACGTACATTTTGTATAAAATGACGCATGTCTAAATTCAATTGTTTTTGAAATATTGACGTTTAAAATATGGCATTTTCAGACTTTACAGGCTTTAGCATTGTAACGATTCATTTTAGACAAAAATCTTATCTTAGTTTTTATTCTCTATCCAAGGATCTCGGTTTAACATGTTAAACCAAAAAAATGGTTTTACGGTTTAACATGTGACACAAGAAGTTATAACTGTTAGATCGGGAATATAAAAACTAAGATAGACAGGTGAAAACCATTTTTCCTTTGGCAGCTTCGATTGTGTGTGATTCGCTAATGTCTGTCAATGTCATTTATGTCACTGTCCAACTTGCTGGTTAGTTAATAATTATTAAAAATCTTTGTGCAACCCAACATAAGAGTTCTATACTCTGTTCAAAACTTGTGGCTGATTGGCCAATCGTAATACAGGTCGGTATCACACGTATTGTTTGCATTCACTGACTTTTGACTTTGGTCTAGTTATACTGTTGCTTCAATGCTTCCTTTATTGGCTATTACGACAAGTTCCTTTAAAACGGGCATAGTACATGAAATGGACCTTCTGATTATTTGCGCGGTCTAAAAGTTTATGCGAAAGCCGCCATCGTTGTTAAAAGTTTAATGCTACACACTTCGCAAATCATTGATGCTACGATAAAAACGGTGAATACTTTTTCGTAGACCATTACATTCTCTACAACTTTGTTTCCTGGGACAATTTCGTAGAACAAATTATTTACGAGTTATAGCGCGTCAAAGTTTGGGACAATGAAATTTTGCGAATTAACATTGATAATATATTCAAATATTCTTTATCTAGATCCTCAATATATGTGTCTGTCTCGATTTAAAAAGTTTTTAAAAATCCATTAATAAAATATTAGCCAGGATTCGGGTCAAGAGAACCCAATGTTTTTAATATACATGGTCCTGCACCTCACCTCCCGTCTTCTATAGCTCACTTATTAATTAGGTTAGGATTTTGATATTTTGCAAACTTTACCTGTATCCTAGGGCGCATTTCAGGAAAATATTTTTGTTTATACAGGGTGTTCCAAAAAAGTGTGACGTCATAAGAATCAATATTTTTAGATTATATGCCATAAATATTCTTACTTAAATGGATGCCTCTTATAATAGTTGTCTTCATACCCCTAAAATTTTAATGAAATCGATTCAGTATTATAGGCGAAAAAAATAAACACTAAGAAAAATCAGTTTTGCACCACTGGTTTTAACAATTAATAAAAAATAATGCCTCGTTATTAAAATTATACAAAGGTACTTAATAAATAAGGTCGAACAGTCTCGTAAACCAAGTTTGATTAATGCAAATTGTACAGAGTGTTTAAAGTTTAGTGTTAAACTTGGCAAACTTTAAAGCAAATTATTTTTCTTATTTCAAATTGGAACATCTGTATATTATTATATCATTTGATGTAGAATTAAAAATCAAACATTTGTCCTAATTACAACCCTATCGCAATTTTTAACGCATCAGAATGTATTTGCAAAAAACTAATTTTATCAACTAAACTGCTTTCGAGCAAGACAAATTTCGCCTAAATTTAACAGTTAATATTTTCTGAACCAGTTATGATATCCATCTACGGTTTTGAATAGTTGATAGATTCACCCATTGAGGTAGGATTATAAGGAGGCGCCATAAGATTTAATTTCGCGTCGAGAAAACGGTACCACTACGCGTGGCTAATAGTAGTTGCAATATGGATGCCTCGCCAGGTCCGGACTATTTATATGTATTACGCTAGCATTAAGCTTATAATAAGATAATCATATAATGTAAATATCTCGGTAAATATCATTTTTTGTTTTAAAATACAGTGTCTAGCAAAAGTCCCGCAATATGCTTTATTTCGAAAACTTTTTGAATAAAAAAAAAATATGTTTTAAATAAAAGTCTTTGGGACTAGGGTTTCTACTGATTTAAATAGCTCACATATTTTCTTTTTAAGTGCAGTTTGTCTAAATTTTAGGATTTATCTAATATAAGTCACTGTCGAACACTGTATACATATTTATTACTATAATTTTATTGACAATCCTTTTTTTATATTCTAAAATAAGATAATGTGCAGCTATTACACACAAAAAATAAAACAAATTCTTGAAAAACAAAAATTTATTGTCCCTTAAATAAAACAATCTTATTACTATGATGCCTAATACTTTCTGATTTGTTGGATTTTTGTTTGGCGAAATGGTACAACCTTACATTTATGTACTTTTCTGCCACAGCTTTGATTAGCAATACTCGGTGACTGTCCAAAGCCGACTGATCAAAGCTATGAACTACTAAATTAAAAAAAATATTTTTATTTACAAACTTTTTTAATATTGTGGTAACTAAAGCTGCTGCAGATATTTGTTGAGAAAAAACAATGTTTTTCAAAACTTTTTCCGCAAGAATACATATCTCCAAAACATCTGTTGAGGGATATTGTAGTCCACCTTTATTTTTCTTATCTATAAAAGAATATAGATACATATCCCTCGTGTCACTTGTTAAAGCAGATATGCATTCTGTACAGAATATTTTTTTTTTTAAAGAATGTACGATAAATCCAGCTATATAGGTAATAATATGTTTTGAATATTCTGACAGCGGGTCTGGCAAATAATCATGATCTCTGATAATATCATTTAACTCGCTGTCAGAATGTTCTTCCATTCCTAGTGCCCTGTAATCTCTTGAAGTGACATTTATTTGATGTACAGGGTCACATTTTAAAATGTGGAGTTGCTCTAACGGGACACAATTTCCATGAAAACTATGACTTAATTCCACATGAATAAGCAATTTTTTGTAGGCTGATTGAAACTGACGTGCAGTGGGGTTATTATTGTAACCTCCTTGGGACCGAATGGACCCAAAGAATAGCTCAATGTGATCTTGGGAGAATTTATAAAGTGGCAAAAACTGTAATCTATTCCTAGTAACTAAATTTTTAAATAATACTTTAAGACTAGAGATGCATATTTTTAACCCTAAAAATCCTGTATGTCTCAGTGAATCTAAAAGTAAAGGACCACCTACGTGTGTTTTTAAACAGCTTATGTATTTATCTGCAGAATTCAAAAAAAAATCAATAGTTTCATAATTTTTTGCAGATATTGGTTTTTTGTAATGACATTGTGCTAAATTTCTAGAGTTTAAAATATCGAACAAATTGTTCATAATTAAAATAAATCTCACTGTCGCATCAACCCCAGCAAATTGTTTCATTTTTAATTCATTTTTACAAAATGATAAGGCGGTTGCAACACTCTCACTAAAGACTTGAGTTGCCAGCCTAACATTCATCTTTTGTTTGCCAAAAGCAATATGTTGATCCCTTAATTTATTGGCCAAGTGGAAGGATTCACTTCTTTGTAAATTGTTTAGTTCTTTTAAAAAATGCCAACAAACTAATTCATTGTTTTCATCCACTAGGGAACCCTTTTCACCCAAAGTGTTTCTCACTAACTTTATCATGTGGCATGGGTCCAGAAAAAAAACCACATCATCATTGGTCGATGGATGTTTAAAAAATGGTTTTAAATTTTCATGGTCCAAGTTACAACCCAAAAGTTTTGCCATGGTTAAATTTACTGGAGGACCATCACATGTTAAGCTAACCACCTCAATTCCTATTTCACTACACTTTTCCAAACACTGCAACACCAATCCTTTTTTTTGCTCTGCTGTTATACCAGCAATAAGAAAAAAACCAACGGGTATTTTCCAATAACCGTTTACACAGTTTAAAAGAAAGACGAAAGCATCTTTAGCAAGAGTAACTTCTTTGACTCCTGTTCCCATATCTACATACCCGTAGCACTTGTCTTTTTGAGCAACCCATTCCTCATGTTGTCTAATTGACATCTCATCAATAATGAGGCTGCATATAACTTTCTTTTTTTCATAGAAAGCCTTTAACTTTAAAGCCTGAAACGATTCGCTAGTAAATCCAGGCTCTCCATCGATACTTTGGTACCACCGGCTTATCGTTCGTGTATGTGGTAAACATACGTTAAATGTTTTTCTTACATAATTGTAGGCAACGGGGGAGTAATAATGAAGTGTCAATGCAAACGTTTTTATCTCTTCTGAGTAGTATTTTGGTAGAGCTTTGCTGGATGCTTTTTTACATTGCCTCATAAATAATTCTTGAGGCCCTCCAAGTTTAGAAAGCACGTCTAAATGCTCATCTTGTAAAAGTTTCTTTTTTTTTAGTTCATTAAGAATTTTTTTCATATTTGTTATGCGTTTTTCCCTTCGCATCAGTTTTCGTTTCAAATATATCAGCTTTGTTTTTCTTTCCCTGCTTATACGCTGTGTTGTTTTTAGTTTATTCAGTAATTTTCTTTTCCTGGGAGAAACAGGTTCACCTATTTGCCAAGTTGATGGCCTTGCTAGTATATCTTTAGCCAAACCTGCAGTACTTGTTGAAGGGATACTTATATCTTGGTCAAAATTTTTACATTTTGCTGGTACAATCAAAATATTTGACAATATCCTAACCTTGGCTGGTGGTTCTGTCAATTCGTCATCCATTTGCTCCTGGAATTAAAAAAAAAAACTTAAAAATAATATAAATACTATTTTATTATAAGAACAAGAATATTCTTATCGTATTAAAATTATTAAAACCTTGTAATTTACCAAAACAACAATAAAATTTAAAAAAATAGTACTAAAGTTGTATAAATACAATAGGTATATATTTTTATATATACCTGGGAGGGATTAAGGGTAGGAATGGCATTCTCTTTTAAGCGAACGACACATTTTGAGGTTCGATCAATGTACATCTCAGAAAAATGCTTTGAGCACAAAACACTATATTTTGTTGGTTTCCAAGCCCCCCGATTAATAAACTGCAACCAGATCTGCTGGCGCGCAGGATCTTTAGGAAATCTAAAAGGAAAACGTACAATTTAAATACTATACAACCATGCTTAAATAAGACTTAAAAATAAATTTATTTAGGTACTAGTTAAGTTTTAACTTTTTTTTTTGAAAAATTTAACCTTGAAAAAGCTAAAATTTACCACTTAGGTTTCTTAAAATGGCTAAAAGGTGCGTAAAGTAAAAAAATCTTAAAGCTTTAAGGAATCTATAAATACATCTTATTTAAATACAACCCTGTTTTTTGTTTACTTACTTATGAAATGTTATTCCCGTAGATTTTTTCTTGTCGACTGCATCCCTGCTATTGCAAGAACGATGAGCACAAGAAACCATTATTGTATTTAAATAGTTAATATAAATATCACTCGAAAAACAATATAAAACACAAAAAACTAAAAAAACACTCTCCCGTCATAAAACGTCAAAAGGTCACATTTGTTTGACATAAACGTCGATTCAATATATCTACCTGTGGTCACTTTTAGCCACGTTATGGCGTCTCTGTATAATCCTACCTCAATGGATTCACCCCTTGGAAAACAATTGTCAATGTTGGATTTTCTTTAACTGTCAGAAAATTGTATATACAGGGTGTTAAAGAAGACGATGATTTTTGCTCCAATTTTAATGGCGTGTAACTTTCACAATATTTTTAAATTTTATCACTCTACGTCAATTGAATCACTGGTTCATAGCAAAGAAAGTCATTTTTCAAATTTTTTATACCTGCTATATTTTAAGAAGTACCGATTTTTTTGGAAAACCTTGCTTTACTTCAACTTATTGGTAGCTAGATCTCACTGTGCGTTGTATCGTGCAAACTTTGCGAGTGATTATTATACCTTATGAAAAGCTTGATTATGTTCAGTAACAACAGTTGTACCTAAATGTTATTATGTACAGTGGCGTACTTATAAAAACCTATATGTCTATGGTTTACGAGTATCTCACAATTTTTCACGATTGTTTTATATTGGAAAGTACTCGCCCCTAGATTAGGTCAATTTTTTCTTATTTTTTAGTTTTTTATATCACACTACTACAGGTATATTATAGTGTGTTTACAAAATTTCAATAAAGATAATTGATTTATTAGTTTCTAACTTTCTAACACTATTCCTAAATTTAAACTTACACTGAAAGAGACTTTGATATTAAATATCACTAGCTGCCGTCAAACCAAACCTCGTCCATCCGTATTAATCCCATCAAAATCAAACTAGCGTTACCTAATTTTAAGAATCCCTTTCAATGAAAGTTTAATTTTAGGAATAGTGTTAGAAAGTTAGAAATTAATAAATACATTTTTTCCAAAAATTAAATTTAAAAAATGTATCTTTGTTAAAATTTTGTAAACACACTGTATAATATACCTATAGTGCGATATGAAAAACTAAAAAATAAGAAAAAATTGATCTAATCTAGGGGCGAGTACTTTCCAATATAAAACAATCGTGAAAAATTGTGAGATACTCGTAAACCATAGACATATAGGTGTTTAAAACTACGCCACTGTACATCATAACATTTAGGCACAACTGTTGTTACTGAACATAATCAAGCTTTTCATAAGGTATAATAATCACTCGCAAAGTTTTCACGATACAACGCACAGTGAGATTTAGCTACCAATAAGTTGAAATAAAGCAAGGTTTTCCAAAAAATCGGTATTTCTTAAAATATAGCAGATATCAAAAATTTGACAAATCACTTTCTTTGCTGTGAATCAGTGATTCAATTGACGTAGACTGATAAAATTTAAAAATATTATTGTGGAAGTTACACGCCATTAAAATTGGAGCAAAAATCATCGTCTTCTTTAACACCCTGTATATACAATTTTCTGACAGTTAAAGAAAATCCAACATTGACAATTGTTTCCCAAGGGATGAATCTATCAACCATTCAAAACCGTAGGTCGATATCATAACTGGTTCAGAAAATATTAATTGTTAAATTTAGGCGAAATTTTTCTTGCTCGAAAGCAATTGTCCAGCAGTTTATTACAACAGTCATTATTTTGAATAAATATCAAAGGTGGCTTTGAAAAACAATTTATTGGTATTAACGTTTACTAAAGTAACAAAAAATAATTCTTTTCGCATGCTCCTAATATGAAAATCATATCTACGCGCTCTTCTTGGTTGTATTTCATCACAAAAAATTATATAGCTTAAATAATTGATAATAATAATCTAACAATATTTGAAACTATTTAATACCTAAAGTCAAAATGGGCTTTTGTCGTTTTAATAAACTTTTATACCAATAAATTGTTCTGCAAAGCCACCTTTCATATTTATTTATAATAATGACTGGTGAAATAGTTGATAAAATGAGTTTTCTGCAAATTAGTCTTGATGCGTTAGAAATTGCGATAGGGTTCTAATTAACGAGACTGTTCGACCTTACCTGTTAAGTACATTTATATAATTTTAATAACGAGGCATTATTTTTATTTTTTCTCGCCTATAATACTGAACCGTTTTAATTAAAATTTTAGGGGTATAAAGGCAACTATAAGAGGCATCCAAATAAGTAAGAATATATAGAGCATATAATCTAAAAAAATATATCCTTATGACGTCACACTTTTTTGGAACACCCTGTATAAACAAAAATATTTTCCTAAAATGCACCCTAGACTACTGCAAAATATCAAAATCCTAACTTAATTAATAAGTGAGCTATAGAGGACGGGAGGTGAGGTGCAGGACCCTGTATATAGATATAACTTTGCATGAAGCTGGTAACTTTGGGGAGGAATTTAGCAATAACGTTTGAATGGTAATAAAAAATAAAGAAACGTGAATCATTCGTGGCCAATTTACCCAGCTAATGTTTTCGAATTGAATTTGTAGGTAATTTATTTTAGACGTTTCCTCAAAAATTAGAAAAATATCAGCCGGCACTAAACTTGGCGTCTTCTTGCTCTCTCCCATACTCAATATCCACGAGTCGTCACTAAATGACATTATACTTATGTGTTACTGCCTTAAATACGACGTATAATACACATGATACAATTTTTTTTAAATTACAAATTGAATTTTTTTAGGCATTTTAATTTTACGTGCTACTTGACTTAGTAATTTTATAGGTTTTTGGCCTTTTTGGTACATTGTGAAATATATCTATATCTACAAAGTAAGTCGACCCAAAGTGCAAAAAACTCACAATTTACCAAATATCTACATAGATGAACCTTAGCGGAAACCAATAGAGTTTTACTATAAATAAGATTGAATATATTTACAAAGTTTTTAATTTTTATATTTTTAGTATTATTCCTTTATACAAAAAGATGAATATTTTGTAAGAGATTTGTATTTTTACTGAGTTAAGGGTATATTTAGTGTGGTGGAAATCTCGTAATATTGTTGAAAAAGGCGAAATTTTTAATTGTAGAAACTATCGATGATGTATACTATGACTATTCCTAATTAAATGGGGATAAATAATACTCTAAGTCAACCTTCACTAGGATATATTTCAAGAAAAAAATATATTTATTTCACTCTCTACATGTTTCGAACGTATAAACGTTCATCTTCAGGAAAATTATAATTTATATTGAAAAAGTTATTAAGTTAGGAAATTTTCAGTGACATCCTTATAGAGCTTTTGAGGAAATTAATTGAATAAAAAATGTAATGGGATAACTTTATCTATACAACTTGGTAGTATGTTTTTCTCTCCTACTTCTGTGGAAGTTCTTCAACATTTTTTATTCAATTAATGTCCTTAAAAGCTCTATAACTGACAATTTTCTAACTTAATATCTTTCAATATGAATTATGCTTTTCCTGAAGATGAACGTTTATACGTTCGAAACATGTAGAGAGTGAAATAAATATATTTTTTCCTTGAAATATATCCTAGTGAAGGTTGACTTAGAGTATTATTTATCCCCATTTAACTTGCAACTTCACGTCAAGTATTCCTAATTAGTTTAATTTTCTATAATACAGGGTGGTTTACGGTAAGGGCCCTATTAGTTCCTGAAAACCAGCAGTTTTATCTTATTGAAATTGTATCATATCGGATAGGTCTTTTCACTATAAATTTTGATTTTGACTCTTATCACAGAGATGACGAACCTTTACGTGCCCGAAAGAAATGTTTAATATGATCATGACGTGCCCACAAACTGTTTGTTTGTTAAGCGAGCATCAAAATCTAAATACAGGGTGGCCCATTTGCCTGACAAAGTAATATACCGTCTCTGCCATTAAAGATATTTAAAAAAAGTTTTTATAAAAGTTGTGAGGTATAAAAAAATTTAAAATTATGTTTAAACACACAGGATGGCCCAGAAAGGTAGGACAATAAGAAGATACATTTTTTTAAATGAAACACCCTATATATTTTAGCATATTTTGTTTTCTTACAAAATTATCCATATGACGCCATGTTTAATTTTTTGCAACGTTGCCAAACAAACTGTAAAATTCTTAAAATTTTGGATAAAACACGATAGTAAAAGATTACCTGTATTTCTCAATATCGAAAATGTCTTGTAAGCTCTTAAGTTTAAGAATAAAAAAACTGTCTTAAATCTTTAAGGACCTAGAATTTTGAACAGGGTGTTTTCTGTTGACATCCGAATATAGCGAATTTTAAAATACAATTACTCTGTTTTTTCAAATGAAACACCCTATATTTATTACGCTCGTCTGATAGATATTGTATTATCTTTTATTATTGTTAAGTCGTACCTATACCTAAATTTACTAGTTTTGCCAATATTTCGTTTTTTATTTAAATTTTCGTGAAAAAAAAACTTCAGTGTTTATTTTTCTCGTTAGCCATGACTAGCAAAGTCAAAACATATTAGTAAAAAGTTCAGACTCTGTGGCTAAATTTCAATAAGATAAATCTTTTTCCGAGATCTTCTAGCCGACCATTCACATCGTCGTGTATATAATAGGCTCAAAATGGATGCAATAAGAAACTAAGAATAATGCATATTTTTTTTGGGTTTATTTTAAATGAAAACTCGGCCAATTGCGATGCGAGTGAAAACTCTTGTGTTAAGTGTTGCGTTTTTTTTTCAGCGTACATAAATATTACTTTACACTTTTTTTTATTTGAATATTACTTTACTAGATATTGGGTGGAGGTAAGCGAATTTGATGTAATATTTACATCCACTTCGAGATTACAACTTATTACGGACGAAATATTTTTTTGTCTAATCAAAGGCTCATGTTTTGACACGGTTCTGTGTTATCTTCAGGGCCAACGTAAAAATATGATGGGAACATAATGACAAAAACAAGCTTGTTTTTTGAATAGACGAATTATTTATTTTTAGTTTCTTGTGTTGTTTGTATTCGTTTGATCTTTGAGAAATCTGTATCCAAAGTTCCTGTTCAATCGGAAGATGTCTGGAGATAGAAATTGACAAAAACTATTCTTGTTTGCATATGTATGTAAACTCATGATACAACTATACAAGATATGATACCAACAGGGTGCGCAGTGGATCGTGACGTCACCTTGTGAGGAATTTTTGAATTGAACGCGCGAAGCTTTGCTGTATAAAGCGTAGTTTACGTTATTAAAAAGCAAGTTTTGAAATTTTTAATAAATTTATTTCAAAACGTATTAGCCCTAGAATTTCTTCTGTGACTTAAATCTCGAAACATACATTTTATATAGATAGATTGATTATTGTGATCAAAATTTAAAACTTCCTTTTACTTAACTTCCTTAACTCAAACTTTTAGATGTGATTATGCTAACAGGAAAACTTCTTTAAAGTACGTAGGAATTCATTTAGACCAAAATTTTACATGGAAACAGCATGTTACTTATTTTACAAGCAAATTAAAAATATTTTATTTTTAAATTATTTGAAAATATAATTATTTTAACTTCGAGTACTTTAAAGATGATATGCACAAGTAGAATTAATAATAAATGATGGCATTGTTTGGGAAAGTTAATAATAATAAAAATAACAATACTAATAATAATAATTAATATCTTTATTTAAAATAATTATAAAAATAGACAATAGAAATGAATATTTAACCGTTCACTCTAAAAATTGATATACTTAACACGAACAAGTTAAGTCGGTATACATTGCGAATATGGAAATTGGAAAACGACACACTGTCCAATATTTGTTTGTACAGAAAAGAGCTTAAAATATTTTTACTCGTGTCAAAAAAATGTTCTGAATTTATTTTACATAAAAAGTTTTACTACAAAATTTAAGTTCTTTCTCATTTTCCTAGAAAGGGTCGCATCATTTTAATTCTCTGCCAAAAAAATACATCTACATCTACATCAAAAAATAACATTTTTGCCCTTCGAACATAATATCGAAAAGCTGATTTCCAAGAATGAATATGCACAGAGTAAAAAAAGAAACAACGCCGATATTTATTTTGCCAGGTGTATTTTTCAATAATTCGTGTTTCAAAATTTCGATTATGGTCATCGTCGCTGAAATATTTGGAGCAAGCACCAGCATTTTTAATTTTTAACTTATCCTTGCGTTTACACACACGCCTCCAAACACCTTGTAATATTCCTTAAAATTGGACATCAGGCGTAAAACTCTTGCGTTTATTATCCATATTATACTACCATATATCGCACACCTCATTTTTCAGTAACTTTACAAATCAGTTATCAGAAATAAACGACTGGTACATAATTCAAACTCTAACGCAAGGTGACGTCGCGAAAGTCACGCCCACCTGCGCGGTATCATAATATCTTCTCGTAGTTTTATCATGATGTAAACTCGCCTTTTTTAACTAATATTCCATTATTTTCACGACACCTTGTATTTTTTTTTTGTATCACCGGTTTTTGTGTAAATACGTTTCGTCCCTCATTCCCCCCCTTCCAGAAGTTACGAAGATGTTTATCTGTACATTATTGTGTATTTAGATTTTTATTTATTTTATTTAAGGAAATAATGATGGATTGTTTTTCAAATCTGTAAATAAATTATGATAACAATTTTTACATGCTGCGTTTCATTTTTTAAACTAGTAAATATAAGTTCCTTTGCAGGAAAGTTTGCAGTATATAAACATAATAATTTTTTGTGTAATTCAATAACTTAAAGTCCTAAATCGGTCAAAACGGAGCCCTTCACTTGAATTATCACACCACTTGAGTGGCGTGCATATAACATAGGCAAAAAAGCATTGTCTACCCTGGGAACAATAAAACAAACAGAAACAATTTTTTTTATATATTAGTTGTTATCCGTGTAATCCAACTTTGGCAATTTATCCCTACATTAATATCATTACCACGAACACATTCTTTGCTTATTTATATCGTAAACTAGATCCCTGTATAAGCATTCCGTAAGACCGTTCTAAAAGCAAAGATCTCGCTGTACATTAGCGTCTTATGCAAAAGCAAAAGCACTGCTTTTGTACGAGTGGAAGCAAGCGAGAGAGCCTGTAGGCAGTAGGGTAGAAAGAGATGTAACAAATAATCCCGTCGCAACCTTTGACCTTCCTTCATCTATCAGCCCGTGTCAAGAAAGCACGCGTTTGGTAAGTGCATTGGTGCCAATCTTCAAGTTTTACCGTAGTTTGGAAAATACTTTGCTTTCTCAATATAAAATATGAAACACGCCTCTATAAGTTTCATTATTAATTAGTTTAGTTAAGAGATTTTTAAAGGGATAACGAATAAGGTATCGTACAATAAGAAGCACTTTTGTGACAATAAAAATAATTTTTGCTGATAGGTTCATAATATTTAATAATCAGTAAGCTTATCGTCATATTTCACATAATAATAATTGACTTCGTTTTTAGTAACATTGGTTTAATCAGGTGGATGATGAATTTTTAATTTATAATGAGTTTTTTCGGCCTTTTGCTAGACTTCGCGCCGTCGGGTTTCGGAAATAAAGAAATATGGAGGCGTTAATTGTTACTATTCCGGCTAGCAGCGCATCTGCAGAACGATCCTTTTCTGGATTAAAAATAATTCATACCTATTTACAAAACACACAGGGAGAGATACGCTTATTAACAATAGTCTCTCTGGAGAGCTACCTTTTGCAGGTTTTAAAACGCAAAATCAATTTAGATGACGATGTTTTAGAAGAATTTTTACGTAAATACCGCCGTGTTAAACTCATTTACAAATACTGTCGTTTTATTCTTCTTCTGCCAGTGTTCTTTCCACAAACTTAAATACTTAATAAACTACAGTAATCCTGCAAGGACTATAACTTTTTTACAGCTAACGCATGTTCCAAATGGAATTTTCAAATCTTCCTCTACATGCAATTATTTTTCTTTATGTCCCCGGTACAATTATGTGTTCAATTTTGATTTTAAAGTGACTTGTGGAGCCGTGTATACAGGGTGATTTCTAAGTTAATACTTCTTTTTTAGCTGTGTATAGAAGGCATTAAAATAAACAACAGTTTCAAATACCTTTTTTTAAACTTTAAAATAGGCGAGATACAGAAGTAAAAAGTCTAAGTGCGGGCCTGGTCATCAAAACGTAGCCTGCCATACTTTATGTTTGTCTTATTAGTCATGCAATTTGTGGTGGTCTGTTATTTGGCAATTCGCTACGATGTGTTTTTCTGAAGCAAGTTAATTTTAAACTGGTGAAACGTGAAAATGGTAAAATTTGAAAACAATGAACGAGTAGATATGGTGCTAATTTAGGGTGAGTGTCGTCAAAGTGCGGTTGCTGCTTCGAGATTATACACAGAACGCTTTCCCTTGCGGGCTCATCCTACACCCAAAAGTTTTCCTAATGTTATTTAACGAGCAACTTAGGCAGAACCGTATTTGATACATAGTGTAATAAAAAAAGTTAAAAAATACTATGAAATAATTGTAGCTAGAACTTCTAAAAATCTTTAAGAAATAACAACCAGAGAATAATAATTTCATTATTACCAGTGAATAATGGATATTATTATTTAATAATAAAGGGTGATTCCTAAGTTGATACTTCTTTTTGAGCTGTGTATAGAAGGCATTAAAATAAACAACTTTTTCAAATACCTTTTTTCAAAAAACTTAAAAATAGCTGAGTTGAAGAAGTGAAAAATCTAAGTGCGGGCCTGGTAATCAAAACGTAGCCCTTTACTTTATATTCTTTTTGTCCTTTTTTTGTATGTGAGTCATGCATTTTACGGATCGGTGTTCAGTTATTAATTTTGTCAATTCGTGGCGCGGTGTGGTTTTCTTTTAATAAATTGGTGAAAATGGTAAAATTTGAAAACAATGAAGTAATTCTGGTGCTTATGTATTGTGAGTGTCGTAAAAGTGCGGATGTTTTTTCTCTACACTTAGAAGTTTTCCTAATGTTATTTAACGGGCAAGTTAGGCAGAACCGTATTTGATTTGTAGTGTAATAAATGAATGTAAGTATGTACCTACCTTATTTTTGAGTTTTTTGAAAAAAGGTATTTAAAAATGTTGTTTATTTTAATGCCTTCTATACACAGCTAAAAAAGAAGTATCAACTCAGGAATCACCCTGTAAATTTATCAAATAACAGTCATCATTTCATTTGAGTTTTTTTATTGACATTTCGATTTTATATTATTTTTGACGTAGCAGAGTTCTATATTTTTTAATAAACTAATATTACCAGTGGCGTAGCCAGAATTTGATTTTGAGGGACCGTATATCCGTTTTACCTTTTTTTAAAGGATTTAAGTGTGCTCCAAATAAAAGATCAGTAATTGAGCAAATCAATAATTATGTCGGGGGTGGGCAGACCCCCTAGCCTCCCTCCCTGACTACGCCACTGGTCATAAGGGATACTAGGCCTCATTAGCAATTAATCATTCCCGCAGCGTACTGGTAAAATATATTTTGTTATAAATAAAATAGAGTTATATAAAAACACATTTTCCACGTTCTTCCTACAACAGGCACGTTTTCACTAGAGTAGCTATAACTGTGTATGGATCTGCGCATGCGCTAGGTCTTCTATCTTGAAAAAATCCTTTTCTCTTGTCGGCTACAGCAGGAGACAACTTAATGCACGCAGTCCTGTCCCCTACTCCTGATTTAAACTTGTTTATGTTACAGGTCTGGTGCCGGCCTGTCAGGCGGATCTTACATACGCTACCTAAACAGGGTATACAATTTTTAAACTGGGGCTTAATTTTTTGTGATAAAAGTCGTCTGGAGTAACTCTTTAGCGTTTCGGTTCGCCTTAAAAAAATTCAGACTGAACATATTATACAGGGTGTCCCAGATAAGGATACACTTTACAGTAATCGCGTAAACCATATAATATACAGTGATGGTTAAATTAGAAAAAGTTGGGCCCTACTAAATTCTGCAACATCATGTTCTTAAATTTAAAAAAACCCCGATGCTTCCGAAGATATTCGGGCAAAACCGAATTTTTGCGATTTAATTTTTGTTTTCTTCTGGCTTTATTTGAAGTGATATATTAAAATAAACGACCACCTATGAAAATGAGAAAAAAAGCACGGTTAACTTGGCTCGAAAGCGCCGAATATCACACTCGTGTTGAAATACAAGGCACACTATTGAATTTAAACATATGGTGGTAATTTGACAGACCACCCCTATTTATTAAAAAGAACAAATTTTAGAAAGCAGTAATTGTAAAGTGTTTAACTTATTTATCATGTATTTGTCGAGTGATTCATACGGCATCTGAAATTATAAATAATGTTAATAATGTACTGGAAAATCTATTACCAGAAAAAACTAAGCGCGCTGTAGAAAGTGTCATGTATCAAACAACACATCTTTATTGGTAGCGATAGCGTAGAGAATAGAGCTCTAGCCTACAGATCGCAAGGTCACAGGTTCAAATCCCACCAAGAGTATTTGACTTTTTTTTTATAAAAATATTAAATAATTTATAGAATTATTTTAAATAGAAATCTTCCTGGTTGGGTGAATTTTTTAATTTTATGTTTAATGCATCTTTCCTTGATTAAATTTAAAATTTTTCATTCTCGTTAATCTAGTAGTCAATATAGGATTAGTTCCTTCCTATGATATATAAAATATGAAAAAATGAAAAAGTTAAACAACAAATATTAAGTGGAACATGATCCTAAGTATGCTAATTTCAACACTAGTGTGGATATTTTTTTTCACAAATCAAAGGCTTTTTTAATAATTCTTTGTGGTCATAGGAAAAATAGTGTACATTACTCGTGTGAAAGTGGTTATTCTAAAACTCGCATAATTTCCGCACTCGAGTGACGCCTCGTGCTAAATATTTCCTCGTTTGAAAAGTATCACTTTTATCACTTGTTATGTAATATACTATACTATTTTACCTGTATACCAGGGCGCATTTCAGGAAAATATTTTTATTTATACAGGGTGTTCCAAAAAAGGGTGACGTCATAAGGATCTTTTTTTAGATTACATGCCATAAATATTCTTACTTATTTCGACGCTTCTTATAGTTGAATACATGACCCCAAAATTTTAATAATTAATAATTTTTAAAACCAGTGGTACAAAACTGATATTTCTTAGTTTTTATTTTTTCTCGCCTATAATACTGAACCGATTTCATTAAAATCGTAGGGGTATAAAGGCATCTATAAGTGGCATCCAAATAAGTAAGAATATTTATGGCATGTAATCTAAAAAAAATAGATCCTTATGACGTTACACTTTTTTGGAACACCCTGTATAAACAAAAATATTTTCTCGAAATGCGCCCTAGGATACAGGTAAAGTCTGCAAAATATTAAAATCCTAACCTAATTAATAAGTGAGCTATAGAAAACGGAAGGTGAGGTACAAGACCCTGTATATATCCCATTTTTTAATATATCTCATCAAATAGAGTCAGAAAAAGATAAAAACGAAATCGCGTGAATTAGGTTTTGCCCGAATGTCTTCGGAATGATTCGGAGTTTTTTTAATTCGAAAACACAAAATTGCTAAATTAAGTAGGGCGCAACTTTTTTCTAATTTAACCATCTCTGTATCTCAGATGATTAACAAGATCTCTGTAGAGTGCATCTTTATCTGGGACACCCTGTATACTTAAATACATATTTTCTCCAATTAAAATCATTTTTCAAGTAACAAATTCGTTAAGTTGATTTTCTTTTTACCAATAATTGTTTTTCCTGTATAGGCATTTAAAAATAAACTTTATTCGCAAATATTATGAGCGGTTATTCTTTTCTAAAGTTTAAAACAAGGTTAGCTTTCTTATAGGGTTCCAAAAATATACCTTTATTACTGTCCATATTCTTGATGTCCTCTGGATGTCTCTTTTCTAATTTTTTAATGTAATCTTGAATATCTTTAAATCCTCCGTCTTCTCTTGTTCGTTTCGTTGACATCGACGTCATCAGTGCTAAAAAAATGTATATTATTTATACAGGGTGTTCCTTAATGACGTGCTAATATTTTAAGGTGTAATTTCTCAAGTCATTTTATGAAGAAAAGTTCATATAAACATAATATGTCCTAAACGGCGTAAATTTTTTGCTACTTGTTGAATTTTTCTTTCTTTAATTTGTTTTTTGTAATATCTCCGAAAGTACTATAGATAATATTTTCAATTTTGACATGTGCTAATCGGATATAAAACCACATGTTTTAGTTATAAAAGTTATTTTTTTTGTCCCACCAGTGGCGTCCCTGCAAACATGTCCTGATATTTTTTAGAAAAAAAGTGGTACGTCACTGATATTTTTTCATGTGGATATTATTTCTGATTAGCCTGGTCAATTTTGTATAAAAATGGTCTCTTGCGTTTTTCTCCTCAGGCACACAGTTCTTAATTATAATAATTAAATTAAATTAGCTCTACTATTTATTATTAACATTGATAATGCAAAATTTGGTTTTATAAAAATTGTATGAAATGACCACCCACTTAGTAGGTATGCAAAATGAAACTTAATTTATAAAATTTTAACGTTTTGTCATCAAATATCACATCATTAATATTTCAAATTATTCTTTCTTTACTATTACGGCCCTGGCAATTATTTTTAGGATAACTGAAATATTAAAATTACACTACAGAAAGTTGTGGCGCTTAGGCCGTTTTAATTCAATACGAGTTACCGTAACAATACTCTAAGAAGTAATTCTATTTTTTATTAGTATATTATTATTTAATTTATTAATGTAATATCTTATGATTTGTGACTTAGACCTAGACCGAAATACTGTAATTCAGAAAAAAATTAATGCTCCCGAGTAAAGAAAATGTAACTGGAGTGTTAGTCTAGTTATGTTACTGTAATGCCTTTATGTTTGTTTCAAAAACAATTTCAAATCTTTTTTACTGTTTATACGGTCTGATAATGCCAGTTTCTGACGAAACATGTAACAAAAATAAACAGACAGAAAAATATTTGAGACAGAGACTTTTGGTCTTTTCTCTTACAAAATATCAAATATCAGGCCGTTTTGAGTAAAAATTGACGGATTTTTCAAATCAGATTTTTTTTTTAGTTTGGCTCTAAATGTCAGGACCGTAATGACAAAAAGATAACTTGAAAAAATGTAGTATTAGATGACAAAACGTTAAAATTTTAAATTTTAATACATTTTTAAAGCTTAGAAATCCCTAAAACTGTATTTAAAATTCCAGGTCCGTATTTAAAAAAAATTGGCTTGAGGTTGGTATTTAAAGAACGAAATGTTGAATTTGAAAACTAATAACGCCATCTTGTAGAACATAAAAGACTGCTATGAAAACGTGTTTTTTGTTTTTTCCCAAGTCAGAAATGAAGGCGCAAAAGGTTAAAAACCAAAAATAGAAATTTCGGTTTTTTTCGGATATCTCCGAAAGCATTTGGAATATTTACAATTTTCTTTGACCAAACTATTAGGCCCCAAAATACGCAAATTTGCCTAAATTTAACCATCTTCGTATCTCTTACCGTTTCGAGATCCCCTTGTACGCACACGAATTTGTACCACCCTGTATATTTAAAATGTACCATGTCCTAATTATTCTATCTTTAAGGATCCTAATGATTGGTTGAATTACCTGAGTGTTCACTAAAGCTGGGCGGGGCTGCCCTAAAAGTGGCGGATAGTCCGTAATCCTCGGCTACCCTTTGTATAATGTATCTGGTAATCCACAAGTCATCGGCTGCCTTTATACTTAACGTAGGTCCAGTGAGAATTCCCCATTGGCTGTACACCCTCTAAAAAAATACTTTATAATTAAAAGTTAAAGCATGTGTATTGGGATTGCAATCTCGGGATTTCTTTCTTACATATTTTTACGATTCCGGGAAATAAAAATACATATAATCCCGGGATCGAAAAAAATCGCTCTATGATATTACCAGAAATTTTATTAGGCAAACTCAAAGTCTTATTCCTAAACAAACATAGTAAATCTAAAAAGCGGTCGTAGACTTAAAATGTACGGCGTTGTGTTCAAGGTTGAAATCAGTGTTGCCATGGCCGCAACCGAGTTGTCTCTCAGTGGTCACTTTTAAATTACGGTTCGGAAAAGGTCGTAGGTAAATTCTCTCCCAAATTTCAGGTAAGCGCAAATAAAATGTTAAGGAAATAATAATCGTAAAAACTAGCTGGTGTCATATTTGTTAAATGATAGACGACAGCAACTTTGTCAGATTGTTTAAGAAATATGTAAAGTCAGGAAATAATAGTCAATGGTAATATGAACAAAAAAATGTCCTGTTGAACAAGAACAAACCCCAATACACCGTTTGGAGCTAAACTGAGGATTTAAACACGTGCTAACCTACCTTAATACACCTGTTAGAGCAGATTACCGATCCTCAGTTCACCTCCAAACGGTGTATTGGGGCGGGTTAGAACTTCTTTAACAGGGCAATTTTTTTTGTTCATGTTACTATTGACTATTATCTGTTTGAAGGTTGGAGACAATGATGTTTCTTGAATGATAGAATAGTTTTGGACTTGCATTGTCTTTAATTTGTTTTACATCACAACTTTTCAAACTTTCATCAAACAAATTAAAGACAATGCAAGTCCAAAACTATTCTATTATTGACTATTATTTCCTGATTTTACATATTTCTTAAACAATCTGACAACGTTGCTGTCATCTATCATTATATATATCACCCGAACCTCGGAGACAACTTACCTACCCTTGGGAGTAAATTTACCTATGGTTATTTTGACCTTTTCGTAATCAAGAGACAACTCGTTTCCGCCGGTTGCCATTTTTTTTTTTTTTTTTTTATGATAAAACACCTGCACTGTAGGAAAAATTCTTTAAGGCGCTCTGGGAGCGGTGCATGTGCGAAGAAAGCGATTAACGTTGGTCTTGAAACGTTGAAGATTGTATTCATTGGGAAACACGACCTCAGGAAGATCATTCCACAAATATGACGTTCTCCAGATGAAAGAATTCTTGAACAATGAAGTTCGAGGAGTACTAAGCTGAACAACATATGGATGAGCGGCAGTGGTTCGCCGTGTATTTCTGTTTTGCATTGCTCTAGGTGGAATCAAGTGGGCAATGTCAGTCGAACACCTGCCATGGAAATATCTGTAAAAGAGAGCCAAATCACCAACCTGTCTTCGATGCTCCAGGCTATCGAGGGTCTTGGTCAGCTCGGGGTCGCCAAACAGACGAACGGCTCTCCTTTGAATGGAATCCAGTAGCTGAAGGGTGTGCTTGGGTGCAGAGCTCCAGACATGAGAGCAATATTCTAATGATGGTCGAATCTGGGCTTTGTAGAGTTTTAAAAGTTGATGAGGTGTGTACAACCTTTTGGTGCGGAAAAGTACACCAAGTTTCTGTGCAGCTGCCTTGGCAATAGCGGCAACGTGATCATGCCAAGACATTACCTCCCAGATTGACCCCCAGCAAATTAATAGACGGTGCCAGGGGAATTGCGTGTCCTGCCATGACTATATCCGGTTCTGCAATGTTAACCTTTTTGGAGAAGACTGCTGCCTGGGTTTTCTTAGCATTAAATTCGACTTGGTTACTGTCACCCCAAGCTGACAAAGCGCCAAAATGACGACTTTTTGTCTCTATGACAGTGTGGCGGCGATTTTCAATAAAAAGCTTATTTTTGGCGCCTTTTTGCAGGAAAAAAAATTGAATATACACATTGTATACAATACGTAGGAAGAAACAACTTTACAATAATAATCGTTATTGCACCGAGGGATTTCTCAAAGAGAATATCCGAACGAGCCACGAATTGTACGTTAAATTTTGGGAATTCCTTGAAAGCCTACTTGTCCGTCGTCGATTGTCGAGTCGATGTCGAAGCCAGTGCCATTGCTTCACAATTTTTTTTTTTAATTTAGTATTATTAACAGTTTTCTAACCCCGAATATCTCAAAAAAGCTGGGGCGCCAAAGTGGCGCCTTTTCATACTGATCATGGCGTTTTTTTGCTTTGTGTCTCAGTGGCAAGACTGGTTGAAATCAGTAATTGCTCGGTAAACTGCTGCAGGTCGGGGAGGCACGTAAGGGTTGCAATCCCGGCATAGCTACCTTTTTAACATACTTTTCCGATCCCGGGCTTACATAAAGGGATCCCGGATTGCAGTCTCTAATTAGGATGGATTCATGGTCATAATAACATATACCAGGTGTCCCATTATGAATGGCCACCGGCCGTCTCGGAAACTACTGGGCATAGACACTCGGGGAAAAAAATCGTAATTAAAGTGGCTAAGAGAAAATCCTGGAAATAATTTTTAAGTTCCGCATTTTGCCGCAAGAGGGCATAATTAAAAATAAAATATTGAAATTCTAAATTTCTCCGAAAATTCCCACGTTAACGTATACCTTTGGTAACATCATTAGAAAACTTAGATCATTCTGCATCATTTTGGTTTTCGTTTAGAAGTTACAACAATTTAAATGATTACACTTTCAATAGCTTCCCCCACTCTTATCAAGGTCGGTACGCCAATGAGCCCTAAACCAAAATCATGCAGAATTGTCTAAGCTTTCTAATTGTGTTACCAAAGGTATACCTTAATGTGGGAATTTTCAGAGAAATTTAAAATTTCAATATTTAATTCTCAATTGTGCCTCCTTGCGGCAAAATGCGGAACTTAAAAATTATTTCCAGGATTTTATCTTAGCCACATTAATTACGAGTTTCTATGCCCAGTAGTTTCCGAGATAAGGCCGGTGGCCATCCATAAAACCCGGTATAGGTCGTGGGGGAACAGAGTCAAGGCCAGCTAGATCCCCAAACCTAAACAGTTTGGATTTTTTTGGGGATATCTTAAGACGTTGCTAATTCAAACCGAGGAAGAATTGCGAAACCGCATAATAGTTTCCTGTAAAGCAATAAGAAATATTCCAGGAATCTTCCATTATAGAGTATGTGAGTCGATGAAAAGGAGGGCTGAAGCGTGCATATTTACAGGAGGCGGGAATTTTTAACAGTTAATTTAATGGAGTTGCCCGCTTGCCGTTAATTTTTCTCTAATTAATTTAATTTTGTTTTTTGTTCAAAAGTTTAAAAAATAATAAATATACAGGGTGTTACAAATTCGTGTGCTTACAAGGGGATTTTGAAAACGGTAAGGGATACGAAAATGGTTAAATTGAGACAAAGTTGCGTATTTTAGGGCTTAATAATATGGTGAAAAAAATTCTAATTATTTCGAATGCTTTCGGAAATATCCGAAAAAAACCTAATTTTTCGTTTTTAATTTTTTACGCCTTTATTTTTTACTTAGGAAAAAAACAAAGAACACTTTTTCATAGCCGTTCTTTATGTTCTGCCATATGGTGTTATTAGTTTTCAAATTGGACGTTTCGTTCTTTAGATACCAACCTCAATTAATTTTTTTTAATACGGACCTGAAATTTTTAAAACAGTTTTAAGGACGTCTAAGCTTTGGAAATTTAATACAATTAAGAGGTTTTTAAAAATTTAACGTTTTGTCATCAAATCACACATCACTAGTATTTCAAATTATCCTTTCTATCCTTTGCTATTACGGTCCTGGCAATTATTTTTTGGATTACTTAAATATTAAAATTACATTACAGGAAGTTATGGTGTTTAGGCCGTTTAGTTTTTCAATAAGATTTACCGTCAAAATACTCTAGGAAGTAAGCAAGATTTTAAAGCATGAGATATGTTATTTAATTTTTTATTAGTGTTTTATTAATATAACATATATCTTAAGTCCTATGGTTTTTGCCTTAGACCTAGAACGAAAGACTGTAAAACAGAAAAAAAATTATGCTGCCGAGTAAAGAAAAGGTAATTGGAGTGTTAGTCTAGTTATTTGATGCGCCTACGTTAGTTTCAAAAACAATTTCAAAATTGTTTTATTGTTTATACGACCTGATGATGCTAGTTTCAGGCGAAACATGAAACAAAAACAAAGAGACAGAAAAATATTTGAGGCCGAGACTTTGGGTCTTTTTTCTTACAAAATATCAACTAGGCTTCTTTGAGTAAAAATGGACGGATTTTTCAAATCAGAAATCTTTTGTTTTTTTGTTTCCCTCTAAATGTTCAGGACCGTAATGAAATGAAACAGATAATTTTAAAAATGTGTTATTAGATGACAAAACGTTAAAATTTTAAAAACGTGTACATTGTATCAAATTTCTGAAGCTTAGAAATCCCTAAAACTGTATTAAAAATTCCAGGTCCGTATTTAAAAAAATTGACTTGAGGTTGGTAACTAAAGAACGAAACTTCGAATTGAAAACTAATAACGCCATCTTGTAGAACATGAAAAAGTGTTTTTTATTTTTTCCCAAGTCAAAAATAAAAGCGCAAAAATTAAAATGCCAATGAAAAATTCGGTTTTTTTCGGATATAGCCGAAAGCATTCGGAATAATTAAATTTTTTTTCACCAAATTATCTCTTACCCTTTTCGAGACCCCTTGTACACACACGAATTTGTAGCGCATTTTCATGCGCATTTATTACTTTCATATTTTATTTTTTAAATTGAAATCCGTCCGCCACAGGAAAAAAGTCAAGAGACCATTTGTATGAGAAGATATAGGGGCGAATTATGAAAATAATATTTTTTTTTTACAAGATCAGTGGCGTATAATTTTTTTGATTAAAAGTATTTCAGGGCATGTCAACAGGGATGTCACTGATAAAAATTTAAAAAACCTTTATCCTGGAAAAAATTTATTTTTATGCGCATGTAGATACCATAATTGAAAAAAAGAAACAAAGCGGTTTTAGAGATATTGAAAAAAAAAATGATTTTTTTAAAATTTCAACACTTTGTATCTCAGAAATAAAGAGGTTGCGGACCTATGTTCATATAAAGAATTTTTCTTAAAACGGGATTAGGTTATGAAGTTAAAAAAGTAGCATTTTTTGGGTGCCACGCCCTTTTATTTTTAAAATAGCGCCGCAGACGAAAAATTTGGTCACAAAACAAAATCCTAAGGAAAATTTATAAAACGGGGAGACGATTTGTCATGGGGGGGTTTGAACTCCCCAAAACACCAAAACTGACAAAGACGTTTCATGAGTGAATTTTGTTCAGAAAGTCTCAAAGTATACGAAAATGATACTTTCAATACACCTTAATAAGACAATTTTTGAAAATACTGAGTTTTTCTGATTTACCGTTACGGTTGCGCCCCCTAGCGTTCGACTGAGAAACTTGAAAATAATTTCCAACAATTTCTTTTGATCACTTTTCTATTGGGAAAAATGTTCGCAGGCCGTATGACTTACACTTTCTGAGATACGGCCGAGAGCCATTCTTAGTGGGACACCCTGTACATACTACTTTTAATGATATACCTAAGTCTTGCGCTTAAGAGAATTATTTTTTAAGTTTAATTTTTATGTCATTTCCTTATTGTGTTCGTAATTTAAAATATACAGAATACATGCTAATAATGAATTAAGCCTTTTTACCTCTGCGGTTGAACCATACAACTCAACTCCAGCATAGAGACAGCACCGACAAATACATTCGATGATTTCCCTTCCAACTATACGGTGGGAGCCAATTCCACAATAATTCTTACCTAAAAATATAGTACAGGATGTTATGGAAATTATCTATAATATTTAAATGGACCATTTCTTGTGTGTCCTGGAGAAATATGCCCTTTTTTAATCGACTGTCTAAAAATTTAGGTAAGGGCCCTAAATAAAAGTTTGTATGCGCCGCCAGTGACCTGCTCTGGGAAGAATATACAGGATGCTACAAATTCGTGTGGGTACAAGGGGATCTCGAAAACGGTAAGAGATACAAAGATGGTTAAATTGAGACAAAGTGACGTATTTTGGGGCTTAATAATTTAGTATAAGAAAATTCTAAATATCCGAATGATTTCGGAGATATCCGGAAAAACCCGAAATTTCTATTTTTGGTTTTTAATGTTTTTCGCCTTCATTTTTGATATGAGAAAAAAAAAACACTTTTTCATAGCTGTCTTTTATGTTCTATAAGATCGCGTTATTAGTTTTCAAATTTAACGTTTCGTTCTTTAAATACCAACCTCAAGTCAATTCTTTTAAATACAGACCTGGAATTTTAAATACAGTTTTAGGGACTTATAAGCTTTACAAATTTCATACAATTTAAAGTTTTTGAAATTTTAACGTTATATCATTTAATACCACATTTTTTCAAGTTATCTTTTTATGTCATTATGGTCCTGAATAGCGCTGGGCGATAATGAAAATCAAATATCGAATATCGATATTTTAAAAAATATCGATATATCGATTATATCGATATATCGAATATATCGATTTATCGAATATATCGATTTATCGAATATATCGATTTATCGAATATATCGATATTTTATTTTTTGAATATCGTTATTCGATATATCGATAAAAATATCGATATATCGAATTTTTGCACACCCCTAGTTGCCAACACCAGACCACGCATTCCCACTTTTGATTGATATTTGAAATAAACCGTTAAAACTCACCGGAAGTACTTACTAATTAGTGGGCGTGTATAAAGATCGGTGGTTCGGAAATCCCAGTCTTAAACTTGGTTTATACACACGCGAATTTGCCGATTTCGTGTCGATATTCGCGAAGTCACGTTTATATGAATTTGAAGGAAGAAGAAAGGCAACATATTATATATATGGATATTTTATTTTTTCAACATAGTTATTTGATACATCAATATATCGAATATATCGATTATATCGAATATATCGAATATATCGAATATATCGAATATATCGATATATCGAGTATATCGAATATATCGAATATATCGAATATATCGAATATATCGATATATCGAGTATATCGAATATATCGAATATATCGAATATATCGAATATATCGAATATATCGAATATATCGAATATATCGAATATATCGAATATATCGAATATATCGAATATATCGAATATATCGATATATCGAATATATCGATTTATCGAATATATCGATATATCGATATTTTATTTTTTGAATATCGTTATTCGATATATCGATATATCGATAAAAATATCGATATATCGAATTTTTGCACACCCCTAGTCCTGAACATTTAGAGCCAAACAAAAAAAAAAGATTTCTGATTTGAAAAATCCGCCCATTTTTACTCAAAGAGGCCTGATATTTGATATTTTGTAAGAAAAAAGACCAAAAATCTCGGCCTCGAATATTTTTCTGTCTGTTTATTTTTGTTACATGTTTCGTCAGAAACTGGCATTATCAGTTCGTATAAACAGTAAAAAAAATTGAAATTATTTTTGAAACAAACTTAAGCGCATTAATTTTTTTTTGAATTACAGTATTTCGGTCTAGGTCTAAGGCAAAAACCAAATGACTTAAGATGAGAAGATGTTATGTTGATAAAATAAATAACCTGCATATCGCCGATCAACAATTGGCGTTGCTTCTCAAGGTCGTAAGTTATTACATAAAAGAATTAAAAAAAAATTGGAATTTTTTATTTTTTTTTCAATGTTTTGTTTTACTTTATTATTTACTTTTGTATCACACTCCTTTAGACTGTGATGTGAAAACATATCGCCTAATTTGTCGATATAAAACCTGTCAAAAAATATTTACAAATATTTCATTCGATATTTATGTAATTTCCATCATAATATGAGAACTACACCCAACAACAAAATATTTTTTTATGAACGCGATTATTAGACATAAAAAAATGTCAAAATGACAGCTGTCAGCATATAACTAATACTGTAACTCGTGTATTTCATTTTTATCCCTTTTATTTATGTTTCACAAAATTAACACCTATTATTAAATAGATTAATCGAAATAATTGAACTTTGAACATGTCAAAATGACAGCTGGCAAAAACAACCTTTTCTCAACACACAACATCTTTGTTCCACACAATAACTCATTTTAAATTCGTATGCCAAATTTTGTTTAGACCGGATAAGTAGTTTTCGATGTTAATTTATTTTATATGCTTTTACATCTTCGGATATATTCGTTATTCTAAGGCATGAATAGCAGTCCATTTTAAATTTCACAACTATCGTACTTTTCCGAATTTAAAGATTGAAGATGTTTTATAGGGTCAAAACATTGATATTTGGAAGCAATATTGCACAAAGACGTTAGAAGAAGCAAGATTTACGAAACTGCAATAAAAATTACAAGTTTATTTTAAAAAATAAAAACCTGATGATGGTATCTAGATGACGAAACGTTTTACTCGAAATCTGACGACATCATATGATACGGCAATGTAAAAGTAAAAATATTTTTTCTTTATCTCTACAAATAAAGTCACAAATCCAAATATAAGAATATACAGATTGAAAATGTTTTATAGTGTCGAAACGTTGATACCTGATGGTTAAAGCAATATTGCACAAAAACGTTAGAAGAAGCAAGATTTACGAAACTGCAATAAAAATTACAAGTTTATATTTAAAAATAAAAACCTGATAATGGTATCTAGATGACGAAACGTTTTACTCGAAATCTGATGACATCATACGATAGGAAACAAAATACGGCAATGGAAAAGTTAAATTCTTTATCTTGACAAATAAAGTCATGAATTAAAACTCGGAAAAAATCTAGTCGTAATTTTCAGCTGTTCAGAATATCTCCCAGCATTAAATATTAATAAAGTTTAAGGTATGCAGACCGATATTGAAATGAAAAATGCACCTATTAATACTCTATTTGAAGCTATCTGTTTTATAACACTGTATAGTAGAAGTTTCGAGCTATCTCTTATCCCAAATTTTAAAACACAAAATACGAACAGAACTTTAAAAACTTGCGATGTAATATGACATTTTCGGCGTTTTTTGAGACTTTATATTCTTAATATCCACGATGACGCTTTATGCTTCCAAGGCAATCTATTTGAAAAATCATAATTCTGTTAAAATGAAACTTTTACGGAAATTGCAGAGTATTTTTAAAATTGAAATTTCAGTAATTATTCGGACATATGAAGGTTTAATTTTGGTCTCATTAAATTGTTATAGTCCCAAATAATCCATAACATTCAATTTTTACCTTCAAAACGTTAAAACAAACAACTTCACAATTTGAAGCCAAAAATACTAATTTTAGGCTACTTTTGACAGCTGTATTTAAATTCAATAGATATTGACTTGAAACAAAGTATTTCAAAGCACTCTATTCGTAGTTCGAGTTAGTTTGAGATTTGAAAATTTTTCCTATCCCCGCTATCAAAATGTTTATTTTTCTCAAATAAAAAAAAATAATTTTTTTACTGAAGATATTTCGCTATAAACCCAGAAAGTTTGAATATTTCAACTTTATCCGTTTTCTAGAAATAATAATAAATAATAATAATAAATGCATATATTTCTAAAGACATTTTACAATGTATAGATTTCGTCACTCACATAAAACACAAAATAATGTAAATATAAAATAAACACCAAAACGAAGTCAGGTATTTCCCGAAAGAAATTCCTCCAAACTGTAATTAGTCTTGCTGACTAGAAATTTTTAAGGCCGTTCTTAAAACTCACTAAATTATTAGTGTTTTTTAAATCAGAAGGAAGAGTGTTAAATAATTTAGGCCCCAAAAAGTTTGGAGAGTCCTTGGTAATGCTAAGATTACAGTGCGGAACACAAAAGTTCGATTTATTTCTGGTGTTAAAATTATGAATCATATAATGCTTCTTAAACTTCGTTTGGTTTGTAAACACATAAACACACATTTCAAAAATGTATACAGATACCACAGTCAAAATATTATATGCCTTAAAAAGGTTTCTACATGAGTACGTAGAAGGTACATTATTAATAATTCTTAACATTTTCTTTTGGCATAAAAGAATATCAGACACCATAGATGACCCACCCCAGAAACAGACGCCATAGGAAATTCTGCTACCTACTTGTGCATGATAAGGTGTCAATACCTGTTGGGTAGTTAATACTAGGGGTGTGCAAAAATTCGATATATCGATATTTTTATCGATATATCGAATAACGATATTCAAAAAATAAAATATCGATATATTCGATAAATCGATATATTCGATATATTCGATATATCGATATATCGATATATTCGATATATTCGATATATTCGATATACTCGATATATCGATATATTCGATATACTCGATATACTCGATATATCGATATATTCGATATATTCGATATACTCGATATATCGATATATTCGATATAATCGATATATTCGATATATTGATGTATCAAATAACTATGTTGAAAAAATAAAATATCCATATATATAATATGTTGCCTTTCTTCTTCCTTCAAATTCATATAAACGTGACTTCGCGAATATCGACACGAAATCGGCAAATTCGCGTGTGTATAAAACAAGTTTAAGACTGGGATTTCCGAACCACCGATCTTTATACACGCCCACTAATTAGTAAGTACTTCCGGTGAGTTTTAACGGTTTATTTCAAATATCAATCAAAAGTGGGAATGCGTGGTCTGGTGTTGGCAACTAGGGGTGTGCAAAAATTCGATATATCGATATTTTTATCGATATATCGATATATCGAATAACGATATTCAAAAAATAAAATATCGATATATCGATATATTCGATAAATCGATTATATCGATATATCGACTATATCGATATTTTTTAAAATATCGATATTCGATATTTGATTTTCATTATCGCCCAGCGCTAGTTAATACAGGGTGTAACATTTTGAACTGGTAGGAAATAGAGTTTAGCCTAGCGCAAATAGACTGACAATGTTGTTTCCACGAAAGAAATCTATCAATGTTAATACCCAAGAAATTGGCATTTTCTGTAAATGAGATGGGATTGCCGTTGATATTTAGAATTGGCGAAATTTGGATAGGTCTTTGACGCAACTGAAAAAGGAGTGCCTGTGTCTTATCGGCATTTACGTAAAGGTCATTACTACTGAACCATTCATGCAAAGCTTCCAAATCACCGTCACACTCCTCCTGCAAAGCATCCAGAGATTTATTAGATACCACCAAAAAAATCGGGAACATGAAAATGTCAAATGTGACACAAATTTCCAAGATAGAATACAATAGGAATCCTAAGATAGGGGACATAAACATATCGCTCGTTCGCGATATGTAATAAACTAATAAAAAGTATAATTACTCTCATGCCTTAGAAACTTCCTTACTTCCTAGAGTATTGTTACGCTATCCCGTATTGAAATACAACGGCCTAAACGCCATAACTTCCTGTAATGTAATTTTAATATCTCAGTTATCCTAATGTTTATAAAATTCCAGGTCCGTATTAAAAAAAATTGACTTGAGGTTGGTATCTAAAGAACGAAACGTCGAATTTAAAAACTAATAACCCATCTCGTAGAACATAAAGAACGGCTATGAAAAAGTGTTTTTTGTTTTTTCCCAATTCAAAAATGAAGACGCAAAAAATTCAAAACCAAAACTAAAAATTTCGGTTTTTGTCGGATATCTCCGAAGGTATTCAGAATATTTAGAATTTTCTTTCGCCAAATTATTAGGCACCAAAATACGCAACTTTGCCTCAATTTAACCATCTTCGTATCTCTTACCGTTTTCGAGATCCCCGTGTACGCACACGAATTTGTAGCACCCTGTATAGCGCAGATCACGGTCCAAATGCTCTTAAAGTAGTAGTGGGGGGCCATGAATTAAAAAAAGGGCAATTTTCTTCCTTATTTATAGTAAATCGACATTTAAAAATATTTTTCCGGAATTTTTATCTGGATTGACATTTTTAAACATAATAAATAATTTCAACAACACCCTGTATAATAGCAGTATTATGGTGTTGCGAAATAATCCTATCAAAACACAAAAAATAAAAAAAAATTGAAAAAGATTCGAAAAAGTCAGAATTTATCACAATATAGGTAGGTATGGTATGGTATAGCTATAGGTAGCAGAGAAGGCCAGGAAGAAACAAAAATGCACGCTTACCATGCTGTGGAGGAATGGCCCCACAAGGCCACCCAAAAGGCCTTCCACCTGGACCCATAAAGTAGAATTCTTGTTGAAAACCGAAAGTTGCCTCTTGATCGCACACTCTGTTTAATACTTCGATACATGTCTGTCTCTTATTCGTTTTAGTAGGCTGCTTTTCGTGAGTGAAGGTTTCACAAAGTACTATTTTATTATTTCCTAAAAAATATGCGTTTTAAATCACTGAACTCGAACAAATTTTAAATTATAAGTGGCATTTTAATTAAATATTTATATTTAAATATTCAACATCCTTCGAACGGCTGTTTGTTAGTCACAGAGAATTGTTGTTTTTTCTTCTGGTTACTGATGGCCACTTGTAATCAACATTCAGCCAGCTTGCTCTTGGACCTACAATTTAACATGGGTTCAGAACCACGATCCTCAGTCATGTGATACCCCCAAGCAATGTTGCCAGGTCAAAAAATTAAAAATCACCAGACCCTTGCTTTAAAAGTTGCCAGAAATCACCAGATTCTTAATTTTTTCGCATTATCACATACAACACCACATACAACTCATTTAAGCTTATGACGCCAGGGTGGGCACTCATGTTGTTTAAGCTATAAACATGAATGCGCACCCCGGTGCCAAGACCTTAAATGAGATGTGTGTTATTTCCAAGGTACGACCTTTTTTTTTTTTTTAGAAATCACTATATATAAAACAGTAACAGATACAAATTCTGTAAATCCCCCGCTACTAAGAAATATTCGGCACAGAGAAGTAGAGAGTTTCCAGACAAAGACAAACGCTTTTCGCTTTTGAAACCAATAAGTTTTTGCATCGATGTCACCATTTTTAACAAAGAAGAATAAAACACAATCAAGCCATTTTTCTCTCTTTTTTTTTAAGATATAAGCTTATCATCAGTGCCGAAAAATCACCAGAAATTAGACTTTTTTAAAAAGTTTTCACCAGATCACCAGATGGGGTTCAAAATCACCAAATCTGGTGAAAAATCACCAGACCTGGCAACATTGCCCCCAAGGGCTAAATCATCAACCCTCAGTTTCTTGCCATTACATGACCTACCGATTGGTAGTGGGGGAAGTGTGTACCTTCTTCCACACCCCACGAGATGTCCGATCTCATCCGGCCTGGTATATTTAACACTCTTCCCTGCATTATTCTTAAGCCTAGTTCTCAGAACTTCGTTCTGTCGCTGGCGAACAGACACGTGATGTAACCAATAGAAAATGAGTATTGGAGTCACATGTCAAAATACTCATTTTCTATTAGTCACAACACGTGTCGCCAGCGACAGAACGAAGTTCTGAGAACTAGGATTTAAACCTACCATGTTTCTGACATATTTTTTTTATTGTGCATATCCCCACTCCGAGGATCGAACTCAGATCGCCACCGTCGAATGCTAACAACTCACCTTTGAGCTATACTGCCGCAAAGAATTGTTATTCATTACCAAAGCCTTCGACAGATATTTGACGTCAGGTACGTCATTACGTTAAATAGTCCCTAGCTTTTAGCCTCCAGCCAAATTTTCAATCTGTGATCTTTTATGGCCATAGGTCTTTTCGCGGAGTCGAACTCGAATAAGTTCTCGAACATATTCAGAGTATTATCGGATGCGCACTTTAAAATTAGCCTTTACCGCGCATGGCCAATCATCACAACGTCACACCTTTACTTAGACCATTCCTAATCTAAGCACCTTTATATTTGCCCAAGCCGCCATTTTTTACCCATCGTAATAGAGGTGGAAAACTATCGATAGTTTCTGCTCTAATAAAAAGTGACTTCTGAAGAAACGCTGTTGCTGCCGCCAAAAAAATTTCTTTCCGATCAAAAATGACCTCTAAAGAAAGCTGAAATTAAATAGTTACCGTCCTCCACCAAAACCTTTTAACAAAGGTATGATATTTACTATCGATAGTAGGACAATTACTATCGATAGTTTTCCACCTTTATATCACAGCAGTGTTGAATTTTGAAAGGAGCCAAAAGTTAACCAAACCAAAACCTTTTTCTTTCTTATCTAAGGCCAAAACTGTGAACAAGAGAGTGTGACCAGTAATTGTGAACAAAATTAATCAAGAAGAAAAACTTGTAACCTTACAGATAAGTTACGATCGCTCAAATTGTGCTGGCGGATGGCTCTAATCGTAGCCGATGCCAAAAAAAGTGAATAAAGACTGATTGCCTAATTTGAAGTTTGGGGTTATGGTTTAACTTTTTTAAGTAAATAAATCAAATTTTGGTTTACTTTACCTAATTCAGTTATTTAAAACAGAGATATTTGGAATTTCTGTCTGTTACTTTAATTCAACAACCATGTCAAACAAAAGTCAGTGCACTGAATGTGGAAGTACCTTCACCCACAAAAAGAATTTGTACGTCCACCTAAGAACAATTCACAAACTAGAACCGACTTTGATGATAAAATCTGTTCCGTTGTCAGAGAAAAGTCAGTGCACTGAATGCGAAAGCTACTTTACACATAAAAAGAATCTGTATGCCCACCTAAGAACAATTCACAAACTAGAACCGATTTTGTTTAAAAAATCTGTTCCGAAATTTAGATGCAGGAAATGTTCTAAGATTTTCGCTTATAAATCTACTCTAGGTAAGTAGCAGATAAAACCACTTTAAAATAAAATTAAACTATTTAGTTATAAGAGGTGGAAACCTCTAACAAAAATATTTAAGTACATAAATCATTGCTTTGCCATTTACATACCACGCTTGTAATAAAATACCTTTTTTTTTTTATATAAAATTAACACTAGTAAAACATGAAAGATTGCATAATGACATTAACTACAAACCTGTACCCAGAAAGTCTCGGTTACTTTGTCCACACGATGGTTGTGACAGAAAGTTTGCCAGCTACGCAGTGTTAAGACGTCATCTCTTAGAAGAACATTCCTTTGAAGTGAAGGTGGAAAATCATGAATTTGATTCATTAGAAAGTAGGTATCTCTGGAATTTTTTCTTTTAGTTTCTCTTGGTTGGTTTGTTTTAGTTTTAGTTTTATTTAGTTTAGTTTTTTAATTTTATTTTCTAGAAGAGATTTTGTTCCAGAAAATAGATTTATTTGATTGCTTTAAAAATTACAATAATAAAATACATAAATTAAATCATTTTCCTATCCTTAATATCATAAGAAATTTTGATACAAGCACATAGATGTGTATGTGCAGTATTGCTTAGTAGTTTTTGTTATTCATTATTAATAATAAATGTACAATTAAGTATTAGGAAACATGAGAAAGAAAAAAAATAAAACATAACAAATGTCTTAAATTACAAAAACCTGTATACAGACCATGATACAACTACACAAGATATGATACCAACAGCGTGCGCAGTGGATCGTGATGTCACCTTGTGAGGAATTTTTGAATTGAACACGCGCCGGATTATATGGCAAAGCGTAGTTTACGTTATTAAAAGGCAATTTTATATGAAATTTTTAATAAATTTATTTCAAATCATATTAGCCTTTGAATTTCTACTCTGACTTAAATCTTGAAACATACATTTTATATAGATAGATTAATTATTGTAATTAAAACTTCCTTTTACTTACCTTCCTTAACTCAAACTTTCAGATGTGATTATGCTAAAAGGAAAACTTCTTTAAAGTACGTACCAATTCATTTATACCAAAGTTTTACATGAAAGCAGCATGTTACTTATTAATAAGCAAATTAAAAAAAAATTTTTTTAAAATTATTTGATAATCTAAATATTTTGACTCCGAGAACTTTAAAGATGATTTGTACAAGTAGAATTAATAATAAATGATTGCATTCTTTGGGAAAGTTAATAATCATAAAATTAACAATAATATAAAAGAAATATCTTTATTTAAAATAATTATAAAAATAGACAATAGAAATGAATACACTGTCCAATATTTTTTGTATAGAAAAGAGCTTAAAATATTTATACGCCCGTATTTAAGTATTCGTTCAAAAAAAAAAAATTGTTCTGAATTTATTTTACATAAAAAGCTTTGATACAAAATTTAGATTATTGTTTTTCTTTTTCTAGAAAGGGGCGCATTATTTTAATTCTCTGCTACAAAATACATCCTACATCAAACAATAACATCTTTGCCTTTCGAACATAATATCGAAGAGCAAATTTTCAAGAATGAATATGCATGAATTTGTCAGGTGTATTTTTCAACAATTCGTGTTTCAATATGTCATTCATGGTCATCGTCACTGAAATGGTTGGAGCAAGCACCAGCATTTTTAATTTTAAACTTATCGTTGCGTTTACACACACGCTTCCAAATACCTTGTAATTCCTTAAAGTTGGACATCAGGCGTAGAACTCTTGCGATTATTATCGACATTTTACAACCATATACCGCACACCTCATTTTTCAGTAACTTTACAAATCAGTTATTAGAAATAAACGACCGGTACATAATTAAAACTCTAACGTAAACAACGGAGAATATCGCAATATGGCGGTTTTTACTCACACGGTGATGTCACGCCCACCTGCGCGGTATCATATCTTCTTGTAGTTGTATCATGTATACAGACAACAAGGTTTACAAAGCAACTAGTCAATAAATATCGCAACATAATATACAAATTTTTACTTACACTTGAATAATAATTCTATGTAAAATATTTCATTCATTTTTGGTTCAACAGAAATTACATTGAATTTGATGCAATTATACCTTTAAAAATGAGATTATAGAAAGCAATTTTATTGACATTTTCTTGATAGAAAACGGCTTTACCGTTATTGAGAGCAAGAATTAGAATTTTTAATAGCCATAAAATTAAATGTCAAAAAACACAAAACATGGTTATATTCGCCTCTCAGACGGGTCAGCCTCTTTGTAACCAGTGCCAGTACGATAAACGATTTTTAAGGTAAAGCCGGCATCATTTCTTGTTTGATCATCCAGTAACTACACTTTGGCTAACAATTTTTTTTAAAAATAATTATTAAAAAATTGTTTAACCCCGGTATTTCGTTAAATCATATTCAACAAATTCACTGACGTGTAAAAAGACTTCCACTTATCACGCGCGTTCTTCTCGCGCTTGGCTGAGCACTGGAAGTAAATTGCACTCTAATAGGAACAAATTTACTACATTTTAATTTTTTTAGGTTTTGAAACATGGAAAAGTAAAGTTGAGCAACAAACTTTTTCATCATATACAAAAGACAGTTCTACTAAACAATTGGCAAGGGATTTCATTCACAAGATATATTACAACTGCCATCGTTCCCATTTTTTTAGGTAATTATTGCTTACTCACTAACATAGGCATAATTAAAGTAATGCCTTAAAGTTATGTTTTTTTTCCGAGGGTCCGTCCGTGCGCCGGATGCACTTAGGCCAGGTTTAGCCTATTGTGCTCACCCTGTTTGGTTGTTACACCCACTCCGTGATCCCAGTTCCTTGCACTAGTTTGTGTAGGTCAACTGGGAAGAGGGTAAGGATGTCCTCTGGTTCCAGTTTTGGTTGCCCAAGTATTTGTTGCCTCTTCCGATCTAGTGACTCGCAATGGCAAACTATGTGCTGTACAGTTTCTCTGACTTGTCCGCATAATCTGCAGTCAAGGTATCCATTGTACAGTTGCATTCTGTGCAGATGGTTCTTGACAGCTATGTGTCCTGTGTGTTCCTATTCATTTGTAGCAGCTGTTTCGTAAGTCTTGGGTCTGTATCCTCAATAAAGCTTTTGCTATGGGCTAATCCCTGTCTGTTACTCCAGTGGATTTTGTGTTAACTCCTGATCCATCGCTTTATAGCATCTCGTACCGTGCACCTTGGCACTCCGAGTGCCGGTTCTGGACCAATGAATGTATTTTTCTCACTTATAACGTGTTTTCTTTACAAATTTCACTTCTCCTTCGGAGTCGTGAATCAAAAAAAAAACACGCATTCGTAAAAAATTATCGGCAATTTTAAAGCACTTGTGGTATTACTAACGAAAATCTCAAGTGCTCCTCAAGGGAGGCATCATACCGTCATTTTAGCTCGTCACTAATACCTTTTTATTTTGTTTTCTAACATTTTTTTTCTTTGAGATACTTAGGTACATCAGGACCTTCCCTGACAATTCCTTGAGGAATCCTTAAAAACTAATTTTTGTCTATAAAATCCGTTTTGACATTTGAAAGTGACTTAACGTTTTTAAGCAATAAAAAAATATGTTATTATTTCACACCTAGTAGTAACTTTTTTTACTTAAATTGAGAAAAATTGACCTCTTGGACCTAACTGAATGTTTAAAATAAAAATTACTTCATCCTGCGTTCCCCTGACCCCTTTAACTTTTTTTGAAATATCTTGATCACAATTAAAGGGGTAAGTGGGTGAAGGTGTTAACTCACTAATTTTTAATCGGATTAAATTATATGTTTGATATTTTAATATCAATGCATATTATATTTTTCAGGTAATTTATTCAAATGCATGACAAGAAACTAAATATTCGATAAACATAATAAACGCTCGATAAATATAATGAATGCCCGATATAAAATTTACATGCTTCTTAAAATAATAATTATTCGATAAACGTAATAAACGCTCGATAAATATAATGAATGCCCGATATAAAATTTACATGCTTCTTAAAATAATAATTATTCGATAAACGTAATAAACGCTCGATAAATATAATGAATGCCCGATATAAAATTTACATGCATCTTAAAATAATAAACATTCGATAAAAATGATAGATACTTGATAAATAAAAAAATTTCTCCATGCCAAATTCATATTATGCTTCCTAAATTATAAAATATTCGATAAAAATAATATAGGCTCAATAAATGTAACGAATGCTCAGTATCAAATTCAAATGTTTCCTAAATTAAAACATATTTGTTAAAAAATAATAGAGGCTTGATTAATTTAGGGATAGCTCAGTACCAAACTCAAATGCTTGTTAAATTTATAAATATTTGGTAAAAGATAATTTAATGCTCGATAAATGTAGAATCAATGTTTCATGGAATATTGATGATACTTACGCGTCAACAAGTTCAAAGCTCATAAACAGTAGGTACTTTTATTTTCAGCGAAAATATCAAAACCAGTAAACACAAAATTATTAACATTTATTCAGTGTAATAAGAAATAAAAAGACAAACTCCGATAACTCAAAAATAATTTCTGTTAGCAAATCTATTCCAAAACTAACATGATCGCAAAAAACCTTAAAATGAAAATTGTTAATTTATTGGTATTTACTTATACTAACATAACAAAAATTAAATCTAATTCGCAGGCATAAATACTTTAGGCACAAAGTACATTCGGCTCATCCGAGGTCGGTGAGATTATCTGAAATAAGAATTGGCATATGTATTTACAGGGAAAATACATCAGAAAAATATTAACTTACCTATTGAACTAAAAGAGCTTTTTTGGATTTGGCTGGTCGCCCACGACGTCTTTTCGCTCCAATTAGAATGGCTTTTGCTTCAGGAGGTGGTGTGGTTAGTTTTAGCCGTATGGCTAATCCCACAATGTGTTTACAAATCAGCATTTTAAAATAAGTCGGACAATCGCACTCACAATTAATCCAATCATTTTGGTCGTCAGGAATTGTTACTGTCCATACACTAAACATAACAGTCTTATATTCGTCAAAAGTATGGAAGTCAAGACTCATACACTTTTCAAGATCGCCCTGGTTCACCTCAGTCGTATCTTTTGAGGGAACGATGTAAACATTGCCCGACGGTGTCGCTTTAGAAACAATTTTTTTCTCTGCTTTAGCCCACTGATAAGATTTTGTCCACAAATGTAGGTCAATAACCGGCTTTAGGTGCACTTCTTTTAATTTTGATGAATAGTTCTTAGACCAAGTGGCTACGTAGTCCTTTAGTATCACACAGAATCGAGATAGAGGAAGCCGTTCTCTTAGGGTATTTTCATCTTTGATGACTCTGTTAAAGGCCTCTAGGGCGTTGTTTGTACTTGGGGTTTTCTTGTCAACCCCTTCATACCAGTTACGATTCAATTCTAGCCATTCACTTTGAAAATAACTTAAAAAGTCTTTTTGCTCCTCCCATTTTGAAAGAAACATGATGGACGCTTTATCGAATATCTCTTGACTTTTACTTAACTGAAGACAATCAATATCTTGCAAGATTTTAGGTATGTTTTCTTTTGGGCGCACAAATTGATCAGCTTTTTTCCTTACGTTTTTTTTCATATGAGCCCAACACATCTTTATTGTAACGTTCGGACCAAATACATTTTTGAAACCATTTTGTATACTGTGGGCCGCATCGCATATTACTATCGACGGATTAATGGTTTCACTCAAAATTTTCTCTGCACCAGTTCTTAGCGCTTTGAATGAAAAAATGAAATCTTCAGTCTGCTCATTGCTACAAACTGCCACTCCAAAAGTGTGAAACGATCTGGTCTTGTCTGTTGTTCCAAACACCAATAGCGGGAAACCTTGCCATATAAGCTTGTAGGTGGCATCTGCATGGACATGGCAAGCATTCTGTGATTGTCTGATTAAATTTTTGGTTGACATAAAAAATCGAAAGGAAGGGGGATCGTCGTAATTCATTTGGTGACTTATTATAAAAGCCTCATCTTCATTTTCTGGTACTGAAGAGTGGTCGATGCAAAATTGCTCTAACTCCCCAAGAATTCGGACCAAATTTGGACTTTTTTAAAGAAGCCAAGTAATTATTTAACAGTTGTTTTTTAGGAATTGGTAAATTTTTCTTTGCCAAAATTTCTAAAATCTTTTTCGGTTTTATTTTTGGATCGTTTTCGAACAGGATATTTATTTCCGTTTTAGTATGTTCGTTTATTGTAACGGTTGCTTTGGAAGGTATATTTTCGCACGTATGAAGCAATTCCGACCGGTATAAAACTATATCTTCCTTATTTGCGGGATAATATAAATATACACCTGAGGCACATTGCTCACCTCGATATTTTACTTTATTGCAACGATAAATTGCACTAACGTTACCCTCTGTATCAACATTTTTATGATAAAAACTCCAAATACCTTCTTCTTTTACTGATTTTTCAGCCAAACCTTTGTTACTGAATACCTGTTCTATTTTTCACTGTTTATCAACCTTTTTTCTTCTTTTCTTTGGGATAAGTACAACATCCGAACTATCCTCTGATGAGCTGTATTGAGGAATCTCACTGGCACTCATATTATTGGTTTCAAAAACAGTTCGCGTTAATAACAAGCACAACACACTTTTCCCACACTGTAGATTATAAACAACATAGGTACAACAAGCGCATACCCGCCTTGCTTTTGAGGTTATGTACTATAGGTCGGTAAACACGCATGAGCGAATAATTACAGTATTGCCACGTTTAATAGAGATTACGACTTATCGGGCTTTTATATTACTATAAATTGAAAAATTTTATTTAATAGTGAACGTAAACTATCGAACATTTATATATATTTTTAGTGCACATTTCATTAACATACCGAACAGAATTTAGCGTACGTATTGTATATTTATATTGCCATTTTATAATGAATATCAGGCATTTCTTATTATTTTATACTACAGTTTGATTTCTTTATCGAGCATATATAATTTTTTTAATCTGCAAATTGTATTAAATTACCGGGCGTTAATTACGACCCATTTTTAATTCATATTTTTAGGGGATTAAAGTGTTAAAACCGATTTCCGACTTCTGATCTTTATTCACTACAATTCTGTGAATAATAATAATTCACAGAATCGTAGCGAATAAAGGTCAGCAGTTGGAAATCAGTTTTAGCACCTTTTTTCACTAACAATATGAATGTTTAACAATTAGTCACTTAACACCTTTTTCCTTTACCCGTTATATATATTGGCAAACTCGAATCTAGGGTGCCGATATAAATGCATCAGACGGAGTTTATTAGTAGCTTTTAACACGTTAAACAGAAAACACGCTATCCCCTACCTCCCACCTTCCATTTTTTAGAACACGAGATCGAAGCAGTCGATACGTCGAATAAATATTTTTGTATAGTCGGATCTGGTCTTAACGTGCGGGTCCAAAGGTCACTGATCATATGCGTCAAATCAAACAACACAGAGGCTATCAAAATGTTGTGAGATTATTTACCAATATACCGAAGGAAGGAAAAATAGTTTCATAATTTTAGCTATCGCGAAGATAGCCACATATACCTAATATTAATGGTTTTGTAAAAATTATGTACTGGGGAGTTGAAAAAGAAAAAATTATATAATCGTTAATTATATACCTACTGTACCCTTTAATTAAAAACGACCATAATAAACAGTGCAATTTATTTTAACAATTTTACTACTAAAACCTAAAAATACAATGGCATTTAGTCTGATAAACTATTTCGATAATGAAAGAAAAAGTGGAAATTCGCAAACCAATATGCAGGAAACCGTAATGAAAACACTGGGAATTAGTTTAAGGACTATGCAGAATAATGTGCATGAAAAAAAAAGCATAATATAATACCCAAGAATACTAAAAAATGTAAACGAAAAACACCGTTTATAATTATAGCCTAAAAACTCTCATCGTCACTTATAAAATCTGAAAAGTCCTCGTCGTCTGAGCCGTCTTCAAATGGAGCAATTATCATTGGCGCTACTTCGACATCTAGTACTTGTTCTCGATTCCACCAATCCCTTATTAATATTTCTGTATGTTCCACCGATTTCTTCCAGTACTCTTGTGTAATATGATCTAACGAATCTTGCCAAACTATTTGTACTTGGTCGGATTTAAGACCATCACCTACATGTTTTTTATAATAAGACTTTGCACCAGCCCATATTAATTCTATTGCGTTAAACTGGCAATGATATGGTGGCAGTCGTAGAACCTCATGACCATATTCACGCAGTATTTCATCTACCGCGTATATTTTGGGTTTTTTAAGACACTTTGCTATTGATAGGAGTTCCGATTTAAGCATATTTGGTAAAGGATTTTGGTTGTGTTTTTCCAGCCACTCATAAATATCACTTATTCCTCCAAGATGAAGTAGGCTGTTTATTTAAAATTCTTGAATGATATGATGCATTATCTAATACAATAAAAGACGGAGCATCGAAATTTGGTATCAATTGAACTTTTAACCATTTTTCAAACATTTCGCAATTCATATAGTCAGCACTTTTTGATGTTGAAGAAAAAATTAAACTCGCACCTGCAACATATCCTGTTGCAGAACCGGCATGCAAAATAATAAAGCGCTTTCCCGTACCGCACCCCTTTTTCCTTTTAACACTTTTTACAGACTCATCTTGCCAAGATTTTGAACCACTTCCATTCGAAAATATTCACGTTTCGTGTAAAAATACCACTTTTCTCAATTTCGATTTGTAATTGTCCGTATATTTTTTTAAAAACTGAACACGCTGACTCACTATCTGTGGCTGCTCACATATAAATCTTCGGTTACAGTCTTTTTTATAGCAAAAACCTAAACTTTTTAATAATTTTGATAACGCTTCAAGTCCAATTTCCAAAACACCCCGAATTTTTAATGTTTTTTGTAAAACTGGAAGAGTTACATTGGTTTTTGATTTGTATAAATCGTAAATCACATTTCGAACTCCAATTTTAATATTTCCGCTTACATCCTCAGTCTTTGGCTGTCTTCGTTTACACTTTTTAGTATTCTTGGGTATTAAGTATGTTATGTTTTGTTTCATGCATAATTTTCTGCACAGTGTTTTGGCTACTGTTTCCTGAATATTGTTTGGCGAATTTCCACTTTTTCTTTCATTTTCGAAATAGTTTATCAGATTAGGTACTATTTTTTTTTGATTGGGGATGTCAAAGTCACAAAACTGGCATATTTAAAATAAAACGTAGCTGGTGCTATTATAAGCTTTTTAGAATCGCTGGAAAGTAAATATATATCCTTTTTTTTCATGTCAAAATGGAATAAGTTGTCTCATTTATCTTACGTATTTTATTTATAGGGTAAAATTAAACGCAAGTAAAGAAAGCAAAAACTGAGAGTATGTCTTTCTTGAATCGTATGACCCGCATGATAAGACCAGATCCGACTATATAAAGCAAGCCTTCCTCCTACGAAGTACCAGTTTTTATTTCGTTTTTAGGTTTAAGGCTAATAAATAAAATTAACTTTTATACCGCTGTTGTATTGTCAAATGCAACTCTGCCCTACAAAGGTAAAAGCGTCTAATCGCAAAATTCTCCATTTTCGTATTTTCATATAAAGGAAATATTTACATTCAGCTCCACATTTTAGTAAAAAAATGATGTTTGTAGCTCATATAAATTGAGAGTTACAGATGCAACAAAACGGTCTATTGTTAGGACTTTTCTAGTCATGCAAAGGCAAAAGGGTCTAATGAGCATATTTTGTAAAATATTACAAAGGCAAAACAGTCTAATGTACTTTAGATCACCATAACTGGAATAAAAACAAAGGCAAAAACGGCTAATGTATATTAGATCGTTTTGCCTTTGTAAGGGTCATATATTTATAGATAATCTATTGTATATTAGACTGTTTTGCCAGTTTATTCAAAAAAATGTTCATTAGCCGCTTTTACCTTTGCAAGGGCATGAAAGAAAATGTAGTTAAAAAATATCTAACAGAACAAAATAAACTCATTTCTTATTTTAAGTTCGACGTCCTCACACCTACCACCTAACCGGCGGTAAATCATTTGACATTATTAAGTGGTTGTTATTAAGTGCACAGGAGAGAAGAGAAGTATTGGAATACTAAAAACAATTGGAAGGAGTGAATGGCCAGTTACCGTACTTTAAAGATATTGTGGCCATAAAATTTATAAAGGGGGCAGAATCACTGTACGTAAAAAGTAACTACCAAGATGAAGAATATGTTTGCTATGATGTATTAAAGAAAAATGCTTCTTTAGTACTTCCCGAACATATTCAAATACCAAGGGGTATTTCCACTCAAAAGAAGGAAACAATTTTAAACAAGTTAGTTTCCAGAATGACTGAGACTAGAAGACCATTTTGGAATAATCATCCTGAAAATAATAATGCAGCAGATATTTTAAATGAAGGCGTTTAAAAACAATATATTTTATTTTTTGTTGTTGCTTACTCTTTTATGTGTTTTCTGTATTATTTTGAGTTTATTTTATTTTCATAAAGGTATTTTTCATTTATTTGTATCTTTTATTGCCTACCCATCTGATTCTTTACTACAAAATATAATGTTAAAAACAGCTAAAGTACATTAGAGGGCATGTACACTTGCATTGCTGAGTAATAATATTCACTAGTACAAAGGCAAAACAATCTAATATACATTAGACTCTTTTGCCTTTGTATGATATGTTAGTATAAACATTAAAAATCATAGGCAAAACAATTTATGCGTCATAAAGAAGGTTAAAACATAACACTGGTTGATATAAAATTAATACCAGGTTGCTGTAATAGACTGCAATGAAATGCAATACATTTAAAATTTAAAAAATGTTCCTATTTTATTTGGCAAACAAAAATGATATAATGTCGATTTTCTCAGCTTTACACTTTTACGATTAGACGCTTTTACCTTTGTAGGGCAGAACTGCGAAAAACATGATATAAAAATGAAAACATCGTAAAAATATCGCACGACAAAAAACATCAGGCACTCGCACCATCGAAGCTCCTTTGTTACTAAATTTGAATCGGTTTACGTTCACGGGCAAACCACACACATATCCCCCCTTTCAGTAGGAATGTAGGAGTGGTTAGGTGTCACTTTTTAACTGAAGGTTTTGCCCATATGTGTTCTCTCTTGGTTGCATTAGAGATTTCGCACCCCAGATTCGGTTTTGCCAATACTGTATATTGGTTTCCTTAATCTTCATAACCCTAATTAAACAGTACGTTTTTCATCTTTGTTCCCTCATTACCAAAATCCAATTAAATTTGACGTTTGAACTGAATAAACTTGAAAATGAGACATTTTTGACAAAAAAAAATTTTCATCGCCAGTTTATTACATTTTTTATTATTTATATTTTAAACCTAAAATCCCAACACATGCTCAATTTTCGTAGTTCAGCATTTTCGTTCAGAGGAGTTTTAAAAAAAAATCTTTGGCATCAATTTTTTAAAAGTTTTAATTTTAATGATGGGGCTATATTCAGTTATCATCTTTTTTAGGCCGGTGGGTAGAGGTGTTAGATGCCCAAAGTCGGTGGGTTCAAATAAAATGGGTAAGGCTTGTCCGTCTCGTATCGAAGTATGCATAACAAAAAGTAAAGGAAAGCCGCTCGGAGTAGCTGTAAAATTTTGGAAAACTCATTGTGGACACGAATTACAATTAGAGAGAACTTCGTTGGATGGTCATACAAGAGCAGAAATAGCAGGTAAGGACAGTGGCGCTCGTGACTAGCAAGTCAAGCGCTGGCTTTAAACAATGTGACAGAAACCCGTTTTACAATAAAAAAATGCAAGAATTTTCATTTTTGACAAGTTGAAAAAGTAAGGTTAGGGATTTACGTCATAACTGACATTTTGTTGTTTACTGTTTATAGCGGTTAGAATTTTAAATTAACACTTGTTAAGGCCGCTTTACAGTTTGCAATTTTTCTTTCACGCAAGAAAAGATTGCCCGGGAGTATGCGCAGAACGAGGCTAATGATCAGCTGGCGCAATTTGTATTGCTTGCAAGAAATATAACTCGGACCGTATTTTTATTGCCATTGCAAGCGCAATTCTGAGAATTTTCTGATGATTTATGAGACACCAAACTAAATATAAAAATCCCTGACATTTATTTATGTTTTTTCTAACCTATAGCGGGTACGTTTTGTTTTTGTTGGTTTGCTTTCATGTCCTGTAATAATGTTTTGTTAAAATGAATGCACAAAAAGCGCCGGTAAGTCCTAACCAAATGTATTTTAATTTTAATGGTTAGCAAGTGGTACATCACCTACGATCTTGGCAATTCATTGCACGCTGTAAAACGAAGTGAAATTTTTATTGCTGCAATATTAATTGCTGCAAGACAACTTGCGTGAAAGGAAAATTGCAAACTGTAAAGCGACCTTTAAGAAGATGCATTTTTAGATTATGTCACAATGTTTGGCGTTTGGCATGGCCTTCTATATTTTGTCGATAAATCGGGCATCCTTTTTGCTTCAACACAAAGTAGGCATAGGTTTACTATTTTATGTTGCAGAAAAACGTGAAATTAACCGATTTTATGTACAGAAAGTTAATAGATTGTTTGTTTCGTAATATAACTAGAGCTAAAAGTTATTTTTAATTGCTAAAAGGTTTATAATTAGCATATATTTGCTAGAAATCAATTGAACGGAAATTTCTTATTCTTCTTCTGTGATTAAAAAAAAAGACCTTTAATAAGTTGGCTATGCATTTATGTAGTATAAATGGATCCACGATTTAACCAATTAGGTGAATTTTTGTTCAATTTTTTTTTCTATCATCGTTCGCAATCGAAAAGAAATAGACCATAGACATCAAACTAAGCCGATTATATCATATAAGTTTTTTCGGATTGTCACATTTGTTTTTTTTTATTGTTTTTGGGTCATAAATAAATTAATAAAAAAAAAAAAAAAATTTCTATGTTTTTTTATGCTTTGGGATGTTTAAAGGGAAAAATCTCGAAAACCGTTAAAGATATTAAGATCAATCAAGTACACATTTTTGACTCAGAAAATGCCCTTTTTAAGAAATATAATTGAAAAACACTTAATATCACAGGTAAGAAAAAAAATCAAGCCCAGTGTATGCAATTAACGCTCTCTAGTTTCAAACTTAAAAATATCTACAAATTCTTATTTCTTGCTCATAAAAACATAATATTGTCAACTTTAAATTCGATTCATTAAACCGTTTTAAAATTATGACTTATTTTCGAGAATAAACTTTTACTTTCAACACCCTGTATCTCTAGAACGAGTAACAATCCGAAGAAAACTAATATGACATAATCGGCTTATTTCCAGTTACTCTACGGCCCATTAGTTACGGGACACCCTGTATAATATAACTAATAAATAAATTAGTCAGAACAAAACATCAGCGCCATCGATAGGTCGCGCAGAGAACTACAAGCATAGAGAAGCGACAAAATCTCTCTTTTAGCATTGATCTTATGGGGACAAAATTATATGTCCTTGACTTTAAAAAATTGACAGTTCACCGGTTTACTACACTGAAAGAAATGCCTAAACAATGAAATAAATGCTTTACACTGAGATACGCTTGTTAGTAAAAATTACTTTTTACACGTATAATTTATGAGTTTCATGTAATTGGCTTTTCAGTTAATTTCGTAAAATGAAAAATAAAATATGTAAAAAGAAACATAAAATTTTTGAAATATTTTATTGAGTTTTCTTACATTTTCAAACAAGTAATCTTAAAACTAGAAAAAAACAATTTTATATGTGTTCGTCCTTAAATTTATATATTAAATAATACAAAATAATTTAAAACATAAATGGGGAAGAATTCCTGGAACCTGTTTAGTCATTCAAAAGCTTTAATGACCTGATGGTTTTAAAAATATGTACATGTTTTTTTTATTATTTATTAACTTTTAATACGAAGAATACTAAAAAATATTCAGCTTCACAGGGTTCAATGATGGGTCTATCTTTGAAAGGAGGAAGCACTCGAATGTCTGAAAAAAAAGTAACAATTTATGATTTGATTAATATAATTTTAATTAATAAAAATTGTTCATTCACCAACCTGATAAAATAATAAGCTTCTTAGAAAGTTCTGGAGTTTTTTTTGGGAATGGCTATGTTTAATTTCTTCCTGAAGTCGTTTAGGAAGAATTGCAGGACATGCATTCGGGAGCAAATATTTTCTTGTCGATCCCTTAGATATGTATTGTTCTTCAAAGTGAAGCTCACACAACTTAAAGTTTTTAAATAAAACTGGAATCTTGGAAAAGAGATCTGTTCGATGACAAGCTTCTAGCCATAAGGTGACACTAAAAAAAATATTTTTGAGATTTAATTTGATAAGTATGCAGGTAAAGATTGTTTCTCAGTCTACTCCTAACGCTAAAGCATTTATTTTTGTAAAGAGTAGGTAGGTACATGAACAATAATAAATTATATGTATAGTTATTTTCACCATCTAAGAAAGTAACTAGGTATACTATATAAGACCCAAAATAATAATATAATGTTTTGTTCACACAAAATAACTTTCATATTTCAGAAACACATGATTTTTTTATAATGCATCTATAAGTAGGTAGGTACTTATTTTAGCGTATTTCACCTGATTTACGTAGAATTATGGTATTATTCAATAATAACTGCTAAATTATTATAACTACTTGTGCTTTGAGGAATATTTATAAAAAAACACAATAAAAACATTTTTTTTAGGTTAGGTTAAAAATTTTTTTCCGTCGCCTTTCCTCAAGCAGGTACTTGTTTGATAATTTAAATGGCAACTTTAAAAACATAATAAATAATGGTAGGTACTCTCCATATTATAATTTTAAGGTAAAAAATAAAATACAACAGAATAAATATAACCTAAATTATAAGGGTGCAAATGTACTTACCGTTCAGGATCCTTTGGATATGAAAACATGCTGATTCCTTGTCCTACTTTTAAATGACACCCACGGAGCGCACAGGTAGTACCACCAGGCATGGTTCTACAGTTTTTATACAGCACAGCACTTAAGAAAACAAACACTTTTCAACGCAAACGATAACTAACTCGTAGACTTGTCGTCGACTACCGGACTACACAGCCGGCCCAAACGAATGACAGTTAACCGGATTACCCCCTACTCCATTGTTTTGGCCAAATGTCATATTGTCGCTTCTCTATGCTTGTAGTTCTCTGAGGTCGCGTCGAAACGAAACGCAAACGAACACCTGTTAGTGGTCGGACGGAAAATTTCGAGTCCGTCCGTGCAGCTCGTCATGCGATGTGTAGGTGACGTCACGACTTGAAGTCGTTGGTTGAAGCGGGACGGATAATTTGCCGTCCGCGCTTGATATGTCTGTACCTATATAAAATAATATGAATATGGCTATGTTTGGTTTGAAATATTATTTTAATTGATTGCTTACATACATTGCGTTATTGGTTGTTTAAGTAAAGTATTTTTAGATTCTGTTTGAAATAATTGCAGGGGGCGGCGCCCCAGAGCCCTTTATTAACGAGTCGCCACTGGGTAAGGGTGTGTGTGTGTTCTGGGTTCCTGATGGCGACTTATCAGCTATATTAAGTTGTATAATGCATTACAGTGTGTCTGGAATTCGGGTCTTTATACTGGTTTAAAAGTTAGACCATGGAAACTGTATACAGGGTGTTCCTTAATGACGTGCTAATATTTTAAGGTGTGATTCCTCAAGTCATACAGGGTGTTGAATTTTTTTTCTTTAATTCGTTTTTTGTAATATCTTCGAAAGTACTTTAGATAATATTTTCAATTTTGGCATGTGCTAATAGGATATAAAACCACATATTTTAATTATAAAAGTTATTTTTTTGTCCCACCAGTGGCTTCCCTGCAAACATCCTGATATTTTTTAGAAAAAAAGTTGTACGCCACTGACATTTTTCCATGTGGATATTATTTCTGATTAGCCTCGTCAATTCTGCATAAAAATGCTCTCTTGCGTTTTTATCCTCGGGCACACCGTTCTTAGTTAAAATAGTTGGAAACTCCATTCAGTCGTTGGACAGATGAGGATAAGAAAGACGTTTTGTTACACGAGTTTTTAGTCAATGTTTGTTTAAGTACCCGCACTATACCTAGCTCTTCACCATGTTTTAAGACCGTGAGCCGCCACTGGGTTTTCATTCTCCCAACCTAAGACGGAGCTAGCCGAATCGGCCATATAATAATTAAAAAGGGTTAATTCTAATAAAGAAGAAGCACTGCACTATGCAAAATCACGAAGCCAAAATCTAAATAAAATTTGAAATAATAGAACAGTATTGTTGGGTTGAATAAAGATTTTTAACCACAATTGACTAACCAGCAAGTTTTACTGTGACATAAAGGACGTTAACTGGCATTATTTACTCATAATCAAACGCGTCTGATTAGAAAATTAAGGTAACCGACTTTGGAAGAAAATTATTTCAGCCCCTGTCATGTATATCGCAGTCAAACTTGCTGGTTAGTTAATTATGATTAAAAATCTTTATCTAAACCGGCAAAATAAAGCTACAATATAATCGGAAAACGTGTTTATTCAAATTCGAGAGCTGAATGCAGTTCTGTACCGATCGCATCGAGCGTTTCGTGATTGTTTACTTTCGCTGTCAGTTGAAAATAAATACACTTTAAACTATTTTTATTTTTAGAAAAAATTCAAGAAGGTGAATCTTTCGATGAAATATTGGATTCGGTAACCAATCTCGACAAAAGCCAAGATATAAATCCGAGATTGTCTTTATTAAAACGAAAAGATTTGCATAATATAGTAAGGGATTTTAATATTTCAAAGGGACATTACCATGAGACGGTAAGTTTAACTTTTCGTCAGAATTTGGGGAGTTTGGGTAATTTGGGTTTTTTACTCCCATACAAAGCTTTAAAAAAATGCGGTAACGTACAATAGTTACATTGTTATTTAAATTACAAAAAATGGTTATACAAAAGTTATGTTATAGGAGATAAAAGGTCTACACTGCATTAATATTTTTGATTCTACAAGGTCGCAGAAAAAGGACGAGTATTTTTTTTTTAATAGTATTTTATAACATTTTTTTTAAATTCTCACCGTTCCAACATATTCATAAATTAAGATTTCCGCACTTTGATATGGCACAGTTTTTATGCTGTATCTTGGGAATCATTAATCGTACAATTTTCGGAACATTTTTTTTTGTAAAGAAAGTGACGAAGAAAAATCGCTGGAAATTATTTTTGTATTTTTCTGTTATGATTATGTTTTTGCGAGTTGTGACGTGCATCCAGTCCAGTGGCGTGGAGGGGCCTGCCGGGCCTAGGAGCTCGGGTCTAAAAGTCTAATTGCAACCTAATTTTTTGTCTCACGCTTGGACTCTTAATTTAAATTTTTAGATAATCTATTCTTTGCTTAGATTACAAAGGTCTTGTAGGAAACGTTTGGTTTTTAAACTTTTCCTTCCAAAAGTCCTGTTCAGTGTTGCCAGAGGTCATCGCTCTCTTGAAAATAACATACATTGTAAAAGCTGAAGCTTTTGGCACCAGGGTGGGCCTGGCGCCGCCGCTGCTAAACGGCACGAGGAAGATGAAAATGTACCAAAAAATAGTGTAAATGTACTTTTGTACAGATGCGTTCGAAATGTACCAGATTCGTACAATTGTACCAGCTCTGGCAACGCTGGTCCTGTTTTATATAATTATAGATTAGGGTTTCGGACGCATATCGCTTTATTTATTGATTTATTATGCAATTTTATAGGAAAATGAGTAAAAATAATAATATTTTTCTATAACTTACTTGGCTGTTCCGTTCTCCCTTTTTTAGAGCTATTTTAAATCAACTAAAATATAACCCAATGCAATAAAATATTTTTACAACAAAAACAAAAAACAATTAGGTATTTAAAGAAGAAGATTTTCCTTTTCATTTCGCCAGATCCATCTCTAGACGCGTTTCGTCATATCATGGCTCATCAGTAGAGCTAGGATCTGACGAAAAGAAAAGGGATCTCGAAGCTACTTAAGGCAGCACTTGGTGGGACACACCAGTAAGATATGGCACGAAGCGCCATCTGTGTCGTTGTTAGACACTCTTGAGCATACCAGCACCTCTAACAAACTTATAGAAATAAGTAAATGTTAAGAGGAAATCGCCTGTAAAGACATTCGTCACAATTACAGGAGTCCCGCTAGGCAGCGCTAACTCACATCGGTTTATTAACCGAAAACAATTAGGTATTTATTTTTAAAGAGAAAAATTAATGTACAAATTTTAATTGAAACTTTTTTATGGAAGACGTGTGATAATTTATAATATAAAAAATAGTGCGGGAGAAAACGAGAATGATTTATTATGAACATACAAAACGGCACTTAAGAAGGGGTATTTCAAAACCTAAGCATTTGCACCAAAACTGCTCTTAGATCTACGCTCCTAAAATACATGATTTCTGGAAAATCATCAATTTTGGCGTGGCGAGCGATATTTACTTTATTTTTAATCATGAAAAACCGAGCCCAAAAAACGCTGGTTAGAGTCATACATACGTCTTATGTTAAAATTTTGGATTGACACCAATATTCATATTTTTCACAAATATAAAATTTTTTTTTTAAATAAAGAAGGAATATAAAAAAAAAACATTTTCAAAAACAAATATAATCCAACCATGCAGAGAGGGAGAGGTAATAATTTAACTTATAATTTTACAGTAGTTAGGTGCATTTTAAACGAACTTTGGGTGTGGCCCCGAAAGTTTTTCGCCTGCGGCGCTTTTCCACCTTCTTCCCTAGGTACAATATTATGAAATACATGTAGTCCCGACTGTCCCTTATATCCTACTTACGCCCACTGAGCCCCCCCCCCCCCCGAGCATATTTTCTGACTATGCCACTGATCCAGTCAGTAATTGGATGAACTATACCTTCGTTTTCTTAGTTAAGTATTAGTATTACGCCTTTTAGCGGTCACCTGAGCAGCTTAAAAATAATTTCCACCGATTTTTATTGGCCACTGTATGATTAATGGTTTCCGAGATAATGCCGTGTACAATGCCGCACCTACATGATATGTATATTATTTTAGGTTCAATATGAAGAGGATAATGAAGAGGATAATGTAGAGGAGAATGAAGAGGAGATAGAAGAGGAGAATGAAGAGGAGAATGAAGAGGAGAATGAAGTCCTCATCTTGCAAATCGAAGAGGAGAATGAAGAAGAGTACGAAGAGGAAAATGAAGACGAAAATGAAGAGGGGGATGAAGAAGACAATGAAGAAACATAAATACCTTAAGAAGGCCTTAAAATCGACTTGAAAACCTAATATAAAGAAGACGAAAATATAAATGATAAATAATCTATAATAATATCACATTATTTGATCACTCTGTTAGGAATAAGAGTTAAATAGCTGAGTTTGTTTCAAATTTAGATAATAAAGTCTGAAAATCATTCTGGAGTTATAGCAGAGAACTACGATAACATTGATAAGACAATGGCGGCTCCTCGAAGGAGGCAAGGGAGGGTGAGCCTCCTCAGTAATTCTTGCCCTCCTACACATTATTTTGGTTTATTACTTAAATAGTAACTTTTAATTTACAGCAAGCAAATATGTAATATGTTTTCATTCGGATTCTTAATTTATCTTCTTATTTGCTATTTTTCCATTATTTAATATTTTTTTTACAATCTGACAATAGCGCATGAGGCTAGTGGCTGTTAAGTATCCATGGTTTTTTCTAAAAGCCACATCTAAGCGCTGATAAACACGAAATTGTGGGAGGAAAATAGTAGTTTCTAACATTTTAACTACAAGAAGTGGCAACGTCTACTGGCAAGCAGCCTCAGACCAATCACGAGTGTGATCTTTCCCACGTGCGAATAGACCACCTGTTTTTCAACGTCTGCTTACTCGTTTCGTGCGTCGTGAACGAATTTAGCGCGCGCTCTTCTGGTATTTTTTAGGTTAAATTTTAGAGTTTTCGCGGTTTCGCCGGGTGTGTGAAGTGGACATCGCATCGATTGGATATTTTTGCCGTTTAGTGATACTTTGGATTAGGTACATACAATTTAAAAATAAGTGCCGCCGGCTTTAATTTAGACTGTAATTTAGTGGAATATTTTTCAACCAACTCGTTTAATTCCCTAAATTACGATGAAAAACTTGTAGTGAAAAACAGACGTCCAGAGCCAGAATTAAAAAGTCTAGTAAGTGGTGGCTTGTCAGGTGAAGTAGGTGAAGGGGCCTTCACCAAAAAAAAAGGAAGAAAGTTTTTCGACAATATAAAACATTAATGTATCAATACAGCTACCATTTTAGCCCTTAAAAAATAATTATGTTCGAATTAATAATATTAATTTAATCCGAATGTAGCTCTGCATAATAGGGCCACGGTTAACTCCGACGGACAATAATTATTAACACTGGTGCATTTTGGCGCGCCCCAGCCGACCGTGTCCGTTAGCTCAAAGCAAGTGAAGACCCATGAGACAGAACAGGTTGTGGGTGGCAAGAAAACGATGAATTCTGGAGGTAGTGTGTTTAATTGATTGTAAAAGTCGAGCTAAAAACCCAAATAAGTAACACATAAATATGGTGGATGTATAAGATATTATTAACTGTACACAATTTACGTTTTTGGTAGTAGTTTACCATAAATAGTGACTAAGATATTTTAATATCTAGAAATAACTTACCTAAAAACCCAAATAACACCGGGGCGTTATCAGAAAACTAGAATATCAAAACTATCTCCAATCAGCAACCCCAAGGGCTGTTAACAGTGTTATCAGCACGAAGTTTTAAAATGGAGTAAAACCTGATTTTATTCTAGCCAGCAGATTTCGCGTTGCCGTTTTTAGGATAATAAAAAGAGCACAAAAAAAACTAAATAGGTACGATTTTAAACCAGAGCAGTACTACTATCTGTAAAATATTTACTACTCGAAATTGGGACTACTACCATGCAATCAAATCGCGAATTATGTTACCAATTAAAATAAAGAAGGTACAGCTATAAATGTTCTGGTTTACCCAACGCCCAACATTGATATTTACCGTTGCTATGGTTACGTGACGTCAGTGACGCAAACAGCATCTAGCAATTTGCATTATGATGAAGGGCAATTTAAAAATGAATCAGTCGTATGCACCATTGTTTTAGCATTGGTTCGCCTAACCTTAAGGTATTTATTTTGAGGCTTCGCGTTACTTACGGTTATAGATATCGTTTTTACGTGATTTACTGTGTGATTAAAAAGTTTTGGTTTTACTTTTCAGTTAATTCAGTAGTGTACGTACTTACTTAGTTGCGTGTTTTAAAAATGAACCCAATCAATGACATAGTTTGTAATTTGTTGGAAACCCCATTCAGTCGTTGGACAGATGAGGATAAGAGAGACGTATTGTTACACGGGTTTTTAGTCAATGTTTGTTTAAGTACCCGCACTATACCTAGCTCTTCACCATTTTTTAAGACCGCGAGCCGCCACTGAGCCTAGTAGTAAGTATAAGAAAACAAAACCGTGGCTTTAAAACATATTATTATCAAAAACATTTACTGCTAACTGGATCCGTTTTGTTGGTATTGCTTACTATTCTCTTCCGATAAATCATTCTGCTGGGGATAATTTACCTCACCAATCAGAACGCAAATTTTCATAGCAACCACCTTGGTAACGTGGTCTTACCCGATAAGACCTACGACTAGCTCGGTAAGACCACAGTAGCTTTTTGTCAAACAAACCGTAATTTATTTCAAGAAATCAAGTTTAATAAATAAATATTATAACCCCTACAAAATAAAAGTGACACACAACACTATTTGAGGTGATTTTAGGGCATAAACTTAACTTAATTTTGACATTTTTAAAGAAATGTTTTATGACAAAATGTATGCACGATTAAACCCAGTGTGCTTTGCTTTGACGTGAGCTTAAGAAATCTTGGCGTTTTCGCGGCAACCGTGATGAAAATAAGCGAATTTGATTTTTGACGTTCCACGCGTCTGATTTAATCTTGGATTTTTAATTAATTGTTAGTTGTGGCACGTTTATAAACTTAAAAGTAAATCACCATGATGTGTTTGCATATTTTCCTTTATCACAAACGGCTTTTATTTTGGGTTCAGTAAATTATCCAATAAAATATACCTATAGAAGCGGCGTCTTATCTTCATTCCGTTGTATTTCACTCGAAACTAGATTTTCTAAGAAAATTTTCACTCAATATAATTTTTACTTATAATCAAAGATAAGACCCTCGAGCTAAAGCTCTCGGGATCTTATCAGATTATAAGTAAAAATTATATTTCGTGAAAATGATCAGAAAATCGATTTCTTGTGAAAAACAGCGGTATTACCGATAAGACGCCTCCTCTATCGGTATATTACTGTTGAAAATTAAGATGTAATAATGATTTAAAAAATTTAGTACGCGAGCTTGAGAGACACAAAAAATCACAAGAACACAACATCAAGTGTTAAATTTAAGTTATTAGGGAAACAAAATATAATAAATGTTATTGATTCCGCTCGATTACGTGAGATCATAATAATAAGGTTAGAGAAAATTGTGAAATCTTAACAAAATTAATCGATTGTATTTTATATTTGTCGTCTCAGGATCTAAGTTTTCGAGGAGACGACGAATCTGAAGGGTCTAAGAGGGGTAATTTTAAAGAATTATATTTTTCAAGAATAATATTTTATTTAATTAGGAATAAGATACCTATTACTTAGTTTTCATTTAGAATTTGTTTTTATTTATTTCTTGAAATGGTGTTAAACGAATAACATCACGTTAAATTACGTTAAAATCCTAAAATGTGATGAGAAGACCTAAACTGTAAATTAACTTAGGTAAATAGGTAATGCACTAACTTACTTAACTACTTTAATTTAAGGAAAAAAATCTCAATCAAATTTACGAAATTAGATAAAAGTTGAGTGAATTTTTGGCAAATTTTGGGCGTGACTTCAAAAATTTTTCACCTGCGGCTTTCGATTGCAGCCTCCCCATTGAAATCACCCACGATCCGCCACATCGGCGACATACAAAATAACTTGTATTGTCATGAACATTTTCGGCAGCGTAATTTATGAATATTTTTTACGCTGGACTGATGACGATTAGTTATGTTTTTACACTTACATAATGTATCTAAGCACTTCGTTTTAAATAAACTATCTTCCTTTTTTAAATTTCCTGATGAGTTATTTGCTTCGGCGAATTGTTTTACAGCAATTTATAATTTGATTAATATAATATTGATATAATTGAAAAAATCAGTTGGTTTAAATGATGATTTAAATTATTTGATTTAAATCGTTGCAACCCTGCCATGGCCGTAATCCAATCCTATGACTAATTTTTGAGTTAGGGCTTTTTAAAGTTGGCAACTTTTTACTTTGAGATTTTCTGCATTGTCTGGAGTTTTCACTTGTTTCTTAAAAACTATTAACTTTTTAATTTTTTTTTTATTGGAGGAAAATAAGGCCTTAAGTTTTCTTTCAGTTATATGTAAATTAAATATAAACATGATGTTGAATAATTTATGGGCGGAATAAATAGGTAGTTAATAATATTTAAAAATTATAAAAATAAAAAAAAAATTATTACCCGTTTTTTGAATTTCGGAAACAAATCGCACCCTTGCTTCAAAAGTGACATAACTTAAAAAACATAGATTTTCAGAAATAGCAAAAAACCAATATTCGAATATTAACAGACTTTCAAATCGATTCAACAAATAAAACAGATACATAACAGTGTGGAGATGGTAAAATTACTTGAATTTTATATATAATCCACTTAATTATCCTTGAAAAACGCCCCTTTTGAGTTGTGACGATTTGCATGATTTTTATTCTGATTTATGTTGAATTATTTTGAGTTGTGTCACTTTTAACGTATTTTTATTAAAAAGTGACAGTTTTGAAGTTTTAGTTTGGCTTTTAAATACAAGACTTTTTGAGTTGCGGCATTGTCATTGCCAATAGATGCTCTAAATAAAATATCAATAATACATTATTTATACTAAAGAAAAGTAGCAAACTCAAAAATAAAAATAGTTTTAAAGTTATTATTGATATTTAACGTACAGGAAAAACTAAACCGTATTACATAGCCAAACTAGATACCTACATTTATAACAGTACCTAACTGTTAAATAAAAAAAATGTGTTCAAAACAATATTTATTGACTAAAAAAAAATTTCTTTTATTTCCGGATCAACCTTAGGTTGGTTTCCGTGTCTTTCCCTTTTATCATTGTCCATGAAGCCACTCTCAGTTTTCTTTATTAAAGCTGTTCTAATGGGTCGATCATTTACATCCAGTGTCGCTTTAAAAAATGCCTTGCATACTCTAATACGATTATTGTTGATCGTAAAATAGAAAGCCGAGTTCATGCTTCGATAATCTTGCGTACTTGAGTACCTATATTTTGGCTTAATAGTTTCGGCGTGCGAAATGATAAATTCTCTTTGCCGTTGTACATCTCCAAGTTTCCAGTAACTAGAAAAAATGTTTTCTCTGGCTGTCTCATCTATTTTTGCGCTGCACTTCAATCTGCACTTATCTCCACAAGGAGGGCGTAATCTTCTAGCTGAAAATTATTTTTTAGTTTTTGAAGAAGATACATAAGCCTTTCCACAATTCCTTAGATATTTAGTTTTCTTAACATTCCATTTGTCAGGGTTTGCTTTTCTTTTCTTGCTCTTTTTCTCTTCTTCATTTACTAAATTTTCATCCTAAACTAGTTCCAATTCTCTGTCAGAGGAACTGCTAGAACTCTTACTGTAGTGTGGATCGGCATCTGAATTGTCTATGTCGCTTTCACCACTGTGCTTAGGTGAGACGTAATAACTTTTTTTAATAAATTTTTTAAAACGTAGGAGAGTAGGGCGCTCAGAACTACACGAAACATTGCAAATATTAAAACTATCTTCTGGCTGAACAACGCGGTCGGTCGCAGTAGATTGTTGATTTGGAAAATGAGAATTATTTTCTTTTGTACTTTGAAGCTGATTTATTAAAGGATATGAACTTAAAAAACTCAAGGTTTCTTTGATGCTATTATTTTCAATAACAATTTGATTTGGTGATGAAATTGCAAAATCTGAGGTTTCCTTATTTTTTGTGACATTTTTAGCAATGGCACTGCCTGCTAATTCAGTGGCGATAGAAGATGAACATTTGGAACCTAAGTTTTCCTTATTTTCTAAAATATTAGATAACGTGGTACGGCCTTCAGATACTTTATATTTTTCGGCTGTCAGTTTTAAAATATTAGCGGTCCTTCCTTGAGATGGATCCATCGTTTCTAAAAAAAATAAACTAATTAACGCCAATTTACAAAAACTGGTTAAAAGAGCGTCTATGCTCCTCGTTTAGCACTAGCCTCAGTTACTTAAACATGCCTTTCTAAGTTTTTAGGCTTAACATTGAAAATGTTAAGTTCCCAAAATATATCTAGGTTTTCGTTTGTTTTGATTGGAATTAAAGCTGTGCTTGGGCCGAATTTTTTAGGCCCACCCCTGCCTAAATCTGAAAGTCAATTACTATGGCCCGGCCCAGGTCACACACTTTTTAGCTATAACATAGCTAAAAAGAAAACTTTGGTTACTTTTTTGGCTGTTTTAGCGTAAAAGGCTAAGAAAAAATATAACTACGAATTTATAAACTTTGCCTTACAAAAGAAAGAAAATAAAAATAATAATAAAATATTTCGATTTAAAGACAACAAAGCATTACCCGCTGCGCCGGCGGCGCTTGCACGGCCTGTGCGGGGCTCCAGTTGATAAACTACTGAAAATATTAATCTTTTCCTAAAAATTTCAACTTTGTGATTATTTAAAAATCCATTTTTAATTTTAAGAATTAAGCCAATATTTAGTTAAATGATATAAAACTGGTCTACCATCAATTTCATTGATTTTGGAACCGTCATTTAAATAATCAAACATGAATAATGTGACAAGTAAAGAGCACGTATAAAAAATAAATCATTAAAAGTGACGCAACTTCAAATATAAATAACATGTTTTACTTACCCCGATATTCTTAAATGACACAGGTCAAATTAATTCACTGTCATATGCCAGTATCACTCTGCAAAACTGTATCAATTCAAATTACTGCAATGCAGGTTTTCCATTTTAATCTTTAAAAACGTCACAACTCAAAATAATGCGCTTTTGATCGTCGAGAAGCAACCGCTCTCCTTCAAGTTTAGAGCACACCTAACGATTGTGTCACTTTTGTTGGAGACATTATGTTCAGTTTAGAAACTTCAAAAGTGACACATGTGCCATCTAGCCGAGACTCTTGTAAGCTAAGTTAAAACAATTTTGATGACTGATGTAGGGTTATTTACTAATCCTATTAGTCGCATTAACTCAAAAACAGTGAATTTTTAGTTGTGTCACTTTTGAAGCAAGGGTGCGAAATGGCTAGATTATTATAACTGTATAGTTAGAATAATTTACTTTGTAAACATTTTTAAAAATAAGAAAATTAAATAAGTCTATTTATCAAATGACAAATAGTATTGTTAAATTATATAAAATAAAATACTTAGTAGGATTTAGTGTCCGTTAAAATATATAGAAACAAAAACTTAGCGGCAAGCGGACAGAGTAGTGCGTCTATCTTTTGCATTAAAGTACACATGGACGCCAAAGGTAATGGGTTCCCTGGGGCACAGGTAGACAATGACAGGCTGTTTCGTCCACAAGAGCTTGTGGAACCCGTGAAACAATACATACGTCATGTGCAGCGTTGCCAAGTTATTGGCAAAGTCGTAGTAATTATTACTGTTATTTAGTGCTTAGATAGTGAAACCTCTAAACTTGAATACAATTTTAAAACAAAATTATATTATAATGGATATTATTTTGTTTTATTTATATCACATAATTGTCATTGAGTTTGAAATCAAATAAACATAGTCAATAACATGAATAAGATTGTCAGGAGGAAGCATGTAAAGTATAATAAGGTAAGTATTTTTCTTATTATAGCTAGATAATTATTATTTTATAATTTTGACACTTTAATAAAATGTATTTTCAATTAAACCAGTAGAGTTAATAAATAATGTAATATATTTCTTGATAAAATGGCGAACTTTAATTATTTTATAAACACGATGGTAGAGTTGATTAAAAACACAGATCGTGGGAAACAGAAAATGTAATAGATTTCTTGACAAATTGGTGAGGTAACTGGAAATTAACCGACCGCGTAGAGATGTTAAATATGTAATATATTTCTTGATGTAATGGTGAACTTGAAAACATTTATTTCGAAATAATACTTAGATAGGTACGCCTTTACAAAAATATTAACACTCAACCTAACCAACAAATTCTTGAATATAAAACAAACTTTCATTTGTTTTTTATTCAAAAATGATAAACTGAAAAAGTTAACCAACCATTCTAGCCAAGTCATCTAATGAAAGAAAGATAACACGCCTCAAATGGTTACCTTGCAAAAATGGCAACGCCGCCTCTTAAATTAAAGCACGCTACCAGCAAGCAGTGTTGCCAACCTTTCGGAAGCGGAATTCCCTAGAGGAGTGTCAAAAATTCCTTTACCAACCAAAATTCCCTTTTCAAATTTGCTACCTGATTTCTAAAAAAAAAGGTCGCGCCCTCTATACTGTCATCATACCATTATTTTGTGCAAATAGTTCACTATTTCATTCAGAATCAGAAATTCCCTATTTTTGAAAAAGATTCCCTTTTTCCCTATTGGGTGCCAAAATTACCTAAAAAGGGAAAATTCCCTCGGGTTGGCAACACTGCCAGCAAGCTCTTGTGTCTTGCTGGTACTGAAACTTATCAGAAATCCATAACACAGAAGACATTTTTAAACACATATATGATGAAAACCTAGTATCGCCATCTGTTGGAATCAACTCGATGCATACTTGGTTTTTATCATATATTTATGCTTCAAAATATCTTGGAAACATATTTTCGCTGTATTGGGAATAGCCATAGACATAAAAGAAATATATATGTGTCTATGGGAATTGCTTACAGGGTATGGATTTCTGATGAGTCCCAACAAGGACGAAACAGCCTGTCACTGTCTACCTGTGCCCTAGGGAACCCATTGCATTTGACGTCCAAAGTTTTTCTTTCCACTATACATTTTTTTTTGGTAGAATTTTTACCGTTGCTCTTTTACAAGACGCATTTAAGTGTATAGTGCACAATAAAGTTACTCATTTTAGGGGTGTGACTTATTTTTTTACCTTTGATAACAATAATTTTATTATTCTTTAAACAATAAAGGATTTTTTCTACGACCGTGCGTTTAACCCATTTTCCCGCACGCATTTTAGTTTTGAAACTGTCACTTTCCCGCACTATAGTGCGGGAAAGTAAAATAATGCAAATTTTGACCTTATTAGATAGTTTTTTACTTCAGAAGTTATAACTATTGTGTTTTTAATATGAATATTTATAATTATTAGTAGTTTTTAGTTAAAGTTTTGTATATTTTGAAATAAAATAATTTTTGAAAAAAGGGTTGGTATAATTTTTTGTATATACGGTCGTAGAAAAAATAATGTTCCTAACTCATTCGTAAAATGTCTTTCCCGCCCTTGACCGCTTGCCTGAACTCCGCTCCGCGTCGTTCGGGTCAACTGCAGTCGCGTGCGGGAAAATATCACTTTCCGCACTTGTTAGGAAAATAACTATTTTGACTTTGACGTTGAAACTACCTTAGAGTCCTAATAAAATAATTATGAATGTTTTTTTTTATTTACTGTAAAGTTCACACTGGTCTTTTTCTAAAAGCATTTAAAATGTCTTAATGTTTGGTAGATAAGTTTTCATTTTACAAACGGACAAAAATGATAATTTATTAGAACCCGATGGTAGTTTAAATGCATCTTGCATAAGAGCCAAGGTAAAAATTCTACCAAAAAAATATTTTATAAATTAACATTAATATTTTGTCATTTCATGAACTTTTTTAATTTTCCTATTTTTAAAGGTTTTCAATTGTGTATTATAACTGAATCACCCTGTATATCTAAGATTAGAATGTGTCAACGAATAATTAGTGTAAAAGAAATGTTACATATTCAGTGGCGGCTCGCGGTCTTAAAAAATGGTGAAGAGCTAGGTATAGTGCGGGTACTAAAACAAACATTGACTAAAAACCCGTGTAACAAAACGTCTCTCTTATCCTCATCTGTTCAACGACTGAATGGAGTTTCCAACAAATTACAAACTATGTAATTAATTAGGGTTCATGTTTAAAACACACATTTAAGTAGGTACACTACTGAATTAACTGAAAAATAAAAACAACACTTTTTAATCACACAGTAAATCACGTAAAAACGATATTTATAACCGTTTCGCGAAGCCTCAAAATAAATACCTTAAGGTTAGGCAAACTAATGCTAAAACAATGGTGCATACGACTGATCTATTTTTAAATTGCCCTTCATCATAATGTAAATTGTTATATGTTGTTTGCGTGACTGACGTCACGTGACCATAGCGACGGTAAATATCAAAGCCATGTTGGGCGTTGGGTCTTCACTTGCTTTGAGTTAACGGACACGGTCGGCTGGGGCGCGCTAAAATGCACGAGTGTTTATAATTATTATCTATCGCAGTTAACCGTGACCCATTATGCATAGCTACATTCGGATTAAATTAATATTATTAATTCGAACATAATTATTTTTTAAGGGCTAAAATGGTAGCTGTATTGGTCCATTAATATTTAATATTGTCCAAAAACTTTCCTCCTTATTTTTTTTTTGGAGAAGAGTCCCTTCACCTACTTCACTTGACGAGCCGCCACTGTACAGATTGAATATTAAATTAAAGAATCAATTTATAACATATAAATTAAAGTCGTTTATTACGTTTTCACGTGAATTTTAATTTTATTTTAAGAAATAAACTACCAGGCAATAATATTCTACAGTACACCAACCTATACCCATTTATTTTCCTCTATAGCTTTGTATTACAAGATATTAAAATATGAACAAAATATAGCCGCGTGTTTTCTAAATTCAAAAAATGGGTAATTTTTTTTTGTATTTCCATAATTCTTAAATATTATTAGTTATTTAATCCGTCTACAAATTATTCAACTTCTTGTACATATTTTATTTTTATATAAGTGAAAAATCAGGGCCTCCTTTTCCACCAATAAAAAAAAATAAAAAAGTTAATAACTTTTAAGAAACAAGTGAATACTCCAGAGAATGCACACAATCTTAGAGTACGAAGTTGCCAACTTTAAAAAGCCATAACTCAAAAAGTAGTCATTGAATTGGACTATGGCTATGGACACTTTTAATTAAGACGTCTCAAGATCTACAAAATACTAAAAGTTCAGAAAAATTTGCCCAAAGTTATTTCCCGTAAGCTTTGTGAGGGGTCCTCTGTAAAAATGTGACAAAAGTTTTGCATTTTCGAGGTAGAAAATGGACGTTTATTTACAAAGTTTATTTCAGTTAAGGTTTCACCTGCTATAACATTTAAACATTTTGTGTCAGTTTGTTAAGTTGACACGTATGGCTGGCCTGTTTAATTGACTTAGGTAAAAAATATATTTTACTGTTAAATTTACAACGATTATAAATAAACTTATATGTACTTACCTCGTCTAAAAGGGTCTGGATACATTGCAATGGGCACAATATAATAATCGGATTTTTCCACACTGCAAGCGTCTGAAACAATATATTATATAACTTATTTGAGCTGGGCTATATTCATGTTGAAACGGAATTTCCATTGTATGGAAAAAAATTAATTATTTATTATGTTTCATAATTTTAACTCAGTTGCCTGACACGTGAATGATAGAAGAATTTTGTACTTGCATTGTTTTTTTTTTCTACATCACAATGTTTTAACTGGTAAATATCCCCAGTCGTCTTCAGGTGAATACTAAATAAATAAAAAAAAGAATCAAATATAATCACAATCAACACACAGTCATCATACCGTATGTCAAAGGAGTATCTGAGAGAATTAGAAGACTAGGACAACGATACAACATTAATATGGTATTCAGCTCGAAAGACATTTTAAGAAGCCACCTGACAACGACGAAACCAACCACTGATAAAAAATATTCCGGGTGCTTTATTATTTACATAATTTGATACAATTTGAGCATGATCCTAAAAAATTTTGGGCTGTGGCTTTATTTGCTTGCGAAGGCTACCAAAAATTGTGGCTGCGCCCAGTGGCGTATATAAGGGGGGGGGGGGGGGGGAGCTGCCGGGCTGCATTTTCATCTCACGCATTTAAATTTTTGAGTAATGTATTCTTGGCTTAGATTACAAAGGTCTTGTAGGAAACATTTAGATTTTAAACTTTTCCTTCTAAAAGTCCCCTTTTATATAGAGATTAAGGTTTCACACGCATATCGTTTTAGTTATTGATTTTTGATGCAATTTTAAAGGAAAACGAGTAAAAAAAATAATATTTTATAGAATTTTTCTATTATATACGTTTTCACTTTTTTAGAGCTATTTTAAATCAACAAAAATATAACCCAATGCAATAAAATATTTTTACAACAAAAACAATTGGGTATTTATTTCTTAAGAGAAAAATTAAGGTAAACATTTCAATTGAAACATTTTTTATGGAAGAAGTGTGATAATTTATAATAAAAAAAAAATAGTGCGGGATGAAATGAGAATGCTTTATTAGGAATATAAATATAGGGCACTTAAGAAGGAGTATTTCCAAATCTAAGCATTTGCAACAAAAACTGAAAAATTACTTTTTTTTTAATCATGAAAAACCGAGCCCGGAAAACGCTGGTTAGTCATACATACGTCTTATGTTAAAATTTTGGATTGACACCAATATTCATATTTTTCACAATTATAAAAAATGTTTTTTTTTAATAAAGAGCCAACTAGGAATAGCAAAAAAAAAATTAAAAAAAAATTTTAATTAAGAGGTAATAATTTAATTTTCGAAATTTGATAGTAGTTAGGTGAATTTTAAACGAACTTTGGGCGTGGCTCCGAAAATGTTTCGCCTGCGGCGCTTTTCCGCCTTCTTCGTTAGGTACAATACCATGGAATACATATAGTCCCGACTATCCCTCTCTTCAGAAAAAAAAATGTCCTACTTACGCCCACCCAGCCCCCTCCCCCGAGCATATTTTCTGGCTACGCCAATGTGGTGCCCCCCCAATATTTTGGGTCTAGAACCGCCCCTGAAACCAACAAGTCAAAAAGACAAGAAAAACTGTGTCTACCAGATCCTCTGCGAATGTTGCCGATCTTATATTGGCGAGACTCTAAGACCACTTAAAACTAGGGTCAAGGAACACAGAAACAACACGCTAAAAGGAGAAACCGAAAAATCAGGGGCAGCTGACCATGCCTGGACACACGGTCATCACATTAAGTGGACAGAAGCTCGAATCCTGCATAAAGAACCACATTGGAGGACGTTCAAGGAAGCTGCTACCATACACCAGAACCTAGATTATTTTAGTAAGTCCTCATTAGATATAAGAAATATCTTAAGTAGATGTAAACTTAAAATACCGCTACCGCACACGAACTGAACGCAGGGCCCGCTCTAGCAATAACGCCGCCCTGGGCAAAACAAAACAATGCCGCCTTTTTCTTAGTCTCTCACATAATTTCGAAAGTGTTTTTTCTAATTTTAACAAATAAAACACTTGTCAGTAGGTATTTTTATTTAAAAAAAAATACTGAATATTTTTTTAATTGCAATTTATTGCACATAAATAAATTCTAAATACTAACAAAGTTAAAATTAACAAAAAAACCTTAAAATTTTTAGGCAATCTAATTGCACATTATAAACACATGTTTAAAAAAATAAGCCCTTTGCTGCGACGCCGTCATATTATGACCGAAAAAAGCATCGGTGCCGGCGTTGTTCGGCATGCTTTGTCGCGGAATTACTTGATATTATAATAATATTAAAAAGAAAAGGGATCGGTTGAAATAGTCACTGTTTAAAAAATAAAACAGCAAAACAAAGGAATTTAATTTTGTTAACTGGGAATTCGAATGGTTCAAACTTCAAATATACGTAGGAACGTAGGTAGGCAAAACGGGGATTTATGATGTTTTTTAGAATTGTCATGCCGCTCTTCCAACTTGCCGCCCTGGGCAGGGGCCCAGGTTCTTCCCCCCTAGAGCGGACCCTGACTGAACGCATGACTGCACCCATCTCAGTTATGCTCCAGTGCATCTAGCTAGTATAAATAGAGCTGTAGTTACTTTACTTATTTAATATTCACCTGAAGACTACTGGAGATACTTACCAGTTGAAACGTTGTGATGTTAAACAAATAAAGACAATGCTAGTCCAAAACTCTTCTATCATTCAAGAACCATCATTGTCTACAACCTTCAAACATGCTTGACACGTGTTTCGACCTTTTTCAGGTCATCTATATTATATTTTTTACACATTTGATATTATCCCTCCCAAAAGCACTGGCTTCAACTTTTTGATCTACATAACCAGCTCGTAGATAAGGTCACCTCAGAAATTACCCAATCAGAACAGATCTTGTTTTAATAGAGCAACTCTAGTCATTGGATCTAATCACAATGAAGTTATAGTCTATTTCAGAAAGGTGTGAAGTACTAAGATGGGAAATTCCGTCCAGTTCGGCTCAATTTCTGTGTCGGCCATAGGCGCAGGTAAATTTTGTGCATTAAATTATTTATGATAACTAACCAAAGAAAGATAAAGAAGATAGTTGGATAAAGAAGGAACTATTAGCTATAACAAATTTACACAAACATCGTTTTATGAAATATGCCGTAAAGGTAATAGCTGAAAAACATAGTATAACTGTGCTGCGCACACCGCCATATCGCTGCGAACTAAATCCTATGGAACTTATATGGGCGCAAGTGAAAGGATTTGTAGCAAGACACAACACGACATTCAAGATAAAAGACGTTAAGCTACTGTTTGATCAAGCCATTAAGAAAGTGACACCAGAGAACTGACGAAAAGCAGTCCATCATATCATTAAAAAAGAGGAGAAAATGTGGGATCTTGACGTTAATTATAACATCAAGAGGTAATGACAGTTCCTCAGATGACAAAAAATATTATGATTTTTTATAATTTAATTTCTGTGTAATGTATTTTTTGTATTTTAATCTACATAATGCACCCTTTGCCACACCATTTTCAGTGTTTGTGAATGGATAACAATAGGTAAAACCCATAAATTGACCCAAACCATGTTGCTGTTGCACTGGACATCTCTAGGGCTTTTGATCGAGTTTGGCACGATGGGCTTCTAAGTAAATTGCGATCCTACGGTATGCCCAATGGATTTTGTTTATGGTTAACCAGCTTCCTTAGGAACCGTTCTCTGCAAGTGGCGATTGACGGGTTTCTCTCAGACACCTTCACCATCAATGCCGGTGTTCCTCAAGGGTCCATATTGTCGCCTACCCTCTTTTTACTGTATATTAACGACCTTCTAGTGAAAACCCAAAATCCAATTTATAGCTTTGCTGATGACAGCACACTTGTCTCATCTTTTACCTTGACTCCCCAAACATCCGCTGCCGACGCACATCTTCGCAGGCAGCATGAAGTATTGCGCCTCAACAATGACCTGGAAGAAATTTTGGCTTGGGGTGACAGTAACCAAGTCGAATTTAATGCTAAGAAAACCCAGGCAGCAGTCTTCTCCAAAAAGGTTAACATTGCAGAACCGGATATAGTCATGGCAGGACACGCAATTCCCCTGGCACCGTCTATTAATTTGCTGGGGGTCAATCTGGGAGGTAATATGTCTTGGATTGATCACGTTGCCGCAATTGCCAAGGCAGCTGCACAAAAACTTGGTGTACTTTTCCGCACCAAAAGGTTGTACACACCTCATCAACTTTTGACACTCTACAAAGCCCAGATTCGACCATCATTAGAATATTGCTCTCATGTCTGGAGCTCTGCACCCAAGCACACCCTTCGCTACTGGATTCCATTCAAAGGAGAGCCGTTCGTCTGATCGGCGACCCCCAGCTGACCAAGACCCTCGATAGCCTGGAGCATCAAAGACAGGTTGGTGATTTGGCTCTCTTTTACAGATATTTTCATGGCAGGTGTTCGACTGACATTGCCCACTTGATTCCACCTAGAGCAATGCAAAACAGAAATACACGGCGAACCACTGCCGCTCATCCATATGTTGTTCAGCTTAGTACTCCTCGAACTTCATTGTTCAAGAATTCTTTCATCTGGAGAACGTCATCTTTGTGGAATGATCTTCCTGAGGTCGTGTTTCCCAATGAATACAATCTTCAACGTTTCAAGACCAACGTTAATCGCTTTTTTCGCACTCGCACCGCTCCCAGAGCGCCTTAAAGGATTTTTCCTACAGTGCAGGTGTTTTATCATAAAAAAAAAACTGGTTGGTACTACCTGCACTTGATGCAAATAAAGAATTTTGCAATGAAATCAATGCCAAAGTATGAAAGTGGCTTTAATATTCGTTGGGTCACTCTGTAGTCTACACCTTATTGAAGTAGACTATAGATATTTTACCTTATCGCACTATTGTAACACCCAGTATATCGGTAATTTTACTTATATTAAATAAGACCTACCAAAATGCGCACTGCTTCCGTCAAAAGTCCAGTTGGGACAATCTTTGAAAAGAGAGGGCACAGAGTCAAGAACTCTTGTTTTTGTCCGTATATCGACGCCGCTTCCATCTATCCAGACGTAGGAAATCAGGACTTTTGGTTCTGGAATTGGCAAGCACATAAATCTAAAAATAATATTAATGGAGTAAAAAAATCTCACTTTGGCCCACTTTGGTGCTGTAGTGAATCACCCCATATAGTAGTATAGTGTATACTGGACGATTCATGGTAACTAAGTACCCTATTTGATCTCGGAAACTAATAATAGACCTTTTTATTGACGTTTTGGCACAAAAAGTAAAAGTAACTCCAAGGCTTAAAAAATCTTTATACAGTGAGTCCAAAAAAGTATGCAACATATGTAAAAGTTTTTTATTACCGATTTCTCAGAATATTTTATTCTTGATAAAAGTTGGTGCATGCCTCGAAACTATAAATTTCACCTGCAGCTAATAGTAAGGGAGCAAATGCCATTTTTTCGAAATTGCATTAAGAGTAAAGTACCTTAGTTATTAGAAATACAGCAAAATTTTATATGGAAATGTTATTGCAAATTAAAAACATAGCTCAGATATGAAATTTGAGTTACGTGTCTCAATTTTTATTTATTTTTCCTAATCTCTAATTTCCCCTAAACGGTACGCCTCTGGACGATTTTTCGTTTACGCAATTTTAATATAAGCGTGTTGCACGCCTACTTAAACACATTTTAGCCAACTTCTGTTCGAAACTAAATTATAATAAAATTCAACCCTATTCATAGTACTGGAAATAACTACTAATTTATTTGTCATTGTAAACGAAAAATCGACCAGAGGCGTACCGTTTAGGGGAAATTAGAGATTAGAAGAAAAAAAATTGAGACACGTAACTCAAATTTCGTATCTGGGCTATGTTTTTATTTGCAATAACATTTCCATATAAAATTTTGCTGTATTTCTAATAACTAAGGTACTTTACTCTTAATGCAATTTAGAAAAAATGGCATTTGCTCCCTTACTATTAGCTGCAGGTGAAATGTGAAATATGCCTTTATAGTTTCAAGGCATGCACCAACTTTTATCAAGAATAAAATTTTCTGAGAAATCGGTAATAAAAAACTTTTACATATGTTGCACTTTTTTGGACACACTGTATATGATGATTCCTAAGTTGATATTTCTTTTTAAGCTGTGTATAGAAGGCATTATACCCTTTTCAAAAAACTCAAAAATATGGTACTTACATTCATTTATTACACTATATGGATCAAATACGGTCCTGCCTAACTTAAACAATGTTTTCAAATTTAAAATTAACTTGCTTCAGAAAAACACACCGCAGCGGAATGCCAAATAACTGACCATCGACCCGTAAATTACATGACAGACAAACAACATAAAGTATAGCAAGCTACGTTTTGATGACCAGGCCCGCACTTAGATTTTTTACTTCTGTATCTCACCGATTTTTAAGTTTTTTGAAAAAAGGTATTTGAAAATGTTGTTTATTTTAATGCCTTCTATACAGAGCTAAAAAAGAACTACCAACTTGTATAGCATATCTGGTTTTACCAGGAATCCAGATCTACTCTGATTTTTTAAAATGGAATTGGTACCTTTATTGGATTTTGCTTGCCGAATACATTTGATTTGCGGTGAAAATTTTTTTTCTAAAAATTTCGATTTAAAAAAAATCCTGGGGCACGACTAAACGTTAAGTTAGTTAAAACATATTTTTTACTATTGGTTTAAGAAATACTCTTAAACTTTTTTCAGGTATTCCCCCCTATTTCCATAATAAAGAAAAAATATTTTTACGATAATTTTCAAAATTAAAAAAATTACTAAGTATTATTTTTCATTCATAAAAAATGCCTGCTTAATATGTACTAATTATACGCTAATTACGCAATTTCTTTTTAGGAAAGCATAATTTCTGAGATATTTCTTTATTCGCAAAGGTTATTAGATTTTTGTTCCATAATTGCCTATTTTTCCCTTTTTCTGTTGAAGAATATGCTTTTTATTTTATCATACTCAGCACTAACATCCTGAACTAGAACCTATTGAAAATATATCTCAATAATAAAATAATTCCTAGAGCATCACAAACCTTTTCTAGAAACATGGCGCGACAGCTGAAAATTTTAAAACCTGAGATGAGAAGAGATACACGTCATACTATTAACCGCGCAATTCTTTTATTTGCCAGTCGCGCGACCAATTATATTGTTAACTTTGTTTCGATAACTTATATAGTTAGGAACAGATAAGAAACAGAACACCAGCCACGAGAGATATATAGTCAGGTCGTAGCGTATCGAAGGAAGGCTGTCCCGGGATATACGGGCTACGAATTTGCCGGATTTGTTGTGACGTCGCGACGTCCGTCGGTACGTTGTTCCGCGTGTATTTATTAGAGAGCGTATAGGCCTAATAGACCAAGAAAAATTGATAGCAAATGAACAAGTACCCTTGTAAACATCAGAAAATGGGGGAAATAATTTAAAAGTCTAATTTTTAAATACATATTATAATTAAAAAACACAGAAAATATTCCGTTGATTTTCTAAAATGAAAGAACTTAGCACACACAACATTTGTAAAAACATAGAAAGAAACTTAGCGGCAAGCGGACAGAGTAGTGCGTAGGGACGCCAAAGGTAATGGGTTCCCTGGAGCACAGGTAGATAATAACAGGCTGATTCGTCCTTGTTGGGACTTATCAGAAAGCCATAATCTATAAGCAATTAGGCAATCCCACGATGTGTCCAAATGGCGGCTGGCTGGCAAATACTGCGTTGTAATTGGTGCACGTGACTATATAAATAATATGTTCAATACTTTTTACCAGCCAGCTGCCATATTGAATCACGTGGTTTGGATTCCCTAATTCCCACTACAGCGAAAATATTTTTACGACTAAAAATATGATGAAAACCTAGTATCGCCATCTGCTGTTAATTGTGCACGAAACTATATTAAAAAATATCAAAGGCGTAAAGCAAAAGGAAGTAACCCCGGGCGACATCATGTCACACATCATCATAGTGTCGAGGTGGACACTTATGTCCAGGGCCTATCACTTTGTGATGTTAAGGAAATATAACTTAACAATTAATTTTAATCTGAAATAAGAAAAGTAATGCCGTGTTCAGTTATATAACAGTAACAAAAGTTACTTTTAAACGATGTAACCGAATGTTTTTGTAATATAACATGCTTGGTAAGTAGGGACCTAAGACCTGAAGAAATACAATATATACCGGGTGTCCGCGAAAGGTGGTTCGCCCCTATAACTTTTTTGGCTTTAAAGATATTGGAATGAAATTTGGAGAATGTGTATACGACATAAAATTACATTTTTTGACGGGTAACTCAATTCTATGGCACTTCCGGTTTAACCGGAAGTGACATAAACTTTCGATTTTTAAATGGGACGCCTGGTATATTTTTACTTATTTTATCTCCACATGACATTCTAAACACAATCATGTGTCACTTGTCACTTTGTGTCACCAAAAAAAAATTTTTTTTTTCATTTTAATTTTTTTTTTTAAATTTATTAAAAATTATAGTATGCATTATACCTACTAATTAAATAACCAAACAATTATAACTATCTACATAATATCTATTTATTTTTAACTTTAATTTTGAAGATGTTCAAAATGACCTCCATCTTGTTGCTGACAAAGTCGTACTTTCTCTATTGTTGCTCTTACAACGTTTCTTAAATGTCGTGGTGAAATTCGATGAATAACCGCCCTTCCTTTGTTTTCTAATTCATTTCGTGTGGCAGGGGGTACATCATATATCTCATTTTTAATAGTACCCCATAAAAAAAAATCTAGTGGCGTAAGGTCGGGCGACCTAAAAAGTTTTAAAATGAAATAAAGGTATAAATTAAGAACAATTCCGTTTTACCTTGCCGGCCAACTAACTGGGCCCCTGTTTCCAATCCAATTTTCGTTGTATAATTCATTTAAATATTCCGTTACTGCCCTCAAGTTGTGTGGGGGGGCACCATCTTGTTGATAAAATAGTCCTTCTCGATTTATTAACGGTATCTCATCCAAGAACTGCTCAATTTCTTGCGTAAGAAAATCTAGATATCTTGCCCCTGTTAGCGAACCGTCAAAAATTATAGGACCTAATATTCTGTCCCCTAAAATCCCAACCCAACAATTGAAACCAAACCGTTCTTGAAAATTTCCTTCCTGCATCAAGTGTAAATTTTCTTGAGACCAATATCGCTTGTTATTTCTGTTAAAATGTCCCAAATTAGTGAAACGGCTTTCGTCAGTATAAAGAATTTTATTGGGAAATGTGTTATCCTCTAAATATTTTTCTAAAAACCAATTACAATAGCTAAGTCTCCTTTCATTGTCGTTTCCGTACAGGTGCTGGTGTAGTTGGTATTTATATGAGTGATATCCATGTTTATTTAAAATTTTACCTGCAGAAGACTTAGAAATATCACATTCTAGCGCGATCTCTCTGACGGACGCGTTGATATGTACTTGTACGTATGCCAGAACGTCTATTTCTTTTTCTTCGCTCACAACAAATTTAATGTTTTCATTATTATTAGGTCCATTTCGCATTTGCTGAACCACTTTTGGGAAATAGTGCCGGGTTGGGTGATGCCGATCTGGATATCTCTGTGCGTAAAGACGTGCAGCATTAGTTGAGATTTGCCTACACTCTCCGAAAACTAATAACATATCAACTTTTTCACTACTTGTATAAATATTATTATTCTCCATGTTTTTAAACAATAACGTACTGTTGCCGAAGCGATATGCAATAAGATATTGACAGGCCGTAATTTTTTTTCATGACAGCTTCATGTTTTTATTTCACAGGCCTACTCGATTCATTTAAATAATATTTCATTCTCTGAAGACCGTTCATTTTAGAAAAATGTTAGCGTTATATTTTACCAGTATTTTAAACGAAAGTTTGTTTAAAACCCATAAGTGTTTGGTATCAAATTAATCGTAGGAAAATGCTCTCTTTTGTTAACCGGGTGAACCACTATGTTGCCATTTGAAAAAAATGACTTATACAAATTTAAAAATTGAATTTTACACAGCAGATTGGTTTTTGACAAAAAAGAGTAAATTGGTATTTTACTCAAGATTATAAGACAAAATTAGTAATTTAAACGAATTCATAGCCCTCTAGATTTAAAAAAAAAATGAAAAAAAAAATTTTTTTTTGGTGACACAAAGTGACAAGTGACACATGATTGTATTTAGAATGTCATGTGGAGATAAAATAAGTAAAAATATACCAGGCGTCCCATTTAAAAATCGAAAGTTTATGTCACTTCCGGTTAAACCGGAAGTGCCATAGAATTGAGTTACCCGTCAAAAAATGTAATTTTATGTCGTATACACATTCTCCAAATTTCATTCCAATATCTTCAAAGCCAAAAAAGTTATAGGGGCGAATCACCTTTCGCGGACACCCGGTATATTTTCTGTTTAAATTTTTTTTAGGAGAAAAGCCATTTGAGTTTTGATCAACACTTCGTTACCTACTTTTTATTTCAACCCAAAGACCTAATTGGGTCTTAAGGTCGGTATTTGACCGCTTTTTTGATAAAGCGAAAAATAAAGAAATATTGATAAAAAAATTTAAATTGAAATGTTTCACTACCTATATGGCATTATTCATTTTATTACAATATAAATGTGATCTACTCACCTATCCGAAATACTCTTGTCCAACTGTCCATTGGGTGAACAGTCGAAAAATACCGACTTCAAACATTGCGTCTTATGGAAGCATCGTTTGGGATGATACAATTTCGATTTTTTGGCTACAGTAAGGAAGTTTTTTACCAAATTCATGTTTGAGTTTTAATTGTCAAAGTGACATTTGAACTAAAAGGTGAAAACTGTTGACGGTATACCAAATTTAAATTATAATTTTTGTGAAAAAGGTAGGTATTCTTGTGAAGGTGAAATGTATCCCAAAAGTGCCTTTTGCTTCTGTAAAATAAGGACCCACTACATATTTGCATAAGAGATAGACAGTCGGTTAAATGAAGACAAAGTTGCATATTTTAATGCCGAATAATTTATTAAAAGGAAATTTAAAAAAATCCGTAGACTTCCGAAAAAAAAAAGAGTTTTTATTCATTTACGATAATATCAGTGGCGTAGCCAGAAAATATGCTCGGGGGGGACAGTCGGGACTATATGTATTTCATGAAGTGAAAAAGGTGGAAAAGGCGGAAATTTTCGGGGCCACGCCCAAAGTTCGATTAAAATTCACCTAACTACTATCAAATTTCGAAAATTAAATTATTACCTCTCCCCCTTTGCATAGTTGGATTAAATTTGTTTTTGTAAATTTTTTCTTACTTTTTTTTGATATTCCTAGCTGGCTCTTTAGTTAAATTTTTTTTTTATAATTGTGAAAAATATTGGTGTCAATCCAAAATTTTATGTATGTATGACTCAAACCAGTGTTTTTCGGGCTCGGTTTTTTATGATTAAAAATAAAGTAATTATCGCTCACCACGCCCAAAATTGATGAGTTTTTCAGAAATCATGTATTTTAGGAGCGTAGATCTAAGAGCAGTTTTTGGTGCAAATGATTAGGTTTTGAAATACTCCTTCTTAAGTGCTGTTTTGTGTATCCACAATAAAGCATTCTCGTTTCTTCCCGCACTATTTTTTTTATTATAATTATCACACTTCTTTCATAAAAAATATTGCAATTAAAATGTTTACTTTCATTTTTCTCTTTGAAAATAAATACCTACCTAATTGTTTTTTGGGGGACTTGTAAAAATATTGTATTGCATTGGGTTATATTTTTGTTGATTACAAATAGCTCTAAAAGAGGAAAAAAAACTAGTATATTGTCATAAAAAAGTATAACTTTCCGTAAAAAATAAGAATTTTTAGTTTTATTATTATAAGACCCAGTTTCTCAACATGCAAAATATGCTGTCCTAGAAAAATGCCAAGCTTGCACTGTTAATTTTTTTTTTCGTTACTGCTGGTTTTCTATTTTGTTACATGTACCACACGGAGTCCAACCACTGCCGACCCAAAAGCCGGATCACACCTAAAATCAGTTTCCACCCCATGCTGCATAGCAACTTAAGGCACTGTACACCTATGATGTGACCATGAACCATCCTCAGCACGACTACAAGGGCACAACTTACTTTCACTATGGACATGATCAAAAATTTTCCATATGGCTAACAATGGTATAGCCAAAGAGCATTATCAATAACAATACTGCTCTGAAAACGCAACCACTTTAAACTTGGCTATCTGCAACCCACATTGCTTCACCAGCGTAGCCTAATATAAGTTACGGAGGCCGAACTCACTGGACGGGGGAAAACTCCTGGCTACATCCAACGCCAGTATCAGCCACCTCGCTAAAGTTTGTGCAATCATGGAAAGTCCCTGTACTCTCTTACGCTTAAAGAGAATACGCCAATGGGCAAATATGAAACCATGGGATAATGTACAATCATGGAACGTCCCTACACTCTCTTACGCTGAAAGAGGACGGGCCAATGGGGAAGGATTAACAGAACTGACCGAAAAGACTAATAGTGTATCGGGTGTGTTTCCGTGCGAGACTCTTTTAATAAAAGTGTGTTGGAACATCAGTGTGATTCTTACGAAAAAATATTAACCACTGTTTCGATGATTACAGATCTTATTTACTGCACTTATTTATTATAACTATTTATTTTTTTCTCAAATTATTGTATTGTACCACCTTACATTTTCTTGTTTTGTTAATAATGTTGTTTATTATTTATAATTATTAAGCTTAATCTTTAGGCAGAAACTGTTACTGTCAGGCCCAAAGCTAGGGGCCAGCTTTCATCGGCGAGGGAAATATGTCATGAAAAAGTATAACTTTCCGTAAAAAAAAATAATTTTTAGTTTTATTATTACAAGATCCAGGTTTCTCAACATGCAAAATATGCTGTCCTAGAAAAATGCCAAGCTTGCACTGTTTATATTACAATCAATAGGTCAACCTCATTAAAGTAATATAAATAGTGGAGCCAGCGCTAGAACAGACAGTGGACAGTGGGTGGAGGTACCAGTCCGGTACGCATAATTTGAGAACCTGGGTCATCACCCGCGAATACCGTCGCCCTTGAAAACAGCCCTCGACGTCGCAATAATATGATGTAAGTTTACACCGAGGTCCTTTTATAATTTGTTTTTTTAGTTATAGTATTTTTTATTGAAAACCTGTCTACCGTTATTTATTTATTCCCATCTGACCCCCCCCCCCTAAAACTAGGCTACGTGACATTATAATAGAAAAATAGGTATTCGTTTTCCTTTAAAAGTACATCATAATTCAATAACTAAAACGATATGCGTCCGAAACCTTAATCTCTATATAAAACAGGACTTTTAGAAGGAAACCTTTAAAAACTAAACGTTTCCTACAAGACCTTTGCAATCTAAGCCAAGAATACATTATTTAAAGATTTAAATTAATAGTCCAAGCGTGAGACGAAAAATTAAGTTACAATCAGATCAGTGATTCACGACGAGCTCGCATTAGAACTTTTGAGGAAACTACTGAAAATATTTTATTGAAAATCTATAGGTTTAAGTTGATCGATATGCTCTCTTAAACTAAAATATGAACATGTTTCTGTCACTTCCGGTTATACCGGAAGTAGCTTTAACTTTAATTTTTTATTTAATTTTTGGTTTTTCATTAAATTTTATGGAACAAATTTTTTACCTAAGTCTACTAATTTTTACATATTTTGTAATTATTTCGTAAATGCATAGCGATGAAATTATCCGTATATATTTTTTACCCTAACTCCTAGACTAAATTTTTTTGTAATTGTATAGTTAAAGAATCAACCAATCTCAAAAAATAATTAAACTTGACATAAAATATACAGGAAGGTCACAATTAAGGGCTCATTGTAACAAACTTTAAACATTAAAAACTTTCTTTTTTTTTATGATAAAACACCTGCACTGTAGGAAAAATCCTTTAAGGCGCTCTGGGAGCGGTGCGTGTGCGAAAAAAGCGATTAACGTTGGTCTTGAAACGTTGAAGATTGTATTCATTGGGAAACACGATCTCAGGAAGATCATTCCACAAAGATGACGTTCTCCAGATGAAAGAATTCTTGAACAATGAAGTTCGAGGAGTACTAAGCTGAACAACATATGGATGAGCGGCAGTGGTTCGCCGTGTATTTCTGTTTTGCATTGCTCTAGGTGGAATCAAGTGGGCAATGTCAGTCGAACACCTGCCATGGAAATATCTGTAAAAGAGCGCCAAATCACCAACCTGTCTTCGATGCTCCAGGCTATCGAGGGTCTTGGTCAGCTCGGGGTCGCCGATCAGACGAACGGCTCTCCTTTGAATGGAATCCAGTAGCCGAAGGGTGTGCTTGGGTGCAGAGCTCCAGACATGAGAGCAATATTCTAATGATGGTCGAATCTGCTTTGTAGAGTGTCAAAAGTTGATGAGGTGTGTACAACCTTTTGGTGCGGAAAAGTACACCAAGTTTCTGTGCAGCTGCCTTGGCAATTGCGGCAACGTGATCATGCCAAGACATATTACCTCCCAGATTAACCCCCAGCAAATTAATAGACGGTGCCAGGGGAATTGCGTGTCCTGCCATGACTATATCCGGTTCTGCAATGTTAACCTTTTGGGAGAAGACTGCTGCCTGGGTTTTCTTAGTATTAAATTCGACTTGGTTACTGTCACCCCAAGCCAAAATTTCTTCCAGGTCATTGTTGAGGCGCAATACTTCATGCTGCCTGCGAAGATGTGCGTCGGCAGCGGATGTTCTTATTTTAAACACCCTGTATATTTTTATTTTATATGATGATAAATTAACTGCTCTTTAAAATTACTATAAAAGAATTCTTAGAATATCAATTTTTTTAACACTGTTTTTTTAAGCTTGCCATGAAAACAAATGTACATGGATATATTTCCTTTAAAAATATCACTATGGAGTATCCATGTACATTTGTTTTCATGGCAAGCTTGAAAAAATCGTATTTAAAAAGAACCTTGATATTCTAAGAAAACGCGTTGATATAGGTATAGAACAGGTTATAGGAATTTTAAGGAGCAGTTAATTTATCATAATATAAAATAAAAATATACAGGGTCTTCTATTCAAAATAAGAAAGTTTTTAATGTTTAACGTTTGTTACAATGAGCCCTTAATTGTGACCACCCTGTATATTTTAGGCCAAGTTTAATTATTTTTTGAGATTGGTTGATTTTTTAACTATACAATTACAAAAAAAAATTTTGTCCAGGAGCGAAGTTAAAAAATATGTACGGATAATTCATAAGAAATTAGTAGACCTAGATAAAAAAAAAACGTGTTCCATAAAGTTTAATTAAAATTTAAGGCAAAAACAAAAAATATAAGCTACTTCCGGTTTAACCGGGAATGACAGAAACATGTTAATATTTTAGTTTAAGAAAGCATATCGATAAACTTAAACCTACAACATAATATTTTCAGTAGTTTCTTCAAAAGTTAATGCAAGCTCGTCGTGAATTACCCGGTATTATACATCAAGACTGACAAGTCGCATAATTTTTTTTTTGGTTTTTAAATTTTGTTGAAATAAAATCATTATATAATTCAAAAGTAATTTATTTGCCACAGTATTTTATTGCAAAAATATACAAATACAAACTTAAATTCTAGTTATTTAGCAACAATATAACGATACACCTACTTAAAGTATGACAAATTATGGTTTTAAGTAAAAATAAAATTACATTTTTTGTTTACTTACATAAAGGTTACTGACAAATTATACAAAATCTGTATATATTTAAACATCTCAGTCAGTGATAAGAACATCTCAACAAACATTTCATATATGCATGTACTCCAATTTCTAAATAATAAGATAAATATAAAGTGTGTTATGTAATTCTAAAAACTAAACTTAACTTGTGACAATTAAATTATTCTTCCTAGAATTAATATATCATTGACGCTATGACGCAAGACCAGCTTCTTTCTGCCTCCATCATGATTGGTCGCAAGCAGGGCGAGCTCCAAGTATGGTTACTCTCGTTTAGATTCCACTACCGAGCAGACGACTGCGTGTTACCTATTGGCTTCTTAAATTAATTATTTTGTGTCCAGTGCTAGTGCCCAACATAAACAAATTACTTCTTGAGTGGGGTCTGGAGAAGTTGATTCCAGTTTTTGGTGGTGTTGGTGGTCCAGAGACATTAAAGTGTAAAAATACAAAAACCCAAAACTCATGGGATTAAAATGTTGTAAAAAACAGTGGTGAATATTTTTTTTGTAAATAATTTTCGCTAAGGTGGTCCCCGGCATACCACTGAACTTAATAATTTTAGAGCTAAATTAGGCCCTTATCACTATAAATAACCCAACCGATTTTTAATAAAATCGGATTTGTTCGGATTCTACGATTTTTTTAAAACAGTTTGGTACCCTGTATCTTAAAAATCACGCATAAAACATGATACTTTTTTTCTTAAAATCACCCAAAAATGTATACCCTTTTAAGGATTAGCATACAATCAGAAAACACCCTGGTAATATATTACTATGTATATGTATGTGACCTACCTACATATACAGTATGTCCGCGGATGCGGTTAACAAGAAGACAAATTAACCAAAAACTGAAAGATACGTGTGTCGTCACGCCGCGAAAACTATCCGTTTTCGTATTGTGACGGTTCGAAAAAAGAATAAAAACGAAAATGAAACTATTTATCGCTATTTATTCGACTTTTGCATTAGTTATTAGAATACGCGCTACCAAAACGATTATTGTTTCCCGTATAACATTTTTTCGAGTGACAATTTCAAAACCGCCATTGCACTAATTTTTCTTATATCCTCAGCCCCCTTGACTATATTGTCCTGCCGGCATTCCCCGGTTTAGCAACAACGCCGAGCTATTATTACTCTCTGGCCTGAATGTACAACGTTGCCATGAAAATAAAAATACGATGTTGCCAAATTTACAAAAAAGACCAAACTTAATACAAAAATGAAATGTTCTGACAATACGAAAGAAAGTCATTCCTGATAAAAAAAAGTCTGCTTGTCGAAAAAATAGTGATTACGATGAGAAAATTGATTCTTATTATACAGGGGTCTCAAAAATACAAAAACATAAAATCAAACAGGAGCAAAGAGTCATTTTTAGGCATTTTAACGTGAAATGATAAATAAAAAACTTGCTCCAAATTTAGTCCTAACCCTGATTCCGAAATTACTGAAAGAAATTGGAATTTATGACATTAAAGAAAATTAAACATTTTACTACTTTCATATTATAACTTTTTTATAAATTTATTTTGACACTGACACTAACAACTACAACAATAGATAATAATGTACAGGTATAATAGTATATTGTTTTATTAGGAGTAAAAGCGATACTTTTCTGACATTCTGACGAGTCTGTAGGTTTACGGCAATTACGGACGAGTCATAAGAAGTTGCTTTTACTCTTCAGACGTTGTTTAAATATGAAAACACAAAGATACAAAATGTTTTAATTGTTTTATTTAAAAATTTTAAGTTTTGAGAAGGGGCTAGCGTTACTATGGATTTATTATTATATTGTTTGATAGCGACGTGCCATTCGATTTGACAAGTGTCAGGATTCATTATTGCGTAACTTTATTTAATTTTTATCCTTTTAAAAATAGAATTTTTTAAAACTACATTTACTTCAAATTAAAATGTCAGACTCAGAATTTACCTGTACGCCCCCGGAGGTTGCCAAAATTGCAGCAAATGTTGCGAACAATTTGCTGCCAACAAAATCCAGTTTTGTTTACGAAGCTGCGTTTAAAAGATTCCAGGCATGGTGCAATGAGAAAAACACCAAAAATAATTCTGAAAATGTACTCTTGGCATATTTCTCGGAACTAGCGAGCAATCAAAAAATGAAAGGTTCAACAATGTGGTCACATTATTCTATGTTAAGATCAATGCTAAATATCAGACAAGGAATAGACATAAGCAAGTATTTGAAGCTACGAGCTTTTTTAAAGAAGCAAAACGAAGGCTACATTCCCAAAAAAGCTAAAGCATTCACCAGGGAACAGTTTGAAAAATTTCTATCTGAAGCTCCTAATCAGCAATATTTGGGAATTAAGGTAAATTTAGTTATTACCTCAAAGTATACAAATTTTTTATAAAGGTAATATATATAATTTTTAGATTGTTTTGGTTATTGGAATATAGGGTGCATGCCGATGTGAAGAAATGGTGAAAATGGTCGTTGATGACATACAAGACTTAGGATCTGCGATTCACATAAGAATTCCTAATAATAAAACTAGGAAACCGCGGTCGTTTACTATTGTTGGGGAGTAATATTTAAGCATTTATAAAAACTAAGCATCATTACGCCCGGAAGGTATGCGCGAGAAGAGATTTTTTTAAAAATTTGTAAATGGTCGGTGTTGTCGCATGGTAATGGGAATTCATAAAATAAGTGCTGTTCCTAAGGAAGCAGCAGTGTTTTTAAAACTACCAGGTGCAATAGAGTACACCGGCCATTGTCTAAGGAGAACTTCAGCTACACTGCTTGTAGATGCAGGGGCAGACATTACGTGTTTAAAGCGCCACGGGGGGTGGAAATCGAGTACTGTAGCTGAAGGGTACATCGACGAATCCATGACCAATAAGAAAGATATTGCAAAAAAAATTTTACAACCAAATAATAATAAATCAATTACTAATAATTTAAATACTGCAATAAATTCGACAGAAAGTGGTTTCACTGAGAGTTCAACACTAGAAAATACCGAAACAACCAACCAACAGGCCATCGTAACAAGCAGTCTTAATTTTTCTGGGGCTACAATTAATAATTGTACTTTTAATGTTGTATTTAAATAGTTATGTAGGGCCAATATGGGTTAAACAAATTTAACTTTATTATTATTATTATTTATTATTATAGGGTTTAACATAGTTTTTGAATGCTAGTGCTATTACCCTAAAAGTACATTTACTCTAAGTCACATTGCTGTACTTTATTTTTATTAAAATAAATAAAGTATGTTTATAACTTTCTGGTATTATTTAATATATATTTAGTCATGAGAACACAGTCATACTTTTACTTCCGCTGCTATTGGCAAAAAGTATTTACTTTTTCTTCCGTTGCCAAAAGCAACCGCCTTCTGACGAAAAAGTAGAACTTTAACGTCAAAAAATTAGTAGAAAAACGGCAAGTTTATTGACGTTTGAAGAAAAAAGTTATAATATGAAAGTAGTAAAATGCGGACTTGCAAAATGTTATGTTATTTTGATAAAAATAAAGTTAACAGTTTTTAAAAGCATATTATAAGATACTATTATTTTGCATGCATGAATAATATTTAATTTAAATAATAACTGATTTTAGAGTTTACTTTAATGTTGTTAATTAAAGCGATTTTTTCATGTAATATATTTGTTGGGTTTTAATAGACCCTTTATGGAAGAAAGAAAAATTATTGACAAATTTTTATTTTTGATTGTCAATTTTTATTTATTTCATAAAAGGTCTATTTTACCCAACAAATATTTTCAAATTGCTTTAATCAGTAATATTAAATTAAAATCTAAAAACAATAATTATAATTTAGTACCCTATAGCTTAGTGCTCAAATTATTACAATTAAATCTAGATTCAGCGTATAAGCAATATTATTAAACGCAAATAAAAAATAATTATAGGTAAAAAATAATTACTAGCAATTAAAGCATACTGTTTTGAATAAAATTAATTTATTCTCAAAACCGTATTAAAATTGTAAATAGCATATAAGTTTCTTTACTAAATTAAGTTTTACTTATTACAATGAGGCCAATGTATTTTTATTAAGCAGCATTAATTACAGATATCGTAATTTCATACTGAATCAATTAAGTGGACGCCGTAGCTACCCGCTTTAACAGATTTCATGCTGATACCTTCACGAAAGCCAGCGGCCGGCTGACGTGGAAAGGCATCGCGGATGGCCGGCAATTTACGGGAGCCAGTGGCGTAACTACCAATAATTTATTACCAACTTCTAAAAAGAAAGATTACTCAAATCGATTGGCATTCTTGATTATCTATTTATGGTAACGTACAAACGTTTGCTGCGAGTGAAAAATTGAATAAATGGCTGACGGATAAATAATTTCTTCTAAAAAAATATATATTTGGCATCATAATTGTCGCTTCTAATTGGTAAAAATTAAATGGTAAGTTATAGTGGTTTCATAGGATTTTATGTCAATTTGGGAACTTTTGGAATTAAACACTTTTGATTCCTCATTGCTTTGAAAAATATAGGAAATATGTAATCGAGAAATTATTTTATTTGTTTTTACCTCGCAGCTAAATATATATAAATAAAATGGAACAACTTTAAAAAGTTGTCTACAAATAATTAAATAAAAAATTAATATAACTAACAGGTAAGTACCTACTCCTGGAAAAGTCGATGCTTTAAAAAAAAGTGTAAAACTATGCAAAAATAGTTAGAAATTCGCGATATGCACAAAATGGGCTTTATCAATAAATTTTCATTTTGACCCTATCGTATAGAGAACGAAAAAATAAAATTTTCTACCTTACAGTTTTAAAAATATTTAATTATTTACGGAGAAAATAATTAAACAAAGTGCGCTATCTAATAAAAACACGCAGAAGAAAGTACAAACGTCACAACAAAACCGGCAAATGGGCAACTCGGGACAGCCTTCATTCAGATAACAAATAAGAAATCTTCAATGTTTCACGTTCTGACATGTTGTGAAATTGTAAACTAAAAAACATCAATGATTTATCATTTCCGCTTATTTAAATAGAGATTTTTAAAAAAATTTTAACAGTCGCCATTTTGAAATAGCTTAACAGAATCGCGCCAAAATTTATAAGCATACGGTACGATATATTAGCTTTCAAATGATGTATCACAAGCTGTATGTTTCCATTTAAAAAAAAGATCGATTGCGTCATATCTTTGACAAATGTCTATAAAAAAAAACAAACCAATAACGTCAAAATGTGAGCATATATGAAACTAAGTTGACGTGTCCGAGCGTTTTTCCTAAAAGTTACAGGAGAAGGCTATATTAATTTTATTCCGGACTTCTGAGAAGCCCTGTATATAGTACTTCCAGTTTGAACAGAAATAAAATGGTGTGTCTACTATACAGGGTCCTACACCTCACCTCCCGTCTTCTATAGGTCACTTATTCATTAAGTTAGGAGTTTGATATTTTGCAAACCTTACCTGTATCCTAGGGCGCATTTTAGGAAAATATTTTTGTATATACAGGGTGGTCCAAAAACGTGTGACGTGATAAGGATCTATTTTTTTAGATTACATGCTATATATATTCTTACTTACTTGAATTCCTCTTATAGTTGCCTACATATCCCCAAAATTTTAATGAAATCGTTTCAGTATTATAGGCGAAAAAAAAAACTAAAAAAAATCCGTTTTGCACCACTGGTTTTAAAAATTAATAAAAAATAAAAATAATGCCTCGTTAATAAAATTGTACAAAGGTACTTAATAAATAAGGTCAAACAGTCTCGTTAACCAAGTTTGATTAATACGAATTGTACAGGGTGTCCAAAGTTTAGTCTCAAACTTTGCAAACTTTAAATCAATTTATTTTTCTTATTTCAAATTGTAACCCCTGTATATTGTCATTCGATGCAGAATTAAAAATTAAACATTTGTTCTAATTACAACCCTATCGCAATTTCCAAAGCATCAAAACTTATTTGCAGAAAACTCCTTTTATCAACTATTCCACCAGTCATTATCATAAATAAATATCGAAGGTGACTTTGAAAAACAATTTATTGGAATTAACGTTTACTAAGGTGACAAAAAATAATTATTTTCGCATGCTTCTAATATGAAAATCATATCTACGCGCTCTTCTTGGTTGTATTCCATCATAAAAAATAATATAGATTAAATAATCTAACAATATTTAAAACTAAAGTCAAAATGGGCTTTTGTCGTTTTAATAAACTTTTATACCAATTAATTGTTTTTCAAAGCCACCTTCCATATTTATTTATAATAATGACTGGTGGAATAGTTGATAAAATGAGTTTTCTGCAAATAAGTCTTGATGCCTCAGAAATTGCGATAGGGTTGTAATTAAAACAAATATTTGATTTTTAATTCTGCATCAAATGACATAATAATATACAGGGGTTCCAATTTGAAATAAGAAAAATAAATTGATTTAAAGTTTGAAAAGTTTGACACTAAATTTTGGACACCCTGTACAATTCGTATTAATAAAACTTGGTTAACGAGTCTGTTCGACCTTATTTATTAAGTGCCTATGTATAATTTTAATAACGAGACATTATTTTTATTTTTTATTAATTTTTAAAACCAGTGGTGCAAAACTAATATTTAATAGTTTTTTTTTTCGTCTATAATACTGAACCGATTTTATTAAAATTTTAGGGAATGAAGGCTTTTTAAATTAAATTTAAATAAGTAAAAATATTTATGACATGTAATTTAAAAAAATAGATCCTAATGATGTCACACTTTTTTGGAACACCCTGTATAAATAAAAATATTATCCTGAAATGCGCCCTGGAATACAGGTAAAGTCTGCAAAATATTAAAATCCTAACTTAACTAATAAGTGAGCTATAGAAGACGGGAGGTGAGACGCAGGACCCTGTATACTATAATGACAGATAATAAAATCATACAAAAAACAAATGAAAAAAAAAATTTTGTCGCCAAAATGTAGATCATACAAAATCTCAATCGACGTGTTTTTCCATTTAAAAAAAATATATTTTCCTAATCTAGCGAATTTGTTCCGGTTATAATCCTCACTCTGTACAACAAACCCGTACAACATAATTTCAACAGAAAATCAAATCCGCCCTCATAAACAATAAACTGGTTCGCACGACGAAATAAATATAATTCTTTTACTCTAATAATAGAATATTAAAGTCCAATCGTCCACATAAAGAGACATAAATAACTATGAGTCAATTATCTATAAAATTCATTTGGTGCATTGTACAGATTCTTGGTATCATCAACCGGCAAGGCAAGGCGGTTTGCGTCTCCATAAGTTCGCCACTGATATTGTAAGAAAGAGAGCATCGGTGGGCGACTGCGATGGATTATAAATAAGCTAAGAAATAGACTAAAAATCGAATTTTCGTTTAAAAAAAAAACAGTAATCGTTTTAAAAAAAATGTTTTTATAAAAGTTGTCTAAAATTAGTTACAGAATATTGGAAAGTCCATATGGTGTTGCTAAATTAAAAAATAAATGATTTAAATATACATAATACATATATGACAAACCAAAAGGACTTTCCAATATTCTTTGCTAAATTTCAAAAAACTTTTATATACAACATTTTTTTCTTAATCGATTAATAAACCCTTGAAAAGAAAACTCGTTTTAGAGGTGTACGGAGTCCTCTTAAACTATATTTGAAATAATTAAATCTTATTTTTCTGTATCGTTATAATCTTACTTATAGTAAATATAATTGATTTCAGTTAATTAAATGTATCAATTAAATTATTGAATTCGCCGAATTAGATATTTAATTGCCCCATACGAATTAAATAATTTAATTAATGGAAATAGTTTTTACTTGTATAAATTAATTCTTTCTCTCTGTGTAGCAACTTTTTATAATCCCATGTTCTGGAACATCTTGTAATAACGTCGCTTAAACTGTTTCTGTGGGTTAGATTAAATTCTGTTTTGATAGCACAACCTGCGGTTCTCACTTCTGATTTGGTATTGCGTACAATCAGCTCCACCTAAAACCACCAAAGACTGATATACCCAAAATATTTCACACAAATAACAAATAGGTACCTTTTTGATTGGAGCTAAATCCTCTGTTAGCGCTTGAAAGTGGAATATTATAGTAGTCTTCTTCTCCCAGAGGAACTCCGGACTCAGCGAGACCACTTTCGGTTTGGGGTTGTGTGAAACCATTTCCACCTAAAAATACAAATCAGAGTTTATTGGCAATCGGACACGTCGTAAATATCGCGTACACAGCGTAGTTAGAATTTTGTCTCCGGGGGACGACAACTATGACTATGACTTGCGACATGAATGCAAAACAAACAAAAATGTTTGGGTGTCACGCCCAAAAATGCCTTATGTTTGGCTTTTCAAAAAGAAGCTTTTACCAATTTCTAATAATTTATTAATTATTTAAAATACGCACTAACATCTAATATTAAATTTTTTTTAAGCGCATTCACAATGCTTTTAATACTTAAATGGATGAAAGCAATTCTTTACGTTTTTGGTTAACATTCATAAGATTGGAAAATAACCGATTGTCGCTTTTGGTTATTTTTTTTTTCGGCAGCGCGGAACAAAATGCAGCACACTGTAAACTGTATTATTTTGTATAATATTTATGGTCCTATCCCCCCCTATATTTATGGAATCCCCTCCTCCCCCCGCTACGCCATTGAACGCATATCTATGATATTGAAAAAGTAAAGACTACAATTATTGTGGTTAATAAAGTAAATTCAATCGGCCAATATATGCCCCCCTCGACTTACTTTGTGAAACGGCTCCAGAAGGTGGGCCATGAATGCCACCGGGAATAGAGGAAACAGGGTCCTGGGACTTAGCATAAGCTAAGATAGTCCAAAGAGCTGCTATCTGTAAAAGGAAAATAAATATCGATTATATCAATATTTTGATATATGCTTGTTATCAATATACAGGGTGATTCACGGTGGATGGTACGTTAGAAGTATATGACGAACCAGTTAACGAATCGTTTTGAAAATTTGGTTGTTTATATAAACGGACATGCTCTATTTACCTAAAATATTTTTAATGATGCAGTGTTGCCACGTCTACCTAAAAATAGTAGCAACTTCGTTATTTTAAATGGAACACCCTGTATTTTATTAAATTTTTGAACCCCCTATTACTTTCTTAACAACTTTATTTAATGTTATTCTATACTTATTTCTTACCGTTTCTCAGATAATAATTAAATTGCATTTTTTTGACGAAAAACGTTAACTTAAAAAAATTTTGATATTTTTGAACTCTGAAATATTAGAGCCCCGAAAATTGGTGGATGGGTAAATATTACCAGGGGGCTTTTAACCCTATGCCGAAATCTTAGTTGCGATATACAGGGTGGTTTAAAAATACAGTTAATTTGGGGACTTCAATAGGTGACCATAAGTATATTTTTTTAAATGTAACACCCTGTATATTATCACTGATTTAGAAAGCTACTTAAATTGGCTCTTTATTTTTGTATAACATATCTATAGCTAACTAGTCAAGTTTTTGACTTATAAGCCATTATTTGTAAAATTTGGTCAAAAATTTAATTTCCTTTTGATTTTTAGTAAGTATGCCATGACAAACTCTTGTTTGACATAAAAATTATGTCACTCTCATTATTGTTGTGGTATTTTATTAAATATTGTCGACTGAGATACTGAATGATTACAAAGCATGGAAGAAATCTATTCGAACGCAGTACTTATGAAGTTATTTATTTTATTTGGACAGTGTGATCAAATTATCGCTAGAACATGTATAATATAAAGTTTAATGAAATGTACCCAAACCTACCGCCAATGAACTTAAGGAAATTCTTACGGATCCAGAAAAATTTTACTGAGTTTGGTTTAACTTTAAAAGCCCCAAGAAACTTGCCTCGACCCGTAACTTCTGACGAAGACAACCAGATTAATGTTTTGGCTTATTTTCATGCATTTCCTCAGTCGTCAATACGTTGTGCTGAATATGATTTAGGTCTAACATATTCATCAGTCCAGAGGAATTTAGAACAGCATAACATGCATGATTTTAAATTTACTAACGTTCAAGCCATGAAGCCTCAAGATCCACAACAGAGAGTTGAATTTTGTGAGATGTTATTAGTGCGCACCCAAGAAGATCCAAACTTTTTAAGTAAAATAATTTGGACCGATGAATCTAAATGTTCAAGGGAAGGGGTTTTCAATAGAAGAAATAGTCATTTTTGGTCAAGAGATAACCCTCATGTCACCAAGGAAGCTGGATTTCAAGAAAAATTTAGTTTTAATGTTTTCTGCATGTTAATGGACAATCAAATAAACTATTTTATATACGACGAGTCATTAACATCGAGAAGCTACTTAAATATTTTAAGAACAGTTGTCGAAAACTTTGTTGATAATCTGCCCCTTGAAGATTATCGAAGCTGTTGGTATCAACTCGATGGAGCTCCTGCACATTGTACAAGAGAAGTTACAGTGGAACTCGATAGACTTTTTGATGATCGTTGGATAAGACGTTTGGGGCCTTGGAATTGGCCTCCAAGATCACCCGATCTCAATCCATTGGATTTTTACTTGTGGGGCATGTTTAAGGAAAAAATTTACAAGTCACCAGTACATTCAAAAGATGAATTGCTACGTCGAGTTACCCAAGCATTTAAAGAACAAAATCCAAATGAGATTAGATCTTCCACGACTAATGCGGTAAATACCCGCATCTTAAAGTGTTTGGATGTAAACGGACACACCGTTCACTTTAGGTTGTTCAATACGTTCAGTTATTCTTGAAGGGACGAAATCACTGTCGTTAAAAACCAGAGGGTTAAAATGCTCAATACCACAAATTCTGAAGCCGCTTACAGCATTATACCGTGTGTAACAGGATCATGGTACACCCCCGTATCTCCGTTAGTTTTAAAGGTAATTGATTGAAACTTGGGATATCCCATATACATAATAAGCGGCATTTTTTGACCCACAAATGATTTTTTCTTCACTTCCGGTTTCGCCGGAAGTGACACCAACTTTCGATTTTTAAATGGAATACCCTGTATATTATTACATTTTTGAATTCTGCATAATTTTCTGAATCCAATGATACTACAAAAATGACATTTCAAGTGTAAAAAATATTTATTATTTAATTTTTAATTTTCCATTTAAGTGTGCCAAGACGGTTCCTATTTATTTCAATTGATCTGTCTAATGCTAGAAAAATCGAAGTCCCGTCAAAAATACTAAATTGCGTTTTTTAAAAGCAAATAAAATTCATCGTAATCGTTTTTGGGGTAAAACTCAATTTTTCCAAATGGAACCATATTGGTACCGTGGTACCATTTCTTAGTACTATTAATAAGGAATTTATTCATACCTGGTAATAACATGTGCAATAAATACAATCAAAATTACAGCTAAAAGAAAATATAATTATTTTGTTCTAAGTCTCTTCAGTAATCTCTTAGCATTAAATTAGAACAAAATAATTGTATTTTCTTTTAGCTGTAATTTTGATTGTATTTATTGCACATGTTATTACCAGGTATGAATAAATTCCTTATTAATAGTACTAAGAAATGGTACCACGGTACCAATATGGTTCCATTTGGAAAAATTGAGTTTTACCCCAAAAACGATTACGATGAATTTTATTTGCTTATAAAAAACGCAATTTAGTATTTTTGACGGGACTTCGATTTTTCTAGCATTAGACAGATCAATTGGAATAAATCGGAACCGTCATGGCACACTTAAATGGAAAATTAAAAATTAAATAATAAATATTTTTTACACTTGAAATGTCGCTTTTGTAGTATCATTGGATTCAGAAAATTATGCAGAATTCAAAAATGTAATAATATACAGGGTGTTCCATTTAAAAATCGAAAGTTGGTGTCACTTCCGGCGAAACCGGAAGTGAAGAAAAAATTATTTGTAGGTCAAAAAAATTCCGCTTGTTATGTATATGGGATATCCCAAGTTTCAATCAATTACCTTTAAAACTAACGGAGATACGGGGGTGTACCATGATCCTGTTAAACACGGTATACATAAAACATTAGTAGGCCGCCCCAAACAAAGGTCCTATATTTTTGTCGGTTATTGCAATTCTTCGATGATTGATTAAAAAACGAATCACAAATTTAATTGTAAAATGCCTTAAAAGGTCCGAATAACGAAACGTATAATGGCTGTAGTCGTTGGGTTGTGAGGATAGGAAATCCTACCAGTAAAATTCCATTTTCTCGACAAAAGTTGATTCCAGAAAGGAAAATATGGGAACTGTGGTTATCAACCAGTAACAATACGGAATCATTAATAGACAAAAAAAAATTGGCGCTTAATATATTGTTTCCATGGGGTCAGATGATGAATTCGTAATCTTACCTCCGCTAACTTACCCCCAGTGTGTAAATTTATCAAATTTTAATGATAAAATTTAAACAGAAACAACATATCAATAATTTTACTACTGGCAATAACTATTAATATTAAAGAATTGCTGTTAACAACTTGGGTTTTTTCACTTACTTCAAAAAGGCACATATCGTTATTAAAATTGAGCAAATATTACAAGCGATACTATCGAAATAGCTGTTTACGTATGACTGCTACCGTAGTGAGCGGGCCGGACAACTGCGCAACTATTTTAATACCTAGATGACGCCAGTAGTAGCACTTCAAAATTTAATTTTGTTATTTAAATGTAGAAGTATGTCATCTTACCCCTTTCGTCATCTTACCCCGATATTCCCTACTAAGCTTCGGGTTACGCAACACGCAACGCACCCTGTACATTCCAAATTCTTTTTTTTAAATAAAATGGATTTCTCACATTCTCCCCAATATTTGTAGAGTTCAAATTTAAAAAGGTTTAAAAAATCCGTCAATAAACATGAATAGGATTTGGTTCAAGAAAACCCAATGTTTTTAATACATAGATATAAAATAGCATGGAGCTGATCTCGCGCGGTACCAGGGGGGAGGGCGAAGGCAGTTCCGCCCCCACCCTAAATCCTACCAAATGGGTGTTTTTTGTACTGTAAGTAAAATTGTAGAGCGTGTGAAGGGTCAAATTTTTTTTTAGATGTCACTTTTAGTAAAAAGATTTTTAGAGTCGGGATACGCTCTTTTTTTTTTTTAGAAGTAACTAGTCGCCCCCCCCCCCCCCAGCAAAATCCTGGATTCGCCACTGGAGCTGGTAAATTTGGTGAAGAATTAAAAATATTGTTTAGATCCACTTCAATTATTTTTGTTACTGCTATTCGCGTCCACTTAATAAACCTAAGGAAATTATTCACCTACAAAGTTTAATCATACCTCTCTTCGGTTAACCACAAATAACCGGTAAGCCGGCGGCTCTAACTTACCAAAAAAATTCTCATTTTAACGCCGAAAAATAAAACACTACACCGTGACAAAACCCGAATGGTACCAGTTTAATTCTTTTATATAGTCCCCTACCGCAACTAATAGGCAATCTCCTAAAATTTCTTAAGGGGGAGAGTGGAATTATTTTAATTCATTCATATCCTGAATAAAGAAAATTAATATTTTTTAGAATACACACACTTGTACAGCGGCGGCGACAGGGGGGGCAGGGTGGGCGCTGGCCCACCCTAGAAACATGAGTGCCCACCCAAAATTGAAGGATTCGGTTTTGTAATGGAATTTCCGGGGGGGGGGGGGGGAGGGGGATTTGGCTTTGAAAGCTTTGATGAGAAAGGAGGGGTATTGTATGTTATTTTCAAGAGAACGATGACCTCTTTTTTTTAGACGTCATTTTGGACAAGAGGGTTTTGTTTGCCCCTGCTTATCGCGTTATAGAGCGTGGGGGAGGCGACGGCCTTTTTTTTTAGAAGTCATTTTTGATTTAAAAATCAAAAGGATGGATCCAAAAAATCCTATCGCCGCTAATGCACGTGTAATGTCAATGTCATATACAGTATGTCTGCTTAAGTTGGGTACATAACAACTTATTTTTTCTTATATTTACGAAAGAAAGTTAGTTATTCTTCATAAAAATTCCGCCTTCTGAGAAAATATTATTTACTTTATTATTACATGGTAGTCAAAAAAAAAATCAAAATTATGATGAAATATCCTTAAAAGTCGAAACTTATATATTCGATTCTTACGGATTCAGAGGAAAAGCGCTATACCTAATTAAATCTTACTTATCAAAAAGAAAGCACCGAGTACTTTTTTATTAGTTGAAGTTTTAATTAACATAGGAATACCCCAGGGTAGTGTTTTAGGCTCAATCTTGTTTATTATTTATTTAAATAATATTACAGAAATTTCAAAGGGCTACCAGGGTTGGGGAAAATTAACAAATTACGCCGATGATACAAATATCTTGATTAGTGATAAAAATGTGTTGCAAATTCAGAAAAATAATAAAAATATTATGATGGATGCGGGTAACTGATTCGGAAATTTCGCAATTAATTTTAAATAGTAACAAAACTAACAAAATAATATTTAAAACAAATAGATCTGGAGTGGATGAGCCTCAAACAATAAAAGTTAACAATAACCTGTTAGGCATAATAGAGCAGGCTAATTTTCTAGGTGTAGTTCTGGATAATGTTCTATCATGGAAACATCACCTTGATAATATTGGGAAAAAATTAAATGCAGTTTGCTACAGTTTTCGAGTCTTATCATAATACACAGATTTCCGAATTAAGAAAATTATTTATCATTTAAATTTTGAGGTTCACATTCGATATTGTATAATCTTGCACGGGCATTGATAAACTATTTATTTGTCGAAAAAGAGTTTTAAGAATCATGTTAGAACTAAATTTTAGATAGTCATGTAGAGGTAAATTTAGGGAAAATAGAATGTTAACGCTAACAGATATTTATATTCAGGAGTGTCTAGTGTTTTTTTTTTAAATAAGAATTGTTTAGTGTTTTAGCTTTCTTCAGAGTGTATATCCATCTAGACATATAAATTATAATTATCCCAAACACAGATTAACAGTCACTAAAAGAGGAGCATACTATAACTGTATAAAGTTTTTTAATCATTTGCCTGCATATATAAAAGGGATCAACAATATAAAAATGTTAAAGAAGGAAGTATTCACTTTGTTAGTAAACATAGAACCTTTTAATGTAAGTGAGTATTTTGTTTATTGACGTTATTTCACTTATGTTTATTTTCTTTACGACAAAATATTGATTATTTTGGAAAACCAAGAGCACTGACTTAAGACAATTTTTTATGCTCTTCAAGAAATTTATTATATTTTTCAAAAACGACGTTCGTGTTTTAGACTCCTATCAGTGGCGGCGCCCCCCCCCCCCCCCCCCCCGGAAATTCCATAACAGAACCGAATCCATCAATTTTGGGTGGGCACTCATATTTTTAGGGTAGGCTGTTGCCCACCCTGGTGCCGCCGCTGATACCTATATCAACTTAATTTTTTTGCCAAGATCGTAGGTGATGTACCACTTGTCAACCTTTATAATAAAAATATATTTGGTTAGGACTTACCCACGCTTTTTTGTGCATTCATTTTAACATAACAGTATTACAGGACACAAAAGCAAACCAACAAAAACAAAACGTACCCACTATAGGTTAGAAAGAACATAAACAAATGTCAGGGATTTTCATATTTAGGTTGGTGTCTCATAAATCACCAAAAAATCCTCAGAATTGCGATTGCAATTGCAATGAAAATAGGGTCGGAGTTATATTTCTTGCAAGCAATACAAATTGCGCCAGCGAATCACTAGCCTCGTTCTGCGCATACTCGCAGGCAATCTTTTCTTGCGTGAAAGGAAAATAGCAAACTGTAAAGCGGCCTTATCTCTTACAGTTACCGAGAGAGCAATGCTAATGCATATAATAATTTGTAAAAATCCTGTATAAAAAAAATCGAAAAAACTTACGAACTAATTAAATGGAGCATTTAATAAGGTAGTCCAGTAGTTCTAACAAAAATGTTCACAAAACACTCAACTTTTCTTATAAGAAAACTCCATACGTCTGTGTTTTTTATTTAAAAATGATCACTTTTGTTCTTGAAATTATCCATATTGTTTACAAATTGTTTTTCGGCAGACAACATACCTAAAGCGCTGTCTTTCCTCTTTTATTTTATTCATTTTAAAATGGATAAATCTATACTCGGAATCAGGAATATAATCCACTGACGGACTGACCTAAACCAAACCTACAAGAATAATTTATTTACAACAGTAAGAACTGATTAAAAGAAAATTATCTTAAAATTAATATCTCGAAAGGCAAAACCGTTTCAAAAATAGCTGCCACCTGGTATCTGGTTGCGGTAGCAAAGCCTAAAGCCTAACTGTATGATCTAGTAGTGCCCTAACCCGATTGGGACTTTTCGCTCTCGATAAAATAAAGCTTCATATGAGAATCTGGCCAGGCCAAGCAAGATTATATTACGCGTCAGTGAGAGAGGGCGATATATTCATTGTAGTGTTATTATCTCTCTTGTACGCGTTTAAAATTGGGCCAAATACAGAGTTGTCCGGATCAGCTGGCGGCAGGGAATTTTCGCCGCCTCACTCACACAGCAGGGAGTTTTTGCATAGTTAGGCGTTATCAGATATCAACGTCTTGAATGATAAATTATTCACATTTACAAAAATAATGAAGCTTAGGGAGACAAAGTAATGTTAAATAAAAAACTTAGTGTCCAGGTAGGTAGGGCCATATGGCACTGTGGTGGAATTTTTAAACACCTGAACGGAACCAAAAATTTGAAGTTAATATAGTGGCATGCCCTTGTCTCTATGCCTTATTTTATTGAAAGTAAACCCCCTTTAACTTAAAAGGGCAAACACTGCAGGTCTAGTTGACCCAAGTTATTTCTCACCTTGTATATATCTCCAAACGATCGCAACCCCGAGCTGAAGATTTTCTTTCGTTCTCTGCTTCCTTTTTCACAGAAAAACACCTTCTGGACTTTTGTTAAATTTTATTTACTAGTTTCTGTATTAGTAGATAAAGTACATTGAGCCACAAAATGAATACTCGGTTATTAAGCAAACCACCCTTAAAACAACGATAAAATTCGCCAACTACTGGGTGTGACTATTAAGCAAAAGAAACTCACATTTTATTTTTCTACATTATTATTAATTGGCATACGCACTTTTCGACACTATTTAGAGAGAGCTTTCTTGCTTTGCAAAAATTTTCAAATTTTTAATCACTTGCTCTATTAAATTTTGAGTTACTTATACGATTTTACTTTTTAAATCACGATTTTCTTTTCGATTTCGACTAAGTAGGGTAGGATCGCCTAAGAGTACGCATTCCTTAAGAGTACGCATTAGTGATATTTTCTACTTAGCATCACCTCAATTAAAAAATTTGACATCAGCTATTTATTTACAACCAGTACTAGAATGTGTGGAGGTTAGAGCAGGGTAGTGTTGATTTTGTTAGAATTACGGTAAGAAATTCAATTTATTGTATTTTTTTATAATATTTATGCACTCTAGAGTAAGGCGTAGACTCTCAAATATCGATTTTTGCTAAATATTTTATTGAACATGATAATAAGTATAGTTCTGGCAAAACAAATTCCTGTGTTTACATTTTAGTTAAGTTTGTTGGTTAGGTTTTTAAAACCAGTTTTTTATATTTGTTGATAGGTACATAAGAGTACGCACCCAAAGAGTACGCATGCGTACTCTTAGCTTTTATATTTAAAAGATTACGCAAGGTAATTTTTTTCAGATTCAAATCAAGGTAAATCTTAATTTTTTTTGTTGTTACAAGGTACCGTCTCTACAAGCCTTGGTAGATTTTAGCCCATATTCACGGAAGATCAATATTCGGGATTTGGAAATTAATATTTTTATAGTTTTTACTGCGTACTCTAGGCACATAGGTCGCGTACTCTTAGGACACCAGTCATCAAAGAGTACGCATTTTGGATTATTTTTTATATTTTAATACATAACTTTGAGAAACATTTTTAGTTTCCCAATATACAGGGTGACAATGTGAAAACGAACAGCATTTAATATTGCCTCTACCAATGATAGTATGAAAATTTGGCGAAACACGTCAATTGATATATCGAGGGGGACATTTTTTAAGACATTTGTTGTCGTGTTACTTTCAACCCCCTAACCCCCAGGGCACCTACCCCTAAAATTTTAAATGGCAACCCCTATTTATTTTGCCATTTTTGTGTTCCTTATAAAATTCTACATAAACTGTATCATTTTTTTTTTCAAAAAATGTAATTATTTTATTTTTTCTAGTGGCGATATCGAAGACGAAATGTAGAAATACATTCCAAATTCCTTTATTTATTTACATTTCGTCTTCGATATCGCCACTAAAAAAAAGAAAATAATTACATTTAAAAAAAAAAAAATGATACAGTTTATGTAGAATTTTATACGGAACACAAAAATGGCAAAATAAATAGAGGTTGCCATTTAAAATTTCAGGGGTAGGTGCCCTGGGGGTTAGGGGGTTGAAAGTAACACGACAACAAATGTCTTAAAAAATGTCCCCCTCGATATATCAATTAACGTGTTTCGCCAAATTTTCATACTATCATTGGTAGAGGCAATATTAAATGCTGTTCGTTTTCAAATTGTCACCCTGTATGATATTTTTCTATGATATTAAACTATAACACAACAGTTTTGGGTATTGATAAATAATTTGAAGCAAAGGTTTGTGTTTTATATACTCTAATATAATTAGGTGCGTGCTCTTGGCGATCCTACCCTACTTTCTGTAATATTTCCGACTTTTCTTTTAGTTCCCGACGGTTGAAGAATAATCGAATAACTATTTTCTCTATCAACTATCAACTCTCAACTACTTTAATTACACTGGTTAACAAGATTTTTGTCCCAAGCGCAAAAATGTCTGATTTCAATATAATTTTGCATACTGAAATCAATCATGTTTTCAGAATTTCTCCATCACCCTTAGTTTTTATGTTCCAGTATACCTATGTGATTATTTACCTATAAAATGCACGCATAGGTCTGTACTATAAGAGTCATCTAACAAAAAACTTGTGTCAGGCTGTGAAGCTTCTTTTGGAAAAAATTAAATATATAGGCTTTAAGTGGAATATTTGTGGCGATTTGAAAGTTGTTTCACTTTTGCTCGGCATGCAACTCGGTTACACAAAGTATTGTTGTTTCCTATGCGAATGGGACAGTCGAGATAGGAAAAATCACTATGAAAAGAAAGAGTGGCCTAAACGAACTTCCCTGACACCAGGAAATAAGAATGTCAGTGGTATCCCACTTGTTGATCCCCAAAAAATTTATTTACCACCTTTGCACATTAAGCTTGGGTTAATGAAGAATTTTGTTAAAGGTATGGATAAAACTAACAGTGCGTTTGCATATGTGAGAAGTAATATCCCTAAAATCAGTGATGCCAAGATAAAGAAAGGTATTTTTGTGGAACCTCAGATCAGAGAGCTACTTCGAGATGAAAACTTTAGTGAGGCTCTGAATGGAGTTGAAAAAGCAGCATGGTTTTCTTTCAAGGACATTTGCAACGGCTTCTTGGGAAATCGTATATCCGAAAATTACGTAGAGAATGTTAACAATTTATTGGTCTCATATAAAGCCATGGGTTGCAACATGAGTCTAAAAATACACTTTCTTCATTCACACTTGGACTTTTTTCCGAAAAACCTTGGAGCAGTAAGTGACGAACATGACGAGCGATTTCACCAGGACATTCTGGACATGGAGAAGAGATATCAAGGCAAATGGAGCCCCGCTATGTTGGCAGACTATTGCTGGACGCTGAAGAGAGATGTTTCTGATGCAAAGTACAGTCGAAAGTCATATATGACCACATTTTCTATGTAAATATATCACTTTGTACTTTATTTTTTCATAACTTATACCCATATTATAATATATACGTTCACAAAAATTCATTGCTTTGTCACTTTAAAACCCTGCGTGATGGAAAAATTCTGAAAACATATATGAAATATGTTTAAAAAGTACTACCAAGTACACCCACTTCAGCTCGTGGGACAAAAAAAATCTTAAATTTTGTTGACCAGTGTTATTGGCGCGAGCGCTTTTAAAAACTTTGACTGATGCACATGGAACCTAGGCGGAGGTATTTTTCACCCAAATATTGTCGGGTTTAACTCACTCACGTAGGCATGATTTATGGCTTTTTCGCAAAACCCGTGGAATTCGCGTTGCTTTATATTTTCTTTCGCTGACAAGTTTCTAAAATTTATGGACCTATTTTTCAATATATTTGTCAATGTTGACAGCCGCGATATTTGATTTTTTTTAATTTACGAGATTTTTGTTATTTTCGAGGAAGGACTTTTCTAGCAACACATCACGAGTTTTTCAGTGACTCAACCATCCCACTTTTTGTGGTGTGATGCAATGTTTTAGGTAGTACCGACGAAATCAACTTATTTTAATTTTTAGTTACAGGTTCTTATTTTTCGCGACTACTTGTGTAATTTTTTCTTGCGGTACCAGACTAGGTATAAGAACCCGAAAGGCAGGATTTTATATTATTTTTTTTTCTGTGAAAAATTTTTTTTTTTGTTTAAAAAAAAACTTTTAAATCATTTTTACAATTTTAATCAAAATATTTTCTTCTTATTTTATAAAAACTCTTTAAATACATTTTACAATTTTTTTAATAAATAAAAAGCGACTTAACAATATTTTTCTTTTTCTAATATATTTTATAAACTTAATATAAATAAGATATAGTGCCCAAAATTGCGACACATCACATTAAAATTGGGAAACGGAAACAAAAATGAAGAATTACTAAAAGGACATGTAGACGCAGATTGGGGTGGAGACAAAGAAGATCGAAAATCAAATACAGGATATCTATTTTTATTCAACGGAAGTTTGATTAGTTGGAAAAGCAAAAAGCAGGATTGTGTATCACTTTCCTCAACAGAAGCAGAATTGGTAGCTCTTTCAGAGGCATGTCAAGAAGCTAAATGGTTAAAGATACTAGAAAAGATGGTTTTTTAGCGGCAGGCGGACAAGGTAGTGCATCTATCTTTTGCATTAAGTACACAGGGACGCCAAATGCAATGGGTTCCCTCGGGCACAGGTAGACAATGACAGGCTGTTTCGTTCTTATTAGAACTCATCAGAAAGCCATAACCTGTGGGCGACCGCCAGTACAGCGAGACTATGCTTTCAAGGCATTTTTAAGAAATACAAACGCGATGAAAACCCAGTAACGCCATTTATAGGAATCAACTCACTGCTTACAAGTTATGGCTTTCTGATGAGTTCTAATGAGAACGAAACAGCCTGTCATTGCATGTCTACCTGTGCCCGAGGGAACCCATTGCATTTGGCGTCCCTGTGTACTTAATTCAAAAGATAGATAGGTACACTACTTTGTCCGCCTGCCGCTAAAAAACCTTCTATCCTTTCTATTTACTTATACGGACACTAAACTCTACTACTTTATTGTTAAAGATACTGTTTTATGACTTCAACAAGTATAAATACCACGATAATATACGAGGACAATCAGAGTTGCTTGGTATTGTTGAATTCTGATAAAATAAAACAGAAAACAAAAGATATAGAAACTAAGTATTTTTATGCTTAAGAAATAAATATAAAAGGAAAAATTAAATTTACATATTGCCCAACAGAGAATATGGTTGCTAACTAACAAAACCTTTGCTGTATGTGAAACTACAATACTTTAGAATTTAGAACAATGATGGGGTTTGCAGACTTGATCTAATTGAGCTGGGGTGTTAAAAGAAGCAATCCAGATCAAGGATAATTTTGGTTTATTACTTTTATCTTAATTATAATAAAATTGTGGTTAATAAAAGTTAGTTGTCATAATAAAATAATTTTAAAAGTCTGTCATATAAGCTCATTTTTATTTATTTTTAATTCAATTATAACTATAAGTTATTCTTTCATAAAGTTTAACAAACACTATAACAATATACTTAAAATATTACAAAATATGTTTTTAAGTAAAAATAAATTACATTTTTTGTTTACTTACATAAAGGTACTAACAAATTATACAAAACCTTTATGTATTTAAACATCTCAATCAGTTACAAGAACATCTCAACAAACATTTCATATATGCATGAAGGTACTCAAAGTTTTATTCGAAATAAAAGGATAAAAATAACAAAATATAGAATAAAATATAATTTTTTCAACCAAATAATGTGCGTATATTTGATTTCTTAATTCCAGTTTTAATAAAGAATAAAATTAAAATACGAAGAACAAAAGTATCAACCTATTTTCTCGATATGTGCACGGGAAAAATATTTGTGAATTAAAATAGTATATTACATAACAAGGGATGAAAGTGATACTTTTCAAACGAGGAGATATTTAACACTAGGCGGAAGCCAAGTGCGGAAATTCTCCGAGTTTTAGAATAATCACTTTTACACGAGTAATGTACACTATTTTTCCTACGACCACACAGAATTATTAAAAATGCCTTTGATTTGTGAAAAAAATATTTTAACACTAGTGTTGAAAAAAAATATCAACACTGGTGTTGAAATTAGCATACGTAGGATTATGTTCCACTTAATATCTGGTTTCATAGTTTGTCAATAGGCTTTTCCTTTATTTGTAGTTTAACTTCTTCATTTTTTCATATTTTATATATCGCATAGGAAGAACTAATCCTGGATTGACTTCTAGATTAACCATAATGAAAAATTTTAAATTTAATCAAGGAAAGATGCATTAAATATAAATTTAAAAAATCCACCCAACAAGAAAGATTTCAATTCAAAATAATTCTATAAATTATTTGATGTTTTTTAAAAAAAAAGTCCTCCTGATGGGATTTGAACCTGTGACCTTGGGATCTGTAGGCTAGAGCTCTACGTTATTGCTACTGATAAAGATTTGTTGCTTAATACATGACACTCTCTTCAGTGCGATTTGTTTTTTCTGGTAATAGATTTTCCCAGTATATTATTAACATTTTTTATAATTTCAGATGGCGCATTTTTACACTCTAATTCTGAATCACTCGACAAATACATGACAAATAAGTTAAATAATTTACAATTACTGCTTTCTAAAATTTATTCTTTTTAATAAATAGGGGTTGTCTCTTAAATTGGCACCATATGTTTAAATTAAATAGTTTGCCTTGATATTTCAACACTAGTGTTGAAATATTTTTTTTTTAACACGCGTGTAATATACGGCGCTTTCTAGCAAAATTCACCGTGCTTTTTTTCTCATTTTCATAGGTGGTCGTAGGAAAATATTATTTTATCATACCAAAAAAAAATAGACTTAAAGCAACTGTTCAAGAATTCTTTCATCTGAAGAACGTCATCTTTGTGGAATGATCTTCCTGAGGTCGTGTTTCCCAATGAATACAATCTTCAACGTTTCAAGACCAACGTTAATCGCTTACTTCGCACACGCACCGCTCCCAGAGCGCCTTAAAGGATTTTTCCTACAGTGCAGGTGTTTTATCATAAAAAAAAAAAAAACTTTTTCTGATTTCATAATAAGGGTCTTTATTTCCAACATCTCTGGGTGTTCTGGAGCATCTTGTTCTAATAACGTAACTTAAAGTGTTTCTATGGGTTAGATTACATTTTGGTTTAACAACACCTGATGTAGGTACTGTACTCAAATATTACGTTTTTTACTAGCTTAAAAACTTTACCAGACAAGGGAAATTGAAATTATGCCCATTGAATTAGATATTCTGAACATTCAAAACATACTTAATTCCAGGAGCTTAACCTTGTACCTCTGATGTAGACGATCAGGCTTAGGTTTGCTTAGTGCTATTGCATGGTGCAACAGTGGGCTTGTTCGGCGGATCTCCTTAACCTAAGAAACAAAAAAGATGTGACAAATATGGAGTTTAAGTAGATCCAAACACCATTTCTAAAATTATAATTTCTTCTCCAAAGTTACCAATTCCATGCGAAATTTGATCTATATACAGGGTGATTAACGACAAGCTTGCATTAGAACTTTTGAGGAAACTACTGAGAATATTGTTTTGAAAATTTGTAGGTTTAAGTTTATCGATATGCTCTCTTAAACTAAAATATTTACATGTTTTTGTCACTTCCGGTTATGCCGGAAATAGCTTCAATTTTAAAATACAATATAAGTAGTATTTTTTTTATTATATTTTTGGTTTTTGCATTAAATTTTAATTGCATTTTATGTAACACGTTTTTTCCCTAAGTCTGCTAATTTCTGCCTATTTTGTAATTATTTCAGTAATGCATAGCGATGAAATTATCCGTATACAGGGTGGCCCATTAGTGCGAGGAAGTCCAATATATCAGTTGTCAACAGAAATAGTGACAAATATTACACATAAAAGCTATATGATCCGTTGAGACTCATATCTCAAAAATATTTTCAGATATACCGGGTGACCCAAAAAAGCGGAGAAGCAAAAAGGTAAATTTTTTTAAATGGCTACCCCTATTTTTTATTAGGGAATTAAATTCCGCATAAAATTCTGCATATACTAGAATATTTTAATTTGGTATTTGTTGCGGCGTTGCCATGCTATTTATAATTTACTAAAAAATCCAATAAAAACCACCTATCTAAAACTCCTTAAAAAAATAGCTGATTGAAATTTTCTAAAATATGGTTACGGTTTTGGATACCAGAGGGATGGTAGAATGATCTTATTAAAGAAATCTGATCATAATTTATACAGGGTAATTTTTACGGAGGTGCCATTATTGCTATATTTAAAGTATCAAATCTTCATTTTTTTAAATGGGACACTTTGTATATTATTAAGTCATGTTATTAAGTATTTTATGCCCTCTATATTTGCAATTATAACTCATGTCCCAAAATCTACCGTTTTGTCACAATTTTGGATTTTATTTGTAAATTCAAAAAAAGCATTATTTTTTTTGGTAGGCCGTGACTTAAACAAAAGCGGATATTATCACAATCATGTCAAAATAATGTTTCAAAAATACCATGATTAATATTTTATTTTGAATTTGTAATATTGACGATTTTACGATTAAGAAATTACAATGAATTTTTTAAAAGAAGGACTTGTTGATATGGTTTTTATATTAGGCTACAATGACAAGAATTGTTTATTAGCCACTAGGCCTTATTATGAGTCCTTGGACTTCTTCTTATGGGGTTATGTTAAAGAACAAATGCATAGAATTTCTCCGACAACTAAGGAAGATATGAAACAAGGTATAACGGAAGTTTTTATAAACATTGATAACAATTATGCTATAAGAAGTCAGTCGATCTTTTGAAGAAAGTATACAAGCATGTTTAAATAACAATGGTGGATATTTCGAACATTTATTATAGTTTTTATTTTAAATATCCACGTCTGTGTCTATTTTTTTGTTTTTCTAACATTTTTCTGTTTTTTTTTTTATTTCTTTTGTTATGTTGTCATAATGTTTATAAATGATATAAAATGGTAGATATATTGTCATTTCCTACTTTTGAAACTGAAAACATATCAAAATTAGTGTCAAAAAGTAATTGAAACATGTGATAATATCCGCTTTTGTTTGAGTCATGGCCTAAAAAAAAAATAATGCTTTTTTTGAATTTTCAAACAAAATCCAAAATTGTGACCAAACGGTAGATTTTAGGACATGAGTTATAATTGCAAATATAGAGGGCATAAAATACTTAATATACAGAGTGTCCTATTTAAAAAAATGAAGATTTGATTGGCACCTCTGTAAAAATTACCCTGTATAAATTATGGTCAGATTTCATTAATAAGACCATTCTACCATCTCTCGGATATCCAAAACCGTAACCATATTTTAGAAAATTTAAATCAGCTATTTTTTTTAAGGAGTTTTAGATAGGTGGTTTTTATTGGATTTTTTAGTAAATTATAAATAGCGTGGCAACGCCGCAACGAATACCAAATTAAAATATTCTAGTATAGGCTGAATTTAATGCGGAATTCAATTCCCCAATAAAAATTATGGATAGCCATTTAAAAAAACTTACCTTTTTGCCTCTCCGCTTTTTTGGGTCACCCTGTATATCTGAAAATATTTTTAAAATATGTGTCTCAATGGATCATATAGCTTTTATGTGTAATATTTGTCCCTATTTCTGTTGACAACTGATATATTGGACTTCTTCGCACTAATGGGTCACACTGTATATTTTTTACTTTAGCTCCTGGAATAAAATTTTTTTGTTATGGTATAGTTAAAGAAACAACAAATCTCAAAAAATAATTAAACTTGGCACAAAATATACAGGAAGGTCACAATTAAGGATTTTTTTTTAAACATTAAAAACGTTCTTATTTTAAATGGCACACCCTGTATATTTTTATTTTATATGATGATAAATTAACTGCTTCTTAAAATTGCTATAACATTTTCTATACCTTATACGGTTTCTTAGAATATCAAGTTTTTTTTAAATACGATTTTTTCAAGCTTGCCATGAAAACAAATATGTACATGGATACTCCATAGTAATATTTATAAGGAACATATTTTAAGCGATTATTATTTATTATTTAGTCTTATAATAATATCAGGTGAAGGAGTTGATCGATTCGGATATTTATCGTGATATTCGACATGCTCTTAACTTTATTTTGCCACAATCAATATAAACACTAAATAAATCTTCGTTTGAAAATCCCAAGCGTGACATTTTCCAGAAATAGAATTGACATTCTTAAAATAACCAACAAATAATTTAGTGCAACTGTTTTTCTTGTCAAAGCATTCTAGAAAATATTGCCGCTCATAATATTTCCCTTATAAATAATATCACTATGGAGTATCCATGTACATTTTGTTTTCATTGCAAACTTGAAAAAATCGTATTTAAAAAAACTTGATATTCTAAGAAAACGCGTTGATATAGGTATAGAACAGGTTATAGGAATTTTAAGGAGCAGTTAATTTATCATTATATAAAATAAAAATATACTGTGTGTTTTATTTAAAATAAGAAAGTTTTTAATGTTTAAACAATTTTAAAATGAGTCCTAAATTGTGACCTACCTGTATATTTTATACCAAGTTTAATTATTTTTTAAGATTGGTTGATTCTTTAACTATAGAATAACAAAAAAAATTTAGTCCAGGAGCTAAGGTAAAAAATATATACGGATAATTTCATCGCTATGCATTTACGAAATAATTACAAAATATGCAGATATCTCAGAAATTAGTAGACATTGGTAAAAAACGTGTTCCATAAAATTTAAATAAAATTTAATGCAAAAACCAAAAAATACTATATTGTATTTAAAAAATAAAAGTTGAAGCTATTTCCGGTATAACCGGAAGTGACAGAAACTTTTTAATATCTTAGTTTAGGAGAGCATATCGATAAACTTAAACCTACAGATTTTCAAAAATATATTTTCAGTAATTTCCTCAAAAGTTCTAAGGCAAGCTCGTCGTGAATCACCCGGTATATTAAAAACTTGCTTTCTCTTAAACCGAATCCTGTCCATGGTTATTGACGGATTTTTAAAAACTTTTAAAATTTGAACTCTACAGATATTGGAGAATGTGAGAAAGTTATTTTTTTAAAATACAATGAACTTTAGTAATTTTTTCTAGGGTTTTCATTGATCTTTATCTTTTTTTCTCGATTTCTTTTTCTGCATGAAAATAACTCCTCACATCCTCATAGATGCCACCTTTCCATTGGTGAAAAAAGAAATTCAAAATCTTGCTTTGTTATTGTGTTTCGGTTAAAAAATACGTAATTTAACATGGAAAATTCGGATTCATTCAAATAAAAGTCCTTACTTGCTTTTGTTACTGAAGAATCTGCTGTTGGTAAGTTTGGTAAGGAGATATGTTAATGAAGATGATTTTGTAATAAATAAATTCGAGCCTCATCATGGGGATCTCGGAAAGTATAAGAGATACAGCATCGATCAAATGGTGGCAAAGTTGCGGATTTTTGTGCCCAGTAATATCGTAAAAAAATATTTTAGCTATCTTTTTAAGTTTTAGAAATATTTGAAAAAGACTAAAATATTGAAATTTTGTTTTTTTTAATTGGCCGACTTAGTTTATCCGCTATAAAAAACAAACACAACATTGTTAAGGCAACTTTCCTTGCTCCAATTGGTGGTGTTTTTAGAATTTCGTTGCAACGTTTCGTTTTTGTGGAACAATGATCAACTTTAATTTTTTAAATACGGACCTGTATTTTTTTATTTTATTTTTTGAAATCTTTTTAAGCCCTGAATGTATCACACTTAATTATCTTAAGATGTTTTGATGTCATCATTTCATCATCTGCAATGTGATAATTTGTTTTTGAATAAATACGGCCCTGGTGTAAGTTACTTAATTATTTTTACCAAATACAACATGTAAATAAATCCGGAATTTATTAGTTATAGAATTAATTTACTTACTAAATAACATAATATTTCAATTTTTATATAACAAACTATAAAATAAAACTGAACAAAATTTTTCATTTGGTTGTCACATGATTTCATAAAGTTCGCGTCTGAGCCACCTTTGTTTTGTCTAGTTTTATTTTATAGTTTGTTATATAAAAATTGAAATATTATGTTATAGAACAAGTAAATTAATTCTATAACTAATACATTCCGGATTTATTTACATGTTGTATTTGGTAAAAATAATTAAGTAACTTACACCAGGGCCGTATTTATTCAAAAACAATTATCACATTGCATGATTAAGTGGGATACATTTAGGGCTTAAAAAGATTTCAAAAAATAAAATAAAAAATACAGGTCCGTATTTAAAAAATTAAAGTTGATCATTGTTTCACAAAAACGAAACGTTGCAACGAAATTCTAAAAACACCACCAATTGGAGCAAGAAAAGTTGTCTTAACAATGTTGTGTTGGTTTTTTTATAGCGGATAAAATAAGTCGGCCAATTAAAAAAAACAAAATTTCAATATTTTAGTCTTTTTCAAATATTTTTAAACTAAAAAAGATAGCTAAAATATTTTTTTACGATATTACTAGGCACAAAATTCCGCAACTTTGCTACCATTTGACCGATGCTGTATCTCTTATAGTTTCCGAGATCCCCATGATGAGGCTCGAATTTGGGACACCCTGTACAGATGCACACATTAAAATAGGTACATACACTAAAACTACTATATAAGACCTGAAATTATTCAAACAAATACCTTGATTTTGGGAAACTCCCCTGTTACCGCTGGAATACTGAGCCTTGGGAATTACTGGCTCTTTGGAAACACATCCGATTTGCGATAAACCACTTCCGGTTTGGGTTTGCGTGCAACCAGTTTCACCTAAAACAACCAAATACTGATATATACCCAAAATATTTTACACGAATAACAAATCGGTGTACCTTTTTGATTGTCGATAATTTCTCTGCTGCCGCTTGGTAAATGCAACCTGGAATCTTCTCCAAGAGAAATTCTGGCCTCAGCGAGACCACTTCCGGTTTGGGGTTGTGTGAAACCATTTCCACCTAAAAATACAAATCAGAGTTTATTGGCAATCGGACACGTCTTGTAAATAACTAGTACACTGGCGGCGTAGCTAGAATTTTGTCTCGGAGGTGGGAAAGTGTGTCAGACAATGTTGAACTCGACACATGAATGCAAGCCAAACAAGAAGTTTTGGGTGCGAGCCTAAAAATGCCTTGTTTGGTTTTTCAAAAAAAAATGTTTGTGCTTTTACCAATTTCTAATTAGTTTTTTTCTCTGGAAAAGTCTCCCACAGTGTTCCAAGCAGAAATCTACGCCATATTGCAATATGCGTACGAAAACAATAGGAGGGCTTACCTCAATAAGCCGATCCATATTTATATTCTGACAATCGAGGTCTGAGATCGCTAATATGCAATAAGGTAACCTCAAGACTGGTATGGGAATGTCAAGAGGAACTGGAGGCCCTGGCAAAAGTAAACAAAGTAATACTGCAGTGGGTGCCGGGCCGCAAAGGTATGACAGGAAACTAAAAGCCGACAAACTTGCGAGAAAAGGCTCCGAAAATACATTCATTGGTCCAGAACCGGCACTCGGAGTGCCACGGTGCACGGCACGAAATGCTAGAAAGCGATGGATCAGGAGTGAACACAAAATCCACTGGAGTAACAGACAGGGATTAGCCCATAGCAAAAGCTTCATTGAGGATCCAGACCCAAGACTTACGAAACAGCTGCTTTAAATAAATAGGAACCAGCTAAGAACCAATACAGGAATTCTGATAGGACACATGGCTGTCAAGAACCATCTGCACAGAATGCAACTGTACAATGGATACCTTAACTGCAGATTATGCGGACAAGACAGAGAAACTGTACAGCACATAGTTTGCCATTGCGAGTCACTAGATCGGAAGAGGCAACAAATACTCGGGCAACCAAAACTGGAACCAGAGGACATCCTTACCCTCTCCCCAGTTGACCTACACAAACTTGCAAGGAACTGGGATCACGGAGTGGGTGTAACAACCAAACAGGGTGAGCACAATGGGCCAAACCTGGCCTAAGCGCATCCGGCGCACGGACGGGCCCTCGGAAAAAAATTTCTAATAATTTATTAATTAATTAAAATATGCATTAATATCTAATATAACAACTTTTCAAGACAATTCTTTACGTTTTTGGTAAATATTCATAAACAAAATGCAGCACAATAATGTATGTATAAATGTATTATTTTGTATAATATTTATGACCCTCTCCCCCCTATATTTATGGCATATCCCCCTCCCCTCCTCCCACGCTACGTCAGTAAATTCGCGCATATCTAAACTGCTGGACAATTCAAGCGGACCGAGCTAATTGTTAGGTGAACTTTGGAGTAAAACTTTTTACGAACGAATAAAGCTATCGATGCGCGGTTTGCAAAATTTAAAAGAGAATTTAATTCTTAATATGCACATTTTTTCCGATTTTTTTTTACTTCTAACCTTTAACTGTCTACAGGGTTTAAAGGGAAGTATGTTTTTTTTACCAAAGTTTCTAAGTACCGGATTTCCACAAAAATAATTTCAAGCTATTTTGGATGGAATTTTCTTTATCTCCTATTTATAGAGAACAAAATAAATTCTCAAATTTTTGATATCCCTCTTTGTTCATGAAATTTCGATTTTTTTCTCAACCCCTGTAAATTTCAGGTATTTTTGTCATTAGGCCTCTTTTGCAACGAGTACATTTTAATTTCTTGCGTTTCGTCGTGACCAGTGGCGTACCCATAATCGGTTTAATTTTTATTTTTTTCATTTTATATGCCTCCATTTCCACACATCGTGTGTATCGTGCCAGGATAACTGCTCACGACGATGCATATTAAGAATTAAATTCTCTTTTAAATTTTGCAAACCGCGCATCGATAGCTTTATTCGTTCGTAAAATATTTTACTCCAATTAGCTCGGTCCGCTTGAATTGTCCAGCAGTTTATGATATTGAAAGAGTAAATACTTCAATTATGGTTAATAAAGTAAAATCAGTCGGCCAATATATGCCGCATCCTCAACTTACTTTGTAAAGAAGCTCCAGAGGGTGCCCCATAAATTCCACTGGGAATAGAGGGGACAGGGTAGTTGTACTGGGACTTAGCATAAGCTATGGTCGTACAAAGAGCTGCTATCTGTAAAAGAAAAATATACATCGCTAATATCAATATTTTTATATACTTATTATCAATATATCGATATTTCGTTACATTTTATAGTGTTTCACTCTCGTCTAGAACGGTAGCCAATCTCCTGTGAGACGAGACGAGAGGTTTTTATGCGAGAATCTCACAAGACCAGAAAAAAAATATGCGAGAACAAGAATTCTCGCAAAATAATCCTATTCATATCGATCAATCAAGTTGACAGACAGACTTGACAGAATTTACTGTATTTTTAAATTTACAAAAATTATACCGAATACTGGAACGTTTACTTCTATAAAATAACTCGTTTTGTGATTAACATTTTTGCTATCTATTTTATCAGTAACTTTAATTTGTGAATGTTAAGCACCATCGACTTTGTAAAAATAATTGATATAATAAATATTATATTTAAAATAATTATGTTTTTAAATATCATGTTACCAACCTTAATTTTGTTATTGTATTTTACAATTATTTCGGTTTTTTTGCGTGTTCAAGACATTTTCAGCTGTCTTTAAAAGGATTACAGTTTCTCAGGTCGCAAGTGGTTATGTTTAGGAAAGCCCGCCCCATTTAAAAGGAACCGGAGGGGAAGGGGGCCTGAAAGATACAGGGGTCATCCAGAGAAAGAGGGCGAGAAAGTATTTTCGTTGTCATTACTTGGTTTGAAACGATTCTTTCTATTTATAAACATTCGACAAAGGAAATGTAGCCTAAAGATCAAAAAAGTAAAAAAATCTCGATAGTGTTTAGTGCTACTAGGACATAAATCCACTTGTTTTAGTTATAAATGTTATTTTTTTGTCTTACCACTGGCGTCCCTGCAAACATGTCCTCTGATATTTTTTAGAAAAAAAGTGGTACGCTACTGACATTTTTCCATGTGGATATTATTTCTGATTAGCCTGGTTAATTTTGCCTAAAAATAGTATCCTGCGTTTTTCTCCTTAGGCACACCGTTCTTAATTAAAATAATTAAATCCAGGTAGGTAGGTATTTGTGGGTTTATGACAATAAAAAACAATTCCTCTAAATTAAAAAATTGCCGACGTTTCGACCTTTATTAGGTCTTTCTCAAGGCTATTTCACAAAGTCGAGGAACATAAGTCGAAAACAATTGTTAAAATCATCTCCAGACGGGAACACACATTACAAACTGACATAGAACAAATATTCTGTAAAAATAACAAACCACACCACAACGAGTACTGTTAATATCTTCATAATATAATTATATAATATCTTCATAATATATTCATAACAAAAATAATTAAATTAAATTAGCTCTATTTATTATTATTAACATTGATAATGCAAAATTTTGTTTTGTAAAAATTGTTGGAAATGACCACCTTCACTTAATAGGCATGCATAAAGCTATATTTTCTGGCTACGCCACTGGATGATACATTTTACACTCTTCCCTGCATTCCTAAATCCTGGTTGAATGCCAGTAACTCACCTCTGAGCCAGTGCCGCGGATATGTCTTTTTTTAGAAATCACTTTTCTATCAAATATCTACCCAAAGTTTAAAATTTTAATATCGATACTTTTTGCATATTCGCATTGAATTTTTAATATCGCCCAGCCCCAGACCTGGGTCCACAAGTTCATTTCTTACAGGTTCAAGTTTTCGGCCTTGTTAATTAAACCCGTTGTTATAAACATAATTGCAACTTTTTTGATTAAATTAAGCGATTTTATACAGTTATTATAGATGTGTAGGAAGAACATTTTAATAAAATTGTTGTCCGCAATTCTATTATTATGGACCCATCTTGAAGATTTTATCACCGTCGTTAAAATAAATTTATTTTTTGACCTCCGCAGTAACTAAATTTCTTAAAATTGGGATATATATATATAGTCTATTTCAGAAAGGTGTAGAGTAATAAAATGGGAAATTTCGTCCAGTTCGGCTTAATTTCGGTGTCGGCCATAGGCGCGCATGGAAGCGAAACGGAATTTTTAAAAGAAAGTTTGCTAACCTTTTAGTCGTTCAATACGGGAGATTACCACGAGGACATGAATTCGAATGTTTTTGAGGATTTATTTTGGTGAAATAATAAAATATCTTTCAGCTGATTCAGTAGTAGTTATGGATAATGCAAGCTATCATTCACGACGCACAGAGAAGACTCTAACTTTATTTTGAAGAAAACAAGAAATTATCGACTGGTTAACCACCAAAAGTATTGAATTTGAAGATAATTTGATAAAGAAGGAACTATTAGCTATAGCAAAATTACACAAACATCGTTTTATAAAATATGTCGTGGAAGATATAGCTGAAAAACATAGTGTAACTGTGATGCGTACACCTCTATATCATTGCGAACTAAATCCTTAAAAACTTATATGGGCATAAGTGAAAGGATTTGTAGCAAGACACAATACGATACTTAAAATGAAAGATGTTAGGCTACTGTTTGATTAAGCCAGTAAGGAAGTGACACCAAATAACTGGCGAAAAGCAGGCCATCATGTCATTAAGGAAGAGGAGAAAATGTGGGATCTTGACCACACGATCGATCGGACCGTCGACCTGTTAATTATAACATCAAGAGGAGATGACATTTCCGCAGATGACGAAGAATATTATTATTTTTTATAATTTAATTTCTGTATAATGTATTTTATTGGCGATAACGCTAAAACGAACGGAGATATCGAGCTGCGGTTAATAAAGGTAATATTTTTCCAGCAAATTTCATCTACTTTTCGATTATGGTATCATAATTATACCTCATGATTTAATTTTTCAGAGTAAAATCAAAAAATGTGTTATTATAGCAAATTGCGCCCTCTAGCATTTTTTTTTGAGAACTATCATGGACAACTAAATACGATTAGTGAAAGTGCATACATTTCTCTTCCAAACAGTCTTTAGTTTGCTAAAATCGGATAAGTCGTTTATAAGTTACAGCGATTTAACTGATTACACTTTCAACAGCTTCCCCCCCTCTTATTAAAGTCGGTACGCCAATGAGCATAAGACCAAAATGATGAATAATTGTCCAAGCTTTTTAATGGTTTTATCAAAGATATACCTTAATGTGGAATTTTCGGTGATATGTAAAATTTACTTTTCAATTACGCCCTCTTGCGGCAAAATGCGGAACTTAAAAATGATTTCCAGGATTTTCTCATGGCCACTTTAGTTATAATTTTTCTTTCCTGAATTTCTATGCCCAGTAGTTTCCGAGATATGGCCGCTCGTCACCCTTAATGAATCACCCGGTATAGTGTAAAATAAAAAAAATGTTAACTGCCTGTTGATATTTTTTTAACTGGAAGTTTATTACAGTTATTGAATAGGTAATTTTATGCAAAACCTATCTCTAACCTTAACATTGACATACAATAATTACTTTGACTAACTTTTAATCTTTTATTTGCTGGTGTACAGAAATGTGTTAGGTCCGTATTTCCCAGTTTATCATTTTCAAAATACGTTTTGTTAAATAACTCTTAAATTACTAGGAAAATACACTTTAAATTGAGCAAAAACATTTTTCTTATTGTATTCTATAAAAAGTTTAAGTACATTTTTGAGCTAAAATAAATACAAGAGCTAATATTTGATCACTTCGATATTTACATGAAAAATTGCATGTGTCCAGTTCGGACGCACCACCCGGTATATAGCTTTTGTTAAGTGGATCCGAAAGCGCTAAAAGTTCCCATATTAAATTTCGTTTTCTTTTAGCCGCATTATAAAAAAAATAGGCAAGATTTTGCATTTTTGTTTTTACCAATGGAAAGGTGTGAGCAAGTTACATTGATACAGAAAAAAAATCAAGGAAAAAGATATAAGCCAATGAAAATCCTAAAAAATTACTAAAGTTCAGTGTAATATAAAAAATTATTGGGAATTATTTTTTTTAATAAAAATAACTTTCTCACATTCTCCCCAATATTATGTAAAGTTCAAATTTAAAAGGTTTTAAAAAATCCGTCAATAAACATGGATAGGATTCGGTTCAAGAGAACGCAATGTTTTTAATATAGCATATATAAATATAATTTCGCATGGAGCTGGTCTCGAGCGGATCCAGGGGCAGTTACGCCCCCCCCCCCCCCTCCCCCTAAGTCCTACCAAATGGGTGTTTTTTACTGTGAGCCTTAAAAATTGTAGGGCGTGTCAAAATATATTTTAGAAGTCACTTTTGAGAGTAACAAGATTATTAGAGCCAGGATTCGCTTTATTTTTAAGAAGTCACTTTTTTTTAGTCGCCCCCCCCCCTCAGCAAAATTGTGAATCCGCCACTGGCGCTGGGAAAAATTAGAGAAGAACTTAGAAATATTGTTCGGATCCACTTAAATTATTTTTCTCAAGATATGTCAAGCTATTCGTGTCCACTTAATAAACCTGAGAAAATTATTCACCTACAAAGTTTAATTACACCTCTCTTCGGTTAACCCCAAATAACCAGTAAGCCGGCGGCTCTTACTTACCAAAAAAATTCTCATTTTATCGCCGAAAAATAAAGTACTGAACCGTGACCAAACCCAAATGGTACCGGTTTAATTCTTTTATATAGTTCCCTACCACAACTAATACGCAATCACGGAAATTATTTTAATTCATTCATATCCTGAAGAAATAAAAGAAATCTTTTTGAGAATACACACACGTGTAATAAATGTCAGTGTCATATACAGTGTGTCTGCTTAAGTTGGGTATATAACTACTTATTTTTTTGAACGGCAGTAGAGTTTTGGACTTGCATTGTCTTTATTTGTTTTGAATCACTACGTTTCAACTAGTAAGCATCTCCAGTCGTCTTCAGGTGAATACTTCAATATTACATATACTATGTCCATGGATGGGGTTTACAAGAGGACAAATGGACTAAAAATTGAAAGATACGAAAAAAAGTCACTCTTAATAAACGTTTTTGCTTATCTAGAAAATACGATTCATCATAAAAAACTGCAAAAATGTTATTTTGCTTAAGAGTAAACATAATTTATTTTGACAGATACGAAAAAAATCTACTCTTAATGAATGTGTTTTCTACACAACCAACAGAAGTAGAACAATTCATTAAAAGGTTTACCTATGTAAAAATTATTTCCCAAAAAGTATTCGCAGGCACACCTCTGACTGGTGAACCTAGTTAAAATAATAATGACATTTAAGGTGATAGGACTGATAGGTACCATCGCGCCGATAAAAAACTGGGACAGGAAATTTTTCTATTTTCTCCTAGACTATTAAGAATAATTTTACATCAAGCCTGGTACCAGTAAAATGTCATGAAAATTTGCATGTCAATAAAGATTGTCACTTTATGATTGACTCGTCAAACATACAATCATATATTATTTGTAAATATGCCACAATTAACCCCCCAGCAAAAGGCAATTATTTATAGTCGGTTGCGAGATAGTGTTGCTATTAGGGATATTGCAGATGAACTGGGAGTAAGCAAGAATACCGTGCTATTGGCAAAACAAAAAATAGCAAGACATGGGACTATTATTAGGAATGCAGGTTCTGGTCCCCCTAAAATTTCTACTGATGATCATGATAGAAGACTGGTTAATTATCTAAGGGATCATCCCTTCGAAACTGCAATCAAGGCAAAAGAAGAGACGAATTTTCCAGGTTCTGCAAATACCGCTAGAGACAGGGTTCGAAATTCCGATATACGAAGCCGTTGTGCTGCCAATAAAAATTTTTTAACGGAAATAAATAAACAGGGCAGGTTAGAATTTGCACATGAATATATTAATCAAATAAATTTATGGGAAACAGTTATATTTTCTGACGAGAAAACTTTTCAGTCATGCAATAATGGGAGAATTCGGGTGTATAGGCCTTCCGGCATGCGGTATGATGAGAGATACACCCACAAAACCAACTAAAGTGGGCGTTTCTCCATAAATGTTTGGGGCTGGATTAGCGCTAGAGGACCAGGACTTTGTCGAAGGAAGACTAACTGCAGCCTGCAGCAGTATACGTTAATATACTAAACGAAGTGATGATACCATCGGTAAACGCTGTATACGGTCAAAATTACACATTTCAGCATGATAATGCTCCAATACACACAGCGCGCATTGTACAAAATTTTCTCCAAGAAAATAACATAGCAGTTCTTCCCTGGGCTTCGAAGAGTCCCGATTTGAACCCGATAGAAAACATTTGGGGTGCCATGGTCAAATCTATGTATAAACATGATTTTCAACCTAGAAACAGGGATGAATTACGTCATAGGATAAATCAAGCTTGGGATGAAATAACTGTCGAATTATGTAGAAACTTAGTTTTAAGTATGCCACAAAGGCTCCAAAAAGTAATAAACAGAAATGGTTCTATGACCAAATATTAATTTTGTGTTGTTTTGACAAACTTTGTGTTCGCAATTTTTTTCTTTTTATTAAATGTATTTTATTACCTGTATTAGCTTTATTTATTATTTTGTGGTAATGGTAAATATAATAATTTATAAAATATTTGACTTTAAAAAAATCTAATAAATTTACTTTATCCATATTATATGATGTCTCTCAAATTTAACCACCCCGTATCGAAAAATACAAAACATTCCATTATGTAACCTAGGTTACTTTTTAAATTTTGAATGTTTTTCCTTTTTAGCTCTAGACACCTTTTATAGTCTAGGGGATATGTATTTCTTACATTGTTTTTGTAAATCTCTTGTCCCAGTTTTTTATCGGCACAATAGTACTTGTTGTCAATGTATTTATTTAATGAAGTTATTATTTAAGTAGAAATGCTATCTACTGAACAAAAAGTTTTATTATACAATGTTATGGGGATGGTCAAGTTTCATACCGCTACGTCATGGAACAATTTACCGAGAAATTTGTAGGAATCCCAATAACTAGGATGACAATCTGCAAGTTAATAAAAAAGTTCTAGAGAACTGGTTCGTTTTTGGATCTAAAAAAAAAGAAGAAATACGACCATCAGCGTCTTGTTAAACGGATTCTTAAAGGACTCGACGTCAATAAAGCTTCTGGTCCAGACGAAATTCCTATCATTGTTCTCAAGACATGCGCCGATGAACTTACACCAGTATTTGGTAGACTTTTCAACTTATCCTACAAAAAAGGAATATTTCCATCCTGCTGGAAGTCGGCGCGTGTCCAGCCTATTCCAAAGAAAGGTAAAAAGACCCTGCCAAGCAACTACCGACCCGTCGCATTGCTTTCAGTAATTTCAAAAGTAATGGAGAAAGCTATTAACCAACAACTCCTAAAGTATCTGGAAGGGCTTAACATTATCAGCGACCATCAATACGGTTTTCGTAAGTCCAGATCAACAGGTGACCTTCTGGCATATGTCACCCATCTTTGGAACAACAGCCACCTAGAGCAATGCAAAACAAAAATACACGGCAAACCACTGCCGCTCATCCATATGTTGTTCAGCTTAGTACTCCTCGAACTTCATTGTTCAAGAATTCTTTCATCTGGAGAACGTCATCTTTGTGGAATGATCTTCCTGAGGTCGTGTTTCCCAATGAATACAATCTTCAACGTTTCAAGACCAACGTTAATCGCTTTCTTCGCACACGCACCGCTCCCAGAGCGCCTTAAAGGATTTTTCCTACAGTGCAGGTGTTTTATCATAAAAAAAAAAAAAAAAAAAAAAAAAAAAAAAATAGAGGATCACATATTTGGACAGTCTAAAACTTGCATGGGATTTTCTATTTCCAACCACGATGCACCACCCGGTATGTGTAAATGATAAGTGAAATATTTACTTGACTATCTCATTTAATTTAATCTTGCAACTTTAATATTCGAAAATGTGCCGATTTGCCACAGAGTTAAATTAACCGTAAAAATCAATCACTTGACCTCTCTTTTTAGTTAAAAGTATTTTCCAAGATGGCGGATCACCGTCAGCTTAAATAACAAAATAATAAATTTTTGTTCAATTATGCAAGCATATAAATAATAAAATATTTTTACTTTTTTTATATGGTGTGCGTTTTTTAGTATTATGCACGGTATCCCCTACTTAATAATTATGTATGTACATTATTACTTATTTTTAACAAAACAATTTATTTATGGTCTCGACGCCCATGGTCGGGCGACGTCTTGTTTATTAATAATTATTAATCTTTATAAAATTAAAATGTGTACATTATTACACTCCATAAACATTCAAGCAAAGCATTCAAATATTACACTGACAAATAATAATAATTCATTACATCAGCATAATACGCGCAAAAATACTCGTTACTTCAGTAGTAATAAGAAATTTGGGAAAAAGATCAATGTCTAATAATTGACCAGAAAATATTGCCGACAGAAAAATTTAAGAAATTTTAAAAACGTTTTTCTGGAAAAGGAAATTTACAGTAAGTACTACCTGTATTTTATTTATTTCGTTTTTTTAAATTTATTCCTAAAATTATTGTTAAAAATACATTAAGTTAGTTTAAAATTCTATGTACACTTTATGGTTTTTTTTGGCAAAAGTTTAAAGAAATAATTCCGCCTCCTGAAATTATTGGCTAAGTTTACCGGTTTCTAACTTTTTTATTTTTAATCTGATTTCGACGATTCTTTAACCGGTTTGTTAATACATTTATTGAGATTATTTTAATAATTAACAATGCTCGCTTATCCGGAATAAACCAAAATAATGTGTTTTGTCATAATTTCAAAACACAATGTGGAAGAACTCAGGCGAATAACTTTGTTTACCATTTCCTACAATCTGAGATGTACTTATTCCTAACATATTATTTTTTAAATCATTTCTTTTATTTTCCCTAAGAGCTGCACAATTTTAAATAAATGGCTTTAAAACAATATTTTTTTAAAAGTTAAAACATTTTTTAAATTAATCGTATTCAATCAAATGGAGTCTTACACCATGTGTATGCAGTGGCGTAGCCAGAAAATATGCTCGAGGGGGGGGGGGGGGCTCAGTGGGCGTAAGTAGGACATTTTTTTTCTTGAGAAAGGTCAGGAAAATATGAATATTGGTGTCAATCCAAAATTTTAACATAAGGCGTTTGTATGTATGACTCTAACCAGCATTTTTCGGGTTGGGTTTTTCTTGATTAAAAATAAAGTAAATATCACTCACCACGCCAGAATTGATTATTTTTTTCGGAATTCATATATTTTAGGAGCGTAGATCTAAGAGCAGTTATTGGTGCAAATGCGTAGGTTTTGAAATACTCTTTCTTAAGTGCCGTTTTGAATATTAATAATAAAGCATTCTCGTTTCTTCCCGCACTATTTTCTTTTATTATAAATGATCACACTTCTTCCATAAAAAATGTTTCAATTAAAATTTTTACTTTCATTTTGTCTTTAAAAATAAATACCTAGTAATTGTTGTTTTTTGTTGTAAAAATATATTATTGCATTGGGTTATATTGTTGTTGATTTAAAATAGCTCTAAAAAAAGGACAACGGAACAGACAAGTATATATAGAATAGAAAGATACTATAAAATATTATTTTTTTTACTCGTTTCTCTTTAAAATTACATCATAAATCAATAACTAACTAAAACGATATGCGTCCGAAACCTTAATCTCTATATAAAACAGGACTTTTAGAAGAAAAAGTTTAAAAACTAAAAGTTTTCTACAAAACCTTTGTAATCTAAACCAAGAATACATTATTTAAGGATTTAAATTAAGAGTCCAAGCGTGAGACGAAAAATTAAGTTGCAATTAGACTCTTTAACTCGAGCTCCTAGGCTAAATACGCCACTATGTGTATGTAAATTAAATCATCCATCCACTTTGTATTTGACGTATTTTTTGTAACACTGTTTACAGAGCTGGGAAAGTTACTTCAGAAAAGTAACTAGTTACTTTTTCGATACTTTTGCACAAATGTATCTAGATACTTATAAGGAATAGTTACGTTTACCTAAAAGTAACTTAGTTCTTAGTTACTTAGTTAAAGTAACTAGTTATAGTAACTAAGATACTTTTACAGTAACTAGTTACATTGATTGTAACTACGATAATTTAAAAGTAACTAAGATACTTTTGAGTAACTAGTTATTTTAATTGTAACTACGAAACTCTAAAAGTAACTAAGATGCTTTTGAACTAGATACCATAAATTAACCAGGTAGTGATAACATGTAAATGAAAAGTTTATAACGAATACGAATTTATTATACTTACAAACTTAATACATTTTTAATAAAAGTAGAAAGAAAAGATAACTAACAAAAACCTATTAAATAAATATAAAATATAAATCCAAATATACTTTTATAAAGATCCAAAAAAATTCAGAACGTTTTTAAAATGCCCCGTTGGCTCTTAAAAGTACCAACCTTTCAAAATTCTCATCTAAGAGGACATGTCTTTTTCCCTTTCATTGATTTCCTTAACAAACACAAAAATTACCTCCTAACTGCACCTACGATCTACATACTTTCCCACTCTTACTTACTAATCTTGATAGTCTGATTAACGGCCGCCGATCGTTCCTTGGTCATCATCTGATGATGCATTATTGGTATCATAGAGGAACTTTGAAAGTAACTTAGTTACTTTAAAAGCATCTTAGTTACTTTTAAAGTATCTAGTTACTTTTTAAGTGTAAAAGTCCTAAAAAGTAACTAGATACAAGTTACTTTTCAAAAGTAACAAAGTTACAGTTACTTTTGGCATGATTCCAAAAAGAACTAAGTTACTAAGTATCTAGTTACTTAAGTTACTCACAGCTCTGACTGTTTACCAGGCCTTAAAATGTACATATTCTAATGTGCGTCCACCCGAAGCAACGATTAATACGACTGTACTTTATATTCATCAGTTGATAAACCCAACAAAAAGTTCTCTCTTGTAAACAAGTTTTCTTTATATTTTCGTTAATAATTATAATTAATTACTGTAAAAGAAAGTCATTAACTCAGAAACTGATCGCTTGTTGTGTCTGTTTAAAGGTTAAAGACAATGACGTTTCTTAAACGGTAGTAGAGTTTTGAACTTGCATTATCTTTACCTATTTAGAATCACTACGTTTTAACTGGTAACTGGTAGAAATTTTGGCTTGGGGTGACAGTAACCAAGTCGAATTTAATGCTAAGAAAACCCAGGCAGCAGTCTTCTCCAAAAAGGTTAACATTGCAGAACCGGATATAGTCATGGCAGGACACGCAATTCCCCTGGCACCGTCTATTAATTTGTTGGGAGTCAATCTGGGAGGTAATATGTCTTGGCATGATCACGTTGTCGCAATTGCCAAGACAGCTGCACAGAAACTTGGTGTACTTTTCCGCACCAAAAGGTTGTACACACCTCATCAACTTTTGACACTCTACAAAGCCCAGATTCGACCATCATTAGAATATTGCTCTCATGTCTGGAGCTCTGCACCCAAGCACACCCTTCGGCTACTGGATTCCATTCAAAGGAGAGCCGTTCGTCTGATCGGCGACCCCGAGCTGACCAAGACCCTCGATAGCCTGGAGCATCGAAGACAGGTTGGTGATTTGGCTCTCTTTTACAGATATTTCCATGGCAGGTGTTCGACTGACATTACCCACTTGATTCCACCTAGAGCAATGCAAAACAGAAAAACACGGCGAACCACTGCTGCTCATCCATATGTTGTTCAGCTTAGTACTCCTCGAACTTCATTGTTCAAGAATTCTTTCATCTGGAGAACGTCATCTTTGTGGAATGATCTTCCTGAGGTCGTGTTTCCCAATGAATACAATCTTCAACGTTAATCGCTTTTTTCGCACTCGCACCGCTCCCAGAGCGCCTTAAAGGATTTTTCCTACAGTGCAGGTGTTTTATCATAAAAAAAAAAAAAAAAAAAAAAAAGCATCTCCAGTCGTCTTCAGGTGAATAGTAATTAAAACGACTGGAGATGCTTACCAGTTGAAACGTAGTGATTCTAAACAGGTAAAGATAATGCAAGTCCAAAACTTTACTGCCGTTCAATGATCGCTGTTGTTATAATTGTTAATAACAAAGAAAATAATATTAAATATGCTATTTAATAGCATGAAAAAATAAGATCAATATTTTTATTTTTTTAAAGATGTAACACACGTGGTAAGTGTATTTTCGCATTAACTAGTATAAAATCATATTACATTAAAAACTTTTCAATTGATTTCAAAACAGGACTAAGGTTATCAATTCGCCCCTTCTTTAGGATTTTTAGACTTCTTACATTTTTTTAGTAGAATGTTGTTTTCGGGTCGTCATATTATAATCTATTTTAGTTGATTATATATCGCTGTGCGCACAGTGGCGGCTCGTGGTCTTAAAAAATGGTAAAGAGCTAGGTACTTAAACAAACATTGACAAAAAACCCGTGTAACAAAATGTCTCTCTTATTCTCATCTGTTCAACGACTGAATGGAGTTTCCAACAAATTACAAACTATGTCATTAATTGGGTTCATTTTTAAAACACACAACTAAGTAGGTACGTACACTACTGAATTAACTAAAAAATAAAAACAAAACTTTTTAATCATACAGTAAATGACGTAAAAACGATATCTATAACCGTAACTTTCGCGAAGCCTCAAAATAAATACCTTAAGGTTAGGCGAAGCAACACCAAAACAATGGTGCATACGACTGATCTATTTTTAAATTGCCCTTCATCATAATGCTAATTGTTACATGCTGTTTGCGCGACTGACGTCACGTAACCATAGCAGCGGTGAATATCAAAGCCATGTTGGACGTTGGGTCTTCACTTGCTTTGAGCTAATGGACACGATCGTTGGGGCGCCCCAAAATGCAATCCATCGGAGTTAACTTGGCCCTATTATGCGTAGCTACATTCGGATTAATTAATATTATTAATTCGAACATAATTATATTTTAAGGGCTAAAATGGTAGCTGTATTGGTACATTAATATTCAATATTGTCGAAAAACTTTCCCCCTGGATTTTTTTTTTTTTTTGGTGAAGAGCCCTACTTCACCTGACGAGCCGTCACTATGTGCGCATGCTTGAGCTAATTAAAAAAAACTAGTAAGTGAGGAAATTTCATACTTTAGTATGCCGTGGACTCGATCCCGCATGTCTTGAAAGGTAGCCTAGACAAAAGATAAAGGTGAGGAAGTTAAATCTTATAAATTTAAACAAGGCCTTTTTAACTTCTATTTTAGAAATTATTTTAAAATCTATAACCAGACAAACAACGTTTGAACTCTTAAAGATTAGAGGTGATATTTAGTGACAGTCGAACCTCTGTCACTAATTGTGAAATATTAATCTCGGTGTTCGTTAATGGCACAAACGTCAAAGATCCTTCAGTATCTCTCAATAAACAAACTCTCAGTAAACATAATTCATGTAATGAACACCCAAAAGCAATGATATAGACCCTTAAGATAAATAGCATTGAATTTTCATTTATAATGTCGTTATAACCGCATTTTCGTCAATGTCCTCATTATTTTCTCCTCTTTTTTCCGTAATTGGTTAAAAGTTTAAAAAAAAAGGAATCATGTTTGGAATTTTCGCTTATGGTTGCGTTTTGTATTTATTTACCACAATTAAAACAATTTCAACTTTATCTTCATTAGATAAAAGCATTTTTTATAATAATTTATTTGTTACTTTCGATCATTGAACCCTACATTATTTGATTGTTACTATCTAAAACTGCGACTTAAGCACTTGCTGTCACCCTTACTTGTATTGTATGAAGCCATCATACAGTGTGCTACAAATTCGTGTGCGTACAAGGGGATCTCGAAAACGGTAAGAGATACGAAGATGGTTAAATTAAAGGAAATTTGCGTATTTCGGGGCTTAATAATTTGGTAAAAGAAAATTGTAAATATTCCGAATGCTTTCGGAGATATCCGAAAAAACCGAAATTACCATTTTTGGTTTTTAATTTTTTGTGCTTTCATTTTTGATTGGGGAAAAATAAAAAATACTTTTTTATAGCCGTTTTTTATGTTCTACAAGATAGCGGTATTAGTTTTCAAATTCGAAGTTTCGTTCTTTAGTTACCAACCTCAAGTCATTTTTTTTAAATTACGGACCTGGAATTTTAAATACAGATTTAGGGATTTCTAAGCTTTAGAAATTTAACACAATGTACAAGTTTTTAATATTTTAACATTTGTCATCTAATAACTTAAATAAAACTATCTTTTTCATTTTCATTACGGCCCTGAACTTTTATAGCCAAACTAAAATAAATAAAAGATTTCTGATTTGAAAAATTAATCCATTTTTACTTGATATTTGATAGTTTATAAGAAAAGAAACCCAAAGTCTCGGCCTCAAATATCTTCTCTTTTGGTTTTTGTTTCATGTTTTGCCATCAAATCGTATAAACAGTAAAATAATTTTGAAATTGTTTTTGCAAGAAACGTAAGCGAATCACAGTAACATAACTAAACAAACACTCCAATTACCTTTTCTTCACTCAGGAGCATTATTTTTTTTTCTGTCTGTATGTTGAAATACTTTCGAGGTCTAAAGCAAAAACCATAGGATTTGAGATATACGTTATATTAATAAAATAAATAAAATACTAATACAAAATAAAATTACTTCTAATGCCTTAAAACTTGCTACTTCCTAACAACACCATAACTTTCTGCAATATAAAAATAACATTACCTAATATTTTAATATTTAAGTAATCCAAAAAATAAATGCCAGGGCCGTAATAGTAAAGAAACGATAATTTGAAATGTTAGTGATGTGTTATTTGATGACAAAACATTAAAATTTTAAAAACCTTTAAATTGTATTAAATTTGTATAGCTCAGAAGTGCTTAAAACTGTTTTAAAAATTCCAGGTCCGTATTTAAAATGAATTGAGGTTGGTATCTAAAGAATGAAACGTGCAATTTGAAAACTAATAACGCCATCTGGTAGAGCATAAAGAACGGCTATGAGAAAGTGTTTTATAAAGGCGATAAAAATTAAAAACCAAAACTAAAAATTTAAGTTTTTTTCGTATATCTCCGAAAGTATTCGGAATGTTTACAATTTTCTTATACCAAATTATTAAGCACCAAAATACACAACTTTGCCCTAATTTAACCATCTTCGTATTTCTTACCGTTTTTGAGATCCCCTTGTACCCACACGAATTTGTAGCACTCTGTATACTATATAATAAAGATAAGTTTTTTCACCAAAAAAACTAAGTTAAGTCAAGAGCATGAATTAATGGCACACCCTACACGATCACTCAGACTGACACTCCCAAAATAATATCAATCACACTAATATTTATAATTTGCCTTTACACTATCAATATTTTTGTTATTCCCTTAAATCAAAGATCGTGTAGGGTCTCCAATAAAAAATAATTACATTATGATTGTGATTGATTTCTCTAATTACGAATAATTTTACTTTAGTCATTTTATGATTGACATCAGTAACACTGTCCTGATTGTGTCGGGTCGCCAATTAATAAAGATGTAAAATAAGACATTGGCCTACCAGATCCCCAGATTTTATCTTTTTGGTTGTTTATTTGTGTGTTGTAATTTTAAAAGTTATCCAATTTTGAAGCGTATTATACAAGTTACTATTTTTACCTACATACGTCTTCCGACACCTGTAGACCTAATATATATGCTACAGTTATATCATTATTAGTGAACTCAGTTGAGATTATTTGGAAAACTTAAATAGGAATTAGGAACAGAAAATATTAAGTATATATTCAACCACGTTATCAAATTGCTTATTGTCACCATATAAGGGTGGTAACCAAAAAAACATGCAGTGAAATTAAATCTTAGACTGAAGACTTTACATTTTTATTTATGTTGTGTTGGTGAGTGCAAGTGAACCTTTTTAAGGGGGGTATGCAGTGGCGTATTTAGGGGGGGGGGGGGGGGCTGCAGCCTCCCCCCGAGCCTGGGAGCTCGGGTGTAAAAGTCCAACTGCAACCTAATTCTTCGTCTTACGTTTGAACCCTTAATTTAAATTTATAAATAATGTTTTCTTTGCTTAGATTATAAAGGTCTTGTAGGAAACGTTTAGTTTTTAAACTTTTCCTTCTAAAAGTCCTGCTTTATATAGAGATTAATGTTTCAGACGCATATCGTTTTAGGTATTGATTTATGATGCAATTTTAGAGCTATTTTAAATCTACAAAATTATAATTTAATGCAATAACATATTTTTACAAGAAAAAACAATTAGGTATTTATTTTTAAAGAGAAAAATTAAAATAAATATTTTAATTGAATCACTTTTTATGGAAGAAGTGTGATCATTTATAATAAAAAAAATAGTGTGGGAAGAAACGAAAATGCTTTACTATGAATATACAAAACGGCATTTAGGAAGAAGTATTTCAAAACCTAAGCATTTGCATCAAAAACTGCTCTTAGATCTACGCTCCTAAAATATATGATTTCTGAAAAAATCATCAATTTTTTGCGTGGTGAGCGATATATACTTTATATTTAATCATGAAAAACCGAGCCCAACAAACACTGATTAGAGTCATACATACATACGTCTTATGTAAAATTTTGGATTGACACTAATATTCATATTTTTCACAAAATATATAAAAAATGTTGTGTTTTTTTTTTAATATAGAGCTAACTAGGAATATCAAAAAAAAAAGTAAAAAAAAACGTTTACAAAAACAAATTTAATTCAACACTGCAGAGGGGTAGAGGTAATAATTTACTTTTCGAAATTATTATATAGTTAGATGAATTTTAAACGAACTTTGGGCGTGTCCCCAAAATTATTTCGCCTGCGGCTCTTTTTCGCTTTCTTCACTAGATGCAATATCACTTACCCCACTAAGCCCCCCCCCCCCCCTCCCCCCGAGCATCTTTTCTGGCTACGCCACTAGGGGTATGTATATCTCTACTTTGACCTGTACTTGTTTGTATAAACGATGCTATTTATGGTGAAAAGGAAACCTTAGATACAGTAGTCCCGGTGAATCTTTCTCTATGCGTCATCATGTCCTTATTAAAATTGTATGAATCAAATTAAAGACAAATAATCAAAACAAAGTCTAATTTGAATAACATTATAACAGATGTGCCTATCGTCCCGATATGCGAAGTCCTAAAAGTTGTTAAATAGTCTAGTACAAAACCAATATTTTATTATATTTAAGGACAATCTATCGCCTACTGGGGCAGTGGCGGCTCGTCAGGTGAAGTAGGTGAGAACCAAAAAAGAATAAAACCAGGAGGAAAGTTTTTCGACAATATTAAATATTAATTTAACAATACAGCTACCATTTTAGCCCTTAGAAAATAATTATGTTCGAATTAATAATATTAATTTAATCCGAATGTAGCTATGCATAATAGGGCTACGGTTAACTCCGATGGACAATAATTATAAACACTCGTGCATTTTGGCGCGCTGCAGACGACCGTGTCCGTTAGCTTAAATCAAGTGAATACCCAATGCCCCACATGGCTTTGATATTCACCGTTGCTATGGTTACGTGACGTCAGTCACGCAAACAGCATGTAAACAATTTGCATTGTGATGAAGAGATATTTAAAAATAGATCAGTTGTATGCACAGTTGTTTGAGCATTAGTTCGCCTAACCTTAAGGTATTTATTCAAATTGAAATTCAAAATATGCTTTATTAATCATAAGAGTTTATACTCTTGTTGACAAAGCTGAAAAACTTAGAACTAAATAAAACAAAGTCGAAATAAAAGTCAAAGTGAAATGTACACAACAATAATAAAATCTATACGACAATAATAAAATCTATACAATCTGTCTGTTTGAAGGTTGGAGACAATGATGTTTCTTGAATAATAGAATAGTTTTGGACTTGCATTGTCTTTAATTTGTTTTACATCACAACGTTTCAACTGGTAAGTATCTCCAGTCGTCTTCAGGTGAATACAGTATTCACCTGAAGAGTTTGAGAGCAACTACCCCAAAACGGTAAACCGTATCTTAGGTGAGACTCTATAAGTGCAAAATACACAGATCTCGACAATGACAATCCCACCTCTCTGGATGTAAGGCGAATAGCATAGCAACCTCTCGTCAGTTTACTGATCAAGTTCGCAATATGAGTATCAAATTTTAAGTTCTGGTCCAGAAAAATGCCCAAAAACGTTGTACAGGACCTAGCCTCCAAAACCTGATCGCCCAAGTAAACATTATCCAATGTGCAATTAAAATGTATTATACATGTCTTTGATATATTAAAGGAGAGAACATTCGAGTCACACCAATCCTTAACAATCAGTATATCCTTAGAGATCATCCGGTGCAGACGCTCAATGTCGTGATCGTGCCAAAAGATGGAAGTGTCATCGGCAAAAAGTGTAAATGTACCATTAATTTTAAGCTTCGTTATGTCGTTGAAGTATATTAGAAAAAGCAAAGGGCCTAGAACAGAACCCTGTGGAACACCAGCAAAAATATCCATCTGAGCAGAGGTCTTCCCTGCCACGCTAACAACCTGCTTACGATCACTCAGGTATGATCGAAGCCAGTCCAACACATTGTTTCTACAGCCATTATTTTGAGGCTTCACGAAACTTACGGTTATAGATATCGTTTTTACGTGATTTACTGTGTGATTTTACAAAGTTTTGTTTTTATTTTTTAGTTAATTCAGTAGTGTACTTACCTACTTAATTGTGTGTTTTAAAAATGAACCCAATAATTAATGACATAGTTTGTAATTTGTTGGAAACTCCATTTAGTCGTTGGACAGATAAGGATAAGAGAGACGTTATGTTACACGAGTTTTTTCGGGTCTGTTCGGGTCTGTAAGTACCCGCACTATACCTAGTTTTTCACCATTTATTAAGACCGCGAGCCGCCACTGTACTAGGGGCATCAAAAATCAGTTTTAACGATATTTCTGTCCTAAAATTAAAATATCCTGCATCCTAAGATGGCTATAATAAATTTTACCAGTGGTAAAATCAATATATTTATTAAGCTATCAATTGATCTGTTGTGGTTAAGCGAGTCTTTTGGCAAACATATTGAATGGACAACAAAGAATATACTTAGACTTTTATGGGATAACGAGATCTCTTCTTGGGGTGATGATGTTAACTCGGCTTCTATACCTTTCAATTATTTACCTCTAGAAAGTATTGTAATATTTATAAGGAATATAATTAAACCCCATAAAATATTTTTGTTAAGGGTTTAGAGAAAAAAGATGCTAAGGTAAACTAATTTTTAATAAAATTGTCGATTTAGGGTGGGTATTATAAAAAAAGGTGAGGTTAACTTCGCAAAAAAAAATTACAGTTTTATAAAATACTTTTAAGAGTTAAGTCTAGTAATGCATTCGTCATTTATTTTCTGATCAATTTTTCTTATTCTTTTGGCTTTATTCTTAAAGGGGCCAAATAGCCGTCCTTGAGTAGCAATTACCTACAGTTTTGAACTAAAGAAATTTTAAATAATGAATTAATAAAAGCAAAAAACGAAAATTGGTGAAATTTGTCCATTTTTCTTTTTCTGCTTTTATTAATTTATAAATTCAAACTTGCTTAACTATTATTTGTAGGTAATTATGCTTCAAATGTCGGTATTTGGCCGATTTTTGAATAAAAGGAAAAAGTAAGGAAATATTGATCAAAACACGAAATAGCGAATGCGTCACTCTTAACCTTCGAAAACAAAAAGAAATAAAGAAGAATTTGTAACAACCTAACCTGTAACTTCGTTGTCAATATTTTATTAAAACAGTCATGGAGAGAAGAACAGTTCATTTTTTTTATGATAAAATTAGTAGTATATCCAGCGTAGAAGAATATAAAAACTTTATGGAGAGACCAAAAACTGTGATTTTTGTACATTAGTTAACTTTAATCGGTACCTAATCCACCCAATAAGTTAATATTGAGATTATTACTACGTTTTCATGAGGACTGAGTTCGATTTGAATATTTTTTACCCTATTACATTCCAAGGTGTTTTCATTGCAGTTTTCAAATCGAATTGAAATCTATTTCAATTCGGATTTGAATTTTCGACATTTGTCAGCTGTCAATGCTGTCATGCGTCAAACCTGTGGTTATAACCGCTCTTTTCTCGTACCTGTCTATGTTTTTGCTTTTAGATTTTGTTTCTATTGCTTTTTTGGTAGGCCATTTTTACAACGTTTATAACAGAACCGCCAAAACCAAACATAACATAAGAACTATTTGTAGGTTATGAGAGTCATATTTGTTCCGATCTCGAACCGTTTTCAGGATTAAAAATGTCGGTACGATCCCGATACGATCCCAAAAATTGGCGAATCGACCTTGAACTGAAAACGAACTCAATACGGTAAAAATACCTGTTTTCATGTGTTCAATTCGGATTCAAATCGAACTGAATCCTCATGAAAACGTAGTATATCAATTTAGCTTCAACCTGTGACGTCATTCTAGAAGTTCACCTTCGTGCATCTGTCAATTTCCACCCTTATTAGAATTAGGTTGTGTTCAGTTATTATATTAAATTAAGTCATTTAAACATAGGAAATAATTTGCAATGTGGAAATCATATGTATAATAATTTACTTTGTGCTAGACAAAATGTTTTATTATTAAGAAATTGGTACCTAAAAGTATACTTTTTATCTTTTTTTTTTCCATTTTATTTATTACTATTGCTACTGTTATAAGCCCTCGTCACATGTAGCATTATTTCGTTTGCGTATATTATTATGTCTCTTATCTCATCAATAGTGTTATTATTAGAAACATTGTGACCTGAGATTAGCCCCTTGATGATTGATAAAATATCAAGCTGTGTAAAATCTGCTAATTTTAAAATTGATATTTCTAAAAACCAACCTTTCAAATTGAATTTTATTATTACAGCTTTATGTTAGGTACTTACTGTACCCACTTTAGCAAAGTGCCGTTCGTGTCGATTAAAACAAAAATTAAATTTCAATGGTTATTTTTGTAGCTAGTGCGCGAAATGCTACTTTGTGATTGAGAACTGATTTTTTTAACGAGGCGCAGCCGAGTTAAAAATATAGTCGAGATCACCAAATTATTTCGCGCATGAGTTGCAAACAACATTCTTTCTACAAACGTCAAAATATGTATATTTGTTAAAATTGTTCTAAAATAAGTAATATGCTTAGATTAATATGAAAAAATGGTGTGAAACTGGCTTAAAATATTTTTCCAAATCAAGTAATGACTGTAACTACGGAAATAAAATGGCAGTTGTTGACAACAATAATTATATTAAAATGACTTTTTGCTCGCGTCAGTTTTCCAGTGTCTGATATTTTTAACTGTAAAATAATGTAAATTTGGGCAACGATGAATTAATTTGATAGATGCGGCCGTTCGGTAATTACAAATCTTTTACCGGATAAATTGAGAAGTCAGTATGAAAATGCATATCGGCAATTTAAAGAGTGGCGTAAAGCAAATAAAGTAAGAAAAATATCCGAAAATGTGCTGTTGGCATATTTGGCAGAAACGTTTAAGAAGGTGAAGTCTTCCACGTTATGGGCAATATATTCTATGTTGAAATCGACACTTAATGTTAAAGAAAATGTGTGTATCAAGTTGGTTCCATATTTGAAAAAATTGTCAGTTTAAAATCATCCTAAGAAATCTAAGGTTTTAACTCGAGAGGAAGTTAATCAATTCATAAGAGAGGCAAATGATGAAACCTATTTGATGGTTAAGATAAATTTTGAAGTTTTATGTATTTTTTAAATTACTTAATATGGTTATTGATTTCCTTTTAGGTCGTTTTAATACTGGGTATTTCGGGTGCATGCCGCCGTGAGTAACTCACTAAAATGACGGTCGATGATATAGAAGATAAAGATTCCATTTTGATTGTTAAAGTACCAGATACAAAAACGAATATATACAACGAATTTTTACAGTTTCAAATTTGAATTATATTGACATTTACAGAAAATATGCGGCTATTCGTCCAATTTATGCTACCAGTCGCCGATTGTTTTTGAAGTATGAAAATATGAGATATTTTAACCAAGTTGTCGGAATAAATTGTATTGGAAAAATGCCTAGCTTAATAGCAAAATACCTACAATTAACAAATTCTGATGCCTACACTGGTCATTGTTTTCGGAGAACTTCAGCTACACTTCTTGCTAATGCGGAGGGCGATATATGTAGTTTGAAGCGACACGGAGGATGGAAATCTTCGACCGTGGCCGAAGGACACGTGGAAGATTCTATCAATAATACAATTCAAATATCAAATAAAATTTTAGACTGTGAAATTTCAGGATCAAGTGCTATCACCTCTACGGCAAATGCCTCTACGTCAAAAATGGATAGTCTTTTAACCCCCAAAACTTATAGCACGAGCTAAATCTGAATTATCTGGTATAGGAATAAATATTGGTTCGTGTACTGGCTGTACCATTAATGTTAACATTGTAAGAAATCAACAAAACTAGGTAGTGTAAAATTTTGTCATACTCTGAAAAGTATTGGAAAAGTGGTAGTTATTGTGTAACATTTAGAAATAAACGATTTCTTCGATTTTTGCTTGATTGAGGACTATAAAGTTTAAAATACAAAAATCTTATATAGTTTACATGCAGCGCGCGAAATAGGTACACGGGTGTTGGTTAATACATTTATTGAGATTATTTTAATAATTAACAATTTTCGCTTATCCGGGGTAAATCAAAATAATGTGTTTTGCCATAATTTCAAATCGGCTGCAGAGGCATTTAGGCCCATCAGCCTGCTGTCCTTTATACTAAAAGCGCTTAAAAAACTGTTAGACAGGAATATTAGGGATGAGTTTTCTCTCCCCTTTTCTGGAACCTTGCCATGGACGGACTGCTTCGAGCACTCAGTATACAAGGATACCTTCTTGTAGGTTACGCAGACGAGCTGGTCATAGTAACCTAAAGCAAATTTAACATGATATTAAGAAACAGATGCAAAGAGCGCTCAAAATCGTGAAAACATGGGTAGGAACGGAAGGACTAAACATCACTCCACAAAAGACTGTTATAATCCCTTTCACAAAACGTAGGAAGAAAGACTAGAGGGGGTAATATCTCTAACCCTACGAGGAGAAAATATTCCACTGTCGAAAGAAGTGGGGTATCTGGGAGTAACTCTAGATTCTGAACTGGAATAAACAAGTAGAAAAATGTATCCGAAAGTCAGAAGTAACCTTAATAGTTACTAGATGAATGTACGGAAAAAACATGGTGACTCTCACCTAAACTGGCGCGCCGCCGGCTTTATACCAGAGTGGTAAGACCTGCAATCACATATGCAGCCTTGGATCATCCTAGACCTTTCCCCGCTTCACCTGGTGGTAAAAGGAGATGCAAGAATGGGACTCTATCGACTGTGCACAGAGTTCGACAGGCAGAGAACTGGACACGAACTTTTAAGTGAGACTATAGGGGGACCTGAGTTAGAAATGAGATGAGACAAACCCAAAACTGGAACCACAGGACATCCTGACCCTCTCCCCAGTTGACCTACACAAACTAGTGCAAGGAGCTGGGATCACTGAGTGGGTGTGAAAATCAAACAGAGTGAGAACAATAATTGGTCAAACCTGGCTTAAGTGCATTCGGTATCGGTACATGGACGGGCCCTCGGAAGGAAAAAAAATAGCCTAACAACCGTATAATTATAACAAAGAATTATCTCTTAACTTGTAGGCAAGTTTTCTTCATATTTGCGCTAATAACTATAACTAATTATTGTAAAAATAAATTATCGTGACTGCAATTTGTTCTTGTTTTCGAAATGAACTTATCTCAGAGCAATAAAGAATGCGCCTGTATTTAGAAATGACGTAAGATTAAAAAAATCCACATAGTAACTAAAGAAAAAGGTAAAGGTGAATGAAAAAATTGAAGCTTGATTTAGATAACTCGAAAGTTGCAACATTCAGGTTAAATAGTGAGGATATTTATCTATCATCCTTACTGATAAATAGTAATATTTTTCTAGGGATGCAAATTCTTTATTAATATCGTAAATGTTATTATAAACTTTTTCTATTTTCTATTTTTAGAACAATCCCTGCGACTCTTAAACCCAGATATTACACGCTTTATTTTGTACTTCAATTCTATCTACAACAACTGAAACAGATACTTCAAATTCACCTATTTTTATTTCTTCTGGATCTAAGCCATTATCTTTGAGATTGTTGATACTTATCAACATTGAGATTGCATGCACTATTATGTACTATAATTCCAATAGAACTTACTTTCTTATTTAAAGAACTTACAGTAAAAGTTTTTTGATGTCTTCTTTCCATCAACTTTATTTACTAAAAAACAGAAATCTGCAGCTTTTTTTAACCTTTGACAGGTCTAACGTATACACTTTCATATGTACAGTTCTGATCATAAAAAACCCGTACACTTAATTTGTCATGGTGTAAATAGTTCTTTTTATTTTAAAGGTTTTTAAAAGTGCATGGTGGCAATTGTTGTGTCTAAAAGTCAAACATTTTAAAATGCCTCGTCCTTTAACATTAGTTGAGGAGGCACAAATAGTGACAAAAATTGAAGAAGGATGGTCAATTCGTGCCCTAGCACAATTTTATAGCAGAAATAAGAGCACAATTCTAGAAATTAAAAAGCGTTGGGAGCAAGAAGGGTCCTTGAAAAGATAGGAGGGTTCCGGTCGTCCTAGAGTTACCAGTCCCGAAGAGGATGTTATGCTTCTGGAGCACTTAAGAGATCATCCCTTTGAAGTCACGAGGGAAGCTATAAATATCACAGAATTTCCTGGCTCTCAACCTACCGCCAGTAGAAGAATTAATGAATCAGAGTAAAAAAATCGCGTTGCGGCGAAAAAAATTAAATTAACAGGAGAACGAAGGCAGTCGCGGTTACTTTTTGCATTTAATTACACATATCGCGAACCTGAATATTGGAACAGGGTAGTATTTACGGATGAAAAAACTTTCCAATCTACTTATAACGGACAAATTCGGGTGTATCGACCAGATGGGACAAGATTTGAAGAGCGTTATACTAGCGACCTTGCTTTTAGATCTGGGCGTTTTTCTGTCAACATATGGGGTTGGATAAGTGCCCATGGGCTTGGTGTATGCTGGCGATTGGAGGGAAGATTTAATTCTGAAAATTATCTTAATGTTCTGGAGCATATTATGCTCCTATCTGTTAAGTCCATTTACCCCAATAATTATTTTATTTATCAACATAATAATGCAGAAGTATTACCGTGGCCTTCATTCAGTCCGGATATTAATCCAATAGAAAATGTGTGGGCTATAATTGTAAAAAAAATGTATAACCGTAATTTCTTGCCTGAAAATTCTACTGAATTGTGCGAAATAATTCTTGAATGCTGGGAGGAGCTTGGCCCAATTATTATAAAAAATTTGATTAACTCAATGCCTAATAGATTGGCTCAAGTGATCAAGAAACAAGGTTCAATGACCAAATATTAATTTTTATACCTACTATCTTATTGTTCTTGTTTAATATAATATTCAATTTGTTCGCATTTTTATAAAATTATTATAAATATAAAATATTAGTTACCATTTTACTTATTTTTTTAAAAATTACTTCCTCTACGCCAATGATTTGCATTTATTGCATATAACCTTAAACATACGTCTCTGATAACCTCAAAGAAATAATCACAAAAGCCTGTTTCAAACTGCTTAAATTTGCAAACTGCTTAAATAATACAAAAACTAATCATAAGACTTGTACGGGTTTTTTATGAACAGAACTGTACATTGGAATCAGTTTGGTATGGTTAAGAATTAAGATCAGTAATACTTTTTAACAACTCTTTAAATTCCATTTTAAAATCTCTTTCTGTATTCCAATTGTCATGATATAAGAGTAGATCTATTAATTCTCGTTTTGGTTTAGACATTCCATTCATAATATTGTTTATTAAGTTAAATTTACTTGTATTTTATAATTTCTCGCTAAATTTAAAAAATAATGTTTTATACATTTCTGTATATTTTATCTATTTAAAAACAACTTATGATTTATTTTAGATACTCATTTTTGTTATTAATTAAACAAACTAAGTACATCTCTGATTTGTTTAAAATTTTAAACATTAGATTAATTAAGATATTTTTAAATATTTTATTGAGAAGCTTGATTATTAATTGATGCACATGAATTTTCATATTCTTTTTATAAACAATTAAATTAATACTTTTTTAGTATATCTTTTTCCGAATCAGTGTTAACTTAAAATACATTTAGTGCAGTTCGCCTATTATTCCTCTCTTCGTTCTCAAGAAAATGCTGAGAAAAAGTTTTGAGAAGTTGGAGTGGTTCACCACAGCAACCTTTATGCACTTTTCTCTATTCAAATTTTATCTTGTCCCAAGAACCGCAATAATAGCCAATTTTATTTTGTATACAGGATGATTCCTAAGTTGATACTTCTTTTTTAGCTGTGTATAGAAGGCATTAAAATAAACAACTTTTTCAAATACTTTTTTTCAAAAAACTCAAAAATAGGCGAGATAGAGAAGTGAAAAATCTAAGTGCGGGCCTGGTTATCAAAACATAGCCCGCTATAGTTTTTGTTATTTTTCTTATCTCTTATTAGTATTAGTCATGCGGGTAGTGTTGAGCAATCCGCTGCGATGTGTTTTTCTGAAGCAAGTTAATTTTAAACACTTTCCCTTGCGGGCTCATCCTACACCCAGAAGTTTTCTTAATGTTATTCAACGGGCAAGTTAGGCAGAACCGTATTTGATTCGCAGTGTAATAAATGAATGTAAGTACTTTATTTTTGAGTTAAAAAAAATATTTTGTAAGAACTACTGAAAATGTAACTGATCAGATGATAAAATACTACTTTGAAAATCACTCTAAACGAGAAGATAAGTTTGGTGACTTTCAAGTCGAAAATAAGCATTCCATGCTTTCACTTAATCTTTGGATTTCCCTGGTTAAATCCCTGTATCAATAAACCTATTCCAATTAATACAATACCAGCTAATGAAATAATGTTAAAAATAACGGAAGGAAAAACCACCTTACTCCGTATTTTTAATATTCTCTAGAATAAATAAAGTGTAGTTGCAGTGCAGAGAGAGTGTAGAGAGAGTGCAGAGAGAGTGCAGAGAGAGTGCGTTTAAAGCTATATTGTCAAAAGTAAAGCCTTTATCCTGGCCAAATAACTTAATTCCAGTTAATACAGCGCTCAACATTCAGAGAGAGTTGTTTTTCTTTAAAGCCTTCTCTAGATAATATTTATTCAATTTACATCCTCACAAAAGACTCCTCCCAGACTAACATCTGACTAAAGAAAGTTTATATAAGTTGCTATGGTGTAGCGCTCCATTCTCTCTAAACCTCTTCTCTGTTTCTTCCTTCCAAATTGTAGAATGGGCTATAGTAGCATATACTAGTAATTGCATAAAGTTATAAAGGCATTCATCTTTTTGACAGTGAAACAAACCGGTAAAATGTAATAAATATAATATTTATGCTCAGCGCTAACTTCAGTTAAACTACACAAATCAAGCTTCTTTAAGTTTAAAATGTCTTGCGTTACTGATTTTTTGTTATTAAGAATATACTTTATTTTTTAGTATAAAATGCTGAGAATACGACATCAAGTAAATAATTTAAAAAGAAAAAAAATCATATCAGAAGTTGTTAGCCAATTAGAAGAAGAGCAGCAAAATATGCAAGGTCAAAAACCCTTTCAGTCTAAACATAGAATGCGACGTCAATATAATCCCGATGATATCAATATAGCAAAATTATTTACTGCTATACGTGAACACAGAACTGGAAACCCTCCAAAGAATAAATTGGGTAAAATGTCAACTCTGCTTGATCAGATACAAAATATCAACGACATTGATTATAATGATAATGGTAATACACTATTACATGTTGCTGTAAATAAAGACCATGAAGATATTGTTAAGCTACTTCTAATAAATGGAGCAAAGGTTGATATCAAAAATAATATAGGTGACACTCCACAAGATATTGCAAAAAAAACTAATAAGAAAGAGATTGTTCAATTATTAGAAACACATCGTAATTTTATTGGACAAGAATCTTTTATTGGCTATTCCCGATTAGGGCCTTCCAGTCAGATACATTCAGGGCAGCAAACAGGACAATCTACATTAGAAAGCGGAGTAAGAAGAGGTGATGATATTGCAAAGCATTCTGGTCTGGTAGAAATACTTTCGGGAAAAGAAGAAGTGGAGAAAAAGTTAACAGAATTTGTTGAAGATTTTGTTTCTATTTATGAAAGCTCTTTATCTGAATACTATGGAAGGCTAGAAAACCGAATATCAAAGCCGGGTAAGTGGGCTAATTTTGCTAATAAAGTAATTGAAACAGGAAAAGGTGCAACAGAAGGAATAGAAGTCGCAGGAAAAAAGGCATCTTCTATAGTGGGAATAAACATTCTTCAAGATATAGTGTCTAGTACGAGTGCTTGGCATAATAGAAAAGAACTAAAGAAGCTAATACAGCAATTGTATATATTTAAAGAAAATCCGGGCAAAGTGAGAAAGGAATTGATAAAATCTGGTATTGAGATCTTTCAAGGTTTTGAGAGCCAATTTACTCAACTTACATCAGATGGAAGTTGGCAGAGAGCAATGGCAAAGTTAGCAGAAGATGCTGTGGGCAGGGTGATTGATTGCTACAGGGAGAATGCTAAAGAGGAGTTTGAGAATGCTAAAGAGGAGTTTTTTGCTTCTTCGATTACTAAAGGCGTTATTTTAGGAAAGTCGAAAAAATATAAACACACTTCTACTGACATTCCTCATCTTAATCCTGGACATACTTTAGAAGATAATAATTTAAATTCATGGAATACTGCAGAATTGTTTGATAAAGCAGGATTAGTAATAATAAAGAGTGATGGTACAGCTGATAAATACTACAAGAGAAAAGATGGAAAGAGTAATACTAGCAAATATGGTTATCGTCTTCTTTTCCAATGGGAGTCAGAAAAAACAGTAAACGAGGAATATCGTGTAGAACAACCTTCTAGAGAGGAGTACAAGTATATTTTAAAGCCAAATAAGAAGACAAAATTAGAAGATATATTATTAGATAAGATTAATAATGACGATCCAAAGTTAATAGAAGAAAGGTTAATAAAAAACTATAGAGAAGGAATGAAACGAATAGAACAAGAAGCTGAAGAAAATGTCAATAAATTGGAAACGTTTATAAGTGACAATTTTGATGAGCTGTCAAGTTATATAGAAACCCATCAAGATGAGATCAGGGTAATTTTTAATAGAATTGAGCAACAAAGTAGAGAGTATCATCAAGAAGCCAGTCAACAGCGTAAGGAGATAGTTAATTCTATTGACAAAGGCTTTGAACAAACAAATCAGAAGCTTGATGAAATTGTGGCAGGGCAACAAAGTAAACAAGTAAGGAAACCAATCTCGTTCGGTATAAGAGAATCAGTACAATTGTTTACTGGAAGGCAAGAGCAATTAGACCAGATAGCTACTGCTCTAAAGCAAGGAATAGTAGTTATTAGTGGCTTAGGAGGAGTAGGAAAAACCGAATTAGCCATAAAATATGCCCATAAACTTTATAATGGCAATGTTATATGGATAAACGCCGAAACACATGAAACTGCAAAGGATTCTTTTCGTAGGCTACTAAAGGAATTAGAGCTTAAAACAATAGATCAAGATGGGGATCAGAAGAGTGTAGGGTTAATGGCCAAAGAGGTGTATGACTTCTTTGCTGGCAAGGATAGCCTGTTCATTTTTGATAATGTTAAAGAACATTTAATGGTTAAAGACTTCTTACCGCTAGGTTCAAATGGATATCATGTTTTAATTACTACCCAAAACCTTCAATTATTTAATGAACAGCATAGAAACATAGTGAGGTTAAGCTTGGATACATTGCCTGAAGATAAGGCTATAGAGTTTGTAAAGAAAACATTAAACATTAATAATACGCTGCAAGACATTGAAATACAAAAATTAGTGAAAACTTTAGGATATTTACCCTTAGCTTTACAGTATGCTGTATCATATATTAAAGAGTCAGGTTATGTTGAAACTATTAATAAGTGTCTGGAGATATATACAAGGTCTGAGCAGGAAATTCAGTTCTTTCTTAACCGAGAGGGTTTGAGCAGTTATGATGAGAATATTTATTTAACTTTTAAAACCACAATTGATAAGGTAAAGCAGAAAAGAAACGGTAAATTAGCTGAGGAAATTTTAAATACTATAGCTTATTTTGCTCCCGACAATATTCCTAAAGAGATATTTTTAAAGCTGGCACAAGATAAAATTGAAGAAAGTGATGTCAGTATAAAAAATGATAGAGCAAATGGCATGCTATCGCGTGCTATTAATTTACTTAGCCAGTATTCTATAATTAATTTAAAAGAGGAGCAAGTAAGTATTCATACGCTAGTACAGAAGGTAATAAGATCAGTGTTAAATAAACCAAATGAAGAAGGAAAGGTGTTAAAAGCAGTTCTAGGAAACGCTCTTGGATTACTGAGAGAATACACAAAAGAAGCTCCTGGAAATGCAGCAAGCTGTATACCTCATATTATCTCAATATGGGATTATGCAAGCAAGTATGATGAACTAATCAAGAGTTTTATCGTTGATAGCGCCAATAATAAGGCTACTACTTCTACAACATACTTTAACTTGGTCATTGAAGGAAGCAATTATGAAGTTATCGATGCTATAATAAAAAAAGTAAACTCCGATAATCTCAAAGAGGTTATTAATGGAAAAAGCAAAGACGATGTAACGCCATTACATAAAGCAGTTTTAAGAAATGATGAAAAAATTGTAAAGCTTATCATAAATGAAGGTGCAGATGTTAATGCAAAAAAAAGTAATGGCTGGACTTCTTTACATCTTGCTGCAAAAAATGGCAATTTAGAAATTGTTAATGCTTTATTGGAAAAAGGTGCTAATGTTGATGCTAAAACTGAATATAAGTTTACGCCGTTACATCTAGCAGCACGAAATGGCCACAAAGAGGTTATAGAAGCTTTATTGGAAAAAGGTGCTAACGTTAATGCTGAAACTAGTTCTAAATATCAATTTACCCCATTACATTTAGCAGCACGAAATGGTCACAAAGAGGTTATAGAAGCCTTATTGGCAAAAAATGCTAATGTTTGTGCTAAAACCAGATATGAGTTTACGCCGTTACATCTAGCTGCAGATAATGGTCATCTTGACACTGTCCAGGCCTTATTAAAGGATAATCAAATAATTATCAATGCCGAAACTAAGGATAAGTCTACACCACTGCATTTAGCTGCAAAAAGGGGCCACTTAGATGTAGTTAATGCTTTATTGGTAAGAAATGCTGATGTTAATGCTCAGAATAAGGAAGATTTTACCCCTTTACATTTAGCTGCATTAAATGGCCATGTTAAAATTATTAAGAAATTACTAGAAAATGATGAGATAGACATTGATGCTAGAACGAATAAGGGTAATACGTCTCTACATTTGGCTGCAGAGAAAGGTCATTTAGAAATTGTTAAAGCTTTAATTGCAAAAAATGCAGATATCAATATTAAAAATGAAGACGGTAATATAGCATTAGATTTAGCACCTCTAGAAGTTAAAGATTTCATCTCATCAATTTATAAAAGAACAAAAGGAGCAGCTGGTATAGAAGGTCAACTCTGTGAAGTCAACTTATCAATGTTGCTCTTATTAAAAGGGATAACAGATGATCAGATAAAAGGTTTTCATTTAGCATCTAATATGGAGAAGGCAGATAAATTTGATGATATAGTCTTTAAATTTGAATATAGGGAGGGAACAACAGAAAAGACAAAGATAGTTTTACTACAGGCTAAACATAAAACTGATCAAAAGGGTGTTAATATAAATAGTTTACTTTCAGACTCAGAGTCAGGAGATTTTAGCTTAAAGAAGTATTTCATCTCTTACCGTAAAATTAAACAACAATTTTCAGGAACAAAAGATCCCGTATTTAGCAGTAAGTTTGAAGACTCTGAGTTCATTATTTACACTAATGCTCCTTTCGTTAGCACTGATAGTAGTGTCAAGGAAGGGAATGTAGATCAAAATGACTTTTTCAGAATATCAGATTCGCAAAGCAAATACTATCAACTTGAATTTAATAGTAATAAAAAAGAAAGAATAATAAATCTTTTAAAAAATTCATCAGACAGTAGAAGGTTAGCAAAAGAGCTAGTTCAGTCTATTTCTTCTGGAAAGGGAATAGATATGCAAAAAGATATTTTTCAAAGCTATCATATTGCACTTCAAGGAACAGTGATTGAAAAAATAGATATTAAATTAGAAGCAAAGTTAAGCGATAAATTCTTGAATGATGATGCAAGTTTATCTTCGGAAGATAAGGAATTTAGAAGAGTATTTTTAGAAGAAGCAGGAAAAGTTTTTAAGAAACAGGGGAATGAACTAAAGCAGGAGTTACAGAATAAAGTTATAAAATTGTCTAACAAGTTTGGTGTTAATAGTGGCAGTGAAAATTTAGAATTACCAAATGATGATCCCATTACTGAAGATGAAATTAAAGATTTTTTAAATAAGTTTAAACTCTTTGCAAGCCAACCAAGTGAAAAGGATTTAGAGAAAATCATAAAAGATAAAATAAAAGAGGTATATAAAGTAGAGCAACAAGATATAGATTCTGTGTTTTCTGATGTTGAATATAAAGTAAAAAAATGGTGGCAGAGTGGAAATAATTACCTTAGAAAGGACAACAAATTCTTTGAGGATGCAGCAAGGATTTCATATAATTTTGATGTAAAAGAACCTGTAACTTTGTTTACTGGGAGAATTAGGGAATTAGAGGATTTACATACAATATTAAAAGATGGAGGTGAGGCAGTCATATCACAGACGGCTTCTGTAACTGGCCTTGGTGGTATCGGTAAAAGTGAACTGGCTAGGAAATATATTAGCGAATACAATAAAGAATACGATAATAACATTATTTGGATAAATGCTGATAATTATTTAACTATTGCAGAGTCTTTTCGTAGATTGGCGCAAGATAAATTACGAATCAGTACTACAGATGAAAATGGCAAGGAAAAAGAAATCAAACTTATTGTTGAAGATGTATATCATTTTTTTGCGAAAAGGCACAGAAGAAGTCTTTTTGTTTTTGATAACGCTGGAAAGCATAAAGCTGTTAGAGAAGGGAAAAATGCTGAAGGTATAGATAAATTCTTGCCATCTGGTCCTAATAAGCCTCACGTTCTTATTACTTCCCGTGATCAGGAGTGGGGAGAAATAAAGACGTTACCACTAGGTGTATTTGCTGAAAAGGAAGCTATAGAATTTATTAAAAAGTCGCTTAAGGGTGTAGTTGCATTAGAGGAGAATGAAGTCAAAATACTAGCAGAAGAATTACAGTATTTGCCTTTAGCTTTAAGACAAGCTATAGCTTATATTAAAGTGGAAAATCAGGAATTAAATAAATGGGAAGAAGGAAAATTCACTGTAGGTAGTTATTTGGAACAATTAAAAAAAAAGGCAGATGAATTATTGAGTAGAGAATCAAGCGAGACTCGTGACCGCTACACCGAAACTGTAATGACAACTTGGCAAATTACAATCAACAAAATAAAGCAAAAAAAAGGACGTGGAGGTGAGCAGGCTCTAGAAATATTGGATATTATGGCTTATCTTGCTCCTGATAAAATTCCAATAGATGAAATATTCTCAAAACTAATAGATGATGAAGAAGTAAGGCACGGTGCTGTTGAACTACTTGATAAATATTCCTTGGCTAATTTAGAGGATGGAAAGCTAAACATACATAGATTAGTACAGCAAGTAACAAGGATAAAATTAGGAGGGGGCAATGAAGAAGAAAAGGTTGTAGAGAAGGCTTTAGGGGTATTTAAAGATAACATAAGTTCAAATAATGTGAATCATGGTATTTCTGCTTGGAATCATGCTAGTAAATATGAAGAACTAGTAAGAAAATTTAGTGGATTGCCAGCTCAAATCATTAGTAAATTGGATAATGTTATAAGATATGAAGAGGCTTGTTTATTTGGAGCAAAGGCATTAGAATTATTAAAAAAAGTATTAGGCTCTGATCATCCTGATACTTTAAGAACTCAGTATAATATGGCAGGAGTGCTTGATAACCAAGGAAAATACGATGAGGCTTTACAGGCTTACCAAGGGGTCTTTGATATTCAAAGAGTCATTTTGGGTCCTGATAGTCCCGAGACTTTAAGTACTCAGCATAATATGGCTGCAGTGCTTGATAACCAAGGAAAATACGATGAGGCTTTACGAGCTGACCAAGCGGTTTTGGATAAAAGAAAACTCATTTTAGGTCCTGATCATCGCGATACTTTATGGACTCAGCATAATATTGCATTAGTACTTGAAAATCAAGGGAAATACGATGAAGCTTTACAGGCTTACAAAGCATCTTTGGATAAAAGAAAAGTCGTTTTAGGTCCTGATCATAGCGATACTTTATGGACTCAGCATAATATAGCATTAGTGCTTGACAAACAAGGGAAATACGATGAGGCTTTACAGGCTTACCAAAAGGTCTTTGATGTTCAAAGGGTCATTTTAGGTCCTGATCATCCTGATACTTCAATGATTCGTCACAATATGGCAGTAGTGCTTTATAAACAAGGAAAATACAAAGAGGCTTTACTTGCTTTTCAAGAGGTCTTTGATATTCAAAAAGTCATTTTAGGTCCTAATCATCCCTGGACTTTAAAGACTCAGCATAATATGGCAGGAGTGCTTTACAGTCAAGGAAAATACGATGAGGCTTTACAGGCTTACCAAGGGGTCTTTGATATTCAAAGAGTCATTTTAGGTCCTGATAGTCCTGAGACTTTAAGGACCCAGCATAATATGGCCGTAGTGCTAAAAAATCAAGGGAAATACGACGAGGCTTTACAAGCTTACCGGGCGATCTTTGATATTCAAAAAATCATTTTAGGTCCTGATCATCCCGAGACTTTAAGGACTCGACATAATATGGCAGGATTGCTTTATAGTCAAGGAAAATACGACGAGGCTTTGCAAGCTTATCAAGAGGTGTTTGATATTCAAAAAAGGCCAAACGTTTTAGGCCCAGATCATCCAAATGCTTTAACTACAAGAAATGGTATAGCTGGAGTATTAGAAAAGCAGGGTAAGCATGAAGAAGCATTAAGGATTTTTCAAGAAGTATATGAAGAAAGAAAGAAAAAATTAGGAGAAGACCATCCAGGTACCTTAACTACAAGAAACGATATAGCAGAGGTGCTGGAAAAACAGGGTAAGAATGAGAAAGCATTGGAAATTTTTCAAAAAGTTTATAAAAAAAGAAATGAAAAATTAGGAGAAAGTCATCCTGATACAAAAAAAACAAAGGATAATATAGATAGGCTTTCTCAACTTTTAGGATCTACAGGAAAGCATGTAATGCAAATGTCTGAATGTCTACCGAACAACAGAAGAAAAAGAGAAGCTATAGGCGAGTGTTTGTTCACTTGGGAAGATGTGGATGAGTTCAATGCAGAAAAAGATGAGAAAAGAGATTTAAGCAAAATTAAGATAGATAGCGAAAAGTTCGTTAATTACGTTAAAGATCTACCAGAGGAAAAACGTTCTCAGCTAATTCAACTAGCAGATAAAGTAAAGGTTATCGGTGAATCTCAGAGTTTGCTTAATAAGCTGGTTGATAATCAAAAAGTCATAAGTCATCTAAATAGAGTGGGAAGAGTTTCTGGGATGACTATGCATGGCATGATGGCTAAAAATGTTTTAGCTGACTTTTTAAATGGAGATTATCAAGGTGTAGCAATTAATGTTGGTTTTATCGCCGGTGGTCAAGGATTTGCTTCAGTTGCTAAAACTGCATCTATTAAAGGGCTTAAATTAGCTTCAGAAGGAAAGTTATTACTTGGTAGATCTTTAAAAGCAGCATCTCCATTTCTTTCTCGTGGTACTTCTGCCTTTGTTATCTATGATCTAGTAAATCAGGTAAAAGCATTTAAAAATGGTACGGAAGAAGCACTGGTTGGTGTAATAGGAGATAGTATCTATCTTGGTGTTGATGCTGCAGAAATTGGTATAGAAATTGCTGAAGCTTTTGAGGTATTAGAAGGAGTATCATCTATTACTGGACCTATAGGAGCTACAATTGGCGCTGTAGTATTTGTTGGTACTGATATTTACATGGCAGTAAAAAGAGTTGATAAAATTGACCAGATTATTCATCTAAAAGGAAGTGAAAAATTTATTGAAGGGTTACGTGCATTTATCGGTATGCAACCTGAAAAGCATTTAGAAGAGTTAATGGAAGAAAAACAACTTTATAACCAATTAGTTAAGCAAGGATTCGAGTATTTACTACAACATAGCAATATTCAAAGCTACATATTTCCTACTGGTAAATCAGTTGTAGATTCTTGTCGTAAAGTGCCGTACCAAGTAAGTAATTGTGCTAGTGGAGGATTTGGAGGTGGATGCTTTAGAGCAAGTACGGTTACACGTTATGCTGAAGAATGCACAACTAAGTTTAAAGAAGATTTAGATAATACAGTTGTGCTGGATGAAAAAAGAGCTGACATAAAATGGAGCAGAGCTAAACCAGATAATCCAAGAGGAGGTCAGTTATTTTGTTTGCCACAGGGTAATTATCGCCTTGCTCCAAATTATGGATCTTATTTATGTAAAAGTGCAATTGGCATCACTGACTTATCTACTAACAAAACAGGAAATTATACCCTCATTAACTTAGGAAAGGGTGAAGATTATGCAAAAGGATTTATAGATAGTCCAAATATCTTTATAGTGAATAGTGGATCTAAAAAATATTTTGGTGGAAATAAAGATGATATATTTATTGTCCAGGGAACTCCTGGAAAAGGATATTTTTATGGAGAAGGTGGAGTGAATACTTTAGATCTTACATCATTTGCTCCAGAAGAAGAATCTATTAATGTAAAATTACATATAGGACAAGTTGAAGATTATTTTCGAGACAATTATTTTGGAATGAGTGGAATAAATAAGTTCTTGGGTAGAAGAACTAAGGCTGATCAAGTGTTTATTGCGTGTGATGGTGCTAACGACGTTCAGTTTGTAGATGGACAAGGTGGAAGTAATGAGTTTGTAGATCACATAAACATACATGACAAAGATTGTGCCTACAAAATGCAGATAGTAGTAAGACCTAACACTGTTATATACAATCGTGCATTAGAGGGTCATTTCCATTATACTGTACCCTATGGGTTAGGTAGCACTAAAATAGATTTTCTTTACTCTAAAGAAGAATTACACTTAAATAATACTTTTACATTTGAGTATGAACCTGTTGAAATAAAAAGTATAGATGCAAGGGATGTAAACACATTCAATAAGACCTTGCATACGATTCATTTCAATTTTTCACCAATGTCAGATAAAGAATTTAATATAACAATCTCTGGAGCAAGTAACCCTTCTTATAGACTAGGTAATAATACTGAAATCAAAGTAGGAAATAAGGGCAATCTTTATATGCTTGAAAATACTAATAAATCTGTTGATGAAATTATAAAGGATTACTTAGTTGTAGCAAATCGACTAAATAAGATGGCATTCTTTATACAATCACTATTAAGCAATGAAACTGTTGTAATTGGAAGTGGAAATTACGAGATAATACATAACAACCCACTACATAAAAGTCATTTAGTAGGTAATGGTGGTGAAAATGTATATGTAATTGATTCTGAATATAAGGCACTTGAAGTCAAAAAGCTACCTATACCTGAAGTTACGATTTACGACTTTGATGCAGAAATTTCAGTAGATACAATTGACTTAAGAAATTTAGTACAACAAGCAATTAGGAGGTTCTCAAATAGTTTTGAATTACAAGTCCTTAAATCTGCAAGTGATTTGTTATTAAAAGCAACAGTAACTGAAGTAAAGCCATCAGAAGATTTGTCGGTGAGTAGGATGAAAAAACATGAGTATTTTACTGTGAGATTAAAAGATGGGGTTTATTGGTATAATAAGACCCATGTGATTATAGATAGTGCTCCTATGAAAATCAACTTAGATAACAATAAGTGGAGTTTAAAACCACAGCCTTTAATGTTTGAAAAGGATAAAGAAATTATTGTTGTATCAACACAAGATGTAGAAGAAAACACAGAACTAATTACACCTAAAAGAGCAGGAAACTACACGTTTGTTCGTGACCGTGGTATTGATCTAATAATAACTAACACTTTTGATGATGATATCACTATAGAAGATTTCTGTACAATTATACTCAGTAAGTTTTATGCAGAACCTAAAATGAAAACATTATCTATAAAATTTGCTGATAAGGTAATAACCTTAAGAGATCATCAGGAACAAATAAGTATTGCAAGGGAAATGAATGTTGTAGCAAAAGAGTATAAAGATCAAGTATATAATGATGTTTTCAATCGTATTGCAAGCAGTCCAGAAGTAGTTATGTTATCTGATCAATCTATATTTCGTAAACATAGACATGATTACAGCAGACATAAACAGAAAACTCGTCATCGCCGCAGTGATAATATAACAAACAGCGGTACAAGACCATCTTCATGGATAAATAATTTGTTCGGTTGGATAAAAGTAAAAAGTAATTTGTTAAGGTCAAGCATAATCAATCCTGTAGGTAGGTGGTTTATTGATGATCAAGATTTCAATGCTTCTAGAGATAACATGTCTTATGATTCTGCAACCCAAAATTACTTAAAAGCAGTAGACTTTTCACAGATTGATATAAATGGAACAATATTTTTAGCAGATGTTTTACTAGCTAAGAGAGGTAAAAGACAAATATATATTTCTTCAATGGATCCAGGTTTATCTCAATCACAAACATTAAGCTATACATTAAATATTGGGCGAGTATTTGAAGGGGCAGTAAAAAAAGCTGCATTAAAAAGTGGTATATCGGAACGTAGATTAAATATTGATTTTGTAGAAATAGAGAAGATGGAAAAAGAGATTAACAATAAAGTTGTAAGAGGGAGATTTGATGAAATTTCTCAAATCTTAAAGTTATACGCGGAGAATGTTTGTCCTAAAACAAAGAAAGGATCTGCAGGTATGTTAAGTCCGAAGAAATATAATGAATTTATGGATGAGTTCAATAATCTATCTTTAGATCAATCAATACAGCAAATTCTGCATAATTCTAAAAATAATGTACTAGAAGATAATAATGTGCAAAAACAACAAATAAATTCTAATTTAGAAAACAAGAAGCCCAAAAGTTATTTGGACAATATTCCTGCCCAAACTTATTTAACTCAACTTAAGGATTTATTGTAATAAAAAAGATAGTGCATGATTACTAAAGTAAGAACTAAATAACCATAATGAAAATTAATCCCAAATCTAACATACACACAAAATAACTATTATTAACATATACAGGGTGTCCCGAAATTAGGTGACAATATTTTAAGGGGTTAAAGTACATCCAAAAATAGAACTAAAACCTTCTATTAATATACCTTGAAATACGCTTCGTTATGGGGCTAGAGCCCCCCGAATGGAAGCTATGATAAGCGGTTTTTTCAAATCATCTCAGAAACTGATTGAGGTATCAAAACAAAATTTGATACATGTTTTACCCATGACAAGATGCAATAAACGGTTTGTTTAGCTTAGGTGTATTTCTTCCAGTGGTGTCCCACTGGGTAGGTAGTGAGGAGAATATTGCCCCAACTTTTTTATTTATAGGATTTTTTAACGCCAGGTGAAATTTTTAAAAGCACTGAAGTCTTCTATTGAAAAAAGGTACTTCTGCTTCATTTCGGTAGGATTCACCATTTTTCAGTAAAATCGATTTTAAAATTTTCGGTTTTTTACAAGCCGTTGAAAAGGCTAAGGTGTTTTTTTGCATATCTCAGCAAACACTTGATATTAAAACATGAAATTTATTAGAAGTTCTACTAGCCACAAGGCATATTTATTTAAGTATGTGACATTAAAATATTTTTCCAGTGGCGTCGCACAGGGTGGAGCTTAAAGTAAATATTATATTAATTTTTTGTTAATAAAACCTTTCATTATTGTAATTTGACAGAATATAAGGTTTTCAACAGATTTTTAGGCCTTATTTTTTAAATATTTATTTTTATAAGAGACTTAAAATAAAACAAAAACGAATAACAAATTGCAAATCAAATTTAATTGTAAAACCACACGGGAAACTAATTCTTAAGCAAATGTTCGAAATTATTTCCATTTTGTTGAAAGCAAAATCTAGACCTGCGTGTTATATGAAAGGAAATCCCCTAAAATAAAAAAAAATTGTAATATTTACTTTAGGCTCCACCCCGTGCGACGCCACTGGAAAAATATTTTAATGTTACATCCTTTAATAAATATGCCTTGTCGCTAGTAGTACTTTTAATAAATTTCATGTTTTAATATCAAGTGTTTGCTGAGATATGCAAAAAACACCTTAGCCTTTTCAAAGGCTTGTAAAAAACCGAAAATTTTAAAATAAATTTTACTGAAAAATGGTGAATCCTACCGAAATGAAGCAGCAGTACCTTTTTTTAATAGAAGACTTTAGTGCTTTTAAAAATTGCACCTGGCGGTAAAAAATCCTACAAATAAAAAAGTTAGGGCAATATTCTCCTCACTACCTACCCAGTGGAACGCCACTGGAAGAAATACACCTAAGCTAAACGAACTGCGTCTTGTCATGGGTAAAACATGTATCCAATTTTGTTTTGACACCTCAATCAGTTTCTGAGATATTGTGAAATAACAACCGCTTATCATAGCTTCCATTCGGGGGGCTCTAGCCCCATAACGAAGCGTTTCTCAAGGTATATTAATAGAGGATTTTAGTCCTATTTTTGAATTTATTTTATCCCCTTAAAATATTGTCACCTAATTTTGAGACACCCTGCATATCACTCCTGTAATTTTTGGATTTCATCTAAAGATTATCCAGTAAACTTGACAACGGTGCTTACAGGCGAGCATAGCCACTTCAATTTTTCCTTGCTGAGTACCGATTTGTATGCCGTAGCACGATCAAGTTTACATTCGGGGATGACATGGTCATCGCGAATACGTTTAACTTCCTGTTCATAAGCTATTAGCTCTTTCTCAGACCAGTTGAACCGATTAAGTTCTTTATATGCTTTTTTAATGATAACATCAGCACCTATAATCTTGTTTAATTGATCTTCTTTTATCCCATCAGCATATTTGAAGAAGTAACATTTTTCTACAATGTTTCCTAAGTTAGGTTAGAGTGGCAGACCCTTGGTTCTGACCAAACAGTCTCACGTAGTCCTGATTAGGTCCGTTGTGATACCACACGTGTTCCGTAGAACCCACCTTCATCAGATCTCTGATGGTTAGTGTGACGTAACCGCGAAAGGATTTTAACAACTCATTCAAACCAGCCACTACTGTTCAGAAATCTGCTCAGCCGTCCAAGTTGTAAGTTGTTTAGTTCCTCCAGGCTATCGAAAGATGGTTCACCCAGAGTAGTGAACCTCCTTCTTACGAGGCCAGGACATTCACACAGAAAATGTTAAATACTTTCTTCCTCATCTCTGCAACTTCTGCAGAAGTCGTTAGTGGGTATTTGCATACGTTCGGCATGTCTACCGAAGAGGCAATGTCCGGTAACAACCGCAGTAATATTTCTCACGTCTTTTCGACTGTGTCTCAATAGCTCTGCGGTTCTCTTTTTATCGAATGTGGGCCACAGTTGCCTGGATGTACTACAGGTTGTCAACCCTGTCCATCTGTTCTGTGCAATGTTTCCTAACTAATTTTGTTTGGTTTTGGCAAAGGATCCCTCATAAAGCTTATGGGAAATGGTGTTCGGCAAATTTTTCTGAATTTTTAGTATTTCATAAATCTAGACGTCCTGATTTAAAGTATCCATGACGGTTATCCAATTCTATGACAAGTTTTTGAGTTATGGCCTTTTAAAGTTAGCAACTTCTTACTTTGACAGTTTCTGCATTGTCTGGAATGTTCATTTGTTTCTTAAAAACCATGGAGTAAAGTATGTTCGAAATTCAGTAGATTTAAGAATGCAATACTACCCAAGTAACACCAAAGGCTTCAAATAGGCTATGACAACGTTATTCCAGCTAAATTTAGAGCATTTTAGCTTTTACAGCAAGCTGCTTAGACGTTCTTATGGCGCCCTTAAAGCGCTGTGACAGCCGAAATGGTACAACAAATTCCGGCTTTTAAATGGATTTTATTTCCATATGGCTGCAGATTTTTATTAGGTAAAATGCGCCAATTAATGCCAATTAGTGGCTGTCATAAACATTTTGTTTGGTATCGGCCACGCCGATATTTCAGTTAGGTAATACCTGTAATATAGACTTTGATGGTTGACGAAGCAATGATAGTTAGCCAATATGAAACTTATATTATTTAGGCGATATATATATTGACTGTTAATAATGAACTTGCAACAAAATGTATGTGGGAAGGAAGTTTTATCGTTAAATAGGTGTATGGTAGCTCCTCTCTCTTCACTGGCTTCGTTATTTCCTAATATTTAGAAAATTCAATAAATTTTGTGATAATTAAAAAAATATATATTTGAAATAAAAAAGCATTAAACATATTCCTGAACATACTTTGTCTAATTAAAAGTTGGATGTGCTGATTTTTATTCGTTAAATGTTGTTTTGTTCAGAACCAAATATAAAAATTAATAATTATCCCAAAATGGCCGATGTTCTCTGATCCTCCTTTCCCGTTGTTTTACGAAATGAATGGCCGTCAAAAAAAGAACATTTTTCTTGATATTTTGCATAATAAATTGCCAAATAAAAGCCAAATGGCAGCATTATGGACAATGGAGTCTATTAAGCTTGTTTCTGGCTCCATTTTAGCCGCTTATTCACTAAAAAAAAAAGAAGAAATAGATGTTAACCTCAAATCCCTGACTTTGAAGTTCGACTTGTTTGACGTTTAGGTTAAATACATATTTTAGCTTAGCTTATTTATCTTTAATCCTAATCCCTTAAAATTGGATCCTGCTTCCCGTTTATTTTGTCTGGATGACAGAAAAGGAAGGAATAGGTAAATTAGGTTAACTCGCGTAAAAACAGAAAAAAAAACAGGAAAAATTTAAGGTTACACTATAAATTTTTAAATCTCTTCTTTTTTCTAATATTAGGTGGTTAATTATCCAGTTGTTTTGAAGAAATATTTACTACTTTTTGGCCGATAATTTGCTACATTATTGGATGGTGTTGAAATTCCATTTCTTAGCAGTAAAGTCAACTTTACAGCTAAATATTGTGAACCAGTGGCTTTGTCCATAAGTTGGTTTTTTTTTTGGTAACTAATGCTACTTTCCAAACAAAAATGATGACTATTACTTCCAGCTATACTTTGGCAATAAAAATGGCATTTAAATGTAATATTTAGCCAAGTTTGAAAGCAAACTAGTGATGTTGGAAAATTTAGTTGTAAAATTATGCCGCTTTAAGGATATTACAGATGCATATGAAAACCAAAGAGCTGCAGATTTTAAATGCCAAATCACAGCAAAGTTGAGGTTGTCGCAACGTTATTTCCGCCCATAATTAGCTGTAAATTTTTTTTTGGACAATCTGTGTTACTTGGGTAATGACTCCCAATATCGGGACCGAGAGTGGTGTTATGGACCTCTAGGGGCATAAAAAGGATAACTAGTGCCTACACGTGGTTCGGATTCCACGTTAAGTTGTAGGTCCCGTCTGGCTGACATTACCCAGATGATAGGGGATACAATGGGCCTTATATAGTCCTCAGTATACTGGCTCTTTCGCCAACCCCAGCAAAAAAAAACTCAAAGTCAACTCAATAAATGGACAGAAAGTCTTCTATTAAAAATTTTTAAGCTAGGCGAATTCTTAACGCTATTTGGCAGATCATTAAAACAGCGAATCCCCTCATAAAATAAAGTTTTCTGTAGAAAAGTTGTTTTTACCATAGAGATGTCATAATACTAACTTGATCTAATATTGTAACTATGAAAATTTGATCTTTTTTCCAGATACAACTTTAAATAGTCAGATTGTAAGTTATGTTCAATTTTATATATTAACATCATATTCGCCATTTTAATGAACTGCCCTATATTTAGCCATTTTAATGATTTTACTTTGTTAGAGGAACATCTTTATAAACATATACAGGGTGCTACAAATTCGTGTGCGCACAAGGGGATCTCGAAAACGGTAAGAGACACGAAGATGATTAAATTGAGGCAAAGTTGAGTATTTTGGGGCTTAATATTTTGGTGAAAAAACAATTTTAATTATTCCGAATGCTTTCGGAGATATCCGAAAAAAAAACGAAATTTCCATTTTTGGTTTTTAATTTTTTGCACTTTCATTTCTAACTTGGGAAAAAAATAAAAAAACACTTTGTCATAGCCGTTTTTATGTTCTACAAGATGGCGTTATTAGTTTTTAAATTCGACGTTTCGTTCTTTACTTACCAACCTCAAGTCAATTTTTTTAAATACGGACCTGGAATTTTAAATACAGTTTTAGGAATTTATAAGCTTTGGAAATTTAATACAATGTACAAATTTTTGAAATTTTAACGTTTTGACGTCTAATAACCCATTTTTCAAATTATCTTTTTCATTTCATTACGGTCCTGAACATTTAGAGCCAAACTAAAAACAAAAGATTTCTGATTTAAAAAAATCCGTCCATTTTTACTGAAAGGGGCCTAATATTTGATATTGTGTGTGTTTATTTTTGTTACATGTTTTTCCTGAAACTAGCATCATCAGATCTTCTAAACAGTAAAAAAAAAACTTAAATTATTTTTGAAACACACATCAGCGCATACCACATACATAACCAGACTAATACTCCAGTTACATATTCTTTACACGGGAGAATTATTTTTTTTTCTGTTTCACAGTATTTCGTTCTAGGTCTAGATATGCGTTATATTAATAAAATACTAATAAAAATAGAATTACTTTTTATGCCTTAAAAACTTGCTTACTTCCTAGCTTAGAGTATTGTGAGGGTTAATCTTATTGAAAAAATAAACAGCCTGAACATCAAAGCTTTCTGTTATGTAATTTTAATATTTAAGTAATCCTAAAAATAATTGCCAGGACTGTAATAGTAAACAAAGGATAATTTGAAATGCTGGTGATGTGTTATTTGAGGACAAAACGTTAAAATCTTAAAAACCTTTAAATTGTATTAAATATCCAAACATTAGAACTCCTCAAAACTGTTTAAAAAATTTCAGGTCCGTATTTAAAAAAAAATAAATTAGGGTTGGTATCTAAAGAACGAAACGTCCAATTTGAAAACTAAAAACCCCATCTTGTAGAATATAAAGAACGGCTATGACAAATTGTTTTTTGTTTTTTCCTAAGTCAAAAATGAAGGCGCAAAAAATTAAAAACCAAAACTAAAAATTTCGGTCTACCTAAGATATCTCCGAAAATATTAGGAATACCTAAAATTTTCTTTCACCAAATTATTAAGCCCTAAAATAAGCAACTTTGCCTCAATTTAACCATTTTTGCTTCTGTTACCGTTTCCGAGATCCCCTTGTACGCACACGAATTTGTAGCACCCTGTATATATAACTTCAATTCAAATAATTATCTCACATTAGTTCCAAATAATATTCTTTAGTTAAATTAGTATAATTAGTAATAATTGTAAATAAGAAATTATAGATTGTCTCATATAATTTAGGTTAAGTGCCATTAGTAGCTACTGTAGCTAAACTTCACCTTCTCTGTATGCGTTTCTAATAAAGATGATTTAGTTTTATTATTATTATTATTATTATTATTATTAATATTATTATTATTATTATTATTATTATTATTATTATTATTATTATTATTATTTATATTACTATTTTTATTTTTATTATTATATCATCGCGCAGTCAAAGGCTAGGCTAATTATTATTGATATACATGCAGCTCATGGGAGGTTTGTTTATGAGTATTTCAAAGGGGTAATAAAAAAATCAGGAGTCAACGGACAAAAACTCCTTATTCCTGAAACTGTGTTGATAAGTAGCCATGCTGGAGAACTTATAGCAAAGTATTAAGATAAGCTTGGTGAAATGGGTTTTAGTCTTGAGATCGGTGCAGATACATTAGTGACAGAAAAGAAACACCACCAATTTTTGGTTCAAATAATGTTAAAGAGATGATATTGGATTTGGCCGATAATCTAATAGCTATGGAAGATACTTTAACAAAAGAAGATAAAATGAAGAAAAAAATGTGTGCAACCATCTCATGTTATGGATCAATCAGAGCGGGGAGAGCTATGAAACTTGAAAAGATGAACGAGACATCATTTTCTGGTCACTGTATCCCACCCACTGTAGACCCACCTACATTGAAATGAAGCTCTCTGACACTAAGAAGATTTTTTAGGTGAGTTTAGAGATACAGTATGGTTTTACAATAAAACTAAATGAATTAATTAATAATTGTTCAATTTCTTCCTTTTAATTAGTCTGAGCAATATCCAGAGCTGCCATAATAATATCATCATAATTAACCTGTAAAAAAATGTTTTGCTTATTTTTGTAGTAATAATTTAACGATTCTTTTATTACCTTTAATGACTGTAAGATATAGGGGCGTACAGTCATATTCTCCATGAGCATTAATATTACCATTGATTTGCAAATGAATCTCTACAATACAATGTGCATCTATTACATCAACATATTATCATTTTTAATAATTAGTGCTTAGCTTTTCCACCAATAAGCAAAATAATATTTAGGATTTCTTTATGGCTATTTTTGCTAGCAAAATTTAAAGCGGTGTTGCAGTTTCTATCTCTAACATTAACCTTAATGCCTTTTTTTTTCTAAAGATTTTAATATAACTTTCCATTTATATTTATCAGACAGATGAAACAATATTAAACCAAATATACTGTTAATAAGAGGGTATAATAACAGTGGCTGCTCGCGGTCTTAAAAAATGGCGAAGAGCTAGCTAGGTATAGTGCGGGTACTTAAACAAACATTGATTATAACCCGCGTAAAGTATATCCTAAAGTATGTTTATTTATTTTATTTATTTATTTATTTATTTATTTATTTATTTATTTATTTATTTATTTATTTATTTATTTATTTATTTATTTATTTATTTATTTATTTATTTATTTATTTATTTATTTATTTATTTATTTATTTATTTATTTATTTATTTATTTATTTATTTATTTATTTATTTATTTATTTATTTATTTATTTATTTATTTATTTATTTATTTATTTATTTATTTATTTATTTATTTATTTATTTATTTATTTATTTATTTATTTATTTATTTATTTATATAACAACAATCTACAAATTACAAAACTTGGTTTCTTATATTCTCATTATTTCTTAAATCTAGACCTGTTTTGCACCTAGGTGATGTCACCTGTATGTGCAAGTATTAACAAATTGTTTGCTACTTGCGTAGCCATAACTAAACCAAACCAGACAATTTTGTGAAACTTATAGATGTAAAAAAAATATATATTAAAAATACATTTACTATTCACTACCTAAGATTAAAAAAAGAAGATGAAGAAAGGGGATAGATCAACGCACACGCTAATAATAAATCTCTACAGGAGATTATCAACAAGATGTTGGTTTTTATGTAAAAAACTTCTACATTTATTAACAAAGGATTTGTACCGAGATATTGTTCTCACCTCAAGGGGTAATAGATTGTATATTTTTGGTGCTAAAATTAAAGTGAATCTTTGATTTGCATCATGTCTTCTAAAGGGCACAGACATCATTTTATTAATGTTGTGCCTAGTTTGGTAACAGTGGTTTACAAAGTTCCTATTTTTGTCTTTAAAACAGTATACACAATTACTAAGATAGTATAAACATCGAACATTTAATATATGTTCATTGTACAGCAGGTCAGTTGAGTACAACCTTTCCCGGAAAAAAACAACCCTCAATATAAAATTCTGTACAATGTTTAATGGCTTTAAAACGTTCTTATATAGTCCCCCCTAGACAATGATTCCATACCCAAGCAGTGACTCTACTAGTGACCTATAAATCTGGACAAGTAAAACTCTTGGTAATATCTTACGTATTAGATAAAATTTATGGATTAGACGTCTAATTTTGTTGGTCAAATCTTGAATTTGGTGAGTCCATTTTAGATTTTTATCTATAGTAATACCCAGATACTTTATTGTGTTAGTTTCCCTTATAATGGGAAACTAACACATCGTCTTGGCTTTTGCTTTCATTTAACTCAATAATCCGTACAAGGTAATAAAATGGGTCCCTTCTAGGTATTTTACTCTAGGTGTCGGAGGTGGATGTATGGTCAATGTAAAAAAGTGATTTATTTTCAACTTGAGTTTTATTGCAAATAACATTATTTATATTATTTTTACCTAAAATTACCGTATAACACCGACCGACCCTTTTTATCTATTCCACCCCTGGGTAACCAGGTAGGTAGTAATGATAACATTTAAACACCTAATTATGCAGTGACAATGGATATGTTTATATAAATGATTTATTAGAGGTAAAATCAAGACAATATACTTTGGGATGGACTTTAACAAAACGTCTCTCTTATCCTCTACTGTCCAACGACTGAATGGAGTTTCCAACAAATTACAAACTATGTCATTAATTGGGTTCATTTTTAAAACATACAACTAAGTAGGTACATGTACCATCGCGCCGATAAAAAACTGGGACAGGAAATTTTTCTATTTTCTCCTAGACTATTAAGAATAATTTTACATCAAGCCTGGTACCAGTAAAATGTCATGAAAATTTGCATGTCAATAAAGATTGTCACTTTATGATTGACTCGTCAAACATACAATCATATATTATTTGTAAATATGCCACAATTAACCCCCCAGCAAAAGGCCATTATTTATAGTCGGTTGCGAGATAGTGTTGCTATTAGGGATATTGCAGATGAACTGGGAGTAAGCAAGAATACCGTGCTATTGGCAAAACAAAAAATAGCAAGACATGGGACTATTATTAGGAATGCAGGTTCTGGTCCCCCTAAAATTTCTACTGATGATCATGATAGAAGACTGGTTAATTATCTAAGGGATCATCCCTTCGAAACTGCAATCAAGGCAAAAGAAGAGACGAATTTTCCAGGTTCTGCAAATACCGCTAGAGACAGGGTTCGAAATTCCGATATACGAAGCCGTTGTGCTGCCAATAAAAAATGTTTAACGGAAATAAATAAACAGGGCAGGTTAGAATTTGCACATGAATATATTAATCAAATAAATTTATGGGAAACAGTTATATTTTCTGACGAGAAAACTTTTCAGTCATGCAATAATGGGAGAATTCGGGTGTATAGGCCTTCCGGCATGCGGTATGATGAGAGATACACCCACAAAACCAACCAAAGTGGGCGTTTCTCCATAAATGTTTGGGGCTGGATTAGCGCTAGAGGACCAGGACTTTGCCAAATCGTCGAAGGAAGACTAACTGCAGCAGTAAACGTTAATATACTAAACGAAGTGATGATTCCATCGGTAAACGCTGTATACGGTCAAAATTACACATTTCAGCATAATAATGCTCCAATACACACAGCGCGCATTGTACAAAATTTTCTCCAAGAAAATAACATAGCAGTTCTTCCCTGGGCTTCGAAGAGTCCCGATTTGAACCCGATAGAAAACATTTGGGGTGCCATGGTCAAATCTATGTATAAACATGATTTTCAACCTAGAAACAGGGATGAATTACGTCATAGGATAAATCAAGCTTGGGATGAAATAACTGTCGAATTATGTAGAAACTTTATTTTAAGTATGCCACAAAGGCTCCAAAAAGTAATAAACAGAAATGGTTCTATGACCAAATATTAATTTTGTGTTGTTTTGACAAACTTTGTGTTCGCAATTTTTTTCTTTTTATTAAATGTATTTTATTACCTGTATTAGCTTTATTTATTATTTTGTGGTAATGGTAAATATAATAATTTATAAAATATTTGACTTTAAAAAATCTAATAAATTTACTTTATCCATATTATATGATGTCTCTCAAATTTAACCACCCCGTATCGAAAAATACAAAACATTCCATTATGTAACCTAGGTTACTTTTTAAATTTTGAATGTTTTTCCTTTTTAGCTCTAGACACCTTTTATAGTCTAGGGGATATGTATTTCTTACATTGTTTTTGTAAATCTCTTGTCCCAGTTTTTTATCGGCACAATAGTACATACTGAATTAACTGAAATATAAAAACAAAACTTTTTAATCAAACAGTAAATCACGTAAAAACGATATTTATAACCGTAAGTTTGGTGAAGCCTCAAAATAAATATCTTAAAGTTAGGCGACCCAATGCTCAAACAATAGTACATACGACTGATCTATTTTTAAATTGCCCTTCACCATAATGCAAATTGTTACATGCTGTTTGCGTTAGTTACGTCACGTAACCATAGCAATGGTGAATATCAAAGCCATGTTGGACGTTGGGTCTTCACTTGCTTTGAGCTAACGGACACGGTCGGCTGGAGCGCGCCAAAATGCACGAGTGTTTATAATTATTGTTCATCGGAGTTAACCGTGGCCCTATTATGCATAAGTAGCTACATTCGGATTAAATTAATATTATTAATTCGAACATAATTTTTTAAGGGCTAAAATGGTAGCTGTATTGTTACATTAATATTTATTATTGTCAAAAAACTTTCCTCCTGGTTTTATTTTATTTTTTGGTGAAGAGCCCCTTCACTTACTTCACCTGACGAGCCGCCACTGTATAATAATGAGTTAGCATTTAAATCTTTATCAATCCATATACTGACCTCCATAGAGCGTTATATACTTGAACATGTGTTCAATATTTCTTATCTTTTTCGCTTTATTCATAAAACTGCCAAATACCCATTACCTACAGTTTTAATTTAAAGACATTTTGATTGATGATGAACAAAAAGCAAAATACGAAATTTTGTAAAATTTGTCAATTTTTCTTTTATTAGTTTATAAATTCAAATTTGTTTAACTTTAAATTTTAGATAAAATTATGCTTCAAATATAGGTATTTGGCCTATATTTGGATAAAAGAAAAAAGTAACGAAATATTGGTCAAAAGACGAAATGGCGAATGCGTCAGTAGACCTTATTTTTAAGATAAACTGACCACTCTGGTTATTAGAAAATTATTTCTGCGAATGTAATTTAAGTCACAGTCAATTGCATGGTTAATTAGTTATTGTAAAAGAAGAATTTTTTTTCATTTCGTCAGATCCATCCCTAGATGCGTTTCGCCACATCATGGCTGATCAGTATCCTCATCCGACGAAAGAAAGGAGAACTCAAAGCTGCTCATGCAGCACTTGGTGGGACACACCGGTAAGATGTGGCACGGAGCGCCAACTGTGTCGCTGTTAGACACTCTTGAGCATACCAGCACCTCTAACAAACTTGTAAAAATAAAGAAAAAGATTTTCCTTTTCATTTCGCCAGATCCATCTCTAGACGCGTTTCGTCATATCATGACTCATCAGTAGAGCTAGGACCGACGAAAAGAAAAGGGGATCTCGAAGCTACTTAAGGCAGCACTTGGTGGGACACATAAGTAAGATGTGGCACGGAGCGCCATCTGTGTCGTTGTTAGACACTCTTGAACATAAGTAAAAATGTTAAGAGAAAAGCACCTAGGTAAAGACATTCGTCACAATTACAGGAGTCCCGCTAGGCAGCGCTAATTAGTTATTGTTTAAAATTTGTGTGTCAATAAAAGTTTTTGAAAATTATTTTCTTTTAATTACAGTTCTCTGGTTAATAAATATTTTCTTTACGTTTTTTCAGATGTTCCATTTTCAAGGTATACGCTACGATAAGAAACCACAGTTAATTTGAAAATTATTCCTAGCGTTCATAACTTTCAACATCATTTCGTACGACTGCTCTTTGCTGAGTTTATAACGACACAGGTACCGACGCCCCTTCCGGCTACCCTGGATTCTACAACCACCCTTTCAACGGCTTTGCTATGCTGTGCTCATGCTCATTGTGATTATTTTATTGTAGGTACTAGTGTCGTAGCCAGAAAATATGCTCGGGGGGAGAGGGGGGGGGGCAGTGGGCGTAAGTAGGACATTTTTTCCCTGGAGAGGGAGACACTCGGGACTACATTTATTTCACGACATTGTACCTCGTGAAGAAGGCGGAATAGAGCCGAAAAATTTTCGGGGCCACTATCAAATTTCGATAATTAAATTATCACCTCTCCCCCTCTGCATGGTTGGATTAAATTTGTTTTTGTAAATGTTTTTTTTTTTACTTTTTTTTGATATTCCTAGCTGGCTCTTTATTTAAATTTTTTTTTATATTAGTGAAAATATGAATATTGGTGTCAATACAAAATTTTAACATAAGAAGTATGTTTGACTCTAACCAGCGTTTTTCGGGCTCGGTTTTTCATGATTAAAAGTAAAATAAATATCGCTCACCACGCCAAAATTGATGATTTTTTCATGAATCATGTATTTTAGGAGCGTAGATCTAGAGCAGTTTTTTGTGCAAATGCTTAGTTTTTGAAATACTCCTTCTTAACTGCCGTTTTGTATATTCATAATAAAGCATTCTCGTTTCTTCCCGCACTATTTTTTTAAATTATAAATTATCACATTTCTTCCATAAAAATTTTTTCAATTAATTGATTTTTGGTTTGTTGTACAAATATTTTATTGCATTGGGTTATATTTTTGTTGATTTAAAATAACTCTAAAAAAGGAAAAACGGAATAGACAAGTATACATATAATAGATAAATACTATAAAATATTATTCTTTTTACTCGTTTTCCTTTAAAATTGCATCATAAATCAATTACTAAAACGATATGCGTCCGAAACCTTAATCTCTATATAAAACAGGATTTTTAGAAGGAAAAGTTTAAAAACTAAATATTTCCTAAAAGACCTTTGTAATCTAAGCCAAGATTAGGGGAGAGTGTTCCACAATCAGACACAAAATAGATGTTGCTAAATATTGGCTTTATTTATTGAACAAACCAAAATGTAATTGTCACTAGGCTGACCAGACGTACTCTTTTTAAGAGAACAGTTCTCTATTTATCACTCCAGTACTCTTTGCTCTTTTTTTGTTAAAATTTAGGTAAAAGTTCTCTTTTTCCGTTTTACAACTTTTAAAAATCTATTTCCAGGTCCTCGAATTGATTCAAATCGAAACTGTCCTTTCTTTTATTTTTAAGTATGTACCTACTCTCCTAAAAGTTTATACGCAATATTAATATTTTGAGTGTTAAATACGATTTTGTCGCCACAAATACATAGGTAGATCAGTTTTTTTTTAAATCATCTTTGCATGTTTGCATTGTCGTTGATCCATATTTCAAAATTTCTCTATATCTACGTTTTTTCGGTTTTATCGAAACGTAAAATTTCTAGGTTTTGATAGTCCAAAAAAGGGCGTGGCACCTAAAAAAAATTTGCCTGCGGCGCATTTTTCAAGACAGAAAGAAAGAAAATGTGTACTCTTTTGATTTCAAAAATTTCTGGTCAGCCTAATTGTCACTAATACAAATTAAGGCTAAGCATATGTTTTTATGGTAAAGAATACATCATAAACCAAAAAATAATTCCAAAAATTTTTGTTTAAAATTAAAAGGACAGTTGTCTGATTGTGGAACATACATGTTCCACATCCAGACACTGCATGTTCCACAATAGGACAAACGTTTTAATGTTTTAACGAACTTCTAAGGATGAAAAATTTACTTCAAACTTTAAATATGATTGTTGTCGTTTTGTTGTTCCCATCTGTGATGGTTTTGGTTACACCATCTTAATGTTTTCCAAAGAGACATCTTCGATTTCGTGGTAAATGAAGCTGTTTTTATACTTAACGGACTTTCTCAGGAATTTAGCCTCAAATTCCTTATCCCTTTTGCATAATACTTTAGCTATGTAATAATTATTTTTTTTGTCTATAAATTCTATCAAAATAAAATCGCCAACTTCTGGCTTTTTATGAAGCTCGTCTAGAAGTGGTGGTGGATCGATTTCTTCTACAAAATCAATATCATCATCGGAACTTTCAGTGACAAGCATCGCCGCGTTTTCATTTTCTTCGTCTGTTGAGTCTTCATCAAATCCTACTTTTCTTTTCACGATATTTGTCTGCTTAACAGTTCTTTTTCTTTCTTTCTCCTGTTTAGCTTTTAGGGCGATCTTTTCTGGAGTGTCCGTGGCGATAATACTTTTACCTTTTTCTCGCTTCTTTCTCTGATTTTTTCGTTCTTTAGCTTTTGGGTACCCTTTAAATTCTTGTGGACTTACGAAACTTTCTGTGCTTTGATTTTGTGTAGGAGTTGTGTTTAAACTAACTGATGCTGAAAGTAAGGAGTCTGACATAATATTTTCTTCAATGCAGCTCGATGTTGATGGTTGATTTGGATCTATAAGTGGTCGGGCTTCTTCATTGCTTTGATCCACATTCCTATCAGTTACGCTACTAATTGTAAAGTCGTCATGTGTAAATATAAATTTATTGAAAGGATAAATCCCAGTTTTTCGAAATCCGGTTTTTATATTAGCTGGAGTCATCGATTTTTCAAATGGATAAGTAACACAGCCAGCGATATCAAAAATAGAAAGAGGTATCCCAGGATGTTCTAAAAGCCATCTTTGTAAGGCAGTATTGTAGAATGATTTAAATGAAAAAAACACCGAAACGTCTAATGGTTGCAACTTGTTGGAAGTATGCGGTGGTAAGGTCAAAACGATCACTCCATTTTCCTTGGCTAAATTTATTCCTTCTCTTGTTAGATGACTCTCGTGATTGTCCAAAATAAGGAGGGAAGGGTTTTCTTTTGTGCTGGACGTATGTTTAATGAAGTAAAAAAAAAAAAAAATTCACAAAAACAATCACTTTTTTAACGTCACGAATTATGTTCTACAATCAGACAGCGTCCGATTGTGGAACATACATGTTGTCTGAAGGTGGAACACAAGTTACAATACAATATTAAATTCAACTGTGAACTTCATACATACCCTACAAAAGCAAACTCGCTTATAAAATGTCGACAAAACAGCACAAAATCTGATCAACAGATTGTTTTTGCTCTACTAGTTTCAAAAGAAAAATTAAAGCATATAATATCATATCAAGGATAGAAAAAACTTACCTAGAAAAACGTTTTTTTCATTGAAAAATGCACAATTCCAAAAGAACACCGTTCAAACTTTGTTTACCGAAACTGCAGGTGTAAGCCTACTATCCGAACGAAAAACATCGAACTCGCGACGGGAATTTCAAAATTACATGCTTTGTCTGATTGTGGAACACTCTCCCCTACATTATTTAATGATTTAAATTAAGTGTCCAAACGTTCGACCAAAAATTAGGTTGCAATTAGATTTTAGGACCCGAGCTCCTAGGCTCGGGGGGGCGGCTGCAGCCTTGGTAAGTACAATGTTTATTTTGTTAAAAACTGTTCGTTCAGGTAACATGTTTTTTGTAAGAAATGACAGTCTAAGTCAACCTTCACTAGGATATATTTGTACTCTCTACATGTTTCGAACGTATAAACGTTCATCTTCAGGAGAATAACTAATATTAAAAGTTACAATAAGTTAGGAAATTGTCAGTGACATCCTAATGGAGCTCTTGAGGAGATTAATCAAACAAAGAAAAAGTTGAAAAACTTCCATAGAAGTAGGAGAAAAACTTACTACCAAGTTACATAGATAAAGTTAGGATACAATTTTTCAAAATGTAAAGTTACGAGGTGAGACCTTTATGTTTATGTATCTCGTAACTTTACATTTTGAAAAATAACAACGGTTATACGTTCGAAACATGTAGAGAGGACATTTAAAAAAATTTCTTTGAAATATATCCTAGTGAAGGTTGACTTGAGTATTATTTCTCCTTATTTAACTTGCAACTTCACTTCAAGTATGGACTACTTCAAATTAATATTTTTTGTAGTTTACCTCCTGATTTTGATCGTTTAGACCGAAACGTGTCAATTTAATATATTTGTAAGAATTTTTTGGATTTTTTCTTTGAATTCATGGATAAAAATCTTCCCCTCGGAGACATATACAATTCATTATGTAAACCTAGACATTCCACTTAACGCTAGATTGCCAAGGTTGAAAATATATACGTCGATGCCAACAATACGTAAATTTTACATATATTACAAATATGTAGTTTCATATACCGGGTGTTTCATATGGATGGCCATAGGACGTATCTCGGAAACTACTAGTCATAGAAACTTAGCGAAAAAAAAATCGTTATTAAAGTGGCTAAGAGAAAATCCTACCTTTGGTAACATCGTTAGAAAGCTTAGACAATTCTGCATCATTTTGGTTTGATGCTCATTGGGGTACCGACCTTGATAAGATTGGTGGAAGCTATTGAAAGTGTAATCATTTAATTTACTGGAACTTCTAAACGACTTATCCGATTTTAGTAAAATTAAGCTTGTTTGGAAGAGAAAGGGAAGTACTTTTAATTGTCGTATCCATTGGTACACGATAGTTGCAAATAAAATGGCTAGAGAGCGTAATTTGTGATTGTAACAATTTTTTTGATTTTATCCCGAAAACTCAAATCATACGTAGAACTATGCCATCATAATCGGAAAGAAGATTAAATTTGCAAGAAAAAATATGTAGACCGGAGTTCAATATCTTCTTTCGTTTCAGAGTTATTGCCAAAAGAATAATTTTTAATAATTTCATTGAAGATGTGATTGTTGTCATTAAGCATTCCACGACAAAAAGTATTATTAACTTTTATGATTATGTAAGTTTGTCACTCATTATTCCTATGGCCCAAAACTACTTATTAATCATATAATCATTGATTGATACTTCTAATTTGGACACAATTCGAATATGATGTTTAAAAAATTAATCTAAATAAGCTATAAAACAAAATTGGCAGGTTTTCATGAAGATAAATAAATTGAAATAGTTGCCAACTGATTTAATTTTGACATGGGTTGATTTTGTTTCACGGCTATCTAGATCTATTATTTTTTAAACACCATATTAGAATTATACCTAAATTATAAATTTTCCCTAACCATATTATTAATTTTAAAGTAGTTTTTAGGCCATGAAATAGTGAGTAACAAATTTGCACAATCATAAAGTTTAAAAATATTTTTTTGTCGTGGATTGCTTGACAACGAAACTATGAAAACGATCACTTCTTCAATTAAAGTGATAAAAGTTATTCTTTTGGCAATAACTCTGAAACGAACGAAGATATTAAACTGGGGTATTTAGAGTTTTTCTTGCAAATTTATTATACTTTCCAATTATGATGTCATAGTTATACCGTATGATTTAAGTTTTCGGGGTAAAATAAATAAAAACTGTAATTATTATAAATAACTTCGGAGCAAACAAAGATACCAGACTGCGGTTTTTACGTTTTTTCTTGAAAATTTAATCTACCTTCCGATTATGATGTTCAAATTATACCGTATGATGTAAGTTTTCGGTATAAAATCAAAAAACTTATTAATATTACAAATTGTGCCTTCTAACAATTTTATATCGTGTATGAATGGATACGACAATTAAAAGTACTTCCCTTTATCTTCTCTTCAAGCTTTAGTTTACTAAAATCAGATAAGCCATTTAGAAGCTACAGCAAATTAAATGACTATACTTTCAACAGCTCACTCTTATCAAGGTCGGTACGCCAATGATTTTTAAACCAAAATGATGCAGAATTAATAATAATAATAATAATAATAATTGTTTTTATTGTTGAAAAATTAGTAAAATACAATTAATCATTGCAATTACAACAACACATACATTTTCCAACAAGGGCAGAGTTCGCACTCATCTGTCGAGACAGTGAGCAGCGCTTTTACACTCAACCCAGCAATACTTATTAACTAAATTATACTAACAAAAAAAAAATATATTTTACTAAATAAAATATTTTAAATAAATCTTAACAAAAAACCAAAATTTCTAGTACATAAATAAATAAAAAAAACCATAAAACATGTAACAAAATTGAATATTACCTTAAATTCTAATTTATGACATGACATAGAATTTACTCCAGTAGCACTTGTTTTAGTTTGCATTTAAAGTTAGCCAAATTTAAAGACTTCAAAGATTCAGAAAGTTTGTTATATTGCTTGGTGACGTTATAAGAAAAAGATCCTCGAAATTGGGTGGTTTTATATTGTGGGGGAGTTAGAAGATTCCGATACCTGACATTTAAATTATGAACAGAGGTTCTGAATTTTAGTTTTTCAAACAGATAAGCAGGTTTTTGAATGGTAATGATTTTATGATATAATACTAAACAGTGTAGAAGTCTCCTCTTCTCCATATTCAGCCATCCTATATCTTTGATCGAAAAAGTAACATGGTCCCTTCTTTTCAAACCGCACACAAGTCTAACGCAGGAATTCTGAACGAGCTGCAGTTTGCGTGCATCTACATTAAGTAAGTTTGGGCCATACACTACATCTCCGTAATTAAGGTGCGATAGTACTAACATTTCACAAAGTGTGATTCGGCACTTTTTATTAAGTAGATGGCGATTTGAATAAATCAGCTTTAAATTGCAGAATGCTCGTTTAGTTATAGCAGTAACATGTTTGGAGAACTTAAGTTTATAGTCCACAATAACGCCTAAATTCTTCGCTTCATCTGTAAGGGTAAGCTTCTCGTTATTAAGAATTATATTGACATTTTCTAAGCATCTAGAACGGGCAGCAGCTCTACCAAACAGCATAACTTGTGACTTTAAAGGATTCATCGATAGACAGTATTTGTTTGATATATCGCAGAGAGCCTCGAGATCGTGGTTTATTAGGTTACAGGATGCAACTATCTCACTAATAAAAAATGATAAGTAAAGTTGCGCGTCATCTGCATAAAAGTGAGACATACAATACCGAAGTGCCTTATAAAATCGAGATGTGTACAAGGTAAATAGACGTGGCCCCAAGACCGAGCCCTGAGGGACTCCGTTAAGAACGCGAGCAAAATCGGATAACTTTCCACCAATTCTCACTGCCTGAAATCTATCCGTCAAGTAAGCAGCAAAAAAGCTAATTGCATCCTTAGAAAACCCCAAATAACCTAACAAAGCAAGTAACAGTTGGTGATTTATAAGGTCAAAGGCCTTAGTATAGTCAAGGAGCACTAATATTGTCAGTTTATTGTTATCTATGTCAGTAAGGATATCATCAGTAACCTTTGTTAAGGCAGTAACACAGCTGTGTTCTTTTCGAAAACCAGACTGTTGCTCTGGAAGTATGTTATTATCATCAGTAAATTTTGTCATTTGTACGTCAACTATCTTTTCTAATGTTTTTGAAAGTACGCATAAAATACTTATTGGTCTTAGATCTTTTAATTCAGAGGGCGTAGCAGTCTTAGGTATGGGTACTACATGCGATGTTCTCCAGATAGATGGAAATGTATTGCTTGCAATACAAAAATTGAATAAATGTTTTAAAACTGGGAGTATACGAGGACAACTCAAGAGCAGCATGCTGATACTAATACCATCTGGACCAACAGATTTAGATTTGATAGACAGTAGTAATTTAAAAATTTCGTTTTCGTCTGTGGGCTTTAACTTAAATTCTTGTACATCCTCATAGAGCCTGTTAGTTTTTAGAAAGTTCAGAGTTTCCGGATCTGGTAACTTATTTCCTTGCACATTTAGAAAAAAACTATTTATCGACTGGGGATCTGAGAAATGTGTTGGAAGAGTTGCATTATTTTTAGAGGTTAGATTGAGTTTTTTTAGCTCCTTCCACATATTATTTTGGTTTCCGGTATTAATCTTATATTCAAAATAGGCTTTTTTCTCTCGTTTGATAGCATAGTTAGTTTCATTACGAAGAGTTTTATAGTAATTCCAATCAACTATATTTTTGGATTTTTTAAATTTTAATAATGCTTTATCTCTTTTAACCCTTAGTATTTTGATAGCTCCAGTTAACCACGGCGCTTGATTTTTTGTTATACGAACAGTTTTGATGGGAGCATGAAAATCAAATAAACTTAAAATAATTGTGTTAAAAATATCTGTCTTTGTGTTGATATCACTGGCACTATAGACACGGGAAAAGTCAGTAATATGAAGATCTGCATTAAAATGTTCTAAATTAATGTTCTTGATGTCGCGAAAAGTATAAAGAAATGGCTCAGTTTTTATTTTTGTTTTTAAAATTTGACAAGTTATAAGGCAATGGTCAGATATATTCTCAGTATTTATAACTTTAGAATTTAATCTAGGTATTGTGTTTGATACTGCTATAATATCAATTAGTTTGGAGCTTGTCGGGCCATACCTAGTTGGCTCTTTAATAATTTGGGAAAGGTCGAATGAATCAAATATTTTAATCAGATTTTTAGATTGACTGTTGTTAAAATCGAGTAAGTCGATATTAAGATCACCCATACAAATTAGCGCATCACATTTAGGATCCAAGACTGATAGCACGCTTTCGAGCTCGCCAAGGAAGTCAGCAGCCGAAAAACACGGAGGCCGGTAAAGCGTACCAATAATATAATGACTCGTAAAATGTTTGACCGAAATCCATAGTTGTTCGGTGCTGCGGACCTCAGGAACCACCAATGCGCGCGTCTTGGCTGAAATTCTGCAGTAAACTGCGACCCCTCCACCTCGGCCAGTAGTCCTATCGCGACGATATAGTCTATACCCATTAAGACCTACCAACTCATCCGAAATACCTGCGTGAAGCCATGTTTCTGAAACACTTATTACGTCATATTTATTAAAAACAGCATCTCTAAATCCATCAAAGTTGGCAACTAAAGATCGAACATTAATATGACAAGTAGTTAGGGACATGTTATGTATTGTAAAACGTAGACAAAAATTTACATTTAAATTAATGGGTTAAATTTATAACGAAAAAATAAAGCAAAGACTCCAATAATAATAAAGGAAGAAAATAATAATTTTAACAAACAAATGCTACTGTAACGATTCTACTTTCTACAGATAGTCGTAAGACTTCACCTCAGAAACTTATATAATTATTTATTTGTTTATAGTGTTTTTAGCCGAATTGCGTGTCACGATTCTATCTACAACATTTTTAATATTACCACTTTTAATAACTTTATCACGCTTCCGTTTTTTTTCTGGCTGCTTGGGGCTCTTTTCTACTTGTTTTAAGCCCAATGCTGTTGTATGTTTCCTTAGGTTCTGTGAAGGAAATTCTTCACCTTCCACCTCTGATAATTCTGTTTCACTCCCCGATTTCTCCTCAAGTTCTAAGAGTTCCTTGGCAGTGTAGATCGTATTGTCAATCAAAAGTTTGTGTCCCTTAATTTTAGCATTGAGATTTCTACTTCGGGCTTCTTTTAAGTATTTGACTAGAATCCGGTGATTTTCTCTGTCTTCGGGACACAAATCATTGGCAATGGATATTTGTTTACCCTTTAACTTGGAGACGTTTTGGAACAGAGTCGACTTTTTTAAATAAGAAACAAATTCTATGATAATAGGAGAGTTATTACTATTATCCTTTATCTGATAGATATTGTTGACATCACCAGAAACAAGACTCAAACCAATTGTCTAGCTTTCTAATTATGTTACCAAAGGTATACCTTAATGTAGGAATTTTCAGAGAAATTTAGAATTTCAATATTAAATTTTCAATTGTGCCCCCTTGCGGCAAAATGCGGAACCTAAAAATTATTTCCAGGATTTTCCCTTAGCCACTTTAATTTCGATTTTGTTTCTCCGAGTTTCTATGCCCAGTAATTTCCGAGATACGGCCGGTGGCCATCCATTATGGGACACCAGGTATATAATACAGTGGCGGCGCCAGAATTTTTGAGATGGGCGGGAAATGGGCCCGATGATTTTTGAGTGGGCGCTACCGGCCTCTCAACGCTCTCTATATAACGCCATAAGCAGCGAAAAACAAAACAAAACTTCCCTCTTGTCCTAAGTGCCGTCTAAAAAAAAGGGTCATCGTTTCATAGCCAAGTCCCTCTTCTCTCGAAAATTCCATTGCAAAACCGAATCCATCAATTTGGGGGGAGGGGGCACCAGGGTGGGCACTCATGTTCCTAGGGTGGGCCGGTACCCACCCTGGCGCCGCCGCTGATATAATAATTGAAGGGTACAGGAATAAAAGGGGCTCATCGACATTTTTTGTTTTTTCAACTAAAAGTGCCATGTTATAGCAAATTTTATGGCCAATAATCTGGTCTAATCCAAAACTACATGAAAAGATCCCATTGCTCAATATTTCCATTAAAATAAAATCCACACAAGAACAAAAGGGTCTCATTGCAACTCAAACTAGCTTAAAAGGGGCACACTGCCGGACAAATCACACTAAAAGGTTCACATGGCGCGCGAACAGGGAAAGAACGCGCCTATTGCTTAAAGTCGCTTAGTCATTCTCACAGTTCGGTTAACCGAAGACCGGTCATTCTTACGCGTTTTCTGCTGAAAAATTTAAAGACCTGCAAGTCTTGAAGAAGTTTTCTTCACCGGAAGCTGCGGCGTATTTTACCAATATTAAGCACGTATAGTCTAAGTTTCTCGTAGTTTGTCTAAGCACTAAAGAAAATAAAATATCTTTACTTATTAAAATGACTTAATGATCCCTTTCTCATACAACATGAAAATTGTTTAGGGAAAAAAGAGGCTCACTGCTGCAGTGAGCCCCTTCTTTCATTGAGTATTTTGGATTGTCGATGAAAAAAATATTTTTATTTTTTTCAGGGTTATACAATATGCAAAAGATTAAAATATCACATTCAGTACATGTATAGTTATAAATACAAAATTGAGAACAAAACAAAACTAGATTTTTTAAGCCAGTATACAGAAATTAATACTTAATTTTGTATTTTCTCAAAACTTCAAAAATGTCGATGAGCCCCTTTTATTCATGTACGCAATTTTTTAGGGAAATTAGGGGAGTTATTTAACTTTTGAAACTTATTTTTATTCAAATAACAAACATTTTCTGAATCTAAAATAAACAAAATAACCAAAAAATACGCATAAAAAGAATAGTTGAACTTAGCGCATTCATTACACAACTATACGAATTCAGCGCATTCATAACACATCTATACGTAAAATTTACGCGCCAACAATCACTTTTTATTCGGTCACGTACAACCCAAAACTGCCACATCAGAAACGCGTCGGCAGCCGAATGTTGTGATGGTGGGAGATGCACTGCTTGAGCGGCAGAACGAGGATACCAATAATAGGTAAATTATTTCAGATTTAAAAAAAACTGTACGTAAATTTTACGTACGTTGGCAATCTAGGGTTAAATAAGCTAAAGCGAGGCTTAAGGCATCGACGTAAATGCCGAGAAGCGAAGTGACTTTAGACGGATATTTGAGTAGACCAACTTTGGCGTAATCCGTTACCGTTTTGGACGTCACTCAAAATTATGACCGGTAAGATTTTTACATTTGATGGTTTCTCTTGGTTTGGTTTCTCTATGGTTATGGTATTACTATCAGTGCCTTATAAAGACTGTGATTGTGTAGAGTATGCAACAGAAATTGCTTGATCCACTTCGCTTGTTGGAAACAATAAAACATACAAACCTTACAATTATTTAAAACAAACTTTTTCTTTAAAAACGTTTATAAGCATAAAATCTTTGAGCGGCATTTTTACTAAAAAGCTACTAGGTAACATGATACTACTACAAGAAAATATGATACAGCGCAGGTGAGCGTAACTTTCGTGACGTCACCTTGTAATAATAAAATATTTTTTGATTTGCTTGTAAAATAAGTAACGTGCTGTTTCCATGTACAATTTTGGTTTAAATAAATTACTACGTACTTTAAAGAAATTTTCCTTTAAGCATAATTATTAATCACATCTTTTAAGTTTGAGTTAAGGAAGGTAAGTAAAAGGAAGTTTTAAATTTTGACAATAATCAATTTATCTATGAACAAAATATATGTTTCAAGATTTAAGTCACAGTAGAAATTATAAGGCTAATATGATTTCAAATAAATTTATTAAAAATTTAATATAAAATTGCCTTTTAATAACGTAAACTACATTTTGCCGTATAATTCGGCGCGTTTAATTCAAAAATGCCTCACAAGGTGACGTCACGATCCACTGCGCACCCTGTATAGTTGTATCATGATTAGGTAACTATACATATTTCCTTCAATGTTGAGATTTAATAAAATATGATTTCCATAAAACCACAAATGTTTCGGAAATGATAACTTTTACAAAAAAAAGTTGCAAATAAAAAACTTTTCTTTTGTCAGTCAATACAAAAAACGTTCTATCCACCTTTGCTCTAATATTTTAACTAACAGAGATATTAGCCAATTTTTTATAATATTTTAATGACTAGATATTAATATATGTAGGTAGAGATCATATCGCGATAGAAAACGGCGTTTCGACAGTTGAAAGCCACATATGACATTCACAGCTGATTCTAGTTCCGCCGAAAAGTTACTAGATTTAGTGTGGACCGTAACAAGTTCACATGTCAGTTCGCGTCCTATTATTTTCGTTGTTTTTTGGTGTTTTTTAGTATTTTTGTGGCTGTTTTTTATATAGTGTATATAGAGTTTTCTGATTGAAAGTTAGAGTCATAACTAAAATGAAGCATAGTGATTGTTTTGTATACCAATATTTTAACCATATATACCATGTTTTACGTATTCTATCTAGCTGGTGCAGTATTACCGGCATTTATTACATTCTTTAATATTCACGAGCAAAGGAGAGTAGTGTGTCGATAAGTTAAATTTTTTAAAAGCTTTGTCGATAATATTTATGTTACTAGTACATTACTTTATTGTAAGTAATTCCTATCACAATATCTAGGTAGTATTTAGTGGATACCTAATAGGTTCTTGACTTTTGTTCCAATTTGGATTACATCTCTAAAAGTTTCTTGACAACTTTAGTTAAGAACGATGATTTAAATAGAAAAATTTGTAAAGTCTTCTTTGATAAATTAAAATGGGAGATAAGGAACTTAATATTTAAATATTTTTTTAGTTTGTTAATGGAACATAAAAATAGTCCGGTCCTGTCTTCTTAGCCAACCTCTAAACGTAAAATAGACCAGACGTCAACAGGGTGCCATAAATGACAAGTGACTTGGCGTTTTCTTAAAAAAATTTGACTTTATATACAGGGTGACAATTTGAAAACGAACAGCATTTAATATTGCCTCTACCAATGATAGTATGAAAATTTGGCGAAAAACGTCAATTGATATATCGAGGGGGACATTTTTTAAGACATTTTTTGTTTCAACCCCCTAACCCCCAGGGCACCTACCCCTAAAATTTTAAATGGCAACCCCTATTTATTTTGCCATTTTTGTGTTCCTTATAAAATTCTACATAAACTGTAACATTTTTTTTTCAAAAAATGTAATTATTTTATTTTTTCTAGTGGCGATATCGAAGACGAAATGTAAATAAATAAAGGAATTTGGAATGTATTTCTACATTTCGTCTTCGATATCGCCACTAGAAAAAATAAAATAATTACATTTAAAAAAAAAAAAAATAGATACAGTTTATGTAGAATTTTATAAGGAACACAAAAATGGCAAAACAAATAGGGGTTGCCATTTAAAATTTTAGGGGTAGGTGCCCTGGGGGTTAGGGGGTTGAAAGTAACACGACAACAAATGTCTTAAAAAATGTCCCCCTCGATATATCAATTGACGTGTTTCGCCAAATTTTCATACTATCATTGGTAGAGGCAATATTAAATGCTGTTCGTTTTCAAATTGTCACCACGTATAATTAATAATTATATAAAATTAATCAAATAATAAGATTAACAATAAAATTGAAAAAATTGTAAAAAATCTTTATTTTCAAATGAAAACTCTCAAATTTTATAATTATTTTGCCATTAACATGAAAAATAAGGGTAAGTTTGAGTAAGATTGTCTATTCTAAAAATTTTTAGTGTTCGAGATATTGCCAATTTAATATTTTTATATGGCAATTTTACTGCGCATTTTAAGTTCGGTTTCTCCTAGTTGGATACGACTACGTTGAAAACAGTCAAATTCCTAAGAAATTTATGAAGCCGTCACTTGCCATAAATAAGAAATAAATATAAAATTTGGGAGTTTTCTTTTAAAAATCTAGACTTTTTGCTGTTTTTCTATTTCACTTCTTTGAACACCCTGTATTAATAGTTATTAAAATATTATAAAAAATCTATTAAAGCAGGTCCTTTTCGACCAGGAGTCCCACTTAAATTAGATAATTAAGGCTTCTTTATCAGAAAAATTGATAATTGTATTAAGGCTTGTCTACATAATTTTTGACATAAAAACTTAAAAGGGTCAAAAAATTATTATTAGTGGAGAGGTTTGACAGATCAGGAAGCGTGACTATGACCATGTAAGGAATAGAAGAAAAACTGTTTGAACGGAAGAAAACGAGCTAAATGATTTATTGACTATCACTGAACCGATAATAAATGACGCGAAACCTCGTATTTTGAGAGTTCAGTCCAATGGTGTTTTTGTACACAATTTAAATGTTTGTAAATAGTAGATTCTGTAACGTGGTTGGAATGAAAATTTAATCCGAGTGAAAGATTCCGAACGCGAGGGTGAGGAACCACGAGTATCGAATTTTCATTCTAACCGAGTAGCAGACTATATTTTCTCCACGACCAAAAATACTATTCGCAATATTTGTAATTTCAGGTGGAGTATTATCCAGTTCCATATCTGATTCATCCGATTTTTCACTCATATTTTGACTTGCACTAAAATTTGTCTGCTGACATTGACAGTTTAGAAATTCATGGCAACCTATGTCGTTTAGATCAATTACAGAATATTCATTCCGTATCTTGTTATGGAACGAAAATACACGCAAAACGCATAAAAAGCAAGTGTTTCAGAATAAATATTCCAACTCAAGAGCGAGAATTTTTACATTCTATTATCAAAAATGATTTTGGAATTATTGCATTCAGTAATGGTCGTGGAGAAATTATTTTCAATATCAAGTTGCGTAATAAAAAAGAAGTTTTATTTAAATGAATAAATACGTAACTATAAATTATCAATTTATTTTAATATGACAATATATTCAATTACATTTGTTTTGACTTTGCTGGTCATGGCTAACTAGAAAGCTTTTTTCACTAAAATTTAAATAAAAATCGAAATATTGGCAAAACTAGTAAATTTAGGTATAGATATGGCTTAACAATAATAAAAGATACTTACAATATTTATCAGACGAGCCTAATAAATATGGAGTGTTTCATTTGAAAAAACAGAGTTTTGTATTTTAAAATTTTGTATATTTGCAACAGAAAACACCCTGTACAAAATTTTAGATACTTAAAGATTTAAGATAGTTTTTCTATCCCTAAACTTAAGAGATTTCAAGAAATTTTCCATTTTCGATACTCTTATTGAGAAATACAAGTAATTTTTAACTATCATGTTTCTTTCAAAATTTTACGAATTTTGCAATTTGTGTGGCAACGTTGCAAAAAATTAAAAATTTTGTAAGGAAACAATAAATGCTAAAATATATAGGGTGTTCCATTTAATAAAATGTATCTTTTAATTGTCCTACTTTTCTGGACCCTCCTGTATGTTTTAATTAATTTTACAACATATATTTTTATACCTCATAACTTGTATAAAAACTTTTTTTTGATATCTTTAATAGTAGAGGCGGTATATTACTTTATCAGAGAAATGGGCCACCCTGTATAGATCGAGGCGGTTCCCGGTGGGACACCCGGTCTTTATTAGTTATTTTCTAAAATAAAACTAGTTAATAATTTATTTAAAAATTTTTATTTAATTGAAGGTAGGCTGATACAAATGAATTTTTATAAATCGGTAATGAATAGTGATGACTGATGATATGAGGACCTAACCTATTTTATTCTTATAAAATATACCAAGTGTGCTAAATTACAAAACTCGCATTATATTAACGTTACCCCTAAATAAAGTCAGTCTCAAAAGAAAATAAAAAAGATTCTAACATTAAAGTAATCTTTTCAAAAGCTCCTATTTCTAAACGACATTCTATTTTTTTGCTTCAACTGCTTGTTGCTTAGCCGGCTCCCCAGTCTGGGTAATGGGGATGTTCTTGTGCTCCACCTCCATGGCTTCCACTGTCGGGGCCGTGACCATCAACACTCCGTCCGAGGACAACTTGGACTCCAGTTTCCCCATGTCGCAGTTCTTGGGCAGGACATACCTCCTTACAAAGTGTCTGGAAATGTACCCGTGTTCATCCTGTTTCTCCTCGTGTTTCCCCTCGATAGTCAGGACATTATCTCCAGTGACTTTTACAGAGATTTCTTCAGGTTTGAACTGTTGCACGTCAAGACTTGCCTGGAATTTGTCTTTGTCAACTGTTATGGTGGATCCAGTGTCTCCCTGTGAGCAATTGGTCCTCCAGTTTCGTAGATATCCAGCGGGGGTTCTTGTTAGCATCCGGTTGTTGATGTTCAACGGTTGGAATATGTCTTCTGGATCTAAAGTAAGTCCGAAGTGCTGGTCCAGCATTCTGGATGGTCTAAAGTAGTAGGATGAGGGCATGAATGGTTCATCGAATAACAACGGAAGCAAGGCCATTTTTAAGAATTATAATCACGTTAAGCACAATTTTTCACCAAAAATGTTCTATTTTATCACTTTTTCCTTCTGCGCTCTCGTAATTCGCTTATCGCTGTGAGTAGTCAACTATGGTGACGTCGCTGGTTTACTTCGTATTTATACCTAATATCGATTTTCTAGGAGTTTCTCGAACAGTCCAAGCAACTGTTCAAAGAATGTTGTTTATTTTATTTGAGTTATTTAGTCTAGACAATAATTCTGGAATTTTCGTTTGAATTGTTAGCGATTTTTGGAAAAGTCTAGAGAAAAATAGGGTTAGCAGAAGCATGCAATAGGATCGGTTTGTCATATCAAGGCGGTTTTATAACCATGAAAATAAAGACTTGATTATGTTGCTTAAATTCATGGTTTTTACATAATGTATCAGATTTGTGCTTGTTGATAGGTAATATGCTCTATATTTTCAAATAAAGCATCGTTTCATCGTTCGCAACGTACCTATATTCCACTGCAATTACAGAATTAACTAACCAGGAAGTTTGACTGTGACATAAATTATACATTGACTGGCACAATGAAAGGTGCATGATTAGTAAATTAAAAATTAAGGTAACCGGGCCAGTATGATTGTGAGAAAACTATTTCTGTCAATATCATGTACATACATATGTTAAAGACAAACTTGCTGGTTAGTTAATTATTAAAATCTTTGTGCATCCCGATATTAGTAGTTATAGTCTATTTCAGAAAGGTGTAGAGTAATAAAATGGAAAATTTCGTCCAGTTCGGCTCAATTTCGGTGTCAGCCATAGGCGCAGGTAAATTTTGTGCATTAAATTATTTATGATAAACTAATCAAAGAAAAAACAAGAACATAATTTGATAAAGAAGCAACTATTAGGTAGCTATTACAAATTTACACGAACATTGTTTTATGAAATATGCCGTGGAAGATATAAATAGCTGAAAAACATAGTGCAACTGTGCTGCGCACACCGCCATGTCATTGCGAACTAAATCCTAAAGAACTTATATGGGCGCAAGTGAAAGGATTTGTAGCAAGTCACAGTATGACATTCAAAGTGAAAGACGTTAAGCTCCTTTTTGATCAAGCTATTAAGGAAGTGCCACCATCAGAAAAATGGTAAAAAGCAGTCCATCATGTCATTAAAGAAGATGAGAAAATGTGGGATCTTGACCACCTGATCGATCGGACCGTCGACCTGTTAATTATAACGTCAAGAAAAGATGACAGTTCCGCAGATGACGAAGAATATTATAATTTTTTATAATTTAATTTCTGTATAAGATATTTTTTTTTATAATATTTAATAAAAAATAACTGTACTTAATACTATGCACATAATGCACGCCTTTGTCAAACCATTTTCAGTGTTTGCGAATGTATAACAACAGGCAAAACCCATAAATTGACCCAAACCCAGGTGGTACTACTTGCGCTTGATGAAAATAAAGAATTTTGCAATAAAATCAATGCCAAATTATAAAAGTGGCTTAAATATTTGTTGGGTCACTCTATAGTCCCTTTGCATACCTAATGAGCTTTTATTACTCTACACCTTTCTGAAATAGACTATAATTCGAAAATGTTTTTAAAAGAGCCGGAAAATTACAATAAAGTTTAAGAGTTAATTCGATTAAAAAAAAAATTTCAAGGTAATAAATTTTATAATTGAATAGTACAAATTTGATGATTCTTAAAAAAAGGCGTGTAATATTACAAAACATACTATTGTAACCTAACATAAAACAAAATTTAAAAAATCTTCATTAACTATAGGTACTTATGTACCTATATTATAATATTTAATTCCAGCCGTTATCATGTTTCAAAGATTTTTTCCAAATAGTTTTTCTGAAGATTAAAATAACTATTAATCCAGGGTTCAAATATTCATTTTCAATTTCTCATTGATTTTTATCCTCGTAAATAATACAAGCTGCGGTTCTGCGGTTCTGCGGACTTTAACATATTTTTATTTAAATCAAATAAAGATTTTCATTTAATTAAATCCATCCTTAAACGCGTTTCGCCATATCGTGGCTTATCAGTAGACTAGGGATCCGACGAAAGAAAGAAATAACTCAAAAGTGCTTTAAGCAGCACACAATTATTATTTTTGTAAATACCTACATATAATTATAGTTAAAATTACGGACAACAGCTTATACTATCAGAGCTTTAATAAGTTTTTAAAAGTATTGATGCCGATCTTAACAAGACGTTAGATAGAGAGGCGTCATTTTTTTTTAAATCCCACCTCAATGGCGTAATTTATGAAAATTTTCATTTCATGTAACTTGGAACTTGAACAAAATTGAAGAACGTCGCAGCTCGATTAATTCTAATACTCGCAACAACCACTGAACAGCTAATGTTGACACCTTTGTTTTGGCGCGGACCCTGACCTTCCGTATTTCGAGCATCTGGAGAATTCTAGACCGATGCGCCATACAGTGGTAAAGAGTTGTTCGTTAATGGCCAAAATCACATTTCTGACAAAACAACAAAGGTAATTTGTTACTTATGATGATTGTTCCACCCCAAAAAGGGGATGAATTTCATGAAGATGAAAAATGAAAAATATGAATATTTGTGTCAATCCAAAATTTTAACGTAAGAAGTATGTATGTCTCTAACCAGCGTTTTTTCATGATTAAAAATAAAGTAAATATCGCTCACCACGCCAAAATTGATGATTTTTCATAAATTATGTATTTTAGGAGCGTAGATCTAAGAGCAGTTTTTGGTGCAAATGCTTAGGTTTTGAAATACTCCTTCTTAAGTGGCGTATTCATAATAAAGCTTTTACTCATTTTCCTTTGCATCATAAATCAATAACTAAAACGAAATACGTCCGAATCCTTAAACTCTATATAAAACACGACTTATAGAAGGAAGAGTTTAAAAACTAAACGTTTCCTACAAGACCTTTGTAATCTAAGTCAAAAATATATTATTTAGAAATTTAAATTAAGAGTCCAAGCGTGAGACGAAAAATTAGGTTGCATTTAGACTTTTACCCCCGAGCTCCTAGGCTGCAGCCCCCCCCCCCCCCCCCCTAAATTCTCCACTGGTAAGTACAATGTTTATTTTGGCTCAGGGGTGGGGGGGGGGGGGGGGGGTAGGGGTTACAGCTCGTCTTCCCCCCCCCCCCCCCCCCCAAATACGCCAGTGACAACAACCACTAAGTAACATTATTAATCAATAACAAATATTAGTAAGACAAAGAAAGAAGAATACTGCGGGAACCTAAATTACTATAATATTAAATGTTTAAAAAGAGAATGATAGTAATAGGCCGCTTACGCAAGACGACAGAGTTCTTAATGAATAACTCTATAAGATTTTACTCCATACATGTTAGATTATATAATTGAAAGTGGCAACAAATAACATTCAAGATAACGGGTATATTATAAAAAAAATATACAATGCTTCAACCACAAACTGAGGCAAGGTTGATAATAGATAATTTGTTCGGGATACAATCCGAGAGCCCTTGTGTGTTAAAGAATAACGTCAAAAACACCACTTTTTACAAAATACAGCTTAAAATGTCCACTAATTAATGTGGCTATAAAAATAGGACCCCGGGTGTAATTTATTTTAAAAAATAAACATATAAAATGTATGCATACCGGGTGGTCAACTAAGAATGGCCGCCGGCCATATCTCAAAAACTAGTAATCGTAAAGCATCCGGGTACATTTTTTAATGATAAAAGTGTTCAAGAGAAATGCTAGAAATTATTTTCGAGTTTGTAAAATACCAACAAGGGGCGTACCAGCCATGACCATATTAGGATTTTCTTCGTATTCTGACTAATTAAGAGGTATAAAGAATATCTGTATCATAATCCTTACATATTTCCTAATCATTTTCTTCCTACACAAATTTCCCGATCTAGTAAAATAAAGTGGTTGGGGGAATTAATTTTTTTCTAAAAATACGCCACGGTTACTTCGGTTCGGCATAACCGATTTGAACAAACTTAGTCTCTTTAAAGAGAGCTTTATTTACCCTATAAACTGCGCTTTTGTTTTTTTATTCTTCAGTTTTGCCGTCACCGCTAGAAGGCGTTAACTGAAATATAAGCAAATATTAAGCTTTTTCTCGAAAAAATTAAATTGCGATGATAAGTTTGTTTTATCATGGTATAATAGAGAAATAAATCCTTAACATTTCGGTAAAACACACAAATTTGTAACTTTTTTATAACCGAAGTTATTAAGAAAATTAATTACATTATCTCAACATTGACATTATAGTCGTTTTTAGTACTATACAAAATATTATAAAAGCGAATTTCAAGAGAATTAGGTGGCGTGGCACTGGCGTCAGTGGAGAATTTTCAAATAATATCAGGGCATCGCTTGTAATTTTAATGGAAAATAAGAAATTAACATCAAAAAGTTCTTGTGAACCTTTTAATTCATAAAAATATTGTCATTATTTTTGGCCGAAATCGTTAGTCGTTATACCACTGTGATGGCCACCCGGAATATAAATACGCCGCGTCGTTTCTACCGCTATACTAGAATTGAATAGAAAAAAGAAGCGATAATTGGAGCGTTTTATAATGATAAAACTCGACATTTATTAAACGTCAACATTTGTGATTCTGTCATTAAAATAAGTGAATTAAAAAAGTTGTGAACATGTCACTGTTGCCATTTTTATTTGAAGAAAGAGTGCGACCACGCCCCAACTGGATAACCATGTTTACACCGGAAGAAGTTCTACATCCCATAAGAAACGCCATACATGAATTGGCTCAAATAGAAAAAGACAACTCCATCAGCTTCGACAAGAATCATTTCCAAGCCAATATTGACGTGCAACAGTTCAAACCCGACGAAATAACCAGTGATGTAAATTTTCGTTACTTTTAAGGACTTGGACCGTTTCGTTACTTTGGGTATTAGGACTCGTTACTTAGGACTCGTTACTTTATGTAAATCGTTACTTTTAAAAATAAAAAAGATGGCTTTGATCGATTGCCAAATACCTACTCATGTTTTGTAGTATAAATATAAATATAGGTTATGTACTATTGTCAATTCTCAAATATGTGATTAAGAAACATAAAAACATACAATATAACAACAAATAGGAATAGAACATGGCGTATTGATTAAAAAATAGATTTATTTGTTTTCAATTTACACAAAATATAAACAAATAACACTTCGTTTCTGCGTTTGGGCATCTGATTCTAAGAATCGAAGCTCTATAATTTTATAATTTTCTAAATACCAGTGTGCGAAGTGAACTTGACTAAATACAATTTGTTTACCCTATACAATCTAAGAAACAGAATACTCAATTTATATCATGTATCAAGTGCCTGTTAAAATTAAAAAAGAAATATAAATTAAAAATACATAAGAATAAACATTGCTTTCATCTCTCAATGGTAACTTAAAGTCCTGTATTTCCTCAACCCAACACGCAACATGGTTTCCCGACAACAAATTAACTAAATATTAATACGCCATCTCTCCAAATACATGCAAAACGACACGCCATCGGCTGCCTGACGAGGTAAAAACAAAATCCAGCTCGAAAAATAATTTATGATACGTTTTGTCTGTCATCCGTTATTGGCTATCAAGTCCACGAACGAAACCGCCCGCTGTAAAATTATGGGTAGAATAGTTAGTTAGATTTAAATTCAGAGTAACGAAATGCCAAAAGTAACGAGTCTTTTATAACATTAGGACTCGTTACTTTTAGTGATCACATAGTAACGCTTAATTTGTAACGAGTCCTTATTTATTTTACATCACTGGAAATAACCGTTAAACAATCCGGCAACACTGTTACAATTGAAGGTAAACACGAGGAAAAACAGGATGAGCATGGGTTTATCTCTAGACACTTTGTTAGACGGTACGAGTTGCCTGAGGCTTGTGACGTGCAGAAGTTACAGTCTAAACTATCTTCGGATGGAGTGTTGAGCATCACGGCACCAAAAAAGAAAGAGGGCGAACATAAGGAATACAAACAGATTCCCATTACAATGACTGGACCGATGCAGGCGTTGGAGCAAGAGTCGCAAGATCCAAAGAAAATCAAGAATAAGTTGTAAGTTATGAACATGAACCTTACATATTTTCAGATTTATGTGATGGTTTATGCCTGTTGTGTTGGTAATAATAATATTTTCAAAAATTGGCTGTTAAGTAATTATTTGTAGACAAAGTATGTGTCATATAATGATGCTATAGATGGAAAAATAAAAACAAACAGGGCCGTAGCCAGAAATATTTTTCGGGGGGGGGTTACTCTGGCGCGCTGAAGGCGCGGCGTTATTTTTTGGGTGCCACGCCCTTTTTTGGGTAAAATACCCATAGATAGAGAACTAAAAACAAGTATTTTTATGTCTGCCACTTTAATTTCTTGTAAAAGTTTTTTCTATTCTATTTACCGACCTTTGTCCAATTTTCATCGCCTCCACATATTAAACAAACAAAACAAAAAAAGTATTGGTATTTTGGTATGACATATAATTTATGATTTATGTATAACTTATTAACATGCACGGGAAAAGTTAAAGCGTGACAACTGTAAACTGTAATTAATTACAAGAAATGTATTGGATTTTAAGATACTAAATTTAAGCGTCGCGCTTTCTCAGTAAACAAATTAAGAACTTCTAGGTATTAAGCGAGCAAGTAGTAAATTATTTTAGATTTGTTAACATTTCGGGGGAGGGTTACAACCCCCCCCCCCCCCCTGGCTACGGCCCTGACGCCAATATCGTCATTCGGTGCGTAATGACTTCTTAGACAACTATACCAAATTCCAAATTTGGTTCTGATCGGTCAATGAATTATAAAGTTATTGGACCGTTTCCAGACTACCAGACTTTATACACGCTTACACGCACTCTATATTTATTTTAAACTAGGACTACTTTACTTATACTATACATACCTTTTTAGCTACTCCTTCATTTCATATTTACAGTTTTACATACACTTTAACAATAAAATAGTATATATGCATATGCACAGCACATCACATAATAATTAATAATATCACAACGAGAATTTGTAGGTACTTTTACTTTGCATTAGTTTCTAAATCAGTAAATCACCACAAGAATATTACATTTGTTGGCATTGTTGGCTATAATACTATAACCAATCCTTACAAAATCCAGAATGATCTAATGGCAGCGCAAATGCAAATAATAACATAGACTAGACAGCCCTACCATACAGACCCACATAACAAAGTTTTTGTTTATTATGTGATACAGACACACAACGTCTAGAGCTCGTCTGATCACTGATCAGCAAGTTAAAACGCGTCGCGGCTCGCGGCAATGCGGCAAATGTTGCCAGTGTTGCCACTGTTGTCAATCTTCGGACGCCAGATTTAATTCCGAATTTATGATTTCTCTTACAATACCGAATTTTTTTCGGGTTTAAATTTTGTTGCGAATTACTTAATTTGAGATTTTTAAGAAATATTTATTTTTTTACTTTTATTGAAACACTTTAAAGTTTAAGATTTTTTTAATTTTAAAAATTATTTTTGTTTCTTTCATCTTTCTGATTTTTTTACGATTTTAATTAAATTTTCTGAACTTCATTATTAAATAAATAATTTCGGGGGGGGTTCTAACCCCCAAAACCCCCCCCCCCCTTAAATACGGCCTTGAAAACAAATTTTGTTTCTCCATTTTTAATTTTTATTTGCCTAATAACTAACTGGTAATTAATTTTAAAAATATAGATATATTATTATAATATGATACGTACAGTGTCTTCAATATCCAAATATTGTAAATTGTAATTTTGTTTTGTGCTAATTAACTAAAACGTAATTATTATTTACAAATAATTATCTTTTACTTATTGTTTTTCAAGACTGACCTCTTAGATGTTTATTGCTTCTCTATTAATTTTGTTTGATATAAATAGGATTATTTTTTTGTAATAAGTTAGTTTATCAATAAAAGTAGTTAAAAAACATTTTGTATTATTTTATATTTAAAAAAAAATATACCTACAGGGTGTCCCCCTTAAAATGGAAATAAGCTTATATTATTGGTGTATCTGAATTAATTTTTTTGAATTTTGGTGTGGTTACGTATTATGATGCTAAGGCACCCTTTACTATTGCATAAAATCTTAGTTAATCCATTTGCGTACGGATTTATAGGGGTTTTAAAATAATATTTTAAGGAGTAAAGTACCTTTAGCGATTATTTTATTTCAGAGCTTGATTTAGCATCCCTAAAAATGACGAAATACAAAATTTCAATAAACTGGCACCTTCAGTGGCGTGCGTATGACCAATTTTATTTATATATCTTTTTAAAAATATTTACAGCTAATATACGCACGATACGGAATAAGGTAATTACGAAAAATGTTGACTGTTTAACTGGTTCATATCTAAAAAAATACTATATGGATGCTAAATCAAACCCTGAAATTAGTTTTGAAATAAAATAATTCCAAAAGGACTTTACTCTTTAAATTATTATATATAAATTCGCGCCAGTTTGGCTTTCAGACAGGGAAAGGCACTGACGATGCAGTATATAAATTTCTTGAAGATGTTTACTTTGGTCTCAATTCTGGAGAGGCTATGGCAGCGGCTTTTTGTGACTTGCCAAAAGCGTTTGACTGTGTAGGTAAGTCATGAAATCCTGCTGCGCAAACTTAATGTGTACGGTTTTAGGGGGCAGGTTTAGGAGTGGTTTCGGTCCTACCTTGAGGGACGCACCCAAAAGGTCTTTATGGGCTCTAAAACATCAAAAGAGGGTAACATATACTACGATGTTCCTTAGGGTTCTGTGTTGGGTCCTCTTCTTTTTCTGATTTATATTAATGACCTTGCTTCAGTGGACATTGCGGGCCAATTTACGATTTTTGCGGATGACACCACTATTCTCTGGCATGATTTTGATTCTGATATGTTGAGGATCAAAATTTCAACTGATCTCACTAAAATTAAACAATGGTGTGATGCCAATCTTTTGACCCTGAATTTTGATAAAACCAATATTGTGGGTTTTCGGTGTGGCGTGGACGGTTTGTATCTTGGGGGGGCATTACTTACAAAAAAAGCTAACACCAAGTTTTTAGGAGTCTTTATTGATGAGTGTCTAAAGTTCGACTCTCATATTTTGGAGCTCACAAAAAAAGTGGCTTCGGGATGCTACGCTGTGCGTTTGATATCGGTGGAGATTGGAACCACTCTGGCTAAGAAGGTCTACCACTCACTGGTAGAATCTCGACTTGCGATACGGAATTGTGTTCTGGGGGAATACATGTAACTACCTCCTGAGCTCGTTGTTTGTTCTCCAGAAGCGGGCTCTAAGGTATGTTTGTGGTGTGAACGGCAGAGAGTCATACAGACCGTTGTTTAGATCCAGGAAAATATTAACTTTAACATCTCTGTTTATTCTTGAAACGGTCTGCATGATTTACAAACACAAAGACACATTGCCAATTCCCGATCACTCTCACAATACTAGAAAGTCATGAGAACTATATCTGCCTATACCATCTTCCACCCTTATCATGAACTCAATCATTTATGAAAGCCGTAAACTATATAATCATATTCCGGAATATATAAGGGACCTTCCTACCCTTAAATTATTTAAAAGAACTGTAAGGGAACTACTGGCGGAGAGAGCCTATTACGAGTTGGTTGAGTATTACAACGACACATTTTAACTCAGTGTGTTAACAGGATTGGTCATTTTGTAAAATTTGTTTTGTGTGCCATTTACTCGTAAGTTGTTTGTCGCTACTTGTTTGTTTTATAGCGTGTTATGTTTTTGCCTTTGATTATTTTTATTGTGTACCTTTTAAGGTTTAAGCATGGTTCTGTTGCACCTGCTTGTATATATATTTTAGCTTTGCTAACAAGATTATTTCTTTAGATCAATAAAGCATATTTTGATTGATTGATATTATGTTAATACCCCTATAAATCCGCATGCCAATGATTTAATACATAACTACGCCAAAATTCAAAACAATCAATTCAGAAACACCAAAAATATAGGCTTGTTTCTATTGCAAGTGAGACACCCCGTATATCGCATGATACAAAATACAAAATTATGTGATAGACTGAGGCTGTGACGTCATGTGGTGAGCAAAATTTATATTCATAACCATAACCATGAGCACACAATTAAAATTACCATCAGTGTTGCCGATCTGTAGTTACAATTATTGTAACAGATCGGTTACGTTTTTAAAGGATCTGTTACGCTGTTACTCTTTTAAAAAAGGAATCATTTTTTAAACATTATATTTTTCAACACTATTTTATTTTATTTATTTACGGTATACCCCATTAACAAAAGAAAATAACAATGTATCTACGTATACAATAAAGTAAAATCTAATAATACTATAGAATAAGGATAGATATTTTAGAATAATAACAATTAGTATGAGCCAGTTTATAAACTACTTAATTTTTCTCTTAAGATCTAATTTAAACTTAGGATGAGTGGTATGAATATCGAGGGCATGCCTATCGAAGTTACGCTGCAGTCTGGTTAAAGGGCGAAACATGCCATAATTGGTAGAATGGAAAGGTAAACAGAAGAGATTTCTGCTGCGAGTATTGTGTCTGGTATTAAAATATAATTCAGATAGAAGATAGTCACAATCAATATCACCCTTAATAAGCTTAAATAAAAAACACATATCCAAAAGGAAACGTCTAGCTTGTAGAGAACATAGATTTATATTATCAAGAATAAGTTGATAATCAATATGATAATTTTGGAAACGAATTTGCAGTTTGTGCGCACAAACACGCAGAAATCTCCTCTGCACATCCTCAATTGCCTGAATATGAACCTGATAATAAGGTGACCACAGCACACTAGTGTTGAAATATCAAAGCACACTATTTAATTTAAACATATGGTGCCAATTTGACAGACAACCCCTATTTATTAAAGAGAACACATTTTAGAAAGGATTAATTGTAAAGTGTTTAACTTATTTATCATGTATTTGTCAAGTGATTCAGGATTAGGGTGTGAAAATACGCCATCTGAAATTTTAAAAAATGTTAGAAATATACTGGAAAATCTATTACTAGAAAAAACAAATCGCGCTGAAAAGAGTGTCATGTATTAAACAACAAATCTTTATCGGTGGCGATAGCGTAGAGAATAGAGCTCTAGCCGACAGGTTGCAAGGTCACAGAGTCACAGGTTCAAATCCCATCAGGAGTATTTGACTTTTATTTTATAAAAACATTAAATAATTTATAGAATTATTTTGAATTGAAATCTTTCCTGTTGGGTGGATTTTTTAAATTTATGTTTAATGCATCTTTCCTTATTTAAATTTAAACATTTTCATTCTGGTTAATCTAGAAGTCAATCCAGGATTAGTTCTTCCTATGATATATAAAATATGAAAAAAAAAAGTTAAATTACAAATAAAGAAAAAGCCTATTGACAAACTATGAAACCAGATATTAAGTGGAACATAATCCTAAGTATGCTAATTTAAACACTAGTGTTGATATTTTTTTTCAGCACCAGTGTTGAAATATTTTTTCACAAATCAAAGGCTTTTTTAATAATTCTTTGTGGTCGTAGGAAAAATACTGTCCATTACTCGTGTGAAAGTGATTATTCTAAAACTGGAAGAATTTCCGCACTCGGCTGACGCCTCATGCTAAATATCTACTCGTTTGAAAAGTATCACCTTCCTTCATCACTTGTTATGTAATATACTATTAAGCAAATCTGTTAGGATTGAAAAGAAATCTGTGGCAGCACTGATTATCATTTGTTTCTAGGGTTACTTACACACCACATGGTTCTAGATCGAGCTATAATGCCAGATGAGTCATAAAAGAATACGTAGGTTTTTATACCTCGGATTCAAGGTATAGAACACTTAAAATAATTATAAAACCATTCGATGAAGTGCAGTGTAACACTTGCATTCATTCAGTACGATGGAATAACTTCCCAAAGTTTTTTCAAACTGTAGCCTTCTTTCACTGACTCCACTGCGAGTCCCAATTCTGAGGAATAGACGGGAAGTCTGTCCTTCTTGTGTCCCTCGTCCGCAAGATAGGCTGCCAACGTATTGCCGATTTCGTTTTTGGGATCCTCGATAATCTACGAAAGAAAATAATGTAAAAATAAACGGGGTTAGAGTTAATTAATAGTTAGCCATAGTTTACCGGCAAGTATATTGCTTTTAGTTACTAAAACCAACGACTAAAACTTTGAAACAAACTTTATTTTGGGTTGTTTGTTAAATTTGAGTAGAGTTTTTCTTCGACTTGATAAGTGTAACAACCGGTTGCATAAGGAAAAATCGTTCCCGGTTAGCTTAAAACCGCGTATAAAAAAGACAAAATTTATTCAGAGACGGGCAAGGCCTACTCTGTGGTTGCGCGAAATTGTTTTGAATTTTGCAAAAGTAGATAACTGTCAGATGCCATTTTCTTGTTATTTCGAGCAAATACGAATGTAGCACCCGTTATGACTCACCGACATTTGCTTAATTAAAAAGTAAAATTTTGAACCTGAAATTATACAGGGTGTTAGGTCTGGTTAATTTACACCAGACCATTTGGTTAAATTGATGCAAGTTGCGTAATTTGGGGCTTAATAATTTAGTGAACAAAAAATGGAATTATTCCAAAAGCTTTTGGAGATATCCGAAAAAAAAACCGAAATTTCCATTTTTGGTTTTTAATTTTTTGTGCTTTCATTTTTGACTTGGGAAAAAAATAAAAAACACTTTTTTATAGCCGTTTTTTATGTTCTACAAGATGGCGTTACCAACTTCAAGCCAATTTTTTTAAACACGGACCTGGAATTTTAAATACAGTTTTAGGAATTTCTGAGCTTTAGAAATTTAATACAATGTACAAGTTTTTAAAATTTGAACGTTTTGTCATCTAATTACACATTTTTCAAATTATTTTTTTTATTTTATTACGGTTTTTGACATTTAGAGCCAAATCAAAAAAACAAAAGATTTCTGATTTGAAAAATCCTTCTATTTTTACTGAAAGAGACCTGATATTTTGTAAGAAAAGGGACCCAAAGTCTCAACTTCGAATAATTTCTGTCTGTTTATTTTTGTTACATGTTTCGCTTTAAACTAGAATCATCAGATCTTCGAAACTATAAAAAAAATTAAATCGCTTGTGAAACCAAAATAAGGACAACACAGTAACATAACTAGACTAATACTTCAGTTACCTTTTCTTCACTCGGAAGCATTATTTTTTTTTCTGTTTTACAGTATTTCGCTCTAAATAGGTCTAAGACAAAAAACATAGAACATATAAGATGTTTGTTTAAAGGTCGGAGACAATGACGTTTCTTGAACGGCAGTAGAGTTTTGGACTTGCATTGTCTTTATTGGTTTTTGAATCACTACGTTTCAACTGGTAAGCATCTCCAGTCGTCTTCAGGTGAATACTGAATAAGTACGGTAACTACAGCTCTATTTATACTAGGCAGGTGCTGTGACGCATGACTAGTGGGCGGAGTCATGCGTGTTGCTAGGTGATGACGCATAACTGGATGAGTCATGCTTGATGAGTCATGCTCGATGACGTCATGCTCGATGAATCATGCGTTTAACTCTTGGGTGGTCTTATTCTAAGATTACATTTACTTAACAAGGGTCTCCAGACGTTTCTCATGTCTAATGAAGGCTTACTAAAGCAACCTGGATTTTGGTGTATGGTCGCAGCTTCCTTAAACTTCCTCTTCCTCCAGTGCGGTTCTTTTTGCAGGATTTCCGCTTTTGTCCACATGATATAGCGCCGTCGACTCAACAACCATAGGAGAAACACAAGCGGAAGAATTTAGATGGAAGGTTAGAAATATTCTAGAAAAATCAAGGCCTCCAAAACGAAATATCGGTAAGGAAGAAACAATCGCTCTCACAAAACTTCGTAAGGATCCTAATATCAAGATTCTACCAGCCGACAAAGGAAACGCAACTGTCATCATGGATGTTCAGACATACGACCAAAAAATCGAGGAAGTTGTGCAAAAAGGAAACTACACCCTTATTTCCAAAGATCCGACCGGCACAATCGAGGGAAGAGTCTACCGAACACTTAAGAAATTTGAGCGGTACATTCCAGAAAAGACGCGGAGACGCCTGACACCACACCACAGTAAACCACCACACCTCTATGGCCTGCCAAAAATACACAAACATAATATGCCTCTAAGACCAATTACAAGCTCCCGTAACTCCCCTACATATGAACTAGGTAAATTTTTACTTCCCCTACTCCAACCACTTCAAGGAAACAGCACGTCATTTGTAAAGAACTCGCAACACTTTGCACAAATAATAGGAGAAAAGGAAGTACAACCAGGAGACCAACTGGTCAGCTTTGACGTCGAAAGTCTTTACACCAACGTCCCTATAAAAGACGCACTTAAGGTCATCAGGAGCAGACTTGAGGAAGACTTGACCCTACAAGAAAGAACACCGCTACCTACAAATGCCATCATGGAACTATTGGAATGCTGCCTTAACAATTCTTATTTTCAAGAAAAAGATAGATTCTTTAGCCAAGAGGACGGACTACCAATGGGCTCATCTCTCTCGCCCATAATCGCCAACATTTATATGGAATGGTTCGAATCCGAAGCAATAAAACAAGCAAAGAAGAAACCAAAAATATGGCTTAGATATGTGGATGACACCTTCATTATTTGGAACGGAAACGAGGACGAACTCAGAGAATTCTTACATCACATTAATAACTTTGCACCGACAATTAAATTCACCATGGAAAAAGAAGAGAACAACCAATTACCTTTTCTAGACGTCAATGTAGAGAAAAATGGCAACACCTTCCTAACCTCAGTGTACAGAAAACCTACACATACAGGGCAATATCTCAATTATACATCAAACCACTCAAACAACACAAAACATGGCATAGTAAGAAACCTTGTGGATAGAGCAATTACTCTCTGTAACTCAAACGAAGCTCTCAAAAGAGAAACTAACCACATCAAGACCGACCTCAACAAGAATGGCTATCCCATGAAACTGATTGACACAATATTGGAAAATCGCAAGAATCGGCCAAACACACGTAAAGCAGAGAAAGAGATACAACCAATACTCAATATTCCGTATGTCAAAGGAGTATCTGAGAAAATAAGAAGACTAGGAAAACGATACAACATCGAAACAGTATTCAGCTCTAGAGACACTTTAAGAAGCCACCTAACGAAGACGAGACCAGTAAGCCAGAAAGACAAGAAAAATTGTGTCTACCAGATCCCCTGCGAATGCGGCCAGTCTTACATTGGTGAGACACTAAGACCACTAGAAGTAAGGATTAAAGAACATCGGAATAATACCCGAAAAGGAGAGACCGAAAAATCAGGTGCAGCTGACCACGCCTGGACGCACGGCCATCATATCATGTGGACAAAAGCGGAAATCCTGCAAAAAGAACCGCACTGGAGGAAGAGGAAGTTTAAGGAAGCTGCTACCATACACCAAAATCCAGGTTGCTTTAGTAAGCCTTCATTAGACATGAGAAACGTCTGGAAACCCTTGTTAAGTAAATGTAATCTTAGAATAAGACCACCCAAGAGTTAAACGCATGATTCATCGAGCATGACGTCATCGAGCATGACTCATCAAGCATGACTCATCCAGTTATGCGTCATCACCTAGCAACACGCATGACTCCGCCCACTAGTCATGCGTCACAGCACCTGCCTAGTATAAATAGAGCTGTAGTTACCGTACTTATTCAGTATTCACCTGAAGACGACTGGAGATACTTACCAGTTGAAACGTAGTGATTCTAAACAAATAAAGACAATGCAAGTCCAAAACTCTACTGCCGTTCATATAAGATGTTATATTAATAAAATAAATAAAATACTAATAAAAAATTAAATTACAACTTGCTTACTTCCTAGAGTATTGTGACGGTAAATTTTATTGAAAAAATAAACGGCATAAACACCATAACGTTTTGTAATGTAATTTTAATATTTAAATAATCCTAAAAATAATTTCCAGGGCCGTAATAGTAAATAAATGATAATTTGAAATGATAGTGATGTGTTATTTGATGACAAAAAATTTTTTTTTTAAACATTTAAATTGTGTTAAATTTCCAAAGCTTAGAAGTCCTTAAGACTGTTTTAAAAATTCTAGGTCCGTATTTAATAGAAACGAATTGAGGTTGGTATCTAAAGAACGAAACGTCCAATTTGAAAACTAATAATGCCACCTTGTAGAACCTAAAGAACGGCTATGAGAAAGTGTATTTTTCCTAAATCCAAAATGAAGGCGCAAAAATTAAAACTTAAAACTAAATATTTCGTTTTTTTTCGAATATCTCTGAAGGTATTCTTTCACCAAATCTCAAAATACGCAACTTTGCCTTAATTTAACCATCCTCGTATCTATTATCGTTTTCGAGATTGCCTTGTACGCACACGAATTTGTAGCACCGTGTATATTAGAAATAATATACACGGTGTTTCCTAATGGCGTGCTAATGCAATTCCTCAGGTCATCTTATGAGTTTATATGGACATAATCATTATGCCAGCAAAATGGCTTAGATTTTTTGATGCAAGTGTTGCTTTATTTGTTTCTATAGCTCATCATTACTTACTTACCTCCAAATCTTCCAAAAGATCACTTTTATGTTCTGCCTCTTTACTCTTCGAATTCCACTTATATTCAACTCCATATACAGGGTTATTTAAGAACACAGTATGTAGAGACGTCAGTTCCTTATACAAGGTGATTAGTTTTTCTTCCGGGTCGACCTTAAAGCCCAATATGAAGTTACCACTCCGTTCCTTGCTTTTTATTACCAGAGCTTTTCCGAATTTTGAGTCCCTTATTCGAATCTGAAATTAGGATTATTTTTTAGATTAATAATGACACTAAGAATAGGTAGTTAACTGGATCTAGCCCGCAGCGACATCTATAGTGTCTATGTTAGACAACTTTAACACAAGGATGAATCTGAAGAACATGAAAAGAACTCTTCTTCAATGACACTAGGTAGTGCCTGGTTTCTTAAGTCTTTTTTAGTTAAATTTATTACTAGGACAACTAGAAAACAAAGAAAAAGAAACTTGCGCTTTCTTGTTTATTCATTTATCTCAATGGGCGGAACCATATCCAGACTGTATAAAGGGCAGTTCAGCTCAAGAAAGTTACATTCTCGTAGGATGGGTTGGACCTTGACTACTTTGTAAATTTGCATAATGTCGTGAAAAAAAAATATATTGTTGAAGTTTGGGTATCGTGAGAGAGATCTAGGCATCAAGACTTCCCTCTTCTACAACTGCTCCCAGTTCATATTGATTACGCCGAGGTGAAAATGCTTCTGTTTTGTATAAAAATGTATACAGGGTGATTCCTAAGTTGATACTACTTTTTTAGCTGCGTATAGAAGAGGCATTAAAATAAACAACGTTTTCAAATACCTTCTTTCAAAAAACTTAAAAATAGTGCCGGCCTGGTCATCAAAACGTAGCCCGCTACACGTTATGTTGTTTTTCTTATCTCTTATTAGACGTTACAGGTGGTGTTGAGCAATCCGCTGCGGTGTGTTTTTCTGAAGAAAGTTAATTTTAAATTGACACGTGAAAATGATAAAATTTGAGAATAATGAACTACATAGTAGATATGGTGCTAATTTGGAGTGTCGTCAAAGTGCGGCTGCTGCTTCGAGATTATACGCAGAACGCTTTTCCGTGTCGGCTCATCCTACACCCATTCAACGGGCAAGTTAGGCAGAACCGTATTCGATCCATAGTGTAATAAATGAATGTAAGTACCTTATTTTTGAGTTTTTTGAATAAAGGTATTTAAAAATGTTGTTTATTTTAATGCCTTCTATACATAGCTAAAACAGAAGTTTCAACTTAGGAATCACCCTGTAGAAACATTAAATATAAATATTAGTTTGTTTTCCTGACCGTTTTAATCGATTAAAATGTTGGTTTTTCTTGGGTTTTCGGATCGGAGATATTCGTTTATATAAATAGAAAAAACTTTCTTATGAGATGTAAAAATTTGCAAATCGTACCAAAATTTCTACAAATTAAAAATAAAAATCTAAATTTATATAAAGTAGATTCAAAAACAAAGTATGAAAAGACTTTAAATATATTCTACTTTCAACTTTTAAATATCTGTATCAGTGACTGTTTCTCAATGTAGCGACCAGGGACCCCTCTTATTTTCTACATTTTTCGAGTAATGAAAAAGTGTTCCCGAATAATAAGTACCCATTCATAAAAGGTTTTGATTTAGGGAAAAATTTCTATGTTGATTGTGTTTTCATTTATCAATAAATACAAAGAAAAACATTATTTACAATTTTTAAAGATAAAGGATAATGTGTCTACTTATTTCTATATTTCTGTTAGAATTCTAAAAAATAAATAAATTTCATTTAAATTAAGGAAGATACATTTTTATAATCATTCTAAACATTCTTTAAAATAAAGAAAAGGACAAATTTTTCAGTGTTTTAAATATATTTTTTTTATAAATAAATAAAATTATTATAACTTAAGAAAAGGAAAAATCTTCAAAGTGTTTTAAAATATTTTTGCCAAATCAATACACAATTCTTTTGAATTAAGGAAAGGAAAATTTCTCTAAGTGTTTTAAAATATTTAATAACAAATAAATAAATAAATAAAATTATTTTAAATTAAGAAGAGGAAAAATTTTGTTTTAAACTTTTTTTTAAATAAATAAAATTATTTTAAATTACGGGAAGGAAAATATTTTTAATTGTTTTAAATTTTTTTTAAATAAATAAAATTACTCTAAATTAAGGGAAGAAAAACACTTCCAAGTGTTTTAAAAATTTTTAAAATAAATAAATTCAATTAAATTAGGAAAAAATATTCTAAGTATTTCCAAATGATTTAAAAATAAAATTCAATAAATAATTTTAATAACTCACTTCTTCAGGGTCCATGCAATGGATGAAATCCCACGTAATATATATAAAAAAAAAAACAAAAAAAAAAAAAAAAAGAAAATATTGGAGAAAATCATTTTCTCTTCTTGCAATAGAAACCGCAGCAGGATAAAACATCTTAACTTATTTTCTCGCACCGACTACCTAATGAACAATCTTAGGCTAGCGAGCCCCGGGTAAGAACTAAATCTAACATTTTCCCGGGATGCAGATTAGGTCCAGCTAAAATAATTGCGTAAGATTTCCAGGGGAAAACGGCTACGTGATCACCACCTCCATATGAGTCACACTCGCTCTGCGCGAGATTTTGCCCGGATTCGAAGAAAAGACATTTTCGCACCACCTTATAAGAGTAAAATATTATACTTCCGATAGGGGTAGCGTCATCGCAAGATGGCTGCCGTACTCAATTGTTAGGTAAAAAGTACTTTAGGCTTCCTTCCAGGTGCTACAAGGCAGGTTTGTCTTAGTTTAATAAGTGGAAGTAAGTCCTATAAGAAATGGTACTCAACTTTGCCATTGATTTTAAGAAATTAGAAAATCGTGACGTAATTATAACGTTAATTAATTCCTGAACGAGGGTGACAAAATGGTTCATGCAAAAACGCATTTTTTGATAAATGGTTACAAAACTGCGCGGCTTTCCCTATAAAAAGCCAAGAAACTGCAGTGGAGAGTTAGTTGTTCCAGTCCTAATTAGTAGATATTTTGAACTACAAGTTTTCGGGCGTGAAGTAATTTTAACCAGTAAAGCTTGGAAAGTCCAGCTAGTCTAGTATTCGGTGACCCCTTACCTATTGATAACCCAAGGGTCAACGTTCGTCTATTCCGAATCGATACGGTCAATCACCTTGCAGAAGTAAGTGCTTGTGGGCCATAGAATGTATTACTTATTTTATTGAGGATAACTATAAATTTTGTTGCTAAGACTTATTGTTGGGTGGCTCCCCCATTATTTCTATTAACAATAAAATAGTGTTCAAGACTTAAATAGTGTTTACTTCATAGTTTAAATCACCAAACTTAGGAAAAAAAATTAAAACTAGATATTTTCTCAATTAAAAACTTCAACCTACCTATCAGGTAAATCTAAATTTTAAAAAAAGTTTAAATATTGAGCTCTCACAAGCCTCATTATCTCGCCAAAAGAAATATCCTTCTCAGTAGTGAACCAGATTCTCTCCGGATCCCGCAAAAGAAGAGTCTTTATTACCAGCCACTTAATTAGCAGAGACAACCGACGTGGGAGGGTCGTAATACGTAAGTTATATCTATACCCTAGAAGTGGTGGGTGTTATATCAAAATTAAATTTCTACAATGACACTGTAAATGAAATAAAACAAAAACTACCAATATACTATAATAACGCATTTCTAAGTAACTTTTACACACAACAAAATACAAAATTTGAAGCTCTTTTTGTCAAAATAAAAAATAAACAAATAAATAAAATAAACAATCTAATGAGGAAACAACACATATACAATAATAAATATACATTAAATGACAATTGGCTAATAAATTTAACGAAAACACATATACCAGACCATATTAAATATATTCTTTCACTTGGACCAAAATTTTCTATAAAAGAACAAATTAAACCAAATTGCTTTAAAAATATTATTACTAATATTGAAACGGGCATCGAACTATTAAATCAAAATGACAAAGAATTAATCCGCAATAAAATTACCAACATATTAAGCAATTGTAAAAACAAATTAATCAACTCAGGCAAAAAAACCAAACAACAAATAAATTACTTTTTAAAAGAAGCCAAATTATTTTTATTTAAAAATAAATCAATCTATGTCTTATCAGCAGATAAAAGTAACAAAACAGTTATAATGGAAAAAGATGAATATAACGAAAAAATGTTAAACCTACTTAATGATACCTCCACATATAAAAAAGAAACCCATGACTTAACAAATAAAATACAAACAAAAATAAATTCTACCGTAAATAATTGGCTTAAAAAGAATTACATAGACAAAAATATAAAAAACAGATTAATATGTCATAATGGCCAACCACCATACATATACGGATTACCAAAACTACATAAAAATAATATTCCCTTGCGTCCAATAGTAAGTACAATCGGCTCTGCCACATATAATCTTTCTAAATTTCTCTCTAATATTATAACAAATGTTCTTGGTAACACAGAACATCATATTAAAGACTCATGGGACTTTCATAAGTTTCTTAAAAATCAAAAAATTCCCAAAAACCATATCCTCGTTTCTTTTGATGTTGTTTCTCTTTATACCAACATTCCCATCGAACTTGCAATAAATTGTATAAAAGAAAAATGGAACTTAATTAAAAATTTTACCACCATTCCTGAAAAAGAATTTATAGAAGCTACAAAACTATGTCTAACCTCAACGTTTTTCCAATTTAACGATCAATATTTCTCACAAATATATGGCGTAGCTATGGGATCATCAATTTCAGCTACCATTGCCAATTTTGTTATGGAACATTTAGAAACAAATGTTATTAAATCACTAGATTATAAACCGTATTTTTTTAAAAGATTTGTAGATGATTGCATCCTTTGCATTCCTGAAAATAAGTTACAATACACCCTTAACAAATTTAATTCGTTCCATAATAAACTACAATTCACATTTGAAACGGAAAAAAAGAAATCCATAAACTTTCTAGATATTAATATTAACTATAACAATGAGGGCAACATCAAAACAAGCTGGTATACTAAACCTATATGGTCTGGTAGATATTTAAATTTTAATTCTAATACCCCTAACAAATATAAAAAAAGTGTTGTTAATTCACTCGTTGATAGAGCAACCTTATTAACAGATCCAGAATTAAGACAAAATAATATAAAAAAAATTAAAACAGTTCTCAAAACAATAATTACCCAAAAAAATTCTACGAACCCATTATAAAAAACAGAATTGATAACATTTATAACACTAATAAACACAAACCAAATATAACTGATGAAAACAAATTTATTTCACTTCCATATATTCCAGAAATAAATCAAAAAATCAAAAAAGTATTAAAACCATATAATATCAATATTGCAGAAAAATCAGAAAACAACAATAAAACTTTATTTACAAAACTAAAACAAAAAACACCAAACTTAAATCAAACCAATCTTATTTATAAAATCGACTGCGCTGATTGTCCAAAAACATATATTGGACAAACAAAACAATATCTTAAAAATAGAATAAAAGAACATAAAAATAGCATTCGAAATAAAAATCAATCCCCCACCGCTTTATCAAAACATGCAATAGATAATCTATATAATTTTAACTTTGATACTGTCCAAATTCTTGATCATGAAACACACTACAAAAAAAGAAATATTAAAGAAATGATTCATATTAAAAAAAACCCATAACACAATTAATTTCAGAACTGATACAGAAAATCTTAGTAATGTCTATAATAATTTAATCACACAATAAAATGCAAATTTTTACATTCTACTTTTAATACCTGTAATATAATTAAGTTAAGATAGTTAATTAAATGACACGACCGACAAAGCTCCTTTTAAAAAACGTTTATTTTTACAAAAAGGGCTTAACTTAACTTATACTTAAAGTAAAAAGACTTAAAAACTACGATGAACAATTAATACGAACAGCAAGTAGCTTTGACACGAAATTAATGTTAAAGTTTAATATTCAATATTTGCTTTTATATAAACTAATTAGTCTATTCAGCAGTTATGGCTGGTCTTGGGATATTACTCCTCCACCCTGAGATCTTTCAACGTCCTCGTTGATAATCTTTTGAAGGGTTTTAATAGGTATAGCTTTCAAATACTTGTGATTTCTCCAATGATAGATAGCTATGCTCAGAATACACACAAGAACAATACAAATCGTTGAAAAGATAAAATAATGTGTTTGTTTCTGAGGGGTAAGGTTTTCAAATCTAATGGGTTCTAAAAGATCTTCCTGGATCTTAATAGGGTCCTCTAAATGCTTGATTTGTAGGTTTAAGGTAAAATTTGTCGGCTGAAGGTTTGTTGCCTCTGGATATATAGTAGTTATGTTGTTTATGGCTAAGGAGTATTTACTTTGATTGATAATAACGTCACATTGACTTTGAATAAGGGAGCAGTCTTGAAGGGTGACCTTTTGGAATTGGAAACAGTCTTCATAAGCCATTTCAGAAGCTTTTGTACAAAATAGTAGGGCATTTTTGTAAGTTAAAGTATGTATTTGGTAGTTGTTCTGGACAGTAGCATACTGACAGTCTTGGCTTAAGGAACAGCTGTTCGTAAGTGGCTCGTAGCACATCCATTTTGTGTTGATTTCTTCGCAATTTTTGTACCACAACTCGTTACAGTAGTATTTACTAGGGCTAATTAAAATTTTGGATTCATTGTTCGGTATAGGGTATACAATTTTTAGATTACAAACATTTCTTTCAAAAATAGGTATTTTAATTGCAAGAATTGCCATTTCGTTCAGAATTAAAAGACCGGTTTTACAAATAAGGGTGAGTTCTGATGCATGTTTAATAGACCATAGGGTGTTTCTTGGGTAGTGTATTTCTAGATATTTCCAAAGCTCATTTATTTCATTTAAGCTTAAAATTTCGAGGTCTAGGGTTTTTAAATGTGCAAAAGAGAAAATTCTTAAAAGTTTTTCTAAGTATTGATTTAAATTATTGATTTGTATGTATTGATCTTGTATTGATAACATTATATTTATTTCATTGTTTAATTTTGAAAGTTCGGTCCTAATCGTTTTGGAATTTTCATTTATAATATTTATATTTTCTTTGAATTTATTCATAATATTGCCTGCAAACGAACTGAAATCGTTAATCTTATGCATCGTGTTTAGTTGATTATGCTTAAGTATTTCTAAATTCTGAGTAATTGTCTCTAGGTCAGTATTGTCTAGGTTGCCGGTGACAAACTTGATACCGCTGCCTATAAAGTTCATTAGCCCTCGTTTCTTGCGATTGTTTTCATAAACATTCAACTTTGCATATGTGTCGAAAGTGCTATTTAATGCTTTAAATAAATGAAAAATTTGTGTTTTTGTAAAATTATTGTTTTGCTTGTTCACCATAGATTCTAAAATTATAACATTGCTTAACAATTGGGATAAAGTAAACTTAATACTAGATATATTAAATGATATATATGTTGTATGATAATGATTAATAACTAGGGAAGAAGATATTTCTTCTATGTAATACCTATTATTAGGAAGTTTGTAGATTTGAAGGGCCTGGTAAGGGTTCAATTGAGCCTGCAGGATTAGGATCGGGAGGCTGAAAAGAAATAGGATTTTTTCTAAGTCTTTTAATTTTTCGAACATGTGTAGTAATGGGTTTTTTCCTTGAAATTCCTGTTACTGTATTTTTATTTACTGTTGTTACTTTTACAGGTATGTACTGGGGGTTCATTTTATTTCGAAGGGTATTTTTCTTATATATAGTTTGACCGTCTTGTATTGTGGGTGGTCCTTCGGTGTTTTTATTTTGTCTTTGGGTATTCTGGGGCTGTTTTTGATAGCTTGTTTTATATACATGTTCATAAAAGGGTAGTAGCTCGTTCTTTCGTTTTTCGGTATATTCAAAAAGTGTTAAATCGTTGTTTAGATTTGGTTCATTGAGGTACGGGCCGTATAATATAGAAAAAGGGGAATGTCCGGTAGTTGAGTGAATACTCTGATTATAAATAAGGATGGCAGAAATCATAAGGTTTTGAGATGTTTCATCGGGATTTTTCCTTTTAAGCATTCTTAATTTTTCAAGTAAGGTGGAGTGTAGTCTCTCTACGGGGCTGTTAGAGGATACATTTTTGGGAGTTGTGTAATACATTTCTATACCAAGATGTTGGCAGAATTCTCTAAAAAGATTATGTTGAAACTCCTTTTCTTGGTTCGAAACGAATCTTTGGAGGGTGTTATGGTGAACGAAATATGGTCTTAATTTGTTAAGAATCGTGACTTCGTTTTGATCTGGTATAAAATACGCTTGGGCATATCTAAAAAATGAATCTATTATCGCCAAAAATTGAAAAATATCAAAGCAAACTGTTTTAAAGGGATTTTCTAAAAGTAGTGGGGGTTCGAATGCAATTTTATAGGGGTGTCTTTCATATTTGCTTTGTAAGCATATTTCGCACTTGTTTAAGAAATTTGTAATTGAGTTTCTTAGTTTAGGCCAGTAATATTTTTGTTTAATGTTACTATATGATTCCACTATGCCGTTATGGTTGGGTTTGTTTGCAAATGTAAGGTGACTGTATTCATGGCATATAATCTCTTGAAATTCACGATAGAGTGATAAAATTTTGTGTTTTTCGAAAGGGGTTAAATAGTCGAGCTGTACTAGTTTTTCTAAATTAAATTTTATTAGGATATTTGATGGGGACTTAAGTAGCTCGAATTGATCCTGAGGGATAATCTTAACTCTTTGGTGAAAGTTAACACCTATACGAGGGATTGGATTTGGAATTTTATCCAAGTTTTTATTAACCTTGATAAGAGAGTCGGGGATAATTTTATCGTTAATTGAAAAATAGGGCGGAGTGGCTGCATCTATTTCATATGGTATAATAATAAGAGAATTGTTAGTAAGATTTTGAATAGGTTGATTTAGTGGTTTATTATAGATAAGAGAAAAAGGTATGGTAATATTTTGTAACTTTAATGTTTTATTTTCATAGTTTATCAGGGCATTTAAATTTTTAAGGTCTTTAGTGCCTATAAGTGCGTCGAAATCGTCATGCCAATTTAGGACTTTTAATTTAAAATCTTGGGCAATACCTAGTTCTTGAAGCAAAGGAATTCTTAAATTTTTATTTTCTTTAGAAACTTGTTTATAGGCAGTGACCTCAAAGGGCTCAAAAAATACATTTTTTGGGAATAATTCTGCAATTTTTGGAGTAATAATGGAATCGGAAGCGCCTGAGTCGATAAGTACTGTAATTTGTTTCTGGGGTAGATAGAAATACGGCAGTTCATTTTGCTGTGCTATATTATTTAAATTAATTTTTGATTCGATGCCATGTTCAAACATTTTTTCGTTATTATTTTCGACGGTTGATTCAAGGTCAACATTTTGGGTTGTATAGTTTTGGACAGGTATGTCGGACTCTGAAAACGACTGTTCTACGGGATAAGAATTATATGCGGAGTCTTGAGTATATTCTGAGGGTTGTAATTCCTCATAGGGGTTGTTAGATGGGGGTTGAGGTTGTTGTACTTCTACGTTATATAACTCTTGGGATACCCAATTTGCGGGTCCTGTAGACTGAAAGAAGTTTTGGTATCTGGTTGAAGGTTGATTTTGTTGTTGCATGCGGGAAGGTCCTATAGTGGAAGTGGACATAGGGACAGGTGCTTCTTGGCGAGGAGGTCTATTTTGCGGTGGTGCAAATCTAGGTTGGTTGCCAAAAACCTGAGCATTTGTTGGGTAATGTCTTTGTACAGGTTGGGGTTGTACAAAAATGGGTTGTCGAGGGAAATAAGGAGATTGTACTGTATGTGGGGGTTGTACGTTAAAAGGTCTATTTATTATTCGGTTATTCTGATTATTGTTATTATGTTGTCTGTGTACTGGGGTTTGCAAAGTTGAATAGTTAGTTGCAAGGTTGATTTGTGATTCAACCATGTTATAATTAACTACGTGCGCAAGAGCGTCACTTAGCTTTTCAGGGCGGTTTATCATAAGCATCGTTTTTAAAGTTTGGGGCGAGTTTGCTGTTAAAATTAACACTGACGTGTTTTCTATTTGTTTTATTAAAATAAGTTTTGAATTATTATCTTCGACTTCGCATTGTACTTTAGAAACGATTCTTTGCACAAATGTTTTTAACCTATCGACAAATTGTAAAATATTCTCATCTTTGTTTATTTTTAAATATTGTAATTCCTGCATTAAAACTATATAGGTAATAGGATCACCGAATTTTTGTCTCAATGCCTCTCTAATAGAGGGCCAGTCTAATAAATCTGGTCTAGAAAGTAAGAAATTTCTTGCATCTTCAACTAATTTCGATTTGATGGCGGCTAAGACTACCGTCTTTTGTTCGTTTGTATTATTAAAATAAAGTGTATAAAATTCGTTTATAGAAAGAATAAAACTTTCTAAATGATCCTGCTTGCCTGAAAATGTTGGCAAGAGGGATGTATAAAATCTTAAATTTTCCATTTTGTCTTGATTTAGGTTTAAATTATCAAATAAATTTGCTAGTTCTTTCTGGGTTCCAGGAGTTAAAGTCCTATCTAATGTATTATCTACGTTACTATCAGAATTATTTTCAGCTTGGTTTTCTGGAATATCTAACCCTAAAGAAACCCTATTGCGTAATAAAATATTTTTTAAACGATCGGATGGAGCGGACATTAAAAAAATGGCAATTTAGCAATTACTTACAATACAATCAAGGATGAATCCATAGAGCTTATATTGTAGAGGTACACAACCAAAGGAATCCCTATAAAGGCGTGGCTAAAGGGCCTTAACGTCTGGAGCGTCGATCTGAGTCTAGGAGGACAGGAACTGGATCCACAGGTCACTAGCAACACGGCAGCCGATCTGTTCACCAATTTCTTCCTTCAACACACTTCTGGGAATCGCACTGGGTTTAATGCTTTGTTTGAAACAAATTTGGTTTTAATGTTTTGTTTGGCACAAATACACAGTCAGTACGGCGAATCCGGAAGGTCCTTTTTTATTTAGTCCGAATAGTGCACTAAGATTTGAAAATCACTTCCGCACAACGGGAACCGATAAAGGGCGAAATTGCACTATCCTGTTCGCAGCGCCAATTAAATGACACGACCGACAAAGCTCCTTTTAAAAAACGTTTATTTTTACAAAAAGGGCTTAACTTAACTTATACTTAAAGTAAAAAGACTTAAAAACTACGATGAACAATTAATACGAACAGCAAGTAGCTTTGACACGAAATTAATGTTAAAGTTTAATATTCAATATTTGCTTTTATATAAACTAATTAGTCTATTCAGCAGTTATGGCTGGTCTTGGGATATTACTAGTTATTCAAATGTATTAGGTAAAATGGAATTCCCATCTGGTCCATCCCTTACCCCCATAAAAATTAAAACCATTTTTATTTCATCTTAAATTGACCATTTCCAATATGATAGTCATACTGTGAATATAAAGTTCTGTGAAGTGTAAAAAATTAAATAAGGGTATGTTTAGCTTATATTTTATACTTGATTATAGTTTTCTATATTTTTTTATTTTTGTATACAATAGTTTCTTTTCTCTTTTGATGGTTTAGACAAATATTTTTTCATAGTTCTGATGATGGTTTCCTAATAAAACCGAAACGTTAACCCCTTATAAAGAAAAATCTTTTATTCAAGAGTGACCGAAAACCCAAGAAAAACCAACATTTTAATTAAATATAAAGTTTTATTTCATCCTGTCCAGTAAATTTACTTACCCTGTACTCATTTGCGGCCGGTAAGAACATTACAGTATCAGATATACTGTAATGGGTTGCCCCTAGCAACAACGGTATGATTTTAGAAACAATGACTGGTTACTTTCGATCTTTGACAACTTGTCACTTAAAAGGTAATATGACCTATTTGTTTATTCTTTTTAAAAAGGATTATAAAGACAGGATGAAATAAAATATCATACGATACACGTCCGTTAGGTGTTATTATATCACTCGTTTATATTTCAGACTCGGCTCCTACGTCGCCTCGTCCGTAAACCGGCCTTGTAACGTAATAGTTATTTAATATATAAGTGTTGTAAAGATTCATATTACAACACAAGATGTTAAAGTTGTCAAACGAGGCGTCAGCTGAGTTTAATTAAAAATCGAGTGTAGTAATATGAATTTACAACAAGAATATTTCACAAAATTTTATCTACTTTCATCTATGAATAAAAATATTTTGCAAAAGGCATTTTTAAAAATAAAAATGCACCTGCCATTAAGTTTACTAATCAAGTTTTTTATGTTACCTTTCGCATAGTTACTGTTTCGTATGATTACTGTCGAAACTTTGTCAAACAAATTCAAAAATATAAAAAGCGTTTTTCAAAATGAGCGATTCTGATGGAAGTTTAGCCTCTGATATAAAAGCAGCGGCAAACGAAGCGATCTCAAGTTTAGTTCCGACAAAATCCAAGGCGCGGTATGAGTTGGAGTATCAGAAGTTTGAAGATTGGTGCAAAACTAACAAAATAAAGGAGGTGTCTAAGAAAATCCTTTTGGGTTATTTTTCCGTAAAGCAACGCTCCCAGAAACCATCTTTTATAATTGTTAATAATAAATCATTCTTCTAAAAAGTGTGGTTTTATTTAACAGCAAAATTTTAATACCGTTTTTTTTCCATTACAGCACTGGTGCTGCAAAGGCATCTATTACAGCACTAGTGCTGTAATAGATGCCCTTACAAAACGATTTACAGAACTGTAAAATTCATATTACTAAATGAAAGTAGATAAAATACTATTCCATCACGGCGTAATACTTACACTGTCCACTTGCAAATATGGTAAAGAAATATTGAATCCCTCATTTATATCTGCAAACCAAACAAATCTTATGTTTGTAACAATAAAAGTCCCTAGACTGCCCTGGTCACTGGATAGATTCCATACACCGTGCATGCTCGAGACCACTTGTTCTAAAGGTAGAATTTTTAGTTTTTTATTGTGAACTACTCCGCCTCTAAGTTTAAGTTCCCTGTAAAGCTTCGATGTGATAAAGGCCCTAAAAATAATACAACGATTAATTGAAGAAAAATTTATTTCGTTGCAAAATCCAAGGACCAAATTACACTGTAACACAATTGCCAATTTTGGCAATTTCTTATATTTACAGAAAATCACCTTAAAGGCAGGCCCAATTTTATAAAGTTCTCATAAATCTAAGTTTAAACATATACAGTGTGTTTTTTAATTGAGTGCCGATACTTAAGGTTGTGAATCCTTGGGTGATTTTAAGAAGAAAAGTTAATATTAACATATGTCCTAAAGCTCTTTATTTTTTTTTTCAACAAAATATCGAAAGCAGTCATAATAAAACGAAGAAAAAAAATTGTTTTATTGGTTTTTATGGTTTTATGCAAAAAGGGGGCATCATACGAAATTAAGTCTATAAACCAAATTTGCTCCAAAATAAATGAGAATTTTAAATATAAGTTTGCTTTTTGGAAAAATCAGTGGCGTACCATTTTTTTCTTTAAAAATATTCAGTTCAAACCCCGTACGGACGTCACTGGTAAAAATTAAAAAAAATCTTTTAAGTCAAAAAATGCTCCCTAATGATTAAGATGTGTGTACAAAATTTCATAAAAATATCTAAGAGTTATATAATAATTATGATAAAAATTTATTATTTAAAAAATGTTAACACCCTGTAGCTCAAAAATGAAGAGCTTTAGGACATATGTTAATATTAACTTTTCTTCTTAAAATCACCCAAGGATTCACAACCTTAAGTATCGGCACTCAAATAAAAACAACCTGTATAGGTTTAAGCTGAAGAATAATTCTAAAATCGTAGAAATGTCAGAAATGGTCGTTTTATAATGTGAAATTGGCAGAACAGTTCAATTTAAGAGTACTTATTCAACCTGATCATAACTTGTTATGTTACCTGCATTATATTAAGCTGACCAGGTATATTACTTTTAACTGTCAAACCCACATTATATGATGTCTATTTCGCAAGAGGAAGTTAATTGAGCACGACGCCGCAGGCGGAGTGCTTAAACTTCCGAGCGCGATATGGACAATCCACTCGGGTTAAGCAGTATACAGGGTGATTCCTAAGTTGATACTTCATTTTTAGCTGTATATAGAAGGCATTAAAATAAACAACTTTTTCAAATACCTTTTTTCATAAAACTTGAAAATAGCCGAGTTACAGAAGAAAAAAATCTAAGTGCCGGCCTGGTAATCAAAACGTAGCCCTTTACTTTATGTTGTTCGTCTTATCTCTTATTAGTCATGCAATTTACGGGTCGGTGGTGAGTTATTTGGCAATACGTTGCGGTGTTTTTTTCTGAAGCAAGTTAATTTTAAATTGGTGATACGTGAAAACGGCAAAATTTGAAAACAATGAACTAATAGATCCACTTGAGTTGTATAGTATATTTTCTTTACAACTTAACTTCCGAACTTCATACTAATATAATAATAAAAAATATTTAAATTATTTAGATAATAAAAAACAATAATTGAAGAAAAATTCATTCTGTTGGCAAACCCATGGACCAAATTACACTGTAACATATTTATCGCTTTAGTTCATTTCTTATATTTACACAAAATCACTTTGAATATTTCTATTTTTCTCACATTCTGTCTTTTGCAGAATAATAGACAAAAAGCGATATATTTATTAATAAAAATGAACAATTTATTTTCTCGACCATATCTAGTTTGATTAATTTGTTCTGCTAAAATGCGCACAAGAAAAAATGGTTTGTTCGGTCTTTTTCTGCTTGCGTAAGAATTATAACTCCGAAAGTACAACCAAATAGCTGTAGAATTCGTTTTAAACAGTTAAAAACGGCTTTTGTGCATTAATATGGTAAACTTTTCAAAATAATCGTCAATTTACAAAATAGCAACACTGTTAACGTGGAAAGAGAAGTGGCAATACTGTAAGTAGAAATAACAAAACCATTAAACCTTTAGTAAAAAATGGAATTAATTTTTTTCTAAAAATCTTATAATTTCGTCTGTTTTATCTGGTTTTATGTACTCAACTTCATGTTTCACCATTTAAGGAAGATTTACCAGTTATTCTTTTTTTATATCAGTTGCGTATAATAAAAGTGTTAAGGTCGATTGGGGTTGGATCCTCGTTCAAAATATATCAGAAAATATCGCTGTGCACAAATATTTGCATAGCAAGAAACCAACCAAGGTTAGTAAAAAATGTTCACTTTGTAGGTAGTAAGTATATTTTATAAATTAAATCTTGTAGTAATTCTCTGGAAATGAGTGGAAAACTGGACATTTTTGAAAGAAGAAAGTTCATCTGTGCACAACTCTCTAGTTTGGTCAGAAAATAACAATAGTTCGATAGAAATATCTATTTTGATATGAAACCACCGTTTCGTGCACTGCTTTCTGATTCTGACATAAATGTTTTGATTTAAATTAAAAAAGAACAAATTTTATGTGACAGATTTGCATATTTTTGAAATATGTATTCACCTCACTTCTGCCAAGTGTCAGAAAATGCAGGGCCGGATCTACCTATGGGCATAATGGGCTGCAGCCCAGGGCCCCCGGGTTCCAGGGGGCCCCGTTTCCCGTTAAGATCAACAGGATTTGCAAGATCAAAGTAAGGAGAACATCGACCTGTTGAGCGTGCGCGCTAATATTGATTATTATTCTGATGAATGTATTCAATTCAAAACTTATATAAAACAAACTGAGCTAGAGTCATATACTTGTACTGATATGTTCAATTTAATTTTTGAAAAAAAACTGAGACGTTTTTCCAAATTTATATACCATCTTAAAGATTTTTCTAACGCTTCCTATTACGAGTTGTGAAGCGGAGCGTGTGTTCACTAAGTTGTCCTATATAGAAAACAAATATAGGACAACAATGACAAATACAGGACCTAATTACTTATCACTTCTTTCTTTCAATGCTGATCTCACTCACCAAATAAGACTTGAAATGTGATAATCAATTAAAATAATTTGCAGCACAAAAGTGTAGAAAAGTTATTTTATAAATTTCTTATTGTTGTTATGTTATGTTTATTTATTAATACTCTCAACTCTGTCTTGTTTAAGTTATGTTTAGGTTAATAATTAATGGCTTTAATTTTTTGTTCACTAAAGATAATATTATATATATTTTAACTACTTTTACCTAAGTTTATAATGTTTTTTCGTTTGAAATAAAAAACTTTAAGTTTCGAATGTTAAATTTTCCCGCATAAAACATTTTTTAGGAAAATGCCTAATTTATATAATTTCGTGGGGCCCCCAGATATATCGTTAGCCCAGGGCCCCCAAAGGTCACGGTCCGGCCCTGAGAAAATGACTCATAAAATTTACAACATGTAAATTTGGTTTCTTTATAACTGACCACTGTGATTGGTCAGTTTCATATCCTAACTAGGATGGATATGAAATCATATCCGTTCAGTTAACCAGAATAACCCACTTTCCAATCACTTTAGTTGTAAAGGAAACAGCGAATTTTCATTTGGGAGTACAAAAAAGTGATTTACCTGGTCGTAACTTAAAATAATGTAACAAAACTTAACAAGTCATTACCAGGTTGATTACTCTCAAATTGAACTTTGCTGTCAAACCTACATTATAAATTGACCATTTCTGACATTTCTACGATTTTAGAATTACTCTTTGGTTTAAACTTAGGTTTAAGAGGACCCTTTAAAATTGGGTCTTGGGCTTACATCTATCATTTTTACCAAACAAATAAAAAACGATTTATTTATTTAATAATGAACAATTTTGTATTCTGAACCATAGCCTATCACTATAGACAGCATTGTTTGTGCCAATGTGATTGATAAAAGTTGTTTATTTAGTTATTATTGTTTAAAATCTTTCTGCAACCCGTAATTAATCTATTTAATTACAGGTTGTATAATAATTAAAGTATTGATTTTCTAAAATAAGACAAGTTGGTAATTTGTTTAAAATATTTTTACTTAAAAGATAAATCTAGATACAAATAAACATTTTACTAAATAACTGCCTCAATGAGGACCTAATTTACTCTTACAAAGTATAAGCCTACTAATATACAAGTCAAATTATTATTAAATCTTTAGTCAGTCTCAAAAACATTATTGGAATTAATCTAAAAATACTTATGTAAGCTTTTTTTAATGAACGCTCTTATTTCTATTTTTTGACTTCCACTGCTTGTTGTTTAGCCGGCTCCCCAGTCTGTGTAATGGGAATATTCTTGTGCTCCACCTCCATGGCTTCCATCGTCGGGGCCGTAACCGTCAACACTCCGTCCGAGGACAACTTAGACTCCAGTTTCCTCATGTCGCAGTTCTTGGGCAGGACATACCTCCTTACAAAGTGTCTGGAAATGTACCCATGTTCATCCTGTTTCTCTTCATGTTTCCCCTCGACAGTCAATACATTGTCTCCAGTGACTTTTACCGTGACTTCTTCAGGCTTAAACTGTTGCACGTCAAGACTTGCCTGGAACTTATCTTTGTCGACAGTTATGGTGGATCCAGTATCTCCGTGTGAGGAATTGGTTCTCCAATTTCGTAGGTACCCAGCAGGGGTTCTTGTTAGCATCCGGTTGTTAATGCTCAACGGTTGAAAAATATCTTCCGGATCTAAAGTGAGTCCGAAATGTTGGTCCAGCATTCTGGATGGTCTCAGCCAGTAGGACGAGGGCATGAATGGTTCGTCGAATAACAACGGAAGCAAGGCCATTTTTTAGGGTTACACTCACGTCAATCACAACCAAAACTTTTTTATTTTTTGAAGCTTCACTTTACGCGTTCTCGTGTGGTAATTCTCGTATCGCTGAGAGTTTTCAACTATGGTGAAGTCGCAAGTTTACACCGTATTTATACGTTTATCGATTTGCTAGAGGATTCTAGAGCAATCTAAGCAACAACCGTTCAAAGAATATTGTTTATTTTATCGTGGCTGTTTGGACAATAATATTTTCCTTGAAATTGTAAACATTTTGTATTATTTAAATTGAATATTTTGTCTTAATAAATAATATTTCTGCATAATAATATAGGTTTTGTACCTGGAAGGGTAATAAACTATATTGTTAGAGTTAAGTTTGTATTATGTTTTTAATTTGGTTTACACATTTGCATATTTAATTGGAATTAGGGGCAGAGCCTATTTTGAATAGGTCCAGTAAGCCCGGGGATAGGGCCCCGCTTTCAGAGATGCCCCGCTTTCAGAGAGGCCCTGCTTTCAGAGAGGACCTGCGCTCGATCTGAGTGACACAATATTTTTTCATAAAATCTAAGCCAATCGACAGAGTTATATATTACTGTATGCAAAACAAAAAACTCGTAAAAGTTTGCAACCTTATAATATACAGGGTGTTACAAATTCGACATACCAGCATTGGAATCTTGAAAACCATAGGAGTTAGAGAAACGGTTAAATGGGGGCAAAGTTGTGCAATTCGGTGCTGATTATAATGCGGCTTTAAAAGTTTTCAAATTCCGAATACTTTCGATTTTATTCGAAAAAAAACGAAATATTGCAAAATCGTTTTTATTTTTTCCTGAGCTCATTTGACTAGCTATTTAAAAATAAATTACACTTTGTCATTGCCACTTTTCTTATCTACAAAATGACGTTACTACTTACTAAAGATCCGTCGTTTCGTCTCCGAGCGGCTATCACCAACTTTACTTTTTTAAATACGGACCTGGATTTTTTTAAACCGATTTTTAAACTCTCCTATCTTCAAAATGTAATGGCAATATTACTTCCTCGTATTGATGAATTGTCCTTGCTTATTTTTTTAAATTCATATTTTTTACACTTCTTGTCAGTCCGGTCCTGGCAACGAATCACAATATTAATTGTGTAAAAATGACGTAGATACCATGGAAGAACTGGAAGAACGTATAGAGGTTGCATTTAGTAGGATAAGGAGAAGATCGGTTGAAAGGCCTGTCGCCAAAATTGGAAGAAAAATCAATAGTTGTATTGAGTAAAACGGCAATCTCTTTGAACATTTAGAAAATTAGGATTTATAATTAGTAAATTTAGAATTATTGGAAAATTCTTATAAAATATATTATATTACTTATTATGTGTTAATGTTTTAAATAAAATACATTTTTAAATTAATATTGTGATTCGTTTCCAGGACCGGACTGACAAGAAGTGTAAAAAATATGAATTTAAAAAAATAAGCTAGGACAATTCATCATTATGAGAAAGTAATTTCGCCATTACATTTTGAGGGTAGAAGGGTTTAAAAATCGGTTAAAAAATCCAGGTCAGTATTTAAAAAAGTAAAGTTGGTGATGGCCGCTCGGAGACGAAACGATGGATCTTTAGTTTAGTAACGTCATTTTATAGAAGAGAAAAAGTGGAAATGACAAAGTGTCATTTATTTTTAAATAGCTAGTCAAATGAGCTCAGGAAAAAATAAAGACGATTTTGCAAAATGTCGGTCTTTTTCGAATAAAATCGGAAGTATTCGGAATTTAAGTGTGGGGAGTGTGTATCTTCTTGCGCACCCCACGAGATGTCCGATCTCGTCCGGGGGTAGATTAGGAGATGATACATTTTACACTCTTCCCTGCATTCTTAAACCTACTAAATTTCGGACATACTTTTTTTATTGTGCGTGTGCCCACTCTGAGGATCGAACTCGGAACGCCACGGTCGAATGCCAGTGACTCACCGCTGAGCCACCCCCGCAGTATAAGAAATATTAATATTATTCTTTTGCGAGAGTTAATTAATTTAATTTTAGAATCTCCTTATTTCGTAATATTTTGGTAGAGAGTTATAAAGAAGCTCTCACCGACGTACACTTGCAGGTATTCGTTCAATCACCCGCCTCGACGACGGTGCCGGCAGCCGGCTTCTCTATAATTTCTGGAAAAATATAATATTTATATTTATAAAAATAATTATTTTAGAGTATTTTTAGTATTTCTAGAGTTTTTATTTAGATGTAAATTAATTTACGAATACAATAAATTGTAACCTTAAAAGAAATTTATCCCAAATTAGACGAGCAGCGGAAAGGTCGATTTGTTCTTTAATCTATGTCGACGTCTTTGTATTTGAGAGATTTTTTTTTTATTCTTGTATTTCATTGAAGCATAATGAAAATTATTATTGCGTAAATTTGTAATAGAAAAAGTCTACTTCGGCCCATTGGAATATACGTAATAAAATTTTAATTTGGTAATATGCTCGAGAAATCCAAATACTCGCAACAATCGCTGAACAGAAAGAAGTATTGAATACTTTATTTCGCCACAGACCCTGACCTTCCCTATCCCGAGGATCTGGATAATTCTAGAGGGGATCGTCATACAATGGTGAAGAGTCACGAGTTAACGGCCAAACGAACACAAAAAATAAATTAATAAACTAAATCATGGTTTAAAAAACTAAAAACATGCTTTTATGGGTGGAGCATAGAATAGTAGAGGACTAAAAAGCCAAGAATACCTATTTTCTTTTTATAGCTGAACGGCTGAACCAGTGGCGTATTTGAGGGGGGGGGCCGCCGGGCTGCTGCCCTCCCCCCCCTAGTCTAGGAGCTCGGGGTCTAAAAGTTTAATTGCAACCTAATTTTCTGTCTCACGCTTGGACTCTTAATTTAAATTTTTAAATAATGTATTCTTGGCTTAGATTACAAAGGTCTTGTAGGAAACGTTTAGGTTTTTTAACTTTTCCTTCTAAAAGTCCTGTTTTATATAGAGATTAAGGTTTCAGACGCATATCGTTTTAGTTATTGATTTATGATGCAATTTTATAAGAAGACGAGTAAAAAGAATAATATTTAATAGTATTTCTATTCTATACTTGTCTATTCCGTTTTCCCTTTTTTAAAGCTATTTTAAATCAATAAAAATATAACCCAATGCAATAAAATATTTTTACAACAGAAACAATTAGGTATTTATTTTTAAAGAGAAAAATTAAATTAAAACTTATAATTGAAACATTTTTTATTGAAGAAGTGTGATAATTTATAATATAAAAAAAAATGCCAGAAGAAAAGAGAATGCTTTATTATGAATATACAAAACGGCACTTAAGAACAAGTATTTCAAAACCTAAGGATTTGTACCAAAAACTACTGTTAGATCTACGATATGATTTTGGAAAAAAATCATCAATTTTGGTGTGGTGAGCAATATTTATTTTTAATCATGAAAAACCGAGCCCAAAAAACGCGGGTTAGAGTCATACATACGTCTTATATTTTTCACAAATATAAAAAATATTTTTTTTTTAAATAAAGAGGCTAGGAATATAAAAAAAAGTGAAAAAAACATTTACAAAAACAAATTTTAATAATTTATTTTTCGAAATTTGATAGTACTTAGTTAGGTGCATTTTACAAGAACTTTGGGCGTGGCCTTGAAAATTTTCCGCCTTCTAGGTACAATATCATGAAATTTATCTAATACCGACTGTACGTCCCTTTCTCCAGAAGAAAAAATGTCCTACTTACGCCCATTGAGCCCCCCCCCCCCCGCCACTGAGCACTGGGCTGAACGTTGACAGACAACTGGGATGTGCAGTGCACGCTATCTGCGGGCAGTAAAGCAATTAAGAAATTTGGCCAAATAGTAATAGTCACCTGGAAGACGACTGGAGATACGTACCAGTTGAAACGTTGTGATTCAAAACGAATAAAGACAATGCAAGTTCAAAACTCTACTGCCGTTCAAGAAACGTCATTGTCTCCAACCTTCAAACAGCATGCTTTATCTTCAAACAGCATGCTTTATCTATCTATATTTGAAGCGTAGGCGGTAAATTAAAATAACGTCAATAAAAACTAAAAAAAAATAATTAGGTAGGTACATAAATTCAATAAATCAAAGAATAAAAAAATATAAAAAAATAAAATTAATCAAATGTCATTGTGTTCAATTATTATAATAATTTAGACCTGGCCATACACGAAGTGAATTTTTTAAATCCAGATATCTCAAAAACAGCTGCTTAAATCAACTCTTACCACGTATACCTTTTTAAGGTAAAAGACGTTGGAAAATCCGAATTTTTATTTAAAAGTTAAATATAGGGTGACTCAAAAAAGTTATTTCGTTTTAAATGTGTGCAAGGTACCGCAGGTGGCGCCCTCTAAACTTTACAATAAAAATGAGAGCAGATTCCAATTTCTCACCCCGCAAAATCCCCCCCAAGCCAAATTATGTGACAGTACAAAAATTATAAAAAAAAATATTTATAAAAAATAAAAACCAAATTGAACTTATCTCCGAAATCTTTCACTTTTTGACTAAGGTAAGTTGGGTAAGATCGTCATATTTAAGCCTCAGGAACTTGTGGTAGTTTTTTTTCCGCACCTTTTAGAGACACCCTGTACCTACATGCAGTCGAAAAAATTATTTTTTATACGCTAACCCTGTATACAGTGGCGTAGCCAGAATTTTATTTCGGGGGGGGGGGGGGGGGGGGCGCAAATGGGTAGGGAAACCGACGAGGCAGTGCCGTAGACAAATCGCCGAAGGTGAAAAATTTTTTGGGTGCCAAGCCCAAAAAACCCTTTTTTTGGACAATCAAAAAAATTTCTAAATAAAAAATACATACATTTAAAGAAACTTGTAGTGAGTTATACAAATACACTAATATAGGTAATATAAAACAGATATTATACTTGTTAAACAAAAACTTCTTCATGAAATAAGCATAATTGAGCAAAAAAATACTAAAAATAAGGTCTATTTTTTATTTATTGAAAAAACAAAAATTAACTATAAACTTAAAGCACAACATATTTTTTTGCCAAAAACTAAACCGTGATTCGTCGCCTTTTTTGACAAAATATATTGATTATTTCATATATCAATGTAGATTTCTTTATAAAGCTAAACTTGTTGTACGCTCTTCGCCTGAATGATTTCTCAGATATGTTTTTAATCTTATTAAAGTGGAAAAACGTCTTTCTGCTGAAGCTTTAGTTACTGGGAGGATAATTTGTTATTTTATTTAGCGCGTTATTGATAGCGTTGCCGTCAAAGATTTTTTATGTTGCCTAATTATAGTTTATCTTCTTTTTTTTGGATTTCGGGAGGCCCGGGCCCCCTGCCCCCTGGCTAAACCACTGAATGTATATGACTTCCTAATAAATAAGTAAAATTTTGCCTATACTTATAACATGTCAATCAGAATGATCGTGTAGTTTATGTCAACATACATATTCGTTTTCATATTGCAATGTGGTTTACTTGAACGCCTCGCTGCTAAACATAATAATGTTTTTTTTTGTTTCATAATATATTACTTACTGATACGCTTACATTGTTGTACATATATATATATATATATATATAAGTTCATTGCAAAATAAAATTTTGCGGTGCGGTGAACATGCTTTTAAAAACTCTATTTTTTGTTTTACTTGCAATAAAATATGCACACTCTGCCAACATTTTGGGTGTTTTTCCCGCGCCTGGACTCAGTCATTACATTCTGGCTTCAAAGTTAATGAAAGGTCTAACAGAAGCAGGCCATGATGTAACTATGATAAGTCCGTATAAGCTAAAGGACCCGCCAAAAAATGGAAAATATACAGATATAGTTTTGGATAAGTTGGCTTCTCAAAGTAAGTGTAATCTTAACATTTTCTAGGATAATGTATTGTTAATTTTATAACTTCTACTACTAAAATGTATTAATTCATAAATGTGAATCGATCTCCTACGATAAGTGGTCATTGTTATGACATGCGCTGCTGTTTTTTACGGGTCTTTTTTACTTTTTTTTTCCGAGGGCCCGTCCGTGTGCCCGATGCCACACCTACTCCGTGATCGCAGTTCCTTGCACTAGTTTGTGGAGGTCAACTGGGGAGAGGGTAAAGATGTCCTCTCGTTTCAGTTTTGTTTGCCCGAGTATTTATTGCCTCTTTTGATCCAGTGATTCGCAATGGCAAACTATGTGCTGTACAGTTTCCCTGTCTTGTCCGCATAATCTGCAGTCAAGGTCTTCATTGTACAGTTGCATTCTGTAAAGGTTCTCAGCTGGTTCCTGTTCATTTGAAGCAACTGTTTCCTGAGTCTTGAGTCTGGATCCCCAACCTCAATCTTTGTCTGTTGCGCCAGTGGATTTTGTGTTCATTCCTGATCCATCGCTTTATAGCATCTCGTACTGTGCACCTTGGACTTCGAGTGCCGGTTCTGGACCAATGAATGTATTTTAGGAGCCTTTCTCTTGCAAGTTTATCGGCTTTTTCGTTTCCTGTAATACCTTTGTGTCCCACCCACTGCAGTATTACTTTGTTTCCTATTGCCAGCTGCTCGAGTTACTCCTTAACATTCCTATACTAGTCTTGAGGTTACCTTGTTGCACATTAGCGACCTAAGGGCTGCTTGACTCTCAGAATATATATGGATCCGCTTATTGAGGTAAGCCATCATATTTTTTTCGTACGCACATTGCAATATGGCGTAGATTTCTGCTTGGAACACTATGGGAGACCTTTCTAGAGAGAAAAACGCATTTTTCTCCGGTCTTACTCCGTGTATCCCCGCTCCGGTACCCTCTTTGGTTTTGGAGCCGTCTGTGTACCAGATTATTGCCCCAGGAGAAGTTTCTGGTGTCCATACGTTTCGTTCGTCAATTACGACCTCCTATGGTATGTCATAGCGAAACCTTGGATTTATGTAGTCTGATCTTATTTCTAACTCAGTTTCATCTCTCTCTTCTAACCTATAATCTAACTTAAACGTTCGGGTCCAGTTCTCTGCCTGCCTAAGAGCGGCGTCGAACTCTGAAGTCTATAGACTCTTCTTGCCTCTTCTTTTATCACCAAGTGAAGCGGAGGAAGGTCTTGGATGATCTTCATTGCGGATGTGGGGGTTGATTTCATGTCCCCTGTGGTATCACGGGGGCCATGCTAGAGTATTCTAGCAGGCCAGTCTTTGCAGGTGATGCGTAATCTGGCAACATCTTACCGCTGTTTATCGTCAAAATTTGTTTAAAATTATGAAAAGAAAAATGACTATTGACTCCCCTCGGAACTGGTTTTTAATCTTAAAAGCCGTGCCGAGTAGAATCAATTCTCCATCGCGAAAAATAAATTCAGTTTTGTAATCCGGGAAATAAATGTGTAAATCCATGTTAAGCTGCTGCATTAATTTTGTGGTTTTTTAATGGCTCGGGGATTATCATTTGGTAATACAGTAAGTTAGAGATTTTATTTTCTCTATAAGGAAAAGAGGGTTTTTTAGAAAGGGCAAGTTGAATTATAAAGGGTGCTGGGAGAAGCACGGGTTATAAAGGGGGCCTGTATAGAAAAACCAAGAACTAAAGGGGGGAAATAAAATCGGGTTTGAATGTTTTTAAGTTTTCTTTTTTGAGCCTGGGCGGGTTAGTGTATTAGCTTAACATTGTCCGAGTGTAAGTTATATTTTAATTCACGGGATATTTTAAATAAATAAATTAATGGCGGTTTGATGTTTTTACGAAATTAAGAATAAAAGGGGGGAATATATCTTTTGATTATATCTTTGTTGAAATAATAAATGTAAAGTTGTTGTTTTCTATTCTCTCGTAAATAGAATATTATCCGTTCGATTTTATTGTTTTATTTGTGTTTCGTTTAAAATATGGAAAGTAGAAAAAAAAATATATGAATTGGAAAAGTTCATCTTTACATTGTCCGACCTTTTCGCCTGTGGCGCGGGAGGCCCATGAGTTAGAACGAAACCGAAGGCTGATTCGGACTCAGGATGAAGTCTAAAACAATTAGATCCATCAAGGGCTCTCCCCCCATTGGGGAATGGGGGGGGATAAGAAAAATAATCAATTGTCAGGAATTTATTGCCATTTGTCTGGAGAGGATGTTAGCGATTGTCCTCCATGCTGGACGCAGGGCATTGAGCCCATGGCCGACAGCAAACCTCCGCTATTAACTATAGAAGACCGGGCGAAGATGCGCCGTGCACGTATCAGAGAAATCGTAAGTTCCGTCAATAATCCAACTCAAGACAAGGATTTAGACCCAGAAGTCCGAGATCCGGTGCCGACCTGTAAATTATATTCATTTAATCGCCCTGAGACGACATTAAAAATAATAACAACGACCCTGAGACATAAAGAACCAGTAACCCGAGGGCTAAGGGCGATACCCGGGGATCACAGGCTTCCTAGCTTTGATATTGTGGTTCTTTGCTGTACCTTTGGCCACCATACAAAGTACTTTTTTACTTTGATTATTAAATTATTTCAGGTAAAATACTAGCAAAACTCTGAGAAACGTTTCATTTAATAATGTGTATGTCTAAGAACCATGGTAGGCTTTGAAATAAAATCTGAATTCATTTGGTTATTATAATTGAATTATAATTTTTTTAATTAATTTGATAATTGGTATTTGGGGGACTAAATTATAGAAAATTAAAACGAATTTTAATAAGATGAGTTGGTTGATATGATCTTTGTAGGTACCAATGCGCCCAAAAAAACTGGGACAGCAAAATGTAGTTTAATCTCCCAGACTATTAGCTTTTTTTTGGAGTTGTCAATTTAATTTAATTTTGTGACTGACAGTGACGTGTCAAAAAAAATATTTTTTGAAATCGTTAACCACCGAGCAAAGAGCAATCATTTACACTCGATTGAGAGATGGGCATCAAATAGGAAACATCGCAGATAAATTAGGGATAAGCAAAAATACCGTGTTGTTGGCTAAGCATAAAATTGCAGAATATTGAAGTATTGTAAGAAAAGCAGGTTCTAGTCGCTCCAAAATTTCGAATGACGGCCAAGATATAGAATTAATCTAAAAGATCATCACGTATTCGTAGTTCAGATATAAAAAGTTGTTGTGCTGCCAATAAAATATTTTTGATCTTAAGCTAACAAACAGAGAAGAGTAGAATTTGCTTATGAATATATAAATCAAGGTAATATATGGGAAACCGTAATATTTTCCGATGAAAAACCCTTTCAATCATGCAATAATGAGAAAATACGCGTTTATAGGCCTTCTGGTACGAGATACGATGGAAGATATACAAATAAGACAGATCAAATCGGACGCTTTTCTATAAACGTCTGGGGCTGGATTAGTGCAAGGGGCCCAGGAGTTTGCCAAATAGTGCAGGGGAGGCTCAATGCACCATTATATTGCAACACACTAAACCAAGTTATAATACCATCGGTCGATGCAGTATATGGCCAAGATTTTATATTTTAACAAGATAATGCTCCTATACATAAAGCCCCCATATAGTTCAAGATTATTAAGAAGAAAATCAAATTCGTGTTCTGCCTTGGCTCTCGAAAAGTCCGGATATCAACCCAATTGAAAATGTTTGAGGTGAGGTGACAAAATTTTTGTATAAACACAACTTCCAGCCTAGAACTCGGATTGAATTACGCCAAAGGATAATGCAAGCATGGTATGCAATAACGCAAGAGTACACGAGAAACCTAGTGTTAATTATGCCACGACGCGACGTTCACAAGCATTAATCGATAATAACGGTGCAACTACCAAATATTAAAAACATGTTATTATATTAAGGTTTAAATATGATGTTAATGAAATTAAAATTTATTGAAACATAATATTAAACAACTTTGTTTTATTTTTGATACATTTTAAAACACTAAATATGCGTATTTTCATTTATCCTCGTATTTCTAAAAATGTGGTATTGTTGTTAAACCTATTCACTCCATGAAACTATTATAACAACAATGATAACCTTTCCTCAATAGATTTTACATATTCCTTATAGTCAAGGAGCTACTCTACAACAAAAATTTTGCTGTCCCAGTTTTTTTTGGGCACAATGGTACTTAGTGAAAGCGCCCTAAAGACCAACTTTTTTGAATTAATTAAATAACTTGTCAAATTATAATAAACAAATGAATTCCTATTTATTTTAAAAAGGTTCTATTAAGTTTCCTCTAAAGTTTAAATATTTTCAAAAATCTGAAAATTAGAATTCTTTTATCAACCTAAAGTGCCTGTTTTTTTTAACGTTCCGGGCAACAACAGGCCGGCACTGTCAGCACACATGTCATTTCCTGTTAATACAAATGCAAGATGTCAATTAAAAATTTAGCAATTTACACATATATTTAGTTATTCAATTTCAAATAACCTTTATTTCGTTATTTGGAAAAAATAGTGAAATTTTGCCAACCAACAAAATTCCGCTAAACGACATTTTAAATGTGATTTTCTAGGAATCCACACAATCAATTTTGTAAAAACCTTTTTTATATTCAGCTGTGTGTGTGTGTGAAAATCCGATTAAAGGTTTCAGCCAGTGCAGAGATTTTAAGGCCTGAAAAATCGATTAGTTGTCTCAAAACCTAAAATAAATAATGCACGAAACGTTAAAGACTTTCGACCATTTACTATTTACTATCTTTAATATCTAAAATTCGTCGAAGAGTAAGGTTGAATCAAGTTATATCTTATTCAGATAAATTCAATATTGTACCTAACAATCAGTCCTAATTTTAGCACTACGACATTATTATGTAAACTTAAAAATGATAATTTAGGAAACTGGGATTTAAATTTTGCTACTGGTATTGTTTTTCTAGATTTGGTAAAAGCGTTTGAATCTCTAAATCATACATTATTTTTTTCAAAATTTAGTAAACACATTTGTAAATGGCTTACAAATTATTTTTCAAATTACACGACTTTCTTTATGATGTTTCAAACCCGTGGCGGAACAACGTAGCCACGGGCCCGTGTGCGAAAACTTTGCCGGGTCCCCATTATGAGGAGTTTTTTTAAAATTGGCATTTGGCCAATTAGCCATACAGCCAGTCACAAGCTATTATTAGGAGTATTATTATTGATAACCATATTAATTTATGAATTTTGAGTAGGTACAGAAAAAAGCAATTATTGTTATGCTAATAAGTTATTATGTTCCTGAACATAGAAAAATATCTGCAAGTACAAATCAAAGACAATGTGTGATAAGAATATTAACCTATATATTATACAGGGTGCTAAAATTCGTGTGCGTACAAGGGGATCTTGAAAATGGTAAGAGATACGAAAATTATGGCAAAGTTGCGTATTTTGGGGCTTCATAATTTGGTGAAAAAAATTGTAAAGATTCCAAATGCTTTCGGATATATCCGAAAAAAAAAAACGAAATTTTTATTTCTGGTTTTTTTATTTTGCGCTTTCATTTTTAAATTGGTAAAAAAATAAAAACACTTTTTCATAGCCGTTTTTTATGTTTTACAAGATAGCGTTATTAGTTTGCAAATTCGAGTTTCGTTCTTTAGTTACCAAACTTAAGAAAATAAATTAAATACGAACCTGGAATTTTAAATAAAGTTTTAGGGACAGTTTTCACAGCTTTTTGTTGGTATTGCTGGTATTATTTACAGTACAGAGAAGAAATTCATCTTAACCTGTACTGTTTAGAAACTTCCGTACTATATGGCATGTTTGGAGGATGACGCTTTTCTGAATTAGTTGGTATAAATAACCTGATAGGCACAGTTTTTCCAAGTTGGGCTTGAAATTTTTCGTCATTGCTCCCTCCACCGATATTATGATCGGAATTATGTCAATTTTATCCAGCTTCCATATATTTTTTATCTCTATAGCCAAATTCGAGTACTTGGTCTTCTTCTCCGATTCGGTTTTAGAGAGGTTGTGTGTTAGTAGGCAACCTATATCGATTATGAAAGCTTTCTTGGTGTTTTTTTCGATGAGAAGAATATCCGGACGGTTGTGGTCTACTGTTCTATCCGTTATTATTGGCCTGTCCCAGTATAAGAGATATTCAGGGGATTCAAGGACTGGCTCGGGTGAGTATTGGTAGTATGGTGGGAGATTTTCCCTTAGCCCTAGTTTATGGGCCAGTTCCTTGTGGATGATCTTTGCCACCTGATTATGTCTCCCCAGGTAAGCGTTGGAGGCCATAGCACCACAACCCGCCGTGATATGTTCTATCGTTTCTCCGGGGCAATTGCATTTTCTGCACACATCTTCCACATTTCTCTTCAAGATGATTTTTTTATAGTTTCGAGTTCGAATGACACGGTCTTGGATAGAGATTATAAAACCTTCTGTTTCAGCATCTAGCTGCCTTTTCTCTAACCAATTCAGTGACATTTCTCTATCTATGAGTGGATTTTGGAGTGCAGTAGGGTATTTGCCGTGTAGAGCTTTCTCTTGCCAAGTTACAAGCTGTTGACTTGGCGGCGCGCGGATGATGTTAGGTAATCCGTTTTGCTTTAAGTTATATATATTAATGAGACCTCTTCCTCCCTCCTTTCGTTTTAGGTAGATTCTTTCAAGTGCAGAGCGTGGGTGGTGGAATCTAAATTTTGTTAGCAGCCTACGCGTAAGCCTATCTAGTTCGTGCAAATCCGTGTCTGAATACTTAAGGATTCCAAATTAGTAGGTAAGTATTGGTATTGCCCAGGTGTTGATGGCAGTAGTAAGGTTACCAGCAATCAGGTGAGTATTAAAAAACTTTGTTAGTCTGCTTTTGTATTTGTTTTTAAACTCCCATTTTAGGCTTGTGTGGTTTATTTGTTGGTTTTGGGAGATGCCTAAGTATTTATATGTTTTGTCCTCATCTAGTATATCTATGCCTTCAAGCAGTCCACGCTTTTGTTCAGTCTTTCCGCGTACGACATTCAAGATTGCGCACTTGTCTAATCCAAACGACATTTTGATGTCATCGCTAAATGTCTTGGTTATTTGAATTAGGGACTGTAGGTGGGTTTTGCTTTCAGCGTAGAGTTTGATATCGTCCATAAATAGAAGGTGGTTTATTCTAAAATTCTCAGTTAAGTTGGGACGATATCCGTAGGATGTTGATTTTAGTAGTGAGGACAGTGGGTTCATGGCCAAAATGAACCAGAGGGGGCTTAAAGAGTCGCCTTGAAATATACCTTTTGATATATTTATATTGCCAAGCTTCTCTTGTCCAATATGGAGGTTGGTATTCCATTGCTCCATTAGGGTGCCTAATATGTTGCGTATAGGGTACCACTTGATTCTTGGTACTTTTCTTATCAGTTCTCTGATATAATGCCTGACCATTGAGTTCAATTACAGTTACTGCTGCTGCATATAACCCACTGTGTAATGTCTCGAGGTCCTCAGTTCTATTTAAGGACGTCCCTGCTGCTAGGTTTACTCTCGCTAGTATTTCGTGGGTTCCTTTCTTGAATCTTAGCTTAGGGATACTCGGCCTCAAGGTCGGGTCACTATTTTCGAATAAGGACAAATTTTCCAAATATTTTTGGTTTGTATTGTCCGTATCAGCCTGTATAGTTTGATCTTGTTCGTTTCTTACTTCCTGCTGTGCTGTTAGCTCTTCCCCTTGCTGAAGGTTGTGCAATGTTCTGCCAACTTCACGCCGGATTTGGTCTATTTCAGCTTGGGGTAGCAGGCGGTTAGCGTAAATAGCTCTTTGACAGCACGCTACATTTTGTTCGGTTTATTATTATTATTATTATTATTATTATTATTATTATTATTATTATTATTATTATTATTATTATTATTATTATTATTATTATTATTATTACTATTATTATTATTATTATTATTATTATTATTATTATTATTATTATTATTATTATTATTATTATTATTATTATTATTCTTATTATTATTATTATTATTCTTATTATTATTATTATTATTATTATTATTATTAATATTATTATTATTATTATTAGTATTAGTAGTATGTTTTGTTTCAGTGAAAGACAACAATATGTTTGACCTGGACTTAGGCAATCCTATAGAAGTAGTGCAAATAATGACACATTTCTTCCTAGAAAGTACTAATACAACATTTTATCACCCAAAAGTAAAGAAACTACTTCAATCCGATGCAAATTTTGATGTTGTCATAATGGAACAAATAGTCAATGATGGTCTTAAAATTTTTTCCCACATTTTCAATTGTCCGTTAATTATACTCAGCAGTATGGGCCCGAATGGTTGGATCAATCCAATGGTAGGAAATCCTCAACCAGTATCCTATGTGCCTCATCTGTTAGTTGAAGATTTTTCAGCAGACTCCCTAATTGACAGAGTAAAGAATTTATTCTTTTATTTAGCAGAATATTTGGGTACCACATACTATGTCCTACCAAAGAATGATGAGGCAATGCTTAGAGCTTTTCCCAATGCTCCTCCTTTATATGATTTATACACCAATGTATCTTTGATTCTGCTCAACTCACACACCAGCCTATGGGCTGCTATGCCAGTAGTTCCCAATATGGTGGAGATTGGAGGGTACTTTATAGATCTTCCTAAAAAATTACCAAAAGACTTACAAGACTATTTGGATAGTGCGAAAGATGGCGCTATCTATTTCAGCATGGGCTCTAATTTAAAAAGCAAATATATGCCCGAAGAAAGAAAGAAATTGATCCTCAAAGTTTTTGGAAAGCTTAAACAAAAAGTTCTATGGAAGTTCGAAGAAGACTTACCCGGAACACCATCAAACGTAATGATAAAACAGTGGTGTCCTCAACAAGATATTTTAGGTGAGTTAATTACATTTAAGGATCCATTACCGTCTGTAGAATAATTTAAAAATTGATCGTTGTCACTGACTTTTCGCAAAAATTGTCCAATATATTATTTGTTTTAAGTTACAATACTATTTAAATTTGTTACTCAATAACAGTGGCGGCTCTTCATTGAGGCCGTATGGCCGCCTGTCAAAAATACGAAAATTTAATTTCATTATGTTTATTGTTGTTTAATTCATCGGGTAGATCTATTGATATAATTCATGAGTATTGGCAATGCTGCCATCAACTCTCTTTACACCTTCATTATCTACTAATCCATGCGGCATCATGTCATCATGTAATGCGCTCGGTACCGAATTCTCTGCAGCAGCTCCTTTCTGACGAAGCCGTAAAATCAGCGACCTTGGACGACCCTAGTCTACCCGCTGTGTAACTGAAAAGACTGAAATCGTTGGTTTATCCACGAAGGTATCGCCGCAAACGATAAAGCACTAACGTAAAGTGAAGACATGGCAAGTAGTTCCAACCGCGTGAAAATTTTCCACATAAAATACCGGCTTTTTTTCAAAATCACTGTGGTAGCTCCTTTTTGTATCACCCGGTATATACAAAAAAATGTATAATAATTATTTTTAGCTCATCCCAATATTAAATTGTTCATTACTCACGGAGGTCTTCTTAGTACCACTGAAACCATCTATCACGGAGTACCTATCCTTGCCATACCGGTATTTGGTGATCAACATGCCAATGCACATAGGGCTGTAGCTGGTGGTTTTGGACTTAAATTAGACTATAAGGATCCAGATTTCTCCGAAGAAAGATTAAGTTTTCTTATTGATGAAGTTTTAAAAAATCCAAAATACAGAGATAATGCCCAGAGACGATCAAAAATTTTTCATGACAGACCTCAAAAACCCATGGAAACAGCAGTTTATTGGGTCGAGTATGTTATAAGGCATAAAGGAGCACCTCACTTAAGAGTAGCAGGTGTAAGGATGCCTTGGTACAAATATTTTATGGTAGATGTAATAGGAGTTCTAATATTAAGTGTTTTTATTGCTTTGTATAGTGTAAAGTTAATATTTGAAAAACTATTTTGTAGAATTAATGAAAGCTCGAAAAAACTAAAAAAGAACTAAAGATCTAGTCCCTAGTTAGGTAGTAATTACCTGTATTAAATTGTATAACTACCTAAAATAAATCCAAAACACATACTTTAAAAGAAACTATCTATCGTTTTTATAACATTGAGTTGTTATTTTTTAGTTTTAGCAATTTGAACATCTTTAGGCTCAATTTTAAAAAGTCGATGTAAACCGAGGTTCAGTTTAAATTAAAGAAATGTCAAAAATGCCTTCATAAGCTGTGAAAGTTACTTCAGAAAAGTAACTAGTTACTTTTTCGATACTTTTGCACAAATGTATCTAGATACTTATAAGGAATAACTACTTTTACCTAAAAGTAACTTAGTTCTTAGTTACTTAATTAAAGTAACTAGTTATAGTAACTAAGATACTATTACAGTAACTAGTTACATTGATTGTAACTACGATAATTTAAAAGAAACTAAGATGCTTTTAAACTAGATACCATAAATTTACCAGGTAGTGATAACATAAATGAAAAGTGTATAACGAATACGAATTTATTATACTTACAAACTTAATACATTTCTAATAAAAGTAGAAAGAAAAGATAAGTAACAAAAAACCTATTAAATAAATATAAGTGACAAAACTAAATAAATACAAATGAAGTAACAAATCCAAATATAGAAGGAACTTTTATAAGGAACCAAAAAAATTCAGAACGTTTTTAAAAGGCCCCGTTGGCTTTTAAAAGTACCAACCTTTCAAAATTCTCATCTAAGAGGGCATGTCTGCGAGGAGCATTAATGAAAGTGGCATATGAAAACAAACGCTCCACGGGAGCTGAAGAAGGCAACGGGTTGTTATATTTGAGAAAAACCTTGTTAATGTCAGGATATTTTTGTGGGCGAAAAGAAAAAAAGAAAAGCAACTTAAAAAAAAGTCCCTTACTGCCCAAAACGTTCTGCTCCTATCAAAATTTACCTCTAAAAAAACAGCAATTAAAAGTTAAACCCACCAATTTTAGGGGCTCACTAGAAAACATCTTTCGTCACTCAATTTCTAGGGCTAAGAGGGGGGGGGGGGGAGAGGGAATATCCGTTGTTCCTTCACTGCTGAATCCGCGCCTGGTGGAGTGGCCTCTTTGAGTTGACTGAACCCTGCATATGCTAAGCATATTTCCTATGACTCTTTGTACAGGGACATTATTTTAAGTGTCTCACCCGATTGGCGACTTTGCTCTCGACCACAATAACAAAACAATTATGTATTCCCTAATAGCTTTTCGTGAAGAAGCCAAATTTGATGTCAAAAAAATCTATGTTTCCAAATTTTAAAGATACGACGCCATATTAGATTGTCTTAAATGGCAACCCTACTTTATAGTAAGCCAGCTGCATTCGCTTATTTGTTCCAACTTCAAAAATATATAATTGTCAACATTTATTTTCAGCCGTTCCGGAGATACGAGGCTTCGAAGTTGGTGATTTTGTTATCATCGAATTAACAGAAGCTTTGAGATTAGAAACTCAATTTTTTTTTGGAGATACGTAATTTTTTATGGCGGAGCCACCTATGCTATTGCCATATATGTCAGATCTCAAAAAATAACAGTTACGACGCCTTTTTGAATATTTTTAAATGGCAACCCACATTTATAACTACATTAGTGTATTGCATTTCGAGGTCCGATATCAAAAGTATATAGGTGTCGATTATTGTTTCCAACCCTTACGAAAATATATATTTTTGATATTGGACGCGAAATGCAATACACTGATGTAGTTATAAATGTGGGTTGCCATTTAAAAATATTCAAAATGGCGTCAACTGTAATTTTTTGGCATCTGACATATATGACAATAGCGGTGGCTCCGCTATAAGAAATTACGTGTCTCCAGAAAAAATTCAGTCTTTAATCACAAAGCTTCTATTTTTTAATGGGGTGAGACAGTTAAAAGACATAATCAAACGATACAGTTTTTGAGTAGGTCGTATTTCCGTAAGGGTTGGAAATAAATATCGACAACTATAAATTTTTGATATCGGACCGCGAAATGCAATACACTGAATGTAGTAATAAATGTGGGTTGCAATTTAAAAATATTCAAAATGGCGTCAACTGTAATTTTTTGGCATCTGACATATATGACAATAGCGGTGGCTCCGCTATAAGAAATTACGTGTCTCCAGAAAAAATTCAGTCTTTAATCACAAAGCTTCTATTTTTTAATGGGGTGAGACAGTTAAAAGACATAATCGAACGATACAGTTTTTGAGTCGGTCGTATTTCCGTAAGGGTTGGAAATAAATATCGACAACTATAAATTTTTGATATCGGACCGCGAAATGCAATACACTGAATGTAGTAATAAATGTGGGTTGCAATTTAAAAATATTCAAAATGGCGTCAACTGTAATTTTTTGGCATCTGACATATATGACAATAGCGGTGGCTCCGCTATAAGAAATTACGTGTCTCCAGAAAAAATTCAGTCTTTAATCACAAAGCTTCTATTTTTTAATGGGGTGAGACAGTTAAAAGACATAATCGAACGATACAGTTTTTGAGTCGGTCGTATTTCCGTAAGGGTTAGAAATAAATATCGACAACTATAAATTTTTGATATCGGACCGCGAAATGCAATACACTGAATGTAGTAATAAATGTGGGTTGCAATTTAAAAATATTCAAAATGGCGTCAACTGTAATTGTTTGGCATTTGACATATATGACAATAGCGGTGGCTCCGCTATAAGAAATTACGTGTCTCCAGAAAAAATTCAGTCTTTAATCACAAAGCTTCTATTTTTTAATGGGGTGAGACAGTTAAAAGACATAATCGAACGATACAGTTTTTGAGTCGGTCGTATTTCCGTAAGGGTTGGAAATAAATATCGACAACTATAAATTTTTGATATCGGACCGCGAAATGCAATACACTGAATGTAGTAATAAATGTGGGTTGCAATTTAAAAATATTCAAAATGGCGTTAACTGTAATTGTTTGGCATCTGACATATATGACAATAGCGGTGGCTCCGCTATAAGAAATTACGTGTCTCCAGAAAAAATTCAGTCTTTAATCACAAAGCTTCTATTTTTTAATGGGGTGAGACAGTTAAAAGACATAATCGAACGATACAGTTTTTGAGTCGGTCGTATTTCCGTAAGGGTTGGAAATAAATATCGACAACTATAAATTTTTGATATCGGACCGCGAAATGCAATACACTGAATGTAGTAATAAATGTGGGTTGCAATTTAAAAATATTCAAAATGGCGTCAACTGTAATTTTTTGGCATCTGACATATATGACAATAGCGGTGGCTCCGCTATAAGAAATTACGTGTCTCCAGAAAAAATTCAGTCTTTAATCACAAAGCTTCTATTTTTTAATGGGGTGAGACAGTTAAAAGACATAATCGAACGATACAGTTTTTGAGTCGGTCGTATTTCCGTAAGGGTTGGAAATAAATATCGACAACTATAAATTATTGATATCGGACCGCGAAATGCAATACACTTATGTAGTAATAAATGTGGGTTGCAATTTAAAAATATTCAAATAGGCGTTAAATATGTCATTTTTTGACATCTGACATATATGGCAATAGCATAGGTGGCTCCGACATAAAAAATTACGTATCTCCAAAAAAAATTAAGTTTCCAATCTCAAAGCTTCTGTTAATTCGATGATAACAAAATCACCAACTTCGAAGCCTCGTATCTCCGCGGAACGGCTGAAAATAAATATTGACAATTATACATTTTTAAAGTTGGAACAAAAAAGCAAATGCAGCTGGCTTACTATAAAGTAGGGTTGCCATTTAAGAAAATCCAATATGGCGTCGTATCTGCCAAATTTGTAAACATAGATTTTTTTTTACATCAAATTTGGCTTCTTTACTAAAAGCTATTAGGGAATACATAATTGTTTTTTATTGTGATCCATAACAAAGTGGCCAATCGGGTGAGACACTTAAAATAATGTCCCTGTACATTAATTATTTAAGTTTTCGGGATAAAATTTAAAAAAAACTGTTATTATTACAAATTGCGCCCTCTAGCAACTTTATTACGAACTATTGTGTACCAATGGATACAATTAAAAGTACCTACCTTTCTTTATCAAACAAGCTCAAGTTAACTAAAATCGGATAAGTCATTTAGAAGTTACAGCGATGTAAATAATTACACTTTCAATAGCTTTCCACACTCTTATCAAGATCGGCACGCCAATGAGCCTTAGTCCAAAATGATGCAGAAATGTCTAAGCTTTTTAATGACGCTTCCAAGGTATATGAAAATTTTTGGAGAAATTTTAACTTTTAATATTTAATTTGCAATTGTGTCCTCTTTTTTGCGCTCTCGTTTTTATTGCGATTAGTTTCCGAGCTATGGCCGGTAGCGGCGGTAGCTACCACATATACGGGGTGTCCCGTAACTTATGGGCCGTGGAGTAACTGGAGATACTAGACATCAAACTAAGCCGATTATGTCATATAAGTTTTTTCGGATTGTCACTTTTGTTTTTTTTTGTTAATTTAATTATGTTTTTTTATGCTTTGGGATGTTTAAAGGGAAATATCTCGAAACCCGTTAGAGATATTAAGATCAATCAAGTACACTTTTTGACTCAGAAAATGCCATTCTTTAAGAAACTATAATTAAAAAACACCTAATATCACAGGTAAGAAAAAAACTCATAGATTTATGAAGCCAAGTGTATGCAACTAGCGCCCTCTAGTTTGAAACTTAAACATTTCTACAAATTCTTATTTCTTGCTCATAAAAACATAATATGGCCAACTTTCAATTCGATCCATTAAACCGTTTTAAAATTATGGCTTATTTTCGAGAATAAACTTCTACTTTCAACACCCTGTATCTCTAGAACGAGTGACAATCCGAAAAAACTTATATGACATAATCGGCTTAGTTTGATGTCTAGTATTTTCAGTTACTCTACGGCCCATAAGTTACCGGACACCCTGTATAAAACGCCCTAAAAGAATTTCTAAGTTTTGATAGCCCAACCGAAAAGGGTTTTTTGAGCGTGAAAACCGGCAGTTCCCTGTGACGCGTTTTTAGATATCCTGTCCCGCTTTTTGATATTCAAGATCTGGTCACTTTACGCTAACAATAACAAAATGTCTGGTTAAGTTTTATACCTAAATTCGCACCCAAAACTTAAAAATAATATCCACAATCACACACGGAATATCCGAACGAATACAACGTAAAATAGATGGAAACGACTATAACTTATAAATTAACAAACACAAAATATCTAAAGTAAAGTTTTATAAATATTAACACCCAAAACTTGGAAATTATAACAACACACGAATAAACGAAACAAAAGATGGCGACTAATAAGTATATAACGACGAGCCGGTTCTGTTCAAGAGACCTTGGGTTCTGTTTACTTTCTGTTTGAAATCGTGTGGGTTGCCTAATTTTTTCCCTACTGCGCAAGCGCCACGGCCCCTAAATCAGGTTATTTTGAATCGCACGATGGGTGTATTCTTGCTTCGTGCGGCTGCTTGTATTGGCAATATAGTGTATAATGTATATATGTGGTAGCTACCCATAATGAATCACCCGCATAGTTAAAAATAATAATCCCTGAATATATAGCGTAAAAATACAGTAAAATATTGTAAAATTTTACCATAATTTTTTACAGTGTATTATGACTTCCTAGTAAAAATGTACTTATTAGTTAATTAATAAATTACTCGATCAGAATGACGGTGCCAAACTAGAAATAACGCATATTTATGTCTAACTACCAATTTGTTTAGGTTGTGTGTGGCCTTGAAGGCCGGCCGGTATCAAAAAGATAACTTGGTGATGTTCAGTATCATCATAACAACAATATATTTCATCGAGATGTGTTTCCAGTAGTACTATACGTCAAGTACTCATCAAAGTACTATTATATAATAATTGTGGTTTATTGTGTGGCGCGCTAAAACATGCTTTTAAAAACCCTATTTTTTGTTTTACTTGCATTTAAATATGCACACGCTGCCAAAATTTTGGGTGTTTTTCCCATGCCGGGAATCAGTCATTACATTTTGGCTTCAAAGTTAATGAAAGGTCTAACAGAAGCAGGCCATGATGTAACAATGATAAGTCCGTATAAGCTAAAGGACCCGCCAAAAAATGGAAAATATACAGATATAATTTTAGATGGATTAACAGAGGATTTTCAAAGTAAGTTTAATGTAAACATACAGAGTGTCCCATAACTTATGGGCCGTAGAGTAACTGGAGATACTAGACATCAAACTAAGCCGATTATGTCATATAAGTTTTTTTGTTGATAATTAAAATATTACCTAATTTAGTTATGTACTATGTTTTTTTATGCTTTGGGATGTTTAAAGGGAAATATCTCAAAAGCCGTTAAAGATATTAAGATCAATCAAGTAGTACACCTTTTTGACTCAGAAAATGCCCTTCTTTAAGAAACTATAATAATTGAAAAATACCTACAGTCCCTTGCCATATTATTAGACTCATGCTTAAAAATGAAGTTTTTCTGGCTTATAACACGTCAGTAGACATTAACAACGCTATTTCATGATGAAACGTCAAAATTTATTATAAATACAATAAATGTCACATAGAAAATTAGAAATTTACATCGAAATGAAATCTTTTTAGATGAAAATACATTTTTTTGCAAAAATCAGTATTTTGTATGACCACCTTTCGCAGCCAACACAGCTTCAACGCGACGTGGCATACTGCTTATACAGCTTTGAATTTTTATTTTGATCTCTGGGTTATGTTTCCAAGTGTCATTAAGTATATTGATCAACTCTTGCTTGGTTGTAGGGGCTTTCATCCTAACCTCAGATTTCAAAAACTCCCAGACGTTCTCGATGGGGTTCATGTCAGGCGAATTTCCTGGCCAGTCGAGAATATCTACTTTTTTTTCAGCTAAAAATTTTGTAATTTTGTGTGCACGATGGCAAGGCGCACCATCATGCATAAAAATTGGCTTTTCTCGTTTCTTGAACCATTTTTTCACTTGAGGAAGCCGCTGAGTTTCCAAAACTTTCTGGTATTTTTCGGCATTCATTGTACCTTCGACAACGTATAAGGCCCCTGGTCCCTTATAACTGATAACTGACCATACCATTACCGACGGAGGATGTTTAATGGTCGGCACAATGCAGTCTGGCTTATATTTCTCATTTGACCTTCGCCGTACAAACTGCGATTTGTCGACCAATACTTGGAAAATCGACTCGTCCGAAAAACATACCTGAAAAATGTCATAGAATTTAGATTTAACAATATCCACAGTACAAGAACAACTTGAATATAGTTATATAGCATTTATTTACCTTAATCCAGTCATCAGTCGTGAAATCCTTGTATTTTCGTGCCCATTGGTATCGCTTTAATATCATAGCAGGTGTAAGTCTTGGTTTGCGTGCTGGTCTACGTCCAATAAGACCCTCTTCTGCTAACCTCCGCTGCACTGTTCTTTGCGAAACTTCAATGCCGGCTTCAAGAACTTTTTTTGCAAGAATTTTTATCGGCAGTTTTCGATTTTCAACACAAATATTGCGAATTTTTCGGTCACTTCTCACTGTCGTGATTCTCCGACGACCGCACGCACCTTTACGTTTGGCTCTCAGATCTTCACCGAGGTCTATTTTTTGTTTTATTGTTTGACAGAACTTTGAGAAACTCCAACAATTCGCGCTATTTGGTATTGCGACATGTTTCGTGCTTCCAGCATGCCGGAAATTCGACCAACTTTTATTGGCGACAAATCAGACACTTTTCCCATTCTGAAATTGTTTTTTTATCATAATATGGCCTCAAAACGTGTAAATATATACTTTGACATGTTGTTTTGTCAACAATAAACTCACCTTATGAAATGGAAAAGAGTTTTACAAGAGAAAACGCTATTGAAACACATTAAATTGTTGAATTGCACTATCAAACTGAAACTCTGTTTTTTAGGTTATGTACATGTCATTTTCGCGATAATCGATGTGAGTCATCGATTACCAACATGATCAGTGTTGCCAAAACGATAAAAGTGCCCGCGATATTCAAAAACCCAAGTTCTACCAACATATCTACAAAAAGTTCATATTAACAACAAGAAATATCTCTGAGTCTAATAATATGGCAAGGGACTGTAATATCACAGGTTAGAAAAAATCATAGATTTATGACGCCCAGTGTATGCAATTAGCGCTCGCTAGTTTCAAACTTAAAAATTTCTACAAATTCTTATTTCTTGTTCATAAAAACATAAAATTGCCAACTTTCAATTCGATTCATTAAACCGTTTTAAAATTATGGCTCATTTTCAAGAATAAACTTATACTTTCAACACCCTGTATCTCTAGAACGAGTAACAATCCGAAAAAACTTATATGACATAATCGGCTTAGTTTGATGTCTAGTATCTCCAGTTACTCTACGGCCCATAAGTTATGGGACACCCTGTATTTTAGGTTCGGTATTGTTAATTTTTTAATTTTCATACTAAAATGTAATAATTAATTGGTCCAGTGAAAAGGGACCTTATGTAATAAGTAAGTATTCCTTGTGGTGGTGTTTTTTTTCAGTATTAGGGAAGAACCTCCCTCTTGATCCCCAAATTTAGTTTTTTGCTGTTAATTAATAGAAACCATTTATTTGATAACAAATGTCAATTATATTGTTATATTGTTATATAACATATATACTTGAATAATCATTATTTTTTTTTTATGGAGACGAAGTTATTAAGAAATTTATAAAGCTATGTAGAATGATCAAGTACCTCCAAGTACTGGCTGACTTGTTAATCCTTTTTGGGTGACTTGATCATGGGGATTAAATTTTCTGATCGTGCAGTTTAATAAATAAATGTTAGGTTTATAAACAATTAGTCATTATAAGGTAGGGATTTTAATGCTTTATTTACAATAAGAAAAATCTAGCCTTAAATTTAACAAACAAAAACTTTTTTTTTTTTATTATAGAAGAGTTTTGGACTTGCATTGTCTTTATTTGTTTTACATCATAACGTTTCAACTGGTAAGTATCTTTAGTCGTCTTTAGGTGAATACTATTTAGTATTGTTGTGTAGTAAATTCCAGCGGCGGCGCCAAGGGGTGGGGGTGGGAGGCAGGGTGGGAGTTGGCCCACCCTACAAAAATTAGTGCCCACCCAAAATTGATGGATTCGATTTTGTAATGGAGGAATTTCCGGTGGGTGGGGGGAGGAGGATTTGGCTATGAAAGTTTTGATGAGAAAGGAGTGGTATGACATGTTATTTTGAAGAGAACGATAACCTTTTTTTTTATTTAGACGTCACTCGGACAAGAGGGCAGTTTTGCCCCTGCTTATTGCGCTAGACCTTTTTTTTTTGGAGGTCATTTTTGATTTTAGAACGTCCCACTCAAAAATTATCCGGCCCACTTGTGCCCACTCATACCAAAAATCCTGGCGCCGCCACAAACTTAATAGTATTTACCTGAAGATGACTGGATATACTTACCAGCACGAACATATCTCTTCAGGGTTATAATATTTACATCAAATCTTCTAACAGTACTTTTTAATGATGCATTGTCGTTGATGACATAAACAACTGCTGCTTTTAGTTTCTGGCTATCTAGTATGAGTTTTTTTTTCGCTCCTTCCTTCCTCTTATACTTTGATTTTTTTTTTTCTATCAAAATATGATTTTGCAGATATTGAGATGATTAATTAATTCCTCGACAGCTCCTACATACTTCTTCCTAATAATGATTTTAATTTATTCTTGGAAAAATTAACAATAGCTAGGAATATATGGGATACTTGATCCCATAATCAAATCTCCCACAGCAGCAGTAATCTAGTCTCCCCATGGCGCCATTTTGTAAAATGTGTCCTATAAAAAATATATGGAAAAAAAGGAGACCTTATAATATCTGAAATTACTTTATGATTACATGTACTATATAAGATAAATAAAAGAAAATACTTACCTTAGCAGAAAAATAGTCAAAACTAACTTGAAAAACTTCATCATTTCAAAGATCTGTTGGGGTGAACAAATCTCCCAGGTGATCAAGTCTCCCTCTTCTCCCCTACCCATATTATTTATAATCTTAATTTTTTTATTATCAATTTTTTTAATTTAATGTAATTTAATAATAATAATAATAATAATAATAATAATAATAATAATAATAATAATAATAATAAACATTTTATTATTAACCAGAAGTGTACACTGTAAATAAAAATAATTCGTAACAAGAAATATGTAGCTAATGGTTAATAAAATACCTTTATTTGCAAACAGCTTTCTAAAAATAATCTTGCGAAATAGGTACGAAGGAGATTTAGTTTTCAATATTTTGAGGCAAAAAGAAGCAAAGTGTAACCTTCGTCGGTTGTGCATGTTAAGCCATCCCGCATCACGCAGAAAACGAGAGACTCTTTGTCTCCGATTTACACCATAGATAAGACACAAACACGAATTCTGCACCCTCTGGATTCTGCGCGAATCGGCACTATCAATACAGTGCCCATAGACCACATCACAATGATTTAAGTGAGACAAAACAAGACTATCACAAAGAAGTTTTTTAATTTCCGTGGTAAGATAGTGTCGATGGTTATAAATAAGTTTAAGGGGACAAAATGGCACCTTGACTTTAGACTTTACATGTTGCCTAAACGAAGGTCAGAATCCACCATCAATCCCAAGCTTTTGGACACATTTTTGAAAGGTATAGTTACATTATCGATGGTGATATTCAAGAGCTCTTGTGTGTGATTTCTCATTATTTCGTTACCAAATAAAGTGATACTTGATTTAGATGGACTAATTTTAAGCTGATGATCCTTAGAAATATTAATTATACTTTGCAGATCAGAGTTAATATTGGTGTTAACAGCATCAAGGTCAGAATTATCAAATGAGTAGTATAATTGCGTATCATCAGCGTATAGATGATGGCTACAATAATTTAGGAGATAGAATAGATATATAGAATAGTTAAGTTACCAATAACCTGTTAAGCATAATAGAGAAAGCTAAATTTCTAGGTGTAGTTCTGGAAAAGGTTCTATCATGGAAAAAAAACTAAAAAAATTATTTCTACATTTTCAGATAATTCGCGACCTCGAAAAAATTTCCGAAAATAATTTATCTTTCGAAAACCTTACTTTTTTGTTAAAAAAATTTCATATATCTAAATATCATAGTTTTGAAATATTTTAGGATAAATCAGGGTAAAAGAGAGAAGTTTTAATTAAACAATTTAGTCAAGATTGCTTTGGAACAAAAAATAAATAATTTTCTTTGTCACAGCTGTCATTGCAAAATTATTTCGTTAACATTTTGTGCTTTATTACTGTTTAAAGTTTAGTTTCCCGAACTAACTTTATCGAAATAGAAAAATATGAGTTATGAATAAAGTTAGTTCAGGAAACTAAAATTTAAACAGTAATAAAGCACAAAATGTTAGCGAAATAATTTTGCAATGACAGCTGTGACAAAAAAAATTATTTATTTTTTGTTCCAAAGCAATCTTGACTAAATTGTTTAATTAAAACTTCTCTCTTTTACCCTGATTTATCCTAAAATATTTCAAAAACTATGATATTTAGATATATGACTTTTTTTAACAATAAAGTAAGGTTTTCGAAAGATAAATTATTTTGCCTAAAAAGATCAGGGCGGTCCCATTTAAAAAAACTGAAATAAATCATTTTTATAACTATCGAGTTGTCCAACTTGTAATGAACGCTCTGTATAAGAGATTTAAAAAACATTATTATAAATCAATATATCGTACCTTAAAGTACTTACAACGTAAATTAAATTTGCCTAGGGTTAATCCACATGTTGCTATGATTTTTTAACGATACCCATAAGATTACTAAAATTTCGGGAAAAAATTAATTACTTGGCATCGTTGCATTTCACTTCAAAAATTTTAATAGGGTTGCAAAGTCCTTATTCCATTGAATCATATTCTAGAAAATTATACTGACTGTCCCATTTAATTCTCTTTTTTATTATTTAGTACCACTTTTTAGGACCACCCTTTAGATTAGAAAATATTTTTAGATTATGTATCCTAAAAAACCCTTTAACTTTTGTATTACACTTTTTTCCCTATCTTTGATAGATAAGGTGCTATCTAAGACAGACACCTTACTGACACACCCTGTATGTATAGTTTGTTACATAAATATAAAAACAAACTTTCTTATCTTTTATCAACCGTAAAGTGCTTGGAAGAAAACATTATTTATTACCGACAAATAACGGGCAAGGGATTAATATTGAAGTTAATTTCGACTTTATCTTTTTGCAAACAGATATGAATGTTTACAAATATTTTTTTCTAATAATAAATAAGAATTATTAATTGTTAAACTGATATATTGTTAATATTTTCTTTTATTTAGGTTTAATGGGCAAAACTAATATGTTCGACATGGACTTAGGCAATCCTATAGAAGCAGTGCAAAAAATGACAGAGATGTTCCTTGGATTCACTAATACAACATTTTATCATCCAAATGTAAAGAAACTACTTCAATCCGATACAAAGTTTGACGCCGTCATAATGGAACAATTTAGCAATGATGGTGTTAAAGTTTTCTCCCACATCTTCAACTGTCCATTAATTATACTCAGCAGTATGGGCCCGAATGGTTGGATTAATCCATTGGTAGGGAACCCTCAACCAGTATCTTATGTACCTCATCTGTTAGTTAAAGATTTTTCAGTAGACTCCATAATTGACAGAGCAAAGAATCTTTTCTTTTATCTGGTAGAATATTTGGGTACCACATACTATATACTACCAAAACATGAAGAGGCCATGCATAGAGCATTTCCCAATGCTCCCCCTTTATATGATTTATACACCAATGTGTCTTTGATTCTGCTCAACTCACACACAAGTCTATATGCTGCTATGCCAGTAGTTCCCAATATGGTGGAGGTTGGCGGGTATTTTATAGATCCTCCTAAAAAACTACCGAAAGACTTACAAGACTATTTGGATAGTGCTAAAGATGGTGCTATCTACTTCAGCATGGGCTCTAATTTAAAAAGCAAAGATTTGCCAGAAGAAAGAAAGAAACTTATTCTCAATGTTTTCGGGAAGCTTAAGCTGAAAGTCCTATGGAAGTTTGAGGAAGACTTGCCCGGAATACCATCAAATGTAATGATAAAACAATGGTGTCCACAACAAGATATTTTAGGTGAGCCAGTTTTATTTAAAGATCCGTTACCGTGTGTAGAATAATGTTAAATTGCACGAATATTTTAAACAATATTTAACTAATGAGACCACAATGACTGTGTGAATTAAGTTAACCGGGCAACTATGACTGTGCCAAAATGATGTCCTATCAGTGGCGTGCAATGCTGTTTTAACCAGGGTAGGCAAAAATTTGATTTAAGACAAAAACTTACCTTCCGTAGTAGTTACGCATCTTAATTTCAAATTTTGTCACAAAATGTCTTGTTTTTGAGTTTGTAGAAAGAACACGGTGGCAGAAGAAGAACAAATGACAATATTTGTAAATTAGTTCAACACGGCGGTGTTTACGTAAAAATTATTTTAAAACATCGTCATAAAAATTGGTTTTGCGTTTTAAATCTTACAATAGGTCGCTCTCCAGAGAGAATATTGTTAATAAAGCGAGTCTCTCCCTGTGTGTTTCGTAAATAGGCATGAATTCTTTTTAATCCAGTTAAGGATTGTTCTACAGACGCGCTGCTAGCTGGAATAGTAACATTTATTTACTTTTTTCCCGAAACCCGCCGGCGCGAAGTCTAGGAAAAGGCCGAAAACACTAATTATAAATTAAAAATCTATCATCCACCTGATTGAACCATGAACCAATGTTGCCAAAAACGAAGTCAATTATTATGTGAAATATGACGATACTTACTGATTATTAAATATTATTTTAATTGTCACAAAAGTGGTTCCTATTTTACGATACATTATCCGTTATCCCTTTAAAAATGTTCTAAAATTAAACTAATTAATAATAAAACTTATAGAGGCGTGTTTCATATTTTATATTATGAAAGCGAAATTTTCCAAACTACGGTAAAACTTGAAGATTGGCAGTATTGGCACCAATGCATCTATCAAACGCGTGCTTTCTTGGCGAAGGTCGAACGTTGATGCGACGGGTTCATTTATTACATCTCTTTCTATCATACTGCCTACCGGCTCTCTCGCTTGCTTCCACTCGTACAAAAGCACTGCTTTTGCTTTTACATAAGAGGCCATTGTATAGGAAGATCGTTGCTTTAAAAAGTTTCTTACGGATTGCTTATACAGGGTTCTAGTTTACGATATAATAAGCAAAGAATGCGTTCGTGAAAATGATATAGGATTCATTTTTAGGTCCTATATTATATTATTGTATAAATGAGATAAATTGCGAAAGTTGGATTACACGGATAAAAACTAAAATACAAAAAAAATTCTGTCTGTTTGTTTTATTTTCCCAGGGTAGGCAATGCTTTTTTGCCTATATTGTATGCACGCCACTGTGTCCTATAACTAATTGTTCCTCTGTATCTCGAAAACCTAAACGTTAGAACACATATTTATATTCACTTTTTGTCATAAAATCATACAAAGATTCGGAATTACCCTTGGTTTATCTACGTACCGGATGTCCCACTAAGAATGGCTCTCGACCGTATCTCAGAAAGTGTTAGTCGTATGGCTTGCGGACATTTTTTTTTATAGAAAAAGTGATCATAAGAAATTGCTGGAAATTATTTTCAAGTTTCTCAGTAGAATGCTAGAGGGCGCAACCGTTACGGTAAATCAGTAAAATTCCGTAATTTCAAAAGTTGCCTTGTTAAGGTGTATTAAAAGTAGCATTTTCGTATGCTTTGAGACTTTCTGCACAAAATTCACCCATGAAACGTCTTTGTCAGTTTTAAAATAAAGTGGTGGGAGAAGGTTGAACATTATTTTAAATAAATGCCCATAACTCCGGGTTGGCTCAACAGAATTCAGTAAACTTAGTTTAAAAAGAGTTTCCCTGACTCTATATTCTACTATATAAACTATGACAATATCATTTTTAAAGTAGGCGCTTAATAAACATTGTGAATTTATTAAAAATTTTTAAATGCAATGGTATATTTCATTTTACCTCATTACAAAGATGAATAAAAGCCTAAAGAACTGGCGAAAACTACAACTTGATATCTTTTTTCAAACCGGAGATATTAAAAAAATCAAAAATAAACACGAAAAAATATGATATTAAAGTTTCAACGGTAAAGGTTTTTTAAAAGTCAAATAGGCCTTGGAAAGACAAAATATGATTTAAAATTAGGTGCTTTCACGTCAAATTATTATTACGTCAAAAATTTCATCAGGTTGTGCCTTTGTAGTAATTTTTGAAAATACCTTTTTTACTTGAAAAAGCGGTTGACATCATCACGGTGTATTTTGAATGTTTGACGAATGCAAGTATTGCTGCAAGGGTTTATGCAATGCGATACCCCTAAAGGCGCCGCTACGACAGTAAAATGTTTAATCGTTTAGCCCAACGTTTTCTTACTACGAGAAATATTCTTCGAGGTCGAACCGAAGAGTATATAATAAACGTTTTGGCACATGTGGAATTTAATTCACAAATCAGCATGAGGGTAATTGTCCGAGAATTGCACTTTTGTAAATATTATTTTGCTACAAGAATGGTAAGTAAGTAATAACTATCAACTTTCAAATAATTTAGAAAAATGCCAGTATAGCTTATACTAGTAGCTCTCGAGTCAAAATAATGGGTACTTTGTTTTTCTTTGGGCTACATATTCTTTTCGGCTCGACCTCGACTTCGTCTGCGATATACAGGGTGAAGAATACTTTCCGTAGTACGGCCGTTGGCCTAAACGATTAAATCATATTTTTCCGTGTTTATTTTTATTTTTGTTAATATCTCCGGTTTGAAAAAAGATATCAAGTTGTAGTTTTCGCTAGCTCTTTAGGCTTTTATTCATCTTTGTAAAAAGGTAAAATGAAATATACTATTGCATTTAAAATATTTTAATAAACCCGCAATGTTTATTAAGCTCCCTCTAGCGCCTACTTTAAAAATCATAGTGTCATAGTTTATATAGTGGAATATAGAGAAGGGGAAACTTTTTTAACAAAACTAAGTTTACTGAATTCTGTTGAGCCAATCCGGAGTTATAAGCATTTATTTAAAATAATGTTCAACCTTCCCCCCACCACTTTTTTTTTTTAAACTGACAAAGACGTTTTATAAGTGAATTTTGTTCAGAAAGTCTCAAAGTATACGAAAATGGCATTTTCAATACACCTTAATAAGGCAACTTTTGAAAATACTGAGTTTTTCTGATTTACCGTTACGGTTGCGCCCCCTAGCGTTCGACTGAAAAACTTGAAAATAATTTCCAGCAATTTCTTATGATCACTTTTCCTATAAAAAAAAATGTTTCGTAAGCCATACGACTAACACTTTCTGAGATACGGTCGAGAGCCATTCTTGGTGGGACACCCGGTCCAGTGGCGGATCCTGGTAAAAATTTTAAGTTGTTCTTTAATTTTTGCAAAAAAAACTCAATTTTTAATAAATTAAGTTTTCCTACGTTGTTTTCTGTTCGTGAATTTTACGAGAAACGCGGGCCCCGAGGCATTAGTGTAGTTTATATCCGCGACTAGTGCCGGCAATCTGAATTTATAAATTGTCTTAAAGTGATTTCATTTATTTCATTTTCAATTTGTTTCTGGACTTTATTTTGCAAATATTTTTGGAAGAACTTCGACTTTAACTTAACACGTGCGTTTTTAGGAATGTTTTACAGTTTATTAGAAATTTTTATGAATCGATTCCCAAATTATTTATTTGTTTGTAAATTAATATTTAATCTAAATTATTTTTTTAATTTGCAAAACATTCTTTTCAAAAAATAATATCTTTAAAATTTTTATTCTATTTATTTAATTTTATTATTGTATTTATTTTGGAAACCCTGATTGCTTGATACTGGAATATGGGCAACAACTAATTTACTCCTTTCTTATTATTATAAAATATTTTGTTTAAAAGCGACAGTATTTCCAATCATAGTACACAGTTAATAATTATCCAATACCGTACTCGCGCTGCACTAGATCCAGCCAACTAGCCAGTTAAATCACGGCTTAGTTTTTTTTGGATGGACACGAGGGAAAGTAGAGTATTTCGCGGGTGTTTCAAGCAACTCGCAGAGCCCAATCGCGTGGCCCAGATAAATAATAACTAGGCAATAGCGCGAGCCGATAGATTATTTCACTGGTCGACTTTAATTGCGTTTGTCGGTCTTCACTAGGCACGCGTTTACGATCATTTGTTGAGCGCGCTCTGGGACTCGTTTCTGGAATCTCACTTAAGAATGTTGTTATTTTTTTTAGCTCATCCCAATATTAAATTGTTCATTACTCACGGAGGTCTTCTTAGTACCACTGAGACCATCTATCACGGAGTACCTATCCTTGCCATACCGGTATTTGGTGATCAACATGCCAATGCACATAGGGCTGTAGCTGGTGGATTTGGACTTAAACTAGACTATGAGGATCCAGATTTCTCCGAAGAAAGATTAAGTTTTCTAATTAATGAAGTTTTAAAAAATCCAAAATACAAAGAAAATGCCCAAGGACGATCAAAAATTTATCATGACAGACCTCAAAAACCTATGGAAACAGCAGTTTATTGGGTCGAGTATGTTATAAGGCATAAAGGAGCACCTCACTTAAGAGTAGCAGGTGTAAGGATGCCTTGGTACAAATATTTTATGGTAGATGTAATAGGAGTTCTAATATTAAGTGTTTTTATTGCTTTGTACAGTGTAAAGTTAATATTTAAAAAATTATTTTGTAGAAATAACAAGAGCTCGAAAAAACTAAAAAAGAACTAAAGATCTAGTCACTAGTAGAATATTAATTTATTATTGGACAGCGTACGCGTCACTTTGCCAAGCAAAGCCACAGATGAGTCGCCCGAGAACGGCGCAAACGTCTGATCAACAACTATGATATTAACTGACAGTCATGACATGACACAGGCACTTTAACCAACGTCCACCTCAAGGTGTAAAAAACCTTATACAAGGCAGACCCCTCATCGGAGATGGAAGGAATACCTCCCACCAACAAGGGGGCCCTGTATTGTCAATGTCAAGAGCGTCCGGGGTTTCCACGCTGTGGACCCCTTCGTCTATTCCTCAGTGCACCGCGGCCTAACAACCGGGTCGGAGGGTAATGGGTTTATACCGTTCCCCAAACACTGAAGCGTTTACTGTCTTTCCATAGAGACGCGCGACACCTGAGGCCGCGACTGGCAAAAAGTCTGCGCCTATGGCTGTCAATCGTCTGACGTCTGTGTGCTATTGCGTTATCCATCATCGTCGAAGGAATTTCGATCTCCACCGCCGCGGACCTCCCTTCAAGGGTCTAGGCAGGGTTGGCTATTGAGTGAGCAAGCATAATCTGCTAGTAAAGCCAATAGTTGATCATATTCGGATCGTTCGCTCAGCGGCAGCCTAGCTCGCCTGTCGCAAGGATAAAAAACGGTGAGCCAGGTAAAGAGCTGGAGAGAAGCTGGGCGGGGACTGCAAAGATTGCAGTGTCGCACGTTCGAGAGTGCAGGGGTGATTCCCCTCTCGGAGGGGAGGTATTCCTCCCATCTCCGATGAGGTGGTCTGCCTCGTATAAGGTTTTTCACGCCTTGAGGTGGACGTTGGTTAAAGTGCCTGTGTCATGTCATGACTGTCAGTTAATATCATAGTTGTTGATCAGACGTTTGCGCCGTTCTCGGGCGACTCATCTGTGGCTTTGCTTGGCAATGTGACGCGTACGATGTCCAATATCATAATTGGTCCTCCAGACTCCTTAGCCCGGTGATGTCGATGATTTATTCGACACCTGGGAGGATGACAGTTTATTTTACTGGATCCTGAGTTCTGGTTAAGGCGATATTAGCCATATTCTCTTCGATCAAATATTAATTTTTGTTACCAATTGTTAATAAAATTTGTTAAACATTACCATCAGCCGTATTAAGTTTATTGCAAAATTCTTTCTTTTCATCAAGTGCAGGTAGTACCACCCGGGTTTGGGTCAATTTATGGGTTTTGCCCATTGTTATCCATTCACGAACACTAAAAATGGTGTGACGAAGGCGTGTATTATGTACATAGTATTAGGTACACTTATTTTTTATTAAACATTATAAAAAAATACAACATACAAAAAATACATTATAGAGAAATTAAATTATAAAATATCATAATATTCTTTGTCATCTCAGGAACTGTCATCTCCTCTTGACGTTATAATTAACGGGTCGACGGTCCGATCTATCAGGTGGTCAAGATCCCACATTTTCTCCTCTTCTTTAATGACATATAATGACATGATGGACTGCTTTTCGCCAGTTCTCTGGTGCCACTTCCTTAATGGCTTGATCAAACAGTAGATTACGTCTTTCATTTCGAATGTCGGGTTGTGTCTTGCCACAAATCCGTTCACTTGCGTCCATATAAGTTCTATAGGATTTAGTTCGCAATAATATGGCGGTGTGCGCAGTACAGTTACACTATATCTTCCACGGCATATTTCATAAAACGATGTTTGTGTAAAGGACCCCCCACAAAGCTTATTGGAAATGGCTTTCGGCTAATTTTCCTGAATTTTTAATATTTTTTAGATCTTGATGTCCTGATTAAAAGTGTCTATGGCCGTAATCCAATCCTATAACTAGTTTTTGAGTATTGGCCTTTTAAAGTTGTCAACTTCTTAGTTTGAGATTTTATGCATTGTCTGGAGTTTTCACTTGTTAAAAACTATCAACTTTTTTATTTTTTTTTATTGGCGGAAAAGTAGGCCTTGCGTTTTCTTTTACTTGTATAGAAATATAATATCTACACGATGTTGAATAAGTTATAGGCGGATTAAATAATTAGTAATATTAAAAATTTATAACAATCCAAAAAAAAAATTACTCATTTTTTGAATTTTGAAAACAAACGGCTAGATTTTGTTCATATTTTAATATCTTGCAGTACCAAGCTGTGGATGAAAAAAATGGGTATAGGTTGACGTAGAATATATTGTCGGGTATTTTATTTTTCAAAAAAAAAAAATTGAAAATTTACCTGAAATCGTAATAAACGACTTTTAATTGATTTAATTAGTTATTATTAATGTTTTTCTTAATAATATATTTTGTCTTTATAAATTATTTAACATCCTGTACATATTTTATTTCTATATAAGTGAAAGAACCAAAAAAATAAAAATAAAAAAGAACTCCAGACAATGCATAAAATCTCAAAGTAAGAAGTTGCCAACTTGCCATAACTCAAAAACTAGTCATAGGATTGGATTACGGCCATGGACACTTTTAATCAGGACATCAAGATCTAAAATATACTAAAAATTCAGAAAAATTTCCCATAAGATTTGTGCGGGGTCCTTTGCTATGGTTAATAGTTCCTTCTTTATTAAATTATCTTCTTTTCTTTCTTTGGTTAGTTATCATAAATGATTTAATGCACAAAATTTACCTCCGACTATGGCCGACACCAAAATTGAGCCGAACTGGACGGAATTTCCCATTTAATTACTCTACACCTTTCTGAAATACACTATGGATTTTTTAAATTAAATAATTTTTTTTTAATGGGAAGACAAGACATTTGTAAAATTAATTTTGGTTTAAACCTAAACGCTCCAAAAATAAACCAATTTTGGCATAATTTCTTTGAATGGTTTAGGAAAACTAGAAATGACGAGAAATTTAAAATTTGACTAATAATCTAAAAGTAAACATGAAAAATAGATTTTAAGAGTAACTTGATCTTAGAAGATGTGAGAAGTTAATTACTTACTTGTGTACCCCCACTATTGACATAAAATGTCGCATGCTTCCCTGGATTAAATTCGTGAATATAAATTCGTATCGTGTGCCATTAGAGATAGTTAGTAGATGTAACGCTTGCGTAGTACCTTTCACCTTCTAAAAAAAAACGGTTATACAGGGTGTCCGGTAACTTATGGACCGTAGAGTAACTGGAGATACTAGACATCAAACTAAGCCGATTATGTCATATACGTTTTTTCGGATTGTTACTCGTTCTAGAGATACAGGGTGTTGAAAGTAAAAGTTTATTCTCGAAAATAAGCCATAATTTTAAAACGATTTAATGAAGCGAATTGAACGTTGGCAAAATTATGTTTTTATGAACAAGAAATAAGAATTTGTAGAAATTTTTAAGTTTGAAACTAGAGGGCGCTAGTTGCATACACTGGGCTTCATTAATCTATGATTTTTTTTCTTACCTGTAATATTAGGTGTTTTTCAATTATAGTTTCTTAAAGAAGGGCATTTTCTGAGTCAAAAAGGTGTACTTGATTGATCTTAATATCTTTAATGGTTTTCGAGATATTTCCCTTTAAACATCTCAAAGCATAAAAAAACATAGTACATAATTAAATTAATAATACATAAATTATATACACCCTGTATCTCTAGAACAAGTAACAATCCGAAAAAACTTATATGACTTAATCGGCTTAGTTTGATGTCTAGTATCTAGTATAAGTTTTTTTTTTGATAATTAAAATAATAATTTAATTATGTACTATGTTTTTTTTGCTTTGGGATGTTTAAAGGGAAATATCTCGAAACCCGTTAAAGATATTAAGATCAATCAAGTACACCTTTTTGACTCAGAAAATGCCCTTCTTTAAGAAACTATAATTGAAAAACATCTAATATCTATAGAACATCTGTATCTATAGAACGAGTAACAATCCGAAAAAACTTATATGACTTAATCGGCTTAGTTTGATATCTAGTATATCCAGTTACTCTACGGCCCATAAGTTACCGGACACCCTGTATACAGGGTTGCCCAGAAGTCCGGAATAAAATTAATATAGCCTTCACCTGTAAGTTTTGGGGAAAACGCTCGGACACGTCAACTTAGTTTTATATATACTCACATTTTGACGTTATTCGTTCGGTTTTTTCTATAGACATTTGTTAAAGATATGACGACATCGATTTTTTTTTAAATGGAAACATACAGCCTGTGATACATCATTTGAAAGTTATAATAAAATCTCGTACAGTATGCTCGTAAATTTTGGAGCGATTCTGTCATGCTATTTCAAAATGGCGACTGTTAAAATTGTTTTAAAAATCTCTATTTAAATAAGCGTAAGTGATAAATCATTGATGTTTTTTTTTACCTTTCAAGGTAAGAAATATTTTCATTGTTTCACGTTCTGACATTGTGTGAACTTGTAAAATTAATTTAGGTATTTCCGATTTATCATTTTCGCCTATTTAAATAGAGATTTTTAAAAACTTTTAATAGTCGCCATTTTGAAATAGCTTGACAACATCGCACCAAAATTTATGAGCATACTGTAGGAGATATTAGCTTCTCTTACTACATTTAATAAGAAAATAGGATCTACATTATACTAAAATTAAGTTATATTATTTGATCTATGCGTTGCTTAAATTTATAGTACCTATGCACATTTTATGTTTGCATTCTTTTCACTTTTTTTTTCTTCTCTTCTGTTGAATTCTTCTCTTTTATTATTTGTTTCCTATTTCCACTATTTGTCTATTACCATATTATTATATATACATAAGTTAATTTTTAGACTTAGTAGACTTAGGTTAAAATTAGGGTTTCATAGGCCTTAACAGCACCCATGCTCTCGTGGGATGCTGCAAATATGGCCCATTATTTCCTATTGATATTATTAAAATGTAATCTGTATTTTTTTTCTTGAAATGGATATAAAAAAAATAATGTATCATATGTATGTCTCCATTTAAAAAAAAGATCGATGTAGTCATATCTTTGTCAAAATGTGAGCATATATAAAACTAAGTTGACGTAACCGAGAGTTTTCCCCAAAAGTTGCAGGTTAAGGCTATATTAATTTTATTCCGGACTTCTAAGCAACCCTGTATATTAAGGAGTTTTTTAAAGCATCCATGAATTACAACGAACCAATAAATGCAAAAGCTATAACAAGCTAAGTATTTATTTACAATACTATTCACATCGTTCATGACTAATTATTAATTTAAAAATCGTTGATAAACCAAATGTGGATTATCTCGCACACACAGTGGCGTATTTAGGGGAGGGGGGCTGTCGAGCTGCAGCCTCCCCCCCGAGCCTTGGAGTTCTGGTCTAAAAGTCTAATTTCAACCTGATTTTTCATCTCTTAATTTAAGTTTTAAAATAATGTATTATTGGCTTAGATTACAAAGGTCTTGTAGAAAACGTTTAGTTTTTAAACTTTTCCTTCTAAAAGTCCGGTTTTATATAGAGATTAAGGGGTTCAGACGCATATCGTTTTAGTTATTGATTTATGATGCAATTTTAAAGGAAAACGAGTAAAACGAATAATATTTTATAGTATTTTTCTATTATATACTTGTCTGTTACGTTTTTCTGTTTTTAGAGCTATTTTAAATCAACAAAAATATAACCCAATGCAATAAAATATTTTCACAACAAAAACAAAAACCAATTAGGTATTTATTTTTAAAGAGAAAAATGAAAGTAAAAATATTAACTGAAACATTTTTTATGGAAGAAGTGAGAAAATTAAAAAAAAAATAGTGCGGGAAGAAACGAGAATGCTTTATTATGAATATACAAAACGGCCCATAAGAAGGAGAATTTAAAAACCTAAGCATATGCACCAAAAACTGCTCTACTTTCCTAAAATACATGATTTTTGAAAACATCAATTTTGGCGTGGTGAGCGATATTAACTTTATTTTTAATCATGAAAAACCGAGTCCGAAAAACACTGGTTAGACTCATGCATACCGACATACGTCTTATGTTAAAATTTTGGATTGACGCCAATATTCATGTTTTTTTTAAATAAAGAGCCAGCCAGGAATATTAAAAAAAAACATTTACAAAAACAAATTTAATTCAACCATGCAGAGGCGGAGAGGTAATAATTTCATTTTCGAAATTTGATAATAGTTTGGTGAATTTTAATCGAACTTTGAGCGTGGCCCTGAAAATTTTTTGCCTTTGGCGCTTTTTCACCTTCTTCGCTAGTTGCAATATCATGAAATACATGTAGTCCCGACTGTCCTCCTCTCCAGGAAAAAAAATGTCGTACTCACGCCCACTGAGCCCCCCCCCCAAGCATATTTTCTGGCTACGCCACTGCGCAAACGATTTAGTTTAGGTATGAAATATGTTCCCTAAAAAAAATCCACAACAAAAATAAAAAATTGTAGGGTTCCAACGATGATTTTTAAATGAATTTATTTCAATTATTCGTACTGTTTTTCCTGCAACTGTTTTCTAACTTTTAGTTATTTTTAACTAGGATGGATTGAATAATCATGCCTGTGTCAATGTTACCACTTATCATCACATCTGAGTTAAACCGCGTTGGCATCACCATTATTATAAATATTCGTTTCTTTGGTATTTTATATTTAAAAGGATGCGACAATTGAAACGTTATTTCATGTTGACGGTTTTTTGTAAACTTAATCCGTAATATCAAAATAATATACACCGAGAAAACTGATACAGTAGCGCAACTAGATACTTATATTTGGGGGGGGGGGGCTTAAGCCCTGTGTAGAAATTCTACTACACCTCCTGAAGATGTCGAGTAAAAACGGTCCTCCTATAATACAGGGTGATTCTTAAGTTGATACTTCTTTTTTAACTGTGTAAGAAGGCATTAAAATAAACACATTTTTAAATACCTTTCTTCAAAAACTTAAAAATAGGCGAGATACAGAAGTGAAAAATCCAAGTGCGGGCCTGGTCATCAAAACGTAGCCTGCTATACTTATCTTTTAGTAGTCAGGCAATTTACGGGTCGGTGTTGAGTTATTTAGCAATCCGCTGCTTTGCGTTTTTCTAAAGCAAGTTTTTTTTTTGGATTGGTGGCACGTGAAAATGTTAAAATTTGAAAATAATGAACTAGTAGATATGGTGCTAATTTACGGTGAGTGTCGTCAAAGTGCTACTTCGGGATTACACGCAGAACGCTTTTCCTTGCGAGCTCATCCCACACCCAGAAGTTTTCTTAATGTTATTCAACAGGCAAGTTAAGTAGGACCGTATTTAATTCATAGTGTAATAAATGAATATTTCTGGGTTTTTTTGAAAAAGGGCATTTGAAAATGTTGTTTATTTAATGCCTTCTATACACAGCTTAAAAAGAAGTATCAACTTAGGAATCACTCTGTAGACAAGGAAGTCAAAACATCCAATGGTCCAGGAGTCCCCTTGATGCAGAGGGGGCTAAGCTTGCTCTTTACGGTACTAAATATTTATATTGAGAATTAGAGATATTTTTTTTAATAGCACCCCCGGCACTCCGTTTCTGCTTGAATTTAGCACTTTTTCAGATTGAAATACAAACGTTAAATATTCTTATATTTAGTTTCATATGAGCTTTGAGTTCTACTTACGGAATTTACAATTTTTGTATTTATTGATATCATGCAGTCAAAACCAATAGCTGAAAATTAAAAAAAAAATTTTTAATAATTGAAGCGTTTGAACTAATAACGGTCTATGTTACATTTTGAAAGTTAGGAGGGAAAACGATTTTTAGGATCTATTGTTTTTCATAAATTTTAATGAGCGGAAATGTAACATAGACCGTTATTCCACAATTAAAAAGACAACTAGCTTTTTGATATAATTTTAATAATATTAGTTTTTAGTGTCAAACTTTGCAAACTTTAGAGCAATTTATTTTGTCTTATTTCAAATTGGAACCCCAGTATATTATTATGTCATTCGATGCAGAATTAAAATTCAAACATTTGTTCTAGTTACAACCCTATCGCAATTTCTAACGCATCAAGACTTATTTGCAAAAACTCATTTTATCAACTTCATTATTATTTAATAAATATCAAAGGTGGCTTTGAAAAACAATTTATTGATATTAACGTTTACTAAAAGGACAAATAAAAATTCTTTTCGCATGCTCCTAAAATGAAAATCATATCTACGAGCTCTTCTTGGTTGTATTCCATCACAAAAAATAATATAGCTTAAATAATTAATAATAATAATCTAACAATATTTGTAATTATATAATAACTAAAGTTATAATGAGCTTTTGTCCCCTTAATAAACTTTAATACTAATAAATTGTTTTTCAAAGCCACCTTTGATATTTATTATATAATAATGACTGCTGAAGGTTGATAAATCGAGTTTTCTGCAAATAAGTCTTAATACGTTAGAAATTGCGATAGGGTTGTAATTAAAACAAATGTTTGAATTTTAATTCTGCGTCGAATGACATAATAATATACAGGGGTTCCAATTTGAAATAAGAAAAATAAATTGTTTTAAGTTTGCAAAGTTTGACACTAAACTTTGGATACCCTGTACAATTCGTATTAATCAAACTTGGTTAACGAAACTGTTAGACCTTATTTATTAAGTACCTTTGTATAATTTTATTAACGAGACATTATTTTTATTTTTTATTAATTTTTAAAACCATTGGTGCAAAACTGATTTTTTTAGTTTTTATTTATTTTCGCCTATAATACTGAACCAATTTCATTAAAACTTTAGGGGTATGCAAGCAACCATAAGAGGCATCCAAATAAGTAAGAAAATATAGGGCATGTAATCTAAAAAAACATATCCGTATGACGTCACACTTTTTTGGAACACCCTGTATAAACAAAAATATGTTCCTGAAATGCACCCTAGGATACAAGTAAAGTCTGCAAAACGTCATAATCCTAACTTAATTAATAAGTGAGCTACAGAAGACGGGAGGTGGGGCGCAGGACCCTGTATATCGCAGAAGGCGGATGCAATAGAACAAGAGTGTCAGTGTGTAACTTCGGCCTAATCTTTAGTAATAAGATTTTTTTTAAATTATCTTTTTTTTTATTGGAACAAGAGTTATGCATTTTCTAATGAACCCCTGCAACGCTGATTTTTTCGAAAAATTTGACTTATTTGACTATGACAGATACGTAATAACAAGTTGAGTGATCTGATTTCACAATTCAAAGCAGAATATTATTTATTTATTTATTTATTAGTATCAATACACTACGGAAACAATATCCAATTGGTATGTATAAAATTAACAGTGAAATATACTATAAACTTAAAGAGAAACAATAGAAAGTATAACAGATTAAAAATATACAAGAACAAAGGACGTACGTCTCTTTTTACGGAAAGAGATATTACAATAATAATTTGAGTTTTTTTTTAAATGTCGTTGCTGTACAGTTAAACTCAAAGTTAGTTGGAATGTAAGCGTTAAAAAGATGCATAATGCGATTGGCAACATTATTTCTGCCGACATCAGTCCGATATCTGTTGGTTAAGAACATGTCATGTGAACGAGTATCACGCGAAGGTACACGAAAATTTATAAGAGCTAGAAGCTCAGAGCAATTTGTGACGTTAGTGATTATTTTGAACCCGAACACAATTGTAAGAAAAATTCTACGCCTTTCTAAGCTATCGATGTTGGTTAGTTGTAAACGATCCTGATGGGAGAAACGGCTCTTGTCTATTCTCATTTTGTATAGTAAAAAGTTAACAAATTTTATTTGGACTCGTTCGATACGCTTAATGTGAGTTTGGTAATATGGCGACCAGATTATGCAGCAATATTCAAGATGACTACGCACCAGTGAAAAGTATAGAGTTTTCAGTACCTCGGAAAATTCCCACCACCGGCGCATTATGAAACCTGCCATCTTGAAAGCCTTTGCCGAAATATAGTTTAAGTGTTCATTAAAACGTAGTTCGGAGTCGAAAATTACACCTAGGTCATTGATTAAGTTAACTCTAACTAGAGGGGAGCATGAAATGAAGTAAGAATGTAGAATTGGGGATTTTTTACGTGAAAAAGTTATAATCTTACATTTAGAGATGTTTAGCTCCGTCTTATTTAGTAAGCACCATTCTAATAGTTTGTTGATCTCTAGTTGCAAAAGTAAACAATCGTGGAAGTTGGTGATTTTTCTAAAGATCTTTAGATCGTCCGCGTAGAAAAGAAATTCACAACTGGCAAAAATGTAAGCTAGATCATTAACAAATATAAGAAACAATATCGGACCCAAGTGTGAACCTTGAGGTACTCCGGATGTCACTGTTATTTCCTTAGATGTGGTACCATTAATTTTAACGATTTGAGTACGATTGCGAAGGTAACTTGATATCCATGATAGAAGAGGATCTGTAACGCCAAATGATTTTAGTTTATTTATAAGAATGTTATGATCTACTCTGTGGAAAGCCTTTTTAAAATCGAAATATATTGAGTCAACTTGATCTCCTGAGTCCACAAGTGTTGATAAGTAATGTGAATATACACATAAATTCGTCTGGCATGATCGTCCAGGTAGGAAGCCGTGCTGATGTTCTGAAAGATTGTTGTTTAGATTTGACAATAGCTCATCGACGACGATAGATTCTAGAACCTTACCCATACAGTCTAGGCCAGAAATAGGTCGATAATTAGTTACATCCCCTCTACTGCCGCCCTTGAATATAGCAGTTACATAGGCAGACTTCCAGAAAGTGGGGAACTGACCGGAACTAAGGGAGAGTTGAAATAGGTAACTAAGTGGAAATGCTAAGGTGGAACTACAGTTTTTTACAAAGATTGGGGGAATGTTATCTGGTCCTGCTCCCTTTTTTTCGTCAAGGTTGATAAGCTTTTCAAACACTATGGCACTGTTAATCTAAATATAACATCGAAATGGGGTATGTCCATTTAAAAAACCAAGATTGCGTCGATTTCCGGATGTGCCGCCATTATGTTAATATTTTATTTTTGTCGGGTTGTACAAAGATTTTTAATGATAATTAACTAACCAGCAAGTTTGACTCTGACAGACATGACATTGGCAGAAATAATTTTCTCACAATTATACTGGCCCGGTTACCTTAATTTTTAAATTACTAATAATGCACCTTTGATTGTGAGTTCATAATGCCTGTTGATGTCAGTTATGTTACAGTCAAACGTGCTGGTTAGTTAATTCTGGTTAAAAATCTTTGTGCAACCCAATATTGCATTGCAAAAGTTGATTATGACCGGCTACCAAATTTCACATTGATGAGATTTCGTGAAATCAAAAATCTTCTAATGAGCGAGCTACGTGAATCACCCTTTAAAAAAAATACATTTTATTGCCATAGTCCGATACAGGACAACATGCGCGATTCTTACATTTAAAAATAAGTATAAATTGAGAGGATTTTTAAAAGGGAATTGTAACCGCTCTAGTTATTCGATATTATTGAAAAACTATATGTTATGTAAATAACTAAAACTTAGAGTAGGCTTTTCATACTGAACACCAAACTCGAGAGATGAGGCAGGTCGGAGCATGTCGGATGAAGGCTGTCCGGAGTTACCTATCTGCCGGTTTTTGTGACGTCGGTACGTTCTTCCGCGTGTTTTTATTGAAAAGCGTATTTTATTTAATTATTTTCTTATAAAATAATCGAAAAATTAAAAAACTAAGGTAGAAAGTTTTATTTTTTCTTGCTCTAAACAATAGGGTCAAAATACAAGTAAAGCGAAATAGTATATTACATAACAAGTGATGAAAGTGATACTTTTCAAACGAGGAGATATTTAGCACGAGGCGTCAGCCGAGTGCGGAAATTATCCGAGTTTTAGAATAATCACTTTCACACGAGTAATGTACACTATTTTTCCTACGACCACAAAGAATTATTAAAAAAGCCTTTGATTTGTAAAAAAAAATATTTCAACTCTAGAGTTGAAAAAAAATATTTAAACTCTAGAGTTGAAATTAGCATACCTAGGATTAAGTTCCACTTAATATCTGGTTTTATATAGTTTGTCAATAGGCTTTTCCTTTATTTGTAGTTTAACATTTTCATGTTTTCATATTTTATATATCATAGGAAGACCTAATCCTGGATTGACTTCTAGATTAACCAGAATGAAAAATTTTAAATTTAATCAAGGAAATATACATTAAACCAAAATTTAAAAAATCCACCCAACAAGGAAGATTTCAATTCAAAATAATTCTATAAATTATTTAATGTTTTTATAAAAAAAAGTCAAATACTCCTGATGGGATTTGAACCTGTGACCTCCCGTTCTATAGACAAGAGCTTTAGTGTCTACGCTATCTCGTCCATGGCTACCAGTTAACATTTGTTATTTAAATATTATGACATTTTCTTTAGCGCGACTTGTTTTTTCTTTTATTAACATTTTTTATAATTTCACATGGCGTATTTTCACACTCTAATTCTAAATCACTCGACAAATACATGAAAAATAAGTTAAAATACTTTACAATTACTGATTTCTAAAATTTGTTCTTTTTAATAAATAGGGGTGGTCTGTCAAATTGACATCATATGTTTAAATTAAATAGTGTGCCTTGTATTACCACGCCAGAGTTGAAATATTTTCTTTCAACACGCGTGTGATATTCGACGTTTTCGAGCCAGGTTAACCGTGCTTTTTTTCTCTTTTTCATTGGTGGTCGTAGGAAAAAGCCAATTCCTTTTAAAAAACTCATTGTTTTTAATTTAAAATCCAAGCGTTTACGCTTCTAGAGGCAGTTATGAGAGTAACAAAGTCATCGACCATTGCATTATGTTATTCTCTATTCAATTCAAATATCTCTACACTTTGGTCATACCAGCAACTAAGGAAACCTAAACATCTAATCTAGAGCGGATACAATGAGGCCCAAGGCCACGACGTAAATCCCGAGAAGCGAAGTGACTTTAGACGGGTGTTCGAGTTCGATAAATGTTTAATGCAGGTAACATTTGGCGTAACAGGGCCGAGCCTAGGGTATCCGCCGCCCGGGTGCAAGAACAAAATATGCCGCCCTATTAGCGTACCTAGTCGAAATTTGATTAGTGAGGCGAGATATGAGGTAAATTTCTAGTCTAGTCGGATAGAAAAGTATCTACCTTCCTCCGGAAAATATTCAATGCCGATTTTGAGGTGTATGTATGATGCACCTACTGTTTGCATTTTAGATTGGGAAAATTAATAAAAACATATTTTTCAACATTATTTATTGACAAATATTTAAAAACGCAATGAAAATAAAATTTACATTCTTAAGGTAGTAAAAGAAAAGAAAAAATCAAAACAAAACGAAAAAATAACAAAAATATATTCCAATTCCTAGATGGGTTTAAATGTTAAAATCTACTTTTCTTGCCTTCTTTAAAGCAAATTCTTTAATTAAATCTGTAACATCTATACTGACTGGCATGGTTAAAAATATTCGTAAGGCTACAAATAAATTAGGGAATATTCCTTTTAAATCGTTAATGACGAGATATGTTAATACTTCTTTGGCCGACATATTATTTTTATCAATAATATGAATTGACAGTGTATCAATTTCGTTGCAAAGATCCATTGCACTGATATCGATATTTCCTGTTTCTGGATCAGTTAATTTAATTTGTTCTTACAATATCCCATTATTTCATTTTTAGTTATTGCACCTAAATTATTTAAAAAGCCAAAAGAGTCATTATGTTTTTCGAAATCTTTAAATCTTTCATCTAATTTTGAAATTGCAATATCGAGAATAAAAAAATAAAAATGTACTTTGAAATTTAGCTCTGGAGATTGAATGGGTTCATCTTCATGTTCATATTCAAAAAAAATCTTTTTTTTCTTGGTCTAACTAACTGAACAGCTGGGAAACAGATTTCGGAGTCTATTTCTTCGGCAATTTTTTTGGCCTCATTAAGCATGTCTATAAAACCATTTTCAGATCTAATTTCGGTTAAAAATATTTTAAACTTAGATAAACACGAAAACACGGCATTGGAAAAATAACAAAATCCCACATTCTCAAAGTCGGTAAAGAGTTAAAAGCCAGAAGAAAAGCTGCGAGCCGCGATCCCTTTATTCAAGTAATCTATTAATATATTCTGTCGTTTTTGCGGCAAGCGACTATTCTTTATTATTACCTATTTATTATCTTTTTTACGCCGCCGCCCGATTCGCCCGAACGCTCAACGTCAACGCACTATTTTGGTATTGTTGTAAAGGCCTTTTTACATTGGGTGCAATTGCAAGAAAAATGCCCTGGAAGCATGCGCTTCGACGATGTTTTAATCAGCTGATGCACGTTTTCCCATTTAAAACCTGGTGTTAAATGATTAAAACGTCGACAAAGCGCATGCTTTCAGGCAATTTTTTCTTGCAATTGCACCCAATGTAAACAGGCCTTAATAATAAGAAAACAATATTTCGGAGAAATGCCGCTATCAAAGAAAGGCACTTTGCGCTTAAATTTTTTTGCATGATGGGGTTCTGTTATTGTTTTTTTAGAGACATTTTGCCGCCCCGTGTTAGTGCCGCCCGGGTGACATGCACCCCTTGCACCCCCGGCACGGATCGGCCCTGTGGCGTAACCCTTATTTACAGATTTGGACGTTGTCCAAATTTATGAGCGGTAAGATTTTAATATTGCACGGTTTCTCTTGGTTTAGTTTCTTTGTAATTAAACATATTGTGATTTCATCCCTACCTACCATAATTAGCTCCTGAAATGACAATAAACTCAATATTTTTAACAATTTTCTAAACATGCAAAATCATTTAAGTTAGAAAGTTAATGATTTATCTTACATAAATTAACCCTGGGACTTGTCATGGAATGCCACAAGATTCTTAAGTTTGTAACAATTAGTCTTCCTCGGTCTCCGGCATTGCCTTTTGTGTCTTCGATATTGTCAAGTTTATCGATTACTTTTTCGCCTAGTTTTAGGCGCATTTCCCTAAAATGAATTAAAGTTTAAACAATCGTTGTTGTGTGGTTAAAAATGTTTATGCTATAGCTTTAAGGCCCAGTTGTATAACTAAGTTGAACAAATTAAATGTTTCAAAAAGAATTTAAATTTTTTGAATTTATCGTGGGTCTGGAGCACTGATGATAACCATGCATCTAGAGAACACATAATGCAACTGTACAGGGACATTATTTTAAGTATCTCACCCGATTCGCGACTTTGCTATCGACCACAATAAAAAAACAATTATGTACTCTCTACCAGCTTTTAGTGAAAAAGCCAGATTTGATGTCAAAAAAAATCTATGTTTACAAATTTGACAGATACGACGCCATATTGGATTTTCTTAAATGGCAACCCTACCTTATAGCAAGCCAGCTGCATTCGCCTATTTGTTCCAACATTAAAAATGTATAATTGTCAATATTTATTTTCAGCCGTTCTGGAGATACGAGGTTTCGAAGTTGGTGATTTTGTTATCATCGAATTAACAGAAGCTTTGTGATTAAAAAATCAATTTTTTCTGGAGATACGTCATTTCTTATGGCGGAGCCACCCATGCTATTGTCATATATGTCAGATGTCAGAAAATGACAGATACGACGCCATTTTGAATATTTTTAAATGGCAACCCACATTGTAATGCATTTCGTGGTCCGATTTCAAAAATATATAGTTGTCAATATTTATTTTTAACCCTTACCAAAATACGACCGTATTAAAAACCGCATCGTACAATTATGTGTTTTAAGTATCTCACCCCATTAAAAAATAAAAATGGCGTCGTAACTGTCATTTTCTGACATCTGACATATATGAAAATAGCATGGGTGGCTCCGCCATAAGAAATGACGTATATCCAGAAAATAATGATTTTTTAATCACAAAGCTTCTATTTTTTAATGGGGTGAGATACTTAAAACACATAATCACACGATGCAGTTTTTGATAGGGTCGTATTTCGGTAAGGATTGGAAATAAATATCGACAACTATATATTTTTGAAATCGGACCGCAAAATGCCATACACTGACGTAAATATAAATGTGGGTTGCCATTTAAAAAAATTCAAAATGGCGTCGTAACTGTCATTTTCTGACATCTGACATATATAACAATAGCATGGGTGGCTCCGCCATAAGAAATGACGTATATCCAGAAAATAATGATTTTTTAATCACAAAGCTTCTATTTTTTAATGGGGTGAGATACTTAAAACACATAATCACACGATGCAGTTTTTGATAGGGTCGTATTTCGGTAAGGATTGGAAATAAATATCGACAACTATATATTTTTGAAATCGGACCGCGAAATGCCATACACTGACGTAAATATAAATGTGGGTTGCCATTTAAAAAAATTCAAAATGGCGTCGTAACTGTCATTTTCTGACATCTGACATATATAACAATAGCATGGGTGGCTCCGCCATAAGAAATGACGTATATCCAGAAAATAATGATTTTTTAATCACAAAGCTTCTATTTTTTAATGGGGTGAGATACTTAAAACACATAATCACACGATGCAGTTTTTGATAGAGTCGTATTTCGGTAAGGATTGGAAATAAATATCGACAACTATATATTTTTGAAATCGGACCGCGAAATGCCATACACTGACGTAAATATAAATGTGGGTTGCCATTTAAAAAAATTCAAAATGGCGTCGTAACTGTCATTTTCTGACATCTGACATATATAACAATAGCATGGGTGGCTCCGCCATAAGAAATTACGTATCTCCAGAAAAAATTGAGTTTCTAATATCAAAGCTTCTGTTAATTCCATGATAACAAAATCACCAACTTCGAAGCCTCGTATCTCCGGAACGGCTGAAAATAAATATTGACAATTATACATTTTTAATGTTGGAACAAATAGGTGAATGCAGCTGGCTTACTATAAGGTAGGGTTGCCATTTAAGAAAATCCAATATGGCGTCGTATCTGTCAAATTTGTAAACATAGATTTTTTTTGACATCAAATCTGGCTTTTTCACTAAAAGCTGTTAGGGAGTACATAATTGTTTTTTTATTGTGGTCGATAGCAAAGTCGCCAATCGGGTGAGACACTTTCAAATTCAAATTCCTTTATTCATGTTTAAAATTACAAGAACTTTACATACGTCAATGGGTAATATAATTATTACTATTTAAACCAATGTGGGTACCCAAACTACAATTCTAAAAATACAACAATTTTACAGTTAAAAAAAAAAAATAAAACACAGCAGATGGACAGGTAAAAATCAGTTATCAAAAACATACAATACAAGTTAGACTTTAAGAGTTAAATATACAATTACAACAGATTAAAAGTTGAGCAATTAATTAATCAGGCAGTTACGGCAAGGGAACGTCAAATGTATGATCTAGGAATTCCTGGATGGAGTAAAATGAATGGGTTATTAGATAGTTTTTTATAAAGGACTTAAAAGCGGCAATCTCAAGGCTTCTTACAGAAATCGGGAGCTTATTAAAAAAGGTGGGAGCATAGTGCAGCGTCGCGTTCCACGATCTCTGGAGTCGCAAAAAGTCAATATGTATATCTTCTCTACCTCGCGTATTATAATCATGTCTATCACCAACTGGTTGGTAGTTTTTCGAGCCTTTTGCGTGTAATAGACACTCGTATATGTACCGCGATGGAATGGTCAGTATCCCTAGATCTCCATACGCGCCCCTGGCATCGGAACGGTAGTCAAGCCCAGCCAGAATCCTCACCGCTCGACGCTGAAGCGCAAACACCCTCTTCATGTGTGCGGAATGTCCCCACGCCAGCAGAGCATAGCAACAGACGGACTGCACGAGAGCATGAAAAGCCACCAGACACACGCACGAATCAACCACCCTCGAGAGCTGCCGTAGTAAGTACACTGCTCTTGATACTCTCGAACAAATGAAATCGATGTGGATATCAAATTTTAGTTTGGGATCCATATGGACACCAAGAAATTTAACTGCCGGGGGGTTTACCTCATCATGAGGTCTGAGACTGAATAAAATTGTTTCGGTTTTGTCCTCATTTAGGCTCATTCGGTTTGCCGCAAACCAATCTCTAAGGGAATTACGGTTTTCTTCCATTTTCAGCATTAGTGTAGTGACGTCAGAGTCGTCAACAGTGGCCGTTGTGTCGTCCGCGAAAAGGATCAACCTACCCGTAGTCAGCACGGTCGGCAAGTCATTGACGTACACTAGGAACAGTAGGGGCCCCAGAATCGAGCCCTGAGGCACCCCATGCCTCAGCTCTCGCTGCCCCGACTCTGCCTGGCCGAAGGAGGTCACCTGCTTCCGCCCCGATAAGTAGCTTTGCATTAGGGCAATGCTCTTCCCATCTAAACCATAGAACTGAAGCTTCTTGAGAAGGACAGAATGAGAACTTAAAATAATGTCCCTGTACAATGTCCTTGACTGCAAATTATGGGTACAAGACAGGGAAACTGTAACACATTCGAATACAAATGTTTCCGCCTTAAATATAAGCTTTTGCCAGCTGATCAGTCAAACAGCGTTCATTTTGGTCAAGAAGTTTTTAATTTATGTCAACTTGTTGATGTTAGGTCGTATTTATCGTAAATTGAAAATATTCTAGTAGGAGTAGGAGCTTTGCTGATTCGAACACTTCTTAAGTAATAAAGTTTACTTAAATCTATTTATATAATACTTACGCATAAGGCACATCAAAACTAACTTCTTTATCCTCGTATGTTAACGCCATGTTTTAAACAGTTATCACTAAAATTTATTATAACTAACGATTCTTGTGAATATAAAATACACATCAATCGATTTTATTTCACATTGTATCTAGGCTAGTTGCCACAATACAAACAAAATGAAGGGAAACGAATTACTTATACCGTGCGAGCAAAAAGTATTTGCATCAGAGAGGGCTTTGATTAAAAAACTTAGGGTTTGGTTTAGATCACATGATATGGGTGCTACAAATTCGACATACCAACATTGGAATCTCGGAAACTATAGGAGTTAGAGAAACAGTTTAATAGGGGCAAAGTTGTGCAATTCGGTGCTGATTATAATGCCGCTTTAAAAGTTTTCAAATTACGATTACTTTCGATTTTATTCGAAAAAAACCAAAATTTTGCAAAATCGTTTTTATTTTTTCCTGAGCTTATTTGACTAGCTATGTAAAAATAAATGACACTTTACTTTTCTAATACGGATCTGGATTTTTTTTAACAGATTTTTAAACCGTCCACCCTCAGAATGTAATGGCGATATTACTTTCTCATAAAGATAAGTTGTCCTTGCTTGTTTTTTTGAATTCATATTTTTACACTTCTTGTCAGTCCGGGCCTGGCAACGAATTGCAACGAGTTGCTTAGATTCATAAATCATGGCACACTCTTTAAATGTTCAAATAGTCAAAATTCTTTTTGGGTATCACATGTATTACTTAAATACCTAACATGAACTTAAGAAAAACTTTTTCATGAAACTTATTTGTAAAGGTTTTAAATAAAATAAAGTTTTTAATTAATATTGTAATTCGTTGCCAGGACCGGACTGTCAAGAAGTGTAAAAAATATGAATTTCAAAAAATAGGCAAGGACAATTCATCATTATGAGAAAGTAATATCGCTATTACATTTTGAGGGTAAAAGGGTTTAAAAATCGGTTTAAAAAAACCCAGGTCCGTATTTAAAAAAGTAAAGTTGGTGATGGCCGCTCGGAAACGACACGGCGGATCTTTAGTTTAGTAACGTCATTTTGTAGAGGAGAAAAAGTGGCAATGACAAAGTGTCATTTATTTTTAAATAGCTAGTCAAATGAGCTCAGGAAAAAATAAAAACGATTTTACAAAATTTCGTTTTTTTTTAATAAAATCGGAATTATTCGGAAAACTTTTAAAGCGGCATTATAATCAGCACCAAATTGCACAATTTTGCCCCCATTTAACCGTTTCTCTAACTCCTATGGTTTCCGATATTCCAATGCTGGTATGTCGAATTTGTAACACCCTGTATATACAAATCTAGGTTAAAATTTTGTCAAATTCATATGATGGCATGATATACCAAACTAATGAGTATAATAAAATAAGTAGACAAATACAAATTTATTTTATTTTTTTTAAATTACCAAAGTAATAATATGGAGAAAGAAAAAGAAAAATTATTACATAAATTGCTGAAATTGGCCACCGCCATGCTCCAAGCATAAATTCACACGTCTCTTCATATTTTTGAAAGTGTTGAGAAGCATCTCTGAAGAAATGTTACCACATTCTTGGATAATCCTTTCTTATAATTGTTCTAAATTTGCAACTGGTGTTTTAGAAATAGTGTTCCTTAAATGAGGAAAAACGAAGTAATCCATAACTGTTAAACAAGGTGATCTAGGTGGGAATTCAATGTCCGATCGAAAACTGATCAATCTGTCGTCGAAAAAATTGCGTAGATAGTTAATAGTTTCGGCGGCTTTATGGGCGGTTGCGCCGTCCTGATGAAAATATCCAAAACGTAGTTCGTCGTCAAGTAATTGCTTCACAAATGGATTCAAAATATTGTCTCTATACCGCTGTGCTGTAACTGTGTCATGGGAAAAAATAGGATCAACAATTTTTCTTCGGGAAACAGACACCAACTTTTTGAGGGTGCAATGTGGACAAAAAAATGGGGATTTTTACTACTCCACATGCGTGTATTCTGAGACTTCACATAACCGGAGAGGTGGAAATAGGCTTCATTCGAAAAAAATATCAGGTCTAATAAATCACTTCTTTCCAATAAATTTGGGTAAACCATTGAGAGTAATTCCTGCGTGTTTCAAAATTTGCGGCTTGTATTTCTTGGAATACTTGTACTTTATAAAGAAATAAATTTAGCTGCTTCTTAAGAATAGTTCTGCATGTACCATAAGATCTTCCCACTTCTTGGGACAGGCGTCTTATTTCATGAAGGTTTGCAACAAGTTCTTCTAGATGGTCTTCCTGCTCCTTTTTTGTGTTGTAGGTATAGAACTTGTTTCCCTAAACACAGCTACGGTTCTTTTCAGGCAATAATAAAAATCCCCAGCAATAAAAGCAACGTTAGGAAAATGTTCGTGAAAATCGTCCATGCACAAACCTGGATTGTATTGCCACTCACCATTTACTCTAACCCCGTTTCGAAAATACGCTTCAACCATGAATGTGTTGTGCTGTTCCGCAAATCCCATTGTATGAATTGTTCAAGACATTGGAAAAATTAGCGATGAATCAAATTACTTGTAGCGACTGTCAAAGATAACGGAATAACTGATTGATTGTTAATTCAGGTAGTTACTGACCCAACAGGTATAAAGCTCTACGGGTAAGCATTACGTCCTTAGATGCAAGGCCGTGTTTGATGCAAATAATTTTTGCTCGCACGGTATTTTTACCGCCTAATTTAATAAACTGATGCTGTACATAATTTTAATAAATATTTTTCTTTTAAGGAGCACCGGGTGGCGTATCGTGGTTGGAAATAGGAAATCCCATGCAAGTTTTAAACTGTATAAATATTTGCTCATCTGTTGACTTTAGAGCGGGGTTGTAGGGAGACTTTTTTAACGTGTCTTTTAGTCTGTCTTTTTAGACATTGTGTTACATGCTCTCTAAATTTTAACTTGGTATCGACAATAAGACCCAAGTTTTTTGTATATTCTTTAAAAGAAATAACATTTTTGAGCTGATTTTTAAATTTATTACGTCTAACAACGTATTTCTATGATTTTCGTTACAAAACAAAAGCGCTATGGATTTGATGGGATTGATTTTGAGTAAATGATTAGACGTTACGTCCAAGAGCTTATTTAAATCCTCATTTAGTTTAGTGATAGCAGTGTGTACCTCGTTGAGCCTAAATGAATGGTAAATTTGCCTATCATTCGCATATAAATGATACTGTGAGTGTTTTAAATATTTTATAAATTTTGAGGTAAAAATGCTAAAAAGAAGAGGACCCAGGATGCTGCCCTGCGGAACACCTGTGTTAACATTTTTGGGGTCTGATGTTTTCCGTTTATTTCCCTGATAAACCCATTCTTACCAAATCGGTAATACAAAGAGTTATTGCTAAGTTTGAGGCGAAAGGTACTGTAATAAACAACTGCAAATACACAGCACAGAATCATGAATCATGAGAGGGCTGACAACTAAACATTTATTTTAAGTAAGATTATTCGATTTCTATTAAAAGATCCGTTTTGAAAATAATGTTCGTTTTATTTGAAAATATATTAGTTAAATCCAGTATAAAATGTATCTGTTAAAGATTTTTAAAAAGCCTACCGTTTACAAATTACATTTGACAATGACAAATCACAGGTTGATAAGTCCAATCAATGCTGTTGTCCGCATCACCTGTTCAAATAAGTTGAGATCGAGTGGTCTAAAATTGTTCAAACTCTGCATGTGCACTCACCACACAAAGCCCCTGAAGAGGTCTCCCTACAACTCCACTCTAAAGTCAACAGGGAAGCAAATATTTAAACAGTCTAAAACTTACGTGGGATTTTCTATATGTTTTCAACCCCGTATTCGTGATCATTTTTTGATGACTATTTATTTGGTTTTGTCTAAAATATGGCCAAATATCTACCTATTTTTGCTTAGCAATTATACATGCAGTTTTAAGTAAAATAAGTAAATTACAAAAAATCCAACCAAAAAAACAAATTTTGCAAATTTGCCCAAATAAATCCAAACGTAAAACTTACGAACAAAAAAGTATGTAAATAGTTCAATGTAGTTGTGAAAACTTCTGCAGATCTCAAGCTTGGCACAGCCTCAGCTTTTGAGCATTTGAGCAAAACTGTTACGCTGTTACGCCTTGAAGCAAACTGTTAGGTTTTTTGAGCCGTCGCGATTTTAAGGATGTCAGCCTTTCAAGAGGACGATGAGGACTTTTTTAAATTTTTTTATTGAGAAGTCACTTCAGTGGCAGCTCGTCAGGTAAAATAGGTGAAGGGGCTTTTTAACAAAAAAAATAAAAAATTTAACCAGGTGGAAAGTTTTTCGACAATATTAAATATTAATTTACCCATACATTTTAACCGTTAAAAAAATTATGTTCGAATTAATAATATTAATTTAATCTAAATTTAGCTATGCATAATAGGGCAATAATTATAAACACTTGTGCATTTTGGTGCGCTCTAGCCGACCGTGTCCGTTCCCGCTCAAAGCAAGTGATGACCCAACTTTGATATTCACCGTTGCCATGGTTACGTGACGTCAGTCACGCAAACAGCATGTAACAATTTGCATTGTGATGAAGGGCAATTTAAAAATAGATCAGTCGTATGCACCATTGTTTTAGCATGGTTCGCCTAACCTTAACGTATTTATTTTGAAGCTTACGGTTGGTTATAGATATCGTTTTTACGTGACTTACTGTGTGATTAAAAAGTTTTGTTTTTATTTTTCAGTTAATTCAGTAGTGTTAGGTACCATTGCGCCCAAAAAAAACTGGGACAGCAAAATTGTTGTTGTAGAGTAGCTCCTTGACTATAAGGAATATGTAAAATCTATTGAGGGAAGGTTATCATTGTTGTTATAATAGTTGTCATGGAAGTGAAAAGGTTTAACAACAATACCACATTTTTAGAAATACGAGGAAAAATAAAAATGCGCATATTGTGTTTTAAAATGTAACAAAAATAAAACAAAATTTTTTAATATTTCGTTTCAATAAATTTTAATTTCAATCATATTTAAACCTTACTATAATAACATATTTTTAATATTTGGTAGTTGCACCATTACTATCGATTAATGCTTGTAACCGTCGTGGCATACTTAATACTAGGTTTCTCGTATACTCTTGCGTTATTGCATCCCATGCTTATATTATCCTGTGGCTTAATTCATTCCGAGTTTTAGGCTGGAAGTTGTGTTTATACATAAATTTTGTCATCTCACCCCAAACGTTTTCAATTGGGTTGATATCCGGACTTTTCTAGGGCCAAGGCAGAAAACGAATTTGATTTTCTTTTCTTTCTTGTTGAAATATAAAATCTTAGCCATATACTGCGTCGACCGATGGTATTATAACTTGGTTTAGTATGTTGCAATATAATGGTTCATTGAGCCTCCCCTGCACTATTTGGCAAACTCCTGGGCCCCTTGCACTAATCCAGCCTCAAACGTTTATAGAAAAGGGTCCACTTTGATCAGTCTTATTTATATCTGTCATCGTATCTCGTACCAGTAGGTCTATAAACGCGTATTTTCCCATTATTGCATGATTATAAGGTTTTTCATCGGAAAATATTACGGTTTCCCATATATTACCTTGATTTATATATTCATAAACAAATTCTACTCTTTTCTGTTTGTTTTCTTTTGTCAAAAATATTTTATTGGCAACACAAAAAGTTTTTATATCTGAACTACGAATTCTTCTACGCGTTGTATTAGCCAGACCAGGAAAAATGTGTTTCTTCTTTGGATTTTATTGCTGTTTCGAAGATCTTTTAGAAAAATAATTATTTCTATATCTTGGCCGTCGTTCGAAATTTTGGGGCGACCAGAACCCGCTTTTCTTACAATACTTCCATTTTCTGCAATTTTGTACTTAGCCAACAACACGGTATTTTTGCTAATCCCTAATTCATCTGTGACGTTTCTTATTTGATGCCCATCTCTCAATCGAGTGAAAATGATCGCTCTTTGCTCAGTGGTTAACGGGGGCATTTCAAGAAATATTTCTTTTAACACGTCACTAATTTAATTAAATTGACAACTTCAAAACAAGCTAATAGTCTGGGAGATTAAACTACATTTTGCTGTCCCAGTTTTTTTTTGGGCGCAATGGTACTATTGTGCCGATAAAAAACTGGGACAAGAGATTTACAAAAACAATGTAAGAAATACATATCCCCTAGACTATAAAAGGTGTCTAGAGCTAAAAAGGAAAAACATTCAAAATTTAAAAAGTAACCTAGGTTACATAATGGAATGTTTTGTATTTTTCGATACGGGGTGGTTAAATTTGAGAGACATCATATAATATGGATAAAGTAAATTTATTAGATTTTTTTAAAGTCAAATATTTTATAAATTATTATATTTACCATTACCACAAAATAATAAATAAAGCTAATACAGGTAATAAAATACATTTAATAAAAAGAAAAAAATTGCGAACACATAGTTTGTCAAAACAACACAAAATTAATATTTGGTCATAGAACCATTTCTGTTTATTACTTTTTGGAGCCTTTGTGGCATACTTAAAACTAAGTTTCTACATAATTCGACAGTTATTTCATCCCAAGCTTGATTTATCCTATGACGTAATTCATCCCTGTTTCTAGGTTGAAAATCATGTTTATACATAGATTTGACCATGGCACCCCAAATGTTTTCTATCGGGTTCAAATCGGGACTCTTCGAAGCCCAGGGAAGAACTGCTATGTTATTTTCTTGGAGAAAATTTTGTACAATGCGCGCTGTGTGTATTGGAGCATTATCATGCTGAAATGTGTAATTTTGACCGTATACAGCGTTTACCGATGGTATCATCACTTCGTTTAGTATATTAACGTATACTGCTGCAGTTAGTCTTCCTTCGACGATTTGGCAAAGTCCTGGTCCTCTAGCGCTAATTCAGCCCCCAACATTTATGGAGGAACGCCCACTTTGGTTGGTTTTGTGGGTGTATCTCTCATCATACCGCATGCCGGAAGGCCTATACACCCGAATTCTCCCATTATTGCATGACTGAAAAGTTTTCTCGTCAGAAAATATAACTGTTTCCCATAAATTTATTTGATTAATATATTCATGTGCAAATTCTAACCTGCCCTGTTTATTTATTTCCGTTAAAAAATTTTTATTGGCAGCACAACAGCTTCGTATATCGGAATTTCGAACCCTGTCTCTAGCGGTATTTGCAGAACCTGGAAAATTCGTCTCTTCTTTTGCCTTGATTGCAGTTTCGAAGGGATGATCCCTTAGATAATTAACCAGTCTTCTATCATGATCATCAGTAGAAATTTTAGGGGGACCAGAACCTGCATTCCTAATAATAGTCCCATGTCTTGCTATTTTTTGTTTTGCCAATAGCACGGTATTCTTACTTACTCCCAGTTCATCTGCAATATCCCTAATAGCAACACTATCTCGCAACCGACTATAAATAATTGCCTTTTGCTGGGGGGTTAATTGTGGCATATTTACAAATAATATATGATTGTATGTTTGACGAGTCAATCATAAAGTGACAATCTTTATTGATATGCAAATTTTCATGACATTTTACTGGTACCAGGCTTGATGTAAAATTATTCTTAATAGTCTAGGAGAAAATAGAAAAATTTCCTGTCCCAGTTTTTTATCGGCGCGATGGTACGTACACACTCAGTTGTGTATTAATGACACAGTTTGTAATTTGTTGGAAACTCCATTCAGTCGTTGGACAGATGAGGATAAGAGAGACGTTTTGTAACACGGGTTTTTAGTCAATGTTTGTTTAAGTACCCGCACTATACCTAACTCTTCACCATTTTTTAAGACCGCGAGCCGCCACTGAGTCAGTTTGGACAACGGGGATTTTAATCGTTTCGTTCATGTGACAAACGGTTTCTGAGATATGGCCGGCGTCCATTTTTATTTGGCACCTCGTACGTACGATTTTTTTTCCTTACAAATTATACCAACAGTTCTAAAAAAATCACATCAGAGTTGTATAAAAATGCGTTTATTTAATCTAAAACAATACACGCCTTAATCAAATACTGATACGAGTTAATTTTCATAAATAATGTTACAATTAAGGTGCGCCCCAGAAGTAAATTGTATTAATTTTTATAATCCTTTGGATTATTAATTTTTGCTGTTGTGATATCATGACGCGAGAGCTGGCTACTTATACTGCGTGATTGGTGAACTTTAACTATTTATAAAAAATAAGGGGTGATATTCAAGACGTACCTAATATTTTGAATACGTTATTTTTTCAAGTAACTGAACATTTTTAAATAATGTGTGAATAGTTCCTTATTTTGATGTATCCTGAGGAGCTGCTATAAGTAAAGAAAAATGAAAAGATTAAATAACTAAATACAATTTACCTTTAGGACGCTTTCTCTAAGACTATATAAATAGGATTATAATTAAACTGTTTGTTAGACCTAATGGCAATATTGACTTTATTGTATAGGTACATTGCAAAATATATACTGGGTGATGATTTTTTATTCACTATTATACTGTACTATAAGTACCTACATAAACATTCCATTAAAAGTATCGGCTACGTTTGTACAGGTAATGTGTGCAGTTAAAAGTGAGTTTTAGTATCGTATTCGCCACTTCGTTTTTTGATCAATATTTCGTTAATTTTTCCTTTTATCCAAAAATCGGCCAAATATCGACATTTAAAGCATAATTACCTACAACTTAAAGTTAAACAAGTTTGATTTTATAAAGTATTTCATATACATGGTCCTGCGCCTCACCTCCCGTCTTCTGTAGCTCACTTATTAATTAAGTTAGGATTTTGATATTTTGCAGACTTTACCTGTATCCTAGGGCGCATTTCAGAAAAATATTTTTGTTTATACAGGGTGGTCCAAAAAAGTGTGACGTCATAAGGATATGTTTTTTTAAATTACATGCCATATATTTTCTTACTTATTTGGATGCATCTTGTAGTTGCCTACATATCACTAATATTTTAATGAAATCGGTTCAGTATTATAGGCGAAAAAAAATAAAAACTAAAAAAAACAGTTTCGCACCACTGGTTTTTAAAATTAATAAAAAATAAAAATAATGCTTCGTTATTAAGATTCTACAAAGGTACTTAATAAATAAGGTCCTAAAGCCTCGTTAACTAAGTTTGATTAATACGAATTGTACAGGGTGTCCAAAGTTTAGTGTCAAACTTTGCAAACTTTAAAACAATTTATTTTTCTTATTTCAAATTGGAACCCCTATATATTATTAAGTCATTCGATGCAGAATTAAATTTCAAACATTTGTTCTAATTACAACCCTATCGCAATTTCTAACGCATTAGGACTTATTTGCAGAAAACTCGTTTCATCAACCTTCCACCAGTCATTATTATATAATAAATATCAAAGGTAGCTTTGAAAAACAATTTATTGTTATTAAAGTTTATTAAAGGGACAAAAGCCCATTTTAACTTTATTTATTATATAGTTTCAGATATCGTTAGATTATTATTAATTATTTAAGCTATATTATTTTTTGTGATGGAATACAACCAAGAAGAGCTCGTAGATATGATTTTAATATTAGGAGCATGCGAAAAGAATTTTTATTTGTCCTTTTAAACTTTAATATTAATAAATTGTTTTTCAAAGCCACCTTTGATATTTATTATATAATAATGACTGGTGGAATAGTTGATAAAATGAGTTTTCTGCAAATAAGTCTTAATGCATTAGAAATTGCGATAGGGTTGTAATTAGAACAGATGTTTGAATTTTAATTCTGCATCGAATGATATAATAATATACAGGGATTCCAATTTGAAATAAGAAAAATAAATTGCTTTAAAGTTTGCAAAGTTTGACACTAAACTTTGAACACCCTGTACAATTCGTATTAATTAAACTTGGTTAACGAAACTGTGAGACCTTATTTATTAAGTACCTTTGTATAATTTTATTAACGAGACTTTTTTAATTTTTATTAATTTTTAAAACCAGTGGTGCAAAACTGTTTTTTTTAGTTTTTATTTTTTTCGCCTATAATACTGAACCGATTTCATTAAAATTTTAGGGGTATGAAGATAACTATAAGAGGCATCCAAGTAAGTGGGAATATTTATGGCATGTAATCTAAAAAGACATATCCTTATGACACTTTTTTGGAACATTCTGTATAAACATAAATATTTTCCTGAAATGCACCCTAGGATACAGGTAAAGCTTGCAAAACGTCAAAATCCTAACTTAATTAATAAGTGAGCTACAGAAGACGGGAGGTGGGGCGCAGGACCCTGTATACATAGGAAAATTTGACAGTTTGCTAATGCTGATAGGGACGACAGCGCTAAAATATTTTCATAATGGTGGCACTTCCGGTTATACCGGAAGTAAGTGGCAATTTGCTTATTTTAAATATAACACCTTATATATTATTACATTTTTGCATTCTACGTAAGATTTTAGGCAGATTTTGTATACCTTGTCCTATATGTCTAAGCATTTTTGACATATATTTGAATGTTTATTTCAAAAATTAAGTTTGCAAGGCTTAAAATAATTATCAATTTTTTCTATAAAGAAGCGTTATTTATCTAATTTAAGTGGGATTTCTTGTTATAAAAAACCTGCTTTAAAAGATTTTTTATAATATTTTGATATATATAATATTTTTATATGGCGATTTTGCTGCGGATTTTAAGTTCAGTTACTCTTAGTTGGCTATGACGGCATTGAAAAACAATCAAATGCTAAAAAAAACTATGAAGTTGTCACTTACCATTTAAACATTATTAATAATCGTGCCTGGGCGCTTAAATTATACACACAAAGATTATTTAAACTTATTTATTATTTATGATGAATGTAATAAAGTTATATCAAGAACATGTGACATATTTGCCATTCGATATACACAAAACAGAAGCCATCATAATGGTATAAGTGACAGCTTCATAGATTTATTTAGCATTTCATTGTTTTTCAACTCCGTCATGGCCAACTAAAAGTAACTGAACTTAAAACCTGCAGCAAAATCGCCATATAAAAATATTAAATTTGAAATATTTCAAAAACTAAAACTTTTTGGGATATGCAACTCTTACACAAACTTACCCTTTATATAATAAGACATAATTATAAAATTTATTTGTTTCCATTTGAAAATCTAGACTTTTTGCAGTTTTTTCAATTTCATTTTTAATCTTATTGTTTAATCACCTTGTATTAATAGTTATCAAAATATTATAAAAAATCTATTAAAGCAGGTCCTTTATAAAAAGGAATTCCACTTAAATTAAATAAATAAGGCTTCTTTATAGAAAACATTGATAATTATTTTAAGGCTTGCAAACGTCATTTTTGACATAAACATTCAAATATGTCAAAAACGCTTAGACATAGGTACAGGAAATGATATACAAAATTTGCCTAAAATCTTACGTAGAATGCAAAAATATAATAATATATAGGGTGTTCTGTTTAAAATAAGCAAGTTAATACTTACTTCCGGTATAACCGGAAGTGCCACCATTATGAAAATATTTTAGCGCTGTCGCCCCCATCAGCATCAGCACACTGAGAAAAGCTTCAGCAAGAAATTCTTTGCTAAGATTATTTTGGCTGTAATATTAAATTTTTAACCTACGATAGCAAAATGAATTTCTTATTGCAAAAGAAACAATTTACCTGAAAACTCTTTATACCCGTTACAAAAATCTTTACTATTATAGAAAACTTACATTATGATAACAGCTAAGTAAGTCTTCATAAAAAATTATTTTCTAGGACTACTATTTGCTTTGCTGAGGAAGTAATGCAGTTTGCTGCTTTTGAAAAAAATCTTTATAAAGAAATCTTTTCTAGCGCTCTAAAGAGTTTTTAAAGGAGTAGCAAAATTTTTTGTTGGAATTGGGAAATTCGTAACTGTTCGGTTCGAATCGGATTATTTCGTGGTGACGAATTCAGTCTGATTGGGTCAATTTTTATATTGCGCACCAGTCGTCCCGTTCCTGTCTCCAGGTCTTCATGTCTTTAGGTCTTTTTTTTTAAAAGATATTTAGATGCTCGTTCCTTCATAAAGTAAAATCGTCGCATCGGTGGCTGTTGTTGGTGATCATTACGACTCGACATTTGTCTCATTTTTTGCAATAAAAATTGTCTTGGCTCAAAAATTTTTCCAGTGTGCAGTGCTTTATTGGATTGCGACATCAATGACAGTGTAGATTTTTAATATCAGTGTTAAAAGACCATAGTTATTTTAGTTTAATGTTAATTTTTTTATGTTATGTGTTTATTTAATAATAATTTTTGTGTGAGTCAAGTTTTAGAGAAAAGAAAATTAGTAATTCTTTAGCAAATGCCATTCATACTAAAAGTCCTCAAACTAAAAGACAACTTACCAAAGTTTTAAACATTGTATGATTAAAAAAAAAAGATTTTAAGAAATATCGCAAAAGTAAAATACTTTCTTTTTCTAAATAAAATACAATGTAATTATTATTTTACCTAATACTCAGGCTAGATGCAGAAACATGTTTTTTCGGCATTCCCTTTTGGATATTTGTTTAAATTTAAAGTGAACAGATATTTTTTAATAAGATATGTTTTAACCACTCAAAGAAAAAAGCAGTAAAATATTATTGTTTTTTAAGCAGCTAAAAGTGAAACTATTTTTAGGTTATGAAGTGTTGTTTTCTGTTGTATTAAATAATAAAGAGAAAAATAATTTTTTTTTAGTTTCAAATCGTTGATAACCTATTCAGACGTGGGGAGTTACATAAAGTAAAATATGATGGAGTTACCTGAAAAATAAGCTTTATACTATGTTAAATTTTTGATATAGCATGGAACATATTATTTTTAATAACACAATTTTAAATGAATCAAAATTTTTTGAAACTTCCGTACCCAAAGTGAAAAAACTTGGTTTATATAAATGTGTTATTAGGCATAATAAGTTTTCTAGAGTATATTAAAAATTCAACAAAATATACGGCTTATTTTTTGGGCCACCCCACATATTATAGCAAATAAGTGGTGCTGTCATAATAAACCACTTTACTATTATAGCAATGCAAAGTTGCTACCTTAGCTAAAAAGAGTATCTGAAGTAAGTAGGTACATTCTGACCCAGCAAAGTAACTTTCTTGAAATAAATAAAAAAATCTTTCCAATATAGCAAAATGCTATGCTGATATTGAAAAAAAAATTCTTGTTTCGAGAACAATGCGGATGGCGTAGAAATTTTTTTTTACTGTAAGTCTCTTTATAGCCGATGGTCAGTTACTTTGCTAATACAACATTTTTGTTTACTTGAGCTAAGTGATCATTCTTTATAAAGTGACTTTATTACGACAGCAAAGAAATTACAGCCAAATGGATTTTACTGTTTCAAGTAGTTTTTCTTTTGTCCCCTATGTTAGCATTTTTCTTTATAAGCGGTATAAAGATTTTTATAGGGACAGCAAGAATCTTCTCTCAGTGCATACTGTCAAATTTTCAAAATTTTCCTATGTATAGTTTTCCATATATAGATCGAAGCGGTTCCCGGTGGGACACCCTGTATTCTTCTTCTATTTAATATAGTTCAAAACTGTAGGTTATTGCTACTTAAGGACGACTACTTGGCCGCTTTTTGAATAAAATAATATTAATATTGATCAAAAAATGAAATGGCTAATGCATCACTACACTTCACTCTTAATATAAATATTTTTATAATATGGATATAGAATAGTTAGCTGTATATACAGGGTGTTTCATTAAAATTGGCAACCGGCCATATTTTGGAAACTAATGGGTATGAAAACTTAGGAAAAAAAAAAATTATTATAGTAGCCATGGGAAACCCCTGGAAATAATTTTTAAAGTTCGCATTTTGCCATAACGGGGCACATATAAATATTAAAATTGTAAATTTATTGAAAAATTCCCATATTAAGGTATACATTTGGTAACATCATTAGAAAGCCTAGATAATTCTCCATTATTTTGATCTGAGGCTTATTGGCCTACCGACCCTGATAAGAATTGATAGTATCATCATTTAAATAGCTGTAACTTTTATTCAACTTATCTGAATTTAGTAAACTTAAGCTTGTTTGGAAGATAAAAGTAAGTACTTCTTTGTCGTATATCTATTAGTGCACGATAGTTTATAATAAAATTGTTAGAAGGTGCAATCTGTAATAATAATAATTTTTTTAAATTTTATCCTAGAACCTTAAATTATAGGATATAATTCTGACATCATCATCAAAAAGTAAATTAAATATGCAAAAGAAAACATCATAATCTGAAAGTAGAATACATTTGCAACAAAAAATGTAAAGACCTTATTATAATATCTTCTTTCGTTTTAGAGTTGTTGCCAAAAGAATAACTTTTACCACTTTGATTGAAGAAGTGACTGATGTTCGGGTTTGTTCCGTTGGCAAACATTCCACCACAATAAATACTTGGAAACTTTATCATTATGTAGGTTTTTTTACTCATTATTCCATGGACCAGAAAATACTTATTAATTAATAATATAATCAAGGAAAACTTCTAATTTAGGCATAATTTTAATATGGTGTTTAAAAAAATAAATCTAGATAGCCGTTAAACAAAATTAAATCATTTGAGAACTATTTTCTTTTATTTATCTCCATGGAAACCTGCCAACTTTGTTTCACAGCTATCTAGATTTATATTTTAAAACACGATATTAGAATTAGGTCTAAATTAGAAGTACCTACTCGATAATTATGTTATTAATAAATAGTTTTTGGGCTATTGAAAAACTCATATAATCATAAAGGTTAAAATATTTTTTTGTCGTGGAATGCTTGACCACGGACTATAAAAACAATCACTTCATCAATTAATGTGTTAAAAATTATTCTTCTGGCAATAACTCTGAAACGAAAGAAGATATTAAATTAGGGTCTTCACAGAAACTCTCTTGAAAAAATGAGCCTTAAACCAAAATGATGCAGAATTATCTAAGCTTTCAAATGATGTTACAAAAGATAGGTAACCTTAATATGGTAAAATTTACAATTTTAATGTCCTGTCCTCTTGCGGCGAAATGTGGAACTTAAAAAGTATTTGCAGGATTTTCTCACAGCCACTTTAATAACGATTTTTATCTTGAGTTTCCATGTCCAGTGGTTACCAAGATATGGCCGGGGATCAATCTTAAACAAAAAAACAACAACAAACAATCCTGCACAATAACATATCACAATATAGATAAGGTAATACGAAACATATTGGTCAATATTTCGTTAAATATGCGGGTCAACGTGTGAATTGTGGATTCCGCATGTGATTTTTATGCACTAAAATATTTATATCGTGGCTATTCACACCCAGTACACCAGATTTTTTGTAAACAATTAAGGGAAAAAGAAGCTAAGTTTATGTTGAGAAATTATTCAATTTTTGGCCAACCAACAAAAGCCCGCTAAACAATATTTCAAAGGCAAATTTCTATGAAACTACAAAAACAATTTGGTGAAAACTTTATACAGAGTGATTCCTAAGTTGATACTTCTTTTTTAGCTGTGTATAGAAGGCATTAAAATAAACAACATTTTTCAAATACCATTTTTTTAAAAACTCAAAACTAAAATACTTACATTTATTTAATACACTATGGATCAAATACGGTTCTGCCTAACTTGCCCGTTGAATAACATTAAGAAAACTTCTGGGTATAGGATGAGCCCGCAAGGAAAAGACTTCTGAGTATAATCTCGATGCAGCAGCCGCACTTTGACGACACTCGCCGTAAATTAGCACCATATCTATTAGTTCATTGTTTTAAAATTTTACCATTTTCACGTGTCAGCAATTTTAAATTAACTTGCTTCAGAAAAAAACATCGCAACTATTGCCAAATAACTCACCACCAATTCGTAAATTGCATGACTAATAAGAGATAAAACAAACAACATAAAGTAAAGGGCTACGTTTTGATTACCAGGCCGGCACTTAGATTTTTCTCTTCTGTAACTCGGCTGTTTTCAAGTTTTATGAAAAAAGGTATTTAAATTTTTTTTTTATTTTAATGCCTTCTATACACAGCTAAAAAAGAAGTATCAACTTAGGAATCACCCTGTATACTGCTTAACCCGAGTGGATTGTCCACATCGCACTCGGACGTTTGAATACTCCATCTACGACGTCGTGCTTAATTTACTTCCTCGTGAGATATGGACATCATATTCACTCTTGTTGTATAAACTACTATTCTAGGATATCCAGAGAACTACACATTTAAATATAATGCGGTAATTTCATAACACCCTGTATAAATATATTATAATAAATATTGTGCGGCATTTTTTCCACTACTCTGTGAACTAGGAATTTTGTGATCCTTATGGTAAAAATGCCTTGTATTAATACAAACCACAACACTACAACGACCAAGATTTCAGAAAAACTAAACGTGTCAAACTTTAGAATAATATTTGAATGGGTTACACTTGTAAACGAGATAATGGCGAGAAGGCTTCTGTTTCCCTAAATTTGTTTTTTTAAAATTATTAAGCAGAAACTACTACACATATAACAAAAAGTATTAGTATTTTTTTAGGTGACTAAAAAACATATAACATCATCTAAATACTTCAGTCAATAACAACATATAATAATGTATAGTACATGTCAGTTGAGATTTTAATGACCGCTGTCAATATTTTTTGGTTGCTTGGTAACTATTTCTTACTCCGTTTTTTATGCCTTTAACTAAAGTAGGCAACCTTAGTAGGGAACTTAACAAGTTTGACATAATGACGAGGTAAAGCTAAGAAAATTGAAAGTGACATGTATATATCATCTGCAATAAGGGTAACAACGAGCTCTTTTGAAAGAAATAAAAAAGTAAATATGTGTTCAAAAATACTAAAGCTAGAACTGACTTTTAATGCATTACTAGAGACAAGTATGTAAAATAATTTGTACAGGGATGTAACAAAATAATTGTTACGTTATCTATCCTTAAAGAGTTAAGGATCCCTCAGACCAACAACGCCGTGCGGCGGTAGCGGTAACACCGAGCGGTACACCCCGTTCCTTGTTTCTTGGCTATTCATACCGGCGCGGTGTGACTATAACTTGCAAAAATATTTTAAAACAACAGTCGAAGTTAGTATAATAATCGAACAGATAACAAAAAACACGTGGTTGATGTGCCGGTGAGCGGCGAAAATAGTGCAGACGGCGTTATCAAGATAAATCGCTGTCACAGCGGGAAACCACCGCAGCGGTGTGGGTCGCGCCATTTACCGTTGTATTCTGTGACACCGCGGCAATACTTCCACCGCTACCGTCACCGCAGCATTCTGTGGGTCTGGGGGATCCTTTACTAAAATGATAAATATAAAAGTTGTTGGGACTACGACAGTTGTTAAGCAGTGACGGCTCTACAGAGGAAGAATGGAAAGTGCCATTTCCGAAAGTAAAAAGTAAAACTAAATAAATCAGCATTGACATCGGTAATTTGCCTTTGACATAAGTTATATAAGAAAATATAATAATATATTTATATGTGTATAAGAATATTTTAGTTTCAATGGGTTTTATTAAATTATTAGTATTAGTTCGTTTTCTTCGTCTACGAGTCGCCACTGTTATTAAGAGAAAAATAAAATGAACATGGAATTCTATACAAGGTGAGTTTTTTAAAGCGTTAGAAGACAATATTTCGAAAAGGGTATAAAATATTTGTAATTTTAAATAGGTTGATGTAGGAATTTTTATTAATAAATTTTAGTGTACAAAATAAGCTTTGATATTTACATTTTTTTTGATACGGAATTATGATTTTTTTTTGATTCGCTCAATAAAAAAAACTATTAAAAAATTTCATAATGAAAACGTTTGAAATGTGATTTTGGCCACTATCGGTATGCAGGGTGGCCCACTCTCAACGCAGGATTTCATAGCATCAAAACTACTTAACTTTTTAATTTATTTTAAAAACACTTATAGGTAGGCATTAGCTTTACAATATTAATTTATTTTAAAATATACTGGGTGTCCCAAATAGTCAGGGCATATCAAATATATTATGTTATTTTTTAATTATTCATAAAATTTCACGGAGATTTTGTTTAAAATGTCAAATGTCTAAATTGAGATATTGACGTTTGAAGTATGGCAACTTCCGACATTGACAGGCTGTAAGATTGGAACGGTTCATCTTAGAGAAAATAGTTATTTACGATATAAGTGTTGTAAAGATTCATTTTACAACACGAGATGTTAAAGTTGTCAAACGAGGCATCAGCCGAGTTTAATAAAACATCGAGTGTAGTAATATGAATTTACAACAAGAATATTGTACAAAATTTTATCTACTTTCATCTATGAATAAAAATATTTGACATAAAAATAAAAAGGCACCTGTAAAAAGGCACCTGCTATTAAGTTTACTAATCAAGTTTTTGATGTTACCTTTCGCATAGTTACTGTTTCGCATGGTTATCGTCAAAACTTTGTCAAACAAATTCAAAAATATAAAAAGCGTTTTTCAAAATGAGCGATTCTGATGGAAGTTTACCCTCTGATATAGAAGCAGCGGCAAACGAAGCGATCTCAAGTTTAGTTCCGACAAAATCCAAGGCGCGGTATGAGTTGGAGTATCAGAAGTTTGAAGATTGATGCAAAGCTAACAAAATAAAGGAGGTATCTGAGAAAATCCTTTTGGGTTATTTTTCCGTAAAGCAACGCTCCCAGAAACCATCTATACTATGAACTCACTACTCAATGTTCAGAACTATGATTTCAGTCAGAAAAATCAAGATATAAGCAGATTTTTTCAACTAATCGCATTTTTGAAAAGAAGTTCAGAGGGTTACAGGACCGGACTGACAAGAAGTGTAAAAATATGAATTTAAAAAAATAGGCAAGAACATCGCAAGCAATATCGCCATTACATTTTGAGGGTAGAAGGGTTTTAAAATCGGTTAAAAAAAAAACCAGGTCCGTATTTAAAAAAGTAAAGTTGGCGATGGCCGCTCGAAGACGAAACGGCGGATCTTTGGTTTAGTTACGTCATTTTGCAGAGAAGAAAAAGTGGCAATGACAAAGTGTCATTAATTTTTAAATAGCTTGTCAAATGAGCTCAGGAAAAAATAAAAACGATTTTGCAAAATTTCGTTTTTTTTTTAATAAAATCGGAAGTATTCAGAATTTAAAAACTTTTAAGGCGGAATTATAATCAGCACCGAATTACACAACTTTGCCTCCATTTAACCGTTTCTCTAATTCCTATGGTTTCCGAGATTCCAATGGTGGTATGTCGAATTTGTAACACCCTGTATAAAAAAGTTGAGTAGGTTAGAGGCTATGAAATCCTGCGTTGAGAGTGGACCACCTTGTATAATTGTATAAAATAGAGATCAACTTAATATATTTAAGTAATTAAAATGAGTTTATTTTTTAAATTAAACCCAAATTTTTGTGAACAAAATAAAAATAGGGGAAAATATTGAAAATATATTAAAATTTTCCCTTACCAAACTTTTAAATAAACGCCTTTTAATAAAACTCACCCAGTATACTATATTTGACTACAATTGTACAGATACAAACAATACCTATTGAAACTTTTCAAAGATGTGGCTTTAAATGTGGCCCAAAATTTCGTTTATAACGCTTATTAATTTTTACCACTTTCGCCAAAAAAAAAATGATGGAATTTTTAGTATTTTAAAGGGAATACGTTCAATTGCAAATTTTAGGCGTTAAAACATGCGTAATGTCCCCCTAATAACACACTAACCCTTGGTATTTTCCTTACGCTTTCCGTCCTTTTAATTTAACGGGATAGACTGAAACCCAAATGGGCTACTATATTTATAATTCTGAATGGTTGGCTGCACCAAAAACCTATTTTGATTACTCAAAAATGTGCTCTCCTGATTCGACCTTAAAAACCTGTTATTATGGTTAATTTGAGATTGACTAAAACCTAAATCTTTGTTAGTTTCAATATTTTGAGGGCTACCAAGGCTGCCTTCTAGATTTGACCTAAAGAATCTGTTACCTTGCGGATTGTTAGTAAATATTTGTTGTCCAAACGGCTGTACACTCTGTTGAATATTAAAACTAGGGTTTGTTGCAGTTCCTTCAAGGCTAGACCTAAAAAATCTATTTTGGTTTCCATTAAACAAATTGCCTTGGCTGTCTTGGAAACCTAGGTTTGAATTAGGGATAGGTTGCCCTAGGAAATTTGGTTGTTGCCCCGAGGAAACTCCTTGATTTTGCCTTAAAAATCTATTATTATTCGGAAAGTAACTTAATTCATGTTTTGGATTGAACGGCTGCTGAGATGGTACAATAGAGAAACTATTTATATTTAATCCTGGGTTCACAATACCTTGTTCTTGCCTTAAAATCCTATTAGGCGTCAGGAATTGATTGTTTTGGTTTAAATTTTGACCTCTCCCATCATTATTTAACCCGAAACCTTGACTCAAAAAGTTATTGGATTGACTTTGACCGCGATTCAAACCTATTTGGGTACCTTGATTGGCCAAAAAGTTTGGGTTTTGTAATGCTTGGCTATTACTCTGACTAGTTGAACTTACGAAGTTACTTAAGCTCGGTTGAATTAAGTTTAGACTAGGTTGCACAAAGTTTTGGCTTGGTTGACTAGGTCTTAGAAGATTTTGTTGTGACTGACCAAGGTTATTGTTATTATTAAAAGTATTAAAGTTTGAACTAGGCGGTAATAGGTTTGCGTTAACTTGTGAAAACCCGGGATTATTTTGATTTTGTGGTTGAGCGAGAACATTGTTACTAAATGTGTTAAGGTTGGCTTGAACAAAATTTGAGCTAGATTTCAATAAATTTGAGTTAGATTGTCTTAGATTTGTGTTACTCTGCAAAAAGTTATTATTTGGTAGAGACGCTACTGAATTCTGTATTTGGGAACTAGTTACTAAATTTTGGTTACTAGGTAAAAAATTTAAGAATCCTGTAGGTTCCTTATTAGGCAAAACTTGTGCATTTAAGGGTAGTTTACCAACCTCGATTAATGGATCAAAACTGATACTGGGTATCAAACTAACTTCGCCTCCTTTGCCAGGATTTTTTAGACTAGGTTTTGAATCAGGTACAATTTTGTTTGTAAAGCTAGGTTTTACAGGGTTAGCTATAGGTAATATAGCGTCATTCGGAGTGAATCTATTAAGTATTGGACCTCCATGTTGTGATAAAAGAGTGTTAGGATCAATAGTAGCTAATTTTGTAACTATAGAACGGTCCGGTTCGGTAAAAATAGGATCAAACTGATTGAAATTTTGTTTAACGGCTTGGTTGAAACCCGACTGTGTAAAACCTAAATTGTTTGAACCTTGGTTATTTTGAATGTTGCTTCTTAACAAAATATTTTGTTGTTGCAGAAGTTGTTGATTGCGAAGTTTGTCCAGTTCTTGTTCTAGAATCTGTTGCTTCTTTTGAAGATCTAGATTGTTGAATGTGGAGGATTGAAGGTTAGTGTTTTCCTGAAAAATTATAGTTAGTTAGACGATAAGAATAATACAAGGAGCCAATAAATTGATTCCGTATTGAAATGAGGAATAAAAAGTTTGATCATTTTTGATTTTAATAAAACATCTGGTGTAGTAATATCAATTTACAACAAGAATATTGTACAAAATTTTATCTACTTTTATCTATGAATAAAAATATTTGGGAAAATGCATTTTTTAAAATAAAAATGCACCTGTAAAACTGCACCTGCTATTAAGTTTACTAATCAAGTTTTTTATGTTACCTTTCGCATAGTTACTGTTTCGCATGGTTACTGTCGAAACTTTGTCAAATAAATTCAAAAATATAAAAAGCGTTTTTCAAAATGAGCGACTCTGATGAAAGTTTACCCTCTGATATAGAAGCAGCGGCAAACGAAGCGATCTCAAGTTTAGTTCCGACAAAATTCAAGGCGCGGTATGAGTTGGAGTATCAGAAGTTTGAAGATTGGTGCAAAGCTAACAAAATAAAGGAGGTGTCTGAGAATATCCTTTTGGGTTATTTTTCCGTAAAGCAACGCTCCCAGAAACCATCTACACTATGGAGTCACTACATACTCAATGTTGAGAACTATGATTTCAGTCAAGAGAAATCAAGATATATTTTAATTAGTAATTGGTAATTAATTTTATAATCGTTAATAATAAATCTTTCTTCTAAAAGGTGTGGTTTTATTTAACAGCAAAATTTTAATAAAATCGTTTTTTTCATTACAGCACTAGCGCTGTAATAGATGCCCTTACAAAACGATTTACAGAACTGTAAAATTCATATTACTAAATGAAAGTAGATAAAAAATATATTATAAAAATTAAGTAGTATAGTTTAATGTCCGTATAAGTAAATAGAAGGAAAGTTTTTAGCGGCAGGCGGACAAAGTAGTGCATCTATCTTTTGCATTAAAGCACACAGAGATGCCAAAGATAATGGGTTTCCTGGGGCACAGGTAAACAATGACAGGCTGTTTCGTCCTTGTTAGGACTCACCAGAAAGCCAAAACCCGTAAGCAACTTCTAGTACAGCGAAAATATGCTTCAAGACATGTTTAAGAGAAAAAAATGTGATGAAAACCAAGTATCGCCATCCGTAGGAATCAACTCAATGCAAAAGATAGCCATCAAACGTAAAAGGTTAACATACGTTGCTAAACTTTAAGTTTATATATATTATTATTTCGGTATCTTACTTGAAGCAAATTTTGTTGAACAGATATCTCTTCCTTTTTTGGAATCAGTTCATTTTTGAAAATTGGTTCGACTTTTTTCGGTTGCCCCTTTTCATCCTGATGCACTGTAAATGCGGCTACAAGCGGCGCGGAGAAAAATTGGACCTGTAGGACAGAAACATACATATTTTTATTGGAATTATTTATGCAATTCGAAATTGTAAAATAATTTCTGTATCTAAATTAAGAGAACTACAGCTTGCGCAGGATGCGCGGCCGTAGGATGCATAACATAGTTAGTTTTGTTATCATTATTATTTTATTTTACTAATTTCAAGTCAAATTAATTCTAAACTTTTTACACTTTTATTTCAATGTCTATTTTTCAGAGTTATTTTTAATAATTTTAACTAAAATTAAAACATAACAAAATCTGTACCTGTTCTACTTTAGCTTCGTTCTCCTCTGTAGATACTTCTACAGACGCAGCTGTAGTACCTTCAATACTTCCCCCAGTTTTCACACCAAAATTACCTGCCTCCAGCCCTTTGACTTCGCTTGTAACGCTGCTCTTAGAATTTACACCAACATTAGACGATTTTACATATGCTACGTCATTATTTACATTTGCTCCGTCGGTAGTTATAATTTTTCCCACCGGCCTTACATACGTTTTTACAAAAGGAGGTTCATCTACCGGCTTGGGAGGAATTTTTGATTCGGAATCTTCTATAGTATTGAAATTTGAAAAGCCAGATATTTTAGTGCTAGATTCCTCATTTTTAACGCTTCTAGGCGTGTGTGAGCTAACTAACTCTCCGCCATTTTGAGTAAGGAAACTGTTTGACGCACTGGTTATAATTTGTTCCGCGTCTTTGAAGAAATCTGCTGGCTCTTTTTCTATAGCCGTTATTGGGCCACTCTGTATGCTGTTACTTTTCTGAACTAGCACTTCGCTTGTATTATCTGTTGACACATCTTCTGGGTTGTCTGACGTTTCTTGTGGGGTGGTCGTCTCTTGGTTTTCAAGGGTTTTGGTCTGATCTTGCTGGTCTCTGTAAAGAGAATGTTGATTAACATTTTGGAAAAACCCATAATCGACCCAAAATATAATTAAACCTAATTCCCATTATCATTTTAGAACAAAGTTATGGAGAATTTAATGTTATAGTCAATTTTAGAAAGGTGTAGAGTAATTAAATGGGAAATTCCGTCCAGTTCGGCTTAATTTCGGTGTCGGCCATAGGCGCAGGTAAATTTTGTGCATTAAATGATAACTAACCAAAGAAAAAAAAAGATAATTTGATAAAAAAAGAACTATTAGCTATAGCAAATTTACACAAACATCGTTTTATGAAATATGCCGTGGAAGATATAACTGAAAATCACAGTGGCGGCTCGCGGTCTTAAAAAATGGCGAAGAGTATATTGCGGGTAGTTAAACAAACATTGACTAAAAACCCGTGTAACAAAACGTCTCTCTTATCCTCATCTGTCCAACGACTGAATGGAGTATCAAACAAATTACAAACTATGTCATTAATTGGGTTCATTTTTAAAACACACAACTAAGTAGGTACGTACGTACACTGCTGAATTACCTGAAAAATAATAACAAAACTTTTTAATCACACAGTTAATCATGTAAACACGATATCTATAACCGTAAGTTTCGCGAAGCCTCAAAATAAATACCTTCAGGTTAGGCGAACCAATGCTAAAACAATGGTGCATACGACTGATCTATTTTTAAATTGCCCTTTATCATAAGGCAAATTGTTACATACTGTTTGCTTAACTGATGTTCTGTAACCATAGCGACTGTGAATATCAAAGCTTTGTTGGGCGTTAGGTCTTATTCACTTGCTTTGAGCTAGTGGACACGGTCGGCTGGGACGCGCCAAAATACACGAGTGTTTATAATTATTGTCCACCGGAGTTAACCGTGGCCCTATAATACAGAGCTACATTCGGATTAAATTAATATTATTAATTCGAACATAATTATTTTTAAGGGCTAAAATGGTAGCTGTATTGGTACATTAATATTGTCGAAAAACTTTCCTCATGGTTTTATTTTTTTTTTGGTGAAGGGCCCCTTCACCTACTTCACCTGACGAGCGGCCACTGGAAAAACATAGTGTAACTATGCTGCGCATACAGCCATATCGTTACAAACTAAATCCTATAGACCTTATATGGGCGCAGGTGAAAGAATTTGTAGCAAGACACAACACGCCATTCAAAAAGAAAGGCGCTACTGTTTTATAAAGCTATTTAGGAACTGGCAAAAAGCAGTACATCATGTCATTAAAGAAGAGGAGAAAATGTGGGATCTTGACCACCTGATCGATTGGACCGTCGACCCGTTAATTATAACGTCAAGAGGAGATGACAGTTCCTCAGATGACAAAGAATATTATGATTTTTTAAAATTTAATTTTTGTATAATGTGTATAATGTATTTTTTATATAATGTTTAATAAAGAATAAGTGTACCTAATACTATGTACCTACATAATGCACGCCTTTGTCACATCATTTTCAGTGTTTGTGAATGGATAACAATAGGCAAAACCCATAAATTGACCCAAACCCGGGTGGTACCATCTGCACTTGATGAAAATAAAGAATTTTACAATGAAATCAATGCCAAATTATGAAAGTGGCTTAAATATTCGTTGGGTCACTCTGAAGTCCCTTGGCATACCTAATGAGCTTTTATTACCATACACCTTTCTGAAATAGATTATAGGAGCAGCTTAGACTAAAAAAAACACACCTGCACAACTAGTCGTTGCCGTTTTTTCCTATAGCCTTGATTTTAAGTAAAAATCATATTTTTGTGTAATATCTTGGGTAGCGAGTACAGTGGCGTATATATAAGAAAATTAAAACCTACATTAGCCCTGTAGGCATAATTGCGAAATATTTACTACGTTTTCATGAGGACTGAGTTCGATTTGAATATTTCTTACGCTATTACATTCTAAGGCGTTTTCATTGCAGTTTTCAAATCGAATTGAAATCGATTTCAATTCGGATTTGAATTTTCGACATTTGTCAGCTGTCAATGCTGTCATGCGTCAAACCTGTGGTTATAACCGCTCTTTTCTTGTACTATTGTGCCGATAAAAAACTGGGACAAGAGATTTACAAAAACAATGTAAGAAATACATATCCCCTAGACTATAAAAGGTGTCTAGAGCTAAAAAGGAAAAACATTCAAAATTTAAAAAGTAACCTAGGTTACATAATGGAATGTTTTGTATTTTTCGATACGGGGTGGTTAAATTTGAGAGACATCATATAATATGGATAAAGTAAATTTATTAGATTTTTTTAAAGTCAAATATTTTATAAATTATTATATTTACCATTACCACAAAATAATAAATAAAGCTAATACAGGACAGGTAATAAAATACATTTAATAAAAAGAAAAAAATTGCGAACACAAAGTTTGTCAAAACAACACAAAATTAATATTTGGTCATAGAACCATTTCTGTTTATTACTTTTTGGAGCCTTTGTGGCATACTTAAAACTAAGTTTCTACATAATTCGACAGTTATTTCATCCCAAGCTTGATTTATCCTATGACGTAATTCATCCCTGTTTCTAGGTTGATAATCATGTTTATACATAGATTTGACCATGGCACCCCAAATGTTTTCTATCGGGTTCAAATCGGGACTCTTCGAAGCCCAGGGAAGAACTGCTATGTTATTTTCTTGGAGAAAATTTTGTACAATGCGCGCTGTGTGTATTGGAGCATTATCATGCTGAAATGTGTAATTTTGACCGTATACAGCGTTTACCGATGGTATCATCACTTCGTTTAGTATATTAACGTATACTGCTGCAGTTAGTCTTCCTTCGACGATTTGGCAAAGTCCTGGTCCTCTAGCGCTAATCCAGCCTCAAACATTTATGGAGAAACGCCCACTTTGGTTGGTTTTGTGGGTGTATCTCTCATCATACCGCATGCCGGAAGGCCTATACACCCGAATTCTCCCATTATTGCATGACTGAAAAGTTTTCTCGTCAGAAAATATAACTGTTTCCCATAAATTTATTTGATTAATATATTCATGTGCAAATTCTAACCTGCCCTGTTTATTTATTTCCGTTAAAAAATTTTTATTGGCAGCACAACAGCTTCGTATATCGGAATTTCGAACCCTGTCTCTAGCGGTATTTGCAGAACCTGGAAAATTCGTCTCTTCTTTTGCCTTGATTGCAGTTTCGAAGGGATGATCCCTTAGATAATTAACCAGTCTTCTATCATGATCATCAGTAGAAATTTTAGGGGGACCAGAACCTGCATTCCTAATAATAGTCCCATGTCTTGCTATTTTTTGTTTTGCCAATAGCACGGTATTCTTACTTACTCCCAGTTCATCTGCAATATCCCTAATAGCAACACTATCTCGCAACCGACTATAAATAATTGCCTTTTGCTGGGGGGTTAATTGTGGCATATTTACAAATAATATATGATTGTATGTTTGACGAGTCAATCATAAAGTGACAATCTTTATTGATATGCAAATTTTCATGACATTTTACTGGTACCAGGCTTGATGTAAAATTATTCTTAATAGTCTAGGAGAAAATAGAAAAATTTCCTGTCCCAGTTTTTTATCGGCGCGATGGTACGTACACACTTAGTTGTGTATTAATGACACAGTTTGTAATTTGTTGGAAACTCCATTCAGTCGTTGGACAGATGAGGATAAGAGAGACGTTTTGTAACACAGGTTTTTAGTCAATGTTTGTTTAAGTACCCGCACTATACCTAACTCTTCACCATTTTTTAAGACCGCGAGCCGCCACTGAGTCAGTTTGGACAACGGGGGATTTTAATCGTTTCGTTCAGGTGACAAACGGTTTCTGAGATATGGCCGGCGTCCATTTTTATTTGGCACCTCGTACGTACGATTTTTTTTCCTTACAAATTATACCAACAGTTCTAAAAAAATCACATCAGAGTTGTATAAAAATGCGTTTATTTAATCTAAAACAATACACGCCTTAATCAAATACTGATACGAGTTAATTTTCATAAATAATGTTACAATTAAGGTGCGCCCCAGAAGTAAATTGTATTAATTTTTATAATCCTTTGGATTATTAAATTTTGCTGTTGTGATATCGTGACGCGAGAGCTGGCTACTTATACTGCGTGATTGGTGAGCTTTAACTATTTATAAAAAATAAGGGTGATATTCAAGACGTACCTAATATTTTGAATACGTTATTTTTTCAAGTAACTGAACATTTTTAAATAATGTGTGAATAGTTCCTTATTTTGATGTATCCTGAGGGGCTGCTATAAGTAAAGAAAAATGAAAAGATTAAATAACTGAATACAATTTACCTTTAGGACGCTTTCTCTAAGACTATATAAATAGGATTATAATTAAACTGTTTGTTAGACCTAATGGCAATATTGACTTTATTGTATAGGTACATTGCAAAATATATACTGGGTGATGATTTTTTATTCACTATTATACTGTACTATAAGTACCTACATAAACATTCCATTAAAAGTATCGGCTACGTTTGTACAGGTAATGTGTGCAGTTAAAAGTGAGTTTTAGTATCGTATTCGCCACTTCGTTTTTTGATCAATATTTCGTTAATTTTTCCTTTTATCCAAAAATCGGCCAAATATCGACATTTAAAGCATAATTACCTACAACTTAAAGTTAAACAAGTTTGATTTTATAAAGTATTTCATATACATGGTCCTGCGCCTCACCTCCCGTCTTCTGTAGCTCACTTATTAATTAGTTAGGATTTTGATATTTTGCAGACTTTACCTGTATCCTAGGGCGCATTTCAGAAAAATATTTTTGTTTATACAGGGTGGTCCAAAAAAGTGTGACGTCATAAGGATATGTTTTTTTAAATTACATGCCATATATTTTCTTACTTATTTGGATGCATCTTGTAGTTGCCTACATATCACTAATATTTTAATGAAATCGGTTCAGTATTATAGGCGAAAAAAAATAAAAACTAAAAAAAACAGTTTCGCACCACTGGTTTTTAAAATTAATAAAAAATAAAAATAATGCCTCGTTATTAAGATTATACAAAGGTACTTAATAAATAAGGTCCTAAAGCCTCGTTAACTAAGTTTGATTAATACGAATTGTACAGGGTGTCCAAAGTTTAGTGTCAAACTTTGCAAACTTTAAAACAATTTATTTTTCTTATTTCAAATTGGAACCCCTATATATTATTAAGTCATTCGATGCAGAATTAAATTTCAAACATTTGTTCTAATTACAACCCTATCGCAATTTCTAACGCATTAGGACTTATTTGCAGAAAACTCGTTTCATCAACCTTCCACCAGTCATTATTATATAATAAATATCAAAGGTAGCTTTGAAAAACAATTTATTGTTATTAAAGTTTATTAAAGGGACAAAAGCCCATTTTAACTTTATTTATTATATAGTTTCAGATATCGTTAGATTATTATTAATTATTTAAGCTATATTATTTTTTGTGATGGAATACAACCAAGAAGAGCTCGTAGATATGATTTTAATATTAGGAGCATGCGAAAAGAATTTTTATTTGTCCTTTTAAACTTTAATATTAATAAATTGTTTTTCAAAGCCACCTTTGATATTTATTATATAATAATGACTGGTGGAATAGTTGATAAAATGAGTTTTCTGCAAATAAGTCTTAATGCATTAGAAATTGCGATAGGGTTGTAATTAGAACAGATGTTTGAATTTTAATTCTGCATCGAACGATATAATAATATACAGGGGTTCCAATTTGAAATAAGAAAAATAAATTGCTTTAAAGTTTGCAAAGTTTGACACTAAACTTTGAACACCCTGTACAATTCGTATTAATTAAACTTGGTTAACGAAACTGTGAGACCTTATTTATTAAGTACCTTTGTATAATTTTATTAACGATACTTTTTTAATTTTTATTAATTTTTAAAACCAGTGGTGCAAAACTGTTTTTTTTAGTTTTTATTTTTTTCGCCTATAATACTGAACCGATTTCATTAAAATTTTAGGGGTATGAAGATAACTATAAGAGGCATCCAAGTAAGTGGGAATATTTATGGCATGTAATCTAAAAAGACATATCCTTATGACACTTTTTTGGAACATTCTGTATAAACATAAATATTTTCCTGAAATGCACCCTAGGATACAGGTAAAGCTTGCAAAACGTCAAAATCCTAACTTAATTAATAAGTGAGCTACAGAAGACGGGAGGTGGGGCGCAGGACCCTGTATACATAGGAAAATTTGACAGTTTGCTAATGCTGATAGGGACGACAGCGCTAAAATATTTTCATAATGGTGGCACTTCCGGTTATACCGGAAGTAAGTGACAATTTGCTTATTTTAAATATAACACCTTATATATTATTACATTTTTGCATTCTACGTAAGATTTTAGGCAGATTTTGTATACCTTGTCCTATATGTCTAAGCATTTTTGACATATATTTGAATGTTTATTTCAAAAATTAAGTTTGCAAGGCTTAAAATAATTATCAATTTTTTCTATAAAGAAGCGTTATTTATCCAATTTAAGTGGGATTTCTTGTTATAAAAAACCTGCTTTAAAAGATTTTTTATAATATTTTGATATATATAATATTTTTATATGGCGATTTTGCTGCGGATTTTAAGTTCAGTTACTCTTAGTTGGCTATGACGGCATTGAAAAACAATCAAATGCTAAAAAAAACTATGAAGTTGTCACTTACCATTTAAACATTATTAATAATCGTGCCTGGGCGCTTAAATTATACACACAAAGATTATTTAAACTTATTTATTATTTATGATGAATGTAATAAAGTTATATCAAGAACATGTGACATATTTGCCATTCGATATACACAAAACAGAAGCCATCATAATGTGTTTATTATTAATGTTTAAATGGTATAAGTGACAGCTTCATAGATTTATTTAGCATTTCATTGTTTTTCAACTCCATCATGGCCAACTAAAAGTAACTGAACTTAAAACCTGCAGCAAAATCGCCATATAAAAATATTAAATTTGAAATATTTCAAAAACTAAAACTTTTTGGGATATGCAACTCTTACACAAACTTACCCTTTATATAATAAGACATAATTATAAAATTTATTTGTTTCCATTTGAAAATCTAGACTTTTTGCAGTTTTTTCAATTTCATTTTTAATCTTATTGTTTAATCACCTTGTATTAATAGTTATCAAAATATTATAAAAAATCTATTAAAGCAGGTCCTTTATAACAAGGAATTCCACTTAAATTAAATAAATAAGGCTTCTTTATAGAAAACATTGATAATTATTTTAAGGCTTGCAAACGTCATTTTTGACATAAACATTCAAATATGTCAAAAACGCTTAGACATAGGTACAGGAAATGATATACAAAATTTGCCTAAAATCTTACGTAGAATGCAAAAATATAATAATATATAGGGTGTTCTGTTTAAAATAAGCAAGTTAATACTTACTTCCGGTATAACCGGAAGTGCCACCATTATGAAAATATTTTAGCGCTGTCGCCCCCATCAGCATCAGCATACTGTCAAATTTTCAAAATTTTCCTATGTATAGTTTTCCATATATAGATCGAAGCGGTTCCCGGTGGGACACCCTGTATTCTTCTTCTATTTAATATAGTTCAAAACTGTAGGTTATTGCTACTTAAGGACGACTACTTGGCCGCTTTTTGAATAAAATAATATTAATATTGATCAAAAAATGAAATGGCTAATGCATCACTACACTTCACTCTTAATATAAATATTTTTATAATATGGATATAGAATAGTTAGCTGTATATACAGGGTGTTTCATTAAAATTGGCAACCGGCCATATTTTGGAAACTAATGGGTATGAAAACTTAGGAAAAAAAATAATTATTATAGTAGCCATGGGAAACCCCTGGAAATAATTTTTAAAGTTCGCATTTTGCAATAACGGGGCACATATAAATATTAAAATTGTAAATTTATTGAAAAATTTCCATATTAAGGTATACATTTGGTAACATCATTAGAAAGCCTAGATAATTCTCCATTATTTTGATCTGAGGCTTATTGGCCTACCGACCCTGATAAGAATTGATAGTATCATCATTTAAATAGCTGTAACTTTTATTCAACTTATCTGAATTTAGTAAACTTAAGCTTGTTTGGAAGATAAAAGTAAGTACTTCTTTGTCGTATATCTATTAGTGCACGATAGTTTATAATAAAATTGTTAGAAGGTGCAATCTGTAATATTAATAATTTTTTTAAATTTTATCCTAGAACCTTAAATTATAGGATATAATTCTGACATCATCATCAAAAAGTAAATTAAATATGCAAAAGAAAACATCATAATCTGAAAGTAGAATACATTTGCAACAAAAAATGTAAAGACCTTATTATAATATCTTCTTTCGTTTTAGAGTTGTTGCCAAAAGAATAACTTTTACCACTTTGATTGAAGAAGTGACTGATGTTCGGGTTTGTTCCGTTGGCAAACATTCCACCACAATAAATACTTGGAAACTTTATCATTATGTAGGTTTTTTTACTCATTATTCCATGGACCAGAAAATACTTATTAATTAATAATATAATCAAGGAAAACTTCTAATTTAGGCATAATTTTAATATGGTGTTTAAAAAAATAAATCTAGATAGCCGTTAAACAAAATTATCAAAATTAAATCATTTGAGAACTATTTTCTTTTATTTATCTCCATGGAAACCTGCCAACTTTGTTTCACAGCTATCTAGATTTATATTTTAAAACACGATATTAGAATTAGGTCTAAATTAGAAGTACTCGATAATTATGTTATTAATAAATAGTTTTTGGGCTATTGGAAAACTCATATAATCATAAGGGTTAAAATATTTTTTTGTCGTGGAATGCTTGACCACGGACTATAAAAACAATCACTTCATCAATTAATGTGTTAAAAATTATTCTTTTGGCAATAACTCTGAAACGAAAGAAGATATTAAATTAGGGTCTTCACATAAACTCTCTTGAAAAAATGAGCCTTAAACCAAAATGATGCAGAATTATCTAAGCTTTCAAATGATGTTACAAAAGATAGGTAACCTTAATATGGTAAAATTTACAATTTTAATGTCCTGTCCTCTTGCGGCGAAATGTGGAACTTAAAAAGTATTTGCAGGATTTTCTCACAGCCACTTTAATAACGATTTTTATCTTGAGTTTCCATGTCCAGTGGTTACCAAGATATGGCCGGGGATCAATCTTAAACAAAAAAACAACAACAAACAATCCTGCACAATAACATATCACAATATAGATAAGGTAATACGAAACATATTGGTCAATATTTCGTTAAATATGCGGGTCAACGTGTGAATTGTGGATTCCGCATGTGATTTTTATGCACTAAAATATTTATATCGTGGCTATTCACACCCAGTACACCAGATTTTTTGTAAACAATTAAGGGAAAAAGAAGCTAAGTTTATGTTGAGAAATTATTCAATTTTTGGCCAACCAACAAAAGCCCGCTAAACAATATTTCAAAGGCAAATTTCTATGAAACTACAAAAACAATTTGGTGAAAACTTTATACAGAGTGATTCCTAAGTTGATACTTCTTTTTTAGCTGTGTATAGAAGGCATTAAAATAAACAACATTTTTCAAATACCATTTTTTTAAAAACTCAAAACTAAAATACTTACATTTATTTAATACACTATGGATCAAATACGGTTCTGCCTAACTTGCCCGTTGAATAACATTAAGAAAACTTCTGGGTATAGGATGAGCCCGCAAGGAAAAGACTTCTGAGTATAATCTCGATGCAGCAGCCGCACTTTAACGACACTCGCCGTAAATTAGCACCATATCTATTAGTTCATTGTTTTAAAATTTTACCATTTTCACGTGTCAGCAATTTTAAATTAACTTGCTTCAGAAAAAAACATCGCAACTATTGCCAAATAACTCACCACCAATTCGTAAATTGCATGACTAATAAGAGATAAAACAAACAACATAAAGTAAAGGGCTACGTTTTGATTACCAGGCCGGCACTTAGATTTTTCTCTTCTGTAACTCGGCTGTTTTCAAGTTTTATGAAAAAAGGTATTTAAATTTTTTTTTTATTTTAATGCCTTCTATACACAGCTAAAAAAGAAGTATCAACTTAGGAATCACCCTGTATACTGCTTAACCCGAGTGGATTGTCCACATCGCACTCGGACGTTTGAATACTCCATCTACGACGTCGTGCTTAATTTACTTCCTCGTGAGATATGGACATCATATTCACTCTTGTTGTATAAACTACTATTCTAGGATATCCAGAGAACTACACATTTAAATATAATGCGGTAATTTCATAACACCCTGTATAAATATATTATAATAAATATTGTGCGGCATTTTTTCCACTACTCTGTGAACTAGGAATTTTGTGATCCTTATGGTAAAAATGCCTTGTATTAATACAAACCACAACACTACAACGACCAAGATTTCAGAAAAACTAAACGTGTCAAACTTTAGAATAATATTTGAATGGGTTACACTTGTAAACGAGATAATGGCGAGAAGGCTTCTGTTTCCCTAAATTTGTTTTTTTAAAATTATTAAGCAGAAACTACTACACATATAACAAAAAGTATTAGTATTTTTTTAGGTGACTAAAAAACATATAACATCATCTAAATACTTCAGTCAATAACAACATATAATAATGTATAGTACATGTCAGTTGAGATTTTAATGACCGCTGTCAATATTTTTTGGTTGCTTGGTAACTATTTCTTACTCCGTTTTTTATGCCTTTAACTAAAGTAGGCAACCTTAGTAGGGAACTTAACAAGTTTGACATAATGACGAGGTAAAGCTAAGAAAATTGAAAGTGACATGCATATATCATCTGCAATAAGGGTAACAACGAGCTCTTTTTAAAGAAATAAAAAAGTAAATATGTGTTCAAAAATACTAAAGCTAGAACTGACTTTTAATGCATTACTAGAGACAAGTATGTAAAATAATTTGTACAGGGATGTAACAAAATAATTGTTACGTTATCTATCCTTAAAGAGTTAAGGATCCCTCAGACCAACAACGCCGTGCGGCGGTAGCGGTAACACCGAGCGGTACACCCCGTTCCTTGTTTCTTGGCTGTTCATACCGGCGCGGTGTGACTATAACTTGCAAAAATATTTTAAAACAACAGTCGAAGTTAGTATAATAATCGAACAGATAACAAAAAACACGTGGTGGATGTGCCGGTGAGCGGCGAAAATAGTGCAGACGGCGTTATCAAGATAAATCGCTGTCACAGCGGGAAACCACCGCAGCGGTGTGGGTCGCGCCATTTACCGTTGTATTCTGTGACACCGCGGCAATACTTCCACCGCTACCGTCACCGCAGCATTCTGTGGGTCTGGGGGATCCTTTACTAAAATGATAAATATAAAAGTTGTTGGGACTACGACAGTTGTTAAGCAGTGACGGCTCTACAGAGGAAGAATGGAAAGTGCCATTTCCGAAAGTAAAAAGTAAAACTAAATAAATCAGCATTGACATCGGTAATTTGCCTTTGACATAAGTTATATGAGAAAATATAATAATATATTTATATGTGTATAAGAATATTTTAGTTTCAATGGGTTTTATTAAATTATTAGTATTAGTTCGTTTTCTTCGTCTACGAGTCGCCACTGTTATTAAGAGAAAAATAAAATGAACATGGAATTCTATACAAGGTGAGTTTTTTAAAGCGTTAGAAGACAATATTTCGAAAAGGGTATAAAATATTTGTAATTTTAAATAGGTTGATGTAGGAATTTTTATTAATAAATTTTAGTGTACAAAATAAGCTTTGATATTTACATTTTTTTTGATACGGAATTATGATTTTTTTTTGATTCGCTCAATAAAAAAAACTATTAAAAAATTTCATAATGAAAACGTTTGAAATGTGATTTTGGCCACTATCGGTATGCAGGGTGGCCCACTCTCAACGCAGGATTTCATAGCATCAAAACTACTTAACTTTTTAATTTATTTTAAAAACACTTATAGGTAGGCATTAGCTTTACAATATTAATTTATTTTAAAATATACTGGGTGTCCCAAATAGTCAGGGCATATCAAATATATTATGTTATTTTTTAATTATTCATAAAATTTCACGGAGATTTTGTTTAAAATGTCAAATGTCTAAATTGAGATATTGACGTTTGAAGTATGGCAACTTCCGACATTGACAGGCTGTAAGATTGGAACGGTTCATCTTAGAGAAAATAGTTATTTACGATATAAGTGTTGTAAAGATTCATATTACAACACGAGATGTTAAAGTTGTCAAACGAGGCATCAGCCGAGTTTAATAAAACATCGAGTGTAGTAATATGAATTTACAACAAGAATATTGTACAAAATTTTATCTACTTTCATCTATGAATAAAAATATTTGACATAAAAATAAAAAGGCACCTGTAAAAAGGCACCTGCTATTAAGTTTACTAATCAAGTTTTTGATGTTACCTTTCGCATAGTTACTGTTTCGCATGGTTATCGTCAAAACTTTGTCAAACAAATTCAAAAATATAAAAAGCGTTTTTCAAAATGAGCGATTCTGATGGAAGTTTACCCTCTGATATAGAAGCAGCGGCAAACGAAGCGATCTCAAGTTTAGTTCCGACAAAATCCAAGGCGCGGTATGAGTTGGAGTATCAGAAGTTTGAAGATTGGTGCAAAGCTAACAAAATAAAGGAGGTATCTGAGAAAATCCTTTTGGGTTATTTTTCCGTAAAGCAACGCTCCCAGAAACCATCTATACTATGAACTCACTACTCAATGTTCAGAACTATGATTTCAGTCAGAAAAATCAAGATATAAGCAGATTTTTTCAACTAATCGCATTTTTGAAAAGAAGTTCAGAGGGTTACAGGACCGGACTGACAAGAAGTGTAAAAATATGAATTTAAAAAAATAGGCAAGAACATCGCAAGCAATATCGCCATTACATTTTGAGGGTAGAAGGGTTTTAAAATCGGTTAAAAAAAAAACCAGGTCCGTATTTAAAAAAGTAAAGTTGGCGATGGCCGCTCGAAGACGAAACGGCGGATCTTTGGTTTAGTTACGTCATTTTGCAGAGAAGAAAAAGTGGCAATGACAAAGTGTCATTAATTTTTAAATAGCTTGTCAAATGAGCTCAGGAAAAAATAAAAACGATTTTGCAAAATTTCGTTTTTTTTTTAATAAAATCGGAAGTATTCAGAATTTAAAAACTTTTAAGGCGGAATTATAATCAGCACCGAATTACACAACTTTGCCTCCATTTAACCGTTTCTCTAATTCCTATGGTTTCCGAGATTCCAATGGTGGTATGTCGAATTTGTAACACCCTGTATAAAAAAGTTGAGTAGGTTAGAGGCTATGAAATCCTGCGTTGAGAGTGGACCACCTTGTATAATTGTATAAAATAGAGATCAACTTAATATATTTAAGTAATTAAAATGAGTTTATTTTTTAAATTAAACCCAAATTTTTGTGAACAAAATAAAAATAGGGGAAAATATTGAAAATATATTAAAATTTTCCCTTACCAAACTTTTAAATAAACGCCTTTTAATAAAACTCACCCAGTATACTATATTTGACTACAATTGTACAGATACAAACAATACCTATTGAAACTTTTCAAAGATGTGGCTTTAAATGTGGCCCAAAATTTCGTTTATAACGCTTATTAATTTTTACCACTTTCGCCAAAAAAAAAATGATGGAATTTTTAGTATTTTAAAGGGAATACGTTCAATTGCAAATTTTAGGCGTTAAAACATGCGTAATGTCCCCCTAATAACACACTAACCCTTGGTATTTTCCTTACGCTTTCCGTCCTTTTAATTTAACGGGATAGACTGAAACCCAAATGGGCTACTATATTTATAATTCTGAATGGTTGGCTGCACCAAAAACCTATTTTGATTACTCAAAAATGTGCTCTCCTGATTCGACCTTAAAAACCTGTTATTATGGTTAATTTGAGATTGACTAAAACCTAAATCTTTGTTAGTTTCAATATTTTGAGGGCTACCAAGGCTGCCTTCTAGATTTGACCTAAAGAATCTGTTACCTTGCGGATTGTTAGTAAATATTTGTTGTCCAAACGGCTGTACACTCTGTTGAATATTAAAACTAGGGTTTGTTGCAGTTCCTTCAAGGCTAGACCTAAAAAATCTATTTTGGTTTCCATTAAACAAATTGCCTTGGCTGTCTTGGAAACCTAGGTTTGAATTAGGGATAGGTTGCCCTAGGAAATTTGGTTGTTGCCCCGAGGAAACTCCTTGATTTTGCCTTAAAAATCTATTATTATTCGGAAAGTAACTTAATTCATGTTTTGGATTGAACGGCTGCTGAGATGGTACAATAGAGAAACTATTTATATTTAATCCTGGGTTCACAATACCTTGTTCTTGCCTTAAAATCCTATTAGGCGTCAGGAATTGATTGTTTTGGTTTAAATTTTGACCTCTCCCATCATTATTTAACCCGAAACCTTGACTCAAAAAGTTATTGGATTGACTTTGACCGCGATTCAAACCTATTTGGGTACCTTGATTGGCCAAAAAGTTTGGGTTTTGTAATGCTTGGCTATTACTCTGACTAGTTGAACTTACGAAGTTACTTAAGCTCGGTTGAATTAAGTTTAGACTAGGTTGCACAAAGTTTTGGCTTGGTTGACTAGGTCTTAGAAGATTTTGTTGTGACTGACCAAGGTTATTGTTATTATTAAAAGTATTAAAGTTTGAACTAGGCGGTAATAGGTTTGCGTTAACTTGTGAAAACCCGGGATTATTTTGATTTTGTGGTTGAGCGAGAACATTGTTACTAAATGTGTTAAGGTTGGCTTGAACAAAATTTGAGCTAGATTTCAATAAATTTGAGTTAGATTGTCTTAGATTTGTGTTACTCTGCAAAAAGTTATTATTTGGTAGAGACGCTACTGAATTCTGTATTTGGGAACTAGTTACTAAATTTTGGTTACTAGGTAAAAAATTTAAGAATCCTGTAGGTTCCTTATTAGGCAAAACTTGTGCATTTAAGGGTAGTTTACCAACCTCGATTAATGGATCAAAACTGATACTGGGTATCAAACTAACTTCGCCTCCTTTGCCAGGATTTTTTAGACTAGGTTTTGAATCAGGTACAATTTTGTTTGTAAAGCTAGGTTTTACAGGGTTAGCTATAGGTAATATAGCGTCATTCGGAGTGAATCTATTAAGTATTGGACCTCCATGTTGTGATAAAAGAGTGTTAGGATCAATAGTAGCTAATTTTGTAACTATAGAACGGTCCGGTTCGGTAAAAATAGGATCAAACTGATTGAAATTTTGTTTAACGGCTTGGTTGAAACCCGACTGTGTAAAACCTAAATTGTTTGAACCTTGGTTATTTTGAATGTTGCTTCTTAACAAAATATTTTGTTGTTGCAGAAGTTGTTGATTGCGAAGTTTGTCCAGTTCTTGTTCTAGAATCTGTTGCTTCTTTTGAAGATCTAGATTGTTGAATGTGGAGGATTGAAGGTTAGTGTTTTCCTGAAAAATTATAGTTAGTTAGACGATAAGAATAATACAAGGAGCCAATAAATTGATTCCGTATTGAAATGAGGAATAAAAAGTTTGATCATTTTTGATTTTAATAAAACATCTGGTGTAGTAATATCAATTTACAACAAGAATATTGTACAAAATTTTATCTACTTTTATCTATGAATAAAAATATTTGGGAAAATGCATTTTTTAAAATAAAAATGCACCTGTAAAACTGCACCTGCTATTAAGTTTACTAATCAAGTTTTTTATGTTACCTTTCGCATAGTTACTGTTTCGCATGGTTACTGTCGAAACTTTGTCAAATAAATTCAAAAATATAAAAAGCGTTTTTCAAAATGAGCGACTCTGATGAAAGTTTACCCTCTGATATAGAAGCAGCGGCAAACGAAGCGATCTCAAGTTTAGTTCCGACAAAATTCAAGGCGCGGTATGAGTTGGAGTATCAGAAGTTTGAAGATTGGTGCAAAGCTAACAAAATAAAGGAGGTGTCTGAGAATATCCTTTTGGGTTATTTTTCCGTAAAGCAACGCTCCCAGAAACCATCTACACTATGGAGTCACTACATACTCAATGTTGAGAACTATGATTTCAGTCAAGAGAAATCAAGATATATTTTAATTAGTAATTGGTAATTAATTTTATAATCGTTAATAATAAATCTTTCTTCTAAAAGGTGTGGTTTTATTTAACAGCAAAATTTTAATAAAATCGTTTTTTTCATTACAGCACTAGCGCTGTAATAGATGCCCTTACAAAACGATTTACAGAACTGTAAAATTCATATTACTAAATGAAAGTAGATAAAAAATATATTATAAAAATTAAGTAGTATAGTTTAATGTCCGTATAAGTAAATAGAAGGAAAGTTTTTAGCGGCAGGCGGACAAAGTAGTGCATCTATCTTTTGCATTAAAGCACACAGAGATGCCAAAGATAATGGGTTTCCTGGGGCACAGGTAAACAATGACAGGCTGTTTCGTCCTTGTTAGGACTCACCAGAAAGCCAAAACCCGTAAGCAACTTCTAGTACAGCGAAAATATGCTTCAAGACATGTTTAAGAGAAAAAAATGTGATGAAAACCAAGTATCGCCATCCGTAGGAATCAACTCAATGCAAAAGATAGCCATCAAACGTAAAAGGTTAACATACGTTGCTAAACTTTAAGTTTATATATATTATTATTTCGGTATCTTACTTGAAGCAAATTTTGTTGAACAGATATCTCTTCCTTTTTTGGAATCAGTTCATTTTTGAAAATTGGTTCGACTTTTTTCGGTTGCCCCTTTTCATCCTGATGCACTGTAAATGCGGCTACAAGCGGCGCGGAGAAAAATTGGACCTGTAGGACAGAAACATACATATTTTTATTGGAATTATTTATGCAATTCGAAATTGTAAAATAATTTCTGTATCTAAATTAAGAGAACTACAGCTTGCGCAGGATGCGCGGCCGTAGGATGCATAACATAGTTAGTTTTGTTATCATTATTATTTTATTTTACTAATTTCAAGTCAAATTAATTCTAAACTTTTTACACTTTTATTTCAATGTCTATTTTTCAGAGTTATTTTTAATAATTTTAACTAAAATTAAAACATAACAAAATCTGTACCTGTTCTACTTTAGCTTCGTTCTCCTCTGTAGATACTTCTACAGACGCAGCTGTAGTACCTTCAATACTTCCCCCAGTTTTCACACCAAAATTACCTGCCTCCAGCCCTTTGACTTCGCTTGTAACGCTGCTCTTAGAATTTACACCAACATTAGACGATTTTACATATGCTACGTCATTATTTACATTTGCTCCGTCGGTAGTTATAATTTTTCCCACCGGCCTTACATACGTTTTTACAAAAGGAGGTTCATCTACCGGCTTGGGAGGAATTTTTGATTCGGAATCTTCTATAGTATTGAAATTTGAAAAGCCAGATATTTTAGTGCTAGATTCCTCATTTTTAACGCTTCTAGGCGTGTGTGAGCTAACTAACTCTCCGCCATTTTGAGTAAGGAAACTGTTTGACGCACTGGTTATAATTTGTTCCGCGTCTTTGAAGAAATCTGCTGGCTCTTTTTCTATAGCCGTTATTGGGCCACTCTGTATGCTGTTACTTTTCTGAACTAGCACTTCGCTTGTATTATCTGTTGACACATCTTCTGGGTTGTCTGACGTTTCTTGTGGGGTGGTCGTCTCTTGGTTTTCAAGGGTTTTGGTCTGATCTTGCTGGTCTCTGTAAAGAGAATGTTGATTAACATTTTGGAAAAACCCATAATCGACCCAAAATATAATTAAACCTAATTCCCATTATCATTTTAGAACAAAGTTATGGAGAATTTAATGTTATAGTCAATTTTAGAAAGGTGTAGAGTAATTAAATGGGAAATTCCGTCCAGTTCGGCTTAATTTCGGTGTCGGCCATAGGCGCAGGTAAATTTTGTGCATTAAATGATAACTAACCAAAGAAAAAAAAAGATAATTTGATAAAAAAAGAACTATTAGCTATAGCAAATTTACACAAACATCGTTTTATGAAATATGCCGTGGAAGATATAACTGAAAATCACAGTGGCGGCTCGCGGTCTTAAAAAATGGCGAAGAGTATATTGCGGGTAGTTAAACAAACATTGACTAAAAACCCGTGTAACAAAACGTCTCTCTTATCCTCATCTGTCCAACGACTGAATGGAGTATCAAACAAATTACAAACTATGTCATTAATTGGGTTCATTTTTAAAACACACAACTAAGTAGGTACGTACGTACACTGCTGAATTACCTGAAAAATAATAACAAAACTTTTTAATCACACAGTTAATCATGTAAACACGATATCTATAACCGTAAGTTTCGCGAAGCCTCAAAATAAATACCTTCAGGTTAGGCGAACCAATGCTAAAACAATGGTGCATACGACTGATCTATTTTTAAATTGCCCTTTATCATAAGGCAAATTGTTACATGCTGTTTGCTTAACTGACGTTCTGTAACCATAGCGACTGTGAATATCAAAGCTTTGTTGGGCGTTAGGTCTTATTCACTTGCTTTGAGCTAGTGGACACGGTCGGCTGGGACGCGCCAAAATACACGAGTGTTTATAATTATTGTCCACCGGAGTTAACCGTGGCCCTATAATACAGAGCTACATTCGGATTAAATTAATATTATTAATTCGAACATAATTATTTTTAAGGGCTAAAATGGTAGCTGTATTGGTACATTAATATTGTCGAAAAACTTTCCTCATGATTTTATTTTTTTTTTGGTGAAGGGCCCATTCACCTACTTCACCTGACGAGCGGCCACTGGAAAAACATAGTGTAACTATGCTGCGCATACAGCCATATCGTTACAAACTAAATCCTATAGACCTTATATGGGCGCAGGTGAAAGAATTTGTAGCAAGACACAACACGCCATTCAAAAAGAAAGGCGCTACTGTTTTATAAAGCTATTTAGGAACTGGCAAAAAGCAGTACATCATGTCATTAAAGAAGAGGAGAAAATGTGGGATCTTGACCACCTGATCGATTGGACCGTCGACCCGTTAATTATAACGTCAAGAGGAGATGACAGTTCCTCAGATGACAAAGAATATTATGATTTTTTAAAATTTAATTTTTGTATAATGTGTATAATGTATTTTTTATATAATGTTTAATAAAGAATAAGTGTACCTAATACTATGTACCTACATAATGCACGCCTTTGTCACATCATTTTCAGTGTTTGTGAATGGATAACAATAGGCAAAACCCATAAATTGACCCAAACCCGGGTGGTACCATCTGCACTTGATGAAAATAAAGAATTTCACAATGAAATCAATGCCAAATTATGAAAGTGGCTTAAATATTCGTTGGGTCACTCTGAAGTCCCTTGGCATACCTAATGAGCTTTTATTACCATACACCTTTCTGATATAGATTATAGGAGCAGCTTAGACTAAAAAAAACACACCTGCACAACTAGTCGTTGCCGTTTTTTCCTATAGCCTTGATTTTAAGTAAAAATCATATTTTTGTGTAATATCTTGGGTACCGAGTACAGTGGCGTATATATAAGAAAATTAAAACCTACATTAGCCCTGTAGGCATAATTGCGAAATATTTACTACGTTTTCATGAGGACTGAGTTCGATTTGAATATTTCTTACGCTATTACATTCTAAGGCGTTTTCATTGCAGTTTTCAAATCGAATTGAAATCGATTTCAATTCGGATTTGAATTTTCGACATTTGTCAGCTGTCAATGCTGTCATGCGTCAAACCTGTGGTTATAACCGCTCTTTTCTTGTACTATTGTGCCGATAAAAAACTGGGACAAGAGATTTACAAAAACAATGTAAGAAATACATATCCCCTAGACTATAAAAGGTGTCTAGAGCTAAAAAGGAAAAACATTCAAAATTTAAAAAGTAACCTAGGTTACATAATGGAATGTTTTGTATTTTTCGATACGGGGTGGTTAAATTTGAGAGACATCATATAATATGGATAAAGTAAATTTATTAGATTTTTTTAAAGTCAAATATTTTATAAATTATTATATTTACCATTACCACAAAATAATAAATAAAGCTAATACAGGACAGGTAATAAAATACATTTAATAAAAAGAAAAAAATTGCGAACACAAAGTTTGTCAAAACAACACAAAATTAATATTTGGTCATAGAACCATTTCTGTTTATTACTTTTTGGAGCCTTTGTGGCATACTTAAAACTAAGTTTCTACATAATTCGACAGTTATTTCATCCCAAGCTTGATTTATCCTATGACGTAATTCATCCCTGTTTCTAGGTTGATAATCATGTTTATACATAGATTTGACCATGGCACCCCAAATGTTTTCTATCGGGTTCAAATCGGGACTCTTCGAAGCCCAGGGAAGAACTGCTATGTTATTTTCTTGGAGAAAATTTTGTACAATGCGCGCTGTGTGTATTGGAGCATTATCATGCTGAAATGTGTAATTTTGACCGTATACAGCGTTTACCGATGGTATCATCACTTCGTTTAGTATATTAACGTATACTGCTGCAGTTAGTCTTCCTTCGACGATTTGGCAAAGTCCTGGTCCTCTAGCGCTAATCCAGCCTCAAACATTTATGGAGGAACGCCCACTTTGGTTGGTTTTGTGGGTGTATCTCTCATCATACCGCATGCCGGAAGGCCTATACACCCGAATTCTCCCATTATTGCATGACTGAAAAGTTTTCTCGTCAGAAAATATAACTGTTTCCCATAAATTTATTTGATTAATATATTCATGTGCAAATTCTAACCTGCCCTGTTTATTTATTTCCGTTAAAAATTTTTTATTGGCAGCACAACGGCTTCGTATATCGGAATTTCGAACCCTGTTTCTAGCGGTATTTGCAGAACCTGGAAAATTCGTCTCTTCTTTTGCCTTGATTGCAGTTTCGAAGGGATGATCCCTTAGATAATTAACCAGTCTTCTATCATGATCATCAGTAGAAATTTTAGGGGGACCAGTACCTGCATTCCTAATAATAGTCCCATGTCTTGCTATTTTTTGTTTTGCCAATAGCACGGTATTCTTGCTTACTCCCAGTTCATCTGCAATATCCCCAATAGCAACACTATCTCGCAACCGACTATAAATAATTGCCTTTTGCTGGGGGGTTAATTGTGGCATATTTACAAATAATATATGATTGTATGTTTGACGAGTCAATCATAAAGTGACAATCTTTATTGACATGCAAATTTTCATGACATTTTACTGGTACCAGGCTTGATGTAAAATTATTCTTAATAGTCTAGGAGAAAATAGAAAAATTTCCTGTCCCAGTTTTTTATCGGCGCGACTGTACTTGTCTATGTTTTTGCTTTTAGATTTTGTTTCTATTGCTTTTTTGGCCGGTCATTTTTACAACGTTTATAACAGAACCGCCAAAACCAAACATAACATAAGAACTATTTTTAGGTTATGAGAATCATATTCCGTTCCGATCTCGAACCGTTTTCATGATTAAAAATTTCGGTACGATCCCGATACGATCCCAAAAATTGGCGAAACGACCTTGAACTGAAAACGAACTCAATACGGTAAAAATACCTGTTTTCATGTGTTCAATTCGGATTCAAATCGAACTGAATCCTCATGAAAACGTAGTAATTATTATTTTTTAAATTGTTTTCTGACTTTTTTGACTTAAGGAAAATTTGGCCACCAATGGTATTAATCACTGTCGCTACCAGTTCAACATTTTTAATAATTATAGAAACTTATTCTAAATGTCCCTAGAACACTTATAAACGTTTTTCTAAATACCCAAATTTTTGGGGGGTTTGTACGGCTTTGTTCCCCCTCCAACCACCGAAATTGTGAATATACTTCTGCTGATATATCGAGATAAAATGGAAACGAAAATGTATATTTTGATGCTACAGTAGATATAAGATAACACTTACGGAAATGGTTCTATTTTCTTTTGTTCTTCTTCATTTGCAAAATATGTCACGGCGGTGGCCTGAGCTCTTTCTATATTTCTTTCATCACTCTCCATCTCTTGTGTTTCATTATTGTCATCACCTTCTAATTCGGAGAGAGCCTGACAAAATGGAAAAATTAAATGGAAACATTTCATATCTTTCTAAAATACAGTTAAGCTTTTTTGAATTACAACTGAGAATAAAATATTTCCTATAAGTATTTGTATTTAGGCACACTTAAAACTGGTATATACGGTTTGTCCACGGATAGAGTTTGGAAGAGGAAAAACTTTTTTATTAGTTTGTTGATAAAGAAGAAAAGGTCATTTTTTATAATAACGTCTGCTTGTGCTGAAACAACAATTTCGAACATCAGATTTACTATACAGGGTTCGTCAGAAATTTTTTTTTGGATTTCGTTAAAAATGTACGTAAAAACAAACAGCTATTGTTGCCTTCTTACTTAAAAAAAGATTTTATATCTGGCCGAATAACGATTATGTTGTAAGAAAACTATTTTTCTTTGTCTACTTTTGAGTATTTTTATTAATACATATCATATTTCTTTAATTTATTCAATCATAAATTATAAAAAACAAAACATGTTTTTTCTGTCCAACTCTGTATATTTATCGCAAATCTGATATTCGAAATTGTATTTTCAGAACAAGCAAAATTGATTTAATAAATCAAGGAATTGAAAAAAAAATTCAAAAAACTAAAAATGTTATTTCTGACGAACCCTGTATACCTAGTAATCGCAAATTTTATATTCGAAATTGTAGTTTCAGCACATACAGACGTTTTTTATGAAGAGGGACTTTTTCTTCTATACCTACTAATAAAAAAAAATCCTCTTCCAAACTCTATCCGTGGACACACTGTATACAGGGTCCGTCAACGAGGTTGGGACGGAAGATTAAATCATTATCGAAGAACTTATCAAAAATACGAAATCACGATGAGGTATGGACTTAAAAGCAGCATATTTTAAAAATATTTTACATAATACAGGATGGCTCAAAAAGTGGGTAGACTAAACTTGCATTTTTTTAAATAGAACGCCTTGTATATTGTATTATTTTCTAATTCCCCATACAATTCCACGTATATTTTGTATAAAATGTCATATGTCTATATTTAATTGTTTTTGAGATATTGACATTAAAAATATGGCATTTTCAGACTTTTACAGGCTATTGCATTCCAACAGGGCATCTTAGAGAAAAATGGTTGTCACCTCCCTATCTTAGTTTTTATTCTCTAACTCAAAGTTACAACTTCCGGTTTAAAATACCGTAAAACTATTCTTTTTTGGTTAAACTTATTCAACCTGAAGTTGGTATCTTTGGATACAGAATAAATCCTAAGACTGCGGGACGTTAAAACGATTTTTCTCTAAGATGCGCCATTTTAATGCTACAGCCTGTCAAAGTCTGAAAATACTATATTTTTAACGTCATATCTCAAAATCAATTGAATTTAAACATTTACATTTAGACATTTTTTTACAAAATATACGTGACATTTTCTAGAGAACTAATTTAAAAAATGCAAGTCCGCCACACTCTTTGAGCCACCCTGTATAATGTAAAATAGTTTTAAAATATAACGCTTTCATGCCTGGTCTAGTTCTTCGATAATGATTTAAGCTTTCGTCCTCGCTTCGTTGGCGGACCTGGTATACTTATACACCCTGTGAATGTGTGGTAATAGTTATTTAGGATATAAGTGTTGTAAAGATTTATATTACAACACGAGATGTTAAAGTTGTCAAACGAGGCGTCAGCCGAGTTTAATAAAACATCGAGTGTAGTAACATGAATTTAAAACAAGAATATTGTACAAAATTTTATCTACTTTCATCTATGAATAAAAATATTTGGCAAAAGGCATTTTTAAAAATAAAAATGCACCTGCTATTAAGTTTACTAATCAAGTTTTTTATGTTATCTTTCTCATGGTTACTGTCGAAACTTTGTGAAACAAATTCAAAAATATAAAAAGCGTTTTCCAAAATGAGCGATTCTGATGGAAGTTTACTCTCTGATATAGAAGCAGCGGCAAACAAAGCGATCTCAAGTTTAGTTCCGACAAAATCCAAGGCGCGGTATGAGTTGGAGTTTTATAAGTTTGAAGATTGGTGCAAAGCTAACAAAATAAAGGAGGTGTCTGAGAAAATCCTTTTGGGTTATTTTTCCGTAAATCAACGCTCCCAGAAACCATCTACAATATGGACTCACTACTCAATGTTGAGAACTATGATTTCAGTCAAGAAAAATCAAGATATAAGCAGATTTTCTCAACTAATCGCATTTTTGAAAAGAAGTTCAGAGGGTTACAAGGCCAAAAAGTCCAAAGTTTTCACAAAGGAAGACGTATGTAAGTTTTTTAGTACTGCAGATGATAAAACATATTTACTTATGAAGGTTGTTATGGTAATCGGCATTTTTGGGGCTTGTCGGCGCGAAGAACTAGCTATGTTAATGTTGGATCATATTGAACACAATGATTTGTATATAAAAATTGTAATTCCATTCTCGAAAACCAAAATTACGCGAGAATTTGTTATAACAGAAGGAAATGTGACAGGTGTCAACTGTTTAAGTATTTTTCGAAAGTATGCTAAACTTCGTCCTCTTAATGCAACTCACAGGCGGTTTTTTATATTCTATGGAAAAGGAAAATGCACCTCCCAGCCTGTCGGAATTAATAGTTTTGGAAGTATACCAAAAAAGATTGCAACAAAACTTGGATTGAATAATCCCGAAGGATACAGTGGACATTGTTTTAGGAGGTCCTCAGCCATCATTCTAGTTGATGGTGGTGCAGATATGCAGATGTTAAAGCGTCTTGGGGGCTGGAAATCCTCTTTTACGGCAGAAGGCTAAGTTGAGAATTCTTTATAAAATAAGAAACAAATAGCAAAGGAGATCATGGGGTCAGACACGGATTTAATGATTGGAAATTCGAACGTAAAGGGCTCCATCACATCCACTTCTGGTATACAAATTTCTAACTGTAAAAAGTGTATTATTAATGTTTATAATAAACCTTAAGTGTTATAATTTAACTAATAATTGGTAATTAATTTTATAATTATTAATAATAAATTATTCTTCTAAAAAGTGTGGTTTTATTTAACAGCAAAATTTTAATAAAACGTTTTTTTTATTACAGCACTAGTGCTGTAAATGCATCTATTACAGCACTAGTGCTGTAATAGATGTCCTTACAAAACGATTTACAGAACTGTAAAATTCATATTACTAAATGAAAGTAGATAAAATATATTTAATATAAGTAAAGCTTTTATTGAAATATATTAAAAAATATATTACCTTTAATAAGGCATTTCGTAAATTTGAGTCTAGTTGTACTTGACTGTCAGGTGAAGAATCATCATTCGAAACGATGTTACTATTTATAGTTGTGGTTGCTGCTACGGTTTCTGCTTCTTCACTCTCATTAGTAAAAGACTGCGAAGCTGTGAGGGGTATTAGAAGTAGAAGTAACATACAAGCCTGAAAAAAAGAACTTTTATAAATAATTATGTATTAGAGAAACTTGTGACGATCAATTGGAGGTTATAAAAAATTATACAATGTGTCCCAGATATGGATGCACTCTACATGCAGGGATCTCGTAAACCATAGAAGATGCAGAGATAGTTAAATTTAACAAAGTTGCGCCCTACTAAATTGTGTATTCAAATTTGAAAAATTCTTCCGAAGATATTTGGGCAAAACCGAATTTTCATGATTTTGTTTTATTTTTTTCGTACTAACTCCATTTGAAGGGATATGATAAAATAAAATTTACCTTCTCATTACTACATTTGCTCCTCTATACGCTGGTGCAATTAGATTTTTAGTTCGACGTTGCGTTTTTTCAAGACATTAACTTTGCCTTTTTAAATAGTCAAGAAATTTTATTATAATATTTTAAAATTTCATTATCAATTATAACATAGGAATTAAAGTCGTTTATTAAGTTGTCAGATGTATTTTAATTTTTTTTTGAGAAATAAAATACCTATATACTCTAAATCAACCTATGCCTATTAATTTTTTTCGTATATCTTGGTACTACAAGATATTAAAATATGAACAATATCTAGTCCTTTGTTTTCGAAATTCAAAAATGGGCAATAATTTTTTTTTGGATTTTCATAATTTTTAAATATTAATAATAATTTAATCCGTCTATAAATTATTTAATTTTCTGTATATATTTTATTTACATATAAGTGAAAGAAAACTTAGGGCCTAGTTTTCCACCAATAAGAAAATCAAAAGTTTAATAGTTTTTAAGAAACAAGTGAAAACTCCAAAAAAGAAAGCAAATCTCAAAGTAAGAAGTTGCTAACTTTAAGAAGCCATAACTCAAGAATTAGTCATAGGATTGGATTACGGCCATAGACACTTTTAATCAGGACGTTAATATCTACAAAATACTAAAAATTCAGAGAAATTAGCCGAAAGCCATTTCCCATAAGCTTTGTAAGGGGTCAAGTTCATAACTGTATGTATGTAACTACCTCTCTTTAGTCCAAAAAATGTGATGTTTGTTTCGTAAATTATGCATGAACTGTTTTTAAATACATTTATTTATACAGGGTGATTCCTAAGTTAATACTTCTTTTTTAGCTGTGTATAGAAGGTATTAAAATAAACAACATTTTCAAATACCATTTTTCCAAAAACTTAAAAATAGGCGAGATACAGAAGTAAAAAATCTAAGTGCGGCCCTGGTCATAAAAACGTAGCCTACTATACTTTAATGTTATTTTTCTTAGTCATGCAATTTACGGGTCGGTGGTCAGTTATTTGTCAATCCGCTGAGGTGTGTTTTTCTGAAACAAGTTAATTTTAAATTGCTCCGCCAGGAAATACCTAATTTCAGCTAGCTTCGCCATGAAATGCCTAATTACAGCTAGCTCCGCCATGAAATGTTACACCAACACGTGAAAATGGTAAAATTTGAAAACAATGAACTAGTAGATATGGTGCTAATTTACGGCGAGTGTTGTCAAAGTGCGGCTGGTACTTCGAGATTATACGCAGAATGCTTTCCCTTACAGGCTCATCCTACACCCAGAAGTTTTCTTAATGTTATTCAATGGGCAAGTTAGGCAGGACCGTATTTGATCCATATTGTAATAAATGAATGCCTACCTTATTTTTGAGTTTTTTGAAAACAGGTATTTGGAAATGTTGTTTATTTTAATGCCTACACAGCTAAAAATGAAGTACCAACTTAGGAATCACCCTGTATATATTTTAATGTATATGTATTTATAGGTATATCCTATTAAGAGTTACTATTTTTAAATCTTAATTAATAGTAACATTGAATTAAAAAAATAAATAAAAATTATTACATTCCAAATAACTAATAAATGTAATCCCCTTTTTAGCGCCCTGAGGATGACCTCATAGAGGTCGAAACGTAGGCTAAATACAAATTTCAACTTCTAAGCTGTTTTACTGACCATTTACCCAAGAATTTCTACCCTACATGAAAAAGTAGATTGTAATTTTTGGAATATTTTCCACTAAGTTAATTTAATTAAGAATAAACTAATATTTAAAAATATCAATTAAATTTTAAAGCAAATCAAACCCTTCCTTTTGTTATTTATTATTATAAAATTTGATGATATCAAAGCTTGTCGCGAAACTAAATCTATGTATTTCTTATAAATTAAATTTAAAAAAAAATTATAATGTACCTAACAATAGTATGGGAACTAACTAACATTGTAAGCTTTTAAAAATAATTTATTTTTGAGATTTTACATAATATTAATATATAAAAAATATTAAAAAATACATATGTTATTAAATTACTTTATTACTATTATTAATTAATATTATTATGGTTACTGTATTGTAACGATTCAAAATTTATAATCATTATTGAAAAAAACACTATTAATGAATATATAAATCAAAATTATACTGATTAGCGTTCTCTATTAAGACGGGTAATGACTCTCTAATTTCCATAAACCATAAGAAATCGTCGCTTAGCACCTGGTTTTTTACAATAATTTCCTCCATATTGTTCCGGTATATGATTAGATTTTCAACGAGTCTAGTTGATTTTGAGTAAGTATAATTAAAATTGGTTTTTAATAGTTATCACATTTAAAATAAAACCATTTTTGTTTTTCATGTAACAGATTTAACTTTTGATCGAATGAGAAGGCTTAATCAGCCTTAACTAGAACTCAAGAGCAGCCAAGCTGCCAACCTCTCATGTGTCGAATAAATCACCGACAACAATGAGCTAAGGAGTCTAGAGGATCAATATGATAACTGGACATCGAACGTGTCACATTGCCAAGCCAGATCACTGATGAGCACCCAGAATCAGAAACAAGGATGACCTCACATTTCATTTTAAGTGAGGCAAGAAATTAAATGACAGGCTAGCCATGGTACCATCACAAACCCGATGGACGTACCAATCGGTAAACGATTCGTTTATTGGTAGCTCTCCACGGCGTCGAGCGTCCGGGGTTTGCACGCTGTGCACCCCTTCGTCTATTACCCGCTGTCCCCTCACCTTGTCAGTGGGGAATGGCAGTTTACGGAGGTTTTAGACTCACTGCTAACAACGGTATGCCCTGTCTTCTTCCGTTAACATCTCAATCCTTTTGTTGTTTCGTCCTACTGGGACTCATCAGAGACGCGCGACCATCCTGAGGCCGCGGCCCGCAGAAGCAACCGGCGGTTGTCTGGTGCCGAGAGGGGAATCACCCCTGCACTCTCGATCGTGCAACACTACAATCTTTGTCGTCCTTGCCCAGAGTTCCACAGGTCCTTTACCTGGCTCACCGTTTTCTGTCCTTGCGACAGTTGAGCTAGGCTGCCGCTGAACGAACAAACTGAGTTCTCTTTCGAGACCAACTATTGGCTTTAACTAAGCTCACCAAAAGCCGACCCAGTCCGGATCCTTGAAGGGAGGTCCGTGAGTGTGGAGACTGATACCTTCCATGACGATGATGAATAACGCCAGTTGTCAGACGATTGACCATCTATAGGCGCAGACCCTTTGCGGGCCGCGGCCTCAGGATGGTCGCGCGTCTCTGATGAGCCCCAGTAGGACTAAACAATAAAAGGATTAAGATGTTAACGGAAGAAGACAGGGCATACCGTTGTTAGCAGTGAGTCTAAAACCTCCGTAAACTGCCATTCCCGACTGACAAGGTGAGGGGACAGCGGGTAATAGACGAAGGAGTGCACAGCGTGCAAACCCCGGACGCTCGATGCCGTAGAGTACTACCAATAAATGAATCGTTTACCGATAGATACGTCCATCGAGTTTGTGACGGTACCACGGCTAGCCTGTCATTTAATTTGATGTTAACATTCCTTGCCTCACTTAAAATGAAATGTGAGGTAATCCTTGTTTCTGATTCTGGGTGCTCATCAGTGATCTGGCTTGGAAATGTGACACGTTCGATGTCCAGTTATCAGATTTAACTTTTATTTTTGAAATTTTCAATAACATTTTACTGGTGATTTTTTGTGACAGCAGAAGTATTTATCTTGGCCTTCATAAGTAGCACAAAAGTAAAACAATTACTTTAGTGTTTTTTAATAAACATATTTAAATTAATTCAAATTTTTAGTTATTGTAATAGTTATTTTTCTACTCTTATATTAGTAGACATTGTTTTACGTACAGTTCACTCCATAAGAAAATCCATTCATACAACTGTGCGTAAAAAATAAAAAGAACTGTGCGTTATGATGCATAAGAACTCACAACTGTGCGTTATGATGCCTAGAATAACAATCAAGTGAGCCATGAACCACTCAAATCGTGACATTTATCTATCTTGCGTTTTGAATATTTAACAGCGACATTGTAGTAAGAGTCGTAGATAAAGTATAGTAGGTACGTATTGCGTGTTGTAAAGCAATTACGCAGTCTGTAATTATTGCACGCCGCTACGCGGCTCGTGCGCAATTTTTCCATTCGTGCGTAATATGGTTTTTACCACACTTGATACATAATATACTATTATATTAGTAGTATGGTATGAGCTTCATTACAGTAACAAGTGAGAAATATTGCCACGACGGGGTCGTAGACCGAGTCGTGGTAACCACACGCGTGACGTAATGAACCATACCGTACGTGTTATTTACAGTTTATCTCAGACCCTGAACAGGTGCTGTCATTAGCATCAGGTATTAATTTTACTTTTAATATAATATAATATAATAAACGAGCAGTTTTTTCAATAATTAAATTATAACAAGTTGCTGTGTTTAAAATAAAAATAAGTTACGTAATGAATTTATTACATCACTAGGGATGTTAAGAGCTCATTACATCACCAGTACGATAATAAAACTTATTACGTAACTCAAACAGGCTTTAAGATTATTGAAAGGTTAGTTAAAGAACGTGTTGTGTCTTTTCTCAAGCAACATCAAATCTTGCATTCGCGCCAGTTTGGCTTTCAGACAGGGAAAGGCACTGACGATGCAGTATATAAATTTCTTGAAGATGTTTACTTTGGTCTCAATTCTGGAGAGGCTGTGGCAGCGGCTTTTTGTGACTTGTCAAAAGCGTTTGACTGTGTAAGTCATGAAATCCTGCTGCGCAAACTTAATGTGTACGGTTTTAGGGGGCAGGTTTTGGAGTGGTTTCGGTCCTACCTTGAGGGACGCACCCAAAAGGTCTTTATGGGCTCTATAACATCAAAAGAGGGTAACATATACTACGGTGTTCCTCAGGGTTCTGTGTTGGGTCCTCTTCTTTTTCTGATTTATATTAATGACCTTGCTTCAGTGGACATTGCGGGCCAATTTACGATTTTTGCGGATGACACCACTATTCTCTGGCATGATTTTGATTCTGATATGTTGAGGATCAAAATTTGAACTGATCTCACTAAAATTAAACAATGGTGTGATGCCAATATTTTGACCTTGAATATTGATAAAGCCAATATTGTGGGTTTCGTGGACGGTTTGTATCTTGCGGGGGGGGGGGGGGGGGGGGGGGGGCATTACTTTTAAAAAAAGCTAACACCAAGTTTTCAGGAGTCTTTATTGATGAGTCTCTAAAGTTCGACTCTCATATTTTGGAGCTCACAAAAAAAGTAGCTTCGGGATGCTACGCTGTGCGTTTGATATCGGTGGAGATTGGAACCGCTCTGGCTAAGAAGGTCTACCACTCACTGGTAGAATCTCACTTGCGATACGGAATTGTGTTCTGGGGGAATACATGTAACTACCTCCTGAGCTCGTTGTTTGTTCTCCAGAAGCGGGCTCTAAGGTATGTTTGTGATGTGAATGGCAGAGAGTCATGCAGACCGTTGTTTAGATCCAGGAAAATATTATCTTTAACATCTCTGTTTATTCTTGAAACGGTCAGCATGATTTACAAACACAAAGACACATTGCCAATTCCCGACCACTCTCACAATACTAGAAGGTCATGAGAACTATATCTGCCTATACCATCTTCCACCCTTATCATGAACTCAATCATTTATGAAAGCCGTAAACTATATAATCATATTCCGGAATATATAAGGGACCTTCCTACCCTTAAACTATTTAAAAGAACTGTAAGGGAACTACTGGCGGAGAGAGCCTATTACGAGTTGGTTGAGCATTACAACGACACATTTTAACTCAGTGTGTTAACAAGATTGGTCATTTTGTAAAATTAGTTTTGTGTGCCATTTACTCGTAAGTTGTTTGTCGCTACTTGTTTGTTTTATAACGTGATATGTTTTTGCCTTTGATTATTTTTATTGTGTACTTTTTAAGGTTTAAGCATGGTTCTGTTGCACCTGCTTGTATATATATTTTAGCTTTGTTAACAAGGTTATTTCTTTAGAACAATAAAGTATATTTTGATTGATTGATTGATTGATAGTATGGGCTTATATAACCGGGATTAATGCAAAGAGTGAGTAGATATAAACCCAAAACGATGGGACCCTTATTGCAAGATCTCTTGGAATGATACTACATCAAATACAGGTTGTTATGGAATTGACATATTAGATTTAATTGGGTGATTCCTTCGGTATTCTAGAGAAGCACTCCATACTTTTTTTTAGCTGACCATTTAAAAAGTAGGGTAAGTACTGGGCGCCTTAACGGAACAGGATCTAAATGACGACTAACGTTTCACAGGTTTGCCATCGGACTGTCGCCGTTTAATGCTTTCAGTCTAGTCGGTTGTTTGTTTGTTGAGTGTTACACCATTTGTTTGTGAATATAAAGTCTTTTAGCACAATTGTATACTGTGTTTATTTGTTGTGATATAGTAAATAGCGGCAAAAGTTTAAATCCTAGATTGAACTTATAGCTATTGTTTTTATTATAGTCTTGGACTTTTTGTCTAATCGCTCTTTGTTTAGAACTTCGCCAGTGGTGACCGGGGTGGTCAAGTCATAATACCAAAAAACAAATAGTCAAATAAATAAATAAATAAAAACAAGACTTTTTATTCACACAGTAAATCACGTAAAAACGATATCAATAACCGTAAGTTTCGCGAAGCCTCAAAATAAATACCTTAAGGTTAGGCGAACCAATGTTAAATGCATACGACTGATCTATTTTTAAATTGCCCTTCATCATTATGCAAATTGTTATATGCTGTTTGCGTGACTAACGTCACGTAACCATAGCAACGGTGGATATTAAAGCCATGTTGGGCGATGGGTCTTCACTTGCTTTGAGCTAAAGGACACGGTCGGCTGGGGCGCTCCAAAATGCACGAGTGTTTATAATTATTGTCCATCGGAGTTAACCGTGGCCCAATTATGCATAGCTACATTCGGATTAAATTAATATTAATAATTCGAACATAATTATTTTTTAAGAACTAAAATGGTAGCTGTATTGGTACATTAATATTTAATATTGTCGAAAAACTTTCCTCTTGGTTTCATTTTTTTTTGGTAAGGAGCCCCTTCACCTACTTTACCTGAAAAGCCGCCACTGGTAGGAATCAACTCGAATGCCGAAGACAGAGCCCCCGGACATGAAATTATAAAATTAGTTCTATGGTTTCGAGTAGTTCGTTCATTCACTAACTTAACAGCCATTTGTTTTCCTGAAAACCCAAGTGCTTATAGTGAAGTTATATGGATATGAGGGAATATTTAATGAGTGTCATAAAATATTTCCCTTTTATTATTTTTCCATGGTCCAAACATGTAAACTCGTTGCCTTCGCACCATAATGATAATGCAGTAGTCATGGTTACTTAACATCCCGATGGCCTTTAAAAGGATGTACGACCTGCTAAAGCAGACCACCGTATTTACCGAAGATGACACCGGTGACTTTCACTTACGAAAAAATCTACAATAATTTCGCTCTTGACGGAATTTACAGCATTGAATTGTGCTTCTGTAAGCGTGGTTTTTACTTGGCAGGGTGTGGTTTTGATGAATATCTACCTACAGGTGAAATTCCTTAACCTTTACCAATTTGGGACTGGGATATTTAATAATAAGGTGGGTTTGTATGCATAAACGATCATTGCACTGAGTGCTGTCATGCATCAAACACTCACTGGCAAATTCTTTATGCAAACAGTGCAGCCGTAAGAACAGCTGCTTGATAGGTGAAATTTCTTAACCTCTTATTAATTTAACAGATTATTTATGAGGTATGAATATCAGATCATTCCACAGTGTATTGTGGTGCATACCACCCTCAGTGGTAAATTCTCAATGCAAACAGTTCAACCGCTAGAATATTGGCTCGATGTAGGTGAAATTTCTCAACCATATCAATTTGGCCGACTTATTTATGAGGTGGGTTTGTATGGATATCAAATCATTCTACTATATTGTCGTTGATAAAATCCTCACTGTCAAACTTTCAATGCGAGCTGCAAGAACATATGCTCGATAGGTGAAATCTCACCACCTTAGATCAATTTGAGCGACATTTACTGTGTGGATTTGTATGTACAATGGGTCAAATGTGACCTTAGTTCTGTGAAGTTTAGCTCACCATTAACATCTTCTGGATCTAGATAGTTAGGGCTTAGGTTTCGTCAAATCTGGCCCAGGAAGCAAGAAACATTTTCAAATTGAAAATAAAATTTTTAAAACAAATTTTCAATGTGTTGGTTTCAATTTTAAAATTAAAACCAACACATTAAAAATGGCTTTCCAGTAGGCCGAAAGCGCTAGACAATTGAAAAATAAACTACGCTGAATTCAAAAAATTCCTTTCATTTCATTGAAAATCGGCGTACAACCGACTTCCTCCTTTTACAAGATAGAAATGCAAAACCTTTTTTTTTCCAAGATGCACCATGGACGCTGCACCCTGTCAAAGTAAGATTAACGTAATTTTTTAAATGTCCATATATCAAAAACAATTGGATTTAGACGTGTAGTGTTCTCTACAAAACAAGTGTTGAATTCTTAGTACTATTTAAAAATGCAATAATAATATATTTTAAAAACATGTTATATTCGCCACGTTTTTTTGGGGAACCTTGTATGCTCCAACTTAATTTTCTGATATGTATCTATTTTTAATTAGTTTTTACAATAAAGACAAAAATGTACTTTTCTATTCTATTCTACCGTGGACTTACCCTGTACAGGTCAGTCAGTCACGGGGGTCATTGTCGTTAATAAAGTATTATGTGCATCGCTAATGGATATTTACTTTTGAAGGAGCCGACGCAGCATTCATCCACTGCCAAGTGTGTTTATAGACTGACGAGTCTTTAAACGTAGGCGAGACGTATTAGATGGTTTGATGAAAAGTACTACATGAAATTGTAAACGTATAACATGGATTTGTAAAATGTCGTGTTCTATAATAAATAGATCTTATTTTTTACAGTAAAATATATTAAATTCCTATTGTTAGTGATGCTTATTACTTAGCCCAGATTTGGTCCATTATGCTCACCCTGTTTGATTGTTACACCCACTCCGTGATCCCAGTTCGTTGCACTAGTTTGTCTAGGTCAACTGGACTGGGGAGAGGGTAAGGATGTCGTCTGGTTCCAGTTTTCGTTCCCCGAGTATTTGTTGCCTCTTCCGATCTAGTGACTCGCAATGGCAAACTATGTGCTATACAGTGTCCCTGTCTTATCCGCATAATCTGCAGTCAAGGTCTCCATTGTACAGTTACATTCTGTGCAGATGGTTCTTGGCAGTCATGTGTCCTCTCAGAATTCCTGTAATAGTTCTCAGCTGGTTCCTGTTTAATTAAAGCAACTGTTTCGTAAGTCCTGGGTCTGGATCCCCAAAAGAAGCTTTTGCTGTTGTGTAATCCCTGTCTGTTGCTCCAGTGGATTTTGTGTTCACTCCTGGGACTCGATTCTTGAAAACCAGGGAGTAGAACAGCCGAGAGAAAGTAGGCGTGGTTCTACTGAAAATTGATAAATCGTATTCTTAAACGTCGTTCTAGGCGAGAGAACGATCGCTCCCTGTTGCTTCTACTGGGTAATTTTAGTGGAACGGACGGGGAGCATGCAACATAACCTAACTAATTTTTTAATTTGTGTTTATTTTAAAGTGAGTTTGTTTGACTTTAGTGTTCTTTTTGTTGTTTGTTGAATAATGAATAACTTAGTCTTGTGGGATGAAATAATCTAACTAATGGTCTAACTCAACTCGTAGAAGAACCAGCGCGGGTTCCAGACCGAGCTGGGGATTTTGCTAGTCTTTTAGATCTCTTTTTAACTTTAAATCCAGACCTATATACGGTCACCGTACAACCACCATTGGGCTCTTCCGATCACAAACTTATTTCAACCCTAAGCGAGCTGCCAATTAGTTCTGAACAACCTCCTAAACCCCGTAAGATTTGGCACTATACATCAGCTAAGTGGGAAGACCTAAAGGACCATTTTCGCAACTTTCCCTGGCCAAGCGTATGCTTTTCTTCGGATGATCGATCTGTCTGTGCAAAGGAGGTCTCCGACGTCATTCTAACTAGCATGGAGGCTTTTATTCCTTTCTCCAAAAAGCGCCCTTCTAACGGCAAGCCCTGGTTTAGCAAGAATTGCGAGCGTGCTGTCAGATCCAAAAACCTGGCTTACCGACAGTGGAGTAAAAACCCTACTCCTGAAAATCGCGCCATCTTTGTTACCACCCGAAACCAATGTAAGCAAATGATAGACCAAAGCAAAGAAGCTCATAACGAGAGAATCAAAAACAAACTTCTTGCCAGTCCTAACGGATCAAGGTCCTTTTGGTCAGTCGCTAAGGCCGTCAGCCAAAACTTTACAAAGTCAACTATTCCACCTCTAACACGTTCCGACGGCACAATAGCAACCACAGCCGGGGATAAAGCAAACCTACTTGCTGAACTGTTTTCCTCGCATTCTACTGTAGACTTTCAGGGAAAACCACCACCCAACATTCCCTCAGTTCAATCGCAAATGTCTGAAATCGTGTTTCGTCAGCGTCTTGTTAAACGGATTCTTAAAGGACTCGACGTCAATAAAGCTTCTGGTCCAGACGAAATTCCTATCATTGTTCTCAAGACATGCGCCGATGAACTAACACCAGTATTTTGTAGACTTTTCAACTTATCCTACAAAAAAGGAATATTTCCATCCTGCTGGAAGTCGGCGCGTGTCCAGCCCATTCCAAAGAAAGGTAAAAAGACCCTGCCAAGCAACTACCGACCCGTCGCATTGCTTTCAGTAATTTCAAAAGTAATGGAGAAAGCTATTAACCAACAACTCCTAAAGTACCTGGAAGGGCTTAACATTATCAGCGACCATCAATACGGTTTTCGTAAGTCCAGATCAACAGGTGACCTTCTGGCATATGTCACCCATCTTTGGAGCAACGCCATCGAACATCATGGAGAATCCCGGGCTGTTGCACTGGACATCTCTAGGGCTTTTGATCGTGTTTGGCACGATGGACTTCTAAGTAAATTGCGATCCTACGGTATGCCTAATGGATTCTGTTTATGGCTAACCAGCTTCCTTAAGAACCGTTCTCTGCAAGTGGCGATTGACGGGTTTCTCTCAGACACCTTCACCATCAATGCCGGTGTTCCTCAAGGGTCCATATTGTCGCCTACCCTCTTTTTACTGTATATTAACGACCTTCTAGTGAAAACCCAAAATCCCATTTATAGCTTTGCTGATGACAGCACACTTGTCTCATCTTTTACCTTGACTCCCCAAACATCCGCTGCCGACGCACATCTTCGCAGGCAGCATGAAGTATTGCGCCTCAACAAAGACCTGGAAGAAATTTTGGCTTGGGGTGACAGTAACCAAGTCGAATTTAATGCTAAGAAAACCCAGGCAGCAGTCTTCTCCAAAAAGGTTAACATTGCAGAACCGGATATAGTCATGGCAGGACACGCAATTCCCCTGGCACCGTCTATTAATTTGCTGGGGGTCAATCTGGGAGGTAAGTTGGCATGATCACGTTGCCGCAATTGCCAAGGCAGCTGCACAGAAGCTTGGTGTACTTTTCCGCACCAAAAGGTTGTACACACCTCATCAACTTTTGACACTCTACAAAGCCCAGATTCGACCATCATTAGAATATTGCTCTCATGTCTGGAGCTCTGCACCCAAGCACACCCTTCGGCTGCTGGATTCCATTCAAAGGAGAGCCATTCGTCTGATCGGCGACCCCGAGCTGACCAAGACCCTCGATAGCCTGGAGCATCGAAGACAGGTTGGTGATTTGGCTCTCTTTTACAGATATTTCCATGGCAGGTGTTCGACTGACATTGCCCACTTGATTCCACCTAGAGCAATTCAAAACAGAAATACACGGCAAACCACTGCCGCTCATCCATATGTTGTTCAGCTTAGTACTCCTCGAACTTCATTGTTCAAGAATTCTTTCATCTGGAGAACGTCATCTTTGTGGAATGATCTTCCTGAGGTCGTGTTTCCCAATGAATACAATCTTCAACGTTTCAAGACCAACGTGAATCGCTTTTTTCGCACTCGCACCGCTCCCAGAGCGCCTTAAAGGATTTTTCCTACAGTGCAGGTGTTTTATCATAAAAAAAAAAAAAAAAAAAAAAAAAATCTTAAACGTAGACGTGGTATTTAATCAGATTGTAAGGGTAATACTTCCAAAGGCAGATCCGTTTGATCTTTCTGACGAGAAGTTTATGAAATTATTTAGGTTTTTTTTTTCGTGGACCCATTTAATAGATATTAAATAATTACCTACAAGTTTAGTTCGAAAACCTTAACCAAGATGGAAATTAATAAATTAAATTTATAGTAAACAGTAAACACACGAAAACACCACCTGGTCCACGATGTTTCATCTGTCACCGTATAGCCGTAAATCCTTGATATCTGTCGAACAATTCTGTATTGTGATTGGACAATAACTTTGGCAACGCGGCGGCTTTGTTCCCCGCTTCAAACTCCCTCCTTTATGTTCAAGAATACGCATTTTTGCATTTTGTGATAGGCAGAGAACAAGTAGTAGAGTAGAAGCGGGGAACAATCCCCGGTGAGTGTTGTATCGCCCTCAAGAATCGAGCTCCTGATCGATCGCTTTATGGCATCTCGTACTGTGCACCTTGGTACTCCGAGTGACGGTTCTGGACCAATAAATGTATTTTCTGAGCCTTTTCTTGCAAGTTTATAGGCTTTTTCATTTCCTCTAATACCTTCGTGTACTGGTACCCACTGCAGTTTTACTTTGTTTACTTTTGCCAGGGTCTTCAGTTCCTCTTGACATTCCCATACGAGTCGTGAGGTTACATTGTTGAATGTTAGTAAAATGAACAAAAATGATTGGATTGTATTATATTTTCTATTAAACTGTATTTAATATATTTTTTCGTGAAAGCGTTTCGAAATAGACATATTTCGATATTTATTAGAATTTTGAATTGACACTCTTTTAGGCACTAGTATCTAAATGTGACAGTTTTAGGCACTAGTGCCTAAAAGTAAAAATGAAACATTAAAATCAATGAATTCTTTATCATCAGCTTGTTTTATAAAGCGTTCTATTTCCAGCTTTGTAAATATTTTTGATTTCTTTGACTGATATCCGGTAGCTTTCCTTTTTAAAAATGCAATAACATTTGTAAATTTGCAAATATCTACGTTTTTGTTCAGATAAATCATGGTGCGGAGCATCGAATATTTGCTCCACAAAGTTGATGGCCTTAAGGTGGTGGATAGCTTGAGGAAATAGGCTAGTAATACCTTTTCTGTAAAGTTCTCAATATGTTTTTCTTTGGCCCTGGTTTCAAAGTTGTCGTAGGTTTTTTCGTATAAATGTTTCGGTTTTTTTGGTACTAACGTGGATAGCGCAGCTTCAGCAGCTTGTTCAATTTCCAAAGACTCGTCAATATCACTCATTTGAAGTAATTTTTTTCGAAAAACTTTGCGGGAAAAAAAGCAAAACGCGACGTTCGAATTTGACAACACACTTGACATTAATTAATGCATAAACAATGCCTTAGAAACAGATTGCCTGCCTACTTTTCAAAATGTTTAAAAATACTAATAAAAGCTTAAATTTATCAAATTCTCCGCTTTCACAAAAAATTTTGTATATAATTCTTTACGAAACGATGTCTTTTAGCCACTAGACGTATTGTCCAACTCGGCTTTGCCTCGTTGGACAATTTTCACGTCGCGTGCCTAAAAGACAGTCATTTCGCAACTTATTGTATAAATAGCTATTACGTTACCCGGTAATAAAATGTGATTTTGTAGCTTATGATAATTATTCAGAATACAAGATTTTTTTTCATCCAGTTATAATAGTCAGTTGGCTCCGTGTAGTTGTGTCTAACAACAACATTTGTCAATTCGATTTGCACTTGACCTTTTTAACGACATTGTCATGCATTAACCGTACTCACTTTTAACACCTCTCTTTACTTAGTATTCTTATAAGGTAATTAAAAAACACATCAAATTCTATGTAATAAAATGTGCATAAAAGAAAGTGTAAAGAAGTCACATCGTTCACTAATGTGGCCGTGGGTTAATAAAACATGGGAAATCTTTTACACGATTCATTTAAAATAGTTATAGGCAGAAAACGAAAAGTAATCAGTGGTAATAATTGTTCGTAATGATCGTTGGTCATAATAAATAATAACAATACAATGAGCAATATTTAACTGATTTTTGTTATTAAATAGTTTTTGATTTGGATAAAATAGAACAAAATTGCTTAAATTGTAAGATCATCGTTGAGGGACGTATTGATCAGGTGCGATTTGTCCATAAGGTGATTTGGTCACCTATAAATTTGACCCTTTCAATTAATTTATTTTTCAAAACAAATAAAACTTATTATCCTTCAAAAAATTCAAATATTCCAAAATGTGTCATGCGAAAACTCTCCAATACAGATCGAACTGATGGAAGCCCTCCGCTCGGACGGGTCGTATTTTACTTGAGCTCACGGTTGACCTTATGGGTTTATATTGAATTAGAATATTACATAAATGTATTGGAAACTAAGAGCAAAATAGACATATTTCGCGCGATCTCGTCAGTTAAAAGGAGATGGGAAAGAGACAAATCCAGACGTCGATTTCGCCACACTTTGCGTTCAGTCGGTTAGTGGTTCAATCACGTTCAATAGGCATTTACGGAAACACAGTCGTACAGCTTCGTGAATGCTATCGCCATCAAAACTTTGCGTTAGACAAAGAGAAACTTACTATAAAATACGCGGATTGCAACATTAGCATAAACCTTTTGTTACATTAGGAATGCCGAATCGCCCGTAGTAAGCTTGAACCCTTATTTAGTTCGTTTATATGCGTTTTGACGTGTACTTATGTGTATTGTGAGTTGTATTAAAGAACAATGACTGGTACAGTTAAAGAAATTATACAGTTTAAAACAAGCGGTACATTTGACAAACGTTAATTTAATTAATTTCGGAAAGTGTAAAATTATTAGAGATTTTATGTACTATTCCAATGACGACAGTGGTGGAAAGTGAGAGATGCTTTTCGACATTCGAATTAAGACTTTTTTAAGAAACTCAATGGAGGAGTCAAGGTTAAGTTTTTTTTTAGCTAAGTTAAGCATTAAAAGTCCTTTTATTAGAAGGTATTTATATTTTAAAGACCTAATGATTTCCAAACAAAATAATAGAAGAATCGATTTGATATACAAACACACGACTACATAGGTAGTAAGGTAAGAGAATTAGATAAAAAATTATAATAAAGTAAAGCTGTTTGTTTGTATGACCCAGTACAGTTGCTTGAGGAACTCCTTTTAAATCTTTCAATAAATTTGAAATATCATTCAAAAGTTTCAAATTCTTATAAATAGAAATCTATTTCATAATTATTTTGCAAACCATTTACAAGTGTGTTTACTAAATCCTATACCTATATTTTAGTTTTCTAAGTAACAAAAATTTAGAGACTCTAAAGCTTTTGCCAGATCTACAAAAATAATACTAGTAACCAGTAGAAAACCAGGATTTTGGTCGGGGTGGGGGGGGGGGGGGGGGCTGAGGTCATAAACACTTGTATGGTCATTATGATGTCTCCCAATTTTATCATCTTTAAGATGACATAATGATATTGTAGTACCTACTATTTATCTAAACAATAAACAAGATACAACTTGATTGAATATTCTTTTCTCGGTAATTTTAAATACTAAAGCTATTAGTGAAAAATCTTTAACGTTTTGTGCATTATTTACTTTAGGCATTGGGACATTGCGTATTTTGAAAGAGCTCAAATTTGTTCACTGTTCTAACCACATTCAGTAAAGCGTTTAGGGTGAACAGCGTCTGACTACAACTAACTGAATAAAGAATATTTAAAAAATTAAATGATTTGAGTTTAAATATATGTTTAAGATCATATTATTGTCCATACAGAATCCTAATATTCTTAAGGTTACAGGCACTCCTATTTCAGTTGCATCAAAGACCTATGCAAGTTCCGCCAATTCTAAATATCAACGGCAATCCCATCTCATTTACAGAAAATGCCAATTTCTTGGGTATTAATATTGATAGATTTTTTTTTCGTGGAAACAACATTTTCAGTTTATTTACGCCAAGCTAAACTCAATTTCCTACCAGCTCAAAATGTTACACCCTATATTAACTACCCAACAGTTCTTGACACTTTATCATGCACAAGTGGCTAGCAAAATTTCCTATGGCATCTGTTTCTTGGGTAGGTCACTTGCCGTTGCCGTTCTGCCCTTCTTTCGAATTAGGCTTTTTTCCTCTTCGTTCGCTGCCAGGGCCATTCCCGAGGGGACTTACAGTTTAACGTGGGTTCCGAACCACGATCCTCATTCATGCGACACCCCCCCAAGGGCTATCAACCCTTGGTTTACTGCCATTGCATGACCTACCTATTGGGGAGTGTGTACCTTCTTCCGCACCCCACGAGATGTCCGATCTCATCCGGCCTGGTTACCGGCGTGAATGGGGTGGGTTGGGAGATGATACCTTTTACACTCTTCCCTGCATTCTTAAATCCACTAAATTTCGGACATACTTTTTTTTATTATACGTATGCCCACTCCGGGAATCGAACCCGGGTCGCCGCGGTCGAATGCCAGTAGCTCTACCTCTGAGCCACAGCCGCGGTTTAGAGTGGGTCACTTATGGCTTCTGATATTCTTTTATGCCAAAAGAAAATTTTAAGAATTATTAATAATGTACCTTTTACGTATTTCTGTAGTATTTGTATCTTTTTAAGGCATATAATATCTTGACTGTTGTATCTGCGTACATCTTTGAAATGTGTGTTTATTTGTTTACAAACCAAACAAAGCTTAAGGAACATTAAATGATTCATAATTATAACACCAGACAATTGTTCCGCACTGTAATCTTAGCATTACCAGGGACCTAAATTATTTTATACCCTTCCTACTGATTTAAAAAAAGCTAATAATTTAGTTAGTTTTAAAAAAGGTCTAAACAAATTGTAAGTCAGCAAGACTAATTATAGTTTGGATGATTTTTTTAGGGAAGTATCTGACTTTGTTTTGGTGCTTATTTTTAATTTATATTTATTGTGTTTTGTGTAAGTACCTAACGAAATCTATACATTGTAAAATGTCTTTTAGAAATATATGCATTTATTTATTTATTTCATCTGTTTTGATATTAGAAATAACTTTTATAATATAAATAGAGACAGGTTTTAAATTTAAGAATATATCATCACCTATTTATTTAATGAATAAAAGGAAAGTTAATTTTGATATGGTAAAATATTGGACAAAAAGTGATTTATCCATGAATATATTGTACCATTGTAATATCATTAGATACTATAAAGTTAGTTGTAATGTTACCGAATTCGTGTTTACAGTGTGCCTTTGCAGTAACTGACGGGTTAACTATTTGACTCATACGAGCCATAGACCAGACCGCTGCAGTGGCTCAGAGGTTGAGTTACTGGCATTCGACTGCGGCGACCCGGGTTCGATTCCCGGAGTGGGCATACGTACAATAAAAAAAAAGTATGTCCGAACTTCATGTGGATGGAAAGAGTGTAGAGGGTATCATCTCCCAACCCATCCCATTCACGCCGGTAACCAGGCCTGCTGAGACCGGACATCTCGTGGGGTGCGAAAGAAGGTACACACTCCCCAATCGGTAGGTCATGCAATGGCAAGAAACCAAGGGTTGATGGCCCTTGGGGGGTATCGCATGACCCAGGATCGTGGTTCGGAACCCACGTTAAGCTGTAGGTCTCCTCGGGAATGGCCCTGGCAACGAACGAAGAGGAAAAAAGCCAAAAAAGCAAGCAAGCCGTAAACCAAAATCAAAATAATTTCTTTGATTTCAATAACAAATTCTTATTAGGATGTTCGGTGAAAAATCTTTTTTAAATTTCCTACCGGCATGGCAGGTATGTCGCCGAAGGAGAAAGTATTTTTAGTGTATGACTTTGCAATACGAAATATTTACCATAAATAAACTGCAAAGTTGTTTTCGATGCTTTTCTCTCTTTTTGTATGCCTCATGTAATATTCATGTAAATATTTTATTTGATACAGGGAGTTTAGAGAGAAATTTTTTGTGCTGCAATAATGACAAAATTCAATATAGCAGGATTGGGAAGATATACAGAAAAAAATGGTTTAATTGATATAGTATATTATTCAGTGGCGTATTTAGGGAAGGGGGCTGCCGAGCTGCAGCCCCCCCCCCCTCTAGTCAAGGAGCTAATTTTTCGTCTCACGCTTGGACTTAATTTAAATTTTTAAATAATGTAATATTGGCTTAGATTACAAAGGTCTTGTAGGAAACGTTTAGGTTTTAAACTTTTCCTTCTAAAAGTCCTTTTTATATAGAGATTAAGGTTTCGGACGTATACCGTTGTAGTTATTGCTTTTTGATGCAATTTTAAGGGTAACCGAGTAAAAAAAAATAATATTTTTCTATTATACATATACTTGTCTGTTCCGTTTTCCCTTTTTTAGAGCTATTTTTGCACCAACAACTGCTTATAGATCTAGGCTTCTAAAATACATGATTTTTTTTTAATAAAGAGCCAGCTAGGAATATCAAAAACAAATTTAATCCAACCATGTAGAGAAGGAAAGGTTTTAATTTTCGAAATTTGAAAGTAATTAGGTGAATTTTAAACGAACTTTGAGCGTGGCCCCGAAAATTTTTCGTCTGCGGCGCTTTTCCGCCTTCTTCGCTAGGTACAATATCATAAAATACATGTAGACCCTTTCGACTTACGCCCATTGAGCCCCCCCAAGCATATTTTCTGGCTACGTCACTGATATTATTGCTGATACGAAAGGGAGACGGTACTTTTTAACGGCAAACCAAGAGTATTTTTTTGATAATATTATTTTTCACCATATATTCATTCATTTTCACCTCCGACCAATGTACTAAAGACAAAATATTTCATTCAAAATATTGTTGTGTAAACTAAGTTAAAGTCACATTTGCGATAAAAGTAGGTATCCCACCTTTAAAAGGGGGGATTAATCGGACGCGCGGAAAAGTGGACGAAATGGAGGGGATACTACTTGATGGAAAGTCCGTCGGCCACTGTTTGTCAGGTCAGGGCTGCCGGAGCTCAAGTCTAATTGCGACCCAATTTTTCGTCTCATGCTTAGACTCTTAATTTAAATCTTTAAATAATGTATTCTTGGCTTAGATTACAAAGGTCTTGTAGGAAATTTAGTTTTTAAACTTTTCCTTCTAAAAGTCCTGTTTTATATAGAGATTAAGGTTTCGGACGCATATCGTTTTAGTTATTGATTTATCATGCAATCTTAAAGGAAAACGAGTAAAAAGAATAATATTTTTTAGTAATTTTCTATTATGACTTGTCTGTTCTGTGTTCCTTTTCTTGGAACTATGTATTTTAAATCAACAAGAATATAACCCAACGCAATAAGATATTTTTATAACAGAACAAAAAACAATTAGGTATTTATTTTTAAAGAGAAATATTAGAATAAAAATTTTAATTGAAACATTTTTTATGGAAGAAGTGTGAAAATTTATAATAAAAAAAATAGTGCGTGAAGAAACGAGAACGCTCAAAATATAAGCATTTGCACCAAAAACTCCTCTTAGATCTACGCTCCTAAAATACTTGATTCCTAAAAAATCATCAATTTTGGCGTAGTGAGATATTTACTTTATTTTTTATTATGAGAAACCGAGCCCGAAAAACGCCTGTTATAGTTAGAGACGTATGTATACGTCTTATTTTAAAATTTTGGATTGACACCAATATTCATATTTTTCACAAATATAAAAATTGTATTCTTTTAAATAAAGGGCCAGCTAGGAATTAAAAAAAAAAAGTAAAAAAACATTTACAAAAACAAATTTACTCTAACCATGCAGAGGGGGAGAGGTAATAATTTCATTTTCGAAACTTAATAGTGGTTAGGTGAATTTTAAACGAACTTTGGGCGTGGCCCCGTAAATTTTTCGTCTGTGGCGCTTTTCCGCCTTCTTCGTTAGGTACAATATCATGAAATACATGTAGACCGGACTGTCTCTTTCTCCAGAAAAAAATGTCCTACTTACGCCCACTGAGCCACCCCCCCGAGCATATTTGCTGGCTACGCCACTGAGAATATTTTAATATTAAGATTTTATTTAAAAATTGTTTGGATACATACCTGAGTAAAGGATTCGAACCTGGAACATTTTTCCGCAGAATCCATACAAGGAGAAATTGCTGTTGTACGGGATTCCAAATGAAGTGCTCGCAAAATATGATCTTTGGAATACGTATTGATAGTGAACTCACTTTTAACTAAATGTAATATAATAAAATAATACCAAATAAATACACTCTTTTAAACATAAGGAGTAAAACGCCCAAAAAATATTTAATTGATGTAAACTGTCACACTCATTAATTTTCTTATTATTCTTGGTTTATCGATGAAAACACACGATTGTACCAGAAGTAGGATAAGCATAATAATTTTTGTCCAATTCGCTTCCCAGGAGGAGCCATTTCGAGGGTAAATATTAAATAAAAAATATTGACATGTAACATTTATCACGCTTTTTCTTTTGATCTCCAATCTATGAAAAATAAGTGCCTGCATAAAACTAAGAAAATCTCTTTTCGTTGTGGGTGCCAATTTTACAACGATAATCCTAAGAATTATATACCAAGATACCCATATTGTAAATCACAGGTCATAAAATCAAATGTCAATAGTTCAAACAACCGTAAAAAACTCAAGTCGGTATTAACACAAAAAGAAATTATAAATGATTATCCTAGAAATGACTGACTATAAACAATATTCACTCTTGACATTTATAATTAAAAGTTGATTTAAAAATTTCTCTGATAGAAATTTGCGAATAGATGTTGAAAGAAACTTAAATATTTATGTTTTAGTTACATGACACGCCATAAATATGATTTTTCCATGGGGTACTTTGCACATTGTCCTCTTTGTTTGTTGTTGTTTCTAGTTTGTAACAAAATTCCTAACATAAGTAGATATGTAGTATTTTTTCACGAAATGTCTTTCAGTATTGTGACAATTTAAGTTATCCCAGCGCGCTTTCCTCCCTTTAAAGCTAAAATGACAAATTTGTCAACAGGCAGTCAAATTCCTGTCGACCGAAGCTGTCGGCCCGTCTCTGACGTCACTGTCATCAATCTTCCGGCAAAGCAAATAATTCGATTCAAGGTATACTTGAGTGGCCACCAAGATTACCAGATCTTAATCCCTTTGATTATTAATTTTCTTTGGAGTCATCTTAAGTGGATCAGAACAGTATTTCTAAATTCTTCTCCAAAGTTACGAACTTCATGAAAAATTATATCTATTCAGGGTATTTCAGGGTGGATGGAACGTTAGACGTTAATGGAACACGGGTGATACGTTTTCTTTAAAAATTTGGTTGCTTAGATAAACAACTATTGTCTATTGTTTTAAAATATTTTTAGCAATGCGGCGTTTCCGCTTCTGCCCAAAAGAGGAGCCAACATCGTTATTTTAGTTGGAACACCCTATATATTATATTATTTTCTAATTCAGTATACAATTCCAAGTATATTATTTTGTAAGAAATAGCATATGTCTAAATTAAATTGTTTTTGAGATATTGACGTTTACAATACGCAGTTTTCAGAATTTGACAGGCTGTAGCATTGGAACGGCGCATCTAAGAGAAAAATTGTTTTTCTACGACCGTGCGTTTTAACCCATTTTCCCGCACGCATTTTAGTTTTGAAAGTGTCACTAGTGCGGGAAAGTAAAATAATGCAAATTTTTACCTTATTAGATAGTTTTTTACTTCGGAAGTTATAACTATTGTTACAACAGGTAAATAAATATTTACGAAATAGTCCATCAAATAAAATCTACATGTTTTCTAGCTTTTTGTTGCATTTTTAATTTTTTGAAAATATAAAATAATGAAGATATTTTTATATAACTCTGTACATTCTTTAAAGTAATGTCACAAAACAACTATCAAACCACCGGGTTTGATATCAGTTGCTACGATAACCTAGGCGTGTAATTGTTACTAAAACGTCAAAGTTGTTCAAAGCGTCTTCGAAGTGACCGAATACAATCTTTTTCTAAATTAAACCACATTAAACCGAATCCGAAGCAATAATATTAATGGATTCATCCGACGAAGAACTTCCCGAGGCCATTTTGAAGGCTGCAGATAAAGCTAATTCCGAGCTGTTACCTGCCAAATCCAGACTAAGATATGAAAAGCAATACGACCATTTTGTTATATGGTATAAGGAGAAATATTATATATAAATAATATTATTAGTAGTTTTTAGTTAAAGTTTTGTATATATATGTCGATATACAATAATTTTTGAAAAATGGGTTGGTATACTTTTTTGTATATACGGTCGTAGAAAAAATAATGTTCCTAACTCATGCGTAAAGTGTCTTTCCCGCCCTTGACCGCTTGCCCGAACTCCGCTCCGCATCGTTCGGGTCAACTGCAGTCGCGTGCGGGAAAGTATCACTTTCCGCACTTGTTAGGAAAATAACTATTTCATCTCCCTATCATAGATTGGTATTTATACGGTTTAACATACTAAAGCGGAAGTTGTAACTTTTAGTTAGATAGAGAATAAAAAACTGAGCTATAAAGGTGAAAACCTATTTTCTCTAGAATGCGCCATTCCAGTGCTACAGCCTGTCAAAGTCTGAAAATGGCATATTTTAAACGTAAATATCTCAAAAATCATTGAATTTAGACATATGTGATTTTATACAAAATATACGTGGAATTGTATAGGAAGTTAGAAAGTAATATAATAATATATAAGGTGTTCCATTTAAAATAACGATATTCTCAACTGTTTCGGGCAGAAGCGGCAACGCCGCATTGTTAAAAATATTTTAAAACGATAGACCACGATTGTTTATCTGAGCAACCAAATTTTTGAAGAAAACGCATCACCCGCTTTCCATAAACGTCTAACGTTCCATCCGCCTTAAAACACCCTGTCTACCGTGGGTTCGAAATGACGTCATCTGCTAACTTTTTGATTATAAGAGATATGACGTCGGTTAAATTATTGAAGATTTGTAGTTTCATGTGCTGATGATTATGGTGATGTCAGAAAAACAATTGAACATAATTTTTTTTAATGAAAATTGAACATAATTTTTTTTTTAATGAAAAGCGCTATTTCAGTTATAACCATTTGATAGAGAGTGAAATTCTAAGCAAAATTTGTTCTTACCGCATATCGCTAAACTTAACAATAACGGAGATATTTACATTTAAAAACGTATTTCCATTGAAAATAGCGATTTTATTTTGTTAATATCACATTATTCTGATGTTCAATTGTTTTTTTTACAGCACCATACTAATCAGCACCTGAAAGTACAACTCTTTACTTATTTAATCAAAGTCGAATCTCTTATAGTAAGAAAGTTAAAGAATAGTGCCGACTTTATTTTGAACACACGGTATAGTAAACACATTGCGTTCTCTTGAAGCGAATCCTGTCCATGTTTAGTAATGGATTTGGACTCTCCAGATATTGGAGAATGTGACAAAGGTATTTTTATTAAAAGAAAATAACTCTTAATATTTTTTAGAATGCAATGAATTTTAGTATTTTTTAAATGTTTTAATTGACTTATCTCTTATTCCTTGACTTTTTTTCTGCATGAAACCTCCTTACCATTAATGGAAAAAAATTCATAAATTGTGTTTTAGTAATTCACTTGAAGAAAACCGCAATTTAATTTGGGAAATTTTAGCGCGTTTGGATCGGATTTACTTGACAAAACCAGAAAATTTAAACTTAGCTAAAGAGTAATTCGTGAAATCCCACAAATAACTATGTAAATGGTACCTTATGATCCGTGTTTTTAGATTGTTTCACGAAATGGATGGTTTTTTTGTTACCGATTTTATTCCAGTCAAAAAATCCGCACTGTATTTTATAGTATATTACATAACAATTGATGAAAGTAATACTTTTCAAACGAGGAGACATTTAGCACGAGGCGTCAGACGAATGCGGAAATTCTCCGAGTTTTAGAATAATCACTATTAGACGAGTAATGTACACTATTTTTTCTACGGCCACAAAGAATTATTAAAAGAGCCTTTGATTTGTGAAAAAAATATTTTAACACTAGTGTTTAAAAAAATATTAACACTAGTGTTGAAATTAGCATACTTAGGATTATGTTCCACTTAATATCTGGTTTCATAGTTTGTCAATAGGCTTTTCCTTTATTTGTAGTTTAACTTTTTCATTTTTTCATATTTTATATTTCATAGGACAAACTAATTCTGGATTGACTTCTAGAGTAACCAGAATGAAAAATTTTAAATTTAATCAAGGAAAGATGCATTAAACATAAATTTATAAAATCCATCTAACAAGGAAGATTTCAATTCAAAAGAATTCTATAAAATATTTAATGTTTTTATAAAAAAAGTCAAATACTCCTGATGGGATTTGAACCTGTGATCTTCCGATCTGGCTAGAGCTCTATGCTGTACGCTATCGGTAGTGATAAGCGTTTGTTGTTTAATACATGACAATCTCTTCAGCGCGATTTGTTTTTTCTGGTAATAGATTTTCCAGTATATTATTAATATTTTTTACAATTTCAGATGGCGTATTTTCACACTCTAATTTTGAATCACTCGACAAATACATGATAAATAAGTTAAACACTTTACAATTACTGCTTTCTGAAATTTGTTTTTTTTGAAATAAATAGAGGTGGTCTGTCAAATTGGACTAGGATCTTCATTGATTAAAATTTTAAGCGAGGCTAGGCCTATAACTCCTCTTAATTATTGACAAAACATTAGCTTAAAACTAGTACATTATGTTCGTGTTGTGTGAGGGGTTTGAACCTGGGTCCCTCATTGTCGTGGTAGCCTGTATAGACCTGCCTGGTGTTGTGATTGGTGGGAATGGCGGATTAGCGGGTTCTGGCTTTGTTCTGCTGTGTTGAAGTAATTGTTGCTGGTGTTTGTGATGTAGTCTTGGATCGTTTCCATTTTAAGGTCTCTGTGTAATGTGGTATTACGTACGAACCATGGTGCGTTAGTTATTATTCGTAGCAATTTGTTTTGATATGCTTGTATTTTGCTTTTCCTCGTCATGCAGAGTGTTGACCATGATGGGGCGGCATACAGTAGTGCTGGTCTTATGCATAGTTTGTAGATGGTAACTTTGTTGCGGGTGTTTAGCTTGCTATTTCTATGTATTGTGGAGTAGGTGCCTGTTTGCTTTGGTTAATGTTTGTGCCAGGTGTTCCTTCCAGATAAGCTTGGAGTCGAAGTGTAAACCCAGATATTTGGCTTTTTTGGACCATGTCAGTTGGGTGTTATTTAATATGATTTGCCTGGGTAGCGGTTTCCTAGATTTGGTGAATATAACGGCCTGTGTTTCTTGTGGGCCTAGGGTGATTTTCCATTTGGTCATCCATTTGGCTATTTCGTTTATATGTCTTTGGAGTCTTACTGCAATGGTGTTCATATATATTGCTGTTGTAACCATGGCTGTATCGTCGGCGAACAGAAACAGTTGGTTTTCGGGATCATGTTGTCAAATTGGCACCATACATTTAAATTAAATAGTGTGTCTTTATATTTCAACACTAGTGTTGAAATATTTTTTTTACACGCGTGTGATGTCGGCGCTTTCTAGCCAAATTAACAGTGCTTTTTTTCTCATTTTCATAGGTGGTCGTAGGAAAAATGAAATTCGTATATCGCAAAAATGTTCCATATTTGAAACCGACCTTATCATCATCCGCCCATGCCTGTTTGTACACACCTTCGGGATCGATTACCTTAAATGGAAGTCACTCATTGCATGTCACAGTCATGCCATAACAACAATAATAATAACATTAATAAATAACATTCACTGAAATTTCAAATTCGTGCAGACGTTGACCTCTGTGTGCGAACTTGCACCAATGAACTTTGTATGCTATTCGTGGTTTTACTTTTCTATCATGGGAATGTGAGTTCTATTATATTTTTACGCTCTTATATAAAACAGTATCTAGTAATTAGATTAATATTTTCTTTTCTTTTAATTTTGAACGCTTTAAACATTCTGCCACAAACTAGTACTTTAACATTCTTTTTGCAGCAAGATAAAATAATTTTTCCTACGACCACCCATGAAAATGAGAAAAAAAGCACGGTTAATTTGGCTAGAAAGCGCCGTATATCACACGCGTGTTGAAATAGTATATTACATAACAAGTGATGAAAGTGATACTTTTCAAACGAGGAGATATTTAGCACGAGGCGTCAGCCGAGTGCGGAAATTCTCCGAGTTTTAGAATAATCACTTTTACACGAGTAATGTACACTATTTTTCCTACAACCACAAAGAATTATTAAAAAAGCCTTTGATTTGTAAAAAAAATATTTCAACTCTAGAGTTGAAAAAAAATATTTCAACTCTAGAGTTGAAAAAAAAAATTTCAACTCTAGAGTTGAAATTAGCATACCTAGGATTATGTTCCACTTAATATCTGGTTTCACATAGTTTGTCAATAGGCTTTTCCTTTATTTGCAGTTTAACTTTTTCATTTTTTCATATTTTATAAATATCATACGAAAAATTATCAAGAATAAAAAAATTTAAATTTCAAGGAAATATACATTAAACCAAAATTTAAAAAATCCACCCAACAAGGAAGATTTCAATTGAAAATAATTCTATAAATTATTTAATGTTTTTATAAAAAAAGTCAAATACTCCTGATGGGATTTGAACCTGTGACCTCCCGTTCTGTAGACCAGAGCTTTAGTGTCTACGCTATGGCTTCCATGGCTACCAATTAACATTTGTTGTTTAAATATATGACATTTTCTTCAGCGCGACTTGTTTTTTCTATTAATAACATTTTTTATAATTTCACATGGCGTATTTTCACACTCTAGTTCTAAATCACTCGACAAATACATGAAAAATAAGTTAAAACACTTTACTATTACTGATTTCTAAAATTTGTTCTTTTTAATAAATAGGGGTGGTTTATCAAATTGACATCATATGTTTAAATTAAATAGTGTGCCTTGTATTACCACTCTAGAGTTGAAATATTTTCTTTCAACACGCGTGTGATATTCGGCGTTTTCGAGCCAGGTTAACCGTGCTTTTTTTCTCTTTTTCAAAGGTGGTCGTAGGAAAAAAATATTTCAACACTAGTGTTGAAATATTAAGGCACACTATTTAATTTAAACATATGGTGCCAATTTGACAGACCACCCCTATTTATTAAAAAAACAAATTTTAGAAAGCAGTAATTGTAATGTGTTTAACTTATTTATCATGTATTTGTCGAGTGATTCAGATGTAGAGTGTGAAAATACGCCATCTGAAATTATAAAAATGTTAAAATAGTATACTGGAAAATCTATTACCAGAAAAAACTAATCGCGCTGAAGAGAGTGTCATGTATTAAACAACAAATGTTTATCGGTAGTGAATAGAGGTCTAGCCTACAGATCGCATGGCCACAGGTTCAAATCCCATCAGGAGTATTTGACTTATTCTTATAAAAACATTAAATAAATTTATATAATTATTTTAAATTGAAATCTTCCTTGTTGGGTGGATTAATGCATCTTTCCTTGATTAAATGTAACGCCTCGTGCTAACTATCTCCTCGTTTGAAAAGTATCACTTTCATCACTTGTTATGTAATATATTATTTTTACTCACACATGGATATTTGCGGTTTTTACACTTAAGTCATTGGATAAGTGCACTATTCCGGTTAACTGAACCGATATAAATTTACATCCATCCTAGTTAGGATATGAAACTGACCAATCACAGTGGTCAGTTACAACGAAACCAAATTTACTCGTAAATTTAACGCGATGTTTTGTGACACTTAACAAACGTGAGGTTAAGAATATATTTCAAAAAGATGTAAATCTGTCTGTTTTTTATTCAAATTAAAGCATTTCTCCCAGAGCCTGTACAATGTACATACATCAATTTTTTCTGAAGAGTACCTGAAATGGTGCAAATATTGAAGATATAAAACCAAAATATATATTTAACCGAACTATTGTTATTTTCCATCAAATATTTGTGCACAAATATAGGTACTTTCTTATTTCAAAAATATCCAGTTTTCCACTCTATTCTAGACAATTTCTACAATATATATAATGTGTACATAAAATGTACTAGTATACAGGGTAAGAACTTTAACTGGAACAAATTCGCCAGAAGTTTTGGAAAAATTATTTTTGAAAATACGTCGATTGAGATTTTGTATGTGTTACATTCTGGCGCAAACATTTTTTTTACCCCCCTGTATAAGGTAAAACATAACCCAACTTATTTTTTTTTAATGGGAAGATACCTTTTTGGAAAGCTCTTTTAAAGGAAAAATGTAATATCCTATTACTTTTAAGAAGAAGAAAACGCATATACAATTTCTACTACTAGCAAGGGACCAAGGAATTATTCCAGATGACTTTAGGATCAAGTATCCGATGCCAGGACAACAAGTTAAGAAGATTCTGAATAACGCCAGCAAAGCCCTTATACGCTCCCAGATCAACTACCATCATTTTATGAAAGCTTCTTTATTCATAGATATCCAACAGAGAATCAAAGGAAATCAAAGAATATACACTGGAAGAGGATCACGGACCCGTTTTTCGGAAGATTAGCGCCACCTGCGACAAAGTAAAATCAACTCAACAAGATATTCATGAAAAGAAATTGCAAAAGCATGTTAGTCAAGATTCACCAACAACTCAAACCCAAAACCAAAGTACCAGTGTCAACATTTTATCTAAATAATTAACATCCACAGAACAATTCCTATTGGCTTAAGGTTTAAACTTTACTATCGCTTCAAAAGGGATATCAATATTATATATACATTATTAACGTCGTCGACTCAACAATCATAGGAGAAACACAAGTGGAAGAATTTATATGGAAGGTTAGAAATATTCTAAAAAAATCAAGGCCTCAAAAACGAAGGATTGGTAAGGAACCAACAATCGCTCTTTGTAAGGATACGAGTATCAAGATTCTACCAGCCGATAAAGGAAATGCAACTGTCAGACAGCAATGTTCAGACATACGACCAAAAAATCGAAGAAGACATGATATGTGTAATTTTACATTATTATAATATCACTTTTTATTTACTGATTAGTTACTGCAGTTTCGTAGTACTACTACATTATTAAACTGAATACCTTAAACTACATTTTACAGTTATATATAGGTTTTTAACAAAGGGTGCTTATAAAAATATTAAAATAAAAATAGAATATTTATCCCTTAATCTAGTAATTGATCCCTATTGTATAGTAATGTAAATAGCGGGGAATTTCACAAGTCTGTTTGATCATTTAGTAGGTTTATGGTCGGGTTTTTATGATGTTTGTAAATTTCTATTGATTCTAAGATGTTAAGCCTCTTGCTTTTTGGCGCAGTATGTAAAATTTTTAAATTATTCACATCTGGGAAACAAAGACCTGTATACGAACAGTGTTTAGAGAAATTGGAATTTTCTTTGTTTAACAAATAAGAAGTCTTATGTTCATTATATCGGATATTAAAATTTCTTCCTGTTTGACCTATATATGAGCTATTACATTCTGTACAAGCCTATAAACTCCTGATTTTTTAAGTGGGGGTGTTTTTTGTTTGGCATTAAAAAATAATTGAGACATATTTAGGGCTGGTGTGAATGCTACTTTTATGTTGTTTTTTGAGATTATGAGTGCGACTTTATCTGAAATTGGACCAAAATATGTTAATTTTGAATGTTCATTACTTTTTATGTGTGGGTATATTTTGTTTAAGGTTATTTGTCTTTGTTTTTTATTTATTAAAGAATGAATGATGTTTGCGTTAAACCCGTTATTTTCTGCTATTTTTATTATGGTGTTTAATTCTTTTTTGCGGTTGTCTTCATTTAAAGGAACTGTAAAGGCTCTATGTATCATGGATTTGTATGCTGCATGTTTATGGGAATTATGGTGTATGGAGTGATTAGGAATTGTTGTGTCTGTGAATGTTGGTTTTTTATATGTGTTATCAAAGTGTTACACACAACAACCGCAACTAATCAGTAAATAAAAAGGCATATTATAACATAGTAAAATTACACATATTGTCTTTTTGTTAATATGCAATATCACAAAGTAACGGACTACTCAATCCCATAAATCGAAGAAGTCTTTGAAAAAGGAAACTACACTCATTTCCAAGGATCCCACCGCCACAATCGAAGGAATAGTCTATCGAACACTTAAGAAATTTGAACGATACCTACCAGAAAGGACGTGGAGATGCCTGACACTACACCACAGTAAACCTCCACACCTCTATGGCCTGCCAAAAATACACAAATATAAAATTCCTCTAAGACCAATTACAAGCTCCCGTAACTTTATACGAACTATGTATATTTTTACTTCCCCTACTCCAACCACTCCAAAGAAATAACACATCATTTGTACGACAGACACCATCAAAGCCTATGGTAATCCGGTAAAACAATAAACCTTATAATTTGATATTTAGAAATGGCGTGGAGTTTACTGCAAAATATCAAGCGGATTACAGGTTAGTTGTTCCTTTCTTGCAAATTACCATATCGTGTGTGGCAAATTACTAAGGTAGATCAGGTTGGTTAAAAATAATTACGTGGTTTATGTACCAGATGTAGGTGGGTCCATGGGAACAGTAAATTTAAATAATATAGTGTGTGTATTTGAAGCTAAGTTGTTTAGTATATCATAGAATAAAAATATACCCTTTTACCTACCTAGGGCTGTGGGAATGGCATTATATTCGTCATCGTCATGGTTTGGTTAAAAGTAGACAATGCAATAACATTTTTAATTAATAATTTTTTCGTTGCCAATGGTCACAGTAGTGTAAACCATGTGCTTTTAGTTCTCTGTGCAACTCTTGTTTGAATTTCCTCAAAAACTAAACCGAAAATAAGGTAAATTTATTTTTAATAATATACGATGTAACAATAAAGAGATAATTTAGATCGTTTAATCGCTTGTAGTAGTTCATTTTTACTTCTTACGATTTTTTTACAAAATCTTTAAAATCTAACCTATCAATTCATGTTGGTATATAACGTCGCCAGTGGCACGTTGTTAAAAAAGCTGGCTTATTAAAAAATTTTGTTTTTTGGGGCAAGAGTGAACACATGTGTTTTTTCATGCTTGCCCCTTGAAAAATATGTGACGAAGAAGGGGGTGGGTCGGGTTTAAAATCAAAAAATAAAATGGTTAACAAACAAATAATAAAGTGGGACAAAGGATGAAATAAATGTATGTAATGGAGAAGCAGCTGGTGTATCTAGTATAAAAACAAAAAAGAAAGTATTGAAGAAAATAAAAATAACTGATAAAGAGGATTATTGCGAATGTATTTATTGTAGCGTTAAATATAGTCAGTCAAATGAGAAATGGATTCGATGTGTCACCTGTGGTTTATGGTCACATGAAGACTGTACCTACAGACCTTTTTTAATGACGTTTTTACTTGTGATTTTCTCGTGCTACCTAGGATCTTTCTTGTTGCTCTTGCCTCATACCAGAGGGGCAAGAGTAAACTTTTGGAGTTTTCAAAATATTTTTGTATTAATAGTATTTTATAGTTTAAAGAACCAAAGATTGTTCTATGCTAAGCAAGTTTATTTCAAGTTCTGCCTAATAATAAAAAAAGGTATCAAATCTTAAGTGTTCACTCTTGCCTCCCTCTCCCCTAATAGAATTTATCACATCACACTAATAAACACCGCAATAACATAAAATACTAAAATTGCATTTTTGCTGTGACTTTTTTTTTTTAATTATATCAAACAACTTTAATTTATTATTATTTTCTTATATAATTCTCTTAACTTTATGTAGTTGTGTGTTTGTATATCAAATCGATCGTTCTATTCTTTTGTTTGGAAAACTGTTCTATCTTGTTCTATTTTTTAGATGTTAATGCACCGCTTGTTTTAAACTGTAATATTTCAGGAACTGTTTAAGTCATTGTTCTTTAATACAAGTCACAACACACATAAGTACAGGGTGTCCCAAATTCGAGCATCATCATGGGGATCTCAGAAACTATAAGAGATACAGCATCGGTCGAATGGTGGCAAAGTTGCGGAATATCGTAAAAAAATATTTTAGCTATCTCTTTTAGTTTTAGAAATATTTGAAAAAAACTAAAATATGGAGATTTTTTTTTTAAATTGGCCGACTTATTTTATCCGCTATAAAAAAACAAACGCAACTCTTCTTGCTCCATATTGTGGTGTATTTAGAATTTGGTTGAAACGTTTTGTTTTTGTGGAACCATGATCAACTTTAATTTTTTAAATACGGACCTGTATTTTTTATTTTATTTTTTGAAATATTTTTAAACCCTTAATTCAACCATGTATCACACTTAATTATATCAAGGCGTTTTGATGTCATCATTTCATCATCTGCAATGTCACCTTTGTTTTGTTAAGTTTTATTTTATAGTTTGTTATATAAAAATTGAAATATTATGTTATATAGTAAGTAAATTAATTCTATAACTAATAAATTCCGGATCTAATTACATGTTGTATTTGGTAAAAATAATTAAGTAACTAACATCAGGGCCGTATTTATTTAAAAACAATTATCACTCTGCAGATGATGAAATGATTACCTCAAAACGTCTTGATATAATTAAGTGTGATATATATGGTTCAATTCGGGGCTTAAAAAGATTTCAAAAAATAAAATAAAAAATACAGGTCCGTATTAAAAAAATTAAAGTTAATCATGGTTCCACAAAAACGAAAAGTTGTAACAAAATTCTAAATACACCACGATATGGAGCAAGAAAAGTTGCCTTAACTATTTTGTCTTTGTTTTTTATAGCGGATAAAATAAGTCGGCCAATTTAAAAAAACAAAATCTCAATATTTTAGTTTTTTTCAAATATTTCTAAAACTAAAAAAGATAGCTAAAATATTCTTTCACGATATTACTGGGCACAAAATTCCGTAACTTTGCCACCATTTGACCGATGCTGTATCTCTTATAGTTTCGGAGATCCTCATGATGAGGCTCGAATTTGAGACACCCTGTACACGTCAAAACACACATAAATGAACTAAATAAGGGGTAAGGACATACTACGGGCGATTCGGCATGCCTAATAAAACAAAAGGTTTATGCAAACGTTGCAAATACAATGCGCGTATTTTATAATAAGTTTTTCTTTGTCTAACTCAAAGTTTTTATTGAAATGGCGTGATTCACGGAGCTGTTTCTATAAATGCCTATTGAACGTGATTGAACCACTGATGATGATTGTCGACGACAGATTTGTCTCTGTCCCGTCTTTTCTTGACTCCCGAGAGCGCGTATGTCTATTTCGCTCTTAGTTTCTAATTCATTTATGTAATCTTCTAATTAAATATAAACCCATAAGGTTAACAGCGAGCTAAACAAAATAACGGCCGAGCGGAGCGGTTCGATGGTGGCTTCGATCTCTATTGGGGAGTTTTCGCATGACACACTTTGGAGCTTTTGCATTTTTTGGAGGATAATAGTTTTTATTTGTTTAGAAAAATACATTAGAAGGTGGGTCAAATTTATAGGTGGGTCATTCTGCCGTGCTAAACTGAAGCGTCCTAACTGACAAAATTTAAGATTTTGTCCTAAATGCATTTTTGGGTACCTACAGTTTTGTTTTAACTAATTTACAAAACTAAATCGTCCTATCTCATTTTATAGACCGTCAATTTATATATTTAATATTGTCCTATCTACAAAATCATATTAAATACTAAGATATTTTGTCCCAGCCAACATTCAACACCTATCTTTGTCGTAACTGTACACTTAGGACAATCTCGTTTTGTACCTCCATTATTCTTAAAATGCGATTACATAGCAAAAAGTCTTATCTGGCCGATTCAAGCCATTAAATTTTCTTAATAATAAGGTAGTTAAGACCGAAGTTCCGATGGGAAATGCTAGAGAGAGAAACCACGGGGTAGATTTAACTCGAAGAAACCCCTTGTATCTGCCCTGGCTCTAATAATTCCAAAAACTCGACTAAAATTTACACAATATACATTATTGGCAAACTTGAATCTAGGGTGCCGATATAAACGCATCAGACGGAGATTATTAGTAGCGTTTAATATGTTAAACAGAGAACATGCTATCCCCTACCATCCCACCTTCCATTCTTTAGAACACGCGGTCGAAGCAGGCACGGGAGCGATCGATACGTCGACTCGACCACACCACACACATATTCCTCCTTTCAGTTGGAATGTAGGAGTGGTTATGTGTCTCTTTTTAACTGACGGTTTTGCCAATATGTGCCTTCTCTCTTGGTTGCATTAGAGATTTCGCACCCTAGATTCGAGTTTGCCAATAGTGTATATTATAAACATATACTAGCAAGTCTTTGTCCTATCTGTAGTTCGAATAAATTTGTTTAAATACTAAAGAAAAGTGTCCTATCTTACAAAAGTCAAATATCCAATTAAGTTAACTTACTAATTAAAAGGATATTATAATCGTTTACCTATTAACAAACTTCAGCTTAAGTATTGATTAATTTTAACACAGTCTAAGGGGTGGCACATTAAAACATAAATATCTCAAAACCTTATTTTATTCAGTTAGGACGCTTTAGCTTAGCACGGCAGCATTGACCTTATGAACGAGTCCGGTGTTTTTACTAGAGAGCGTATTTAAAAAAAAAAAATTCAGTAAATTATTAAAGAATTTAAAACTGAAACCGTAGAAAATTTCAAAATCAATATTTAGTGAAAAAGCCTATTGTATACAGCAGGGCCTAAAAGACTTGCAATAATTGTAGACAAAAAATATCTAAATTTTTCTGTAATTCCCATAAATTTCGCCTGCGGCCTTTGTTTTTCATCTCACGAAACACTAGACCGAAAGTGGAACAATTTTTGGGAGCATTATAAATAGCTAAATCCGCCTTTGTGTACATAAATGACTATTTTCATAGGCTATCAAATTTTTAGTGCAAAAAAAATTCTGTACATACTTAAAAACCTTCCCTTAAAATTAACAATCAATAAAATCACAACAGGCAACCAGCAAAAACAATATCCATAAAGCCGATGGTATTTCACCAGGTTCAATATCTCCTTTTATGTTTAACCATAGAAAAGTCAACATCATTTTTTATTTAAAATTTTAACAAACTTAGCAAATAACAACATTAGCATCATTAAGATTAATTAATCCTAATAATGTTTACTGCATGTAGGAGAGATCAGGGTAAAGTAGTTATAACAGAAGCACCATCAATGGTTTATCCATTAATTTGTTCTGAGAGAAAGTACCGAATTTAAATTTAAAAAATAGGTAGTAAAAAGTAACTAGGTACATTTTTATATAAATATTGAACATATTGGTAAAAGTGTAATGTTTTGCCCTAAAATTACTAATATTATTGTTATTTTTATTATTAATAATAATAGTTTAGGTGATATACTCCTCCAACATATTTTCCTTCAAACCGCTTCCGGTTTAACCGGAAGTGAAATAGACTTTTTAATTTTAAATTGAAACCCGTCATTTAAATTCGATGCTAAAAGTCTATAAAAGATTCTCTCTTTATTGACACCTACACCACACATCATTATTTGTTTTAAAAATGGCCACCTAGATTAATTTTTATGTTTCCCAAAATGTCCAACTTTGGTAAAATAGGTGGTAAATAGTGGGCCATGAAAAAGTTATAATGGCTCGCTTCAACTTTATAATATGAAATCAACTTGTTCGAAGAAAATCTATCTTAGGGTCATTTAATTTACAACCTACTTAGAAAGAAACAATTTATAATTTTTTTTCAAATAATCACCCATCTTTGTATTAATTGTAATAATTATAATTTTATTTTCTTTCTAGCGGTGTATCACAACTTAATAATTGTTCATTAACAGAAAGTAGAAGTAGAAACTAACAAGAAATATCATAAATGTCATTTCTAGAACAGTATAAGCTATAAGAAGTTATATCAAGACCAGTCTAGTATGTCGTGAAAAACAAAAACCTTATTTCAGCTTTTATTATTTTATTTAATATTACGAAGATTAAAATCAAAGGATTGTTTTCCACGGCATACTTGGCATAACTTCTTATGGCTTCTTGTGATGTTTCTTGGTAATTGCTACTATTACTTAATAATTATTAATTTTTGATTCACTGTTAGAAATAAAATTAAAAAAACATTTTTTTATATTAGTAATACCAGAATGGGTTGTTGCTATTTGAGAAAGTTAAGAAATTTCGCATTTTTTTCTCAAAAAGCTGATTGTTATAAAATCAAGTAGATCAAAATTAAATCAACCGAAAAATGACAATTTACACACTAAATTTCTGAATCACTACTTCTAGAATTACAGAAGATTTTGTGATTGAATGGAAATTTATTACATTTATCTTGATAAAATAGTGTAGATTTGATGTAAACTTGAGGATTTTTTACGTAAAATGTAATTTCCGTGTGAAAATACTTAGCAAGTAGTAAAAATACTAATTATTTATACCACATACTAATAAAATTACACATAATTCTTAAAATCACAGCAAAAACTAACAAATTTGTAATTTTACAACATTAATGGATGCATATTCACATAGACCAGATAATTTGGCTCTTTAGCAGGTCAGTCCGCACACATTTTTGTACAGAATTGATCTTCTTTTGTGGTTGATATTTGTACCGTAGTTCTGCTGTATTTATTTGATATTATTTGCAATAAAATCTTTTTATTTTTTGATCGAATTTAAATGAAAATAAAATTATTTTTATAAATAACATATTTTCCTAGGAACTATTAAGAAACCGCTACCTCCGCATCGTATAGTTCTAGCAAAAAAAAATATTTCTTAAAATATATACCTATTTAAAAAATATATTTTATTTCTATTTAAATTTGATCAAAAAATAAAATTCCACCGTTAAAATTCCATAAAAAAAGGTGACTTCACTGCCGGTTATACCTTAAAATCACGACAAACATTATGCCTTTTTTACAATAATCTACCGTAAAAGTCATGTTATAACTATGTAGAAATTAGAAAACATTTATATCACCGTGTCGGAAATTAAAATTAAAGTTACAAAGATAATTATTGTTTTACTAATGAATTTACTTTATCTTACTATAAAAATGGAAAAATACATTATATTTACTAAAATTGTGGTATTTTTATATACATTTTACACTAATTGCACAACGATTTTTAAAAGGGATTTACAAATGGTTGATTAAAACGAATTTACTTAACAAATGTAAAATTACAATTAGAATGTAAATTCGCTGTGATATTTGGTGGCAAAAAATAACCAAACATATTTATTGTAATTTTACCTTACCGTGTACCGGTAAGTTTTTTTCTCTTTTTATTATGGTCATTTTACCCCTATAGCCCCTATGTCACAATATCTATCTACATATACGAACCTTTATCTGTAAAACTTTCTATTTACGTCTCGTTTTTGTCACTTACCTGGTGAACTTTAACACCTTTTCAATGTAACTGATACAAGGCAGTGCTAGTGAGAGAGTTTTTGCAACTCAGGAAGAGAATTTTTAACCTGCCGGAAATCACTAGGATAACTTTTTTTACTTGTGTGTCAAATTTGACAAAGCCCGTTGAGGTTATGTTAAAAAATAAAATTATCGAAAATGTCTTTTGTTTGATTGTTGAGGGAACATTTTTATATAGCAATTAGGGTTGCTAACCCTCCAGGTTTGACCTGGAGTCTCCAGGTTTGATTTCGAAACCCTTTGACTCCAGGTTACGGGTATCGGGGAGAAGGGTCACACGTGTAGATGACCATTTTTTGTAGAAATCATCTTTGATTGGAGGATGGAGGAGGAAGAAATATAAAAGCCACGTCACAGCGTAAAGTAACTGCAGGTTCACGGGAATGGAGGGCGCGATCTTTTTTTTTTTAGAAATCAGTTTTGATTGGACGAAATAATAAAACTCCAGGTCAACAATTTTAAAAAGTTGGCCACCCTAATGTATTAAATCTGGCTAACTGGCTCGGGTGAGTATTGATAATATGGTGAGAGGTTTTCCTTTAGACCTAGTTTATGAGCTAGTTCTTTGTGGGTGATCTTGGCCACCTGATTATGTCTCCTAAGATAAGCGTTGGGTGCAATAGCAACACAACCCGTCGTAATATGTTTTATCGTTTCTCCCGGGGCAATTGCATTTTCTGGACACATCTTCCACATTTCTTTTTAAGATGACCTTTTCATAGTTTCAAGTTCGAATGACACGGTCTTGTCAATACAGTATTCACCTGAAGACAACTGGAGATGTTTACTAGTTGGGACGTAGTAATTCCAAACAAATAAAGACAAGGCAAGTTTAAAACTCTACTGCCGTTCAAAAAACGTCATTTGTTTTGTAAATTTTTTTTATTCCACCATCTAGGCGTAGCTTAGGTTCATATCCGGACGTCAATGTATTCCTTTTAATTTGAAAACTTACTTTCAGTAAAAGCCAGACTTCGAGATTTTTACTTTAAATTTCACCGATAGTTGTTTGCGATAAGTCTCCAGTAATAACGCCTACGACAACATATTTCATTTCTCAATAAGGTAATCATTAAAATTTATTGCAATCAAAATAAAAAATATGAAGAAAATAGATGAAGATTTATGATTGACAGTTGATTATTATTAATTCTTTTATGATTATTAATAGTATTTAATATAATTCGATTTAAAGTTCTATTGTGATTAAAACGATTGCAACTGTAAGAAGAAAAGCATAATAACTCATGTCGAATAGTGAAACGTCCCAGACCTAGGGCCATTCTTCGCTAAAAAATTTCCACAAATTTCTTTAGGGCCATAATCAAGAAGCTAATATAATTCTAAAATAATAAAGTCTAGTATAATATAAAGAGAAATCCTTGTTTTAAAAAAGCTTAAGGCAATCCTTACATGAGGAAATGTAAAAGAAATTGTAGTAGCGTAGAGACTAAGCGACTGGGCTACTAGACTATTTGAGTTGCCTCTCATCCTTACAAGGCCGATATAATAGTTAAGCAGTTGCGAGCTAAAGATCGCATATTCATGAATTTCAATTTGAAATTTGTTCTATATTTATTATTTTGGGTTACTCAAGAGACTGGAGTAGAGGACGCTCAGCATAGGTTGTTTTATAATACCTCTTTAATTTCATTATTTGGCCTCGGAATACCGAAAAATAGGTTGGAAAACCCGTCGGGATAAGATTAAAGCTAAGATACCCTAAAACCCGACATAATTTTATCGTTGAAATAAACTTTAAAAGAACCAGAAAATAAACACAACTTAGACAGGGTTGTGCCACAATAGTTTGCGATTACAGCCAGAGTGACGGATCTCATCGAGTAACGAACCCACCTGGGCCTCAATTGTTTAAGCGTTGGAATGTATTCCTTTGAGGAAATATTCCGGCCGCATTGTCCCCAGGGAGTAAAACTGAAATTCCAATAATCTTATAGGAAACTTTCCCTATGAAATGTGTTCAAGGATACAAGATCTCCATTTTCATGTGAAAAATGGCATATTCCCATGGAAAAGTCTACTTTCATGAACCAACAATTGAGGTCAATTTTAATTTTTTTCTTTATATATTTGTTGTTCGTTTGTCCGGTACAGCATTTTGATAACATGGATTTGTTGAAGGTTGTAACCTCACTACTCAGGATGCTTGCTGGCTTATAGCATTAGCGTTCCACGCTGCAACAACCAATACAGGACAAGGTTTTCATCGTTATAGTACACAGGGATTAGCTTGTTTTGCGCATAGGCCGTTTATATGGTATTTTTCTTATCTTTTTTGCAAGGTAGTTAAGGGCGGATTTACTGGGGGGGGGGGGGGGGGGGGAGGAGGGGGAGGAGAACACCCAGAAAAGCATAGAAATATTGTTATTTATAATCCGAACAAACCCCGGGGAAGATGGGTGGCGAGGGAAAGGAGGGGAGGAGGGGAAGAAGGTGGAGAAGCGGGAGAGCCGTAAAAAGCGTAGAATGATTGTTTTTATGACCCAAACAAACCCAAGGAGGTAATTACTCCTCCCATGAATGGCTAAAATAATCCTAAATCTTCTTTAAAAAAAGCATGGTTTATGCTTAGCTTGTGTAGGAGTATTAATTATTGTATTTAATATTAAAAATTAAAAAAAGTTAAAATATAAAAATGTTCGCTACTTTTAAGAAAATTTTGGCCTGGGATGCCTTTTTTTTGCAAATATATTTAGCCACATATCTACCTTTCTGGAATTGTTAGTAATTTTGTAGTGGTTTTCTATGGGTTTGTTCATTCATAATATGTAGTTAAAAGATAATTAACAAATTACATACAATAAAATACTTATTAATTATACCCTTGATATACATTTTAATTGATGAATGGTCATTACAGCTAGTAAGTAAATATCACAAGCTGTTACAGAAGTTTCCAATATATATTTTTAAATTACCATTAAAAATTGTTCAGACACGCTGTGTCTTATTCAGATTTGATTATCTAATTTAGTTAAGACAATGCTTGATTAAGACCATCTGAAGAAGACTTGGTGCCAGTGTATCGAAACAATTATCATAGCAATTTTAAAAATTAGTTGAAATTTCTATAACAGGTGGTGTTATTTACTTTGTAAAATGCGTATATTTGTCCAATGAGGTGTATAAATAGATATATTACTGACATTTCGTGGACTATTTAGGAAAATATTGTGTATATACATAGACTCTGGTATAAATGTTTTAATTTAAATTTAAAAAGAACACCTTTCATCTGACAGATTTACATATTTTTGAAGCATATCGTTATCCTAACTTCTCTCAACTGTCAGAAAACGAATTTACAACATGTAAATTTGGCTTCTCTGTAATTGACTACTGTGAGTTTCATAACCTAACTAGGATGGATATAAAATTTTGCCGCACAGTTAAGTGGAATAGCCTACTTTACCCGCCACTTAGGTGTAAAGGAAACAGCAAATTTCCATGTGAGAGTAGAAAAAAGATATCATTCCATATTAAAGTTCAGTCTGTGACCTACACCCCTTACCCACTTAACCACGAAATTGGTTAGTCACTCCTCACTATTCTACGTGGTCTAGCAGCAACGATGCAACTAGACAGGTATAGAAGAAGAGACTATCGAAAATTCATTTTTATTAAAGCCTCATAAAAGCAAAAACATTTTCGTCGAAATATCTACAGCTACTACCTGGGCGTCTTGATGTGTGAGTCGTATAGAGGCGAGTCCATCGACAAAAAAATGTTAAATATTTGAGTGATTCTCTGCATTAAGAAATTTTTGCACAAGCTCGAAAAAATGGCTTTTTGATCAGTAAAACAGAATTTCTTTTAGAATAACCCATTTTATTTTATCTTGTAGGGCCAGGTAGATACCGGCTAAGTTGCTTGATGTCGACAACCTTTATAACTGAATTTTCGATGGTCCCTTCTGTACTAGGAGGATTACTTTCAGCCTGCATTTAAATAAACATGTCTTCCGATGTTATTTATTTAATTTTCTGCTAGTTGGAGATAATATACAAATATATATAGTAAAAATACATCACAAAATACCTGGATATTTTTATTTTAGAAACATGTTAAACAGGCTAGCAGAAATAAAGCAAAGAAAAATGTTTTTAATAAAAAAGCCATTTTCTATAAGCTTTGTGCGGGGTCCTTTTAGCTTGATCGAATCCACTGAATTAATATTAATTGTTGATAAAAATCATAAATATGTAATTAATATTGTTAATAACATTATATCATTACGGAAGTTGCAACCGTTTAACTAATTTAATTGTTAATAAACGTTGTTTAATCTATATCTATAAAAGATCTGTTTATGTATACAGATATAGATAACGAGGGGAAATAATACGATGAATGGATGACTCAGTCAATACGATTGTTATTGTTGCCATATTGTAGTTTCAAATACGATGGATGGTTCTTACAAGATAAACAGCGCAAGAACAATGGTTTATGGGATCGGCAAAAAAATCTATGGCATTTTAATGGAGCGATGGCATCAATTTGCCATTATGCAAGTTTTACTTGATTTCCTTTTGTTTTGCATGGTAATATCGTTAAAATATTTGTATATGCAGTGCAAATAGACCGTTTTAATAGCCTAATAAAAAGTCAGTGTAAAGCTAGTACTTTCGCATAATGATCCGTGATCCGTCATGGTATTCAATCAAGGTGATTTTTTCAATTAGTTAAGTCATCTCGCGTCTGTTTATTCTTTCCTCTAAGCAAATAGCTTACTCGTTTGAAATAGTCAATTACGATCTTCTTGAACGAGAATAATTTGTTAATATCCTGTCTCAGTACTTTTTTACACATTCCACGCGATATCTCCAAAATTCTAGTCTATTTTAGAAAGGTGTAGAGTAATAAAAGCTCATTAAGTATGCAACAGGACTACAAAGTGACCCAATGAATATTTAAGCCACTTTCATAATTTGTCATTGATTTCATTGTAAAATTCTTTATTTTCATCAAGTGCACATTGCAGAACCGGATATAGTCATGGCAGGACACGCAATTCCCCTGGCACCGTCTATTAATTTGCTGGGGGTCAATCTGGGAGGTAATATATCTTGGCATGATCACGTTGCCGCAATTGCCAAGGCTCTTGCATAGAAACTTGGTGTACTTTTCCGCACCAAAAGGTTGTACACACCTCATCAACTTTTGACACTCTACAAAGCCCAGATTCGACCATCATTAGAATATTGCTCTCATGTCTGGAGCTCTGCACCCAAGCACACCCTTCGGCTACTGGATTCCATTCAAAGGAGAGCCGTTCGTCTGATCGGCGACCCCGAGCTGACCAAGACCCTCGATATCCTGGAGCATCGAAGACAGGTTGGTGATTTGGCTCTCTTTTACAGATATTTCCATGGCAGGTGTTCGACTGACATTGTCCACTTGATTCCACCTAGAGCAATGCAAAACAGAAATACACGGCGAACCACGGCCGCTCATCCATATGTTGTTCAGCTTAGTACTCCTCGAACTTCATTGTTCAAGAATTCTTTCATCTGGAGAACGTCATCTTTGTGGAATGATCTTCCTGAGGTCGTGTTTCCCAATGAATACAATCTTCAACGTTTCAAGACCAACGTTAATCGCTTTTTTCGCACTCGCACCGCTCCCAGAGCGCCTTAAAGGATTTTTCCTACAGTGCAGGTGTTTTATCATAAAAAAAAAAAATAGGTAGTACCACCCGGGTTTTGGGTGAATTTATGGGTTTTGCCTATTGCTATCCATTTACAAACACTGAACATGGCACGACAAAGACGTGCATTATATACATAGTAGGTACACTTATTTTTTTATTAAACATTATAAAACAATACAAAATACGAAAAATACATTATACATAAATTATAAACAATCATAATATTCTTCGTCATCTGAGGAACTGTCATCTAATCTTGACGTTATAATTAACGGGTCGACGGTCCGATCGATAAAGTGGTCAATAACCCACATTCTCTCCTCTTCTTTAATGGCATGATGGAGTGCTCTTTGCCAATTCTCTGATGTCCCCTCCTTAATGGCTTGATCAAACAGTAGCTTAACGTTTTTCATTTTCAATGTCGTGTTGTCCCGAAGAACAATATTGCTGCCCCAGAAAACACATTTTAGTAGAACCGGTATTCGGGTGTTTCCGCATTGTGTATCGGTATCGCAACGGTAAATTTCGAGTATTTCATCCCGTCCGAAGCCTGTCATTTCCCTACTAATGGCCGAAATCTGCAATGGTCATAACGGCACAGAGCGTGAGGCTGAGAAAAATCTATAATAATCATAATATTATGACATTTCCGATGGAATACAAAATATTTGTTTTCTGTGTGGGCGACCCGCGGCTAAGTGTATGTTTTCTCTTTTTGCACTAAGCTATGGAGTAGAAGAAATTGGTTTATTAGGTACTGCAAGAAATACGTATTTTACTATCAAAAATGTATTCTCAAAGTAGAATTAATTATTTTAGCAACACAGATATTGTCACAACCCAAGTTATATTCGCCACATTTTTTGGGCCATCCCGTATACTCCAGCACAATTTTAAAATGTGCACCTCAATGGTCTTTACAACTTTTACATTTCGAATTATTATCTAATTCTTAAGATTAAGGCGAAAAAGAGCTTTTTTTTATCGTTGACTCACCCTGTATACTTCATAAATCTATTCCAGACCATAAACAATCTTTGAGACAATATTAATGAGGGAATGACAGTAATATCGATCGTGTAAGGACAAATTTTAAGGATAGATGGTCAGACTGAAGTAAATTTTCATTAGAAGCAATACTGATGTGTGAATGACGAAGAATTGATTTCACTGTCAGTTTAAATAATTGTGTAGGCTCGAAAGGTCAGTTTTTCAAATCCGTCTTTCGGGTTCATGCATATTTAAAATCTGTTCAAAGTACATAAGCAACTTGTTGTAATCGCAATCGAACTATAAGATATTTGAGTGTGACAACGCTTTAAGACGCCACTATATAATAGTATATTAAATAACAAGTGATAAAAGTGATACTTTTCAAACGAGGAGATATTTAGCACGAGGCGTCAGCCGAGTAAGGAAATTTTCTTTCGACCAGAAAGAATTATTAAAAAAGTCTTTGATTTGTGAAAAAAATATTTCAACACTAGTGTTGAAAAAAAAATATTAACACTAGTATTGAAATTAGCATACTTAGGATTATGTTCCACTTAATATCTGGTTTCATAGTTTGTCAATAGGCTTTTCCTTTATTTGTAGTTTAACTTTTTCATTTTTTCATATTTTATATAGGTATCACAGGAAGAACTAATCCTGGATTGACGTCTAGATTAACCAGAATGAAAAATTTGAAATTTAATTAAGGAAAGACGCATCAAACATAAATTTAAAAAATCCACCCAACAAGAAAGATTTTAATTCAAAATAATTCTATAATTATTTAATGCTTTAAAAAAAAATCAAATACTCCTAATGGGGTTTGAACCTGTGACCTTGCGATCTGTAGGCTACAGCTCTATTCTCTACGCAATCGCTAACGATACATATTTGTTGTTTAATACATGACACTCTCTTTAGCGCGATTTGTTTTTTCTGGTTATAGATTTTCCAGTATATTATTAACATTTTTTTATAATTTCAGATATCGTATTTTCATACTCTAATTCTGAATCACTCGACAAATACATGATGAATTAGTTTTTAACACTTTACAATTACTGCTTTCTAAAATTTGTTTTTTTTAATAAATAGGGGTGGTCTGTCAAATTGGCATCATATGATGCATGATTAAATGGTGTGCCTTAATATTTCAACACTAGTGTTGAAAGATTTTTTTCAACACGCGTGTGATATACGTCGCTTTCTAGGCAAATTAGCCGTGCTTTTTTTCTTATTTTCATAGGTGATTGTAGGAAAAGACAATTACAGACCTATAATATACATGTTACCCGCTATTAACAAGTAGCTAAAATATTTCGTCAGAAAACATTTTTTTTATCATTGATGTTAAAAACCAACAATAGAACATATTTCACAATCATCAGCAGAAACGTGAAAATTTGCAAAATTGCAAAAAACACTCCTTTTATATGCGTTATGTCTAAAATATCTACTTTCTTTATCTAGAAAACATCATGATTTTAATTTAGATTATATAAAATTAGCATAATGTTGTCATTTTTTCTGCAACTATTTATCTTTACTTATTTGATTATAATCAGTTATTCTTGCAAATGCAAATTGTTATAAATCGGGACTACACTTACTCAATCATACAAATGAGCATAATATGAGAAGCGGCAGCAGCATAACTTTTAATAATAATAATAATAATCAATTTTTATTAGCTCATTAAGCTATTTCAATACATTTATATTTTTCTTCAAGTTCTTCTTTTTTGATAATTTCAATCTAGAAAGACTATTCTTGTATTAAACTTATATTATATAAATTTTGGTTTTTTATTTTTTTTATAAATAATTTTAAGTTATATGTTTTAATTTCATTCCCTGATTTATTATATTCTATTAAACTTCTAAAAATATTGTGATTTTTGAGTAGATTTTAAATTTGCATGATCCAAAATAATATTGCTTTTTCTCGTGTATTGTGAATATGAACTTCATTAAATTTTCTTAAGAAATTTTCATAATACGGTGCTAACAAATTTAAATTTATTTTATGAATAAAAACCAAAGTACGAAATAATAAAAAGTTTTCTATATTCATCCATTCTAAACAATTTAGCATATCTGTTATCTTGGTATATTTATCACATCCCAATATTATTCTCATTGCTCTATTTTGTAAAACTTGTAATCTGTTTTTATCTTATTGTGAACACATATACCAAATCGAACTACAAAAAACAAAACGAGGTAAAACAATACAATTAAAAATCATTTTTTTACTATAAGTAGGTACTAATTTGTTTAATACTAATAATTTTTTTTTGTTTTACAAGTATAGTCCACATGATCACGAAAGGTTAAATTTTGGTCTTTGATAGGTTAGGTTAGATAAGAGGGGCAGACCTTTGGTTCTGACCAAACAGTCTCACGTAGTCCTAATTAGGTTTGTTGTGATACCACACGTGTTCCGTAGAACCCACCTTCATCAGATCTCTGATGGTTAGTGCGACGTAACCGCAGAAGGATTTTAACTACTTATTCAAACCAGCCACTACTGTTCAGAAACTTGCTCAGCCGGCCAAGTTGTAAGTTGCTTAGTTCCTCCAGGCTATCGAAAGATGGTTCACCCAGAGTAGTGAACCTTCTTCTTGCGAGGCCAGGGCATTCACACAGAAAATGTTGAATACTTTCTTCCTCATCTCTGCAACTTCTGCAGAAGTCGTTAGTGGGTATTTGCATACGTTCGGCATGTCTACCGAAGAGGCAATGTCCGGTTACAACCGCAGTAATATTTCTCACGTCTTTTCGACTGGGTCTCAATAGCTCTGCGGTTCTCTTTTTATCGAATGTGGGCCACAGTTGCCTGGATGTACTACAGGTTGTCAACCCTGTCCATCTGTTCTGTGCAAGCTGCTTGGCCGTGTAGTCAATCTCCTCTTTGACCAATCCCAATGGTTTGTTCACTGTATTGTCTGCTAGATCAGCTGGCATGCCTGCGCCCTCTCTTGCGAGCGCATCGGCAGCCTCGTTGCCATCTATTTTGGAGTGTCCAGGAACCCAGCACAGAATAACCCGATGTTGGTTGCCAAGTGTGCATAGATTGTTGCGGCATCACTTTACGAGCTTTGATTTAACGCTGCTGGAACAGATTGCCTTAATCGCCGCCTGACTATCACTGAAGATGGTAATTGACGAGGCTACTCCCAAGCCAAGGTGTTTTTGCAGGATATTGACCGCCTTCTCTACTGTCAGTGCTTCTGTTTGAAAAATACTACAATAGTTGGGGAGTCTATACGATTTCTGTATTTGTAAACTTTCGGAAAAGACCCCGGCTCTTACACCAACGTCCATTTTTGAACCGTCTGTGAAGATTGCGTGATCTGTTTTTGTTATATTCTGATTGCCTTCCCACTCTTCCCTACTCGGAATGAGTATAGAATACCTTCTATCGAAGCATGTTATTGGGACAGAGTAATCAGTCGGGTCTCGTAGATTATTCCCCGGGTGGATCTTTAGTATACTGCTGTGCCCGTAGTTGGTTTCCTTCAAGAATTTCGACTATTTCAGTCGCAGGGCACTTTTTGCAGCTATACTTATTCCATAGATATCCAGGGGGGGTATATTATTCCTAAACAAGGTGCCCTTTGTATCTTTGTTATTGACTTAGTGTGCACTGCTTTTTCCAAAGCGGTTTGGTCTATGATAACTCCTAAATATTTAATCTTTGTTACAATTTGAATATCTTCTGTAATAATTTTAAAAGAAAGATTTTGATCCAGAAATTCACTATCTTGCTTTTCAGATCCTAATAATAAACATTTTGTTTTGTTGATTTAAATCTAGGTCTAAACTTCAGTTTAACAAGACTATAAAATTTGGCACGGACATAAATTATACTAAATAGTGCATTAAGAGCCTTCGTACCAGCGTGAAATGCTGCATCGTTTCCTGCCTTGTCTAATTAAAAATTTAATACAAAAATGTTACTAAGGAGTTCACAAGAACTTCTAGGGTGGCAGATGATGCCTTATTTTTCGTCAAAAAAAAAATTGTACCCCGATATTATCTTCAAAATCTCCATTAACGCCGCGTCACTTAATTCTGGTGAAATTCGTTTTTATAACGTTTTGTAGAAAATAAAATAAATTTCATTGTCATTGTCCGACACAGGCATAACATGCGTGATGCGGTAAAAACTCACGGTTTATTTACGATGACTCATAGACTACTATTTGCTGTTTACAGGGTATCCCAAATTCGAGCTTCGTCATGAAAATATCGGAAACTATAAGAGATACAGGATCGTTCAAATGGTGAGGAAATTTGTGCCTAGTAATATCGTAAAAAAATCTTTCAGTTTTTGACAATTTTGTTATGCTATATTACATTACTTATATAACGTTTTAACCAGATAAATAACTCGAACTTTGCTTTTAATTTCACATTATAAAATGACCATTTTTGACATTTCTTTGATTTAAACTGGACCTCGAATTAAATCGACCTTATAAAATTGAGCCGTTTGGCTTTAGACGCATGAATTGTTAAATTTATTCTTGCAATTAATAAATATCCAGTGGTCATATATTGCGGAATAAAACTTAATAATTCGTAAGTTTAATGTCATGTTCGTCGTTACTGAAAACATGTAATAATCAAAATCTAATTTAAAACACATTTTTGATATTAACAATCATAAACAGCTCTTGTTTCTACTGTCTCAAATCAGTGGCGGCTCCCGGTTTAAAAAAATGGTGAAGAGCTAGGTATAGTGCGGGTACTTTAAGAAACATTGACTAATAACCCGCGTAACAAAACGTCTCTCTTATTCTCATCTGCCCAAGGAGTTTTCAACAAATTACATTCATTCATTGGGTTCATTTTTAAAACACACAACTAAGTAGGTATGTATGTACTGAATTAACTGAAAAATAAAAACAAAACTTTTTAATCACACAGTAAATCACGTAAATACGATATCTATAACCGTAAGTTCGCGAAGCCTCAAAATAAATACCTAGGCGACCCAATGCTAAAACAATATTTTTGCATACGACTGATCCATTTTTAAATTGATCCATAATGCAAATTGTTACAAGCTGCTTGCGTGACTGACGTCACGTAACCATAGCAACTGTGAATATCAAAGCCATGTTGGGCGTTTGGTCTTCACTTGCTTTGAGCTAACGGACACGGCCGGCTGGGGCGCGCCAAAATGCACGAGTGTTTATAATTATTGTCCATCGGAGTTAACCGTGGCCCTATTATGCATAGCTACATTCGAAATAAATTAATATTATTAATTCGAACATAATTATTTTTTAATAGCTAAAATGGTAGCTGTATTGGTACATTAATATTTAATATTGTCGAAAAACTTTCCTCCTGGTTTTATTTATTTTTTGGTGAAGAGCTCCTTCACCTACTTCACCTGACGAGCCGCCACTGTTTGAAATACGATTCCAATTCACTACTGATATTTTGGTATGTCTAGGGCAGTGCTCTACGAATTTTATAAGCATACGACACTGTCCTTAAGATCCAATGTTTAATTTTTAAAATTCTTGCACTCAAAGGTCCTACCAATACTAATATGACAAGAAATAAATTATTAATTTGCCAGAAATACTCACCCAATTCATGTTGGTACGTCCGGCAGAAACTTACACTACACCACACTAAAATCCCGGTAATGTATAGTCTTAACGTTAATCTATAATCAAGTATAGATATGCCGCATATACATTTATCGTATGTATAACTGAAGACCCGTATCTGCAGACTAACTGAAATCTTCACCGCATTGTTTCCTAAAGATTTCGATTTCACTCACGGTAACGTCTTGTACCGCGGGGTATAACTCGCATCTTCTACGAAATTTCTTCGTTTTCTTCGGTCTTCAATTTCTTTCTTCGGGCGACTCGCGATATATGCGGTTTCGAATATCGTTGATGAAGGTGAGGCCTGTTGACCCGAATAAATTCTCTTAATTATGTTATGATAAAAATTATGAAAAAAAGAAGTCTGTAAAGTCCACGTTTGTACCTACACACCCAAAAACTAAGGTATAAATTAAATGTGCATGATGGACATTTTTGTTGTGAATTAATCGGTTAAGAAAATTGGCAAATGATTGTTTTCTAAAAAAATCGTATTTATTATTACATTACCCTCTCCTGTTAGTTATTTAATATTAATTAGGCAAAATTGCATTCTACGACCTCACGATAACATTTGCAAAAAATAAATTTATTCAGTTGATGCATTTCATTTCTCTGCATATTTAATTTTTTTAGTCCAATACCAACATCATCTAAAAAGTATTAAAAAAAACTAGAATGTCACCAAGGCCTGGTTGAAGCCACTTAAAAAAATATAGTCGGAGTTAGCTGGATCACAGGACATAAGACAACAAGTAAAAAGCGGATTGCCAAGTCACTAGCAAAAAACTGCCGGGATTTTGAATTCTCTAGCAAGATTTTGTCAAAGACACGTGAATTCTGGTATGTTTTTTTTCCAAAACGTAACGCGTGGGGTAATTACGGCTTACTAAAAACCTGGGGAAATTATGAGGTCCCGACATCAGCTGATCTATGACAACTTGCTGTCGAGTGTCGGAAACCGAAAGAATTGATTGCGCAAACTATAACTGAACCAGAGGTCTGAGAGATGTAATTAAATAACAAGCCTTCGGAAATTTCTAAAGAAGATGTGATGAAACAATTAACAGCTAACCTAGTGATATTCAGGGAAAAATCAACTATTAGCTATTTAAGAAGTCAGCTACGAAAACCCCTTTTTAAAATTATAAGCTAAGCGACAAACCTCCATGTGGAGTGTATACCAGAGAAGGTTAGACTGTTGAAGATATCTATTGTGACTGTCCAGCACTCTCATCCAGGGGCCGAATTCTGACGGCATCAGTGATCATAGATTTATTCAAGGAACAACACTTTAAACATTTCTAAAGACGATGTGATGAAACAATTAACAGCTAACCTAGTGATTTCCAGGGAAAAATCAACTATTCATTCAAGAAGTCAGCTACGAAAACCCCTTATCAAAATTATAAGCTAAGCGACAAACCTCCATGTGGAGGGTATAGCCGAGAAGGTCAGACTGTTGAAGATATCTATTGTGACTGTCCAGCACTCTTATCCAGGGGCCGAAATCTGACGGCATGTGATCATAGATTTAATCAAGGAACAACACTTCGAAAATTTCTAAAGACGATGTGATTAAACAATTTACAGCTAACCTAGCGATTTCCAAGGAAAATCTACTATTAGCTGTTCAAGAAGTCAGCTACGAAGACCCATTTTCAAAACTATAAACTAGGCGATAAACCTTCATGTGGAGGCTGTGCCCGAGAAGGTGAGACTGTTGAAGATATCTATAGTGACTGTCCAGCACTCTCATCCAGGGGCCGAAGTCTCGAAATCAAAGAATAGCCATTTCTTGAAATAAATGAGCGAAGTTGGTTCGAAACGTTCTAAATCGTATTCTTGAAGTAGGGTCATCGTTTCTATCACCAAATAGTGGGAGAAGCGGCTTCTCCTACTATTATTTTATATCATTATTTTTCTGTTTATTTATGTTAAGTAGTATGTAACTAATGTGACGATTGTCCCCCATCACATTCCTGGTCCAAAATACCACTTTTTTTGTAATACTAACGGGGAAGCAAATAATCATGTGAGGATGGGATCGATGTAGAAGATCCAAGCTCTGCACGTACTGGGCTACCCCTGGCCAATATCGACATAAAGGAGATGCTGTTGTAATTCTTTAATAAAAATACTAATGTCTGTTTAAAGGTTGGAGACAATGACGTTTCTTGAACGGAAGTAGAATTTTAAACTTGCGTTGTCTTTATTTGTTTTGAAACACCACGTTTCAACTGGTAAGCCTGTGAGGTAAACCTGAAGACGACTGGAGATGCTTATCAGTTAAAAGTATTAGTATTTCAAAACAAATACTAATATTTTTTTGAAAAACACCAATGCAAAAGTAAAAAATGGTAGTCACTATGGAACATTACTAGGCGAGACACACTCATTTGTGTCTATCATGGGCAATTATTTTTTTATAGCGGGCCTGGTATTATTTTTGCCAAATTTTATAAGATATTTATAGCTCTTGAGCTATTATTATAACAGCTATAATAAAACCGAAATTAATTTAATTAAATGTCTATTGAATTTTAAATACGTCTTGAGTATCTACGTGTTGTTACATAATAATTATTAATTACCTACTTCATTAATATGTAATAATCGACTTTTTTTAAATCTGTCTAAATGTCTTATTTTTTAAATGTCAGTAACATTGTGTTTTATGCAATTTTTTTGCGCAATTTTGTTACATTTACAACAAGGAGGCCAACGGAATGGTCCATCTCGATTTTATTAAAATTTGGTTAACAAATTAAATTTAAAAAAATCCTATTGATTTTTGCATAAACTTCCTTGGATTTTCGTATATTATTACGAAGATGCCAGGGCGTGCATACAATATAGACAAAAAAGCATTGCCTATCCTGGGAACAATAAAACAAACAGATACAATCTTTTTTGTATTTCAGTTTTTATCCGTGTAATCCAACTTTGGCAATTTATCTCTACATTAATATAATAAATAAATATATATGACCGAAAACTTAATCCTATATCATTTCCACGAACGCATTCTTTGCTTATTAATATCGTTAACTAGATCCCTGTATAAGCAATCCGTAAGACCGTTCTAAAAGCAAAGATCTCGCTGTACATTAGCGTCTTATGCAAAAGCAAAAGCACTGCTTTTGTACTAGTGGAAGCAAGCGAGAGAGCGGGTAGGTAGTAGGGTAAAAAGAGATGTAACAAACAAACTCCTCGCAACCTTCGGCGTTCCGTCATCTATAAGCCTGCGCTAAGAAAGCACGCGTTTGGTATGTGCATTGGTGCCAATCTTCAAGTTTTACCGTAGTTTGGAAAATACTTTGCTTTCTCAATATAAAATATGAACAGACCCGAACACCCCTCTATAAGTTTTGTTATAAAGCGATCTCAAGTTTATATAGGATATTTTTAAAGGGATAACGGATAAGGTATCGTAAAATAAGAAGCACTTTTGTGACAATTAAAATAATTCTTCATAATATTTAATAATCAGTAAACTTATCATCATATTTCACATAATAATTGACTTCGTTTTTGGGCAACATTGGTTTATTCAGGTGGATGATAGATTTTTAGTTTATGATTAGTGTTGTCGCCCTTTTGCTAGACTTCGCGCCGTGCGTCGGGTTTCCGGAAAAAAATAAATATTCATTTTCATGTTACTATTCCGACTAGCAGCGCGTTTGCAGAACGATCCTTTTCTGGATTAAAAAGAATTTATACCTATTTACGAAACACACAGGGAGAGACACGCTTAAGTAAATTAACAATAATCTCTCTGGAGAGCGACCTTTTGCAGGATTTAAAACGCAAAACCAATTTCCATGACGATGTTTTAAAATAATTTTAATCTACTTTCATTTAGTAATATGAATTTTACAGTTCTGTAAATAGTTTTGTAAGGGCATCTGTTGATGCCTTTACAGCACTAGTGCTGTAATGAAAAAAAAAAACAGTTTTATTAAAATTTTGCTGTTAAATAAAACCACACTTTTTCGAAGAATGATTTATTTTCTTGACTGAAATCATAGTTCTCAACATTGAGTAGTGAGTCCATAGTGTAGATGGTTTCTGGGAGCGTTGCTTTACGGAAAAATAACCCAAAAGGATTTTCTCAGACACCTCCTTTATTTTGTTAGCTTTGCACCAATCTTCAAACTTCTGATACTCCAACTCATACCGCGCCTTGGATTTTGTCGGAACTAAACTTGAGATCGCTTCGTTTGCCGCTGCTTCTATATCAGAGAGTAAACTTCCATCAGAATCGCTCATTCTGAAAAACGCTTTTTATATTTTTGAATTTGTTTGACAAAGTTTCAACAATAACCATGCGAAACAGTAAGTATGCTAAAGGTAACATAAAAAACTTGATTAGTAAACTTAATAGCAGGAGCATTTTTACAGGTGCATTTTTATTTTTAAAAATGCCTTTTGTCAAATATTTTTATTCATAGATGAAAGTAGATAAAATTTTGTACAATATTCTTGTTGTAAATTCATATTACTACACTTGATGTTTTATTAAACTCGGCTGACGCCTAGTTTGACGACTTTAACATCTCGTGTTGTAATATGAATCTTTACAACACTTATATCGTAAATAAGTATACGTAAAGACCGCCGTGTTGAAGTAATTTACAAAAAATGTCGTTTTATTCTTCTTCTGCCACAGTATTCTTTTCACAAACTCAAAAACAAGACGTTTTGTGACAAAATTTGAAATTTAGATGCTTGAATGCTACGGAAGGTAAATTTTTGTCTTAAATGCAATTTTTGCCTACCGTGGTTAAAACAGCATTGCACGTCACTGGAAGGTGCGGAAGGAAAAAGGAAAAGTGTCCGGGAGTGACAAAAGAAATGCCTCTTGTAAAAAATATAGTAGTTTGAACTACAAGAGTGAATATGAATGATGGAAGAGTTTTGAACTGGCATTGTCTTTATTTGTTTTGTTTTTTATTGGCCACCACCAATAGACCGGAGGAAAATTCGTTTTTCTCCTTGGGAAAATCTCCCACAATGTTCCAAGCAGAAATCTACGCCATATTTCAATGTGCATACAAAAACTATAGGAGGGCTTACCTCAATAAGCGGATCCATATTTATATTCTGATGGTCGGGCAGCCCTTACATCGCTAATATGCAACAAGGTAACCTCAAGACTGGTATGGGAATGTCAGGAGGAACTGGAGGCCCTGGCAAAAGTAAACAAAGTAATACTGCAATGGGTACCGGGCCACGAAGGTACTACAGGAAACGAAAAAGCCGACAAACTTGCGAGAATAGGCTCCGAAAACACATTTATTGGTCCAGAACCGGCACTCGGAGTGCCAAGATGCACGGCACGAGATGCTATAAAGCGATGGATCAGGAATGAACAAAAAATCCACTGAAGTAACAGACAGGGATTAGCCCATAGCAATGGCTTTATTGGGATCCAGACCCAAGACTTACGAAATAGCTGCTTCAAATGAATAGGAACCAGCTGAGAACCATTACCGGAATTCTTACAGGACACATGGCTGACAAGAACCATCTGCACAGAATGCAACTGTACAATGGAGACCTTGACTGCAGATTGTGCGGATAAGTCAGGGAAACAGTACAGCACATAGTTTGCCATTGCGAGTCACTTGATCGGAAGAGGCAACATATACTCGGGCAAGCAAAACTGAAACCAGAGGACATCCTTACCCTCTTCACAGTTGATCTACACAAACTAGTACAAGGAACTGGGATCACCGAGTGGCTGTAACAACTAAACAGGGTGAGCACAATGGGCTAAGGCCAAACCTGGTCTAAGTGCATCCGGCGCACGGTCGGGTTGTCGGAAAAAAAACATTCGTCCATCTTTGAAGAAAAAAAATAGCTCCCTTAGGCCATTAACCGTAACTCTTCCTGTATAAATTATCTTTTTGTGCAATTCTCTTTTTTTTCTTAAGGCAAAATAATACCTCTGCTAATAATGCAATTTGAGAGTTCTTCAAAATCTCTTGTATAATAAAATAGTTTAATTGAGATGATGAATGAAAATTTAACGTTTAATGGTGCTTAAAAACAATTAGGTAAAATTTTAATTATGAAAAATTCTGAGAGTTTATTTAATTAACTTGCGTTTGGAAACCAGTAGTAGCACAAAATTAGATTCTATGGCTTTATTGGCTTTATTTCTAAAGAGTAGTAATTATTTACGTGTTCTTGGATAATTTTATTTATTATTTTGCAGTGTGAACACATGTCGACCAATAAAGATACAGAACAAAGTCATCAAGGAAGTCGTAAACAAAGTAAAAAAACGCTATACAATATAAAATCTTGCGGAAAAATTAAAGTAAATTTTGTAACAATAAATTAAGGACAATTTGCTGGTGTTAGTTAAATTCATATTTGGTGAAAACATATACAGTGAGTCCCAGAAGTGATGTCTAAATTCATTTAAAATTCAGCGGTAAGTTTTTTGAAAAAACGCTCGTACCCGTCGATTTTTATTTTTTAATGAGTTTTTTTTGTGGTAATTTCATGTATACAGCGTAGCTCAAAAATAAGTTACGACCATCAACTTAATTTTTTCAAATAAAAACATATATTTTTAATTTCATTTTGGAATTTTGCATTGAATTCTAAGCATGTTTTATGTACCATGTCCTATACATAAACTCAACTGTTATTGAAAAAATTAGGATTGAACATATCATTTAGGGAATCCAACGATCTATCAAATTGTTTGGCAATATGGCATTTTGGGCTCCCTAATAAGTAAGAGTGTCACTTTATTTCTATAGAAACTGTATGACAATTTTATTTCAAATAAGTATAATTATTGTCAAATTCACAATAATGGTGAAGTTAACGGAACGGGAAAAAATTGAAATTCTATACATGGTTGGGTTTGGTGATAAAACACGTACTCAAATAGAAACAGCCCAATTATTTAATGAAATCCATCCTGATCGTCCTCCCATATGTCAAAAGATGGTGAGTAGAATAGAGGCTAAGTTTAGAGAATTCGGTCATGTTAGAGATTTGTCTAAATCTGGTCGTCCTCCTCGAGATGAAAATGAAAAACTTGACGTTTTGCTTTCTTTGGAAGAAAATCCATGTACTCCCCTGTCGCACATTGGGGCCGATTTACACATGCCGAAATCTATTGTTCACCGAGTAGTTTAAAAGCACAAATATCACCCATACAAAGTTATTCCAGTGCATAAGTTATTTGAAGATGATTTCGATTAGTGAAATGAGTTTTGCGAACGCATGCAAAATATGTGCAATCTAGATAATAATTTAGTAAAAAATATTATTTTTTCGGATGAAGCTACGTTCTGGTAATGTAAACAGACAAAATTGTCGATATTGGGCAACAAAAAATCCGCATTGGATGATAGAGGTTCACAGCCAGTACCTACCCTGAAAAAATAAATGTTTGGTGTGGAATCGTACGCGGAAGAGTAATTGCTCCATTTTTCTTTGAACAGTCTTTAACTGGACAAGTATATCTCGAACTTCGCCAACTTGAATTAATTCCAGCATTAGTTTCCGAATCCATAGGATCCAAACTACCCTGACGAAGAACTGATATTCCAACAAGATGGTGCTCCTCCGCACTATGCTGCCACTGTGCGCACATTTTTGGATGAAACCTTTCCCAATCGGTGGATAGGAAGGAGAGGACCTATCGAATGGCCTTCTAGGTCGCCAGACCTAACTCCGCTGGACTTTTTTTTGTGGGGTTACCTCAAATCAAAAGTATTTGTTAACAGGCCAAACAATATGCAGGAGTTGAAAGAGAGGATCCAAAGAGAAGTCCATTTCATAACTCCGGAAATGGTTGGAAACGTGCAAAGAGAGTTTATTGATATTGTTACTTTCAACACCCTGTATCTCTAGAACGAGTAACAATCCGAAAAAACTGACTTAATCGACTTAGTTTGATGTCTAGTATCTCCAGTTACTCTACGGCCCATAAGTTACCGGACACCCTGTATAAGATTTCTTAAACAATATTTAATACAAAAACAACTATTTATTATCAGAAATAACTCCTTTTTTTTATGATAAACACCTGCACTGTAGGAAAAATCCTTTAAGGCGCTCTGGGAGCGGTGCATGTGCGAAACATTTTATAGGCCCAAAGTTTTTTGGTGCGACACTGACTCACAAAATATCAAAAAATGAATAATAGTGCTTAATATCCTGTATTTATAGCTGAATATACAATCGTTGTACGTTTCTATGTATCTTTTCTTACTCAATAATTTTGTGTAAAAATTAGTTCCAATTTACAATTCATACCATAAAAAAATTCAAATTAAAACTTATTTCATAAAGATTTTAATATCGAAAGTTATAAATTATAATTATTTGATTTTAAATCTCACTTGCCAACTGTTTAATCGACGCGACGCGACGGGAGGAATTTGGCTTATTACTGTCGATCATGTAACGTAACTTGATTTCCTGTTAAAAAAATATGACAACAATATATCGAATAACTTATAACAGGGCTATTTTTCAATTACAATATTAATATAATATATATTTTTATATATAAAATCTAATGAATAAATCGATCCTTTTGTTCTTTAATCCTGATGCGTACTTGTCAATAACATCGTAATAAAGGCCGTTCTATTTTAAGTTTTTTCAGTATTTTTTTATCCTATTTCCGGTATTTTGTTGTGTGATTTTTCCCTCTTGGGCTTGCCCAGAAAATGCTTAATTTAATAAGTTAAAAATATATAGGGTGTCCCATTTAAAAATATGGATAATTGGTTTTTTTTTTAATGATAAAACACCTGCACTGTAGGAAAAATCCTTTAAGGCGCTCTGGGAGCGGTGCATGTGCGAAACATTTTATAGGCCCAACGTTTGTTGGTGCGACACTGACTCACAAAATGATGAATTCATAGAATGCCACTCGTCTTGGAAAGTCAGTTTCTTTTAAATGATGGACTTTGGTAAATTTGTATGGATGCCATTTATGCTTGCATAATATTCTATTAATTGTCGACTTGGATAATCCTGACTCTAACGCAGCTTGTCTTACTGACATTTTTTTTATGATAAAACACCTGCACTGTAGGAAAAATCCTTTAAAGCGCTCTGGGAGCGGTGCGTGTGCGAAGAAAGCGATTAACATTGGTCTTGAAACGTTGAAGATTGTATTCATTGGGAAACACGACCTCAGGAAGATCATTCCACAAAGATGACGTTCTCCAGATGAAAGAATTCTTGAACAATGAAGTTCGAGGAGTACTAAGCTGAACAACATATGGATGAGCGGCAGTGGTTCGCCGTGTATTTCTGTTTTGCATTGCTCTAGGTGGAATCAAGTGGGCAATGTCAGTCGAACACCTGCCATGGAAATATCTGTAAAAGAGAGCCAAATCACCAACCTGTCTTCGATGCTCCAGGCTATCGAGGGTCTTGGTTAGCTCGGGGTCGCCGATCAGACGAACGGCTCTCCTTTGAATGGAATCCAGTAGCCGAAGGGTGTGCTTGGGTGCAGAGCTCCAGACATGAGAGCAATATTCTAATGATGGTCGAATCTGGGCTTTGTAGAGTGTCAAAAGTTGATGAGGTGTGTACAACCTTTTGGTGCGGAAAAGTACACCAAGTTTCTGTGCAGCTGCCTTGGCAATTGCGGCAACGTGATCATGCCAAGACATATTACCTCCCAGATTGACCCCGAGCAAATTAATAGACGGACGGTGCCAGGGGAATTTTGTGTCCTGCCATGACTATATCCGGTTCTGCAATGTTAACCTTTTTGGAGAAGACTGCTGCCTGGGTTTTCTTAGCATTAAATTCGACTTGGTTACTGTCACCCCAAGCCAAGATTTCTTTCAGGTCATTGTTGAGGCGCAATACTTCATGCTGCCTGCGAAGATGTGCGTCGGAAGCGGATGTTTGGGGAGTCAAGGTAAAAGATGAGACAAGTGTGCTGTCATCAGCAAAGCTATAAATTGGATTCATAACTAAAAAAGGAATAACGCAAGAAAAAACTAACTACGCCATTGGATTCTACAAAAAAAGTGCTGTAAGAATACCTTTTAACCTCTCTAATAAGTTAAAAGACAACTGAGACACGGTAGTTTCCCAAAAGTGATAATTTTCATTTTCACCCTGTATCGCAAAAACCAAGACGGCTATGAAAATTTTGTTTCACAAAAAAGTAGTACAGTGCTGCGAGAACCGCAACTCTCTATCTTTAAATATAAGAGAGATACCTTACAAAAGTGCCCGAAAATGGACACCCTGTACTGCCAATAAAAATAAGTAAAATACTGTGAATACTTGTGCATAGCTGCCTAGCTAAAAGTTCAAATATCGTATGTCAAGTAGTTTTAATTTCGAGATAATAAATAAATAATAATGAATGCAATAATTCCAAAATCATTTTTAATAATAGAATGTAAAAATTCTCGCTCTTGAGTTGGAATATTTATTCTGAAACACTTGCATCTTATGCGTTTTGCGTGTATTTTCATTCCATAACAAGATACGGAATGAATATTCTGTAATTGATCTAAACGACATAGGTTGCCATGAATTTCGAAACTGTCAATGTCAGCAGACAAATTTTAGTGCAAGTCAAAATATGAGTGAAAAATCGGATGAATCAAATATGGAACTGGATAATACTCCACCTGAAATTACAAATATTGCGAATAGTATTTTTGGTCGTGGAGAAAATATAGTCTGCTACTCGGTTAGAATGAAAATTCCATGGCGCTCGCTACGCTCGCGTTCGGAATCTTCCACTCTGATCAAATTTACATTCCAACCTCGTTACAGAATCTACTATTCTAAATATATTTATTTGAAAGAAAATTATATTTATACTATCATAAATTACTGTTTCAAAAATCTATTATGTAAGGAACGCCATAATTGTCAAGATGCGTTTTAACAGTTGCAAACATGATAATCGATTTTTAAACGTCAATTTCTCGGAACCGTTGGTTTCCGAAACAATATTTTTGCTTTGGTGGAAATAAAATGATAGTTCCTGAATATGAAATAGGAGACATTTATGTTTAAAGATATTAGAATTTAGTGTCCGTTAAAATATATAAACAAAAGAATCTTAGCGGCAAGCGGACAGAGTACTGTGTCTATCTTTTGCATTAAAATACACAGGGACTCCAAAGGCAATGGAATCCCTGGGGCACAGAAAGACAATGACAGGCTGTTTCGTTCTTGTTAGAACTCATCAGAAAGTCATAACCCGTAAGTAACCCCCAGTACAGCGAGTCTGTTCTTTCAAGGCGTTTTTAAGAAATAAAAACGCGATGAAAACCCAGTAACGCCATCATAAGGAATCAACTCAATGCAAAAGATATAGCCATCTAACGTGAAAACGTAGAATATAAATAAATCTAAATAAATCTAAATAAATCAAGCACGGAACGGCCACTTCACCAGTATAGGAAACATTTTTCGCTTCTCCATACATCTCCAAGCTTTGTGGATTCAGATCTAGATCGCGCTGCAGTCACCCACTGGTTTTGCAGCACTATTCCGTAAATGCCGTGTGTAAGTATAAATAAAATAGTAGAATTTAGTGTCCGTTAAAATATATAAACAAAAGAAGCTTAGCGGCAAGCGGACAGAGTAGTGCGTCAATCTTTTGCATTGAACGTTTTCGCGTTAGATGGCTATATCTTTTGCATTGAGTTGATTTCTTATGATGGCGTTACTGGGTTTTCATCGCGTTTTTATTTCTTAAAAACGCCTTGAAAGAACAGGCTTGCTGTACTGGGGGTCGCTTACGGGTTATGACTTTCTGATGAGTTCTAACAAGAACGAAACAGCCTGTCATTGTCTACCTGTGCCCCAGGGACTATTACCTTTGGAGTCCCTGTGTACTTTAATGCAAAAGATAGACGCACTACTCTGTCCGCTTGCCGCTAAGCTTCTTTTGTTTAAAGATATTATTAATATGTTTGCAACACTTGTATATCTATATCTATTGGTAAACTGAAGTAAATAGAATTACGGAAAATCTGGCTCGCAAACACTTTTCTTTTTCCTTTTCTTCTTTTTTATCTTTTTCTTCTTCTTCATTTTCCTTTTCTTCTTTTTAAGCATGTTCTTGCGTTTATGCTGCTGTTCTCACAATTTAAAAAAATAATATAATATTTTTGTGTATTTGATATTTAAAATGCCTTCCAAGATATCCAACTTAAACACGTTATTCAGTGCCTGTTTAAAGGTTGGAGACAAATGACGTTTCTTCAACAGCAGTAGAGTTTTGGACTTGCATTGACCTTATTTGTTTTAAATCACAACGTTTTAACTGGTAAGTATTGGTAAATACACCTGAAGACGACTGGAGATACTTACCAGTTGAAACGTTATAATTCAAAACAAATAAAGACAATGCATGTTCAAAACTCTACTGCCATTCAAGTTATTCAGTGTTAGCGCAGTAAATCTGGAGTTCGAGGTGGAACAAATTAGTAACCAACTGTTCTCAGCGGGAATGTTTAGACAATGATCTTCCATTTAACCTCTCAAAAGTTCCATTCGGTCCTAGTGGGGGAAGTTTGAAAAAAATCGCCGCCATCTTGGATTTTTTGTATTTTTTCAAATATCTCTATGTGTATACCTTTTTTCAAAAAAACTAAAAATATATTTTTTGTAGAAAATTATATTTCAAACATTTTACCTTATATCATTTTTTCTCTAAAGTAAATAGTGACAGAGATAGAGCTATTTTTAGTATTTTTTGTTGCACAATTTACAGAATTTCCACTTTTAATATACAAATATGAACTATAATATTCATTTTAACTGTATAATGTGAATATAGGGAATATAAGTATAAATTTAAGTCTTAAATCTATATAAATACTATTAAAAAAACTCTTGTATGACTTCATCACCAGCGTCATTCTCCTCCGCCAAAAAACAAAAGTTTGTGCAACTTATTCCATAACACTGACCACACTTAGAAGAACATTTGAGGCCCAGTTTTCTACAGGAACAGTTTTTGGAGCATTGACTTTCTTTACAATTGCAAAAAAACAATTTCACTAGGTCAGGAGGAGCTACATCTTTTGTCGATTGTATAGGTATTAGGTTACCTCTCTGCTCCTTTTTCCACCCATATTGTAAAGGGTCTAACTTATTACCAATCCATTCTTGAATCTAAAAACCACAACTTTTCATACCTTCTTACAAAAAAAATTTATCTTTACAATTACCTGAAAGTATGTCCTGAGTAGATGCTGTTGGGCAGAGTCTTCAGTTGGGGGCAAAGTAGCTAAATTAAACGTAGACTTAAGGCCTTGTCTTGATGCTATTCTATTATATAGAGTGTATCTCAGATGATTAATATCTTTGATGTGGCTTGGACAGTTATACAGCTTTAGAAAGAAATTTAATCCTGACTGAAAGAAGCCATTTTTGTCAGCATTATTGTCTAAAAATATGCAAACATCGCGACGCCCTTTTGTGTTTTGTGGAATATCGATTAATATTGAAATTTCCAGTGGCGGCGCTTTTCCCTGGGTACTTTATAAATCAAATCCGCTCTGTTTGAGTGCAACTTCACCTTCCCTACCTCATACCGCGCTGTTTCAGATTCACACTATTTATGGATGTTACTTTAGAGGTATATGGGGTAAAACGGACAATGCTTATAATTATTATTAATTATAGACATTTTCAACTAATTTTCGTTTGGTAAAGGTGTACATAGATATTATATTATTTATTTTAATATTAAGATGTTGATTTTAATGTTAAGATATGCAGATGTTAAAATAAATATAGTTCCTATTTTGTTCAAAATAATATTAATAGTGAAAATTCCGTAAAACATACACGGAAAAATAGCTCTATCTCTGTTACTATTTACTTTAGAGAAAAAATGATATAAGGTAAAATGTTTGAAATATAATTTTCTACAAAAAATATATCTTTAGTTTTTTTGAAAAAAGTATACAAATAGAGATATTTGAAAAAATACAAAAAATCCAAGATGGCGGCGATTTTTTTCAAACTTCCCCCACTAGGACCGAATGGGACTTTTGAGAGGTTAAATAGGAGATCATTGTCTAAACATTCCCGCTGAGAACAGTTGGTTACTAATTTGTTCCACCCTTATGTATAATATTCAGCTACGTTTATCATACTATGTTGCAAATAATAGGTACCGTTTTCTATTTGTTTTATGGTTTTTCAGGATGACATAGTTTAAAATGGTATTCATCAGTTTAATTAGGTTTATGAGAAACCTTAGATTATTGCTGTGATTGTAAACAATTGAACGTAATTGCTTATTTGAATGAACCACCGATTAAACATACATTGCAAAAAGGATTTGCTCATTAGAAATTGCTTGATTTGCATGCCTTCCAGCAAAAGATATAAAATTTTGGCCTGTGTATATTTATGTATGGGGAGTTTTTGTTAACACTTAATGTAACTTTTAGAAACGGAAATACCTACAAAACTATCCATTATATATTTTTCTACTTCCACCTCGATATTGTTTGTTTTTTTACTGATAACAACCAAGTGACTGGATAAATTGGCTATCACAGTTAACTGATGTAATTTCATATCCATCCTTGAGATCATTATAACTTGGTAAAGATGACAAGACCAATTTACACGTTAACTATTACTTGTCAGTTTATGACACTTAGTAAAAGTGAGGTTAGAATATGCAAATCGATGTATTATTTTTTATTTGAATCAAAACATTTATACCAGATCCTATGCATGCACCAATTATTACAATGCTACTAATATTTAATGCTTAAATCAAAATGAAAGTTTGTACCTACTTGCCTTTGTTGTTTTTTTGCGATATAAATAATACAATTTTCTTATACTTACAATTTCGAACTTAAACTTTTATTATACACAACAGAAATATAAAATAACAATTTTTTTTGGTGGAAAAACCAAATAAAAAAACGAAAACAGACAAAAATATTTTTTATCATATTTTTAATGTCATTGTTTTGTCGTTGCAGTATTTCCCATTTTTTACATATACAGGGTGAGTCAACGATAGAGTAAAGTTAATTTTATCCTTTAAACTCTTCTTTCTTCTCAAAAGTTGTAGAGATCATTGAGGTGCACATTTTAAATTTATATTGGAGAATACGGGGTGGCCCAAAAAAACGTGGTGAATATAACTTAGGTTTTTAAATGGAATATATTGTATTATTTTCTATTTCCCACTAAATTTTAGGTTTATTTTGTATTATATGTTATATGTATAAATTTATTAGTTTCTGAGATATTAGACTGTAATATGAGGGTAAAACACTCTGTATTAGTATATTGTATTAGTGTTCTAATTAGTTATTATGATTAGCTAGTATAACAATACTGTCGATATAACAAATATGTAATATAAACATTTAGCGTAAGTGGAACAACTATGTATGTGGCGACATGGACTAAGATTCAGAATATAGTTTGATGTTGAATATGAAACACCGTTTTCTTTGAACCCTTTGCTGCCACCTATCTGAACATCAAATTATTACATGGCGATCCTGCCAAAAAACTTTAAGAAGAAAAGCACTTATATGGAATAAAATGGGTAGTGCCAAGTCTAAAGAGAAAATAACCAGGCCTCGAATGGAGACAGAGTACATTTTGATAACACTTGTAATAGCCGTTATCCTTTTTATCATATATAGTTAGAATTACCAAGAACGAGTTGAAGAAAATCGAGGGATGAATTGGTGACGAAGCAAGCAGTATACCATTTTTTTTAGGTTCTTTTTGGGATTATAAAGATGGAGTTTTGGAGCTTAAAATTGTTACATGGTTTTATTATACTTATGGGTTATTACACTTATGGAAAAAGAAGACGGAAAATGGACATAAGAAACAAGGAAATTTGTAAAAAATAGAAGAAAAAAAATAGACTCGGTTATAATTACCAAATTAGTGATTAAAAAAAAACATTTACTAAGTAAGTTATAGAATTAAGTAAATTGTATTGAAATAGGGACCTATTTAACAAGTACTTTGCTATTAAATAATTAGATTAGAGAATATTCTAAGAGTGCTATAGAAATTTCTTTTTAAAAATGTATCAGGAAATTATAAATTTTAATAAACAAATCGCGGAAGGTTTAAGTAGTGATAACCAAGATGAGGTATAAACCGGGATAACCACGCGAAAAATATACATTCAAATATGTCAGCTTTTGACTTAAAAGTGGCCACGAGCCTCTTGCCTGTAATGGATGACTCGGAAGCTATTACACATAAACTAATCGACGCGGCAGAATTTTATCATTCTATGCTTAACGATGATGGCAAACCTATTTTAATTAAATTTATTTTGAAAACACGAATTTTAAATAATGCGAAATTAAGATTAAAGTCTAGTTACGATTCTATGGATTCATTATTAGGAGACATCAAAAAACATCTTTTAACGAAACAGTCAGATACCGCCCTTCAGGCAAAATTGTTTTCCGCCAAGCAAGGCCATAGTACTGTTTCTGAGTTTGGTAAAAATCTTGAAGATATCTTAGTAAATCTGACAATTTCTCAAGCAGACGGTGATTCAAGAGCTTTTGATATTTTAAGACCAATAAACGAAAAAATCGCTATAAAAAGGTTTACAGGTGGCCTTAGAAATCATAAACTCAGCACAATCATATCTGCTAGAAATTTTGAATTTTTAAAGGATGCAATTAGAGCGGCGCAAGATGAAGAAATTTCCTCTCAAAGCAGTAATCAACAAATTTTCAATATGTTTAGAGGAAGAGGAAACAACAGAAATTTTTCTGCAGGTTTTAACAAAGCTAGAAACTCTGGAAGACATTTTAATAACAATTTCAATAGAAACGTAACTAATAGAAATAACAATTATGTTTCTAATTATCAACAAAATAATTCTCGCTTAGGTAATGGTAATAGCAATCCGCAAAGTCAGCGTTTTCAGGGGGGACACCGAGGACGTTCGTTTACTCGCGGTTATCGTGGAAATTCGCGGAGACAAATAAATTTTGCTGACCAAGACATTAATGCAGGTCAGGAAACGTTGCCGTATGATGTTTCTAGGGAGCAAACATTTTTTCGTCCCTAAAGTAGAAGGGAATAGTCATAATAATATTTTTACTTACTCCGAAAATTACTCAAATTCAGTTTCTTTTAGAGTAAACAACAAAAGTTTAGGATTCTTAGTAGATACGGGAGCGTCATTGTGTGCGCTTAAGTTAGAGCATTTAGATGCAAGTATACCTTTACATAAGGAAAATCTTGAAATAAATGGCATAGGTGGTAGAGTATGTTCCGTAGGTTATGTATACTTAAATCTCGCTATAGGAAACATATAATTTAGGGAAAAGTTTTATGTATTTGATTCGTTGGAATGTCATACAGATGGTATAATTGGGAGAAATTTTTTAGGGAAGTATAAAGCTAAATTAAACTATGAGGAAAATACTTTAGATCTTTTCAATGAGGGAAAGAATGTTATTTTAGACTTAAATGCTTGTTGTAGTCATATATTAGTGTTACCTGCAAGGTGTGAAAGTATTCAGTACCTTGAGACAGGGTTAAATGAGGAATGTGTTGTTATGCCAAGTGAGTTATGCCAGGGTGTGTTTGTAGCAGGAGTGATTGCACAACCAGTGAATGGGAAAGTTCCGGTTAAAATTTTGAATACACGGGAAAGTGAAGTACGCTTGAGAAATTGCTTACCTAAAACTGAGAAGCTCAGCAATTATGATTGTTGTCAGTTTACTTCTCAAAATATTTCAGTTAATCGAGTAAAACAGTTATTTGACATGCTTAAACTTACCTACTTGAATAAAGAAGAGAAAGATTCAATAGATCAATTATGTGCTAAATTTGCAGACATATTTCATATGCCTGGGGATAAATTATCTGTAACAAATATTTATAAACAGTCAATTCAAGTCAAACCGAACACTCAACCAGTTTATATAAAACCTTATAGACTGCCTCAATCCCAGAGGGAGGAAATAAATAAGCAAATTTCCCAAATGTGCGATAATGATATAATTGAGAGTGCGCAGAGTGAGTGGTCGTCGCCTGTTTTACTGGTACCGAAAAAGAGTGAGACATCAGGAGAGAAACGTAGCAGATTGGTTTTAGATTACAGATTTTTAAACCGTAGTTTAGTAGATATCAAGTGGCCTATTGCAAATGTGGTTGATATTTTGGATTCTCTTGCGGGAGCTCTTTATTTTTCGCATTTAGATCTAAGTCAGGGGTATTATCAAGTGGAACTAGATGAACAAAGTAGAAAATTGACAGCCTTTACAACTGATCGGGGACAATGGCAAATGAAAAGATTGCCCATGGGGCTAAAACTTAGCCCCAGTGCCTTTTCTAGGATAATGACAGTTGCAATGGCAGGTCTAAACTACGAAAAATGTTTTGTTTACCTTGACGATCTAATAGTATTCGGGAGAAATCTTAAGGAACACAACAAAAACCTTATGGACGTTTTTACTAGACTTCGTAAAGTAAATTTAAAACTAAATCCCTTAAAATGCGAGTTTTTAAGGAAAGAAATTCTTTATTTAGGTCACATTATTAGTGATAAAGGAATATCTCCTGATCCTGAAAAAATTAAAGCTTTAGACGAATATCCCGTTCCAAAAAATTCAGACGAAGTTAAACGTTTCGTGGCTTTTGCAAATTACTACAGAAAGTTTATTCCGAAATTTGCGGAGCTATCTGTACCCCTAAACAAATTGTGCAGAAAGTATGCAAGGTTTGAATGGACGGATGAATGTAACAACTCATTTAAAATCCTAAAGAACGCACTAAGTCAATATCCAGTTTTACAGTATCCTGATTTTGCAGAGAAAAATGAATTTATACTTCAAACTGATGCGTCAAAGTCAGCTATTGGAGCAGTACTCTCAAATAAAAATAATAGACCAGTGGCGTACGCCAGTAGAAGTTTAAATAAAGCGGAAATAAATTACCCTATTATTCACAAAGAACTTTTAGCTATCTACTGGGCTGTAAAGCATTTTCGGCCTTATTTATATGGACGCAGATTTAAAATAGTAACTGACCATAAACCTTTATTATACTTATTTAGCCTTACTGACCCATCCAGCCGGTTAACAAAATTTCGATTAGGCCTTGAGGAATATGATTTTTACGTTGAGTATGTGAAAGGAAGTGAAAATGTCACCGCGGATGCATTATCAAGAATTATCTTGACATCTGAGGAATTGAAAAGCATGAATAATGACATGATTGCTGTTTTGACCAGAGGACAGTGTAAGAGTATGAAAGAGCAAGATTGTGTGTTGGACAAGGATAACCTTAATGTTTGGCCTGATCAACCAGATATTGTGGAAGTTCTTAAACAACCTAAAAATTGCACTGAGTTAGTTTTAACGACATCGTCCAAAATAAAAACATTGTCAAAAGATATAACTGAACACTTGGGGAGTTTTTATTATGTTCCATTGCAACTTAGTTTGTACTTTAGTCAAAATACTCGATCGGCATTGGCGCGAGACGAAATGCTGAGAGATTTGGCCAAAATAACTAAGAAAGCAAATATAAATGAATTATATATTTTAAAAAATGAGAAAAATAAAATGTTTATTAAATGGATAGGTAAGGAAATAAATAGTAATCCTAATTGGGGGGGCCCCCGTATAAATATTGTACAAGGAGCTAGCAAAATAATAGATAATGATGAGAAACGAATTATTTTGAATGATTTTCATTTACTTCCCACAAGTGGACATGCAGGCATAAATAGAATGACAAATAATATAAAAAAGTATTACTTTTGGCCAGGTCTAGATAACGATGTTGCAGACTTTGTAAGAAAATGTGACACTTGTCAAAAACAAAAGCATTGCAATCGTTATACTAGACAGCCCATGGTTATTACGTCGACAGCCAATTATTCTTTTCAAAAAGTATATTTAGATATTGTAGGACCACTACCAACAGATGTAAATGAATTTGCATACATCCTGACTTTACAGTGTGAGTTAACAAAATTTGTGGAAGCATATCCTATAAAAAATAAAGACACCGTATCTGTGGCAAAATCATTTGTGGAAAATTTTATCTTACGATATGGAATTCCACAGGAAATTGCAACGGATAGGGGTTCTGAATTTATTTCTTCCACTATGAGTGAGGTTTGTAAGCTTTTAAAAATAAATCAAATTTATTCCACGGCATACCATCATGAAAGTATTGGTTCTTTGGAAAATTCACATAAGGTATTGGGTGCCTATTTAAGAATTCAATCCGAAAATAATGATGCAGCGTGGAGTACATGGATTCCTTATTGGTGTTTCTCTTATAATACTACAGTCCATACTGAAACTAAATATACTCCTTTTGAACTGGTCTTTGGAAAGAAATGTCAGATTCCTAATAATCTAAATAATATGTTAGAACCCATTTATAACTTTGAGAATTACCCTATTGAGTTAAAGTATCGGTTGCAAAAGGCTCATGAGGATGCAAGAGCTAACTTATTACATTCAAAATTTAAAAGAAAGCAAAGTTATGATAAAAAAAATTAAACCCATTCAATACAAAAAAGGCGATTTAGTACTGGTAAAAAATGAAGTGGGAAACAAAATCGCAAGTCCTTGTTTTCTTGGTCCTTATTTAGTTATCGAGGATGAATCTCCAAATGTAAAACTAATGAAAGGTAATAAGGAGATTGTAATCCACAAAAATAGAACTAAGTTATATCATAGTTAAGTAATTTCTAGGTAATAATTTAGTAGTAAGGAATCGGCCGGCCCTACTTTCGTATTCTTCTCTATCTGCTATTTATTCTAGGTCTGACTACTCTAATTTTTTTCCTTTTCTTTCTTCATTTCTTGAATTCTTATTGACTAAGAAAATGTTTGTTATAAGTATAGTTATTATTTCACATGAGTTAATTACTTTCATATTATAATTAGCAGGAATTTCCATTTGAAAACAAAGTGTAAATTCCTTAAATTGCCCGGGGAGGTGTAATATGAGGGTAAAACACTCTGTATTAGTATATTGTATTAGTGTTCTAATTAGTTATTATGATTAGCTAGTATAACAATACTGTCGATATAACAAATATGTAATATAAACATTTAGCGTAAGTGGAACAACTATGTATGTGGCGACATGGACTAAGATTCAGAATATAGTTTGATGTTGAATATGAAACACCGTTTTCTTTGAACCCTTTGCTGCCACCTATCTGAACATCAAATTATTACAAGACGTTTAAATACGGCATTTTTAGACTTTGACAGTCTATAACATTGGAACGGTTCATCTTAGAGAAAAATGGTTTTCACCTTCCTATCTTAATTTTTTATTCTCTATCTAAAAGTAACAATTTCCGGTTTAACAAGTTAAACCGTTAGAACCGTTTTTTTTTATTTCTTAGTTAAAATCTCTAGTAGGTCTTCAGTAGGACACTTTAAAGGATCTGGCGGCGAGATTGTCTTTACCAGTCAGAATGAAATAATTTAAGGTTAGTTTTGTTTGTCAAATCATGATAAGACGTCAAGGCGTTGACATATTAAATATTTTTTTAAGTTATTTTAGCTTGCCAATTCACATTAGTTGGTTTATACTTAATAATGTGTAGTAGCAAGTGGCGATCGATCTACGTCATTTACATAATATGTGGTAAACGTAAAATTTTCAATTTTTTTTTCTGAACTGGCCTTTATATTGTCTCCCACTCACTCCTCCCTATATTTTAGAAAGCCATAAAGTTATTATTAATGTACACAAGCCCTTTTTTAATTCTTTAAAAAGAACTTATTTTATATTTTGCTCTGAGTCATTATTCTTGCGAAAGCAGGTAACCAAGGATACATTTCAGTTGGTTGGCTGAAAAAAATACATTGGTCATTTTTATTAATAAATACCTATATAGCTTTTTTGCCTGTTAATATTAATATGGAAATTGCTGAATATGAAAAACAATAAAATATTCAATAATACTATACAGGGTGTCCCACCGGGAACCGAATCGATCTATATATGGAAAACTATACATAGAAAAATTTTGAAAATTTGACAGTATGCTGATGCTGATGGGGGCGACCGGGCTAAAATATTTTCATAATGGTAGCACTTCTGATTATACCGGAAGTAAGTGTCAACTTGCCTATTTTAAATGGGACACCCTATATATTATTACATTTTTGCATTCTACGCAAGATTCTGGGCAGATTTTGTATACCATGTCCTATACCTATGTCTAACCGTTTTTGACATATTTGAATTTTTTATGTCAAAAATAACGTTTGCGAGCCTTAGAATAATTATCAATTTTTTCTATAAAGAAGCCTTATTTAATAGATTTTTTATAATATTTTGATAACTATTAATACAGGGTGTGTAATAAGATTAAAAATAAAATTGAAAAAACTGCAAAAAGTCTAGATTTTCAAATGGAAACACCCAAATTTTATAATTAATTCTTATTTAGCATTAAAAATAAGGGTAAGTTTGTGTATGGTTGCATATCCCAAAAATTTTTAGTTTTCGAAATATTGCCAATTTAGTATTTTTATAAGGCGATTTTGCTGCAGATTTTAAGTTCAGTTACTCTTAGTTGGCTATGACGACGTTGAAAAACAATCAAATGCTAAGAAAATCTATGAAGCTGTCACTTACCATTTGAACATTATTAATAATAAATAAATAATGCCTGGGCGTTTAAATTATACAAACAAAGATTATTTAAACTTAGTTATTATTTAGGGAGAATGTTATAAAGTTATATCAAGAACATGTGACACATTTGCCATTCGATATCCGCAAAAACAGAAGCCATCACAATGTGCTGTTAATAAAATTATAGAAAACTTCAATAACTTTGGATCCGTCAAGGTAATAGTGCAAAGAAATAAACCTCTTGTTAATGATGACAATATTGAAATTGCTATTTTGGGATATTTTGCGGCATATCCAACAATGTCAGTAAGACAAGCTGCGTTAGAGTCAGGATTATCCAAGTGGACAATTAATAGAATATTATACAAGTATAAATGGCATCCATACAAATTTACCAAAGTCCATCATTTAAAAGAAACTGATTTTCCAAGACGAATGGCATTCTGTGAATTCATCTTAACTTGGACGCAGGGAAACATTGGTTTTTTGGACAATATCATTTGGACAGATGAAGCCAAATTTACAAAAAATGGTTCCTTTAATCGATACAATTCCCATTTTTGGAGTGATTCAAATTTAAATGTGTTTAGAGAGCTACATTTTCAATTTCCTGGCAGTTTAATGTTTATTTTGCGGTACGAAATGACGGAGTCAGAGCACTACATTTTTATCAAGAAAATTTAAATGGTAAGTTAGACTTTTTTAATTTTCCAGATATAAAATGTACTTATTTACTTGTAGGTGAAGGCTATTTGAACATTTTACATAATTTTTAAACTGACTATTTAGACAATTTGCCGCTCGCTATACATAGAAACCTCAGTAATATTGAATAATTCAATATTACTGTGTTTCCATAGTTACAACACACATCCTTTATTTGTGAACAAAGTTAATAATATTTATTTCAAAATTTTAACAAGTTGATTGTAATAAGTGATGTCTATTGTCAAGCTTAACACATTTTAGATTACAAGTAGCCGTACAGAAATAACGTTTCCTTACAGTAAAATAATAAATATTTCCTAACAGTTATTTGCCGTTGCCTAGCAACGACTAAGTATAAGGAATTATTGAGTTTTTCTTTCAGAAATGTTATTATAAATGTCAATATTTCCGATCGATTTTCGGAAAAAGTGATTTTGTATAACTATTAGAAATAGCTACTTCGAGGAACAGATGATACGCAGACTCGCAGACCCTACGATATCAGTCGGACTGACAGATTATTACTGACAGTCCAGAATGATATCAATCCCATACATTTTCATACTTTTTTAAAATGTACATGACTGTTAATCTTAAGGATCATGTAGGGTCTCCATTACCAAATAGTTATGTTATTATTGGGATTTATTTAGTAACAAATGAAATTATTTAAATTTAGTTACTTTTTCAATATCATTCAGTAATACTAACAGTTAGACTGATCGTGTAGGGTCGCCTTATACGCGCTCGGTGCGAAAACTCACCTAAATACATATACGTAATGCATAAAGATATTTTATGGTAATTGACGAATAATCGTAAAACAGTCACGCGAGTTTTAAATTCCTCAACCGTAGATCACTACCGAAGAAAGTTATGGGATGGACCAGACATTGTTTACCGCTTTATACAGGGCAAGACAAAGAGCTTTACATCAACGAGAAGAAAGTCAATTAAAGAGCTCCAGACCGAAGGTAACGGACACAAAAAGTCATTGACTCTATTCCGATCAAAAATATATTTGTCTAAAGGTTACGAAACTGACAAGTTAGTAAGTCGGTACTTCAAGTATATTTTTGTTTCCTATGCGGTTACGACATCCCATGATAAAAACCCGCTTGTGCAGAGGCTCTACATTGCCGTAATTGGATAGGAAAAGATAGTCCCCTCCATGTGTACTTTAAATGTTTTTAGCTACCCATTTTATTCTGTATACCTAGCGAACAGTGGGGTAGCCATAGGAGAGCGAAGGGGGGCGACCGCTTTCCGCCTCCATTGGTTCGGCGCTCACCCGCCCTGGTAAAATATAATAGTAATAAAGGTATATTTTTAAAATTTCGTATTAAGTTAGTCATTGTATATACACTATCATTTTAAAGTAGTTAGAGCTCTGTACATAATGTTTGTAAAAAACAAAGTTGTTTATAAACTAACGTAAAGTCTAAATACAAATTTTGAAGTAAAAATTCGAATATTTAAAATAAAATATTAACAATTATTGTTTTCATTTAATTAGTTGCATTTTACAAAAAAAAAACAATATTTTGTATACGTTCATGTTTATGTCAGAATTTTATTTGAATCTGTTAGTATTCTATTTCTGTAAAGGCATTTTCGAAAATGTTAACCAAAGAGGAGCGTATTTATTTAATACAATGTTACGGTATTGGAAATGTGTCTTATCAACACGCTATAGATGTTAATATTAATATTTAATTTTAAAAATTTGAATTTTTATTTCAAAATTTGTATTTAGACTTTACGTTAGTTTATAAACAACTTTGTTTTATAACATTTTTGGTAAAAAATAATAAATAATAGGACTTCCCAGCATTTTCATATTTTCCTAATTTATTAACACCCTGTACATCTGATCTGAAATGTTTTTATCGTAAATTTAATTTCTCAACAAGCAGAACTTTTTATAAAGAATGACTTTTGGTTGTAAAATGAATAATAAAGATTTTTTCCCCCTTGGGAACCCCATCCGCGGACACACTGTATCGATCATTTATTAATATTTTCAGAAAATGTAAGGTAATGCGTCATAAAATAACTTTAATTTTAAATCCGGATCATAATGTACTAATCAAGGGATGTAATTAATAGCTTTAATTTCTTAAAACTTAAGTTGCATTCTTGCCGTTCTGCTCTTCTTTCGAATTAGGCTTTTTTCCTCTTCGTTCGCTGCCAGGGCCATTCCCGAGGGGACCTACAGTTTAACGTGGGTTCCAAACCATGATCCTCAGTCATGCGACACCCCCCAAGGGCTAACAACCCTTGGTTTATTGCCATTGCATGACCTACCGATTGGGGAGTATGTACCTTCTTCCACACCCCACGAGATATCCGATCTCATCCGGCCTGGTTACCGGCGTGAATGGGGTGGGTTGGGAGATGATACCTTTCACACTCTTTCCTGCATTCTTAAATCCACTAAATTTCGGACATACTTTTACCTCCGAGCCACAGCCGCGGTTAAGTTGCATTTTTCTGACTCTTGAAAAAAGACATATTTACTTTGTTTAACCTTAAACCCAAGGAGTTTAGCCTTGAAAATACCTCATCTATCCGTGCAGCATGCTCAGCTATATTTTTTCCCATTATCAAGACGTCGTCCTAAAAGCATACTACCCCTGAAATTCCCTCTAAAACCCTCTCGATGGTTCTTTGAAACGCCGAAGGCCCTATTGAAATTCCAAAAGGTAACCGGTTATAGTAAAACAAACCCTTATGAGTACTAACAGTTGTCAGCATTTTGGACTCATCGTTTAATAAAACCTGTTGGTAATAAGCGTGCGATAAATCAATCTTCGAAAAAGTTTGCCCTCCTTGGAGCTGTGTAAATAAATCCTCTATATGAGGAATCGGAAATCTGTGTACTATTCAGTTTTGTTGAACTAAATGTTGGCATTATACAACGCTCATGTTTAAACTATTATCATAATAATAACAGTCAAAACTACACGAAAAAATACTTTATGTGCTGTAAATTACTGAAAAAAACATCTCCCGAACATTTATAAATCCATTACACCGTCCAAAATTTCTTCCGGTGTGTGAGAATTAAAACCAAAAATACATTTTTAATTAATTATATATTGTTTGTCTGGCTTTTATCAAATAAATTATGCGAAAACTCAAATATGTATCTGGGTATTTATATCATTATCATTATTGTTTTCACTTTCTGCCAGAGAATTTCAATTTGCTTTATTGCTATTATTACCATTGCATCTAATAGTGAGAACATGGCGCTACACAGTGGCGGCGAGAAGGGGTTTGCAGAGCCGTGTATTTAAGGGGGAGCTGACGGGCTGCAGCCCCCCCCCATCCTAGGAGCTCGGGTCAAAAGGTCTAATTATTGCAACCTAATTTTTCGTCTCACTCTTGGACTCTTAATTTAAATTTTTAAATAATGTATTCTTGGCTTAGATTAGATCTTGTAGGAAACGTTTAGTTTTTAAACTTTTCATTCTAAAAGTCCTGTTTTATATAGAGATTAAGGTTTCGGACGCATATCGTTTTAGTTATTGATTTATGATGCAATTTTATAGGAAAACGAGTAAAAACAATAATATTTTATAGTATTTTTCTATTATATACTTGTCTGTTCCGCTTTCCCTTTTTCAGAGCTATTTTAAATCAACAAAAATATATCCCAATGCAACAAAATATTTTTACAACAAAACAAAAAACAATTAGGTATTTATTTTTAAAGAGAAAAATTAAGGTAAAATTTTTCTTGAAACATTTTTTAATGGAGAAGTAAGATAATTTATAATAACAAAAATAGTGCGGGAAAAAACGAGAATGCTTTATTAATTATGGATATACAAAACGGCACTTAAAAAGGAGTATTTCAAAACCAAGCATTTGCACGAAAACTGCTCTCCCAAAATACATGATTTCTGAAAAAATCATCAATTTTGGCGTGATGAGCGATATTTACTTTATTTTTAATCATGAAAAACCGAGCCGGAAAAACGCTGGTTAGAGTCATACATACGTCTTACGTTAAAATTTTGGATTGACATCAATATTCATATTTTTCACAAATATAAATTTTTTTTTAATAAAGAGCCAGCTAGAAGTATCTAAAACGATCATTTACAAAAACAAATTTAATCCAACCATGCAGAGGGGGAGAGGTAATAATTTAATTTTCAAAATTTAAGAGTGGTTGTTGAAAATACGATCTAAACAATGAAGCCACCAGCGGCCATGCCCGTTTTTTTGTCGCTATTCGGGGCGACAAGTAGTTGTCAAAAAAAAGTCGATGACAGTGACAGTTTTTTAAAACGAACATTTTCATAATAACTATTTTATTGTAAAAAGTCTGAATACAAGAACATTTGTTACGTTCTGGGTTTTTATTTAACGCAAACGGTTAATATTTAACAGTGGTTATGTGAATTTTAAACGAACTTTGGGCGTGGCCCCGAAAATTTTTCGGTTTGCTCTTACACCTTCTTCACTAGGTATAATATCATGAAATACATGCAGTCCCGACTGTTCCTTTCTCCAGAAAAAAATGTCCTACTTACGCCCACTGAGCCCCCCGTGCATATTTTCTAGCTACGCCACTGGATAAACGGTTTCTGAGATATGGCCGGCGTCTATTCTTATTTGGTCACCTGGTACATGCCATTATATTGGTTTTGTATATGTGCTCTGAACCCACAACATGCTACTGTTTTATTTTAAGTAAATTAAAATAATAAACCAAACATTTAATTTGCACAAAATGTTTATATTTGATATTATAATTATCTACATTGATATAGTAACAAACTAATCAAATAAATCTTAAAAACAATGTTGCCCTTTTACTGTACCTAATGTAGTATAACAGGGATAAGGGCAATTTTTACATTACATATTCTATAATCAACAAAAAAATCACATTTTTTCCTAATTCTCATATTTTAATATAAAGAACACACCACAAAACGATGAGTAAGTATACAGGGTGATTCCTAAGTTAACACTTCTTTTTTAGCTGCGTATAGAAGGCATTAAAATAAACAACATTTTCAAATACCTTTTTCAAAAAACTTAAAAATAAGGTACTTCCATTCATTTATTGCACTATGGATCAAATACGGTCCTGCCTAATTTGCCCGTTGAATAATATTAACAAAACTTCTGGGTATAGGATGAGCCCACAAGAAAAAGTGTTCTGCATATAATCTCGAAGCAGAAACCGCGCTTTGACGACACTTACCGTAAATTAGCACCATATCTACTAGTTCATGGTTTTAAAATTTTACCATTTTTACGTGTCCACCCAATTTAAAATTAACTTGCTTCAGAAAAATAAACTGCAGCAGATTGCTCAACACCACCTAATAAGAGATAATAAACTTAGCATTTAGATTTTTTACTTCTGTATCTCACCTACTTTTTAGTTTTTTGAAAAAGGTATTTGAAAATATTTTTTATTTTAATGCCTTCTATACGCAGCTAAAACAGAAGTATCAACTTAGGAATCACCCTGTATATTGAGATGCACTTTTGACAGTATTTATGTACTTTATTTAAAGCATACATTTTTACCATTGAAGTGCGGTATTTTACGTCAATTACACATAATCAGTGAAAGTTCACCAAGAATCGATTCTCAACTTTTTGCAGTGCGCTCTTTTTTGAGTCACAAAAAAATCACATTTTTCTAATTCCTATACATTTTTTTTGGCTTTTTTGCAACGTCAGTTCTATAACGTTATTTAGGCGACACCGACTGGTATCATTTGGGGGTATAACAGTCTATCGATTGCTCCTTTTTTAATGGCAGATCGTGGAGCTCCGTGCCCCGGCTTGCCCCAGAAAGAAGTCCATGTTGAAAAATGGCGACGTGATGTCTCGTCTTCTGCTGCTTTTAACTCCTTTATGAAAAAATATAGGAATCAAGTGTTTTATAGTATTATTTATTACTTTTAAAAACCGCCCAACTAGCATTTTCGGGACTTATTACTAAATATGAACTAAATCTGACGTCATGGTTGGTGTAACTTTGGGTACCTAATACAGTTACTTAAGATGTCTAGTTAGTATTTACCGGTTAAACTACGTCGTGTAGATGTCACTGAGTGTCTTTGGGATTGAGGTCGCGAATAGTCTCTACTCTTACGTCGTTTAAACGTAGTAATCTGACCTTAAATACCGAGGTAGTATGTGATGCTAAAAGTAGTCGTACTATGACTCATTTCTGAAGGTCCTTAAGGGACTATATTTATGATCGGCCGGACGTGAGGTACATTTTTCGACTTGAAGTAATAATGAGTTGAAAGTTTTGCACTTTCATGACCTATGCACGATTTAAGTATAGTTATTTTAATTAAACCTGTCTATACGTCATTTGTGTTCGACTAATTCAGTGGTGGCTCATCAGGTGAAGTAGGTGACGGGGCTCTTCACCAAAAAATAAATTAAAACCAGGAGGAAAGTTTTTCGACAATATTAAATATTAATGTACCAATACAGCTACCATTTTAGCCTAATTATGTTCGAATTAATAATATTAAATTAATTACGAATATAGCTATGCATAATAGGGCCACGGTTAACTCCGATGGACAATAATTATAAATACAGGTGCATTTTGGCGCGCTCGAGGACCATGTCCGTTAGCTCAAAGCAAGTGAAGACCCAACGCCCAACATGGCTTTGATATTCATCTTTGCTATAGTTACGTGACGTCAGTCACGCAAACATCATTTAACAATTTGCATTATGATGAAGGGCAATTTAGAAACAGATTAGTCGTATGTACCACTGTTTTAGCATTGGTTCGCCTAAACTTAAGGTATTTATTTTGAGGCTTCGCGAAACTTACGGTTATAGATATCGTTTTTACATGATTTACTGTGTGATTAAAATGTTTAGTTTTTATTTTTCATTTAATTCAGTAGCGTACGTACCTACTTATTTGTGTGTTTTAAAAATAAACCCAATTAATGACATAATTTGTAATTTGTTGGAAACTTCATTCAGTCGTTGGACAGATGAGGTTAAGAGAGATGTTTTGTTACACGGGTTTTTAGTCAATGTTTGTTTAAGTACCCGCACTATACCTAGCTCTTCACAATTTTTTAAGACCGCGAGCCGCCACTGTACTAAGGGTATACAGAGAGTACATTTTTTGACTTGAAGTTATAGTGAGTTGAAAGTTTTGCATTTTCATTACCTATGCACGATTTAAGTATACTTATTTTAACTAAATCTGTCTATACGTCATTTGTGTTCGACTAATTCTTCCCTAAAGCATGCTGTAAACCCTTTTAGGTAACGACGTGACTCGGCCATATTTTGACGGGAGCCCATTTTAGGGTTTCGTTTTTAACAAGAGTTAAAACTTGAATAAGCTTGATCAATTAAAGCAAGCTTAGTTTTTAAGACTCTATATTGCCAAATTTTAACAGTAAAATGCTTTGCGTTTCAATTTCAAGCGACAGAAACATTCCAAATAAGTTTATTCTAGTAAGAGTAAGCTCTTTATATAACAGTCATTACTTATATTTTATGAAAGATCTCACAAAATATCAGTTGGTCATATTTGTTAGTGGTCTGGTATGTTTACCCGTGCAGAAATCAAATAAAGATATTTTTAAAACTTCCCGACATTTTAAGTGCAGATACACTGTGGCTCAAATTAAAGGAGTACACTTTTTAATTGTGAATATTTTTCTAGATTTTGCACTGATTTAATTTAATTTTGCAGTGATGATGAACTGAAATCGTCTTAGTAAAATGTGCAATTTTTATCAAAATATTTTGAACAGGGCCGGATTGACAGGTTTTTTTCAACAAACGTGCACTTATGCTCGTTGCAAACGAAAACTGATTTATTCATAATTCAGAAAATACGTTTTTTTGGTAGATTAACTATCGAAACTTCTTCAGTATAAGTCTCACTCTAAAAGATTCTTAAATTCAAGAAATACAATTTATTTTGTTCATTGATGTATTAAAACATTCCGGATATCATTTTGGAAATTTGAAGTCGTTTGAACCATGATAGCAGCATCCATGACCGTTATTAAAAATCAAAGTTTCCATGACTATTATTAAAATAATAAACAATGTTATTTTTGACGTTTTGTGCGCTTCATGACAGCTAATCCGTACACAATGGCAGTATTAAGTGAAGAGGATCGAATTCTTATCAAATATTTTCAACAAACACATAATTACGGCGCAAGAAAAATTGTAAAGGAGTTTCCTGAAAAAAATTGGTATGTTGGAACAGTTGGCAAGTTTTTAAGACATCTTACAGAAAATAATGGATCGATAAAAATAAAATTTGGAAGGGGAAGGAAAAAACTTCAAGAACTCAAGGAAATATTACCATTGTAAGAAATATTATAGGAGAAACGATTAGAAAGATGTAATCTATTACTACGAAGATTCCGTTCTCGGCAAAATATCGCAAAGATATGGTTTTCAGATGAGAAGATGTTTACTTGAGGCCGCCAAAGAATACTTACACAAAATAATCGGGTATACGCAAATGTGCGAGTAAAGAGGGAAATCCCATTGGAAAATCTTTTAATCCAGAGAAGTCACTTTTCACCTGGCGTAATGGTCGCGGTGGCAGTTTCCAACTTGGGGAAGTCAAGTCTCATTGTTGTAGATGCCGGAGTAAAACTCAACTCGGACGCGTATCAACAACAACTTTTACATCACTTGCTTCCTGAAATTGAAGCAATTTGCGATGATTACGTATTCCAACAAGACGGTGCTCCTTCCCATATTCTCGGAGTACAAGAATGTTTTTGTTTGAGCAATGCCCTGATTATATTGAACCGGAGATGTGGCCACCCAATAGTCCAGACTTAAACCCTGTTGACTATTCCATATGGAGAATTTTCGAGGCAAATGTTCACAATAGTCAAAGGTTTAACACCATCGAAGAGCTAATGAAAAAGTTACAGTTCTGTTGGAATAATTTTAACCAGGACATAATGAATACAGCTATTGACCTATGGCGAAGGCGACTGCAATCCGTGATAGAAAATCATGGTGGTCATATTCATAATGTTATCCTATAAATATTTATACTACTTTCGATTTTAGGTGATAGTTAGTCTTGATATCAGTAATTGTTAATATTATTAAATTTATTATTAATATTGAACAAAATAAATTGTATTTCTTGAATTTAAGAATCTTTCAGAGTGAGACTTATACTGAAGAAGTTTCGATAGTTAATCTACCAAAAAAACGTATTTTCTGAATTATGAATAAATCAGTTTTCGTTTGCAACGAGCATAAGTGCACGTTTGTTGAAAAAAAACTGTCAATCCGGCCCTGTTCAAAATATTTTGATAAAAATTGCACATTTTACTAAGACGATTTCAGTTCATCATCACTCCAAAAATAAATTAAATCAGTGCAAAATTTAGAAAAATATTCAAAATTAAAAAGTGTACTCCTTTAATTTGAGCCACAGTGTATACATAAAATTCGTTAACTACTTATAATGAGCTTAAATCAAATACTGACGTCCTTACAACCCTTATTTTGTTCACCAAATTGGTGCAAATTCGAGTCTTCTCGAAGTCAGATTGACGTAAGTTTCCAACGTCAGTTTGAACAATATAACGTCGGTACGATGTAAAAATGCTAGTTGGGCGTGTTTAAGAAATTACTTCCATGGTCGGGCAGCGTATGTACGAACTCAATCTTTTACTTTTATTATGCCGTTTTTTATACGCGGTAAAATTGCTCTTATTATTATATTTAACTCTATTTACCTGTATTTTTTGTCTTTTTGTCGTCATCTGCTGAGTCAGTTCCTTTAAATAAGCAGACCCTTGCCTATTCCATATAGAGTTTTTACTAAAAAAATTAAATTCTTCATCTATCTAGTTTGCAAAAAATTGAAAATGCAGTGAAACAATATAACGTATAATTTTAAACAATTCTTCAAAAATATTATTTTTGAGCCCATTAAATTGGTTAATAAAATTGGGTCTATGTGCATTGATTATATACAAATTGATCGAGTATGTCAATTGACTCAAAATCACAGTTTACTTCGTAAGAGTAATTATTTTCTTTTTAAATCTACCAACTGACGTTTCGGCCAGTTAACAATTCAGCCCATTGATTTTGGCCTGTTAAGATATTCGGCCAAATTATATCTTTTGAAGCTATATGTAGGTATAATAAAATTTTAAAAAACCTATTATTCATAACAATATTAATTAAAACATTTCCAAAATTATTTTTAAATTATGTTTCCAATATCCATTCTTTTATTTCGACTTTATATTTTCTTAAAGAAATATATTTTTTAATTTTTATTGGTAAATAATCGTTTAAGTAAAAAAATAAATATTTGAAATTTTTATTGTCCTATGGACCTATTTATTTCAGGTTTTATGGTCATTTCATTTATATGACGTATATTATGATTATGGTTTATAAATTTAATAAGATTTTTATTTTTAAATATGTATATTAAGATGTTATAAATGTAAAGTTGTTTAATTTTATTGAAGGATAAAGATAATCTTTATTAAATATAATTTTTAGAAACGTTTCTGTAATATTTCTAATTTTTTAACTAAAGTTCTATTTATTCCTCCCCAACCTAAAATTCCGTAAATTAAATGAGTTTTAACTAATGCATAATATAATATTTCCATATGTTTTACGTTTAAAATTTTTTTAATGTTTCCAAAAATTGGTAGTAAACTTCTTAATTTTTTATCAAATATTCTATGTGAAAATTCCAACTTAATTAACTGTCAAAGATTATTCCTAAATATTTTACTTGATTAACTATTAAAACTTGAATGTCATCATTTATTTTAATACTATTCATATTTTGTGGTTTGTTATTTAGATTTAAGGTAAAAAGAAGATAATTAGTGTTATCAAAATGAATTGTTAATAACTTTTTATCAAACTAATTTTTATAATTTTAAAATAGTTTGAATTTCTTTATTTAAGTTGTCCCGATTTGTATCTATATAAACAATTGCAGTATCATCTGCAAAACTATAAATTTCTCCATCTCCATCACAATTTACAATAAATAAATCATTAATGTAAATATTAAAAAAATAATGGTCCTAAAATTGTTCCTTGAGAAACACCATATTTAATTTTTTTTTTATGATAAAACACCTGCACTGTAGAAAAAATCCTTTAAGGCGCTCTGGGAGCGGTGCGAGTGCGAAAAAAGCGATTAACGTTGGCCTTGAAACGTTGAAGATTGTATTCATTGGGAAATACGACCTCAGGAAGATCATTCCACAAAGATGACGTTCTCCAGATGAAAGAATTCTTGAACAATGAAGTTCGAGGAGTACTAAGCTGAACAACATATGGATGAGCGGCAGTGGTTCGCCGTGTATTTCTGTTTTGCATTGCTCTAGGTGGAATCAAGTGGGCAATGTCAGTCGAACACCTGCCATGGAAATATCTGTAAAAGAGAGCCAAATCACCAACCTGTCTTAGATGCTCCAGGCTATCGAGGGTCTTGGTCAGCTCGGGGACGCCGATCAGACGAACGGCTCTGCTTTGAATGGAATCCAGTAGCCGAAGGGTGTGCTTGGGTGCAGAGCTCCAGACATGAGAGCAATATTCTAATGATGGTCGAATCTGGGCTTTGTAGAGTGTCAAAAGTTGATGAGGTGTGTACAACCTTTTGGTGCGGAAAAGTACACCAAGTTTCTGTGCAGCTGCTTTGGCAATTGCGGCAACGTGATCATGCTAAGACATATTACCTCCCAGATTGACCCCCAGCAAATTAATAGACGGTGCCAGGGGAATTGCGTGTCCTGCCATGACTATATCCGGTTCTGCAATGTTAACCTTTTTGGAGAAGACTGCTGCCTGGGTTTTCTTAGCGTTAAATTCGACTTGGTTACTGTCACCCCAAGCCAAAATTTCTTCCAGGTCATTGTTGAGGCGCAATACTTCATGCTGCCTGCGAAGATGTGCGTCGGCAGCGGATGTTTGGGGAGTCAAGGTAAAAGATGAGACAAGTGTGCTGTCATCAGCAAAGCTATAAATTGGATTTTGGGTTTTTACTAGAAGGTCGTTAATATACAGTAAAAAGAGGGTAGGCGACAATATGGACCCTTGAGGAACACCGGCATTGATGGTGAAGGTGTCTGAGAGAAACCCGTCAATCGCCACTTGCAGAGAACGGTTCTTAAGGAAGTTGGTTAACCATAAACAAAATCCATTAGGCATACCATAGGATCGCAATTTACTTAGAAGCCCATCGTGCCAAACACGATCAAAAGCCCTAGAGATGTCCAGTGCAACAGCCCGGGATTCTCCATGATGTTCGATGGTGTTGCTCCAAAGATGGGTGACATATGCCAGAAGGTCACCTGTTGATCTGGACTGGCAAGAAGTTTGTTTTTGATTCTCTCGTTATGAGCTTCTTTGCTTTGGTCTATCATTTGCTTACATTGGTTTCGGGTGGTAACAAATAAGGAACAATATAAGGAACGCTTTTTTCTTTATCTATTTGAACATAAGTTGGTCTATCTTTTAGATAATTTTTAATTAGTTCAAATTGTTTTCCTCTAAATCCAATATTTTCAATTTTTTCCAACAATAAATTATTATGGCTAACTGTATCGAAGATTTTTGCTAAATCCAGAAAAGTACAAATAGGAGGTTTTTTATTTTCTAATGCATCGTATATTATTTTTTGTTCTGTTAAATAGCAAATAACATTTTGTGTCGATTTATTTTTTTGAACCCCAAATTGTTTATTAGATCTATAAAAAAAGAAATATAATTTTTTTTTTTTTTAAATTAAAGAGTCATCCGCCAAACTAGAAGTTCTTGTGAACCCTTTAGTAAAATTTTTATATTAAATTTGAAAAGCCAGCTAGGAATATCAAGAAAAAAGTTATTACTCCACTGAGTATAATGATCATTTACCATTAGATCTAGATCGTACAGGTCATATTCAATATCAATAGATGCTATAGAAATATGTTAACAATATCGTTTATAAGATAGAGAAGGCAAAGAGATGGGTAAGACCGGGAGTAGGACTTGCTTTGCAGTCTCCTTTAAATATAACCACGATAATAGTAGGAGAGCTGGTGACAATTTTCAGTGATTATTTATTTGTTCTATTTTTATTGTAAGAATTATGACCACAGACCCAAAGTGTAATTGATTGTTGATAATTGATCTCCCGTGCTCCACTGCGTGCCCTTCTATGGTGCCATTTATGTAACAAAAGTTAGGTAGGTACCACGAAAAATTTGTGATTATCTTATATAATAGCTTACCCAGCGTCTCTTTCCTTTGTAACATCAGTACTTGAAAGCGGTATCCTAATCGGGGTTCTCCGATCTTTCGCCAACAATTGCACCAGCTCTACGCCATTTTCTTTTCCGTTTGAAAGTGGGGAGAGTTTCCGGTTATTCCCTGGCAGGACGAAATTTTTTCTGGTGTTTGTTGGATGTATTATAGGGTCGAGCTTCACTACCCGGTTCGGAGGGACGATTTTGGTTTTCTTAAAGTTTTCATATTGTCTGTAAAAAATATTGAGCATAATATAATAAAAAATATGTGTTATAGCTCTAAAGTGTTTAAATTCTCAAAAAAAAAACCTAAATATTTTTAAAAAACATAGTACGATGAAGAAGGTTAAGAAACACACATCATCAAAAATATTTAATTAAATAGGGCACTTTTGGTGCGGTTACTTATGATCCTAGGGCGCCCTTTTCTATTGCCTAAAATTGTTAACTCGTTGGTGTTAACTTTATGTTGTTTAAATGTAGAATAGTAACATTTATTTTATATCAGATTGTATATTATTATATATTATTGAACTATTATATGTATTTAAAAGAAGTTTTATATTTTTCTATACGATGTGTTAGTATTTCTAAAGTATTTTGATATCTAGTATTCATGTTGTGATTAGAGGAGAAGGCCCGAATATGGGCCCTGCATTTAATATGAGCCCCCTCAACAATTCAGTAGGACATCAAGCGACATTTGTGTAAAATAACTGAAAATAGTCTTATTAGATAGCCAACTATTTTACCGACAGTACGCTATAGAAATGTTATTCTGTTGTCAACGAGTGGTGGTGAATGTGTTGAGGAAAATATATTTAGAGGTAAGTTGTGTAAGAATATTTTATATTAGCTGACTAGGATTCAAATATTTTCGACAGAGTGTTGTATTAAGATTTAGGTTTGTTATAATCACGTAGATAGTGAGTCCCCTAACCTCGAAAAATAAAAAAATAAATTTTATTTGGAAAACACGTTGTGTTCGTAATATAGGCGTTTTGCTGGTCCGAATATGGGCCCGGGCTCATATTAGGATCTGATTTTAAATTTAGTATTTTTTCCAGGACCATCATGCCATAAAATCAACCAAAGTACTCACCAAAGAAATTAAGAAAGAAATGGAGGTCCTAAAATATGGTTAGGGCTTTGGACAATGTGAATATTCACCGTATGGGCTTAAAAAAAGCCAGTAAATCTTACAACGTACCGAGATCAACACTACAAAGATTTTTGAAAGGACAGAAAGAAAATAACCTGACAGCTGAAGAAGTGGGCAGACACAAATCAGAGTATCAGTATCTTTGGAGAATGAAGCTGAGGCGCCATTTTTACCAGTTCTTCGTTCGGGCACTTTAAGCCAGGAGCCTGTCGTTGATGCTAAGCTAAATAGAACCTCCATAGAAGTGCCAAGAGATGAGCAAGATTTAGACATTCGCGAATCTCTATCAACAGGTTCTGGATTCCATGTATCTTCATTCCATGTTGCACCCATCCCTGTCATAAAGAAGAAATCATCGAATCGCGGAAGAAAGCCATGTAAAACCCAAGTTATCACTTCATCACCGTATAAAAATGACTTAGAGCAATCACTTTCTATCCCTAAGAAGCCACCCCCAAAACAAAAAGTGTTTCCAGAACACACAACAGCAAAACCGGCCAGGAACAAAAGAAATATGATGATGCTGATAGCGATAGCTCAGTAAACGAACAATTTGTTCTGGCTGACGATGACATGGATATAGAGGATATCGGCTAATTCGGTCCCGATGATAAAGATGCATCATGCCTTTTTGTGATGGTCGTTTTTCAGAAGATCACAGAGGGGAGCTATGCGTTCGTTGCCTTATGTGCAATATGTGGGCGCATGAGCAATGTTGGGGGGCAGAGAAAGACAATTCCGTGGTCCCGGAGAAAAAGGAGATAAGTTGATTTTTTAAAGTTTTCAGGAGATTGAGTTAAAGTTTAATTTAGTACTGCAAATCAGGCGAAGGGGTTTGGACGCTAAAATTTTGATGGTATAGTCAATGTTATCTTAGGTTTAAATGTGTCTAATACTTGATCTAATATTTTTGGTTTTTGAAGAAAAAAATGTAGTTATCCCTTTAAGAACCAACTGAAACAATACTTATCTCATTTATAACATTTTATTTATATTATACTAAAACAAAAATAAAATACTGTCAGAACTAAACACTTGCTACTATTTTAATTAAAATGTAGTTAGACATAAAACGATAACTAGAAACATGAACTAATAATTATACTAAACTTAGTCTTCTTCGTCTGATGATACCAGGTCAGGATGTGTTTCGTTTGCATCATCCACGGTAGGAAGGTTTTTGTAAAAATCCCAAAATTGATTGGAAATATACGAAAGTAGCTGCATTAGGTTATATTTTTTCTTTTTAGCAATTAGTACTGGACCATTATACTGTAAATTAGAAATTAAATTTGCTGGGGACCCACGTCGCTTAAATGACAAAATTTTAAAGTTCCCATTAATGTTTGTCTTAAAAAACATGTGACCCATTTGATTTTTTTTAACGGTAATTTCTCGAACATTACGCCAATAAAATGGGTCTCCTGATTCATCCTTTTTCTTTACTTGCAATTCCTTTTTTACTATTAAATTAAATATATAAAATTCCTTTTTTACTATTCAAAAATACTTACCGTTACCTTCCACATATAGACACTAGTCTTTTTCCCCTATACTCCATTTCGATAACTTTAACTGGGATATGGGATATCAAGGAAACAACTTACTTTCAACGAGTTCTTAGGCAAAATGACTCGTCAGATTTAATGTAAATATTTGAACTAAATAGAGATATGTGCTAAAAAAATTGTGGGACTAAAAGAGATATGTCGACTTATCTCTTCGTGGACAGTATTTTAATGCGGGTATAGTTATGTGTAAAAAGAAATAAGTTAAGTTATCCCTTAAAGCACATTTTAGGGGCTAACTTATGACATATCTCCTAATGTACTTTGCCGTAAAAATCATATTAATGTGAATTAACCTATCCCGTTAGGTCCGAAGGTAGAAGCAACAATTTGAAAGTGATTTTATCATTTATCTCATTTTGACCAAATTGAGACTTATCTCCTTTTTCTCCGGGACCACGGAATTATGTTTGTGATTTTTGCAAATAATAGATTATTTTCATTGAAAATATAATAATATTTTTTTTGAAAATAAAGTTTATTTTGTTACTTCTTAGCTTTTTGTGTCATTTCTGATAGGGGCTTATATTTCACACAGTCTGCCTTCTTATGTAAAATTGACATAATCTCATATTTTTTCTCAAATCACAGTAACTATTGCCTCTTTGAAACTTTGTTGCTTCTACAACTATAGAAGAGTCTTCGGGCTAGATGCATTCCAATTTTTAGATTTTTTTTTCAAAAAATCTTGAATTTGTTAATAAAAAACAAAATGGGGGCCCATATTTGGACCTTCTCCTCTAACTCTGTATTGCATTTTTTCATACAGATAATCAGGTTTCTTAGTAGAAATTGTTTTATGAATAAAAAAATTAAGGTAAATTTCGTGTCTAAAATTTCTAACTAACTCTCGTCGTGAATCACTCCGCATACATTAATTTTGTCACAGAAATACCTAAAATTAATTATCAATTAGAAAATTGTATTACTTATTCGGAAGATATGACAGTTGTTATACCGTATCTCGTATGATGAATTATTATCACAAGAAGAAAAATGCGTGTTGGCTACTGTTATCTTTTAAATATTGTGATCTACCGCAATAACTTTATTCGTACCTTTGATCTTCATATTTTTTCTTATGAACTTCTTGTTCCAATTTTCTTAATGTTTCTTCGTTGGACCAGCCCTAAAAATTGTCGTAAAGACATAATTTTAATGCCAAAAAAAACGCGTATTTCTTATATAAAATAATAGAAGAACTGGTAATTTTTTCAAGTGTGGTAATACTTTTTCTTGGTGTAAAGTGCCTTGGTAATGTAGGCTTATTTTTAAAACACACTTCTGAATTTTCCATTTTTCAGAATACCTAAACTTATCTATGTATACTCGTGACACTAAAATAATTTACTTTTCCGTGAAAAAACATTAAACAGTCAACTTTTTTGGCTACAATACAGGCCGCGAAGCAGAAATATACAAATTGGCAATTGTGTAAACCGTGGCTACTTTGACTTTCAAGGTTTCATTGACATGATTTGATTTTTTAACTATTTTCCCCAGGTGTGACAGGAGGCTGATCGGTCTGTAACTGGTCGTTGTTTTTGGGTCTGAATCTGGTTTGTGGATTAGGACGATCTCCGCGTGTTTCCATTTCTTGGGGAAGAGTTGTAGTTTCAGCACTGTGTTTGTTATTTTTGTTATTTCCTGGATTTGTTTGGTTTGCTAGGTTTTTGAGCGTGGTGTTCGTGATGCCATCATGTCCTGGTGCTTTTTTGGGGTGTGTGCTGCGTTTTTACTTGTGATTTTCTCGTCCTACCTAGGATCTTTCTTGTTGTTTGCTCTTGCCTCATACCAGAGGGGCAAGAGTAAACTTTTGGAGTTTTCAAAATATTTTTGTATTAATATTATTTTATAGTTTAAAGAATTTATACATATATATTTTTGTGTTACTGGTTTACCAAAGATTGTTCTATGCTAAGCAAGTTTATTTCAAGTTCTGCCTAATAATAAAGAAAAAAGTATCAAATCTAAGTGTACACTCTTGCCTCCCTCTCCACTGTTACCGAACTACGCTATTGAATAAAGGGCATTGCACGTATGCAAGTACGCCTAGTCAGTGGCCACCCAACTGTTTTACTTGGAGTTTTTCATAATTATTAAAGTGCTTTCTAATATATGCCTATTGTCTTATTTTAATTAGTTAGAGCGCTTCAAAGTATATACAGGGTGAGTCAACGATAAAGTAAAGTTCATTTTCCCCTTCATCTTAAGAAGAAATTATATTGGAGTATACGGGGTGGCCCAAAAAAAACGTGGCAAATATAACTTAACTTAACACCCTATATATTATATTATTTTCTAAGGTCCCACTAAATTCTACGCTTATTTGATAAAAAATGTTATATGTCTAAATTTAATAGTTTTTGATAATATATTGACGTTTAAAATACAGCATTTTCAGAATTTGACTGGCTGTAACATTGGAACGGTTTATCTTAAAGAAAAATGGTTTTCACCTCCCTGTCTTAGTTTCTTGTTCTCTATCTAAAACTTACAACTTCCGGTTTGACATGCTAAACCGTTAAAAGCGTTTTTTTTGTGTCATATAGTAAATCGGAAGTTGGTTTCTTTGGATAAAGAATAAAAAACTAAGATAGGGAGGTGAACACCATTTTTCTCTAAGATGAACCGTTCCAAAGTTTAAAAATGCCATATATTTTAAACGTCAATATCTCAAACACTATTGAATTTAGACATAATATAACATTTACCAAATAAGCCTAGAATTTTATGGTGAATCAGAAAATAATATAATTTATAGGGTGCTCCGTTAAAAAAGAAGTTAAGGTACACCGGGGTAAGCGGAACCGGGAATTTTAATACCTCCTGTTTAAACGTAATTAAAAAAAAAAATGTATCTCATAATCTTGTTTATAGTTGGCAGGCTTACTGGTTGAATATTATTTTAACAACATACCAACATAGAAACCGATAAAAGAAATTCCCTTTTTCTCTGGGATTTTTTTATTTTCGGTGGTCTTGGGTTACACTTGCCCCAGGTTTGTGGGGCAAGTGTAAACCAAGGCACGTTTTCTTATTTGGACGTAAGAACGTTGACCGGGGTAAGTGTAAATAATTAATTTTGTCGCATGCTACAAGAATATTTATTTTTATTAACAAAAATTAACAATTCAACCAACATTATGTGTCAAAAACAGTGCTAAAAGATATTTTTCCTCGCTTATCTACTATAGGCGTGTGTAAATGCATAAAAATATTATCTTCATTGACGATGCTTCTATCTTCCACAACAGGCCAATGAAATATGGATGTGTTACCAATTCTTCGGAAAAATTTTACCTCCAGACATGGTTCTTTCTCTGTGAGCTGGCCCACGTACATTTTAACCTGCTTCTTCTGATCGAATTTAATGACGACCCAATCGCCAACGATTATTTTGGTTAAGTCGAGCTGCATTTGGTTCAGAAAACTGATTTCTTTATTTATCTCTTTGACTTCGTCGACACTAGAATTGCTTGAGAGGCTTTGCACATCTTCAAGAAGGTCATCATCAGTGGAAATAAGGTTTTCTTTAGTGTAGCTCGTTTTTCCTCTATTTTTTGCTTTTAATTCTCCCTAATTCTTCTAACTCGCCATCTTCACTGTTACTACCTTTACATATTTTTTTTCTATTTTGATTTTTCTTATCTTTTGCTTCTCAATTTCTTCAATCTGACCTGAACCTAACATAGGTTACACTTTCCACATTCTGTGATTTTTTAGGGGCAAGTGTAACTTAGCTCGTTTCTTCAACGTAAACAAATTTATGTGACCCATACGTTTATAATACAAAAAAATATTGTTTATGATGTACTTACCTCAAAAAGTTTAATTATTACTATAACTTTCGTGTGTATTACAACCACCGACAAAAATCACACGTTAACTCGTTATGCGACGTAAAACAACACTGACAAACACTGTGAGAGCGATATTGCTTTTACACCAAATTATGTGTTTTCTAATGAGCCATTTTCACACACAAGCGATATTAGAGAACACATAATTTGGTGTAAAGCAATATTGCGACCATATATCGCGCGCGACAAATGGTCGCGATATTGCTTTTACACCAAATTATGGGTTTTCTAATGAGCCATTTTCACACACAAGCGATATTAGAGAACACATAATTTGGTGTAAAGCAATATTGCGACCATTTATCGCGCGCGATATATGGTGCCGTGTGAAAACGCTCTTACTGTCGAAGCTCAAATGAATCGCTAACGGCTTTCTATGTAACAGGGTATGTAAAGAATGTTGGTGGGCTGGTATGCAATAGGTGGAGCCACTCTACAGAACATTGTTTTATCAGGAATAAGCCTGGGTTCCACTTGCCCCGAATTTCCACTTACCCCGGTGTGGCTTATATTCGCAACGTTTTTTTGGGCTACCTCGTGTACTCCAGCATAGTTTTAAAATGTGCATCTCAATGGTCTCTACGACTTTTGTATTTCGAATTTTTAACTAATTCTTAAGATAAAGGCGAAAATGAATTTTTAGTCTATCATTGACTCACCCTGTATGTATAAATAAAAACATACTCATACATACTGGGGTGTCAAACTAACCCAGTGCTAAGTCTTTCTTTGATTTGGCATGAATATTAACGCTAGATCAAAGTAGATTAAGCAAATATCTAAGAAAGTTGCTATTTGGTAAATTTAGAGCCCAAGGATCAATTATTGTTTATATATAAGATTTAAAAAATTGGAGCTAAAGGAATATTAACAGAATGACACTAAAATATGTTCTAAAACTATGTCAAAGTAGCCTCAGCGCACGGTTTAATTTTTATGTAAACATTTTTATTTCTTTTGTAATTGAACATAAATTTAATATATTAAATTTAAGTTAAAATTAATATAATTTTATGCCCTGAGGCATATAGGTAATATCTTGTGGCACAAAATGTTAGCATATTGTACTTTCACCGACGATGTTGTATCTTTATAATAAAAGAAGTTTCAACTTTAAAAATAAGCCAATTTTAAGTAAGCTACACTATACCTAAGTGTAGCTTACCATTGATTTTAAAAAACCAAGTCCAATGGCATGGGGTGGTCTCCATGGTCGTCCTCCCGGTCCTCTTTTACCCCAAGGAGGCGATTTTAAAAACTCCAAGAAAAAAATGGATTTATTTTCAAAAATAATTGCAAAACTAGAAATTGTACAAAAAACTGTGAGAGGGTGCAGAATCGATTGAATCTGACTCAGGTAATAGAAAGATAATATTTTTTAAAAAAGTTTTATAACAAAGCACGTAACATTTTTTTAAGACTAAGTAATTTCTATTTTAAGTCCTAGTTGTAATTTTGTGGACATGCTTACTTACTTGGCGCTTTTCAAAATCTGCTTCCCGTAATTTTTGTTTAAGTTGGTTTTGCTTTTTCTCTTCCACTAATTTATCTAAAAATTAGAAAAATATTTCTTTAGCCTACTTCAACGTTAATAAACTGAGTATTGTTTTAAGAATTGAAAATTAAATTTTGTTAAATAAGGCCCTGTTTTCTCATTTTTGTGTAGTTTTTGACCTTCCAAAACTAATGATGTATCAGACTACTTGTCACTAAATTGTAAGAGCACTTTCTTAAGGCATAGATACCTCTAAAAATCTAAAAAAACCGACCGTTGTATCTGAAAAAAATTCTAGATGACCGCAAGATGAGTAAATCTTTTTTTCAGATGTTTTTAATTGTGCCAAAGGAAATAATCAAGTGGGCTCAAGTCCGGTGATCTTGCAGACAATTATTTGTTAATACTATTTTCGTCATTAGTATTCGATGTAAGTTGTTTTATTTAAGTAATTTTAATTAATAAATGACCCCCTTAATAAAATTTACCTGATAATGATCTCTTACAGACGAAACGTCCAATTAAAGTTTCCAAACTTATTTATGATAAAGTATTACAAATTTATTTTATAAGAATTAATTTATTTTTTGATATTTCTCTAGGTATAAAATCATAAAAAGATTGTACAGGGTGTCCTTGAAATGACTGTACAACGCTTCACCACAAATTCCTTAATCAAAAATAAGGCGATCTAAGCAAACTTACCTATATGCGATATTGCTTCATTTTCACGCTACAGGGATCTAAAGTTTTTAATTGAATATCGTTTTTTTGAAATAATTTCTAAACGCCTTTATCGATGTCCGATGTCCACTAATTTTGGGACTAAGAGGGATCATTATTAATAGCGTGTTTTGACGTATATGCCAGCTTTTTTTAATACCAGTCAATTTTAAAATGTCGTGTGATTGGTAAATAAAAGTTTGTCTTTTTGTTATCCCTCGTATAAATGACTTTAATTATTTCTCTGACACTAGCTGACTTTATGTTGAAACTTTTTGTCTCTTGAAAAATTTTAGCCAGACATGCAGTTTCTCTACAAAAAAATTATTTACGTTACCTTGTAATTCATCATTGCTGTTTATTCAGAACGAGAAAACATAAAAACAATTTTAATTCCAAAATAACTACCAACTAATTTGATTTTTATAACAATTGTACGAAATGTTCAGGAACACGGTCCTGAATAAATAAATAAATTCTTTTCAGAAAATTAAACTGTACTTTGGGCATCGTGTCGGGCTTGTTTTTAAGATAATCTGCAGCATTGATAATTCTTTGCAATGACTCATCTTCCTCAGCGATGGAGGAAGCATACACTTTTGATTTAAAAGCACCCAACAGAAAATAGTCCGGGGGCATTAGATCGGGGGATTTTGGTGGCCAATTTATGTAACGATTGCATCGTTACTTCTTCCGATTCATTTATTAGGATATCTTTCATTTAAAAATCTTCGTTCGTTGATACTAAAATGGGGTGGCGCCTCTTCCAACCCCTCTGGACTATTTTCTGTGGGCGCTCTTAAATGAAGTATGCGTTCCTCATCGCTATAGAAGCACTACAAAGAATTATCAATGCTGCAGATTATTTTAAAAACAAGTCTAACCAGAGCTGTGAAAGTTACTTCAGAAAAGTAACTAGTTACTTTTTCGATACTTTTGCACAAATGTATCTAGATACTTATAAGGAATAGTTACTTTTACCTAAAAGTAACTTAGTTCTTAGGTACTTAGTTAAAGTAACTAGTTATAATAACTAAGATACTTTTACAGTAACTAGTTACATTGATTGAAACTACGATAATTTAAAAGTACTAAAAGTTACTAAAAGTAACTAAGATACTTTTGAGTAACTAGTTATTTTAATTGTAATTACGAAACTATAAAAGTTACCAAGATGCTTTTGAACTAGATACCATAAATTTACCAGGTAGTGATAACTCATTTTCATGTACGCACTACCACTCTTACCATCAGAAAACTAAACTAAGAAGTGTTAATTCGAACAACGAACAAGTAGAATAAAATGCTTTTCAAGAAATTTCGCGTTCCAACCAGTTTGCTGTTTGACGCTCGCGACAGGCCGCTCGTCCCTTCGTGAAAATCTGATTAACGGCCGCCGATCGTCCCTTGGTCATCATCTGATGGACGGCACGTGTACATAATTGGTATCCTAGAGGAATTTTGAAAGTACCTAACTTAACTTAACTTTAAAAGTAACTTAGTTACTTTAAAAACAACTTAGTTACTTTAAAAGTAACTTAGTTACTTTAAAAGGAACTTAGATACTTTAAAAGTAACTTAGTTTTTTTTAAAGTAACTTAGTTACTTTAAAAGCATCTAGTTACTTTTTAAGTGTAAAAGTAACTAGATATAAGTTACTTTTCAAAAGTAACGAAGTTACAGTTACTTTTGGTATGATTCAAAAAAGAACTAAGTTACTAAGTATCTAGTTACTTTAAGTAACTAAGTACTAAAAAGTATCTAGTTACTTAAGTTGCTCACAGCTCTAGTCTAACACGATGCCCAAAGTACAGTTTAATTTTTTGAAAAGAATTAATTTATTAGCAGCACGGTGAACATTTCGTACAATTGTTAGAAAATTCAAACTAGTTGGTAGTTATTTAGAATTTAAAAATTTTTCTGTTTTCTCATTCTGAAAAAACACCAATGATGAATTACAAGGAACCGTAAATATTTTTTTTGTAGAGAAACTGCATGTCTGGCTAAAATTTTATGAGACAAAAAAGTTTCAACATGAAGTCAGCTAGTGTCAGAAAAATAATTAAAGCCATTTATACAGGCGGTAATTAAAAGACAAACTTTTATTTATCAATCACACGCCATTTTTAAATTTGCAGCTATAAAAAAAAGATGGCGCATACATCAAAACACACTCTTAATAGTGGTCATTATTAGTCCCAGTTAGTAATGGATTCGAAAGGCGTTTAGAAATTATTTCGGAAAAACGATATTCAATTAAAAACTTTAGATCCCTGTAGCGGCAAAACAAAGCAACATTGCATATAGGTGTAAGTTTGCCTAGATTGCCTTATTTTTGGTTAAAGAATTTGTGGTAAAGCGTTGTACAGTAATTTTAAGGACACCCTGTATAAAAGGCTATTTGATCGACTGTATCTCAAAAAAAAAAAATAATTATGGAATAGTTACGAAAGTACTTGAGTTTCGAAAGCTCATATTATCATCAAAATTTAATCAATCCGTTCCATTTTCAGTTTATTGGGTAGGCCCGTCTTCCGGACCACTAAGTACAATATGTGCGACTTCACCTTATGTCTTTTTTTATTTAGGGCATGGTTAAAATATCAAGCTGTGTAAATCTGCTTTCAAATTAAAGTAATTTTTTAACTATTCCACAATTCATGTAGGCAGTGTATATTATTAAAATAGCTGCAGATAAAAGAAAGAAAAATTATATTTATTGCAAAAGTATCTTACTAATAAATTAGGAAAATTATTCGTCTAATAGAAATGCGTATATTATTGAGCATATAAAGGTAAATTTCCAAAAGTATTTTTTTACGTAATGTGAAAGTAATATTATTAGTGACCCCATAAATAATTAGTACTATTTACATATAAACAAATTACTGGTTTCTATTAGATAGACATAATTTTTTTGGTGGATAAATAGTAAAATTTAAGAGACCCTAAAGTATGTGTATAATTGTTACAAGTAATGATAGAACTGGGTAATAGAAATTTGTTCTACAAGAGTGAATATGGTGTCCATATCGCACGAGGAAGTAAATCTCATACAACGTCGTAGGCCGAAATTATCAAAAAACAAATTTATAAAAAGTTTCTTACATATATATTAATTTTTGTGAAAATATGTTTTTGAGATTTATTAATAGTTTATTTTTTAGTTTTTGACTTAGATCTAGACCGAAATACTGTAAAACAGAAATAAACTGATTCTCCCCAGTGAAAAAAAAGGTAACTAGAGTGTTAGTCTATTGTTTCAAAAACAATTTCAATTTTTTTTACTGCTTATAAGGTCTGATGATGCTAGTTTCAGGCGAAACATGTGACAAAAATCATACCTCTTTGAGTAAAAATGGACGGATTCTTCAAATCAAATATTTTTTTTGTTTGTATCTATATGTTCAGGACCGTAATGATATAAAAAGATAATTTAAAAAATGTTTTATTAGATGACAAAACGTTATAATAGACAACAAAATTGACCATTTTCTTTTTTGGTATTATAGCTTTACGACGCGACGCCGCTACTGGAGAAGTTCTAAAGATAAGAGGGACCCGTATTTGTCTTTATTTGAATAGGCAAAATAGTGACCTACCATTACTTATCTGTTTTAAGTTAACAAAAACTTGTCAAAAAATCCCAACCATAATGATAACAAAAGATTTAAATTAATGTACGATCCTACCGCTATTTACTACATTATAAAACACAACTAGGTATGCCAAAAGACTTTATAACATATTTTTAAGCAACTCAGTATTGAAATATATCCACAAACATTTAAATAGCATAAAACTAAATTAACAACCGAACGCGGACCTTATTAACAGATTGAAGGCGTTAAACGTCGAGAAGTCGGACTCGCGAAACATCAGTAGTCATTCAAATCCAGTTACGTTAAAGAGCTCGTTGGCGTCCGCCCAACTCGATTTTAGGGGTACCTATCAAACTTTCTAATCGGTCGATTAAAAAAAGTATGGAATGTTTTTCTAGGATACCCAAGGAGTCACCCATTTAAATCTAATGCGGCAATACCATAACACTCTGTAGAAGAACTAAATTGAAAATATGGTATTAGAGTTTAATTTCCGTATAAGTAAATAATGCACCAATCCGTATACAATGCCGTGTTTTAAAAAATAAAGTAGTAGAGTTTAATGTAAACTTTCTTTCTATTTGCTTATAAGGACATTAAACTCTACTACTTTATTTTTAAAAACACGGCATTGTATATGGATTGGTGCCGCACCCAGTGGGCTACTGCAGCGCGATCTATATTTGAATCTACAAACCCATAGAAAAAGTGAAGGGATGCGAAAAAACGTTTCCTATACTGTTGATTGTTGGCCAACCGTACTTGGTTTATTTAGTTCTATGTTTTCACGTTTGATGGCTATCTTTTGCATTGAGTTGATTTCTACAGATGGCGATACTAGGTTTTCATCACATTTTTATTCTTAAAAATGTCTTAAAAAAGCATATCTTCGCTGTACTGGTAGTTGTATACGGGTTTTGGCCTCCTGATGAGTCCTGACAACGACGAAACAGCCTGTCATTATCTATCTGTGCCCCAGGGAACCCATTACCTTTGGCGTCCCTATTTACTTTAATGCAAAAGATAGATGCACCACTTGTCCGTCTGCTGCCAAAAACTTTCTTCCTAAATTAAAAATGATTATTGAAATAAGGACACATTAAGATGTTCGTACTTTTGGTAAGTTAGAGAAGGGGGATGTGTAAGTACGTTGTCCCCCCGTCTTCCGTAAATCCGCTCTTGTCTGGATATCAGTTATGTTTATTACTAATAAAAATAAAATAACTTAAAACATTTTCATAGATGAGATAATGAATACAGAATAGGTACTTGATTTGATTGGTCAGAATTATGCAAAATTCAATGTGTCCCTAGGGTGAGAATTATTCACCTGTGAAAAATGTGTCAAATTTCATTAACCATACAATGCAATTCTTCGACCTGTGACTTTATGTCCATTTATAAAGGTATTGTTAAAATATGTAAAATATTTAATAACTTTACACAATAGACATATAAGATAGCAAGATTGTTCGTGATAATAATCTTACAGAATCATTCTCATATTTACCAAGAGAAAGTATCAAAAGTATTTTAAAGATTCTTTGCTAAAATATAACGTAAATAGGCAACTAGTGGAACATTGGGTCATTGCAGACAGTGGCGTAGCTAGAGAATATGCTCGGCCGGGGGGGCTCAGTGGGCGTAAGTAGGACTTTTTTTTTCTGGAGAGAGGGACAGTCGGGACTACATGCATTTTATGATATTGCACCTAGTGAAGAAGACGAAAAAGCGCCGCAGGCGAACAAATTTTGAGGCCACGCCCAAAGTTCGTTTAAAATTCTAAAAACTACAATCAAATTTCGAAACTTAAATTATTATCTTTTATCCTTTGCATGGTTGGATTAAATTAGTTTTTGTAAATATTTTTTTCCTTTTTTTTTTGATATTCCTAGCTGGCTCTTCGTTAATAAAATTATTTTTTTATATTTGTGAAAAATATGAATATTGGTGTTAATCCAAAATTTTAACATAAGACGTATCTATGTATGACTCTAACCAGCGTTTTTCGGGCTTGGTGTTTCATGATTAAATATAAAGTAAGTATCGCTCACCACGCCAATATTGATGATTTTTTTATAAATCATGTATTTTAGGAGTGTAGATCTAAGAGCAGGTTTTGGTGCAAATGCTTAGGTTTTAAAATACCCTTAAGGGCCGTTTTGTATATTCATAATAAAGCATTCTCGTTTCTTCCCGCACTATTTTTTTATCAGAAATTATCACACTTCTTTCAAAAAAAAATATTTCAATTAACATGTTTACTTTAATTTTTCTCTTTAAAAATAAATAGGTACCTAATTGTTTTTTGTTTTTGTTGTAAAAATATTTATTGCTTTGGGTTATACTTACTTTAACTTACTAAACTAACTAAAACGACATGCGTCCGAAACCTTAATCTCTATATAAAATAGGATTTTAGAAGGAAAAGTTAAAAACTAAACGTTTTCTGCAAGACCTTTGCAATCTAAGCCAAGAATACATTATTTAAAGATTTAAATTGAGAGTCCAAGCGTGAGACGAAAAATTAGGTTGCAATAAGACTTTTAGACCCTAGCTCCTAGGCACAGGGGGAAGGGGGGCGGCCCCCTCCTAAATACGCCACTCATTGCATATTACCCATCAAGCATCGATACTATCTAAAGTTAAGTTAGTATTCTAAAAGAATATTCATACAGGGCATTTGATTATGGTTGGTCACCGGCCATATCTCGGAACTACTGGGCATAGAAAGTCAAGGAAAAAGAATAGTATGAATGACCATGAGAAAATTCTGGAAATCATTTTGAAGGTCCGCATTTCACTGCAAGAGGGCACAATTGAAAATTAAATATTCAAATTCTAAATTTGTTCGAAAATTCTCACATAAAGGTAACATCATTAGAAAGCTTAGGGTGGAAAAGTTTTAGCTAAGTGACACATTAAGTTAAGCCCCACCTAAAACGTCTTAAGTGGAACCCGTGCAAATGGCCCTTAGACAATTATGCATCATTTTGGTTAAGTGCTCATTGGCGTACCGACCTTGATAAAAGTGGGGGAAGCTCTTTAAAGTGTAATAATTTAAATTGCTCTAACTTTTAAACGACTTATCCGATTTCAGTATACTTAAACTTGTTTGGAAGAGAAACATAAGTACTTTCAATTAACGCAGTATAGTACTCGATAGTTCCTAATAAAATGTTAGAGAGCACAATTTGTAATAATAACAGTTTTTTCCTTTAATCCCAAAAACTCAAATCATATGGTATTATCATCAAAATCGGATTAAATTTCCAAGAAAAAACGTGAATCCCGCAGTTTGAGCCTTAAACAAAAATGATGCAGAATTGCCTAAGATTTCTAATAATATTACCTTTATGTGGGAATTTTCGGTGAAATTTAGACTTTCAATGTTTAATCTTAAATTGAGCCCTCTTGCGGTGAAATACGGAAATTAAAAATTATTTCCAGGATTTTCTTGAGTTTTTATGCCCAGCCATTCTGAGATAAAACAATAATCCAGAATAATTCGGCGTTCAAGCGAGTGAGCAGAAACGTAGTTTTCAACAAACTAATAGTGCAGTTCGAGTACCGTGAATAGGGGCAGACAGATCTAGTTTAGTTGTAACTTGATGTAGTAAAATTCGACTATTAATAATAAATTTTGCAAATTTGTTATAATGTAGCGAATATGGCCGAATATAAAATATTAGTAAAAGGTGTAAGACGAAAAATTAGTTTTTAATTAGAGTATTAGACCCCGAGCTTCTGAGCTCAGGGGGCTGCAGCCCCGCAGCCCCCCCCCTCAATGCGCTACTGGGGACCAAGAATGTATACCATTAGGAGCGACCCCTGAAGATTATAATCTCCCACATAATTATTAAAACAATTTAGTTAACTTATTTCACATTTAAAAATATTTTTCTAATAAGAAAGTAATTTAACTACCGACTCAAAAGAAAATTACTTTCATGAATATCATTTACCCACGTTCCCCTGATTAAGATTCACCGCTTAAAGTAACGTAGATATGCATTTTAATGGCCCATTTTATCGTTTTTTTACTTTTATAGGTTTTGCTGGTTTTGTCATCTGTTGGTTCCGTCGGATTTTTGACTATTAATTTGGTATTTAAACATTTCATTACCGCAACTGTGTATTGAAATGGATTTAAGTATTTCGCAACTTTCTTTTTGGTTTATTTAAAGGTAATTGTGGGTTTATAAAATTACTGTATACATACATACATCCTCTTTTAAAAAATTTACCAAAAATAAATATTAATATAATTATTTAATATCTAATTTTAAACCATTTTAGTGCAGTGGCGGCTCGTCAGGTAAAGTTGGTAAAGGGGCTCTTCACCAAAAAAAAAACTACGTCGTGTAGATGTCACTCAGTTTCTTTGGGATTGAGGTCGCGAATAGTCTCTACTCCTACGTCGTTTAAACGTAGTAATCTGCCAAGGTAGTATGTGATGCTAAAAGTAGTCGCACTATGACTCATTTCTGAAGGTCCTTAAGGGACTACATTTATGGGCGGCCGGACGTGAAAATATTACTAAAGGTATACGGAGAGTACATTTTTCGACTTGAAGTAATAATGAGTTGAAAGTTTTGCACTTTCATGACCTATGCACGATTTAAGTATACTTATTTTAACTAAATCTGTCTATACGTCATTTATGTTCGACTAATTCAGTGGTGGCTCGTCAGGTGAAGTAGGTGAAGGGGCTCTTAACTAAAAAATAAAATAGAACCAGGAGGAAATTTTTCCGATAATATTAAATATTAATGTACCAATACAGCAACCATTTTAGCTCCTAAAAAAGAATTATGTTCGAATTAATAATATTAATTTAATTCGAATGTAGCTATGCATAGGAGCCACGGTTAACTCCGATGGACAATAATAATAAACACTCGTGCATTATGGCGCGCCCCAGCATACCGTTTCCGTGAGCTCAAAACAGCAAGTGAAGACCCAACGCCCAACATACAGTCAAGTGGCTTTGATTTTCACCGTAGCTATGGTTACGTGACGTCAGTCACGCGACAGCATATAACAATTTGCATTAAGATGGAGGGCAATTTAAAAATAGATCACTCGTATGCACGATTGTTCTAGCATTGGTTCGAGGTATTTATTTTGAGGCTTCGCGAAACTTACGGTTATCGATATCGTTTTTGCGTGATATACTGTGTGATTAAAAAGTTTTGTTGTCATTTTCCAGTTAATTCAGTAGTGTAAAATTAGTCAATGTTTGTTTAAGTACCTTCACCATGTTTTAAGACCGCGAGCCGCCACTGTTTTAGTGTTGCCCAAAGAAAAGTTAATATTTCTGAATTGAATAGTTGATATGATATACAGGGTTGCCCAAAAGTTCGGAATAAAATCAATATAGCCGTAACGTGTAACTTTTGGGGAAAACGCTCGGATAAGTCAACTTAGCTTTATATATGCTCACATTTTGACGTTATTCGTTTGTTTTCTTTATAGACATTTGTCAAAGATATGACGACATCGATCTTTTTTTTTAAATAGAAACATACAGATTGTGATACATCATTTAAAAGCTAATATCTGGTACAGTATACTCATAAATTTTGGCGTAAGTCTGTCAAGCTATTTCAAAATGACTGTTAAATAAGCGAAAGTTTTTTTACCTTTCAAGGTAAGAAATCTTTAGTGTTTCACGTTTTGACATTTTGTGACTTAACAATAGTTATGGTTTATTTGTCATTTATTTTGTCAAAAAATAAAAATGTAATGAAGCAAAACAAAACACAATAAAAAGGTGTGATTTGCGGGAAATGTCCTCCACCCTCTACTTTCTTAACTTGAAGGGTAGAAAAAACATCAAAGATCTATCAAGTCAATTATTATGTGAAATATAATGATAAGCTTACTGATTATTAAATATTATGAATCTATCAGCAAAAGTTATTCTAATTGTCACAAAAGTGCTTCTTATTTTACGATATCTTATCCATTATCCTAACGAATTAATAATAAAACTTATAGAGGCGTGTTTCATATTTTATATTGAGAAAGCGAATTATTTTCTAAACTAAAGTGAAACTTGAAGATTGGCACCAATGCTATACGCGTGTATTCTTGGCGCGGGCTGATAGATCGAAGCTGAAGCTTCTACCCTACTGCCTACCGGCTTTCTCGCTGGCTTCCACTCGTATAAAAGCAGTGCTTTTGCTTTGGCATAAGACGCTAATGTACAGCGAGATCTTTGCTTTTAGAACGATCTTACGCAATGTTTATACAGGGATCTAGTTTACGATATAATAGGCAAATAATGCGTTCATGGAAATGATAGAGGATTAAATTTTCCTATATTATTATTTATTATATTAATGTAGAGATAAATTGCCAAAGTTGAATTACACGGATAAAAACTAATATATATAAAAAAAAGTATTTCTGTTTGTTTTATTGTTCCCAGGGTAGGCAATGCTTTTTTGACTATATTCTAGGCACGCCATTGTCGCTAGGACGTCGTGTTAACGTTGTGTGACAACGTTAAGTCGACTGCACCGACGTTGACCCGACGACGTTTCTTTATTATAACCCTAAGCGAAGACAGTTTCGGGAAAATGTATTTGCGGAATTTTTAAATAGTGTTTGAGAATTTTTTTCAAAAAGAAAATAATAACTTTTGTTTCATTGTTAGATAATAGTTATTTACGATATAAGTGTTGTAAAGATTCATATTACAACACGAGATGTTAAAGTTGTCAAACGAGGCGTCAGCCGAGTTTAATAAAACATCGAGTGTAGTAATATGAATTTACAACAAGAATATTGTACAAAATTTTATCTACTTTCATCTATGAATAAAAATATTTGGCAAAAGGCATTTTTCAAAATAAAAATGCACCTGTAAAAATGCACCTTGCAGTTTACTAATCAAGTTTTTTATGTTACCTTTCGCATAGTTACTGTTTCGCATGGTTACTGTCGAAACTTTGTCAAACAAATTTAAAAATATAAAAAGCGTTCTTCAAAATGAGCGATTCTGATGGAAGTTTACCCTATGATATAGAAGCAGCGGCAAACGAAGTGATTTCAAGTTTAGTTCCGACAAAATCCAAGGCGCGGTATGAGTTGGAGTATCAGAAGTTTAAAGATCGGTGCAAAGCTAACAAAATAAAGGAGGTGTCTGAGAAAATTCTTTTGGGTTATTTTTCCGTGAAGCAACGCTCCCAGAAACCATCTACACCATGGACTCAATGTTGAGAACTATGATTTCAGTCAAGAAAAATCAAGATATAAGCAGATTTTTTTTTCCATTACAGCACTAGTGCTGTAATAGATGCCCTTACAAAACGATTTACAGAACTGTAAAATTCATATTACTAAATGAAAGTAGATAAAATTATTTTCTAGTATCTTTCGTATCAATTAATGCATATACGCAATATATTACCCAGTTCGTTTTTATATTCCATCTGTTCTTGCCTATTAGTCTTATATCTCAAAGTATTATCCACTGCCCTTCTCAAGTCCTTGCTGCCAAACTGGAATCTTAACATAGGATCTTCTCTTGTTCTGGTTACTTTTTGACCGTCGTGTACAATGGGGGCACCACAGCCCGGCCGTCCTAGGTCGAGGGTGCCAACAAATCGCTTCGCCTATAAAGAGGACTACCGTATAATTTTATTTATTAATAGAAAATCTGTAACTTTTCTTGCAGATGCAAGTTGTTTTGAATGCTGCCTAATTTTTCTAAATTACTGTGGCAATAGTATATTATTTTTGCATCTGCAAGTTCACCTGCAAGCCTTCTGTAATCTCACCTCAAAGGCAGAAAGTAATAACTTTTATTCTGCAAATAGGTATTTATACAGTGCATACCAAGCAGCAATTTTACATCGCGCCGACGTTGTCCTACGCGACCCGACGTCGGCATACTACGTCAGTACGACCTTGTTACAACTCCTGTTTGCACCAATATGGTCAATCATTTTTGGGTCGTTTCGACGTCGGACACCAACTTAATGTTGTTATTAAATACAAGTGGCGACCATATTTTGAAGTACAAGAAATTAGACTATGTAGTGCAAAATTTTAGATATATGATAGTTATAGTCGGCATATCCTACTAATTGGTTATATTATCACAACTTCGCTAACCTATAAAATATAACAAGACAATAGTAACTTGTAAAATAATCATGTCGCATTGTTATATTTAAATTAGATGGTAGAAACGTTTAGCATAATGATAATTTTAAATAATTTCGTTCGAGTTACTGACATAGTAAAAACGTAAACGCAAGCTGCTTTACTGATAATTATGGTTAAGATATATAGGAAATAAAAAGCGCGCCATGCAAATTCGCAGTTTTTGTAAAAAAATATTTTAGCAAAAAAAAATATTTTTTTTTTTAAGTTTTTTTTGCTCTAAACTTTAAGGTTATAATTCTGTTACTTTATTACGAAGTTTCAATGTGTTTTAAAACGTATAGAACTATTAATATATATAAAAACAGAAATAATTAAAGTTGAACAACAATGGCCGCCAAAGATGCATTATTGCAAATGGCTAAAATGGCGTAGTCGTACAAACTACCAACACAACCTTTGGTCGGAAAGTTTACTAATTACGACCTATTCACGACCCGAAACAATAGGAATCATACAGATTCCTATTGATATCCGATAATACTTATCGGGCGAGATCAACTGATTACTTATCTAATTTATCTTTGTTGGGCCGTGGCTACCTTTCCGATAACGTATTAAAAATTATTCGAACTAACGCTAGCTATAACAATCAATATTAAAGGTTTCCTTAATTGTTTTATCGATTAAATTAAAACATTCTCTGTGGATGGCTTAACATTGGCGGTAAAATAACAGCAACTAAAATTCCCTCGGATATGTTAGCATCTCTACGGACGTAACAGTAATCGATCCATACCATAGCATGGGGATTTCAGTCTGATCAGAGTTACCTACAACTGGGCATAAAGTTGAGTCCCCATTTGTGCTGGGGCCACTTTTTTGAAGTCGTTGCAGCTCAATTATTTTTCGCCTTAACGCCGTTTCATATTATCTATTTTTCTGGAGAAAAACAAAATCAAAATAATACAATGAAAGACATTTAAAAAGTAAGGTTAGATTGCCAACATTGCCAACTTTTCATTTAATGACACAAACCTTTAAAACGAAAAGTTACCAGTTTAGTTGTATATACCGACGTTGTTGCAACATTAAATAGAACCCCTAAATGGAAGAGTTTTATTTGAGTCCCTGACTGACGTAATCACATCGTTGGGTCCATAACCCAAACACGGCTATTCTTTATATGACAAAATCCTACGCTGATCTGACGTTGGATGTTGTACCTGGATACAACGTTATCAGATATGACAAAATCCGACGCTGATCTGACGTTGGATGTTGTACCTCGGTACAACGTTATCAAATATGACCAAATCGGACGCTGATCTATCGTTGGATGTTGTACCTCGGTACAACGTTATCAAATATGGTCAAAACAAAGGACGACTCAACGTCGTCTAGTAACGGTCAAGAGGTGTGTATTATTTGTACTTAATGCGACGTCGCAAGTATTACAAAATTAGTCGGACGTTGTGAAAATGCTGCTTGGGATGTGTATAACGATGACCTTCAATTAAAATATTTTGAGTTGTAAAGCGATTTAAATGCTTCAAATTTAAATAATAGGGTTTTCGGATATGCTCTCTCAAAATGAAATAACAGCGACCTTTTGCGATTTCCGGTTATAGCAGAAGTTGTCTAATTCCTCCTGTATATTATATTATTTCCTAATTCTCCTCGTTTGGAAAGTATCACTGTCATCACTTATTGTGTAATATACTATTGAGGTATTGAGGTTGATTTTGTTGGTCAAATCATGGCAATACGTAAATGCATTGACAAATTAAACAATTGCGGCGACCAAATATTCCGTTATTTTCTTTTGAACTGGCCATCACTCTCACTTACCTATTCTTCTTTAAATGCTAAAAGGGCGTGATGTATACAAATGTGCTTAGTGAGCTCCGTGTATTAGCAAATTATATTACTTACATTTTGATAATCTTTATTGGGAAACAACTCCTCCAGTCGTAGATTTCTTAAGCCTCTAGGTTTAGCCTCGTTTACTCTACCCCAGGGCCAATAACGCTCCAACATTTCTTTCATCTAAAAATATAATTTAATGTCTGTATTAACATTATCTCTAGTTTTTTGTTTGGTTCATCATTAGTCAAGAAAAAGTATTTAGTTTAAGCAGTGATCATCACCAATCCAATTTTTTTCTGGTCAGGAATTTGCTTTTTAAAAAAATGAATTTGTAATCATTGCGTTTTGATACAAGCTATTATCAAAATATTATATTCTTATGAAATAACAAGACCAAGAAGCCATTTCTGTTTGGGAGGTCAGTAATAGGCTACTTTATATTATATGCTTTAATAGTATAATATGTATTAAGTATAGTAAAAAGCATATTACGCACGAATGGAAAAATCGCGAACGAGCCGCTTAGCGGCGAGTGCGGTAATTACATGTTTTCGTAATTGCTTTAAAACACGCAATACGTACTACTATTTTTCTACGAATCTTTCTAATAAATAAAAGATCAGTTTACAATTTATAGAGTATAAATTTGAACTTCAAATCTCAAATAATGACAATGTCACTGTCAAATATTCAAAGCGCAAGATAGATAAATGTCACGATTCAAGTGGTTCAAGGCTAACTAAATAAACACTAGGCCTCATAACGCACAGTTGTGTGTTTTTAACGCATAGTTGCGCGTTTTTATTCTTTACACACAGTTGTGCGTAAGAATTAATTTACTTATAGAGTAAACTGTACGTAAAACATACAGGGTGTTCATTTGAAAACTTCCCACCACAGATTTATCGAAAACCACTGATTAAAAGAAAAAACGCCGAGACACGTCAAAAGATGTGCCAAAGGGGACAACTTTTTAACCAAAAACTACTTCACCCCCTTTTACCCTCTGCACCCGGGGGTAATCCCCTTAAAAATTTTAAATGACAAGGGGTTTCAAGTAATAGCTTGTTTGAAAAGTCTTTCAAAGTGCTTTATTTTGACATTTTATTTTTTTAAATCGGTCGATTCGTTTTCGAGAAAATTAGAAAAATCTTTATTTATCTTAATTTGTTCAGAAAACGAAAATATCACTTTTTATTTTAATAAGTGTTCAAAATGTTGCCCGTTATTGGACAAACAATGATATAGGCGATGTTCAAATTCCTGACGGGCATTTTTAAAATTATGTTGTTGGAGATCATGGCAGCTTTCGATGATGCGTTGACGAAGTTCATCCAAAGTTTCAGGTTGGGGAGTGAACACAATAGATTTCAAATGGCCCCATAGAAAAAAGCCTAATGGCGTCAAGTCAGGAGATCTAGCAGGCCATTCTATAGGCCCTCTTCGCCCTATCCATTTATTTGGAAACTCGTCGTCTAGCCATTGCCGAACCGGAAGAACATAGTGAGGAGGAGCGCTGTCTTGCTGTAAATATATTTCAGCCTCATCAAGTATAGGGTTTCCATCGTCTTCGATTTGGTTTTCAATGGTTTCAGTGATAGGCGGATTGATGGTATTTTCCAACATATCTAAATAAATGCCTCCATTTAACTTCCCATTAATAAACAATGGCCCAATCACTTTGTTTCCTAAAATGCCTGCCCATACATTAAGTTTCTGGGGGTACTGAGTATGCCTTTCTACAGCAGGAGGATTTTCATTGCTCCAATACCTGCAGTTATGCTTATTAACAAATCCATTTAGATGAAATGTGCATTCATCACTGAAGCAGATATTCTTTACATGAATGGTATTATCATTAATCGCTGCAGTTATTTGTTCACAAAACTCAACTCGCCTATCGAAATCATCTTCGGTTATCTCTTGCAATATTTTCATTTTTAATGGATGAAATTTATGTAATTTAGTAACTGTGTGTACAGAGCCTATTGAAATACCAGTCGCATCAACAATTTTGCGTAATGAAGTATTAGGATTTATGCCAAAATGACCCAAAACTTTAACTTGAGCGGCTTCATCCAAAACTCTACGATGATTACGTTTTTTATTTGCAACAGATCCAGTTTGAGTAAATTTAGTAACAAGGTCTAAAAGTTATATTTTCCGGATGTCTGGCGTTAAATGTGACGGCAGTTTGCTGAGCACATTGATTTTGGGCACCATAAATTAGAATCATTTCAACTCTTTCGGCTAGGGTGTAAACCATTTTGAAGTAAAATTAAAAGGGGTAAAGTAGTTTTTGGTTAAAAAGTTGTCCCCTTTTATTAAATTAATTAAATAGTGTTTTTTTTAAATAATTAATCAGTGGTTTTCGATAAATTCATGGTGGGAAGTTTTCAAATGAACTCTCTGTATAAGTAGGAGTAGAAAAACTATATAAACTTCTAATAGCTATTTATACAACAAGTAACGAAATAAGTGTCTTTTAGGCACTCGACGTGAATTGTCCTACGATTCGAAGCCGAGTTGGACAACACGTCAAAGTGACTAAAAGACATTGTTTCGTAACGAGTTGTATACAATATTTTTTCTACTGAGGTTTCATAATAAAAAAATTAATTTATTTTACTAAAATTTTATTACCTATGTTTCATTTGCCCCTTTCAAAAATTGACACTTGCCAAAAAAAATTAAATTATACCTAGTCTGTGGTTACGTTTTAATTGTAAATAATTACCTGCGTTACTTTTAAGCACGTTGCTCCTGGTAACGTGCTTAAAAGTCTTTTAAGCACGCTGCGCCTAAAAGGAGGTTATTAAAAAACTATAATGACAATCAAAAAGATGTTATTATAAAACGTCAGTAGAAAAAAGTTTTTAAATTCGTCTGAACGCTATTTAAATAAGTATTTTGTAATAATTTTAAAATCTTCTAGAAAATGTAACTAACATATAAGGCATGCAATTTTTTTTTCAAACATTTGAAATGCAACTTTTCACATACAAGTAAGTAAAAGGTAAAGTGATCAGACTGCATTTAGTGATGTTGCCAAAAAAAACTTCCTGAAAAAGTCACGCATTTTAATTCTTTGCTGAAGAAAAAAAAAATAAAACAAAAGTAACTATCGATAGTATTGACATTTTCAATCTTGACATACCTACATTATCCCAAAGGATAGTCCTATATTTTCATTCTCTTTAATAAGTTGTCAAAGTAATTCAAAATTATTTTCTTCTATCTGTTGTCCTGTTCAATTCAAGTTTTATTCAATAATTGTATTATGTTTATACAGGGTTCTACAAATTCGTGTGCGTGCAAAGGGATCTCGAAAATGGTTTAATTGAGGTAAGCAGCGCATTTTGAGGCTTAATAATTTAGTGAAAGAAAATTGTAAATATTCCGAATACTTTGGGAGATATCCGAAAAAAAGAGAAATTTTTAGTTTTGGTTTTTAATTCCTTGCGCCTTAATTTCTGACTTGGGGAAAAAACAAAAAACAGTTTTTTATATTCTACAAAATTGCGTTGTTAGTTTTCAAATCAGACGTTTAATTTTTTAGATACTAACTTCGAGTCAATTTTTTTAAATACGGACCTTGCATTTTAAATAAACATTAACGGACTTCTTAGCTTTGGATATTTATAACCGTTTAAAGGTTTTTGAAATTTTTACGTTTTATCATCTAATAACACATTTTATCTGAAACCGGATTCTCGATTTACTGAAAAGAATTAGAATTGCCGCTAAACATGGAAGAGGTTTTTACAAAATTGTTTGTGTTGATTCCGTTTGAAAGAGGGATTTTGTTGGTTGGCAAATTGTCAGCATAACTTCCTGTAAGTAATGTAATTTTTATATTTAAGTAGTTCTAAAAATAATGGCCAGGGCCATAATAGTAAAGAAAGGATAATTTGAAATACTAGTGGTGTGTCTAAAACTTAGAAGTCCCAAAAACTGTAGTTAAAATTTCAAGTCCGTATTTTAAAAAAATTACTACTTGAGGTTGGTATACCGCCATCTTGTAGAACATAAAAAAACGCCTTTAAAAAAGGGTTTTTGTTTTTTCCCAAGTGAAAAATAAAGCCGAAAAAAATTAATAACCAAAACTAAAAATTTCTTTTTTTTTCGGAATATTTACAGTTTTCTTCGCCTCAATTTAACCATTCGTATCTCTATGATATCCTCTTGTACGCACAATAATTTGTAGCACCCTGTATGTATGTAGAGGAAATTATCTTGGTGTACCTAATATTAAGTGAGTATTTATTAAATAATAAGAAATTTGCCAATGCTTTAAAAAATGTATAGGCAAGGAAATCGGACGTGGCACCCAAAAAAATTTTTTCTACTGACGTTTTATAATAACATCTTTTTGATTGTCATTATAGTTTTTTAATAACCTCTTTTAGGCGCAGCGTGCTTAAAAGACTTTTAAGCACGTTACCAGGAGCAACGTGCTTAAAAGTAACGCAGGTAATTATTTACAATTAAAACGTAACCACAGACTAGGTATAATTAAATTTTTTTTGGCAAGTGTCAATTTTTGAAAGGGGCAAATGAAACATAGGTAATAAAATTTTAGTAAAATAAATTAAGTTTTTTATTATGAAACCTCAGTAGAAAAAATATTGTATACAACTCGTTACGAAACAATGTCTTTTAGTCACTTTGACGTGTTGTCCAACTCGGCTTCGCCTCGTAGGACAATTCACGTCGCGTGCCTAAAAGACACTTATTTCGTTACTTGTTGTATAAATAGCTATTGTCTGCGGCGGTATCCTTTTTCAAGATTTTAAAAATCTGGTCACTTTAAATAAATGTGTACATTTCCGTTCAAAGAAGAAATATTGTTCTGATGGAAGAAGAACAATCTTTACCTCACGTTGCTCTGTAATTTTTCTTCTCCTTTCCTCTTCCTTCTGCTTTTTTAATAACTGCAGTCCCTCTCTAACTATTCTCTCATCTAAATACTTTTTCTCGATCTCCGCACTCGTTTGAACTCCTTCATTAATCAACATTTTGCAATAGTTCCTACAAGAAACAAACTATAAACAATTATTCACTTTCCGCTCCTCACTCAAATTATTTTCATGGTAATACATATAGATGTAAGTTTACGTAAATAACTTAAATGTAACCTTTGAATTTCAATATTTAAAGAACGACGGATCAGTCCAAAAATGTGGCAACCGTTTTTGGAGACGAACTAATGTTTGTCATTTTCGATCGATTTCAGACAGATACAAGATATTGTATTATTTTATGCAATAAAAGGCAGCGTGCTCCGAAGTCACATCGGTTCTTACGTAGCGAATGAATCATAGTGCGCCTATCTATGCGGCTTTCTTTAAATGTTGAAATTCAAAGATGTAACTTAAAGTTTTGTAAACTGCGTAGCGCTCAACATTTATTTTTATTAAAACCAAATAAAATTTAGAAAATTAGGATATAAATTGTACTTTAAATACTTATTCTTAATATAATAACTAGCCTTGGGGCAGCGAGCGCCCGGTCCCAATTGTCCAATGTAAGATTTCAATTTTTATAATTTAATCAAAACAGAAACGGTACTAATATACCAAAACTTAATTGTAATTTTTATTTTATTGTATTTTATTTATTTATTTCAAAGCATCAACAGCAAAATGCCAATTACAGACACTTAACTTAAACTAATAGTCAGGCAACAATACAAAGTCATAAAAAACAATAACAATTAGTTCAGCAAAGTATGTATAACACAGAAATTATAATATACGACATATACAACAATTATTTTATAAGTAATTTACCCTGTATAAGTTTTTAAAGCTTCTCAGATTAACAAGGTTTATATAAATATCAGAAGCATATAAATTAAATAAATGACGACATAGTCTATACAAGGGGGAACTTCTGTAAAGATTCGTTCGCGGAAAGGTCCGATAAAAAACTTTACGATTTCTAGAATTAACACGATTGAAGGTAAACGGAAGCTGTTCAAGAATATCAGGATAGTCAATATCACCCTTAAGGATTTTAAACACTGTACACAAGAAGATCCTTAGCCTTCTTTTACTTAAAGATAATCTATTAAAAATTCCCAAAAGATACTCATTATCACAACCCTGAAGAGGATAAATCTCAAACTTTTTGTAATTTTGTAATGCATGCATTTCAAGAACTTTCTCTGCACACCCTCAATCTTCTTTATCCAAAGGTTATACTAAGGAGATCAAATTATGCTGCCATATTCCAAAATTGGTATCACCAAGGTGTCAAACAAATAAAGGCCGACATTAGCATTGAAATCTTTAGTACTTCTTGCAATTAATCCTGCAATTCTTTTGGCACTCTCAATTTGAGAAAATATATGACTGAAAAAACTAAGGTCGTATCAAATAAGATTCACAGATCCTTCCGCTCATCCACCCTCTTAAGTTCAGCATCATTCAATGCATATTCATGAACAATAATATTTTTATTCAGTGTAAACGATATACAGGCACACTTATCTACATTTATGTTAAAACCATTTACAATACACCAACTAGCAGCATCACAGAAATCCTGCTGAAGTGTCTCACAATCATTCCTCGAATTAATCTTAAGAAAAATCTTAAAATTATCCGCAAGTACTAAGCCCGTTGAATTTTTAACCTTATAGTCATAACCCTGTTAAAAACCACTATGATAAATATTTAGAAAATTATAGAACAAAAATAATTTTATAAATTATGATATTACTATAGAAATTATTTATAGGGCTTGCTTAGAGGGGGGGGGGGAGCGTTGAGCAAATTAACCTTTTAAAGCTTGGTAAGAAATCATGAATTTGTTGTTAGGGTCCCAATGAGGATGAGGAATAATTTTTAAGATATAGAGAGATTTTGAGGATAAAAATTAAACAAAAGATATTGCCCTGATTTTTTGACTAGCCCTTTCGTTAGACACAACACTTGATTGGGTACGATCTTAAAAACAATAATGTATACCTTTATACCGGTGCTTAGGTAGGCACTCTTTACAGTGGCGGCGCCAGAAAAATTGTAGGGTGGGTACAAATGGTCCTGATATTTTAGTATTTATCTCCCAAAAGAGAAGTAGTTACTTCTATGTCGGTACGCGAGGAGATCTACTTTTCGAAAAAGTAGTTTCTAAAATAATTGCCGATCACGCAGGAAAATAATAAGTACATTATTCACAGATTTCTGAGGGCACAAGGGCAGGCACTTTTGGTTTCGGGCTTGGCCAGTACTCACCCTGGCCATCCCCTAGCGCCGCCACTGGGCCCTAAAATAAAATAAATATTTGTATGTTTTTAACATTATAATCATAAATAAACTGCTGGACAATTGCTTTCGAGCAAGAAAAAATTCGCCTAAATTTAACAGTTAATATTTTCTGAACCAGATATGATATCGACCTATGGTTTTGAATGGTTGATAGATGCATCCCTTGGAAAACAATTGACAATGTTGGATTTTCTTTAAGTATCAGACAATTTTATATACAGGGTGTTAAAGAAGACGATGATTTTTGCTCCAATTTTAGTGGCGTCTAAATTTCACAATAATATTTTTAAATTTTATCACTCTACGTCAATTGAATCACTGGTTCATAGCAAACAAAATAATTTGTCAAATTTTTGATATCTGCTATTTTTTAAGAAATACCGATTTTTTTGGAAAACCTTGCTTTATTTAAACTTATTGGTAGCTAGATCTCATTGTGCGTTGTATCGTGCAAACTTTGTGAGTGATATTATACCTTATGAAGAGCTTGATTATGTTCAGTAACAATAGTTGTACCTAAATGTTATGATGTACAGTAGCGTACTTATAAACACCTATCTGTCTATGGTTTATGAGTATAGTGTTAGAAATTAATAAATACATTTTTTCCAATCCTTGTTAAAATTTTGTAAACACACTGTATAATATACCTGTAGCGCGATATAAAAAACTAAAAAATAAGAAAAAATTGACCTAATCTAGGGGCGAGTACTTTCCAATCTAAAACAATCATAAAAAATTGTGAGATACTCATAAACCATAGACATATAGGTGTTTATTAGTACGCCACTGTACATCATACCATTTAGGTACAACTATTGTTACTGAACATAATTAAGATTTTCATAATGTATAATAATCACTCGCAAAGTTTGCACGATACAGCGCACAGTGAGATCTAGCTACCAATAAGTTGAAATAAAGCAAGGTTTTCCAAAAAAATCGGTATTTCTTAAAATATAGCAGATATCAAAAATTTGACAAATTACTTTCTTTGCTAAGAATCAGTGATTCAATTGACGTAGAGCGATAAAATTTAAAAATATTATTGTTAAAGTTACACGCCATTAAAATTGGAGCAAAAATCATCGTCTTCTTTAACACCCTGTATATAAAATTTTCTGACGGTTAAAGAAAATCCAACTTTGACAATTCTTTCCCAAGGGATGAATCTATTAACCATTCAAAACCGTAGGTCGATATCATAACTGGTTCAGAAAATATTAATTGTTAAATTTAGGCGACATTTTTCTTGCTCGAAAGCAATTGTCCAGCAGTTTAGTTTCTCAAAAAAAAAACTATTTTGGTGGGGTGATTTACTTCTTAAAAAAAGTTTTTTTTTAACTCTGCATGTTTTATTGGGTTGCTTAAAATTACTGTTCTAAAATAGCCTTACCTGTTGTTAAGATAGATTTTTTTTTCTTAAAAGACCTAAATTTTCCCGAAATACCGATTATTTTCCCTACATCACTAACCTAAACTAAATAAAATACGATCTTTTTCCCATAAACCAATATTCGTAAATGACACGGAATTTTTAAGCAAATATTTTTGATTGTATAGCGAATATGGGTTGTGACAGGCACGAGTCGAACCTCGCGAAAATCTGGGAAATCTGCTTTACGAGGAAAATCTTTAAAGTGGTAAGACCTGCAAAAGTTAAAGGCTTACAATTTAAATGAAAATTATTATATTACTGTGCATATTATAAAGAAAAGTACCTAAAAGAATATACTATAAACAGAACTTAAATATAGGGGGGGGGGGGAGGGGTATGCTCCCTTAGTTAACCCAAGACACTGTATTTTTAAATGAATAAAAACAGTTATAAATGATTGATGCAATTATTTTTAAGGGTTTCATTGGCTTAAACAGGCTGTCCTAAAAGTATGATCAAAATAAGGTTAGAACTTTATATACATTTTTTTTCTATGTACCCTACTTACCGAGCTACACTTTCCTAAATGGGGGACTCTCAGGATGGTTTTCATTAAATATTTTCGAAACTGTCAAAATTAAAATTACGAAATATTAAAGTTTTGGTAGACTGTGTGCTTATAGAGATAGCAAATGGACTCCTTTTAGAAAAAATGGCGCCTAAAGGGGGGAGTAGTGGGGTAAAAATGGACCTAACTTTTTTTTTCGTTGAGTTTTGTACTTTTTGGAGACTAAAGAAATCTAATTTCTTTTACAAGAAATAGGTACTCTTAGTTGGACACAATTTAATGTAACATTTTCGAGATAAATCAACTTAAAAATTACCTTGCGCGCAAAAAATACAAATTTCAAAAAAAAAAGATTTGATATTAAAAAATATGATTTTTATAAAAATAATTTACTAATATATACCAACCTAGGTCAGTACTATTTTAATTTTTAAAATAATAGTTATCTAAATTGTTATCTAATTTGCCTTTTTTTACAACAATAGTGATTTTCTCTTAACATTTAGCTTATTTCTAACAGTTTGTTAGAGGTGCTGGTATGCTCAAGAGTGTCTAACAACGACACAGATGGCGCTCCGCGCCACATTTTACCGGTGTGTCTCACCAAATGCTGCATAAGCAGCTTTAAGTTCTTCTTTCTTTCGTCAGATCCTAGCTCCACTGGTGAGCCATGATATGGCGAAACGCGTCTAGGGATGGATCTGACGAAATGAAAGGAAAATCTTATTTGTTTTAATAGTATATTATTCAACAAACATATTAAGGTTTATGATGCGAGTCGTAGGCGAGTTTCATTAACTTTTATCATTGTATTATGCAATTATTGTTGGTAGAATACTATACTTTGTCCACAAATATGAAATAATTGTAGACCGCGGCAGTGGCTTAGAGGTGAGGTACTGGCATTCGACCTTGGAGGTCCGGGTTCGATCCCTGGAGTGGGCATACGCATAATAAAAAAAGTATGTCCGAAATTTAGTAATTTTAAGCATGCAGGGAAGAGTGTAAAATGTATCATCTCCCAACCCATCCCATTCACGCCGGCAACCAGGCGGGATGAGATCGGACATCTCGTGGGATGAGAAAGAAGGTATACACTCCCTAATCGGTAGGTCATGCAATTGCGCAAGAAACCGACGGTTTAGCCCTTGGAGGGAGTGTCGCATGACGAAGATCGTGGTTCGGAACCCACGTTTAGCTGTAGGTCCCCTCGGGTATGGCCCTGGCAGCGAACGAAGAGGAAAAAATGACACAACAAACAAAAAAACAAATAATTGTAGCTAGAATTATTAAACATTTTTAAGAAATTGAAACCAGAAAATAATGATTTTATTATAGTAAATAAAAAATATTATGAAGCAATCACATGTAAAATAAAATTTTTATACAAAAGTCACGATTAAAAATATTACAGGACATGGTTGCGTTACTAATGCAGTAAAATTTCAAGTGAGCTCTGAAACGAAAAACTCGCCTGCGGCTCGTATCATCAACTTTATACGCGGGAATAATAGCCATAATTATAAGCTGGTTGACGAGTGTTATAAAGAAAGGAAAATTACTTAACATTAATTTAGATAACTCTTTCCATATTATCTCCGGTTTAAAAAAAAAAATAAAAATATTCTGGCCATTTGGTTTGGACCAGTGCCATTAACGTAATACACACACACACACACACAAAAAATATAGACTTGCGGTTTTAACAATTATTCTTCTTTTTCGTTTTTCTTTTAATTCAAGTAAAAGAAGGTATACCTACTTATCGTGGCATAAAATAGCACCGTCTAGCGGTCACAACGGAAACTAGAACAGCTTTTTATTAACTTGAAAAGACCCTATATTTACTAAGCCCAAAAAGGAAAAAAAAATGATTTTAGATAATAAACATTAACACCCTGTATCTTATTAGCGACCATGACAGCACACTTGTCTCATCTTTTAACTTGACTCCCCAAACATCCGCTGCCGACGCACATCTTCGCAGGCAGCATGAAGTATTGCGCCTCAACAAAGACCTGGAAGAAATTTTGGCTTGGGGTGACAGTAACCAAGTCGAATTTAATGCTAAGAAAACCCAGGCAGCAGTCTTCTCCAAAAAGGTTAACATTGCAGAACCGGATATAGTCATGGCAGGACACGCAATTCCCCTGGCACCGTCTATTAATTTGCTGGGGGTCAATCTGGGAGGTAATGTCTTGGCATGATCACGTTGCCGCTATTGCCAAGGCAGCTGCACAGAAACTTGGTGTACTTTTCCGCACCAAAAGGTTGTACACACCTCATCAACTTTTGACACTCTACAAAGCCCAGATTCGACCATCATTAGAATATTGCTCTCATGTCTGGAGCTCTGCATCCAAGCACACCCTTCGGCTACTGGATTCCATTCAAAGAAGAGCCGTTCGTCTGATCGGCGACCCCGAGCTGACCAAGACCCTCGATAGCCTGGAGCATCGAAGACAGGTTGGTGATTTGGCTCTCTTTTACAGATATTTCCATGGCAGGTGTTCGACTGACATTGCCCACTTGATTCCACCTAGAGCAATGCAAAACAGAAATACACGGCGAACCACTGCCGCTCATCCATATGTTGTTCAGCTTAGTACTCCTCGAACTTCATTGTTCAAGAATTCTTTCATCTGGAGAACGTCATCCTTGTGGAATGATCTTCCCGAGGTCGTGTTTCCCAATGAATACAATCTTCAACGTTTCAAGACCAACGTTAATCGCTTTTTTCGCACTCGCACCGCTCCCAGAGCGCCTTAAAGGATTTTTCCTACAGTGCTGGTGTTTTATCATAAAAAAAAAAAAAAAAAAAACATTTTAAGAAGGCAAGTTCAGCTAAACCCTATTATTTTCATATGTAGAATAATCTATGGTTACTCTCAGTGACGGCTCGCGGACTTAAAAAATGGTGAAGAGCTAGATATAGTGCGGGTACTTAAACAAACATTGACTTAAAACCCGTGTATCAAAACGTCTCTCTTATCCTCATCTGTCCAACGACTGAATGGAGTTTCCAACAAATTGCAAACTATATCAATAATTGGGTTCATTTTTAAAACACACAACTAAGTAGGTACGTACACTACTGAATTAACTGAAAAATAAAAACAAAACTTTTTAATCACACAGTAAATCACGTAAAAACGATATCTATAACCGAAGCCTCAAAATAAATACCTTAAGGTTAGGCGAACCAATGCTAAAACAGTGGTGCATACGACGGATCTATTTTTAAATTACTCTTCATCATAATGCAAATTGTTACATGCTGTTTGCGTGACTAACGTCACGTAACCATAGCGACGGTGAATATCAAAGCCATGTTGGGCAATGGGTCTTCATTTGCTTTGAGCGAACGGACACGGTCGACTGGGGCGCGCCAAAATGCACCAGTGTTTATAATTATTGTCCATCGGAGTTAACCGTGGCCCTATTATGCATAGCTACATTCGGATTAAACTAATATTATTAATAGCTGTATTGATTGGTACATTAATATTTAATATTGTCGAAAACTTTCCTCCTGGTTTTATTTTTTTTGTTCACTTACTTTACCTGGCCACTGCGTGTCCGTTCCCGCTGAAGACGCCCAACGCCCAACATGTTTTTGATATTGACCGTTGCTATGGTTACGTGACGTCAGTCACGCAAACAGCATGTAACAATTTGTATTATGATGGACAATTTAAAAATAAATCGTATGCACCATTGTTTTAGCATTGGTTCGCCTAACCTTAAGGTATTTTTGAACTTTTGATTTTTAAGGTAAGATTTTTTTTTAAGGCTTCGCGAATCTTACGGTTATAGATATCGTTTTTACTTGATTTACTGTGTGACTGAAAAGTTTTGTTTTTATTTTTTAGTTAATTTAGTAGTGTACGTACCTACTTAGTTGTGTGCTTTAAAAATGAACCCAATTAAAATGACATACTTTGTAATTTGTTGGGAACTCCATTCAGTTGTTGGACAGATGAATATAAGAGAGAGGTTTTGTTACACGGGTTTATAGTCAATGTTTGTTTAAGTACCCGCACTATACTAAGCTCTTCCACCATTTTTTAAGACCGCGAGTCGCCACTGCAAGCACTTTTTATAAAGGGCTTGAATTACCAATTACCGAGCACTGTATTTTAAAAGTGCTTGCAAGCACTATGCTCGCGTCATTAGCCCAGCTCTGAAAAGTACATAACAAATACAAAAAATGTCGTAGTAACAAAAATATCGATTTAAAAAAAATCCGTATAACAGCTTGTTCTAGCCTGCTAAACACAATAGGCCATATCTGACCTAGACGGCAGTAAATATGAGATATGACCATAACTATCTATCTCATGAAAAATGTCTTCAGTATTTGTGTTTCGTGATAGAACGTTATTATATTGCATGCCGAAGAAAAAAGTATTTCGATTTTACGACCACCAGGAAGAGATATCTTATACGGATACCGCGGATTCCTATAAACATTTTTTATATAGGTTGATTTAAATCAAGGCTTTATAAAGAATGTTTCCTACGTTTTAAGTAGTTCAAATGGGTTGACGTTAACAAACGGCTGGTAGCGACTAAGAATGATCACCTTTTTATAACTTGCTGTATTTGGGGCTGATTGATTTTGGTCAGTTGACTTTCAAAAGCTTAAATTAACTATACTCTTCAAAATAACATGATATAAATTACTAAAATTTGGTTCTGCACAACAAAATTTTATATACGGGTATCTAAAGCGGTTCTTACAATTACATGTTGTCAGGGACCAGGGACGTAGCAAAGGCCTCTGGTTTGGGAGGGGTGAAATTAATATATTTCCCAACTTTATAAAATATTTAAAAAATAACACAATTCAAAAAGTATTTAATTATCAAATAAACTGTATAAAAACATATGCAGCGTGCTACAAATTCGTGTGCGTACCGGATGGTCAACTAAGAATGACCATCGGCCATATCTCAGAAACTAGTAATCGTACAGCATCCGGGTAAATTTTTTTATGACAAAAGTACCCAAGAGAAAATGCTGGAAATTATTTTTAAGTTCTGCATTTTGCCGCAAGAGGGCGTAGTTGAAAAGTAAATTTTAAAATTTTACATGTCTCCGAAAATTCCACATTAAGGTATATCTTTGATAACACCATTAAAAAGCTTGGACAATTATGCATCATTTTGGTCTTATGCTCATTGGCGTACCCACTTTAATAAAAGGGGGGGAAGCTGTTGAAAGTGTAATCAGTTAAATCGCTGTAACTTTATAACGACTTATCCGATTTTAGCAAACTAAAGACTGTTCGGAAGAGAAATGTATGCACTTTCACCAATCGTACTTAGTTGTCCGTAATAGTTCCCAAAAAAATGCTAGAGGGCGCAATTTGCAATAATAACACATTTTTTATATAAATCATACGGTATAATTATGATACCATAATCAAAAAGTATGCGAAATTTGCTAGAAAAAATATTATAACCGCAGCTCGATATCTCCGTTCGTTTCAGCGTTATCGCCAATAGAATAATTTTTAACACTAAGCGATTATATATTTTTTAGAAAAAAAGTGGTACGCCACTGATATTTATCCATGTGGATATTATTTTTGATTAGCCTCGTCAATTCTGCATAAAAATGGTCTCTTGCGTTTTTCTCCTCAGGCACACCGTTCTTAATTAAATTAAATTAGCTTCATGCATGCCTATTAAGTGAAGGTGGTCATTTCCAACAATTTTTTTAAAACCAATTTTGCATTATCAATGTTAATAATAATAATAATAGTAGACCTAATTTAATTTAATTATTTTAATTAAGAACGGTGTGCCTGAGGAGAAAAACGCAAGAGATCATTTTTATGCAGAATTGACCTTGCTAATCAGAAATAATATCCACATGGAAAAATATCAGTGGCGTACCACTTTTTTTCTAAAAAAATATATAATCGCTTAGTTTTAAAAATTATTCTATTGGCGATAACGCTGAAACGAACGGAGATATCGAGCTGCGGTTTTAATATTTGTTCTAGCAAATTAAATCCACTTTTCGATTATGGTATCATAATTATACCGTATGATTTATTTTTCGGAGTAAAATCAAAAAATGTGTTATTATTACAAATTGCGCCCTCTAGCATTTTTTTTGAGAACTATTATGGACAACTAAATACGATTGCTGAAAGTGCATATATTTCTTTTCCAAACTGTCTTTAGTTTGCTAATGTCGTTTAAAAGTTACAGCGATTTAACTGATTATACTTTCAACCCCCCTCTTATTAAAGTCGGTACGCCAATGAGTATAAGACCAAAATGATGCATAATTTTCCAAGGTTTTAATGGTATTATCAAAGATATTCCTTAATGTGGAATTCTCGGAGATATGTAAAATATTAAAATTTACTTTTCAATTACGCCCTCTTGCGGCAAAATGCGGAACTTAAAAATAGTTTCCAGCATTTTCTCTTGTGCACTTTTGTCATAAAAAAATGTACCTGGATGCTGTACGATTACTAGTTTCTGAGATATGGCCGGCGGTCATTCTTAGTTGACCACTCGGTACAAGGGGATCTCGTAAGCGGTAAGAAATACGAAGATGGTTAAATTAAGGCAAAGTTGCGTATTTTGAAGCCTAATAATTTGGTAAAAAAAATGGTAAATATTCTAAATGCTTTCGGAGATATCCGAAAAAAAACCGAAATTTCTTATTTTTGGTTTTTAATTTTTTGCGCCTTTATTTTTGACTTGGGAAAAAAACAAAAAATACTTTTTTATAGCCATCTTCTATGTTCTACAGGATGGCGTTATTATTTTTCAAATTCGACGTTTCGTTCTTTAAATACCAACCTCAAGTCAACTTACTTAAATACGGACCTGGAATTAAAATTACAGTTTTAGGGACTTTTAAGCCTTAGAAATGTAATACAATTTAAAGTTTTTTGAAATTTTAACGTTTTTTTACGTAACATTATCTTTTTATGTCATTACGGTCCTGAACGTTTAAAGCCAAAAAAAAATTTCTGATATGAAAAATCCTTCCATTTTACTCAAAGAGGCCTAATATTTGATATTTTGTAAGAAAAAAGACCTTAAGTCTCGGCCTCAAATATTTTTCTTTCTGTTAATTTTTGTTATATGTTTCGCTAGAAACTGGCATTATTAGACCGTATAAACAGTAAAAAAAATTTGAAATTGTTTTTGAAACAAACATAAGCGCATTACAGTAACATAACTAGACTAACACTCATCCAGTTACCTTTTCTTTACTCGGGAGCAATAATTTTTTTTTCGGTTTTACAGTATTTCGGTCTAGGTTTAAAGCAAAAACAATAGGACTTAAGATGTTATATTAATAAAATAAATAAAATACTAATACAAAATAGAATTACTTCTCATCCCTTAGTAAATTACTTACTTCCTAGAGTATTGTTACGGCAAATCTTATTGAAATAAAACGGCCTAAACACCATAGTTTCCTGTAATGTAATTTTAATATTTAAGTTATCCTAAAAATAATTTTCAAAGCGTTAAAATTTTAAAACTTTTAAATTGTATTAAATTTCCAAAGCGTAAACGTCTCTAAACATGTTTTAAAAATTCCAGGTCCGTATTTAAAAAAAAATGACTTGCGAGGTTGGTATCCAAAGAACGAAACGTCAAATTTTAAAACTAATAACGCCATCTTGTAGAACATAAAGAGCGGCCATGAGAAAGTTGTTTTTGTTTTTTCCTAAGTCAAATATGAAGGCGCAAAAAATTAAAAACTAAAACTAAATACAGTACAATCTCGGTAACGTGAACACAAAAAATTCTAAGTAGTTCATATTAACGGAACGTTTATATTAGCGAAGTTTACAAAAATACATGTAAATACATTATCTAACAACTATTATTGTACCTAGCATACTACATACAATAACCTAACCTAAGATACTTAACCAATCTTTTATAGCAAGATTTTTCTGCTTTTTCCCTTAATTGAGCAAACTGAAGAAAGGCATTTTGATTTTCCTTTTACATTGACCACTCTGTAGTATGAACAGTGTTATTCATACTACAGAGTGGTCAATTTAAAAAATATTACGTTCATATTATCGCGATTGTACTGTATTTCGGTTTTTTTTCGGATATCTCCGAAGGTATTCGGAATATTTAAAAATTTTTTTGACGAAATTATTAAGCCCCAAAATACACAATTTTGCCTTAATTTAACCATCTTCGTGTCTCTTACCGTTTCCGAGATTCCCTTGTACGCACACAAATTTGTAGGACCCTGTATTTTATATTCTCTTGAAATGGATGAAAAAACTATTTTTTTAACTTAATACGCCTTTGTTTCAGTTCTGTCCATTGACTGATGGGCTAGGTAAGATCTGCATTAATCTTTTTCACTTTTCCAATCCATCACTGAGGTCATATTTAATCTATTAGTATTTTTAACAAATTTCAGCAAACTAAATTTTCTTTCATTTGTTTTTCCCAACTTTTAATGGTTAAGGTAGGTACTCCGTCCCTGCATGTTGTTCCTGCTTTCAAACTACATCTATTAATTTTTACAAATCTCTGGATTTAAGCAATTTTCCTATCTCCCCCACAACAAAATACATATCCTTATGTGCAACTCCAAAATATACAGGGTGTCCCCCCGAGAACCGAATCGATCTATATATAGAAAACTATACATAGGAAAATTTGACAGTATGCTGATGCTGATTGGGGCGACCGGGCTAAAATATTTTCATAATGGTGGCACTTCTGGTTATACCGGAAGTAAGTGTCAACTTGCTTATTTTAAATGGGACACCCTATATATTATTACATTTTTCATTCTACGTAAGATTCTAGGCAGATTTTGTATACCATGTCCTATACCTATGTCTAAACGTTTTTGACATATTTGAATTTTTATGTCAAAAATTACGTTTGAAAGCCTTAGAATAATTATCATTTTTTTCTATAAAGAAGCCTTATTTATTTAATTGAAGTGGAATTCCTTGTTAAAAAGGACCTGCTTTAATAGATTTTTTATAATATTTTGATAACTATTAATACAGGGTGTTTAAAAAATAAGATTAAAAATGAAAATACTGTCAAAAGTCCAGATTTTCAAATGGAAACATCCAAATTTCATAATCATTTCTTATTTAGCATTAAAAATAAGGGTAAGCTTGTTTAAGATTGTATATCCCAAAAATTCTTAGTTTTCTAAGTATTGCCAATTTAATATTTTTATATGGGGATTTTGCTGCAGATTTTAGGTTCAGTTACTCTTAGTTGGCTATGACGGAATTGAAAAACAATCAAATGCTGAGTATCGAATTTGGAACACCCTGTATAATTATTATGTAATGAAAAGGACACGAATATGTCAGTGTAGGTATATTTAATAATTCAAAAGTATGGGAAGAAGGAATTAAATAAAAAAACACCCGTCAACCCACCTATTATTTTATTATTAACTTTATTTTCAGAACAAAATATACAATTTTTGGATTATATATAAATATTATAAACCAAAATAATACACTAAAAATTAACAATATACTCTATTAACTACATTAAATAAGTATTGCAATATATACAAAAAATTCTGCTTAAGAGCATTAAGAAGTCCACTTTATCTTTATTTTTTTTCCGAGGGCCCGTCCGTGCACCGGATGCACTTAGGCCAGGTTTGGCCCATTGTGCTCACCCTGTTTAAATTGTTATACCTACTCCGTGATCTCAGTTCCTTGCACTAGTTAGTGTAGGTCAACTGGAGAGAGGGTAAGGATGTCCTCTGGTTCCAGTTTTGATTGCCCGAGTATTTGTTGCGATCTACTGACTCGTAATGGAAAACTTGCTAGTCACTAGATCGGAAGAAGCAACTTCATAAAATATTACAAAAAATATAGGGTGACCTGTTTTTATCTCAAGATGTCAATATTTTGAAAAAAACATTTTTGTTTTTAAATACATTAATTAACCAGATAATTTTAATTGTGATATCAACAACAAAGGCAGAAATGTTATATTAACAAACACAGTTGTATGGTTAGTAAATCAAGTATTAAGGCAACCGGGGCGAGAAAATTATTTCCAACAATGTTATTTATGTCACAGTCAAAGATGTCTGATTGTTGAATACTTGGTGCAACTCGACGGCGGTAAGATTCATTAGTGTAATAATTTTGTAACAATAATAATAATAATAAGAGTTTATTTTTCAATATTTATAATATAATACATTTGTTTATTTATCTTCCTTAATAAACTTCTTCTTTGATCCCCTGAAGACGTGCTTGTTAGGGGCAAATCTTAATATTTTAAATTATAAATATATGAGAATATTAAAATATTTTGTTTAAATATTTGTTAATATTATATAAAAGTTAAATTGTAAATAAAAAAAAAAAAAAACTTTTTAATATATGTATATAAATATAAACGCAGTTTTTTTGAAGATAGGTATAATTAAATTTTGAAAAATATATTATTCATAACAATATCAATTAAAACATTTCCAAAAATATTTTTAAATTATCCGTTTCCAATATCCATGCTTTTATTTCGACTTTATATTTTTTTAATGAAATATATTTTTTAATTTTTGTTGGTAAATAATTATGTACAACAGTTATTTTCTTACCTCATTTCTACTTAACTTGTTTTATCTTTATTAAAATATATAATTAATTTTCTTGTAAAAGAATGCCGACTTCTCAATGCACTTAATAGAAAGTCTTAAACTTTCCTTTGCCAAAAACTAACATAACAGTTTTATTTACAAAATACTACATTGCAATGCAGTTTCTAAAAATTGAAGTTGGTAATAAGAGTTGTTAAAATGTTTTTTGGAAACAAAAAATATATAAATTTATGACGATATTTATGTAAGTACTCTAAGTTGCAACAAGACAGCAAGAACATACACGGTGTCCCCCCGGGAACCGAATCGATCTATATATAGAAAACTATACAGAGGAAAATTTTGAAAATTTGACAGTATGCTGATGCTGATGGGAGCGACCGGGCTAAAATATTTTCATAATGGTGGCACTTCCGGTTATACCGGAAGTAAGTGTCAACTTGCCTATTTTAAATAGAACACCCTATATATTATTACATTTTTGAATTCTACGCAAGATTCTAGGCATATTTTGTATACCATGTCCTATACCTATGTCTAAACGTTTTTGACATATTTGAATTTTTATGTCAAAAATGACGTTTGCAAGCCTTAGAATAATTATCAATTTTTTCTATAAAGAAGCCTAATTTATTTAATTTAAGTGGGATTCCTTGTTATAAAGGACCTGCTTTATTAGATTTTTTGTAATATTTTGATAACAATAGTATTAAATCAATATTTTAACAATGGTTTCTTTGGAAATTATCTGGCTGGTAAAGTTACCAGGAGATTAATAATACGGGCCTAAAGGAAATATTATTTAATCTTTATTATTATAATAAATGAAAACAAAAAAAAAACAATGCCCGTACATAAAATATTTTGACTTTTAAACGTTCAGCGACCGCGTCGACCTATTATTCCTCTGTACCTATCAGACACTTGATATGTTTAATGGGTTGTCTAACCTATATTTCTTTACTTATTTTTTTATGTTTGTGATAAAAAACCTAAAGGTTCTCAGAATTAAAAGAAATAGACAAATGTATAGTGTGTTTTTACTTCACCCAGCATCTCAACTTCCACGACTGACTACGAAGGTTTGTTATTTTTAGTAAATAGTTTCGCTGTCAAATCGGCCCTATTTGTTTAAATTAAATAGCTTTATTGAAAAGTATCATGACCATCTACGATGTACAGGGTGTCCCATTATCGACACTTTTATAGGGTATCTCCGTAATTGTTAGTGCTATCAAAAAAGTAATATAGGTGTAATGTGCTCTTTTTGGATCAAACTTAAAATGGTAAAATTAAAGAATTGACAATTTCAAAATTACCCTATATTTTCTTAGTTATAAGAGATACAGAAAAATGTTTTATACAGAAGTTTCTTTATAATAATTGTTGAATAATCTGCCATTTTCAGAATCAGTATACGGAGTCAGGTAAAAAAGTAAACATTTTTTTAAATGGAACAACCTGTAAATTTTAATCTAAAAAGATAATATTTTCAAATATGGAACACACCATGTATATATATTGGCTTTCTAGGCGATTTATTTAACCTGTATTAGTAACATGACAGGTGTATTACTTTTTTTAAAGCATTGACAATTACGGAGATGCTTTTCTTTTCATTTTCGTAGGTTGGCGTAGGAATTTTATATACAAATATTTACCATGTGGCGTATATTCGAAAATATTTATATTAAGAGCACAACAGGCATAAAATCTGATAAAGATAGAAAATTTGCAGTAATCGCCTTAAGAAATCGTGCTGCAACTTGGAATAATCACTTCGCTTCTACTGTATTAATTCAATATTTTAGAAATGATAAAATTTAATAAATTTCTTTATTATTAGGTATAATTTTATATCATTTATGCATATGTATGTACATTAATACTATGTAATTAAATATGTAAGAAATTAAATAATAACTAAAAATATCAAATGACTGGGGATATTTTTAACATAAAGTTAGTATATTACAGTAATAATCATAATGGGTAAAGGATCCCCCAGATCAACGCGGTGTGGTGGTAACGGTGACGCTGGACAGCTCGGTGTTCCTTTTTTCTTTTTTTTCACACCGGCGCAGTGCGGAAAACGTGAGTTCGACACCGCTGCGTTGTAGGTTGCGCCATTTACGGCCGTATTCTGTGGCTCCACGGCGAAACCGTCACCGCTACAGTTATCGCAGCACCGCGTTGATCTAGGGGATCCTTAACATAGGCCTTTTTCTAAAAATACTCTCTTCACCCCTTACCTAATTCATTTCAATGATTTTTTTAGTCAAGCAGGAACTGCAGGCGTCAAAATCTTACCCTGGACGAATTATGGGAGTTTTTAATAACAAACAACATTACACAAAAAAACTAGTCACGATGGAGGTCAAATTTTAATTTATAAAAGAAATGTCGGAAAAAGAATGGAGTTTTTATGCCCCGAAGGTATGTCGGTGATCGATTTGCCCCTAATAGTTTTAGTAAATCTGCAGCAACCCTTTCGACTTCGACTAATGGTGCGATTCTATAACTTTTTCTAAAATACCGGGTGTCTTCGGACGCGGCTCGCCCCAATCACTTTTTAGTTAAAAAAAAATGAAGTTTGGAGGATTTGAATACGATATAAAACTGTATTTTTGATAGCTGACTTAACTTTACGGGACTTCCGATAAAGACAATGCAAGTCCCAAACTCTTCTATCATTTCAGAAACATAATTTTCTAAAAATTCGATATTTTATCTGGTAAAACCTGATAAAGTTTGGTCATCTATTAAAAATTGCAGTTGTCTGTCCGATACAAATCCTCCAACATTCCATTATCTTCGAAAACATAATGGTCGGCGTCACCTTCCGTGGACAGCCGGTATATCTTTATAAATAACCTCATAGGAATTACTTAAACTCTAACTAACAATTTTCAAGTTGAAGAAATAGTCCATACTTAAAGTGGAGTGGAAATTTAGAAGGTAAGAAATAAGAATACAAAGTCTTCCTCCACTGTTATATTATAGAAATATTAAGCAACTTCTCTACATGTTTCGAACGCAGAAGCATTCATCTTCAGGAGAATAAATAAAAGAAGAAAAACCAGTAGGTATCACCCCAACTGAGCAACACAATTACAGGTTCGATGTAAAAATAAGTGGAACGGTGAGAAACCAGGTACACACGTTGCATTGTGAAAAAGAAAAATATGTGGGTTTGAGGCCTAAGGCACTGTGAAAAATTTAAAGGTAGAATGAAAAGTTTGTCATCTTTGTGTTAAAGAACTGTCGAAAGATAAAACAGAAGTGAATGGAAATAATAATTTAAGCAAAAGAAAATTGTTAGCTAGTCAAATTAAAATGAGGTTTACATCCAGCTAAGATTACATTTAAATTAAAATCTTCCTCATACTTATTTCTTCTCCATATTTTCTCAAATAACTGGCTAACAATTTTCTTTTGCTTAAATTATTATTCTCATTCACTTCAGTTTCATCTTTCGACAGTTCTTTAACACAAAGATGACAAACTATTCATTCAACCTTTAAATTTTTCACAATGCCTTAGGCCTCAAACCCTCATATTTTTCTTTTTCACAATGCAACGTGTGTACCTGATTTCTCACCGTTCCACTTATTTTTACATCGAACCTGCAATTGTGTTGCTCAGTTGGAGTGATATCTACTGGGTTTTCTTCTTTTATTTATTTATTTTTCTGTAGATAAATGCTTTTGCGTTCGAAACATGTAGAGAAGTTGCTTAATATTTCTATAATATAACAGTGGATGAAGACTTATATTCTTATTTCTAGCCTTCTTAACAATTTTCAATTTGGGATGGTTGGGTGTAGGGGCCAAGTGTCCTAATATATCTAACTTCATGATAACTATTCTTTATGAACCTGAATCTAAAAAACGCATTAATACATTTTTTTACCGTAATTTAAAAATTACATTGTTACACATGTTCAAAGTGTCTTAACGGCTCTTAAAAGCTACCGAACTCAGCCAAGCGTCGTTTGGCCAACTGCCGTTGCGTGCGGAAAGCGTCACTTACCATATTTGTTGGGTAATATACAAGTGACACAACGAGCTATGGAGAGAGACATTTTGGGTATTTCCCTAAGAGAATCCCAGAACAACGAAATAAGAAGAACAGGTGTAGTGGACGTCGTCAGGAGAATAACAACATTAAAATGGAATTGGGCAGGATACATTGTAAGAACAACTGACGACAGATGGACCAAGAAAATTCTTGAATGGAGGCCGAGACACGAGACTCACCGAAATAGAGGTCGACCACCAACGAGATGGACTGATGATATAAAGCGCATTAAGCACAATTGGATGCAGGCGGCGCAGTGCCGGGAGAAGTGGCACAGATTACGGGAGTTCTATGTTGGACGCGACAAGGCTGATTGATGATGGTGATACTATGAGTTGATAGAGAGAAGAGCTGGAATGTTTCGTCTAAAAGAAACTCGTTGTTAAAGTTTAAATCTTATTTAACTTCAGTTTAGCTTACTTTAATCTTTGAATACGTCTGTTTAAGCACTTTATGTTACAAAATCGCAAATATTTTACATCGTCGGTGTAAGTGAAAAATAAGCGCGTTACATCGCTTACCTATATATATCGCTATAAAGTAAGTTACAGAATCACACCATAAATCTTATTGACAGACACATCGTAGATCTAACAAAAATTTTAAATAAAGTAATATAAACTAATAATTTTAATATGAGCAACTAAAAAATGTAGGTAACGGTAGCTTTCCGAACGCTACCACAAGAGACCCATACATAGTTTAGACAACTCCCTATTTAATCCATGATAAACACAGGTTTCTGCGTCTCCTGTAGCAGCTATCCGAAAGCTACCTTTAGGCGTCAAAGGAGGCTGTGTAATATATAAAAAGTTAATAAACAATTGCCTCGGAGATATCTATTTTATAGCGATTATTTATTTTTTAAATTTAAAAAGAACGCCTTTATAACCTCAATATAACTTAATTTGTTCTCTAAAATAACAGTATACTTCTCTCTTTTTCTTGCAAACTACTCCATTTTACTTTACATTCACACAAACGCGCATGACTTAATTATATTTTCAGAAAAATGTATAAATAATAATTTTTTGATTGGCCATTGACCGTATTTACTGCCTTGAAAGAAACCCCTTTCAGAAATATCATCAGCAGGACTTTGATATGTAACAAAAATTACATAGGACAATTGGAAACAGATTTCCAATACAGTGGAGGCTCGCGGTCTTAAAAAATGGTGAAGAGCTAGGTATAGTGTGGGTTCTTAAACAAACATTGACTAATTTTACACTACTGAATTAGGTTACTGAAAAATAAAAACTAAACTTATTAATCACACAGTAAATCACGTAAAAACGATATCTATAATCACAAGTTTCGCGAAGCCTCAAGGTTAGGCGAACCAATGCTAAAACAATAGTGCATACGACTGATCTATTTTTAAATTGCCTTTCATCCTAATGCAAATTGTTACATGCTGTCGCGTGACTGACGTCACGTAACCATAGCAACGGTGACAATCAAAGCCACCTGACTGTATGTTGGGCGTTGGGGTCTTCACTTGCTGCTTTGAGCTCACGACCATGGTCGGCTGGGGCGCGTCAAAATGCACGAGTGTTTATAATTATTGTCTATCGGAGTTAACCGTGGCCCTATTATGCATAGCTACATTCGGATTAAATTAATATTATTAATTTTAACATATTGAAGGCCAAAATGGTAGCTGTATTGGTAAATTAATATTTAATAACGCCGAAAAAATGTCCTCCTGGTTTTATTTTTTTTGGTACTTCACCTGACGAGCCGCCACTGTTCCAATACCAACAGATGAAGATAAAAAGGTAAAAGCAACAAATTGATGAGTTTGAGGGAAAAATAATGGTGCTGCTTGTTCTATTTATGCAACAAAACGGTATATAGTAAATTTCACGTACGTTTTTAATGCTTTGACGTTCCTCTTCTTAAACGCGTTGACCAATATGTGATTTAAAAATTCCGAAAACGACTTTTCCTCACGAACATTGGCTAGATTCATGGGAGATGAATATATACAACTTACCATATATTTACATGTACACAACAAAGATACACACTGAACACTCTAATCTGTTGCCTTTCAATCAGCTAAAATCCGTCAAGAGATTATTGTTACAGAACCTGACATCGATGCCGTCAGTATGTGTATTTCTTTCTTACGCTTATGCCTGTGCATATCTCTTTCCGTACTTCATCAATCAATAGTGTCTTCTCTGTATTCTTTTAATATCACAAAGCCGACATTCATTCGTTCACGTGTTGAATAATAAGTGCAGTATTGTTGTTGTATTTGGTATTTTAAGATATCAATTTTCTATTATTTTGTGCGTGGACTTTCTGGTTTTAAACTGTTGGACTGTGTGTACAGGGACATTATTTTAAGTGTCTCACCCGATTGGCGACTTTGCTATCGACCACAATAAAAAAAACAATTATGTATTTCCTAAAAGCCTTTAGTGAAAGAAAAAATTGAGTTTCTAATCTCCAAGCTTCTGTTAATTCGATGATAACAAAATCACCAACTTCGAAACCTCGTATCTCCGGAACGGCTGAAAATAAATATTGACAATTATACATTTTTAATGTTGGAACAAATAAGAGAATTCAGCTGGCTTACTAAAAGGTAGGGTTGCCGCTTAAGAAAATCCAATATGGCGTCGTATCTGTCAAATTTGTAAACATAGATTTTTTTTTGACATCAAATTTGGCTTCTTCACTAAAAGCTTTTAGGAAATACATAATTGTTTTTTTATTGTGGTCGATAGCAAAGTCGCCAATTGGGTGAGACACTTAAAATAATGTCCCTGTACCTGTGAAGTGTTCTTTCTATGAAGAAGCATGTAAATAAAATATAAATGATTTATTTGGTAATTAACTACTGCAGGAACACCAGTCCGGCCGTAACCGAACCTTCTGTTAAATAAATGTTACTAGAAACGACGGCCATTAAAAACTTACGTGAAACACAGTTTATTTGATTCAAAGTTCAAGGTTCGTTGCACTGGACGTTGAATACTTTTCCAAACAATTCTAAAGAAAAACAACTATCACACTCACACATACAGACTCGCACACGAAGAAAATAAATCTATTAACCTTTAATAAAAGAAAAAACTAAAAATAAAGCATTTTACAATATGTGCTATTTCATCCGGTTTAGAACATAATCGGCAGCTACTACCAGTCCCTTCTGATACGGACTGTCTTTGAGCATATTAGCTATCCTGACCGCTTCTGAGCAGTGTTGCTTCGCCAAAAATTGCGTCTGTTCAAGACCTCTGCTTTTATGGACTAGTTCGAAGGCTTTTTCTACGTCTCCGGGTTCTTGGAAACGGCGCATTATCATCGGGTTGAGTTCGGGGTACTAAAATTTAAAAAATAATACTTGAAGAAATAGTTCATACTTAAAGTGGAGTAGATATTTAGAAGGAAAGAAATAAGAACTTAAAATCTTCCTACACTGTTATACTAATGATATTTTTTTGCTTTAAAATATAAATTCTCTACATGTTTTGAACGCAAAAGCATTAATCTTCAGGAGAACGAAAATACGAAGGAAAGGGTAAATATCATTTTAACGAAGACTTTGATATTAGATGAAATAAGGGTTGAATGAGTAAAATAGTGAGAAAATCAACACGCACGTTACACTGTGAAAAACGACACATATGTAGGTGTGTAGCTTTGAGCACTATAAAAATTTAAGTCTAGAATAAAAGGTTTAACAACCAGGTGTGAGAAGAATTGTTAAAAGAAATGATGAGTAATATGGGTGGAAATGTAAAAATTCATTTAAAAAAAGAAAGGTGGTGGGCTCGTCATATCAAAAACTATGGAAAACGAAGTGCATATAAAATTGAGAAAGATAAATGTTAGTAAAATTTAAAATACTTTATAATTTGATGACGCTAACACCAGATGAAAGCATCCATATGGGAAGTACTTCAAATTAAGAATATATATGTAGCAAAAACATATATCTTTCCAGTTCTATTTAACATTTTCGGTTTACTTTAAAAAAAAAGGTTGAAACGCTACCACGTTTCCAAAATATATTCTTAATTTGAAGTACTGTCCCTGCTTTCATCTGGTGTCATAAAATTATAAAATATTTTAAATTTTCTTAACATTTATCTTCCTCAATTTTAAATGCGCTTCGTTTTCCATAGTTTTTGACATAACGAGCCGACAACTTTTCTTTTCTTAAATGAATTTTAACATTTTCATCCATATTACTTTTTATTTCTCTTAACAATTCTTCTCACACCTGGTTTTTAAACCTTTTATTCTACACTTAAATTCTTATAGTGCTCAAAGCTACACACCTACATGTGTTTCCTTTTCACAGTGTGATGTGCGTGTTGATTTTCTCACTGTTCTACTTATTGAACCTTTATTTCATCTAATATTATAATCTTAAGGCTCCGTTAAGATGATATCTGCCGTTTTCTTATTTTTATTTGTTGATCAATGCTTCTGCATTCGAAACATGTAGATAAACAGTAGAGTAAGACTTTGAGTTCTTATTTCGCTTCTTCTAAGTTAACCTTTTGGTAGGTACTGAAGCATACAGTGCGAGAATTATTCTGTATAAAACTATTGAAACCTTTATTTTAAAATAAAGAAAAACCTATAAGTATGTTTATATGAAGAAGGGTTGTATTGAAATCTTCAAGAGATAAATAATTAAATATGACCAAATTAGTAATTTTTTAAAATGTTTCTTGCAACTTGTGTCTTTAAATTTTTACCATTTCTCAAATTTACCTTTTCACAAGCAAACAACACAGGCGCTGTTGCCAAACCCAACTTAAGATCGGCAGCGGTCGGCTTTCCCATGGCCGCCGAACTCGATACAAAGTCCAACAAATCGTCTACCAATTGAAAAGCCAGACCTAAATTTCGGCCGTACTGGTATGACAGTTCTGATAGTTCATCGTCTGCGCCGGTAAGTAGCGACACCTGTGAAAAAAAGAGAAAATATTAAATAAACCAGTTCATAGCTAGGAAGATGTGTCCAGGAAGTTGCACAGGTAATTTTTTTTTATAAAATAAAGTTATACATTTATGATGTAGAGTATGGGGGTTCCCAGTGGCGTGCAATGCTGTTTATACCAGGGTAGGCAAAAATTACAATAAAGACAAAAGCTTAACTTCTGTAGCATTCAAACATCTAAATTTCAAATTTTGTCAGAAAATGTCTTGCGTTTGTGGAAAGAACACTAGCAGAAGAAGAATAAAACGACATTATTTGTAAATTAGTTCAACACGACGGTCTTTACATAAAAATTATTTTAAAACATCGTAATAAAAACTGGTTTTGCGTTTTAAATCCTGCAAAAGTTAGCTCTTCAGATAGATTATTGTTAATAACCGTGTCTCTCCCTGTGTCTTTCGTAAGCAGGTATGAATTCTTTATAATACAAAAAAGGATCATTCTGCAGACGCCCTGCTAACCGGAATAGTAACAATTAACGCAGCCATATTTTTTTTCCCCGAAACGCAACGGCGCGAAGTCTAGGAAAAGAGCGAAAACACTAACTATAAATTAAAAATCTATCCTCCACCTGATCGAACCAATATTGCCAAAAACCAAGTCAATTATTATGTGAAATATGATAACAAGGTTATAGATTATTAAATATTATATATGAACCAATCAGCAAAAATTATTTGAATTGTCACAAAAGTGCTTCTTATTTTATGATACCTTATCCGTTATCCCTTTAAAAATATCCTAACTAAACTTATTAATAATTAAACTTATAGAAGCGTGTTTCATATTTTATATTGAGAAAGCGAAGTATTTTCTCAACTACGGTAAAACTTGAAGATTGGCACCAATGCATTTACCAAACGCGTGCCTTCTTGGCGCCGGCTGATAGATGAAGGGAGGTCGAAGGTTGCGACGGGTTTATTTGTACATCTCTTTCTACCCTACGGCCTACCGGCTCTCTTGCTTGCTTCCACTCGTACAAAAACAGTGCTCTTGCTTTTGCATAAGACGCTAATGTACAGCGAGATCTTTGCTTTTAGAACGGTCTTACGGAATGTTTATACAGGGATCTAATTTACGATATAATAAGCAAATAATGCGTTCGTGGAAATGATATAGGATTGATTTTTCGGTCCTATATTATTATTTATTATAATGTAGAGATAACTTGCCAAAGTTGTATTACACGGATAAAAACTAACTGTTTCTTTTATTATTCCCGGGGTAGAAATGCTTTTTTGCCTATATTGTATGCACGCCACTGAAGGGTCTGATGTTAATATTTCTGAAGAAAATTGATTTATTTGACAAAAATTCTTTGGTATTAAAGTACTCTTAGGTGTTCTGAAAGATCTGAAACTAAATGAATAAAAGACATGCTGGTCAAAGATTGCCGTGGATGGTGTAGTTTATAAAGGGACTGTTTTCGTTTACAAAAATTTTGGACTTAAAAAATTTTAAAAAACAAACTATCATTATTTATAGAAGGAAAAGTTATCGGCAAGCGGACAAAGTTGTGCATCTGTCTTTTGCATCATAACAATTGGTTCCCTGGATCACAGGTAGACAATGACGGCCGTTTGGTCCTTATTAGGACTCTACGGAAAGCCTTAACCAGTAAGCAACTCCAGAATGGACCCCAGGAAACCCATTGTTTTGGCATCCCTGTGTCACAAGCCATGTCAGGGCGAGATTTTACTTATCTTGAAACTTTTTGACCTGTACTTACCGACTTGACTGAATTTGCTATAAGACTAGCGGTTTTTCGGTAAGTTTTGGTTAAATAGTGAGCAAATCTTTCGTTTTCGGTTTCTTTTGATCCTAGCTGCATAAATTCTCCTTGCACTAGGTCAGTAACTACCTAAAAACAAATTGAGTTAATCATATCTATAATATCATGTATTGGATGATACCTGATTTTTTTTCAAAAAAAAATTAAAATTTTTTTAAAAGTTTTAATTATATAGGTTCAAATTATATAATCCGCCATGTAAGACATAAAAATAGAAATATTGCGGCTATTCATATTAGTTTCTTATTTTCCATTAAAATTAGAAACGATGCCCCGTTATTATCTTTAAAATCTCCACTGACGCCACCGCGTCCGTAATTCTAGTGAAAAAAATATATCTACTATTTTGTATATAAAAAAAGTTGTATTGCCATCGCCAGACGCAGGTACAGTATGCACGCTGTGGCGAAAATGCAGTATTTGTTCGTGATGACTCATCGACTACTGTTTGCTCTAAAGGTTTTAAGAGTTTTTTTTAGGGGGATTTCTACTGTGATGGTCCTATTTTCATCGTTTCTTTACGATATTTTTCTGGGGATAATAAGACAAATGCAGAAAAACAAGTGTTCAATTCTTTTTATTAAAGATAAGATGTACCAAAAAAAATTTTTTAACCCCCAAAAAATAAAAAACTTGAGGGTGCTGAAGTTACCCCCTCAAAAAAAACGTAACTTGCTGGCGGAATTCAAATAAATTTTTCTACTTATGACAAAAATAAAATTGACCCAGATTCTTCAATTGTAAGCATGTAGTTATAGCCCCCACTAGAATTAAGTCAAAAATCGAGTAACTGTTAAAATGGCACGAGATTTAAATTTTTTTTTAAATTTACCATTTTTTTTGTATTTTAAGGGCCGTAACATTTTTTGTAATGTCGCAAAATACTTAATTCTAGAGGGGGCCACTTGTATTCTGAGCATTTTAAGACCAAAATCATTAATTTCTAATAATTTGAACATACCGAAGTACTTTCCGTCAGCGCGAAAAACAGAGTTTCGAGAAAAACAACTTTAAAGTTTCAACGGTGACTCACAACAAAATATTCTTACTGTCACTTTGTGAGCCTGGCCTGACGATCCTGATTGGTCGAGATGATGTCGCTGGCGATAGAACGTAGCTCTGAGGACGCGGCTTAACTCAAAAGCGGCTAGTGGTGAGAACTGACCGGCAATCATAAAATTGGATGTAACTTTTTTTTGGAGTAGGTTTGGTAAAAACGTTTACACACGGTTATTCTAGAGGCTATAGAGAGTCGAAAAACGTCGGAAAAAAATGTCGATTATGTGAAAACCATCACAGTAGAAATCCCCCTTAAGGATTCAGATATATGGTTTTGTCAATTATATATCATATCCATACATAAAATCGACGGTAATCTTTCCAAGAGGCGATAGTGCCAATTTACTAATTTTATAGGTATATATTGTGGATCTTCGCCCCTTTTGTCTAAGCCCAATACGGGTTGCTGTATACAGGGTGACGCATCGAAAATGAAACAGACATTTACTGGCAGCTCAGTTCCTTTTTGGAAAAACGCTCAGACCCGTCGATTTTGTTTTCGAGGGGAACACAAAATTGGCAAAAAATGCACGTGCAGCCCCCTGGGCGGCGGTGGCACCACCCCTAAAACCTTAAATGGAAAGGGGGGTCGAGTAATACCTTATTCGAAAGGTCTTTCAAATCCCTTTATAATGATGTACTGATGAACTGACGTCCATTAATTTTACCTTTGGTAACATCATTAGAAAGCCTAGACAATTCTGCATCATTTTGGTTTAAGGCTCATTGGCGTACCGACCTTGACAAGAGTGGGGAGAGCTATTGAAAGAATAATCATTGCTTAAACTTTTAAATGACTTATCCGATTTTAGTAAGCTTAAGCTCATTTTGAATCCAGAAAACTTAAATCATACGGTGTAACTATGACATCACAATCGGAAACTAGATTAAACCTGCAAGAAAAAATGTGGAGACCGCAGTTCGATATCTTAATTCGTTTAGGAGTTATTGCCAAAAGAATACTTTTTAACTCTTAATCAGAATTAAATCACTTGACAACTATTCAAATTATTTATCTCTATGGAATCTTGCCGATATTGTTTCACGGCAATCTAGATTTATTAAATCGTATTAGAATTATGCTCGTGGCGGCTCGTCAGGTGAAGTAGATAAAAATAAAAGTTTTTCGACAAAATTAAATATTAATGTACCATTTTAGCCCTTAAAAAATAATTATGTTCGAATTAATAACATTAATTTAATCCGAATGTAGCTACACTCTTAAAAATAACATGGTATGGATTACTAAAATTTGGTTCTGACAACTATTTATTTTCGTGAAATCGGACTCAACCCAAAAATTAGTTTGAACAACCAAAAAAAATTGTCGTTATTGAACTGTTGAATTAATTAATAACATTAACCAACCCAACCTACAAATTTTAGTTGTCACAACGAAATTTTATATACGGATAACTAAATTTATATGGTACTCCCGCTTTGAAAATTAGTTGTCACAACTAATGTGTAAATATGGAAAATTGAAAAAAAAAAGGAAATATTGTTTTTGTTAATGATGCAATCTACAAATATTGCCAAAGCAATCATTTATTTGGGACAAACTTGAAATTTTCATAGGGTAACAATTACGTATGTAGTCACAACATTGTGTTTATTATCTTTTTTCTGTACTTTCTAATTGTAAGAAAGAAGTTGAATCATGAATAAGTAAAAATTTTATATTTTTGTCATTGCAGTTGCACTTTAGAAAGTTTAAATGAACTGCTTATAACGCATGGCAAAATTAGCTAGTTGATTTGATAGAAATAACTTTTAAGAAAGTCTGTTTCATTTCTAAAAAAATGGCATATGTAATTTATACTTATCTAGTAACGAAAAATATTCCTTCCTAGGTCCCCATTTAAATAAAAAAATGCCTTGGTATTACTACTCTATTAGGTATGCGTAAACTAATTGGAATTAATTATCAGGGATATTATGGTTTCATTAAAAAAAATTATTTCCAATGTCCTTGTTCTCTCATTTTTTTTTATAATACATACTTATGCAAGACAAAACAGAAACACTAGATTTTTAACTTATTTTAATCAACCTTTTGGGTTGTTCAATTGCTTATAGAACTGAATTGTTCTTATTTAAATTTTCTTAACTGCAACTGCGATTATTAAAAAACAAAAAATATCCCCTGGACTTTCTATTTAAAATATACAGCTATATGAAATTTGTTGTACTTGGTCAGATTAAAAAGTCATCAATATGACGTTCTTTTATAGAAATGAAACATAAAACAAAAACAAAACAAAAAAAAAATATTTTTAAGTTATTTCTCATCGGGTCACCTTGCCATTATAAAAAGCTCGATTAAACTTTTTAATGTAAGTACAACTGCAATGATAAAAAATAAAATGATTGCTTACTTATGATTTAACTTCCTTCTGCCAATAAGAACGTACACAAGAAAGACAATAAACACAAATAAATTACACCAAATATTGTCACATCCATTTTCCACACGGGCACAGCCATGAAAATGGCCAATTATTGTCTTAAAAACACGAAAAAATGGACACGGAACCGCAAAAGCACCCTAACATAAACATAACCTTCTGACAGTCCTGGCTAGAATGATGTCACATGTCACCCACCGGGCAAGGGCGCCAAGTTTCTGTTGATGCCGTTAGTTATAAATATGAAGAATACTATTACTTGAAAAGAAAAGTTAGTTCTGGTAACTAAGAATGTATCTTAATCAAAATTAACAAAATGATAGGGACTACCAATTCATAATGTGTTATAACAACAAACTTAATTGATAATTACAAGTTTGTAGGAACCTTGATGTAACATTTAAATAAGATATATACAGAGTAAAATTCAGCTAAACAAAATATTTTATTTCTGCCAACTAATATGAAAACAAGATATTTTCTTTGTTCTGATGGCATCATTTTTTGGTAAATATAAGCAAGAAAAAAATCTTTTTTGTTTTCCTAACTAAAAATAGTTATTTTTGGTAACGTAAACACGAGAACAAATAAAAATTAGTACCAAATACCAAGTCATTTTTAAGAGTGTATGCAAAATAGGGCCACAGTTAACTCCGATGGACAATAATTATAAGCACTCGTGCATTTTGGCGCGCCCCAGGCCACCGCGTCAGTTAGCTCAAAGCAAGTGAAGACCCAACGCCCAACATGGCTTTGATATTCACCGTTGCTATGGTTACGTGACCTCAGTCACGCAAGCAGCATGTAAGAATTTGCATTATGATGAAGGGAAATTTAAAAATAGATCAGTCGTATGCACCTGTGTTTTAGCATTGGTTCGCCTAACCTTAAGGTATTTATTTTGAGGCTTCGCGAAACTTACGGTTATAGGGATCGTTTTTACGTCATTTACTGTGTGATTAAAAAGTTTTGTTTTTATTTTTCAGTTAATTCAGTAGTGTACGTACCTACTTAGTTGTGTGTTTTAAAAATCAACCCAATTAATGACATAGTTTGTAATTTGTTGACAACTCCATTTAGTCGTTGGACAGATGAGGATGAGAGAGACGTTTTGTTACACGGGTTTTTAGTCAATGTTTGTTTAAGTACCCGTACTATACCTAGCTCTTCGCCATTTTATAAGACCGCAAGCCGCCACTGAATTATGCCTAAATTAGAAGTTTTATATGATTATGTTATTAATTCCAAAGTAATTTTTGAGCTATTTGAATAATGAGTGACAAACCTACACAATCATAAAGTTTAATAACAATATTCATTGTCGTGCTTGACCATGGAACTTATCAAAACAATCATTTCTTCAATTAAAGTGTTAAAAATTATTCTTTTGGCAATAACTCTGAAACGAACGAAGATATCGAACTGCAGTTTTTACGTTTTTCCTTGCGCATTTAATCTACTTTCCGATTATGATGTTATAGTAATACCGTATGAGTTAAGTTTTCAGGATAAAATCAAAAAAATTGTTACTATTACAAATTACGCTCTTTAGGAATTTTACTACGAACTATTGTGTACCAGTGGATACGACAATTAAAAGTACTAATCTCTCTTTTTCAGACAAGCTTAAAATTACTAAAATCGGATAAGTCATTTAGAAGTTACATCAAATTAAATGATTACACTTTCAATAGCTTCCCTCACTCTTACCAAGATCGGTACGCCTATGAGTCTTAGACAAAAATGATGCAGAATTGTATAAGCTTTCTAGTAATGTCTGTTTGAAGGTTGGAGACAATGACGTTTCTTGAACGGCAGTAGAGTTTTGGACTTGCATTGTCTTTATTTGTTTGGAATCACTACGTTTCAACTGGTAAGCATCTCCAGTCGTCTTCAGGTGAATACTGAATAAGTACGGTAACTACAGCTCTATTTATACTAGGCAGGTGCTGTGACGCATGACTAGTGGGTGGAGTCATGCGTGTTGCTAGGTGATGACGCATAACTGGATGAGTCATGCTTGATGAGTCATGCTCGATGACGTCATGCTCGATGACGTCATGCGTCTAACTCTTGGGTGGTCTTATTCTAAGATTACATTTACTTAACAAGGGCTTCCAGACGTTTCTCATATCTAATGAAGGCTTACTAAAGCAACCTGGATTTTGGTGTATGGTCGCAGCTTCCTTAAACTTCCTCTTCCCCCAGTGCGGTTCTTTTTGCAGGATTTCCGCTTTTGTCCACATGATATGATGGCCGTGCGTCCAGGCATGACTCATCAAGCATGACTCATCCAGTTATGCGTCATCACCTAGCAACACGCATGACTCCACCCACTAATCATGCGTCACAGCACCTGCCTAGTATAAATAAAGCTGTAGTTACCGTACTTATTCAGTATTCACCTGAAGACGACTGGAGATGCTTACCAGCTGAAACGTAGTGATTCCAAACCAATAAAGACAATGCAAGTCCAAAACTCTACTGCTTTTCTAGTAATGTTATCAAAGGTGTAATGTAGGAATTTTCATTCAAATTTAGAATTGTAATATTTAATTTTCCATTGGCTCCCTTGCGGCAAAATGCGTAACTTAATAATAATTTCGGGAATTGAACCACCAGTCCATGCATTATTTTCAAAAATATTGGTCAAAAAATATAATGATTCATATTCTTGTCAAAAAATATGAATTCTGCCACTTACATAGCACCATTACCTTGAAAACTACACAAATTTATGAAATATAATATTTTAAATTAATAATTAATTTTTACGTATTAAATATACGGACCCACAAAGAAAGTGTTAATTAAAAAAAATTCCTATCAAACCACTTCCGCAACAAAGACACATAAAAAATAAATTCTTAATATACTTAAACATTTTTTAATTAGATTAAATATGTTTCAAGATCAGTTAGAATTTATAATTTGTTTAATTTAAATTGCAAAGATTAGTGTAAATTGCCGAAGGCAATTTTAAAAAATATTAACAATTTTTTGCCCAACAAATTAAATAAATATTTCAAGAAACTATCTCTCTTGGTATTGGGATTGATTATTTTCTGAATCAAAGTTAACAAACAGTAATTTACATGAAATATATATGTAGGTACACTGTTGGAGATCCAACAACCAACATTGGGTTACTCTGTGTTGGGTTCCTGGACACTCCAATATAGCAATGAGGCTGCCGATAGGCGCGCGAGAGGTGGCGCAGGCATGCCAGCTGATCCAGCAGACAATACGGTGAACAGACCACTGGGATTAGTCAAAGAGGAGATTGATTACAAGGCCAAGCAGCTTGCACAAAACAAATGGACAGAGTTAATAATATGTAGCACATCCGTCTGGATGTGCCCCATATTTGATAAAAAGAGAAGCGCAGAGCTATTGAAGCACAGTAGGAAAGACGTGAGAAACATTACCACGGTTGTTACCAGGCATTGCCTCTTCGGTAGACATGCCGAACGTATGCAAATACCCACTAACGACTTCTGCAAAAGTTGCAGCGATGAGGATGAGAAAGAAAGTATTCAACATTTTCTGTGTGAATGCCCTAGCCTCGCAAGAAGAAGGTTCACTGCTCTGGGTGAACCATTTTTCAATAGCCTGGAGGAACTAAGCAACTTACAACTTGGACGACTAAGCAGGTTTCTGAATAGTAGTGGCTGGTTTGAATAAGTTGTTAAAATCCTTCTGCGGTGTACGCCGCACTAACATCAGAGATCTAATGAAGATGGGTTCTACGGAACACGTGTGGACGGACCTAATAGAACTACGTAAGACTGTTTGGAGAATTAAAGGTCTGCCACTCTAACCTAACCTAACCTAGAGATCCAGGCAGCGTTGCCAGAGCTGGTACAATTGTACGAATCTGGTACATTTCGAACGCATCTGTACAAAAGTACATTTACACCATTTTCTGGTACATTTTCATCCTCGTGCTGGCCAGCGGCGGCGCCAAGGGGTCAGCTATAAACATGAGTGCCCCTCAAAATTGATGGATGGATTCGGTTTTCACTGGAAGAGAGAGCGATGACCTTTTTTTAAGTCACTTTCGATTTAAAGGTCTGCCACTCTAACCTAACCTAACCTAGAGATCCAGACAGCGTTGCCAGAGCTGGTACAATTGTACGAATCTGGTACATTTCGAACGCATCTGTACAAAAGTACATTTACACCATTTTCTGGTACATTTTCATCCTCGTGCTGGCCAGCAGCGGCGCCAAGGGGTCAGCTATAAAAATGAGTGCCCCCCAAAATTGATGGATAGATTCGGTTTTCACTGGAAGAGAGAGCGATGACCTTTTTTTAAGTCACTTTCGATTTAAAGGTCTGCCACTCTAACCTAACCTAACCTAGAGATCCAGACAGCGTTGCCAGAGCTGGTACAATTGTACGAATCTGGTACATTTCGAACGCATCTGTACAAAAGTACATTTACACCATTTTCTGGTACATTTTCATCCTCGTGCTGGCCAGCAGCGGCGCCAAGGGGTCAGCTATAAAAATGAGTGCCCCCCAAAATTGATGGATAGATTCGGTTTTCACTGGAAGAGAGAGCGATGACCATTTTTTAAGTCACTTTCGATTTAAAGGTCTGCCACTCTAACCTAACCTAACCTAGAGATCCAGACAACGTTGCCAGAGCTGGTACAATTGTACGAATCTGGTACATTTCGAACGCATCTGTACAAAAGTACATTTACACCATTTTCTGGTACATTTTCATCCTCGTGCTGGCCAGCAGCGGCGCCAAGGGGTCAGCTATAAAAATGAGTGCCCCCCAAAATTGATGGATAGATTCGGTTTTCACTGGAAGAGAGAGCGATGACCTTTTTTTAAGTCACTTTCGATTTAAAGGTCTGCCACTCTAACCTAACCTAACCTAGAGATCCAGACAGCGTTGCCAGAGCTGGTACAATTGTACGAATCTGGTACATTTCGAACGCATCTGTACAAAAGTACATTTACATCATTTTCTGGTACATTTTCATCCTCGTGCTGGCCAGCAGCGGCGCCAAGGGGTCAGCTATAAAAATGAGTGCCCCCCAAAATTGATGGATAGATTCGGTTTTCACTGGAAGAGAGAGCGATGACCTTTTTTTAAGTCACTTTCGATTTAAAGGTCTGCCACTCTAACCTAACCTAACCTAGAGATCCAGACAGCGTTGCCAGAGCTGGTACAATTGTACGAATTTGGTACATTTCGAACGCATCTGTACAAAAGTACATTTACACCATTTTCTGGTACATTTTCATCCTCGTGCTGGCCAGCAGCGGCGCCAAGGGGTCAGCTATAAAAATGAGTGCCCCCCAAAATTGATGGATAGATTCGGTTTTCACTGGAAGAGAGAGCGATGACCTTTTTTTAAGTCACTTTCGATTTGATCCCAAAATCTTGGCGCCGATCCTGGTGCCGCCCAAAATTCTTCTTTTAGTTACGTTAACAAATAAGTAATTCTTGATGGCTGTACAAAAGTTCAAAATCTGGTACATTTCATGTTTGTGATTTGTACAATTTCTTCTTGATACCCTCTGGCAACACTGGATCCAGGGCGTGATAAACAAAAAATTTCATAATCAATTCAACTCAGTCAAAATGAACTTAAAACTTTATAATCATTTTAACTCTTTTGCATCTACCGTAAAACGGGGAGAAGTTGACCGGTGGGGTCAACTTGACCAAAATTTAAAAAAAAGATATTTTCGGTTATAAGTTCGTCCCTATTTTTTTAAAAGATTTTTTCTTCATTTTTTTCCTAGCTATAACCTAGTAAACTAAATAAAATATTGTGGGATGAGTTTTTCGGATATAAATAACGTGAAAAACTATATACTTTATTTATTTATTCAACTTAAAAACAAGGTGGGCAAACTTTGATCTGTCAAGTGATAGCTATATCTCGTTCCCGTATATTATTTCTATTATATTACATAGGTTATCTTCTTAATATGTATATGTAAAGAAAATTTAAAAAAAAAAGAGTTTTTTTTGAGTAAAAATAAAATGTCCAAAACTACGCATAATTTTCTTAAATTTGGGATGTAGTTGACCGCGTGAGTGAAATTAACCGAAAAGTTTTAACTTTTCGGTTAATTTCTGACGAGTTAAAACCCGAAATGCAACAAGCTCGTCGCGTTTTGCATCCATTCAGTCTATTCGCGATAGTCCGAATTGATAGTAATGTTTTTGGACCCATTATGTTATATTATTTTGTATGGCGTTAGATTATAGTAACAGTGCTTAGTAAAATATGCCGAGAGTGTACTGAGGAAAAGATGGCTCCAAGCGATTTAAACAGTACACTCAGGAGACCTTAGAGTCGTAGAGTTATGTTTATCTGAGGTAGTAGAAGGAACACTGTGTGCTAATATAGTTGCCGAAAAATATTAAAGCATATTTGTGTGGTCCGAAAAAGAAGACGTTGACGAAGTGCCTATATCGGACATTAAAAAGGTTTTAAATTAACTTCAGATAGGCAGAGGGGGCGAACTTTCATTTGAAAATGACTTGTCTCCATTCAATATAATATAGACAAGCATTTTTATTCGATATTTACAGACGTCAATGAAGTTTTTGCTTTATTATTTTCAAGTGTTCAATAGTTATGTTAATTTGTTTTATTATTTACTTGTTTTGTACCCAGTTTGTGTTAGTTAAAAAAAATGCAAATATTTAACAGTACATTTTCACGACTACTGCGGTGGTCAACTACGCCCCTCGCTGTAATGCGAGCTATTTATCATGCAAATAGTCGGTCAAGTTCACCCCTGTGCGGGGCGAAGTTGACCATATAGATTTTTTAACATTTTTTACGTCAAAACCTAAAAAACTGTGGTTAATTAATGTAAGTATTGATAATATACTTCAAGGCCTATAATATAGCCCACATTAATACCCTTTTTTTCTAATTTTACACAAAGATAATTCCTTCTAAAGTTGCAAATCGGTCAACTTCCCCTCGTTTTACGGTAGCCAAAAATCAGTTTTTAAGAACTACTATCTAGGAAGTTGTTTCAACGCAATAGTGAAGTAGCGTGTTATTATACATTTTCCTCCGTGTATGTGGCGTTAATTTTTTTCCAGGGGTTTAAATTAGAAATATTAGAAAGGCAAATAATAAATAAAAATCTTTGTTATACACTTGCGTTGCCACCTTATCCTTACCGCTTTTATATTTTTACTAACCTGGCTAAGAATTAAAGTGACATCATTGTTTTTTAACCTGGCAATCAACATCGATGCTACAGCTAAGATAAAGTCTCCTGCCATTGTAACCTGTAAAAAAAGTAAATTTTTTTAATAAAAAAAAATTAAAAACATTCACGTCTTACAATTGCAGGTTGGTTACATTGTTGGTTAACGTCCATTTCACGATAAATGGTTGATTTAATGACTGTTATAAAATGGGTGCTAAGTGCGGTCGAAAATACCCGTTAATGTATTTATTTTCGGGGTTGGATTGTAATGATTTCTATGTCAGGTTAAACCATAATAAGATAATTGTAAATGTATAGTAATTCCCCAGTGGCATATTAAGGGGGGGGGGGCTGCCGGTCTTCAGCCCCCCCTCCCCCCCCCCAAGCCTCGGAGCTCGGCTCTAAAAATCGAATTGCAACCTAATTTTTAAACGCTTGGACACTTAATTTAAATCTTTAAATAATGTATTCTTGGCTTAGATTACAAAGGTTTTGTAGGGAATGTTTAGTTTTTAAACTTTTCCTTTTAAAAGTCCCATTTTATATAGAGATTAGGGTTTCAGACGCATATTGTTTTGGTTATTGATTTATGATGCAATTTTAAAGGAAAACGAGTAAAAAGAATAATATTTTATAGTATTTTTTCATTATACTAATACTTGTCTGTTCCGTTTTCCCTTTTTTAGAGGTATTTTAAATCAACAAAAATATAACCCAATGCAATAAAATATTTTTACAACAAACCAAAAAATAATTAATTGAAACATTTTTTTATGGAAAAAGTGTAATAATTTATAATAAAAAAAATATTGCAGCATTTGCACCAAAAACTGCTCTTAGATCTACGCTCCTAAAATACATGATTTCTGAAAAATATCATCAATTTTGGCGTGGTGAGCGATATTTACTTTATTTTTAATCATAAAAAACCGAGCCCGAAAAACGCTGTTTCGAGTCATACATACGTCTTATGTTAAAATTTTGGATTGACACCAATATTCATATTTTTCACAATAATAAAAAATGTTTTTTTTTTTAAATAAAGAGCCAGCTAGGAATATTAAAAAAAAAAGAAAAAAAAAACATTTACAAAAACAAAATAAATGTAATCCAACCATGCAAAGGGGAAGAGGTAATAATTTAATTTTCGAAATTTAATACTTTTAGTTAGGTGAATTTTAAACGAAATTTGGGCGTAAATTGACGAGTCAAGTATCAATTACGTTTTTTTTTAAATACAAGTTTTCTGAAGACTTTTTTAATGCTACCGAAAAATGGAATCCTTAACCTTTTCTGGTAATATTTTAAATTAAAGAAATTTTTCCGGTGTTTTCGGTTAAAATTTCGGTAAGCGGAAAACAATAATTTCCTAAACCGGCTACCTTGGAAGCTTATGTAGTTTACTCAAGACCTTCTAACGATTTCTAGACAAACACAAATTTCCCAACAATATCTACATCTTTTAACTAAATATTACAATATTTACACTCGTTTTTGCAAAAGATGTGTCTTCATACAAATTAATTAAAATAATGGATTTCTGTATTTTTTTTTTGTTAATTTCTGTGTGCTAATTTCCTAATAATAGGTTTTAAAATAACACTTTGCACTTTAAATTCAGTAAAATGGGACTATGGACAAATGTTTCATTGTATGAAGAGGATGTATTTAATTTTGCCTAATAAAATTGTGGTTTTTGTTCGTTATTCTATTCATTTGTTAATAATGTTGTTTACTCAAGCTTTTTTAGAAAAAAAACGTCATTGGAGTTTAAATAACTGTAAAAATCACTGACCGTGGTTAAAATTTTTTTTAAATGTTTTATTATGATTATGAATTACCATCAATTTATCAATGATTACTTAACTTCCATATTTACTATATGTGAGGTCATAAAATATGTACGCGTTACTTGTAAATACTTGTAAAGCTTATAAATATGTATCTCGTAAAAGATAGTAAAAAAACGAATAATTTAGTGGCATAATCTACACTCTCGCACTGGGAGGGGGAGGGGGGGGGGGCATTTAGGGGGCCCTAAGAACCCGACAATATCCACAATATTTATTTTCCGTAATTTTATTCTTGTCATTTCTTGCCATTCTTTCGAATTAGGCTTTTGTCTTCTTCGTTCGCTGCCAGGGCCATTCCCAAGGGGACCTACAGCTTAACGTGGGTTCCAAACCACGATCCTCGGTCATGCGACACCCCCCAAGGGCTATCACCTTTCCTGCATGACCTACCGATTGGGAAGTGTGTACGTTCTTCCTCACCCCACGAGATGTCCGATCTCATCCGGCCTGGTTACCGGCGTAAATGGGGTGGGTTGGGAGATGATACATCTTGCACTCTTCCCTGCATTCTTAAATCCATTAAATTTCGGACATACTTTTTTATTGTACGTATCAGTAACTCTCCTCTGAGCCACTGCCGTGGTTGATTTTATTCTTAGATTTTCACTGCTCAAAAAGGGAAAAAATGATTTAGTTTAATTACACATCCATTATTGACAAACAGTTAAACTGAAATTATACACGATTTTATTATCTTATCCATCCCTGATTTCTTCAGCAGGTGTTCAGAATTTTGGACTTGCATTGTCTTTATTTATCCCCTGCGAGTGCGGCTAATCTTCCATTGGTGAGACACTAAGACCACTCGAAGCAGTGGCGTGCATACAATATAGGCAAAAAAGCATTGCCTACCCTGGGAACAATAAAACAAACAGATAGGATTTTTTTGTATCTTAATTTTTATCCGTGTAATCCAACTTTGGCAATTCATCTCTACATTAATATAATAAATAATAATATAGGACATAAAACTTAATCCTATATCATTTCCACGAACGCATTTTTTGCTTATTAATATCGTAAACTAGATCCCTGTATAAGCATTTCGTAAGACCGTTCTAAACGCAAAGATCTCGCTGGACACTAGCGTCCTATGCAAAAGCAAAAGCACTACTTTTGTACGAGTGGAAGCAAGCGAGAGAGCCGGTAGGCAGTAGGGTAGAAAGAGATGTAACAAATAAACCGGTCTCAACTCTCAACCTTCCTTCATCTATCTATCAGCCCGCGCCAAGAAATAACGCGTTTGGTAAGTGCATTGGTGCCAGTCTTCTAGTTCTACAGTAGTTTAAAAAACACATTGCTTTCTCAATATAAAATATGAAACACGCCTCAATAAGTTTTATTATTAATTAGTTTAGTTCAGATATTTTTAAAGGGATAACGGATAAGGTATCGTAAAATAAGAAGCACTTTTGTGACAATTAAAATAATTTTTGCTGATAGGTTCATAATATTTAATAATCAGTAAGCTTATCATCATATTTCACATAATAATTAACCTCATTTTTGGCAACATTGGTTCAATCAGATGGATGATAGATTTTTAATTTATAATTAGTGTTTTCGGCCTTTTGCTAGACTTCGGGCCGTCGGGTTTCAAGAAAAAAATAAATATGGAGGCGTTAAGTGTTACTATTCCGGCTAGCAGCGCGTCTACAGAACGATCCTTTTCTGGATTAAAAAGAATTCATACCTATTTACAAAACACACATGGAGAGACATGCTTATTAACAATAATCTCTCTGGAGAGCGACCTTTTGCAGGATTTAAAAACAAAACCAATTTTTATGACGATGTTTTAAACGATTTTTTACGTTAAGACCGCCGTGTTGAACCTATTTACAAATAATGTCATTTTATTCTTTTTCTGCCACAGTGTTCTTTCCACAAACTCAAAAACAAGACATTTTGTGACAAAATTTGCAATTTAGATGCTTGAATGCTACGAAGGTAAATTAAACCCTGATTAAAACAGCATTGCACGCCACTGTGTGTACGTTACCATTTTGTTATTAGAATATTACAAAAACCTAATTGAAATATAGAACAATATACAGGGTGGTCTAAAATAAATTAACTTTGTTCTTCCATGACTTTTTCATTGTACCGGGTGTCCCACTAAGAATGGCTCTCGGCCGTATCTCGGAAACTACTGGCATAGAAACTCAGGAAAAAAAAATTATAACTAAAGTGGTCATGAGAAAATCCTGGAAATAATTTTTAAGTTCCGCATTTTGCCGCAAGAGGGCGTAATTGAAAAGTAAATTTTAAAGGCTTACATATCTCCGAAAATTCCACATTAAGGTATATCTTTGATAACACCATTGAAAAGCTTGGACAATTATGCATCATTTTGGTCTTATGCTCATTGGCGTACCGACTTTAATAAAAGGGGGGAAAGCGGTTGAATGTGTAATCAGTTAAATCGCTGTAACTTATAAACGACTTATCCGATTTTAGCAAACTAAAGACTGTTTGGAAGAGAAATGTATGAACTTTCACCAATCGTATTTAGTTGTCCATATTAGTTCTCAAAAAAAATGCTAGAGGGCGCAATTTGTAATAATAACACATTTTTTGATTTTACTCCGAAAAATAAATCATACGGTATAATTATGATACCATAATCGAAAAGTGGATTTAATTTGCTAGAACAAATATTAAAACCGCAGCTCGATATCTCCGTTCGTTTCAGCGTTATCGCCAATAGAATAACTTTTAAAAGTAAGCGATTATATATTTTTTAGAAAAAAAGTGGGACGCCGCTGATATTTTTTCATGTGGATATTATTTTTGATTAGCCTGGTCAATTCTGCATACAAATGGTATCTTGCATTTTTCTCCTCAGGCACACCGTTCTTAATTAAAATAATTAAATTAAATTGGAAAGGTGGAAGTGAAGGTGGTCATTTCCAACAATTTTTATAGAACTAAATTTTTCATTATCAATGTTAATAATGATAATAATAAATAATAGAGCTAATTTATTTTAATTAAGAACGGTGTGCCTGAGGAGAAAGGCGCAAGATACCATTTTTATGTAGAATTGACCAGGCTAATCAGAAATAATATCCACATGGAATAATATCAGTGGCGTCCCACTCGCTTCTTCATTTAAAGTTTTAAAAATTATTCTATTGGCGATAACGCTGAAACGAACGGAGATATCGAGCTGCGGTTTTAATATTTTTTCTAGCAAATTTCATCTACTTTTCGATTATGGTATCATAATTATACCGTATGATTTATTTTTTCGGAGTAAAATCAAAAAATGTGTTATTATTACAAATTGCGCCCTCTAGCATTTTTTTCTTGAGAACTATTATGGAGAACTAAATACGATTGGTGAAAGTGCATACATTTCTCTTCCAAACAGTCTTTAGTTTGCTAAAATCGGATAAGTCGTTTATAAGTTACATCGATTTAACTGATTACACATTCAACCGCTTCCCCCCCTTTTATTAAAGTCGGTACGCCAATGAGCATAAGACCAAAATGATGCATAATTGTCCAAGCTTTTCAATGGTGTTATCAAAGATATACCTTAATGTGGAATTTTCGGAGATATGTAAACTTTTAAAATTTACTTTTCAATTACGCCCTCTTGCGGAAAAATGCGGAACTTAAAAATTATTTCCAGAATTTTCTTATGACCACTTAAGTTGTAATTTTTTTTTCCTGAGTTTCTATGCCCAGTAGTTTCCGAGATACGGCCGAGAGGCATTCTTAGTGGGACACCCGGTAACACACAAATATTCCCGAGATATGTATTTTTCAAAATAAAAAAAAATCATTTATAACGACGCAGTTAGTATGATCAAAGATGCCATTGCCCTTATATAGCAAAAACCTCTTACAAGTGCCCAGTTAAGTTACGCAATACGTCGTGTATACTGCACAAATTATAGAACGTTGCCCTAGACATACTTCGTTCGATAATTTTGTATTGGCCAATCGATCGAAACTATTAGTGTAAGATGTATTATTAAAAATATTTATACGTGTTTATAATGCCATTGGGAAAAATATGAATCGTGACCACTGGATGGATAAATTATTAAATATAATAATCATAATGCTACGAGTTACCATATTCAATACAAAAATGATAAAATTGATTACCTAGAATTTGATTAATATCTTTTTTCAACACATTAATCAATTATACCGGGTGTCCCATTATGAATGGCCATCGGCCGTATCTCGGAAACTACTGGCCATAGAAACTCGGAGAAAAAAAATCGTAATTAAAGTGACTAAGAGAAAATCCTGGAAATAATTTTTAAGTTCCGCATTTTGCCGCAAGGGGGCACAATTGAAAATTAAATATTGAAATTCTAAATGTCTTCGAATATTCCCATATTAAGGTATACCGTTAGTAACATTATTAGAAAGATTAGACAATTCTGCATCATTTTGGTTCAAGCCTCATTGGAGTACCGACCTTGATAAGAGTGGGGGAAGCTATTGAAAGTGTAATCATTTAATTTACTGTAACTTCTAAACGACTTATCCGATTTTAGTAAACTCAAGCTTGTTTGGAAGATAGTTCCTAATAAAATAGCTAGAGAGCGAAATTTGTGATAGTAACAATTTTTTTGTTTTATCCCGAAAACTCAAATCATACGGTATAACTATGACATCATAATCGGAAAGTAGATTAAATTTGCAAAAAAAAATGTGTAGACCGCAGTTCAATATTATCATATATAGACATATCGCATATCCTTCTTTCTTAAATTCCATTTTTTCTTATTATTTAAAGTTAACATTAAATATACCAACTGACTCAATTATTTGTTATTAAAACAAGCAAACTACAAGGATGCTATCTTAGCATATTGCCGAGCTTGCATTTTGTTACCAATCAATAACTGGGTTAGTTTATTGATACTGATTGGTATAAATAGCAGGCCGGTACTATGCAAAAGACACCACTTGGTCAAGACCATTCAGGTCACCACCATTCGGGTTGGGACCATTCGGTTACGACCATTTGGTTAGAAACCCTTCAGGTCGATACCCGATCGATATAAGATTCGGTCCAGAGCAGTAACATTGGGTCAGTAGCAGCACAGAGTCCTGTTCCAATTATCAGCCCCTTGCCCTAGAGAACTTGTCCCTAGCCAAATATGTTATTGTAAGTAAAGTTTGATTTTGTGTAACCATTAAACGTTTCATATTGCATAATAAAGTAGGTGTTATGGAGACTAGTCGTCTTTAATTCTTCCCCACGTGACAATATCTTTTTTCGTTTCAGAGTTATTGCCAAAAGAATAATTTTGACGAATTTTAATGCTCGCTTCGTCATGCGATATCAAAATGGAAAGTGCTTAAACCAGCCTGTCGGGAAAAACTCTATTTCTTCAAATCCAAGTAAAATTGCTAAATTTCTGAACTTTCAGAACTTTAAGAAGTATACTCGACACTTCCTTAGAAGAACGTCGGCTACTTTATTAGAGAATACTGGAGTTGATGTCTTAGCTCTCAAGCGACATGGCGGATGGAAATGGAGAGCGTCAACAATAAAACGGAAGTTGCAAATACAATTTTATACAAGATAACGAGGCCAGAAGTCTCCTGAAGTACTTCAAGAGTAACAGACAACTTGGTTAGAGATGGAGGAATTATGGAGTCAGAACATTTCATACAAATTGAAAAAAAACGAGAAAACATTTATCCAAATTTTGTAAATAATGTTCATAATTGTAATAATTGTACTATTAATATTCATATCACTTAAGATTACTCAATTTTTATAAATCATTGTTTTTATATGGCATAAATTATTACCACCCAAGGGTGGTAAGTTGACTTAGAACCCGTCGTCAAGGGCAATCCATACCTTTTGGAAATTGTTACTTACGTCCTTCAAAACAGTGTTAACATGCGTTGTTTACAATATAGGGAGGAGCAAAAAATAACAACCGTTCAGATATCATTTAATATCAGTTTTTTTCCGACGTCTGATATAACGGACACTAAACTTCAAATCTAGGAGATGATAAATTAATTAAAATTTTTATTGTGATTATACAACGATTTGTTGCGCTCGTGGCGACGTATCTGTTTTACTAATTATTGAATTACATTTAAATATGACAACATATTTTTTTGTGATGTAATTTTATTGATCGTCATTCGTTATTCCATTGTAATGAATTGATTTTTATATAGAGTCTTTCAACAGAACAATAACTTAGTGTTCCTACTTTCCTAATTTTGGAATTTCTCTCTAAGTTACAAGAACTGGGACATTTATAAGTCATAGTCATAAGTGTACTTTATATTTAAATTAATTAAAAGTTGTCATTTCTTGCCATTCCTTTGAATCGAAACGAACTCGGAACGCCAGGGTCGAATGTCAGTGACTCACCGCTGAGCCACCGCCTAAGTTTCATTAAAAGTTGTTTTCTGACAGTCTGGACTGTTCTGACAAGAAAATTAAATACACATATACAATATTACAATCCCCGAGAGATTATGTAGTTTATTTTCAACAATATTATGTAATGTTGACAATGCTGACTTTTTAAAAATTTGGAAATGTTACTTTTCTGTCTTTATAATTCCAGTCCTCGATCGTTTTCCGTCCTAAAATGACGTCAGCGCGTCTCGGTCAGCGCTGCCGTGTTTTACGAGTACCCCGTTGATAGATTATAAAAATTATATATACTTTTTTCTACTCCCACATGGAAATTTGCTGTTTCCTTTACACTTAAGTGGTGAGTAAAGTAGGCTATTCCAGTTAACTGTGCGGCAAAATTTTATAACAATCCTAGATAGGTAATGAAACTGACCAATCACAGTAGTCAATTACAGAAAGGCCATTGTTGTTCTTATAAGTACCGACCAATCACTGAGGCTCCACCTTTTTTTCAAGACACTAAATTATATAATTTAAATGCATATGGTACAATTTGTTATTAATTTGTTCAATATAAGTAATAAAATCTAGACGCATTTATAATTTTTTTTTGTTTTGGCTTGAGCTGTTCAGCTATTCAGCCAGTCGCTTTTGCTTTTTACACAAAAAATTTCTAAAGCAAGTGTTTCTCCTAAGCTAACGACCATTTGTAAAAACAAACGAAAGGAAAGTAGACAGGGTCAAACTCTTCTCGTTCTGGGCCAATCAGAACATTGTATAACAAACAGGTAGGCCATTGGGGATACTAAAACATACGGATTACAAAGGGAGCTCATTCTAACTAAAAGTTATAATTAAATTTTTTCAATGGCGGCGTGTGTACTGTAATAAGGTGGTCACAACTTAATGTTGTTCTTTTTGCATAATCATGTATATTGCATCCTTATTTTCTATGGTTAAAACATACAATAAATTTATCGGTAAATCGATTTTTCCTGTTTTCTGGAGAGAGGAGTACAGACAGTTGCTATATTTTTCACATTTAAAGAAAATGTGGTCTAGGTCGGCGACTTCATAGCAGTGGTCACATATGTCTAGGTCGGCGACTTCATAGCAGTGGTCACATATATTGGTCGGTAATACCTTAATTCTTTGAAGGGGGTAGGGGTAACTTGCATGACCAAATCTTATTCTAGTTATTGTAGTTATAAATTTTCTGGAAACATTAAAGCTATCATGCCATAGTACTGTCGGTATTTGAGGGCTTATATGAAATAATCTTGTGTTGGTGGATTTGCCATGGTTGCACCAACGCTGTTGCCATTTTTGTCTCAATTTGATTTTGGTGATATTAAATGTATCTATGATCGATATGGGGTATTTAAAATTATTACTTGAAAGAATAGCTTGTTTTGCCAGGTTATCTACATATTCATTGTGTGTAAGACCTGTGTGAGCCTTAATCCACATATAAATGATTGTTTGTTGTCTCAATTGAAGGTTCCGTGTAATGTAGACGCATTTATAATAGATTTATTAATAATGCAACCTGCTGAATGTGCATAGAAAATTATTTTCATGTAGCATCATTTATCAGTTGATTTTCCGATAATTAGTTTAACGTTTCGATAGTCGAGAGGTAGAGCGTTTTACTATGGATCGTGAGTTCGAGTCCGGCAACTTGAAAACTTTTTTTTTACATTTTTTAGCAAAAGGTTTGTAAGTTTGGTCGTGGACAAAATATATTGTTTAACTCGAGTGGATTGTCCATATTGCCCTCGGAAGTTTGAGCACTCCGCCTACGGCGTCGTGCTCAATTTACTTCCTCGTGCGATATGGACATCATATCCACTCTTGTTGTACAAACTACTATTCTTTACATAACATTTTATTACGATCTAGAGATTGCAGTTTAACTTTACCCACAATTTCCAGTCTCGGACTGTAATGACATACTACACAGGGTGGGGATTTTAAATTGAACGCTGCTTATAGCGGCTCTGGGAAGAAGATTCCTCTCAAATCCAAAAATACGTTCTCAAAGATTTTTTATGGGCCTCGCTTTTGTCATGTACAAAAAAGAATTCAGGCCCAAAAAAGAGGTTTTTTATTTAAATTAAACGATTTCTGAAAAGCTTATCGAGCTTATACTTTTTTTTACAGCTGTCGAAACATGTGTCATTAAACGAAAACTAAATTAAGGAACAATTACATTACAGAGATTAATGGTAAAAGTATTCAAATTTATAATAATTATTCTTTAATAAAGGAACAAATCCTCAAAAAAAAAGCGTATACTAAGTTTTAAAAATTTCCATTTTCGATAGAACATCGAAATTCATCAAAAAAATCATTTTCAATATTTTTAAAAAAATTTTGGAAAGACATTAATTTAATAGATATACAGGGTGATTCCTAAGTTGATCATTTTTTTTTACCTGTGTATAGAAGGTATTAAAATAAACAACATTTTCAAGTACATTTATTCAAACAACTTAAAAATAGCCGAGATACAGAAGTAAAAATCTAAGTGCGGGCCTGGTCATCAAAACGTAGCTCTTAACTTTATGTTGTTTTTGTCCTGTTTTTGTCTTGTTAGTCATGCATTTCAAATTTGAAAACAATGAACTAGTAGATATGGTGCTAATTTACGGTAAGGGTCGTCAAAGTGCGGCTGCTGCTTCGAGATTATACGCAGAACGCTTTCCCTTGCGGGCTCATCCTACACCCAGAAGTTTTCTTAATGTTATTCAACGGGCAAGTTAGGCAAAACCGTATTTGATCCATACTTAGTGTAATAAATGAATGTAAGTACTTAGACCTTATTTTTAAGTTTTTTGAAAAAAGGTATTTAAAAATGTTGTTTATTTTAATGCCTTCTATACACAGCTAAAAGAGAACTATCAACTTAGGAATCACCCTGTATACTGCTTAAATCAACAAGGAAGAAAAATATCAAAATTTCCTCCCTTGATTTCAAATACAAATAATCATATAAAACTTAATCATTTTATTACTAGGTAAACAAGAGAAGGTCAACAACGTATAGTAACGTTTGCTATAATGCAAAATTAGTTAATTATTTGATAGTCTTAAATTTGTGTTTAAGTTCCGGGTCAAACTATATTTAGTAGGTTGTGAATCAGGAAATGAGGAAGGTTATGTCATGAGAAATAACCATATTCTATAAAATATATCGGAAGCGCGTCAAGCAACAGATAAAAATAATTACCTTGATAATTTAAATAGTTTTTAAGAGGCAAATTAATTGTAGCCTAAACGTGAATCCCTATTTTCGTCGGTCAAAAAATATAGACTTATAGTCTATTTCAGAAAGGTGTAGAGTAATAAAAGGGAAAATTCCGTCCAGTTCGGTTTAATTTCGGTGTCGGTCATAGGAGCACAAGGAAGCGAAGAGAGATTTTAAAAGTAGATTTGCTAACCTTTCAGTCGTTCAATACGGGAGATTACCACAAGGACATAAATTTAAATGTTTTTGAGGACTATTTTGGTAAAATGATAAAATATCTTCCAGCTGATTCAGTAGTAGTTATGGATAACGCAAGCTATCATTCAGAAAACAAGAAATTATCGACTGGTTAACTACCAAAAGTATTGAATTTGAAGATAATTTGATAAAAAAGAAACTCTTAGCTCTAGCAAATTTACACAAACATCGTTTTAAGAAATATGCCGTGGAAGATATAGCTGAAAAATATAGTGTAACTGTGCTGCGCACACCGTCATGTCATTGCGAACTAAATCCTATAGAACTAATACGGGCGCAAGTGAAAGGGTTTGTAGCAAGACACAACACGACATTGAAAATGAAAGACGTTAAGCTACTGTTTGATCAAGCCATTAGGGAAGTGACACCAGAGAACTGGCGAAAAACAGTCCATCATGTCATTAAAGAAGAGGAGAAAATATGGGATCTTGGCCACCTGAGCAATCGGACCGTCGATTCGTTAATTATAAAGTCAAAAGGAGATGACAGTTTCTCAGATGACGAAGAATATTATCATTTTTATAATTTAATTTCTGTATAATGTATTTTTTTATAATGTTTAATAAAAAATAAGTGTACCGAATACCATGTAAATAATGCACGCCTTTGTCGCACCATTTTCAGTGTTTGGAACTCATAAATTGACCCAAACCCGGGTGTTACTACCTACACTTGATGAAAATAAAGCCAAATTATGAAAGTGGCTTAAATATTCGTTGGGTCATCACTCTGTAGTCCCTTTGCATACCTAATGAGCTTTTATTACTCTACACCTTTCTGAAATAGACCTTCTACCCCTTGCCCGAAAGTTCTAGTGCAGATACTTCTATTTTCTTCGACGTGAATTAAAATATTAAGATCTCTATTATTGTTTTCTTCAGCTCTTTCATGATTCTGTGCTGTGCATTTGCAGTTATTTATTACAATGCCTATCGCCATAAAGTAATAACTTCTTGTATTGCCGACTTGGTAGGAATGGATATACATACTACAGGGAAATAAACGGAAAACAAAACTTAAGCTTTTCCCGCATGGAATTTCCTATATTTCCAACCACGATGCACCATCCGATATTTTTAATAATTCTAGAAAGTATATTATTGTAATAGAAGTAGGTCTCCAGGATGAAGTGTTTGATACATTTTAAATACAGTAGAATCCCGATTATCCGGACATCGATTATCCGGACATCCGATTATCCGGACTCATTAGTCTCAGCGAATCAGGGACTTGGCTGCAATGAAAAGATGTGATAAATTACGTCAAACATCAATAACAAGTTATTTCCAACCAAAAGTTTAAATTACATAGATATTATGTAATTCAAAAACTACATATCGTTATACCGGGCCCGCCAACGTGGCGGGGATGGAAGATTAAATCATTATCGAGGAGCTTATCAAAAATACTAAACCAGCATAAGGTATCGACTTAAAAGCGGCATATTTTAAAAATATTTTTTATTATACCTACTGGGTGGCTCAAAAAAGTGTGGCGGACTAAACTTGCATTTTTTTAAATGGAACACCCTATATATTATATTATTTTCTAATTCCCTATACAAATCCACCTATATTTTGTATAAAATGTCATATGTCTAAATTCAATTGTTTTTAAGTAATTGACGTTTAAAATATGACATTTTTTTACTTTGACAGGCTGTAACATTGGAACGGTTCATCTTAGAGAAAAATGGTTTTCACCTCCCTGTCTTAGTTTTTTATTCTTTATCCAAGGAAACCAACCTCCTATTTACTATGTTAAACCGTTAAAACCGTTTTTTTGGTTTAACATGTTAAACCGGAAGTTGGTATTTTTGGATAGAGAATAAAAAACTAAGATAGGGAGGTGAAAACCATTTTTCTCTAAGATGAACCGTTCCAATGTTACAGCCTGTCAAAGTCAAAAAATGCCATATTTTAAACGTCAATTACTCAAAAACAATTGAATTTAGACATATGACATTTTATACAAAATATACGTGGAATTGTATAGGGAATTAGAAAATAATATAATATATAGGGTGTTCCATTTAAAAAAATGCAAGTTTAGTCCGCCACACTTTTTTGAGCCACCCTGTATAATGTAAAATATTTTTAAAATATGCCGCTTTTAAGTCGATACCTTATGCTGGTTTAGTATTTTTGATAAGCTCCTCGATAATGATTTAATCTTCCATCCCCGCCACGTTGGCGGACCCGGTATGTAGCTCGTTTTTTATATATCGTATTATCTAAACGACGCATATATAACCCCATAACATAATAAAAATTTATTAAAATTTAAATATTGTTTGATATGCTTTGAAATCGATTATCCGTATTTTCGATTATCCGGAATACCCCTGGTTTTATTTGATCCGGATAATCGGGATTCTACTGTAATCCACTAGTACAAACTACTATATCCTTACTAACCAACCTCCTGTTCAATAATATTGTTTACAAGTGTACTTCAAATAACACCTGCAACCTGCAAGAATATAACTAACAACTAGTTCACATTGCAACAGCAGCGAATTGGTGCCATATTGGTATGAATGTCATTATTATGCACTTGTTGGGTGCCAATGTGCCGAGGGTATTTATTACACATGATATTAAACCATAATGTACACATTATAATTAATTATTTATTAATGTCGACAGGTTCCGGTAGTCGAGTCGTACTGTATCAAATTCAAATATTGCAAATATGTATAATATATTCAGTTTATTGCTAAAATACTGCAGGCAAACTCGGCAGTGAACTTAATAAATGGGTTATGTTTAAAGCAGCAACGTTGGAGTTGAAATACCAAAGCGTAGGACGGAGCGGGCAAAAATAAGTGGCATAAGAATCCCCCAAACTGCTGCGAACGGCCGTAAATGTATGCGAGCTGTCTACCATCGCGGTGTTAGTTTGGTTTCATTAATTTGGGATGCTACTTACCTATGGAACAGTGTCTCGCGGCAAACAACATTCAATATAGAACGTTCCTTTTCAAAATAGGGATCTGCACGGCATCACAAGGTATTTTTTCAAGGATTTTGGTCAATATTACATGCCAATAAATACAACTTTTTGTTTTGCATTTTTAATTTAGATATGTAAATACGGGTACGTCTATGGTTCGAATCCAAACGTTGCAGCTTTAGTTATGTTTAATGCAGCAGTGGCACTGTAAGCCGTCTTTTTACACAAAGTAAACTGGCTTTATTATAACTGACTGTAATTTTTTTAGTGGGTATTCTGTATAATAGTTATCATAAAATACAAAATCACATTTTATTACCTGGTAACAGAAAATTATAATAAATACTATTTAATACAAAATTAATACCCTGTACAGGTTGAGTCAAGGATATACTAATAATTATTTACGATATAAGTAATGTAAAGATTCATATTACAACACGAGATGTTAAAGTTGTCAAACGAGGCGTCAGCCGAGTTTAATAAAGCATCGAGTGTAGTAATATGAATTTACAACAAGAATATTGTAAAAAAATGTATCTACTTTCATCTATGAATAAAAATATTTGCCAAAAGCCGTTTTTAAAAATAAAAATGAACTTGTAAAAATGCACCTGCTATTAAGTTTACTAATCAAGTTTTTTATGTTACCTTTCGCATAGTTACTGTTTCGCATGGTTACTGCCAAAACTTTGTCAAACAAATTCAAAAATATAAAAAGCGTTTTTCATAATGAGCGATTCTGATATAGAAGCAGCGGCAAACGAAGCGAGTTTAGTTCCGACAAAATCCAAGGCGAGGTATGAGTTGGAGTATCAGAAGTTTCAAGATTGGTGCAAAGCTAACAAAATAAAGGAGGTGTCTGAGAAAATCCTTTTGGGTTATTTTTCCGTAAAGCGACGCTCCCAGAAACCATCTACACTATGGACTCACTACTCAATGTTGAGAACTATGATTTCAGTCAAGAAAAATCAAGATATAAGCAGATTTTCTCAACAAACTGTAAAGTGTATTATTAATGTTTATATTAAACCTTAAGTGTTATATTTTAATTAATAATTGGTAATTAATTTTATAATTATTAATAATAAATCATTCTTCTAAAAAGTGTGGTTTTATTTAACAGCAAAATTTTAATAAAACCGTCTTTTTCATTACAGCACTAGTGCTGTAATAGATGCCCTTACAAAACGATTTACAGAACTGTAAAATTCATATTACTAAATGAAAGTAGGTAGATAAAGTTCTTTTTCGCCTTTATCTTAAGAATCAGATAAAAATTCGAAATACAAAAGTTGTAGACACCATTGAGGTGCACATTTTAAAATTATATTGGAGTATATGAGGCGGCTCAAAAAACGTGGCAAATATAACTTTTTTTTAATGAAACTCGACATATTTCTGGCCAATGTTCGTCGATAAATTAAATAGCAGGGTATCCTGCTAATCCAAGTTAAATACGATTCTGAATGGAAAAATGGAATTAATTAAACTTTGTCTCTAACTTAGTTAACCTAATAGTATATTGATATCAATAAAAAAAATCATTTTAAAAGGATAATTATTATTCAGTTTAGAAAACATTTATTGAAATGTAAATTTTCTATGACAGAGAAAAGATAAAAAAAAATTGTGAAAAATTAAATAGTGCATTTGTCGCCTCTTAATGGCCATACGTAGGCTGAAAAATAATTTAAAGTACTAATTTATATTCAATAATAAAGTTACAGAATGTGGGAAAGTTATGTTAATTTTTGCAATCAGTTACTTAATGCAACCTTTAAATTTCGGTCGAGAATTTAAAAATTGTGTTAACGCTCACCGTTGGCTCGAATATTTTTATACTAAAATTTTACGAGTCGTTTTCTGACACTTAACAAAAGTGAGGTTAAGAATATACCAGCAAATCTGTCAGATTAAATTTGTTATTTTTGAATTGTTATAATTTAAATCAAAACATTTATCCCAGAGCCTATGCATACAACAATTTTCCCTAAAGGGTGCGCGCGAAATTGTGCGAAAATTGTCGATTAAAACAGAAGTGTATTTTTACCGAACTTATTTTAACTTAGAAGTTATTTTAACTTCTTATTTCAAAAATCTCCAGTTTTCCACTAATTCCTAGACAATTACTACACGATTTTATGCATGTATATACCTATGAAATAAACATTTCTACTTGCCTTTGTTGATTTTTTGCAATAGCTATATTTCTCCACCACGATAATTTTTGATAAAATTTTAGCGCGGCTCAAACCCCAATTGACTTTAAGACATTTATTATACGCAACAGATATACAAAAAAAAATGGAAAAAATTATAAGATTTCTACACATTTTTATGCTGAAAAATATTTTTTTTTATTTTTACAAATTTTTTATTTATTTTTTTATAATTACCGATAAATTTGTAAAAGTAAAGAAAACTATTTTTTAGTGTTAAAGGATGTAATTGCATATAAAACATAGTTTTCAAGGTTACGTAATACTATATACATAATGCACGACTTTGTCACGCCATTTTCAGTGTTTGTGAATGGATAACAATAGGCAAAACCCATAAATTGACCCAAACCTGGGTGGTACTACCTGCAGTTGATAAAAAAAAAAGAATTTTGCAATGAAATCAATGCCAAATTATAAAAGTGGCTAAAATATTCGTTGGGTCACCCTGTAGTCCCTTTGCATACCTAATGAAATTTTTTACTCTACACCTTTCTGTAATAGACTATAGTAAAAACCACCCTACGGCGATGATGGATCGTTAAAACTCCAAATGTGACAATTCGTCCATTAAAATTATAGCACCGCCATGCAGCTCTTACTTCGCTCGCGATTAAATAAAATTGCAAAAAAAACAATTATTTGACAAAATTAACATAACTTTCCCACAATAAAGTAAATTGTTATTTAACCTAAATTATTGTGTTAAAAAGTTTTAATTGTTGAAAAATTCTAATGAATCTTTTCTAAATTTTTTAAGACAGCGGAAGTTAGTGAAACAATAACCTGTAATTCCTGCATATTAGTAGTAAATATAGACAACTTTCCTCGACATAAAAAACGTGGTGCAACATACCATGTATGTACAAGTACATACAGTATTCGGAGTGAATAATTACCCGTGCGTCATTAAAATCGTACGAATCAAATCGAAGAAATACGGTCAAAATAAAGTCGAATTCCATAAATATTATAATAGATGTGCCTAATATTAAATTTTTTAGCATATCTTCATTTAGAAGACTTTTTTTCCGAGGGCCCGTCCGTGCGTCGGATGCACTTAGGCCAGGTTTGGCCCATTGTGCTCACCCTGTTTTGTTGTTACACCCACTCCATGATCCCAGTTCCTTGCACTATTTTGTGTAGGTCAACTAGGGAGAGGGTCAGGATGTCCTCTGGTTCCAGTTTTGGTTGCCCGAGTATTTGTTGCCTCTTCCGATCTAGTGACACGCAATGGCAAACTATGTGCTGTACTGTTTCTCTGTCTTGTTCGCATAATCTGCAGTGTACAGTTGCATTCAGTGCAGATGGTTCTTGACAGCCATGTGTCCTGTCAGAATTCCTGTAATTGGTCTCAGCTGGTGCCTGTTCATTTGAAGCAACTGTTTTGTAAGTCTTGGGTCTAGATCCCCAATGAAGCTTTTGCTGTGGTCTAATCCCTGTCTGTTGTTCCAGTCGATTTTGTGTTCCTTCCTGATCCATCGCTTTCTAGCATCTCGTGCTGTGCATCTTGGTACTCCGAGTGCCGGTTCTGGACCAATGAATGTATTTTCGGAGCCTTTTCTTGCAAGTTTATCGGCTGCTTCGTTTCCTGTAATACCTTCGTGGCCTGGTACTCACTGTAGTATTACTTTAGTTACTTTTGCCAGGGCCTCCAGTTCCTCTTGACATATCCATACCAGTCTTGAGGTAACCTTGTTGCATATTAGCGATCTAAGGGCTGCCTGACTGTCAGAATATAATATTATGGATCCGCTTATTGAGGTAAGCCCTCCTATTGTTTTCGTACGCACATTGCAACATGGCGTAGATTTCTGCTTGGAATACTGTAGGAGACTACCAGAGAGAAAAACGCATTTTTCTCCGGTCTTACTCCGTGTATCCCCGCTCCGATACCCTATTTGGTTTTGGAGCCGTCTGTGTAAAAGATTATTGCCCCAGGAGTAGTTTCTGGTGTTTTGTTTTTCCATACGCTTCGTTCATCAATTACGACCTCATATGGTATGTCATAGCGAAACCTTGGATTTAAGTGGTCTGATCTCATTTTAAAAGACTTTAGCTACCGATGTAATTTTTTTAACCATTAAAAAAGAGCTTTTTACAATAAATATATACCAATCTACAGGAAACACAAGAGAAGGATAATAAACGCTCCCCAAAGAACTATTTTTATAAATACATAAATTTTGATGGCAGAAAAATGTAAAAAAAAACAAAGTTAAAATGATAATCAAAAAAACTATGACGTCAGAAGTTAATGGACAAACTTAAAAAAATTATAAAATTAAATAGTCAAATTAATCTGCAACTCTTCCTTGCAATTTTTTCTCTGTCTAACACGTTCCATTGGCAAAGACGTATTGCGCCATATAATAGTGCCCGGAACATGTTGGGTTATGTTTTTATTCACCTTTATTATTATAATAAATAAAGATGGAGAGTTGTAAATCACATTGTCTCTTAATCGTTGAACAATGACGCACGAGTAAAAAACCACTGTGAAAACTGTATGCGACTCCAGCAAATCAAAGAAACAAATATTGGATTTTTTCTTATAAACAAAATTAAAGATGATAAATTAAATAAGTTATTGAATTTAAAAAAAGTCCACTAGAGGACGAAAGTTATCATAGAAAATGATATATCGGGTGACACAAGATTTTTCCGTAATATTAGCAGTAAAGATTTAAAAGCGTAAAACATTAATTAGTGTGTAAATTGACACATTTTGACCAATTAAAACCTGCAAACCCACTTCCGGTTTAACCACCAGAAGTGAACTGAATTTTCAAAATTTTAAATGAAAACCTCTTATTTTTATTCGACGTTTAAATTCTATAAAAAAATTATTTTTAATGACATATCACACTTTATCATTTGTTTTTAAAATGACCGCCTAGATCAATTTTCCTTTGTTTTCTAAAATGTCCATAACTTTGGTAAAACAGAGTAACTGGTAAAGAGTAGAAAATAGAAACGTTAAAATGGTTTATTTTAACCTACTTAATAAAATAAGTTTGACGTGCTTGAGAAAAATGTATGTTTATAGTAGTAGTATATGCTGTTTTATTTACAACCTATTTTTAAAAAAAAAGCAAACCGGAATTTCTCGATTTTCTCAAATGGCCACCCACCTTTGTTTTCTTATAATAATATTTTTCATTTAATTTTCTTTCTAACGATGTATCATAGTTAATAATTATTTACTAGGTAATAGTAGAAATTAACAAGAAATACCATTAATGTATTTCTAGACCCATATAAGTAATAAGAAGTTTTGTCAAGACCAGTCTAGTATGCCGTAGAAAACAAAAACATTATTTCTGCTTTTATTGACCAAAATGTCAAATAAAAGATTAAAATGAATGAATTGTTTTCCACAGCATACTTGACATAACTCATCATGTCTTATACAAGTCTAGAAATTACATTTATTATATTTCTTGTTAATTTCTACTATAACCAAGTAAATAATATTTATTAACTGTGATACACCGTTAGAAAGAAAATTAAATGAAGAATATTATTATAAGAAAACAAAGGTGGGTCTCCATTTAAAAAAATCACAAAATTCCGCTTGGTTTTCCTAAAAAACGGGTTGTAAATTAACTAGCCTAACAGATACATTTTTCTCAAGCAAGTCAATTTTTTTATTACAAAGCAGGTTGAAACGAACCATTTTAACGTTTCCACGGCCTACCCTTTACCACTTACCTTGTTTTATCAAAGTTATGGACATTCTAGGAAACAAAGAAAAATTGATCTAGGCGGCCATTTTTAAAACAAATGAAAAGTGTGATATGTCATTGAAAAGATAATTTTCTACAGAATTTAATTATCGAAAAAAAAAATTAGGGGTTTCCATGTTATTGTGTTATATTATTATATTATAGCTCCTTACCTTTTTGTGATTCCACATTACGTTTACACTAGGCTTCCCCCTCCTAAAATCCGATTGGTCTATGACATCGTCGTGTACTAATGAGGCAGTATGGATCATTTCTGAAATCATGGCTACTTCCCGTTGTGAAGAAAGGAGGCCACTGCAACAAAAAATATACGAATTATGTTAGGAATTTTATTAATATGCTGAGTTACATCCGGTTGTATAATTAGGGCTTATGCTTAGTTCAGAGTTGAACCAAGCTTTAACTTCATACGTACAACCCTAACAGGAATTTTGGTTTAACGCTAAACTAAACTTAGTCGTAATTGTACAACCGGTGGGGGGGGGGGGGAGGGGGTATCATGGGGTGCATTTCACGAAAATATTTTTCCATACACAAGGTGGACTAAAAAAGTGTTGTAAAAGAAACGTGTATTTCTTTAAATGGAACACCCAATACTTTATAGTATATTTAGGTTTGTATTGGTGTTCTTGTATTTGCTCAAAAATTGTATTTAAATTTTTTAAATCCTGTCTGGCATTAAATGACGATCTATTTTATACAGGATGTTCATATTATGGTTTCTAAAAAGAAAGATTTTAAAATAATTTTTCCCAAGATTTGATGTAGAATTCATAAGAACATTTGGATTTTTTACTTCTGTATCTCGCCTATTTTTTGGTTAGTTTTTGAAGAAAGGTATTTGAAAATATTATTTATTTTAATGCCTTCTATACACAGCTAAAAAAGGAGTATCAACTTAGGAATTACCCTGTGGTTGCATTGTCACTTCCGGTTGAACCGGAAGTGACAGTCAGACATTTTAATACTGAAAATGAGCGCACAGTGCAACCATATAACCATAGACGTGGCAAGCTGAGTAGTAACCACCCGCTGCTCTCGATATGAAAGCGATAAGTCACTGACAGTAATTCTGGACTGGAGTATATACACAGTCACCTAAAACATATACTTTGTTTGATTGGAAAAACTTATTTAGAAATACGGTCTTTGTTCCATGGAGTTAAGCAATGTAAATTATCTCTTACCAACAATCACCTCAATAATAAATTGTGTTGAATGTATATTATTGTGTGCAGTAGAGAAAGTTTAACTTTTATTCAGCATTGTTATTATTATTTTTAAACCGTGAAACATAAAAAAATTGCAAAAATTCACATCATTGAAAATATTCCATGCTAACTATAATTAATGCACCTTTAAAATACAAATACTACCGCTAACCAGATGGATTATTTACTATTTAATTTGAATAATTATGACGAGATTTTTTTAACCTACCCAAATTTGACAAGTCATAATTAAGAAGGTAGGTCACGGTTACAGGATTCTATTTTTAAATTAATTTTTATTTGAACTATCAATTAAGAATCTATTTAAGCCAGAGCTGAATTGGAAGATTTTTTTTACGAGACGAGTCCCGGTGGGCATGTTGATGGATTTCGATTTCGAGATAACAAATTTGACTTGGCCCGAAAATATACAGGGTATGCCAAAAAGTAAACAACATATGGGACATTTCTTTAATACCGATTTCTCAGAAAATGTTATCCTTGATAAAAGTTGGTGCACGCCTTAGAACTACACTGAGAAAAATGAATTAAAACCATTATAAGAATATTTAATACTATTTGGGACAGCAATACGAGCTAATACCAGTTATACACCAGATTTTGCTAGGACCAGTGCATAAGGATAAGTAAATTATGTTATACTGATTATATGACAAGGATAGTAACCATAAAGGTTTGTTCCATAGCGACTATAAAACGTACTTCTATGGGTATACATATTAGTTAAAAACGATTATACTGTTTATATGACACGAATTATAACCATAAAGGTTTGTTCTATAGTGACTATAAAACGATTTATAACCAGTAAACACACAGTTGAAAAAGAGTATAATCCAGTTTTATAACCGGTCTAAAATTGTTTAGCTGCCAATATAAAACATTTTTATACTGTTTACCGATTTGAATTTTCCGCTTGCGCATTCCCATTATAAATTTATTTAATATTTACCGATCACTTATCTCTTTATGCAAACTTCAAGCAAGCGAAATTTTGGATGATTGTATGTTATAAGACCAAAAAATAATAAAAGTAAAGATATTGTGTTTTACAATATTTATATTGGTATTGACAAATTTCATTTTTTGATTTTACCATGTAACTACTGCTATTCTTCGCTTTAAAACATGTGCAATCGTATATCGTATATCGTGTATCGTAAAACACGTCTTGATACGTCGAAGTCTCCCCCACTCTTGCAAATTAAAAGTATGTTGCATAAGGGTAAATAAACGTTTAATATCAGATAATTATTTAACTAATACCCCCAAAAAAGCGTTTCATTGTTGGTATAATCTTTATGTTGTAGAAAACATTTTTTATTTCCAATAAGAGTGTTTTATTAAAATACATTCATACAATTCTGGGCTTATATTAATAATTATTTCGTTTTATTTTCAGTATAAGTAAAGATGTAGTAATTCTGTATGCTGTTCGTTAGTTAACTTTTTTGCTATAATTATAGATTGTTTAATAGTGATTATTAAAAATGTTGCTACTGGTATAAGACTATTCTTAACAATTCTGTTTGATTAGTCGATTTTGCTCTCTATAAACGTATATTTCAGATTTCACCTGCGGCTAATAGTAAGGAAGAAAATACCATTTTTGCGAAATTGCCTTAGGAGTAAAGTGCCTTAATTATGAAAAAAACAACAAAATCTTATATCGAAATGTTGTTGCAAATTAAAAACTTTGAAATTTGAGTTATGTATCTCAATTTTCAATATTTTTTCTTAAACCCCTATTTTCCCTAAACGATACGCCTTTGGTCGATTTTTCTTAACGCAATTCTAACTTATTTTTCAAATAACTTTATTTAAGTTTATAATAAAAATATATTAAGTAGTTGTAAAACTTTCAAATAATACGAATTCGTTTAGGGTATTAGCGTGTTGTACGCATATTTAAACACATTTTATCAAACACAAAGAGGAAAAAATTCTAAAAAAAATGTGTAAATTGTAAATAAATAGCAACAAACTTTATTATTATATTTCACAGCTTTTTGTTGGTTTTGCTGATATGATTTACAGTACAAGGAAGAAATTTATCTTCACCTGTACTGTTTAAAAACTTCCGTACTATATGGCACGTTTGAAGAATGACGCTTTTCTAAATAAGTTGGTATAGATAACCTAAAAGACCACGTTTTTCCAAGTTGGGCTTGAAATTTCTCATCATAGCTCCCTCCACCGATATCATGATCGGAATCGCCAATTTTGAGTACTTGGTTTTTTCTCCGATTCGGTTTTAGAAAGGTTGTGTGTTAGTGGGCAACCTATATTTATTATAAAAGCTTTCTTGGTCGTCTTTCGAAAAGAATAATATCCGGACGGTTGTGGTCTACTGTTCTATCCGTTATTATTGGCCTGTCCCAGTATAAGAGATATTCAGGGGATTCAAGGACTGGCTCGGGTGAGTATTGGTAGTATGGTGAGAGGTTTTCCTTTAGACCTAGTTTATGGACCAGTTCCTTGTGTATAATCTTTGCCACCTGATCATGTCTCCCTAGGTGCCATAGCACCACAACCCGCCGTAATATGTTCTATCCTTTATACGGGGCAATTGCATTTTCTGAACACATCTTCCACATTTCTTTTCAATATGACCTTTTCATAGTTTCGAGTTCGACTGACACGGTCTTGGATAAAGATTATAAAACCTGTTTCAGCATAAAACTGCCTTTTTTCTAACCAATTCAGTGACATTTCTCTATCTATGAGTGGCTTTTGAAGTGCAGTCGGGTATTTGCTATGTAGAGCCAAGTTACAAGCTGTTGACTTGGCGGCGCGCGGATGTTGTATGTAGGTAATCCGTTTTGCTTTAAGATAAGGGCTGTATATCCAGCGTCTGCTGCTATCACTTTTTGTAGAAAATCTGCTCAGTCGACCAAGTTGTAAGTTGCTTAGTTCCTCCAGGCTATTAAAGAATGGTTCGCCCAGGGTAGTGAACCTTCTTCTTGCGAGGCCGGGGCATTCACACAGAAAATGTTGAATACTTTCTTCCTCATCTCTGCAATTTCTGCAGAAGTCGTTAGTGGGTATTTGCATACGTTCGGCATGTCTATCGAAGAGGCAATGTCCGGTAACAACCGCAGTAATATTTCTCACGTCTTTCCGACAGTGTCTTAATAGCTCTGCGACTCTTTTTTTATCAAATGTAGGCCACAGTTGGATGAACTACACTTACTACTAAATTAACTTGGCCGAATAACCAATCTCCTCTTTGACTAATCCCAGTGGTCTGTTCACCGTATTGTCTGATAGATCAGCTGGCATGCCTGCGCTCTCTCTTGCGAGCGCATTGGCAGCTTCGTTATCATCTATTTTGGAGTGTCCAGGAACCCTGCACAGAATAACCCGATGTTGGTTGCCAAGAGTGCATAGATGGTAACGGCATCGCTTTCCGAGCTTTGATTTGCCGCTGCTGAAACAGATTGCCTTAATCGCCGCCTGACTATCACTGAAGATGGTGATTGACGAGGCTACTTCCAGACAAAGGTGTTCTTGCAGGATATTAACCGTCTTCCCTGCTACCAGCACTTCTGTTTGAAAAATACTACAATAGTTGCCATGTATGTATCCAAATTTGGATACATACATAACTTAAATTTCGTATTTGGACTTGCAACATCAGTTTCACATAGCATTTTGTTGTATTTTTCATAATAAGTGTAATTTACTTCTAAGGCAATTTCGAAAAAAATTAAATTTTCTCCCCTACTATTATAGCCACAGGTGAAATCTGAAATATAAATTTATAGTTTTAAGGCGTGCACTAACTTTAATCAAGAATATTATTTGCTGATAAATCGGTTGTAAACAAGTTTCTCATATGGTGCCTACTTTTTTGGACACTCTGTGTCATATTGTAAATAATTATAATTTTTTATTTTATTTAAGACCGAGGTATTCAATGTCATACACCTGGATGAGTCAATACAAGAACATACACATGACAAAACATCATTAACTAAAGTACCGCAGCTAATTTAAAAAATTGATATTTTATAGCATATCTCTTTTTTATGACTACTGTTCTTCCGTTCAGTTATTTTCTTTTATTATTGCTACCTATGATTACTATTCGTTGATGTTACTTTGTAATTGCAAACACAGTAGGCTACTGTGTATTATAACGTGATACTGCTGAACCAAAAAACATAAAAAAATGATATTTGATCACAACAATTTTATAATGTTGCTCCGCAGGGTAAATTTTTTACCAAAATGGTCGTAAACTACAGGGTGATTCCTAAGTCGATACTTCTTTTTTAGCTGTGTATAGAAGGCACTAAAATAAACAACTTTTTCAAATACCTTTTTTCAAAAAACTTAAAAATAAGGTACCTACTTACATTTATTTATTACATTATGGATCAAATACGGTTCTGCCTAACTTGCCCGTTGAATAACATTAAGAACACTTCTAGGTGTAGGATGGGCCCGCAAGGGAAAGGGTACTGCGTATAATCTTAAAGAAACATCCGCACTTTTACGACACTCACAGTAAATTAGCACCATATCTATTAGTTCATTATATTATAGGATACAGTAAAACAAAGTTGAACTTGTAAATTTCCACTATATTAAAAAAGAAGAAACATAACATGTTTCGCTGCACGGCAGCTTCGTCAGATGACAATGTGAAATAAGATGTAAAAGGTATAGATTATTGACAATGTAAATAAAAACAGTGGGAGGGTTAAAAACTAGGAAAAACCCAAAGAAAGGGTCGGTATAATTCAATTAAGTAAAATGATGGGTTTTTTCAACCATTGTTAGGTATACAATTATCAACAGAATAAGTTTAACAAAGGTGAACTATTTAAATCTAATTGATCATTAAGTAACAGGTCCGTATTCTTAAGTTTATTAATTTCGACAGACTCTAACAAATTAAGTTTTAAGCCCTTATTTTCTGTATGTAAGATTTTAAAAGATGGATCAAAATTATGTTGGTTATTGAGCAAATGGTTAGCGTAGTTAGAATCGGTTTTATTTTTAATAAAACTATTATAATGTTCGTGTATTCTTTTGTTGAAGTTTCTCCCTGTTTGACCTATGTATGTTTTCGGACAATCCTTGCAGTTTAATTTATAGATGCCAGAATTTTTGTTTTTATCACTTTTGGTTTTATTGTTTTTAATAAATTTACCTAAAGAGTTATTAGTTTTATAAGCCACATTTATATCAAGTTTATTGAGAAAATTGCCAATTATCTTGCTAGGTTGACCAAAGAAAGTGACAAGTTTAAAATTGTTAGCATAAGTTTTGGTTTTGGGAAAAACTAGGTCAATAGCTTTTTTGTAGGTTTTCTTTTTTAAAATTTGATCAATAAGATTAGAGCTATAACCATTATTAACCGCAATTTGTTTTATGATGTTTAATTCTTTTTGAAAATTGATTATGTTTAAAGGGAGAGATACTAGTCTGTGTATCATACTATGAAAGGACGCTAATTTTTGTTGTATAGGGTGACATGAAGAGTTGTTTATAACCGTGTCAGTATGAGAAGGTTTATGGAAAACTGAAAAAACGTGTCTACCATTTTCTTTATTAATATTTAAATCAAGAAAATTAATAGAATTGTCAATTTCATGTTCAATTGTAAACTTGATATTCTTATGTAAGCTATTGATATATTCTAAAAAGACTTGTAACTGTCTGTCAGTTCCGAGAAAACATGTTAGGACATCATCAACATACCTATGCCAATAAAGAAACTGTTTGAAAAGAGGATGTTTGCTAATTTTATCTTCTAAAAAATCCATAAATATTTCAGCCAACAAGGGGCTAAGGGGGTTACCCATAATAAGACCATTTTTACTTGTATATATTTTATCGTTGAACTCAAAGTAATTTTGTTCCAAGCATATGGTTAGTGAAGTTATAATTTCTTGTTTTTTGATCAAATTAACATTTTTTAGGGTGAGAAGTTTATTAACTAAGGTAATAGTTTCATCAATAGGTATGCTAGGAAATAAATTAGTCACATCAAAAGAAATTAGTTTCGCATTATTGGGTAAATCAATATTCTTAATTTTATTTACTAGCTCGAGAGAATTTTTTATTGCAAATTTTGCTGAAAATTGTGTGTTCATTATAATTATATCGATTAGTTTTTTTGAAAGTTTGTATGACGGTGCTGAGAAAAAAGAAACTACTGGTCTAATAGGGTATCCACCTTTGTGGAGCTTTATTAGTGAATATAATATAATAGTTATGGATTTCCACCTAGTATCGGCTGAATCAATTAATTTATTAGTTCATTGTTTTCAAATTTTACCATTTTCACGTGTTTAACACCAATTTAAAATTAACTTGCTTCAGAAAAATACACTGGAGCGGATTGCTCAACACCACCCGTAAATTAAATGACTAATAAGAGATAAGAATAACAACAAAAACTATAGCGGGCTATATTTTGATGAACAGACCCGCACTTAGATTTTTACTTCTATATCTCTATTTTTGAATCGTTTGAAAAAAGGTATTTGAAAAAGTTGTTTATTTTAATGCCTTCTATACACAGCTAAAAAAGAAGTTTCAACTTAGGAATCACCCTGTATACTGATGTAGGCGATAAAACCGATGAGACTATTGCATCTATTCTATTATCACATGTAAATGTCACAAATATCACATCGTGTAATAGACAAATGAGTTGTTCCATTGTTTAATGTCTCTGTCAAGTATATTCTTAAATCGATTTATTAATGTAGCATTAACTGTGTCTTCGCTTAGTGGATTCCAGTTGTACACAACACGGTTCGAGAGAAAGTTTCTTCGTAGAAGTTTGGGACATCTTTCCTTTGATAATTTCTTATTGTGGCCTCTGAGTTGTTGGTTTTCCGATGGCTGGGAGATTTCCAGGTTACAAGAATAATGACTGGTGATTAATGTAAAGGTCTCACTCAATTAGGTCTCCTCGGAGCCTTCTTTGGTGGAGGGTTGGAAGGTTGAATCTTTACTTTCTTGATAAGTTAGATTTTTTAGTTCCGTGGCTAGCTTGGTGTCTCTACTATTTCCGAAGATTTAATATCCATTACGTCATATGGGTTACAAATAATCTGAGCATAGTCAAGTTGGCCTTCTGTATGGTTTATACAGTTTTGGAAGCATTTTACGAGTAAGGTTCTCAAAGGATTTATACACACACACATATAAGGCTGTTGGTTTTCCTAATTATGCTATTTATATGTGTTCCCATTTTAAGTATTGGCGAATGACGATTCCTAGGTCTGTATGTTAGTTCACTTTGGATATCTGAGTGGGTCCCAGGGTATATGGAAGTTTTGGGTTGTTTTTTCCCAAGTGAAGTACGAAGCACTTTGAGTCATTCAGAGGCAACTGCCAGGTAACTGTTCAAGTTTATATAGTTTGTATGTCTTGCTGTAGGTCTTCAGATACTGTTGTTGGATTGCAGTAGCAGTTAGTGTCACCAGCAAAAAAGGATATTTTAGTTTTTTAATTAGTTGCATAAATATAGGGTTTGCAGTGCTTTGCTCTTTTTCGAAATTTCCCTCGATTATTTAATCAATATTTAGTAAGTACCGAATACATACATACCATAGGAGGTCATAAATTGATGAACGAAACGTATGGAAAAGCAAAACACCAGAAACTACTCCTGGGGCAATAATCTTGTACACAGATGGCTCCAAAACCAAAGAGGGTACCGGAGCGGGGAAACACGAAGTAAGGCCGGAGAAAAATGCGTTTTTCTCTCTGAGAAAGTCTCCCACAGTGTTCCAAGTAAAAATTTGCGCCATATTGCAATGTGTGTACGAAAACCATAGGAGGGCTTACCTCAATAAGCGAATCCATAAATATTCTGAGAGTCAAGCAGCCCTTAGATCGCTAATATACAAGAAGGTAACTTCAAGACTGGTATGGGAATGTCAAGAGGAACTGGAGGCCCTGGCAAAAGTAAACAAAGAAATACTGCAGTGGGTACCAGGACACGAAGGTATTACAGGAAATGAAAAAGCCGATAAACTTGCAAGGAAGGGCTCAGAAAATACATTAATTGGTCCAGAACCATCACTCGGAGTACTATGGTGCACAGTACGAGATGCCATAAAGCGATGTATCAGGAGTAAACATAAAATCCACTGGAGCAATCCACTGTACAGCACATAGTTTGCCATTGCGAGTCACTAGATCGGAAGAGGCAACAAATACTCGGGCAACCAAAACTGGAACCAGAGGACATCCTTACCCTCTCCCCAGTTGACCTACACAAACTAGTGCAAGGAACTGGGATCACGGAGTGGGTGTAACAACCAAACAGGGTGAGCACAATGGGCCAAACCTGGCCTAAGCGCATCCGGCGCACGGACGGGCCCTCGGAAAAAAAAAGTACGGAATAGAAGAGGTCTATGACATACTGACTTAACTAATTCCACACTGCGCGTCTCTCGAAATTTTAAAAATTTAAGGTGGTGCTTGTTTTATTTTGTCATTTTAAACAATTTTATATATTAGCTAAAAATACAGTGACCATAAAAATACAATTTCATGTAAATTAATTCGTGAAACTTTAAATATTCTTTATTCTAAAACAATAAAACTTTTTTCAATGACAAAACCTTGCCGGCGGAAAAAATGCAGATATTTTCGGTTCCTGAAGATGACTCTAAGTAGGCAATTTAAAGTCCGCTTCCGCATTAAAATAAATAAAATTATTGTTTTGTTAAAAAAGACAAATAAATATGCAATGTTTGTTTTCAAATTTTGCCAAAATAAATGCTGGAGATTGGCCGATCAAAAGGTGACAAACAAAATATAAAACTCGTCAACTTTAGTGTCTATTTTAAACAAAGAAATAAATAAACTACGTGGTTGTGTGTTCTTCCAGCTTTCGACCAAAAACGCATCGATAATTTCGGGTGCACTATAAAGACTAGTGTTGGGTCGCTCAAAGATTTTTAACCAGAGTTAACTATAATCTATTCCAGAAAGGTGTAGCGTAATAAAAGCTCATTAGGTATGCAAAGGGACTACAGAGTGATCCAACGAATATTTAAGCCACTTTCATAATTTGACATTTTTCATTGCAAATTTTTTTATTTTCATCACGTACAGGTAGTACCACCCGGGTTTGGGTCAATTTATGGGTTTTGCCTATTGTTATCCATTCACTAACACTGAAAATGGTGTGACAAAGGTGTTCATTATGTAAATAGTATTAGGTACACTTATTTTTTAAACATTATAGAAAAATACAGAATACCTATATTAAATAAAGACTTTTTTAAAAAATTTAAATACAGAAATTAAATTTAAAAAAATCATAATATTTTTCGTCATCTGAGGAACTGTCATCTCCTCTTGACGTTATAATAAACGACCCGACGGTCCGATCGATCAGGTGGTCAAGATACCACATTTTCTCATCGTCTTTAATGACATGATGGACTGCTTTTCGCCAGTTCTCTGATGTCACTTCCTTAATGGGTTGATCAAACAGTAGCTTAACGTCTTTCATTTTGAATGTCTTGTTGTGTCTTGCTACAAATTCTTTTACTTGCGCCCATATAAGTTTTACAGGATTTAGTTCGCAATGATATGGTGGTGTGGGCGGCCGGGCTACACTATGTTTTCAGCTATATCTTCCACGGCATATTTCATAAATCGATGTTTGTGTAAATTTGCTATAGCTAATAGTTCCTTCTTTATTAAATTATCTTCTTTTTTCTTCTTTGGTCAGTTACCGTAAATAATTTAATGCACAAAATTTACCTGTGCCTATGGCCGACACTGAAATTGGGCCGAACTGAACGGAATTTCCCATTTTATTACTCTACACCTTTCTGAAATAGACTATAACCAGCAAGTTTGACTGTGACATATATGACATTGACAGGCATTATGTATTCACAATCAAAGGCGCCTCATTAGTAAATTAAAAATTAAGGTAACCGGGCCAGTATGATTATGAGCAAATTATTTCTGCCAATGTCATGTATGTCACGGTCAAACTAGCTGGTTAGTTAATTATTGTTAATAGTAGTTTGTACAACAAGAGTGGATATGATGTCCATATCGAACGAGGAAGTAAATTGAGCACGACGCCGTAGGCGGAGTGCTCAAACTTCCGAGCGCAATATGGATAATCCACTCGAGTTGTACAGTATATTTTTTCTACGACTTAACTTCCGAACTTCATGCTAAGAATTTTAAAAAATTATTTAAATTAGGCATCATAACTTGTCTTTTAAGTTGACCATGAACTTGTGAGAACGGTAATAAGAAACAATTGAACAAAAATTCATTTTGATGGCAAACCCATTGACCAAATTACACTGTAACATATTCATCGATTTGGGTAAGTTCTTATATTTATACAAACTCACTTTTGAATATATCTATCTTTCTCACATCCAACTTTTTGCAGAATAACAGACAAAAAGCGATATATGTATTAATAAAAACGAACAATTTATTTTCTCAACCAGGTAATTTGATCAATATTGTTTTACTGAAATGCACAGAAGAAAAATAGGTTTTTTGGGTTTATTTCTGCTTGCGTAAAGAATTATAACTCCGAAAGTACAACAAAATAGCTATACACACACAGTTAAAAATGGATTTTGTGCATTAATATGAATTTTTAACGTTCGCTATGATCAAATTTTTCAAAATAATCGCCAATTTACAAACTAACAACACTGTGAACGTGGAAAAAGAAGACGAGAAGTGGCAATAGTGTAAGTAGAAATAACATAACCTTAAAAATGTTAGTAAAAAATGTTTTTTTTCTAGAAATCTTATAATTTCGTCTGTTTTATCGGGTTATCTTTATGTTCCACCATTTAAGGAAGAATTACCAGTTAATTTTCTATGTTTGTTGCGTATAATAAAAGTTTTAAGATCAATTGGGGTTCGATCCCCGTTCAAAATATATCGGAAAATATCCCCGTGCACAAATATTTATAATTATATATATTATTTATATGGAAAAAAATTACCAAGGTTAGTAAGAAAACGTTCATTTGGTAGGTATATAGTACATTTTATGTAAAGCTTGTAGTAATTGTCTACAAATGAGTGGAAATAAAGATATTTTTGAAATAAGAAAATGCGTCTGTGTGCAAATCTTTAGTTCGGTAGAAAATAACAATAATTTGGTAGAAATATATTTTGGTATTAATTTTGTTATTATACCTTCAATTTTTGCACCATTTCGTGTACCCTTTAGGAAAATATTGTGTATATATATAGACTCTGGGATAAATGTTTTGATTCAAATTTAAAAAGAACAAATTTCATCTGACAGAGAGTTGCATATTTTTGAAGCATATTGTTAACCTAACTTCTCTTAACTGTCAAAAAACGAATTTACAACATGTAAATTTGGCTTCTCTGTAATTGACTACTCTGATTGGTTAGTTTCATAACCTAACTAAGATGGATATAAAATTTTGCCGCACAGTTAACTAGAATAGCCTACTTTACCCGCCACTAAAGTGTAAAGGAAACAGCAAATTTCCATGTGGGAGTCTAATGGACAATTTAATAGACAAGAACTTCTAGTTTGGCGGATGATACCTTCATTATCATCATCTATCATATAATATTATATAGTTTTAACTTATATCATCCGCCATGCAGAACATAAAAATAGAAATATTACGGCTGTTCATGTTAATTTCTTGTTCCCCGATATTATTTTCCAAATCTCCACTGATGCTGCGCCCGTTAATTCTCGTTCAATTCGTTTATATAATATTTTGTATATAAAAAAATAAATGTTATTGTCATTGCCAGATGCAGGTACATTATGCACGATGTGACCGCGGTAGTAGCTCAGAGGTGAGTTACTGGCATTCGACCGTGGCGACCCGGGTTCGATTCCCGGAGTGGACATACGTACAAAAAAAAGTATGTCCGAAATTCAGTGGATTTAAGAATGCAGTATGTTACTAGTAATTCCTAATATCGGGACCGAGAGTGGCGTCATGGACCTTTGGGGGCATAAAAAGGATAACTAGTGCTTACACGTGGTTGGGAGTCCACGTTAAGCTGTAGGTCCCGTCTGGCTGACATTACCCAGACGATAAGGAATACAATGGGCCTCATATAGGCCTAAGTATACTGGCTCTTCCGCCAACCCCAGCAAGAAAAATGCACGATGTGGTGGAAATGAGTGATACGACGTTATTGAAAAATACTGTTTTAAAGTAGCAGTTATACAGATACCGACCTACCACTACCTCGTAGTTAGCTACTAGTTATTCCTATAATATCTGGGGAAGTAAAAAAGGATAAACTACTGCCTACACTTGGTTCGGATCCCGCGCAAAGCTGTAGGTCTCGCCTGGCTGACATTACCCATACGATAAGGGATACAATGAGCCTATTAGGCCTAAGATACTGGCTTTTTCGCCAACCACTGCTAGAACGAAAAAAAGTCCAATATCTTAAAATACCAATAAAAATATATTCTACTGAATATACAGGGTGTCCCGAAATTAGGTGACAATATTTTAAGGGGCTAAAGTACATTCAAAAATATTACTAAAATCCTCTATTAATATACCTTCAAAAACGCTTCGTTATGGGGCTAGAGCCCCCCGAATGGAAGCTATGATAAGCGTTTTTTTCACAATATCTCAGAAACTGATTGAAGTATCAAAACAAAATTTGATACATGTTTTACCCATGACAAGACGCAATAAACGGTTTGTTTAGCTTAGATGTATTTCTTCCAGTGGCGTCCCACTGGGTAGGTAGTGAGGAGAATATTGCCCTAACTTTTATATTTGTAGGATTTTTTAACGCCAGGTGCAATTTTTAAAAGCACTAAAGTCTTCTATTGAAAAAAGATACTCTTGCTTCATTTTGGGAGGATTTACCATTTTTCAACAGATTTTTAGACCTTGTTTTTAAAATATTTATTTGTTTAAGACACTTAAAATAAAACAAAAAAGAATAACAAATTGCAAATCTAATTTAATTGTAAAACCACACGGGACACTAATTCTTAAGCAAATGTTCGAAATGATTTCCATTTTGTTGGATGCAAAATCTAGACCTGCGTGTTATGTTTTGTGAGGATAATTTGAAAATGGTATAAAAGGAAAGCCCCTCAAATAAAAAAAAATAGTAATATTTACTTTAGGCTCCAATCCGTGCGACACCACTGGAAAAATATTTTAATGTTACATCTTTTAATAAATATGCCTTGTCGCTAGTAGAATTTCTAATACATTTCATGTTTTAATATCAAGTGTTTGCTGAGATATGCAAAAAAACACCTTAGCCTTTTCAACGGCTTGTAAAAAACCGAAAATTTTAAAATCGATTTTACTGAAAAATGGTGAATCCTACCGAAATGAAGCAGGAGTGCCTTTTTTCAATAGAAGACTTTAGTGATTTTAAAAATTACACCTGGCGTTAAAAAATCCTACAAATAAAAAAGTTAGGGCAATATTCTCCTCACTACCTACCCAGTGGGACGCCACTGGAAGAAATACGCCTAAGCTAAACGAACCGTTTATTGCGTCTTGTCATGGGTAAAACATGTATCAAATTTTGTTTTGATACTTCAATCAGTTTCTGAGATATTGTGAAAAAACCGCTTATCATAGCTTCCATTCGGGGGGCTCTAGCCCCTTAACGAAGCGTTTTTAAAGGTATATTAATAGAGGATTTTAGTCCTATTATTGAATGTACTTTATCCCCTTAAAATATTGTCACCTAATTTCGGGACACCCTGTATAATCGTAATTCCTTTTTTATATAGATTTGTTTTATTTCAAACGTGAAGTTTGGTAAATTAGTCTTCCCGTCTAAAACTACATCATCAAGTTTATTAATAGGTATTTAAATATAAAATTTGAACTACAAGACACGTACTTTCCTTATAGATATATTATTAATTTTAAAAACTCCAATGCCCCACGAATAAGAATGAAACACATCAAACGGGGGATTTTCACGAACATTCATTTATTTTATTTATAAAACTTTAACGACATTGTGACACCGAGTAGGTAATTTTGAAATTCCCAGTTATATAAAAATGTTTTTTTAATTGACAAGTGTGTAGGTAACCGTGCATTTTAAGTGTCTTATTTAAGATGGTGAAGGACAAATAATGTCTTAAACATTCCTGCGGTCGGTAAGTAATAAGAATATAAATAATTAGTTTGTCAAGATGTTCCAAGCGTTAAGACTGTGATGTCCGGATCCGGGGTCACTTGGTGGTAATTAGCTTTTGCAATCGAACAGTTGGTTAAATTATTATTTTCTTGAAAAACTAAATAAACAAGAAGTATTTACCGAAACTTCAACCACAGGGATAAGTCCAGAAACGTGATGACTGGATAAGGGGAGGGAAATTTTAAAAAAAACAACCGTACAGCGCTGCAACTCCAGTACCAGCGAAAGCTAGTTTTCAAGACTTATTTAAGAACTAAATGAGTGGTGAAAACACAGTATCGCCATCTGTAGGAATAAACTCTAATGAGAGAAGACAAAGCCACCGGACGTAAAATAATAGAACTAAAAAACAACCCAGTCACGGTAGGTCACACTATCACACATCTAGTAGGGACCACAACATTTTGCGGTTTACTACAACTCTCTGCAATTTGCAGGTTCAGACATAGATCACACCGAAGTACCCACTAGGGTATGACGCTATTCGTTTACAAGCCGTGTAATATATTATAAAGTAGGAAGAATTAGCGGCAAGAGGACAAAGTGGTGCATCAGTCTTTTGTATTAAAGTACACAGGGAAAATTCTGGAGTGGCTACTCAGGTTATGGCATTCCGTAGAGTGCTAATAAGAATGAAACGACCTTCATTGTCTACGTTTATTTTGGCATTATTTATAAGATAATATCGATGTCTTTTTTTCTCCAAGGGCCCGACCGTGTGCCGGATGCACTTAGGCTAGGTTTGGTCCATTGTGCTCACCCTGTTTGGTTATCACACCCACTCCGTGATCCCAGTTCCTTGCACTAGTTTGCGTAGGTTTACTGGGGAGAGGGTAAGGATGTCCTCTGGTTCCAGTTTTGGTTTCCCGAGTATTCGTTGCCACTTCCGATCTAGTGACTCGCAATGGCAAACTATGTGCTGCACAGGTTCCCTGTCTTATCCGCATAATCTGCAGCAAAGGTATCCATTGTACAGTTGAATTCTGTGACAGCCATGTGTCCTATGTAATGGTTCTCAGTTGGTTCCTGTTCATTTGAAGCAACTGTTTCGTAAGTCTTCGGTCCGAATCCCCAATGAAGCTTTTGCTGTGGTGTAATCCCCATCTGTTGTTCCAGTGAATTTTGTGTTCACTCTTGATCAGTCGCTTTATAGCATCTCGTACTGTGCACCTTGGTACTCCGAGTGCCGGTTCTGGACCAATGAATGTATTTTCTGATGTCTTGAATATATCGATATAATTTTTAACACCTCTATAGGAAAAAAATATTTTATATAAAAATATATACTTGCATTATAGCTTTTAAACGATGCATGTTAAAAAAGGGGTATTTCTTTTAATTTTAAATTTGCCGTACATATAACCAATAAATTGCTAAGGTGAATGACATTATTGTTTCCAATAATACAATTTATTAAATAATATGTTTTCCACTTGACTTCCCTCTTATTATTTATTATATTAATACAACAATAGAGGTGTTATGTATCAGACCGCATGAATTAAACATTATTTTATAATAAATTTATTCCTCCTTTTAAATCGGTATGCAATTTTATCACCTGCAGTTCAATGTATGTGATCAGATAATGAATGAGTTATTCAGACCTTGAGTACTATATCTGGGCTATCCAATCTACATACGATGAATGGGCAAGATTAATCGGATTTAAAAAAATACATGGGTAGTAAACAGACGCCGGCGCCAAAATTTAACAAGACCTCAAAATTTTAAATAGTAAAAAAGAATAGTATATTATTAACAAAGGTTTAGACAGCTAGTTATTGTCCGAGCGTCGAGTTCACGAAGAGCGTAGCGACAAGTGATTTAAGACGCGAGGGCTATAATAATATACCTGTCTAAACCATGGTTAATATAATTTTTTTTCGCTACTAACGAATTTACAAGATACTTTACTTTACTTTAATCGCTGGCATGCCAGCTGATCTAGCAGACAATACGGCGAACAAACCACTCGGATAAGTCAAAGAGGAGATTGATTACACGGCCAAGCAGTTTGCACAAGCATATGGACAGAGTTAACAACCTGTAGTACATCCAGGCAACTGTGGCCCACATTTAATAAAAAGAGAACCGCAGAGCTATTGAGGCACAGTCGGAAAGACGTGAGAAATGTTGAAATGAACCATTTTGTAAATTGGCGACTATTTTAAAAAAACTTTAGCATAGCGAACGTTAATAGTTCATTTTTTTTTTTTTATGATAAAACACCTGCACTGTAGGAAAAATCCTTTAAGGCGCTCTGGGAGCGGTGCGAGTGCGAACAAAGCGATTAACGTTGGTCTTGAAACGTTGAAGATTGTATTCATTGGGAAACACGACCTCAGGAAGATCATTCCACAAAGATGACGTTCTCCAGATGAAAGAATTCTTGAACAATGAAGTTCGAGGAGTACTAAGCTGAACAACATATGGATGAGCGGCAGCGGTTCGCCGTGTATTTCTGTTTTGCATTGCTCTAGGTGGAATCAAGTGGGCAATGTCAGTTGAACACCTGCCATGGAAATATCTGTAAAAGAGAGCCAAATCACCAACCTGTCTTCGATGCTTCAGGCTATCGAGGGTCTTGGTCAGCTCGGGGTCGCCGATCAGACGAACGGCTCTCCTTTGAATGGAATCCAGTAGCCGAAGGGTGTGCTTGGGTGCAGAGCTCCAGACATGAGAGCAATATTCTAATGATGGTCGAATCTGGGCTTTGTAGAGTGTCAAAAGTTGATGAGGTGTGTACAACCTTTTGGTGCGGAAAAGTACACCAAGTTTCTGTGCAGCTGCCCTGGCAATTGCGGCAACGTGATCATGCCAAGACATATTACCTCCCAGATTGACCCCCAGCAAATTAATAGACGGTGCCAGGGGAATTGCGTGTCCTGCCATGACTATATCCGGTTCTGCAATGTTAACCTTTTTGGAGAAGACTGCTGCCTGGGTTTTCTTAGCATTAAATTCGACTTGGTTACTGTCACCCCAAGCCAAAATTTCTTCCAGGTCATTGTTGAGGCGCAATACTTTATGCTGCCTGCGAAGATGTGCGTCGGCAGCGGATGTTTGGGGAGTCAAGGTAAAAGATGAGACAAGTGTGCTGTCATCAGCAAAGCTATAAATTGGATTTTGGGTTTTCACTAGAAGGTCGTTAATATACAGTAAAAAGAGGGTAGGCGACAATATGGACCCTTGAGGAACACCGGCATTGATGGTGAAGGTGTCTGAGAGAAACCCGTCAATCGCCACTTGCAGAGAACGGTTCTTAAGGAAGCTGGTTAACCATAAACAAAATCCATTAGGCATACCGTAGGATCGCAATTTACTTAAAAGCCCATCGTGCCAAACACGATCAAAAGCCCTAGAGATGTCCAGTGCAACAGCCCGGGATTCTCCATGATGTTCGATGGTGTTGCTCCAAAGATGAGTGACATATGCCAAAAGGTCACTTGTTGATCTGGACTTTCGAAAACCGTATTGATGGTCGCTGATAATGTTAAGCCCTTCCAGATACTTTAGAAGTTGTTGGTTAATAGCTTTCTCCATTACTTTTGAAATTACTGAAAGCAATGCGACGGGTCGGTAGTTGCTTGGCAGGGTCTTTTTACCTTTCTTTGGAATGGGCTGGACACGCGCCGACTTCAGCAGGATGGAAATATTCCTTTTTTGTAGGATAAGTTGAAAAGTCTACAAAATACTGGTGTAAGTTCATCGGCGCATGTCTTGAGAACAATGATAGGAATTTCGTCTGGACCAGAAGCTTTATTGACGTCGAGTCCTTTAAGAATCCGTTTAACAAGACGCTGACGGAACACGATTTCAGACATTTGCGATTGAACTGAGGGAATGTTGGGTGGTGATTTCATTAATGCACAAAAGCCATTTTTAACTGTTTAAATAAAATTCTACAGCTATTTTGTTGTACTTTCAGAGTTATAATCTTACGGAAGCAGAAAAATACCGAACAAACCCTTTTTCTTTGGTGCATTTCAGCAGAACAATTTAATCAAACTAACTATGGTTGAGAAAAAAAATTGTTAATTTTTATTAACAAATATATCACTTTTTGTCTGCAAAAGGCCGATTGTAAGAAGGATAGATAAAATGAAAATGATTTTGTATAAATATGAGAAATGGCCAAAATCAATAAGTATGTTATAGTGTAATTTGGTCCATGGATTTGCCAACGAAATGAGTTTTTTTTCAATTGTTTTTTATTATCTTTCCCACAACTTCACGGCCAACTAAAAAGACAAGTTATGATGTCTAATTTAAATTTTTAGTACGAAGTTCGGAAGTTGAGTCGTAGAAAAAATGTACTGAACAACTCGAGTGGATTGTCCATATTGCGCTCGGAAGTTTGAAATTTACTTCCTCGTGCTATCTGGACAACATATCCACTCTTGTGTCTGTTTAAAGGTTGGAGACAATGACGTTTCTTGAACGGCAGTAGAGTTTTGGACTTGCATTGTCTTTATTTGTTTAGAATCACTACGTTTCAACTGGTAAGTATCTCCAGTCGTCTTCAGGTGAATACTGAATAAGTACGGTAACTACAGCTCTATTTATACTAGGTAGGTGTTGTGACGCATGACTAGTGGGCGGAGTCATGCGTGTTGCTAGGTGATGACGCATAACTGGATGAGTCATGCTTAATGAGTCATGCTCGATGACGTCATGCTCGATGAATCATGCGTTTAACTCTTGGGTGGTCTTATTCTAAGATTACATTTACTTAACAAGGGTTTCCAGACGTTTCTCATATCTAATGAAGGCTTATTAAAGCAACCTGGATTTGGGTGTATGGTCGCAGCTTCCTTAAACTTCCTCTTTCTCCAGTGCGGTTCTTTTTGCAGGATTTCCGCTTTTGTCCACATGATATTAGTAATCAGATTATAGTATTCACCTGAAGACGACTGGAGATACTTACCAGTTGAAACGTAGTGATTCTAAACAAATAAAGACAATGCAAGTCCAAAACTCTACTGCCGTTCATATCCACTCTTGTTGTACAAACTACTATTGTCCAACAAGAGTGGATATGATGTCTATATCTCACGAGGAAGTAGAATTGAGCACGACGTCGTAGGAGGAGTAGGCTGAGTCAACAACAAAAACTGTTTTTTTTTTTAACACGGTAAACCTAAAGTTGTAACTTTTAGATAAAGAATAAAAAACTAAAATAGCAAGGTGAAAACCACCGCAGATTTGAATTTGTATCTATTTAGGCTTAAATGTCCTGTATTACCTACCACGAACAAGAGATAAACATTTTGTCAGACAGCTACCCTTAAGGCTCTAAACTCCAACCGACCCAAATCGAAGATCACAATGAAGTGCATAAACGACCTAGCAGCAAGGAACAACAGGGTTGAACTCCTATGGGTTCCTGGTTACTCGGGGATATCGGGCAACGAAAAAGCAGATGAATTGGCTAAAGCCGGATCTGCTCAAAAACTCAGAGGCCCTGAACCCGCTCTTGGCATATCAGGCAACCAAAGCAACATCAGACAGGTGGGCGCAACAATAACACCTTTTCCGATGATACGGAACACATGGTCGAACCCAAGCGAGGACCACAATTGGAAAACTCTTAAAAAAGCTGTATCAACGGGAATGTTGCTTTAAACGCCTACTCAGTTTAAACAAGTGGTAGGTCTACTAACAGAACACTGCCGCCTAAGAAAACACCTACGTCGAATAGGAATTTACAATGGTCCCATTGAATGCAGACTTTGCGGCGAAGAGGACGAAATCGCCTCACATATTATATATAACTGCGAAGCACTGACCCGAAGAAGATTTAAAATCTTCGGAGGAATCCAATGTGGGGATAACCTCCCGCATGAAATTTGGTAGAAATTTACTGGAACTAATAAAAGGAACAAACATTTTCTAGCCAGACACAGACGCACAATAAGCCACTAGGCTGCAGTGCAAGAAACTTTGGCCGAACGCCCGACCCCCGCCTTAAATCAACCGTCCTGTATTGGCCGCGGCGACATAGTCGCGCGACCTGTTCCTCTAGTGTGCGGGGGGCTCTAAATATCATGAATTTAGAAGACACGCCTTTTAGCAACGAGGATGGAGACTATTATGTCCACAAGAAAAACTCGGTAATGAATAAAACATAAATTTTCATTACTTCCAGTAACCTAACAAACATCTTAAACCTAAGGCGGTTCTCGATATGCGTATAAACCAAACGGTGCTGAAAATTTAGGCCATTTGAAAGTAAAAAGCCGTCGGGCCTAGTGTCTTGTGAAACTTTTTGTCATTGACCACAAATTAGCATCCACACTGCGAATAAATTGGGTATCGATAGCATTCGGTTGCTTAATTCGGTTATTACTACGGAATTTGAAAAAAAATTAAATTAGTTTAAAAAATGTTTTTTTTTTCTCGTGAGTCGTAATTCCAGTGGCAGCTGGTGGATATTTGAACCTGTATTAAATAAAAACTTATCTGGGGGTTAAAACTGTTGGATGAAAGAATAATAAGGCCGACTTTTGGATCTAATTAATTTTTAATAAATTTCAAGATCAATTTATTTAAATACATTAACCATAACGGTGGGTTTACACACGAATGGATTTAGTTCGGAACCCACGTTAAACTGTAAGTCTTCTCGGGAATGGCCGGGAAGCGAACGGGGAGGAAAAAGGCCTAATTTGAAAATTTTAATTTCACAAAACCGACTTAAAGTAAAAGTTTGGGATAAGGTAGAAGCACTCATAGTCAAAATCCTATTATGATTTATCATGAATGAAATAGTATATTACATAACAAGTGATGAAAGTAATACTTTTCTAACGAGGAGATATTTAGCACGAGGCGTCAGCCGAATGCGGAAATTCTCCGAGTTTCAGAATAACAACTTTCACACGAGTAATGTACACTATTTTTCCTACGTCCACAAAGATTCATTAAAAAAGCCATTGATTTGTGAAAAAAATATTTCAACACTAGTGTTGAAAAAAAATATCAATACTAGTGTTGAAATTAGCATACGGATTATGTTCCACTTAATATCTGGTTTAATAGTTTGTCAATAGGCTTTTCCTTTATTTGTAGTTTAACTTTTTTATTTTTTCATATTTTATATATCATAGGAAGAACTAATCCTGGATTGACTTGAAAGTAAAATTTTAAATTTACTCAACATAAATTTAAAAAATCCACCCAACAAGGAAGATTTCAATTCAAAATAATTCTATAATTTATTTAATGTTTTTATAAAAAAAAGTCAAATACTCCTGATGGGATTTAAACCTGTGACCTGTTAAAGCGAAGAACAGCTAATTGGAACATGTCTCAATATTCAGCAAAAAAATGCTCATAAGCTTCGTCTTAAATCCTGACAGAATTGAAAAAATTTACGATTGAATCTACGACATAACTCGAATACAAAATTACGTCAGAAGCTCTGTGACGTGCATCCAGTCAGTAATTATACGGACTTTACCGTAAGTTGATGACACGCCTGGCATGTTGTTTAGTGTGCTGAGGTGTACTTACCCATTGTCTTTATACATATGATAATTAATGGCCCTGGCCATCAAAATGGCGACCATCGGCCTTATCGCTTTACCATTACCATCGAAATAGTACGTCGCTATTTCGTAGAGGTCTTCTTGGTATGTATTTCTTCTAAGGGCCTGAAAAATAAAACATTATTTAAATTTCGAAAAAAATAATGTAAAAGAAAATAGGTCTGTATTACTGTAATTTTAATGTCAGATTTCATTCAAATTATAGTATTAGCAAACTATGCGATGCTTAGTGAAACGACAATTCATCATACTAGCAAACTACCAAAGCAAAATAAATACCATTTTGGACAACCATGTTGGATGCCGCCACCCGTCATTAGTATTATTATGTAAAACATTTGTGCAAATGTAAAATAAAGGCATCTTTGATTTGATACCCAAGACCTAAGTGTAATTATTTCTTCAAAGTAAATGTTTTTCCTATTGGAAATATTTGGCTCACAAAATAATTTAAAAAAAAACATATTTTATACCTAAATAAAAGGTGTAGGATAGCGCAAAAAATATTTCCTATACTGGATGGGTGGCCGTTCCGTATCTTTTGCATTGAGTTGATTCCAACAGATGGCAATACTGGGTTCTAATCATATTTTTATTCGTAAAAATATCTTGAAAACATATTTTCACTGTAATGGAAAATGCTTATAGGTTATGGTTTTCTGATGAGGCCTAACAAGGGCGAAACAGCCTGTGATTATCTACCTGTGCCCCAGGGAGTCCAATACCTTTGGTGACCCTGTGTACTTTAATGCAAAAGATAGACCCACTACTCTGTCCGCTTGCCGCTAAGTTTATTTCTATATATTTTATACCGTTAAAGCTTAAAGCAAACGTGCGTCGAATTCTGTTGTTGAATTGTATTGCGTACATCCTCATTATAGTTTAATTTTTTATAATCACCACAAATCTGTTCAGGTCATTTATTACGATTGCTCAATCGAAATAATTTACGAACTTGACTAACATTCACACAAATTATCTTCTATTTTAACAACCGCCTTTTTTCTACTCAAGGTCGAATTAAATTACTCCCAAGATTCACCTTAGTGCATCTGATAATATAATAGTTCAACCAACCAATGTACATAATTGTTTAAAAATTCTTCAATTAGTTAAAAACTCTATTGTGAAGATGTTTTGAAGACCTACTTGTGCTTTGAATTGTGACAGTTTCTTGTCTAGAATTATGTCAAGTTAATTTTAAAGAACATTCTAGTGTTATTCGAGTTAATTTCACTTGTACACTTTTATATTTATTTTTTATCTTAATTTTTTCATAATGATAAACAGTTCCCACTGCGTAATTATAGTTAAAAATATACAGTGTGTCTACTTAAGTTGGCAACTAATGGGAAACTTTTTGATTATTAACTTTACAAAAAAAAGTTATTCTTCAGAAAAAGTTCTGCATATTCTAAACCCTAAAATATAATTATCAGATAATAAATTTCTCCGGTCGTATACGAGGTTTGTCAAAAAATATGAATTTTGCCAAAACTACCTTTATTTTTGACAATAGCGAAAACTGTAATTATGAAAAGTTGTTCGGAATGTAAAACTATATTTTAATATGTATTTACATCCTTCTAAATTTTTTTTATTAAAAAAATTATTAAATTTTAAAATTAAATTTTTTTTATTAAATTATAAAAAGTATCCGTAATTTAAGAAAAATTTGTTAAAATAAAAAAAAATGTAATTGCATATTAAAATATAGTTTTACATTCCGAACAACTTTTCATAATTACAGTTTTCGATATTGTCAAAAATAAAGGTACTTTACTCTTGGGCCAAATTCATATTTTTTGACAAACCTCGTATACGACTGAAAACATTTAACATCTGATGGTTGCATTTTAGGTTTTATACCATGCAGAACTTTTTATGAAGAATAACTTTTTTTCGTAAAGTTAATAATAAAAACGTTTCCCATTAGTTGCCAATTTAAGTAGACACACTGTATATCTAAACTGCTGGACAATTCAAGCGGACCGAGCTAATTGTTAGATGAACTTTGGAGTAAAATATTTTACGAACGAATAAAGCTATCGATGCGCGGTTTGCAAAATTTAAAAGATAATTTAATTTTTAATATGCACATTTTTCCGATTTTTTTTTACTTCTAACCTTTAACTGTCTACAGGGTTCAAAGAGAAGTATGTTTTTTTTTACCAAAGTTTCTAAGTACCGGATTTCCACAAAAATAATTTCAAACTATTTTGGATGGCATTTTCTTTATCTCCTATTTATAGAGAACAAAATAAATTCTCAAATTTTTGATATCCCTCTTTGTTCATGAAATTTCGATTTTTTTCTCAACCCCTGTAAATTTCAGGTATTTTTGTCATTAGGCCCTACAATGTTTTGTAAGAATGGGTTTTGGTAAGTGATTATAACTTCTTAGGACCACCTCTTTTGCAACGAGTACATTTTAATTTCTTGCGTTTCGTCGTGACCAGTGGCGTACCCATAATCGGCTTTATTTTTATTTTTTAAATTTTATATGCCTCCATTTTCACACATCGTGTGTTTCGTGCCAGGATAACTGCTCACGATGAAACGCAAGAAATCAAAATGTACTCGTTGCAAAAGAGGTGGTCCTAAGAAGTTATAATCACTTACCAAAACCCGTTCTTACAAAACATTGTAAGGCCTAATGACAAAAATACCTGAAATTTACAGGGGTTGAGAAAAAAATCGAAATTTCATGAACAAAGAGGAATATCAAAAATTTGAGAATTTACTTTGTTCTCTATAAATAGGAGATAAAGAAAATGCCATCCAAAATAGTTTGAAATTATTTTTGTGGAAATCCGGTACTTAGAAACTTTGGTAAAAAAAACATACTTCTCTTTGAACCCTGTAGACAGTTAAAGGTTAGAAGTAAAAAAAAATCGGAAAAAATGTGCATATTAAGAATTAAATTCTCTTTTGAATTTTGCAAACCGCGCATCGATAGCTTTATTCGTTCGTAAAATATTTTACTTCAAAGTTCACCTAACAATTAGCTCGGTCCGCTTGAATTGTCCAGCAGTTTATTAAAAATTTATATTTTTAATTTATTTCGCGTATATCGGGTTAATTTTCACGAAAAAATGGTTCTGTTTCAGTGACTGCAATAAAATGGGTGCTAAGTGCCAACCCTTAAATTTCCAGTAGTTGTTATGGGAGCCAGATTATAATGATTCCTAAATAAAGAAATATTTAGATTTGAAGAAGTAGTCCATACTTGAAGTGAAGTGGCAAGTTAAATGGGGAGAAATAATACTGTAAGTCAACCTTCACTAGGATATATTTAATAAGAAACCTTTATTTTATTGTACTCTACATATTTCGAACGTATAAACGTTAATCTTTAGGAGAAGTAAGCTTATGTTGGAATAAATATTAGGAACTTGTGAGTGACACCCTCATAGAGCTTTTGAGGAAGTTAATTCACTAAAGAAAAGTGATGACGAACTTCCATATAAGTAGGGGAGAAAAATGTACTACCAAGTTCTATAGATAAAGATGGGAGAATGGTTGATAAAGGGTATTTTAAAGTGATGAAATTAGAAACATTGGGTGAGAATGATATTGAAACTGAACAGCAATTTCAGTGGTGAAGTATATTATTGAAAATGTTTGCCAAATGGTGCGAAATGAAAATTATATGTGCTGATAGGATAGATGTACCATTGCGCCCAAAAAAAACTGGGACAGCAAAATGTAGTTGAATCTCCCAGACTATTAGCTTGTTTTGAAGTTTTCAATTTAATTTAATTATGTGATTGACAGTGACGTGTTAAAAGAAATATTTTTTGAAATGCCTGCGTTAATCACTGAGCGAAAAGCGATCATCTCGGCGATCATTTACACTTGATTGAGAGATGGGCAATCATTAAATAAGAACCATCGCAAATGAATTAGGGATTAGCAAAAATACCGTGTTATTGGCTAAGCACAAAATTGCAGAATATGGACGTATTGTAAGAAAAGCAGGTTCTTGTCGCCCTAAAATTTCGAATGACGGCCAAGATATAGAATTAATTAATTTTCTAAAAGATCATCCCTTCGAAGCAGCAATAAAAGCTATAGAAAAAACACATTTTCCTGGTTCGGCTAATACAGCGCGTAAAAGAATTCGTAGTTCAGATATAAAAAGTTGTTGTGCTGCCAATAAAATATTTTTGACCGAAGCAAACAAACAGAGAAGAGTAGAATTTGCTTATGAATATATGAATCAAGGTAATATATGGGAAATTGTAATATTTTCCGATGTAAAACCTTTCAATCATGCAATAATGGGAAAATCCACATTTATAGGCCTTCTGGTACGAGATACGATGAAAGATATGCAAATAAGACTAATCAAAGTGGACGCTTTTTTATTAACGTCTGGGGCTGGATTAGTGCAAGGGGCCCAGGAGTTTGCCAAATAGTGCAGGGGAGGCTCAATGCACCATTATATTGCAATATACTAAACCAAGTTATGATGTCATCTGTCGACGCAGTGTTTGGTCAAGATTTTATATTTGAACAAGATAATGCTCCTATACATAAAGCCCGCATAGTTCAAAATTATTTAGATGAAAATCAAATTCGAATTCTGCCGTGGTCTTCGAAAAGTCCTGATATCAACCTAATTGAAAACGTTTGGGGTGAGATGACAAAATTTATGTATAAACACAACTTCTACCCTAGAACTCGGGATGAATTAAACGAAAGGATAATGCAAGCATGGGATGCAACAACGCAAGAGTATACGAGAAACCTAGTAATAATCGATAATAACGGTGCAACTACCAAATATTAAAAACCATGTTTAAAGGTTGGAGACAATGACGTTTCTTGAACGGCAGTAGAGTTTTGGACTTGCATTGTCTTTATTTGTTTAGAATCACTACGTTTCAACTGGTAAGTATCTCCAGTCGTCTTCAGGTGAATACTGAATAAGTACGGTAACTACAGCTCTATTTATACTAGGCAGGTGCTGTGACGCATGACTAGTGGGCGGAGTCATGCGTGTTGCTAGGTGATGACGCATAACTGGATGAGTCATGCTTGATGAGTCATGCTCGATGACGTCATGCTCGATGAATCATGCGTTTAACTCTTGGGTGGTCTTATTCTAAGATTACATTTACTTAACAAGGGTTTCCAGACGTTTCTCATGTCTAATGAAGGCTTACTAAAGCAACCTGAATTTTGGTGTATGGTAGCAGCTTCCTTAAACTTCCTCTTCCTCCAGTGCGGTTCTTTTTGCAGGATTTCCGCTTTTGTCCACATGATATGATGGCCGTGCGTCCAGGCGTGGTCAGCTGCACCTGATTTTTCGGTCTCTCCTTTTCGGGTATTATTCCGATGTTCTTTAATCCTTACTTCTAGTGGTCTTAGTGTCTCGCCAATGTAAGACTGGCCGCATTCGCAGGGGATCTGGTAGACACAATTTTTCTTGTCTTTCTGGCTTACTGGTCTCGTCTTCGTTAGGTGGCTTCTTAAAGTGTCTCTAGAGCTGAATACTGTTTCGATGTTGTATCGTTTTCCTAGTCTTCTTATTTTCTCAGATACTCCTTTGACATACGGAATATTGAGTATTGGTTGTATCTCTTTCTCTGCTTTACGTGTGTTTGGCCGATTCTTGCGATTTTCCAATATTGTGTCAATCAGTTTCATGGGATAGCCATTCTTGTTGAGGTCGGTCTTGATGTGGTTAGTTTCTCTTTTGAGAGCTTCGTTTGAGTTACAGAGAGTAATTGCTCTATCCACAAGGTTTCTTACTATGCCATGTTTTGTGTTGTTTGAGTGGTTTGATGTATAATTGAGATATTGCCCTGTATGTGTAGGTTTTCTGTACACTGAGGTTAGGAAGGTGTTGCCATTTTTCTCTACATTGGCGTCTAGAAAAGGTAATTGGTTGTTCTCTTCTTTTTCCATGGTGAATTTAATTGTCGGTGCAAAGTTATTAATGTGATGTAAGAATTCTCTGAGTTCGTCCTCGTTTCCGTTCCAAATAATGAAGGTGTCATCCACATATCTAAGCCATATTTTTGGTTTCTTCTTTGCTTGTTTTATTGCTTCGGATTCGAACCATTCCATATAAATGTTGGCGATTATGGGCGAGAGAGATGAGCCCATTGGTAGTCCGTCCTCTTGGCTAAAGAATCTATCTTTTTCTTGAAAATAAGAATTGTTAAGGCAGCATTCCAATAGTTCCATGATGGCATTTGTAGGTAGCGGTGTTCTTTCTTGTAGGGTCAAGTCTTCCTCAAGTCTGCTCCTGATGACCTTAAGTGCGTCTTTTATAGGGACGTTGGTGTAAAGACTTTCGACGTCAAAGCTGACCAGTTGGTCTCTTGGTTGTACTTCCTTTTCTCCTATTATTTGTGCAAAGTGTTGCGAGTTCTTTACAAATGACGTGCTGTTTCCTTGAAGTGGTTGGAGTAGGGGAAGTAAAAATTTACCTAGTTCATATGTAGGGGAGTTACGGGAGCTTGTAATTGGTCTTAGAGGCATATTATGTTTGTGTATTTTTGGCAGGCCATAGAGGTGTGGTGGTTTACTGTGGTGTGGTGTCAGGCGTCTCCGCGTCTTTTCTGGAATGTACCGCTCAAATTTCTTAAGTGTTCGGTAGACTCTTCCCTCGATTGTGCCGGTCGGATCTTTGGAAATAAGGGTGTAGTTTCCTTTTTGCACAACTTCCTCGATTTTTTGGTCGTATGTCTGAACATCCATGATGACAGTTGCGTTTCCTTTGTCGGCTGGTAGAATCTTGATATTAGGATCCTTACGAAGTTTTGTGAGAGCGATTGTTTCTTCCTTACCGATATTTCGTTTTGGAGGCCTTGATTTTTCTAGAATATTTCTAACCTTCCATCTAAATTCTTCCGCTTGTGTTTCTCCTATGGTTGTTGAGTCGACGGCGCTAATAATGTCCAATATTGGTATCTCTGTTGGAGCAATAGTAAAGTTTAAACCCTTAGCCATTAGGGATTCTTCTATGGGTGTTAATTCTCTAGATGAAATGTTGACGATGGTTCTTTGGTTATGGGGTTGCGTTGTTGGTGGATTTTGACTAACATGCTTTCGCAATTTCTTCTCATGAATATTTTGTTGAGCTGTTCTTACTTTGTCGCAGGTGGCATCAATCTTCCAAAAAATGGGTTCATGATCCTCTTCCAGTGTATATTCTTTAATTTCCTCAAATCTCTGTTGGATATCTGTGAGTAGAGAAGCTTTCTTAAAGCGATGGTAGTTGATTTGGGAGCGTATAAGAGCTTTCTGGCGTTGTTTAGAATCTTCTTAGCTTGTTGTCCTGGGATCGGTGACTTGATCCTAAAGCCATCTGGAATAATATCTTGGTCCCTTGCCCGTAGTAGAAACTGGATGTGCGTTTCCTCCTTTGTTAATTTTATCTTAGCTTTCTCGTAGTTACGGAACTTATCACTTATACCGGGTCCATACCGGGCTTCTAGTGTCTGTTTAAAGGTTGGAGACAATGACGTTTCTTGAACGGCAGTAGAGTTTTGGACTTGCATTGTCTTTATTTGTTTAGAATCACTACGTTTCAACTGGTAAGTATCGCTTTAAGAAAGCTTCTCTACTCACAGATATCCAACAGAGATTTGAGGAAATTAAAGAATATACACTGGAAGAGGATCATGAACCCATTTTTCGGAAGATTGATGCCACCTGCGATGAAGTAAGAACAGCTCAACAAAATATTCATGAGAAGAAATTGCGAAAGCATGTTAGTCAAAATCCACCAACAACGCAACCCCATAACCAAAGAACCATCGTCAACATTTCATCTAGAGAATTAACACCCATAGAAGAATCCCTAATGGCTAAGGGTTTAAACTTTACTATTGCTCCAACAGAGATACCAATATTGGACATTATTAGCGCCGTCGACTCAACAACCATAGGAGAAACACAAGCGGAAGAATTTAGATGGAAGGTTAGAAATATTCTAGAAAAATCAAGGCCTCCAAAACGAAATATCGGTAAGGAAGAAACAATCGCTCTCACAAAACTTCGTAAGGATCCTAATATCAAGATTCTACCAGCCGACAAAGGAAACGCAACTGTCATCATGGATGTTCAGACATACGACCAAAAAATCGAGGAAGTTGTGCAAAAAGGAAACTACACCCTTATTTCCAAAGATCCGACCGGCACAATCGAGGGAAGAGTCTACCGAACACTTAAGAAATTTGAGCGGTACATTCCAGAAAAGACGCGGAGACGCCTGACACCACACCACAGTAAACCACCACACCTCTATGGCCTGCCAAAAATACACAAACATAATATGCCTCTAAGACCAATTACAAGCTCCCGTAACTCCCCTACATATGAACTAGGTACATTTTTACTTCCCCTACTCCAACCACTTCAAGGAAACAGCACGTCATTTGTAAAGAACTCGTAACACTTTGCACAAATAATAGGAGAAAAGGAAGTACAACCAGGAGACCAACTGGTCAGCTTTGACGTCGAAAGTCTTTACACCAACGTCCCTATAAAAGACGCACTTAAGGTCATCAGGAGCAGACTTGAGGAAGACTTGACCCTACAAGAAAGAACACCGCTACCTACAAATGCCATCATGGAACTATTGGAATGCTGCCTTAACAATTCTTATTTTCAAGAAAAAGATAGATTCTTTAGCCAAGAGGACGGACTACCAATGGGCTCATCTCTCTCGCCCATAATCGCCAACATTTATATGGAATGGTTCGAATCCGAAGCAATAAAACAAGCAAAGAAGAAACCAAAAATATGGCTTAGATATGTGGATGACACCTTCATTATTTGGAACGGAAACGAGGACGAACTCAGAGAATTCTTACATCACATTAATAACTTTGCACCGACAATTAAATTCACCATGGAAAAAGAAGAGAACAACCAATTACCTTTTCTAGACGTCAATGTAGAGAAAAATGGCAACACTTTCCTAACCTCAGTGTACAGAAAACCTACACATACAGGGCAATATCTCAATTATACATCAAACCACTCAAACAACACAAAACATGGCATAGTAAGAAACCTTGTGGATAGAGCAATTACTCTCTGTAACTCAAACGAAGCTCTCAAAAGAGAAACTAACCACATCAAGACCGACCTCAACAAGAATGGCTATCCCATGAAACTGATTGACACAATATTGGAAAATCGCAAGAATCGGCCAAACACACGTAAAGCAGAGAAAGAGATACAACCAATACTCAATATTCCGTATGTCAAAGAAGTATCTGAGAAAATAAGAAGACTAGGAAAACGATACAACATCGAAACAGTATTCAGCTCTAGAGACACTTTAAGAAGCCACCTAACGAAGACGAGACCAGTAAGCCAGAAAGACAAGAAAAATTGTGTCTACCAGATCCCCTGCGAATGCGGCCAGTCTTACATTGGTGAGACACTAAGACCACTAGAAGTAAGGATTAAAGAACATCGGAATAATACCCGAAAAGGAGAGACCGAAAAATCAGGTGCAGCTGACCACGCCTGGACGCACGGCCATCATATCATGTGGACAAAAGCGGAAATCCTGCAAAAAGAACCGCACTGGAGGAAGAGGAAGTTTAAGGAAGCTGCTACCATACACCAAAATCCAGGTTGCTTTAGTAAGCCTTCATTAGACATGAGAAACGTCTGGAAACCCTTGTTAAGTAAATGTAATCTTAGAATAAGACCACCCAAGAGTTAAACGCATGATTCATCGAGCATGACGTCATCGAGCATGACTCATCAAGCATGACTCATCCAGTTATGCGTCATCACCTAGCAACACGCATGACTCCGCCCACTAGTCATGCGTCACAGCACCTGCCTAGTATAAATAGAGCTGTAGTTACCGTACTTATTCAGTATTCACCTGAAGACGACTAGAGATACTTACCAGTTGAAACGTAGTGATTCTAAACAAATAAAGACAATACAAGTCCAAAACTCTACTGCCGTTCATTAAAAACCATGTTATTATAAATATGTTTAAATATGATTTAAATTAAAATTTATTGGAACATAATATTAAATAATCTTGTTTTATTTTTGTTACATTTTAAAACACTAAATATGCGTATTTTTATTTTTCCTCGTATTTCTAAAAATGAAGTATTGTTGTTTTGGTGTTAAACCTTTTCACTTCCATGACAACTATTATAACAACAATGATAACCTTTCCTCAGTAGATTTTACATATTCCTTATAGTCAAGGAGCTACTCTACAACAACACTTTTGCTGTCCCAGTTTTTTTTGGGCGCAATGGTACATACTATCAGTTATAGTGTTATATGTGTATTACGACGTCTGTTAACGATGGTAGGTATGCGAAAAACCATGTATATACAGGGTGATTCCTAAGTTGATACGTCTGTTTAAGCTGTGTATAGAAGGCATTAAAATAAACAAAATTCTCAAATACCTTATTTCAAAAACTTAAAAATAGGCGAGATACAGAAGTAAAAAATCTAAATGCGGGCCTGGTTATCAAAACATAGGTCAGCAAAACATAGCAGCATATACTTTATGCTGTTTTTGTCTTATTAGTAGTTATTAGTCATGGTGGTGAGTTATTTGGCAATACGCTGCGGTGTGTTTTTCTGAAGCAAGTTAATTTTAAATTGGTGACACGTAAAAATGGTAAAATTTTTAAAGAATGAACTAGTAGATATGAGGTGCTAATTTACTGTGAGTGTGGAAAAGTGCTTCGATATTATAGGCAGAACGCTTTCCCTTGCGGGCTCATCCTACACCCAGAAGTTTTCTTAATGTTATTCAACGGGCAAGTTAGGCAGGACCGCATTTGATTCGTAGTGTAATAAATGAATATAAGTACCTTATTTTTGCGTTTTTTGAAAAAAGGTATTTGAAAATGTTGTTTATTTTAATGGCTTCTATACACAGCTAAAACAGAAGTATCAACTTAGGAATCACCCTGTATATATGGTCTATGATGTTCCGAGACATCTTAGGGTATGGTTCCTAGAAGTGACATATGGTTTGTTCACAGGGGATACACATCCAATATGAAAATTAGTGTTGAAAGGCTAAGAAAAAAAATTAGGAACGTGAAAGTTTTACAGAGATTGCATTGTGAATTGACAAAATGGTGTTTAAAATATGTTATGGAATACGTTAGTAGTTTTCGAGATTAAGAGCGTTTTCACACGGCACCATATATCGCGCGCGACAAATGGTTGCAATATTGCTTTTAAACCAAATTATGTGTTTTCTAATGAGCCATTTTCACACACAAGCGATATTAGAGAACACATAATTTGGTGTAAAGCAATATTGCGACCATTTATCGCGCGCGATATATGGCGCCGTGTCGGGGTACGCAAATTCTTTTTTATAGTTTTCTTGAGAAATTCAATCAAAAAGCAGTCGACGCTGTGAGAATTTTTGTTTAAATAATTACTAATTGAATATATCTTAGTGAAGGTTGACTTAGAGTATTATTTCTCCTCATTTAAATATTTAGATGTTTTAATTTTTTATAAAATAAAACTTTCCCTATAGCAGATAAATAGCATTCTTCATAACAAGTGTGGAAAAAGCATTTTCCACAAGCGTTTGGAACCATTTTTATTCACAAGCGTGCGGAAATAGCCGGTCCAACAGTTATATTCTAATTTTTATTTAAAAACATTTTATTACTTATTTATATGGTAATTTGTAATAAAAGTACAATTAGGTGCAATGATCAAGTTGTTTCTGTTCGGCATCATATTATCCCTATTGACCCTATTTGGCGTTATAGTAGAACTATAATTAGTAATTACCATTGTGTTTTGGCATAATAATGCACGTATTTATAGACAAAACCTTTATAGGCAAAAATTAATCCTAAAAGATTCCTCAGAGAGCAGTCAGAAAGGGGGGCAGCCCCCCCCTCCGAAATAAAAAAAAAGAAGATATAAACTATAATTGGGCAGTAGATATACTATACCGATTCCAACTCATTAAGGGTTGTTTTCCCATGTTAATCTCCATAAGAAAATTTAAGGTTCGATTTACATTTTTATGACGCCTTTGGGGGCACCGCCACTTAGTCCCTACATTAGGCATTGGATACTAGAGCAGTAGCTACATTGGGCATTATCTACTTAGGCGTTAGTTACTTAGGCCATAGCTACTTGGGCAATAGTATCATTGGCACTAGTTGTCATTGGGTAAACGTCATCCATCATCTGTGATACGCCATCTATTACATGTCACCCGAACCTCACCTACTTAGGTATTCATATTTGGGGGATCCAAACCTACAAGCCGAGGCTCCGCTAAAAGCCCTACCACCAAGAATCGGTACCCCAATAACGTTACAAACGATTGAAATTATTATTTAACAGAAAAAAAGTTTACATTTTCACCAAGACTCGAACCATCGATCTAGAATATATGATTTAGAAAAACCAGCGCCGTATCATATTAGACTGCGACTACATGCTTTCAAATGACGCAATAGTTTAATAAACGTGCTCTGCTAGATAGGCAGGAGGCACGCGCGTATACAATATTCGAGGTTGCGTAATATGATTAATGGTAAGTAGTTTGGTAGAGGAAGCGCGGTTAATATAGGACCAGTTGATCTCACATAAAATGTGTTCCAAAGTAATTAAGCAATAGAAAATAAAATAAAATTACTCCCACATCTACTATTTATATTTTCTGCATACAGCACATTATTTCTCTATAAACTATTCCTGAATTCCATAATAATAAATAGGATATATTAAAAAATCATTTGGGCATGTAAAATGTTTATTTAACAGTTTGCTCTGATTAAAAATGCATAATATACAAAAATGTTACAATTCAACTATTGGCGAATATGAGAAATACATGCAATTATTAAGTAATCTTATGTTCCTAATAGCTAACCAAAGTTGAAATAAAATAAGTGGGCCCAAAACAAAATTTATTAGTATTTAGCATAAGTACATATTTACTTTATGATACAGTAGCAATATAAATATTCAGAACTCATTTTTATGAATATTTGGTTAAGACAAAATATTGTTGATAAGGGAACAACCCCGTTTAAAAACAGCTAAAAACAGCTAAAAAACAGCTAAAAAACAGCTAAAAACAGCTAAAAAACCGATAGTGGTTTCTAAAAAACAGCTAAAAACAGCTAAAAAACCGGTAGTGGTTTCTAAAAAACAGCTAAAAACAGCTAAAAAACCGGTAGTGGTTTCTAAAAAACAGCTAAAAAACCGGTAGTGGTTTCTAAAAAACAGCTATAAAACCGGTAGTGGTTTCTAAAAACAGCTAAAAACAGCTAAAAAACCGGTAGTGGTTTCTAAAAAACAGCTATAAAACCGGTAGTGGTTTCTAAAAAACAGCTAAAAACAGCTATAAAACCGGTAGTGGTTTCTAAAAAACAGCTAAAAACAGCTAAAAAACCGGTAGTGGTTTCTAAAAAACAGCTAAAAAACCGGTAGTGGTTTCTAAAAAACAGCTATAAAACCGGTAGTGGTTTCTAAAAACAGCTAAAAACAGCTAAAAAACCGGTAGTGGTTTCTAAAAAACAGCTATAAAACCGGTAGTGGTTTCTAAAAAACAGCTAAAAACAGCTATAAAACCGGTAGTGGTTTCTAAAAAACAGCTAAAAACAGCTAAAAAACCGGTAGTGGTTTCTAAAAACCCCTAAAAACAGCTAAAAACCGGTAAAAAAAGCACACATGTTTTGAAACAACTCTGTCTAAAAAAGCACCTCAAATAGTGTTGAATTAAAATAAGTATGGTACAAAAACAAAATTTATTAGTATTTAGCATAAGTACATATTTACTTTGGTAAAAATTAATAATAAAATATCCAGAGATGATTTTTTATATGTGCACTTGATTAGCACAAAAATATTATAGATAATGGGTTCGAGGACGAGACTACTATACTTAATATCATAGTGGTAATTTTATGTGACACAAATTTAAGGTATAAATTTAAAAAAGGTACTGATATATTTATGTAAAAACATAAAACCATATAGGTGATAAGCTATCAAAAAGGGGATACACATTTGTAGTAATATGGAGATTAAAATAGATAAATAATGCTCCATGGATGAGAAAATACATCCGTGGAGGCAAAATTTACCATATTTAAGCAACAAATTAAATACGAGGATAACAATTAGGGAATAAAGAAATTTTTATAATTAGGAAGAAAATTTAATACATAAAGCAACTAAAAAAGACAGATGCTTTATATAATATTAATAAGATAAGAGATGTTTTATATAGTATTAATAAGATAATTATTCATATCAGTATGGTGATTATGGCTATAACTTTATTATTATTTTTGAATCCCTCTATACGTGTAACGGATGAGATAAAAATTAAAAACCAATGAGAAATATTTTTGGAATAAAAAACAAAAATATTCCTCACTGATCTCTAACCAAAAATCTCAAAAACCATGAAGCAATGTTCCATACACTGGGGGGAGGGAGATCCTGAGATGGTTGGAAAGAGGCGGAGATAGTGACAGGATTGGACATATATTAATCATAGATTGAATCTTGCTGAAAAAAATTAAGTATCTAGGAACAATAATTTATAAATTTTTAATAATAAATTTTAGTATAGGGTATATACACGTTTTAATAAATTGCGAAATATATTATGACAAGAAAAATTATATGATGAAAAGAAAATTATGCAATGCAATGAAAAGCAATACATTTTTACCCTTTTTGAGTATATTTTGGTTGATGGAAAGCAGTCATATGGAGACATCGTACTATTAAGGTAAGTTTTTATCAAAAATAATAAATAAATGCATTATACGTAATATTCAATGGATGCTTAAATAAATTTATATATATAAGCATACATTTCCCATCACACTTATGACATAGTTTTTAGAAAAATACCTTTTTCTAAAAACAATGCCAAAGGACTTTGGACCTTCTAACAAAAAAACAGCTGGGTATAATTTTCAACTCCTGTTTTTTAATTAGGTGTGCTTAAAAATTGCTTCGTACTACATACATATTTTGGCGTGTTTTATGGACTATCAGTTGTCTCTGGGTTATCTAATAACATAAAATTAAAATAATACTGACTAGTGTGGATAACTAAAATTAATAGGAACTAGATACCTGAGGTAGTTAAATATTAGATAAACTAGCGACATAACAAGTGCCCGTCGTGAACGGAAGTCCTTTGCACCCATTCTGTTTTTTTGAATGGAAAACGAAATTTCAAACAAAAAACCATAAGCTCCTTCTTAGATGTTATCCTAACTTTTATAAATTAGTAATATAATTAATATAGAATAATTAATTAATATCTTTGATATTTACAATAAAATTTTTATTTTTATGAAAATCTAATCTTTATTATTAATACGGTAATGCCCCCACGGCAGCGTATCGGGGGATGTTTTAAATATTTTACGCTTATCATCATAAGGGTTGAGACCGATTTTGGTCTGCTTAATTGTGTGGAGATCATGATGTTTGGATCTAATTAATTTTTGCGATATAGACTTTTCTGAAAACGTTTCCAGACACGCTACATAGTCTTCAAAGGTAATTTTATTTTTTATAACCGATTTCTTAACCCCCTTAATCTTTTTAGTTACACCCAAGTTACCTAAGGCTCGCTCTATTTCTTGATGCTCCCTACTAGCGTTCTCTAATTTTAATTTCTCCTCTGCGATTTCTTCGGGTGAGTAAAGAAGTTTGGTTGCATACATCTTTGATCTTAGACCAACAAAATGAGTCATGATGCGGCCACTATTTTCATCCTTCATCATTCCTACAACCTTTTTGTTGACTCTCGGAATGTCATATGCGTTATTTTCTGGGTAGTCGGATGTATCAAAAATATCATAACAATCTTTTTTTATTATCTCGTATATATTGTGATGTTTAATCTCATAAATCAGGGAATCTGTGTCAGTGTATAATATTTTACAATGATCCCCAAAAGTTTTGTACATATAATTATAGTGAAAATCATAAATTGTTGTTTTCGCCAAGTCCAAAATACACATACCCGCATATATCGGCTTGTTAAAAAATACCCGTGTTTTGGCCAATTCAATAATTACCATGTTTTCATTTATTATGGTGCTGCTTTTAAATTCAGGTCGTGATATGAGAGCTTCTGCGCCGTATCGCCCGTCCCATTTCATGATTAATTTAACGCTCGAATGTTTCCTAACGTTTTCCATGGTCTTGCCAAAAACAGCATTATTCATGAGTTTGAATAGGTTTTTTTCAAAGTCATTTTTCGCCGCTTGACGTAGACTGGTATTTAAATCGATGTAAGTTTTAAGCCAGGGAGATTGTTTGAAGCTTAAAACACGATGTATTTTAGTTAGTTTAAAACCCAATGTCAAGGCTTGCTTTAGGTTCCTGTAGTGGATGACGTACTCTATCTTATTGTTTAGTGTTGCCAGCAGCTTTTCATTCTTTGATCCGGGGGGCTTAGCATGTTGGGGGCAAGGTGGAAGATCTGAAAACTTATCGTGGAGCTCATGTGGTATTTCTAAATCAACCTCTAGTATATAGCCATCGTTAGAGTCATCAGAGATCTCTGAAACGTTCAGCAGCGACCTTTCATCTTCTGAGAGCCATTTAAATTCTCCCAGAGGCAATTTTTGGCTCATGGCCCACCCATACTGATTGTTTATATCAAAATATGTGAGATAAGAATCTTCTTTAGTCCGGTCATAATCGGGTAAAAACTTGTTGTTGGCTTCGGCATATCTTTTAGAGCATTGACTTAGCCCACCTCGAATTCCTCGCTCAATAAAGTATATCATATCCAAATCAGCTAAAAGTTCTAGTTTAGCATGATTGGATTTATGCAACTGAAAAAGTAAACAAGACCATGAATACCCAGGTAGAGTGTATGACCAAGCCGGGTCTAGTCCATACGTTTTGTGTGATGTGGTTCTAAAACGTTCAAATATATCAACCAAAAGTAGAATATCTGTCTTCATATACAGCTCAGAATACTCTTGCATCGACTGACAATTAAAGCTAGTCCAAACTTTTTGAGCGTGCGCGTAGTCATCATCAGTTATAAAAGAATCATCCAAGCTGTTGTAAAATTCCACCTTTGTCGGTAATTTAGGCTCAGTAAGTTTGGACCAACCGTTCATGAAATCATAAGGAAACACACCCTTTCGACATAACAGTGAATGCTGTTCCTCGGTTAAACCAGCAAACTCTGATCTTAGAATGGGGTATTCAGGAAGGTTCTTAGCTAATTTGTCTAATCCAGACGCTAAAAATCTAAAGCTGTCAACGAATCTAAATTGAATTAAGTTACCGGGTATATGCTTAGTGAAAGATATATATTTCTCTTTATTTACGGGTAAGATATCAATCGACCCTTCTACCTCGGTTAAAGCTTTTATGACCATATGTCCGTCATAACAACTTAAGTTATGAAACAGGACTGGTATTACATGCGAATCTTGATAATTTAGATTGCAACTCTCGTGCGCGGCATTTCTAAACGTGCCCGTTAAATGATTGTGGTCTCGGACCCTATTTTCGTTTAAAAATGGTTTTTCGCATATATGACAAACAGTAGCATTGTCAAATCTTTCCTTCTCTTCGGTCGTTAATTCGTTCATTGGTAAATCGCATAAAAACACTGTTTCAGCGTTCTCAGCGAAATCTTGAAGCTCTTTAACAAACCACTGCATGCAATCCGAACCAGTATGCGACTTGTAGAATGAAAGACTGTCGTCATAATTACATTTTACGTAATATCCTGCACTATAAGGTACATGATTTTGTATATTTTGAGTATTTTTAGAAGCATCATCCTCCACAGGAACCAACAAACACTCGGTATCGGCGTAAATTACAAAGGGCGCTATTTCTTTATTTTTTAAATCTTTAAATTCAACCCACTTGTTGGCTTCAGTTGGTGCTTGTGGAACAACCCCCGTGTTTAGTTTTAAACAGTCCTTGGCATGTAAATTTAATTTATTTTCAGAATGAAAGTAGTGCAAACACCGATCACAAATAAACTTTTGATGCATGGATTTACTTAGCTGAGAGGAAAGTAAACGGGACAAGTTTTTAATCCAGACATAATGAAATTTAACTGGTGATAGGTCATCCAAGTTATTATCTGTGGCATATATATCCTGAAGAAGTAGCAAGTTGACGTGTTTAGATTGTTTATTTTTGCACAAGTAATAAGGAATAACAGTAAAGTTTTTATTAGATAATTTTTCCAACCTATAAACATTGACCGAGAGATTGTTTTGCTTCTCAAATCGGGGAATTTGCCCTACTGTCATTGGAAACAGAATTCCTTTTAAATTAAGCACGTTCTTGGGATCCGGGTATGACGATGTTCTATTAACATTTGCATGCGCAGGGTACAATGCAGATACAATACTCCACGCCTAACACATATCATCTTCGTTGCACACATTAATACAAGCACTTTTCCTAGCTATAGGCTTAGGAAGGTCGATGTGGCTTCCAGCACGCAAGGGGTTAAACTTGTTAATTGAAATCATAAGATTAACAACCCTACTTAATGCCCACCCCGAGTCCCTTTCCTGGAACTCATCCAAGTCCGCTAAGAGAGGCTGTTTAATTTTTTCATCAAACCACGCATCTAAATTTGTATCTTGATAAATGGGAGCGTTAGTGGTATTTAAATATTTATTCTCTTCTACAATTTTATCGGCTTTACTAATTTGAAATTCCCCACACAATACAGCATTGACCTTTAAGGCGCAGTCCTTTTTTAGAGCATTTTGAATTCTGCGTTTAAATAGGGCTGATGCGTCTTCTAAAAACGACATCACATCAGTATGACGCATGTTGGTAATAACCCCAGTTCTAACCCTTGACTGAAAAGCTGAATTGATATCGAACCATTTAACACGATGGGTAGCTGTTTCCGCCCTTCTAACCCCCGTACCACCTCCCACCTTTTTATCCTTTAAAATACGTTGAAACCCCTTAATTTGACCTAAACAAGATGTAATATGAGACTTCTCGGAAACTGATTTAGCATGTTTTAGCTGTCTATTTAAATTGGAAATTGCACGAGTGCATTCTTTTAGAATCCTACCACAGGCTTCAAGAGTTAAATTATCACTCTTCACCATGTTTCTAATTGACTTTACATACTCATTTGCACAGGGCATGTTTGCTCTGTAACAAAAAAGTTAATTAAATTTAATTGTTACTATTAATTAAAATTATATAGATGCAACATAATATAATGAATTTTATTCTAATCGAAACCCTTATTTTATTCACCATTTCAATATATAAGCATATCATAACGCAAATTTTTTTCAGTTTAGCATTTTTAATATTTATACATAAAATTTGTCTTACTGTAAAATGGAAACAACGTTATTATGCATATAAAATAGTTTAATACATATTAAAAATATTAGATAATTTTTAATTTTTTGAGCTCTAAAAATATTTAAAATATTAAAAGCTAACCAATTTTATATTTATCATACTTAATTTTTGAGTGCAGATTTTGCTAAAACACAATTACATTCTATGTTAGGAAAATCCACTGATGAGAAAACGTATCACTGATATTACCTAAAAATAAAATGTGGGGAATATTCGCATTGATCTACATTTATGCAAAAATTTTATAAAGAGAAAACCGATCCGTTTAATTCTTTCAGAAGCAGACAATTATTCTAAATAAAAGTCCTAAGAGCGACAACTTACATTCAATTATTTGTAGATCAAAAGGTTATAAAATCAAGTCTAGAACATATCCTAACCACGACCTAATGTATATCATTACGAACTAACAACGAGACAATTGCATATTTTGACATAGACAACTTATATTACACAGGTACGCGAATTAAACTGCGGCTTGTTACGGTCAAAAAACATTTCTTTGTGTACCAATGTCCCCACTACACATCCTCTTATCATTTTACGTACCGCCGAATTCAAAGAGTTAAAATATGGAGTCTTTGTTCACTAGATTGATATTTATTTTTATTATTTTTCATTGTATTAGCTTTTTGCTCATTTGAAAAAAGAAGGAGCTTTTTGACAAAGAACCATACCATAATTTTTGATTTTTTATTAATAACATACTGACGTTTCAGTTTGTACAATTTTTTACTTCTGTGGATGAAATTTTCTATTTTTACTATATTAGGAATTTAAAATAAGTATAATAAAAACATATATAATCGTCTTTTAAACTTATGTCTGTAATAGCACAAAGTTTTCCATACTTTTAAAACGTAAACACTAAAATCAGCCTTATATAGTATTTATAATATTTTAGTCGATAACACTGGGTGATTTTTAGCTTTATCGATACTGTTTAAGAGCAAATGTGTTAAATATGACTTATGCCATCGATTTTAAAAAGAGGAAGTATGAGATCAATATTTACTTTGTGTATCTACACAAGATGGAAAGTTAATTTGACAGATGATTCACAAAACTAATATTCATTAAATTGTTTTAGTTCAATATTAATTTTATCAAGAATTAAATGCAAGCAAATTATCATACAATATGGAAAGTAATTTTATCCAAAATAATATTAATTACTGTAAGTATATTTTTAGGAGCCATTATCCCCACACATCTATGTTATAATTTTTCAATATTTCATATGATGCTTTTTAGGTACAATTCAATAAATTACAACATATAGATAGATACAAATAATTGTGAAAAACTCGCAGAATACTTTATGCCTATTACTGACTGTTACTATGGGGAAAACTATTATATCCATAAAATTCGTCCCGTAGAGGTATGTAGTACAGGTAAAACGAACTTAAATGTCTTTACTTATACTTTACCTAGGTATTTTAAGAATACTTTTTACATATTTTAGGCAACAATTAAAGATAGGAGATAAAAAATGGATATTTGAAAATATACAGATATCGAATTACAATGTGAAAGAAAATTTATTAAAATTGAAATCATTATATTGAGAGTATTAAGTAGATTAGTATTTTTATAAAAATACGAGCAATAAGAATAAAAAATGTTATAATATGCAGATGTTCCTCAGTCATGGGATATCGCTCAATGTAATATATTTAGCTCCGCACCATTATTTTCGATGAAGCTTTGGAACGAATGAAGTATGACTCAATAATAGTACTTTTATGTAGATATATGATGCGGTGTTTGACCATAAAAATAAATATAGTGGGCCTTATCAGTGATTCGTTTGCACACGGTCGATTTTTTTGACATGTAAAGACTTTAATTGGTAAATTTAACAAAAAAATGTATTTGTCAAAATCAAATAAGGATAACAAAAAATATGCTTTTTTTCTATAAATCTATTATTGTGAATTAAATGTGTTAAACCTAATATATACCATTATTTAAATTATATTGTGAGGCTAGCAGATCCATGCAGACCATACAAAGAAAATACGATTCTTGATAGGGTGTATAATGCTCTACATAATTCCATGATATGGAACAGTACAAGCGAGTCTCTCCATAGTATTGCGGATTATCTGTTTTTATACCCAGTTGAGTTTTATATGCAGCTTGAATGAAATTATCGTTAAAAACATATGCTTGATTGCATACTACCCCATGACGAGTTACTGTTACAGATCGTTCGAAAAAATGTGTAAAAGCGTTTTTACAGATAGTGCATTGATATGTCATTTTCAGTATTATGCAGTCTGAAAAAAATCCCAAAAAACAAGAACATTCGATATTGTTTTAACACAAAATTTGTTAATAATTATTATTAAAATAAAGTTGCTAATTTTACTTATTACTAAAACTTTATATGTAATAACACATTATTTCAATGTCAGTATCTGCAAAAATATCGAGAATTGCTTTTTTTACAAATAAATAGGGTAATTTATCTAGCCCCGTCCCCAGTCTCGGGATTGCTAACTTGGTTTCACTATTTAATATTAAAAGTTTTTTTAGCTCTTTGAGTGCTGCTATAAAGTTTTTGATAGTGGGTTTGTCCCAGCTTCTAACTTTTGTTACTAGGTAATAAATATTACGATTATTAACTCTCAAAACTGCGACTTCCCCAGGATTTTTATTCTGGCTTTTCAAAAAAGAAATTTTTCCGAATCGTTTACGGAACTGTAATGCGATCCCTGCCTTCATATATAAATCCGCCGCCACGCAATGTGCTAAACTATATTCTGGAGGGCAAGTAAAAAGACAGGCTTTAACTTCCGTAAACTTCATTTCTAAAACAAAATATTACGCGTGTTTTAATGATATTATTACGGGATAGATTCATCGCATTTTCTAAATAATTTTTATTGCATGGGAAACTTAGATAGTCTTTTATATGCTTTAATTATTATTACTCTTGTATTTTTAAATTAAATATAAATAAAGAACATGATTTATTTAACAATATACCATAATTAGTCAAAGTAAAATGCTTAAAATGATAGTCTTATAAAGTATTAAAAATCAAATTTTGCTTTATAAATAAATGTTTTTTTCGAGACACCCCTTTAATCTTTCAAAGCTTTATATTATATAAAAAATTTAAATATCTACTTCAAAATTTAATTTATCTGTGTACAATTTTACTTTTGATGTAATCACAAATAATTTATTTTTACCCCTTTATGATCTACATTCATACTGAAATAAAAAACCAGCCGATTTTTGTTGTTTTATGTCTGATAAAGCAGTATCAATACTTTTATCTATAGAAGATTCTACAATAGAATTTTGTCTAAGGAGATGTCTCCAGTTAAATATTACAAAGACTTTACTAATGAAAATATATCCATATTCTAAAGTATTATATTATTATTCGATATTTACTATGAAAAAATTTAAAAATATTAGTATATGGGGTCTGATAATATTAAAATGCATGTTTTACAAGCATATTTTATATTTTGTGCTTGAAAAGGCTCTATCCCCATAATAAACACCTTTTCTAGTGAAATATTTAAACTCGTGATAAAATTTTTACAGATATCTGCATTGTCTGTATTGTGTCCTAATTCTCTTTTACATATTCCTGATATTACAGAATCGTTGTAAATATAAAAAAATCCGTATAACTCGGTCCAAAAATCGAAATCAAATTCACTACAGCTATTATTTTTAAAACGGAATAATTTTTTGCATCCAAAACATTGGAACATATTAGAAAAAGCTTTGCTGAATTCCTGAAAATATAAGAAAAATCTAGCTGGTTTATTCCCTGTATGGAGTAATGTTTTATCTATTTACTTCTTTATAATCATTAATATATTTTGGTGTTTTCGGTACCAAAAAACCTTTTTAAAATGCAAAAACTAATAGTAAAAATATAATATACCCTAGAAAATTCTAAAACCTCGGTAAGTTGATCACTTCATGTTATTTGATTTAAAATTTTTTTAAAACAAAAAAACCGTTATATCTACCCTTCACCAAATTTAAAATGTAACTCACCTGAATAAACAATTGTGTAAGTTATATGTTTAAAAATTACAGTATCGGATAATATTCAAGAATGAACCCCGATGAAAAGTGGTTTCTGTATTTATATTAAAGAACATCCCTGAACTATTATGGGGGGTCATAAGAATCAAATAGAGATAGTAGTTTAGTAGAGAAAGGGAAGTTAGGAAGGGCTAATGAAATATGTAAAGTTACTATAAAAGGACTCAAAATACCTCGCGAAAATCAGTTGCTGTCCTGTTCCAGTATCTTTGAATAGTAAATAATGTCTTTTAAGCAGTTAAGTGCTAGTACCTCTAGTAGCGGCGAGAAGCAAAATGCCTCCCCCCAAAACATATTGGGTAAAATAGTTTCACCTATTAATTTGGAACTTGGCAAACAGTACCCTATTAAAGCAATTGAAAATGTATCCGGAAAATATGGCATTCAAACTAAATTAACGTTATGCAATAATGATATTATTTATTTACCTCGGCGTATGCTGATGAACGATGATCGAATATCCAGTTTAGAAAATAAACAACTTGCTATAGTTAAACGAGGCGAACATTTTGTCTCCTCATATAACAAATATACTCCGCTATTGGATATTATTGAGGATTGGGGTCTCTGGTAAGTAATTAAACTATTTTTAATTTTGATAAAATCGATATAGCATGTGCCTCTCATAATTCATGCCGTTTAAAAATTTGATTTCTGTTCCAACTCCCTAATCGAAGTATTTTCTTTTTTTCAGAAAATCATTCTAAGCTCCCCTTGTCAGAAAACATATAAATAATTTAGTGGTAATGTAAAATACTTGTTTTTTGTATTACCTAATAAACATATTAAAAATAAAAAATCCCCTATTATTTTATTTTGGAATGTGTTGTACTCCTTTCATTTTATAAAAATCAAAACATGGCTTATTTATTTTAATTAAATATAATTTGGTCTATAAATATATAACAAGCCTCCTCTAATACATCAATATAAACTTTTACTAATTTATCTAAAATCATCTCCTCCGCTATTTGAACCATGTTCTGGACTCCCTGAGGGCCAGTATCTACTAAGCAGTAGAAATCGAACTATAAAAAATGTAATGTATCAAAATTTTGATATTATAATGTATGATTAACTTACAAAATTCCCGGGGAACATATCCACCACCAGCTCTCTAACCATATTCAATATTATGATGTGTTCTGCTAAATAAAAAAAACGGTTTAAACAAATCTCTAATCCACTACTCACAAATTTCTTGCCTTCTGTCATTTTTCTTATTTAACTATATATTTCACTTGCTGCTTAAACTGTAATTGATCATTCATAAAATAATTGCCTTTATTTATAGTAAAATATCGCACCTAAATAATTGAGAGAGTACTTTTCTTATTCCCAATATATTTGTGATTAATTAACGTAAATAGTTAATATTTTATCATATCATTATGATGTGCGAGCGTACATGATGAAATCTACCTATTGATCTCGTTAAAATATGTTCTAGATTCCTGTTATGGCAAATGTAAAGTATCTAGTTTAAAAAATATTTAATTTATAAAAAGTCAGTAGGCATAACATTTATCATAGCTTTTTTGCTTTGATTTTTTTGTTTTCCATTCAAACCCCTAAAGGATTACTGCATATGTTCCTAGTTTATCTAATATTTAACTACCTCAGGTATCTAGTTCATATTAATTTTAGAAGTAATTAAATAGTCCAGAGACAACTGATATTCCTTAAAACATCTAAAATATGTATGTAGTACTAACCAATTTTTAAGCACACCTAATTAAAAAACAGGAGTTGAAAATTATACCCAGCTGTTTTTTTGTTAGAAGGTCCAAAGTCCTTTGGCATTGTTTTTAGAAAAAGGTATTTTTCTAAAAACTATGTCGTAAGTGTGATGGGAAATGTATGCTTTTATATATAAATTTATTTAAGCATCCATTGAATATTACGTATAATGCATTTATTTATTATTTTTTGATAAAAACTTACCTTAATAATACGATGTCACCATATGACTGCTTTCCATCTACCAAAATATGCGCAAAAGGGGAAAAATGTATTGCTTTTCATTGCGTTACATAATTTTCTTTTCATCATATAATTTTTCTTGTCATAATATATTTCACAATTTATTAAAACGTGTATATACCCTATACTAAAATTAAAAAACTTTAATTTTGGATAATATTTTTTTATTAATAAAAATTTTATAAAATTATTTAATAATTCTTGATCGTGAAACACACTACAAAAGAAATATTAAAGAAATGATTCATATTAAAAAAACCAATAACACAATTAATTTCAGAACTGAAACAGAAAATCTTAGTAACGTCTATAATAATTTAATTCCACAATAAAATGTAAAATTTTTGCATTCTACTTTTAATACCTTTAATATAATTAAGTTAAGATAGTTATTCAAATGTATTAGGGAAAACGGAATTCCCATATAGTCAATCCTTTACCATCATAAAAATTAAAACCATTTTTATTTCATCTTAATATTGACCATTTCCAATATGATGGTCCTACTGTGAATTTAAAGTTTTGTGAAGTGTAAAAAATTAAATATGGATATGTTTAGCTTATATTTTATATGAGATTATAGTTTTCTATATTTTTTTATTTTTTGTATATAATAGTTTCTTTTCTCTTTTGATTGTTTAGACAAATATTTTTTTATAGTTCTGATGATGGTTTCCTAATAAAACTGAAACGTTAACCCCTTATAATGAAAAATCTTTTATTCAAGAGTGAGCGAAAACCCAAGAAAAACGAACATTTTAATCGATTAAAACGCTCAGGAAAACAAACTAATATTATAAAATTATGTTTCTAGATATTCCATTTATCCACATGTACATCTAGGATTATTCCTCAGAGCAATACAGATACTACTCGAACCTCCAAGCATTTCGGAATACCCTCATGTATGTGGGATGTCAGCCCCTGGTTTTTGAGATTTTTGGTTAGAGATCAAAGAGGAGTATTTTTGTTTTTATTCTAGAATACAACTCGTTGTTCTCTAATTTTTTGACTCATATTCACAAATGATATGATTCATGTATAGATAGTGATTCAAAAATAATAATAAAGTTATAACCGTAATCATCATACTGTCAGGAATAACATTCTCTTATTAATATTATATAAAAACAACCGTCTTTTTTATTCTGCTTATGCATCACATTTCTCTAAATTATAAAAATTGATTTGCCCTCTAAGTTGTATTCGTATTTTAATTTACTTATAAAAATTTAAATTTATAAGTAAATATTAAAAATATGTATAATTATTAATGATATTTTTTACTCTGACTTCCTTCAATAAAACTATATTTTGGACAAAAAATGTACGTTATACAACTTTATATTTATAATATCTTAATATGTATATTGTATTCATTCTAACGAATGGACCCAACTAGCATTTTGCAAATTTACTAGAGGGCTAAAAACTGAAATGTGTTGTGTTATGCGGATTGGATATAAATTAGAAATTTAATTTGCATATGTCCTACCTTCGTACATGCGGATATGCTGTTTTGTAGAACAAAAGAGTAACATGGGATACAGTTTGTCTCTAAGATATTTCAATTTTACAAATATGTTAGTTAGGTCCTTTTGTGAGAAGGGTGACAATATGTAAAAATAAAAATCTTATACAATTTAAACTGTAATCATATCATGCATCATAAAAATGAAATAATCATAAAACTTAAAATAAATAACCCCGTAGGATAAAAATGTTTCAAATTTTTATGTTTTTATTTGAGATGATGATTTACTATCAAAAAGATGGAATATATTTCATTAAAAAATATAAAGTTATAATAAAAGCACGGATATTGTAAACTGATAATTTAAAAATATTTTTTGGAGCTGTTTTAATAAATATTTTAATTAATATTGATATGAGTAATATATTTACAATATTTATAATAGGATCAAAGAAGAATTTTAATGGGGAAGATAAATACCTCTTTTATTATATTATAAATATTGAAAATAAGCTCATTATTAATATAGATAATTTTAAATTATAAACTAAATAATATATTTTAAAAAATGAAATAAAATTGAATACCTTAGTACTAAATAAAATAATTTAAAAATTGTGGTCTTAAATTTAATTTTTAATTAATTTATTTACATACTTTTTGCATTCTTTCTTAAAATCACCCATTTTGTTTTTAAATTCTGCATATTTTAATTTCATTTTTTTTAATTTATTTTTTTTTAATGAAATATTATTCCTATACCTATTGTTAGCCTTTCTAAACCTTTCCACCTCCTCATTAGCTTCTATGTTTTCCTCCTCCAAGTTTTTTACATCCTTATCGCATGCTTTGTTGGCTTTTAGGCATTTCTCGAGCTCGTTGGTGCAGCTTGATGTGACATTTTTAAGCCCTCTTATCTCGCTTTGCAATTGGGAAATAGTGGCTGCATCACTCTGGGCTATCCTTGCATATTGCACTCTTTTTTCTTTTAACTCGATCCGCAACCCTTCTATTTCTAAATCGCGTCTAAAATTATAATTTTCTCAATAAAATAAGCACAATAAACTTAAATTTAAAAATACTTTACCGCCTAATAAAATCCTCCTCTTCTATATATTCACATCTCTCCTTCCACCATGAGACCAGGTCATTTAGCCGCTCTATCTCTTCTATATGGCCAAACTCTGGTTTCACGGTGCCACATTCTAAATTGAATGCGCAAGTGGCAAGCAAAGCAAACAACACAATCATAAAAATCATTTTGGTTTTTTAAAAATTTTCTTATAAAACGTTCTTTATTCAACAAAAGTATTACAAGAATGAATTAAAATTAGTGCAAAGTCAAATTATGTTTACATTATCTATAAATTAAAATTATATATTCAGCATATAATCAATATCCGTCAAGTAATTGTATATGTTAATACACATGCATGACTTTTTATTTATATTGCATTATATACCCAATATCAACTCGTCAGGTACCTTAATATACCGGGCAGCCTTTCGTTTTTGTTTTTTATTTCGGAAGGAATTTTAAGCGCTAGTATCCTTTGTTTCATCGATGGATTCAAAAATATTGAATATATGCGCATTCGCCCTTTTATCAGGACTTGCTTAATAATATAAAAATAATATGTCTTTTTTCTGACTATTTAATAAATTTTATGCGAAATATTAATAGATACAGTCGTATTTAATTTACTTGCAAAAATTTGTTTTTATGTTACTAAGTATATTTATCGATTTGCCTGAAAATTATTATTTTTATGTTGGGGCCGTGTTGAATTCGCTTCCTCTCCTCAAAAAAATCATTGATTTTTTTATGGTGGCCTCTGATGTAAATCCCTTATCAACAATGTTTTATCTTAACCAAATATTCATAAAAAATGAGTTCTGAATATTTATATCGCTACTGTATCATAAAGTAAATATGTACTTATGCTAAATACTAATAAATTTTGTTTTTGGCACACTTATTTTATTTCAACTTTGGTTAGCTATTAGGAACATAAGATTACTTAATAATTGCATGTATTTCTCATATTCGCCAATAGTTGAATTGTAACATTTTTGTATATTATGCATTTTTAATCAGAGCAAACTGTTAAATAAACATTTTACATGCCCAAATGATTTTTTAATATATCCTATTTATTATTATGGAATTCAGGAATAGTTTATAGAGAAATAATGTGCTGTATGCAGAAAATATAAATAGTAGATGTGGGAGTAATTTTATTTTATTTTCTATTGCTTAATTACTTTGGAACACATTTTATGTGAGATCAACTGGTCCTATATTAACCGCGCTTCCTCTACCAAACTACTTACCATTAATCATATTACGCAACCTCGAATATTGTATACGCGCGTGCCTCCTGCCTATCTAGCAGAGCACGTTTATTAAACTATTGCGTCATTTGAAAGCATGTAGTCGCAGTCTAATATGATACGGCGCTGGTTTTTCTAAATCATATATTCTAGATCGATGGTTCGAGTCTTGGTGAAAATGTAAACTTTTTTTCTGTTAAATAATAATTTCAATCGTTTGTAACGTTATTGGGGTACCGATTCTTGGTGGTAGGGCTTTTAGCGGAGCCTCGGCTTGTAGGTTTGGATCCCCCAAATATGAATACCTAAGTAGGTGAGGTTCGGGTGACATGTAATAGATGGCGTATCACAGATGATGGATGACGTTTACCCAATGACAACTAGTGCCAATGATACTATTGCCCAAGTAGCTATGGCCTAAGTAACTAACGCCTAAGTAGATAATGCCCAATGTAGCTACTGCTCTAGTATCCAATGCCTAATGTAGGGACTAAGTGGCGGTGCCCCCAAAGGCGTCATAAAAATGTAAATCGAACCTTAAATTTTCTTATGGAGATTAACATGGGAAAACAACCCTTAATGAGTTGGAATCGGTATAGTATATCTACTTTGGGCAACATAAAAAATCTTTGACGGCAACGCTATCAATAACGCGCCAAATTAAATAACAAATCATCCTCCCAGTAACTAAAGCTTCAGCAGAAAGACGTTTTTCCACTTTAAAACGATTAAAAACATAACTGAGAAATCATTCAGGTGAAGAGCGTACAACAAGTTCAGCTTTAATAAGTATTCATAAAAAAATCCACATTGATATATGAAATAATCAATATATTTTGTTAAAAAAGGCGACGAATCGCGGTTTAGTTTTTGGCAAAAAAAAATATGTTGTGCTTTAAGCTTATGGTTTATTTTTGTTTTTTCAAAATATACCTTATTTTTAGTATTTTTTGCTCAATTATGCTTATTTCATGAAGAATTTTTTGTTAAACAAGTATATATTATCTATTTTATATTACCAATATTAGTGTATTTGTATAACTCACTACAAGTTTCTTTAAATGTATGTTTTTTTTTATTTTGAATTTTTTTTGATTGTCCAAAAAAAGGGTTTTTGGGAGTGGCCACAAAAAAAATTTTCTACTGCGGCGGTGCCTCGTCGGTTTCCCTACCCATTTGCCCCCCCCCCCCCCTAAATAAAATTCTGGCTACGCCACTGTCAGAGAGGTGTAAATATTAATCAATGTCAAGTTTTGAAACACTTAAGAAACCTCAAGGAACGACTATAAATATGATGTTATTTATTCTACTTACATTTTTTATATATGAATATACGTCTTTTAAATCATCTTCCAATAATCTATACGGGTCTATTTGGTAATCCGGCATTGGTCCAGGTTGGTGTGTGTTCATGGTTGCATAATTCCTTATTTGGGGGACGTGGCAGGACAACGTTGTCAGATTTTGTTCGGATCGGATACAAGGATGCAGCGTTACTGGGTGGCACGGAGGTGACGTAGGCAAGTGGCGTGAGAGAGTGTGGTCCTTTTGTCGATTCTGAAACAAACGATAAAATTTGTTCAAACAAAAATATTTAAATAGTATATTACAAAGTGTTCATCACTTTTTTAGAATTAGGTATTTTGAATTAAAATCTTCTTTGTTGAGTGAATATTTTAAATTTATGTTTAATGCATCTTTCCTTGATTAAATTTAAAAAAATCATTCAACAAGGAAGATTTCAATCCAAAATAATTCTATAAATTAATTAATGTTTTTATAAAAAAAGTCAAATACTCCTGATGGGATTTGAACCTGTGACCATTCAATCTGTAGGCCAACGCACTAGTCTCTACGCTACAGCTACCTATAAACATTTCTTGTTTAATATATGACATTTTCTTCATTGCGGCTTGTTTTGACTGGTAATAGATTTTTCAGTATATTATTAACATTTTTTATAATTTCAGATGGCGTATTTTCACACTCCAATTCGAAATCACTCGACAAATACATGATAAACAACCGCTTTCTAAAATTTGTTCTTTTTAATAAATAGTGGTTGTCTGTCAAATTGACATCAATGTTTAAATTAAACAGTGTGCCGTGCCTTGTATTTCCACTCTAGAGTTAAAATATTTTTTTTCAACTCTAGAGTTGAAATATTTTTTTCACAAATAAAAGGTTTTTTTAATAATTCTTTGTGGTCGAAGGAAAAATAGTGTACATTACTCGTGTGAAAGTGATTATTCTAAAACTTGGAGAATTTCCGCACTCGGCTGACGCCTCGTGCTAAATATCTCCTCGTTTAAAAAGTATCACTTTCATCATTTGATATTCAATATACTATTTTTCAACACACGTGTGATATACGGCGCTTTCTAGCCAAATTAACCGTGTTTTTTTTCTTATTTTCATAGGTGGTCGTAGGAAAAATTTTTAAATAAAAAATTTAATATTCTCCAAATGGGGGAAGAACGATTTTGTAGTAGTTGAGAATATGTAGGTACCTACTACAGTGGTTTCCAGGCATTTTTCAAAAAATCGGAAATAAAGATAGGCATGGTTCTGGCCTAAAAAAAGTAAAATCTTTAAACTTTAAAAACAAAACCTCGAAAAAAATGATAAATTCCGAATCCTACTTCCACGTGGACATTTTCTGTTTAATTTACACCAAAGGGATTGGAAAAGCTGGCTATTCCGGTTAACTGAACGGATATAATTTTATATCAATCCTAGTTAGGAAATGATTTGACCAATCACAGTGGTCAATACAAAGAAACCAAATTTACACGTAAATTTTACGCGTCGTCGTATGACACTTTACAAAAGTGTGGATGGATTGTCCATATTATGCTCGGAAGTTTGAGTTTTGCGCCTATGACGTCGAGCTCAATTTACTTCCTTGTGCGACTCGGACATTACATCCACTCTGGTAGCACAAACTACTATAGTCTACTCTGTTAACCGGTTTTACAAGACATTGGCATTACCTAATAAATAGCGAATAAAAAAGTAAGTAGGGAATTAACAAATCGTTTTACTCTGGTATATCAAAGTTGCCGGAACCTGTTAAAATGCATAGATTTTTTTAACCTTTATAAAATCTAAATATTTTATTTGTAGGAATAAAGCTGTTCTTAATTATTTTCCTATCATAATAACATTAAAATATATACTTCTGGGTATCATAATTAATTATTTTATAGTAAGTATACTTATTCCTGGACCTTGGACATGAAGTTTTTTTCACAAACTATTTTTCTTGTCTTAGTAATAAATATTCTACTTTTGGTCGCTTATAACGTTCTTTGTGTATGTGACCCGCTTGTTTTTGATTTATTTTTTGGTTAATAAAATAAATAAATATTGCCAAAAATTTTCAGTTTATATTAATTTAAGAACGAAATCATACAATCCATCAATGTTGCAATTTTAATTTTTTTAATTAATTGCGTTCACGACGACTATCTACCCAGGTTACATAACCTATTAGCACTTGACATACAAATCCTGACACACATTTGCATGCAGCAGTTAAATCGTTCGCTAATTATTGTAAAATTCGTTGGCCAAGAAGTGTAATTTGATTTTTTCTATGATCGTAAAAAATTTGATCTTGCTCGCGATTATAAATGCATTAGAGATGATATGGAGAATATAAATATTTTGAATATTCTCGCTTCTCAAATGGGCTTTTTCCTACGACCACCTATGAAAATAGGAAAAAAAACACGGTTACTTTGGCTAGAGAGCGCCGTGTATATACACGTGTTGAAAAAAATTGGAATTGAAGTTGAAATACAAGACACACTATTTAATTTAAACATATGGTGCCAATTTGACAGACAACCCCTATTTATTAAAAGGAACAAATTTTAGAAATCAGTAATTGTAAAGTGTTCAACTTATTTATCATGTATTTGTCGAGTGATTTAGAATAAGAGTGTGAAAATAAGCCATCTGAAATTATAAAAAATGTTAATAATATACTGGAAAATCTATTACCAGAAAAAACAAATCGCGCTGATGAGAGTGTCATGTATTAAACATTAAATCTTTATCGGTAGCGATAGCGTACAGAATAGAGCTCCAGCCTACAGATCGCAAGGTCACAGGTTCAAATCCCATCAAGAGTATTTGACTTTTTATAAAAACATTAAATAATTTATAGAATTATTTTGAATTAAAATCTTCCTTGTTGGGTTGATTTTTTAAATGTATGTTTAATGCATCTTTCCTTGAATAAATTTCAAATTTTTCATTCTGGGTAATCTAAAAGTCAATTCAGGATTAGTTTTTCTTGATATATAAAATATGAAAAAATGAAAAATTTAAACTACAAATAAAAGAAAAGCCTATTGACAAACTATGAAACCAGATATTAACTGGAACATAATCCCAAGTATGCTAATTTCAACACTAGTGTTGATATTTTTTTCAATACTAGTGTTGAAATATTTTTTTTACAAATCAAAGGCTTTTTCAATAACTCTTTGTGGTCGTAGGAAAAATAGTGTACATTACTCGTGTGAAAGTGACTATTCTAAAACTCGGAGAATTTCCGCACTCGGCTGGCGCCTCGTGCTAAATATCTCCTCGTTTGAAAAGTATCACTTTCATCACTTGTTATGTAATATACTATTTTTCTACGATCGTAAAAAATTTGATCTTATTCGCAATTATAAAAAACAGGTGATATGGAAAATATAAATATTTTGAATATTCTCGCGTCTCAAATGGGCTTTTTCACTAAATTTTGATTTTGAAAAAAATTGCAGTTTTTAAATTCTTTAATTATTTACCTAAACAAAATAGGCGCTCTAATGAAAACACGCGGAAGAAGGCACCGACGTCACAACAAAACCGGCAAATTGACAAGCCGGGACGGCCTTCACTCGACACGCTCCGATCCGTCTCCGACCCAACTAATCCCTCAAGACTGGTGTTCTATTTCTAAACTGTCCTTTTCTATTTAAGTTATCGAAACAAAGATAACAATATATTCGGTCGCGACTCTACGGAAAGCCACAACCTGAGTAGTAGCAACTCCAGAAACATTCACTTTTTTTTTTTTATGATAAAACACCTGCACTGTAGGAAAAATCCTTTAAGGCGCTCTGGGAGCGGTGCGTGTGCGAAGAAAGCGATTAACGTTGGTCTTGAAACGTTGAAGATTGTATTCATTGGGAAACACGACCTCAGGAAGATCATTCCACAAAGATGACGTTCTCCAGATGAAAGAATTCTTGAACAATGAAGTTCGAGGAGTACTAAGCTGAACAACATATGGATGAGCGGCAGCGGTCCGCCGTGTATTTCTGTTTTGCGTTGCTCTAGGTGGAATCAAGTGGGCAATGTCAGTCGAACACCTGCCATGGAAATATCTGTAAAAGAGAGCCAAATCACCAACCTGTCTTCGATGCTCCAGGATATCGAGGGTCTTGGTCAGCTCGGGGTCGCCGATCAGACGAACGGCTCTCCTTTGAATGGAATCCAGTAGCCGAAGGGTGTGCTTGGGTGCAGAGCTCCAGACATGAGAGCAATATTCTAATGATGGTCGAATCTGGGCTTTGTAGAGTGTCAAAAGTTGATGAGGTGTGTACAACCTTTTGGTGCGGAAAAGTACACCAAGTTTCTGTGCAGCTGCCCTGGCAATTGCGGCAACGTGATCATGCCAAGACATATTACCTCCCAGATTGACCCCCAGCAAATTAATAGACGGTGCCAGGGGAATTGCGTGTCCTGCCATGACTATATCCGGTTCTGCAATGTTAACCTTTTTGGAGAAGACTGCTGCCTGGGTTTTCTTAGCATTAAATTCGACTTGGTTACTGTCACCCCAAGCCAAAATTTCTTCCAGGTCATTGTTGAGGCGCAATACTTCATGCTGCCCGCGAAGATGTGCGTCGGCAGCGGATGTTTGGGGAGTCAAGGTAAAAGATGAGACAAGTGTGCTGTTATCAGCAAAGCTATAAATTGGATTTTGGGTTTTCACTAGAAGGTCGTTAATATACAGTAAAAAGAGGGTAGGCGACAATATGGACCCTTGAGGAACACCGGCATTGATGGTGAAGGTGTACACAAATGTGAACAAGTAGTGAAAACGTCGCATCGCCATCTGTAAAAATCAACTCGAATGCAGAAGACAGAGCCACCGGACGTGCATAGGAGGGGGGAACCGCCCCCTCCAATGGACGTCCATGCTCCTGACATCCTTAAGAAGTTAAGCAATAATAATTTATTATGCCTTTTACAAAACCAATAATTAGTATTTATTACGTTCGGAAAGTAGTCTGGAAATAGGTATATAAATACAGGGTGTCCGGTAACTTATGGGCCGTAGAGTAACTGGAGATACTAGACATCAAACTAAGCCGATTAAGTCGTATAAGTTTTTTTGGATTGTTACTCGTACTTGAGATACAGGGTGTTGAAAGTAAAAGTTTATTCTCGAAAATAAGCCATACTTTTAAAACGGTTTAATGAATCGAATTGAAAGTTGGTAATGTTATGTTTTTATGAGCAAGAAATAAGAATTTGTAGAAATTTGTAGAAGTTTGAAACTAGAGGGCGCTAGTTGCATACACTGGGCTTCATAAATCTATAATTTTTTCTTACCTGTGATATTAGGTGTTTTTCAATTGTAGTTTCTTAAAGAAAGGCATTTTCTGAGTCAAAAAGGTGTACTTGATTGATCTTAATATCTTTAACGGATTTCGAGATATTTCCCTTTAAACATCCCAAAGCATAAAAAAACATAGTACATAATTAAATTATTATTTTATTTATCAAAAAAAAAACTTATACTAGATCCTAGACATCAAACTAAGCCGATTAAGTCATATAAGTTTTTTTGGATTGTTACTTGTTCTAGAGATACAAGGTGTATATAATTTATGTATTATTAATTTAATTATGTACTATGTTTTTTATGCTTTGGGATATTTAAAGGGAAATATCTCGAAAACCGTTAACGATATTAAGATCAATCAAGTACACTTTTTAACTCAGAAAATGCCGTTCTTTATGAAACTATAAATAAACTTTTCAAAATATACTTACACATCTTGCTCGTAGTGACTTTGTCAAAAAGACACTAATTTCATTAAAACAGATTTTAAAAACAAAGGAAAAGCGCCTCGGGCAAAATTTATTTGCGGAGTTAGTCATGACCCCCCCCCCCCTAGATCCGCGCGCTTGCGCCGAGGTGTGCGATTAAACGAATACAAATGTGTCGACGACAGCTTCGGTGGGAAGGGGGAGGGGGGGGGGGGGGGGGTCAAACAGAGTTTTGAAAACAATGCTTAAAAATGTTTTGGTAGTACATAATTTATGTTGGAACAATTGTGGTTGTTTTAAAAGTCTATTTGACTAGGTTAAGCACTGATGATGGTCTGGAGTAAATAAGGCCGAAAGCGCTTGGCGTCAGTGTATTAACACTATTTATAAAAATAGTGACACTGAAATACAACCTTTCTTTCTACGTTTATTGTTGTTAATACTTATGCATTACTGTAATATAAAAAACGTAACATGATGTATATTTCTCAATCGCAGGGTCAAAAACCGTAACAAAAGTACTGAAACGAAGAGTTAAACTACAAAACATGCAATTTTTTGACTTAAAATTAATAAACCTATATTTAACAGCTAATTTAATTTATTTATTAACGATTGAAAAAAATAAAATAAAATGTGCCATTTTAAGCAATAACGGTAATTTCAAAACGAAAATAAATAGCAATTATTTCAGGTCTGATTGTCATAGTGCTGGGTTTTCTAATGGGTATGTCGGTGCAAATATGTGTAAAGGCCTTTTTACATTATGTGCAAGTTGCAAGTGCAAGTGGCGTTTTAAATGGGAAAACTTGCTTCAGCTTATGAAAATCCTACCTAGATTTTACTGTTAATAAATTTACATCTAAATACGTATTTTAAAAAAAAAGATATATTTAAAAACTTATAACATGCCCAGCACAGTGTCATGTATGTGAAAATTTCAAAAATGTTAAACAAAAAATGTATTATTACTTGATTTAAGTAAAAGCTGTAAGTGCAGATCATACTAAATAAAATAGAATAGTAGTTTGTACAACAAGAGTGGATATGATGTCCATATCGCACGAGGAAGTAAATTGAGCACGACGCCATAGGCGAAGTGCTCAAACTTTCTAGGGCAATATGGACAATCCACTTGAGTTGTACAGTATATTTTTTCTACGACTTAACTTCCGAACTTCATGCTAAGAATTTTAAAAAATTATTTAAATTAGGCATCATAACTTGTCTTTTAAGTTGGTCATGAACTTGTGAAAACGGTAATAAGAAACAATTGAACTAAAATTCATTTTGATGGCAAACCCATTGACCAAATTACACTGTAACATATTCATCGATTTGGGTAAGTTCTTATATTTATACAAACTCACTTCACTTCTCACATTCAACTGATAAAAACGAACAATTTATTTTCTTAACCAGGTAATTTGATCAATATTGTTTTACTGAAATGCACAGAAGAAAAATAGGTTTTTCGGGTTTATTTTTGCTTGCATAAAGAATTATAACTCCGAAAGTACAACAAAATAGCTGTAGAATTCGTTTCAAACAGTTAAAAATGGATTTTGTGCATTAATATGAATTTTTAACGTTCGCTATGGTCAAATTTTTCAAAATAATCGCCAATTTACAAACTAGCAACACTGTTAACGTAAGACGAGAAGTGGCAATAGTATAAGTAGAAATAACATTAAAAATGTTAGTAAAAAATGTTTTTTTTCTAGAAATCTTATAATTTCGTCGGTTTTATCGGGTTATCTTTATGTTCCACCATTTAAGGAAGAATTACCAGTTAATTTTCTATGTTTGTTGCGTATAATAAAAGTTTTAAGATCAATTGGGGTTCGATCCCCGTTCAAAATATATCGGAAAATATCCCCGTGCACAAATATTTATAATAATATTATATTAGTTATATGGAAAAAAATTACCAAGATTAGTAAGAAAACGTTCATTTGGTAGGTATATAGTACATTTTATGTAAAGCTTGTAGTAATTGTCTAGAAATGAGTGGAAATAAAGATATTTTTGAAATAAGAAAGTGCGTCTGTGTGCAAATCTTTAGTTCGGCAGAAAATAACAATAATTTGGTAGAAATATATTTTGGTATTAATTTTGTTATTATACCTTCAATTTTTGCACCATTTCGTGTACTCTTTAGGAAAATATTGTGTATACATAGACTCTGAGATAAATGTTTTGATTTAAATTTTTAAAAAAATCATCTGCAGATTTGCAAATTTTTGAAGCATATTGTTAACCTAACTTCTCTCAACTGTCAGAAAATGAATTTACAACATGTAAATTTGGCTTCTCTGTAATGGACTACTGTGATTGGTCAGTTTCATATCCTAACTAGGATGGATATGAAATTTTGCCGCACAGTTAACTGGAATAGCCTACTTTACCCGCCACTTAAGTGTAAAGGAAACAGCAAATTTCCAGGTGGGAGTAGAAAAATACTTTTTACTCTTCAAAATTCAAACACTCATTTGCTACACTTATTCCGACGTATAGTTTAATGAAATAAACCTAAAGTTAAAAAATATAACGATAACAATGGTTAACAAAATAACCCTAAAAGAAACGTAAGACGTAGGACAACGTCATAAAAACCCGGATTTTATTCTCAAAACTTGTATAAATAAATGTCGCTAGGACGTCGTGTTAACGTTGTGTGGCAACGTTAAGTCGACGGCACTAACGTTGACCCAACGTTTACATGTTACTTGGATAGCAAAGCGTCGCATCAAGCGGGCAAGGACAAGCAGTAATTAGAATACCCCAAACGGCTGCGAATGGCCGGAAATTTTGGCGACATGTCTACCATTGCGGTGTTGATTTGGTTTTATTAAATTGGGATGCAAATTAGGTAAAATGAAAACAAATTATTTAACAATTAATATAGAGATTAGTAATATCTAGATTTATAAAACGAACAATACAGTGGTAATAAAAGGTACCCTATACAAAAAGAAAAAAAGTAACTACATACGTCCAGTAGCCTAGATAGTGAAACGCCCCAGACCCGGGGCTATTTTTTTTTCTAAAAAATTTCCACATATTTCTTTAGGGCAAAAACCAAGAAGCTAATATTTTTAGATCCAATAATATGTACAGAGAAATCCTCGTTTTAAAAGAGCTTAAAAGCCACCAAAAGTGTAAAAGTTTACCATATATGTAGGGAAACGGATAAGTCAGGTCAAATTCTTTAGTTTTACCAAAAACATATGACCCAAGCGACGCTACCATACGTCGACTCGGAGGGCGGAGGGGTCGTGAGTATAAAAACAAGAGACGCTACGCTCTTAGAGATTATTCAAAATTTTGTCGTGCTAAAATTAAGCGGTTACGCTGCCAGTCAGATATTTCATTTTTTTTAAATAACTTTATCTCAATAAAATGAAAACAAGAAGAAGTGGTAAAGTGATAGAACGCGCAGTGCAAATGAAGTTCTTATCAGGTAAAATAAATTGTTTTTCTTTTTACGGTAAAATGTCATAAATAATTCAATATTCTTTAATTTAAACTCATGACCTTAATGTTTTTTTTTGTATGTTCGGTAATATATTCCATTTCAATTATCATTCAAATTGTTGGATTTTTTTCTACTTATCGAGATGACTCTCTGCGCCGATCGACCCTACGGCCCCGGACGTCGAGACGGTGCGCTAGAAATCTTTGATAACGGAATTAAATCCAAACGCTATATTGATGTATTGACAATAATTAATTGGGTAAACTGCAACTTGACCAGACGGGATCGACGCCGAGTTAGCCCTACGGTTCCGGAAGCTAATGCCGGTGTTTCCCGTTGAAGAAGGCGCAGTGAAAAATCCAACTAATACGGTTAATAGACAATACAGCTATTATTCTAAATTATTAATTCTTTAAATGCCGAACCTGTAAAAAAAAACTAAATATTCTCTTAATTAATTTGATTGGTGCAAATATTACTATAAATAAATTAAATCATCAATTTTTCAAGGGAAAAATAAATTAAGGGGAGGACCGCAGGTCAATAGATGTCTACTAAATTCCGACTAAAACGTCTGCAGGACCAAAGTCGCTTTTATTCATTTACAAATTAAAAGGGTAACACAGTATTTGCGGTTCAATCATGTAATTTCAGTAAAACTAAATATTATTTTTATCTTAACTCCCGTACTTCAAATTTTACTACTAAATTGAAATCAAAAAAAATTTGCAAGGGTTATAAATGGCAACTGACCGCAGGTCAATAAAGTTGTCGTCAGACAAAATTGATTATTAAAGGTTAAATTAAAGAGTGTACGGTACGGTACCATGTAACAAAAATCAATACACTTTTGCTTTCTTATATAGGGTCATAAAAATGGGTCAAGGAACCTTTAACTGTAACAGATGTTAGTTTGTCTTCCATGGGATTTATTACGGGGTACTTCAGAACAACGGTAGACATTATTATGCAGTAATAATGCTACTTGTAAAATTAATAATCTGCAATGCTAGATAAAGACTTGGGGGGGGGGGGGGAGGGGTGAAGGTATATATAATAAAGTAATAATCTATTTTATAATATTATGACAAATATAGTTATCGGAAGGGTTATAATTATTTGGTATGATGTTGCCTGTAGAACATTAATTTATAATAGGTGTACTGAAATGGTGTGACGGGTTTTTCATAGGAATGAATGTTCAACAGTGGGACACCACCACTGGACAGTTGTCTTTTGACTTTCTAGTAATTTGAAAAACAATGCTCACTTGAGAAGAAAAGTGACACATGCGGAAAGTGAGCAAGCTCCTAAATTTTATTGCACTTTTATAAGTTATATGTTGAATCGTTCGGCAGTGGGACACCACCACTGGACAGTTGTCTCCCGACTTTTCACTATACTACGTAGTACCATTATACCAAACGTGTACGTTAATTTAGGGTCATATGATATACGCAAATTGATAAACAATATTAATTATACGTACACGAGAATTGGGCGACAGGTAACACAAATAAATTGCAGATTAACAGGGGATCAATCTAAAACAGCGTATGGTTGCAGACCAATCAAATAATCGGAAATGGGTTTTAAGAGGGAGAAGTGTTGCCATTAGAGTCGCAGACATACTTGGTAACAAAAGGTAAAGTAGCATCACTTCTTAGTGTCGCAGACATGTGTTGGTGCAAACGGGCTAAATTATGGGAGACAGACTAGCTTAAATTAAGTTTATATAATGTAATAATAAAGTCAATCGATATTTATTGTACTTTTATAAATTATTTGAATATGTACATTGCTGATATATCGATTTCTAATAAATAAGTGTTTTTATAAAACTTCTTTGATTTTCATTATCTGGCATTGGAATGTCGAGGAATGAGTAGGGAAAACCGAAAGGATTAGAATAAGGCTAGGGTATCTTAAAATCTGAAATAATTTTATCGTTGTACCAAACTTTAAAAGAACCTAAAAAAAAACACAACGTAGGCAGGGTCGTACCACAATATTTGACGATTACAGCTAGAGTGACAGATTTCAGCAGGTGAATAACACACCTGGGGTAGGTCAGTTTCAATACTAGTGATAAAAATGTCTTTTGGCAGCGCATTTTGCCACAAGAGGGCGTAATTGCAAAGGAAATTTTAAAATTTTACATATCTCCGAAAATTCCACATTAAGGTATATCTTTGATAACACCATTAAAACGCTTGGACAATTATGCATCATTTTGGTCTTATGCTCATTGGCGTACCGACTTTAATAAGAGGGGGGAAAGCTGTTGAATGTGTAATCAGTTAAATCGCTGTAACTTTTAAACGACTTATCCGATTTTAGCAAACTAAAGACTGTTTGGAAGAGAAATGTATGCACTTTTACCAATCGTATTTAGTTGTCCATAATAGTTCTCAAAAAAAAATGCTAGAGGGCGCAATTTGCAATAATAACACATTTTTTGATTTTACTCCGAAAAAATAAATTATACGGTATAATTATGATACCATAATCGAAAAGTAGATGAAATTTGCTAGAAAAAATATTAAAATCGCATCTCGATATCTCCGATCGTTTCAGCGTTATCGCCAATAGAATAATTTTTAAAACTAAGCGATTATATATTTTTTAGAAAAAAAGTGGTACGCCACTGATATTTTTCCATGTGGATATTATTTCTGATTAGCCTGGTCAATTCTGCATAAAAATGGTCTCTTGCGTTTTTCTCCTCAGTCACGCCGTTCTTAATTAAAATAATCAAATTAAATTAGCTTCATGCATGCATGCCTATTAAGTGAAGGTGGTCATTTCCACCAATTTTTATAAAACAAAATTTTGCATTATCAATGTTAATAATAATAATAGTAGAGATAATTTAATTTAATTATTTTAATTAAGAACGGCGTGCCTGACGAGAAAAATGCAAGAGACCATTTTTATGCAGAATTGACCAGGCTAATCAGAAATAATATCAACATGGAAAAATACCACAATGCTTTCAAAAAACGTCTCTGAACACTGTCAATATTGTCAATGTGGGACAACGGAAACTAAATGATTGAAGAGTATTCCAATTTAGGTCCAACAAGAGAACGATACAAAGTTACTAAAGAATCACGTGACCAAAAATCTCTAGTCGTTCTAAGAATAAAACCATAGGCGGTGGACACGACCGATGTGATAAATATGAGGAAGAAAGGATAGTTCTTTATCGAAAACAACTCCCAGATCCATAAACACAGTAGGTATTTCCAGGATCTTACCATTTATGGTATAGTTGAAGTCAATAGTGGTTGGTATATGTCATAACATTACATTTATGAATATTTAAGTTTAATCTATTTTTAGTGCACCAGTCATGCAATATATCTTAATTATGCTGTAGGTTTAAACAGTCCATTAAACTTGATATTAAACAGAACATTTTTAGATCATCTGCATACAGCAGACAAAAAATAGTAACAATGTCATTTATAAATAACGCGAAAAGAAGAGGACCAAGGATGGACCCTTGGGGAACTCCAGACGTTGCGAAATATTCGATAGACTTGACTCCGCTATAAGCTACAAACTGACTCCTATTTTTTAAATATGAGTCGAAGAATGACAGTAAATGATCAGAAAACCCAAAGGTTTGTAGTTTGCTTAATAAACAACATCTGTCTGCATGCGTTGATCAATGCCTTCGGCCAAAAATTGAGTTATACACATTAGATTCGTTGTTGTCGAACGACCTTTTACGTATCCATGTTGTTCAGGAGCAATAGCGTTTTTAACTTTATAAAAAATATTATTATGTAGCAACACTTCAAAGATCTTAGAAAAATTGGATATTATTTATATAAGTCTATAATTTGAGATGTCCAATTTATCACCTTTTTTGTAGATAGGCCATACCTTTGAAGACTTACCTACGGAACAGTGTCGCGCGGCGGACAACATTTAATATCGAACGTTATTTTTCAGAATAGGCATTTGCAAGGTATAAAAAGGTATTTTCACAAAGTTTTTGGGCAATATTAAGTACATGTCAATGAGTACAACTTTTTATTTTGCATTTTTAATTTAGATTTGTAAAAATGGGTACGCCTATGGTTCGAATACAAATGTTCCAGCTTTACTAATGACAGCTTATCAGATATAAATCTTGTACATATAGAAAAATTGCACCAATCCGCTTAAATATGTTTGCAGCACTCTGATACCTAAACCGGATCTTATTAGTGAAACGTTTTAAACATTTTGCAACTATTCATTACAATTTTATTTGATATATTATGTACGTGTTTCAGTTACTTTTTAAATTGCACGAATAAAAAAATTATCAGTGGCGTCTCCTTTAAAAAAAAATTAGAAATTGAGATAAATAACCCAAAATCGGGATGATTTTGTTTCTAGCAACTTTCAGTATTGCCGATCTGTTACAATGGTAACAGATCTTTTACATTTTCAAAGGATCTGTTACGCCCTTAAAAATATGTTACCTTTTGTAATGAGAGAAAGAGGAGGTCATTGTGGATGAGGGAGGAGTTTAATATACCTACCGGGATGTTACCTTTTTAGAAGCCACAGTAGGCCGGGGAGGAGTTCCATACGGGAAGTCACTTTGGTCTAGAACAAATTTTGGACTTTTTTTTGCAACAATGCTGTTATTCTTTTAGTAAATATGTTACGTTTTGTAATTTCTAGAATGCTGTTACAATTTTGGTACACCTGTTAAGTTTTTTAAGCAAATCTGTTCGGAATGAAAAAAATTCTGTGGCAACACTGACAACTTTACCTTGTAAAATTAATCCTTTTTAAAAGATTGACGCGTTTTCGAAAAATAATATTCATTTACTGTTTTAAGACAAGCACAAATTATTATCTTAAGTGTATTTAATTTCAACTGGCAGCGATATGGAAAGTTACATTTCATTACGCGACAGGAAAATACCGCAACTAAATAACCGTTACTTGGGAACGAACTAGAGTGCAAGATTTGCAAAAAAAAAGTAAAATAATAATCTATTATTTCTATTTGTGACCTTGAAATTTCAAACCACTAAATGATAAAATTCCAGTCGTCTGTCAATTAAATTAAACGAATTTTGAGAGTAATTTTCGGTGCGATTTCCGCTATATTGGAAAAAATACTGAGAAAATTTCTCTGATCGATCAAAAGCCTTTTCTTTTATTTAAAGTTTTTTTGCTGGTTTCTGAAACTGTTCTTTTGATTAAAACTAATTTAGTGGCTGATAAAAATTATCTATTTTAGTACCTATCCCCACGCACAAAACCATCTTAAGTTTTTAATAATATTAAAATATTTTAGTCAAATTAACAAGACTTTTCAACCTCTTGAGTAATTTCTTTGATCATCGAAACACGCCACAGGGACCCTCGAGACTGCGTCCATTAAAAAATACTATACCACCGTGGCTACCGCGTCAGAAAAACACCGACACCGTAACTACGATTATATTACGACATATACAAACCCGCGAACGGCGGCCGCAACAGTTCCCTCGACAACCTTTCGTCTCCGGGCAGAAAAAATACCTTCAACCACAAAATATCGTCAACCACGAGACTGTTACTGCCATTCAGATGCCGTTTGCCGTTGCGCGCTCCACAACGAATGGCTGAACAGGCTGACCGCGGTCGCTTTCTCTTGGATTGCATCGCAGCGTGTAGCGACGAAGGATGAAATCCTAATAGTTCCAGAGTAACTGCTTGCTTGTATGAGGTGAAGCGCGACACGATGGTATTAGAAAATACCGTTTCAAGGTAACAGTTACACAGATACCGACTCACCACTAGTAAACATAAGCCTAACCACAAAACACTCTGGGCCGCATTCAGCTTTCGCATTTGAATAAACACATTTTGCGATTATTTTTCACCACAAGACAATCACTGCACAAAGATTTCTAACCTGAATTAACTAACCAGCAAGTTTGACCGTGACATAACTGACATTGACAGGCATTATGAACTCACAATCAACGGTACCTGATTAGTAAATTCAAAATTAAGGTATGATTCTGAGACAATTGTTTCTGCCAATGTCATATATGTCACAGCCAAACTTGCTGGTTAGCTACAATATATTTGAAAAAGGGTTTATTCAAATGCAAAAGCTGAATACGATTCCGGCTTTCGTGGTTAGGTTATTGTTTACTGTCGCTGCCAGTTAAAAATAAATACACTTTAGAATAAAATTTTCTAAAAATCAGTAATAACAATAAAGTTTTTATGTTTTTTTTGTTGGATACTTTGTGTAGAACATCAGTATTTCTTAATTAAATCGACAATATCCCCATCACTATATGAGTAAAAGTTGTTTATACACGGTTCTTTGCAATATCGGATAAAAATTCACTGTTTAAGTTTGATGCAATTATTTCGATTTCTATCAAAGAAATCTGTTTTATGTTCAACACCTGTTTGGTTTTGGTAATGAATAGTTAACACAAAACATTTAAATATACAACTTGTTTGGTTTTAGTTAAATATCAATAGAAAGAATACACAAAGTTATCTAGTCAAAATATCTCCCTACAATTATAGGATGTACAATATTTAAGGATCCACGCAGTGGCGGTCCCAGAATTTGTCAATGGGGGGCCAAGATTTTTTATTTTATATAAAACCAAACAATAGCAAATACTGGATTGCAAATCGTGGTTGGAAACAGGAAATCCCATGCAAGTTTTAGACTGTCCAAATATTTGCTTCCCTGTTGGCTTTAGAGCGGTGTTGTATGGAGACTTTTTAGGGTCTCTGTGTGGTGAGTGCACATGCGGACAATTTTGAACAACCCGATCTTAATTTATTTGAATATGATTGCGGTTAGTTTTTCATTAGAATTCATCAGGGTATGCTACGGACACCAGCATTGATTGGACTTGTCAACCTGTGATTTGTCGTTGTCAAATGTAATTTGAAAGTAACCAAATCGTTTTCTATTAAAAGTTCCGTTTTGAGAATAATGTTCGTTTTATTTAAAAATATGAGTTAAATCCAGTGTAAAATGCATCTGTAAATTATTTTTAAAAGGCCTACCGTTTGCAGATTGCATTTGATAATGACAAATCACAGGTTGACAAGTCTCCGCAACATCACCTTTTAAATTCCAATGAAAAATCAACCGGAATCCTTTTCCAATAGGTTAAGATCCGTTTGTACAAATTTCTTTAAACTCCGCATGTGCACCCACCACATAGAGACCCTAAAATAGTCTCCCCACAACCCCGCTCAAAAGTCAACAGGGGAGTAAATATTTGGATAGTTTAAAACTTGCATGGGATTTCCTATGTTTCTTACCACGATGCACCACCCCGGTATATATCCTCTATTCATGTCCCGGCACTTATACAGGGTGATTTCTAAGTTGATACATCTTTTTTAGCTTTGTATAGAAGGCATTAAAATAACCAACCTTTTTTTCAAAAAACTCAAAAATAAAGTATTCATTTATTACACTACGAATCAAATACGGTTCTGCCTACCATGCCCGTTGAATAACATTAAGAAAACTTCTGGGTGTAGGATGAGCCCGCAAGGGAAAGCGTTCTGCGTATAATCTTGAAGCAGCAGCCGCACTTTGACGACACTCACCGTAAATTAGCATCATACCTACTAGTTCATTGTTTTCAAATTTTACCAGTTTAAAATTAACGTGCTTCAGAAAAACACACGGCAGCGTTGCCAAATAACTCACCACCGACACGTAAATTGCATGACTAATAAGAGATAAGACAAACAACATAAAGTATAGCAGGCTACGTTTTGACCAGGCCCGCACTTAGATTTTTTATTTCTGCATCACGCCTGTTTTTGAGTTTTTTGAAAAAAGGTATTTAAAAATGTTGTTTATTTTAATGCATTCTATACACAGCTAAAAAAGAAGTATCAACTTAGGAATCGCCCTGTATATACCCCAATTTTAATAATATGATTTCTACATATTTATTCTTCCCAACACTTATGTGTACCAAGAAGATGATCATATAAACTTAAACTATACATATTAATTTTCATTCCGCCACTTGAATTTTCCAAAATAAAATAAAAAACTATTCATTTCTTCCCAAACATGATAGTATACTCATTCAATTAGTTTAATTTAATCTCAAAGCTCAATCAAGGCTACAGTCATCAATTCCCTTTACTTAATAATTTGTTTCATTTATTCTGATGATGGACGTCACTACGTCCTAAACATGTAGAGAATAAACTTTTTCTACTCCCGCATGGAAATTTGCTGTTTCCTTTACACTTAAGTGGCGAGTAAAGTAGGCTATTCCAGTTAACTGTGCGGCAAAATTTTATAACAATCTTAGATAGGTAATGGAAAATGACCAATCACAGTAGTCAATTACAGAGAAGCCAAATTTGCATGTTGTAAATTCGTTTTCTGACAGTTGAGAGAAGTTAGGTTAACAATATGCTTCAAAAATATGCAAATCTGTTAGATGAAATTTGTTCTTTTTAAATTTAAATCAAAACATTTATCCCAGAGTCTATGTGTATACACAATATTTTCCTAAAGAGTACACGAAATGGTGCAAAAATTGAAGGTATAATAACAAAATTAATACCAAAATATATTTCTACCAAATTATTGTTATTTTCTGACCGAACTAAAGATTTGCGCACTTATTTCAAAAATATCTTTATTTCCACTCATTTCTAGACAATTACTACAAGCTTTGCATAAAATGTACTATATACCTACCAAATGAACGTTTATTTTTTCCCATATAAATAATACATTATTATAAATATTTGTGCACGGGGATATTATCCGATATATTTTGAACGAGGATCCAACCCCAATTGATCTTAAAACTTTTATTATACGCAACAAACATAGAAAATTAACTGGTAATTTTTTCTTAAATGGTGGAGCATAAAGATAACCCGATAAAACAGACGAAATTATAAGATTTCTAGAAAAAAAATCCATATTTTAATTAAAATTTTTAAGGTTATGTTATTTCTACTTACACTATTGCCACTTTTCTTTCCACGTTAACAGTGTTGCTAATTTGTAAATTGGCGATAATTTTGAAAAATTTGACCATAGCGAACGTTAAATATTTATATTAATGCACAAAATCCATTTTTAACTGTTTAAAACGAATTCTACAGCTATTTTGTTGTGCTTTCGGAGTTATAATTTATACGCAAGCAGAAATAAACCCGACAAACCTTTTTTCTTCTGTGCAATTCAGTAAAATCAAAATACCTACGGTTGAGAAAATAAATTGTTCGTGTTTATTAATACATATATTGCTATTTGTCTGTTATTCTGCAATAAGCCGAATGTGAGAAGGATAGATATATTCAAAAGTGAGTATGTATAAATATAAGAACTTACCCAAATCAATAAATATGTTACAGTGTAATTTGGTCCATGGGTTTGCCATCAAAATGAATTTTTGTTCAATTGTTTCTTATTATCGTTCTCACAAGTTCATGGCCAACTTAAAAGACAAGTTATGATGCCTAATTTAAATAATTTTTTATAATTCTTAGCATGAAGTTCGGAAGTTAAGTCAGAAAATATATACTGTACAACTCGAGTGGATTATTCATATTGCGCTCGGAAGTTTAAGCACTCCGCCTACGGTGTCGTGCTCAATTTACTTCCTCGTGCGATATGGACATCATATCCACTCTTGTTGCACAAACTACTATTCTAATCCCTTAATATACTAGTGGAGAAAGACTTAAAGTGTCTCATTTACCCAAAAATACTTTTATCTTTGCCATTTTTCTTTAAATACCACGTATAGTTTACGACCAAAAAACCCTGACCTGGGCACAGTATAACAATGTTGGCTAGAAAAAAAAATTATAATAACAAAAAGTTATGACACGAAACATTTTTCATGCAAGTTCGACTCCGAACCTAGACATTGAAAAGCGAAAACAACAAAAGTATATAAACTAATTTGTTCCCATAATTTACCGTTCCGCTAAGATGTTAACGAACCGTTTGGTTGCTTTGATGGCTTCATTCTTTCTTTTTTTCACACTATTTGGGTAGTAGAGACATGGCGTTCTACCTTATGTTAAGTTTAACGACAACGGTATTATTTGAATTAAGGTTATTGTCAAGAGTAGTGTTTTACTCTAGGCTTGCGAGAGCGAGATTAAGGCCCGGTTGTACAATTACGACTTGAGCTTAGTTCAACATTGAACCAAGCTCAAACTTTATTTTGACCACCAACAACAATGTAAAGGTGTTGTCAAAATGAAGCTTGAGCTTGGTTCCACGCTGAACTAAGCTCAAGTCGTCAAAGCAACATCAGACAGGTGGGCGCAACAACAAAACCTATCCCGATGGAACAGGATACCTGGTCAAACTCAAGCGAGGGCCACAATTGGGAAACCCTCCAAAAACCTATCAACTGGAATGTTGCTTCTAACGCGCAAGCAGCTAAAACAAGTGGTCGGCCTACTAACAAGCCACTGCTACTTAAGAAATCCCCTACGCCGAGTAGGAATTTACAATGGTCCCATTGCATGCAGACTTTGCGGCGAAGCGGACGAAACCGCCTCACATATCATATTATATAACTGCGAAGCACTGACCCGAAGAATCAAAATCTTCGGAGGAATCCAATGTGGGGATAACCTCCCGCATGACAAACTTGGTGGAAATTTACTAGATCTTATAAAAGGAGCAAATCGTTTCTAGATAGGGGAGCACACTAAGTCACTAGGCTGCAGTGCAGGAAGCTTGGGATAAACGCCCGACCCCCGCCTTAAACCAACCAACCAACCAAGCTCAAGTCGTAATTGTACAACCGGGCCTAAGGGTACAAACATAGTAAAGCGGCGTCCAGCTACGCGCCAAGCCGCTTCACCATGCTTGTACCCTTATCCCTTAAAAATCTCGGTCCCGCAAGCCGAGAGTGAAACACTAGTCAAGAGGGGAGATACCACCCAAACTGGATAATATGTAAATCATTCCTAAGGACATCAGATCATGTAGTGAGCTGGCCAACTCTTCAAGTTGCCAAGTTAAAACCATTCAACACTGAACATAAGACAAGTGCTCATGTGGTTGGCGGGCCGATGTAGCAATCCTTAACAGAATTGTCGACAATAACCAGGTCTAAAACACTAGGACATAAATTAGATGTATCCCTGTATCACAAAAAGGGATTAACTAAGTGGTCACCGTTTTCACTTAGGTTGGATAAGACGGTACCCAGGGGTGTAAGGGGTTGGAAAAAAAAGAACCCAAGGGACAACCGCACCTGCAAGTGGTGCAGTATGCTGGAGGAGGTGCTGGTAGGAGTAAGGGCACTCACTTGTCCTAGGCATGAGAAATCATACCTAAAGGCGGATGAATCAAAAGACCAAAGGCATGTGGACGCAAAAGGCAAGGGGAAACCAATCCATTAAAGAATGTAAAAGTATCCTTAGTACAAATGTACACAAGAAATGTCCAGAACAAAATACCTGGGTCATATAATGAAAGGACAGAAATACACATCTGATGTGTGACACTGATAGTTCAGAAGAAGAATAACAGTTAAAGGAGGAACATTGGCAGACGCCGTGTGTCCTGGCTTGAATACCTAAGGGACTGGTTTGGTTATAGCAATGTTCAACTGTTCCGAGCTGCATTCAACAAGGTTCGGATCGCTGTGTTGATAGCAAACCTCCGATAGGAGATGCACTACAAAAAGAAGATAATACACACAAATATAAACCCCACAAACACCGAAGAAAAAAAATATTCACAAACGGAATTCTCATCAGGTGAGATTAAATTAGCGTGCCTAAATATTGACAAGGTGGCAACAAGCACATGTCCTCTAGTGGTTTTCAGTATTTGATGGTCTCTCAATCAACGATTTGGTTAACGTAACCTTATTATTAGACTTGTTATGAATCATCTCTATTATCTCAGGCATAGAATAACAAACAATCGTTATAGAGAGTAAAGGTGTAATATGCAAAGACGCACCGGCACCGGCTGTGATGTTCACTTTCACATTCTTCGAAGAAATCTGGGTTAAGCGAATCCTGTTCACTCTCGAAGACTCGCTCCGAACATATACAACTTTTGCAACTGGTTATATTGTCATCCTACTCTGACTCATGTTGGGAAAATATGTCGCGACAGTGATAGCGATAATATATGTGGCAACAAAAAGCGAGTAACGCCCTGTATATTGACCCGTCCACCACCTGTTATCTGTTACTGCGTCAGCTGTCGGACGGATTTTGGCAATTTTTAATTTAATTTATCAAGTGTCGGGTCGAAGCCAACCACCCAAGGGGATCGTAACTTGTTGGGTAAACGACTAACATTTTTTTACCTTTAGCATTAAAGTCTAAAATCCTAATTGGTTCATAGAAAATCACATCCAGTATAACGAAAATTTTAATGTCTGGGTGGACTTTGTTAAAAATAAAGTAATAGAACAATTTTTCTTTGATGAGAGCCTCACTGAAGACATAATGACATATATTTGTAGATTTAATTACGGCTGAAATCTGAAGAAATTATAAGGTCCCGATATCAGCTAATCGATGACAAATTACTGCTGTCGTCTGTCAAAAAATGAGAGTATTGGTTGCACAGACTATACATATAAAGGGTCCTGCACCTCACCTCCCGTCTTCTATAGCTCACTTGTTAGGATTTTGATACTCTGCAGACTTTACCTGTATCCTAGGGCGCCTTTCAGGAACATAATTTTGTTTATACAGGGTGTTCCAAAAAATGGGTGACGTCATAAGGGTCTATTTTTTAGATTACATGCTATATATTCTTACTTATTTGAATGCCTCTTAAAGTTTTCTTCATACCCCTAAAATTTTAATGAAATCGGTTCAGTAATATAGGCGAAAAAATAAAAACTAAGGAAAATCAGTTTTGCACCACTGGTTTTAAAAATTAATAAAAAATAAAGATAATGCCTCGTTAATAAAATTATACAAAGTAACTTAATAAATAAGGCCAGTCTCGTTAACCAAGTTTGATTAATACGAATTGTACAGGGTGTTCAAAGTTTAGTGTCAAACTTTGCAAACTTTAAAGCAAATTATTTTTCTTATTTCAAATTGGAACCTCTGTATATTATTATATCATTCGATGCAGAATTAAAAATCAAACATTTGTTCTAAATACAACTCTATCGCAATTTCTAACGCATCAAGACTTATTTGCAAAAAGCTCATTTTATCAACTATTCCGCCCGTCATTATTATAAATAAATATCGACGGAGGCTTTGCAAAACCTTTTACTGATATTAAAGTTTAATACAGTGACAGAAGCCAATTTTGACTTTAGTTATTATGTATTTTCAAATATTGTTAGATTATTAATAATTATTTAAGCCATATTATTTTTTGTGATGGAATACAAGCAAGAAGAGCTCGTAGATATGATTTCCATATTAGAAGCACGCGAAAAGAATTCTTTTTTGTTACTTTAGTAAACGTTAATACCAATAAATTGTTTTTCAAAACCACCTTTGATATTTATTCATAATAATGACTGTTGGAATGGTTGATAAAATTAGTTTTCTGCAAATAGGTTTTGATCCGTTAGAAATTGCGATAGGGTTGTAATTAGGACAAATGTTTGTATTTAAAATTCTGCATCGAATGACATAATAATATACAGGTTTTCCAATTTGGAATAAGAAAAATAAATCGATTTAAAGTTTGCATTAAACTAAAACTAACTAACACCTAACAATTAATATTAATCAAACTTGGTTAACGAGATGGTTCGACATTATTTATTAAGTACCTATGTATAATTTTATTAACGAGACATTATTTTTATTTTTTAATACTTTTTCAAACCAGTGGTGCAAAACTGCTTTTTCTTAGTGTTTTTTTTTCGCCTATAATACTGAACCGATTTCATTAAAATTTTGGGGGTATGTAGGCAACTATAAGAGGCATCCAAATAAGTAAGAATATTTATGGCATGTAATATAAAAAAATAGATCCTTATGTTGTCACACTTTTTTGGAACACCCTGTATAAACATAAGTATTTTCCCGAAATGCGCCCTAGGATAGAGGTAAAGTCTGCAAAATATCAAAATCCTAACTTAATTATTAAGCGAGCTATAGAAGACGGGAGGTGGGGTGCAGGACCATGTATAATGTGTATAAGAATGTTCTTTAACGACTGAATAGTTTTGGACTTGCATTGTCTTTATTTATTTAAATCATGTGATTCAAACAAATTTAATAAAGACATTGCAAGTCCAAAATTTTTCTGTCGTTCAAGAAACATCATTGGCTCCAACTCTCAAACAGACAGAATTTTTTTTGTTCATGGAACTCCTTGTATATTAAAACTAGATATTCCTTATTATAACTAGTATGCCCATGTCTCTATCTAAAAATCTAAACAGAAATGAAAGTCCACGTCCAGAAATAATTAATGACTAATTAAAAAAAATTAAAGGTCTATTCAAATCAATTAAGAAGCATTACTTTAATATTGTTTAATTTCGTATTATTATGTTCTAGTCTGATTGTTTTAAAAGAATATGGAGATAAAAATATCGACGACACTACCGAATAGCACGTACTCTTACGGTTAAAAAAGCTCTAACTTACATTCTGAGTTTAGATTATTGATAATGGTATCGTTTAGCATGAGAATAAGATTTTTGAGTTATTTGGCGCGTACAGTGTGTTTGCTTAAGTTCGCACCATATGGAAAACTTTTTTATTATTAATTTTACGAAAAAAAGTTATTCTTCATAAAGAGTTCTAAAACCTAAAATGCAACCTTTAGATGTTAAATTTTTTTAGGCGTATACGAGGTTTGTCAAAAAATATGAATTTTGCCCAAGAGTAAAGTCCTTTATTTTTGACAATATCGAAAACTGTAATTATGAAAAGGTGTTCGGAATGTAAGACATTGGTTGCAAAAAATATTTTAAATTATCTTTAGGTCAAAACCTAAACTTCTTTTAGAACTTATGTTGCTAGAGGAGCGAAAAACGACACATTTATTTGTGGATGATGTAAAAAAATTGCAAGGTATTTTTTAGCTTGGCAGGAGAAATATCCTGCTGATCTTTTTTGTTAAAACTCACTTTACTAAGGAAGCAACATAATATTCCCATTTTTCACAAAATTCATCAGCTGGCGATTTAATGAAACGAGGATTGAAGTCTCTTTACTTAATACTTTCTACGACAGAGAGAGGTTTGAAAGTATTCTTTTAAATTTCATTTATTATTACTGTAATGTTAAGACCAGTGGCGTATTTGGGCGGGAGAAGGGGTCGCTGAGCTGCAGTTTTCCCTTTTTTAGAGCTATTTTAAATCAACAAAAATATAACCCAATGCAATAAAATATTTTTACAACAAAAACAATTAGGTAGGTATTTATTATTAAAGAAAGAAGAGAAAAAAATTTTTATTGAAACATTTTTTACTGAAGAAGTGTGTAGATTTATAATTAAAAAAATAGTGCGGGAAGAAACGACAATACGTTATTATGAATATACAAAACGGCACTTAAGAAGGAGTATTTCAAAACCTAAGCATTTGCACCAAAAACTGCTCTAGATCGACGCTCCTAAAAGACATGATTTCTAAAAAATCAATAATTTTGGCGTGGTGAGCGATATTAACTTTTTTTTAATCATAAAAAACCGAGCCCGAAAAAAGGCTGGTTATAGAGTCATACATACGTCTTATGTTAAAATTTTGGATTGACACCAATATTCATATTTTTCACAAATATAAAAAAGGGTTTTTTTTAATAAGCTTGGAAAATCAAAAAAAAATTTAAAAAAAACATTTACATAAACAAATTTTAATAATTTTTATGACATATGTTAGCGGTTAGGTGAATTTTAAACGAACTTTGGACGTGGCCCCGAAAATTTTTCACCTGCGGCGCATTTACCCCCTTCCCCCTTCTTTACTAGGTACAATGTCATGAAATACATGTAGTCCCGACTGTCCCTTTCTCCAGAAAAAAAATGTCCTTCTTACGCCCATTCAGCCCCCCCCCCCCCAAGCATATTTTCTGGCTACGGCACTGGTTAAGACTATACACTTATATTTTTATTGATTTAATAAATAGCCAATTCGAATAATGCAATAATTTAACAATTTCAATATGCAAAACCTCAAACAAACTGTAAAATTTTATTTTTATTCGCTCCAAATGTTGCAAAATATGCACTTTAAAACATGCCCAAGATTAATGGAAACATTTATAAATAAAACGATTTAAATACCGACATTAAGTGAATGATCTAGTTCTGCTTTAATGGTTGTATTTGCCTGAGTAATGACCCATTAAATATACAGGGCTAGCTAGCTTTAAATGCAATTCTTCAAAGCATCGGGAGTAATTTGTCATCTTAAATCAGTGGCGCAACTAGACGCTTACATTTGAGGGGGGGCTTAAGCTCCATGTAGAAATTATAGAATTCTACTACACCATCAAAAGATGACTTTTCTACTCCCACATGGAAATTTGCTGTTTCCTTTACACTTAAGCGGCGAGTAAAATAGGCTATTTCAGGTGACTGTGCGGCAAAATTATGTAACAATCCTAGATAAGTAATGGAAACTGACCAATCACAGTAGTCAATTACAGAGAAGCAATTGTTGTTTTTAAAAGTACTGACCAATCACAGTATATTATTTTTACTGAGGCTCCGCCTTCTTTTTTAAGACACTAAATTATATAAATTAAATGCATATAGTACAATTTGTTATTAATTTGTTCAATATAATAAAATCTAGACGCATTCATAATAGATTTATCAATAATGCAACCTGCTGAATGTCCATAGAAAATTAATTTCATGTAGCATCATTTATCAGTTGGTTTTCCGATAATTAACTAAACGCTTCAATAGTCCAGACGTTAGAGCGTTGGACTATGGAACCAATGGTCGTGAGTTCGAGCCCGGCAACCTACAAAAATTTTTTTTACATTTTTTGACATAAGGTCGTAGAAAAAACAAACTGTTTAACTCGAGTGTATTGTCCATATTTCCTTCGGAAGTTTGAGCACTCCGCCTACGGCGTCGTGCTCAATTTACTTCCTCGTGCGATATGGACATCATATCCACTTTTGTTGTACAACCTACTATTTCCTACTTGTAAAACAAAAAAAAACACCATTGTTCCAGGGGGGCTGTCGATACTACAATGATATTTTTGTAAAAGTTAAAAAAAATTCAAATACACCAATTAGTTTAGGGGGCAAATCGGGGGGGGGGGGGGGGAGCTAAGCCCTGTCTAGGCTGTGCTGGCAAAAAAAAATTGATCATCACATGACAGTGGCGTGCAATGCTGTTTTAATCAGGGTAGGCAAAAATTGCGTTTAAGACAAATATTTGCCTTTCGTAGCATTCAAGCACCTAAATTTTAAATTTTGTCACAAAATAACTTGTTTTGAGGTCGTGAAAAAAACACTGGCCGAAGAAGAATAAAACGACATTATTTGTAAATGAGTTCAACACGGCGGTCTTTACGTAAATATTATTATAAAACATCGTCATAACAATTGGTTTTGCGTTTTAAATCCTGCAAAAGGTCGCTCTCCAGAGAAATTATAAGCGTGTCTCTCCCTGTGTGCTTCGTAAATAGGTATGTATTCCTTTTAATCCAGACAAGGATCGTTTTGCAGAAGCGCTGCTAGCCGGAATAGTAACAATTAACACCTCCATATTTTTTTCCCGAAACCAGACGGCGCAAAGTCTAGCAAAAAGCCGAAAACACTAATTATAAATTAAAAATCTATCATCCACCTAATTAAACCAATGTTGCCAAAAACGAAGTCTATGTGAAATATGATGATAAGCTTAGTGATTATTAAATATTATGAACCTATCAGCAAAAATTATGTTAATTATCACAAAAGTGCTTCTTATTTTACGATACCTTATCCGTTATACCTTAAAAATATCTTAACTGAACTAATTAATAATAAAACTTATAGAGGCGTGTTTCATATTTTATTTGGAGAAAGCGAAGTATTTTCCAAACTACGATAAAACTTGAAAATTAGCACCAATGCACTTACCAAACGCGTGATTTCTTGGCGCGGGCTGATAGATGAAGGAAGGTCGAAGGTTGCGATGTGTTTAATTATTACAATTTTACCCTACTGCCTACCGGCTCTCTCGCTGGCTCCCACTCGTACAAAAGCAATGCCTTTACTTTTGCATAAGACGCTAATGTACAGCGAAATCTTTGCTTTTAGAACGGTCTTACGGAATGCTTATACAGGGATCTAGTCTAGGATATAATAAGCAAAGAATGCGTTTGTGGAAATGATATAGGATTAAGTTTTCGGTCCTATATTATTATTTATTATATTTATGTAGAGATAAATTGCCAAAAGTTTGCAGGCGGCCGGGCTTGAACTCACGACAATTGGATCCAAAGTTTGACGCTTTACCGTCTTGGCCACTGGATCTTATTGGAAATTATGGTAAAACCAACTCAATAATAATGCTACATCAAATTACCTTTCTATATACATTCAGCAGGTTGCATTATTGATAAATCTATTATAGATACGTATATATTTTGTTATGTTAAACAAATTAATAACATATTGTACCATATACATATAGATTATATAATTTAGTGTCTTGAAAAAGCAAGCGGAGCCTCGGTAAAGACAATAAACCGTGATTGGTCAGTACTTTATGAGAACGCAACAGAGAAATCTAGTTTTTATAACAATGTTGTCAACTAATGGAAAATTTTCGGATTACTGAGAAAAAATCACAGAGGAATGTGATGCGTAATTGAATAACTCGCTACTGTCGTTTTACGATAATTTTATTTGAAACTAAGAGAATGCAATCGTTCAAATCGACTCCCTTGGTCGCAGGCTTTACCGGTGAAGCCGTACCGGGACGATTCATTTGTCTTTCATTTCGGGTTTTTATGTCAATTTCTTTCAAAATTAATCCAGTAAAATTAACGCGAGAAACGTGGGTAAACTGCCGGATTCAGAGGTGTATTTGTCGTATGAAAGCGGGGTTAATCTTTGACGACAATTCTCAGTGGGTGGTAGAGTTATTCTTTCTTAAAGGGTTTCAGCCGGGATAAAAAGGGGGTCAGGGTACCTCGGGAATATAGGGGCCAGTGAATTAAATAGAAGTGGGTTCGGGGAATCCAAAGGTTAAGTTTTGTGAAGTGTTTATCAGAGGGCTGAGATAGGGAATTTTTAGTACAAAAACCTACTGAGTTAACAAGGGGGGAAGAAATGGGGATAACCTTGCTGTTTTTATTAAGATACCTTTTTATGATAAGGGGAGAGAGACGACCTTTGAGCATAGAAGATCGGGCTAAAGCGCGGCGAGAGCGCATCAAGAAAATTGTAAGTACTATTGGCCCGCCACAGCCGGATGATGGTAAAGCTGAAGAGAGATGTGATCCAGTCGACATCTGTCGTTTGTTTACAGTAAATCGGCCACAACTAACACCGCCTAGAAGGAAGCTGACCCTGAGACATAGAGAGTCAAAGTACCGAGGGTCCGAGCCGAACCCCCGGGAGGAACAAATGATAGGTCGGATCTGTCTCAATAGAGAAAAGGGAAATTTTTACGCACAGTGTTATATTCGTAGGATATTCTTTAGGATCACTTGGTTGGTTGTAATCTGCTAAAAAAATTATTTTTCAGTTTTGTATGCATTCGTGGAATTTTTCTTCAAAAATGAGAAATTTTATTTCGTCGGTCGCAACACTGTGCAGCACTGAACAGTAAGAATATAAAAATTTGCCGTACAGTTAATTGGAATAACCTACTTTTCTCGTTACTTAAGTGTAAAGGAAACAGCAAATTTCTATGTGGGGATAGAAAAAACAAATTACGCTTTTAACAAAATCATTTTAGGCGCATCAAAAAAGAAAAACACGCCACTGGCACGCAGTAAATATCATAGTTGCAAAAGTGAGTATTGCACATAACACTATAAAAGCCAATCATTAAAATGAACATAATCAAAGTCAAGTTTTTTAGTAATTGTCGAAATACACGTTTATTATAAACAAATGCAAAAGTTTATTAAACCGAGTTACACGACCTTTTAATTAATGCTGTAAAATAAATTATAGCAGAATAAAACATTTTAAACTGCTTTTTTTATGCAACATGTAATTATAAATACATTTTTAAAAAGTGATAATCTTTTTAGATTAAGATAAGGTTGCCGAAAACTATGCAACGAGTGAATCTATTTCGTTTTCGCAACTAACAACTTTTAGGAGATATCGTCTATTTTTGCACAATGTGTTTACTTTTATTATATGTGGATATAAAAAAAACAAGGCTTTCCAGAGGCGTATCTACGGGGGGGGGGGGGGGAGTCTACGTCGTACTAGGTCGACGCATTTTGCACCCTGAAAGGCGGATAATAACTCTACAGAAGTATCAAAGTGGTTAAAGCCCAGTGGCGTGACTTTTGACGGGTATTCGATAAATGTTTTATTTATTACAGGCAACTTTCACAGATTTGAACGTCGTCCAAAATTAAAAAAAAAATTTCGTGACTACTTTTTTACCGTTTCTTTCTCCCATTTTGGCAACCAATCCTACTGAATATAAGCAAAAAAAAACATTATTTAAGATGAATTGATAATATTTATTGACAAACACAGGTGTAATTGATAACCTTTTTTTTTAAATGAATTTTGCATAAAATAATACAATATCTTGTGTCTGAAATCCATCGAACATGGAGACAAACATTAGTTCGTTTCCAAAAACGGCTACCACATTTTTGCAGTGATCCGTCGTTCTTTAAATATTGAAATTCAAAGTACAAACTAATCGAAATAATAGCAAAATGCTGTTTTAAAGACACCGAAAACAACGAAATGCTACATAGATGCCAATGGGGTTCTGTCGAAACTAAAAGATCGCGGAAAACACAAGACGAATCGACGAAGTAAAGAAAGAGATATACTTAATACAGAAATAAAGACATCATTATTATTATTATTATTATTATTATTATTATATGTGCTGGCAAAGGCATAAGAAAAAGATGCACATACTAACCGAATTATATGCGAGGTGCTCTAACTAATAACGACATTCTATGCGAGGTGCTCTAAGTATAATCTGTTGGTGGCTTCTAGTTGATTGAAGATCAAAGAAATGGGGAGGGGGGGGGGGGGGGGGGTCAACGTGTATCTTTGTCGCGTATATGTGAATATAAAGCCAGTTATAGTTTCATTTCTTATCAATACAGTCAATGTCGGTGCCGGGGAACTATTCACAGAATCAACTGGCTTTTAAATCAAAAGTTGGCACATGGGCTCGACAAGAGAACCGTCAACGCATTAAAAGCTTGTAAATGTATAAATCGAAATCTTAGAACACTCTGTATATAGAATAATAACTTCAATAATAATTTTAATCGTTGTTTTTTTATGGTAGCCACTACGATATCGTTGATTTGTCACAGGTTACGAATAGCTACCGTTTACACAGTTATCATTAATATAATAGTTGTTAAAAATGACATAATGTTATTATACAATTCGATGTACTCACACAATGCATGCATAACAAACGTAATGTTATTCACTTCTACCTTATATTAATAATGTTTTATATTGTTAAAACAATAAGTCAATAAGAGATAAAAATAAAAGATAAAAATGTTAATTATTACAATTATTACTGATATGTTGTTGAGAGCTGCATAAAAACAATTTTTTAATAAACTTTCCCAGTAAATTTTTCAGGTGAAAACAAATATTCTGGTTAAAAGAGGTTTTTCACATTCGGCCTTTTGCAGAATAACAAACAAAAAGTGATATTTATAAATAAAAATGAAAAATGTATTTTTATTAACCATAGCTAGTTTGATTAAATTGTTCTGCCGCAATGCATAGAAGAAAAAAGGGTTGGCTCGGGATTTTCTCTGCTTGCGTAAGAATTATAACTCCGAAAGTACAACAAAATACCTGTAGAATTCAATTTAAACAGTTAAAATCGCCTTTTGTACAATAATATGAATTTTAACGTTCGCTATGGTATTTATTAAGGCTTAATCAAGTATGTGGGTTTAATCGAAAAGTAAAAAATTTTTAAAATATTTTATGAACCTATTAACTACTATTTTTTATCCAAAGCAATGGCGGCTATTCATGTGAAGTGAATGAAAAGTTACTTCATAAGAAAATCAATACAAATTTAAAAATATAATCCACTTAAAGTAGTGACTGATGGTTACGTAAAGGTAACGTAAACCGACGGTGGCCATGACAACGCCAAATATTTTCGTGTTTGGTATCGTTCCGTTCGGATGTGTGATTCGTGAGGGGTTTCGCGTGGCAAAGATGTCCAACGTACCCAGAACCAGCAGTTTCCGATCGAAGGGCCAGTCAGTGCACGAAAAATTTAAATTATATTAAATTGATGTTGGGTAGAAACAATATTTTCATGAAACCTGAAAATTATATTTTTTTTTCTTCTTCTGAGGACCCGTCCGTGCGCCGGATGCACTTAGGCAAGGTTTGGCTCATTGTGCTCACCCTGTTTGGTTGTTACACCCACTCCGTGATCCTAGTTCCTTGCACTAGTTTGTGTAGGTCAACTGGGGAGAGGGTAAGAATGTCCTCTGGTTCCAGTTTTGGTTGCCCGAGTATTTGTTGTCTCTTCCGATCTAGTGACGCGCAATGGCAAACTATGTGATGTACAGTTTCCCTGTCTTGTCCACATAATCTGCAGTCTAGATGAAATTTCACCGGATTTGGTTTGAAGTTATGCAAAACTTTTTCAAAATAGAATAACTTTTATAAATTGAAAAAAAAAACAATTACATCCAAATGCTGCACTCCTTCTCACCAGCACTATTTAAATTTTGTTTTACCGTTCCATCATTGAAATTCTTAAATAAAACATGTAAGATTGTTCAAGGAGTTAAAAATAATTCATAAAACAAAAAGTAGCACATTACAAAGATCGACTGAATTCCAGTATAGCAACTTATGTTACCTAAGATCTTGTGTTGTGAAATAACTTGTTATAGCATCTTTGGCAATATTATTTTCTGCATTTTATTGGAAATAATTATAATATAAACTCAAGCAACAAGTAGTTAATATATAGAAAAATATTATAGAAATTTAATATACTACTTCCCGATTTAAAAGGAGTGAGTGAGACAGCATTTGTAGCCCTTTCATTTAGGCATTTGGAAAAAAAGCAGAAAAAAAACGTCAAAAAAGGTGTTGGCAGCATAGTGACAGCTATGTTCCCTCAATGTTAAAAAGTGTTTTGGGAAGTTAATGCACCTAGTGAGTTGAAGGATTTGCGGCCAGTTAGCATTTTACCAGCGTTGTCTAAGGTAATTGAAAAGATACTAAATGGACAAATTAAAAATTACGTAGACCAGTGCAATATTTTGCCGACGGTGCAATCTGGTTTTCGGAAGAATTTTAGTTGTGCTACAGCTTTATTAAAGGTTACAGACGATATTTTCGAGGCCACGGAACGCGGGGAGCTAACCATACTAGTCCTTTTAGATTACTCAAAGGCTTTCGATAAACTAAATCATACGCTTTTATTGTCTATTCTGGGATATCTTGGTTTTCGGGAAAATTCGTACACGCTTCTTAAGGAATATTTGAGTAATAGAAGTCAGAGTGTGAAAATAAATGAAAAGTTGTCAAAGTCAAGGGAAGTGCATTATGGTGTCCCTCAAGGTTCAATCCTGGGACCGCTACTCTTTTCTCTGTACACGTCGCAGTTGATAACCTATATAAAACACTGTAATGCCCATTATTATGCCGACGATACTCAAATTTATCTTTCGTTTAAATTCAATGAAATTTTAACTAGTAATGATAAGATTAATGCCGATTTAAATGCTGTTCTAAAAGCCTCGGAGGCTCACTGTCTCAGTATCAACCCCAGCAAGTCTCAGGTTCTTCTGTTTGGAAAACCTCAAACACGAAACCTTTATTCCGGTAATATTTCTGTCAAGATTAATGATGTAACACTAGAACTTGTTAATAAAGCAAAGAATTTGGGACTTGTGATTGACACAGAACTGAGATTCACCGAACATGTCAACATCTGCATTAAAAAAGCATTTGCTAACCTTAAATTAATTTACGGGCAAAAAAGTATATTAAATGAGAGTCTTAGAAAAAAACTTTGCGATTCTATTGTGCTGCCACATTTTAATTTTGCTGATTCAGTCTATGGGCCTTGTCTAACGGCTGCCAATTCATATCGAATTTAGCTCATCCAAAATTGTTGTGTTCGTCTGATTGGAGGCATAAGGGGAAGAGAGAGAGGTGTGTCTGCTAAACTTCGTGAGATTGGATGGCTTAGAATGGAAGAAAGGCGAATATTGCACTCACTTGTTTTATTTAATAAAATTCTACTTAACCAGGGCCCACAATACTTATATAACAAAATTAAATTTCGGAATGAGGCGCATAGTCTGGATATTCGATATAAATATACTATTGAAAAAATGTTGATATTCGAGTGAGAACGTGTTCCACTGAGCTCCTTAAAGTCCTTAAAATAAGTGGTATTTCTCCGGAATAATTAGTGTCGTTCCTGTCATTAGTGTGTGTTTTTTGTATGCGCATATGTTTCCACAGTCTCTAACTGATTAAGTATAAGTGCTTTTGTTTTAAAGTGAAAACTTGATTAGTTGTTCTCTGCGCATCTTTTATCTTCTGGAAACCAGAGGTTCTCAAAATGACTCGTTCAACTAAATCAGCCTTAGATGAAACCGAGAAGCTTATTACCAAAGTTTGTTCTAGTTTTCTTGCCCAACTTGAGGAAAAAATTGACGCAAAACTGACTAAACTTGGCGATAATTTGTCTGCTCTTGTCGAGTCTATAAAAAATATGCATCAAATAATAAACAAAAATAGTGATTCTATTAAGGATTTGCAGGTTCGTGTTGACAAACTTGAACAACAGAGCAAGCATAATAATCTGATAATTTGTGGGCTAGAAATCAAAGATGGCAGCAATATGACTGATGTTATTGAAACTTTCTTAAGCGACACTCTTAAAATCCATTGTACAAGTAACGATTTTGACTTTGTTTATCCTATAAAAAGTAAAGACAGTGACAAAGCCAATAAGCGTCCAATGATGTTAGTGCGTTTTATATCATATATAAAAAGAAGCAAAGTGTTCGCGGCGAAAAGTATGCTTAAAAAGTCGGGAGTGGTCATATATGAGGACCTCACTCGAGATAGGTACGGCTTGCTGATGGCGGCAAGGCGTAAATATGGTAAAAATGCCTGGTCTTCAGGAGGTAAAATTTATTACTTCGATATTACCAGGAATTCAAAAATAATAATCTCGAAACTTAGTGACATTTAAATAATAAATTATTTATAATAACAATTGAAATTATTTAGGTACCACTGGTTAACAGAAATTTCGCATTAGTTTATTTTTATGGGTTTGCATTAAATGTTATCTCCAGCAGCTTTTTTTTATATTATAGATTTGAATACTTTGTATATTTTCTAATACCTACATCATTTTTTACGGGTTTGATAGAAAATGTTAAGTGAATTATTGAGAATGTAAATTTCGGATTGAGAATTAAATTGTTTTTTGATTTAAGATGCATTTGGGTATGTATATATTACCTAGTTATATTTAAGTAGTTTTTATTTGTAAGAAATTCAATATTTTAAGTTAAACTCATAACAATTGGGTTTTCCCTAACTAGCTTGAAGAGTGTTATGATTATGAACATCCCATTGCTTTAATTTTTATAAAATATGATTTAAATACTTTTTATGATTCATAATTAGTATCATCAAGATTTTTGCAGGGCCCGATATGCATTTTTTTTTATTTAGGTACTTATGTATCACTAAAGTGTCAATGCTATAGAATAATTATTATTCATTTTATTTAAGAAGTTTATGTATTCAAAAGTAGATTAGGGTAGGTTAGCATAATTTCTATTTTTTTAAACCTACGCCTTTCGCCTAATCAATGTTTCGGGTTCGGAAATATCACTTTGTTCACTTACTCTTTTTATTCACTTAAAGGAGTTCTTTGGTCGAGTGTTTCACGACTTTATAAATAAATCAAAGGTAATTGTAGAAATTTTTTTTATCTGTTTGTATTTTCTGGAGAAAATAATATGAATAATTTGAAATTTAGAATTGCTCAATTCAATATACGCTCAATTTTTACAGGTTTTTATGACTTTAAGTCAGTTATTGGAGATTTCGACTTTGATCTTATTTTTCTTACCGAGACATGGCTATCTGATGATGATGACATTACTGCTTTTATTATTCCAGGTTATCGCATGATTCGAAAAGACAGGCTGGGAAGAGGTGGAGGGGTAGGGGTATATGTAAAAAATAACTTAGTCCCGGAAGTTGTAAATTTTGAGTTTAATGTCACAAATTTTCTTGAGTTTTTAGTTATTAAAATTAAAATCAAAAATAAATATTATGCATTCTGCGTTTTTTACAATTTTAACAGTGTTATTAATGATTTTGACAACATTTTCTCAGCTCTCTACCCAACTGTAGATGAAATAGTTTGTGTTGGTGATTTTAATATAAACCTGTTTAAAGTAGACAATCCCCTAACCTCGCTGTTTGAAAATTATAATTTTGTTCAAATTATTAACCAACCTACTAGGGTTTCAAGGACGTCAAGCACCCTTCTAGATCCTATTTTTATCACCAATGACACATTGGTGGGTGATTTTGGAACGGTGGCAATGTCTGATGTTTCTGATCATTTTCTTGTTCATTGTTGTTTGAATATCGAAAAAGCACATATTGAACCAAAAGTTATTCAGTATAGAAATTTTAATAATTTTAATTTTAACTCGTTTCTTATTGATCTTCATGCACTTCAATGGAATGATATTTTGTACGAGCGCAATATAGATAATAAAATTAATTTGTTTAATAATCTTATATTTTCCCTTTTTGACAAGCATGCCCCCTACAAGGAGTCTAGAATCACTAAACCTAGAGCACCATGGCTTACTCCTAACCTAAAGGTTTTCATGAAAAATAGGGACCGAGCGCTACAGAAATTTAAGAGGACTCGGACCGTTTATGACTGGGAAGAGTATAAGCGCTTACGAAACTTTGCTGTTTCTATGATTAGAAGAGAGAAAAAAGACAGTATCTTGATTCTATTTGTGCAGAAAATAATTCTAGAAAAACGTGGAACTCTTTAAAGGCTTTTAATATAAGCTCGAGCAAGGATTGTAATATTCCTGATAATTTATCTGATGCTAATGATATAAGCACATTTTTTGGTAGGTATTTGCAAATAGCTTCAGATTGCAGCCCTAAAGTGAATTTTTATAATAATAATAATTTTAATAATGACCTATCTTTCTCATTTAGAATGGCTGAAATTCAAGATATTCACAAAATAATTCACTCAATCACTTCCAATGCTTCTGGTGTAGATGGTATGTCTTTAAAGATGTTAAAATGTTGTAGTCCTCATGTAGATAAGTATGTCACACATATTATCAACTGTTGTCTAGAGGCTAACTATTTTCCAGATCAGTGGAAAATTTCTATTGGTAAACCATTACCCAAAACTAATAATCCCGTAAGTTTTAATGATCTTCGGATAATAAGTATATTGCCACTACTTTCAAAAATCTTTGAAAAAGTATTGTATGGTCAACTATTTCAATACTGTGTCATCAATAAAATAATTCCGGATAGCCAATGCGGCTTTAGAAAAGACTTTAGTACCTCCGTCGCCCTTGTTAAGATCACAGATGATATAATGGCAGCAATTGATAAAAAATTAAACACCGCACTAGTTCTTCTAGATTTTTCTAAAGCCTTTGACACCCTTAATCATTCTCTCTTGTTGGCAAAGTTAAAGTATTATGGCTTTGAAGAATCATCCTTACATCTTATTAAATCATATTTTAACAACAGGTTTCAAAAAATTTTCCATAATAACACTTATTCAGAACAAATTGAAATTCTGTCTGGTGTGCCTCAAGGATCCATTCTTGGACCTCTTCTCTTTATCATCTATACTTCAGATATCTTAAAATCTCTAAAGCACTGTAAGGTTCAGGCATATGCAGACGACACGCAAATTTTCCTTCATTTTGACTGTCAAGATTATATAAACGCCTCAAATTTGCTTAACGATGAGTTAAATATGTTAAATCAACTTTCTTTAGACCACAATTTAAAATTAAATCCATTAAAGTCATCCTTGATGCTCTTTGGAAATAAGAATAACGTTGATTTTTTGAATCATAATATCAATATACGTGTTGGTGGTTAAACAGCCAAAAATCTGGGTATAATTTTGGATACTGAATTAAGGTTTAGAGAGTATGTCAAAAAACTAATTCAACGGTCATATATGTCATTAAGAGTATTATACAACAACCGTCATATCCTTAATTTGAAATTGCGCAAAATGCTCTGTGAGAGTCTTGTTTTGTCAAGTTTTAACTACTGCGATTTCATTTATGGGCCGTGCCTTGATTTGGCTGATAGGAATAGGATACAAAAAGTGTAGAATACATGCTCAAGCCTTATTTTTGGACTGCGAAGGTATGATCACATTTCTCACACTTTCAAAAATCTCAACTGGCTAGTTATGAGCAACCGTAGAACTTTACATTTAGGAAACTTCTTGATCAAAATTCTTAAAAATCCAGCTCTGCCTCGTTCCCTTAAGAGTAAATTTGTATTTCGTGAAAATATACATTCGCACCAGATAAGGTTTCCTAATAGAATGACGGTGCCTCACCATCAGAGTGCCATGTTTCAGAGATCATTTACATATAACGCTATAAAATTGTATAACTCCTTGCCTAATGAATTGATCTCACTTGATAATAATACATTTAAGTTAAAATATAAAAAACATCTTCAAAATTTTCAAAATGAGCAAACTCGGTAGCTTAACTTTTTTTCTTTCAAAATATATAAGTATCTTAACAATATTCTGCGAGTCATGCATTGATAACATTTATCGTCTTCTCCATCGTCTTTGAGTGTAAGGTATTAATTTTTTCTCTTCTTCGTGCTGACTTATTTTATAAGATTGTTCATTTATTTTCTCCTTTACATGGTAATCTTTAAGTACTATTTCTACATCTATCACTAGTTATGTATATTCTTTATACTTAAGCAAGCAGTGCAGGGTTCAGTTGAGTAGCCGTCTAGGCTAGACTGCGCCATGCTTTTGTTTGCATCGCCTATTCTTTGTTATATTGTTTAATTTTTTATAATAAAAGACCTTTATTATTATTATTATTATTATTATTACTACGCCCATACATTCTACAGCCCATTACGAACGTTCCTTCAGTTTTAGTCTTGCGAAATATTATAATAAGGTTCCTGACAGCATACAATTTTTAACAGGTACTGTAGCAATTGCAATTTGCCCCTTTGTCATGATTTTAATTTCCTTACCTTATAAGGGCCAATTTGCATTCCTCCTTGTTCTTTCCATGTCTAAGAGATTATCTCAAGTAAGTAAACATATTTTTACCTTTCATTGTTTCGTTTATTAATTTATCGGAGTTATTTTCTGTACTGCATTTTGTTGGAATAATTATATATTGCTATGTGAAAGTGTAAGGTTAGAATTTCACAAAAGAAATTTTGGTGCAGCCGCCGCAGTGGTTCCGTGTATGGCTTCCCGGGTCTTTACTCCTACATCCTTTTTGATAGTCGTATTTTCTTCTCGTACCAGTGGTATCAATTTCTTATTTTGGTTGTTGGGCTTTGCGTGCCAGTTTGATTCCAACTATTAAGATTTATATAGTTTGGTACTCGATTTTATATATTTTTCTCTTGCTTGTACCAAAGTATTGCAAAACATCTTTCCTCAGAGTGTAGTGCTGAACAAAATGGCATCTACAGGAATACGCCTTGGGTTGGTATCGATACCTATTTGACATGGGTGACCATGTGACCATGACGAAGGTTTCTTAAAATTTGGTTCTGGTATTTGAGTCTTTTTGAAGCAACCGTCCCACGGACGAGATCATAAGCTGTGAAATACAACCCCCTTTTTTGCTTCTTGTACCAAAAAGCCATGCGGCTTCACTGCCTTTTTAGAAGTGAGTATTGGATTTTTAAGGATTTTTTTTTCTTTTCATTTTTCTTCCAAATGCAAATCCCTTTGGATTATTTTATAAGTAATTCCGATATCTTATTTTTAGGGTTTTTTTTTCTTTTTTCATCCTACTTCAACCTTTTACAATGTTCATTGTAGTATCTAATCATTGAGAGATGAAATCTACTACGTACATTAATTTAGTCTCCTGTTTTGGGGTTATCCCTTTCACCTACCATGTGGTGTCTCAAAACCTGTATAGCACAGAAGTAAGATTTGGATTTAAACCTGCTTAGTTCCATCTGGACGTACTAAGAGTTGACTAGATTGCCTGAACTGGGTCTCGAAGAGGTTTTGAAGAGCTTCCTCCAGGTACATTAGTGTATCGAGTAACATATAGTACTAATAGTTACCTATACGAGAAATGTAAGGTTATACGTAACATACTTTTTTACATCTTCAAGCTGATCATTTTTATTATAGTTATAGATAGGTAACATAATCACCTTTTATTATTTCCTTGCTCTCATTAAAATCTTTATTTTTATAAAATTGTAAAGCAATCTCGACATAGGTACTCACATGGGTTATTTTATTTTATTAGTTTTAAGTAGGTACCCCAGATTCATGAGTCTTTGGTAGCCCCTGCATCACAAATTCAATTGTACATTTATTTTTTTATTACTAAACCCTTGCGTCTAGATGTGCTAATATTTTTTAAATATCTATTTCAAACATTTCATTACCTTTTAATTCAATCTTCTTAATACAATTTCAGCTTTAAATTATTTTTATTAACGTATTCATTTTACCTTTAAATACAATTTGACATTTCTTTCTACCAACTTAATAAGTAGTAAATCATAATTGAAATATGAACACTACAAATTCTTCTTGTGAATAAATATACAGGTTACATGTTTATTTTATGAGTTTTATTGTATGGTTTTCCAAAGGTGATCATTGATTTAATTTTCCCAGTTTAGCCAAAGTAAACTGAGGTGGCGCCCTCTACAATATAAAGGAAATACTCAAAGTAAGTACTCGAACCTCAACCTCTGCCTACGCTACAAGAGCTGCCGAGAGCCTGTTGTGAGCATATCTCAAAAATACGCCACAGTACAAGGTTTAAAGGGGCAATTAAGAAAATTATCGGCAACTTTTTATAGTTCTGTCCAAAGACCATAATACATACTGTGTATCTATATATGCATATATCGAGCTGATTATTATTGTGTTTGACATGTATTTGTTTTATTCTGAAATATGTTTAATTATGTTCTTAATCCCTTGTAGAGGGTATAATTTGAAAATTTAATAAAATTTTGTTTATATACTTAGTGGTTAAGTGAGGAAGCTTGCTTCAACTTCGCCTTTTGTAAATTATTTACAATAAAGTCATTTATTATTATTATTATTATTATTATTATTATTATTATTATTATTATTATTATTATTATTATTATTATTATTATTATTATAATCAAAAAGTTTACCTCTCGTATGATGTGTGTGTTTTTTTTAAATGAGCGAGTTTATCTTGATTCTTTCTGAAATACAAAATGCATTCATAAATATGGTTATATAGTCAGGGTACATCCAACATACTTTTTTAGTGGAACACACTATGGCCCGGTTGTACAATTACGACTTGAACTTAGTTCAGCGTTGAACCAAGTTCAAACTTCATTTTGACAACATCTTTACATCAAAATGACGTTTGAACTTGGTTCAACGCTGAACTAAATTCAAGTCGTAATTGTACAACCGGGCCTAAATATTATTTTCTAATTTCCTATAAAATTCTATGTTATTTTTTAAAAAAATGTCTATCTTCAATTGTTTTTGAGATATCTTTAAAATATGACATTTTCGGACTGTAATAGTCTGTAGTGTGTAGCGTTGATTGAACATTGCATTTTGGAGAAAAATGGTTTTCACCTCCCTATCTGCTAAAGTCAAATTTTTTTAAGAAAACGCCAAGTCACTTGTCATTTATTAAAATCATTGGAATTGAGGAAGAACTTAATGAAGATGAGCTGAAAAATGCTATCTTGGAGAAAAATGATTTTTTAAAAGATGCAGAAATAAAAGTAATTAAAATAAAGAAAATGAAAACAAAGTTTATGGCAATATTGGAAATTGATTGTGCTAGTTTTAAAACAGTAATGGAGAAGGGAGTTATTTTTGTAGATTTTTCTGTATGTTCTGTATTTGAACACTTAGATATATTAAGATGTTATAAGTGTACGGGGTATTATCACTCGGCCCAAAATTGTACAAAATCTCAAATTTGTATGAAATGTGGAAATTCTGGTCATAATGCTATGACATGTGATGTAAGTCAGTCAAATTTAAAGTGCCCAAATTGTTCTGAGGCTAATTCCAAATTTGATGCCGGTTATTTTATAAACCATAGCCCATTCGACAAAAATTGTGAAGTACTCCAACGACACATCAAAATTGTTCAATCTAAAACACAATATCAAAAAGAAATATAGCAACCAAAATGTAAGAAAATGACTATACCGGATAATAAATATGATAAAATTTTCCACATAAACATTCAAGGATATTTAAATTCAAAGGATGAAATTAAAATGTTTTTATTTAAAGAAAAATCTCTTGCATTGTGTCTCTCAGAAACCCATATCACAGAAGAATTTGATGAAGCTGAATTGCAGGTGCAAAATTACAACCTATATATTTGTAAATCCAATTCCAAACATACAGGCGGAGTTATAATTTATCTATATTCAAAGATTTCTGTACTTTATTTTGAAAAATTCTCTATTGACTATCAGTTCTGGTGTATACATGTCAAATGCAAAACTTGGAATACATATGATTTATTTGCTTATTATCGATCACCAAATGGAAGCGTTAAAGATTTTTTAGATTTTTTTGAAGACAAATGTGAAAGTATGTGGGATGTAAATAGTACTAAAATACATATTGGAGATTTTAATATAAATTTTTTAAATGATGACAACTACCTTAAAAAATTTAAACAAATTTTGAATATAACTGGAATGAAACAATTAATAACGGATTTTACCAGGACAACAAATAAAAGTAAAACAATCATAGATCTTATTATCACAAATCAACATTGTCTAAATTCTGGTATAATGACTATTCCAAAACTAAGCGATCATGATTGGATTTTCGTTCAGACTGAAAATATTATACAAAATGAAAAACAAACAACAAAAATGACATTTATTGACTATACGAAATTATCCAAAGAACTTATTTCGTATCACTGGGACTATACGAGTACTGATGTCAATATTATATTTAAAAATCTAATAAGCAATGTGCAGAATGCAATTAATAAAATTAAAGAAGAAAAAACTGTATATCTAAGAAAACATCCAACACCTTGGTTTAATAAAAAAATGTTGGACGTTAGAAAAAGAAGGGACGATGCATACAAGAAATTTACCATTTCAAAAAAAGAAGAAGATTGGAACGATTATAAGAAAAATCGCAACATTTGTGTTTCAGTATTAAGGGAAGAAAAAACAAATTATTATGAAAAACAAATTGATAATAATAAGAAAAACAGTAAAAAAATGTGGAAGACTTTAAAAAATTTGGTCAAACCAACTACAAGAACGGAAATAAAAGAAATTATATTTGAAGACGGTAAAATATCAAACATAAATATTATAGCTGAAAAATTAAACTCATACTATATCCAGAGCGTTGAAGAAATTATTATCTCAATAAATGTTGGAAACCATTCGATTTGTCCAAAAATTTCTAGAAATAAAAATATTATACAAACATTTTCTAAAGTAACTCTCAATCATTTAAGAAAAATGATAAACAATTTAAATTCAAATGAAAATTACAGTGAGGTTTTAACAAAGAAATTGATGAAAGAATCATTTGGAGTTATTGGATATTATCTACTTTACTTTATTAATGTTTGTTTAAACAATGGGGAAATTCCATCAGACCTTAAATGTTCATATATTACCCCGGTTCCAAAGATTAAAAATTCTAAACAATGGAACGAGATGAGACCAATAAATGTTTTATGGGACATAGAAAAATTAATAGAAGAAGTAGTTTATGAGCAAGTTATAGATTTTTTAGATGAACACAAAATTTTAATTCATTCACAAGCTGGATTTAGAAAAGGGTATTCAACTGAAACAGCCATCCAGTATGTAGTTGAAAATTGGAAAAGAGATTTGGAGAAAGAAAAATATATTATTGCTGTATTTCTTGATTTTAAAAGAGCTTTTGAAACGATTAATAGGGACATTTTACTTCAAAAATTATTTGAATATGGTATCAGGAGTAAAGTTTATCAATGGATTAAAAATTATTTAAATAATAGGACACAGACAACAAAAATTGGTAATATATTTTCAACAAAAAAATTAAATAACATAGGAGTACCCCAGGGAAGTATTTTGGGTCCTTTATTTTTTATTTTATATATTAATGACATGCCATTAGTATTAAAATTGGCTAAAATTCAAATGTTCGCAGATGATACTCTTATTTATATTAGTGGTAAAAATATTTTGGAAATTTTGGAAGTTTTAAATTCAGAACTTGTTTTATTGTCAAATTGGTTAAAAGTAAACAAATTAAAATTAAATGTTTCCAAAACAAAATGTATGGTTATGGGTTTAAATTTGAATTTAACCACTTTAAATATTTTAATTGATGGAGACAGATTGGAAATAGTTAACTCATTTAAATATTTAGGTATAGTAATTGACTCAAAATTAAAATTTAATATCCAATATGAAAATTTAATTTCTAAAATTGCGGGAAAAATGAATTACTTTAAAAGAATAAGTTTCAATTTAAAATTTTATTCGAAAAAAATTATTTATAATACTTTAATTTTGCCATATTTTTTATATTGTTCTACAATTTTGTTTAACGCTGATGAAGGTGTAATAAACAGATTACAAATTTTACAAAATAAAGCGATGAGAATTTTACTTAATATGAATAGATATTCAAAAATTAATATAATGTTAAAAAAATTAGAATGGTTAAATGTAAAAAATTTAATATTATTTTTGGTTTTGATATTTATTTACAAAGTTCAAAATGGTATGTTACCTTCACATTTAAAAGAGTTTACTGTTCTAAATTGTGATCATCATAATTATTTAACGCGAAATAACAATAATTTTTTTCTTAATACTTTTTCAAAAAACATAGCTTATAAATCGGTATTTTATAAAGGGCTTATTGAATTTAATAATTTAAATAAATCAATTAAAACACAAAAAAGCTTAAAATCATTCAAACAGGGTTTAAAAAAATATTTATTAAAACAACAAGAAAAATAAAAATGTTTCAAAAGGTCATTTAAAATTGTATTAAAAAAAATTAAAAATAATTATTTAAATGTATTAGTAGCCATGTGCTAAATAAATCTTGTTACTACTACTACTACTACCCTGTTGACGTCTGGTCTATTTTACGTTTAGAGGTTGGCTAAAAAGACAGGACCGGACTATTTTTATGTTCCATTAACAAACTAAAAAAATATTTAAATATTAAGTTCCTTATCTCCAATTTTAATTTATCAAAGAAGACTTTACAAATTTTTCTATTTAAATCATCGTTTTTAACTAAAGTTGTCAATAAACTTTTGGAGATGTTATCCAAATTGGAACAAAAGTCAAGAACCTATTAGGTATCCACTGAATACTACCTAGATATTGTGATAGGAATTACTTACAATAAAGTAATGTACTAGTAACATAAATATTATCGACAAAGCTTTTAAAAAATTTAACTTATCGACACACTACTCTCCTTTGCTCGTGAATATTAAAGAATGTAATAAATGCCGGTAATACTGCACCAGCTAGGTAGAATACGTAAAACATGGTATATATGGTTAAAATATTGGTATACAAAACAATCACTATGCTTCATTTTAGTTATCATGACTCTAACTTTCAATCGGAAAACTAAAAAAATACTAAAAAACAACGAAAATAATAGGACGCGAACTGACATGTAAACTTGTTACGGTCCACACTAAATCTAGTAACTTTTCTGCGGAACTAGAATCAGCTGTGAATGTCATCTGTGGCTTTCAACTGTCGAAACGCCGTTTTCTATCGCGATATGATCTCTATGCTAGAGACTGTTAAAGTCCGAAAATGTCATATTTCAAAAACAATTGAATTTAGATATTTTTGTACAAAATAACTTTATAGGGAATTAGAAAATAATATAATATATAGGGTGTTATGTTTAAAAAAGAGAATGTTGATCAGTACATATACTGACTATTTGGGACACCCTGTATAATTTAAAATTGTATACAGTAGTTCCGTCTTACTTTGCCCACCGCAGGGTAACTTTGCCCAGCGACATGTCATAAGTAATTATTTGTTGAGGTAAAACTGGCAACAGTGGAAAGTGTGGCAACATTCAAAACTGACGGTTAACATTAGTCGGCCATCGTTTATTCTTGTTTGCAAGCTCTAACCGGCATGAAAAGTGTTTTATGAAGGTAAGTACTTTTGTGCATTTTTGATCGGTTTTTTTACCTTTTAGAGTAAGGTCTGTCCACATGTTGTTACTAAAGGATATATTTTGGAAAATTATTTGTGTATACTTTGGAATCTTGGGAAAATACTGATATTATTGGTTAAGTAAAATTCTACACCTCAGTATTTTTTAAAAGAGGCACAATAAGTGGGCAAAGTTACCTTCTAAAATTTTATCAAATTATTTTTTAAGTTTTGGTAAAGAAAACATTTATTGATTGTTTTTAATCTGTTGTAGGTTAAGTAATGGTTAAGTACAAAAGAAAGTTGGGTGCTAGGCACTATAAAAACTATACAGAGGAAACGTTAAATCAAGCGGTTGCTGCCATGAAAAAGGGGCTTAGTAGTAGAAAGGCAGAAAAACAATTTAAGATCCCTAGAAAAACTTTGTTGTGTAAGATTAATAAAAAACACACAAACCCAGTAGGACATCCAACTGCCCTTAGCGAAGTAGAGGAACGACATGTAATCTCCAAACTTTGCTTTTAAAGGTCTTTTTCAGGCGTGGGCAATGTTACCAAAAATTCAGGGTAACTTTGCCCACCAACTTTTTTATTTTTTTTTTAATGAAGTTCTGATCTCATTGCCTTACCCTTAAAAGACATGAATTGAAAAGGTATTATGTTCAGTTGCTATTTTTTGTCTGTTAAAGAACATCCAGGTAAAAAGATATTTTTAAAAAACCTAAAAAAAATGGGCAAAGTAAGACGGAACTACGGTATCTAACGCCTCCTTATATATAACTCTGTTTTTGAAAAATATTAAAAATTGGAGTAGTTTAGATAGGTACATGGAATAATGCGTTGAGAGTGGGCCACCCTGTATAAACAAATATTTTAAATATCACAGTGTAAGGAATCATAATTCCCGAAAAAAAAGAATAATTGTTTTCACCTTATTCGCTTGTAAAGAAAAAAAAAAGAAAAGAAAGAAACGATCCTTCTATACGACAGAGCAGCTAATTAACTAAAAATTCAAAGCTAGCCATGGATTTGGTTTCAACCAGTGCCACTAACGTAATACACACACCCAAGAATAAAACATTGTGTCAAAATTATATGGCCATTTAGTTAAAAAATAAAGTCTTGAAATAATAACATAGGCCTGCGTAAAATTTGTGATAACGTGATTTTTGCTTGTTAAGTTCAGTTTTTATATAGAAATAGGTAACTAATTAAAATACAATTGTACTCTATCACCCACAGATTTTTTTTTTATAGAAAGAATATACATTTTTTTTATAATAGGTGGTTTAATACATTTTAAAATGAATGTAGTACTTGAAATTCTAGATATTAACTCAAAAATGATTTTCTGTGGTGATTTTCAAGAAATTTTTTAATAGGCTATCATTAGGTATGTGAAGAAGGTTTAAGACATGGGGCCAAAAGGAATAGAAAAAGTCATCCGTTTGGAATACCGATGGTTTGGAGAGAACCGCAAAATCATCATGATGATTGCTATACTTTTATTTTTTTTTTTATATTAAGGGACATAATAGAAAAACTTTGAAACATATTTTGTACCGAAACATCTAAATCTGCTATCAGACCAGTTCCTTACACTCCTTACAGTAATGATGTACCCATACCTATACACCCCAAAGTACTAAAACAAGATACTGAAAACTCCTCAACTTTCGGCTCCCTACAGGCTATGGATAGTGATTTTGAACCATCAACCTCAGGTCAAAACCAACCTAAACTATTTTCACAAACCGAACTGAATGATTTAGTAAGAAATTTGGAACTTTTAAAAGGCCTTTTTTGCTTTTAAAGACGTTGTACCTACATAAATTTCTAGAGAATTATAAAGACATAAACTATGTTGAGATCGTTGAAAATATGCTGGAAAATATCAAGATTCTTGGTTGCAATATGAGCTTAAAAATTCATTTTTTACATTCCCATTTGGACTATTTCCCGGAAAATCTTGGGGACGTAAGTCACGTGAGTGTAGAGCAAGGTGAAAGATTTCATCAAGATATAAAAGAGATACCAGGGGCGCTGGGACACAAAAATGATGGCCGATTACTGTTGGACATTGGGAAGAGATCTTTCTTTAGCTGAATATGATGGAAAAACAACCAAAAGAAGCTTTTCCGAAAAAGGAAAACGTTTTTTTAAGAATCGTAAAAAATAAATAACTATTGCTAATAGTTTCTATGTGTATATTTTTGTATTTTTTTTTATTTAAAACTAGCTTATAATTGAAATAAATCATGTTTTTTCTATATTTTTGGATTTTACTGGTTTGAAAAAAAAACCTTACGTGATACAAAAAAACTAAAAGCAGATTTGAAATCAGCGCTACCCAATTACTAGAAAACAGTTAAAAAGTATTAAATCAACTTTCAAAGTGTTAAAAAATGCAGGCCTGTGTAATAAATCACATTATAAAATAATCATGTGCATTACATTTTCCACAGTCTAAGATAACTTTTTCCTTCGCGATACGAGCGTGTTTATATAAATTTATAATAATAAAAGACGGACCAGCCGAGGCACGCGAAATATTTTCGCGGTCACTCGCCGAAGAAAGTAACATGTGACCCAGTTGGTACCAAGGCCACTCTCACTCGGCTCGCGACGTGGTCTGGCGATGGTACCCCGCGAGCGGGTATCGTACAATATACTCCATTGTGTTTGATACGACATGGTACTTGTTGTGAAGCAGGTGAAGAACTTGTACCTGTGGTTCTAATGAAAATATTAGGGGGGGTTCATCTAATACCGTTTTTTGGTATAAAGATTACTGTTAAAATCTCTGCAATGATACTATCACGCTCAGATTTTAGGGTGCGACGAGGACGTAAAGGTAGCTACGGGACCTTAGCGACTATCAGAAAAACAGAGTGATTTTGAAAACAAATTTATTACAAAGCCAAAATAATATTTACCTGAAGGGTTTACAAAGAAAATCAAACTCAATAAATAACTTAGATTTAAATCTTTAACAACAACTTTAAAATAAAATTATACTAACATTAATATGTTATTCACAGTTTTTAGACGTGGATGTTTCACGGACTCGAGCACTAGTGCCGTCAGATATTTTTTCTACCAATAATGTGCAGTTCCATCAAGTCAGCGATTTTTCCCACTTTAGGAAAACGACGAACTTAGGTCGTACACCTCATCTGACTCGATGACTCGACAATAATTGATCGATCGGGAAGCCCGTATTTCATGATTGCAACTTTATTTTCATGTTCCGTGGAATGACCTGTGTTAAACGTGAACGATTTATAAAAAATGGAAAATATTGATTTATGAAATATTATGATCTAAGGGTTCCCTTTCGTAACAGTAGAATATGCCTATTGTTTTGATTTCAGTCGTCTCTCTGTTAATTGACATCATCACAAATTACATTGTTATAACGTTTCGAAAGATGAAGTTTTAAAGTTTAACTAAGTTGAGGAGTGTCCATTTTGTTTTTTACCAAATATCAAAAATATGAGATTGGCGGTCTCTCTTAATCCACCATCTCTCAAACAAGATGAAAATCAATAAAATCGGGACATAAATAAAAAAGTTATTATATAAAAACAACAATCCGTTTTTTTTTAACAACTTCATACATGCATACATATGTGCATCGTGGTTGGAAACAGGAAATCCCGTGCAAGTTTTAGACTGTCCAAATATTTGCTTCCCTGTTGACTTTAGAGCGGGGTTGTAGGGAGACTTTTTTAGGGTCTCTGTGTAGTGAGATGTGTATGTGTACATGCGGAGTTTAAACAATTTTGGACAACCCGATCTTAACTTATTTGAATAGGATTGCGGTTGGTTTTTTATTGGTGATGCTCCGGACACCAGCATTTATTGGACTTGTTAACTTGTGATTTGTTATTGTTAAATACGAATGTTCGGGCAACCAAAACTGGAACCAGAGGACATCCTTACCCTCTCCTCAGTTGACCTTTACAATCTAATGCAAGGAACTGGGATTACGGAGTGGGTAAAACAACCAAACAAGCTGAGCACAATGTGCAATGAACAAACCTGGCCTAAGTGCATCCGGCGCACGGACGGCCCTCGGAAAAAAGGGGGCCTACCAAGACTTTGAATAACGTTACGATGTTTATAATGAACTTGCAAAAATGCAGGTCCGATGGTGACAACTGTCAATTTACAGATGTTGATTGAAAAACAACATACCAACGGAATCAGGAACCGATGAATTAGACCTTCAATCTGCATAGAAATTGCATCATAGTATATATGCACTATGTGGTAATTAACTTAAATGTTAGAACTGTCAGCAAAATTACGTTACAAGTTAATGTAAATGTCAAGAACTACATACTATATCTGTAATGCAATATTGGATATTAGGGACTTTTTGAAAAGATCAGATAGACTGCCCAAAGAAAACCACTAGCGTAGAGACCGACCAAGAACATAAAGGAACAGCATAGAGTTGGGCGATGCGCGAAGATTTGTCGTTAAAGTCAGTAGCGGTGCTATTAAGATCCGGTTGTACAATAATGTACGAGTTTTGTAAAGCTTTACTTAAAATTGAACTAGGTTCTGCTGAGCTATCATTTTTCAGGTAAGTTGTCAATTTTCTAGGTTTAAACCATGTTATTAATGATTGATGACATATAACCCAATAAACCTTAAAAAAAAATATTTTTGAATTTGTGGTAATAATATTTTAGTTATAAATATGAATGATGAGTTTGAACACTTTCTGGATTTATCAAACGTATCGGATGATGAAGATTTTATGGATGTACGGCCCCAAAACTACAGACCGGGACCTGATCATATTCAAATTTTTGTAATTGAATTTAGTCTCAATATTTTTTACATTCTATTTATTCTTTATAAGTAATATTATTGGTTTTTATTTTTTATTTTTTAAAGTACCTTTAAACTCCTTAACAAAAGTTAATAGCAGGCATTCTTCTTTGGAAGTAAAATTTGCATATAGTTTTGTGTTAGAATACATGGAAGAAGTACCTGTAGATTGTAAAGCCGCGTTGACACGGTTCAAGTGACTTGAACAACTCACTTGAATTCAACTGAATTGAAAGCTTGAAAAAGTTTACACGTTTCATTTGACATGTAGGCATTTCAGTAAAACAAAATGGCGCAGAGAAAGATTCATCTCGTTATTTCACAAGCAGCAATCGCACTTGCCCGCAAATCTCTATTTTTATAATCTACACTTTTTGTGTTCTACAAACATGGATATTTTTGACAGACTAAAACAAATTTAGCGACTTTTCCCCGGTCCACCTAGTGCCGGCCATCTTGAATTTGTCGACTTGAACGAAAAAGTTGAAGCTCGTTCAACTGGCGATTCTTCCAAGTAAAATGAATCAAGTCAGATGAATTGGAGGTTTACACGTTCAATTCAGTTGAATTCAAGCGAGTTGTTCAAGTCACTTGAGCCGTGTCAACGCGGCTTTAATACCCCGTACGTGTTTTATTAATATCTACTTGACGGCGAAATGGCCTACGGCGAATGGGCTGCCGGCGCGGCGGCAACGGCGAATAGTCCCATTCCGCCCCGAGTCTAGGAGCTCGGGTCTAAAAGTCTAATTGCAACCTAATTTTTTGTCTCACGTTTGGACTCTTAATTTATATCTTTAAATAATGTATTCTTGGCTTAGATTACAAAGGTCTTGTAGGAAACGTTTAGTTTTTAAACTTTTCCTTCTACAAGTCCTGTTTTATATAGTGATTAGGTTTCGGACGCATATTGTTTTAGTTATTGATTTATGATGCAATTTTATAGGAAAACGAGTAAAAAGAATAATATTTTATAGTATTTATCTATTATATACTTGTCTGTTCCGTTTTTCCTTTTTTAGAGCTATTTTAAATCAACAATAATATAACCCAATGCAATAAAATATTTTTACAACAAAAACAAAAAACAATTAGGTATTTATTTTTAAAGAGAAAAATTAAAGCAAACATTTTTTTTTAAACATTTTTTATGGAAGAAGTGGTGTAATTTATAATATAAAAAATGGTGCGGGAAGAAACGAGAATGCTTTTATATGAATATACAAAACGACACTTAAGAAGGAGTATTTCAAAACCTAAGCATTTACACCAAAAACTGCTCTAGATCTACGATCCATAAAATACATGATTTCTAAAAAAATCATCAATTTTGGGCGTGGTGAACGATATTTACTTTATTTTTAATCATGAAATCCCGAGCCCGAAAAACGCTGGTTAGAGTCATACATACTTCTTATGTTAAAATTTTGGATTGACACATTTTTCACAAATATAAAAAATGTTTTTTTTTAATAAAGAGCCAGCTAGGAATATTAAAAAAAAAAACATTTACAAAAAACAAATTTAATCCAACCATGCAGAGGGGAAGCGGTAATAATTTAATTTGCGAAATTTGATAGTAGTTAGGTGAATTTTAAACGAACTTTGGGCGTGGCCCCGAAAATGTTTCGCTTGCTGCTCTTTTCCACCTTCTTCACTAGGCACAATATCATAAAATACATGCAGTCCCGACTCTCCCTCCCTCCAGAAAAAAATGTCCTACTTCTGCGCCCACTGAGCCCCCCGAGCATATTTCCTAACTACGCCACTGCTTTCAGGCAATTTTTCTGGAAGTTTGCAAAAGGCTTTAAGACAGTGGTTCCCAAACTGGGGGGCGCGTCCCCCTGGGGGGGGGGGGCGCGAAATCTCTGAAAAACTGCAAAATTAATAGAAATTTGTAACTTTAGAATTTAGATTTAGAATAACAGAAATCAGGTAAAATTAAAAAAAAATTCTACAATCCGGCAACGGTATTTTCCTAATTTACATGACAATGGCGATCAACATCCTTTTAATTTTGATATAAACATTCTTCCAGAACACCTGCAAGAACAAGCAATCGACTTAAAACACGATTCAGTGGCGAAAATTAACTTTGAAAATTTGGCGATTACTACTTTTTGGATAAAATATCTTCCCATATATCCATCAATCGCTGAAATGGCTTTGACATTTTATATACCATTCTCGACGACCTACTTATGTGAGAAAGGATTTTCTGTTTTAATAGGAAGTAAAACAAAACAACGGAATCGGCTTGATGTTGCTAGTGACCGTTGCGCACTTTCAAAGATAGCACCAAGAATTTCCGACCTTGTTAAAGAAATGCAACCCCACACTTCTCATTAAATTAGAGTTCAAATGTCACATTTTTAAATAAATGAAATAAAAGAAATGTATCTGTATAATGGAGGGGAGGGAGGCGCGACCATTTCTTGATTCCCAAAAGGGGGCGCCATAGCGAAAAGTTTGGGAACCACTGCTTTAAGACAATATTCAGATTATGCATATTTTAGATTCTGGTATTCTATTACGCACAACCGATTAATGTCAGTCACTTTCGTAATAAGCTCATCTCTACGTTGGGCACGGTATCCATTACAATCTTTAATAAAAATGATTTTCAAAAAAAAGTGTATATGTGAATATAAATAGGTTACTCTACAATATTAATTTAAAAATAATTTAAATACTTATTGTAACATAGGAAAATACAACATAAATCAAAATAAAATACCATGAAAATAGTATTTGAGAAAGTTTGAACAAAATAATTTGGCATAGGTAGACGACCTTGAATAAAACTAGGCCAGTTAAATAAATCTTCGTCATTACTGTCATTAGTTTGTCGATTCACAAAAAAAGAAATTATGTGATATTTGATTAAAAATTGTCAAATATTTTTAATTAAATTCGTAACCGGTATATGGATTATATTATAAATGATAAATAAGTTCCCCTAAATGACAAATAATACAAACACCTTTTACATACAGGGTGGCCCATTTGTCTGACAATGTAATAGGTATACCGTCTCTACTATTAAATATATCGAATTTTATAAGAGTTAAAAGATGAGGTTTAAAAAAATATATGTTCTAAAATTATTTTTAAATATACAGGATGGTCCAGAAAAGTAGGACCATAAAAAGATATATTTTTTAAAATGGAACACCTTATATATTTTAGCATTTTGTGTTTCTTTACAAAACTATCCATAAAATGACGTGATACTGAGTGTTTTTAATTTTTTGCAACGTTGCCAAACAACATGCAAAATTTTTAAAATTTTGGAAAAAACATGATAGCAAAAAATGTATTGTATTTCTCAATAAGAGTATCGAAAATCGAAAATTTCTTGTAAGCTTTTAAGTTTAGGGATAGAAAAACTGTCTTAAATCTTTAAGTACCTAAAATCTTGTACAGGGGTTTTCTGTTGACCTACAAATATACAAAATTTTAAAATACAATTACTCTGTTTTTTTAAATGAAACATCCTATATTTATTAGGCTCGTCTGCTGGATATCGTAAGTATCTTTTATTATTGTTAAGTCATACCTATTCCTAAATTTACTAGTTTGGCCAATATTTCGTTTTTTTTTAAATTATTTTATTTTTCTAGTTAGCCATGACCAGCAAAGTCAAAACAAATTTAATTAAATATATTGATATTATTATTAGTAGAGACGGTATATTACTTTGTCAGGCAAATGGGTCGCCCTGTGCACAGTGACCTGCAGAATTCTGGCTCCATATGGAAAACTTTTTTATTACTGCAGAAGAAGAATATTAACAAGAATTTCCTTTCATTTCATCAGATCCATCCCTAGACGCGTTTCGCCATATCATGGCTCATCAGTAGAGCTAGGATCCGACGAAAGAAAGGAGCAACTTAAAACTTAAAAAACAGTATTTGCTGGGGCACACCAGCAAGATGTTGCAGGGAGCGACATCTGTGTCGTTGTTTATTATTGATTTCATTGAAAATTGTATTCTTCATAAAAGCTTCTGCGTCCCCTTAAACTTAGAACTCGCTCATTAAAATTTAAAAAAACTGTAGTGCACAGGAGGACGACTCAATTTTTTCAAAGTTGCTCAAGAGTTAAGAACTCTTATTTTTCGTTTTAGATACATTTGTAAAAGTTGTTAGAAATTAAAACGTCACAGTCTAATGTTCAAAAAACGAAAAAATAATTATTTTTTGGCTTACCCTGTATAGAGACTCGATTTTAGATTTTTTTACTTGAATACATTTTTATAATTAAGACAACGTTTTTTTTTTAAGTAATTTAAGAAGGTCCTGACATATTGTACAGAATTAATTTTGGTTCAAAAAACTAACTGCTCCAAAAATAGAGAAAACAGAGCTTTGCGAACGAAGGCTAAGGATGAATTATTTCTTTTACTGTATGAAACAGTAGATGATGATGATGCTACTGTCTGATATGCAACATAAGATATATAATATGAGAAGTGCATTCAAAAAGGAACTTAAAAAGGTTGAAATATCAAAAAGAAGCAGAAAACACTCGAGACATCCGAATCCTAAGAAAGTAGGAGAGAGTGAAACGTCTTTTTTATCACTCCTTTATCCAAATTGTTTTTCCTTATCTTTTTGCTCTGCTCGTGTACTATAATAACAATTTCCGATGCGCACACTCTTCACGGGGCATAACTGACGATAAAAAACTGTGCGTTTATAGTGAAATGGAGGCCGCAATCGAATCCGGCCCAGAACTGTCGGCCATTATCGATAACAAAACATCTTTATTACACCCGGTATTGAACGAAAAGAAGCTACTTATCACATCTAGCAAAAACTACGATGTTGTTAAGACACTAACCCATAATGCAAACTTAGCAAACAACAATCATTCAAATCGGATCATGGCTTCAGAAAAAATGTGGTAAAAATCTGATGTGAGTTAATGTTTTCATGTTTTTTTGAATGGACAAAAGGTTGCTATCAGTGGTGTAGCCAGAAAATATGCTCGGGGGGAGGGGGGCGGCTCAGTGGGCGTAAGTAGGACATTTTTTTTCTGGAAAGAGGGACAGTTCGGACTACATGTATTGCATGTAATTGTACTCAGTAAAGCAGGCGAAAAATTTTCGAGGCCACGCCCAAAGTTCATTTAAAATTCACCTAAATACTATGAAATTTCGAAATTATTATTATTAATTCGTTTTTTACTTTTTTTTTGATATTCCTAGCTTAAAAAATATGAATATTGGTGTCAATTCAAAATTTTAACATAAGACGTATCAGAAATCATGTATTTTAGGAGCGTAGATCTAAGAGTTCTTGGTGCAAATGCTTAGGTTTTGAAATACTCCTTCTTAAGTGCCGTTTTGTATATTCATAATAAAGCATTCTCGTTTCTTCCTGCATTATTTTTTTTTATTATAAATTTTCGCTTTTTCCATAAAAAATGTTGCAATGGAAATTTTTACTTTAATTTTTGTCTTTAAAAATAAATACCTAATTGTTTTTTGGTTTGTTGTAAAACTATTTTATTGCATTGGGTTATATTTTTGTTGATTTAAAATAGCTCTTAAAAAGGGAAAACGGAATACGTAGACAGGGGCCCAGCCAGGGGCCTAGCCCCCCCCCCCCCCCTCCCCAAATTTTTTGAGATGCAAACTACTGTACCTTAATATTCTTAGTAGGTAAATACCTACCTGTTTAATAGATATACATTTTTAATTTTTTATTAGAAATTGAAATAGGTAAAATGTCGCGTCTACTCCGCGCGATTTTGGGCTGCAGCCCCCGGCAGCCCCTAAATACGCCACTAGTTGCTATAGTATTTTCTATACCTATTTTTGACATTTCAAAACAAATAAAAGATACTTTAAACCTCCTCACCTATTACCGAACATACTAAAGAAAAATAATCTACGCAACTTTTATGTAAAAGAAAAATAAATGCGTCTAGATTGGGAGCGTCCACTTTCTCTTTAAGTCGGATCTCAAGACTTGGAAAAGTAAACGCTGCATCAATTTTATCGATTTCTTGTTTTTATTTAATGCATTAAAATGAAGTATTTTAACGTACAAATAATGAGGTTAACATATTTTTTTTGTAAAGATTTTTACACGCGTTAAATGGTTAAACCGTCGATTAAGTTAAGGAGATCGGTGCAAGTAGTAACTAGTAAGTGTTACTGAAAAAGTTTAAAGACAGAGCTCGAAACTGACTGAATTTCAGAAAAAGTATGCATTTAAAAAAAAAATAAAAAATAATTTTTGAAAAGTCTTGCTTAAAAAAATATCAGTTCATATTTTGTGCAATATTTTAAACAATAAATATGTTTTTAAAGATCACGCTTTGTATTAAGTATAAAGTAAAATTCAATCATTAAAATATTTTTTTAATTAGTTATTTGTTAGTACGGTATTAGCTTTATTATACAGTGACCGGCAAAAAGTTGAACCCCTATGGGAAACTTTTTTATTATTGAAATTGTAAAAAAACTTTTTATGCTGATAGCCTCTGCATGATGGGTAACCTAAAAATTTGTTTTGACATTAGTCACGTGACTACTCGTTTGTATGGAAAATTGAAAAGTACATATTTTGTCGTGAAAATCTGGTATTAGAGTACAAGATATTGAAAAAAGTTATTTGAAAAAAGTGTTTAGATTTTAATTTTATGCTGGTGTGCAAAGTTTAAAACAAAAATTCAAAAAAAAATATTTTGTTTTTAAATTTAAAAAAATATCAAATGTTACTTTCATATTTCCATCAATTTGATGAAAATGTGTTAAATGATAAAAAACCAATATTTAAACATTTTAATTATCTTGAACAAATGTTATTTGCTAAAATTCAAAATTTAGCTTTTTATCATGTAACTGGGTGCGTCCAGGCCCTGTATCTAGCAACCATATTTACCAATAAAATTATAGGTATTTCTGGAATAATATACTTACGAAAGGTAGTTCGTTCTAATTTTGAATAAGTTTTAACGTTTTATAGTTAAGCATTTTTTTAAAGATAAAAATCATGTTTTTTTTAAAAAAAATAACTTACGTAATAAGTTTATTACATCACTAGTTACGTAATAAGCTCATTACATCACTCAAACAGGCGAAAATGGTTTACGTAATAATCTCATTATAGTATTGGTGTTATATAAAGTACAATATGTACTGGGTGTACAACTAAAAAGGGACACGGGCTGTAACTTGGTAATCAATCATTAATCGTACAGCTTTCTTTTTTTTTTATAAGAAAATTGGCCAGATAGGCGATAGTTTTAAATGGGAATAGTATGGGTTACAACAAATTCCATTGCTTTTTAATAAAAATTTTCATTTCCGTTACTTATTTTCATAAAAAAAAGTATGGGTTATAGTATTCATAGAGAATTCCTTGAGAATTTTTTGTTTGTGGGTTAAAGGATATGTTATTCCGTTTTGTCTCGTCAATTTTATCTCCAGTAATGCCACTTTACATTTCACATGTACAGTGTTGATTATCTTAAAAACTTTACCATAGTAAACGTTCATCATCATCAAAATATCTTTATTTATTAAATAGTAATGTCAAGTACGTTAAAAGTTAATATTAATGCACAAAAGCAGTTTTTATTTTATTTATTTTTTATCGCTTGGCGTTATTATTCTTATGCAAGCAGGCAACCAAGAATACCGTTTAGCACACCAACACATCTAATTGGCTACCTATAGTGTAGAAAAAGATTTATTTTATTAATAAATATAAATGTATTGATTTTTAAATGAAAATAACTAGGAAACTCTTCTGTAGAGATTTTTAACCATAATTTACTAACCAGTAACTTTGACTGTAACATACATGACATTGAAAAAAATAATTTTCTCACGATCATAGTGGCCCGGTTATGCTTGCCAATGTCATTTATGTCACAGTTAAAGTTGCTGGTTAGTAAATTATTATTAAAAATCTCTATGCAACCCAACATAAGTCTTCTTCCACTAATATAGGTATATCGCGATCAAAAGTTGTGACTTCCTCATGCGATATGGACATCGTATCTACTATTGTTGTAGAAACTACCAGGGCTGTAGCTAGCAAGAGTACATACAGCACCGAGCTCCATTATGGGACTTAAACCGGCCAATTAGAGGTGCTTACGTCAGGCGCGTGGGCGGGGTCTTGTTTGAAATCGCAATTTCTCTTGTTGGTAATGGAGATTATGGAGAATATTGTGTCGCTACCGGTGCCGTTAAATAAAGAATTTGAAGTAAGTATACTTAAAAAAGAAAGGTAAGTTGCATAATGTTTTTGATAAACTATTTTTTCCATCGTTTAGGCATATTTACCACCTGGTTGGAAAACCAACATTACCACTAAAAATATAGTAGAGGGTGAGGATAAATTTCCCAACGTACAACTAAAGTTTTTTATTAAATGCACCAACAAAGAAGAGTTTGGTAGATGGTTAATAGAGTTTGAAAATTTGACAAATACATCATATACCATCTCTTGTACTGACGCTGACGATAAGGATGGCTCACGAATCAAATTCAAACAACGACTAAGGTAATATGATTACAAAAAAATTATATAAATATGTATATCAAAAATAAGTAAAATTTTAAAAAATAAACTTTCCTTCATACCTATTTTAATAGTTTTATTTATTTTTAAACCAAAATTAACCCTTTTTAACAACTCTCGCTTTTATGTATAGAAACTGTCGATTATTTCTTAAAGTAAAACCAAAAATATGTTAACGAACTTTTGCTAAATTTTTTCGCTAGCCATCTTTAAGAAATAATCTACTGTTTCCGTCACCTGAATAAAGAACGCTACATCGACTAAATAAATTTAAATAACGCGCCAAATAAACTCCTCCCCCAGGCCTGACGTAAGCACCTCTAATTGGCCGGTTTAAGTCCCATAATGGAGCTCGGTGCTGTATGTACTCTTGCCTGTAGCTAGACGTTGACCCCTGGGGGGGGGGGGGGGGAGGAGAGGGGTTAGCAGTGGCAGATCCACAGAAAGAAAAATTTACGGGACCACGTCCAAAGGGGTTTGAACAACCTTAACCCACTCTTATCTACGGCCCTACAAACTACTATTAAGTGCGATAATAACCAATTATTACCAAACTAGAACGGTTATAAACTTTACAAAAATCGGCTGTAAATGGCGAGATTGTAACGGATGACTTATTAAAACAAATTTAAGCTCTCTGAAGGTTGCAACGAATAAAAATGATAATTACTACAAACAACAGATTTTTAAATATTGCCTATTAATATCAAAAATACAAATATCTGACTATCGAATTTAAATAGTCGATTTTGATATAAAAATTTAAAAAAAGTATGCCAAGGTCCCTGTTTTAGTAAGAAATTGTCAATTAGCGACACGAGAAAAAATGTCGAAAATCATTTTTGGGTACCTTTAAATACTGGTAAAAGGCAGTTCTTACATAATGTTCTATAATTTAATAATTATGAAGTAAGGTTATACATACATTATTATATTATATATCAGGTGGTTTCTTTTAGATTAAATTCTACAAGTTAGCATACATATTATTAATATACAATAGTTTTATTATGCCCCAATTCAATTCAATTCGAAAAGTATTTTATTAAACCTGAAGGTAAAGTATAGCTTTACGCAGAGGCGTATTAACACTTGGAAGCGCCCAAAGCCCTGGGATATTTTTGCGCCCCCCTTCTACAGTGGCGGATTTAGGGTTTGTTCTAGGGGGGGTGCCACACCCTTTTTTGGGTTTAAATAACCGTAAAGCTTAATCTAATCTGAATAACTTTTTCAAGAGCTTCTTAAGATTAAATTTATTTTAGAGGGTCCGAAAAACCTTTTGGGGTGGCCCGGACCACCTCTGGCCCCCCTAGCGTAGCCACTGCGCCGCCCGCTGCCAAAGAGATGCCTATGTCGCGATGCGAAGCGTATTAGTCTGAAAAAATAAGCTACAATAATTATTACACAATAATAAACATGGCGTGTGGCGTTAGCTAAAAATTAACTGGTTAATCTAACGCCGCTTTTTTCTCACCTAATATATATGTATATACAGGGTGTCCCATAACTTATGGGCTGTAGAGTAACTGGAGATACTAGACATCAAACTAAGTCGATTATGTCATATAAGTTTTTTTTGATAATTAAAATATTAATTTAGTTATGTACTATGTTTTTTTATGCTTTGGGATGTTTAAAGGGAAATATCTCGAAAACCGTTAAAGATATTAAGATCAATCAAGTACACCTTTTTGACTCAGAAAATGCCCTTCTTTAAGAAACTATAATTGAAAAACACCTAATATCACAGGTAAGAAAAAATCATAGATTTATGAAGCCCAGTGTATGCAACTAGCGCCCTCTAGTTTGAAACTTAAAAATTTCTATAAATTCTTATTTCTGGCTTATAAAAACATAATTACTACGTTTTCATGAGGATTCAGTTCGATTTAAATCCAAATTGAACACATGAAAACAGGTATTTTTACCGTATTGAGTTCGTTTTCAGTTCAAGGTCGATTCGCCAATTTTTGGGATCGTATCGGAATCGTACCGAAATTTTTAATCATGAAAACGGTTCGAGATCGGAACGAAATATGATTCTCATAACCTACAAATAGTTCTTATGTTATGTTTGGTTTTGGCGATTCTTTTATAAACGTTGTAAAAATGACCGGCCAAAAAAGCAATAGAAACAAAATCTAAAAGCAAAAACATAGACAAGTACGAAAAAAGAGCGGTGATAACCACAGGTTTGACGCATGACAGCATTGACAGCTGACAAATGTCGGAAATTCAAATACGAATTGAAATCGATTTCAATTCGATTTGAAAACTGCAATGAAAACGCCTTGGAATGTAATAGGATAAAAAATATTCAGATCGAACTCAGTCCTCATGAAAACGTAGTAAATATTGCCAACTTTCAATTCGATTCATTAAACAGTTTTAAAATTATGGCTTATTTTCGAGAATAAACTTTTACTTTCAACACCCTGTATCTCTAGAACGAGTAACAATCCGAAAAAAATTATATGACTTAATCGGCTTAGTTTCATGTCTAGTATCTCCAGTTACTCTAGGGCCCATAAGTTATGGGACACCCTGTTTACGGGGTGGGGATTTTAAATGGAACGCTGTTTATAGCGGATCTGAGAATAAGATTTCTCTAAAATTCAAAAATACGTCCTCAAAGATTTTTTATGGGCCTCGCTCTTCTCAAGTAAAAACAAATTGGGACTGCAAGGAAGGGGCGCAGCCCTAACCAACTTTTTTTTCAAATAAGAGGATACCACTCGTGGTGTGGCCCTTTTTGAAAAGCGAATTGAAAAAGGAAGTTGTCCATCTATTTTTGTTAACTTCTGTCAAACCATGTGTCAGATATTTAACTAAAACTAATTTAAGGAACAAATTACATTTGATTTTGCAATTGACACGTGCCCATGAATCTGTTAGCACAGACCAAACCGACTGTAGAACTCTTCCCTTACTCTTTATAAAGCTTCTGGGGCGTGGTTAACCGTACCCAGGGCTGTACCTAGACGTTATTCATGGGGGGTTTAAAAGAGTAGCATTTTTTGGGTGCCACCCCTTTTATTTTTAAAATAGCTCCGCAGACGAAAAATTTGGTCACAAAACAAAATCCTAAGGAAAATTTATAAAAAGTAATTTGTCATGGAGGGGGGTGTTTAACCCCCCCCCCCCTTACCTACGACCCTGACCGTACCTCTGCCGTAATCCTTGCCTTCAGCTCTTCCAGATTTCTAGGTCTGTGGTGACATATTAAACCCTTTTTTTAAATCGTCTCATAAATAAAAACCTAAGGGTGTTATATCCAAACATTTAATCATTCTCTTACATTTCTTGCATAGTAAGGAGAGGCTCCATCCTGCTGAAAAATATCCATTGGTCTAGATTTCCATAATTAGGGAATATGCTTTTAAGTTCTGGTATTTAAAATTTTGCAAGAAATGTAAGAGACATATTAAGTGTCACATTTCAAAATATGTGAATAGGACTGCGATGATTTATAGAGTGGCCGTCCAAATCCCCAGATATTACACCCTTAGGTTTTTATTTATGAGGCAATTTAAAACGAAGGGTATATGTCACCTGACATAGAAATCTGGAAGAGTTAAAGGAAAGGATCTGGGCAGAGATACGTTTAATTACGCCAGAAGTTTTGGAAAGAGTAAGGGCAGAGTTCTACCGTCAGATTGGTCTGTGCTAGCATAATTTCAACAATTGCTATGCCAAAAAAGTGACATTACAGTTTTAAAGTTAGTGTTAATTTATTGGTTTGTTAAATTAGTTTTTATTAAATTTCTGACGCATGGTTTGACAGACTAATTTGAAAAAAAAAAGTTGGTTAGGGCTGCGCCTCCTCCTTGCTGTCCCATTTTTTTTACATGACAAGAGCGAGAACGTATTTTTGAATTTTAGAAAATAGTAGTTTGTGCAACAAGAGTAGATATGATGTCCATATCGCACGAGGAAGTAGGCGGAGTGCTCAAACTTCCGAGGGCAATATGGACAATCCACTCGAGTTGAACAGTATATTTTTTCTACGACCTTATGCTAAAAAATTAAAAAAAAGGTTTTCAAGTTGCCGGGCTCAAACTCACGACCATTGGTTCTATAGTAAAACGCTCTACCTGTCGACTATCGAAACGTTAAACTAATTATGAGAAAACCAACTGATAAATGATGCTACATGAAATTAATTTTCTATGCACATTCAGCAGGTTGCATTATTGATAAATCTATTATAATTCCGTCTAGATTTTATTATATTGAACAAATTAATAACAAATTGTACCATATGCATTCAAATTATATTATTTAGTGTCTCAAAAAAGAAGGCGGAGCCTCAGTAAAAATAATATACTGTGATTGGTCAGTACTTTTAAGAACAACAATGGCTTCTCTGTAATTAACAGCTGTGATTGGTCAGTTTTATTACCTATCTAGGATTGTTATAAAATTTTGCCGCACAGTTAACTGTAATAGCCTACTTTACTCGCCACTTAAGTGTAAAGGAAACAGCAAATTTCCATGTGGGAGTAGAAGAATCTTATTTCCAGCGTCGCTATAAACAGCGTTTCATTTAAAATCCCCGCCCTGTATTGTGGTATTAAATTACCAACGATAAATAGTGTCATTATTTTTAACAGTGATGTGTCCTATAATTAAAGAAACATAATTAACTAAGCTATTGCTTTATTACTTATATCTAGTAATTTGCATTAAGTTAATTAATAACTAATAAAGAAATAGTCCATACTTGAAGTGCTTGAGTGGAAATTTAAATGGAGAGAATGCCTTCCTCCACTGTTATATCTATAAAAATATAATATGTAATAATTTTTTTTGTGGTTATGTAATTTTTTCCTCTCAGTTCGCTGCCAGGGCCATTCCCGAGGGGACCTACAGCTTAGCGTGGGTTCCGAAGCACGATTCTCAGCATGCGACACTTCCCAAAGGCTATCAACCTTCGGTTTCCTGCGTCATTGCATGACCTACCGATTGGGGAGTGTGTACCTTCTTCCGCACCACACCAGATATCCGATCTCATCCGGCCCGGTTACCGGCGCGAATGGGGTCAATAAGGAGATGATACACTTTGCACTCTTCCCTGCATTCTTAAACCAACTAAATTTTGGACATACTTTTTTTTTGTGCATATGACCACTCCAGGGATCGAACCCGGATCGCCACGGTCGAATGTTTTTGATTTAAATGATGAATTCTGTCTACATGATTCGATTATATAACCATTCATATTCGGGAGAACAAATGTAAAACAGAGAAGAAAAAGGCGAATATCATCACTTAAGTGAATCCGAACGCGCTAAATATTCCCGTGGTAAATTGCGGTTTTTTAACTGAATTACGAACAAGATTTTGATTTTCTGTTTTTACCAATGGAAAGTTGGTATCTATGTGGGTGTAAGAGAGTTATTTTCATGCAGAAAAGAAAATCGAGCATAAAGCCAATTAAAATCATAAAAAAATGACTAAAGTTTATTGTATAATAAAAATTATTGGGAATTAGTTTTTTTTAATAAACATAAACATACATTCTCCAATATCTCCAGCATAGTGACCGCTAATGTTCTTATAGAATGAAAATATTTATATTTCTATCTATAATATAAATGATAGAAGAGTTTTGGACTTGTATTGTCCTTATTTGTTTTACATCACAACGTTTCAATTGGTAAGTATCTCCAGTCGTCTTCAGGTGAATACTAAATAGGGAAAGTTACTATAGCTCTGTTATTCTAGCTAGATGCAGTGGAGCCTAACTGAGATGGGTGCAGTAATGCGTTCAGTTCGTGTGCGGTATTTTAAGTTTACTCCTATATAACAAAGGTTTTCAGATATTTCTTATATCTAATGAGGGCTTGCTAAAACAATCGAGGTTCTGGTGTACGGTAGCAGCTTCCTTCAACTTCATCTTCCCCCAGTGTGGTTCTTTATACAGGATTTGAGCTTCTGTCCACTTGATGTGATGACCGTGTGTCCAGGCATGGTCAGATGCACCTGATTTTTCGGTTTCTCTTTTAAGCGTGTTGTTTCTTGATCCTAGTTTCGAGTGGCCTTAGAGTCTCACCGATGTAAGATCGGCCACGTTCGCAGGGGATCTGGTAGACACAGTTTTTCCTGTCTTTTTGACTTGTGGGTTTTGTCTTCGTCAGGTGGCTTCTTAAAATATCTTTCAAGCTGAATACCTTATTGATGTTGTATCGTTGTCCTAGTCATCTTATTCTCTCAGATATTTCTTTGACATACGGAATGTTGAGTGCCGATTGTGACTCTATTTGCTTCTTTTGTGTATTTGATCTATTCTTGCAATTTTCAATAGTTTATCAACTAAATGCATGGGGTAGCCATTTTTGTTGAGGTCGGTCTTGATGCAGTTAGCTTCTTTTTTGAGGACTTTATTTGAGTTTAAGATGGTAACTGCTCTATCCACAAACGTTCTTACTATGCCATGTTTTGTGTTGCTTAATTGATTTGAAGTGTAATTAAGATATTGACCTGTATTCATTCAGCTCGAAAGACTCTATAAGAAGCCACCTGACGAAGACGAAATCAACAAGTCATAAGACAGGAAAAACTGTGTCCACCATATCCTCTGCGAATGTCTCCGATCTTACATTGGTGAGACACTAAGGCCACTCGAAACTAGGATCAAGGAACACAGAAACACCACGCTAAAAAGTGAAACCGAAAAATCAGGTCCAGCTGACCATGCCTGGACACACGGTTATCACATCATGTGGACAGAAGCTCAAATCCTGTATACAGAACCACACCAGAGGAAGTTCAAGGAAGCTGCTACCATACACCAGAACCCAGATTGTTTTAGTAAGCCCTCATTAGATATAAGATATATCTGAAAACCTTTGTTAAGTAGATGTAAACTGAAAATAACACACACGAACTAAAGTATGATTGCGCCCATCTCAGTTATGCTCCAGTGCATCTAGCTAGTATAAATAGAGATGTAGTTACTTTACTTCTTTAGTATTCACCTGAAGACGACTGGATAAACTTACCAGTTGAAACGTTGTGATGTGAAACAAATAAAGACAATGCAAGTACAAACCCCTTCTAATAATAGTATTAAACTAAACAACGCATATTTGTTTTCTATACAATCTCATGGTAAGATTTTTTCGATTAACATAAAGTCTCCCCACCTCCGCCGGTACATTTATGGGTGCGCCACTATACGGAACAAAAATGTGAATATTTCGAAATTCAAATAATATTTGAAGATAATACATTACTCAAACATCATATTAATCTAATTAACATAATGTCACAGTACGCAATCAATAACGCACTTTTCGTGTTTGGTAAAAAAAATAAACAAGGAATGTGGAAAAAATTAACGACATTGAAAAAATATATAAATATTGTATTAATGAGCAATAGAGTTATTTTGGCCACCAGGTCAAGCACAATTATCACAGGTGTTCGTTCATGTTGAAATCAATAATTTTGGAAACAAATAAAAGTAGTAAATGACCTCTTCTCTCAGGGCAGTGTTTATCCGACAAATATTTCTAAATTCTTATTCGTAACCAGCTCTATGCGAAATTATATCTACAGAGTGGGGATTTTAACTGGAACGCTGGTTATAACGGCTCTGGGAATAAGTTTGCTCTAAAATTCAAATATTATTATTACAGATGAGTCACATTTTTGCCTCAATGGCTCAGACGGACGTCGACGTGTATGGAGAAGACTAGGAGAAAGATATGCTGCAGTTGGTATTGACTAGCGTCTTCTATTTGGTGGTGGTACGGTAATGGTTTGGGCAGGAATCACTGCACAAGCCCGCACAGAATTGGTCATCGTACAAAATGACTTCCTAACATCTCGCAGGTACATTACAGAAATTCTCGAAGATCATGCGATGCCTTTTATGGTTACCATGGGCAAACATGGCATATTTACTGAGTAACCTAAATTTTTTGCTCGCCGGTGTAGCAATTATTGAAAATGTGCCCAATAAATCTGTTAGCACAGACCAAACCGATGGTAGAACTCTTGCTCTATTCTTTCCAAAACTTCTGGCGTCATTAAACGTATCTCTACTGGAATCCAAGCCTTCAACTCTTCCAGATTTCTAGGTCTAGTGACATATACCCTTCCTTTTAAATCGCCTCATAAATAAAAATATAAGGGTGTAATATCCGGAGATTTGGGCGGCCATTCTATAAATCCTCGCAGTCCTATCCACCCATTTGGAATGTTATATTTTTTAATAATTCTCTTACATTCCTTGCAAGGTAAGGGGGGGTTCCATCCTGCTCGAAAAACATCCTTTTGGTCTGGATATCCATAATTAGAGAATATTATTTAAAGTTCTGGTATTAAAAACTTTGCAAACTGCAAAAAAACAATTTAGTTATTTATAGCAGACCCTAAACTTTTCAAATTGTAATAAACAAACGAATTTTCGATTTTATTTCAAAGCCTACCATGGTTCTTAGGCATAACCATTACTAAATGAACCGTTTTGCAGAGTAGTGCTAGTATTTCACCTGAAATATTAAGGGATGTAAACAGATTACATCAAGAACGTGTTGACTTGTACACAGATTAAAATAAAAGACATTTTGAACATTTACCCTAGTTAAGTCTAGTCGCTTATGTTTAATTTTAAAAATAAATCTTTATATTTAAATAAATTTAAAAATTTGCCATTATTTCGAAAACGGTTGAAAATAACTTGTAAGCTTGTAGTGTGAAAACAAATTGCTCTAAAATTTTACATTCAATAATCAAATCATATACGGTGTGTTTCATTTGAAAAAATTGAGAAAATTTAATTTAAAAATGTGTCGTTTTTAAATCTTTTTATGAGCACCTGTAGAAAATAGATAAACACTGTTAGATTCATAATGTATTTAGATCACTTGTCATAAATGTTTGCAGAACCGTAAAACTTTATTATTTTATTATTTTAGTTTTTAATTTATTACTATTAAACTACCAAAGAAAAATAAATAAAAGTTTGGACAATTATAAAAGATTCTAATAAAAACCTAAATATGCAATTAAAAAATAGGTGTTTTATTTTAAAAAATACAACTTCTTGTTATCGCCCCTTTTTGAGACACCCTGTATATGGAAAAGTTGTTCCTGAAATACATCCTATGATACAGTATAAGTCTGCATATGAATGAAATTCCTAACTTAATTCGTATAGGAGCTATAGAAGCCTGACTAACTACTGCAGGACCCTGTACTGTATACAGGGTGTTCGTTAATGACGTGCTAATATTTTATGGTGTAATTTCTCAAGTCATTTTATGAAGAAAAGTTCATATAAACATATGTCCTAAACGGCTTAAGTTTTTTGCTACAGGGTGTTGAATTTTATTTTTTTAATACGTTTTTTGTAATATCTCCGAAAGTACTTTAGATAATATTTTCAATTTTGGCATGTGTTAATAGGACATAAAACCACATCTATTAGTAATAAAAGTTAATTTTTTTGTCCCACCAGTGGCGTCACTGCAAAAATTTCCTCTGATATTTTTTAGAAAAAAGTGGTACGCCACTGACATTTTTCCATGTGGATATTATTTCTGATTAGCATGGTCAATTCTGCATAAAAATGATCTCTCGCGTTTTTCTCCTCAGGCACACCGTTCTTAATTAAAATAATTAAATTAGCTCTATTATTTATTTAAGAAAGCATGAAAAATAAATTTTCAAACCACCTGAAAGTGCCTTATACCATAAGGTGTATTTTGTCTAACACTGTTAGATGATAAAATACAAATCGGATTGCATGGTTCTACCAAGAAATGAAAACTTTACATTGGTAGGATGTCAACACCTGCAGACCGGTTTCGAACTCTTTTGTTCTCGTCAGTACAGGGTAGGTAGGGTTGGCTGTTCAATACGGGAACTGATCCAGCGGACGTGATCCCTGTGCGTGGACTCGTGGAACTGATCCGGATTAAAATCTAAAACAGGTACGGGTACGAGTCCGTCAAATTACATGAGACTGCGGACGCGATAGATCAAACCGTGGTATTCGCCTGTTTGTCGCCATGGACTTGAAATGTAAAACAGAGAACTACAATGGTTGTAGTTGTAGATGTAAAATGTAACGGAGCAGTGGACTGGCACGGCGCTTTCGCCAGCTGAATATTGGACTTGTAGTCTTGTAGAGTGTAATTTATGTTCATGTAGGTACTCATTCGCCACGTTTTAATGAGTTTGCTTCTTTATTGTTGGTTAGGTTATCGAGTTCTAAGCAACTTATTATGTAAAAGTTATAAAAAAACGGTAGTATTATTTTTATATTATAATTTATTTCGATATATGTATATTATTATATAGAAAATAACAACCATAGGGAATTAGAGACGGCATGACGCCATTCGGGCATAGACAACGCAACGGACTAGAACTGGACTGAAATAGTGGACTCGTTGGAATTAAATCGGCCGCCGGCTCGGTGATACAGCATCGCCCTGCAGGCAGGGCGGTCCGGACTCGATACTGGAACTGATCCGCGGACTCGATACTTGATAGTTTGGGATCAGTTCCGAACTGATCCGCAAAAATTTGTGGATCAGCCATCCCTAAGGGTAGGTGTTCATACCATACCAAATGAAAGTTTTAAAACCTAATGCATATAATATCAACCTTCTTCGGTCGTATATATACGTTAGCGCCATCTCTTGGTATAAGGCACTTTCAGGTGGTTTGAAAATTTATTTTTCATGCTTTCTTAAATGTTTGCTTCCACCTGACTAGTAAGAGATTCTGTGTTTTTACAATTCTATTATTTATTATTATTAACATTGATAATACAAAATTTTGTTTTATAAAAATTGTTGGAAATGACCAGCTTCATTATTTAATAGGCATGCTTCCGTCCGTCTAATTTAATTTAATTATTTTAGTTAAGAACGGTGTGCCTGAGGAGAAAAACGCAAGAGAACATTTTTATGCAGAATTGACTAGGCCAATCAGAAATAATATCCACATGGAAAAATGTCAGTGGCGTATCACTTTTTTTCTAAAAAATATCAAAGGAAATGTTCGCAGGGACGCCACTGGTGGGACAAAAAATAACTTTTATTACTAAAAGATGTGGTTTTATGTCCTATTAGCACATGCCAAAATTGAAAATATTATCTAAAGTACTTTCGGAGATATTACAAAAAACGCATTAAAAAAAATAATTCAACACCCTGTAGCAAATAGTAAATAAGTAATAAGTCGTTTAGGACGTATGTTTATATGAACTTTTCTTCATAAAATGACTTTAGAAATCACACCCTAAAATATTAGCACATCATTAAGGAACACCCTGTATAGATATACAATTTCGCACGGAGCTGGTAACTTTGGAGAATAATATAGAAACAGACAGCTTGTGCAAATATTTCTAAAACCACTGTAACTGCAATCTTAACCTGAATAGCCTGTAGAAGGTAATTTACTTTTATTTAAAGGAGTGTGGTAAAATTACACACACAGCAGACAAAAGTACATTTATTAAAATACGAGTTTCTGCTTCCAGCGACCGTTCTCGATTGTTATTATTTATTTACTTTCATTTTAAAAAGGGTGCGGAAAACTAATACGACTAATAAGATGAAATAAGCAACGCAAACTATACACATAACAATGGTTTCGGTATTTGCGAAAGAAGAACTATTTTGCATAAGATTCAATTTGAATAACTAATTTGTGTAATTTATGAAATCTACGATCTACAGCGGCATAGTTTGAATTGATTATTGAATTGGTGTACCCGTTACGAATTTTTCTATATGGAGAAATTCATTTAAACTAAGACACCTGTTAATTTACTATACAGGGTGCTACAAATCACAGTGCTTACCAGTGGCGGCTATGAAGAGGAAGTAGGACAAATGCCACTTCCACGGCATTGGCGGCGCCTGGAAGGGGACAAGGTGGGCGCGGACCCACCCTGAAAAGATGGATGCCCACCCCAGTGCCTGGCCAAAATCCGTTTCCAGGGGGAAGGGTAATTTTATTAATGTTTCTCTGAATAACGACGGAGGGGGTTTGTATATATGTTACCGGCCAAACCCGATATCAGGATAAACTAGTTTAACGAACGAACAAACCCGAACAACTTTTAAGATAGACTGGTTTGGCCTAGGCAAAACTAGTTTATCCTGAAATCGGGTTTGGCCGGTAACATACAGGGTGACAATTTGAAAACGAACAGCATTTAATATTGCCTCTACCAATGATAGTATGATAATTTGGCGAAACACGTCAATCGATATATCGAGGCATTTTTTAAGACATTTGTTGTCGTGTTACTTTCAACCCCCCAACCCCCAGGGCACCTACCCCTAAAATTTTAAATGGCAACCCCTATTTATTTTGCCATTTTTGTGTTCCTTATAAAATTCTACATAAACAGTATCATTTTTTTTTTCAAAAAATGTAATTATTTTATTTTTTCTAGTGGCGATATCGAAGACGAACTGTAAATAAATAAAGAAATTTGGAATGTATTTCTACATTTCGTCTTCGATATCGCCACTAAAAGAAATAAAATAATTACATTTTTTGAAAAAAAAATGATACAGTTTATGTAGAATTTTATGAGGAACACAAAAATGGCAAAATAAATAGGGGTTGCCATTTAAAATTTTAGTGGTAGGTGCCCTGGGGGTTAGGGGGTTAAAAGTAACACGACAACAAATGTCTTAAAAAATGTCCCCCTCGATATATCAATTGACGTGTTTCGCCAAATTTTCATACTATCATTGGTAGAGGCAATATTAAATGCTGTTCGTTTTCAAATTGTCACCATGTATACATATACATGTATAGTAAAGAACTACAAATATAACATTGTTCTTTACATTTCCGTCTTCTGTAAAAAAATTAAGCGACAATACCACCTGATGATATTACACAGAGGTGTATTAAGTAAATTAATATTATATATATTTTAAATTTGTTCACATTATATCACACCTTTTCAATAGAATAGATTACTTTAACACTTCTTCATTTACTCCTCTCCTACAGAAATGAACAAATTACCAATTTTAACAACACAATAAAACTAATCTTTTAAAACGTAAAATGCTCCAGAACGAATTTAAAAAAATACGTATCTGTAAATAAAAGCAGTGAACGACTACAAGAAAACTCCATCTATTTTTTTTTTTATAAATTTTATATTGGTCTTTAATGATCATTTTACGCTTCTGATTGGCTTAATCAGTGTGTGAAATTGTAAAATTCGACCAATCGACAGTATTTCCGATCGCTTGTAGCCGAAGTGATCGAAGCGCCGATACCGCTTTACTTTGCTCTTATTTATAACAGAACTGACACTATTAGTCTTACTGATAGTCCTGAATGATGTCAATCCCTGGTCATTCTTGCGACAATGCTTTTTCTAATGAGAATTTACATCAGTACGCAATCAATCCTTGAAATTTCCCTTTACACGATCAGTATTATTGTCATTCCTTTATCAAAACTGTCAGTCTGGATGATAGTGTACGGTCTGGTATAAATTTTTACCGTGATATTATGCTTCTTGTTCACAAAGAGGCCGCATTTTTTGTTGGCGTTTTTATATAGAAGACAGAAATGTAAACAATAATGCTATATTTTGTCTGTTTAAAGGTTGGAGACAATTTTGTTTCTTGAATGATAAAAGAGTTTTGGATTTGCATTGTCTTTATTTGTTTTACATCACAACGTTTCAACTGGTAAGTATCTCCAGTCGTCTTCAGGTGAATACTAAATAAGTAAAGTAACTACAGCTCTATTTATACTAGCTAGATGCACTGGAGCATAACTGAGATGGGTACAGTCATGCGTTTAGTTCGTATGCGAGATATTTTAAGTTTACATCTACTTAACATAGATTTTGGTCAGGTAATGTGACGAAGCTGTAGTGCAGTGAAACATGTCGTATTGTCAAATAAAAACACCAGTGGAAATTTAAGTAAAAAAGGTAGCTTATTTTGTTAACTATATCTGCTGCTTGGTGCCCGTGCTTTGTTTACATTACAGGCGCCTCCAAAAAGAAGGGGTGTATCTACATAAAAAAAACTAAAATATGTTAACATAAATACGACATGTATACAACATCGGGTAGGTAGTGCAGGCCCTGTTGGGCAACTATTTTGCGGCAGGACAACGTTAAATTTTGTGAAAAATTAGTCGCAAGTCGGAAAATTACTAAAAAATTATTTTTGGGTAAATTTCGAAATAAGATTAAATAAACCAACAACTTGAACATTCCAGTCGGTTGGCATACAAATTCAGATTGTAATGAAGATTGTCACTTCTTGCCATTCTTTCGAATTAGCCTTTTCACCTCTTCGTTCGCTGCCAGGGCCATTCCCGAGGGGACCTACAAATTAATGTGGGTTCCGAACCACGATCCTCAGTCATGCGACACTCCCCCCAAGGGCTAACCCTCGGTTTCTTGCGCCAGTGTGTGTTCTTCCGCACCCCACGAGATATCCGATCTCATCCGGCCTGGTTACCGGCGTGAATGGGGTGGGTTGGGAGATGATACATTTTACATTCTTCCCTGCATCTTAAACCTACTACAATTCGGACATATTTTTTTATTTTAAATAAAATTATCGAATCTTTTTTTCATTGTTAGAAATACATTTTTTTTAATACTCCTCGTATAAAAATCATCAATCCCGACAAACTTCAATGACTACATATTTATTTAGTTAACGCTCTTTAGTTTAAGAAAAACTGCAATAAAAACAAACATTTATTTCGGTTGCAACGGTAAATTGCATAAACTAGGTTAAAAATAAGACAAAAAAATGTAGATATCTAACATTGCAACGTAGTTAATTTAAAACTGACCGCCTTGAAAACTCGCGCACCAAATTTAATGAAAAAAAATCCACTTTCAAATAGTATCACGCACCTGCGAGCCATATACCCACTGTACAACAACAAAATTGATGCAATGCAATCCTTATAATTTAAATTCTTAACTAATTAATATTTACTAAACACCCTGTATGTCGCAAATTGAAGATGGGAACAGCATAATGATGTAGAGGTGCGTGGGGCACACGTAAATAGTCGTCCGACTTAAAGCTGGAGAACTACTGCGATATGATGTGAATCAAATTGGATCGTCTACAGTTTTATACGGTTAATAAGACATATATACCGATAGTAAACCATTGAATAAAGAGTCGTTCTTTATTCAATGTAGTAAACAATAACCTAACCACAAAACGCCAGTGGCGGCTCATCAGGTGAAGGGGCTCTTCACCAACAAAAAAAAAACAGGAGGGAAGTTTTTCCACTATATTAAATATTAATGTACCAATACAGCTACCATTTTAGCCCTTAAAAAATAATTATATTCGAATTAATAATATTAATTTAATCCGAATGTAGCTGTGCATAATAGGGCCACGATTAACTCCGATGGGCAATAATTTATAAATACTCGTGCATTTTGGCGAGCCCCATCCGACCGTGTCCGTGAGCTCAAAGCAAGTGAAGACCCAACGTCCAACATTGCTTTGATATTCACCGTTGCTATGGTTACGTGACGTCAGTCACGGAAACAGCATGTAACAATTTGCATTCTGATGAAGGGCAATTTAAAAATAGATCAGTCGTATGCACCATTGTTATAGCATTGGTTCGCCTGTTTTTATTTTTCAGTTAATTCAGTAGTGTACGTACCTACTTAGTTGTGTGTTTTAAAAAGGAACCAATTAATGACATGATAGTTTGTAATTTGTTGGAAATTCTAATAACTCCATTCAGTCGTTGGACAGATGAGGATAAGAGAGATGTTTGGTTCCACGGGGTTTTAGTCAATGTTTGTTTAAGCACCCGCACTATACCTAGTTCTTCACCATTTTTTAAGACCGCGAGCCGCCACTGCAAAACGCGTGATGCGATCTATAGAGGACTGCTTTCGCATTTAAATAAACACGTTCTCCATTTATACAGGGTGATTCCCAAGTTGATACTTCTTTTTTAGCTGTGTACAGAAGGCATTAAAATAAACATTTTCAAAAAACAGGCGAGATACATAAGTAAAAAATCTAAGTGCGGGTCTGGTCATCAAAACGTAGCCTTATGTTGTTTTTCTTATAAATCATGCAATTTACAGATCGGTGGTGAGTTATTTGGCAATACACTGCGTGTGTGTTTTCTGAAGCAAGTTAATTTTAAATTGGTGACACGTGAAAATGGTAAAATTTGAAAACAATAAACTAGTAGATATGAGGTGCTAATTTACTGTGAGTTTGGTAAAGTGCTTCGAGATTATACGCAGAACGCTTTCCCCTGCGGGCTCATCCTACACCCGGAAGTTTTATTAATGTTGTTCAACGGGCGAGTTAGGAGGCAGAACCGTATTTGATCCATAGTGTAATAAATTAATGTAATTACCTTATTTTTGACTTTTTTGAAAAAAGGTATTTGAAAATGTTGTTTATTTTAATGCTTTCTATACACAGCTAAAAAAGAAGTATTAACTTAGGAATCACCCTGTATTGTAGCTTTATTTTGCACAACATACTGTTCTACTATTTTAAAACTTATTTCAATTTTGGCATTTTGGATTTGCTTAGTCCGGTGCTTGTTTTGAGGTGCAAAATAAAGCTACAATATAACCGGAAAATGTGCTCAAATGCAATGCTAAATGCAGTCCTGTACCGATCGCATCCGGCGTTTGGTGGTTAGGTTATTGTTAACTATCGAAGCCACTTAAAAATAAATATATTATAGTTTTACCATCAAAAAAAAATTTCGTAGACGTTGTGAAGACGTAGCTTTATATGAACATTCCAATTTGTGTGTATTCTGCGATACTAATGGTTACTTGTAGTTTCCAACATTCATCCAGCTTGCTCTTAGACCTACAGCTTAACGTGGGTTCCGAACCACGACCCTCACTCATGCGACACCCCCAAGGGCTATCAACCCTTGGTTTTTTGCCACCGATTTGGGAGTGTGTACTCTCTTCAGCACCACACGAGCTATCCGATCTCATGCGGCCTAGTTACCGGTGTAAATGGGGTGGGTTGGGAGATAATACATTTTATATATATACTCTTTCTTGCATTCTGAAACCTACTAAGATTCGGACATACTTTTTTTTATTGTGCATACGCCCACTTCGAGGATCGAACTCGGACCACCACGGTTGAATACCAGTAACTTTCCACTGAGCCACTACTGCTACATATTCCAATTTCTAATGTTTGTAAATTTGAGTAGTAGAGACAAAAAGGCTCGATGCCAGGCAACTAGGCCACATCTGGGCCAACAATGTCCCCAGGTTTTCATGGGTTCCGACCCACAGTTTTACTAGCAGATGTTATTCTCGGTACAGTGTTTTACAGTCTTGTCCACCTTGAGAAATGTATTATCTAGTTAAGTTTAATGTTGAATCGATCGATCGATGTATATATGGGAAGCGGTAGAAAAGATGACCTCCCCCCCCCCCCCTTCTTTACTCGTTCAAAAAGTGGGAAAATATATAAAGGATAGCCTAGCAGACAACATTTGCTTCTTTTTTAATAACGCCCCTACTAGAAATGTAGTTGTAGAACATGATACAGAAGTAATGTATTCAAATATTTAATAGGTTTGCCAGTAGAAAAATAAATATAGTTAGGTATACCTACTAATGGTTTTCTAGGTCTACACGACTACATAGGACTATCTTAGATTAGAAAATAATTGCTTACATTGAATTTGCTATGTTAGGCTCTATCGTGTTTATAAAATATTTTTTTTTAAATAACCATTTCTGCCCCACGTTTCCCTACTATTGCCGAAGAAAGTTACGTTGTTGCAAAGATATATAGAAGTTTGAGAAAGTGGCTGGTTGACCGGTGAATTCGCCAGACTCGAATCCTTGTGATTTTTCGACTGGCAATCAATTTATAACCAGTGGAAATTATTTTGATACTAAACTTTCGGTGCTAGTAACTATTTACAATCAAAACCTGTGAAATCAATAATCAGAAAACTTATTAAACATAAGTAACATTTTTATTCAGAATTATTCATCTTCGATATGGTAAATAGTGTAGTTTTCAATATTTATTTGGATTTAAACGGGTATCAGAACAAATGATTTTCGAAAATAATACATGCTAATGGATCAAATATATCGGGTGATTCACGACGCGCTTGCATTAGAACTTTTGAGGAAACTACTGAAAATATTTTTTTGAAATTCTGTAGGTTTAAGTTTATCGATATGCTCTCTTAAACTAAAATATTAATATGTTTTTGCCACTTCCGGTTATACCGGAAGTAGTTTCAACTTTTTCAACAATTTTTTTAATATAATATATCTAGCCATTTTTATTATATTTTTGGTTTTTGAATTAAATTTTAATTAAATTTTATGGAATACGTTTTTACCTAAGTCTACTAATTTCTGAGATATCTGCATATTTTGTAATTATTTCGTAAATGTATAGCGATTAAATTATCCGTATATATTTTTTACCTTAGCTCCTAAACAATTTTTTTTGTTATTGTATAGTTAAAGAATCAACAAATCTCAAAAAATAATTAAACTTGGCATAAAATATACAGGGAGGTCACATTATGGGCTCATTGTAAAAAACTTTAAACGTTAAAAACTTTCTTATTTTAAATGAAACACCCTGTATATTTTTATTTTATATGATAATAAATTAACTGCTCCTTAAAATTGTTAAAACCTTTTTTATACCTATATCAACTCTTATATAGAATATCAAGTTATTTTTTAAAAACCATTTGTTTCTTTATACTTTATAGTGATATTTATAAGGGAAATATTGTTAGAGGCAATGTTTTCTAGAATGCTTTGACAAGAAAAACAGTTGCTCTAAATTATTTGTTGCGTATTTTAAGAATGAATTAACGCGGGCGAAGCCGCGGGTAAAGCTTACTATTCCATGTAATCACTAATCACTTTAAACGTTTGGAACCAATCAATGACAATCGTCCGAATAAAGCCTCAGGTTAGCCCGTGAGTAAAAGTAATTTTTAAATTTCAAATATTTTAACGTGTTGACCCAAAAAAATCTTTATATTTTCACCACAATATTCATGATGATTGAATTTAAATATTTCTTAAATTTTATTTGCGTAAACTATTATACAACTCTTGACAACATAAGAATAAGGAATGCATAAAAATTAGTAGCTTTTGTAGTGTACAGGGTTATCCACACATACCTACAGGTGAACCTACGAAGAATTTTAAAGTAATACTTATATCAATTCTATAAAAAAAAAAGATTAATTATACAGGGTGATTTACGGCGAGCGTTTGTTAACATATTTTTGTGATGTGTCCTCGTTGCATTAAATATTGGCTTTTCGGGTGATACCGGAAGTAGCTGTCAACTTTGTCTTTTAATAATTTTCGATTTACGGACAAATAGTATGTACCTATACCTCGTAGAAAAAGCTACATTCCCGGACTCCGTATTGTCAGTCTCGGCTTGCACCTCAACATACAATCTTTACGGTCGTCCGGAATTGTTCAGCTTTTCCTACTAGGTATACAATGTACTATTTTTAAATGGTGTTTAAAAGTAGAATAGCTTAATTTTTTTCAGATTGTGTATTATTATAATATATTATTGAACTAATATATTTAAAAGAGGTTTTATATTTTTCTATAAAATGTGTTGTACTTTCTAAATTATTTTGATATCTAGTATTAATGTTGTGATTAATTCAATGATTGAATGAATTAATAATGGTACAGATAATCATATTTTTTAGTAGAAATTGTTTTATGAATAAAACAGTTAAGGTGAATTTCGCTTCTAAATTCAAGTATAATAATATAATGTTGTCTATAGGTTTGAGTAACATGGTCATATTTATTATGACTTGTTGAAAATCTTATGCAATTATTTTGTAATATTTGTATTTCAAATTTATATTGTTATGATAGATAACGTCACCGTAGTGTAAACCACTTAAAATATTATAATCTACAAGCTTTAATTTTGTATTAGTATCTAAGTACAATTTAAAATTATAAAAAATTTTAAGTTTATAGTAAGCCTTCTTTACAATATTTCTTATCAGTTTCAAATGTCAATTATTGATCAAAAATAATATCAAGATTTTTAGCTGATGTTACTAAAGGAATCTCATAATCATTAATAACAACTTATTGTTGCTTATTATTTTGGAATTAATATTTTTTGTACCGGTTAAAAGTAAACTAGTCTTGTTCTCATTAAGTTTCAATGCACGATCCTTTATTACTTTAGATACATTAGAAATATCTTCATTTATCAATAAAACCCAATGCATAAGATTGTTATTTTTTATTTTGAGATATATTTGTTTATTATCGGCAAAAGCTAATACGTTACCATATTTCCTTGATAAATAAAAGTCATATGTATAAATTATAAATAGTAAAGGACCCAATACAGATCCCTGAGGAACTTCTATTAAAATTTTCGATGATTTTGAAACATCATAAATAAATTCGCTTGAAATTTCTGTAATTTTAAATCTATTTGATAAATAATTTGTAAACCATTTCCAAGTGTGTTTACTAAAATCCTATATATTTAAGTTTTGCAAGTAGCAATTCATGATTTAGAGCAAGGGTTCCCAAACTGGGGGGAGCGCCCCCTCGGGGGGGCGCTAAGCAGCATTAGAGGTGGCACGAGAGCTCTGAAAAACTGCAAAATTAATACAACTTGTATCTGTATAATGGAGGGGGAGGGAGGCGCGACCATTTCTTGATTCCCAAAAGGGGGCGCCATAGAAAAAACTTTGGGAACCCCTGATTTAGAGAGTCAAATGCTCTTGCCAGATCTATAAAAACATTTATATATAAATTTGAATCCCAGTTTTCTAAAATATCAGAATTTAAACACTGAATAAAAACGTTAGGTTCCCATCTAAAAGTTAACCTCATTTCCGGTTAAACCGAAAGTAGTTTTAAAGGTTTAAAGTGGTCGAAAATAGAAAATTTACACGCTGAGTAATTCCTAAATGTTTACCTCACGAATTACGAAAAAAATTGTTTTGAAAGGGGGGGGGGGTGTTATCACTCCCTTGTAGTGTCACCCGTTAAATAAGCCGAGGATATACGTAATTGCATTCATTGTCATTCTCAAATTTTTTTTTTATAAAATTTTTCAAATTATCTTCGGTGTGGTATGAAAAACATTGTTACTCTACTTATAAAAGTTTTCTAAAATATTCAAAACACAACAGGCATTAGTCCAACATGTATAGAAAATTGCACCAACTTCCGTATTTTGAAAAGCGTAAAATTAAAAAAAATACTCGTACAGCCTCGCAGGCGAAAATTTTCCAAAATAATCAACAATCAAGCCATGCATTTCTATACTATGCTTAAACTGCTAAGAAATAATAAAAATTCTGTTATTAAATTAGGGAAAAGAGTCAACTTTCAAGGTTTTTTAGATAAAAAGATAGTTTCGTGTTCAGATCGACCGACGCGACGCCGACTTGTAATGCTCCAAATAACTCACTTTTGAAACTTAAATTAAACGTTTCGTCTGTAGGAGATCATCAAGTCAATTTAGCCCACCTAAATCAAGATTAGTCCCCTCTAGATTAATTGGTGTTTTTACATTCTTTTTTTTATTATTATTATAGAACGACTTTTTTATATAAGTAATCTTTTGGACGTGTTGGACATGGTCGACATCTTCAGGTGTAAGAGGATTGTGCAAGATTTCTACATGGGGCTTAAGCCCCTCCTAATATAAGTGTCTAGTTCCGCCACCGCTATTCAACCGATTGTATCTCAAAAACGAGTGGAGATATTAAATGTATAAAAACTTCCTCGAATTTGACGAACTTTAGATATACATATACCTTTCAGATACCAGCCATGGATTAAAATTTTTATGGCAATCACTGGCGTCGGTCTAATTATATTCTAATTTATAAAAACGGATTACACCCACCAACATCTAGAAATTCCCAAATAATTTTAAATATATAATAAGCATTGCAAGTCTTAAGTGAAATACCCTGTATACCTACACACAGGGTGGAATTTTTAACTGGAAAAAATACAGAACTGCGGCTGCGTTTCTTTTTAGTTTGGCATTCTTTTTTAGCGTATTCATGAAATTTACCGCCCTCAACTTTTTTAATGTAAAGGTATGCAGTGGCGTATTTAAGGGGGAGGGGGCTGCCGGGTTGCAGCACCCCCCCCCCCCTCACCGAACCTAGGACCTCGGGTTTAAAAGTCAAAGTGCAACCTAATTTTTCGTCTCCTGCTTGGACAGATTTAAATCTTTAAATAATGTATTCTTGGCTTGGCTGGTTTAGTTTTTAAACTTTTCCTTCTAAAAGTCCTATTTTATATAGATATTAAGGTTTTGGACGCAGATCGTTTTAGTTATTGATTTATGATGCAATTTTAAAGGATAACAAGTAAAATGAATAATATTTTATAGTATTTTTCTATTATATACTTGTCTGTTCCGTTTTTCCTTTTTTAGAGTTATTTTAAATCAACAAAAATATAACCCAATGCAATAAAATATTTTTACAACAAAAAACGATTAGGTATTGTATTAGGTATGTATGTATAAACAAAAAAATTAGTAAAAATTTTAATTGAAACATTTTTATGGAAGAAGTGTGATAATTTATAATATAAAAAATAGTGCGGGAAGAAACGAGAATGCTTTATTATGAATATACAAAACGGCACTTAAGAACGAGTATTTCAAAACCTTAGCATTTGCACCAAAAACCGCTCTAGATCTACGCTCCTAAAATACATGACTTCTGAAAAAATCATCAATTTTGGCGATATTTACTTTTTTTTTAAGAATGAAAACCCGAGCCCAAAAAATGCTGGTTAGAGTCATACATATGTCTTATGTTAAAATTTTGGATCGACACCAATATTCGTATTTGTCACAAATATAAAAAATGTTTTTTTTTTAATATAGACCCAGCTAGTAACATCAAAAAAAAAAGGAAAAAAAAACATTTACAAAAACAAATTTAATCCAACCATGCAGAGGGGAAGAGGTAATAATTTAATTTTCGAAATTTGATAGTAGTTAGGTAAATTTTAAACGAGCTTTGGGCGTGGCCCTAAAAATTTTTCGCCTGCGGCGCTATTCCCCCTTCTTCACTAGTCCCGATTGTCCCTCTCTCCAGAAAAAATGCCCTACTTACGCCCACTGAGCCTCCCCCCCTAGCATATTTTCTGGCTACGCCACTGAAGGTATGTATTAGAAACTAAAATACTAAAATGTACTTTTAATTTTTGTCAGATGGCAGGTAGAAACATTCCAGAAAGAAAATTCGTTCTTTGGTATCCGAAAAAAAACTGAAAAAAAAATTAAAAAAAGCAATAAAAAATTTCACTTACCCCATCGAGCAAGCCATCCCCACTTCCTTCCTTCCCGAAATATCCACTTTGCTGCACCCCATTACCGCACGTAAAAACCGACGACGTCGTTTTTCTCCGTAAACCGGGCGATCCAAAAATTCCGGGCGACCCAAATATACCGGGCGAGCCAAAAAACCAGCACCCGAGTTTTTCGTGCAACCGCACGTTCAATATAGTTCTCGAACCCATGTTAGGTGCCCGACTGAAAGTGATACCAGTACCCAAAGTTCTTTAGAAAGCACCGGTGGGGCCGCGAGGCGACGCAGGGCCCCCTTCTCTCAGCTGTTTAGGTTTGGGGTGACGGACGGGTACCCAAGATGGTACACGGTTCTACGATACCACTCGCTTTGTCTATAAATAATATCTCGATGGTATCGAAAGTTTTGCGTAGGTAGAATGGTACTACATCAGTTGAGTTGTCTATGTATAGTAGCCTGATGGTATTGAAAGTAAAAATGTTTACAGCCAATATCGTATTTTTAGATTGACTAGATCCTTTTTATTGAATGAAACGTTTTTCCTGTTCTTTTTGTTTATTAACACTCTTTCTTTGGTTCTTGAATTAAAGTATTCTTATTTTCTTCTTTTTGAATTCTTTAAATTATTTTTGATTAGTTATACCTTATTGTTTTATTACTTATATATTAACTATATTTAAGTATGTGGTTCCTTTGGTATTTTTCTAATATGTTGGTTCAAATATTTCTTTTTGAACCAAATCACATTGGCACAGCCTCTTTTTCCTTAAAAATCTAAAAATAAAATATATGTTAGGTGTGCTTGTATCTTTTCCTCGTAGGTACCGGGTGGTCAACTAAGAATGACTGCCGGCCATATCTCAGAAACTAGTAATCGTACAGCATCCGGGTAAATTTATAAAAGTACCCAAGAGAAAATTATTATATTTAATTTTGAAAATTAAAAATATGGGCCTTTCAAAAATTTTGTAATTTAAAGACAGTCATCGATTTTTATAACTTTTTATTTATTTATTATTAATGTGTGGTAAAATTATGCTATAGATAAAATTGAAACGAACATAAAAAGAAAAAATTCGTATAATGTAATTAATTTTCTTCATAATTCCGGTTGTAAAAAAGTTACAAATTTATGTTTTTTACTGAAATGTTAAGGATTTAGTTCTCCATTACCATGATAAATAGGTTTGCCTTCTCCATATACCATGATAAAGCAAACCTATTATTGCATTTAACTTTTCCGAGAAAAAGTTTAATATTTGCTTATATTTCAGTTAACGCCATCTAGCAGCGACGGCAAAACACATGGATAAAAAAACAAAAACACAGTTTATAGGGTAAATAAAGCTCTCTTAAACGAGACTATGTTTGTTCAAATCGGTTATGCCAAACCGGAGTAACCGTTGAAAATTTTTTGAAAAAAAAAAGAATTCCCCCCACCACTTTATTTTACTAGATCGGAAAAATTGTGTAGGAAAAAAAGTATTAGGAAATATGTAAGGATTAATATACATATACTTTTTATACCGGTCAATTAGTCAAAACACGATGAAAATCCTAATTTTAACCTTGGTCATGGCTGGTACGCCTCCTTGCGGGTATTTTACAAACTCTAAAATAATTTACAGCATTTTCTCTTGGGCACTTTTATCATAAAAAAATTTACCCGGATACTGTACGATTACTAATTTCTGAGATATGGCCGGCCACCATTCTTAGTTGACCACCCGGTACAGAGAGTTAAGTAGTTGGCGAGTAACGAACTATATTTTAGCTACTGCGATGCTTTACAATTTTTTGTACCTAACGTTAAAAGGTATTTTAAAAAATAGAACTAGTATTTTAGTAACTTATCTATCTAATAGAACTTGAGTCAACCTAACTTGAGAACTATAATTCATCTAGTTCGCAGAGAATTAACTTAAGAACTAATTCGCCTATGTATACAGGGTGATTCCTAAGTTGATCATTCTTTTTTAGCTGTGTATAGAAGGCATTAAAATTAACAACATTTTCAAATACCTTTTTTCAAAAAACTTTAAAATAGGCGAGATACAGAAGTAAAAAATCCAAGTGCGGGCCTGGCCATCAAAACGTAGCTTGCTATACCTACTTTATGTTGTTTATCTTATTAATTATGCAATTTACGGGTCGGTAGGTAGTCATGTTATTTGACAATACGCTGCGGTGTGTTTTTCTGAAGCAAGTTAATTTTAAACTGGTGACACGTGAAAATAGTAAAATTTGAAAACAAGGAACTAACAGATATGGTGCTAATTTACGGCGCGTGTCGTCAAAGTGTGGCTGCTGCTTTGAGATTATACGAAGAACGCTTTCCCATGCGGGCTCATCCTACACCATCCTTAATGAACTAGTACTTAGATATGGTGCTAATTTACAGTGAGTGCGGCTGCTGCTTCGAGATTATATGCAGAACGCTTTCCCATGCGGGCTCATCCTACACCATCCTTAATGAACTAGTATTTAGATATGGTGCTAATTTACAGTGAGTGCGGCTGCTGCTTCGAGATTATATGCAGAACGCTTTCCCTTGCAGGCTCATCCAGTGGCGTATTTAGTAGCTCGGGTCTAAAAGTCTAATGGCAACCTAATTTTTCGTCTCACGCTTGGACTCTTAATTTAAGTCTTTAAATAATGTATTCTTGGCTTGGATTACAAAGCTTTTGTAGGAAACGTTTAGTTTTTAAACTTTTCTTTCTAAAAGTCCTGTTTTATATAGAGATTAAGGTTTCGGACACATATCGTTTTAGATATTGATTTATGATGCAATTTTATAGAAAAACGAGTAAAAAGAATAATATATTTGTATTATATATACTTGTCTGTTCCGTTTTCCCTTTTTTGGAGCTATTTTGAATCAACAAAAATAGAACCCAATGCATATTTTTATAACAAACCAAAAAACAACTAGGTATTTATTTTTAAAGAGAAAAATAACAGTAAACATTTTAATTAAACTTTTTTTATGGAAGAAGTGTGATAATTTAAAACAAAAAAAAATAGTGCGGGAAGAAACGAGAATGTTTTATTATGAATATACAAAAGGGCACTTAAGAAGGACTATTTCAAAACCTAAGCATTTGCACCAAAAACTGCTCTTAGATCTACGCTCCTAAAATACACGATTTTTGAAAAAATCATCAATTTTGGCGTGGTGAAAGATATTTACTTTATTTTTAATCATGAAAAACCGAGCACGAAAAACGCGGGTTAGAGTCATGCATAAGTCTTATGTTAAAATTTTAGATAAGATAGACACCAATATAGGGTTGCCAGGTGGATTTGGAAGGATGTCCTGGTTTTGAGGCTTAAATTTAGCGTCCTTCTAAGACCCTTGGAAGGACGCCTAATGTCCTGGATTTCTTAAATGCCTAAATTATAATTTATTTCTAAGCTTAGTAACACGGCGTCTTTTTTTGTTTAATGGAAACATCTTCTTTATATGAACTATGAACCATGAACCACAGACCACAGATCGCTCTTTAGGGTTTATGGAGCTCGCGGGCGCGTTTTTTCCACACTTCTACTGTCGACAGAAAGTTTTGGTTGGGGATTCCCCGAAGTGTAGCCTTAGTATATGATAGAATTTTAAGTTTGTTGGAAAAAACTTAGCTTTTGTTCATTTTTTACATAAAATAAATTTTGTTTTAGTTTAAAAAAAAAATGTTTTTTTTTATTTGTGTCTGTTCTTTTTTTTTAAATTTGTGTCCTGCGATTTGCAGATTTTAAACCTGGCAACCCTACACCAATATTCATATTTTTCCCAAATATAAAAAATGTTTTATTTTTTTAATAAAGAGTCAGCTAGGAATATCAGAAGAAAAAGTAAAAACAAAACATTTACAAAAACAAATTTAATCCAACCATTCAGAGGGGGAAAGGCAATAATTTAATTTTCGGATAGAAGTTAGGTGAATTTTAAACGAACTTTGGGCGTGGCCCCGAAAATTTCTCGCCTGCGGCGCTTTTCCGCGTTATTCCCTAGGTACAATATAATGAAATACATGTAGTCCCGACTGTCCCATTCTTCAGAAAAAAATATCCTACTTACGCCCATTTAACAAAACGTTAAATTTTCAAAAACCTTTAAATTGTGTTAAATTTCTAAAGCTTAGAAATCCAAAATTTAAAAATCAAAACTAAAAATATCGTTTTTTTTCGGATATCTCCGAAAGTATTCGGAATATTTAAAATTGTCTCTCACCAAATTATTGAGCCCAAAATACGCAACTTTGCCTCAATTTAACCATCTTCGTATCTCTTACCGCTATATCACTCTATAAAATAGTATGTCAATGGTTAAACCTCAAAACATTGTTATACCAACGCTACTGACCCAATTTTACTCAAATTTTAGGCCTAATAAAATTAATAACACAGCAAAGAAGCTAAAATCTTATATGCAAGCATCCCTTTAAAAAGGTTTTTCTGCGAAAACGTGGACAATCGTTTGATATTTTAGTAAAGTACTGATAATTCTGTAATAATTATTCTTAAATTCAAAATATTAGATGGTTTGTCTCCGTTCTTTACGCCGATAATATGCTTTCATCCTTTCATATTATGTCGTAATAATTAATACATTTCTTGTTCAATCTTGTTACAAGTGAATAGAAATAGGAAAACTTCTTCTAAACTATAAAATAACCCTTTTAATTATTTTCATATTTCTTTCATTCCATATTCTCTCCCCTCTCATAACGAGTACGCACTCTAGTGACTAGGAAATAGTAGCTCCATGGTTTAAAAAAAAATACAGTTGACAGCAGCTCTAAGGAAAATGTCTATAAGTACCTTAATCTATCGGGTTAACAGTGCTTTGCAGGGCTTTGAAAGGGCCTTTTTGGGGGCCCTATTTGGCAGATATCCTCCAGGTAAACTAACAATTACATAACTCGAACTCAATCACGTTTGACACTGACTTAACCTAACTTTTTGACAGGCGAGTTGGGGTTATGTTTGGATTTACAAGTGGAACTTCCGAAATTAACTGAAAATACTGGAAAAAGAGGGATTCTAGAGGAAATCCTTGGAAATGGATTTTTATATGCAGTGCCAAAGCATAGAAGAAGCCTTGAAAAGCGCCATAAGAGGAAATATGGACATCCCGATTATGTTATGAAAATTATGCTTCCGAGAAAGGATTTGTTAACATGCAATGTATGCGGTGATGATCATGAAGCAGGAGTTTTATGTCGTAAGGCTATTTTTTTAAATTAGCTTATTAATGAGTTATTACATGCTCTAAATGTTTTGTCGTGAACTGTTTGAAAGAAAACTGCCTAAATCCCGTGATCCCCTGGTAAACAATATCCTTCACAACTTTAATCATAATGTAGCCTATAAAGTTTCTACAAAAGAATTGTAGGAAAATAGTAATAGATATATACTAGTTTAAATTTTATACTTGAAGGGGGTTTAGTAGATAAACAACATGTATCTAATATTAAAAAACATCAAACTTTTTTTTATTTTTAGCAACGTGCTACAAAAAAGTTATCGATGAAACAAAAGCAATGCAAGAAGCGATACAAAATGAACTAAAATTAGAACCTGTAGAAAAAGAAGTTGTAGTTTTATATGAGGGAGAGAAAGATAATAAACCGGATGAATTTTGGAATGGTAAGAGAATTGTAGAAATGCAGAAACCGAGACCACAATGGTTCAGTGATAATTTGCTACAAAAGACAACACAAAAGGGAGCAGATACAACGGACGTTAAACCGTCGGAGCTGGGTTAATTTTTTATATTTAGTGTTATTAGGATTTTTTAATTAAATTGTACGATATTAAATTAGTATTTTTTGCATAGGCAACTCTAAATACCATGATTTTAGAGAGGTCCATTCCTAAAGTAACGTGATTGATCGACAGTCTGCCGATTGACTTTTGATTCTATCAATCTGCTGACTTTCGATCAATCACGTCTGACTTACGCTGTGATGTTTGCGCCCCATGGGAATTCTGGCCAAATGGGTGACTAGGGCTAATTAGCGTACATAGATACACTGGAAAAAGGAGTTTCCTTGAAGGGTATGAAAATACATGATCGAATTGAACGTAAAAGAGACTGCTCACGCACATATTCTAAGTATCGAAAGAATATTTAGCACGCTTCTCTTCTAGGAAAGAAACGTTGAACATATCGCTACCCTAGTTCAAAAGGGAAATAACTTCGAATTTCTCAAAAATTAGATATTACGGTAATATTATTTAGAGGAATTAATATTATCCGTTTCAAAAGAAAAACAACTTAAAAGTGTCTTGTCTATATTATAATAAACATCAATATTTCCTTAAAAAACTCGTGAATTTTTTTTTCTTTTTGCGTTCAAAAGAGAAATATACTTAAATATTTCTGTTTTAAACTGGGGTCTGGGGTAGCGAGCGCTACTAGCGAAGTAGGGATATTCCCGTTTTACCAACGCTCGTAGCACAGACTATTCTGTGCTCGTAGTGATGCCCACTTCTATCGCTAAGGAAGACGAAACGTAATGCCAACATAGTAGTTCCTGAGTAAAATCTGAATCGATAAAGTTTTTTAAAATACTTGTCATAATACTGATATAATTCTCTGTGGATTGGGACAATGGGAAAAGTTGTTCTAGCCGTAGAAGTTCTGTCATCTGTCAAACAGAACTATATAACCTCAATTTAGAAATGTATTTGGTTGTGTGTGGTGCTTCCTAAAATATTGTTTAAGATTTGAAAAATAGGGAATATGTGGAAACCGTTTATTGATTCCAATAATTTATATATGCTTCGTTTGGAACAAGCTCAAGATGAGTTAACTCTATTATTAACAGACTTTTTATCCATTTGGGAAAGTCAGTTATCAACTAAAACTTTAGTGCACAATTTTAAAGTAAGTATCAGTTATTTTCAAAATATAGGGGGTCTCGATTGCGACAAGAGTTTTAATAACATATATAATTGTTTATCTTCTGTAGCCACAATTTACAGAAATTTAAAGTTTGCTTGTTGTAAAATTTTATTATCGCTTAGGCAACATGTAGTTCCGTTAGCTCACTGTGGTTACTTAATTGTCCTCTGATAATATTATACATTTTTCTTATAAATTGTGGTCAATAAAATAAAATCTGGCCCCTTTTCCAATACTAGCTCAGAAAAAAAGTCTGGTATTGTACCATTTTTTGCTCTCGACCAAGGACCGGAATTTTAAAGTGTTTTTAGGAAAATAATCCTTTGATAGCAGCAGATGATGATCAAATTGAAGGTGATCTAATGAAAATCATAGATAATTTACAAAATGTAAAAGTCCACATGCGTGAAATTCAAGATGATGTATTGGAATTAAACTTGGAGCAAAGTTGTAGTGAATTAAGTACTTATGCGATGTCCCAAAACATATTATATAAATTTTGTTTAAATAAAAAGGATCAAGATGAGGTAGGTAAAGAAACAAGAAAATACTGTATTATTTAATTTAGTTATTAGGGTCTTGCTTGGTTTTGGTTCTTTAATAGGTAGTTTGATAATGTGCTAATTGTGTGATAAAGTAAAATAACTTCCTTATGGTTAAGGAGACAAACAAGGTTTGTTTGGAATGTAAGGGGCAGTGGAGTAGGGGGAAAATAGCAATTTTTTTTTTCTGGAGAGAGGGACAGTCGGAACTAAATGTATTTCATGATATTGTACCTAATGAAGAAGGCGGAAAAACGCCGTAGGCGAAACATTTTCGGGGCCACGCCCAAAGTTCGATTAAAATTCACCTAACTAATATCAAATTTCGAAAATTAAATTATTACTTCTCCACCTCTGCATGGTTGGATTAAATTTGTTTTTGTAAATGTTTTTTTTTTTGATATTCCTATTCAGTCTTTATTTAATAAAAAAACATTTTTTATATTTGTGAAAAATATGAATATTGGTGTCAATCCAAAATTTTAACATAAGATGTATGTATGACTCTATAACCAGCGTTTTTCGGGCTCGGTTTTTCATGATAAAAAATAAAGTAAATATCTCTCACCACGCCAAAATTGATAATTTTTTCAGACATCATGTAATTTAGTAGCGTAGATCTAAGAGCAGTTTTTGGTGCAAATGCTTGGGTTTTGAAATACTCCTTCTTAAGTGCCGTTTTGTACATTCATAATAACGCATTCTCGTTTCTTCACTATTTTTTTTATTATAAATCATCACACGTCTTCCATAAAAAATGTTTCAATTAAAATATTTAGGTACTTTAATTTTTCTTTTTAAAAATAAATACATACATGTTTTTATTGTAAAAATATTTTATTGCATTGGGTTATATTTTTGTTGATTTAAAATAGCTCTAAAAAAGGAAAAACGGAACAGACAAGTATATAATAAAAAAATACTATAAAATATTATTCTTTTTAATTGTTTTCCTATAAAATTGCATTATAAATCAATAACTAAAACTATATGCGTCCGAAACCCTAATGCCCCTTAGTTTATTGCATTCTTGAATTGTAGGGATCAAATCAAGTAAAGACTAATGTTTACAACATACTATAATATAGTACGTGTCCTTGAATGTTTCTGCTTTGTCATAGTTTTTAATTATCCAAATGCAAACTTTCAGTATAACTGTTATAACTTAATACTTACGAAGTCAAATATCTGTGAGGTAATTATTATTCTTAGTGCACAAATCCTTTTTTTAGTTCAAAAATAAAATTACAGTGTCAACAATACAGACAATTTATTTTTTGGAGAAACAACAAAAAATGTTGCTCAATTTGGTGAAGAAAAAAGACAGAGAATTGGAAGAGTACAGAATGGAAAAAGGTGATATATCAAGAGGTAAGTGTGATATTTTGCCAAGCATGTATTTATTTTTGATCTGAAAATTTCATTTAAATGATTTTTATAAAAAATGGATTAAATTTCATTTAGCTAAAACCTAAAACTTTTTGGAAACAACAATACTAGATACCCTTCTAGGCTCCTTTACGATATTAATATGACATAAGTAAAACTGTTGATATCTGCTAGCAAAATAATGACATGAATGTTTGTACCTAATATACAGGGTATCCATGAAATGACAACGCTTCACCATAAATTCCTTAACCAAAAATAAGGCGATCTAGGCAAACTTACCTATATGCAATGTTGCTTCGTTTTGCCGCGCTACAGGGCGCTAAAGTTTTCAAATTAATATTGTTTTTTTTGAACAATTTCTAAACGCCTTTATCGATTTCCACTAATTTTGGAACTAAGAATGACTACCTACTATTAATAGCGTGTTTTGAAGTATGCGCCATCTTTTTTTAATACCTGTAAATTTAAAAATGGCGTTTGAATGGGAATTCAAATTTCCTGTTTTTGTTACCCCCCGTATAAATGACTTTAATTATTTCTCTGACACTAACTGAATTCATGTTGAAACTTTTTTGGCTTTTGTAAAATTTTAGCCAGGCATGCAGTTTCTCTACAAAAAAATTATTTACGGTACCTTTCATCATTGCTGTTTATTCAGAACGAGAAACTTAAAATTTTTAATTCTAAATAACTACCAACTAGTTTGATTTTTATAACAATTGTTCGAAACTTTTTCATGTTTTGCATCGTAAATAATTTTGCAGAGGAACTGCATGTCTCGCTAAAATTTTACAAGATACTAAAAAGGTTCAATATGAAGTCAGCTAGTGAGAAATAATTAAAGTCATTTATACGGGGCATGGGCGTAGCCAGAATTTTCTCCAGGGTGGGGCAAAAATAAGTATTAAGGTGGAAAAGTGCCGCAGGCGAAAATTTTTCGGAGCCACGCTCATAATTCGTCAATAATTCACTCAATTATAAGTGCTACCAAATTTCGTAAATTAAATTAGTTTCGCAAGTCCTTTTTATAGATATTTATGATGTTTTAAAACAATATAATTAAATCATTTTTGAGGGCCCGAAAGAGGTATTAGGTATACTTATATTTATTAAAAAATTATTGTTAAAATTTGAGTCAAACTTGCCAAACAAAATGACTTCTTGTAATAATTACTGTGATTAAGTGTTTCGGTTTTTTAATCGTGACCCGGAAAGCCGTCAAATTTTGCGACGCTAAAAATATGGTAATTTTTTTAGAGGAGGTAGGCAAAATATTTTTCTTACAACGAAACTGATTATTTATTAGGATATTAAAAGATCCTCTACTTGGTCAATAAAGTACTTATAAAAAAAGTTTTCATTAAAACTAATTAATCGCAGCAGGCAAGGCGAGGGTCGTCCGTACAGACAATGAACCACCTGAAATTCTCTAAACGATTAAATAACAATTTTATTTATAAATATCCTAACACATCATATTAGTACACACAAAAAAATGGGGAATTTATACTGTTTATTACTGGTTAGAAAACTGACCTTTAACCCACCTTAAGGGCCATACCTGAGTGCCGCTAGAACTGGGTGTTCCTAAACTCCGCCGGACTAATGTACCAGCCATATTTACCATACATAAACTCCGCCGGCAGCTTCAAGAATCTTATACATAAACTCCGCCGCATAATTATGCATAATATTGTAAATAAAACCATAAACCTTTATTTCAAAAGGTCCACCGTAGCCATTCACCAACTTTGGATGATTTATTTTTATAGTCACTCACTAATCCCAACTTTTGAATTCTTCTCCAGAAACTTTGGCACAAATGGAATCGGAATCCTGTAATCCTAACATGTGGGAAAACGTTCCTTGCTGCATCATGGATGGCTTTTTCAAAGTCGGCAACGATTTCCTTGGGTTGGAAAATTAAGTTTAAACTCTGACACCTTGTGGCAATTGCTTTGAATGCTTGCATATACGCAGTTTTTTAAGCCGTGTAATGTGAAGAACTGAATAAAAAGTTTTGGGCAGTAATCAAAAGTTCCATCTACAAAGATTTTTTCTGACTTACTCAAAAACTGGAGATTAGTTGCACATGAGAATATCAGAATCTTGTTAACTTCGTCGTTCTCCATTAAAAATGGTGCGTTTTTTATCGTTGTTATATTAGCATTTTTTAAATATTCTTGGATTTTTTCAACATATTTTGGCAGAGCAGGGAACACAGATTTTCGAGCATTATATATGTTATTTCTTATATATGTAAAATCCCTTGTTGTCAATTTATCAATGTTATCCGACGTTATTTCCATTCTAATTAGTTTGAGTGGCCTCTCGCTTATGTTTTCCACAGCTTTTCTTTTAATGCTGTTGGATATATGTTGCCTTCCTACATGTTTAGGTGGTTATGAGACCCATCCTTTTTGAATATGGTTGTGAGCTTGTCATCGACATAAATTTTAGAATTGCACTTCCATTTCACTTCAAACGAAGTCTCTTCGGCTCTATGAAACTTGTATCCATCTTCTACTATTAACTTGCTTCCACGTTGACCGGTGATCACTTCCATTCTTTTCACTTTTTCAAAAATAGACCTTCTTACTGGCTAAAACTAATAAACTGATAATTCTCTTTCAATGTGACGGACTTAAAGAATTAGGCTATTTTACCTGTTTGGGAATATAATTACCCAATACCAATATAAATAAATCTATAAAATCTAATCTAATCATTACCTACATCAACAAACCTAATCGATTTGTACAATTACCTGAAACAACCCCTAATTACCCCTGCGGCGGAGTTTATGGGTACTCCGTACAGGCCAATTTTCGAAATATACCTGTGACTGCTTTAATCCGGCGGAGTTCGTGAGCAGCCCTAGAACTAACCTAAACCCTATTTAAGGACTCGCCTATGGGGATTCTGGCTAAACTTTGACAAAATTTCGTTTTCAAATTTTTCTTTTACCTCATTCCAGAACCTTCTTTTTATGCACACTCATCATTCAAATGCCAACAAGCCGATTTTCTTTCATTTGTTGACCTTAACCATGCGCAAAGTGCTAGAAGATCTTTCGATAGTGCCCGTTGTGCAGGGCTGTGCAAGGGAAATTAGAAGCGCCTGTTTTATAGCTGGGTAAAACAATTGTGTTTCTTGAACTAGTAGGGCTAGTTCTATTTCCTTTAGTTCGGCCCTTGACGCATTTTTCTCTTTCCATTGGTTGTACCAAAATTCAGCTTCACCAATGAAACTATTTTAATTGTATACTACAAAAACTTCCAGTTTTTTTTTTTAAATTCTCATATGTCATATCAAGCATTACGTGAGAGTGCAACCTAAGCAATGAGTATGCGGGTAAGTTCTCCTCAGAAAAACGCTGTTCTAGAGACATTATTAATGAATCTTTATACGGAATGATTAATGATCCTCCCCAAAACTTGTTAGGAGACTGCTGGAGGATTTGCAGGATGTTTCTGCCGATTTTAGACCTGCGGCATACTGATATCTGTTCAAAGATGCTCGGCGATTGTTTCAGCCTCTGCTACAACACTTTGACTTTCAACATCGGCATTTTCACGGTGTTTTTTTATAATGTTTGTGATTTTTTTAATATAAGTTGCACTTACAGGACGAAATACTTGAGATTTTTGGTAGTAGGTAGGTAGTTGAGCAACTAAAGAGGATGTGTCGTGGCACGCACGAATGTTGAAATGTTATTTTTTTAATTTTAGGTATTTTAATTTGTTTTTTGTGTTTTTTTATTTTTTTCCTTGATCCAGGGGGGGGGGCAAGCACCCCACCCTGCCCCACCTTGGCTACGCCCATGATACGGGGGGGGGTAATAAAAAAAGAGCTTTTAATTATTAATCACACGCCATTTTAAAATTTGTAGGTATTAAAAAAAGATGGCGCATACGTCAAAACACGCTATTAATAGTGGTCATTCTTAGTTCCAAAATTAGTGGAAATCAATAAAGGCGTTTAGAAATTATTCAGAAAAAAACAATATTAATTTGAAAACCTTAGCGCCAAAACGAAGCAACATTGCATATAGGTAAGTTTACCTAGATCGCTTTATTTTTGGTTAAGGAATTTATAGTGAAGCGTTGTACAGCCATTTCATGGACACCCTGTATGTAGTATTTGGTAACTTATGATGTAAGTACCATTTATTTTAATAATAACATGCATTTTCGTATAGGATTCCCAAGTTTATTGTATATGTTTTTACAAATCCTACATATACCCAAACCGAGACCTAAACTATCTGGTTTTATTATTAGGGAGAACATTTTTCCAGTGCCTCTTTAGTAGTGCATCTAGGGGTACGGGGATTGTCCCATATAAAATAAAGAAAACAACCAGAATATTATCTATTGGATTATTTTAGGTGATTTAATAACTGACAAATTTAATCCTGAATTGATAAATACCAACAATGAGAAATTATTTTTAAATGTCTTTACAAAGGATGATGGCCACGAATTTTGGAAAAAGTTTACCGAAAGAAATGGAGTAGTACAGCCAGCTGTTTTAAGGTAACACAAAATGTGCAGGGTTTCTGGTTCTGGGCATTTTTTAACTATAATAAATAAATATCTTGAATTAATTAAAAATTATCCAAAAGATAGACCAACTTATGTTCAAATAAATAAAGAAAAAGCTATCCTAAAGTAATTAAATATGGTGTTCCTCAAGGAACAATTTTAGGACCATTATTTTTTAACATCTATATTAATGATTTATTTAATGTAAATTATGATGGAAAAATTCATAGCTTCGCAGATGATACTGCAATTTTTTATACACTTACAAATTGGGACAACTTAAATAACAAAATTAAAAAGATTTTAAAATAATAAAAAATTGGTTCAATAAAAATTTATTAACAATTAATTTTGATAAAACTAATTATCTTATTTTTACTTTAAATAAATTCAAATAACATACGACAAAATATGAATGGTATTAAAATGCATGTTGACATTTAAATATTGAAAGTTAATTAAGTAAAATATTTAGGAATAATCTTTGACAGTAAATTAAATTGGAATTTTCACATAGAATATTCGATTAATATATTTTTATCTCCAACCACAAAAGAGTTAATTCTAATCTAATAACGATACAGATGGCGCTCCGTGCCACATCTTACTGGTGTGTCCCACCACTGTGCTGCCATAAGCAGCTTTGAGTTCTCTTTGTTTCGTCGGATTCTAGCTCTACTGATGAGTCATGATATGACGAAACGCGTCTAGGGATGGATCTGACGAAATAAAGAGAAATTCTTCTTCTGAAAGAGTTAATTGTCGCACTAATTAGATATTGTGTTGATATATTTAACTTATTAACTAGTAAAACTGTTTTTCACTTTTCTTTACCCTAAATAAACATGAAACATGGGTTAACTTTAACTTTAAATGCATTTATTGAATCAAAAAAAATATATAATACATTTTTGTAAAGATTCATCCTCTCAAGTACATAGCACTAATAACAAATTTTCATACTTAGATAAAAATAAAAAAACAACAAATAACAGTAAACAGTTGACCAACTAATAGCTTATCACAATGCAAAGAACGAAAAAGAAAAGAAACAGAGATAGTAAGAAATGTTACAGTTAATTAAATGATAGGAACATTGTTAAAAAATGTATAGACATCTAATAAGTAGTACGTAATATGGGAATGCTGTAAAACAGAGATTACAAGAAATCACATCTGTCTGATATGACGCTTTAAGTATAGTTTAAATCTTCTGCTATCCAAAGCTCTTACATCTTGTGGGAGACCATTATACAATGTTGCACCCTTTACATACAGTGACACACTTGACATTTTCGAATTGAACTGAGGAATATTCAAATTATTTTTATATCTAGTATTAAGTGAGTGTGTTTCATATCTATAAGTGAATGATACATTTGACAATCTAGACTTACACAATACTTGATGAACAAAGACACACACTTGAAGTTTATATACTTGTTCTATGGATAATATATTAAAATTTTTATACAGAGAAGTGGTACTATATCTATAATCCAATAAATAAAGGTTTCTTATTGCTTTATTCTGTAATATTTTTAATCTGTTAACTCTCTGGCCTGAGGGATACCACAAAGCTGTTAAGTATTGCAGATGGCTGTGGATCAGACAATAGTACACGGGTCTTAGCAATTTCTTTGGTACAATGTAACTTAAACGTCTGAGTATGCCAACTGGAGCAGCTATTTTTTTTCTAATTACATCAATGTGGTATTCCCAGGACAGAGTCTCATCCAAATACAGGCCCAAGTATTTTGTGATTTGAGAGTATTTTAATATTTGATTATTGACAGTTATGTGATCTGGAGTTCTGTCCAGTTTTTGTTTAGCAATATGCATGAATGACGATTTCTCTAAATTGAGTACTAATTTATGTGCTCGTAACCACACAAACAGAGTTTCCAGATCACTTTTTATATTTTCCCTAATAATTTGATATGTCTCACCATAATACAGAAGGACAGTGTCATCAGCATATAGTTGGAGAGTGCCTTTAAGGTTTAGTTTGGAAATTGAGTTAATGTAAACTAAGAATAATGTTGGCCCAAGTATTGATCCTTGGGGTACCCCACATTTTACCTCCCTAAGAGAGCTTTTGGCCTCTGTACCAAGCGAGACACATTGGAGCCTTTTATGTAAATAACTGGTGAACCACTCCAACGCCTTACCCCTTATGCCAGCTCTATTTAGCTTTTTTAACAATATTGAGTGGTTGACCGTGTCAAAGGCTTTCTTAAAATCAAGAGACACAAGAGCACACCGCTTTCCCTGACCTACGTTTTTTTGAACATCTGTAACCATGTCAATTGAGGCTGCACTGGTGTCACTGAGTTCTCGAAAGCCATATTGACGATTAAAGAAAAAATTTTTATGATTAAGAAATGATAAAAGTCTCTTGTTTAATAATTTTTCTACAATTTTTGGTTTTGAACCAACCTAATGAAAAATCAAATCGATCTTATTTTCTAGTGTTGAAACGGAGCCTTGGAACGTAAGAAAACGAAAAAAAGTGGTACACAGTTCTAAAAATGTTGTAAAAAAAGGAGCTGGGGTACGTTACAAGACATAAACAATGACAACATGTTTTTATTGATATTAATTGTGATAATTAAAGGCCAGATTTCAATATTACATGAGTCATAAGTCAGGGTCGTATTTACAAATACCATATAAATTTATTTTGAGTTAAGATCATACCTTGTTTAATATGACTAAAAGCATTATTTTTACACTCTAAAATTATTTTAAAATATACAGGGTGTCCCAAATAGTCGGGGCATAACAAACATACTTTTTTAAATAATATTACACCCTATGTATTCAATTTTCTAAATTCAATTGTTTTTGAGATATGGACGTTTAAAATATGACATTTTCCTACTTTGACAGTCTGTAACATTGCAAGACTGTGTGTTATTTTATTTCTGGCCAATTTTTAACTTCATTTAATTGCTGGCAATATTCAGTGTTCTTTCTGGCCTCTACTTTCTACTGCTATATCCAGACATCCTATCTACGTCGCTTACCCTTCTCCCCTCTTTATGGACGCACCCCCGGTACTTCTCTCGCGGAGAGAGCCCGCCAGAAACACAATGGGCATTCAACAACCGCCCCCAGAAGCTACCCAGGGAGATCGCAAGAAGAAAACTCCATCCAGACGTGCCAGGGATGCCAGGAGAGCTGCCGAACGAAGAAAACAAGCTGCTACAACAGATCCATTTGTAGTATCATCCAGACCGGTTACCGGTCCCGATGCTTCTGCTGAATTGCAGGCAACTGTCTGCCTTGATGACTTACCGGCATCCAGTACTCTGCCAAAACTCAGGATCAGAAGCAGAACCAGATGTTTCCTTCACTCCATGTTCCAAATGGCCCTTCACTGTGTTACTGGATCGATTCCAGCTTTGGATTTCAGTAGCAATGCTGTTCATCCCCAGCCATCGACCACTGATACATTGGTCATCCCTGATCCATCGCCGCCTGCCAACTCTGGATTATACAATGAGCTGGAAGATCGTTATCTACTTTCCAGAATAGAGGATCCACACCACCTACAACCCGCTCTGCGCCACGTAGTTTCGGCTATGCATCCTAGAGGCCCAACAATCGCCTTTCCTGTTTTGGACCTTACCGACTGCATGACCCTTGCCAGTGCCGGATTGCCATCTGACCCTCTCCTCTTGCTACCACTTGTCCAGGAGGCCTGTAAGCGACGCCAACTACCTTTCAATCTAGAGGCCTTATACAGAGATTTTGCTAGAACTTACGGTAGAACGTACTTTGACTCTGGAAAACCCTTTCCAGAATGCTACAGCACTACCAGGCTGCCATAGCTCCTACCTGCATGCCCCCAGCAACCACCCGAAGCTGAGGCCCTTACCGCTAGCGGTTTTTCTACTGCCCTGTTGGCTTTCTCCACTTTAATTAAATTGGAACCCGAAAATTCCGGGAACCTGCCAACCGGCCCCCCCTTCCAAGATGTCCTCTAGCTCAGACGACAACGACCAACAACATGACGATTTTTCTTGCCCACATTGTGCAAGATCCTTCAAAACCAAGAGTGGACTGGGTTTACACGTCAAGCATCACCGTGCTAATCCTGGCGTTAATCTGGACCAGCCACGTAAATGCCCAGACTGCAACAAGCTTTTTCCTAACGCTAATAGCTTGATGCAACACAAACGTCACTACTGCCGAAAGGGAGCTAACGACTTTACTTGCTCCATCTGTAATAAGACCTATGAGACCTTCCCTGGTATTCAGCAGCATAGAAGGAAGGCCCATCCTGATGTCTATCAAAAAGAGCTGGCGGCCAACGACAATCGGCGCAACGAGCCCTTCACTCCAATCGAAGAGGCCGAGATCGCCAGATGCGAAGTCCGCTACCAAGAGAGCTCACCTATCAACGTCCATCTAGCCAGTGTCTTCAATTGCACTGTGGACAAGATCAGAAATCTTAGAAAGCTCCGTAAATACACTGACCTTAGAGCCGAACTTAAGCGTCACCCACGACGTCAGTCGCTCCCTCCAGCGGCTCCTCCACCTCCAGGCCCGCCTCCAGGTTCGCCCGCCGGCCAACCAGCTGCTCAGGCCCAGGTTTCACCTAGACGAACTCGACGGCATCCTCCTAGAGGCACTACACCTAGCCCTCCAGTGCCGTCCCAACCTGGCCCATCCAGACGACTACCAATGGCCCAACCAACGGCTACTCCGATGAGAACTCGGCGACACCCACCTAGAGGCCCAACACCAAGCCCTCCATCCTCCTCCTCCCCGGACGATGACGATGTCATTTCAGCCTCCTCCTCTCAGAATGAGGGCGATGCAGTGCCACCCTCCCCGGATGACGATGACGTTATTTCCATATCTGACAGCAGCGAGGCCCCCCTATCGCCAGCCAGACCAGCATCGCCTGATCCAGATCCCGTGGAGGCCTACCTGGTGCAGCTAGCATCTGGCCCCAATATCAATGGCAGGCTCCAGCAGCTAACCAACCAACTGCTGGCCCACCAGGACGATGCTGCGCCCACGCTAGACCAAATCCTCACCCTCGTCTGGCAACCTAAGGCCCCTCGCAGACCACAGCCGACTCAACCTAACAACAACCGAGCCCGCTCTGTCCGTGAGCAGCGTGCCTATAGGTACAAAAGATACCAAGAGCTCTACACCAATGACAGAGCCGCACTAGCTGGCCTCATCACACAAGGCCTCGAACCTGGTGCCACCAACGAAGCCCCCGACGCACAAGTTGTCCGAGAACATTACGAAGCTGTCTTTTCTGCAAGAACACGTCGTGACAACTCCGCCATAACCGACGTTAAGGCTCCTAGAGAAGGGCTTTATCGCCCCATCACCACCCAAGAACTCAGAAAGGCCATCAACGATCCGAAAGCTTCGAACGCCGCTGGCCCCGATGGCATGAACGCAGCCGACCTCCGCCGGCTACCAACGGAGCACGTCGCAATCCTCCTCAATGCGATGCTGCTCACTGGCGTCACTCCTGCTGCCCTCAAAGAGTGTCGTACTACCTTGATTCCCAAAGGTGGTGCCGACCTCGCCGCCATTTCCTCATGGCGTCCCATCACCGTGGCCAACATCATTGTGCGAACCCTTCACCGCATCATCGCCGCTCGGATGGCTGCCCTCCCCCTTCACCACACTCAAAGGGGCTTCATTTCTCTGGACGGCACCATGGCCAACTCTATGATCCTGCAGACTGCTGTCAGAGAGTGCCGAGACTCATCCAAGCCCTACTCCATTGCGTCGCTCGACCTACGTAAGGCCTTCGATACTGTGCCCCACTCTTCCATCCAGCGGGCTCTTCAGCGCTTCGCTATCCACCCAAAGCTAAGCTCCTTCATCATGGGCGGGCTTACCGGATGCCGTACCACCATCAATGCCGGTAAGATATCCGTCCCTAATATCGAGATTCGAAGGGGCGTTAAACAGGGCGACCCTCTCTCACCCCTGCTTTTCAACCTGGTACTTGACGAACTCCTCTGCAGACTGGACGAACAAATCAGTGGCCTCAAGATTAACGGAACTAACATTAATAGTATGGCGTATGCAGATGATCTGTTGCTCCTCACTCCCTCCTACAGGGAGCTCCAGATCCTTCTCAATCTCACCGCCACCTTCTTCGAGGCCCGCCAGATGGAGCTAAATCCCCAAAAATGCTCCTGTCTGGTCGTTAAACTCTTACCGAAACAGAAGAAACTCTACCTGTCCTCGCAAACAAGGCTTCTCATCCGAGATGCCCAGTTACCAACTCTGGATGCTGACTCTTCGTTCAAGTACCTTGGCCACAAAATCGGCTTCATGGGCACCGACTTACCAACCCTAAACTCGCTGAAGACCGCCCTCAACAACCTCCAAAGGGCGCCTCTCAAGCCCTTTCAAAAGCTTTGCCTACTCCAGGACTACATCCTGTCCAAGTTCCTGTTCAGCCTGCAAAATCCAAAGACCACCCAACAGATACTCCAGCAAGCCGACAAAGCAGTGCGCAAGACCGTCAAGGCCTTCCTTCACCTGCCAGCTCAGACTCCCAACGCACTCCTTTATGCCCAGAAAAAGGCCGGTGGTTTAGGCCTCTTCTGCCTCACCGCCAGAATTCCTGACATCCTTCTGGGCCGCCTAGACCGCCTGAGCACCAAAGGGGATCCACAACTAGTTAATGTCCTTAACGCCCCCTACGTCGCTCGGCTGCGCACTCGCCTGCTACACGCCCTGACCAACTTCGGGCGCCGCAACGAACAGGCAACCTTCTGGCGCACTAAGCTCCAGAACTCAGTTAGTGGCGCCGGTCTGCCCGACCACTCCCAGAACTCGGGCACCAGCCGCTGGATGACAGACCCTCCTCCCTCCTGGAATGGCAAGGATTACGTCCTCGCAATGCAGCTCAGGACCAACACCCTACCAACCATTGGTGGACTCCACAACGTCCGGCTTCCACGCGCCCCCAGGCAATGCCGTGCCGGGTGCGATCGCATCGAGACTTTGTCCCACGTTCTTCAGCGATGCCCCGCCACCCATCTAGAACGCATCCGCCGCCACGACCACGCCGTTAAGGTCTTCGCCAAGTCCTGCACTGATAAAGGGCTCCTAGTACAAATTGAGCCCTCCATCCGGGGCACTGACGGCAGACTCCACAAACCTGACCTCATCATAAGAGGTCAAGGCCAAACCAGCATAGTCGATGTCTGCGTCTGCTGGGAGACCCCACGCCCTCTCCAGGACCACGCCGACAATAAGGTCGCAATCTACTCCGACCCGGCCTTCCTGGAGGCGATACGGCTTAGGCACCCGGACGAACCCATCCATGTCTCTGGATTGGTCCTCGGCGCGCGTGGTACCTGGTGCAGATCTAATGACGCCCTCCTCCAACGGCTGGGCCTCCCCAGAGCCCTCTCCGCCGCTCTTGCCTCCGGCGTTCTCCGAGGAGGTACCCAAATACATCGAAGCTTTGGCTTGACCGTGTGGGACCGCCACTGACCCTACAGCATCCCAATGGACCCCGCCCTCCTCCACCTCTTGGTCAAGCCCATGTCCATCTGTTGTCTTTTTATCTCTATGTCTTTGTACTCTAGCTTTAGACGTCTTTGAAATATTAATTGTAATAAAGTCACCGGGACACTAACCGGAAAAGTTTATTCTTTGTAATTTAAGCTTACTTAAGATCTAGAGAAAAATGGTTTTCACCTCCCTAACTTAGGGGTTTCGCTATTTAAATGTTACAACGTCCAGTTTAAGATGTTAAACCAAACAAAGATTTTTAATGTTTGACATGTTAAAAAGTTGTATCTTTCAGATAGAGAATAAAACACTAAGATAGAAAGGTGAAATAAATTTTTCTCTAAGATAAACCGTTCGGATGTTACAGCCTGTCAAAGTAGGAAAATGTCATATTTTAAACATCAATATCTCAAAAACAATTGAATTTAGGCATGATATTTTATAAAAAATAGACGTAGAATTTTATGGGAAATTAGAAAATAAGAACATTCCATTAAAAAAATATGTATGATAGTAGTTTTGATGCTATGAAATCCTGTGTTGACAGATGGCCACCCTGTATATTATAACTTCATATAATTATGTTAAAACTATTCGCTCTGATTATGATTAATATATTTATTTTTATGAATAAGATGATTAAACAAATTATAAAATTAATTTAACATAAATGGTCAATAATCAGAGGAATACAGATTTCGTCCCTGGAATGTAATATTGAGATCCGGTCTCTAGTGATAATAACACAGTATTGTGGACAAAGTCATGATTATATAAACCATTAAGTCAGGTATCGTAAAACGGGGGGAAGTTGACCGAGATGCAACTTTTGAAGGAATTATCTTTGGGTAAAATTAGAAAAAAAAGGGTATTGATGTCGGCTATATTATAGGCCTTGAAGTACAGTAGACTCCCGATTATCCGAAACCCGATTATGCGAACTCCGCATTATCCGAAACGACCCATGAACCGGATTATCCGAAATTTCTCAGAAATTAATCAAATCGACAGACTTTAAAATTAAAATAAGTACCAATTACCTCTTTCTTGAATTTATAAATATGAATACATACTAATGTACATGCATAAGTGTTAGAATTTATGATATATGTACAAGTACATCTATAAAAGTACATAGATGTACCGGATGATTCATTAAGGGTGACGAGCGGCCATATCTCGGAAACTACTGGGCATAGAAATTCAGGAAAAAAAATATAACTAAAGTGGCCATGAGAAAATCCTGGAAATATTTTTTAAGTTCCGCATTTTGCCGCAAGAGGGCGTAATTGACAAGTACATTTTACATATCTCCGAAAATTCCACATTAAGGTATATCTTTGGTAACACCATTGCTTGGAAAATGATGCATCATTTTTGTCTTATGCTCATTGGCGTACCGACTTTAATAAGAGGGGGGGAAGCTGTTGAAAGTGTAATCAGTTAAATCGCTGTAACTTTTAAACGACTTATCCGATTTTAGCAAACTGAAGACTGGTTGGAAGAGAAATGTATGCACTTTCACCAATCGTATTTAGTTGTCCATAATAGTTCTAAAAAAAATGCTAGAGGGCGCAATTTGTAATAATAACACATTTTTTGATTTTACTCCGAAAAAAAAATCATACGGTATAATTATGATACCATATTCAAAAAGTAGATTAAATTTGCTAGAAAAAATATTAAAACCGCAGCTCGATATCTCCGGTCGTTTCAGCGTTATCGCCAAGAGAATAATTTTTAAAACTTTAAATGAAGAAGCGATTATATATTATTATTATTATTATTATACTGCTATTTTCCCATGTGGATATTATTTTTGATTAGCCTGGTCAATTCTGCATAAAAATGGTCTCTTGCGTTTTTCTCCTCAGGCACACCGTTCTTAACTAAAATAATTAAATTAAATTAGACGGGCGGAGGCATGCCTATTAAGTGAAGGTGGTCATTTCCAACAATTTTTATAAAACAAAATTTTTCATTATCAATGTTAATGATAATAATTTAATTAAGAACGGTGTGCCTTAGGAGGAAGACGCAAGATACCATTTTTATGCAGAATTGACCAGGCTAATCCCAAATAATATCCACATGGAAAAATATCAGTGGCGTCCCACTTTTAAAAAAAAAATATATAACCGCTTCTTCATTTAAAGTGTTAAAAATTATTCTATTGGCGATAACGCTGAAACGAACGGAGATATCGAGCTGCGGTTTTAATATTTTTTCTAGCAAATTGTATCTACTTTTTCATTATGGTATCATAATTATACTGTATGATTTATTTTTTTGGAGTAAAATCAATAAATGTGTTATTGCAAATTGCGCCCTCTAGCAGTTTTTTTGAGAACTATTATGGACAACTAAATACGATTGGCAAAAGTGCATACATTTCTCTTCCAACCAGTCTTTAGTTTGCTAAAATCGGATAAGTCGTTTATAAGTTACAGCGATTTAAATGATTACGCTTTCAACAGCTTCCCCCCCCCCCCCCCTCTTATTAAAGTCGGTACGCCAATGAGCATAGGACCAAAATGATGGATAATTGTCCAAGCTTAATGTGGGATTTTCGGAGATATGTAAAATTTTAAAATTTACTTCTCAATTACGCCCTCTTGCTGCAAAATGCGAAACTTAAAAATTATTTTCAGGATTTTGTCATGTCCTTTTAGTCTTTATTTTTTTTTCCTGAATTTCTATGCCCAGTAGTTTCCGAGATATGGCCGCTTCGTACCCTTAACTGATCACGCTGCGTGTCACAATGTTTTTAGAATTTATTTTGTTATTGGTTGGAATAAAACTATTTTTTTTGTCACGTTATTGACAAGGGGTACAAATATAACATATACATAATTTACCGTACAATTTTTGATTTTAGTTTAAGTCCAATTATGTAAAATTCAAAGTGTGCTATTTATATGACGACTGTACATATTGAGAGAGCATAACTTATGTAATAGAATAGAAATAATATACGGAAACGAGATAACTATCACTTGACCACCGTGTTTTTCTGGCGTAATACTTAATAAGGAGTATATAGTTTTTGATGCTATTTATATCCAAAAAAAGTTATCCCACAATATTTTATAAGTTTATGAGCTTATTGATAGGAAAAATGAAGAACAAATCTTTTAAAAAATTAGGGACGAACTTATAACCGAAAATATTTATTTTTGTAATTTGGTCAAGTTGACCCCACCGGTCAGCTTCCCCCCGTTTTACGGTAACCTTAAAAGTGTCAAGTAAACGTGTTTTAACATGGAATTTTATGGAACAGTATCTAAGATATCATGACACTGTTTATGTTTATAAAAATATTCGCTTTTTGTATCTTATATTTATTTTTATAGCTATAAGTACTTATAGACCAGGCGCACATTATAACTTTTGAATAGGAAAATATATATTTATTGAATTCTATAACGTGTATTTATTCTTTAACAAGATGGCGAACCTCCGCCATCTTGAAAAAAATAATAATAGTTTTTGTTCAATAGTAAATCTTTTACTTTTTACGCCCACCGAATTTAAATAATATATCTCGAGCCATTCTTGACTTAGCAAGAAGGAGAGAACACACTACATAATTCGGAAAATTTATGGAAAAGCCGGAAAATAGCAATGAAATTTAAGAAGTTATTATAATTTTTAAAGTACTAATTTGGATTTTTGTTGAAAATACTGCAAGAAATATAAATTTTTTATTTATGTAAATCACAGCAGCACTCACAAACTTGTGGTTTACAAAGTAGATACTTCAGAATATACAATGACAATACAATAAGTATTTTTTAAAATATACAATAATGCGCTAAAATATCTTAGTAAATAGTAACAATAATACTAATAAAATAACAATTATATCACACTTTAATTAATTTTTTAAAACGGACTAAGGAGGGCATGCCCTGAAGAAAAACATTTTTTCAGGGAGGGCATTCCAAATGCTGACACCGACCCCAACCAGCGAGTTAAGACCAATATTTGTCCTATATTTAGGCACCCTAATCTTAACGTGATGATCATTTCTGCTTGTATATGAGATAGTGGATGAAGGGAGTTTTTGATCTCAACATACGCTGAATTTCCGTTAAAAATTTTATACATGGCGATCCCAATAAAATATTCTCTGCGGTTTAAAAGAAAGTTCCGGCCCAGAGCCGCTATTGCCTAAGTCGGACTAAAGTCCATATCAAAATTTAAATAGCGTGGCAATAAACTATTTAATTCCTTCTTGAAGTGTTGTAGTACGTCCTCGTTGTGGCATGAGACATATCCTAAAAATGAGTGGGTTACCATGTAGCACAATAAGTTGTAGCCACAGTGGCATAACCTGGACAGTTTTCTGGGGAGGGAGGGGGGCTAACTGCTTCCTAATATTTCATCCCACGCTTGGACTCTTACTCCAAAACTTTAAATATTCATTAAAAAATGTAAAACCAACACGACAGCACAATATCAATATTTTAGGTTGACAATTTGGTACATCGGTGGGTACCTGTTCGCTCACCATGCCAAAATTGATGATTTTATAAGAAATGATGTATAATCATTAATAATCAGGCTTAGATTACGAAACAGTTTGGTCGGAAACGCTTAGTTTTTAAAATGTTCCTTCTAAAAGCCCTGTTTTGTATAGAGTGTAAGGTTTCGGACGCATATCGCCTTAGTTATTGGTTTGTGATGCAATTCTAAAGAAAAATGTAACCATATCAATCTTCTGTATTTATTTTTAAAGACAAAAATGAAAGTAAAATTTTAAATGAAAAATTGCTTCTACTTTTTTACTTACTTAATTTTTACAATAAAAAAAATAGTACGGGAAGAATAGAGAATGCTTCATTATGAATCCAAAACCTAACCTTAAATACCAAGCGATACAAGGAATATTTCAAAACCTAAACATTTGCAACAAAGCGGCTTTTAGATTCGTAATTTACGCTCCAAAAATACGTAGTTTTTGAAAAATCATCAATTCTGGCGCGGTGAACGTTTACTTTATTGTCAAACATAAAAAACCCACCTGAGAAATCCTGGTTAGAGTCATACTTATACGTTTTATGTGAAAATTTTGGATTAAAACACAACATTTATAATTTATAGTATTCATAACTGTAAAAAATATTTTTCTTTTTTAACATTTAAGGGTGCCGGATCAAGAAAAATTAAAAAAAAAACATTCACAAAAAAAAATGTTTAGTAGTTGGGTAAATTTTAACGAACTTTGAGCATGGCCTCGAAGATTTTTGACTACGACGCGCTTGTCCGCCTTCCTAACTAAGTACAAAATTATGTAATACATGTAGTCCCGACTATCCCTCCCTTCAGAAAAAAAAATATTTCTTAGTTAAGCCCACTGAGCCCACCTAGAACATATTTTCTGGTTGCGCTACTGTAAATGGTATATTTTTTATTGACATATAGATTGTTTTGAGAAATACTCACCGATCTACTGTGCAAATTGTACGGTTCAGAAAACCTTTTATAGGGTGCTGGACAAGTGGTTCCCACCAAAAGAAATACTGAATTTTCCGTTGCTGCAATACTGCTCATTTTTATAAAATTTCCAGCTTCAAAATTTCCCTTCGATGAATATAAGCTGCAACACATTCATGGGTAACAATCACAAAGTAAATTAAATGGATCCAACCGCGCTAAAATTGGCCATGTTAAATTGCGGTCCTTCTTGACCCACATTACAAAAAAAACTAAGTGAACTATTGAGTTTTTAAATTGAAAAGTGTCAGCAAGTTTGTAACAAGAACCACAATATAACACGGCACATTTTAGCGTGATCCACTTAGAATGTGGTACAATGTAGACAATATGGTGTATAAATTATTTTTTCTTCAAACGTCATATGTGATAACTTATGTGACGTTTCTCAATGACATTAAATGTCATTTATATGACTAGGAGTATAAGTACTTATACTCCTAGGGTATAAATACATTATATTGAAATATTTGTTTTGATAGATGCCAAATAAGTACGTATCCATGATAATAATACCAAAAAGGGAATATACAGTAAAATAAGTTAAAAATTCAATCTTGTTATCTTCATTAAAAATTCGTTTTCTTTTATTTAATTTATAATATGATGCACGTTTGAAGAAAAAATAGTATATGATATTCGAAGAATAAGATACTTTATGTGATGAATACTGTATTCACCTGAAGACGACTGAAGATGCTTACCAGTTGAAACGTAGTGATTCTAAACAAATAAAGACAATGCAAGTCCAAAACTCTACTGCCGTTAAATAAATATAGGTAGGTACTTACGCTAATATACTTTTAATTTTTTTCTCTTTACTAATATCTATGATATCATTTTCTTCGTTTTTCTTTGTAATTGTATTCCAGGATGTTGTTTCATTTCTTAACGATTCGTTGGCGGATTGTTTTCCATCATCTTTGTCTTTAGTATTTTTTAAAATTCCCCAAAACCACAATATGTTTTTTTCGTCAAAAACAGTTGTAAAAGTACAGCTGCAAGCGCTTTGCTAAAAAAGAAACGATCAAAATGCGTAGTTAAAGTAAGAAGTAGGTAGGTATAGTAATATTCATGATAGAACTCGCGAGATCCTGGCCCAATCACGTGATATGAATGACATGCTGGTTAATTTTGTTGGTATGACTTGACGTAAATTACAGGATCGAACTTTGAAATTACAAATTTTTAATATGTAAAATGTATGTTTAAACTTTAAACGAATAATATTCCTAAAGCCACTAATAGTTATTGTTGTCATGCTAAACATGATTGCAAGAAGATGAAGGTAAAAAGTTGCAAAACTGATTAGGAAATGACAGCTTCTTTTATTCGCCTATATCCCTTGTGTTCTTTCCTGGTTTGGAAATAGGTAATTATAACACAGATAGTAGATAATATGCTTACCGGTCGACACAGTGGTAAATAGAAATGTAAATTTAATATTTATACAGGGTGTCCCGAAATTAGGTGACATAATTTTAAGGGGATAAAGTACATCCAAAAATAGGACTAAAATCCTCTATTAATATACCTTCAAAAACGCTTTGTTATGGGGCTAGAGCCCCCCGAATGGAAGCTATGATAAGCGTTTTTTTCACAATATCTCAGAAACTGATTGAAGTATCAAAACAAAATTTGATACATGTTTTACCCATGACAAGACGCAATAAACGGTTTGTTTAGCTTAGGTGTATTTCTTCCAGTGGCGTCCCACTGGGTAGGTAGTGAGGAGAATATTGCCCTAACTTTTTTATTTGTAGGATTTTTTAACGCCAGGTGCAATTTTTAAAAGCACTGAAGTCTTCTATTGAAAAAAGATACTCTTGCTTCATTTTGGTAGGATTTACCATTTTTCAGTAAAATCAATTTAAAAATTTTCGGTTTTTTACAAGCCGTTGAAAAGGCTAAGGTGTTTTTTGCATATCTCAGCCAACACTTGATATTAAAACATGAAATTTATTAGAAGTTCTACTAGCGACAAGGCATATTTATTAAAGGATGTAACATTAAAATATGTTTCCAGTGGTGTCGCACGGATTGGAGCCTAAAGTAAATATTACTATTTTTTTTTTATTTGAGGGGCTTTCCTTTTATACCATTTTCAAATTCTCCGTGCCTCACAAAACATAACACGCAGGTCTAAATTTTGCATCCAACAAAATGAAAATCATTTCGAACATTTGCTTAAGAATTAGTTTCCCGTGTGGTTTTACAATTAAATTTGATTTGCAATTTGTTATTCTTTTTTGTTTTATTTTAAGTCTCTTATACAAATAAATATTTAAAAAACAAGGTCTAAAAATCTGTTGAAAACCTCATATTCTGTCAAATTACAATAATGGAAGGTTTTATTAACAAAAATTTTAAAAAATTACATTAAAAGTATGAAAGCCCCTCAAATTAAAAAAATATTGTAATATTTACTTTAGGCTCCACCCTGTGCGACACCACCAGAAAAATATTTTAATGTTACATCCTTTAATAAATATGCCTTGTCGCTAGTAGAACTTTTAATAAATTTCATGTTTTAATATCAAGTGTTTGCTGAGATATGCAAAAAAACACGTTAGCTTGTAAAAAAACGAAAATTTTTAAATCGATTTTACTGAAAAATGGTGAATCCTACCGAAATGAAGCAAGAGTATCTTTTTTCAATAGAAAACTTTAGTGCTTTTAAAAATTGCATCTGGCGTTAAAAAATCCTATAAATAAAAAAGTTAGGGCAATATTCTCCTCACTACCTACCCAGTGGGACGCCACTGGAAGAAATACACCTAAGCTAAATAAACCGTTTATTGCGTCTTGTCATGGGTAAAACATGTATCAAATTTTGTTTTGATACTTCAATCAGTTTCTGAGATATTATGAGAAAACCGCTTATCATAGCTTCCATTCGGGGGGCTCTAGCCCCATAACGAAGCGTTTTTGAAGGTATATTAATAGAGGATTTTAGTCCTATTTTTGGATGTACTTTATCCCCTTAAAATATTGTCACCTAATTTCGGGACACCCTGTATACTAATGTGTTGTTATATAATATATCTAATATTGACATAGGCGTAGTTCGGGGGTGCTAAGCCCCTAAATCTAGCATACTCAAAAAAACACTATCTATTGACAAGAAAAAGGTTGAAATGTTAATTTTCACAATAACAAGATAGAAACTTCAGAATTTGTTAAATACCGAAACTTTTAGTTGTACGAAAATGAAAACTAATAATCGCTAAAGGTGAATTATTATTTTACAACCTATATAAATCCGTACTAAAATTTTTAGCAATAAAAAAATGCTTTCTAAGATCACACGAAACCACACTAAAATTCAAACCATTCAATTCAGAAATACCGAAAATATAAGCTTGTTTCCATTTTAAGTGGGACATTTATAATAATTGCGAAATATTTTTTTATTTTAAAGATTTAAGGTTAATAATAATTATTTTGCATTTTTTTTAGTTGAAATCAATTTAAAAAAATAAATAATTACTGAAAAACAAAAAAAATAAATAAAAAAAGTTTTGTCCGAAGCAGGGTTCGAAACCGCGACCCTTAGTTCCAAAGTGGAGAGCCTATACCCCTACGCCAAGAAGGCGTTATATGACTAAATGCAAGAAATTATTGTAAAAATAAATTGAAACTGTTTAAAAATACCTTCTCAGCAATGGCATCAGCTGCGGTACAATAGTTATGATCCATAATTAATTGTTAGTAATAGTCTAAAACAGAATATCATACGTTTATGAATCAAACATTGGCTAAATACGTCTCTGTCAAAATCTGGGGAAATTTTGAAAGTCCTAATCAGCTGACCGAGGTCATATATCTGGATGTCAAATGTCGAAAAATGAGTTCTCTCGTGAATATTTCTTTACGCACTATATCTAAATATGAGCGGCAGAAGCGTTTTGAAACTGCATTGTCTTTATTTGTTTTCAATCACAATGTTTTAACTGGTAAGTATCTCCCATCGTCTTCAGGTAAATACCAATGCCAGTATTTACTTGAAGACGACTGAAGATACTTACCAGATAAAACGTTGTGATTTAAAAGTCCAAAACTCTTTTACCGTTCAAGAAACATCATTGTATTTAACCTTCAAACAGACACATATCGAAATATATTATTGTTAAATTAAAATAATAATATTCTTGATAAAAGTTGAAGCTCTTTTTAGTTTATCTTACCAAAATTCGGTTTTCCAGCTTAAGAACATTTTCATTATTTCTAAATATTCCGTTATTTTTTCCTAGTTGTCCATAATTGTTATTCCCCAGTAAAAAGACTACACCTTCTGTATTAACTATAACCGTATGAGTTCCACTCATGGATATATTTAATATTATTCCAAAATTTCGTGTAACTTTTGTAAAATGCTGTATAATTTCGTGATTGCCGTTAATTTTTATTCCTAATTTTTGATGCTTGTTATTTCCACTTACGAAAATAGAGTTTTGTATGCCCAACAATATAGTGCTGTCAGTATTACAAAATATTTTTTGTATTTTTTCGCTTATTTGCAAATTAATTGGAATACTATTCCTAAAATTTAAAAAAATAATAATAATAACGACGTGCCTTCACTGGTATACAGAGTGTCCTTAAAGATATAGATAGATAGATAGATAGATAGATAGAAACGTCTTTATTTTTGACTCGGCGAAGGTCAGCTTGCTGTTTGCTTAACCGAGCATGTATGATAAATTTACAAAAGTTAAGTTTTACAAAAAGAGACAAAATTGCTAAGTTATATTAAGTACTTAATCTAGTTAAGATAGAAACTTAAATATTGGCAACTTAAACTAATGATATATTTACATAATATTGATCTTATACATATTCAAGCATAATTACCCAGCAAAAAACTGCGATAATTGGTCCTAAAGGAGTTTAAACTTAGGTTGACAAATTTGGTACAAATATCAGTATTAAAGATTTTAGGAGCTATATAAGAAAAACTGCGTTGAAAGAGGGCAGTTCGATGTTTCGGTACATTTAAAAGACCATTATAACGGGTTGTAAGATTGTGTGTAGAATGCCGGAAATGAAGCTTTTCACGTAGGTATTGGGGTACACCACTCACAAGCAGACGATACAAAAAACAAGAAAATGTAGTCTTTGTCGATCGACCATTTTAAGCCATTTTAACTCAGGCAATTTATAGCTAACATGTTCTCTTGCACGCAGTCCATAAACAAAGCGAATGCAAGAGTTCTGAACCTTTTGCAGTCTAGTCTTACACTGCAAATCCAAACAGGGGCCGTACACGAAGTTACAATAGTTAGCGTGAGATAAAACAAGAGTTTCACACAGTTCCTTTTTTAATTGAGGTCGTAAGATGTGTTTATTTTTGTATAAGTTTCTGAGTGAAAAATACGATTTTTGAATAACTGTACCTACCTGACTTCTAAACCGAAGCTTGCTATCAAAAATGACCCCCAAATTTTTATATTCCTGCACAACGGGTAATACTGTATCGGCCATAACTACATTCATGTTGTCTGCTGCCCATTGGCTATCAGGTCCAAAATAAATTATTGCAGATTTTTTAGGATTTAACTTTAGACCATTGCTTTGAGAATAGTCACAAATCGATCTCAGGCACTGGGTAAGATTACTCTTTGCTTCAACAGCAGTGGCTTTACTAAAACTGGTGCGCAGTTGCGTGTCATGGGCATATCTCTGCAAATCGTAACCTTTAACAAAGTCGTTAATATCGATTGTATAAATTACGAAAAGTAGCGGCCCCAAGATCGAACCCTGTGGTACACCCATACGCACTGCTCTAGAGGCGGATCGACGGCCTTCCAGAAACACGAATTGGGATCTATATGTCAAATAGTCTTTAAAGAAATTTACCGAAGATTCCGAGAAGCCAAATGAGCGAAGCTTAGCACATAAAAGCCGATGGTTAAGTGTATCGAATGCTTTACTATAGTCAAGCAATACCAGTGCCGAAGTTTCACCCCTATCAGCCGCCCCAATGATATCGTCCAAGACCTTCAACAAAACCGATGCAGTGCTGTAACCTTTACGAAAGCCAAACTATGATTATTACTTAATTAAAGATGGAATAGATTGAATAAAAATATGGTTAGGAAATTATATAACTGTGTCATTCTTCAAAAAAGCTGCATTTTGCGGTAACCAGTAAAAAATTACTTTAATTAAAATATATTACATTTTTTTTTTTAATAACAAAATTAATACAAACGGTGTTTATACTGCACTTATATTACTTTTACCTAAATATAATTTGTTGTTTCTGTTTTTGTATGAAATTCTCCCAAACATCATACCTACTCCGTTATCGTAACGTGGAAGATAACTTACAAGAAAAAATAATTCTACCTGCAAATTCCTAAATTTTACTACTTCTAATTGTTGTATATAAGTTAAATTGTTTATTTCCGATGAATTAATATCAATTTAAGTTCTGGAAACCGAAAAAATATAAATCTTTTTACGTGTACCACCTACTGGTATCATTACCGTTATCAGATTATAATTCTTCGTATCAAACACTAGAGGTGCTGCAAGTCGGCGCATGCATGCATGTTGATTCTCCGTAACGATGGGGCAGTACAAAGCTAACAACGTAAGGGTACGGTTGCTGCGTGTTTCGTGATAAATACGATGTAAACACGTGCTCAGTAGTTTGTTCGACCTTAAATCGTCGTTACCGTGATCAGTTTATTGAGGTAAGTAATATATTTTTCTCTGAAATTTTGTATTTATTTTATGCGTCTTACCAGAGATTATGCCTTATATAACGTAGAAAAAATACATTATTTTTTTTTTAAACAATATGACAAAAAATTGAAAACATGCATGGTCATTAACTCCGTTACATCATTACCGTTATCGATATGATAACGGTGATGATCTGAATGATAACATAAAATCATTTTATGAAGAAAATAAAATTGACAGGCTACTCTTTTACAACAAGTAAGACATGTTTAATAACTTGTGGTAATTTTTCACCCACTGATTATATGTTCGAATAAAAAAATGCACACACTGAAAATACAGCTTTTTTCAAGAACGACCCAACTAAGAGATAGGTTCCCAAAGGGAGGGAGTCCCCGCAGATGTACTTTTCTAAATATTCACGAAACCATCAACGAAAAATCGAGGAAATCATCCACTTTCAAAATGAAAAAATTTCTACAATTTTTATAAATAAAATTTACTTTTTTCCATTGTTGTCCAAACCATGTCCAAATTTTGGGGAACCCCAGACATAGACCATTCCTTGTATATCCAAAGCTATAGCATGTCTGCTTCCACAAACTATGTCTTTTATAGTATTTTTAGAAAGCGATTCTAGAATTAAAAAAAAAATAAGCTCAAGATAAAAATGATTAATTTTGACTACAGATTTTGGCCTATGGAATAGTATATAATGTAGTACTTACCTAAAACTATTATTAATTCGTATTTTTATACGAATCTTTCGACAAATAACACCCAAAAACTAATAAAAATGTTTGGTAAAAAATATACCCCGCCTCAACGCAGGATTCCATAGCGTCTAAACTACTAAACTTTTTGTACTTTCTTTAAAAGCAGAACTCTGCCTTATAACTATAAGGAAGCATTAAACTACAATTTAAAATTATTTTAAATTATACAGGGTATCCAAAATAGTCAATCAAACATACTTTTTTTTAATTGAACACCCAATACAGGGTGATTCCTAAGTTGATACTTCTTTTTTAGCTGCGTGTAGAAGGCATTAAAATAAATAACATTTTCAAATGCCTTTTTTCAAAAAACCCAAAAATAAAGTACTTGTATTCATTTATTACACTACAAATCAAATACGGTTCTGCCTAACTTGGCCGTTGAATAACATTAAAAAAACTTCTGGGTGTAGAGAAGAAACAACCGCACTTTTACGACACTCACAATAAATTAGCACCTTAATAGTTCATTGTTTTCAAATTTTATCATTTTTACCAATTTATTAAAATTAATTTTCTTCAGAAAACCACCCGCGCAGCGAATTGATAAAATAAATAACTGACGACCGATCCGTAAAATGCATGACTAACCAGACAAAAACAACATAAGGTTAAGGGCTACGTTTTGATTATCAGGCCCGCATTTAGATTTTTTAGTTCTGTAACTCGGCTATTTTAAAGTTTTTTGAAAAAAGGTATTTGAAAAAGTTGTTTATTTAATTGCCTTCTATACACAGCTAAAAACGAAGTATCAACTTTCAACTTAGGAATCACCCTGTATATTATATTATTTTCTAATTCCTTACAAAACTTTAAAATCAATTGGTTGTGAGATATTGACGTTTAAAATATGGCCTTTTTAGAATTTGACCGGCTGTAACATTGGAGTTACGCATCTTAGAGAAAAATGGTTTTTACCTCCCTATCTTAGTTTTTATTCTTTATTCAAAGAGACCAACTTTCGGCTTAACATGTTAAACCAGAAATATTGTTAAATGGTTTAACATGTTAAATCGGAAGTTGTTACCATTAGATAAGCAAAAAAATCAAAATAGAGAGGTGAAAACCATTTTTCTCTAAAATGTGCCATTCTAAAGCTACAGCCTGTCAAAGTCTGAACATGCCATATTATAAACGTCAGTATCTCAAAAATAATTGAATTTAGACATTATATTTTATAAAGGTACCATTGCGCCCAAAAAAGCTGGGACAGCAAAATTGTTGTTGTAGAGTAGCTCCTTGACTATAAGGAAAATGTAAAATCTATTGAGGGAAGTTTATCATTGTTGTTATAATAGTTGTCATGGAAGTGAAAAGGTTTAACAGCCATACCACATTTTTAAAAATACGAGAAAAAATTAAAATACGCATACGTTTTAAAATGTAACTAAAATAAAACAAAATTTTTTAATATTATGTTCCAATAACTTTTAATTTCAATCATATTTAAACCTTAATATAATAACATTTTTTAATATTTGGTAGTTTCACCATTATTATCGATTAATGCTTGTAAACGTCGTGGCATACTTAACACTAGGTTTCTCGTATACTCTTGCGTTATTGCATCCCATCCTTTGGCTTAATTCATCCAGAGTTCTAGGCTGGAAGTTGTGTTTATACATAAATTTTGTCATCTCAACCCAAACATTTTCAATTTGGTTGATATCCGGACTTTTTGAGGGCCAAGGCAGACCACGAATTTGATTTTCTTCTACATAATTTTGAACCATGCGGGCTTTATGTATAGGAGCATTATCTTGTTGAAATATAAAATCTTGGCCATATACTGCATCGACCGATGGTATCATAACTTGGTTTAGTATGTTGCAATATAATGGTGCATTGAGCCTCTCTTGCACTATTTGGCAAACTCCTGGGCCCTTTGCACTAATCCACTCCCAAATGTTTGTAGATTAGCGTCCACGTTGATTAGTCTTATTTTTATATCTTTCATCGTATCTCGTACCAGAAGGCCTATAAACGTGAACTTTCCCATTATTGCATAATTGAAAGGTTTTTCATCGGAAAATATTACGGGTTCCCATATATTACCTTAATTTCATTCATTCATAAGCAAATTCTACTCTTCTCTGTTTGTTTGCTTCGGTCAAAAATATTTTATTGGCAGCATAACAACTTTTTATATCTGAACTACGAATTCTTCTAGGCATTGTATTAGCCGAACCAGGAAAACGTGTTTCTTCTTTAGCTTTTATTGCTATTTCGAAGGGATGATTTTTTAGAAAACTAATTAATTCTATATCTTAGCCGTCATTCGAAATTTTGAGGCGACTAGAACCTGCTTTTCTTACAATACTTCAATATTCTTCAATTTTGTGCTTAGCCAACAACACGGTATTTTTGCTAATCCCTAATTCATCTGCGATGTTTCTTATTTGATGCCCATCTCTCAATCGAGTGTAAATGATCTCTTTTTGCTCGGTGGTTAACGATTTCAAAAAATATTTCTTTTGACACGCCACTGTCAGTCACAAAATTAAATTAAATTGACAACTTCAAAAAAAAAGCTAATAATAATAATCTGGAAGATTAAACTATACATTTTGCTGTTCCAGTTTTTTTTGGGTGCAATGGTACGTGTAATTTTATAGGCAATTGGAAAATAGGATAATATATAGGGTGTTTCATTTAAAAAAAAAATGTTTGATATGCCCTGACTATTTGGGACACCCTTTAAATTTTAAATTGTAGATCTAATGCCCCTTTATAACTTTGTTTATAAAAAATATTTAAAAGTTGAGTAGTTTAGATCAGAGCTAGTGAAAACACTCGAAAAAAGGGCTCCAAGCCCTTTGGAAAAGTAATTGTTAGCATCAAGCACTTCGGAAATTCTAAGTGCTTGCAATTACCAACTACCGAGAAAAGTAATTTTGAGTTATTTTGAGTGTTTTCGAGCACTTTGAATGCCTTGAAGGCGAAACTCAATTACTACGCACTTTTTGTGCTCGAAGCACTTTTTCAACCACTTTTGAGGCAATTACTGCCTAACTCTGGTTTAGATACTATGCAATCTTGTGTTGAGAGCGGACCACCCTGTTTTAGGTACTTATTAAAACTGGAAAATAAACGTTGGCCAAATTTCCATGTCCTAGGCACCCCGTAGCTCCATAACCGCTGCTGTAAAGTTGTCCATATTTAGTCAAAAAGAGGCTAAAATGTTCTCCAGTTGCACACCTAAAAGTATAAATACTTAATTCAAAATAATTTTTTCATGAGATTTGTCTGTCGTGTTTTAAATACATCTAATTGAAAAATGTGTCGTATTCTAGCTCTACCGATGAGCCATAATATTGTGCGAAACGCGTCTGTGGATGGATCTGATGAAATAAAGGAAAAATCTTTATTTTGTCAAGAGCCTTCCATACCAGTGTAAAACGAGGCATCGTTTCCTGGCTTATCTAATTGAAAATTTAATACAAAAATTTTACTAATCGGTTCACAAGATCTTCTAGTTTGGCGGATGATACGTTTTTTTTTGTCAAAAAAATTGTAAGTTTTTTTAAAGTGTCAATTATATAGGTTCAATATAAATATCATCCGCCATGCAGAACATAAAAATAGGAAAATTGAGGCTATTTCGAAGCGAAGGTGTTCGAAGATCGAGTAGTGTTTCGACTCTCGTAGAGTAAAGATCGTACCAGTCGGTGCTGGAACGGACAAAGGTTATAAAGTAAACCCTAATCCTTCAAGGGTTTACCCTAACATCTGTGTACCAACTGCGAAATAAGTAAACAGTGAAAAGTGTAATAAAAAAACCCAAAAACATGGCAATTATGGCATATAAAGTCTGATATATAACAACAAATCATAATGGAATGTGCTATTTGTAAAAGCAAAAAAAACAAACAAAAAGACATATTTTCTTGTGACATTTGTAAAAAAGGATACTGCAAAGCATGTGCGCAATTAAATCCATCGGAAATAAAAGTTTTACAATCAGAAGAACGTACACTAAAATTTCACTGCGATCGCTGCATCCAATTTGACACCCATCAACTGCTACAAAACACAATCAAAGACAAAGATGAAATTATACAACTATTAAAAAACAAAATCGAAGAATTAGAAAAAAAGCCAATCGCGCCTATCGCAACATACAGCCAAGTAACCACGCAGGCCGCAACAACATCAGAAAACCCTATCAATATACCAAAGTTAGTAATTAAACCAAAGAAAAAACAAAACTCAGAGAAAACTTTGAATGACTTAAAAAATCAAATAAAACTGGACCAAATTAAGTTGGGAATAAAAAATACCCGGAGTACAAAAAATGGAGGGATAATAATCAAATGTAACAGCAAAAATGATATAGAAAAATTAAAGAAAGAAGTGGAAACACAATTATCAGAAGAATACGAACCACAAATTACTAAATTGAAGTTACCGCGATTTAAAATAACAGAATATGAGGGTAATCTGAGCAAGGAAGAAGTCGAACAATGTATTAAAGAGCAAAATGAATTTATCACCGAAAACGACGACATTAAGATTAATATTTATTAAAAAACAAAAAAATAAAAATACCTCAGTTATATTTGGAGAATGTACCCCCAGAATATTTCACATTTTGATGAACATTAAAAAAGTTTACATAGGCTGGGAAAGGTGTCCAATATACGAAGACCTCAGCATACAAAGATGTTTCAACTGTCAAGAACACTACCACAAAAACAACTCATGCACTGTTAACATTGTCTGTGCATACTGTGCAGCTGACCACAATATAAATGACTGCCCAAAAACTGAAAAAAAGTGCAATAATTGTGTAAATGCAAATTCAAAGTATAATTTAAATTACAGTACCGAACACGAAGTTAACGACCCTGAATGTCCCTCCTACCAATACCTTCTAAAAATATTAAAAAGTACGATAGACTATGGATATGAACAGTAAAAGCCAAGAAATTGAAATAATTAACGATCTGGAATTGGTACAACCTGTAATTCAACAAGAGACAATTGACAGTAACTTAATACAACATAAAATTATTCTAAATAATAAATTGCTTAATATTCTTCATTTAAACATACGAAGTGTAAGGAAAAATTTTAATGAATTTATTACATTTTTAGAGGCATACAAAATTAAATTTTGCAATGTAATTATCTTAAGTGAATGTTGGCAGAATAATGGAGATTATAGTATACCTGGATATAAAATGTTCAGTGACAATTCCTGTCTTAACAAAAATGATGGAGTTATTATTTTTATAAAAAATGATATAAATGCTAGACTCACTACTCAAAAACTTCTAAGATCAAAGGTAAGTATTACAAAAATTATTTTTGAACTGGAAAACATAAGTTTTGGCATACATTGTTTGTACAGACCTCCCTCCACGCATGTCCAGTCATTTTTAGAAGACTTAGAAACGTATTTTGTAGATAGTCCAGCAAATCAAATTGATATTATTATAGGAGATATAAATATAAACATCGCTAATCACCTCGAAAACACTACCAATGCATATATATCTATACTAGGACATCTTGGGTTTTTCCCCGCCATTAATAGTCCAACGCGAGTAACAAAAGAAGCAGCATCATGCTTAGATCATATCTTCGTTAGAAAAAAATTAAAAATTAACTCCGTTAAATTCGCATCATTTATTCTTGATTCCGCTATCACCGACCATTATCCTATAATGCTTAACATCACTAAGGAATATGTTAAATCACAAACAACTTCAAAATATACAACTTATACAAATTTAAAATCTGACTATGAAAAAATTAAAAGCCTAACTCAAAATCAAGATTGGCAAACTGTTTTGGAATCAAACGATGCTGAAACTGCATGCCAAAAATTCTACGAGATAATTTTTAATATCTTAAATGAATCTACAACTAAATATATAGTTAAAACACGACAATATAATAAAATTAAACCATGGATAACAAACGGTATTATTAATGCTATCAAACATAGGGATCAGCTAAAAAAGCGCCTTCTTCTAAATTTCAACAACGCTGACAATACTATCTATAAAGAATACCGAAATAACCTTAATAAAATTATTGAAAAATGTAAATATAACTACTATAAAGTACAAATAGACAATAATACTCATAATATTAAAAAGATTTATAAAATAATATCAGATGCAACTGATCAAAAAATAACCAAAACAAATGAAAAAATTGAAATTAAAAACAACAACATGACCTTTTCTAATGATAAAGATATGGCAAATTTCTGTAACGATTACTTTATTAATGTGGGCATTCAAATGCATCAACAAATTAACCCCGCTAACATCGAGCCAAAAACAATCAATAACAATATATCATCAATGTTCTTAAAACCTGTTAATGAAAATGAAATTATCAAACATATTAACTCGCTAAAAAATACCTGTGCTCCTGGGCCAGATGGGATCAACACCAAAATAATAAAATCTTGCCATAAATATATAATAAAACCCCTTATTCACATCATAAACTTAATTTTTAAAACAGGTAAAGTCCCAAACAGATTTAAAATGACAATTGTTGCTCCTATTCATAAATCAGGTGATAAAACCAATATTGGTAACTACCGACCCATTAGTGTCATAAATAATTTTGCCAAAATATTTGAAAAGTGCGTTAAAGATAGACTAACTAATTTTTTCGAAAACAGTAATATTCTTTCAAAAAATCAATACGGATTTATGAATGGATCTAGCACTGAAAACGCTATATATGAATTAACTAGTCAGGTAACAAAACATTTAGACAATAACGAAAAATGCATTGCTGTATTCCTCGACCTAGCAAAAGCGTTTGATACAGTACCGCATCACTTGCTCCTAGATACCTTACGCAATTATGGAGTTAGGGGCGTCGTATTAAATGTCTTAGAGAGCTACCTAAAAGATCGACAACAAGTAGTGAAAATAGCGAATACCCAAAGTGATCCTCTGATTATAAAAATTGGTATACCCCAAGGAACCGTACTAGGACCAATTCTGTTTATAGCTTATATAAATTCATTAATAAAAATAAATATCAATAATGGCACAATAATATCGTACGCAGATGACACAGCGGTCATTTTTAAAGGTACAACATGGGATGAGGTAAAAAGAAATGCTATACAGGGAATTAAGATAATAAAACACTGGCTAGATTTTTTCAAGTTGACACTAAATACATCAAAAACCAACTATATAGCTTTTTCTTTAACCTTATCTAATCGTCCTAATTTTAGTGAAATAGCAGTTAATAACTTAAATGATGTTATTTGTGAAGTAGAAACCACAAAATATTTAGGGGTTACTATTGATAAACACCTTAAGTGGCACATGCATGTCTTAAACCTAACAAAAAATATAAGGAAATTAATTTACAAATTTTATACCTTAAGAGAAATTTTTGGAAAAAAATTGTTACTCTCCATATATAAAGCATTAGTAGAATCCCTAATTAATTATGGCATAATTGCGTGGGGTGGCCTGTACAAAAATTCGCTAAAACCATTAAATGTTGTTCAAAATTACATACTGAAAATAATTAATAAAAAAAACAAGCGCTACGCAACCCACTTACTTTACAATGCAGAAATTTTAAATGTCCGATCCCTTTATATATTATCAGCCTCAATATTCATTCATAAAAAACCTGAACTCAAAAACCATATCAATCATTTACATATTACGCGAAGCAAAACTAACAAGCATCTAAGAATACCACATAGTAACACTACAATCAATTTACGTTTCTTCAGTTATCTGGCTCCTAAGATATATAACATATTACCTATAGAAATTAAAAATATCAACAATATTAAAAAATTCAGGAAGCGTTGCAGAACATTTATATATACAGACAATCATAAATTCATTGCCTTATTCTAAAAACCTATTCTCTTTTTCCGACGGATATCTGTTTAAAAGTTTTAGTCTAGAGATAAGTTTATAATGGTTTCTTTGTTTAATTCATATTAGCTGTGCAAATATTTTAGGATATTTTTATTTGCTTTTGCACATTGTTGGTGCAACTATTTTAGATTAAGTTTATTTAGCTATTTATATAATTAATTACTAAAACAATTAAACAAAATGTTACTGATAATTTAAGTGCTTTTAAGATACCATTGCACATACAGGGATTTAGTTCCCTAGGTGCAAACCCAAAACTCCCTATAGACAATTATTTACAATGTTAGATTTTATTTATATATACACAATTTGTTATAATTTATAACCAAGTATGTAATATATATATTTCTATTTCTATTTCTATTTCTATTCATGTTAATTTCTTATTTTCAATTAAAATTACAAACGATGCCCCGATATTATCTTAAAACTCTCCACTGACGCCGCGTCACTTAATTCTCCTGAAATATATATACAAAATATAATATTTTGTATATATAAGAAGACATTTTATTGCCATCGCCAGGCACAGGTACAATATGCGTATTTGTTCGTGATGACTTATCGACCCCTGTTGGCTCTTAATACTTTTTATGACCGCATTTACGTCAGGGCCTACTGAGTTGTCGAAAAGTATGCAAATGTTTCGTCAAAAGAAGTGCACTTTTTAATAAGGAAGGTTTAAAGTATCGAACCTCGGGCCAATAAAATGGTCCATACCTGATGTGATTTCCGTTATATTAATAGAATCCTAAAAAAGTTCCTGATTGATTAGTAAATAAAGTGTCCTACTGGATCCATTGGCAAAGGCAGACTTATCATAAGTAAGTTTCTTTCGTTCAATAACACCTCACACCTAATTAAAATTATTTTGATTTTTCTATTTTTTTTTAGTAAATACTTACTTAGTAATACTTAAGTGTTCCAAGCTTTTAACATACACTGGTTGGTCCACTAATATTTCTGCATTGTTTAAACCAAGTTCACAGTATTTGTTACATCCCCAAGCATACACTGAATGGTCTATCAAAAATTAAAATAATAATATGAGAAAAAGATCTAGTTATTGTGCTGTGGAGATCGGTGGTCAGTAAAAGGGGTGAGGCCAAAACAAGTTTTTTTTAAAGCAAATTTATTTTAAAGACACTTAATAACATAAGAAAAACGAAAACATCCAAAAAACCAGAAGATTTAAAATATAATTGGAAAACGAAATTACGGCAACCCTATCAGTAACGCACCAAATGAAATAATACATCACCTTACTTACGTATACAAAATGTTTGAAAGACAAACTGGCATCCACGCAAGTCTTAAAGTTTTGTCTAATCTTTACATGACTATGGTTTCTAATAATTATCGATTATAGTTAATATATTTTTTTGGTTTTCAATAAATAAAAAATAAACCTTATTTTTGATATTTTTTTTTTGCTCTGCTATGCTTTTTTCATAGTTTTTTTTTATAAGTTTCAAATGATTTGTGTGTGTATTAGTATAACTCCCTACAAGTTTCTATAAAAATATTATATATTTTTTCTAATTTGAATTTTTTTATGGTCCAAAAAAGTATTTTTTGGGCGTGGCACCCGAAAAAATGTTAGCCTGCGACGCTACCTACCGGTACCTAAGACGAATCTAATGTTACGTTTTGTATATTAGGTCTATTCTCCTATGGAATGATACATTTTATTTAATAACCCCTTTTCTAGGGACATTAGAGCCAAACCATTTAATCTTTCTTGTTCAATCAAATTTCTTAAACACGTTTTTATTTATTAATAAAAAAATGGAAAGCTCGATTTTTAATCTATCTTTTTCAAAAATATTTTTATAACTTTGAAATAAATTATTAAATAACTGATTTGGAAATGGTATGTCATATTCGGCAAAGAGTTAATTAATATTAATAACATGGTTCGGACTTGAAATCCATCATCATTGAGAATAAGTTCAAATTCATCTTGTATCTATAAACTTCCTTTTGTTATTGAAGCGAACTAGAAATAATTTAACTCTGGACAACGACAACAAATCATATTATATTTTTTTTCTCTCGAATAACGTAACACCATTTTTTTTTAAAAAAAAACATCACACAACTTCTCAAAAACATAAATTTTTTACTTCAAAGAAATTACATTAGAGTTAATTTGCACTAAACGATTTCATTAAGCTAATCTTTTATTTGGCATGTATTTATAATTTATTTAAACATGCAAATGTCTGTCACCCAGCCTACTATACAGTTGAGGCATATGAAAATTAGATTAGGTTATGTACGGAGATTGTAAATAAAATAGTTTCAAATGGGATGAATTTGCACTTATTCTTATTGATGATAATGGTTTTGAAAAAAACGAAACGTCGGATTAAAAGTCTAATTACACCAACTTTAAAAGGAGATTAAATATTACAAAGAATGTAAACTTTACTTTACCATATCTCTTGTTTTTGGAAGGAATCGGAGGTTTTTAAATCTAAAAACACAATGTTTCAGAATTTAGTAAGGAGCAACTTTTTTCTAATTTAACCATCTCTATATCTTAAATGGTATACTAGATGCCTGTAGAGTGCATTCTAATCTTAGACACTCTGTATAATAATTTTTAAATTATATATTGGTTCGTAATAATACCTACCTTCAAAAATAACAACAGAATGAGTTGCACATATAGAAAAATCCACAATTGTTTTATGCGGTAATTGTTTCGGTTGTACATTGATTTCACCGTCGTTGTTTGTTATTTCATAGAGGACTGATCGTTCTTTGTACCTACAAAATGATTAATGAGTAATACACTAAAAAAAATCTCTTAAGAAAAATCTACCGATAGAAAGGAGAAAAAGAGAACTCACTCGAAAGCAAAACAGTGGATTAATAGATAAATAATCGTGGCGATATAAAACACAAATAGCAGATCATTGCATTATTGCATAAAAGAAAATATTTCATTAGTATCTAACAAAATAAAAACTTTATACATAATAAAAGTAGAAAACTAACAGCGGATTGCATAAAGAAATAAAGTTCTCGATTAGCTTAACCAAGTATTAAAGATGCAAAATTTAATCAGAGGCTGGCATGGCCAACTTCGTATTTGTGCGAAATAACCTTATATTTTACAAGAACTGGCATCTGACAGCGGCCCTCTTTTGCAATATCTAAGAAAATTTTTCGCAAACAAGCAGTAGGCCTTGCCAGCATCTAATTAAATTTTGTCTGTTTAATACGCGGTTAAGCTTACCGAGAACGATTTTTCTTTATGCCACCTAACCTATCAGAAACAATAGCCATCAAAAAAGCTTTAAAAAACCGTTAAGTGTTAATGTGGTAAACTATCCATCTGTAGTTAAAAATTTTAAAAATCCGTAGTTGACCGAGTCAATACTGTAACCGCTGTTACCATAATTTTGATGTAGTAGAAATTTTAGAATCCTAAAATTTCCGATTAGCTAACAATCTTGTTATAAAAATAAGATTCCTCTGTGGCGTCCTTATAAAGTACTGACCCATCACAGTTTATTGTATTTACTGAGGCTCCGCCTTCTTTTTCAAGACACTAAATTATTTATATGTATATGGTACAATATGTTATTAATTAGTTCAATATAACAAAATATTAACGTATCAATAATGCAACCTGCTGAATGTGCATAGAATATTAATATACTTTAATTGACGACACGATTAAAATTGAAAAAGTTTTATGCCTCCACTGCGAATCGAACCCAGAACCTCTCGATTACATGTCAAGTACGCTGCCAATTGCGCTACGGAGGACCTGAAATTCTCTCACCGACTTCGGTCATATAACTTATTCAGACTATTACTGTCTGGAATCTCCTGTGATTCACAGACCGGGGAGGGTGTTATAAGGGGAAAGGGAACTCACTCACTACCACTGAACATTAAGATCTATTTTTCTTTTATCCGTACATCAACGACATATAGCGTTATTAGCCGAAATCAGAAAGAGATCTCGGAACAGTTACATCTAGCCGTAGTAGTTATGTTGGCGTCTGTAAATAATTTTTAAATTGAAAAATGTTTTTGCCGGCGTACAGACACGATTAAAATTGAAAAAGTGTTATGCCTCCGCTGGGAATCGAACCCAGAACCTCTCGATTACATGTCAAGCGCCAATTGCGCTACGGAGGACCTGAAATTCTCTCACCAACTTCGGTCATATAACTTCAATTTTATGTTAGTAGTAATAATCTGAAATCTCCTGTGATTTACAGACCGGGGAGGGTGTTATATGGATCTAATGGTCGTGAGTTCAAGCCCGGCAGCCTGCTATTTAAACATTTTTTAACAAAAGTAGGTTGGTCGTAGAAAAAATATACTGTTCAACTCGAGTGGATTGTCCACATCGCACTCGGAAGTTTGAGCACTCCGCCTACTTCCCCGTGAGATATAGACATCATATCCACTCTTGTCGTACAAACTTCTATTTTTAAACAAATTTCTTTAAAATGGCTAGCTCCTAAAAAAAAATTGTTTCGCCGAAAAGAAAAGTGCATTCCTCTGAAATTAAAACAGCGTGTGTCGTTTAAGACATATATTATACCATTTAAAAACTAGATTAGAATGATTGCAAGAACTGTCTAGTAACTTTAATTTATGAATACCTACCTTGAACTTGTGCCAGTGTTCTCCATAATTTGGTCATAATCAAATTTAATTCCATTCTTGGTTAAAACATCAGAAATTATGACGTCATGTATAAATTTTGCAGTTGGTCTAAAAATTGTGTTCTTCTGCAGAATTAATTCCAGAAGAATTGTTAAATCTTTACAGTAAAAATAGGGGATATCATCATATTCACACTAAAAAGTAAATTAAAAATGGAATGTTGGGTTTCACAATGATTTTTTATAATAATTAACCAACCAGCAACTTTGAAAGTGACATTGGCAGGCAATATTTACTCACAATCGAAGTAGGGTAATGTTATGTATGTCACCGTCAAAGTAGTCCGTTACAGCTCGTGCAATATAGCTTGAGCTCTGACTTTTGGGTGCGCAGTAAACAGGTGGGAGGAGCTAGCCGAGAGCTCATTAATCTGATGATCTCTGAAACGCACACTTCTGTACAGTCTGTCAGAAAAGTAGGACGTTCATTGGAAAAAAGTTTTTACTGTATTTATTTGTAATAATGCCTTTTAAAAGTAAAGTCTTAAACCGAGCATTGAGCGGTCAAAGCCGTGAAATAGTTTATAATTTAATACAATTTATGCAACAAGAGGCAGATACAGGAAGACCAGCAATTGACTTCAGAAAAATTCACGAACGTGTTTCAGCCGCTACAAAGATTAGTCTAAGCGTAATTAAACGAATTAAGCAGGAAGCCAAAAATATCGAATCCGGAGCAGTTAAATCTTTTTCCACGCCAAACAAACAGTGTGAAAACAGAAAAAGCAAAATAGTCTTGGACGTTGCTTTTCAAGGTGTTTTACACAGAACAATTCACAATTTCCATATAACAGAAAAGCAAGTGCCAACTCTAGCGAAAATTCATAAAAAATATCAAAATGATACCAATTACCAAGGATGCCTGAATAGTTTAAGAAAAATTGGATTTCGTTGGAGAAAAATCAAAACCAATAGGAAAATTTTAATGGAGATACCTGACGTAAGGCATCTCCGCATCCAATTTTTAAAGAAAATGGGAGTTTTCCGTGCAGAAGGACGGCCAATTGTTTATATGAAACGTATAGGTATACATTCATCACATACACACCAAAAAGCTTGGATCGATGAAACAGACGCGAGACGAAGGCGTAAAACAACCTGTATCAAGCACACAATATAATTTAATTTACATATTGAATAGTTAAGTTTTAGTTTCGAAAAAATTTCCGATAATTTAAATTATTATAAAAATAATTTTGTTGGTTTGTTGATTTTTGCATAAAAGGTCCAATTAGCAAACAAGATTTATTAGCAGTCACTACGGCTTTATCAATCAAATCCCACTTTTACTTTCTACGCGGACTGTACTTTACTAAAATTCGGTATTAGGTATCTCTGTCGTACACCGACTCTCCTTTTCTATCATCTGCGCATCTCAGGGCTCAAACTACATTGCATGACCTGTACTTTGTGATATTGCATATTAACAAAAAGACAATATGTGTAATTTTACTTTGTTATAATATCACTTTTTATTTACTGATTAGTTACTGCAGTTTCGTAGTAAAAACTACATTATCAAACTGAATACTTAACTTAAACTACGTTTCACAGTTATAAATAGATTTTTAACAAAGGGTGCTTATAAAAATATTAAAATAAAAATAGAATATTTATCCCTTAATCTAGTAATTGATCCCTATTGTATAGTAATGTAAATAGCGGGGAATTCCACAAGTCTGTTTGTAGGTTTATGGTCGGGTTTTTATTATGTTTGTAAATTTCTATTGATTCTAAGATGTTAAGCCTCTTGCTTTTTGGTGAAGTATGTAAAATTTTTAAATTATTCACATCTGGGAAACAATGACCTGTATCACTAATCACTGTTCGGATACAGGTCATTGTTTCCCAAATGTGAATAATTTAAAAATTTTACATACTGCACCAAAAAGCAATAAGAGGCTTAACATCTTAGAATCAATAGAAATTTACAAACATAATAAAAACCCTTACTAGATTTGATTACTAGATTAAGGGATAAATATTCTATTTTTATTTTAATATTTATAAGCACCCTTTGTTAAAAACCTATTTATTACTGTGCAACGTAGTTTAAGGTATTCAGTTTGATAATGTAGTAGCAGTGACGGCTCGTACAGTAGGGCCACAGTGCCATGGCCCTACCTACCTGTACACCAAGTTATTTTTTTACTCACACTCATAATCATTGCTTTGCATCTTTACGCCTCATTCTTTTTGTAACTATGAATAATTTAAAATTCAAGACGTTGCGTTCATTTAATATCTGATAACGCCTAACGGTGCAAAAACTCCCTGACGCCGCGAAAATTCCTTCGCGCTACCCAGCGCCGGCGATTTCTAAGTATGGCCATACCGTTTATCGAAGGTTCATCGCTTACGAAAGAGGTAATGATATATCGCTCTCTCTCTTACTGACGCATAAGGAATTCAGAAATTTTGTGGCGGGCCAGATCCGTCCGGGATTGGAGGATTTACACGTGCTTTATTTTGTCGTTCCAATCGGATCAGGCATTCGTCTTTGTTACCACTACTTGATACTAGATGGCAGCTGTTTTGAATACGGTTTGTCCTGCCGAGATATTAATTTTAAAATAATTTTATTTTAAACAATTTTTACTGTTTAACATAAATTATTCTTATAGGTACCCGAAAAGTGCTATTAAATTAGAGGGGGGAATCTGGAGATAGGGGGGAAAATGCAACCCTTACGGTTTTTTGAGTATATCTCGAAAACGAAGCAAAATTTGGGGATATTTTATAGAAAAAATTGTGCAGGGAATTAGATTTTCTATCGAAATGGCGTAATTAAAAAATTTACAAGTCTATTCAGTTCAAATTATATTAAAAACAATTTAACAAAAAAGTGCAAAAAATTAAATATTTTTTTTTTTACTTTTATGCAAATAACTTTTTTTTGAGCAGAGATAGGTATAGGCATTGCTTCATAGAAAAGACGGAATATTATTTCCTACAGAATGACGTATTAAAAAAAAATTTTGATGAAGTTTCAATGAGATATGACCGTTTAAACTTTGTCATATTTTTCGAATTTTATTGAATTTATAACAATATCATTTTGTTACTTAGTTTTCAATGTATGCAATTGAATTTTATTTATTAAATACATGTTAAATTAATTGATCAACAATAAATAAATGTTATAAGCATGCATGAACGTATATAATTTTTATTTATTTTTTTTAAACAAATTAATAATAACTTTTTCTTAAAAATTGCTCTCTATTTACCTAAAATATAAGTATATGAAAAAATACATTTATAATTGATTAACGTAATTTAAAATTTATTTGCCCATTAAAGTAAACCGTGAGATATGTCTCTTATCACATATGCAACACCGAACTCATAAAATATTATAATAGTATTTAATTTGTAAGTCACCTCCCGCACAAACAAGTTTCGATTTGTCTTGATGATACGATCTCAAACAGTTTGAAGCTAAGAGCTCTGTACACGTCAGTATATTTTTTCCATAGTATATTGTTTCTACATATGGTAAACGTTGTTTTACGTACCAGGTGATCCATTCTAATGTACACGTCACCCCCCATTAACTCTTTTATTTCAGTATTTAGAAAAAAGTATTAAATTTAAAAATTGTATAGGATATTTTCTAAAGAATTTTATACGCCTATTAAAATTTATAAAGGGTGTCCCAAATAAGTGTGTTGAATTAATGTTTTGATTGATTAAATAGGCCACCCTGTATATATACCATTAAAAATTACATTGGCAAGAAAAAATTTACGAAATATGTAAATAAAAAGTTTTTACAATAAATGTCAATCATGGGCTTTTTTTTACGCGACAGAACAACTGAAGAAGAAATATCAGCTGCATCAGAAAATATTATAGCCATGCTTTATGGGTCAACGTTAAGTGGGTATTTAAACAAGTGTCGCTTCCAGCTTTTCTGCAAATTATCAAAAAATGTAAAATTTTCTTTGGCACAATTACCACCAACAGGCGATGTCGCAGAACAGCATGGTTTAAGGACATATTTTCAAATGCAGCAGTGGAATGGTAAAAATTTAAACCCACTTGACTGGGGTTGAAAACAGTCAAAAAATGGGTTAATTCCTATTTGCATGACCACACCACCTGCGCCAGAGTGTTGGCTGAAAAAAGAAGCTTGCGGATGCACCACAGATTGTCATGGAAGTTGTGGTTGCAGAAAATTAGGAATTACCCGGAATTCTGTAAAGAATGTCTAGGAGTTAATTGTGACAATGCTCAAGTACCAGAGGTATCGGAAGACGATACTCTTCAGGAAGTCGACGAAGAAATTGAAATCCAGTTTGACAATATTATTGAAGAAATATTAAAAAATTTTGTACTTTATAGTTATTCACAGTATATTCAAATATTTTCACATAAACTAAAGCGGCCCTCAGACGGTGAATAATATTGTCAATATTTTATATTGACAATATATGGGCAATATCATAATAAATTCCTCATACGATCAATATTGCATATAACATTCAAAACTAAGTAACAAAATGATATTGTTATAAATTCAATAAAATTCGAACAATATGACAAAGTTTAAACCGTCATATCTCATTGAAACTTCATCAAATTTTTTTTTTTATACGTTATTCTGTAGGAAATTTAATATTCTGTCTTTTCTATGAAGCAATGCCTATACCTATCTCTGCTCAAAAAAAAGTTATTTGCATAAAAGTAAAAAAAATATATTTAATTTTTTGCACTTTTTGGTTACATTGTTTTTAATATAATTTGAACTAAATAGACTTGTAAATTTTTTAATTACGCCATTTCGATTGAAAATCTAATTCTCTACAAAATTTTTCCTATAAAATATCCCCAAATTTTGCTTCTTTTTCGAGATATACTCAAAAAACCGTAAGGGTTGCATTTTCCCCCCTATCTCCAGTTGTCCCCCTCTATTTAATAGCACTCCGCGTTTTTTTCATTCTGAATAACCAATTGAACGATTTATGCAATAAAAACCCACACTCTGTAGTTCCTTATTACCCTGCTTTTTAGGACATAATCAATGGCCTATGAGTAGATACTTCAAATCTCAGATAATGACAATGTTACTGTCAAAGATTCAAAACGCAAGATAGATAAATGTCAAGATTTGAGTGGTTCAAGGCCAACTTGATTATTATATTAGGCGTCATAACGCACAGTTGTGTGCATGTTTTTATTATCATAACGCGCAGTTGTGCGTTGTTATTTTTTATACACAATTGTGCTTAAGAATGGATTTACTTATAAGTAGAGCGAACTGTACGTAAAACACTAATATACTAATGTAGGAGTAGAAAAAGTAGCATTCATATCACTTTTATTACTTCAACTGGGGTGATAAGAACTTTTCCGTGGAATACTAACTCTTTCTTGTAAAAATCAAGACAATATTTTTTTGGATCGCGTAGAACGTAGATCGTTCACATTTCAAGCAATATTTGATGCCATGATTGGTTCTTGGGCAATTTGTACTTACAGTCAAACCATCAAATATTTTAAGCTTATTACCCCTAAACCCTTTAATTCTGGTGCTACAAATTATAAAAATATGTTTTAAAACAAACCCTGATAATTTTTTGAACCAGTAATGGTAAATTTGGAGCATTGAATGGTCTTCTCAAAGCGGCCATTTCGTAAATAATGCATCCTAATGCCCAAATGTCAGATTTTTCATCGTATTGATGTCCTTCACACTAAAAAGAAAATAAACTAACATTACAGACATTATACTCTTAATAAATAAATTGGAAACACTTGATAAAATCAATCAAAGCAGTATACCGGGTGAGCCACCTTCCGTGGACACCTTTTTTTTATAATTTAATAAATTATTTCTAAAATATAATTATTTACAACTATCATTTCTGTTACAGAATTTAGAAACCATCTTCACCCTAAATCCAAACTTACTGTCGTAATTTATCTCTTTCATATACAGGATGTGTCATGAAGGTGTCGGGCTTCGATAGCACCTAAACTATTAAAGATATATTCAATAATTTATTTTATTGTACTCTACATGTTTCGAACGTATAAACGTTCATCTTCAAAAGAAGTGTAGCTTATGTAGGAATAAATATGAGGAAATTGTGAGTGCCACCCTCATTGGGCTTTTGAGGAAGTTAATTTATTAAAGAAATGTGTTGAAGAACTCCCATAGAAGCAGGGGCGGCTCTAGACCCAAAATATTAGGGGGGGGGGGCACCGCATTGGCGCAGCCAGAATTTTTGGTAGCATTCGCAAGCCCAAAATTTTTTAGGATCACGCCCAAATTGAAACAAATTATGTAAATAATAAAGCACCCGGAATTTTTTTTATTATTGGCATGAAATCATAAGTAGTTAGCAATTCGATCAGCGATAAATTTATTTATTGAGTATTAGGTTTCACAAAAAAATATATGTATTATTTCAATTTTCCTCAGCCGCATTGTAGAAACATAGGTTTTGGATATGATTACCTAACATGTTTCGCGAAGATATTTGCTTCAATGCGAGGATGCCTGAAACCTGGACTAGGGGCAAAATTTAAAAAAATTTCGTTTTTCTAATTGCTTTATTATTTATTATTATTCTGTTTATAAAATATGTACCAAATTGATTGTATTTCTCTCGAGATATTTTAAAGTTTTTTCAGAAATGTTGGTGGGTCCTGGGCCCCCCCCCCAGGCCCCCAGTAGAACCGTCCCTGCATAGAAGTTGGGGAGAAAAACATACTATAGTCAGATCTGGTCTTAACGTGCGGGTCCAAAGGTCACTGATCATATGCGACAAATCAGACAACACAGAGGCTATCAAAATGTTTTAAGATTATTTACAAATATACCGAAGGAAGGAAAAATAGTTTCATTATTTTAGCTATCGCGAAGATAGCGAAGACATATACCTAATATTATTAGTTTTGTAAAAATTATGTACAGGGGAGTTGAAAAAGTTACAAAAAATGATATAATCGTTAATTATATACCTACTGTACCATTTAATTAAAAACGACAATAATAAACAGTGCAATTTATTTTAACAATTTTACTACTAAAACCTAAAAATACAATGGCATTTAGTCTGATAAACTATTTCGATAATGAAAGAAAAAGTGGAAATTCGCAAACCAATATGCAGGAAACCGTAATGAAAACACTGGGAATTAGTTTAAGGACTATGCAGAATAATGTGCATGAAAAAAAAAGCATAATATAATACCCAAGAATACTAAAAAATGTAAACGAAAAACACCGTTTATAATTATAGCCTAAAAACTCTCATCGTCACTTATAAAATCTGAAAAGTCCTCGTCGTCTGAGTCGTCTTCGAATGGAGCAATTATCATTGGCGCTACTTCGACATCTAGTACTTGTTCTCGATCCCACCAATCCCTTATTAATATTTCTGTATGTTCCACCGATTTCTTCCAGTACTCTTGTATAATATGATCTAACGAATCTTGCCAAACTATTTGTACTTGGTCGGATTTAAGACCATCACCTACATGTTTTTCATAATAAGACTTTGCACCAGCCCAAATTAATTCTATTGCGTTAAACTGGCAATGATATGGTGGCAGTCGTAGAACCTCATGACCATATTCACGCAGTATTTCATCTACCGCGTATATTTTGGGTTTTTTAAGAGACTTTGCTATTGATAGGAGTTCCGATTTAAGCATATTTGGTAAAGGATTTTGGTTGTGTTTTTCCAGCCACTCATAAATATCACTTTTCCTCCAAGATGAAGTAGGCTGTTTATTTAAAATTCTTGAATGATATGATGCATTATCTAATACAATTAAAGACGGAGCATCCAAATTTGGTATCAACCGAACTTTTAACCATTTTTCAAACATTTCGCAATTCATATTATCATGATAGTCAGCACTTTTAATTAAATTAAACTCGCACCTGCAACATATCCTGTTGCAGAACCGGCATGCAAAATAATAAAACGCTTTCCCGTACCGCACCCCTTTTTCCTTTTAACACTTTTTACAGACTCATCTTGCCAAGATTTGGAACCACTTTCATTCGAAAATATCCACGTTTCGTCTAAAAATACCACTTTTCTAAATTTCAATTTGTAATTGTCCGTATATTTTTTTAAAAACTAAACACGCTGACTCACTATCTGTGGCTGCTCACATAAAAATCTTCGGTTACAGTCTTTTTTATAACAAAAACCTAAATTTTTTAATAATTTTGATAACGCTTCAAGTCCAATTTCCAAAACACCCCGAATTTTTAATGTTTTTTGTAAAACTGGAAGAGTTACCTTGGTTTTTGATTTGTATAAATCGTAAATCACATTTCGAACTCCAATTTTAATATTTTACATTCTCAGTCTTTGGCTTTCTTCGTTTACACTTTTTAGTATACTTGGGTATTATGTTATGTTTTGTTTCATGCACAATTTTCTGCACAGTCCTTAAACTAATTCCCAGTGCTTTGGCTACTGTTTCCTGAATATTTGTTGGCGAATTTCCACTTTCTCTTTCATTTTCGAAATAGTTTATTTGATTAAGTACCATTTTTTTTGATTGGGGATGCAAAAACCCAGAAAATTGTTTCATTTTGTCACAAACTGTCAAAGTCACAAAACTGGCATATTTAAAATAAAACGTAGCTGGTGCTATTATAAACTTTTTTAGAATCGCTGGAAAGTAAATACATATATATCCTTTTTTTTCATGTCAAAATGGAATAAGTCTGTCTCATTTACGTATTTTATTTAGAGGGTAAAATTAAACGCAAGTAAAGAAAACAACAACTGACTTGAATCGTTTAACCCGCACGATAAGACCAGATCCGACTATACCAAGTTCTATAGATAAAGATGGGAGAATGGTTGATAAAGGGTATATTAAAATGACGAAATGAAAAACGTTGGGTGAGAATGATATTGATTAACTGATTAAATACAATTCAACAATAATAATTTATGATATTTTTAAATTTCGATTTTTGTTCGAAGAAACTAAAAGAAAAATTTGTTAATAATAGTTTTTACCATTTCCGGACTTAGGTAGTATGGGGTCCCCACAACTGTTTCAGCCTGACTTTTTGTACTTAACATTTTGGAAATTCCAAAATCTCCTACTTTTATGGCACCATTTGATGTTATAAAAATGTTAGCTGATTTTAAATCTCTAAAAAATGAAAAATAATTATAACTTCTTTGGGTATTCTTTATATGTATGTTATATCTCAAATATCCTATAGAATATAAGTAAGGGATTAATTTTTAGGTAATTATTATTATTTATAGTAATTATCATTTCCGCTTTTTTAAATAGTAGAGATTTTTTAATAACTTTTAACAGTCGCCATTCTGAAATAGCCTGACAGAATCGCGCCAAAATTGATGAGCATACTGTACGAGATATTAGCTTTCAAATGATGTAGGTATCATAAGCTGTGTTTCCATTAAAAAAAAAGATCGATGTCGTCATATCTTTGACAAATGTCTATAAAAAAACAAACGAATAACGTCAAAATGTAAGCATATATAAAAACAAGTTGACGTGTCCGAGCGTTTTCCCCAAAAGTTACAGATTAAGGCTATATTAATTTTATTCTGGATTTCTACTACACTAATATTATGGCAAAAAATATAAAGAAACAAATTTAAGTCGCTACGCCACTGAGTTTAGAGACAGTAACTTCTTATTCTGTGAACTATCGAACCCCTCAGTCCCCTCGTCCATACTAATGTAATCGGAGGGCGACGCCATTTTTATTAGTGAACGTATTTGTCCATCTATAATAGGTCGTTGCTAATATTAAATGCTTAAAATCACTGTCACTACTTGGAAGAGCATTTTCGCAAGTATCTTATTTTTTTATACTTACCGATGTAAAATTTTCTTTCCGTGCATATAACTTAGGGCATCTGATATTTGAAAAATTATAAAAAATATGCCTTTTTCCTTAAAAGTTTCGTTTTTCGATTTTTTCAAATTTATTAATTGTGCCAAATTTCCACCATCTGCGTAATCCATAATAATTATAAAAAAATCTTGTTTAACTATACTATCAAAGTATCTAAAATATTAACAATTTTATGTATTTTTTTGGTAGTAGTCCCTACCGTCAGAATGAAGCTGTTAAGATATATCTTTGAATTTCAATATTTAAAGAACGACGAATCAGTACAAAAATGTGGCAACCGTTTTTGGAGACGAACTAATGTTTGTCTCCGTTTCGATTAACACAAGATATTATATGTATGAGCAGCAGTGTTGGATACCGCCACCGTTTTTCACAATTTTTGTAAATTGTATTTACATGTATAATAAAGGCATTTATTATTATTATTATTATTATTATTATTATTTTATGCAATAAAAGACGGCGCGCTCCGAAGTCACGTCGGTTCTTACGTATCGAATTAATCATAGTGCGCCTATCTATTCGGCTTTCTTTAAATAATGAAATTCAAAGGATATATACAATCATACAGGGTGGATCTTAAGAATGCTATGTGTATCAACTTTAATGTTTTATTAAATCGTATTTTACCTTTTTTATATTTTTAAATTGTACAATCAATTCTAGACATTTTTTATATATCATGCACGCACCTATCTTTAACAGTCTACGAAATATTACCACTTTAATGTTGGTATGCACCATTGCCTTCTCTATGTTAGAAAAATGAGTGAGACAAAATCTCTTGCAAATTCATTTGGGTACTTTGAGTGATCTTGGTGCGGTGACGTCTTTGAGGGGGGCCTAACCTTAAGTGTGGAGACCTCCATGCAGTGGCGTAGCCAGAAGTTTAGTTCGGGGGGGGGGGGGGGGGGGGCAAAAGGGTAAGGAAAGCGACAAACCACGACAAATTTTTAAACTAGTTGTGTAAACGGTAAGTTAATATATGTTGGTTGCAACATGCCGACTTGCTTATCAATACTAAAATACAGTTAGTTCAGAAAGGTGTAAATTAATAAAATAGGAAATTGTGTCCAGTTCGGCTCAATTTCGATGTAGGCGCAGGTAAATTTTATGCATTAAATTATTTATGATGACTAACCAAAGAAAAGAAACAAGATAATTTGATAAAGAAGGAACTATTAGCTAATTTACACCAGCATCGTTTTATAATAATAATAATAATAATAATAATAATAATTGTTTTTATTGTTGAAAAATTAGTAAAATACAATTAATCATTGCAATTACAACAACACATACATTTTCCAACAAGGGCAGAGTTCGCACTCATCTGTCGAGACAGTGAGCAGCGCTTTTACACTCAACCCAGCAATACTTATTAACTAAATTATACTAACAAAAAAAAAATATATTTTACTAAATAAAATATTTTAAATAAATCTTAACAAAAAACCAAAATTTCTAGTACATAAATATGCCGTGGAAGATATAGCTGAAAAACATAGTGTAACTGTGATGCGCACACTGCCATATCATTGCGAACTAAATCCTATAGAACTTATATGGGCGCTAGTGAAAGGATTTGCAGCAAGAGACACAACACGACATTCAAAATGAAAGACGTTAAGCAACTGTTTGATCAAGCCATTAAGAAAGTGACACCAGAGAAATAGGGAAAAGCAGTCCATCATGTAATTAAGGCAGAGAAAAAAATGTGGGATCTTGACCACCTGATCGATCGGACCGTCAATTATAACGTTAAGTGGAGATGACAGTTCCTCAGATGACGATTAATATTATAATTTTTATAATTTAATTTCTGTATAATGTATTTCTTGTATCTTGTATTTTTTTTATAATGTTTAATAAAAGATAAGTGTACCTAAACTATGCTCATAGTGAACGCCTTTGTCACACCATTTTCAGTGTTTGTGAATGGAGAACAATATAGGCAAAACCCATAAATTTACCCAAACCAGGGTGGTATTACCAGCACTTAATGAAATTAAAGAATTTTGCAATGAAATCAATGCCAAATTATGAAAGTGGGGTCAGTCTGTAGTTCCTTTGCATACCTAATGAGCTTTTATTACTCTAAATTTCTGAAATAGACTATTAAGTATACTAAAGTATATCTAGTAAGAAAAAATTAGCTTGAGAGACCAACTCAATTTTTAGAGTGAAGCATTATTTATACCTTATAATATGTGGATGATTTAGAGAAGATAATATTTTTATTTCGTTATAGGAGGAAAACTTTTCATCGTGATCCATATCAGATGTAGTTATCTCTTTTAAAACCACCAGTTTGTTGTCTTTTATTCTTGTATAGAGACTTGCTGTTCCAAAAGAGCCTTAAATTAACAACATTTTTGGTAAATAATATGTTTTCAGACTATTTATAAAGTAGTTTTTGCTGAAATTAATCCTAAAATGAAAACATTTGCCAGCATATAAAATACTCAAGCCTACATCATTAATCAAGAAATGCAATTCTATCGTAAATTGGTTTAACAAGACTTGTCAAAAGTGAAATAAACGTATTAATTTGTGAAATGGCTTTAATTAGTTTTAGGCATAAGTAACTGATTTCTGATGTTTTGTAATTATTCAAACCTGATTGATTTATGATGATTCAGGCGATGGGCGATTTAAGATTTTCCCTATAAGCGATTGCTGATAAAGCTTTTTTCAGGTTTGTGCATAATCAACATACTTATTATGGACCGATGTTTTAGGTTTGATATATAGTTACTTGATTTAACATATACCTTTGTTCATAAATACTTGATTTATAATATACTTTTGTTTACTTTTATCGATTGACTTATCAAATGCCTGTGTTTACTTTTGACAGCATCAGATGACTTATGATAGACCTTTGTTTATCTTTGTGCATAATAAATTGTACTATGCTAGACCTTTATTTAGTTCTGTACTTAATCAATGGACTTATGATAGACATTTGTTTACTTTTGACATAATAAATTGAACTATGATAGACCCTTGTTTACTTTTGACATAATAAATTTAACTATGATAGACCTTTATTTAGTTTTGTGCTTAATCAATGGACTTATGATCGACGATTGTTTAATTTTGAGCATAATTAATTGGCTTATGATAGACCTTTGTTTACTTTTGGCATAATAAATTGAACTATGATAGACCTTCGAGGAATTCGTCCATTTTTACTCAAAGAGACATGATATTTGATATTTCGTAAGTGTCTTTTTCTTACAAAATATATGATAGACCTTTATTTAGTTTTGTGCTTAATCAATGGACTTATGATCGACCTTTAATTAAAAATATATGAACCCAGTATAGCCAATTAAAAAATAATATTTTGGTAAGGTGTCCATAAGGTTTCGTACGATTCATAGCACTCAAGTATCAAATACCATTTAAAAAATATAACTTTGTGTTATACAGGGTGATTCATTAAGGTCGACGAGCGGCCATATCTCGGAAACTACTAGGCATAGAAATTTAGGAAAAAAAATATATCTAAAGTGGCTAAGAGAAAATCCTGCAAATAATTTTTAAGTTCCGCATTTTATCGCAAGAGGGCGTAATTGAAAAGTAAATTTTATATATTTCCGAGAATTCCACATTTAACACCATTAAAAATCTTGGATAATTATGCATCATTTTGGTCTTACGCTCATTGGCGTACCGACTTTAATAACTTTAATGATAGTGTAATCATTTAAATCACTGTAACTTATAAACGACTCATCCGATTTTAGTAAACTAAAGACTGTTTGGAAGAGAAATATATGCACTTTCACCAATCGTATTTTGTTGTCCATAATAGTTCTCAAAAAAAATGCCAGAGGGCACAATTTGTAATAATAACAAATTTTTGGATTTTACTCCAAAAAAATAAATCATACGGTATAATTATGATCCCATAATCGAAAAGTAGATGAAATTTGCTAGAAAAATATTAAAACCGCAGCTCGATATCTCCGTTCGTCTCAGCGTTATCGCCAATAGAATAATTTTTAAAACTTTAAATGAAGAAGCGATTATATATTTTTTATAAAAAAAGTGGGACGTCACTGATATTTTTCCATGTGGATATTATTTCGGATTAGCCTGGTCAATTCTGCATAAAAATGGTCTCTTGCGTTTTTCTACTCAGGCACACCGTTCTTAATTAAAATAATTAAATTAAATTAGACGGGCGGAAGCATGCCTATTAAGTGAAGGTGGTCATTTCCAACAATTTTTGTAAAACAAAATTTTTCATTATCAATGTTAATAATAATAAATAGTAGAGCTAACTTAATTTAATTATTTTAATTAAGAACGGTGTGCCTGAGGAGAAAAACGCAAGAGACCATTTTTATGCAGACTTGACTGGGCTAATCCGAAATAATATCCACATGAAAAAATATCAGTGTCGTCCCACTTTTTTTCTAAAAAATATATAACCGCTTCTTCATTTCATTCAAGTTTTAAAAAGTATTCTATTGGCGATAACGCTGAAACGAACGGAGATATCAAGCTGCGGTTTTAATATTTTTTCTAGCAAATTTCATCTTTTTTTCGATTATGGTATCATAATTATACCGTATGATTTATTTTTTCGGAGTAAAATCAAAAAATGTGTTAAAAATTGCGCCCTCTAGAATTTTTTTTAGAACAATTATGGACAACTAATTACGATTGGTGAAAGTGCATACATTTCTCTTCCAAACAGTCTTTAGTTTGCTAAAATTGGATAAGTCATCTATAGGTTACAGCGATTTAAATGATTACACTTTCAACAGCTCCCCCCAGGATTTTCTCATGGCCACTTTGATTATCATTTTTTTTTTCCTGAATTTCTATGCCCAGTAGTTTCCGAGATATGGCCGCTCGTCGACCTTAACGAATCACCCTGTATAATAATGTTTGGACTATACAATATATAATATACTGGGTATCTAATTATGGATAGTTACCCGCCGTATCTCGGAAACTACTGCGCATAGAAACTCTGGGGAAAAAATCATAATTAAAGTGGCTAAAAAAAAATAATTCTTTTGATAATAATTCTGAAACGAAAGAAGATATTTAACTGCGGTCTACAAATTTTTTCTAGAAAATATATTCTACTTTCCGATTATGATGTCATAGTTATACGGTATGATTTGATTTTTCGGGATAAAATCAAAAAACTTACTATCACAAATTACGCTCTCTAGGTATTTTATTAGGAACTATCGTGTACCATTTAATATGACAATTAAAAGTACCTTCGTTTCTCTTTCAAACAAGCTTAAGATTACTAAAATCGGATAAGCCGTTTAGAAGTTACAGCAAATTAAATGATTACACTTTCAATACCTTCCCCCACTTTTATCAAGGTCGGTAGGTCAATGAACCCTTAACCAAAATGATGCAGAATTGTCTAAGCTTTCTAATGAAGTTACCAAAAGTATACCTTAATGTGGGAATTTTCGGAAAAATTTAGAATTTCAATATTTAATTTTCAATTGTGCCCTCTTGCGGCAAAATGCGGAACTTACAAATTATTTCCAAGATTTTCTCTTAGCCGCTTTAATTAAGATTTTTTTTCTTGAGTTTCTATGTCCAGTAGTTCCGAGATACCGCAAATTATCCTTTAAACTATTTGGGAAATGTAGAGTGATTATAAAAAAAGACAAATTTCTAAAAAAAGTTTTCCCTGCCCTTCCGACTACGTAGTATTTTTTAGAATATTTTTTTCTATTAATATACCTTTTCCAATGATCCCAATTTTTTCATATCCTTCCACCATTATCACTTGAACAAGTATAATCAAATTAGTAATCCATCAGTTGAAAATAATTTTTAAAATTTTATTTAATCCATATTTTAAAATTTTCTCTCATACAGAGCTGTTATTAATGAAAAAGTTTATCCAACAAAGTGACTTTTTTCTAGTGTTATTCAAATTTTTCTATGGTTACTGTTATTGTTGACAGGGAAACGCGTTAATGGAAAAACTGAACAAATCAATAATACATTTTTAATGAACATGTGTGGGGTTTTTATGCTCGGTGTCCAAACATTATCCAGTAGCGACTCGCTGGGGTTGAAAAAGATCGGTCCTTATTTAAATATTAAAATAAAATGGCTCACCCAATAGCGCAAGTCTTAACTGGGGCGGCGTCTTTATAGTTTCTTGGAAAATATGATACTTATCAAAATAATTCTTAAAGAAGCCTACTCACGTTTAGTCTGCTGACCGGAATTTGCCGTAGAGTTAATGACCGGTCGGCCGATTTCGCTTCACACACAGTTAAATGACGAGCCAGGGCCGGCCGGCGATTGTCGGCTGTTAAAACTAAACTTGTTTAGTCTTTTTCCAGCCGGCATTGGACTGCAGGCCTACTTTTACTTTGAACTTCGGACGAAAATTTTCTAATTGAAAATGACTGACAGAAGGTTAAAATATCAAAGATTTTATTGATTTGTACCCAAACATAATTGTTTGTCCATTTTTCACATTCACATTTAATATAGCAATTTTCAGTACTACTTATATGATCTGTTCTGATAAATAATAGTTTTAAATAAGAAGTATTTCTACGCGTATTCATCTAATACTTGACTGTGGTGTTAAGACTCATAATGGGTGTTGGGTTTGATAAAAATAGGTATAGTGGAAAGATAATGCACACTACAAAGAGAAGTACATTTCTAGTTTCGTAGGAAGAGTTAGTAACAATTGTTTATAAGCATAACTGTTGGTAATTTGTCGAAGAAAGGGTCCATTTTGAATAGTACATTCAAGAATCTTCTCTCGTATCAAAGATTGCTAATAATTCCTGACGCAGCAAAAAGAAACCCTGTTTCTATTTTGGTAGGGGTTACAAAACATTATAAAACCCCAAAGAAACACTTTCATTCAGTGGAGTTGTTAAAGTATTCAAAAGGGTAACATCTGCCCGTTTGGTAACTTAAGTCGCTCTAAATGATGTAAACCATAATGTTGGAACCAGAGCAGCCTCCAGCCAATGAGTAAGTGGTCTTAGTTTATTTTAAGTGTTAAATTGTTCATTTCTCTTAAGGGAACAACTCATGTTTAGAGAAAACTCGCTAAATTTACTGGGTTGATAACTTTATTTTTATTTCTTAAGACTGTATGTTATTCATCGTAATGTAATCGTAAATTGCTTTACTTCTCTTTAAAAAACTATTAACAATCATTGATGCTTGATTAAATAAATTAAAACGTAATTTCGATCTATCTAAGCTAGACGTTCCAGTCGTCTACCTTCTTGTAGCCCGACAATATACCCATTATACAGGGTCCCGCACCTCACCTCCCGTCTTCTATAGCTCACTTATTAATTAAGTTAGGATTTTGATATTTTGCAGACTTTACCTGTATCCTAAGTCGCATTTCAGGAAAATATTTTTGTTTATACAGGGTGTTCCAAAAAAGTGTGACGCCATAGGGATCTATTTTTTTTTAGATTACATGCTATATATATTCTTACTGATTTGGATGCCTCTTATAGTTGCCTTCATACTCCCAAAAATTTTAATGAAATCGGTTCAGTTTTATGGGCGAAACAAAATAAAAACTAAGAAAAATCAGTTTACACCACTGGTTTTAAAAATTAATAAAAAATAAAAATAATGCCTCGTTAAGAAAATTATACAAAGGTACTTAATAAATAAGGTCGAAGAGTCTCGTTAATCAAGTTAAATTAATACGAATTGTACAGGGTCTCCAAAGTTTAGTGTCAAACTTTAAATCAATTTATTTTCCTTATTTCAAATTGGAACCCCTGTATAATATTATGTTATTCGGTGCAGAACTAAAAATCAAACATTTGTCCTAATTACAACCCTATCGCAATTTCTAACGCATCAAGATTTATTTGCAAAAAACTCATTTTATCAATTACTATTCCAACAGTCATTATTATGAATAAATAACAAAGGTGGCTTTGAAAAACAATTTATTGGTATTAACGTTTACTAAAGTGACAAAAAAGAATTCTTTTCGCATGCTCTTAATATGAAAATCACATCTACGAGTTCTTCTTGGTTGTATTCCATCACAAAAGTTTAGTATATCAATAATAATCTAACAATATTTGAAGCTATATAATAACTAAAGTCAAAATGGGCTTTTGTCACTTTAATAAACTTTAATACAAATAAATTGTTTTGCAAGGTCACCTTCGATATTTATTTATTTATAATAATGACTGGTGAAACAGTTGATAAAATGTTTGATTTTTAATTCTGCATCGAATGACATAATAATATACAAAAGTTTCAATTTTAAATAAGAGGAATACATTGCTTTAAAATTTGCAAAATGTGACACTAAACTTTGAACACCTTATTTATTAAGTACCTTTGTATAATTGTATTAACGAGGCATTATTTTTATTTTTTAATAATTTTTAAAACAAGTGGTGTAATTTTTCTTATTTTTTTTTCTCCTATAATACTGAACCGATTTCATTAAAATTTTAGGGGTATGAAGGCAACTATAAGAGGCATCCAAACAAGTAAGAGCATGTAATATAAAAAAAATGGATCCTTATGATGTCACACTTTTTTGGAACACCCTGTATAAACAAAAAAATCCTGAAATGCGCCCTAGGATACAGGTAAAGTCTGCAAAATATCAAAATCCTAACTTAACTATACTAATATATATAATAACTATAGAAGACGGGAGGTGAGGTGCATGACCCTATATTTCGCAACCTTATAGAACTTCGAGGAGTGTATAAAATGTCCTTATTTTTTGAAAATTGACTAATCATATTTTGCCATCTGACTACAGAGGTATTTTCACTAGATTTGTTCAGGTTTGTTGGCCTTCCTTGTATGTCGTATTTATTTGGGAAGTTTTTTTTAATTTCTTTTTTTTTGGTGGCAATAATGAATCATGTCAACCAAAAAAATCCTACTTTTACAAGTTTTTTTTAACAGAATATGGTAAAGTGCAATGAACTTAAAACATGTTTACAACATTTTGTTTCAATTTTTTTCTCTGACTAAAAATAACAAATTACCTACAAAATAACACTCTCCAGCTTTGCTCTATCTTCGCGCAGGAGAACAAGCAGGACTCTTAAAGTGCCTACAAAAAATCAATTTATACCCCGTCAGTCAGCTGTGGGAGAGAAATACACACAAATTATCCCCAATATTGATCTAAAAAATAGAAAAATGGCGTTAGACTTCGCTGCTACATATAAAATTTTAGTTTTGGGGGATTCAAACGTTGGAAAAACTTGTATTGTGCACAGATTTTGTGATGAAAGATATTACGAAACTTACATTTCCACCATAGGTAAGTGCCTATTCAGTTTTCAGTCATCTAAGATGAAAAATATTGGTCTAGGTCGTTGATTTTTTTTGCTTGTTTAGTGGATTGGGTAAGGAACAAAGTCATTGGCGAAATCGACTTTTATTGCAAAGAATTTAGTCTTTTTACATATAGAGGAAAATAATAGTATATTTTTAGAAGCTTTAATAACTAATTACTTCTTATTTACCTTGTGAATTATTCTTTAAGTAAATATATTTTTTTTTAATGATGACTTTTTTTCGATTTTTCATTGAGCACTAAAAAAATTTCGGTTAGCTGGAAATAATAGTGTCTGCCCCTGAAAGGGAATAATGTGTTCATTAAATTTTAATTGGCTTGAAAGATTTTTACCTTTAAAAAACTATAAATTTGTTATTGAAAAGGCATTTTTTTAGAATCTTGTTTGGAAATGCCTCAAAAATGCATTTACACTAGGATTTCTTGGAGTTTAAAATTTAAAATGATTTCAATTGACAATTGGGGGTATAAAATCATAAGTTTCAGAATAAGTCAACTAAATTTTGTATTTAAAAAATTTTAAATGTGTAAATAAATATTGCAATCTAGTACGTAATGTTTCTCCTTATAAAGCTTCAACTATTCTACAATAAATACATTTTTACTGGCGTATTTTTGGCTATCCCAAGTGAAATATTTGCGAAAGTTGCAAATTGACTTTTTTGTAGCAGTAAAATAAGGTTTCCTGATGTCTCTTTATTGATTTTGATAAAGTTTTTTGCTGTTATATATTCTCTAAAGGGTTTTTAATTAAGATCATCGAAATATTTAGATTTTTTTATAGTCTCCCATACTCTTGTTTTATTTCGATAAGAAGCACGTATTAACGTGTGTATGTAACGTATTTTTCGAAAAAAAAGGATAATTCTGAAAGTTCTGTTACATAAAGAAATGATACTTTGCAACCTATGATACTCGAAAAATTGTTTATAGGATCTTTTTTATTACTTTGAGACCATTTAGACATTGTCGGTTTAAAGGTTGGAGACAATGATATTTCTTGAACGGCAGTAGAGTTTTGGACTTGCATTGTCTTTATTTGTTTTGAATCTCTACGTTTCAACTGGTAAGCATCGCCAGTATTTACCTGAAGACGACTGGAGATGCTTACCAGTTGAAACTTAGTGATTTAAAACAAATAAAGACAATGCAAGTCCAAAACTCTACTGCCATTAAGACATAGTTAAGGGTAACTTTTGGAATTATCTGAACGCGTCCATATGGATCCTCTCTTCTGAAATATACGTTTTTTTTAAATTAACTTTACTCGAAAAAACCATACCGCTAAACCATAGGCGTACACAATAGAACGAAAATGAAGTTATATTTCTTAGGTTTTTTAATAAAATCATAATATTTTAAGTTGAACATTTGCACAAAACTATCTACAGAAAAATTTACCTGCTAGTAATGATGTCCACTATTAAAACTGTTGATTATATAATAAAAAAATGGCACTATGCGAAATAGGCAAAATATATTGTCACGTGGGGAAGAATTAAAGGCGACAAGTCTCCATAACGCCTACTTTATTATATAATATAAAACTTTTACATAAAATTAGATTTTACTTACAACATTATTAACTAGGGACGAGCTGTCTAGGGCAAAAGGCTGATAATTGAAACAGGACTCTGCGCTGCTATACTGACCCAATATTACTTATCTGGACCGAGTCGTATCTACCCAAAATGGTGTCGACCGGAATGGTATCGACCGGAATGGTCGAGACCCGAATGGTCCCGACCCGATGGTGGTGACCTGAATGGTCTTGACCGAGTGGTGTCGACCGAGCGGTGTCGACTGAGTGGTGTCGACTGAGTGGTATCGACCGAGTGGTGTCGACCGAGTGGTATCTTTTGCATAGTACCGGCCTGCTATTTATACCAATCAGTATCAATAAACTAACCCAGTTATTGATTGGTAACAAAATGCAAGCTCGGCAATATGCTAAGATAGCATCCTTGTAGTTTGCTTGTTTTAATAACAAATAATTGGGTCAGTAGGTATATTTAATATTAACTTTTTAAATAATAAAATTGAATTTTGGATAAAATAGAATATTCATATATGTCTATATATGACAATATTTAATAGCAGATTATTCATATTTCATGGTGGTTGTTATTCATGTGTATATTATATATTTACGATACAAGCCGTAGGTAAGTTTCATCAATTTTAATTATAGCTAATAGTATATTACAATACAAGTACGGTAGGTACGTCTTTACCGCATGTGCGTGATGTTTGGTAAATCACGCAAATGCGGTAAAGACACCTACCGTAAGTGTATTGTACGATATTTTATCTACAAATATGTTTTAGGGCACCAATATTAAAAACTAAAAGAGCACTACCCCGTAGGTGCCTCGTAAGTCGTTTTCTACAAAGCATTAATATCAGGTTGGCAGGGAAATATATTATAGAAATATAATAGTTGGCTTTTATATGACAGGTGTAAAACTTGACAACGGAATGCGGTAAAGTGATACTTACCGCACTCAAATCAGTGCGGTAAGTAGTTACTTACCGCACGCTTGTAGATAAAATTAATAAACATCTTTAAGAAATTGGTATCCAGTAAAATCAGTAACTAATTACTTCTTTATTCTAGTGAATAAAAAATTTCATTTCATTTCATTAGTATGAAATTGCCAAAAATCATTGAAACTGGCCCATTAAACATGTTATATTATTAACAGTCGGTGACATTGTTTAAAAGTAACTTGTGGTCAATTTTTAAAATTTAAAAGTATATAACTGTTAAAGAAGACGACAAAGTGATTACTTTTCTTTTTTCAGATTGATATATTATTATATATATATATATATTTATTCAATATCGCCAATATACAGGTGTCCAACTTCGACACTAGATGTAGCCACAAGTAACATGCTTTCGCTTTACGCCTTGAACTATTTGATAAAGTTGCGTGCACTTTCTTTCGCCAGATTCTCTAGTCTCACTGATGGGTGATCATATCTAAATAATGTGGCCAAATACATCTGGGAATGGATATAATTAAAATGTTCTAGAGATGGGAAATACTGTTTTTCTACTCCCACATGGAAATTTGCTGTTTCCTTTACACTTAAGTGGCGGGTAAAGTAGGCTATTTCAGTTAACTGTGCGGCCAAATTTTATAACAATCCTAGATAGGTAATGAAACTAACCAATCACAGTGGTCAAATATAGAGAAGCTATTGTTGTTCTTAAAAGTACTGACCAATTACAGTATATTATTTTTACTGAGGCTCCGCTTTCTTTTTCAAGACACTAAATTATATAATTTAAATGTATATGGTACAATATGTTAATAATTTGTTCAATATTACAAAATCTATACGCATTTATAATAGATTTATCAATAATGCAACCTGCTGATTGGGCATAGAAAATTAATTTTATGTAGAATCATTATTCAGTTGGTTTTACGATAATTAACTAAACGCTGCAATAGTCTAGACGTTAGAGCGTTTTATTATGGATCCAATGGTCGCGAGTTCGAGCCCGGCAACCTACAAACTTTTTTTTACATTTTTAGCATAAGGTCGTAGAAAAAATATACTGTTTAACTCGAGTGGATTGTCTATATAGACATCATACCCACTCTTGTTGTACAAACTACTATACCGATATTAAACGTTCCATTTCATATCCCGACAGAAAAATAACCATTACTTGGGAAAAAAACTAAAGCGTGCTTGGTTAAGGTTTACAAAAATAAATCATTTGTCCAAATAAAAAATAATCCATCATTTCTATCTGTGAAATCTCAAACCAACAAATGATAACATTGAAATCGCCGCACAATTAAATTAAACGATTTTGATATTAATTTTCGTCACGATTGTAAAAATACCGAGAAAGTTTCTTTTATTTCAAGAGTTCTTTTTGCTGATTTCTAAAACTGTTTCTTTGATTAAGCTTAATTGAATGACTGATATCATAGGCCCTCAATATTACTACCTATTTCCACGCACCAAAAATTTTTTAAGTTTAATAATATTAATCCCAGTATATGATATGGAAATGGTTTTTTAATGTAATTTTTAAGGTTTTGACGGCACTTTTACCTAATCACATTTTACTAACAGATAAACAAATAAAAATATTTATTTGTTTACCTATTCAAAATACCGCCAACCCATTGTCAATTAATTTTTTTTTAATTTCTGTTTTTTTTTGCAGGTATTGACTTTAAACAAAAAATTATTAATTTAGACGGCGTTCCAATAAAACTCCAGATATGGGATACGGCGGGACAAGAACGATTTAGAACTTTGACCACCGCCTACTATAGAGGAGCGATGGGCATATTGCTGCTCTATGACGTCACGAATTTGGAGAGTTTCAATCACATTACGTATTGGTTGCAGAACATTGAAGAGGTATTTTTTTTACGATTAAAAGGATGTTCTATCGATTACCTAGAATATGTCCTCAGGGCTTACATAAATTTTTTTGAAATATTTTGTAACGTACTGAAAAAAAAATTTAAATCTAGTTCTATTAATTCTAGTTAAATCTAGTGACCATTCAAAAATTTTTTTTCAAACCTTCTAGAAAATATTTTGTACTTTTTCTCATAATTTTTACATATTTAAAAGCCTTCCAAACTAGCGCGAAACGCGGCATCGATTCCTGGCTGGTCTAATAGAAAATTTAATACAAAAATTTTAAGTGGTTTGAAAAAAAAATTGAAAAATTATTTAAGTTTCAATTATACAGGGTGTTACAAATTCGACATACCAGCATTGGAATCTCGGAAATCATAGGAGTTAGAGAAACTGTTAAAAGGGGGCAAAGTTGTGCAATTCGCTGCTGATTATAATGCCGCTTTAAAAGTTTTTATTTTTTCCTGAGCTCATTTGACTAGCTATTTAAAAATAAATGACACTTTGTCATTGTCTCTTTTTCTCCTTTACAAAATGGCGTTACTAAACTAAAGATCCGACGTTTCGTCTCCGAGCGGCCATCACCAACTTTACTTTTTCAAATACGGACCTGGATTTTTTTAAACCGATTTTTAAACCTTCCTACCCTTAAAATGTAATGGCGATATTACTTTCTCATAAAGATGAATTGTCCTTGCTTCTTTTTTTAAATTAATATTTTTTACACTTCTTGTCAGTCCGGTCCTGGCAACGAATTACAACATTAATTAAAAACCTTATTTTATTTAGAACATTCATACATAAGTAATATAATTTATTTTATAAGAATTTTCTAATAATTCTATATATACTAATAATAAATCCTAATTTTCTAAATGTTCAAAGAGATTGCTGTTTTGCTCAATACAATCGATCGATTTTTCTTCCAATTTTGGCGACAGCCCTTTCAAACGATCTTCTCCTTATCCTATGAAATGCAACCTGTATGCGTTCTTCCATGGTATCTACGTCATTTTTATAAATAATTTTTTTTTTCTATTTGGGAACCATAAAGTCTTCATTATGGGTTTCCATTGGGTTGCATAAGCAATTATTTTATTCATTTTAAACACGCATTTTTTATTTTCTTCCTGTTGGTAACAACACAATACAGTTTTGAAATTCATGGCACACCATACTAAAAGTCCGTGTTTTGTGCACCACACTAATCCCTTTTCTCTCCTGTGACCACACCAACTTTCGGTTTCTGTTAGTGTTGCCAACCTCAAAAAAAAAATAAAAATTTTGACTGGAAACTATTAACTACATTTTTATTTGAATTTCCTTAAAAATGACCCAAATAGAAAAAGTATTATAAAATATTCGTTCCATAAGACAAATTTTAGATCACTCGTCTAATTAGGACACTCCCCGCTACGCGGCTCGTGTCCTAAACCAACGCGTTTGTCTTATAAAACATATGTTTTAATATACTATTAAAGCCCCTATCGCCTTTTTAACACCACAGTTTGATAGTGTGTAGAAATCACCCATATTTTAAAATTTGTTTAAACTCGTTGCTTAGATTCGTAAATCATGGCACACTCTTTAAATGTTTAAATAGTCGAAATTCTTTTTGGGTATTACATGTATTACTACTTAAATACCTAACTTGAACTTTAGACAAACTTTTTCATGAAACTTATTTGTAGAGGTTTTAAAAATTAATTACATTTTTTTAAATTAATATTGTAATTCGTTACCAGGACCGGACTGACAAGAAGTGTAAAAAATATGAATTTAAAAAAATAAGCAAGGACAATTCATCATTATGAGAAAGTAATATCGCCATTACATGTTAAAGGGTAGGAGGGTTTAAAAATCGGTTACAAAAATCCAGGTCCGTATTTAAAAAAGTAAAGTAATGGTCGCTTTGAGACGAAACGTCGGATCTTTAGTTTAGTAACGTCATTTTGTAGAGAAAAAAAAGGGGCAATAACAAAGTGTTATTTATTTTTAAATAGCTAGTCAAATGAGCTCAGGAAAAAATAAAAACGATTTTGCAAAATTTCGGTTTTTTTCGAATAAAATCGGAAGTATTCGGAATTTGAAAACTTTAAAGCGGCATTATAATCAGCACCGAATTGCACAACTTTGCCCTCATTTAACCGTTTCTCTAACTCCTATGGTTTCCGAGATTCCAATGCCGGTATGTCGAATTTGTAACACCCTGTATAGGTTCAAATGATATCATCCGCCATGCAGAACATAAAAATAGATATATTACGACTATTCATGTAAATTTTTAATTTTTTATTGAAATTACAAACGATGCCCCGATATTAGATTAAAAATCTCCACTGACGCCGCGCCACTTAATTCTCGTGAAATTTGTTTTTAATTATTTTGCATATAAAAATACATTTTATTGCCATCGCCAGACACAGGTATAATATGCGCGGTGTGGTGGAAATGCACTATTTGGTCGTGATGACTCATCGACTACTGTTTGCTCTTAAAACTTTAGTTTCATATTTTTAAAAATTTATCAGATAATGATATCTAAAAAATTGATCATTGCAAAATGCCTATTTTCACTAGACGTGCAAGGCATTAATTTACAGATTTTATACCGATTGGAAAGTAAGTGCACCAAATACTTTCGAAACAAATTCGAATTCTAAGTGCGTGAAGATCAATTACTAAGAAAAGTAATTTTGAGTGCTTGGAAATACTTGAAATGGCTTCAAAGGCGTAATTCAATTACCAAGCACTTTTTATAAATAGCTTAAATTACCAATTACCGAGCACTGTATTTCAAAAGTGCTTGCAAGTACTGTGTTAGAAGCACTTTCGATGCAATTACTACCAAAAACCACCCAGCTCTGCTGGTGGTTTTGGAGATGGAATAGACTTTAAGGTCTTATCACAAAGTAATTCAATGTGAAAGTTAAGAATTTTTAAGAGTTAAAAGTTTGGCGGCGATATTTTGCAGAATAGTACACATTTTGCTGAACGACAGTAGAGTTTTGGACTTTCATTGTCTTTATTTGTTTTGAATCACAACGTTTCAACTGGTAAGTATCTCCAGTCGTCTTCAGGTGAAAGTCATTGATTTTATCTCTGAGATGCAGCAAACAACGGTGACGCCACTGGATGCAACTAAAAGGGACCAACTCTATTTATAACTTTTAACTTCTTCAATTTTTAGTAAAAACATTGCTCAAACTACGTTTTTAGGCATTTTATCCCCCTGCTTCCTCAGGCGTTGTTGCTCTATTTATTGCTCAATTTACTAATTATGTTTTTCTTATTTTTTAGAATGCCTCGCCTCACTGCATGACTGTTATTGCAGGCAACAAAAGTGATTCCAAAGATAGGATAGTCGAGACAGAAAATGGGCAAAAGGTGTAGTAAAGAAAACCTAATTTTTCAATACTTTTTTAAAGAAAACAATTTTTCTCCATTTTTATATAAAAAATCCATGAATGATAAAAATGCTGAAAGAACATTTTTAAAAATTAGGTAGGGGAGACCTGGGAGACAATGGATAGTTTGTAAACTTTAAATCCTGGACATTATATTATTGCATTTTTTACTATAGTATGAGTCGGAAATAATAGTCAGTGACTCATCGCTTTCATATCGAGAGCAACGGCTTATATGAAGTCAGAGGAATAAAAATTTCAAGAAAATAAATATTCTGCTCTATTAAAATTTCAAAAAAATACTGAAATTGTCTCCCCTAACTTCGTACAACCCTCTACACTCTATATAAAAGCCATAAATCACTGACTATTATCTCCGACTCATACTATAGTTTATTATATGGCATGTACAAGGTGGTATATCTATCAACTATTAACCATCGAATAATGATAATAATACATTTAAATCAGTCACAAATTTACATATTATCTTACTGTGTAATTAGTCGATTATCTCCTGGCTTCAAGAATACATGCAGTAGACAAAGATTATAGGGAGACAGTGGATAAAAAATTCTTAATGTATTATTTAAAACATGTACGACGGCTTGTTTCATCGATTCAGGGTGAAATTTCCTGTCCGTTATCGTTTTGTATATTTTTGGCATTTTTATAAGACCTAAGAAGAAGAAAAAAATAATTAGGAAACTATGGACACATATGGAAAACTATGGACGCTGTCGATTGTCTCCTTGGATCGTATCATTTTATATTTTGGTAAAAGATCGGCAAACTGGCTAACAAACACAGGGTGATTCCTAAGTTGATACTTCTTTTTTTAGCTGTGTATAGAAGTCATTAAAATAAACAACATTTTCAAATACCTTTTTAAGTAAGGTACTTATATTCATTTATTACACTATGGATCAAATACGGTCCTGCCTAACTTAAACAATGTTTTTTTGCCGACACTCACCGTTATTAACTTGCTTCTGAAAAACGAACCTCAACGGATTGCCAAATAACCGACGACATGAATAACAAGACAAACAACATAAAGTATAGCAGGCTACGTTTTGATGACCAGGCCCGCACTTAGATTTTTTACTTTTGTATCTTGCCTATTTTTAATTTTTTTTTTTAAATTGTTGTTTATTTTAATGCCTTCTACACACAGCTAAAAAAGAAGAATCAACTTAGGAATCACCCTGTATATCGTATAAAGTAAATCATACAGTTTTTCATGTATTCTCTCTCCAATGTTCCAGTATTGTAGTGTTCATTCGGTAAATAAAAAGAACAGTAATGCTGGTACTTTTTCGTCTGACAGATATTGACGACTTTTTCTAATTTTAAGATTGCCGAACATTTCGAACTGCCATTTTTCGAAGTATCTTGCAAGGACAATATAAACATAGAAGCCTGTTTTATGTGTTTAGCTAGAAAAATTCGTGAGAAAAGGGAACAAAAGGTAATAAGTTACAATATTATTTTCTCAATAAAACCTTTAAATACGTACCCATGCAGGTGACCATGTTATGGGTGTTATGGAATTCAGTGGCGGCTCGCGGTCTTAAAAAATGGTGAAGAGCTAGGTATAGTGCGGGTACTTAAACAAACATTGACATCACTGAATTAAATGAAAAATAAAAACAAAATTTTTTAATCATACAATAAATCACGTAAAAATGATATCTTTAACCGTAAGTTTCGCGAAGCCTCAAAATAAATACCTTTAGAGCGTTTTCACACGGCACCATATATCGCGCGCGGCAAATGGTCGCAATATTGCTTTTACACCAAATTATGTGTTTTCTAATAAGCCATTTTCACACACAAGCGATATTAGAGAACACATAATTTGGTGTAAAAGCAATATTGCGACCATTTATCGCGCGCGATATATGGTGCCGTGTGAAAACGCTCTAAGGGTAGGCGAACCAATGCTAAAATAATGGTGCATACGACAGATCTATTTTTAAATTGCCTTCATCAGAATGAGAATTGCTACATGCTATTTGCGTGACTGACGTGGCGTAACCATAGCAACGATGAAATTCAAAGCCATGTTGGGCTTTGGGTTTTCACTAGCTCACGGACACGGTCGGCTGGGGCGCGCCAAAATGCACAAGTGTTTATAATTATTGTCCATCGGAGTTAACCGTAGCCCTATTAAACATAGCTACCTTCGGATTAAATTATTATTATTAATTCGAATATAATTATATTATAGTCTAAAATGGTAGCTGTATTAGTACATTAATATTTAATATTGTCGAAAAAATTTCCTCCTGGTTTTTTTTTCTTCACCTGACAAGCCGCCACTGATGGAATTATCGCATTATATTTAAATGGGTGACTCCTTGGGTATAATAGAAAAACACTGTACCTATACTTAATTTGTTTTAAAACAACAGTCAAAAACGAGAGAGAGAGACGACGCTCTCTCCCGATGAAATAACTAACAGCGACCTTATACTACTTCTGGTTATACCGGAAGTTATCTCAAATTTGCTTATTTCAAATGAAACACCCTGTATATTATATTATTTTCTAATTTCGTATAAAATTCCACGTATACTTTTTATTAAATGTCATATGCCTAAATTCAATAGTTTTTGAGATATTGACGTTTAACAAGTACACTACCAAGGGGGTGTTTCATGGTCCCAGATCAAGTATGCATTTTGAAATAAACTGGAAGACAAACAACTTTCTTGCCTACATATACAGGGTGTCCCAGATAAGGATGCACTCTACAGTAATCGTAAACCATATAAAATACAGATATGGTTAAATTTAAAAAAAGTTGGGTGCCACGCCCAAAAAACTCTTTTTTGGACCATTAAAAAAGATTTCAAATTATTTTGTATAATATGTAAGATGATGTGTTATTTCATTTGGTGCGCTATTGATAGGGTTGCCGTAATTTCGTTTCCCGATTATATTTTAAATCTTCTGGTTTTTTGGATTTAGGCGGGGGGGGGCAGCCCCCCTTCCTAGCTACTCCACTGCCCTGAAGTATAATGCGTCAATTCCATAACACCCTGTATTATAGAGGAGCAGCTATATTACATATGGACAGTCCTTTGTTTTTTCTTTGAGGTTATAATCTTAAGACAAATTTGATGGCTTTAGTCCCATATTATTCATCTCCAGATGATGAACTTTATTAGCAAGACAGTTTCCAAAGAAACCATTATCTACCTGGTAAAGTTACCAGGAGATGAATAATATGGGCCTTAGTCGCTTTAAGTAACTTAAAGGCAATAATGCGTAAAAAGAAAATACTCATTTTTTGAATTGCGCCCTGAACTCATTGAAGAGGCATTTTCCATCATTTTGGACAGGGATGAAGAATTCGTTCTTAAGGGAGGGGGAATGAGTAGCTTCTGCCTGCATTTCTAACTTTACAATACCCGTGTTGATCAAAATTTTTCAATTTTTAGGGTTATCCATTTGTGGATCCTCCTGCAAATGACGAGAAAACCGACCTTCTTAAACCGAAAACGGACCTTCAACTTAGAGGATGTTCTTCGTCATCCTGTTGAATGTATTTTGATTTGTACAGGGTGTTTTTAAAAAGACTGCCGCCTTTTTTGTGTTGTAATTTTTCGCGTGCTCCAGTAGGTAAAAAGTGAATTTAAAAATTTTAAATCGAACTATTCTTGGCTCAACAGGCTCAAAAATATAAGGATCGTTCAAAAATTATTTTCCCTGACATATTAAAATTAGGTATAAGTTTTTTTTTAATAAAAGTAAAACATGAATTCTTTTTATAGTCTATTTTAGAAAGGTGTAGAGTAATAAGATGGGAAGTTTTGTTCCGTTCGGCTCAATTTCGGTGTCGGTCATAGGCGCAGGTAAATTCGGGAGATTACCACGAGGACATGAATCGAATGTTTTTGAGGACTATTTTGGTTAAATGATAGCTTCCAGCTGATTTATTAGTAGGTAGTTATGGATAACGCAAACTATCATTTACGATGCACTGAGAAGACTCCAACTTCATCTTGGAGAGAGCAAGAAATTATCGACTCGTTAACCACCAAAAGTGTTGAATTTGAAGATAATTTGATAAAGAAGGAACTATTAGCTATGGCAAATTTACACAAACATCGTTTTACGAAATATGCCATGGAAGTTATAGCTGAAAAACATAGTGTAACTGTGCTGTGCACACCGCCATATCATTGCGAACTAAATCCTATAGAACTTATATAGACGCAAGTGAAAGGATTTGTAGTAAGACACAACACGACATTCAAAATGAAAGACGTTAAGCTACTGATTGATCAAGTCATTAAGGAAGTGACAACAGAGAGCAGCTCCAGAAGCAGTCCATCATGTAATTAAAGAAGAGGAGAAAATGTGGGATCTTGACCACCTGATCGATTGGACCGTCAACCCGTTAATTATAACTTCAAGAAGAGATGACAGCTCCTTAGATGACGAAAAATATTAAGATTTTTTATAATCTAATTTCTGTATAATGTATTTTGTATTTTTTTATAATGTTTCATAAAAAATAAGTGTAGTTAATACTATGTACATATTGCACGCCTTTGTCACACCATTTTCAGTGTTTGTGAATGAATAAGAATAGGCAAACCCCATAAATTGACCCAAACCTGGGTGGTACTACCTGCAATTGATGAAAAGAAAGAATATTGCAATGAAATCAATGCCAAATTATGAAAGTGGCTTAAATATTTGTTGTATCACTCTGTAGTCCCCGAGGTAGTCCCTTTGCATACCTAATGAGCTTTTATTACTCTACATCTTTTTGAAATAAATTATAAATGTAAAATTTAGTATACACAAAGTCTTTGGGGTTTGCAAATAGCACTATCAAAACAATTAATGATATTCTGCAATTCCTTGCACTGCCGTTATTCAGTATTATCCAGTGGCGGCTCCTGGACAACATTTCAAGGTGTTCTGGCAATTTATGCAAAAAAAAACTACCTATTTTTTATATATTAAGTCTACGTTTTTTTCTGTTCGCAAATTTTGTAATCACTTTGCCATTAATATTGTCTATTTCGGGGATTAACTTTCGTTAACAATTATTATGAAGATGGCTTTTAGAGTTTTCGTGTCTTTTCATCTTTACAAACTCAAGTACTCTAGATCGGTGACCTCTATTTCCATCCATTCGCTTTATCGCCACCAAAAAGTAAGTCGGGAAAACAGTACAAATCATTTCTTTTGTTACATCCACAGATCCATTCATTTTTTAAATAAATGTCTCTATTAAATTTGGGTGCTTAACTTTTTCCTCTACTAACATCAGATTTTTCAATAATAATATTATCTAGTAATGGTCTAACCTTTTCCTTTTAATTCGATCTTTTCTTCGTATGATTGTTTAAAAAATCTCTTCACATTAATTAAATTAAGGACCACTTCCCTAGTACGCAGCTAATAATTGTCAGCGGTTCACAAAAACAGAATCACACGCACGCATCCTATTATAGTGTTTGAACTCGACGTAAACTAATCGCGTAAAAATTCGATACAAACAACCCATTACCGCACTAGATTAAATGCAGCGAACTCTCCACTTAAATCACTGCATTCTTTTTAGACGGATATGAGGGAAGTGGAGTACCGCGCGGATGTTTCAACGAGCTCGAAGAGCACGTTCGTGTGACCCAGATAAATAACCCTGCGATAGCGTGAGCCGGTATGTTATTCCATGCACTGGTCGACTTTACATCCGTCGCTTGCAGTTTTACAATGCGAATACAAAGTATTATATTATTAGCTTATTCATAATAATAAAAAAATATTTTTAGGTTAATTTTTTGTTTTGGGCTCTGTTTTTTGGCTCTGCAGCACTTCAACGCTCATGCCTCAACCGCCACTGGTATTTTCTATGTCAGTGATAATAGCACACGAACCATCCTTTTTATAATGCTACAATTCTGTGATTAGTTGCAAATATATTTGCTTAAGATAAATTTAATATAATATATAAAAATTGTACAGGGTGCAGACAGAGGTATACTGTCTATAAAAATAACAATTTGAATGTTGAATTAAAAACACAGTTAAAAACTAGCTAGGAAATTAAATTGATTGCATATTTTCTACATTTTTTTTATACCGGGTGATGAGTTTTTTACAGATTAAAAATTTAACAAAGTTATTAAGTGGGCAAATTGTAATTTCTTCGATTAATTCAAACCTTCATAACAACTTCCGATTTAACCGGAAGTAAATTCGACTTTTTGAAACCCACCATTTTTATTATTATTTATTTATTTACTTACATTACTATTATTTTTTTTAAAAATGACCGTCTAGCTCAATTTTCTTTTGTTTCCTAAAATGTATATAAGTTTGGTAAAACAAGGTAAAATTTGTAAAGAGTATGTCATAAAAACGTTAAAATGGTTTATTTCAACCCATATCCCTACTTTATAATGTGAAATCAAGTTGAATCAAGTTGTTCAAGAAAAATATATCCGTTATGGCTATTTTATTTATAACCGATTTTTTCAAATATTCACAAATTTATCTTTGTTTTATAATACAATTCAGGCAAGGGCCTATCGACATATTAATCACCGGTTCCCGCAGATCACCGAAGTTAAGCTGTGTTGAGCGCGGTTAGTACTTGGGTGGGTGACCGCTTGGGAACACTGCGTCCTCTTGCCTCAGGGAAGAGTGTAATAAATCGACACCTAGCCATCCTATTCACGCCGGACAGGCCGGATGAGATCGGATATCTTGTAATGTAAATGTAATTTCTAGACTAATATAGGCGATACAAAGAAGTGCCCCACCCCCCTCACCCCTCTCCAAAAAAAAAAAACACTCTATTCAAATGATTAGACTGATTTTGTTAAAACTTCTTATTTCTCGTACAGGTCTAAAAATTACATTTGAGATTTATTGTTAATTTGTACTATTAAATGCATAATTATTATCTCATTATACACCGTTAGGAAAATATTAAATGCATAATTTTATTATTATAATACAAAGATAGGTTGCTATTTGAAAAATCAAGAAATCCCATTTTGATTTTTAAAAATCAGGTTGTAAATAAATTTGCCCAACGGATACCTACATTGTTTTTCGAACAAGTTTTTGCCATGGCCCACTCTTTATCACATATAGGTACCTTGTTTTACCAAAGTTATGGACATTTTAGGAAACAAAGGAAAATTGATCCAGGCCGTCATGTTTAAAACAAATAATATTGTGTGATATGTCATTGAAAAGATAATTTTTTATAAATTTAAATAAAAAAAAATTTTTTTACACTCGGCGGAGTTATATTATATAATATTATATTTAAGCGTCGAATAAAAATGGCGGGTTTCCTTTTAAAATTCAAAAGTTGAATTTACTTCCGGTTAAACCGGAAGTTGTTTTAAAGGTGTCGCCGAAAAATGTCACTTTATTCACTTATTAATAACTTAAATCTTTAATTCTGGATTTACAGAAAAAAATATTTAAGTATTTACTTTTAGGTAATTTTATTAAAATATTCAGACGATAATTTATTAAGCTTCTATAAATGCGTTGCGAAGAAGTTAATTTACGAAAAAACGCACAATTCAAATTTTCTTAATGTCCTTCTTATTTTAAGACTGATAACTTAATAATTGTAAGGTAAATATAATGTAGAAAGAACAGGGATTAAAAAATGTTACCAAGCTGCTTTTTGTCATAGATATAGAATGTAGATAGATATTGGGGAGTACTCATATGAGAAGATGGTGATTCGGAACGTCAAAGAATAAAAAATGATTCAATTAAAACAATCGTTGGATATTTTAAATAAAAAATTGTCAAAATTTAAGTAAGATACATATACAGGGTGATTCTTAAGTTGATACTTCTTTTTTAGCTGTGTATAGAAGACATTAAAATAAACAAAATTTTCAAATACCTTTTTTTTAAAAACTTTAAATTAATATACCTACATTCATTTATTACACTATGGATCAAATACGGTTCTGCCTAACTTGCCCGTTACATAACATTAAGAACACTTCTAGGTGTAGAATGAGCCCGCAAAGGAAAGCGTTCTGCGTATAATCTCACCTAACTTAAACAAAATATCGAAGAAGCAGCCGCACTTTGACGACACTCACCGTAAATTAGCAACATATCTACTAGTTTATTGTTTTGAAATTTTGCCATTTTCACGTGTCAACAATTTAAAATTAACTTGCTTCAGAAAAACACACGCCGCGGATTGCCAAATAACTCACCACCGACCCGACCCGTAAATTGCATGACTAATAAGAGATAAGACAAACAACATAAAGTATAGTAGGCTCTGTTTTGATGACCAGGCCCGCACTTCTGTATCTCGCCTATTTTTAAGTTTTTTGAAAAAAGGTATTTGAAAATATTGTTCATTTTAATACCTTCTATACAAAAGAAGTATTAACTTAGGAATAGTTAAACTTTTTCATTTTATAAATACCTACCAAGGTTCCAATGTAGAAATAAGTTTCGAATATACTCAGGTATATAACTTAACAGGATATATCTGGGAAAATATTTAATTGAAGGTTTGTTATTGACGGGTCAGATTTTATATTCTCCAGATGAATACGCCCCGAAAAGTTAAGCTTTTTTCTTTTGAATTAGATAATGCTTACAGAACCTAAGAATCACACAATATAACTTAAAACCCATGATATATAATCACAAATGCAATCGTACTGTTTACATACAGGGTGTTCTAATAGTGGGACAAAGTCAAGTAAGTCATTTAGGTATTGCTCGACCTCTAAAAATTTAGATTTATTGGATTTTTATAATTGTTAATTTAAGTTTCTAATTCTGACAGAAAAAAAAACAAAAAATGATAAATATAATAAATAATAATAAGAACAAAGCCCCCTTTGCTAAATTGGGAATAGCTTGAGATATTTTATGTTATTATTCAAATTTTGTATTAGTAAATGGTAAGTTACTATCGAACCAGAAATTATTGTTTTGTTATTCAAGATCCGCTATATTGTGAAACATTGTTTATGGACAGGGTCGTAGCCAGGAGGGGGCCAGGCAGGGCGGCGCTCTTCCTGGAAAAGATTTTGCTCTTCCTGGAAAATATTTGGATTTTCTTCATATTTGTTTTGCTTATTGGTATTATTAAAAAATAAGTCGTCATTAATTCAGTTTTAATCACACCATTTTTTATATGGAAACAAACTTGTTAACAGAGTCCGTGTTACGTGGTGGTCTAAGAATTTTTGAATTTATCGTGCCATCTAGCAGTAGGGGTGTGAGTATGTCACATCAAGGGTCCGCATTCGCAAAGCCCGCGTGTTCAGATATTTATTGTAGAAAACGTTTAGTTTTTAAACTTTTCCTTCTAAAAGTCCTGTTTTATATAGAGATTAAGGTTTCAGACGCATATCGTTTTAGTTATTGATTTTTGATGCAATTTTAAAGAAAAACGAGAAAAAAGAATAATATTTTATAGTATTTTTCTATTATATACTTGTCTGTTCCGTTTTCCATTTTTTAGAGCTATGTTAAATCAACAAAAATATAACCCAATACAATAAAATATTTTTATAACAAACCAAAAAACCATTAGGTATTTATTTTTTAAGAGAAAAATTAAAGTAAAAATTTTAGTTGAAACATTTTTTATGTAAGAAGTGTGATAATTTTTAATAAAAAAAAATAGTGCAGGAAGAAACGAGAATGCTTTATTATGAATAAACAAAGCGGCACTTAAGAAGAAGTATTTCAAAACCTAAGCATTTGCACCAAAAACTGCTCTTCGATCTATGCGCCTAAAATACATGATTTCTGGAAAAATCATCAATTATTTTGGCGTGGTGAGCGATATTTACTTTATTTTTAATCATAAAAAACCGAGCCCTTAAAACACTGGTTAGAGTCATACATACATTAAAATTTTGTATTGACCAATATTCATATTTTCACAAATATAAAAAAACGTTTTTGCATATTTTCTGGCTACGCCACTGGTGTCCACTCCAGATTGCTCTGGTTGGGTAAATTCTTGACGAATTTGGGCGTGGCTTCGAACATTTTTGAGCATTTCTTTTTTGTACTATAAATTTTCTTTTAAATATATTCGCCCTTCCAACAAATTTGTTGGCCCTGCCTAACATTCGAGTCTGGCTACGGCCCTGTTTGTGTGTCGAGTGATACCTCATTTTAAAGGTTTTTTACGCAGAATTTAACCCTACAATTTTCATAATTCAAAATTTAATCTTTTTAAAATGGCAAATCTGAAAAATATTCAAAAAATATATTTTGTGGCGGATCTGCACCAATTTGAATAATATCATAATATCAAGCTATTCCCGAATTAGCATTTAGAGGAGGTGGGGGGGAGACTTATATACAAGCACAGTGTACAGGTTATATAGTTTCCGGTTAATTCTATTATATGTAGATACTGTCAATTTTGGACATAGGACGCTTTTCATTATGTTAAAAGAGGAACAAATAAATGTTTTTTTTTTAAATTTTACTTTGTCGCATTTTCGGTATACCCTGTATTCATTATTAGTTCAAATAATTTGTCACATTTTAGTAAACCATACAACAAAATTTTCAAGAACGGCAGTAGAGTTTTGGACTTGCATTGTCTTTATTTATTTAGAATCACTACGTTTCAACTGGTAAGTATCTCCAGTCGTCTTCAGGTGAATAAAATTTTCAAGATTAAAAAATAACATTTATGGTCCCAAAGTTCAAAAATTGAATCTCTAGTTACAAACTGTAACACTACATAATGTCCCAAAAGGTGGTGTGGGGGTAGATCGATAATTTTACGGAAAAATAAGCCATACACTCCCCGCTTTGATGCATTTATATTTTCATACTAAATTCTTTGTGTTTTTCTAAACCATAGCCAATTTGATTTGTTCGTCTGCTGAAGTGTATTCTTGGTTGCCTGTTTACGCAAGAATAATAACTCCGAGAGATATTTAAAATAACAAAAGTTGTGCGCACTTCTGGTTCAACCGGAAGTGACAGTTTGAATATTAAAAAGGTGCTCCACAGTGCCATCATAGAACCTACAAAAACTTCATAATAATGTGTTTCTTTATGGGGACGTGACAAGCTGCAATTTCGTTGTCACCCAGTATGTGACGAATGCTGATGTACCTGGTGTCCCACTAAGAATGGCTCTCGGCCGTATCTCGGAAACTACTGGGCCTAGAAACTCAGGGGAAAAAAAATTATAACTAAAGTGGTCATGAGAAAATCCTGGAAATAATTTTTAAGTTCCGCACTTTGCCGCAAGAGGGCGTAATTGAAAAGTAAATTTTAAAAGTTTACATATCTCCGAAAATTCCACATTAAGGTATATCTTTGATAACACCATTGAAAAGCTTGGACAATTATGCATCATTTTGGTCTTATGCTCATTGGCGTACCGACTTTAATAAAAGGGGGGGGAAGCGGTTGAATGTGTAATCAGTTAAATCGCTGTAACTTATAAACGACTTATTCGATTTTAGCAAACTAAAGACTGTTTGGAGGAGAAATGTATGCACTTTCACCAATCGTATTTAGTTGTCCATAATAGTTCTCAAAAAAAATGCTAGAGGGCAAAATTTGTAATAATAACACATTTTTTGATTTTACTCCGAAAAAATAAATCATACGGTATAATTATGATACCATAATCGAAAAGTAGATTAAATTTGCTAGAACAAATATTAAAACCGCAGCTCGATATCTTCGTTCGTTTCAGCGTTATCGCCAATAGAATAATTTTTAAAAGTAAGCGATTATATATTTTTTAGAAAAAAACTGGGACGCTACTGATATTTTTCCATGTGGATATTATTTCGGATTAGCCTGGTCAATTCTGCATAAAAATGGTCTTTTGCGTTTTTCTCCTTAGGCACACCGTTCTTAATTAAAATAATTTAGTTTTAGTTATAATTTTTTTTTCCTGAGTTTCTATGACCAGTAGTTTCCGAGATACGGCCGAGAGCCATTCTTAGTGGGACACCCGGTATAACGTTCTTAGTACATAACTAGAGGTTACATTTTTGAAGTTACCATTAATTTATTTTCACATATAGTAGTATACCTAACTAAGTATTTATAGACCTATACAAAACTTTGCATTTGATTTCTTTAAATAAAAGAAAATATGTCAATTATACCCTTTGTTAATTATTACAAAATTCGAACATCATCTTATGCATTAATAGCTAAAACTATATTTGTGTCTTTGTCGTTAATAGCAAGCGCGGGACCATTTTTAAAATTTATTTAATTCACATACAATTATTGTGATATGTTTTAACACGGCAAATTTAATGTGTTATAGAAAAACGATAGTAATTTGAAATATTAAGCAAAATAAACATAATAATATACAAATGAAATTACTTTTATTTAAATGAAAACTTACCTATACTTAATAGTTTTAAGGAGCTCACACATAGGCGGATCTTGAATTTGTGGGGCCCTGGGCTAATACTGAGGGGCCCTAATAATTACTCAACCAATTGCCATTTTGACAAGAAACTGTTTTCTGTCGTGATGTAGGTATATGTAATATAGATATGTTAAGTACAGGAAGAAAATAGAAAAACAAAATATTTTATTTATTTATTAAAACATTATTTATTGCGAAATATCGTCTATTGTTTTCAGTTCGGTTGGGGGCCCTCTGTATTCACGGGGCCCTGGGCTGCAGCCTAAAAAGCCTTGAAGTAGATCCGCCCCTGAGCTCACAGAAATGGTCGTCGATCTGACAGTGGTGACCTCCATGTGAGCGGCCAGAACTACATATTTTGAGGTTCCTTGTCAAAACATGACAAGACGTAAAGGAGTTGATATATTAAATATGATGACTAATTTACTTATGGAAACTGAAAGAGACCAATAATAAATAAAAGAGAGAGAAACAAACTCCTTTACTGACAAGTGACAGATAGACGCGGTGGTGTGGTTACCACAAAATTTTTGTTATTTTTGGTGTCATAACTTAAATTTATATCGTTCTTGAAAAAAGCTGTATTTTCAGTGGGTGCATTTTTTTACTCGAACATATCAGTGGGTTTAAAATTACCACAAGTTATTAAAAATGTCTTACTGGTTGCAAAAGAGTAGCCTGTCAAACTTATTTCCTTCATAAAATGAGTTTATGTTATCATTCAGATCATCACCGTTATCATATCGATAACGGTAATGATATAACGGAGTTGATGACCATGCATGTTTTAAATTTTTTGTTATATTGTTTAAAAAAAATGTATTTTTTCTACGTTAAGGCATAATCTCTGGTAAGACGCATAAAATAAATACAAAATTTTAAAGAAAAATATATTACTTACCTCAATAAACTGATCACGGTAACGACGATTTAAGATCGAACAAACTACTGAGCACGTGTTTATCACGAAACACGCAGCAACCGTACCCTTACATTGTTAGCTTTGTACTGCCCCATTGTTACGGAGAATCAACATGCATGCATGCGCCGACTTGCAACACCTCTAGTGTTTGATACGAAGAATTATAATTTGATAACGGTAATAATGCCAGTAGGTGGTTACACGTAAAAAGAATTATATTTTTCAGTTTCCAGAACTTAAATTGATATTAATTGATCGGAAATAAACAATTTAACCTATATGCAACAATTAGAAGTAGTAAAATTTTGGAATTTGCAGGTAGAATTATTTTTTCTTGTAAGCTATCTTCCACAAATATGATTGGTTACGATAAAAGAGTATGACGTTTGGGAGAGTTTTATACATAAAACAAAAGCAACAAATTATAATAAAAACCCACAAGAAAATATCACTTTTTATTTCAATAAGTGTTCAAAATGTTGCCCGTTATTGGCCAAACAATGATATAGGCGATGTTCAAATTCTTGACGGACATTTTCAAAAACATGTTGTGGGAGATCATGACAGCTTTCGATAATGCGTTGACGAAGTTCGTCCAAAGATTCAGGTTGGGGAGTGAACACAATAGACTTCAAATGGCCCCATAGAAAAAAGTCTAATGGCGTCAAGTCAGGAGATCTAGCAGGCCATTCTATAGGCCCTCTTCGCCCTATCCATTTATCTGGAAATTCGTCATCTAGCCATTGCCGAATCGGAAGAACATAGTAAAGAGGAGCGCCGTCTTGCTGGAAATATATTTCAGCCTCATCAAGATAGGGTTTTCATCGTCTTCGATTTGGGTTTCAATGGTTTCAGTGATAAGCGGATTGATGGTATTTTCCAACATATCTAAATAAATGCCTCCATTTAAATTTCCATTAATAAACAATGGCTCAATCACTTTGTTCCCTAAAATGCCTGCCCATACATTAAGTTTTTGGAGGTACTGAGTATGCCCTTCTACAAAAGCATAAGGATTTTCATTGCTCCAATACCTGCAGTTATGCTTATTAACAAATCCATTTAGATAAAATGTGCATTCATCACCGAAGCAGATATTCTTTACATGAATGGTATTATCATTAATCGCTGCAGTCATTTGTTCACAAAACTCAACTCGCCTATCGAAATCATCTTCGGTTAACTCTTGCAATATTTTCATTTTGAATGGATGAAATTTATGTAATTTAGTAACTGTGTGTACAGAGCCTATTGAAATACTAGTCGAATCAACAATTTTGCGTAATGAAGTATTAGGATTTATGCCAAAATGACCCAAAACTTCAACTTGAGCGGCTTCATTCAAAACTCTACGTTTTTTATTTGCAATAGATCCAGTTTGAGGTCCAAAACATACCTATGCGAAGTTAACTTTTCCGGATGTCTGGCGTTAAATGTAAAGGCAGTTTGCCGAGCACATTGATTTTGGGCACCATAAATTAGAATCATTTCCACTCTTTCGGCTAGTGTGTAAACCATTTTGGAAGTAAAATGTGAATCAATAAATTAATTTTCACTATCCCGAGATTGTCACAAAGGTAACTGACAGCAAATTAAATTCTTTCTTTTCCTTAGCAACTATAAAAAACTAAATAGGTATAAGAATAAATACAGTTCGCCCATGTTATCTGTGTTGATAAAAAAGAAGGCGGAAAAAAATTCTGGTTGTTATTTGGTTGCTGCCACGTATAATCTTCCGAGTTGGTGTTTATGTTGGTTTTTGAACACTTATTGAAATAAAAAGTGATATTTTCGTGTGTTTTTTTCTATCTGAACAAATTAAGATAAATAAAGATTTTTCTAATTTTCTCGAAAACGAATCGACCGATTTAAAAAAATCAAATGTCAAAATAAAGCACTTTGAAATACCTTTTAAACAAGCTATTACTTGATACCCCTTATCATTTAAAATTTTTAAGAGGATGACCCCGGGGGGCAGAGGGTAAAAGGGGGTGAAGTAGTTTTTCGTTAAGAAGTTGTCCCCTTTGGCACATCTTTTGACGTGTCTCGGCGTTTTTCCTTTTAATCAGTAGTTTTCGATAAATCCGTGGTGGGAAGTTTTCAAATGAACACCCTGTATAACTATTAGTTATTTAGAGTAAGTGATATAGCATTTACGGTAATTATTATACAACCAGAAATGTTTATCGGGTATATAAATAAAACAAAACAATTTTTTCTCATTTCTGCACCTTTATTAGATCACTATGCTGTAGAATAATATATTTTTTAAATATAGTGCAATAAATACAAAAACCCGCCTGGTTACAAAAAAGCTAATAACTCTATAGTAAGGCATCGGAACTAAATAAATATTACATAAATAAGTTAAAATAAATTAGTCGAATATTTATTCTATATAGAAGCTTCCTTGTAACAGGCAATAAGACATTATAGATTTTTTAATTGGGTAGGCAAAGATGTGTCCCTGGATAAAGAGAACTAGTTTACCTATTTACATGAAGGGACATCAAGCAGAATATATCACGATTTTGAAAAATCGGGTAAGCAAAAAACACTTTTGTGTTTATCTGTGTCTTTTTGAAATATTTTTTTCTAAATACCTATACCTACAGGGTGATTCCTAAGTTGATACTTCTTATTTAGCTGTGTATAGAAGGCATAAAAATAAACAACTTTTTTTAAATACGCTTTTTCAAAAAATTCAAAAATAGGCGAGATAGAGAAGTAAAAAAAAATAAGTGCGGGCCTGGTCATAAAAACATACCCCGCTGTAGTTTCTGTTGTTTTTCTTATCTCTTATTAGTATAAGTCATACGGCTAGTGTTAAGCAAACCGCTACGGTGTGTTTGTCGGAAGTAATTTAATTTTAAATTGGTAAAAGATACGTGAAAATGGTTAAATTTGAAAAACAATGAACTAATAGATGCAGTGTCGTAAAAGTGCGGATATTTCTTCGAGATTATACGCAAAACGCTTTCCCTTGCGGGCTCATCCAGAAGTTATCTTAATGTTATTCAACGAGCAAGTTAGGCACATCCGTATTTGATCCATAGTGTAATAAAAGAATGTAAGTACTTTATCTTTGAGTTTTTTGAAAAAAGCTATTTGAAACTGTTGTTTTTTTTTTGTTTTTTTTTATGATAAAACACCTGCACTGTAGGAAAAATCCTTTAAGGCGCTCTGGGAGCGGTGCGTGTGCGAAGAAAGCGATTTACGTTGGTCTTGAAACGTTGAAGATTGTATTCATTGGGAAACACGACCTCAGGAAGATCATTCCACAAAGATGACGTTCTCCAAATGAAAGAATTCTTGAACAATAAAGTTCGATGAGTACTAAGCTGAACAACATATGGATGAGCGGCAGTGGTTCGCCGTGTATTTCTGTTTTGCATTGCTCTAGGTGGAATCAAGTGGGGCAATGTCAGTCGAACACCTGCCATAGAAATATCTGTAAAAGAGAGCCAAATCACCAACCTGTCTTCGATGCTCCAGGCTATCGAGGGTCTTGGTCAGCTCGGGGTCGCCGATCAGACGAACGGCTCTCCTTTGACTGGAATCCAGTAGCCGAAGGGTGTGCTTGGGTGCAGAGCTCCAGACATGAGAGCAATATTCTAATGATGGTCGAATCTGGGCTTTGTAGAGTGTCAAAAGTTGATGAGGTGTGTACAACCTTTTGGTGCGGAAAAGTACACCAAGTTTCTGTGCAGCTGCCTTGGCAACTGCGGCAACGTGATCATGCCAAGACATATTACCTCCCAGATTGACCCCCAGCCAATTAATAGACGGTGCCAGGGGAATTGCGTGTCCTGCCGTGACTTGTTTATTTTAATGCCTTCTATACGCAGCTAAAAAAGAAGTATCAACTTAGGAATCACCCTGTATATAGGGGGTTCCATTTAAAATAAGCAAGTTAACACCATAAATAGATCGAGGTGGTTCCCGGTGGGACACCATGTACCTACATATATATCCATCGAGAATCAAAAGTGGAAACCTTGCTTTCAGATAACCGCGTTACCAATTCTGCTGCAGAGATGCTTTTCTCTCGATAAACTGTGCCATATAGCTTGTTTAATGTTTATGTTGCTCGTAGTATACAGGTTGTTATAAAAATGGTTTTTATACATAAACCAGGAAATATGAAAACATATTCAAGTTCCAAATCGCCTTTTTATTATAAAATTTGCTCGCATGCCGTCACCGTCAGGAGTGTACAGCATTGCTGCATTACGGTATTAAAAAACACGGAAAATGTTGCCAAATTAATGCTAATCGATTTGCCCGTCGACGTGGGGCACATTTAATTTTAATTTTACATTAAAGTACAAAGATTTTTTAAATATTGCCTTTATATACATTTTGGTTTGTTTTGCATAATTTTTTATAATAAACTTTTTTTGAAAATATATTATGTAAAATTAAATTTAAAAAAATTTTGGAAATTTTGTTTTAAACTTTGTTGTCATTTTCCCGCTTTTCATTAAATTTTCCGATTCGTGTAACTCGTAATATGAAACATATTTGACGTGCGAATAAATGCCAAAATTAAAATAAAATAAGTCTACGATGTGTCAAAAATTGCGGCTGATGGCAAAAACTGCTTTGTGATTATTGGTACACGTGACCATAAAACTGACATTGCCGGTGGCATTTAACGGGTGACTCAATGTTTTTTGCCCACAATCGCCATATTGAATCACGTGGTTTGGATATCCTAATGTCACAGATCCTCTAACGGTAGAACTGATTTATGAACATTTTTTATAAAAAAGTTGATCGAGAGATTTGCGTCACTGGTAACAAGGATGCCGAAAGCAAGCAATGATCTGAGCTCGATACCTGACCAAGTTACAAAATTATTACATTCATACTATCTTTGAATTTCAATATTTCAAGAACGACGGATCAGTGCAAAAATGTGACAACCGTTTTTGGAGACGAACTAATGTTTGTCTCCATTTTCAATCGATTTCAGACACAAGATATTGTATTATTTTATGCAATAAAAGACGGCGCGCTCCGAAGTCACGTCGGTTCTTACGTAGCGAATGAATCATAGTGCGCCTATCTATTCGGATTTCTTTAAATGTTGAAATTCAAAGATACTATGTTGTTATTTGATAAAAAAAAACAAGAACAACCGATATGAAAAAAAAAACAGGTAAGTTTTTGCCTTGAAATTCTATCTTAGAACACACACTAATTAATACGCGAGTGAAAAGTATGGCATTAAGATCAGGAAATTAGAAAGTTGCAAAACGGCGCGTTGCGACAGGTGACCGTGCGGTATCCAAGTGAATAGCCGTGGCGCAAAACTTTGGGGCAGACCTGACTCGGGGAAACTTAAAAGAAACTGTAGATAGCGTGGATATCAGGAGACTAAGCAACAAGACTACTCAAGTTGCCTGTTTTCCTTACACGACCGATGTTATAATATAGTCACGCAGTCGCGAGCTGAAGGCAGCACATCAGTTGTTTCCAATTTATCTCCGTCCCTTCGTTTTATAATTCTACAGCATCTTTTCAACTTCACTCATGAATTTCATGTTAAAAATTAGCTACATATTTCGCGTCACTCATGAGGCTAGAGTAGCGCGGCGATCAGCATGTCCGATCGTGGATACTCGGGTTGCATCGCTCTCCCAGTCGCCGCCACTTTTAGGTAGCGCCGTGTGAGTACCATCATTTAAATCTACAAGCGGGGTAACCTAGAGGCCCAGTCTCCTAGTATTCAAGCTAGAACAGTTTATTTAAAACATTGATATCAGGTTGCATACATATTTTAAACAAAAATTAACTAACCAGACAACTTTGACTGTGACATTGGCAGAAATAATTCTCTCACAATCCGAGTGGTCTGGTTGTTGCTTGGTTAGTTTATTTTTGTTAAAATCTTTGTGCAAAACAATATAATACCTCTTACATCATTGAATACTAAAAATATAACTACTAAATATGCCTATACCATAACCTTTCTTACCTTTCAGTCAGAACAGAGTTAGAACGGTGTTTTTTATACACTTTACTGCCCTGTCTCTTTTTCACAACAGTACTATACAATGTAAAGTTTACATAAAAGCTACAATAACAAAAGGAATCATGATAAATGATTACAATATTGTTTACGAATCAAGCGAATACAGTAGTAATTAAATTAGTTGATTCACCGATATTAGGTGGAAAATTCATAACTATAATATTATGGGATACAGTAAAACAAAGGTAAATTTCTGAATTTTCACTTTTTTATGTACCGCAAAGAACATCGCACGGTTTTTGTAAAGTAAATCGCACAGGAAACAAGGCCGCCTTCTTTATTTTCTAAAAAAGTACACATTGCATACCAACGCTCTCCTTTTAATATCGGCACTTGAGTTTATTAAAGAATAACAAAAGAGTCGTAGGTAGCTGCTATCACAAACGCTGGGGGAAAAGGTCAAGTTCCCTAACTAAGAAGAAAATATCTATATACAGTGTGTCCGCGAATAAGGTCCCCAAGGGGGAAAAATCTTCATTATTCATTTTACGACCAAAAGTCATTCTTTATAAAAAGTTCTGCTTGTTGAGAAAATAAATTTACGATAAAAAAATGTCAGATCAGATGTACAGGGTATTAATAAATTAGGAAACTATAAAAATGCTTCAAGAGAGAAGTACCATTATTTATTATTTTTTACAAAAATTTTATAAAACAAAGTTGTTTATAAACTAACGTAAAGTCTAAATACAAATTTTGAAATAAAAATTCGAATTTTTAAAAATTATTCTACATCCCAACTCGACAAACTTTTCCGCTAATTTAATAAATTTACCGTACACTTTACAAATGATTTGCGGCATATTCAGTTCATGGATTGCTTCTTCTATGCGCTCTTTTAATATTTCCCTATCATGTGGAAAATTATGTGAGTAAATCTTTTGTTTTAAGGCACCCCACAAGAAGAAGTCTAATAATGTAAGGTCAGGCGACCTGGCTCTCTCCACCTATCCACCGTGCGCCAAAATGATCATTTAACCATTGTCTGACCAATGCTGTGCAATCAGCAGGACATTATGATCGTAGGTAATAGTTATTTACGATATAAGTGTTGTAAAGATTCATATTACAACACGAGATGTTAAAGTTGTCAAACGAGGCGTCAGCCGAGTTTAATAAAACATCGAGTGTAGTAATATGAATTTACAACAAGAATATTTTATAAAATTTTATCTACTTTCATCTATGAATAAAAATATTTGGCAAAAGGCATTTTTTAAAATAAAAATGCACCTGTAAAAATGCACCTTGCAGTTTACTAATCAAGTTTTTTATGTTACCTTTCGCATAGTTACTGTTTCGCATGGTTACTGTCGAAACTTTGTCAAACAAATTCAAAAATATAAAAAGCGCTTTTCAAAATGAGCGATTCTGATGGAAGTTTACCCTCTGATATAGAAGCAGCGGCAAACGAAGCGATCTCAAGTTTAGTTCCGACAAAATCCAAGGCGCGGTATGAGTTGGAGTATCAGAAGTTTGAAGATTGGTGCAAAGCTAACAAAATAAAGGAGGTGTCTGAGAAAATCCTTTTGGGTTATTTTTCCGTAAAGCAACGCTCCCAGAAACCATCTACACTATGGACTCACTACTCAATGTTGAGAACTATGATTTCAGTCAAGAAAATTTAAGATATAAACAGATTTTCTTAACTAATCGCATTTTTGAAAAGAAGTTCAGAGGGTTACAAGGCCAAAAAGTCCAAAGTTTTCACAAAGGAACACGTATGTAAGTTTCTTAGTACTGCAGACGATGAAAAATTATTTATAATTGTTAATAATAAATCATTCTTCTAAAAAGTGTGTTTTTATTTAACAACAAAATTTTAATAAAACCGTTTTTTTCCATTACAGCACTAATGCTGTAATAGATGCCCTTACAAACCGATTTACAGAACTGTAAAATTCATATTACTAAATGAAAGTAGATAAAGTATGGTACGTAATTCGAATTGTAATATACCATTACGTAATGTACTATTTAGTGGAAATTGACAACTTTAACTCTGTTTTACCGTATCTTATAATATCACAGCAGTAATTCGTAAAACATAATTAAGAGTAAGTAAGGGCTAGTGATGCATTTGTTTACTTTTTGATAGAGAATTCGTTATTTTGTCTTTGATTCAGAAAAACGGATAGCTTGTCTTCTCATATTTCATTGATTTTATTAAGTTATAAATCGAAACTATTTCAACTTAAAACTAAGTAACGAAACGTTAATCAAAAAATTACATAACCAATATAACGAATGCATCTCTAGTAACCCTTAAGCAAGAATATATAGTTATGAGAGAATTGTACAAAGAATAAAAAACAGTAAAAGAGCCAAAAATACAGCATCTGCCCAGATTTAGTTAACGTGATGAGAAACTTTTTTATTTTCTATTTTAGTTTTGCTTGGCCTAAAAATAATACCACTAAAAGTGGGTATTATAAAGAACTTTTAAAGGCGATGTTAACTTCCCTAGAAAAAATGGCAAATTTATAAAATTCTAATTTTTTTTGTTGTGTAATTTTTTCCTCTTCGTTCGCTGCCAGGGCCATTCCCGAGGAGACCTACAGCTTAATGTGGGTTTCGAGCCACGATACTCAGTCATGCGACACCCCCCAAGGGCTATCAACCCTTGGTTTCTTGCGTCATTGCATGACCTACCGATTGGGGAGTGTGTACCTTCTTCCGCACCCCACGAGATGTCCGATCTCATCCGGCCTGGTTACCGGCGTGAATGGGGTGGGTTGGGAGATGATTCATTTTACACTCTTCCCTGCATTCTTAAACATACTCAATTTCAGATAGTACCTCATCTCTGAGCCACTGCCTCGGTTAAAATCCTCATTAACCTTCGACAACAAAAGGGAGTAAAGCAGAATTTTCAACAACATAACCTGTAACGTGTCGTACAATGTACTTATGTTTGTCATAAAGACAATTTTAAGATTTTTTAACTGATTATAAGGTCTGATGATGCCAGTTTGAGGCAAAACATGTTACAAAAATAAACAGATTAAAGATAAAATATCGAATATGAGTAAAAATGGACGAATTCTTCGAAATTCTTTTTCCAGACACGATTTTGAGGTCTTTTAAGTCTATGTCGCGCCCATATAACTTACATTTCTTAACGGCAATATTAATATTAAGCCAAGCAAAATTGTTTTCAAGGAATTAAATTTTTCGAATAAATTGATAATAAAAATGTTTCCCATACCTATGTTCACTAAATGTGGGCAGACACTGTATATTTAAATCAAATATGTACATATATCAACATAGTAAGCAAATTGTACGAAAGATTATAACTTACTACTACCAATATACTGAGCACCGAAAAGAACTAGAGGAAATGCAGATATTCTCACTTTGGCAATGAGACTAAAAATAAAATATTTTTTTTTGTGATTCAGTTGATTCCACCAGATGTAGATACTAGGTTTTCATCATAATTTTAATCGCAAAAATATCTTGAAAACATATTTTCGCTAGAGTGAGGATTGCCTACAGGTTATGGCTTTCTGACGAGTCCAAACAAGAACGAAACAGCCTGTCCTTGTCTACCTGTGCCCCAGGGAACCCGTTACCTTTGGCGTCTCAGTGTACTTTAATGCAAAAGATAGACGCACTACTCTGTCCTCTTGCTACTAAGTTTCTTTCTATATTATTTCTTCTTTGCCTTGGAAAAACAAACAGGTATGGTTGCGAGAGTTTTTTTAACTTGATTTGTATTTTCTTAAATTCTTCCTGTATAAATCTTTAATTACCTGCCTATCCTAAAGAATTTAATTGATTTGTTAATACGTCTCATAGTTTTTGCTGCTATTATGAGGCATTATGTTCTCTAAACCTGTTGAGGTGTTGAATATAATTTGTGCATGTTCCTCAGCAAAGCTTACAATTATTATATTATGGTGGTTCGTCTTGTTTTATAAATTGTTATCATCTTAGCCTTTTATTTTTTTTGCAAAAGATGCCCAATTTTTGTAACATTGGGCACTGAAAAAAGTTATCAAAACCACAAATAAAATGAAAATCCCTAAATTTTGACAGAAAATTTTCGCATAAACCGAATATTCCCGATGTAGTTTTCGATGGCTGAACGTAATCGTTTTTCGCCACAATTTCGCTAGTGACTTGAATTCTATCGCCTTTTAACAGGAAAGGTTGATTACTCTTAAATTGAATTTTGCTGTCAATCCACATTAAAAATTGTCCATTTCTGATATTTCTACAATTTTAGAATTGATTTTCGGTTTAAACCTAGGAATAAGAAGACTTTTGAATCACTACGTTTCAACTGGTTCAATCTCTATTCGTCTTCAGGTGAATACTAAGTACACTATTACAGTATATTCACCTGAAGACGACTGGAGATGCTTACCAGTTAAAACGTAGTGATTCAAAACAAATAAAGACAATTCAAGTCCAAAACTCTACTGCCATTCAAATTATGACTGACATTAAGGCATCTTTTACTCTAATAAGAAAAGGTTACGATAGTTGTCAGTTTGTAGTCTTCTTATTCCTAGGTTTAAACCGAAAATCAATTCTAAAATTGTAGAAATGTCAGAAATGGTCGATTTTTAATGTGGATTGACAGCAAAAATCAATTTAAGAGTAATCAACCTTTCCTGTTAAAAGGCGATAGAATTCAAGTGATGTCACTAGCGACATTGTGGCGAGAAACGATTAGGTTCAGCCATCGAAAACTACATCGGGAATATTCGGTTTATGCGAAAACTTTCTGTCAAAATTTAGGGATTTTCATTTTATTTGTGGTTTTGATAACTTTTTTCAGTGTCCAATGTCACAAAAATTGGGCATCTTTTGCAAAAAAATGAAAGACGAAGATGACTAAGACGACTGGAGATGCTTACCAGTTGAAACGTAGTAATTCAAAACAAATAAAGACAATGCAAGTCCAAAACTCTCCTGCCACTGCCGTTCAAGAAACGTCATTGTATCCAACCTTTAAACAGACACCAGTCATAATTTGCTTCAGATTAACATTACATGCATTTCCTCTGGTTGTTCTTATTGCTCGGTGTAACAAAACAAAAACAAGAAATTTTGACCGCAAGGTTACCGCGCAGCCGCCGTTCCGCAACGCGTTCTATCGCTTAAAACAAGGCTAAGATAAGCTTATACGAGTATAAACACGCCAGTTCAGACGACCTTAGATACTGACAGTCACCTTGGTCAGAACTAAACCTAAAATAGCTTGATGGTGAACCAACAATTTTTTGTTAATTTAGTTCATCCAAATTATTTTTAGGTAACCATTAAGGTCAAGGTTCTGGCATAGCTGTCAAGCTAGTATAAACAAAAATACTAATATTGCTATTTACTGTAAAGACAACTGATGAAAACAGTTTTAAAAGCCCTATTTAAAGATTTCCTAATTTATTAAAATTGCATTAAAGATGTGGCAGATACAGTATAGTTGGTAATAACATATTTGCCAGCTTCCCCCATCCTTATTATTGGAGATAAAAAAAATCTTTAGGATCGCACTGCTGCAAGAATGGATAGGCTTTCCATTCCCGATATCAAAATAGTAGGTACCTTAATATGGCTATTTTTAAAATAACTGCAGAATTTTATATTTTGTTCCGTCAGTTACACCTTCTAGCGGCAATCGTATAACATAAAAACTAATTTCCAGTGTTTTCTTTTTACAGGGTTACCTATAAAAATTGTTTCCCGAAAATGTATGATCAATACTTCCGAGTTACAGCCGCTGGCCGACCTCAGTGGGACATCCGGTACTAACATCACCTGAACCATAATTTGAAAAAAACTTGCGAGGGGGGGGGGGGGTAATCATTGAGCTTGTTTTACAAACAACTAGTAAGAATACAGACGTTTCCAACTTCGTAAAACTTAGGTCGGTCTCACCACATTGTGTTTGAAAATCTTCCAGCCTTTATAATTACTTGGTACTGACTAAAAGTCAACAATATGGTGTTTAGTTGTACCAGAGTTGTATTTCAGATATTTAAATGTGCTTTTCGCAGAACAGCTGATATGATGTATAATCGGCAGATTACAAAATAATTTTTGAAAGACACCGCGGCTTAAATTGATCCATTTACTCTGGATACATTCAAAATGTTTTCAAAGATATATGGAGTTAAATGGACCAAAAGCTCCAGATAACTCTACATGGATCTCGTAAACCATATAAGATACCGGGATGATTAAATTAGAAAAAGTTGCGGCCTACTAAACTCTGCAACATTGTGTTATCAAATTTAAAAAATTTCGAATCTTCCGAAGATATTTGGGCGAAACCGAATTTTTGTTTTTTCTTACTATTATATAAATAATTAAAAAAATAATTATATAAAATTACACCAACTTGTAGAGGAGTTGTTAATGTCCGTTCGTAACTTTTTAGCAGAATAATTTTTGTTTTTTACGAAATATGAGCTACGACCCCTGTTTGAAGGTTTGATTCTGCGGCAATGCGTCGTTTGTAGTTAAAGGACATCCAAATGAGACACTATTCAGATTTTGTCGCGTAAAATAATTTATAAGATAAGATTCGCCTATATGGCTTTTTTATATTTTTTCCGAAATATGAGTTCCAACCCTGTATGAAGGCTTAAATGGGCGACAAAGCTTAAAATTTAGTTAAAGTACATCCAAATGAAGCATCCTATGTAGATTTTTGACGCGGGACATGATCTACAAAGCACGCTGTCAAAGAAAGTGTATAAGTGTTGTAAAGATTCATATTACAACACGAGATGTTAAAGTTGTCAAACGAGGCGTCAGCCAAGTTTAATAAAACATCGAGTGTAGTAATATGAATTTAAAACAAGAATATTGTACAAAATTTTATCTACTTTCATCTATGAATAAAAATATTTGGCAAAAGGCATTTTTAAAAATAAAAATGCACCTGTAAAAATGTACCTGCTAGGAGGTTTACTACTCAAGTTTTTTATGTTACCTTTCGCATAGTTACTGTTTCGCATGGTTACTGTCGAAACTTTGTCAAACAAATTCAAAATATAAAAAGCGTTTTTAAAAATGAACGATTCTGATGGAAGTTTACCCTCTGATATAGAAGCAGCGACAAACGAAGCGATCTCAAGTTGAGTTCCGACAAAATCCAAGGCGCGGTATGAGTTGGAGTATCAGAAGTTTGAAGATTGGTGCAAAGCTAACAAAATAAAGGAGGTGTCTGAGAAAATCCTTTTGGGTTATTTTTTCGTAAAGCAACGCTCCCAGAAACCATCTACACTATGGACTCACTACTCAATGTTGAAAACTATGATTTCAGTCAAGAAAAATCAAAATATAAACAGATTTTCTCAACTAATCGCATTTTTGAAAAGAAGTTCAGAGGGTTACAAGGCCAAAAAGTCCAAAGTTTTCACAAAGGAACACGTATGTAAGTTTCGTAGTACTGCAGATAATGAAACATATTTACTTATGAAGGTTGTTAAGATAGTCGGCATTTTTGGGGCTTGTCGGCGCGAAAAACTAGCTAAGTTAATGTTGGATCATATTGAACACAATGATTTGTATATAAAAATTGTGATTCAATTCTCGAAAACCAAAATTATGCGAGAATTTGTTATAACAGAAGGAAATGTGACAGGTGTTAACTGTTTAAGTATTTTTCAAAAGTATGCTAAACTTCGTCCTCTTAATGCAACTCATAGGCGGTTTTCTGTATTCTACGGAAAAGGAAAGTGCACCTCCCAGCCTGTCGGAATTAATAGTTTTGGAAGTATACCAAAAAAGATTGCAACAAAACTTGGATTGAATAATCCCGAAGGATACAGTGGACATTGTTTTAGTAGGTCCTCAGCCACCATTCTAGTTGATGGTGGTGCAGATATGCAGATGTTAAAGCGTCATGGGGGCTGGAAATCCTCTTCTACGGCAGAAGGCTACGTTGAGAATTTTTTAGAAAATAGGAAACCAATAGCAAAGAAGATCATGGGGTCAGACACGGATTTAATGATTGGAAATTCGAACGTAAAGGGCTCCAACACATCCACTTCTGGTATACAAATTTCTAACTGTAAAAAGTGTATTATTAATGTTTATAATAAACCTTAAGTGTTATATTTTAATTAATAATTGGTAATTAATTTTATAATTGTTAATAATAAATCATTCTTCTAAAAAGTGTGGTTTTATTTAACAGGAAAATTTTAATAAAATCGTTTTTTTTTTTCATTACAGCACTAGTGCTGTAATAGATGCCCTTACAACACGATTTACAAAACTGTAAAATTCATATTACTAAATGAAAGTAGATAAACTTTATTTTAACATATTATCTCTTCAAATAGTCAGAAAAAAATAAAAACGAACAAACAACAAAATTTTATATGGAAATGTTATTGCAAATTAAAAACATAGCCCAAATACGAAATTTGAGTTACGTGTCTCAATTTTTTTTTTCTAATCTCTAATTTTATATGCATTTTTTTAAAGTAGGTTTTTGGACTTTAGCGTACTGGGTGAAAATGATAAATAAATTAGTAGTTATTTCCAGTACTATGAATAGGGTTGAATTTTATTAAAATTTAGTTTCGAACAGAAGTTGGCTAAAATGTGTTTAAGTAGGCGTGCAACACGCTTATATCTAAACCGACCCGGTTCATTGAAAAGTTTTTAAAAGTTTGCAACTACTTAATGTATTTTTATTATAAACCCACGTTTAAGTTATTTGATAAATATATTAAAATTGCGTAAATGAAAAATCGACCAGAGGCGTACCGTTTAGGGAAAATTAGAGATTAGAAAAAATAAAATAAAAATTGAAACACGTAACTCAAATTTCGTATTTGGGCTATGTTTTTAATTTGCAATAACATTTCCATATAAAATTTTGCTGTATTTCTAATAACTAAGGTACTTTACTCTTAATGCAATTTCGAAAAAATGGCATTTGCTCCCTTACTATTAGCCGCAGGTGAAATGTGAAATAAGCATTTATAGTTTCAAGGCATGCACCAACTTTTATCAAGAATAAAATTTTCTGAGAAATCGGTAATAAAAAACTTTTACATATGTTGCATACTTTTTTGGACACACTGTAGATGTGCTTCAACCCCCAAAAATAAAACAAAAGACGAAAAAATTACAAAATTAGAGATAAAGATAAAAAATTCTTTAAAGATATAAACAAAGATATGACAAAATTAGAACAATACTAGTACAAGAGCACAAAAAATAATCAAAATAAAGTGGAAAAAAATTAAAATTTCCCATTGCATGATTTTATCTATTAAATGAATTAATAGTTAAGGGAAAATAAAAGGTTAACGAGGCATAGACAGAAAGAAAATATCCTGGCTGAGAAACATAAGAAATTGGATAGGCATGGACGGTAATAGCCCAAAACAGAGAATTTGAAAAGGTGGTCGCCAACATCAACAGCGCCGGCACCCTAGGAGGAGGAGGATGAGGAGGATGAGGAGGATCTATAAAAACACAACAGAAGAAATACATGATACAAGGTGTGGTGACAATAAAGGGAATAATTGCCAAAGTAAAAATAGGTGCATTCTCTTCAGTCATCTCGGAGGTGACTGACAAGGCCACTTTCGCACTTACGATGACAGTAAAAAGCTCTGCCATCTCTTTATTTTGGAAAACAATAAAATTAGACCCCCCCCCCCCCCCCCCCGCGGCTATTAACTAAAGAGGTTTAAATTATATGCATCAAAATATATATTTAGATTTTATGTAGGGTTGCATAAAGATTTTTAACAATAATTAACTAACCAGCAACTTTGACGCTGACATGACATTGGCAGAAATCATTTTCTCACGATCAATGCGACCCGGTTAGCTTAATTCTTGACTTTCTAATCAAGTAAATTTGATTGTAAGCAAATGCCTACCAATGTCATTTATGACACAGTCAAAGTAACCGGTTAGTTTTACTGTAGATACTTGACAACTACACAACACATAATCTGTACATGGATGGGTAAAATATATCCTTATTAACATTAGAAAAAGAACAATATTCTATCCATCTCAAATTATAAAATTCCTAAATATTCACTTTACAATTCAATAATAATATACTTTCTAGTAAATATCAAATAAAAAATGTATATTTATACAAATGTTTTAATTTATTTTTTAAATAACGATTTCTAAAGTTTAAGCTACATTGTGGGATCTCCGCTGTTTTGCGTTCGACTACTACTTGAACCTGATTGGTCCATTTGATTACTACTACCCGACGGTGTGGGGGAAACGGTGGTCGGGGAAGGAGGGCCGAACAGGTTTTGGAGAACGTTGTGTATGTTTGTTGCTAAAAACAAATATATTATGTAGAAATAATTTCGATCTTCTATAATATGTATAATATCTTGTTTGTATCATTTTTTTAACATTTAAAAAACTATTCTAAATAAAAAAATGATGACACAGATAAAATAGTAACATTAGTAACTAATCAAAATTTATCTTTATAAAAGATAAGTTAAATTTTTTTTTAAATCTTAGGAATAATCAAAAAATTCTATGTCATCTATGCATACAGGCAGTGGCGGTTCGTCAGGTGAAAAACCAAAAAAAAATAAAACCAGGAGGACAATTTTTCGACAATATTAAATATTAATATACCAATACAGCTACCATTTTAGCCCTTAAAAAATTATTATGTTTCTAATTAATAATATTAATTTAATCCGAATGTAGCTATGCATAATAGGATCACAGTTAACTCCGATGGACAATAATTATAAACACTCCTGCATATTGGCACGCCCCAGCCGACCGTGTCCGTAAGATCAGAGCAGCAAGTGAAGATCCATACAGCCAAGTGGCTTTGATTTTCACTGTTGCTATGGTTACGTGACGTCAGTCACGCGACAGCATGTAACAATTTGCATATTGTGATGAAGGGCAATTTAAAAATAGATCAGTCGTATGCACCATTGTTTTAGCATTGGTTCGCTTAACCTTAGGGTATTTATTTTGAGGCTTCGCGAAACTTACGGTTATAGATATCGCGTTTACCTGATTTACTGTGTGATTAAAACATTTTGTTTTTATTTTTCAGTTAATTCAGTAGTGTACGTACCTACTTAGTTTAATTTTTGTTGTGCTTTTGTACGTAATAAAAATATAAATTATAAAATAAATGCTTGTTAAGGTACCCGCACTCAGTGGCATTGGGGGGGGGGGGGGGGGGGGGGGCTGCCGTGTTGCAGCCTCCCTTTAGCCTAGGAGTTCGGGTCTAAAAATCTAATTGCAACTTAATTTCTCATCTCACGCTTGGACTTTTAATTTAAATTTTTAAATAATGTATTCTTGGCTTAGATTATAAAGGTTTTGTAGGAAACGTGTATTTTTTAAACTTTTCCTTCTAATAGTCCTGTTTTATATAGAGATTATAAGGTTTCGGACGCATATCGTTTTAGTTATTGATTTATGATGCAATTTTAAAGGAAAGAGTAAAAATAATAATAGTTTATAGTATATTTCTATTATATACTTGTCTGTTCCGTTTTCCTTTTTTAGAGATATTTTAAATCAACAAAAATATATTCCAATGCAATAAAATATTTTTACAACAAAAACAATTAGGTATTTATTTTTAAAGAAAAAAATTAAAGTAAAAAATTTTAATTGAAACATTTTTATGGAAGAAGTGTCATAATTTATAATTTAAAAAAATAGTGCGGAAAGAAACGAGAATGCTTTATTATAAATATAAAAAACGACATTTATTTTAAGGAATATTTCAAAACCTAAGCATTTGCACCAAAAACTGCTCTTAGACCTACACTCCTAAAATACATGATTTCTGAAAAAATCATCAAATTTGGCGTGGTGAGCGATATTTACTGTATTTTCAATCATGAAAAACAGAGCCCAAAAAACGCTGGTTAAAGTCATACAGAAGTATTATGATAAAATTTTTCACAAATATAAAAAATGTATTTTTTTTAAATAAAGAGCTAGGAATATCAAAAGAAAAGGTAAAAAAAAAACATTTACACAAACAAATTTAACCCAACCATGCTGAGGAGAGGTAATAATTTAATTTTCGAAATTTGATAGTAGTTATTTAAATTTTTAACGAACTTTGGGCGTGGCCACAAAAATTTTTCGCCTGCGACGCTTTTCCGCCTACTTCCCTGGGTACAATATCATGAAATACATGTAGTCCCGACTGTCCCTCTTTCCAGAAAAAAAAATGTCCTACTTACGCCCACTGAGCCCCCCCCCCCCCGAGCATATTTTCTGGCTACGCCACTGCCCGCACTATACCTAGCTCTTCACCATTTTTTAAGACCACGAGCCGCCACTGTATACAGGATGTTATGGACATGACGAATTATATTTAAATGGGGAATTCGTGGGTATAATAGAGAAACACTCCATACTTTATTTTTTTTTTAACACGACCGTCTAAAAAGTTGGGGAGTACCCCTAAAGCCAGACCGACATGCTTTACGCCGATGAGGAAAATTTAGACGAGTTTGATTACGTTCGCGTCGCTTCGCAAGGCGCAAACCAGAGTTGTGCGGTCAATTACTGTGAATATGCCCGCGACGACTGCCAACCGCCCCCGAGGCGCGACCGCTCTGGTTTGTGCTTCGCATAAGCCGCTTCGCGGAACGAAAGCGGATGAGCGGCCAAGTCTAATTAGAATAATGGCGTCAGCCGTTCCTTTGGCGTTCGGGATGTTATTTGCGTTTGCACTATTTAAATGTTTGAGGTTAAACAAATAATTTTCAATGTCGAATTTATTTTATTGTTGTTACTGGGGTTGATGGAAGAGCCAGTATACTTAGGCCTATAAGATCCATTCTATCCCCATCGTCTGGCTCATGTCAGATGAGACCTACAGCTTAGCGTGGGATCCGAACTATGCACTAGTTATCCTTTTTACGCCCCCAGAGGTCCATGACGTCCTTCTCGGTCCGGATATTAAGAATCACTAATAGCATACTGCATTCTTTTATATACTTAAGTTACGGATATACTTTTATTATTAAGCGTATGCCCTCTCCGAGGACCGAACTCGGTCCGCCACGGTCTTATAGTCAAATTGCTTAATAACAAACAGTCTCTTGGCATAGTTGTTTTGATTTACAATGTAGTAAATGGCGAAAAGTTTTATTCGTAGACTGGATTTATAGCAATTGTTTTTATTAAGGTTGTGAATTTTTGAGAAGGGTGTAATAATTTTTACCGTAAAATAGGTAATCCCGGGTCACTGACATTGACATTTTGAATAAAAACAAACACATGTCACTCTTTCTTTAGAACTCATCTAGTGGCGGCGTGATGAAGACATAAGTTTATTATAGTGATGCGACATGCATATTTTTTTCAAATGTTGTCATATCAGGATTTACGGGTTTAAATATACTGCGTCAATTCCATAACACCCGTACATCATTTTTTTTTACTTATTAGATCTTTCTTGCAAGATAAGTTGTAAGGATTAAAAAATACTGTAAAAAAAATTAACATTATGGAAAATTTCCGTAACGATTGTCGAAAAATTTACAATAAACAAACATTACCTTGTCCAATCGTACTCTCGATTCCAGTCATGTCGGCGTTGGCCTGGTTGCCACCATCTCCGTCCACCAGATTCTGGCGGCAGATGGGGCACGTGCCGTGCAGCTCCAACCATGGCCTGATGCAGTTCTCGTGGTAAATGTGGGTACACGGGAGTTGTCTAGAAAAGAAACAACAAAATAATAATAGAGTTTGAATAAAATAATGATTAAAAAAGACGAATAGTTCAATTCAAAAACAAATTGAAGAATGTGTTGTGTCGCACACAATTCGCCTATATTCGAACCGATCTTAACGCGCCATCAGGCCTAAAGCAAACATGTAATAGGGAAGTTTGCTTAAAATAATACCTTTACGCCAGTGGCGTATTTAGGGGGGGGGGGGGGGGCTACCGGGTTCCCCCCCCCCCCCCCCCCCCCCCCCCCGAACTTAAGAGCTCGGGTCTAAAAGTCTAATTGCAACCTAATTTTTCGTCTCACGCTTGGATTCTTAATTTAAATCTTTAAATAATGTATTCTTGGCTTAGATTACAAAGGTCTTGTAGGAAACGTTTAGTTTTCCTTCTAAAAGTCCTGTTTTATATAGAGATTAAGGTTTCGGACGCATACCGTTTTAGTTATTGATTTATGATGCAATTTTAAAGAAAAACGAGTAAAAAGAATAATATTTTATAGTATTTTACTATTATATACTTGTCTGTTCCGTTTCCCCTTTTTTAGAGCTATTTTAAATCAACAAAAATATAACCCAATGCAATAAAATATTTTTACAACAAAAACAAAAAACAATTAGGTATTTATTTTTAAAGAGAAAAATTAAAGTAAAAATTTTAATTGAAAATTTTTTATGGAAGAAGTGTGATAATTTATAATAAAAAAATAGTGCGGGAAGAAACGAGAATGCTTTATTATGAATATACAAAACGGCACTTAAGAAGGAGTGTTTCAAAACCTAAGCATTTGCAACCAAAACTGGTCTTAGATCTACCTCCTAAAATACATGATTTCTAAAAAAAATCATCAATTTTGGCGTGGTAAGCGATAGTTACTTTATTTTTAATCATGAAAAACCGAGCCCGAAAAACGCTGGTTAGAGTCATACATACGTCTTATATTAAAATTTTGGATTGACACCAATACTCATATATTTCAAAAATATAAAAAAAATTTTTTTTTTAATAAAGAGCCAGCTAGGAATATAAAAAAAAACATTTACAAAACAAATTTAATTAAACCATGCAGAGGGGGAGAGGTAACAATTTAATTTTCGAAATTTAATAGTAGTTAGGTGAATTTTAAACGAACTTTGGGCATGGCCCAGAAAATTTTTCGCGCTTTTCTGCCTTCTTCACTAGGTACGATATCATAAAATACATGTAGTCCCGACTGTCCCTTTATTCAGAAAGAAAAATTTTACTTACACCCACACTTGTTATGTTATTGCCTGTTTGAAGGTTGGACACAATGATGTTTCTTGAATGATAGAAAAGTTTTGGACTTGCATCGTCTTTATTTGTTTTACATCACAACGTGTCAACCGGTAAATATCTCCAGTCGTCTTCAATACTAAATAAGTACAGTAGCTACAGCTCTATTCATACTAGCGCTAGATGCGCTGGAGCACAACTGAGATAGGTGCAGTCATGCGTTCAGTTCGTGCGCGGTATTTTTAGTTTACATCTACTTAACAACAGAGGAACCAAAAACGTGGCTAAGATATTTCATTATTTGGACTGGAAACGATGACTAACTCAGGGAATTCCTACATTACATTAAAAGCCTGACACCGACAATCAAATTCACCATGAGTAGAGAAGAAAACAATCAATTACTTTTCTTAGATGTCAATGTAAAGGAAAATGGTAACACCATCCAAGATTCAGCGTATAAGAAACCTACGCATACAGGTCAATATCTCAATTACATTTCAAATCACTCAAACAACAGAAAACATGGCATAGTCAGAACGCTTGTGGGTAGAGCAATTATCATCTGTAACTCAAATGAAGCCCTCAAAAAAGAAACTAACTACATCAAGACCGATCTGAACAAAAATGGCTACCCCATGCATTTAGTTGATAGATTGCGGGAAAATCGTAAGAATCGGCCAAATACACAAAAGAAGCAAATAGAGTCACAATCAACACTCAACATTCCGTATGTCAAAGGAGTATCTGAGAGAATTAGAAGACTAGAATAACGATACAACATCAATACGGTATTTATCTCGAGACACTTTAAGAAGCCACCTGACGAAGGCGAAACCAACAAGCCAAAAAGACAGGAAAAACTGTGTCGAACAGATCCCCTGCGAATGTGGCCGATCTTATATTGGCGAGACACTAAGGACACATAAAACAAGGATCAAGATACAACACGCTAAAAGAAGAGAGAAACCAGGTGCAGCTGACCATGCCTGGACACACGGCCATCATATTAAGTGAACAGAAGCTCAAATCCTGCATAAAGAACCACACTGCAGAAAGAGAAAGTTCAAGGATTCTGCAACCGTACACCAGAACCAGGATTGGTTTAGTAAGCCCTCATTAGATATAGGAAATATCTGGAAACCTTCGTTAAGTAGCTGTAAACATACACGAACTAAACACATGACTGCACCCGTCTCAGTTATGCTCCAGCGAATCTAGCTAGTACAAATGGAGCTGTAGTTATTGCACTTATTTAGTATTCACCTAAAGACGACCGGAGATGCTTTTACCAGTTGAAACGTTCTGATTTGAAGCGAATAAAGACATTGTAAGTTCAAAACTCTTCCATCACTCTAGAAACATCATTGTTTCCAACCTTCAAACAGACACATAATAAGTTACGACCAGGTTAGTTACTCTTAAATTGAACTTTATTGTTAATCCCACATTGTAAATCGACCATTTCTACGATTTTAGAATTGTTCTTCGGTTTAAACTTAGGTTTAAGAGGAATAAAATTGGGTCTTAAGGTATGTGTTAATAGAGACCATGAGAGCGCATACAGAGCTGTTCCACGTACAAGAAAATCTACATAGAGTACGAGTAATTATACAGAAAGTACAAGTATAAAAAATAAGTACTCGAGTATATATGATAGAGAAAAGGATTAGTCTTTTATATAAACTACCGCCCACTTCATCAAAAATTGATCGAAATAATCAAATTATTATTTTTGAAATGCATATCATGACGGTATTCTACGCGAGATGCTGCAATTCTAATATCTTGGTGGTTTTTAGTTGATTGAAAATCAAAGGAATAAGACGAAGGCGTTCAATGTGTATTTCTGTTGCTAGTTATATACAGGGTGATTCCTAAGTTGATACTTCTTTTTTAGCTAGGTATTGAAAAAAAAATCCAAATACCTTTTTCAAAAAACTTAAAAATAGGCGAGATACAAAAGTAAAAAATCTAAGTGCGGGCCTGGTCATCAAAATGTAGCCTGCTATACTTTATATTGTTTGTCTTATCTCTTATTAGTCATGCAATTTACGGGTCGTGGTCAGTTATTTGGAAATCCACTGCGGTGTGTTTTTCTGAAGCAAGTTAATTTTAAATTGGTGACACGTGAAAATGGTCAAATTTGAAAACAATGAACTAGTAGATATGGTGCTACTTTACGGTGATTGTCGTCAAAGTGCGGCTGCTGCTTCGAGATTAAACGCAGAACGCTTTCCCTTGCGGGCTCATCCTACACCCAGAAGTTTTCTTAATGTTATTCAACAGACAAGTTAGGCAAAACCATATTTGATCCATAGGGTAATAAATGAATGTCAGTATTTTATTTTTGAGTTTTTTTGAAAAAAGGTAATTGAAAATGTTGTTTATTTTAATGCCTTTTATACGCAGCTAAAAAAGAAGTATCAACTTAGGAATCACCCTGTATTCATCTCTTATCAATATAGTCAATATCAATGCCAGGGAGTTATTTTCAAAATGAACTGCCTAAGAGTTGACACATGTGTTTGACAACAGAAACGTCAAGGCGCGAAAATCTCATGTGTTAAATAATATAATAAAGCTGTTTTTTAACAACAAAAAAACGTTTCAAAATTATTTCAGTTTTTTGACAGTAACTCGAGGGGGCAAATGAAGTTAAAAATGTTTTTTTAAACATTGTTTTTATAATTGATTAAAACTTAAGTACTCCCATCTTACTCCACCCTCCCCTAATCTTATTTACTTTTACATAAGCCTTAGTAGACAGTCGGCGTCGATCAGACCTTTATGTAGATGAACGTTTTTATAAAATATTAGCCACTAGCTGAAATTATCATACCTGACTTGTTCTTTTAACTGAAATTGTTCCCAACACACGGAACATTGCAAATTCTGAGTCACTTGTTCTTCAGATACATCAACTACTTGTAATGCGTCAATAACTGCCTTCGAAACGGGCGGGGGTCCTGAAAATTATAATATAACTATTAAGTTTGTTACACTTTCAACGTACTAAGATACATATTTCTTTAAAGAATATTATAGATTTTTATAAATTGTCTTTAGAATTATGTATATAATATAAAAAAACATAATAAAAATTATACAACACCAATACCTGTACTATCCATCTGATTCAACAGTTGCGTCACTATGGCATCCAATCCCTCCCTGCCCCAGGCGTAGTCGCCGGGGTTTCCCAGGAACAGTTGCACATTTCCCGGGCCTCCCCAATTCACCCCCACCCCCAAATTTATTATGAAATCGTGGACTAGATGCTCTATGGGTAATTGTTGACGTAAATTCGACGAGGCTAGCCGAGTCAATGTTCTAAAAATAAGAAGTAAAAACGATATACGAATATTTTGACGTATACAGGGTGTCGTCTAAAAACTGTTACGAGTCGCATATTTTTATAGTAGAGGCTTTAAAGAATAAAATAAAAAACGGGTAGTTTTTTAAAAAGTTGATGGTTCTAATGGAACGAAACTTTGTAAAATTGCGAAAATATTAGAATATAGAACGCAAAAAACATGTCTTAGCGCTAATAATCAATTTGTAATCTCGTTTTTTAATCATAAAATACTCATCTTTAGAGCACAATTACTTTCAGTATCAAGTGTAGAGTTAAGACTAGAGACGCATTCGTCATTTCATTTTTTTTTTAAATCAATATTTCTTTTTTTTTTTTTTTTATGATAAAACACCTGCACTGTAGGAAAAATCCTTTAAGGCGCTCTGGGAGCGGTGCGAGTGCGAAAAAAGCGATTAACATATTTCTTTACCTTCGTTAAATCCAAAAAATCGATCAAATACCCATGTTTGGAATATAATTACGCACAGTTTAAATGTAAGAAAATTTGAATTTTTAAAGTAATAAAAGCAAAAAAAAATACTTTTACAAAATTTCGTTTTTTGCGTTTATTAATTCACCAATCAAAATTTCTGTACATTAAAACTGTATGTGATTGCTACCCTAATATCGGGTTGCACAAAGAATTTTAATAATAATTATTTAATCGGCAAGTTTGACTGTGACATAAATGACTTTGATAGGCGTTATATACTCACATTCAAAGGTGCGTGATTGGCAAATTAAAAAATAAGGTCACCAGGCCAGTATGATTGTGAGAAAATTATTTCTGTCAATGTTACGTCTGTCACAGTCAAACTTTCCGGTTAAATAATTATTATTAAAATTCTTTGTGCAACCAGACATAAGACGCGTATTTGGCCATTTTTTAAAGCTTATGGGAAATGGCTTTCGGCTAATTTTTCTGAATTTTTAGTATTGTCTAGATCTTGACGTCCTGATTAAAAGTGTCCCTGGCCGTAATCCAATCCTATGCCTATTAAAGTTGGCCACTTCTTAATTTGAGATTTTATGCATTGTCTGGAGTTTTCACTTGTTTCTTAAAAACTATCAACTTTTTTATTTTCTTTTATTGGTGGAAAAGTAGGCCTTAACGTTTCTTTCACTTATATAGAAATAAAATATGTACAGGATGTTGAATAATTTATAGGCGAATTAAATAAATAAATACTAATATTAGAAAATTATGAAAATTCAAAAAAAAAGATGTTTACTAATTTTTTGAATTTTGGAAACAAACGCTAGATTTGATCATATTTTAATATCTTGTAGCACCAAGCTGTAGATGAAAAAAAAAATGGGTATTGGTTGACGTGGAATATATTGCCGGCTATTTTATTTTTCGAAAAAAAATTGAAATTCACCTGAACACGTAATAAACGACTTTTAATTGATTCATTTAATTATTATGCCAATCTATAACAATTTTATTTTCCAATAATTATTTTTTAACGCATTCTTATCTTAGATATGTCAGTGCCAGTTACAATGATTAACACAAGTGAAAACTTTTAAATATAGGAAAATAAAAGATAATCGGAACGTATCATGTACATGAGCCGAGACACGAGCCAAGGTATTTTATGAAAAAAATATTTTATAATTTAACAATAATATTTTGTCATTTGATAAAAAAAAAACATTTCTTAATTTTCCTATATTTAAAAGTGTTCACTTGTGTAAATCATTGTCACTAGTTCGCCCTGTATATATAAGATAAGAATGTGTTAGAAAATAATTATTGCAAAAGAAAATGGTTACACATTGGCATAATAATTAAATGAATCAATTAAAAGTCGTTTATTACGTTTTCAGGTGAATTAAAAAATTTTTTTTGAAAAATAAAATACCCGCCAATATATTTTGACTTCAACTTATACAAGTTTTTTCCTCTATAGCTTAGTACTACAAGATATTAAAATATGAACAAAATCTAGCAATTTATTTTCAAAATTCAAATTTTTTTTTTTACTTTCATAATTTTTTAATATTAGTATTTATTTAATTCGCCTATAAATTAACATCCTATACATATTTAATTTCTATATAAGTGAAAGAAAACTTAAGGTCTACTATTTTATCAATAAAAAAAAATAAAAAAAGTTGATAGTTTTTAAGAAACAAGTGACAACTCCAAACAATGCATAAAATCTCAAAGTAAGAAGTGGCCAACTTTAAAAGGCCATAACTCAAAAACTAGTCATAGGATTGGATTACGGCCATGGACGCTTTTAATCAGGATCTAGAAAATACTAAAAATTCAGAAAAATTAGCCGAAACCCATTTCCCATAAGCTTTGTGCGGGGTCCTTTATTTATTTACAGGAACAGTACACTACAGAATCATAGATTCTAAATGGTACCTAATATGACAACGCAGTCACTATACACTATAAAAAAAATCATTCTCTCTTTAATGCTACAAGACCAACTCTAAAAATATCACAATTTGCAAAATGTCTGTTGTAGTTACTTAACATCCTATTGATGAAAGCACTTCGATCATAATTTGTTCTGTGTGTCTGTTCAAGAAACAACTGGAGCTGCCTGGTTCTCCGGACCGGGACACGGAAAGAGACTGATTGAAGTAACCACTCGCAGTTTATCTGGCCATTGACTACTTTGTATAAAAAGACCAAAAGTGCTTTATTTCTCCGATGTTCAAGTGATTGTAGGCCACGTAGGAGGAGTCTAGTTTCATAAGGAAAGCCTTGATGTGGAAAGTGCAATTTAAAAAGCAGATATTTGGAAATTTATTCTGTACCCTTTCCAGTCTGTTAATGTGACATTGATGATGTGGGCTCCGTATTACAGAGCAATACTCTAAAATACTGCGCACCAAACAGATGTAGAGGGCTGTCAACGTCTTGATGTCAAAAATATGCTTTGTGTGTCGTTTTATGAAACCCAGCAGCCTAAAACTTTTGAGAATAATGTTGTCTATTGTAGGTACACTAAATGATAAATCACTATCAAAAATTAATCAAAGATCATTAAAATGCGATACAACTTCCAAATTAAAGCTATTAATACTATATATCTCACTCTGCGGGTTAGTACATTTAAAGAATCTTAAAACTTTGCACTTCTTTATGTTAAGTGTTAGTTTTTATCGCACCAGTCGACAAAACCGTCAAGGTCCCTTTGCAAATAATTGTGTCCTGGTGAAACAATGAAATATAGTATATTACGTACCGAGGTGGAAAGTGTTTCATTACTGTCGAGAGATTAGATAGTTTACCGAGACGCGAAGCGTCGAGGTAAACTATATCTCAGAGACAGTAATGAAACTTTTCACCGAGGTTTGTATACTATTTTATTTACAACCACATCCAACATCCACTTCTTATTATTTTGAGTTCAAATAATTATTAAAAGGTAAATGTCATTTTGACTTTTCCATTGCAAAAGTAGACAGACATTTAGAATTTCAAATAACCGCAGGTGATAAAATAACGTAGGTAATAATACACATCAAGATGGCAAATATCATTTTTGGAATATGGTTTCCATGTCACTAAACAATATATTATTTTTTTAAAACGTTAGTGTCAAAGTTTTTACAAAACACCAAAAAAATGCTCTCAGATGAGGAATTTGATTTGGCTGCTACTCCCCCAGAAATTCGAGAAGCAGCAAAAATAGTAGAAGAAGATCTTCTGCCAACTAAAAGCCGCCCGAGATATGACAAGGCATATAACTGTTTTAAAGAATGGTGTATTGGAAACAAAGTTCAAAATCCTGGTTCTGAATCGGCGCTACTAGCTTATTTTAGTGAAAATGCCAAGACAAAGAAAATATCAACGCTTTGGTCAATATATTCAATGTTGAGGACCACTCTATCAATTAGGGAAAAAGTAGACATATCTAAACACGCAAAGCTATTAGCATTTTTAAAAAAGCAAAACAAAGGATACAAGCCGAAAAAATCGACCACACTGTCTATGGATAATATTGAAACATTTTTGGAACAAGCACCTATGGAATTTCTTGTTCAAAAGGTATTTTAGGCTAAAAGGTTGACTATTTCTATATTAACTTATTATTTTATACATTTGTAGGTCGCATTGGTTATTGGTGTCTCAGGCGCCTGCCGATCAGATGAATTATACAAAATGAAAACAACAGACGTTCACTTTTTAGAAGAAAAGGTCGCGATTGAAATACAAAATAGCAAAACGTACCAGCCACGATCATTTATGATAACTGATAATAAATGGATTGCACCACTTAAGGAGTACATAACTTTACGGAAAAATATACAGGATGGAAAGCTTTTTATGCAAATAAGATATGGAAAAATTAGTAAACAATGTATTGGGCACAACACTTTAAGTCAGTTTCCAAAAAAAATTGCAGCTTTTCTGAAGCTGAATACTGAAGGTTTTACTGGTCACTGTTTCAGAAGAACAGCGGCTACTTTGCTCGCAAATAACGGTGGCGATCTTATGCAAATAAAGCGGTTAGGAGGCTGGAAATCTAGCACAGTAGCTGAGGGATACATAGACAGTTCGGTTTCTACTCAGGTTAATACGGCAAAATTGATTTCAAAGCCAAGTTCAAGTTTTACTAACACTACTTTAACTTCAAATAATCATGAAATAAACCTTTCAAAAGAAGAATTTCAGCAAGGTTTAAACATATCTGTGACTGCCTACAATAATGCCAATGTAATATTTAATGTAAATAAGTAAAACATAAACCATGTTAATTTTTTGTTTTTTATAAATGTCATTTAGGTATAATTCATTTAAAGAAATAAAAAATAAAATTATTGTTGTTGAATTTGTGTAATGAGTTGTGTGTTGGTGTGTTTGTATATTATTTTGAGATATCGATTTTTATTAAAATTTAAAAAAAAAAAAATTTACTATTTTGAGATATCGATTTTTAATAAAATTACAAAAAATAACAATTTTACTTTCCACCCGGGTGGAAAGTGAGCACTTTCCACCCGGGTGGAAAGTAAAAGTCAAGAAACGTCAACTTTCCACCTTTCAAAGATAGGTGAAATGTCATTATTACATACATGGTTGTAAATAAAAATTTAAGATCAACCGCATATGCGGATAAAAGCATTGTATAACATCATTTATGAAAAGGATGAATAAAATGGGACCGATGTGTGAACCTTGCGGAACACCTGACGTTACTGTAATTTCTTCAGAAATCGATCCGCACACGGTGACACGTTGAGTTCTTGAAGTAAGATAGGATTCTATCCACTTGGAGAAAGGGAAGATTATACGAAATATTGATGAAAAAATGAAACGGCGAATGCATCACTAGATTTCTGGATTTATAACGTAAAGCTTTTTGGATAAAACGAGAGGACATATTCATCAAAATTAAATTTTTTTTTGTATATTGAAAACTAAAATAGAGAGAGAGGGATTTTTTTTTAATTTTACAAAGCTGTATTACATATGATTTTTAAGATTTGGGACACCCTGTATGTATGTGATATAAATAACAAATAAAAAGTTACCTATTATAAACTACATTTTTGGTAATTTACTAGTAAATTATTATGGGTTAAAAATAACTATTTACATTTTGGTATGGATAATAAATAACTATTTACAGATGGCAGTAGAGAAGGCGGTCAATATCCTGCAAGAACACCTTGGCTTGGAAGTAGCCTCGTCAATCACCATCTTCAGTGATAGTCAGGCGGCGATTAAGGCAATCTGTTCCAGCAGCGTTAAATCAAAGCTCGTAAAGCGATGTTGCAACAATCTATGCACACTTGGCAACCAACATCGGGTTATTCTGTGCTGGGTTCCTGGACACTCCAAAATAGATGGCAACGAGGCTGCCGATGCGCTCGCAAGAGAGGGCGCAGGCATGCCAGCTGATCTAGCAGACAATACAGTGAACAAACCACTGGGATTGGTCAAAGAGGAGATTGACTACACGGTCAAGCAGCTTGCACAGAACAGATGGACAGGGTTGACAACCTGTAGTACATCCAGGCAACTGTGGCCCACATTCGATAAAAAGAGAACCGCAGAGCTATTGAGACACAGTCGAAAAGACGTGAGAAATATTACTGCGGTTGTTACCGGACATTGCCTCTTCGGTAGACATGCCGAACGTATGCAAATACCCACTAACGACTTCTGCAGAAGTTGCAGAGATGAGGAAGAGGAAGAAAGTATTCAACATTTTCTGTGTGAATGCCCTGGCCTCGCAAGAAGGAGGTTCACTACTCTGGGTGAATCATCTTTCGATAGCCTGGAGGAACTTAGCAACTTACAACTTGGACGGCTGAGCAGATTTCTGAACAGTAGTGGCTGGTTTGAATGAGTTGTTAAAATCCTTCCGCGGTTACGTCGCACAAACCATCAGAGATCTGATGAAGGTGGGTTCTACGGAACACGTGTGGTATCACAACGGACCTAATTAGGACTATGTGAGACTGTTTGGTCAGAACCAAGGGTCTGCCACTCTTACCTAAACTAACCTAACCTTGGTATGGAAAAAGGCACAAAGTCTCGGTCTCAAAAAAAACAATGCAAGTCCAAAACTCTTCTATCACTCAAGAAACATCTTTGTACGCAATCAATAAAAAGACATATAATATTTTATTGGAGTGGGAAAGATCTTTACAAAAATACGAAAATAATATTATCATATAAAATTTACCATTTTACGGGGATTTAGGACAAAATGATGTGTAAAAGATCCTGATTTAGAAGTAAAAATAATTAAAGTTCTAATAATCTTAATAATAATCTTCCTAGATATTTCTTGGAGTGGACAAAGCGACAGGAACAACTTGAATTCTAGCTAATGTAACAACACATTATTGACGTGTGTCATTGACAGCTAATAAATTGGAAGCTGGTATAGACTGTGGCAACTATAGCAATGGCTATATTTTTTTTACTTCCCCAAGAATATTTTTAAGCCTATTAAAAAATAGCTATTTATACAACAAGTAACGAAATAAGTGTCTTTTAGGCACGCGACGTGAATTGTCCTACGAGGCGAAGCCGAGTTGGACAACACGTCAAAGTGACTAAAAGACATTGTTTTGTAACGAGTTGTATACAATATTTTTTCTACTGAGGTTTTTTAATAAAAAACTTAATTTATTTTACTAACATTTTATTACCTATGTTTCATTTGCCCTCTTTCAAAAATTGACACTTGCCAAAAAAAATTATACCTAGTCTGTGGTTACGTTTTAATTGTAAATAATTACCTGCGTTACTTTTAAACACGTTGCTCCTGGTAACGTGCGTAAAAGTTTTTTAAGCACGCTGCGCCTAAAAGGAGGTTATTAAAAAACCATAATGACAATCAAAAAGAGGTTATTATAAAACGTCAGTAGAAAAAATATTTTTTGTAATATGGCTTGTTCTATTCTTGGTTAAAAATCCTTTAAAAGGCAAAAATTTTGCCCGGAAGTATCTTTTGCCCACTCGACTACACCAGAATCTCGTGGAGAAGTAGCACTATTGGCAATCGCTATTAAAAGAACTTACGGGTAAACTACCAAATTCAATCTATCTAATGTTATACTAAATGATACAGGCATTGTTAGATGTTAGAAAAGATGGGTGTTAACCTTGGAAGTCCGCTATACCTTCCTTCAGGTCCGCCATTTTCTGTTCCTCGCCCTCCCAAACGGGAACTTAGTAAAAGACCTGCGTTTTCCTGAAAAAAAAAATGATTACTTTAATTATAAGCAATAATCAACGACAACTGAATAAAATAGATCAAGCATTCCGTTTTATTACAATAAGACTACAAGACATAATATGCAAACGTCCACTAGGTCCTTATAAGTTCAATTAAATACACGATGCAAAAGAACTTAAGTATAGAGTTGGGCAAAACCGTTAATTATAAATAACAATTGCGACTGTTATTTAAAAATAACAGGTTACTGTTATTTAGTTTTTTTCAGAATTTTATTGTCGCCTTGTTTGTAAACTGTTATTATTGTCATAATTTGGGTTGGGTTAACCGTCGACGCCGCCTAGACAGCGTGCAAGTCAAAACAAGCAAGAAGTCTCGTCTCGGGGCATGCATCACATCAACAGAACCAGTATTTCTAAGGATAATCCCGAAAAAAAGTTAAAATTAAAATATTATCGATAAATCAAAAGCCATCACCACTTAAATGAAAGTCTGAAAATTATTGTTCTTGAGATGAGGTTATTTTTTTTCCGAGGGCCCGTCCGTGCGCCGGATGCACTTAGGCCAGGTTTAGCCCATTGTGCTTACCCTGTTTAGTTATTACACCCACTCCGTGATTCCAGTTCCTTGCACTAGTTTGTGTAGGTCAACTGGGAAGAGGGTAAGAATGTCCTCTGGTTCCAGTTTTGGTTGCCCGAGTATTTGTTGCCTCTTCCGATCTAGTGATACGCAATGGCAAACTATGTGCTGTACAGTTTCCCTGACTTGTCCGCATAATCGGCAGTCAAGGTCTCCATTGAACAGTTGCAGGATGAAGTTTGAGTAAACAACTTATGATTCGTGTTTATGCCACCAAAACTGAGGTGGCCCTGAGGCCTGAGAGGAGCCCCAAAACATGACGCTGTAGGTTAAAATTGATTGTACTGGGGCAAAATAGAGCTGTCAAAGTGTGCTGAGTGAGACTATTTCGCGTAGTCTGCGAATCAAGGCATTGTGTAGTTTGGACACCAAAATGTTTGTCTGATGGTCCCAGCTCAGTGAGTGTCGAGTTGAACTCTCAAAAACGTAATGGACACCATCACGGGTACCGTAAATTGAAAACTCATATTATCAATTTGTGTAATAAAATTTCTAAATATGTATTTTAAATAACTTAAATTTTACTGTGACAAAAAGCTCTTACTATGCTGTGATAGAGTCCCATCTTCGTTATGGAATCTGTTTTTGAGGATCATGTACCCAATATTTATGCAATATTGACTCTTTGCTCTTTCTTTATTTTAAAAACTGTCTTTCTTACAAAAAATATAAAAGTGAGCTGTTGTTGCCTTCTTATTATAATACGCGTCAATCTTTTTTTAAGCTTACCTTATACCTCGTTCAGAACAAATTAGAATATCTTTTATATATGATGGTAAGAAAATATTCAATCATCTTCATCTCTCTTTAAGAAGACAAAATTTGAAAAAGTTTAAAAAACTAACTAGTCAAGCGTTTCTTAACTACACTTTGTTTCTTACTACACTTTGAATGCATTTTTTAATGATCCATAAGTAATGTGTTAATCTCTGTGTGTTTTATAAAATTTTAACTTACTTTTTTTTGTTTTTCTAAATTTTTACTTATTTTAAACCCTTTCGTGATGGGCATAATGTTTGTTTTTTTTCCCGCTAATTGTTTGTATTTTTTTTCTAGGGATTTTAGATGTATTTTTATTAAGCATATTAGATATTAGCAAATATGAACTTTGTCGATACCTACTGTTTCTTTGGACAATAAAGTATACTTTGAGTTTGAGTTTTTCCATCACACCAAACGCATAGTGACTCATGGTTTTTTTTTTGAGGTTTTGCGAAAAGTAAGTAAACCAGTTTTTGTAGAGTTAAGTTTTAAAGCATACATGGTGCCAGTGGCGTAGCCAGAGGGGGGGCCCGAGGGGCCCGGGGCCCCCCCAAAATCAAAAAAATAATTGAGCAACATAAAAAATCTTTGACGGCAACGCTATCAATAACGCGCGAAATAAAATAACGAATCATCCTCCTAGTAACTACAGCCTCAGCAGAAAGAAGTTTTTCCACTTTAAAAAGATTAAACATATATCTGAGAAACCATTCAGGCGAAGAGCGTACAAGTTTAGCTTTAATAGGTATTCATCAAAAAATCCACATTGATATGAAAATAATCAAATTCAATAGTCAAAACAGGCGACGAATTACAGTTTAGTTTTAGTCAAAAAATATGTTGTGCTTTTAGTTTATGGTTAATTTTTGTTTTTTTAAGAAATAAAAATGATACTTACCTTATTTTTAATATTTTTTTGCTCAATTATGCTTATTTCATTTAACAAATATATTATCTGTTTTATATTAACTATATTAGTGTATTTGTATAACTCACTACAAGTTTCTTTAAATATATGTATTTTTTTATTTAAATTTTTCCCTAACCTCCCCCCCCCCCCCCCCCCCCCCATCAGGTGTAAGCAGTTTGTTGTCTCTTATACAATATTTATTTAGTATCATTAGTAGTATTAAAAGCCTTCGAAAGGCCAAAAAATTACAGAGTTGTGTTAGGTACATACTTCTGTTCCCATTACAGCGCTGTACCGTTCGTGTCAATTAAAAAAAAATTAAACTTCAAAAATCTTTATATTACCAACTATTTGTGCTGCTTTCAGCTACAAAGCGTAATTGGCAATATAACAATCTTTGAAAATTATTTTTTTAATTGACATGAACGGCACTGAACTGTAATGGGTGCAATAGGTACTTAACATAAAGCTGTAATCAACACTTTTACGTATTCTCCATCCTCGAAAACCAGGAAATAGTAGTTTGTACAAGAGTGGATATGATGTCCATATCGCACGAGGAAGTAAATTGGGCACGACGCCGTAGGTGAAGTGCTCAAACTTCCGAGGGCAATATGGACAATCCACTCGAGTTGAACAGTATATTTTTTCTACGACCAAACCTACAAACCTTATGCTAAAAAATGTAAAAAAAAGTTTGTAGGTTGCCGGGCTCGAACTCACGACCATTGGTTCCTTAGTAAAACGCTCTACCTCTCGACTATCGAAACGTTAAACTAATTATGGAAAAACCAACTGATAAATGATGCTACATGAAATTAATTTTCTATGCACATTCAGCAGGTTGAATTATTGATAGATCTATTATAAATGCGTCTAGATTTTATTATATTGAACAAATTAATAACAAATTGTACTATATACATTTAAATTATATAATTTAATGTCGTGAAAAAGAAGGCGGAGCCTCAGTAAAAATAATATACTGTGATTGGTCAGTACTTTTAAGAACAACAATGGCTTCTCTGTAATTGACTACTGTGATTGGTCAGTTTCATTACCTATCTAGGATGAATTAACAATTTTTATAAAACAAAATTTTTCATTATGAATGTTAATAATAATAAATAGTAGAGCTAATTTAATTTATTTATTTTAATTAAGAACGGTGTGCCTAAGGAGAAAAACGCAAGAGACCATTTTTATGCAGAATTGACCAGGCTAATTAGAAATAATATCTACATGGAAAAATATCAGTGTCGTCCCACTCGCTTCTTCATTAAAGTTTAATAAAATTATTCTATTGGCGATAACGCTGAAACGAACGGAGATATCGAGCTGCGGTTTTAATATTTTTTCTAGCAAATTTCATCTACTTTTTGATTATGGTATCATAATTATACCGTATGATTTATTTATTCGGAGTAAAATCAAAAAATGTGTAATTATTACAAATTGCGCCCTCTAGCATTTTTTTTTGAGAACTATTATGGACAATACGACATACGATTGATGAAAGTGCATACATTACTCTTCCAACCAGTCTTTAGTTTGCTAAAATCGGATAAGTCGTTTATAAGTTACAGCGATTTAAATGATTACACGTTCAACAGCTTCCCCCCTCTTATTAAAGTCGGTACGCCAATGATCATAAGACCAAAATGATGGATAATTGTCCAAGCTTTTTAATGGTGTTATCAAAGATATACCTTAATGTGGAATTTTCGGATATGTAAAATTTTAAAATTTACTTCTCAATTACGCCCTCTTGCCGCAAAATGCGGAACTTAAAAATTATTTCCAGGATTTTCTCATGGCCACTTTAGTAATCATCTTTTTTTCCTGAATTTCTATGCCCAGTAGTTTCCGAGATATGGCCGCTCCGTACCTCTGATCACGCTGTATAGTGAAAAAAATTCAAATTCTTGCAGACTAATTGTAATGTATGTTTATATCTCTCTATCACTTTAATACTTGTTTGTTCTTTCATTGTAATATTTTTTAACTAGAATTAATTGTATTATAACAAAGTAAATACTTATTGAACTGCATGAAGTGTACAAGCAAGCTTTAAAGAGCTTAGGTACAAAGATATTAAATAAACCTCCTAAACATCAATAAGTATTTTTCTACCCCCACATGAAAATTTGCTGTTTCCTTTATACTTAAGTAGAGTAGAGTAAAGTAGGCTATTCCAGTTAACTGTGCGGGAAAATCTCATATCCATCCTAGATAGAAAATGAAACTGACCAATCACAGTAGCCAATTACAGAGAAGCCATTGTTGTTCATAAAAGTACTGACCAATCACAGTATATTATTTTTAATGAGGCTCCGCCTTCTTTTTCAAGACACTAAATTATATAATTTAAATGCATATGGTACAATTTGTTATTAATTTGTTCAATATAATAAAATCTAGACGCATTTATAATAGATTTATTGCAACCTGCTGAATGTGCATAGAAAATTAATTTCATGTAGCATCATTTATCAGTTGGTTTTCCCATAATTATTTTAAGGTTTTGATAGTCGAGAGGTAGAGGGTTGGACTATGGAACCAATGGTCGTGAGTTCGAGCCCGGCAACCTACAAACTTTTTTTTTACATTTTTTAGCATACCTAAGGTCGTAGAAAAAATATACTGTTCAACTCGAGTGGATTGTCCATATTGCCCTCGGAAATTTGAGCACTCCACCTACGGCGTCGTGCTCAATTTACTTCCTCGTGCGATATGGACATCATATACAAACTACTATTGCAGCTTCGCTTATTAGGTATATAAGGACTATTATTATAAGGACTTAAAAAGGTATCCAAGGAATACCAGTAGATTGACATTTAATGTATTTACAGATATCACTCTAGTATCTCTCAATAAACAATTTACACGGGTATACTAAATATTCGGAATCTAGGCTTACCCTTGGTTTGTAAACAATAAATAGGTTAGCCCAGTTTTTTGTTAGGTGTTAATTTAAAAATACTTTTAAGTTTTTAACCAAAAACATTGATTAGGATGTGATTTTTTGTAATTTTTTTTGTGAAATGTATGTTTATTTATATTAATAAATTTGAAAATTTGAAAAAAAAAAAACTTTTTTAACTAAGTACTCCATAATTAATGGACAGTGTATTAGAAAAAACAATCAAATTTATAAAAAAATTTTAACATGGCGGTTAAATCCGGGCCTGTCAAGAAGTGCACAATTAAAATGTATTGTTGGAGTCCCATAAGAATAGATTAAAATTGATTTCCGGTAACAGCCATTTGAAACGACTCATTGACTGGCCTATTATTTATAGTTCAATTTTATTATCATTAGAATAATTATAATTCAATAACAATTAACATAATTTTCTAGTCCTCATTAATCTATATAAAAAATATTTCTTGGTGTGGTGTAATTGCTATAATAGAAAATTACCAAAAGGAATAAATAAGGGTTTTTTTTTAGCCCCACATTTAAAATATAAAAATATTTGTTTACCATGTCTTCATCTGCGTCCACCCATTCACCATCTGTAGAAAAATCCAGAATAGGTAGACCACTTCTATCACTGTTGTCTTGCAGTTCCTCAATGAATCCATCAGAGCAGTGAGGACAGGTAAAGTTCTGAAATAAAAATAGTATATAATTCTAACAAGTAGACTAACATAACTGGTCTCCCTGGAGGCTTACTTTAGAAACTAATAATTATGTTGGACAGTAACCGCATTGTATTTATAAAGTCCACTTCTTTTATTCAAATTGTTGACTTCGTCTTTCAGATGTGAAAACATGATTTTGTTATACTTAAGACATAGTGTCATTAAAAAAATATATTTTATTGTCAGTTTAAAATTAAAAACAGGGGTCTTACATAAGATTCCTAATCCTACCTATATTGTATCTCCAACTGCAAAGGAGTTATTTTGGTCACCGTTATTTCCTCTACTCTGACAGGTCTACATATTGGGACCTTGATTGTGACATATATTATATTTTTAAATTGTTCGGAACCTTCTAACAACATGACAAAGGAGATTGGGACCAATGTTATGCATGAGCATTTCAAAATATACTTAATCATATGTAAACTACATTGCAATCTAGTACTTATGGTAGCTTAATATATTAGAAAAAGTTTTAGAATAATCTAAAGACACAAACGAACTAACAGCAAGTCAAGGATATCAGACCATTGATTGTAAAAAATTTGCAAAAGTGTAATTGAAAGGGATGTTGTCCCCAAATAAGGTTGGCCCAAAATATTTTGTTTTTCAATAATGTATCAGCTGACAGGGCTCCTAATAATTACATTAACAACTAATATGACGTTTTATTTAATTTATGATAAACTGATAATCTTTAAAAAACACAGGAAAAAAAATTGATTTTTTTTTGGGAAAACATCACCCACTTACGTTTGCTGCATTTTGAAACTCGACATTGCACATGTGACAATAAAATCTCGCCGGGGGTCTTTCTTGAACTGCCGCTTCTGCCATTGTATTATTTTTTAGTTTTTATCGGTAAAAACTTAAAATTTTCACTGAAAAATCCGTATATTATGAGAAATGTGACAGTACCAAAAGTGACAGCTGGATGTTGGATTACACCATTTTTTTCTAACTGTAGGGAAGTTAGCTGGCTTTGCTCTGTAATATAACCTAAAATCTCATTTCTCCGAACCCTTGGGAGGAAATTTATTTTTTCTCTGTGGCAATAGTGGGTACCCTTTATCCAGAGTTTATTCTTATATCTCAATGGTACCCCTGTAAATTTTCTTTGTGTAGATTCTTTCAGTAGCCTGCTATTTGATTTATTTTTAAAATGGGTTGATTTCTATCATTTACTGGTTCAATTACGCCATCTAACCGATTTGCTAATTGCTCAAGCTTGATTTTATTTATTCTAAACAGTATTTTGAATTCAATATCGTCTAAATGTTTCAATAAATTGTTATGCACCTTTGGTCCGCTATATCCATCTCTTGGTAATTTTACCAACAAGATAATTTCCAAAGAAACCTTTGTTGAGACAATTGTTTCCATGGAAATTATCTGCCTGGTAAAGTTACCAGGAGATGGATCTAGCGGACCTTTATATTTTCTTTTACGATTTTCTCTTTAGTTCAGGTGAATACGGAAGTTATAGCACCGAATAAACATTTGGCTGAAGGCTGGAAAGCTAGAACCTATTGAACTATAAAATAACTTCCTGCGTGTGTGTTATGTTTTCTGTTGTGTTGTCATGTCAAAGAAATTACATTAATTTTTCTGGATAATTTCTACAAGAAAATATTGCTTTAATTCAAACAAAATAACATTAGGCGGGTTTCATTAATTTACATGATGTTTAGAAGTATGTGCACGATATGAGTGTAGGATACTATTCACACGGTAAGGAAATGAATCCATACAATATACATTAGAAGCAAATTTCGTAACCACACCTTGGTAGTTCTTAAATACCGGAAATACATCTGTTTAGAGTTATCCTTATTGGTAAAGTGACTTCATTTTAACTCTAAATGTATATTTTCCCATTTAATTTCTGAAATAGGTACTTTTAGTACAATATTAATGACAATTTTGTCACAAACCTCTTCTGTTTAAGAACTTGTAAAATAAAATTACAAACGGCTATTAGGCATTGTTTAACTCATTTTAGGCAGTCCTGGCAGAGAATCCGGTGTAGTCAGTGACTGTGACACCATGGCGGAGCTAGCAGCTCTTCTTCATCAGGAAATCCCAGAGGGAAGGAGTAACCTTACGGACAATCATACCAACCTGCAAAGGGTGGCTGAATACTGTGAGGCTAACTATTTCCAGACTGATAACAAAAGGGGAGCTCTTGAAGAGACAAAAAATTATACTACACAGTCGCTGGCTAGCGTTGCTTATCAGATAAATACACTGGCATATAATTTTTTGCAGTTGCTGGAGATGCAGGTACAAAAATCATTTTAGTGGTTTTCTCTCAGAATGAAAACTTAATTAATAAAGCTATCTAAGTTAGGTCCAGTTGTAAAACTTGAGCTAGTAGCTAAACTTTCTCATATTATAAAATACATTGCCATCAAATTAAATACTTACTGTTTTGCTACAATTTATTTAAAAGTAAAACATATTAAATGCAAAACTTAAGCCACTAAACTCAAGTTCTACTAAGCTGGGTTTAAGCCAGTCATCTATAAATGTGTAGCCATGTTTTCAACATTTTTAGTCTGCACAATTAGCAGAAATGGAGAGTCAAATGAACCATATCTGTCAAACGGTCATGATTCACAAGGAAAAAGTGGCAAGAAGAGAAATAGGCGTTTTGACAGCTAACAAGAGCACCAATAGGCAGTACAAAATTATAGCACCAGCAAACCCAGAGAAACCTATAAAATATCTAAGGAAACCTATAGACTATACTAGTAAGTAATAATAATAATAATAATAAGGTTTTATATTTAGCACCTGGCTAGTAAATACAACTAAGTTTATACAACTATATAATACTATTATTAGTTACAATCTTATTTACTCTGTAAATATTTCGAAACATTTTTACTAAAGGTGACCAGACTATTTTCACTCTTTAATGCACCCAGTAGGCCATTATAGAGACAAACACCCTCATAGAACAACGATTTTTGTAAACTTGCTGACTTTACATACTGAATATTGTAGTTATGTCTGGATCGAATGTTACATTCAAAAAAGTTGGATCTTTTTTCAAGAAAATCCTTCAAATAGGCAGGAAGTTGACCATGTTCAATTTTATATATTAAAATAATGTTTGCCTTTTTAATGCCCTGTTCAACAGACAACCAATTTAAGGTGCTCAGCATTGCTTTATTGAGGTATATTTATCACAATTAAGAATTAAACGCATTACTTTATTTTGTTGTACTTGTAAACATGAATTTGAAACTATGAGTGTTATTGTATTGTTTCATTGGTTGGAGTGTCAGTATTTTCTTTCAGAAACAGCAAACTTTAGTTACAGCATAATTTTTTTAAACTGAATGAATGCATATTTATTTGCTCAAATGTTTACAATAGACAAAATATACTCTGAGTGTGTTGAACAATAATATCAAGAGTTAACAATACTATTTACTATGACAGTTCTTAAGTTTAATTACTTACAGCTTAACAATATTAAAATTAAAATTAAAAAAAAATATCAAAACAAAGTAATTTAAAATGACAGTTTAAAATAAGGAATTTAAAATTCTAAATGACAGTAACAGGTTTAAAGTCTAGCCTTGATCTGAATTAAATCATCATATATTATTTTGTACAGTTTCCTATATTTAAATCCTACAAATCTTTAAAGGTGATTTTTACTCGGATCATTAAAAAATTCATTAATAAGTATTATAAAATGCCTTACTGACTAGATATGTTTTTAAGATACATTTAGGTGTATTCTTTGGCAGGTTTCCAATTTTATTTGGAAAGGAGTTTAATATTTTTATAATACAATATTTTTTATTTTTTTGTACGTACGTAAAGTTGTATTTTTCAGGTACTAAATTACTTTCATGGCGAGTATCATAACCATGCGCCATGTCACTCATAGTTTAAATTAGCAAGCTATAACTCCATATTATGAAATACATTTTAATTCTGAACAATGTATTTTTATAATATTTTGCTCTAACATCAAAATTAATTGTTTAGGTTTTTCCGCTACTTTAATGAAAATTAAATGTATGATTTCGGCTGTTTTGGACAACATTTATTGAATAAATCAATACCAACGTTCCGATCTACACCGTCATTAAAGCTATCGCACCAAGAAACAAAAAACGATTTTAAAAAATTGTAAAAGAAATAATATGACTAAGGTAAAACCCCCAATGCTTGACACATTAAGGATAAGAATTGTATATTTGGGCATCTAGCTTGTTTAATTTCTCTTTAATTTATACAATTTTGTGGTAATAAGATAGTGGCAGTTTAGGGAATTTGTAGCAGCAAACAAAACGAATAAATCTTACATACTTTTGTCTGCATTCATTTGTTTTTACCTGTCAGAAAATGAGCCAATGGTTGACACACACAATTTTAAATATACCCAATAGTTGACATACATTTAGCTCAATGCTGGACACTTATTTAATAAGTAGGCTATTTTTGAGAGTTTGTATTTTTCTTTCGCATTTTATTATCTAATGATACTTTAGCTATTTAAAGGTTTTGTAGAAAAAATTCTAGCATCATAAATACATATTTTTTTAACGATTTTATTTAGAAAAGTTTGAAACCCAATAGTTGACAGGTATTTCCCCAAAAGTTGACATGGGCGATGTTATCCTAAAAACACATTAGATTAATATTAAGATCTTTAATAATCATTATTAGCATTAATAACAAGTATTCAGTTATCTGTCTGTGGCACTATGATTATTAAACTCATATTTAAAATGATTACCCACCACTTACAATTTGAGAAATTTCATTCATTTTGATGATTTGTATGATGTAGACATAATTTTCATTTTTTACAAATTTGCTGAATTCATGTACCTATTGTTGGAATTGTTTTCATGCCTACAACTTCTATTTCTTTTTTAGAAAGTTTATTTTGCAGAGCAGAAACATATATGTGCTCTCTGTTTTTGCCTAGAGAGACACTACAGTAAAATCACCTTTTTTATTTTGCTAGTATCCTCTTTATTATGAACAAGGATTATGTCTTTCATTTTCAAATAAATATTTTTTTTTAATATCATCCCAGCTATCTCCAGATTCTATTTACGAACTCGTAGTTTCCGAATCTTCTTTTTTCCTTGACTGCATCTTCTATTTTTTTATTTTCCATTTCTTCAGCTTGCCTTTTTTTATTAAATTTTTTTCTTTTCTCTATGTATTTCTTCAATCGCTGATTGCATATAATTTTTCGAATATTGTAAAAATCTAGTTTATAGCGCTTTCCTAATGACACGGCGTTATTAAATTTGGAATATGAAAAAATACCCAATAGTTGACACTATAAAATTCAATAGTTGACAGGGTGTCATCTATTGGTCTGAAAGTTTTTATCGACTTTTAACTCATATCTACACAATCGTGAGACGACGGGGATAACGCCGCAACACAGAAAACAAATAATTTTTAACGTCACTTGGACCAATGGTTGACATATTGTGTCAAGCATTGGATATAAATGAATATTTTGGACCAATAGTTGGCATCCCTTATAAAACTGTCCATAGACAAGTTTTGGCCACATAGATAAGATTAGATAGATCCCCTACATATTGTAAATAGTTAGGTACCAAATAAATATATCTATAATATACAGTGTGTCCAAAAAAGTATGCAACATATGTAAAAGTTTTTTATTACCGATTTCTCAGAAAATTTTATTCTTGATAAAAGTTGGTGCATGCCTTAAAACTATAAATGTATATTTCACATTTCACCTGCTGCTAATAGTAAGGGAGCAAATGCCATTTTTTCGAAATTGCATTAAGAGTAAAGTACCTTAGTTATTAGAAATACAGCAAAATTTTATATGGAAATGTTATTGCAAAAAAAAAACATAGCCCAAATATGAAATTTGAGTTACGTGTCTCAATTTTTATTTATTTTTTTCTAATCTCTAATTTCCCGTAAACGGTACGCCTCTGGTCGATTTTTCGTTAACGCAATTTTAATATATTTATCAAATAACTTAAACGTGGGTTCATAATAAAAATGCATTAGGTAGTTGCACATTTTTAAAAACTTTTTAATGAACCGGGTCGGTTTAGATATAAGCGTGTTGCACGCCTACTTAAACACATTTTAGCCAACTTCTGTTCGAAACTAAATTATAATAAAATTCAACCTTATTCATAGTACTGAAAATAACTACTTATTTATTTGTCATTGTAAACAAAAAATCGACCAGAGGCGTACCGTTTAGGGAAAATTAGAGATTAGAAAAAAAAAATTGAGACACGTAACTCAAATTTCGTATTTGGGCTTTGTTTTTAATTTACAATAACATTTCCATATAAAATTTTGCTGTATTTCTAATAACTAAGGTACTTTACTCTTAATGCAATTTCGAAAAAATGGCATTTGCTCCCTTACTATTAGCCGCAGGTGAAATGTGAAATAAGCATTTATAGTTTCAAGGCATGCACCAACTTTTATCAAGAATAAAATTTTCTGAGAAATCGGTAATAAAAAACTTTTACATATGTTGCATACTTTTTTGGACACACTGTATAACACACTATTTATATTGAGTTAAAAAACTTAGATTCTTAACAGTTTAAGTAAGAAATTCAAGAAAATAATGATACACAGCTGCAGGACAGTAAAATATTATTTTTAATTTCTAGAAGTTATCACCTGTCAATATTTAATTTGGAGGTAATAATAGTAGATATCACGATCCATATGTTCCGTTACCTATTTTTTTGCGGGAACAAATTTAAACCTTATTAAAAGAGATTCTGATCCAAGCTGTCAACCATTGGGTTTTTACCTTAAATAAATAATAAAAAAGTTATTATACTTTCATAGTAGGTACTTAAATCTAATTATTTGTTAAAATTGTATCAAACACAGATCCCTGAGGAACGCCATATTGAATCTTAAATGGGTGAAATATAATTTCTCCGTTTCAAGATAAGATCTGGTTGAAAACAACATATTGTTGGTTCAATATTAAACTAACATGTATTTAAAAACATAGTAATTTCACAGAAAACCTAACCTAATAAGGTAAAACCTCGTGATTTACTAGTTCTTGTATATATATTTTTAGTTTTTGATGATATCGGTCATGGAGTACGCAGCGGTGGAACACCAAGACAAAAACAAAGAGGATCTAGTTCAGGAAGTATTCATTCAGTCAATTCGATGCCTGGGAATCCCATAGTGAACTCTATGGTAGGGCCTGCACCTACAACTAAACCCCCTACTCCGCCGCAGGTTTCTAGAACTTCAAGTAAAGGTAAAACTTTGTCATAAACATTTTTTTTATTCAGTAACATATGGTACGTATAGGACAATTCAATGAACAATGTTAATTGGAATTTTCACATAGAATATTTGATTAAAAAATTTAAAAGTTTACTACCAATTTTTAGAAACATTAAAAAAAATTTGAACGTAAAACATGGAAATATTATATTATGCATTAGTTAAAACTCATTTAAATTACGGAATTTCAGGTTGGGGAGGAATAAATAAAACTCTCGTTAAAAATTATAAATATTACAGAAAAGGTTTCTAAAAATTATATTTAATAAAGATTATCTTTATCCTTTAATAAAATTATATTCTGAAACAAAAAAAAATAATATTAGATAACTTTATATTTATAACATCCTAATATACATATTTAAAAATAAAAATCTTATAGAGCTTAAAAACCATAATCATAATACACGTCATAAAAATGAAATAACCATAAAACCTAAAATAAATAAGTCCATAGGACAAATTTTTTTTAATATTTATGTTTTTATTTAAACGATTATTTACCAACATATATAATATATAAAGTCGAAATAAACGCATGAATATTGGAAACAGATAACTTAAAAAAAATTTTGGAAATATTTTAATAAATATTGTTAAGAATAATATAAAAAATTTTATATCCTATATCTTGAAAAAAAAAATGCGTTTATATTTATATACATATAGTTAAACGTTTTTTATTTGCAATTTAACTTTTTTATAATATTAACAAATAATTTTAAAAAAATTTTAATATTCCTTTATATTTATAATTTAAAATACTAAAATTTGCCCCTAACGAGCACGTCTTCGAGGGATTAAAGAATAAGTTTATTCAGGAAGTTAAATAAACACATTTATTATATTATAAATATTGAAAATAAACTTATTATTATAACAAGTATACAAAGCAAAAATGATTATTTATATCTAATAAAGTAAAAGTTAAAAAATTCTTTATATTTTCTACCAATCACCTTTTCTTCGTCGGGTCCTAGCTCTACTGTAGCCATATGACCAAACGCGTCTAGGGATGGATCTGACGAAATGAAATGCTTTATTCTGTTACCATTAGTTTTTCTGAATTTTATTTATTTCAAAGCATTAGCAGCAAAAAGCTAATTACAGACACTCAACTTAAACTAATAGTCAGGCAACAATACAAAGTCATAAAAAATAATAACAATTAGCTCTGAAAAGTATGTTTAACACAGAAATTATAAAATACGACATAATAATAATAATAATAAGAGTTTATTTTTCAATATTTATAATATAATACATTTGTTTATTTATCTTCCTTAATAAACTTCTTCTTTGATCCCCTGAAGACGTGCTTGTTAGGGGCAAATCTTAATATTTTAAATTATAAATATATGAGAATATTAAAATATTTTGTTTAAATATTTGTTAATATTATATAAAAGTTAAATTGTAAATAAAAAAAATAAAAAAAAAACTTTTTAATATATGTATATAATTATAAACGCAGTTTTTTTGAAGATATAGGTATAATTAAATTTTGAAAAATATATTATTCATAACAATATCAATTAAAACATTTCCAAAAATATTTTTAAATTATCCGTTTCCAATATCCATGCTTTTATTTCGACTTTATATTTTTTTAATGAAATAAATTTTTTAATTTTTGTTGGTAAATAATCGTTTAAATAAAAACATAAATATTTGAAATTTTTTTGTCCTATGGACTTATTTATTTTAGGTTTTATGGTTATTTCATTTTTATGACGAGTATTATGATTATGGTTTTTAAATTGTATAAGATTTTTATTTTTAAATATATATATTAAGATATTGTAAATGTAAAGTTGTCTAATGTTCATTTTCTTTGTTTCAGAATATAATTTTATTGAAGGATAAAGATAATCTTTATTAAATATAATTTTTAGAAATCTTTTCTGTAATATTTCTAATTTTTTAACTAAAGTTCTATTTATTCCTCCCCAACCTAAAATTCCGTAATTTAAATGAGTTTTAACTAAAGCATAATATAATATTTCCAGTTGTTTTACGTTCAAAATTTTTTTAATGTTTCTAAAAATAGGTAGTAAACTTCTTAATTTTTTAATCAAATATTCTATGTGAAAATTCCAATTTAATTTACTGTCAAAGATTATTCCTAAATATTTTACTTGATTAACTTTTAAAATTTCAATGTCATCAGTTATTTTAATACTATTCATATTTTGTAGTACGTTATTTGGATTTAAAGTGAAAGGTAGATAATTGGTTTTATCAAAATTAATGGTTAATAAATTTTTATCAAACCAATTTTTTATTATTTTAAAATCTTTTTTAATTTTGTTATTTAGGTTATCCCAATTCGTATCTGTATAAAAAATTGCAGTATCATCTGCGAAACTATGAATTTCTCCATCACAAATCACATTAAATAAATCATTAATATAGATATTAAAAAATAATGGTCCTAAAATTGTTCCTTGGGGAACACCATATTTAATTACTTTAGGATAGCTTTTTTCTGTATCTATTTGAACATAAGTTGGTCTATCTTTTAGATAATTTTTAATTAATTCAAATTGTTTTCCTCTAAATCCAATATTCTCAATTTTTTCCAACAATAGATCATGACTAACTGTATCGAATGCTTTTGCTAAATCCAGAAAAATACAAATAGAAGGTTTTTTTTTATCTAATGCATCATATATTTGTTCTGTTAAATAGCAAATAGCATTTTGTGTCGATTTATTTTTTTGAAACCCAAATTGTTTATTAGAAATAAAATTTATTCTTTCTAAATAATTTTCAATTCTTGCTTTTAAAATTTTTTCAAATACTTTGGCTAATGAAGATATTAATGTGATAGGTCTATAATTATTAATTTTATTTGAATCTCCATTTTTAAAGATAGGTTTTATAACACCAATTTTAAAAGCTTCTGGATATATACTTGTTTTAAAAATATTATTTATTAGAAATGTAAGTGGTTTTGAAATAGTAGTTTTAATAGTTTTTAATATTTCAGTAGTTATACCATCGGCACCAGGAGATTTTTTCAATTTCAAACTATCAATCATATTTTCAACTTCTTGATGATTAGTTTCTTCTAAATAAAATGAATTAATATTGTTTATGTTTTTATCTAAAGATGTGTTATTACATTTATTGATTTTATTTGCTAGTTTTTCGCCTATTTCAGAAAAATAGTCAATAAAGCTATTTGCTATACTTTTGTTGTCAGTGAGTGAGTTATTTTCTATTTTAATTTCGTTTATATTTTTATGTTTTTGATTTTTATTACATATTTTTTTTATAGTTTTCCACATATCTTTATTAGAATTTTCACATTTATCAATTTCATGTTTATAAAAATTTGTTTTTGCCTCTTTAATTAGTTTAGTCAGTTTGTTTTTATAAATTTTATATTTATATAATAAAAATCGGTTATTTTTATTTTTTTGTAAGTTTTTATAAAGTTCGTTTTTGGTTTTAATAGAATTAAGTAAGCCATTAGTAATCCATTCTTTTCTTTTTTTAATTTTAATTTTAAATTTAGTCGTACATTGTTGTACATTGTTTTGGATTTCTTTTATTAAATTATTGGATAAATCATTTGTTTCGGAATAAGAGTAATAATTTGTCCAATCTATTTTTGTTATATTTTCTTTTAATTTATAATAATTAATGTACGTTTGGTACACTGCTACAGGTTTTTTGTTAGTTTTATTATCAATCAGTTTTTTTTGTAAAATTGTTGGGTAATGATCCGTTATTTGATATTTAAAGATCATTGATTGGAAATTATCTAAATTTTCGTTTGTTTTGACAAAGATATGATCAATACAAGAGCTATAGTCTTTTATTTCCCTTGTGTTTTTATTTATAAATGATATAAAATTATATTCACTTAATAAGTTTAAATATTCACTACTATCTGTAGAGTTTGAGGAAATATCAATATTTATATCACCTACTAGAATTACTGTTTCATTTTTACAAGTATATATAACATCATCAAAAAAATTCTTTAAATTTATAGTAAATTCTAAAATGTTTACTGGTGGAGGTTTATAGATACCTATAATATTAATTTTTTCTTTTCCAATTGATAGTTTTAATAGAATTATTTTTATTTTTCCCATAGAAATAACATCAAAAAAGTAATTATGTTCATTTTTAACATACATCATAACACCGTCACTTTTATTAAAATCTCCATTATTATAAATCATATCATAATTATTTATTTTAAATAAATCAGTATTAAAAGTTTTCCAAGTTTCTGTAAATATAATAACGTCAAAATTATGATCAAGTTGATGTAAAAATAATTTAGTTTCGTCAAAATTTTTGGAAATGCTTCTAATATTATTGTGATATAATGAGAAATTATTAGTTGTGTTAATCATTATATCATTAAAATCTTTTTGATCTTCGATGAGCTGCGTTTGAATATTTGTAATTTTAAAATCTGAAATATATTTATCTATTTTCAAATTAAAAATATTAATAAGATAAGTAATAGAAATATATAGTACTTATAGTACAAGTAAAAAATTCAAAATAATATTTTAACTATAAGATGTACCCCCTTTTTTAAGTTTTTCTATTTCTTCTTCATTTGTAATTTGGATTATCTTTTCTTCTTCATTTTTCCTCACAAATATTTTTCCATTTTTGCACCAAATGAATTTATAATTAAACCTTTTTAATTCTTTAGCTCTTCCAAGTAAAAATTTGTTTCTCGTTGTTAAATGTTCATTTATATAAATATTTGTTGCTGGTCCTGGTAGATTAAGATCCGTATTTCTGATATTGCCATTTTTTTTGAAATAATCTTTTGATTTCTTTAGAATTTCTTCTTTTATACTGTGATTCTTTAAGTATTATACAACAATTATTAGTTTATAAGTAATTTATCCTGTATAAGTTTTTTAAAGCTTCTCAGATTAACAAGGTCGATATCAGTATCAGAAGCATATAAATTAAGTAAATGACATATTCTATGCAGGGGGGATTTCTGTAAAGATTTGTTCGCGGAAAAGGTCAGATAAAAAACATTACGATTTCTAGAATTTACACGATCGAAGGTAAACGGAAGCTGTTCAAGAATATCAGGACAGTCAATATTACCCTTAAGGATTTTAAACACTGTACACAAAAAGATCCTTATCCTTCTTTTACTTAAAGATAATCTATTAAAAATTCCCAAAAGATACTCATTATCACAACCCTGAAGAGGATAAATTCCAAACTTTCTGTAATGCATGCAATTCAAGAACTTTCTCTGCACACCCTCAATCATCTTTATCCAAAGGTTATATTGAAAAGACCAAATTATGCTACCATATTCTAAAACTGGGATCACCAAGGTGTCAAACATATAAAGGCTGACATCAACATTAAAGTCTTTTTTTCTTGCAATTAATCCTGCAATTTTTTGGGCACTCTCAATTTTAGAATTTACCTATATGACTGGAAAAAGATAAGTTAGTATCAAATAAGATTCCCAGATCCTTCCGCTCATCAACCCTCTTAAGTTTTTAAATTTTAAACCGATACCTGCGGGTTGGTGCTGATAAGATCTTAGATCTTAACAGGTCCTCTTAATATTTTTACTTATTTCTATAAGTTTGTTAGAGGTGCTGGTATGCTTTAAGCGGGACTAACAACGGGACTAGATGTCACTGCATGCAACATCTTGCTACCGTATAATGTCACTTTAATTCCCCCAAGTTCAGCTTTAATTCCTTGATTTTACCTTAATTTCTCCTTAATAATCATATAATTTCCCTCTTTTACTGGGCCATCTGAATAGTTTGAGGTTAGGTATCCACGCGGTTATCCTTTAATTCCGCCACTAGCGCGGTATCGGTGCATTATCAGTAAGATACAAATTCTAAAATAACGTATTTTTATCATATTTCCCTTAATTTCTTCACAATTTCCTAAAAATATTATTCATAATTATCCTGTAGCTCTATAATTTCGCTATATTTTCCACAGTTCCACCTTTGTTTCCTTAATTTCGCCGTATTTCTTTAATTTCTCCTTCATTAGCTTATAACTTCCTTTTTTTAGTTGTCAATTCACACAGTTTGAGGTCAGGTATCCTCGCAAGTATCCTTCAGTCTCGCAACTGACGAAGTATCGCGCATATGCCCTGCGCATGATCAGTAATGTACAAATACTAAAATAACAATTTTAAAACTATCCCCGTTATTTCCCTTAATTTATCCACATGATTTCCTACTTGTTCCCCTCAATTGTACACTAAATTTCTCAAGTGAAACATCCTTCGCCCTGTACAAATGTACCATCTGCAGACAATTTTACATTTTAGTATCTGTGTCGGGCGGTACTATCTCCAAGAGCAGCAGGGAATATCGAACGCCCCCCGCTGTAGCTCCCCCTCAAGTGCCCAGTCATTACGCGCCAAATTATCCGATGGGCCATCCTAGAAGAGAACGAGGACCTGGATACAGTGCGCTGCCTATTGCCAATGCTCAACAACAACCACAGGTGAGTGTTACGAATTAACTGAAGATTGTTTTATTTTAGTTACCTTATATAAAAATATCCTTTTTTATTTTATTTTTTGCACAGTTGTCCTTTTTTTATTGTTTTTTTATATGATTGCATCGCTTTTTAGGTGGGAATGGTTCATCCCATGACGCAACAGAACCAGCAGGGTATGGTGATTCAACCACAAACACCGCCACCCCCACCGCCTCCTAATTCGGGCGGGGGATACGGCGGGCATGATATGCATAATATGCCACGTAAGTAATACCCCAAAACGGTAATTTATGGACTAAGACTATTTTTTTCCTAGTCAAATATCAATGCTATTAATAAACAATAAATACATTTTTTTTGAGTTTTTTTTTTTTTATTATCAATAAATATCCTATAATTTTCTAAGTCATAGGTTGAACACCCTCTAACGGTAAATGTAGGTACATAAAATAAATTTGCAGTGATTTATCTTGGCCGATTTTGTAATGAATTGTTTTATTTTTGCTTATTCATAATAGGTATTTTAAATAATTTGAATGACAATGACTAAAAAAATCTAACTATTGTTTTTTAGCTCCACCTTCGCCTTTAATAAACTCCCAAGAAATGGTTTTAAGTTCGAACCAGCACCATCCCATGATGATGGGCGGCCATCACGGCCCAGTACCCATCGGTAGTTTGGGCATGCACACTTTGTCGCACGCGCAAGGCCATAGAATGAGCCAGGCACTGCAGCAACAGTTGGTAAGTTGATTGTATTCAAGTATAGGGTATACAGGGTGATTCACGTTGGGTGGCCTATTGGAAGATTCTCGGAAACGAGTAAAAAATATGATTGATATACCGATTAATTAATTAAATTTTTAATATTACGGTATTCTATTTATATTTTTAAATCAAACTTTTTATTCTCTTTTTTTATTTTACGTTTCAAGAAATTCAAAGATGTGGTTATTGGTGTTGACAGTCTACGATTTTGTAATTCCGACTTTTTATAAGGGTCATAGTTAGAAGAAATAATAGGGCCTATTGTTGTTTTTAGTGCATTAATACCAGGAATGCACGGCATGTAACGGTCTTTAAAGATGATCGTTTGAAGACTTTGTGTTTTCTTTTCATGTGAACATTAATATTTATTTTTGCACTACATTTCATCCCATAGTCTGTGCACACATAAACTGTTCTACAATTTAAAAAATTACGGTTGGATTTTTACTTTACAGGTGCTTGAGAGCCGCCACAAAATATTTAATATTTTGTGACGGCCGCAGCCATAACAAAGCTTACTGATTAATAACCTGTCCCTCCATTTTAATTAAGCCCCACAAGGCCTCAAATTAACAAACTGGCAAACTGTTCTTGTAAGATAACTTAATACCTCGCCTATGACTCAACACCGTGACGTAAAAAAATAAATAAATCCATTTCTACCTATATTTTAAATGACCCGCCATCACGCTAGCCGCTTGACACGCGCAGTGTGCCGGCAATAGGTTGGGATATAGATGCGAGTGTAGAAATTATTTATAGTTTATTCGTTTCGAACAGTTCCAGCAACCCATTCACTGCCACGAAAGAATTTTGTTTTTCAGCTTACGCTTCGAACATTTATGAAGTTACGATTGCCACTTTATAAAAAATTTGTTTATTGGTGTTCGCTGGAAAAACGATCGAAAAAACCGACATGACGAAAATATTATGACGCGACCCGATACTGAAACTAGGAACTATAACTTTTTCTGCCCATACTTTAAACTACCCAGCTTTTTATTATTTCTCAAAAATATAGTTATAAGGAAGCATTAGATCTACAAATAAAAATTATTTGTCCTACGACCACCTATAAAAATGAGAAAAAAAGCCCGGTTACCTTGGCTCGAAAGCGCCGAATATCACACGCGTGTTGAAAAAAAAAGCACACTATTTAATTGAAACATATGGTGCTAATTTGACAGACCACTCCTATTTATTAAAAAGAACAAATTTTAGAAAGCAGTAATTGTAAAGTGTTCAACTTATTTATCATATAGTTGTCAAGTGATTCAGAATTAGAGTATGAAAATACGCCATCTAAAATAATAAAAAATGTTATTAATATACTGGAAAATCTATTAGCAAAAAAAAAAAAACCGCGCTGAAGAGAGTGTCATGTATTAAACAACAAATCTTTATCGGTAGCGATAGCGTAGAGAATAGAGCTCTAGCATACAGATCGCAAGGTTACAGGTTCAAACCCCATCAGGAGTATTTGACTTTTTTTAAAAAAAACAGTAAATAATTTATAGAATTATTTTGAATTGAAATCTTCCTTGTTGGGTTGATTTTTAAATTTTGTTTAATGCATCTTTCCTTTATTAAATTTAAATTTTTTTTATTCTGGTTAATCTAGAAGTCAATCCAGGATTAGTTCTTCCTATGATATATACAATATGAAAAAATGAAAAGGTTATACTACAAATAAAGGAAAAGTCTGTTGACAAACTATGAAACCAGATATTAAGTGGAACATAATCCTAAGTATGCTAATTTCAACACTAGTGTTGAAATATTTTTTTCACAAATTAAAGGCTTTTTTAATAATTCTTTGTGGTTGCTCTCATTACTTGTTCTTCCTTTAAAATTGTCACAAACAATACGAAGGTATGCGTCCGAAACCTAACCTCTACAAAACGGTACTTCAAGGAGAAATATTTAAAAAACTAAGCGTTTCCGAGAAAAACAATTTCCAGATTCTTAATCTTCACCCCAAAATATATATTTCTTTATACAGTGTGTCCGCCGATGGGGTCCCCAAGGGGGAAAAAATCTTTATTATTCATTTTACGACCAAAAGTCATTCTTTATAAAAAGTTCTGCTTGTTGAGAAAATGAATTCACGGTAATAAAATGTCAGATCAGATGTACAGGGTGTTAATAAATTAGGAAAACATGAAAATGGTTCAAGAGAGAACTACCATTATTTATTATTTTTTACAAAATTTTTATAAAACATCGTTGTTTATAAACTAACGTAAAGTCTAAATACAAATTTTGAAATAACAATTCGAATTTTTAAAATAAAATATTAACAATTATTGTTTTCATTTAATTAGTTGCATTTTACAAAAAAATCAATATTTTGTATACGTTCATGTTTATGTCAGAATTTTATTTGCATCTGTCAGTATTCTATTTCTGTAAAGGCATTTTCGAAAATGTTAACCAAAGAAGAGCGTATTTATTTAATACAATGTTACGGTATTGGGAATGTGTCTTATCAACACGCTATAGATGTTAATATTAATATTTAATTTTAAAAATTTGAATTTTTATTTCAAAATTTGTATTTAGACTTTACGTTAGTTTATAAACAACTTTGTTTTATAAAACTTTTGTAAAAAATAATAAATAATGGTAGTTCTCTCTTAAAGCATTTTCATATTTTCCTAATTTATTAACACCCTGTACATCTGATCTGACATTTTATTACCGTGAATTCATTTTCTCAACAAGCAGAACTTTTTATAAAGAATGACTTTTGGTCGTAAAATGAATAATAAAGATTTTTTCCCCCTTGGGGACCCCATCGGCGGACACACTGTATAAAGAAATATATATTTTGGGGTGAAGATTAAGAATCTGGAAATTGTTTTTCTCGGAAACGCTTAGTTTTTTAAATATTTCTCCTTGAAGTACCGTTTTGTAGAGGTTAGGTTTCGGACGCATACCTTCGTATTGTTTGTGACAATTTTAAAGGAAGAACAAGTAACATTTTTTTATCGTGAATTCATTTTCTCAACAAGCAGAACTTTTTATAAAGAATGACTTTTGGTCGTAAAATGAATAATAAAGATTTTTTCGCCGTTGGGGACCCCATCCGCGGAAACACTGTATTTATTTTTTGATGTTTGTAAATGTATCGCCATCCCTGCTGTGTATTATATTATTTTTTAATTTCCTATAAAATTACACATATATTTTGTATAAAATGTCATATATGTACATGTGTAATGTGTATGTTTAAATTGTTTTTAAGATATTGACATTTAAAGAATGGTGTTTTTACACTTTGACAGTTGTAGCATTGGAACGGGGCATCTTAGAGAAAAATAGTTTTTACTTCCCTATTATAGTTTTTTATTCTCTATAAACTTCCGGCTTAACATATTAAACCAAAAAATATAATTTTACGGTTGGTTTGTGTCGGTGGTTGCTCTATGGCGCAATCACTACAGACCACCCTGTATATATTTTTAAACATTTTAATAACCGCATGACTTGTAATATATTTTTATACAAAAGTACAACTATATTTTTTGCGGATTTGTGTTATTTAGTCGAATTTTCTGGGTAATACGCTTAGGTACACCCAAATGAATCAACAAAAATGAAATAAACTTCATAATACACATTTTTGCAAACCCTCAAATCGAGTTTTTTAATGTGATAAGTGAACTTGTTTTCAAGTATTTCAAAGTTAGTTTTAAGTAAAATTAAATTTTTTTGTAAATTTAAAATTTACAAATTTTGTCTCTTCTCATTTAGTCTGTGGAGTTATCGACACCGTTCTATTAAGAAGAAACATAACAAGTAACAAGACATAATTTTATATTAGTGTTGTTTTTTTTAAAGCGCAGTTTATTTTTTGATTACGCTCTGTTTTATTATGCTGATTCTAATGCTGGACATAATAAATTCGTTATAGAGCCATGATGATTTTGACATAACTCTTCCAGGCAGCGTCAAGAGGTAGCGGAACCCATTCACCCCCCTTACCTCCTCCACCGCCTCCCGAGGATGAGCACGAGGCCTTCGGACGTCCTCGCACGCAATCGGGCGTGATGCCGATCGTACCCGACGAGGATGACCTTCCTGGTTGGGTACCGAAGAATTATATTGAGAAAGGTAAGTTTGGGGGAGGAGACAGGTCTAGTTCTTTATCCAACGGACCAGTGACTTATGTTAAATCGTGTTAAGAGTAAGGTCCAGCGACGCAATCGCCATTTCCTTTTTTGATGAATATTTCGTTACTTTTTCCTTTTATCCAAAAATTGACCAAATATCGACATTTGAAGCATAATTACCTACACTTTAAAGTTAAACAACTTTGAATTTATAAAGCAATAAAAGCAGAAAGAGAAAAATGGACAAATTGCACAAATTTTCGTTTCTTGCTTTTATTAATTCATTAAACATTTTTTTAGTTGAAAACTGTAGGTAATTGCTACTCACAAGGGCGGGTATTTGGCCCCTTTTTGAATAAAGCAGAAAGTATAAGAAATATTAATCAAAAAATAAAATGGCGAATGCATATCTAGACTTCACTCTTTAATAAAAATCTTAATAAAATTCAAATTTCAATAATTAATATTAAATAGGTATCTACTGTTTTGGGTTAATAAATAATCATTAAATAAATGGTCTCATCAAAATTTAGATAATTCAAAATTTGCGCTTTGATTCTAATTGTATATATAAAATCTCACTAGGCCAATGGGTTTTTCTAATATTGGTAAAATATCAAGAATTTACTTAGTGGTCAGAACCAAGGGCTTCTACCATTTGAGGAAGAGTGAGAGAGGCACAATACAGCTCTTTCACTAAATTTTGATTTTGTTTGTAGTGTATAAAGGAACAAAAAATAAAATTTCCTGTGTTTGTACTTATTGATATTTTTAAGCCATCACCGAGAAATAAATAAATTATTGGCACAAAAACACGGACTTTATCGAATATACGTCATGAAAACGGCAGCTTGACAATGTTGCCAATGTTCTCTAAAATCTGTATATTATAAGTAATACAATGACAAAGTCTGAAAAGTAATCCAATAGAAATAATTGTCCAAACGGATTTAGGAGGAAATATAAAAGAATCATCATATTATTTCCAAAATGTTATTTATATTTTGTCTTAAAATAAGTTAATAGAGTTCTAGAAACTAAATATATTATTTAATACCCGTATTCTCAATTTTTTCATAAAGCGGGCTTAATTTAAGCTCCTTTAAATTTTAAAGCTGGCTTAAATTAAATTTGATAAGCACCGTAGAAAATTTTTGGTTACTTAACTAAGCCTTATTTTGAGTTGGCAACGATGCGGTTATTCTCTTCTTTTTTAAGAGTTAATGGCTGCAGCAACGAACCACAATTTACGCCTACTTTGTGTTATCGTTACTAACTTTATGTTGTGGGTTTTTAACCTTAGCTTTTAAAACATTTTCAAATTTCAACTGACATAAAATTTTCTTTCTTTCATAATTTTCCTTTTCCTGCTTATATGGAGGAAAACAAGGTGCTGTAATTTTACATATTCAGAAAAATCATTCCTATTCGGCTAGAATAGACCAAATATGTTCAAGGGAGAGAGGTAGCCACTTGTCCCAGCCACCCCCCTCAACGACGTGCTCGTGTCAAAGTGCCTACATGAAAGGTCTAAGAATTCTGTCCCACCCCTTTTAGAACCCAAAGTGTTCTGCTTTCTGAACCAGCGACAGCGACGACCTATCGTTCCTCTGTTTGGTTGGCGAAAATTTTTTCTTCAAAACCCCCTACACACGACCCAACTTGCAGGGACTCTGCAGATTGACGTTGACTTGCTGGGCCGACCAAATTTAAGTCGGACGTTTGGTCCAGACGACTACACGACCACCCGACTCCTCACTTAATGCATGTCGTCTCGTGTGGAGCATAGTCAGCGGTCGGTTAAATTGAATTTGACAGGTCGGCGCACACGTGGTACTTTTTAAAATGTCTGAAAAGGAAAAGCAATGTTGGAAAGATATATTCGAATTGTGTGTGTTGTGTTCTAGCTGCAAAGTCAATGCAATTCATATTTTTTGAAACTTATTGGGTGCCATACTGCAAGGTCGGACAGGGTGGAACGCAGCACTCAACATTCCCCTTCCTAAATACCCTGTAAGTAGGACCCTGCAGGTTGGGTCGTGTGTAGGGGGTTTAAATGTAAACAACTTCTTGTCATAATAACTTTTTATTTTCACAAAAGCTTTGAAGAAATGAATTTTATTGCAAACTTTTTGAGTTTTAGGTCATTTTTAGAGTACCTAAGGGATTATGCTGCATCTCCTTTGAATATGTCTATGCTACTATAAGATAATAGTAGGAGAGCTGGTGACATTTTTCAATGTTTATTTATTCAATGCCTTTTTTTCTAAGAACACAATTATTATTTAACTTGAAGAAATAGCTCATTTTTGAAGTGGAGTGGGACTAAAGTTTCTTATTTCTTTTCGTTACAATTACTATTTGTTCTGTATCTGTTCTTATATGTTATTTGTAATCTGCAACCCTTTTAATACCCGGCCAATCGATCTGCAACCCTTTTAATACCATTGCCAATCGATTGGCAACCCTTTTATATCAATTGCCAATCGATTGACAACCCTTTTTATACCGGCCAATCGATCTGCAACCCTTTTAATACCATTGCCAATCGATTGGCAACCCTTTTATATCAATTGCCAATCGATTGGCAGCCCTTTTTATACCGACCAATCGATCTGCAACTATTTTAATACGGGTCAATCGATCTGTAAATGTTATTGGCATTATTGACTACTACACAAACCAGAAGTTGCAGCCTAGAATAAAGAAATAAAGACTGACATTTAATCTTTAAAAGTAATAGGGGGATTTCTAATCATTTAAAATGATCTTATTTTTATTTAACCTTACCTAGAAATGATCATAATCCGACCCCGAAAATAAATACTGTAGTTTATTTCAGAAAGGTGTAGAGTAATAAAAGCTCGTTAGGTATGCAAAGGGACTACAGAGTGACTCCATGAATATTTAAGCCACTATCTTAATTCACTATCTTAATTTAGCATTGATTTCATTGCAAAATTCTTTCTTTTCATCAAGTGCAGGTAGTACCACCCGGGTTTGGGTCAATTTATGGGTTTTGCCCCTTGTTATCTATTCACAAACACTGAAAATGGTCTGACAAAGGCGTGTATTATGGACATAGTATTAGGTACACTTATTTTTTATTAAACATTATAAAAAAAAATAGAAAAAATACATTATATCGAAATTTAATTATGTGAATCATAATATTCTTTGTCACCTGAGGAACTGTCATCTCCTCTTGACGTTATAATTAATGGGTCGACGATCCGATCGATGAGGTGGTCAGGATTCCACATTTTCTCCTTTTCTTTAATGACATAATGGATTGTTTTTCGCCAGTTCTCTAGTGTCACTTCCTTAATGGCTTGATCAAATAGTAGCTTAACGTCTTTCATTTTGAGTGTCGGGTTGTGTCTTGCTACAAATCATTTCACTTGCGCCCATATAAGTTCTATAGGATTTAGTTCGCAATGATATGGCGGAGTGCGCAACACAGTTACACTATGTTTTTCAGCTCTATATTCCACGGCATATTTCATAAAACAATGTTTGTGTAAATTTGCTATAGCTAATAGTTCCTTCTTTATCAAACTAACTTTTCTTTTCTTTGGTTAGTTATCATAAATAATTTAATGCACAAAATTTACCTACGCCTATGGCCGACACCGAAATTGAGCCGAACTGGACGGAATTTCCCATTTTATTACTCTACACCTTTCTGAAATGGACTATAGGGATTAACAGGTATTTACGACCTTACTTAGCATCCATTTTATAGAAGTCATTGAATGAGATCCATTTATTGTGAAAAGGACTTTACCATAAACGCTTGTCCCTATATCCAAAATTAAATAGCTCAATCTGAGTATTTTTAAAATCTACCGTATTGGCAATCTCGAATCTAGGGTGCCGATATAAATGCATCAGACAGAGATTATTAGTAGCGTTTAACACGTTAAACAGAGAACACGCTATCCCCTACCTCCCACCTTCCATTCTTTAGAATACGCGGTCGAAGCAGGCACGGGAGCGATCGATACGTCGCGTCGACTCGGCCACACCACACACATATTCCCCTTGAAATGTAGGAGAGTGGTTAGGTGTTTCTTTTTAACTGAAGGTTTTGCCCATAAGTGCCTTTTCACTTTGTTGCATTGGAGATTTCGCACCCTAGATTCGAATTTGCCAATACGGTATGTGTAGTTACCTAAACAAATATCTTTTCAGTTGTCGCAATCTACGACTACTATGCAGACAAAGACGACGAGCTTAGTTTCCAAGAGAGTTCCGTCATCTACGTGCTGAAGAAGAACGACGACGGGTGGTGGGAGGGAGTCATGGATGGCATAACCGGCTTGTTCCCTGGCAATTATGTGGAACCGTGCGTTTAAGCCTACCGATTTATTGTTTTTACAGATCCTTGATACGAAACCATATTATCTAAATGGGTTTAAAGTTTAGTCCAGTATGAAATTTAAAATTTATAGTAAGTCAAATTGGTATTTTTGCTCGTATTAACTTATCTTTAAATACGTTATAACATAATTTTTACGTAGCATGTAAAGCTAATGACCCTGTTAAACCGTCTGCAAGTTGTAAATTTTACAGTGGACTAGATTTTAATTAAACCCCTTTAGTGAATACGGGAGTTAGTTTCTATTTTTTAAACATTTAAATTCCGTTCCAACTTAAGAAAAATACTGTGTACTGACATAATTGACTTGTGTCCTTATTCCAGGTGATTCACGGCAAGTGTTTGTTAGAAATTTCGGGAGAACCACTGAAAATATTTTCTTGGAACGTTGGGAGTTTATATTTGGTTATGTATCCCCTTTACTCAAAATATTGACGTATTTCAATCACTTCCGGTTATACCGGAAGTAGCTGTTGACTTTGTTATTTTGATCTAGTATAACAAGTCATACGTCTAACTGAATAGTTTTTAAGATATTAATATTTGACACTTATTGGACTTTGACAGGTTATAGCTTCTGAACGAAGCCTCTTAGAAAAAAAACGGTTTGCATATATTCCTATGTTGAATTTAATTATTCTACATATACCGACATTTGAAGCATAATTACCTACAATTAAAAGTTAAACAATTTTGAATTTATAAAGTAATAAAAGCAGAAAAAGAAAAATGGGCATATTTCACAACCTTTGGTTTTTTGCTTTTATTAATTCATTAATCATCAAAATTTATTTAGTTCAAAGCTGTAGGTAATTGCTTCTCAAGGACGGGCATTTGGCCCCTTTTTAAATAAAGCGAAAAGGAAAAGAAATATTGATCAAAAAAATTAATGGCAGTAGAGGGAGAAGAGGGGTTCAACGCCAATTCCCACACACCCTTCTGCGCATGCCCCGGCAGTGCGCAGGCGTGCGTCATCTGTCATACGTCATCTGCCATATGTCATACGTCCTGAACAAGACCCACGTGTTAGATTTTAATTTTGACATTCGACAGGTGACCTTGACATATCCTAATTGACAAGTGGCAGCCGCCATCTTTTCCTAGACGTAATATGACGTCATCCTAAACACGTGGCGTATAATAAATATTATTGCCCAAGTAGCTAATGCTCAAGTAGCTAATGCCAAAGTAGCTAACGCCCAAGAGTTTGATATATGACAGATGACGTATGACAGATGACGCACGCCTGCGCACTGCCGGGACATGCGCAGAAGGGTGTGTGGGAATTGGCGTTGAACCCTTTTTCTCCCTCTACTAATGGCGAATGTATCACTAGACGTCACTCTTAAGTTAGTTTTTAAAAGTTGAAAATGAAAATTTAAGATTGAAACTTCAAAACAGTTGTTTCGCCGATTCGCCGTTAGGGAGCTACAGCCTGTCAAAGTGATACAAATGTTATTATCTGATATCTGAAAAACTATTCAGTTTAGATGTTTGACTTGTAATACCAACTATCTATAAATCTCGAGAAAAATCCAATAATGCTATGAAAATAATTATATCCAATTTAATATAACAAAGGTATGTATAATCGGAAGTGTTAGAAAATGGCCAAAATTTTGGGTATTAAGAAGACATAAAAAAACATAAATTTACAAGAAAATATTTTAGTGATTCTTTCAAAAGTTCTAACTCACGCTCCTCGTGAATCATCGTTTATAGTATTTCTAAAGCTAACAAAATATATAAATATTTAATGCCCAAAGTCAACGTCGCCTTCTTGGCCCGCTGCAAACGAAATACGAATATACGGTCGGCCTGACTACAAATATTTATGTTGGCATCTGTCGGCGGACCTTTGTTGCGATCCTCCCGGGTTATTAGTTTTTTATGCATTTCAATTAGCTTTGGAAATACTATAAATACATTTATAATTCAGTTAATTCTCTAGTCTCAATGGAATTTTAGGGCCCCAACTTGTACGGTGAAATGCATAGGTTAAATTCTATAATTTAGCTGAATAGAATAATTATTTGTAATACATGTATATTTTTTAAATTATTTTTAAAAGGAGAACAGGTCCCCGGTAAGGCACCTACAATATCATCCAAGTAGCAGACTGACGTTTAAATCACGTATATTCAGGTCTTCGGCGATATGTTCCCAAAAAATGACGTGTTATAGACGACATGAGTTTTACTTCAATATAACGTCATTTTTTCGACATTTTTAAAGTAATAGACCATTATTATAGGTCTCTCAGCTTCGACACACAGATGTCGTCCTAGGTTATGTCATCTCGCTTTACGCCTTTGATATTTTCTTATACAGTTGCGTGCTTTTATTAACGATACAGCTTAAGCTTAAACCATCATAATAAATAATGACGTACATTAACGTTATACCGTTATTTTATAACATTATATGTCGGAACTAATAACGTTATTATGACGTCACTAGAGCGTCATAATGACGTCATCTCACCGTGACTATGACGTCATTTTTAAAGTACAGTTGACGTCATATTAACGTCAGTCTGCTGTCTGGGAAACAGTTTTTGCGAACAATATACCCATTTTTTAACACTCACTATCCACATTATTTTTTGTGCTTAAGATGCAACACTTTTCCTATTAATATTATGTTTATCTATAATCGTACGGCAAGTAGCTACTTACCGCACTGCTTTAAGCGTGGTAAAGTAATTACTTAGCCGCCTATTCGTTCAATTTATACATGATGTTATGGAATTGACGCATTATATTTAAACACGTAAATCCTGATATGACAACAATCGAGGGAAATAAGAATATTTTTATATTATTTTTCGCATTTTATACAGTAATGCACTAGATTAATGACCTCAAAATCGTACAGTAATGGGTCACTCTACAGCATAGCAACCATTACTGCATAAAACGTCAATGTCATTCAAAACACAATTTTACAAGAAAGAAATTCGTTTATTTTAAATCTTATTACAATAAATATTAAAAGAACAATTATTTAGGTTAGAAAATGATGCAACTGCTGACCTCGCCGTATTAAGTAGTTGTTGCTGAACATTTTTTTCATTCACCACAATTCCTATGAGGACTTCTTGGGGTAGTCCCAGTTAGACATTTTTGAGTACCCTTTGAGAATTTTTCATTTTATTTTCAATGCTTTCTTCTACGTATCCTTCAGCTACGCTTGTGGACCGCCATCCCCCATGCCGTTTGAGATCCCGCCATTGTCAGCAAGAAAAGTTGCAGATGTTCTTCTCAAACAATGAAGCATCAGGAAGTTTTAGATATTTCTCAATTTTTTGCGAAAGAAGCCAACTGGCTATACTGTACATTTGCCATGACGATAAAACAGGAAAAATCGATTGTGCCTTACTGTTTTGGGTCTTAAGAGTAAGTAGTTGTGGTAAATTTTATACCCATTGCCGTCTGATCCTACGGTAAATACACGTTTTTTCTTTGTTTTGGTATCATGTAACGTTACTATTAGCATTGTTCCTGAATCCTCTATATCTTCAGATGTTAAACTGCATAGTTCTGCACGCCGACAGGCGCCATTCAGTCCAAAAATTAATACCACTTTCATTAACAGAAACGTGTCGTCTGGAGCTTCCTTCAAAAACTTCGTGACGTTTTCCGTGGTCAAAACTTTTAATTTTTTAGGTTCATATTTGACGTTTCAAAAAAGCGATTAACTTTTTATATTGGTAAATATCCGTATTTTCATTGATAAGTATTGTGCTTTTGATCATAGAGTACTTAAACCATAATCTGAAAGCTTTGAGGACTTTTGCCTAAAACAAGTAACAAAATTAGTACCTATAACCACACTTTAACCATATAAAATAGCTTACCTTCTCGTAAAAGTATGCTAGCATCAAATTTTCGTCAATGCCTTTAAAATTCTTGGTGTTTCTCCATTCGCAGAACATATTATTTGCTTGAACGGCAGTAGAGTTTTGGACTTGCATTGTCTTTATTTGTTTAGAATCACTACGTTTCAACTGGTAAGCATCTCCAGCAATCTTCAGGTGAATACTAAATAAGTACGGTAACTACAGCTCTATTTATACCAGGCAGGTGCGGTGACGCATGACTAGTGGGCGGAGTCATGCGTGTTGCTAGGTGATGATGCTAACTGAATGAGTCACACGCATGACTCCGCCCACTAGTTATGCGTCACCGCACCTGCCTAGTATAAATAGAGCTGTAGTTACCGTACTTATTCAGTATTCACCTGAAGACGACTGGAGATGCTTACCAGTTGAAACGTAGTGATTCTAAACAAATAGACAATGCAAGTCCAAAACTCTACTGCCGTTCAAGAAACGTCATTGTCTCCAACCTTTAAACAGACATATTATTAGCGTTCTCGTATCTTTTCTTGGATTTTACTGCAAGCAAATTTGAAGAAGCTTCGCGGGCCGCATTCAGTATATCTTCCAAGTCGTTTTCATTAGCCATTTCCGTAATTCTTGTGAAATTCACTCTTCAAATATGATTTTGTTTGGATGCTGTCAATAGTCGTTAAACACAAAAAAAAACATCTTGTTTATATTGCTTGCTAAGTTACCGAGAAGTCATACTACTAAGTTTTTGTAGATTTTCTTCAGTAACTATTCTTTTTAGATTTTAATATGAAATGCAAAATAATTAATTACTTACAAAATGCGAAAAAGTAGTATATTCACCTCGTCAGAAAAGTGATTTTACTGGACTCGTCATATCAAGTAAAGTTCCACTTTTCTAAACTTGATACGTAATGTACTATTGTCAGTATGTATTATAAAAAACAGGTTGTAGGTGATTGTAAATTATCTAACGAGTGCGGTAAGTGATACTTTTTCATCCTCAGTTGTCAATTTTGACCTAAATTAGGTAATTAGGTAAAATTATATAAGAAGATTTATTTAACGTATTTCTACATAAAACATTTTAATAATAAATATTTTTAAAACAATTTTTTTTTGAATAAAATTTCTTAAAGTAATTTATTTTTCCCGCAATTAAAAAAAAATAATATACCGAAATATTTAAACGAGTTGACATTTGCTAAAGGTCATATATTGGGCCATGGCCTATACCGATTTGGGAGAAATTTCGAATGAGACGTCAAAAGAGTGTACTAAAAATGGTCATATGATTCGCCGTCACGCCGTCAAATTGATGTTTTTTTTTTTAAATTATATGTTGTTTGATACACACATAGTATTTATTTAATTATAGAATATCTGAGGTAGTCAAGTATTACGGACCTTATTTAGTTTTATTACATTTAGCTTATTTTTAGATAAAATACATTATATATAATTTGTTGAAGTACAAACGACGTCATTCTTTCCAAATATATTATTAATAAGACATACATAGTTATTATAAAACATTGAACTTTTTTTTCAAAGCCTTCTGCGATTTGAGGAGTGAGACATAATACGGGTCTATTCATAAAAAAAAACACGGTAGAATCAGACGTTTGTCACGGTGCTGACTGACAGCCTTCTGCTGTTCACTATACACTATATTGCTAATACCATAATTCAATGACACCACTGTAAGCAGATGATCAGGGGCCGTTGAGTTTGCGCAGATCGGAAATTTGCTTCTTGATGTAAACATTTGACAAGGCCGACTTTCAAAATATTTTTACAAGCTTTTATTTAAATTCACCCTTTTAGTTCGGGTGTGTACAGTTTATGGGCAAATAAAACTAAGTAACCAAGATTTTACATACCTGAAATACCTTATTCCTGGTATTGAACCGCGATTCGTGCAAAAAAGGATCATGCACTTTTTTCTACCCATCTTGAGACACAAGTCGCTAACAATAACAAAATGTCTGTGGTAAAGTTTTATACCTAAATTCGCACCCAAAACTTAAAAATAATATCCACAATCACACACGGAACATCCGAACGAATACAACGTAAAAAAGATAGAAACGACTATAACTTACAAACTAACAAAAAAAAAATGTCTAAAGTAAAGTTTTATAAATATTAACACCCAAAACTTGTAAATTATAACAACACAGGAATGAACGAAACAAAAAATGGCGTCTAATAAGAATATAACGGCGAGCCGGTTCTGTTCAAGAGACCTTGGGTTCTGTTTACGTTCTGTTAGAAATCGTGTGGGTTGCCTAATTTTTTCCTTACTGCGCAAGCGCCACGGCCCCCAACTCAGGTTATTTTGAATCGCATGATGGGTGTATTCTTGCTTCGTGCGGCTGCTTGTATTGGCAATATAGTGTATGTATATATGTGGTTACGGCTAGTACCTAAAGGTACAAGCCAAAGGAAGAAGTCGCCACCCCACACTTGGATCCGTCAAGGTGCCGAATTGAAAGGGCTAGATAAGAACAGAACGAAGCCGTATTGGCGCTTCGGCTACTAGCGATCAGAAATATTGTCGATTGATAGAGTCTTGCATGGTGATATTAATTTCTTACTGATTGAGCTAATGAGAAGAGGCAATGGGCTTTAAGGGCCAATAGAATATTCATTAGTAGAAGTAACGCGGCGGGAAAGCTGGAAATTTGAAAACATAAGACGAGAAGAGATGTTGTCATCCTATTATAGTCTATTTTAGAAAGGTGTAGAGTAATAAATGCTCATTAGTTATGCAAAGGGACTACAGAGTGGCCCAACGAATATTTAAGCCACTTTCATAATTTGGCATTGATTTCATTTCAAAATTCTTTCTTTTCATCAAGTGCAGGTAGTACCACCCGAGTTTGTGTCAATTTATGGGGTTTGCGTATTGTTATCCATTCACAAACACTGAAAATGGCGTGACAAAGGCTTGCATTATGTACATAGTATTAGGTATACCTATTTTTTATTAAACATTATAAAAAAATACATTATACAGAAATTAAATTATAAAAAATCATATAATTCTTCGTCATCTAAGGAACTGTCATCTCCTCTTGACGTTATGATTAACGGGTCGACGGTCCGATCGATTAGGTGGTCAAGATTCCACATTTTCTCCTCTTCTTTAATAACATGATGGACTGCTTTTCGCCAAATCTCTGGTGTCACTTCTTTAATGGCTTGATCAAACAGTAGCTTAACGTCTTTCATTTTGAATATCGTGTTGTGTCTTGTTACAAATCCTTTCACTTGCGCCCATATAAGTTCTATAGGATTTAGTTCGCAATGATATGGCGGTGTGCGCAGCACAGTTACACTATGTTTTCAGCTATATCTTTCACGGCATATTTCATAAAACGATGTTTGTGTAAATTTGCTATAGCTAAAATAGTTCCTTCTTTATCAAATTATCTTCTTTGGTTAGTTATCATAAACAATTTATTGCACAAAATTTACCTGCGCCTATTGCCCTCACCGAAATTGAGCCGAACTGAACGGAGTTTCCCCTTTTATTACTCAACGCTTTTCTGAAATAGACTATAATGTTAAATATTTTTTGTGAGATATTTTTTACATAATTTTGCTGTGTGTAAGTAAGATTTTAAGTAATGTAAATTCCTAAAAACTTGATAAATCTAAAGTTGCGGAACACTTAAGACTTATGTTGGTTTTAGTAATAATAAAAGAAAGTAGTGTTCCATAATGTGGTAGCACCCAATTTTTTATTAACGACCCACTACTATAATACCTAAATATTTCCAAGGCACTATAAAAATGAACTATTGTAAGTAGGTAGTAAATATGTTTTTGTACTTTTTAAATATGTATTTTATAGAGTAGATTATAATATGATGCGCTAAAGATATTTACATATAATATCGTCAATGTAATATATTACACTGTTTCAATAAAGTCCGAAGTTCAACGATTAAATCGACTTGGTTGTTATTTTTAGAATTCCGTATCCACAGAGAAATATTCACTAAAGTCCTAAAAGAACATGAATTTAAGGTAGGACAGCGGTAGTTACAGGTAGGGCTGGGCGATTATCAAAAAAAATAATCGATTTTCGATTATATGAATGAATCGATTATTTTCGATTAATCGAATAATCGAAAATAATCGATTAATCAAAATAATCGATTAATCGAAATGATCGACTAATCGAAATAATCGATTAATCGTTTTTTTTTCGAATCGCCTTATTGAAAACAATCAGTTAATATAAAAAAAATCAAATAATCGAAAATAATTATCGATTTTTTTTATTATATACTTAAATAACATTGAAATAATATCTAAATCATAATTATTATTAATTTTGACAAGGCAAACTTGAGGGTAATACTTAATAGAGGCCTCAAGTTATATCGTTGATTTTGTCGCAAAATATTTTTATTAATCTATTCGATTAATCTAAAAATTGTTATTAATCGAAAAAGACATATTTTAATCGAAATTATATCGATGATCGAAAAATCGAAATAGTTGTTTCGATTTTTTGATTAATCGAAAACATTTCGATTTTTCTATTAATCGATTAATCGAAAACATTTCGATTTTTTGATTAATCGATTAATCGAAAAATCGAATAATTTTCGATTAATAATCGATTAATCGATTTTTCGATTAAAAATATATCCTTAATCGATTAATCGATTATTACACGATTAATCGATTATTTTGCGCACCCCTAGTTACAGGTAGGGCAGAAGTAAACATTTTACTTGATCTGATCTGGTCAATCGATGTCAGTGGCAGCTCGTAGATGATTTCAATGGGGAGGCTGCAATCGAAAGCAATTGCAGCAAGCAGGAAAGCCACGCCCACAATTTGTAAAAATTTCTAAGCTAATTTCGTAAATTATATTAAATTTGATTGAGATTTTTTTCTTTATATTAAAGTAGGTAGGTATAGATTTACACATTGTGATTTGCGCCGAGTTAATTTAGAGTTTAGGTCCTCCCATCATTATTTCAACTTTTTCAAAACGGTAAAAAAATAGATTTAGGTGTTACCGTATTTTTGCCGATTAGGTACCTACCTACACATTTAGAATTTTATCGTAATTAAACGTGATGCCATTCGTTTAAAACCATTTCAAAAAATAAATAAAAACTAGGCAATATCGTAGGTACCCGTATCGTTACCATCCGAAACCAATGTAAGCAAATGATAGACCAAAGCAAAGAAGCTCATAACGAGAGAATCAAAAACAAACTTCTTGCCAGTCCTAACGGATCAAGGTCCTTTTGGTCAGTCGCTAAGGCCGTCAGCCAAAACTTTACAAAGTCAACTATTCCACCCCTAACACGTTCAGACGGCACAATAGCAACCACAGCCAGGGATAAAGCAAACCTACTTGCTGAACTGTTTTCCTCGCATTCCACTGTAGACTTTCAGGGAAAATCACCACCCAACATTCCCTTAGTTCAATCGCAAATGTCTGAAATCGTGTTCCGTCAGCGTCTTGTTAAACGGATTCTTAAAGGACTCGACGTCAATAAAGCTTCAGGTCCAGACGAAATTCCTATCATTGTTCTCAAGACATGCGCCGATGAACTTACACCAGTATTTTGTAGACTCTTCAACTTATCCTACAAAAAAGGAATATTTCCATCCTGCTGGAAGTCGGCGCATGTCCAGCCCATTCCAAAGAAAGGTAAAAAGACCCTGCCAAGCAACTACCGACCCGTCGCATTGCTTTCAGTAATTTCAAAAGTAATGGAGAAAGCTATTAACCAACAACTTCTAAAGTATCTGGAAGGGCTTAACATTATCAGTGACCATCAATACGGTTTTCGAAAGTCCAGATCAACAGGTGACCTTTTGGCATATGTCACTCATCTTTGGAGCAACACCATCGAACATCATGGAGAATCCCGTGCTGTTGCACTGGACATATCTAGGGCTTTTGATCGTGTTTGGCACGATGGGCTTCTAAGTAAATTGCGATCCTACGGTATGCCTAATGGATTTTGTTTATGGTTAACCAGCTTCCTTAAGAACCGTTCTCTGCAAGTGGCGATTGACGGGTTTCTCTCAGACACCTTCACCATCAATGCCGGTGTTCCTCAAGGGTCCATATTGTCGCCTACCCTCTTTTTACTGTATATTAACGACCTTCTAGTGAAAACCCAAAATCCAATTTATAGCTTTGCTGATGACAGCCCACTTGTCTCATCTTTTACCTTGACTCCCCAAACATCCGCTGCCGACGCACATCTTCGCAGGCAGCATGAAGTATTGCGCCTCAACAATGACCTGGAAGAAATTTTGGCTTGGGGTGACAGTAACCAAGTCGAATTTAATGCTAAGAAAACCCAGGCAGCAGTCTTCTCCAAAAAGGTTAACATTGCAGAACCGGATATAGTCATGGCAGGACACGCAATTCCCCTGGCACCGTCTATTAATTTGCTGGGGGTCAATCTGGGAGGTAATATGTCTTGGCATGATCACGTTGCCGCAATTGCCAAGGCAGCTGCACAGAAACTTGGTGTACTTTTCCGCACCAAAAGGTTGTACACACCTCATCAACTTTTGACACTCTACAAAGCCCAGATTCGACCATCATTAGAATATTGCTCTCATGTCTGGAGCTCTGCACCCAAGCACACCCTTCGGCTACTGGATTCCATTCAAAGGAGAGCCGTTCGTCTGATCGGCGACCCCGAGCTGACCAAGACTCTCGATAGCCTGGAGCATCGAAGACAGGTTGGTGATTTGACTCTCTTTTACAGATATTTCCATGGCAGGTGTTCGACTGACATTGCCCACTTGATTCCACCTAGAGCAATGCAAAACAGAAATACACGGCGAACCGCTGCCGCTCATCCATATGTTGTTCAGCTTAGTACTCCTCGAACTTCATTGTTCAAGAATTCTTTCATCTGGAGAACGTCATCTTTGTGGAATGATCTTCCTGAGGTCGTGTTTCCCAATGAATACAATCTTCAACGTTTCAAGACCAACGTTAATCGCTTTTTTCGCACTCGCACCGCTCCCAGAGCGCCTTAAAGGATTTTTCCTACAGTGCAGGTGTTTTATCATAAAAAAAAAAAAAAAAAAAAAAAAACCTATATCTTATTCCTAATTAAAAAAAAATTATTCTTGAAAAATATAATTTTTGTACAACTGTCAAAAAAAGATGACTTTTTTTTCTTACTATGGATGCACAAAACGTTTTTTTTTTTTCACCGTGAAAAAATGATATTCATATTTGATTCTTGATTTCGCGGGCAAAAGATTTGATATAACGATTTCTGCCGCATCCGTAATTTCGTGAGGTGTCTCACTATCACTTTCAGACATTTAAATGGTACCAAACTTGAGCAAACAACTATAAACTTTTGACACGAAAAACGATAGATTTGACAATCAATAAAATTTAAACTATCGCAGGTTTTCATGGTAATGGAAACAGGTGTAAGAAATAATACCTTAAAAGCTATGAATTATGATTTTAGATTTTTTTTCTAAACACGACAAAAAATAGTTAACAACAAACAGTTGTACAAAAAAATGTTGTTTGTATTTCGCGCGCAACAGTTGTTTTTATGGCACATTTGATTGCATTTTTAACCTCGACCTAACGGTCTCGGTAAAAATTTACAATCTCATGTGCCATTAAAAAAACACCTATTTTGGGCACTTAATACAAAAATAACTATTTTTATCCAACACATGACGGTTATGACTGTCATTTTAGACAAGTAAACTATCAAATAACTCACGTTCATATTTAAAGTAGTATTTATTTATTACTATTACAAGCAGAATTATTTTTACCTTCAACTACATACGATTATACCCGAAAACGAAACGTTATAATTAATTTAATTCTGATAATAAGTTCTAGAAATAAAATTAATTTTTGGCGATTTCTTTAAATCAAGCTAGGAAAAATGAAAACAATAACGAGATATTTCAGTTTTTCAAGTTTGTCAACGGTTTCTATCGTCTCTAAATTGCGCAACTTCGCCCCAATTTAACCTTCCCTCCAGTGGCGTAGCTAGAATTTTAGTTCGGAGGGCCCAAATGGGTAGGGAAAGCAACAAACCAGCGCCGCAGGCAAATCGCCGAAGACGAAAATATTTTTGGGTGCCACGCCCAAAAAAACCTTTTTTTGGACAATCAAAAAAAATTTCAAAATAAATAAATTTAATCCAAGAATTATTTTTTCTAATAATTCTTTTTTCTAATTTTTAATTTGGTAGGAAAAACTTTAGGACACACGTTAAAACTTGTTCAAAATTAAAAAGAACTGCCTTTCCTAAGCATATTGTTCCAAAAATACCTATAATTGGTAAATATGGTTGCTAGATACAGGGCCTGGACGCACCCATCAGTTACATGATAAAAAGCTATATTTTGAATTTTAGCAAATAACATTTTTTCAAGATAACAAATATGTTTAAGTAAAATGTTTAAATATTGGTTTTTAATCATTTAACACATTTTCATTAAATTGATGATAGTATGAAAGTAACATTTGTTATTTTTTTAAATTTAAAAAATATTTTTTTTTTGAATTTCTGTTTTAAACTTTGCACAAGCATAAAATTAAAATCTAAACACTTTTTTTTATTATCTTGTATTCTAAATCCAGATTTTCACGACAAAATATACTTTTCAATTTTTTAGACAAACGAGTAGCCACGTGACTGATGTCAGAACAAGTTTTTAGGTTACCAATCATGCAAAGGCTATCAGCATAAACAGTTTTTTGACAATTTCAATAATAAAAAAGTTTCCCCTATGGGTCCAACTTTTTGCTGGTCACTGTATATTTTAAAGTAACTATACGGCAATGACGTCAGTTTTCGTCATCTCAAATGTCAACTGTAACGTCATAATAACGGTAAAATGACGTGAATATGTCATAGATCGCGGCAGAGCGTCATTTATTGACTTGGTAGACGAGATTAGTGCTGACACGTCACGTTATAAAATAACGTTAACTTAATGTCATTATTTATTTATTATTTCATTATGACGGTTTCAGCTGTATCGTTAATGTTAGTAACCAAGATGGCTGGAGAAGTATTTCATCTCGTTAAATCATCACCATGCTTCTTCAGTGAGACAAACCTAAGATCTAATAAAAGAAAGTGCACGCAACTATATACAAAAATATTAAAGGCGTATAGCGAGATGACGTAATCTAGGACGACATCTATGTGTCGAAATTGGACACTTATAATAATGGAGTCGCGTCTATATCCCAGCCTAATGGCAACCATACTGCGCATGTCAGGCAGATAGCGTGATGGCGGGGAATTTAAAATATAGGTACAAATACATTTAATAATTTTTTTACGTCGCGGTGATGAGTCATAGTCGAGGTAGTAAGTTTTCTTACAGGAACAGTTTGTTAATTTGTGGCCTTGTGGGGCATATTAAAATGGAGGGGCAGAATATTAATTAGTAAGTTTTGTTATGGCATGCAGTAAAAGCCTAACCCGAATATTTTAAATTGTAGAACAGTTTATGTATGCACAGACTGTGGGATAAAATGTAGTACAAAAACAAATATTAATGTGCACATGAAAATAAAAAATAATTTGAAAGTAAAGACATTTCTTATGCATCAAAAAACGTCACATCCATCATTTCTGGTATTAATGTAGTAAAAACTATGACCCTCATAACAAAAAGTCGGAATTGCAAAATCGTAGACTGTCAACACCGGTAACCACATCTTTGAATTTTTTGAAACGTAAAAGAAAAAAAGAATAAAGTGTTTAATTTAAAAATGTAATAGAATAGCGTAATATTAAAAATTTAATTAATCAATCGCTATATCAATCATATTTTACATGTAATAATTGAACTCATTTCTACCTATATAAATTTCAAATAGCCCGCCATCACGCAATCCGTCTGACCTTCCCATTAGGCTGGGATATAGACGCGAGTTCTATATACAGGGGTCGGCAACCTTTTGAGTCGGGAGAGTCAAAAATTACAATTTACAAAATTTCAAAGTTTTTAAAGAGACACAAAATTTTTTCCTGCCAAAACCAAATAGTATATATACTCGCATAAATAAAGTTTTTTGATAAAAAAAAAATTATCTATATATCAGTGGCGTAGCCAGAAATTTAGTTTGGGGAAGATCTGAAATGAAGTAACTAATTTTTCGGGTGCCACGCCCAAAAAAACCCTTTTTTGGACCATAAAAAAATTGAAAATTAGAAAAAATGTATAATATTTTTAAAGAAACTTATAGGAAGTTATACTAATACACTAATATAAATAATTTAAAACTTATAAGAAAACTTAATGATATAAGCATAACTGAACAAGAAAATATTGAAAATAAGGTTTATTTTTTTTATTTCAAGAAAAAATATATAATATTTTTATAGAAACTTGTAGGGAGTTATACTAATACACTAATACAAATAATTTAAAACCTATAAAAAACTTTGTGAAATATGCATAACTGAGCAAAAAAATATTAAAAATAAGGTTTATTTTTTATTTATTAAAAACCAAAAAAATATATTTACTATAATCGATAAAATTATTAGAAGCCATATAGTATGTAAAGAATATACCGTAAAACTCCATAACTTCGGACAAAATTTATATAAACTGACGATTATTGAATAGACAATAAAAGATACAAATATTGAATGTAAGTTATTGTTGCCAGGGTATTAAAAGAGAGAGTAACTGATAGATAGGCGATCAATTTCAGCAACGGCGTTTTAAAAAAAAAATTAAATAGAGGTGTCCGAAGTGAGGAATATTTTTCCTAAGATGGGAACGTAATTTTTTAGTTAAAATTTAAGTGGTTTGGTAATTTTGGACACATAGGGACGTCTATTCTTATCTTCGGATTTAGTTTCTTATATGTCCGAAGTTAGGACATAGGGATTTTAATTAAATTTTTAGATTATTTTAAAAATTTATTACATTCGGACACTTTTAGGGCAAAATATAACATTTAACTTCAAAACAAAAGGCGTATTATTTGAGTATCTAAATAACACAGTCCGAAGTTTGGAACGAAGTGTGCAATTTTTGATCAACAATTTTAAATAAAATAACTATACAAAATTTTAATTACTTATATATTTCTTTATGTTGCCAAATTATAACTCTAAACAACAAATACAATTACAACAAAAAAAAAATGATATTTTCTTGGTACTTAACGTAAAAGTTTGCTCCACACAAGAAATTTAAAGCAAAACAGTTGACGTTCAATGTGCATTCTGCGGCAAAACAGAGAAACAGTAATGATATTGACCATACATGTTTCTTTTATATATTGATATTAAATATGTCACATTCAATTTTATGTTAATTATGTCTAATAGACTCAGAGTCAAGGCAAGAATTTTTAAAACGATTTGTCCGAACTAAAGGTACTGTCCGAAGATATGGAGTTTTACGGTACACCTAGTTTCACGGCTAACTTCCAGGTGAATAAAATAATTTTAAATTTGCTGCAATTTTTAGCCGCAACAGCCTATATATTTTCGGGTCGTGAAACTTCGTCTTTTAGCGTCTTTAAAAATCAATAGTATGCGTAAGACAGAGAAAGAAATGCCTTTGATCACTATTAAACAAGAAATTGTGATTTAATGCTTTGCAATGAATTTAAGAGACCCGCTGGCAATAGGTTGCCGTTAATTAGGTCACAAGAGTGGGGGAGCGGGGATATAAGGGTTTAATTGTTCGCTGTTTGAATATTAATAATAAATAAAATAAATGGCGATTAAAATTATGTAATCCAAATAATATGTTACGCAAAAAAATCTATTATCAAATTATCAAAATTTGACATGTGATGTGTCGGTGTCAAATTGTAATGATTGACGATATTGATAGAATAAAGTATACGGACAAAGGACAAGGTGACAAGGTTTTTAAGTTATTTTGCGATTCGCAAAATTTTAATTTAGAGGACGAGGATCTTGAAGGTACTATATATAATCTTATTGGCCGATTTAAAATTAGCCTTTAGCCTCATTTCCTGAATTAAATTATGATAGGCACCCTGTTTCTTTTTAAATTGAAAAATTTCGCAGGTTTCTACTGACCTGTCTGTTTTTGTGCTCTATTTTTTAACAATAAATAGGCAGCGATTGGTCGTCTTCCAATGCCAACATAACAAATTTGCATAGTTCATTTGGACGTTTTTTAATAATTAAAGTTTAATCAACATTGAAAAAGAAATGAAAACTTAAAACGGAATTAGTTATAGGTAAAAATAAATATGTGATGTCAATATTACTGTCAATATTTCGCGAATATTCGTGTCTATATGAATTAGGAAAAAATCGCGATTTCTTTGCGTAAGTATATCCGCAATTCGTGATTCGCGTCTATGATGAACTAACATATATGTACATGCAAACACCAATGAAACTTTTTAAATTAATAAGTAAAATCCGAAGGAGGTGTCGCGCGCCGCGGGTTTATTTAAAAGTTTTAAGATTTGCTTGGATGTCAGTTTATCTTGCAAGCATTTTGTATTATGTAAGACGATAAGTTATTTTATTTAGTGCGTTATTGATAGGGTTGCCGTAAAATTTCGTTTCAAAATTATATTTTTAATCTTCTGGTTTTTTGAATTTCGGGGGGGGGGGGGGGCTGCCCCCTCCCCCCTTTGGCTACGCCACTTGTATTTATTCGTAAGAAAAAATATCTATTTATTTATATATAAGTAGTGTTTTTTACAACCAATTAGAGCGTTCGAGAGCTTCCAACGGACTGACGACCGTGACGACGCTTGTCATTGGGGAGGGGTGCGGTGAAAAGCGAATACAAGTGGCTGAGAGATAGATTCGGTCAACAGGGTGCGCAGTGGATCGTGACGTCATACAGAGAGGAATTTTTGAATTGAACGCGCCGAATTATACGGCAATGCGTAGTTTACGTTATTAAAAGGCAATTTTATATGACATTTTTAATAAATTTATTTAAAATCATATTAGCCCTAGAATTTCTACTGTGACTTAAATCTTGAAACATACATTTTATATAGATGAATTGATTAATGTAATCAAAAATTAAAACTTCTTTTTACTTACGTTCCTTAACTCAAACTTTTGGATGTGATTATGCTAACAGGAAAACTTCTTTAAAGTACGTAGAAATTCATTTAGACTAAAATTTTACATGAAAGCAGCATGTTACGTATTTTACAAGCAAAAATATTTTATTTTTAAATTAAATTATTTGAAAATATAAATATTTTGACTCCTAGTACTTTAAAGATGATATCTATGCACAAGTAGAATTAATAATAAATGATGGCATTTTTTGGGAAAGTTAATAATAATAAAAATAACAATAATGATAAGAAATATCTTTATTTAAAATAATTATAAAAATAGACAATAGAAATAAATATTTAGCCGTTCACTCTAAAAGTTGATATACTTAACACGAACAAGTTAAGTAGGTATACATTGCGAATATGGAAATTGGAAAAGGACACACTGCCCAATATTTTTTTGTATAGAAAAGAGCTTAAAATATTTTGACTCGTGTCTAGTATTCGTTCCAAAAAAAAACTTGTTCTGAATTTGTTTTACATAAAAAGTTTTAATACAAAAGATAGGTTATATTGTTTATTTTTCATTTTTTTTTCTAGAAAGGGTCGCATCATTTTAATTCTCTGCTACAAAAATTCATCAACATCAAAAAATAACTTTTTTTGCCCTTCGAACATAATATAGAAGAGCTGATTTCGAAGAATGAATATGCAGAGTGAAAAAAATGAACAAGGCCGATATTTGTCAGGTGTATTTTTCAACAATTCGTGTTTCAAAATTTTATTCATGGTCATCGTCACTGAAATGTTTGGAGCTGCACCAACATTTTTAATTTTAAATACCTATCGTTGCATTTAAACACACGCTTTCAAACACCTTGTAATTCCTTAAAATTGGACATCAGGCGTAAAATTCTTGCATTTATTATCGACATTATACAACCATATACCGTACACCTCATTTTCAGTAACTTTATAAATCAGTTATCAGAAATAAACGACTGGTACATAATTCAAACTCTAACGTAAACAACGGAGAATATCGCAATATGGCGGATTTTACTCGCTATGTGACGTCACGAAAGTCACGCCCACCTGCGCGGTATCATATCTCTTGTAGTTGTATCATGATCGGTGACGTGCCTTATCCTCGTTAATCGATTCAGAACGGTTTTTAATTATTTTTTTGATAAAATAAATAATATTTGCGTATGGAACTAAAGAGCCGCATTGTGGCTCGCGAGCCGCAGGTTGCCGATCCCTGATCTATAACTTTAAAAATATCGAAGAAGTGACGTTGTATTGACGTATTGACGTAAAACTCATTGTCTAAACGATGTAAAATAATTAGGTCTAAATCACGTTATGTTTTGGTAAAATGCGGCGCTTTTCCGGCTTCTTCACTAGGTGCAGTGTCATGAAATACATGTAGTCCCGACTTTCCCTCTCTCCAGAAAAAAAATGTCCTCCTTACGCCCACTGAGCCTTCCCCCCCTGACTCAGTATGTATCCTGTGTTACATTAAAAGCAATTTGACTGAAAAATGGTAAAAATCCTAAACCAACGACGCGATGTAAACAAACCCGTAAAAAATCTTACCTCAAAAAGGAAATATCTCGAAATCTAAGCTCTTCCGACAAACTTTGATTTCGGATTCGTAATCTACGCGTCAAAATACGTATGTCCTAAAAAAATCATCAAAATCGGCGTTGGTGTGCATATATTTGATATTTAGAAAAATTTAAAAAATTTCAGGTTAATTTGGGAACAACTTATCTTTAATTTCAGTGATCTTTTAACTCCCTGTACACAAAAACCAGCTGATATATCATTAGCTTTCTCCTTAAGTTCATCAGATTATGCAACCAAATAAATCTTAACCGCGCACCTTCACCCACTCAAACGAAGAACAAAACGCGATCGCTGGCGCTCGCAATTTCGCGTTTAGTTTTAGTCCACTTTCCATGGTCTTGTGTGACGTGCGTTCGTTCACTCGGTAAAAACACGACATATCGGGCTTTTCCGTACTTTTCGTAAAGAAAATATGCGTGAAATTTTCACCAGTTTTTCGGGGTTTCGTGGCGATAAATAGTGAAAATGCGGAGTGGTTCTGTAGTGCTTTTAAAATGGGTTCAAAGGATTTAAAATGGTTCTTGTGTTGGGTTTTTATGATAATATTGTGGCCGTGGGAAGGCAACTCGTCACCGTTACCTGTAAAACAACTGAATAAAGGTAGGATAGACATACATGATGTAAATAGTAAAATTAATCGCTTTTGTTTATTTCTTGTCGCGGTTACCTTTACGACTCGTTATTTGTTATTAAATAGAAATTTTTGGTTGTTTACTTTTAATTTGTATAATAAATATATTATATTAAATAAAATATAATACCTATATAATAATATAACAATTTTATGAATGCTTATTATAGTAATAGGTATAGAATTTGGGTTTTCATAATTATTTATTGAAAGTATTACCGGGTGATGATAACAAAATACTACCCAGCTTTTCACGTCCTTATAAAATATATAATACATTATTATGAACCATTGGTAGGCTATACCTACACTGTTATCCAAATTAAAAGTGTATGTAGTATTGGTAACTTCTTTATTATTAAAGATGCAAAATTGTTTAAATTAGCAAACTAGTAGTATTTTTACAGCTCATTACGATACAAGAATAAAAAGAAACAGCAGAGCATCGTGTTTTTGAGGTTAGAAGTAAAATGCAATTTTTTTAAATGGAACACCCTATATTTTATATTATTTTCTAATTCTCTATAAAATTCCACGTATATTTTGTCAATATGTCTAAATTCAATTGTTTTTGAGATATTGACGTTTAAAAAATTGAAATATTCATACTTTGACAGGAGGATTGGAACGGCCTTAGAGAAATATGGTTTTCATCTCCCTATCATAGTTTTTTATTCTCTATCCAAAAGTCACATCTTCCGGTTTAACATGTTGAAACGTAAAACCATTTGTTTGGTTTAACGTGTTAAACCGGAAGTTGTAACTTTTAGATAGAGAATCAAAAACTAAGATGGAATAGTAAAACCTATTTTTCTTTATGATGCGCCGTTCCAATGCTAAGGCCCATATTATCCATCTCCTGGTAACTTTACCAGACAGATAATTTCTATGGAAATAATTGTCTCAACAATGGTTTCTTTGGACATTATCTTGCTGATAAAGTTACCAGGAGATGGATAATACGATCCTAAGTACAGCCTCTTAAAGTATGAAAATTCCATATTTTAAACGTCAATATCTCAAAAACGAAAGACATATACCTAGGTATGAATTTTTAGACAAAATATACTAGAATTTTATAGAGAATTATAAAAAAAGGGTGTTCCATTTAAAAAAGTTGCATTTTACTTTAACCTCAAAAACACGATGCTCCACTGTTTTTTTTTTATTATTGTGTCTTAATGAGCTGTAAAAATACTAGTACCTAGTTAGCTAATTTGAGCAATTTTGCATCTTTAATAATAACAAAGTTACCAATGGTGGACACTTAATTTGTATAATCCTGTATATGGTTGTACTGTTGGCCCATTTTCAGTATTCAAGTCTCTGGCTGTCACTTCCGGATGAACCGGAAATGCGCACAACTTTGTTATTTTAAATAGAACACCTTGTATATCTTTATAGATATGCATTCTACGAAGTATTCTAACCATAAAATATGTATCATGTCGTATACCTAGAATTGTCACCTCTCCCGGTATTCCGGAAGTCTCCCGGAATCGAGTCTTAAAAAGCGTCGGTCTCCCGTCTCCCGGGTTTCATATAATTTCTCCCAGAATCGGAATGCCAGTTTACAAAACGTGCACCTTTCATACAAACTTTCAATCGTCCATTTTTCAAGAAATAGAAGCTCCATGCAAGCGTTTTTGTTGAGCGAACACCGCGCGCATTTGTTGCCTATTAGGCCGAATGATCTTCTATCTTCTATTTTTTTTTAGAGGTAATTTTTGATTTGGGTACCGCCCACTCAAAAAATTATCAAGCACACCCATACCAAAAATCCTGGCGCCGCCAGTGATGAGGTTTTTGTTTACTTTTTATGTAAATAAACGTATTTACCTTCAATTTTTTGGTTATATTAGACTCCCGGAATCGATGGTGGCAACCCTACGTATACCTATCTAAGACAGTTTCCGAAAAATTGGCGTTGAAAATTGTCTAATTAGCCATACATTTTATTGTTTTTACAAAAAATAAATGAATAACTAAAAAAAGTACAGTACCTACCCACTTAATATTATTTTTTTACTTCTTTTTCGGTATACAGGGCCCGCTCTAGGGGGGAAAAACCTGGGCCCCTGCCCAGGGCGGCAAGTTGGAAGAGCGGCATTATAATTCTAAAAAACATCATAAATCCCCGTTTTGCCTACTTACGTTCCTACGTATATTTGAGTTTGAACCATTCCAATTCTCAGTTAACAACATTAATTTCCTTTGTTTTGCTGTTTTATTTTTTAAATAGTGACTATTTCAACCGATCCCTTTTCTTTTTAATATTATTAAAATATCAAGCAATTCCGCGACAAAGCATGCCGAACAACGCCGGCACCGGTGCTTTTTTCGGTCATGACGGCGTCGCAGCAAAGGCTTAATTTTTTTAAACATATGTTTATAATGTGCAATTAGATTGCCTAAAAATTTTAATGTTTTTTTGTTAATTTTCACTTTGTTAGTATTTAGAATTTATTTATGTGCAAAAAATACGCAATAAAAAAAAATTCAATATTTTTTTTTAATTAAAAATACCTGGCAAGTGTTTTATTTTTTTAAATTAGAAAAAACACTTTCGAAATTATGTGCGAGACTAGGAAAAAGGCGGCAATTTTTTGTTTTGTCCAGGGCGGCGTTATTGCTAGAGCGGGCCCTGTCGGTATAGGCCTACTGAGGTATTCCGTATGAATGAGTCACAACTAATTCACTTCCGGTTTACCAAACCGGAAGTGCTGCAAAATTTGACATTCAAACACAAATTTTTCAAATAATTTTAATGGCACCCCCTTCGGCACCCCCTTTCAAATCTAATTTTCAGAATTATCTTTTTATTTACTTTTCTAAATATTTTTTTATTTATGTTTTCATGTCTAAACTTATTATAATTTCTAACGAGGTTTTTAGATTTAAAAAATTTAAATTTTACTTTTATAAGTCCTACTTACATTATCCAACAAACAACAATTGGTGTTAATTTATTCATAGTTTCATCTGAGGTAGTTATGGATCTCCGCAGATCTGTTTAATAATTTCAACTGTTTTACGACATTATTATCATCCATAGCTACCTTAGATGAAACTATGAATAAACTACAATAAATTGTGGCTTGATGGATAAGGACCGAAACCAGTGGCGTATTTAGGGGGAGGGCTGCCGGGCTGCAGCAAGCTATTTTAAATCAACACAAATATATATGCAATAAAATATTTTTACAACAAAAACAAAAAACAATTAGGTATTTATTTTTAAAGAGAAAAATTAAAGTAAACATTTTAATTAAAATATTTTTTATGGAATGTGATAATTTTTAATAAAAGAAATAGTGCGGGAAGAAACGAGAATGCTTTATTATGAATATACAATACGGCACTTAGAAGGAGTTTTTCAAAACCTAAGCATTTGCACCAACACCTGTTCCTAGATCTACGCTCCTAAAATACATGATTTCTGAAAAAATCATCACTTTTGGCGTGGTGAGCGATATTTACTTTATTTTTAATTATGAAAACCCGAGTGAAAACCCTAGCCCGAAAAACGCTGGTTAGAGTCATACATAGTAGGTATTGTCTGACGCACGGTTCTAGAGCTACAATGCCTGATAAGGCAGGGAGATAACGACCTAACTCGAATGAAAAATTACGTCAGAAGCTGTGATGTGCATCCAGACAGTAATTTTATGGACTTTACCTTATTTTAAGGTGAATTGCCTTTTTAATGCGGCCGTTATCTCCCTGCCTTATCAGGCATTGTAGCTCTAGAACCGTGCGTCAGACTATACGTCTTATGTAAAAATTTAGGATTGACACATTATTCATATTTTTAATAAAGAGCCAGCTAGAATAAAAAAAACAATTACAAAAACAATGCAGAGGTGGAGAGGTACCTAATAATTTAATTTTCGAAATTTGATAGTAGTTAGGTGAATTTTAAACGAACTTTGGGGTGGCCCCGAAAATTTTTCGCCCGCGGCGCTTTCCGCATTTTTCGCTAGGTACAATAGAATGAAATAGTCCCGACGCGCGACGGTTCCTTTCTCCAGAAAAAAAATGTCCTACTTACGGCCACTGAGCCCCCCTCCCCAGCATATATTTTCTGGCTACGCCACTGGAAACAATAGGAAATAAAAAATATAATATAAATATTAATTCCTGTTGTTTGTTGCTTAAAACCTAATTGTGTCGTGATTGATAATTTTGAAAAATATATTTAAGAGGGGTAGTGCCATTGAAAATATTGAAGAAATTTGTGTTTAAATGTCAAATTTTGCAGCACATCCGGTTAAACCGGAAGTGAATGCCAAAATCTATTAGTGATGGTGAACTATCGACAGTGACTATTGATAGTTTTGATAGTGTTATAAAACTATGGCTAGGTACCGAACTATCGATAGTTTTGACTTTACTGTCGATAGTTAGGTAGTACTCATTTGTAAAATATTTTGAGGGCCAGGAACAGTAACAGTAACTTTGTCTGTAGATATCATTTTTTTTGGAAGTCACTTTTGGTGGGAGGGCAGAAATTTTTTTTTAAGTCACTTCACTGAGAAAAGCGGTGTTTTTCTTCTAAAAGTGCCTTTTATGGGACGAAATACTATCGATCGTTTTTCACTTTTACTATCGATATATCGAACCAAGTATCGAACCCTACCCACTATCGATAGTTCTTCACCACTAAAATCTATAGTGTTTTCCTCTCGGTTTTCCTCGTCTAAGATAGTGTAAGTGTATATTTTACTCGCGTCTATATCCCAACCTATTGGCGACACACTGCGCATGTCAGTCGGATAGCGTGATGGCGGAACATGTAAATTATAGGTACAAATAGATTTAACTATTTTTTACGTCACGGTGTTGAGTCATAGCAGTGGCGGCTTGTCAAGTAAAGTAGGTAGGTGAAAAAAACCAAAAAAAAAAAAATTAGGAGGAAAGTTTTTTCGACAATATTAAATTTTAATGTACCAATACAGCTACCATTTTAGCCCTTAAAAAATAATTATGTTCGAACTAATAATATTAATATAATCCGAGCGTAGCTACCTATGCGTAATAGGGCCATGGTTAACTCCGATGGACATTGGACAATAAATATAAACACTCGTGCATTTTGGCACAAACCATCCGACCGTGTCCGTTAGCTCAAAGTAAGTATAGACCCAACGCCCCACATGGCTTTGATATTCACCGTTGCTATGGTTACGTGACGTCACTCACGCAAACAGCATGTAACAATTACATTAAGATGAAGGGCAATTTAAAAATAGATCAGTCGTATTCACCATTGTTTTAGCATTGGTTCGCCTAACCTTACCTATCGTTTTTACGTTATTTACTGTGTGATTAAAAAAAATTTGTTTTTATTTTTCAGTTAATTCAGTAGGGTACGTAGCTACTTAGTAGTGTGTTTTAAAAATGAACCCAATTAATGACATAGTTTGTAATTTGTTGGAAACTCCATTCAGTCGTTGGACAGATAGGGATAAGAGAGACGTTTTGTTACACGGGTTTTTAGTCAATGTTTGTTTAAGTATCCGCACTATCCCTAGCTCTTCGCCATTTTTTAAGACTGCGAGCCGCCACTGCTTACCACACGGAGACTCTAAAAGGTCTCCCTACCTACAACCCCGATCTAAAGTCAACAGGGAAGCAAACATTTGGACAGTCTAAAACTTGCATGGAATTTCCTATATTTCCAACTCGCTGTCATAAAAATCGATATTTTAACTCCCAACCCTCTGTACTATTTAAAATACTTATCGTATGTTGGGTTGCATGATGGTTTTAATAATTAATTAACTATGTAATCAATAATCAGACATTTGACTGTTACATGAATACGACCCGAACTTGGACAATTTTTTATTATAGGAATCAGCATTTTAGGATGAAACGCAGATCGGCGGTAACTTTTCTAGCTAGCTAATGCACCTGGATTACCTTGAATTAATTGCTTATGTTTAACGCCTATTGTGTAATTTTTTTTATGAAATTACCTGTATTTATCCTGATTATTTTAGTGTGAATTTTTAATTACATACATTTTTTATTACTATGTAGGTTAATAGGCAGATCGAGATTAAGACTCGAGAGTAAGACAACAGTTCAAACAATAATAATTGTTTTATTTAGTTTACTACGGGTACAAGCCGTTCCCGAGCTTGTTGCAGTGGCGTATTTAAGGGGGGGCTGCCGGGCTGTAACCCTCCCTGAGCCTAGGAGCTCGGGTCTAAAAGTCTAATTGCAACCTAATTTTTCGTCTCACGCTTGGACTCTTAATTTAAATCTTTAAATAACGGATTCTTGGCTTAGATTATCAAGGTCTTATCGGAAACGTTTAGTTTTTACACTTTTCCTTCTAAAGGTCCTGTTTTATATAAGGTTTCGGACACATATCGTTTTAGTTATTGATTTATGATGCACTTTTATAGGAAAACGAGTAAAAATAACATTATTTTATAGCATTTTTCTATTATATATACTTGTCTGTTCCGTTTTTCCTTTTTTAGGGCTATTTTAAATCAACAAAAATATTACCAATGCAATAAAATATTTTTACAACAAAAACAAAAAACAATTACTTAGGTAAGTTGTTTCCTTAAACTCACATACGACGCTATTTATTCTAAGTTCAAGGGAAACAATTCCCGCTTTACAGTCAACTCAGGCCAAAAGAGAAACAATTTAAATAAACATTATCAATATCTCTTACTCACTGGCTGGAAACTGTTCTAATCTGAGATTGTGTTTTTACATCTTGACTTGAATGACCAAATGGGCAGAGGTTACCCTTACACTTGAAAACGTTAAACAACTCCACTGAGTAAGTGTCTCTTTGAGTTTTTATAAGTTTTGCAACCCTTACCAGATGGAAGAGGGGTTCCTTTTTGCTATGTTAGCAATTTATTAAAAGAGGGGATTTTCCTGGATGTACTATTCAAAATGGAACCCTTAATCCCAACCCTCGTCCCAACCAATTCAAACAATTATGTTTATCAACTTTCGTCTACAAACTCCTCCTACAAAACTAGGAATGCCCTTGTCCTTGTTCTACACACTATCTTTTCACTACACCTATTCTTATCAGCAGACTTAACACCTATTTAGACTCTTAGCACCACAGCAAAGTATATACTGAATAATTCATCCTTAAGAGTACCAATCCATATCCGACAATGGTATCCTCTGACTTGGCGAGCTTGATTGGCTATATAGAAAACGGATGTGCCTTTGGTCGATTTTGGCGACTTTTATTAATGCCTGGCACGTAGAAAAATAATAAAACCCAGAAACTGACGCGACAAGCTTTAGTCTTGATTTCCTACTACCCTAACGGCAGTGACGTGCAATGCTTTTTTAACCAGGGTAGACAAAATTGTATTAAGACAAAGACTTACCTTCCGTAGCTTTCAAGCATATAAATTTCAAATTGTGTCACAAAAGTCTTGTTTTTGAGTTTGTGGAAAGAATACTGAAACTGACCTACCCCAGGTGTGTTATTCACCTGCTGAAATCTGTCACTCTAGCTGTAATCGTCAAATATTGTGGTACGACCCTGCCTACGTTGTGTTTTTTTTTAGGTTCTTTTAAAGTTTGGTACAACGGTAAAATTATTTCAGATTTTAAGATACCCTAGCCTTATTCTAATCCTTCCGGTTTTCCCTACTCATTCTTCGGCATTCCAATGCCAGATAATTAAAATCAAAGAGGTTTCATAAAACACTTATTTATTACAAATCGATATTCCAAAAATATAAATGTTCAAACACTTTACAAAAGTATAATAAATATCGATTAAATTAATTATTACATTGTATAAACTTAATTTAAGATAGTCTGTCTCCCATAATTTAGCCCGTTTGCACCAACACATGTCTGCGACACTAAGAAGTGATGCGATTTTACCTTTTGTTGCCAAGTATGTCTGCAACTCTAATGGCAACACTCTTCCCTCTTAAAACCCATTTCCCATTATTTGATTGGTCTGCAACCATACGCTGTTTTAGATTGATCCCCTGTTAATCTGCAATTTATTTGTGTTACCTGTCGCCCAATTCTCGTGTACGTATAATTAATATTGTTTATCAATTTGCGTATATCATATGACCCTAAATTAACGTACACGTTTGGTATAATGGTACTACGTAGTATAGTGAAAAGTCGGGAGACAACTGTCCAGTGGTGGTGTCCCACTGCCGAACGATTCAACATATAACTTATAAAAGTGCAATAAAATTTAGGAGCTTGCTCACTTTCCGCATGTGTCACTTTTCTTCTCAAGTGAGCATTGTTTTTTTAAATTACTAGAAAGTCAAAAGACAACTGTCCAGTGGTGGTGTCCCACTGTTGAACATTCATTCCTATGAAAAACCCGTCACACCATTTCAGTACACCTATTATAAATTAATGTTCTACAGGCAACATCATACCAAATAATTATAACCCTTCCGATAACTATATTTGTCATAATGTTATAAAATAGATTATTACTTGATTATATATACCTTCCTCCCCCAAGTCTTTATCTAACATTGCAGATTATTAATTTTACAAGTAGCATTATTACTGCATAATAATGTCTACCTTTGTTCTGAAGTACCCCGTAATAAATCCCATGGAAGACAAACTAACATCTGTTACAGTTAAAGGTTCCTTGACCCATTTTTATGACCCTATATAAGAAAGCAAAAGTGTATTCCGTTTTTTGTTACATGGTACCGTTATACTATTTTCACTCTTTAATTTAACCTTTAATAATCAATTTTGTCTGACGACAACTTTATTGACCTGCGGTCAGTTGCTATTTATAACCCTTGCAAATTTTTTTTTGATTTCAATTTAGTAGTAAAATTTGAAGTACGGGAGTTAAGATAAAAAGAATATTTAGTTTTACTGAAATTACATGATTGAACCGCAAATACTGGGTTACCCTTTTAATTTGTAAATGAATAAAAGCGACTTTGGTCCTGCGGACGTTTTAGTCGGAATTTAGTAGACATCTATTGACCTGCGGTCTTCCCCTCAATTTATTTATCCCTTGAACAATTGATTATTTGATTTATTTATAGTAATATGTGCAACAATGAAATTAATTAAGAGAATATTTAGTTTTTTTTTATAGGTTCGGCATTTAAAGAATTAATAATTTAGAATAATCGCTGTATTGTCTATTAACCGTATTAGTTGGATTTTTTTACTGCGCCTTCTTCAACGGGAAACACCGGCATTAGCTTTCGGAACCGTAGGGCTAACTCGGCGTTGATCCCGTCTGGTCAAGTTGCAGTTTACCCAATTAATTATTGTCAATACATCAATATAGCGTTTGGATTTAATTCCGTTATCAAAGATTTCTAGCGCACCGTCTCGACGCCCGGAGCCGTAGGGTCGATCGGCGCAGAGAGTCATCTCGATAAGTAAAAAGAAAAAACAATTTATTTTACCTGATAAGAACTTCTTTTGCACTGCGCGTTCTACCACTTTACCACTTCTTCTTGTTTGCATTGTATTGAACTAAAGTTATTTTAAATTTAAGAATTTTATTGATGCAGCACTAAGTTTTACTTAAAAATTGAAATAATTGACTGGCAGCGTAACCGCTTGATTTTAGTACGACAAAATTTTGAAAAATCCCTAAGAGCGTAGCGTCTCTTGTTTTTATACTCACGACCCCTCCGCCCTCCGAGTCGACGTATGGTAGCGTCGCTTGGGTCATATGTTTTTGGTAAAACTAAAGAATTTGACCTGATTTATCCGTTTCCCTACATATATGGTAAACTTTTACACTTTTGGTGGCTTTTAAGCTCTTTTAAAACGAGGATTTCTCTGTACATATTATTGGATCTAAAAATATTAGCTTCTTGGTTTTTGTCCTAAAGAAATATGTGGAAATTTTTTAGAAAAAAAAAATAGCCCCGGGTCTGGGGCGTTTCAATACTGTGGCAGAAGAAGAATAAAACGGCATTATTTGTAAATTATTTTAACACGGCGGTCTTTACGTAAAGATTATTTTAAAACATCGTCATTAAAATTGGTTTTGGCGTTTTAAATCCTGCAAAAGGTCGCTCTCCAGAGAGATTATTGTTAATAAGCGTGTCTCTCCCTGTGTCATTTGTAAATGGGTATGATTTTTTTTTAAACCAGAAACGGAATGTTCTGCAGACACGCTGCTAGCCGGAATAGTAACAATTAACGTCACCAAATTTCTATTCTTCCCGAAACCTGACGGCGCGAAGTTTAGCAAAAGGGCGAAAACACTAATTATAAATTAAAAATTAATCATTCACCTGATTGAAACAATATTTTCGAAAAAATCGTCCATTTTCTCAAAGAGACCAAAGTAACAACATAAATAGGAAGACAAAAATCACAAAGTCATGGTCTCAATCATTTAATAAAAAACTAAGGTGACATGTTTCGCTCTCTACGGAGCATCATCAGACCTAAAATTGTATAGAGGTGTGACCCACATTACATTTTAATACTATTTAATAGCCTACCTTCATTAAAACCAATAAATGAAATAACACATTAAAAACAAGACGAGTACCATGTCAAAACAAACAAGTTACGATTAATCTTAAAACTAACACAAAAAACGACAGTTATAAAAGCGGGTAGAAGGGAGAGTGAAGCAACCATACAGGAGAATACGACTAACCAAGCTAAGGCCAAGCGTAGAAAAAGCCAAAATATATAAACGAAGAAGTCCCCCCCGCCCAATGTTGTTGTCAATCTGCCAAACCAATTTAGGCGAGAGAACCAGAACAGGTTATAAAATATTCAATAATTTAATTTAAGTTATTAAAAATAAGATAAGGTTCAAAGTTGAAAACTTCATTAACGCAATTAAGGACTGGGCTCTTTTTTGCCCTAGTAATTTCAAGTTTCTCTAGTAAATCTAACTTTTTGCTCTTATCACATTCATGCAGTATGTTTACGTTTTCAGATGTTGAAAATTGATGTCCCGAATCCAACAAATGATTTGCAAAGGCTGACTTGGTGTTAGATATATCCGTATTCTGGTATTTATTAACTAAACTAAGATGTTCATGGACCCTAGTGGAAATTTTTCTACCTGATTGACCTATATATACAGCAGGGCAGTCAGCACAATTCAAGGAATAAACGCCAGATTTAGATAGTGGATTAACTTTATCTTTTATTTTAACTAAATGTTGTTTTACAGTGTTAACGGTCTTAAATCCAAGTGAAATATTAAAAGGTTTGAAAAATTTTGCTAATTGTAAAGATATATTTCCAAAAAATGTTAGAGACCTATAATTGCTTGGGTTGTTTACTGTATTCTGATGTAAAATATTATAAGATAATTTGTATTTGTTGACAAATTTATAATAAATTTTATTAATTAACCTAGAGGGAAACCCATTGTTTATTGAGATTCTTCTTATTATGGAAAGTTCTTTATTAAAAGCCTCTCTAGATAGGGGTAAATTGAATAATCTGAAGAAAAAAGCTTTGAATGATGAGACTTTATATGAATAAGGTGAGTTCGAGTTAAATTGCATAACATTGTCCGTCGACGATGGCTTTCTATATACTTCAAATTCGATTTTATTGTTTTTTCTCATTACCAGGACGTCCAGGAAGGGTATCTTTCCGTCCTTTTCTAGTTCCATTGTGAAACTTATATTCGGGTGTAAGTTGTTAACAAAATTAAGAAAATCGGCCAAAACGACGTCATCACCAGTCCAGACAATAAAAATGTCATCAACATATCTTTTATATGCTAATAGAAATCTAGAAAAATAGCTAGCCATAATCGATTTTTCCAAGTTATCCATGAAAACCTCGCTCAGGAATGGGGAGAGGCAGGACCCCATAGCCAATCCAGAATTCTGTCTATAGAATTTGCCATCAAACTGGAAAAAATTCTGTTCCACCACTGATTTTAGCAATAAAATAAGGTTAGAAATCAGCAGTCCAGAAAGGCCCTCCTTTTCATTCATTCAACAATCATTTGTTGGATTCGGGACATCAATTTTCAACATCTGAAAACGTAAACATACTGCATGAATGTGATAAGAGCAAAAAGTTAGATTTACTAGAGAAACTTGAAATTACTAGGGCAAAAAAGAGCCCAGTCCTTAATTGCGTTAATGAAGTTTTCAACTTTGAACCTTATCTTATTTTTAATAACTTAAATTAAATTATTGAATATTTTATAACCTGTTCTGGTTCTCTCGCCTAAATTGGTTTGGCAGATTGACAACAACATTGGGCGGGGGGGACTTCTTCGTTTATATATTTTGGCTTTTTCTACGCTTGGCCTTAGCTTGGTTAGTCGTATTCTCCTGTATGGTTGCTTCACTCTCCCTTCTACCCGCTTTTATAACTGTCGTTTTTTGTGTTAGTTTTAAGATTAATCGTAACTTGTTTGTTTTGACATGGTACTCGTCTTGTTTTTAATGTGTTATTTCATTTATTGGTTTTAATGAAGGTAGGCTATTAAATAGTATTAAAATGTAATGTGGGTCACACCTCTATACAATTTTAGGTCTGATGATGCTCCGTAGAGAGCGAAACATGTCACCTTAGTTTTTTATTAAATGATTGAGACCATGACTTTGTGATTTTTGTCTTCCTATTTATGTTGAAACAATATTGATAAAAACGAACTGAATTATTATGTAAAATATGATGATAAGCTTACTGATTATTAAATATTATGAACCTATCAGCAAAAATTATTTTAATTGTGACAAAAATGCTTCTTATTTTACGATACCTTATCCGTTATCCCTTTAAAAATATTGTAACTAAACTAGTTAGTAATAAAACTTATAGAGGGTGTTTCATATTTTATATTGAGATAGCGAAGAATTTTCCAAATCACGGTAAAACTTGAAGATTGGCACCAAGGCACTTACCAAACGCGTGCTTTCTTGGCGCGGGCTGATAGATGAAGAAGAGTCAAAGGTTGTGACGGGTTTATTTGTTACATCTCTTTCTACCCTACTGCCTACAGGCTCTCTCGCTTGCTTCCACTCGTACAAAAGCAGTGCTTTTGCTTTTGCATAAGACGCTGGTGTACAGCGAGATCTTTGCTATTAAAACGGTCTTACGGAATGCTTATACAGGGATCTATTTTACGATATAATAAGCAAATAATGCGTTTGTGGAAATGATATAGGATTAGGTTTTCGATTTTTTATTATTATTTATTATATTAATGTAGAGATAAATTGCCAAAATTGGATTACACGGATAAAAACTAAAACACGAAGAAAAATTCTGTTTGTTTTATTGTTCTGTTTTTTTGCCTATATTGTATGCACGGCACTGCGTAACGGTTACCTGATTTGTCTTTATATTTTTCAAGAATAGTGAAATGTATAGATTCGGAACAAATTTTCGTTAATTCTCTATTATTTTACGTGGTCGTCTTTCGTCATCATCGAGGTCACCATCTATTATACTGTTTCTTTCCAATCTCCTACTTAGGTTACCAAAAATTGTGTCCTATACATGGTCATTCTCGGTAGGTGGCCAATTAGATCTCATGAACTGCACCAGGGTTGGCTTCAGGGGTAGGGCGAGCGGCGAGCTACTTCCTGAGTACCTACATACTTACACGATGCGCTCGCTAGGGTGGGCGCAGGCATACCAGCTGATCTAGCGGACAATACGGTGAACAAACCACTGGGATTAGTCAAAGAGGAGATTGATTACACCGTTACACGGCCAAGCAGATTGCACAGAACAGATGGACAGAGTTAATAACCTGTAGTACATCCAGGCAACTGTGGCCCACACTTAATAAAAAAATAACCCAGTCGGAAAGACGTGAGAAATATTACTGCGGTTGTTACCGGACATTGCCTCTTCGGTAGACATGCCGAACGTATGCAAATACCCACTAACGACTTCTGCAGAAATTGCAGAGATGAGGAAGAAAGTATTCAACATGTTCTGTGTAAATGCCCTGGCCTCGCAAGAAGAAGGTTCACTGCTCTGGGTGAACCAATTTTCAATAGCCTGGAGGAACTAAGCAACTTACGACTTGGACGACTGAGCAGGTTTCTGAATAGTATTGGCTGGTTTGAATGAGTTGTCTGCGGTGCACGCCGCACTAACCATCAGATATCTGATGAAGGTGGGTTCTACGGAACACGTGTGGTATCACAACGGACCTGATAGGACTACGTGAGACTGTTTGGTCAGAGCCAAAGGTCTACCACTCTAACCTAACCTAACCAAACATACTTAGGTACAGATTACTAAGTAATAATTAAAATTATTAGGTATTACAGAGTATTGCCAGATGTTACTGAGGTGTAGGTATCAGTTATTTATAGAATTTTAGGTATCACTAAGAATTTTTTGGGGAAGAAGTTTTTTAATCGTAATAAATGACACTTATCACGGGGACCCTACTTGCACTTGACCGCTTATTTACGTATTTTCTTTTAAACCTAAAATAATCCACTTTTAATTTCTTTGTACCCCTAATGCCCGAATTATTCATCTCTTGGTAACCTTACCAGCTAGATAATTTCTATGGACACAATTGTCTCAACAATGGTTTCTTTGGAAATTATCTTGCTGATAAAGTTACCAGGACATGGATAATACGGGCCTAAATCTGTTTAATATTATACTGTTTTATGATAAATGAGTTAATTTATAACTTTTTAATTGGGTTTTTTCAATTAAAATTATGCCTTGGGCGTTCAATCGGATACTTAGGTTCGCTTAAGGTTGTGAAGTCTAAAAGTTTTAAATTCGGTGGTAAAACCTAATTAAAAGAAACTTTACCCCTTTATTTGTTAGAGGGGTTTTACACGGGGTTGCCAACCGTTCTGTATTTCAGAACACAGTCCAGTTTTTCCGAGACTTTTTCTCTTGTCGATTAAAGCGATTATAAAAAGTTTTTCATTTTATCATAGGGAGGAGAGGGGTTAAAACCCTCTAACCTAGGTATACAGGGCCCTGCACCTCACCTCCCGTCTTCTATAGCTCACTTATTAATTAAGTTAGGATTTTGATATTTTGCAGACTTTATCTGTATCCTAGGGCGCATTTCACGAACATAATATTGTTTATACAGAAGTTCCAAAAAAGTGTGACGTCATAAGGATCTATTTTTTTAGATTACATGCTATACAGAGTGTCCCGTAACTTATGGGCCGTAGAGTAACTGGAGATACTAGACATCAAACTAAGCCGATTATGTCATATAAGTTTTTTTGGATTGTCACTTTTGTTTTTTTTTTTTGTTAATCTAATTATTTGCTTTTTTTATATGCTTTGGGATGTTTATAGGGAAATATCTCGAAAACCGTTAAAGATATTAAGATCAATCAAGTATACATTTTTGACTTAGAAAATGCCATTTTTAAGAAACTATAATTGAAAAACGCCTAATATCACAGGTAAGAAAAAAAATCATAGATTTATGAAGCCCAGTGTATGCAACTTGCGCCCTCTAGAATGATAGAAGAGTTTTGGACTTGCATTGTCTTTATTTGTTTTACATCAGAACGTTTCAACTGAAGTATTCACCTGAAGACGACTGGAGATACTTACCAGTTGAAACGTTGTTATGTAAAACAAATAAAGACACTGCAAGTCCAAAACTCTTCTATCATTCAAGAAACATCATTGTCTCCGACCTTCAAACAGACACTAGCGCCCTCTAGTTTAAGACTTAAAAATTTCTACAAATTGTTATTTCTTGCTTATAAAAACATAATATTGCCACCTTTCAATTCGATTCATTAAACCGTTTTAAAATTATGGCTTATTTTCGAGACAAAATTTTTACTTTCAACACCCTGTATCTCTAGAACGAGTAACAATCCGAAAAAACTTATATGACATAATCGGCTTAGTTTGATGTCTAGTTCCTCCAGTTACTCTACGGCCCATAAGTTACGGGACACCCTGTATAGGTATGTATATTCTTACTTATTTGGATGCCTCTTATAGTTGCTTACATACCCCCAAAATGTTAATGAAATCGGTTCAGTATTATACGCGTAAAAAAATAAACACTAAGAAAAATTTGTTTTGCACCACTGGTTTTAAAAATTAATAAAAAATAAAAACAATGCCTCGTTATTAGAATTGTACAAAGGCATTTAACAAATAAGTTCGAACAGTCTCGTTAACTAAGTTTGATTAATACGAATTGTACAGGGTGTCCAAAGTTTAGTGTCAAACTTTGCAAACTTTAAAGCAATTTATTTTTCTTATTTCAAATTTCAATTAGGTGAAATATACTACTTATTTAAGTAATAGTATATTACATAACAAGTGATGAAAGTGATACTTTTCAATCGAGGAGATATTTAACACGAGGCGTCAGCCGAGTGCGGAAACTTTCCGAGTTTTAGAATAATCACTTTCACACGAGTAATGTACACTATTTTTCCTACGACCACAAAGAATTATTAAAAAAGCGTTTGATTTGTGAATTTTTTTTTCAACACTAGTGTTGAAAAAGAAACAAGAACACTAGTAGAAACGAAGGTTTTTTAGCGGCAGGCCGACAAAGTAGTGCATCTATCTTTTGCATTGAGTACACAGGGACGCCAAATGCAATGGGTTCCCTGGGGCACAGGTAGACAATGACAGGCTGTTTCGTTCTTATTAGAACTCATCAGAAAGCCATAACCTGTAAGCGACCCCAAATACAGGGAGACTCTGTTTTCAAAATATTTTTAAGAAATAAAAATGCGATGAAAACCCTGTAACGCCATCTATCAACACTAATTTGAAATTAGCATACTTCGAATTAGGTTCCACTTAATATCTGGTTTCATAGTTTATCAATAGGCTTTTCCTTTATTTGTAGTTTAACTTTTTATTTTTTTCATATTTTATATATCATAGGAAGAACTAATCCCGGATTGATTTCTAGATTAACCAGAATGAAACTTTTTAAATTTAATCAAGGAAAGATGCATTAAACATAAATTTAAAAAATCCACCCAACAAGGAAGATTTCAATTTAAAATAATTCTATAAATTATTTAATGTTTTAATAAAAAAATACAATTACTACTGATGTGATTTGAATCTGCGACCTTGCGATCTGTAGGCTTGAGCTCTATTCTCTACGCTATGACTACCGACAAACATTTGTTGTTTAATACATGACATTTTCTTCAGCGCGATTTGTTTTTTCAGATAATAGATTTTCCAGTATATTATTAACATTTTTTATAATTTCAAATGGCGTATTTTTACACTCTAATTCTGAATCACTCGACAAATACATGATAAATAAGTTAAACACTTTACAATTACTGCTTTCTAAAATTTGTTCTTTTTAATAAATAGGGGTAGTCCGTCAAATTGGCACCAAATGTTTAAATTAAATAGTGTGCATTGATATTTCAACACGCGTGTGATATATGGCGCTTTCTAGCCAAAGTAACCGTGCTTTTTTTCTCATTTTCATAGGTGGTCGTAGGAAAATAATATAACTGAAAGTAAAATTACATTTTCCATCAGGTATCAGTATTTTGCCAGGTATTTTTTATATGGTTTTGTGTCTACCTCGTTGCCTCTATCCAAAATACCCGCTGGCAATCAATAAAAGTGACATAGGCCGCGGGTATAAGAGCTTCGTTAGTCCTTAAACTTTGGCTATTATAAAGTCCCTGATATAAATCATCACTCAAATTGTAGGGAAGTTATAGATAGATTATGTACAGAGTCGGCTTACGGTACAGTGTTCCTATTTAAAAGATTGTTCAGCTGATAAGTTAAATTGGGTAATTTACTGGAAGAAGACGAAAACTAGTGTTCTGTGGCTGCCTGTTCCAAAGTATAAAAAGAGATGGGCGTTTTAATGAAACTGGAGGTGCTCAAGATAAACCAATAAGTGGAAGACCGGTAAGCGGCATTAATGAAGAAAATTCTGTGAATGTCATCTTAGATGTGACAGAAAATCGAGCAGAAAATGAAATAAATTTGACACAACAGAGGACTTTAACTCAAAACATGAGTCGATATCTTAAAAACTAATAACTTCACACCCATGAAAGCGTAAATAAAAAATATTTAGAAAAGTAAAATAATGTTTAAAATTAGATTTAAAATGGGGAGTACCATTAAAATTACTGGAGAAATTTGTGTTTGAATGTCAAATTTTGCAGCCCTTCTAGTTAAACCGGAAGTGAAATAACTGTCACATATTTATACGGAATACCTGAAAAGAAGTAAAAAAAATAATATTAAATTTTGTGTGTGATGGTGATGTTGAGGGCGGGTGTGAGTGTGTATGCAATTAGGTTTTATGACTCTGGTTAAAACCAAATGGCCAGCATCTAATTAACATTACGTAATGAGTGTTCTAAACAGCATATTACGCAGGAACGGAAAAGTGGTTAGTAATCCTATAAGTGCATTACAACTCTATAGTCTATTTCAGAAAGGTGTAGAGTAATAAAAGCTCATTAGGTATGCAAAGGGAGTACAGAGTGACCCAATGAATATTTAAGCCACTTTCATAATTTGGCATTGATTTCATTGCAAAGTTCTTTATTTACATCAAGTGCAGGTAGTACCAACCTGGTTTGGGTCAATTTATGGGTTTTGCCTATTGTTATCCATTCACAAACACTGAAAATGGTGTGACAAAGGCATGCGTTATGAACATAGTATTAGGTACACCTATTTTTTATTAAACATAAAAAAATACAAAATACAAAAAATACATTATACAGAAATTAAATTATCAAAAATCATTATATTCTTCGTCATCTCAGGAACTGTCATCTCCTCTTGATGTTATAATTAACGGGTCTACGGTCCGATCGACCAGGTGGTCAAGATCCCACATTTTCTCTTCATTTTCTCTTCTTAATGACATGATGGACTGCTTTTTGTCAGTTCTCTGGCGTCACTTCCTTAATGGCTTGATCAAACTGTAGCTTAACGTCTTTCATTTTAAATGTCGTGTTGTGTCTTGCCACAACTTTCACTTGCGCCCATATAAGTTCTATAGGATTTAGTTCGCAATGATATGGCGGTGTGCGCAGCACAGTTACACTATGTTTTCAGCTATATCTTCCACGGAATATTTCATAAAACGATGTTTGTGTAAATTTGCTATAGATAATAGTTCCTTCTTTATCAAATTATCTTTTTTTTTTTTGGTTAGTTATCATAAATAATTGAATGCACCAAATTTACCTGCGCCCATGGCCGACACCGAAATTAAGCCGAACTGAACGGAATTTCCCATTTTATTACTCTACAACTTTCTGAAATAGATTATAATGCATACCATACTTGACCTACGATCACTTTTATTACAACTAAAAGAAAAATTATATTGTTACTTTTTAGTGTATTTGTCCTTTATCCCCAGAGTTTGTGAAAGCAGCCTCCTACGACTCTCTTGTTATTATGTAATAAACCTAATTGCCCTTATTGAAAGGAGAGCGTTGCTTCGCTATGTATTGAAAAATGTTGTTGACAATAAACAGGGCGTTCTTGTTTTTACCAGTAGCGGCTCGTCAGGTGAAGTAGGTGAAGGGACGCTTCACCAAAAAAAAAATGAGACCAGTAGGAAAATTTGTCGACAATATTAAATATAAATGTACCAATACAGCTACCATTTTAGCCCTTAAAAAGTAATTATGTTCGAACTAATAATATGAATTTAATCCGAATTTAGCTTTGTATAATGGGCCACGGTTAACTCCGATGGGCAATAATTATAAACACCCGTGCATTTTGGCGCGCCCCAGCAGACCGTGTCCGTTAGCTCAAAGTAAGTGAAGACCCAACGCCTTTTTTTTTACTTTTAAAATATTCTTTATTTATTTAATAAGATACATGTCAGGTTTTCCTACATATCGATTATTATTATTATTACATAATATCTTAATACTATTTTCCGCTGGATTAGCGCGCGCTAACCAGGACACTACGACGAGGCAACGCCCCGTTGGGGCTTGTCTTAGCCCTGGTAGAAATGATTCTGTTTTCATTGATTTTATTCGGCCGGTTCCAGTAATCTTTTACCGCCATGGAAGAGCTTATTTTGCTTTTGCTTTAAATTTTTTTTTGCTATTAAATGGTTTCTGTTATGGTAGATTTTTGCGCTTGGTTCACTGGAAAAACGGTTCGAAAAAACCAGCTTTAGTAACAGACCCAACGCCCAACATGGCTTTGATATTCACCGTTGCTATGGTTACGTGACATCAGTCACGCAAACAGTATGTAACAATTTGCATTATGATGAAGGGCAATTTAAAAATAGATCAGTCGAATGCACCATTGTTTTAGCATTGGTTCGCCTAACCTTAAGGTATTCATTTTGAGGCTTCGCGAAACTTACGGTTATAGTTATCGTTTTACGTGATTTACTGTGTGATTAAAAAGTTTTGTTTTTACTTTTCAGTTAATTTAGTAGTGTACGTACCTACTTAGTTGTGTGTTTTCAAAATTAACCCAATAAATAACATAGTTTTTAATTTGTTGGAAACTCCATTTAGTCGTTGGACAGATGAGGATAAGAGATACGTTTTGTCACATGGGTTTTAAGTCAATGTTTGCTTAAGTACCCGCACTATACCTAGCTCTTCACCATTTTTTAAAACCGCGAGCCGCCACTAGTTTTTACTATGCGATTTACTTTACAGTACTTAAAATTTAATTTACTTAGATAGTAGGTAGTATTTTTTTTTGCTATTTACGGTAATGATCGTATATGTAAACGAAAAAACTTTTGTTTATTACTGTTAAAAAACGCTCTACCTTTTTCCATTTTTTCCGCGTGAAAACCCACTTTGTTATATTTCTCGACTCGACTTATTTTTCCATCTTTCTTTACGGTTTCCCCGAGCGCGTTCTTTTACACCTATTTTACTGCTTTCCATTTCCGAAATAAGTGAAATAAAATTACCTCATATAAAACTCGACGAAATTACATAAAGCATTCTTTGTTACGGTTTGTTTCTAATGTTTAAATCTTTCAGTGTCAGAGTCGGTTGCCTGTAAAAGTTCTACGAGGGAATTACCTGAGATTAAAAACTATAAAACAGATTACATTTCTCGTTTAAAACCAACATGATCTTATCTGGAACCAGGAGTAGGTTTTGAAAGAAAGATGATTTTTAATAATCACTTTAAGAGTATTTTATATACATTTGTCATTTCTTGTCATTCTTTCGAATTAGGCTTTTTCCTCTTCGTTCGCTGCCAGGACCATTCCCGATGGGACCTACAGCTTAACGTGGATTCCGAACCACGATCCTCGGTTATGCGACACCCCCCAAGGGGTATCAACCCTTGGTTTATTGTCATTGCATGACCTACCGATTGGGGAGAGTGAATCTTCTTCCGCACCCCACGAGATTTCCGATCTCATTCGACCTGGTTACCGGCGTGATTGGCGTGGGTTCGGAGATGATACTATTAGTATATTTATATTAAACCTAAAATAGCCGAATAGAAAAAAAAATTATAAAGTTTTGATATGTTGAGATTAGATGCACCAAAAGGAGACTTTTTAAAATCAAAAGAGTTCTTAAGTTTAAAGGGTGAGCTTCACCCCCAAAAACCACCCCCAATACGCACTGCGATGGTTTTTCTCGTTTTTCTCTGAATCCGTTGGTCGCACAAATTTTTTTATAATGACTAAAAATATTCCTTATAAAATTTTCTACAAAAAAGGTTCTATGAATTATTTTTATCGATCCAATGCATTTCGAGCAATAATTGTTTGAAAAATGGGGTGCAAACGAACACGGGTCGCCTTCCAAATTATAGTCCCCCAAGGTGGTTTAACGTTCTAAATATACACGCAACAGATATAAAACTGTAATATATAAACAAAAACATGTTTTGTGTGTGTTTCTGTATTTATAATATGTTACCTCTTTTAATTTTACTGCTCGTTTTTGTCCGACGACTAGAACTTGTTCATTTTTCTCAGATATTTTGATGGCAGTACGAATAATCTGGACATCAGCATCATCTATTGCAAATGATGTGCTAATATTCTCGCTATTTAGGTGTAATGCAAGCTGCGAAATAAGTCGTTCCTTATTTTTAATATTACCTAGGAATTTGCTCTTCTGTTCGACCAATAAGGTATTGCTATCAAAAATAATCTCACGGCTCGAATGCTTCAGCAATCGTCTTGCACGTTCGACGCATTTTGTGCTTGTACTGTTTTCGGAGTAACCGTCGAATACCACAGTAACTTTTTGACCATAGCGCTTTCGAATAAAGTTGGTATATGCAGTATAAACATCCAAAAAGGTACCTTCTTTTGGCCACTCCATGCGGTGGATAAGAAACCCACCGTCAAGAACAACATGATAATTTTCTGTGCAAATTTTTCGTTCCTAAACTGCATTGAAGATATCATAAAATGTTGATTTTTTTGTCTTTCTCATCATTCCAGTGTTGTCAAATAAAGATAGGGGCACAGAAGCCAGTTCATGTTTGAAGCAAGAGCGCAAATCTTCTGGAGACTGAACAGTGCATATTATTCGTTGGAAAAGCTGAGTGGAATCGACTTGGATAATGCCATTGCCAACCTTAACTTTTCCGGCTGACGAGGCCAAATTCCTTACTATATTTGCACGTTTTAATTTAACGGTTCCAAATTCATTGCCTACAGTAGCATGCAAAATTTTTTCTCCAACAGTTTTCACGTCGTAGCAATTAGTTTTTCCTCGGCCACAATACCAGTAGATAAAGAAATAAGATTGTTTGTAATGGTAAACGGTTAGTGATTTCGGAGCCACTATTCAAATTTTCGACAATCTTGTTCGTCTGTCTGTATTCTTGAGTCTCTCATTTCTACATGCTGATCTGAAATGACTGGTGTGATATCGCAATATATTTCCACAGCTTCGCATACATGGTGGGTAGATGGCATACCAAGAATCCATTTACTTAAAACACTTTCTGAAAAACCTCTTCCATGAGTCAAACCACCAAGACTTTTCATACCTCTCATAAGCGTTTGCTCGATGGTCATATCTGACCAGATTCCGGACCAATGTTTTTCTGAACGGCGAATTGTAAAAAAGCCTTGTTGAGTAAATTGCTCATATTCCTTCTCACTCATCTTCTGATTGAGACAATCCATATCCTGAAGATAAATCTGACACGCCTTCGCATATGGAAAATGCCCAGTTGCATGAAAAACCGGAAGCATTGCTCTGATGCAACGCAAATGAAGTTGCCAATTCCCCATGCGTTCCGCTTGAATGAAGTGGATCACAATTCCTCGCACTAGGGCGTACCTGAAGTTAAAACTCTAGCTATTTAAATTATGATACTTTTTATCTCACAAAATTTCGCTACTCTGTTAGATTTTAAAAATTATATAATTTCATAAATTTTTATCTGTTGAAAACTAAAGATGGTAAAAATTTACAACAAAATATCACTTAAATTACAGCAAAAATATACTACTTGTGTTATCCTTACAACAATCGAAGATTATTTTAACATCTTAAAGTGTTTTTATTGATTAAAATAAAATAATTTGATAAGGTCAGATAAAAAATCGGTATATCTCATCTACGCTTAAAGCAACCCCTAACTTCGATCGCTCGCTGCTCGTTATACATTGGAAAAAACAAAATAAGTATAAGAACCTTTTTTATATAGAATTTTATAAGGAACATTTTCTAAAAGAATAACATTTTCTGTGCGACTAATGGTTTTTGAGAAAAACGCGAAGAACCATCGCAGTGCGCATTGGGGGTGGTTTTTGGGGGTGAAGTTCACACTTTAAACTTAAGAACTCTTTTGATTTCAAAAAGTCTCCTTTTTGTGCGTTTAATCTCAACACATCAAAACTTTATAATTTTTTTTTCTAAATATGCTAATATCAATGTACTATATACACTCTTTCCTGCATTCTTAAATCCACTAAATTTCGTACATACTTTTTTTATTGTATGTATGCCCACTCCGGGAATCGAACCCGGGTCGTCACGGTCGAATGCCAGTAACTCACCTTTGAGCCACCGCCGCGGGTTTTTACATAAGTTTAAAATATAGGTATGTTGGTATTGTTGGAGTCTGTAAATAATTTTTAAATTGAAAAATGTTTGCCGGCGTGCAGACATGATTAAAATTGTATGCCTCCTTCTGGGAATCGAACCCAGAACCTCTCGATTACATGTCAAGCGCGCTGCCAATTGCGCTACGGAAGACCTGATATTCTCTCACCCACTTCGGTCATATAACTTATTCAATTTTGTGTAAGTAGTAATACTCTGGATTCTCCTGCGATTCACAGACCGGTGAGGGTGTTAAGGGGAAAGGGAACTCATTCACTACCATTGTCTGTAAAAACCAAAAAAAAAATTCGATAAATGCATCATACTATATTATTATTGAAAAATTAGACGTAAATATATCACAGTTTTATCATTCCAGTCCTATACTTCCTTGTAATCTTATCGAGTTTCTTGTTTATTGGTAATTCATTCATTCTCTAGGTAGTTTTTAAAAAATCTGTTCTACTCACAGTCAGCCTGGTTTAAAAAATTTTATTGGCAAGCTGAAGAGCTTCGACTACATTATGTCTCTAAAATGCATTCGTTTATAAGAAACATCTAATCTGAAACAAAAATACACAATACAAAAACGGTTCCAAAGTGGGTTAAAATGTTAAAATTAATTTTGTTCTAGAATTCTCATAACTTCGTCTGTTTTATCTGGTTTTATTCACCTTCATGTTTCACCATTTAAGGAAGATTTATTTTTCTATATCTGTTGCATACCGGGTGTTGCATCGTCGAGCGGGACATAGGAATTTTAAATGGGGTCAATTATTGGCTTCCCTAATTATTTTAGAGAAAAATTCTATTTAGGTTTATTAAAGAGCACTAAAACCCACATTCAAAAGAATAACTTTAAATATTTTTGATGAGCCCGTTTACGGGTTATCGCCGATTTCTTTTTAACTATTTCTCCTTTTTATGGCCCCGTATTTGTGGGCACCAGTCAAGGTAAAAGATGACTGTCAAATAAAGTTGTCATTTTGAAATGTGTGCTTTATTGTTATAAAAACTCGTACATCGAAAATATTAGCCCTGAATTACACTTCTGAAGAAAAAATAATGATGATTAAATGGTATTATCAAGGAAATAGTTATCAAAATGTGTCAGACATGTTTGCTGCTCTCTCTGCTCTCCGAATTGACCGATACCTGCAAAATCTACAGTCGAAAGGACTATCAAGAAATTTGAGACAAAAGGCACTGTAATAAATAACTGCAGATGTTAAGAAAGGCAGGATCAAAGAAGAGATGCAAGAAATGACAGGGACTTGCAAAGGCAGGAACAAAGAAGAGATGCAAGAAATGATAGGGACTTGCAAGTTTTATTGTGCGTGGAAGAAAATGATGGGAAGATCAGCATAAGGAAACTTGAGGATGACATAGGATGAATGAGATCACACCACAGCGTTACGAGCTTTGAAACGACATAAATATTATTCATACAAATATGAAAAGCACCAAGAGCTAAGAGATAGGGACGAAATACGACGACAGGAGTTTTGTTTTGGTATGATTGAAAGAGCAAACATGGATAGGGAATTTTTTAAAAACATTTGTTTCACTGACGAATGCACATTTACCTTAAACAATGAACCCAATGTTCAAAATTATCGATATTGGAGCAAAGAAAACCAACACAGGTTTGTCGAAACAAGGACGCAATATCCACAAAAAGTTAATGTTTGGGCTGAGATTTTCGGAGAAAATATTATCGGGCCATTATTTCTTACACGAAATTTAAATGCAGAATATTTTTTGGAACTACTTGAAGATCATATTTTACCTACTTTACATGATACCGCCAGGGAAAATCAGGAAGTTTGGTACCAAATATAAAAAATACCCAAATCTAGACAAGTTAAAATATGCTATTTCTGCCGAATGCAATAGAATTTCAGTTTACCAACTAGCGAATGTAAGAAGAGAATTTTATGATCGCCTCGGTTATTGTCTAGCAGTCAATGGAGGAATATTTGAACATCTTAAATCCTAAAGTTCTAACAATTTAATAGTACCTACCTATTAATTAGTAAAATATTGAAACATGTAAAATTTCATAATTAACCTTGGATACTTTATTTTAGTTTTATTCAAATTCATTTGTACTCATAAATATACCTTTAATATTTCCGATGTACGAGTTTTTATTACGATAAAGCACACATTTCAAAATGACAACTTTATTTGACAGTCATCTTTTACCTTGACTGGTGCCTGCAAATACGGGGCCATAAAAAGGAGAAATAGTTAAAAAGAAATCGGCGATAACCCGTAAACGGGCTCATCAAAAATATCTAAAGTTATTCTTTTGAATGTGGGTTTTAGTGCTCTTTAATAAACCTAAATAGAATTTTTCTCTAAAATAATTAGGGAAGCCAATAATTGACCCCATTTAAAATTACATGGGATTTCCTATGTCCCGCTCGACGATGCAACACCCGGTATAATAAAAGTTTTAAGTCGATAAAAGTTGGATCCCCGTTCAAAAGATATCAGAAAATATCGCGGTGGACAAATATTTGCATGGCAAAAACTAGCCAAGGTTAGTAAAAGAACTTTCATTTTGTAGGTATTTAGTAAATTTTAGGTATATCTTGTAGTAATTGTCTAGAAATGAGTAGAAAACAGGTGGTTTTTTAAATATGAAAGTGCATCTGTGCACGAATATTTAGCTCGGTCAGAAAATAACGATATAGGTAGAAATATATTTTGGTATTATACGTTCAATTTCGGCACCATTTTATGCACTCTTTTTTCCGTGCATAGACTCTGGGATAAATGTTTTAATTTAAATTTTAAAAATATTAATTTTATCTGAGAGATTTGCATATACTCAAGTATTTCTTAATCTTAACTTCTGGCAAGTATCAGAAAACGACTTTACCATGCGAATTTGGTTCCTTTTGCAATTGATGACTGTCATTGGTCAGTTTCATATCCTAACTAGGATGGATATTAAATCATATCCGTTCAGCTAAGCGGAATGGCTCACTTTTCCAATTACTTTTATGTAAAGGGAGCAGCAAATTTCCATGTGGGAGTAGAAATAGTTATTTATTATACAAGGGAAAAAAGCATTAGATTTTAGCTCGAGGTTGGGTTGTCTCCCGACGCGAAGCGGAGGGAGACAAAAAAGCGAGAGCTAAAATCTAATATTTTTCCCGTGTATAATACACTATTTTTTTCTGTGACGGGAAAAACGACGATATTATTACAATATATTAAAGTCAGAAAAGTATCGATGTGAAATTTGGCTTTTTAAACTAGTAGGTACGCTGTTTTACTTATAGTGACAATTGGACCTGCGTTTCGAAGGAAACCTTTAAAATAATCAAATATCTGTCAATTTAATTCCGTGATTTAATATAAAAAGTAAGAACTTTTGTGGTTACTTAGTAGTTTTTTTAAATAATATAAAGTTTAAAATGTCTGATTCTGAGTTTTCTCTGACTCCAGCGGAATTAGTAGAAGCAGCGAAAGTAGTGTCACAAAAATTATTGCCAGCTAAATCGCCCAAAATTTACGAAAACGCGTTTTCAAGATTTATGGAATGGAAGATGAAAAAGACATGCAGTTCTTTGTCGGAGACCATGTTATTGGCCTATTTTTCGGAACTGACACAACAACAAAAGCCATCAACAATGTGGTCGAATTATTCAATGATTAAAAGTATGTTACAATCCAACAATAATGTAGACATTTCAAAATATTTCAAACTAATTCATTTCTAAAACAAAATGAGAAAGGTTACCGCCCAAGAAAGCTGAGATTTTTACGAGTACAAATATTAGTGATTTTTTAAATAATGCTCCCGATGAAGTTTATTTAATGGCTAAGGTTGTTGTTTTACTTGCGATTGCAGGAGCTTGTCGAATTTGCGAAATCAGCCAGGTAACATTAGATGATATTGAAGATTCGGGAAAGTTATTAATTGTGAAAATTAAGCAAACAAAGAATGATGTCAACAGGAGATTTCTAGTTACTGAAAAATATATTAAATTTTACCGAATGTACATACCCCTTCGTCTAACATCAGCAAAGGATCGCCGCCTATTTTATGCATATCACAATGGAAAATGTATCAATTAGGTTGTGGGTAAAAATCAGTTTTGAATCTGGGGGAGACTTGTTGACACTCAAGAAACATGGCGGTTGGAAGTCATCAACGGTCGCTGAAGGGTATTATAATGAATCGGTAACACACAGGACAGAAATAGTTCATAAAGTGTTTAGAACCTGTGGCAGTGCTGAAAGAACACCCGATTTGCGACCAGGTACATCAACGGCAGTTGTGTCCATGGCAGAAAATATAATTTCAACACGAGAAAATTCGGCTGTACCGAATAGTAAAATGAACATGTCATGCATGCAATGCACATTTAATAATTGTACCTACTTATCGATTTAAAGAAAATATAACTTTTTGTATAATAAAATATTCTAAAATTAAATATCTACCATTACTTATGTGTGTATATATATATCCGGGAAAAAAGTAATCACTTTTTTCCCGGGGAAAAAAGTAATCACATCATTTTTTTCCCGGGGAAAAAAGTAATTTCACAAAAAGTGACATTTTATTACCTGTCAACAGAGATAAAATGTCAAACTTTTTTCCCGTCACAGAAAAAAAATATTTTTTTCTATCCTGTGTGTTACCGATTCATTATAATACCCTTCAGCGACCGTTGATGACTTCCAACCGCCATGTTTCTTGAGTGTCAACAAGTCTCCCCCAGATTCGAAACTGATTTTTACCCACAACCTAATTGATACATTTTCCATTGTGATATGCATAAAATAGGCGGCGATCCTTTGCTGATGTTAGACGAAGGGGTATGTACATTCGGTAAAATTTAATATATTTTTCAGTAACTAGAAATCTCCTGTTGACATCATTCTTTGTTTGCTTAATTTTCACAATTAATAACTTTCCCGAATCTTCAATATCATCTAATGTTACCTGGCTGATTTCGCAAATTCGACAAGCTCCTGCAATCGCAAGTAAAACAACAACCTTAGCCATTAAATAAACTTCATCGGTAGCATTATTTAAAAAATCACTAATATTTGTACTCGTAAAAATCGCAGATTTCTTGGGCGTGTAACATTTCCCATTTTGTTTTAGAAATGTTATTAGTTTGAAATATTTTGAAATGTCTACATTATTATTGGATTGTAACATACTTTCAATCATTGAATAATTCGACCACATTGTTGATGGCTTTTGTTGTTGTGTCAGTTCCGAAAAATAGGCCAATAACACCGTCTCCGACAAAAAACTGCATGCCTTTTTCATGTTCCATTCTATAAATTTTGAAAACGCGTTTTCGTAAATTTTGCGCGATTTAGCTGGCAATAATTTTTGTGACGCTACTTCTACATATTTTGGTGGAGTCAGAGAAAACTCAGAATCAGACATTTTAAACTTTATATTATTTAAAATAACCACTAAAGTTCTTACTTTTTATATTAAATCGCTGAATTAAATTGACAGATATTTGATTATTATTTTAAAGGTTTCCTTAGAAACGCAGGTCCAATTGTCGCTATGAGTAAAACAGCCTCCCTACTAGTTTAAAAAGTTAAATTTCACATCGATACGTCTCTGACTTTAATATATTGTAATAATATCGTCGTTTTTCCCGGCACAAAAAAAAATTGTGTATTATACACGGGAAAAATATTAGATTTTAACTCTCGCTAACTTAACTTCGAGCTAAAATCTAATGCTTTTTTCCCTTGTATAATAAATAACTATTATTGTTGTAGGAAAATTGACTTTGTAATTTTGAATAAAAATTGAATTCGGGCTCCGACAAAACTTTAAGTTCTGTAAAGAAATGTTATTAGAAATGACGTGTGTTAGCGACGACGAATAACATAATACCGTTCTTACAAATCCAATGATTGGTTTATAAAAGTTTATTGTTTAAATAAGTACTATGAAAGATACAACAATATAACAATTTTCCATTATTATATCATTAATAGTAACCAACTATTCATAATTATAACACAACAGGTAATTCATTTGAGTTTTTCCGTTCTAGATTTTTATAATTTCATTCAAGGTCGGCCGGTTTTCAATGTTTTGCAATGTTGGGATATCTGATTTTTTATAAATTTCAGTGTGGGATGACTAAATAATTGTTGTTTTTGTTAATAATTAAGAAGGTCGTTGATCGAGACGTATTTGTTATGTTCTCCTTGTCTCCTCAGGTGTACTGTACAGGGTGTTCCGAATTCGAGTCTCATCGTAGATATCTCGGAAACTATAAGAGATACAGCATCAGTCGAATGGTGGCAAAGTTTTAAAATACTGTGCCAGTAATATCGTAAAAAAAAGTATTTTTTGCTTTTTGAAATATTCGAAAAAAAACTAAAATTTTAAGTTTTGGTTTTTTAAATTTTTCTAACTTATTTTAGCCGCTAGAAGAAAACAATTACAACAAAGCAAGTTTTTAGCTTTATATTACCGTGCTTTTAGAATTTCGGTACAACGTTTCATTTTTGTGGCACTGTTATCAACTTTAATTTTTTAAGTAAGTACGGACTTGAATTTTTTATTTTAATTTTAGAGGTTTTGATATCATCTTTACATCATCAGGAATTAAATAATTAGGTACTTTTAAATAAATACTGCAATGGTGTCAGTTACTTAACAATTTTTACCAAATAGAACATGCAAATGGATGCGCAGTTTAACAATTATAGAATAAATTAACTATACCGGGTGTTGCATCGTCGAGCGGGACATAGGAAATCCCATGTAATTTTAAATGGGGTCAATTATTGGCTTCCCTAATTATTTTAGAGAAATATTCTATTTAGGTTTATTAAAGAGCACCAAAACCCACATTCAAAAGAATAACTTTAGATATTTTTGATGAGCCCGTTTACGGGTTATCGCCGATTTCTTTTTAACTATTTCTCCTTTTTATGGCCCCGTATTTGCGGGCACCAGTCAAGGTAAAAGATGAATGTCAAATAAAGTTGTCATTTTAAAATGTGTGCTTTATTGTTATTAAAAACTCGTACATCGAAAATATTAAAGGTGTATTTATGAGCACAAATTAATCTGAATAAAACTAAAATAAAGTATCCATTTACAAGGTTAATTATGACATTTTACGTGTTTCAATATTTTACTAATTAATAGGTAGGTACTATTAAATTGTTAGAACTTTAGGATTTAAGAAGATGTTCAAATATTCCTCCATTGACTGCTAGACAATAACCGAGGCGATCATAATATTCTCTTCTCATTCGCTAGTTGGTAAACTGAAATTCTATTGCATTCGGCAGAAATAGCATTTTTTAACTCGTCTAGATTTGGGTATTTTTTATCTTTGTATATCCTGTTTTTTAAATGGCCCAAGAGAAAGAAATCATTTGGCGATAAATCAGGAGACCTGGCTGGCCAATTTACTGTATGATAAAAATTCCCCATCCATGTTTGCTCTTTCAATCATACCAAAACAAAACTCCTGTCGTCGTATTTCGTCCCTATCTCTTAGCCCTTGGTGCTTTTCATATTTGTATGAATAATATTTATGTCGTTTCAAAGCTTGTAACGCTGTGGGATGATCTAATCCTATGTCATCCTCAAGTTTCCTTGTGCTGATCTTCCCATCATTTCTTGCATCTCTTCTTTGTTTCTGCCTTTTTTCACATCTGCAGTTATTTATTACAGTGCCGTTTGTCTTAAATTTCTTGATAGTCCTTTCGACTGTAGATTTTGCAGGTATCGATCTATTCGGATACAGAGCAGCAAACATGTCTGACACATTTTGATAACTATTTCCTTGATAATACCATTTAGTCATCAATATTTTTTCTTCAGAAGTGTAATTCATGGCTAATATTTTCGATGTACGAGTTTTTATAACAATAAAGCACACATTTCAAGATGACAACTTTATTTGACAGTCATCTTTTACCTTGACTGGTGCCCGCAAATACGGGGCCATAAAAAGGAGAAATAGTTAAAAAGAAATCGGCGATAACCCGTAAACGGGCTCATCAAAAATATCTAAAATTATTCTTTTGAATGTGAGTTTTCGGGCTCTTTAATAAACCTAAATAGAATTTTTCTCTAAAATAATTAGGGAAGCCAATAATTGACCCCATTTAAAATTACATGGGATTTCCTATGTCCCGCTCGACGATGCAACACCCGGTATAATATCTATTTCTAAAGCAGAAAACATATTTTGCCTAAAAATTCAACATGAAACGGCGAATACTCACTACATCTGTTAACATAATTAAGTCAAACAATCAACTATAAAGTTTCCGTCATAGCCACCTTTGGTTTGTTTAGTTTTATTTTAGGTATGCTTTGTTAAAATTATATTAAATCTTAAATTTTAGTTTTTTGTCAGTATTTCTTGTGCGGCTGTTTGTTTTCTAATTATCTATTATAAGATATATTATTATGAAAAACTAGAACTAAATATGTAATTTTTGGTTAATAGTTCGACAGCCTTTTAATCTACGCATCGGTAATTTAAGTAATAAAATTTGCTCGAAACTGATACAAATAGATAGGGGAGAGTCGGGTATTGGTGCGCACCTAAGCCAAAATTGTAATATTTCCGAAATGACAAAAGATTGGACTTCTAGGTTCGCTATTAAGATTCTTTAACGATTTAGCTTTAATATTCTTTAATTAATTTTAACTGCGCACAATTACCCGACGTATGCGGCTAATGGTGCGCATGGATAGGATAATCGTGCGCTTTCAAAGGAAAAGATTATACTTATTTATTCGTATAGCCTGAATCATGATTTCTGGATTTTATTGCGCCTTTGTTGTTTTACGTTGGTATTTCGGCATCTGCAAAAATGCAAAATATTATAATCTAAGATATTTAAGACTGTAATTATGGGTTCTTTTGAGGTTATGCCGAAACTCTGATGTGCTGACTTTTTTGGACCTCGGATTTGGATTTAGCGACCCTAAAAACATATGGTAAACGTGGCCTGACCCCTTTTTTGTGTGGCTGTGTTATTTAAATGCATTCTTAACAATGCTAAATGCATGGCGGCTAATCGTGCGCACTGCGCTGATTAACCGAAAGTGGCAGATTCGGTTTTAAATTCTTTAAAACAATATAAAACATTTTTTTGCTTAAATCATATATATCAGTATCAAGAGGACTCATTTAGCAATGTATTAACGCAAACAATTATCAAAAAATGTAAAAATGGAAATTTTTACGGCTTATTTTTTTCGAAGCATTTACTAGTACACGACATACGTAAACACCGAAGCGACCATTTTGGATAAGTAAAGTAAAGCGATCCACCTGACTCGTATGTCATAGTACACAGGTTTGGCAAGGGATGGCGCCTGAATACCGATTTCGAATTATATACCGCCGGTTATGGAAATAAAGACATGCGCACGATTAGCCGCCGCATTCATTTACGTGTTGTATTTGGTAAAAATTGTTAAGTAACTGACACTAGCACCGCATTTATTTAAAAGTAATTATTAAATTCCAGATGGACAGATGACATCAAAGCGTCTAAAAGTTATTAATGTGATACACGGTTGAATTTCGAAATTAAAGAGATTTCAAAAAATAAAATGCAAGTCCGTATTAAAAAAAAATTAAAGTTGATTACAGTTCCACAAATACGAAACGTTGTGACGAAAATCTAAAATAACGGCAATATAAAGCTAAAAAAAGTTGCTTTAACAATGCTGTAATTGTTTTCCCGTAGCGGTTAAAATAAGTCAGAAAAACTTTTAAAAAATAAAAACTTAAAATTTTAGTTTCTAGAAAGAAAAGGTCCTCAGTACTGTTCGCCGTACTTCTACTCCTACAATAGTGAGTTATAAAAATAAGTCCTCATGGGTCTCCACGGCCCTGCGGTCCCCTTATCATCGCCACTTACTGTATGATATAAACATAAACTGTTTAATGTAAAAGGCTTGCAGACAAGATTAAAATTAAAAAAGTTTTATGCCTCCGATGGGAATCGAACCCAGAACCTCTCGATTACATGTCAAGCGCGCTGCCAATTTCACTACGGAGGACCTGATATTTTCTTACCAACTTCGGTCATATAACTTATTCCATTTTATGTTAGTAGTAACAGTCTGCAATCTACTGCGATTCACAGACCGGTGAGGGTGTTAAGGGGAAAGGGAATGGCCGAAGTTGGTGAGAGAATATCAAGTCCTCCGTAGCGCAATTGGCATTGCGCTTAAGGCTTAAGAGTAGGGCAAGGTCGACAAAGGAAAACAACTATAATATAGAATATATGCTGTATTTACCACTTCCTTTTTTTCAAAAAATGATAAATTGAAACATTATCGCATTTCAACAGGGACCACTGCATTAAGAGAGGGTGTTTAGTTTGGTAACGTCATTTTGTAGAGGAGAAAAAGTGGCAATGACAAAGTGTAATTTATTTTTAAATAGCTAGTCAAATGAGCTCAGGAAAAATAAAAACGATTTTGCAAAATTTCGGTTTTTTTCGAATAAAATCGGAAGTATTCGGAATTTGAAAACTTTTAAAGCGGCATTATAATTAGCACTGAATTGCACAACTTTGCCCCCACTTACCCGTTTCTCTAACTCTTATGGTTTCCGAGATTCCAATGCTGGTATGTCGAATTTGAAACACCCTGTATATCTTACTAATTTAAAAATATTTCTTATTTCTATAAATTTATACGTATATAGAATGTCCTTAATGCTTCTTTTCGTGCTTCTCAACTGTGGTTCTAATACAAACAATCATTCCGTGGGCAGTTTTTTCTTTGTTTTCTTTTGCGACGGCGCATTTAGTTAATAATGCATCAGCTTTATCTGCGGGAACACCCGACTCCACCACACTTTTCTTCATGGATTCCAACAATATATTTCCTTCTTCGTCTTGCCATTTGAGTTTCTTGCACATGCAGTGAGCGTGAACTTCAATATTTGCTGAAAAATAGTTATTTACATTAAGCGGCCCTCACACGTTCAATATTATTGTCAATATTTTTATTGTCAATATATTGATCTTTCCCCTCACACTATCAATAAATTTGTCAATATTCAGTCGCTACGAAATTTCGCATCGGTGTAATTTAAAAAGATGAGTAACAAAAAAAAACTTGTGTCGCTATAATTTTATTAAATTTATCGTAAAAAAAAGACGCTGGAAAAAAAAATGGTTATCGAAACGAAAGGAATACACTCATTTACATGTGCTACATTCAATTTTAGAAACGGACCCTGAAGATTATCGGAACTATTTTCGAATGAATATGAACAACTATTCCATATGTTAACCCCTTATATTAGGAAGCAGGATACAATTATGAGGCAAGCAATAACGGCTCATAAACCTCTTTGGCGGCCCAACCTGACCGTCCTTAATTTTTTTAAACCCTTTTCTGTAATTTGATCTGAGACCATTTATATTCTTTGATTTTCGAATCGTTTTTTGTTTTTATAAATTTAAAAAAAAATTTTGGAACCAACCGCCTTCTTATCCCTATTACTATAGTCTTTTGAAGACGAATCCCATAACTCTGGCATTTCACGGTAAGCCGCAATAAAAATTTTTAATATAACGTCTTCATCACTCTCATTTTCATCGAGCTGGAAGCCGCCGACGATGTGACTTCTATTGCGTTTATGTTTATACTGGCAAAATATTGTCAATATAGCTCTCAAACGATCAATACTTCTTCAATATAGTCGCCCCGCCCACAATATTGAAGAAATATTTTCCAAAAATACATCAATATATTGACAATACTTCAATATTTTGCCTCATACGATCAATATTATTGTCAATATTTAATGATATTGACAATAATATTGAATGTGAGGGCTGCTTTAGAAATGCGCCATGAGCACCGTCTAATAGAGTAGACGGTGTCTAGTAGTAGATGAGTATGAGCATATTAGTCGCGGCAAAGTAACGTCAGTACCGTATTTACAAATATATTCTGTTTCTGGTGAAGGGGGGTCAGCCAAAAAATGGCAAGCATGAAATTGGAAAAGCGAAATTTGTCGGGACCACGTCCAAATTTCGACAAGAAAGAATTCACCCAACTATTATCTAATTTCGTTAATTAGGTTATTTTTTTTAAACCAAGCGTTCAGATTTATTTTGGTAGTAGGGTAAAGTCGCCAAAATCGTACCGTTGCCTAAATCGTACCACTACAAGTTTTCATACTAGACGATAAATTATACGACATCTATCGGACGTTGTTGTTAGTCTAACTAGTGAGTAGGGAACGATAGAGAGTTTCACGCCAATTCCTGCGGTCCCTTCTGCGCATGCCCAGGCAGTGCGCAGGCGCGTGTCATGTCATACGTCATCTGTCATGTCACACTCTTGGGCGTGAGCTATTTGGGCATTAGCTACTTGAGCGTTAGCTACTTTGGCATTAGCTACTTAGGCGTTAGCTACTTGGGCAAAAGTATTTGGGGCGTTAGCTACTTGGGCAATAGTATTCATTATAGACCTCGTGTTAATGATGATGTCATATTATGTTTAGGAAAAGATAACGGCTGTCACCTGTCAATTAAGATATGTCAAGGTCACCTGTGACTTGTCAAATGCTAAAATTAAAATCTAACACGTGGGTCGGGTTCAGGGTGACGTTATAAATCGTTTAGAAAAAACCCAAAGTCGATCGGTCAACTGGTTTGGAAGATATAGTATTTTGCGATTAGGGCTCTAATGCATAAAGGTGGAAAGGAGAAATTTGGTAAGCAGGTATAAGATAAGTATACCTATCGACTAGTGAAGAAATATTTCAAAAATCCCAAGTAATAACGAAACTAGATGTATAAAACCATCAAGTCCTTATCATTATTCATAGACACCGCTCATCTATAAATACAAGTTAATAGAATAATTATTATCTCAGATTATTACATAATCGGCTAAATATGTCAAAGTTAGCAAAAAACCACTCGCCTACAGCTCATCAGATATATCATCAAATATGTCTTTAACTCGTTAGAAAAAACCAAGATCCTTAGAACGGCTAGCTATAGAAAAATATCCCTAAAACGTGATGTTTGAGTCATACTTTTTTATCTACCCTGTATACTGCAAATTATTTGCTATTCTCACACACTTAAATTTAATTATACATCGCTAAGAAAACGGGATTTGAATGCATACAGATAAGTGCATGATAATTAACTCTCATTTTGCTCATTATCTCATTAAATATTCATCGCATCGAACGGCTATAATTCAGGTCAAGGAAAAAGCTTGAACACCAAGCGAGAGTTATTACATTTGAAAAAATATCTAATTATATTCCTAGAAGGTGAAAGCAACTAGCACAGTTTCGGGAAAGATATAAATACAGGGCCAGTCTAGAAGTTTATTCAGTTATTATTCGGCAACCGTTAAAACAGTATACCTAAAGTGATAAAATTGTAAGTACCTATTATATTCTCTATAATTATGTGTTTTAATTTTTATTTAATTTAAAACAAAACAATCAAGTGTTAAATAAATCAGAGTAAATCGGGGAGGCTAAGATGTATATTTAATTTTGGTATTTTTTAGTAAAAACAGAAAATATGATATATTATTAATTGATATGATAATGAATGATAAATTATTATTATAATATTATTAAACCTTTTAGCTATCTCATTCTTAGTCGCAAATATTTCTAAATATATTTAATACATCTAAATTAGATAGCAAGGTCAACTTGCTATTGTGCTTACGGATACAGTGACTGGATAATATTAAAGGTTAAGACATTTTGAAAAATAATATGAATGCAGTAACTAATTAATATTCAATGTTATGTCCTGCATGTATTGCTAATACGCTGCTAAGATTGCATCATCTTTATTACCTGGAAACATTCTCTTAGCCTCGCCATGTTAATTAATAAACGTATTTACTCAACATTATTGCATCATCTTAGGTATATAAATACTAACAGAAACATTTATTCCTCAGACGATCTCAAGCGTTCATAACGACAAGGTGTGCCGATAAAAAACAAATACAACTTTTTTCTTTCTTGTGTGGTGTGTTATTATTTGGTAAGTACAGATATTATTTGTTATATTATATCAGTGCATAATTATTTAAATATTGTTGGTTCTATCAAAAATTTAACAAAAAAATGCTCACATGGTGATCCATATTTTTGAAATGTATTCTTTTAGTGTTACGACGTTTAAACTAAAAACAGAATAATTCCGGTTGTGCTTGCTTATTAGACAATTATTTAATAGTAAAAATACTGAAATAAGTGTTTATATTATTTTAAAGTGAATATTGAACATTAGAGGTATACAGAAGCTGCCAAAGAAGGTTTTATACATACGTAATAGTTTCTGACAGTAGATATTATAAAGTGAAAGTAAATTATTAAACCATTGCAAAAGTATTACAAACTGTTAAATATATTATGTAGGTATAACTATAGTAGAAAACAGTCTGTTTATATTGAACAATAACGCAATAAATTTAATTTTACAGAAAATGTTTGTGTGTGAACACTGCCAACGCTCCTACACCAGAAAGGACAACCTCAAAAGCCATGGCGATTGTAGACTTACAGCTACAGTCTGCCAAACTTGCGGGGAGAGCTTTAAGTCAAGGTGGGCTCTTCGACGACACCAACAGGAGAAGCATAGAGCCCCCAAAAGACAAGCTACGTCTCAGCAAGTAGCCATGGCCAAGAGAGCTAGACTCGTTTCGACCGATGGTAAGTTATTGCATCATATTGTGTAAGATTAGGTATTGCATCATACAGTGTAAGATTAGAATATATTGCAGCATAATTTAAAAAACGATAATAAGGCATTCTTATACAGCTCGTATAAATTATTTGCTATACCCTATGTTTGGCCATATATGAACAGCATCAGTCAACAGGAAAAAATTAAAACGACGTTGCCATTACAGTGCGGTAATAATTGTATAAAAAGTATTATAAGTGAATTTTAATTTATTTCAGAACCATCAACTTCAGGTTCATCTATGCAGCAGAGGCATTGCAATGACTGCAAGCTAGATGTAGCTGTCTCCCGCTGGTCCAACCATCTAAGAACCTTACGTCATCGGGAGAACTGCTGTGCAGTGCAGGAGGAGGGTGTAGAACTAATTAAAACATCATTCCGGAGCCGAATTGCTACCTACCGACTTTCTTCAAGCCAGGACCCCACCAACGTATCCTTGTTCTTAGAACACCTACGGGAAAAGTTCTTAAGGTTGGTGGGAGCCGTACTACAAAAATATGACCAGCTGAAAGTCGGTGTAGAGCTTTTTGGCCGCTTCCTCCTGCAGTCGAACGAGTCGACTGAGGTTAAGTCTTTCAATAGTAAATATCAAATGGTGAATGGAGCGACGGACTTGGAGGAGCTGTTTGGACAGTTTGCCGCCATCCTGGACCGGAAGTATTCAGAGTTTTCGGAAAAGGACAGTGGTAAGTAATATTACAAGCGTTTAAAAAATATTAACTAACACATTTTTACATCATTTTACTTAACAATGTTTCTATTGTTACAGGGTGGACTCTTCAGCAGCTCCTACACTTAGAATTAGGGATCAATAAAATCAACCCTCTAAAGGCATCATCCTACATCCCGCTGCCAAAGGAGATTGAAGCAAAGCTTGCTGTCTTAAACATTCAAAATACGGACCTGCAATGCTTCAAATGGGCAGTCTTAGCTTCCTTGCATCCGGTTCATTATACTCAACATGCAAATAGAGTCGCAAACTATATACCTTTTGAGAACGAGCTGGACTTTACAGGTATGGAATTTCCGATTAAACTTAGTGTTATATCTAAATTTGAACGTCTCAATAATATTTCAATCAATGTTTATGGCCTAGAAAAAGTCTATGACAATGGTAAAAATAGTATTGAAGTCGTGGGTCCTTTATACTTTACTACATCTCGTAAGGAGAGACATGTGAATTTGTTATTAATCAGCGATGATTATGAAAATAGCCATTACTGTTTAATAAGAAACATGTCTCGACTGATCTCAAGACAGTTATCCGCACATCAAGGTGCAAAGTATTTAGGTGATGGTTGTTTGTCGTATTTTTATTCAGAGCAAAAATTAAAAGCTCATCAAGAACATGATTGCGGGCACGTTTTGGCCAAAGTACCAACAACTGATTTAAAAAAGAATAAATACGGAGAAGAAGTCCCTGAGAATATTTTGAAATTTACAAATTTTGAAAAGAAATTAAAGGTACCTTTTGTTGTTTATGCCGATTTCGAGACAATCCTTGGACCTATACCTACAGAGAAAAATGAGTTGGACCCTGATACATCCTATACTGTTAGAACTCATAAACATGTACCCTATTCATTTGCATACTACATTAAATGTGATTTTGATGATGCCTATTCAAAGTACCAAAGTTATAGAGGACAGGACGCACACAAAGAATTTGTAAAACGGTTAGATGTTGATTGTAAATCAATATACAACCATTTTATGAAGGAAGTGGTGCCAATGTTACCTATGACGGCGGAACAAGAGAATGAGCATCGACAAACACCAACCTGTCACATTTGCGAAAAGCCATTTAATGTAGAGGTAAACGATAGAGTTCATGATCATGATCATACAACAGGGCTATATCGAGGCCCCGCCCACTCTGTATGCAACCTAAATTATAAAATTCCCAATTTTATTCCCATATTTTTCCATAATATGTCCAATTTTGATTCCCATCTGTTTGTCAAGGAATTGGCTTGCGATGAAGAAAAGTTGGACGTTATCCCCCAAAATAAGGAAAAATATATTTCCTTTACTAAACACATCTTGGTGGATAACGTCGAAAACAAGGAGGGAAAACAACGACAGGTATTTTTAAAATTGCGTTTTTTGGATAGTTTTCGATTCATGGCTAGTGGGCTAGATAAATTAAGTCAAAATTTAAAATCAGAGCAATGTAAAACCGTGCGTAAATATTTTGCGGAAGAGAATAAATTTGAACTTATTCGACAGAAGGGTGTCTTCCCGTATAATTACGTAGACTCTTTTTCAAAATTAGACGAAAACAAGCTTCCATCGCAAAAAGGCTTTTTTAATAAACTAAAAAATGAGGACATCTCCTCCGATGATTATAAGCGTGCTTGGAAGGTATGGAATTTATTTGAATGTAAAACTTTAGGCGAATATTCTGATATTTATTTAAAATCCGACGTATTAATTTTGACAGATGTCTTTGAAAGTTTTAGAGACGTGTGCCTGGCTACTTATGGCCTTGATCCTGCGCAGTACTTTACTGCGCCGGGTCTTTCGATGGATTCCGCCCTCAAGGCCACATCCATACAATTGGAGATATTAACCGATCTAGACATGGTGCACTTCTTTAAACACGGTATTCGCGGGGGAGTTAGTCAGTGTAGTATAAGAAAAGCTTTTGCGAATAATAAATTTATGCCACATTATGACGTTAACAAACCCACCTCTTACATAGCATATTTAGACGCTACAAACCTCTACGGGGCCAGCATGTCTAAATTTTTACCAACAGGAGGCTTTAAGTTTTTAAACGAAACCGAAATTCAAAATTTGGATTATATGAATATTGCGCCTGAATCACCGACAGGATACATTTTAGAAGTCGATTTGGAATACCCGGACAGTTTGCATTATTTACATAATGAACTACCCTTTTGCCCACAATCCATTGCGCCGCCAGGGTCTAAATTCCCGAAAATAACAAAATTAATTCCAAATTTAATGAAAAAAGAGAAATATATTATTCACATTCAAAATTTACAACAAGCTTTAAATTATGGCCTTCAGCTTACAAAAATTCACCGCGCTATATCCTTTGACCAATCGCCCTGGCTTAAGAAGTACATCGATCTAAACACAGCGTTGAGAAATCAGGCCAAAAATAAATTTGAAAAAGACTTTTTTAAACTTATGAACAATGCTGTGTTTGGCAAGACAATGGAAAACGTGGAGAAACGGGTAGATGTAAAGCTCGTTACCCATTGGGAAAATATTGGTAGGAGGTTGGGGGCCGGAGCGTTAATCGCGAAACCTCATTTTAAAGATCGAACCATTTATAGCGAAAACCTGGTAGCAATCCAGATGAAAAAACAAAAAGTTGTATATAATAAACCTATTTATGTAGGTTTTTCAATCTTGGAGATATCCAAAACCATTATGTATGACTTTTTGTACGGGTACATTAAGCCGACATATGGCAACAGCGCGGAATTGTTATACACTGACACCGACTCCCTAATTCTAAAAGTAACAACAGATAATTTTTATGATGATATGACGACAAATTTAAGTAGATTCGATACTTCCAACTACTCACAAGATAACCCACATAATGTTCCTGTAAACCAATCTATACTTGGTAAAATGAAAGATGAGTATGCAGGAAAGATTATTTGGGATTTCTATGGAACCGGGGCGAAAGCATATTGCGTTAATGTAGAGGGAAAGTTGACTAAAAAAGCTAAAGGGGTTCCTGACTACGTCACCCAAAAAGAACTGACTCTTGACGATTATAGAGAAGCGGCTGACGTAGAAGGAACTCAGATTCATCGTAGAATGAACACTTTCCGTTCGCATGAACACGATATGTATGTCGAACTTAAAAATAAGGTAGCGCTGTCATACGCGGACGATAAGCGCTTCATTATACCCGGGTTCGAGCACACGCTTGCTTGGGGTCATAGAGATATAGTATTGTATAAGGAATCATCGGAAATTCCATAAGCTAAGACTGACCATAGCTATCTTTGTTTCAATCTTCTTGGATAGCTGATGGTTTTAGAGGGTTGTGATATTAGGCTAGGTATTTATTATATTATTATTTAATTTGTTTATTGTATTATTATTATTATTATTATTATTTATTATTATTTATTGTATTAATATTTATTGTATTATTATTTATTATATACATAGATGAAAATGTTAATTTTTTGTATTAAAATGTGTATCATATATACAAATAAACACAGGATTTCTTTGTATTCAAATTTTTTGTCTTATTTTACCCCCTCTCCCTCTTCCCTACTAAGGAAAAAAAAAACAGAGGTAAATTTTTAACATTTATTTCACAACAGTATAATATTCAATGTTTAGTTTAAACAATGTAGGTATATGTCTTGCAAATAAACGAATTAGCTTGTCAGTCCATCGAAACAAATATTTGTCTGTCATGGCATCTTCAAACTTGAGGCTTCGCTTTTCGTCATTACGATGAAACACCAAAGTGTACTGTCCAATAATCATAAAGATGTCAACCCAGTGAGTGTTGAAACAATCAAACGTACTTATGAATTCTTCAAATTCATCACTAGAAAAATAAATCTTGCCATATCCAATAGTGTCTATGATTACTTGTTTACGCTCTTTTTCTGTAGTGTTAAATATAATTGTTATGTAATCATCAATTTCATAAACTCTGCTTGGCTTGATCTTGCGTACAATATCATCATCATTATCCTGCTGACATCGAGAAGGAGATTCAAACACCTCATCCCAAGCGGATGATGAAGAGGAGGCCGCCATTGATAAGTATTAGAGGTTAAGTTTTAACAACTGTCTAACCAAATATTTATGATCTTCGTAACACTTGATATCTTTTTTCAGCCTACGTATTTTTCGCAGATGTTCTTGGAGTTTAACGCTAAGATCGACTGTCTTGGCCATGAGCTGGACATTAAATGACTAAATTCTCATAGAACTCTTATTAATATAAATAAAAAACAATGCATACATTTTTATTCTTTATTTAGGTAAAAAATTATAAATATAGTCATACAAAATATAAGCATTCTTAATACTACAGCTACATACATCTAAACTATGATAAGGGCAATCAGTAATACCTCTAGATAATTTGGATACGTTAGCACTATCTCTAATAAATTCTAAATTAATAATATATGGTAAATTATGTTCTATATCTAAAAATGTCTTTGTTAAAAATGCTTCTTTAACATGTCCCTTGAGATAAATAATGTCCGCATCTCCCAGGTCGTTGCGAATAATTGTATAAAGTTGGCTGTAGTCGGTTTCTCCATAATTGTAGTAGAGACCATGATGATTCCCATATAAAAATAATGCTTGTTTTTGACAATCCTCTGGCAACATGCAAAACGGCTTAGCTGGTTTAAACAGATAACTCTTCATTTGCTTCCCATCATAAATAGCCAGCTCCTTGGCGCAAAAGTCTGGGATGCAAAATCCTTGAACATCTACTATAACCACCTTCATCTTGCTGGGACTAAAGAACAACTGACTACAACATGTCTCGTACTTGGCCAGTTAAAGCCTGATACTCAAGAACACGATCATGCACAATAATACAAAAGGCTCGTGAATCCGCAGAAAAGTTTTCAGAACTTTGAAATTCCAACTTGATATCAATGGTGTTGCTCTTGATGGACTCATTTTGCTTTGTGCAATCAATAACAAAGAGGGCTCTGCTTGCAAAAGTAGTAAAGTCTAAAAGTGGTTCACTCTGCTGTTTTCCTAAATATGTTTTTTGAAAATCCGTATACATCTGATAGGCCTCGGTAAATTGTCGGTTTTCAAAATTTAAGTTTAACGCTTCGTAGGGATAAACCTCTGAATTAAGATGCAACTTGACATCAGTCACCTTTAAATTGTCAAAATAAGTGCAATCGGCTTTATAGCTGTCTTTACGTTTCTTCATAAAAAATACAATAACATATCTTGCTCTCTCAGACATGGTCTTAACAGTCCAAATATCTCTCTTTGTTGTTCGTAGAGCAGGAAGCTCATGTATCTCCCAGTTTCTAAACGGAATAAATATCGATTTGTTCTTTGCAATTTCATCCAAAAGACGTAATTTAACTGCATCGCTAGGATAGATGTGTTTAACTTTTAACTCGACAGTTTTTAATTTAATTTCAGCCTTCTTATCTCCACTGGACTTGTAGCAGTTGTCATCATGTCTGGCTCGAACCAGTTTAATTTTTTGTTTACCCATTAAAACATTCTTATAATCAGCAAACACTCCAAACAGCATAGAAAGGGGAATGCGAAAATTAAACTCTTTGGAGGTTTCGTCCAAGGTCTTGATTGCTACACTAGGCCAGTTCCAACCAGCAATATCTAATGCGCGGCTCTCTTGATCGTTTAGGCACAGCAAATTCTTAACTGTACAAACTATTCCAGGATCTCGAATCTTTTCAATTTCTTTACCATTCACTTCATATGATATGTTGTCAAACAAAAATGCTCCAGCATTGTTGGTTAGGTTACAATCGCCAGTTTTACCAGCTGTTGTTTCCTCCTTAAATGTTCCCTCTATGTAGAGTTGAGCTTCGCTCATATCCAAAAACACATCTTGCTGATTAATAACAATCTCAATTTCATCATTATTATTAAATGAGGTGGTGAATGGGTGATAAGTATGCCATTCTTCGCGAATGACCGACTCATCACTCTTAACTTGATTAAATATTTGAAGTTTTTCTGACATGATAGCGATAGTGTGGGCCTATAGACTGTAAATAAGCTATATTTGAAAACGTGAGTGATCCCTTTGACTTCTGACTGCAGACTGATTGACCAGCTGATGCGTGAGTGTTTAAATAACTTTTACTATTAAACACTAACCCCATCTCGTCTAAGTTCTAATCTGATTACAACTTCTTCACCTCTAAAATTAACTGGGTTTGATTCTTGGTCCAGTAAAGATAACGTAATGTTATATATTCTCCTCTGGTTCACTGGTAAATAAATTAAGTTTCTTGGTTCTATATTTATGCTATAACCAGGATCCACTGTTGGTGAAAATTCGTAGAGAGTGTGCGATGGATTATTTGTATAGTACGAACCGGAAATAATGTTACACTCTACTCTGATGGTAGCAACTTGTATAATTTCAACTGGTAGATCTGATTCATACAGCTTACCAGCTGTTAGAACTTGTGGTGAGAATCCCAATAACTTTGCAATGCTATCCTTTGGTTCAAAGTTTATGTGGTATACGCTCTTCAACTCACACCGTAACGTATTGTTGTTGGGTTTGAGTGATATAATAAGGTTCCGCTCTGGAGCAGTTGCCTTAGAATCAGCGAGATGTTGCTGCAAAAATTGTTCAATATCTTCCAACTCGTAGGATCCAGTTGGTATTTCCACTACTCGTTCTTCTTGTTTATTAACTTTGTAATAAAACTTGTTACGACCTTCTTCAATATTTGGGATTGTATTCCAAGTATTTAGCGAAATCAATGCTAAAGAGTAATCGTATCTCGAATCTAGTTCTATTGGAGGTACAAAATAAGATTCAAGCCGACTAGTACGACCCTTTAACGTGAACGTTTGAGACATGACTGATGGGAGACAATAACATTCCTATATTTTATAAAGTTTTATTATTATAAAGAAATGATAATGCCAAGTGACCGCAATTTGATGTTTTATAATCCTGATATTGGTCATAGTTGAAATAAATTTTCGTTTTTTTCATATACTTGACAAATTCTTTTGGTGGTTTCAAGTTGCCAAAACTATCGAAATAAACAACTTTATCACCATTCTTCTTATAAGCTACCCAATGTGTGCCGTCTCCTGTATTTCGATCCAAATTAACAACACCGCACTCTGTTTTTCGGGGTGTATTCGGTAATGTATCTCGCATAAATACACCTCGAAAATTAGGTATCTTTAAGCGAGTCGCATATAATCTAATATCTTGATCGGTCAAAGGACGTTCAGGTAGCTTTATTGGTAGTTTTTTGGCATTTTACGTAAAAACAAACCATAGCCTGTCTTGTGTTTTTTCAAATACAAGCCACTGCCCTTCTTCCCCAATGCAATAGCCTCCATTGTCTCGTTGTGTCGTTGTGATTCTTTTAGTTTGTCTTTGGCACTCTGAGCATCATTAACTGCCTTGGCAATACCAGCAGCTCCACCACTTAATGCCCCGAGCGCGCTAAGTCCAGCAAATATCGGAATAAGTGGTAGAATACCACCTTGTTTTGGTAGTGGAATTACTCGAGGAACCTTGATTCTTTTGGAGCCACCAATTTTCTTCACTGTTACTCGTGCTGCCTTTAGTAAGTTACTTAAAGTCTTCTTTCTACCAACATTCCCCGAACCTGAATGTTTAAGTTGTTTCTTAATCTGTCTTACAACCGAAGACAAGCATAGAGATCTCTTTGTCTTCTTGCTGTCAGCACCTAACTTGCGTTTGACCTTCATAGCGTTTGTTACTAGCCAAGCTGATGTCTTTTCACCTAAACTAGAATCCTTGGCCTTGACACGTTCCCAAGCTTTGTTTTCTAGTACTTTATCTGCTTTATGCCTGTGTTCCAAGTCGGTGGACTTTGAGTATTCAATGTCGTGATCGCGGCAATAACTATCCAATTTATTCTTTGGTCGATCTCCTCGAGCTAATCGTTTTTGAAGCTTTGTACCAGGACCACAATATGAATAGCCAGGCAGGTGGAGTTCTACTGGTAATGTGCTTATAACGCTATTTAACACACCTGCACCCTGTGACGTTTGCATTAGTAATGATGTCATTGAAGAGTGCAGACTTATACTTATAGAGATGCGGAAAGAGAAACAGAACATTTGTATTAAAGTACATAATTTTGATATGCAGAAAAAATCGGAAAATAGGAAACATGGCCGGCTTCTACCGTCCACCATAAGAGCTTTAATATGTGGCCCAAGTAATTGTGGCAAGACCGCTGTAATGATAAGTTTATTAATTGATGAAAACGGCTTAAGATTTGAGCATGTATATGTGTATTCCAAATCACTGCAACAAGACAAGTACGAATTTCTGCGAAAGGCCTTACAGCATTCACGTCTTAGATATTTCGGCTATAGCGATAATGATGATGTTCTAGATCCTTCCAGTGCCCTGCCTCATTCTGTGTTTATATTTGACGATGTAGCCTGCGAGAAGCAAGATAAAATACGTAATTATTTCTGTATGGGGCGTCATAATGATATCGATTCATTCTACCTCTCTCAAACATACTCCAAGATTCCGAAACAGCTGGTTCGTGACAATGCTAATGTACTGATATTATTCAAACAGGATGATTTAAACCTGAAACATATCTACGATGATCATGTAAATACAGACATGTCCTTTGATACTTTTAAGCGTGTATGTTCGGAATGTTGGAAAGATAGGTATGGATTTTTAGTTATTGTTAAAGATAATGATATTAATAAGGGACGGTATCGTAGCAAGTTTGATACTTATTTATTACCCTAAGTCATAACACATCAGTCCAACACATGACGTCATTGAGTATAGACGTGTCTTAACAAATCGAATCAATAACACAACATAGCTGTTTAGCTGTTTTTAAACAGGGTTGTTTTAGCTGTTTTTAAACAGGGCTGTTTTAGCTGTTTTTAAACAGGGCTGTTTTAGCTGTTTTTAAACAGGGCTGTTTTAGCTGTTTTTTAAACAGGGCTGTTTTTAAACAGGGCTGTTTTAGCTGTTTTTAAACAGGGCTGTTTTAGCTGTTTTTAAACAGGGCTGTTTTAGCTGTTTTTTAAACAGGGCTGTTTTTAAACAGGGCTGTTTTAGCTGTTTTTATCGGCGTTTTTAGCTGTTTAGCAATTATGGCTTCTTATTTGAAAAATCTCGATAAGGATGTTAAGCGAAGAATTATTCAGGCGGGTAATACCATACGAAAGAAATATTTAGCGCTAAAGTTGGAACGTGGTGAGGAGGATGATTCGCTTAATAGATTCTTAACGCCCATTACAAACCCATTACATAAACTGGTTGAAGCATCTATTGATAAGAAAAACTCTAAAAAACGTAAAATAAAAATCGAAACTTCTGATAATGTCAAACCTCCTCCCTTGAAAAAAATCGAACTAAAACCACAAGTGCAATTTCTAACTGATGAAGCACAGTATGGTGATGTTGATCATTCTGATGATGTGTTTGAAGAAGCCTTTCAAGACCCTGCAGAAGCATCGTTGCAAAGTATGAAAGATGCTTTTGAAACTTCTCTTCGAAATTCGGAAGTGTTTCATAAGTTTATCGAGCAATACCCTGAGATCACTCGTGAATATGTAGAGAAATATTGGCATGACTCTCCTGAAATAGATGCAAAGGGAATAAAATACAATGTTGAAAATGATTCTTGGCAAATAGGATCAGAGCCTGTAAACTTTTTAGCAGATGGAAGCATTCAAGTAGGTAGCATCAAGTATAAAGGAACTCTGGGTTTATATGACTTGTTGTTTTTAAAAGATCCTAAATTTCACACTAAAGCTGATGAACAAGAATATGGGGATATTCTTAAACGCACCGGACTATACATGAAACAAACTGGTCAGCTAAAGGGTAATAGATCTAATAAATATACATCTATTGTTAGACCGCTCTTGTCATCAACATCTAAGTTGCCTTCGCCCAATATTACAACCAGGCAAATACACACAAGATCCAAATCGGAGAGAGGAAATAAATCGGGATCATCTCTAATGCAATATAATGAAAAACCTAAGGAGTTTGTATACTACGACGATGTGAACGAGTTGATTGAAAGATTGAAAAAGTTGGAAGCTTCTGAGGTAGTTGGCAATAATAATAACAGAAACGAAATCTTTAGTATATTACACGAATTGGAACGACTTGGAGTAATTGAATTTTATTAATACAGCGGTTTATTTATTCAACGTCATTATAGTACTAGCCATGAATAAGTTCGGACGTTCGTTACCCTCCTCATCTCAGCAAAAAATGATTCGAGTGCTACAAGCACCAAACCTAATTGCTGTTACTGGGGATGGCGATTATAATTTTTCAGATCATCGACTTTGTAACGTTAAATCGCCAACAGATGCCTCTGATGCTGTAAATAAAAAATTTGTAGATGATTTGGTGGCTTCCCTCTCAGCGAAAATACAGCTAGCTGCTAATGATTATATCACGCAGAAGCTTGACGAGTTTGATGTTAATATAAGGAAGCAAGTGGGCGAGGGTATGGCTTACTGGCTTGATAAACTTGACATTGGTTTTAAGAACTATGTAGATACTGCCGTTAATAATGCTATTAATCTCATTGACAAAGATGTGAAAACTATTAAAAAATAATGTATTGAATTTGGGCAAGCGCATTGATTTGTTAAAGTAATCCTATAAATATACCTGTTCTGTAAAAATTATTTATTATGTTTGAAAAAATGGCAAAGAGCATTACCAAAGCGAGGGAGCAGGTTGTTAATGAGTTACATAGGCCAGCTAGAACTAAATTTAAACGTCGTAGATTTCTACAGTATGGATTAGATGATACTTTTGCATCCGATCTTGCGCAACTCGATCAGTATGCTCGAGAGAACCGCGGATTTAAGTACATATTGGTTGTAATTGACTGTTTTTCGAAATTTTTGTGGACACGCCCTCTCAAGTCCAAAACTGCTCAGGATGTAACTACTGCTATGGAACATATACTTAAACATTCAAAGAGAATACCGAAAAAATTAGTCACCGATAATGGGAAAGAATATTATAACTCTAATTTTCAGAATCTTTTGAAGAAACATAATATACATCATTATAGCACCTTTAGCATTTTAAAGGCTTCCATTGCCGAACGTGTAATTCGAACAATAAAGGAAAAGTTGTTTAAGTTGTTTACCTTGAATGGCAATCATAAATGGATCGACTTGTTGGAACAAGTTACAGATACTTATAATAATACAAAGCATCGCACTATTGGTATGAAGCCTAAAGATGTGGCTAAAAACACTGAGTCAGAATTATTAAATTCTGTTTATAATAATCTCAAGGTTGTAGGGAAACAGAAATTTAAAGTCGGTGATGTTGTTCGTATAAGTAAAGCTAAGCATGTTTTTGAAAAAGGATATGTACCTAACTGGACTACTGAGCTGTTTAAAATTATCAAAGTACAGATTACCAATCCAACGACGTATTTAATAGAAGATATGCAAGGGCACCCTATAAGTGGTGGTTTCTACGAATACGAATTGCAAAAGACTAAACAACCTGATGTGTTTCTTATAGAACAAATTTTACGCAAAAAAGGCAAGAAAATGTATGTCAAATGGCTTGGTTTTGATAAATCTCACAACAGTTGGGTCGATATGTCCAAGGATGTTGTTTAAATTTATTCATGTCACGTGTTAGAATAACAGGAGTCAACAACATTAATTTCGGGGAACATAGAATTGCTTAATCAAACATTAAAATAAATACAACGTCTTTTGTATAATCTTATCATTTGAGAACATTATGCCGTTTTGCCACGTCTGTAGCCGCGAAGTCGTATCGCTTAGTAGCCATAATCGTACGACAAAACACAAACAGAATTGTTGTGTGGACTTTGGCTCTGATGTAAAACTTGTTCAAACAGCTTTTAAGAACCGGCTTGTTACTTATCATGTATCCGGTGATTCACACTCGACCGATGTTAAGCTTTATTTAGAATCATTGAAAGATAAAATTATTTCATTGTTAAAACAGGTTTTGAATTCAAATCTAAAAATAAAAGTCAATATGGAGCTATATGGCCGTTATCTGCTGAGTTCAACAAAAGAACAGGAAACCAAATCTTTTAACTCCAAGTATAGTGTTATTGATCAACACACTAATTTGGAAGATTTTTATACTCTTTATCAAAATATTTTATTAACCAAAGCTTCAGAATTTAGGGAGGTGGGTAGCGGTTGGGCCTTGTCTAAGCTACTGTTTCTAGAACTCAACATAAATAAATTCAATCGAGCAGTGGGGGGTATAATATAAACAGCTTTATGTTTGTCAAACCCAGTTTAATTCCAATCATGTTTGACGATAGTTGTCTTTCCGACTACTCTGCAGACTTTAGTGAAATGGTTGAAGATGATGATGATACCTCTCGAAGTTCGACGCCGTATTGGAAGTATCTCGATAGTATGATTTTAAGAAGCAAGGAAGAAATTAGAAGTGAAAAGAAGTTTTTAAATGAAGTGTGTTATCCTGCTGGCCATTTCAAGGTAGTGGTAGGCCTCAGTGTCGCCAGAGGAATGCTGCCAAGTGTAAAGTTAACAAATACACTTTTAAATCTACCTGAAGAACAAGTTTCAATCTCTCTGGCTAACTTTGACTGGTATGAATTTCTCAAAATGGCTTCCAAGATGCTTGAAGATAATGGATCCGGCGAAACCGTAGCAACCTCCGTATCTGAAACTGAAAATTTTACCATGTCCACAGCAGTTCTGTTGGGAGAAAAAATAATTAATATTAAATGTGATAATGTTACATTATGTTTTTGCTGTAAAGACATGCATGATATTTTATGTATTAAACATTTAGTTAATTATAGGTTAGAATTAGTAAAAAACTTAGACTTTAGAACCGCTTATGATGATTTATTGAGATATGCTTGTTATTATGTTAATATAGATAACACCATTATTGATGTTGTTAAAAGTATTTGTAATTTAAACATGCCTGAACAGAATTATTATATTTTAGAGTTATTGCATTATAATCCGCAGAAGGTGATGGATGATTTTGATAAAATATATATGTGTACTGATGTTTAATAAATGAATAAATAAACAATTTCATGTTTTATTTCTTAGTATAGTTACAACTCTCTAGATAGAAACATGTACCTAATGGATAGTGTAGATCGTCTAGATTGCGGTGATGATGGCCTTGGGCTGATTCGAAATTTTGAAGACAGATTAATCACATTTACTGGGTGGCGCAATAAAGTTAATCCAGAAGCCCTAGCATATGCAGGTTTTTATTTTACACAACATTCTGATGTGGTTAAATGTGCTTTTTGCCACTGCGAATTTGATAATTGGAAAGAAGGAGACGATCCTCTAGCAGATCATTACAAGTACGCTAAACACTGTAAATTGGCAAAGATGTTATGGAAGTGCAGACAACTTAAAGCAAATAAACCGTCCAGGCCTGTTAAAGAGAAAAAGATGCAAAAACTAGAACCATCCTGCTATAAACGAAGTGGTTTTTACTTAATAGTTTTACTGATAATATTTATAACGGGTCTGTTTAATAGTTATGAAGCTATAAGTATCTTTAAGAAGAAAATTTAACTCATTTATATTCCAACCATGGCTGCGTTAAGTTCGTCATATGTACTCCTGGTGACGCTGGTGCAAAATGTGTTTTACGTGTACACTCCTTTTAACGTTCGGAACGTGTCAGTAATGATTGAAACCAATGACTTTCCATCTAATAATACATGGTTAAAGATGCCTTTTGAGATGATTGATAAGAAAATTACTCCTGCCTCTTACATACCAGTCCCATCAGCAGCTAACGAACTGCTTCGCTATAAGGTTAAGCTCTTGTTCCGAGATAACACTATTGGCGAAACAGATTGGAAGACTTTAATCAGCGTATACAAGAACGCCACTCTCCCCCAATGCGACAACTCTACATCAACCGATGATTTAGATGTATCAACCAGCAATTATAGTTTAATTGTATTCATAGCTGTAACCTGTTTCTTATTACTAGCAATTAATTTATATAGAATTACTAAAACTCTGTATGTAATATGGCTAAATAAATAATTATTTTATTACTTGAGTGTTTTATTTCGCTAAATAATAGTTAATTGATTCCTGGTACAAGATGGCGCAATCTAAAGAGCGCATTACCAATACCGTATTATACGAGGTATGTAAATATAATTAATATACGAGGTATATTCCTACTAAGAAATAAACATTATCAGTGCTTTGCACGACTGTGCTGTGTTAAGGCCTTAATGGTTTAATACATCTAACGCCGTTAGTACTTGAGATATTTGAAAAAATCTTTCACTTCTAGATAGGTCCAATATACCTCTGTCTACAACCAGAATTTCAGCGCTTCGTCTCGAGGCATAAGGGCACTAATCGCAATAAACTATATCTTCCGAACCAGTTGACCGATCGCGTTCGGGTTTTCTTTAAACGACTTATTATGACACCCTGAATACGACCCACGTATTAATTTCTAATTTTGACATTTGACAAGTGATAGGTGAGCTTGACGTATCTTAATTGCCAGGTGACAGCCGCCATCTTTTCCTAAACATAATATGCTGTCATCCTAAACACGTGGCATATAATGAATACTATTGCCCAAGTAGTTAACGCCCAAGTAGCTAAGGCCAAAGTAGCTAACGCCCAAGTAGCTAATGCCCAAATAGCTCACGCCCAAGAGTGTGACATGACAGATGACGTATGACATATGACACGCGCCTGCGCACTGCCTGGGCATGCGCAGAAGGGACCGCAAAAATTGGCGTGAAACTCTCCATCTATCCCTACTCTAGTGCCAGTTGCATAGTATAATCGTTTTGCACCGGTTGTGTTTCGCTAAGCGGGAAAAGAAAGTTAAAAGAATTCGGCTATTTTCATGTTAAATTTGTTGATTTTTTGCAAGGCTATATCTCATTGGTAAGTAGTATTTATACAGATATTTTTTTTAGTAGCAATGCTTGGGAAGTTCTTGTAATTTTGCAAAAATTGAATTTAATTTTAGATCTATATTGGGGTTAGAATTGTATTATTTATTATTTTGACTGACAGTTTCCTAAATCGTACCATACACGCACATAAATAGTGTTCCAACGTGACACGTCTTAATAAGGACTACATGTGCGACTTTTGTTTGTAGGTACATTTAAAACTATTTTCAAAGGTGTAATACATTTTTTAATGCTGTTTTTTTGTAAAATACTTAATATAAACAATAATTTTGTGTAATTTGTTTTCTTTACAACAAACTGTACTCATTTTTATTTAATATACTCCAAAAGAACACTGCGGTACGATTTAGGAACCCACTAGTACGATTAAGAAAACCAGTTTCTTAAATCGTACCATTTGCTATTCCTTACAAAAACAACTGTTTTTTTATAAATTAAATAAAAAATAATATTTTAAAAACTGCAGTTAGTTGTCCAATGGACCGATCTATTGTTTTAAACCAAAAAATATACATTTCATTTATCAGTTTATAAGAAAAAAAATTAAAACCAAAAAGTGGTACGATATAGGCAACCTTACCCTATATTATCTGCCCCCTAATGGCGAATTAGTGACGCAAAACAAGAGAACAATGGCAATTGGATGTCTAAATTCCCCCCAGCGCAAACACATGCAACCACCATATTTTTTAACATAGAAAGTTTCCCGTTTTTTTTTGACCCCTGAATTATCCGCTTTTACTTTCAAGTGAAGTCTTACCCGCAAAGGCGACCCAACTACGCACAAAACGGGTCAGACTACTAAAATAAGTGATGACGAATTCACTTGAGAACAAATTCCCACTTTTTTTTTGTTTCCTGAACAAAACCTATTTTTTGGATTCAACTTTACCTCAGTAACTAAAAAATACCTATTAAAAGTTTTTGTTTGCTCGCAAAAATAATCTTATTTGTTACAAAATTTTTATTTATAGGTATATACAATGAACATACAAGATGCAGATAACAATGTATTGTTGGTGCAACAAAAGCAATTAAATAGCACATTTTTATCGTTGAATCTAAAGTTTAGACACTCATTTTGCGCTTCTTAACCTGCCCTTTGAAAGCAGCCTCTGAGGCGTATTTTGTAATAGTGCAGCAGTAGTCGTAGGTACCTTCTTTCCTTGTTTGAAATATCCTGTTGGAACCTTTCACCGTGCTCGTCACTTAAGAAGTAATTTTCATTGTTGCGATAGTTGTTTTTTCGATTCTAGGTAATTTGCTCGAATGCAATTCCTCGAAATCAGTTGCTCGAAATCAATTGCTCGAAAACTAATTCCTCGATACGACAATTGCTCGAAATACAAATTGCTCGAAAAAAAAACGAAAAAGTTGTAATATAGAAATATATGTATATTAATGTAACGATTATATACAAATTGTTCAAATTTTAAAATACAAATGTACGGTTTTAATATGATAAATTGTGCGCTATTCCACGTATATAATCACAAATATTTGCGTCAGATCCATAATTATTAATTAAACACAGCAATCTCCGCGATATGTTACTCAAAACTCTCTAATTTCTTTAATACGAACAGCTCTAGATTAGCTGGTGGTTGAAATACAATTAACTAGCGATTTAGGATTTCTGTTATATTTATTTAAACCCCTTAAAAAGTACACCTGGTATAATAAATTAAATCAAAATATGCTTTATTGTCATAAAAAATAATACTCTCGTTAACAAAGCTAAAAAGTCAATCTATAAAAAGAAGCTTATACATAATATATCTTGCTGGTGTGTCCCACCAAGTGCTGCCTAAGAAGCTTCGAGTTCCCTTTTCTTTTCGTCGGATCCTAGCTCTACTGATGAGTCATGATATGACGAAACGCGTCTAGAGATAGATCTGGCGAAACGAAAGGGAACATCTTCTTCTTATACATAATAATTTTATACATATTAATACATTTAATAAATTAAATAAAAAGCAAGTTACACAATACAAAGAAGAGAACAAACAAAACTTCTATAGACACATACCAAGTGTACAATTCAATAACAAAAATATGGATAAATTAATATTCTATAAAAGCAACATATAATATAGAGAGAAATATAACACATGAACCGGTAACTAAATCATATATCATCATAATACTCCTGAAGATTGTAGTAGAGTCTAGCCTCTCAATGTTCTTTTGAAAGTTCTATCATCTAATATTTGTCGAAAAGTGAAAGGAATATAATTATAAATCTTAATACTCTCAAACTCAAATATTAGTGAATTTTTTGTGAGAGTTGATTTTGGTACGAAGAGGTATGTCATTTTTGTTACTCATATAAGCTGTTGTTAGGATAATTATTATTTACAGTGGTATTCAATCCTTATATTTTTTATGAATAAGACAAACTGTTTCTAGGATAAAAATTCCAACCACAGTTAAATTTTTTTCTCTGACAAATAAAGGTTTGCAATGGGAATGTAAGTTAACACCACACAAATATCTTAAAGCCCTCTTTTGTAAAACTTTTATTGAGCCCAACAAGTCCTGGCTACAAAACCCCCAAAAAGCGATACCATATCTTAAGTGGCTTTCAATAAGTGATAAGTAAACAACTCGACCTATATATTTTTCCAATTCCTTGGAAACAACTCTCCCAGCATAAGAACCTGAAGCTACTTTTCTGTTTAATGTAAACATGTGGTCTCTAAACTTAAGTTTATCATGAATTTGAACACCCAAGAATTTGGCAACGTTTCCGATCTGTATTAAATTATTGTTTAAAATCAAGTCCGCGAATGAAAATTTAAATGTAAGAACCCTAGTCTCGTCAATATTGAAACATAAACGATTTGCATCACACCATCGTTTAACAAGCAATAAGTCACTCTGCACTATCAAGTTCAATTCATCCGAATCCCTTCCATGCCACAAGATAGTCGTATCATCAGCGAATATAGTAAAAGTTCCTCTAATATTAATTGATGGAAGATTATTCACATATAAAGGAAACAAGACCGGATCGAGCATTGACCCCTGGGGCACACCACTATTAATGTCCATTGCAGAAGAACTACCAGTCTATTCCCTAACCACCTGCCGTCTTCCAGTAAGATAAGCAGCAAACCAGTCCAAGGCATTGCCTCTAATATCACAATGTTCCAGTTTCGCAAGCAGTATTCCATGATTAACAATATCAAATGCTTTAGAAATGTCACAGAACACTGCTGCCGCCACATCGCCATCATTTAAGCTGCCGTTGAGGTTCTTCAAAAAAGTAAAAAAAATCCAGGTATTTCTCATTAAAAGGTCAAATGTTCTTATACATTAGGAGCAAGTAGGTAATTATCATATATTAGCATTAATCTATAAAACTGAGGCCAACTGAGACTACTTTTGCAAGGCTCCAAAACCCCTGGAACCTTCACTTCTCTCCTCGCCCCTCTCCTACTAAATAAATGCGGGTAAAATATACATGGGGATTCCTAAGTTGATACTTCTTTTTTAGCTGTGTATAGAAAGCATTAAAATAAACAACTTTTCCAAATACCTTTTCTTCATAAAACTTAAAAATAGCCGAGTTACAGAAATAAAAAATCTAATTGCGGGCCTGGTAATCAAAACGTAGTCCTTTACTTTATATTGTTTTTCTCCGTTTTTTGTATTGTTAGTCATGCATTTTACGGATCAGTCGTCAGTTATTTATTTAGGATTTCGCTGCGCGGTGTGTTTTTCTGAAGTATATTAATTTTATTAAATTCGTAAAAATGGTAAAATTTAAAAACAATGAACTAATTATGGTGCTAATTTATTGTGAGTGTCGTAAAAGTGCGGATATTTTTTCTCTACACTAAGAAGTTTTCTTAATGTTTTTTAACGGGCAAGTTAGGCAGAGCCGTATTTGATTTGTAGTGTAATAAATGAATGTAAGTACTTTATTTTTGGGGTTTTAAAAAAAGGTATTTAAAAATGTTGTTTATTTTAATGCCTTCTATACGCAGCTAAAAAAGAAGTATCAACTTTGGAATCACCCTGTATACCCAATGTTTCAATTTAAAACTGATTTCCAAACATTAAATTGAATATTTCAACATAACTTCTTTGGAACATATTTCCGAAAAATGATTTTTAAATAAGAAATAAATTATGACATTGAAAGTGAGTGACAAAAATAATTAGTGTATCGGTGTAAGGGTTATCTGCTAATCGGTCGTCGCGAGATCAAAGAGTTGACTACTCATTAATTAAACAATAATTATTAATAATTAATAAAAAATAAAATAATTTAAAATACGTGATATGAATAAGCAAATATAAAACCCTTTACTCCGACTTTGTGGAAAAAACGTATTAGAAAAAAAACAAACTAATAGATAGTAATAAACTCTTTAAAAATGATTTAAAATCTCCTTCTTGGAACCCGCCAAACATCCACATAATTTTTCATTTAGTTGTGGCGATATAGACGGCTCTACTTCCTAATTTCGGATGCCCGTCCTAATGCCGTTGAAAAGTTTAAGTAAACTTCTTCAAATAGTATATTACATACCAAGTGATGAAAGTGATACTTTTCAAACTAGAAGATTATTAGCAGGTGTCAGCCGAGTCCGGAAATTCTCCGAGGTTTAGAATAATCACTTTCACACGAGTAATGTACACTATTTTTCCTACGACCACAAAGAATTATTAAAAAAGCCTTTGATTTGTGAAAAAAATATTTCAACACTAGTGTTGAAAAAGAAATAACAACACTAGTAGAAAAGAAGGTTTTTTAGCGGCAGGCGGACAAAGTAGTGCATCTATCTTTTGCATTGAGTACACAGGGAAGCCAAATGCAATGGGTTCCCTGGGGCACAGGTAGACAATGACAGGCTGTTTCGTTCTTATTAGAACTCATCAGAAAGTCATAACCTGTAAGCGACCCCAAATACAGGGAGACTCTGTTTTCAAAATATTTTTAAGAAATAAAAATGCGATGAAAACCCAGTAACGCCATCTATAGGAATCAACTCAATGCAAAAGATAGTCGTCGACGAAAGCAACAATAAACCAAATACGTTCGGCCAACACACCAGTTTAGGCAACATTTGTAGATTCAAATAAGTTCGCGCTGCAGTATACCCACTGGGCGCTGCCAACCCGTTACGGGTTGTACTGATGAGTTCTAATAAGAACGAAACAGCCTGTCATTGTCTACCTGTGCCCCAGGGAACCCATTGCATTTGGCGTCCCTGTGTACTCAATGCAAAAGATAGATTCACTACTTTGTCCGCCTGCCACTAAAAAATCTTCTCTTCTATTTACTTATACGGACACTAAACTCTCTACTTTATTAACACTAGTGTTTAAATTAGCATACTTAGGATTATGTTCCACTTAATATCTGGTTTCATAGTTTGTCAATAGGCTTTTCCTTCACTTGTAGTTTAACTTTTTAATTTTTTCATATTTTATATATCATTGGAAGAACTAATCCTGGATTGACTTCCAGATTAACCAGAATACAAAATTTTAAATTTAATTAAAGAAAGACGCATTAAAAATAAATTTAAAAAATCCACCCATCAAGTAAGATTTCAATTCAAAATAATTCTATAAATTATTTAATGTTTTTATAAAAAAAAAAGTCAAATACTCCTAATGGGATTTGAACCTGTGACCTTGCGATCTGTACGCTAAAGCTCTATTCTCTACGCTATCGCTGTCAATAAAAACTTTTTGTTTAATACATGACACTCTCTTCAGCGCCTTTTGTTTTTTTTCTGGTAAGTAATAGATTTTCCACTATATTTTAACATGTTTTATAATTTCAGATGGCGTATTTTTACACTCTAATTCTGAATAACTCGACAAATACATGATAAATAAGTTAAACACTTTACCATTACTGCATTCTAAAATTTGTTCTTTTTAATAAATAAAGGGGTGGTCTGTTAAATTAGCACCATATGTTTAAATTAAATAGTGTATCTTGTAAATATTTTTTTTTAACACGCGTGTGATATACGGCGCTTTCTAGCCAAATTAACCGTGCTTTTTTTCATAGGAAAATTATTAATGTTTATTACTTAAGCCATCATAAAATTAATAAAAACTTACCACTAATGGTTAGTTACCTGGTTTTTCACCGACTCTGCCTTGCTCTATCCAGCTCTTTACAGCTGCGTTATCCACGGCTATTGCCGGGTCGGAGTTGCATTCGTTGGTAAGCTCTTCCCATTTTGCCCTTCTTTCTTCTTTGGTCATAGCCTTGAACAGAAAATTAAAATGAAATTGATATTGCGGAATTAGGGATGAGATAAACTTGATTTAAAAACAAATGTATACACCGAAAAAACTGTACTTAAATATATAATAATCATTTATATCCGCAAGAAAAAGACTTCTTATGGCCGCTTTTACAATATATAGTTAATTTAAAGATTATTTTACAGTTTAAACCAGATATTAATCTTTAGTTTATAAAATAAAATTTTCGGTTTTCAAATGTTTTGTTATCTTTTATGTCCAACGACAGCGCCGACCAGTATATATATATTTTTTTTATGATAAAACACCTGCACTGTAGGAAAAATCCTTTAAGGCGCTCTGGGAGCGGTGCGTGTGCGAATAAAGCGATTAACGTTGGTCTTGAAACATTGAAGATTGTATTCATTGGGAAACACGACCTCAGGAAGATCATTCCACAAAGATGACGTTCTCCAGATGAAAGAATTCTTGAACAATGAAGTTCGAGGAGTACTAAGCTGAACAACATATGGATGAGCGGCAGTGGTTCGCCGTGTATTTCTGTTTTGCATTGCTCTAGGTGGAATCAAGTGGGCAATGTCAGTCGAACACCTGCCATGGAAATATCTGTAAAAGAGAGCCAAATCACCAACCTGTCTTCGATGCTCCAGGCTATCGAGGGTCTTGGTTAGCTCGAAGTCGCCGATCAGACGAACGGCTCTCCTTTGAATGGAATCCAGTAGCCGAAGGGTGTGCTTGGGTGCAGAGCTCCAGACATGAGAGCAATATTCTAATGATGGTCGAATCTGGGCCTTGTAGAGTGTCAAAAGTTGATGAGGTGTGTACAACCTTTTGGTGCGGAAAAGTACACCAAGTTTCTGTGCAGCTGCCTTGGCAATTGCGGCAACGTGATCATGCCAAGACATATTACCTCCCAGATTGACCCCCAGCAAATTAATAGACGGTGCCAGGGGAATTGCGTGTCCTGCCATGACTATATCCGGTTCTGCAATGTTAACCTTTTTGGAGAAGACTGCTGCCTGGGTTTTCTTAGCATTAAATTCGACTTGGTTACTGTCACCTCAAGCCAAGATTTCTTTCAGGTCATTATTGAGGCGCAATACTTCATGCTGCCTGCGAAGATGTGCGTCGGAAGCGGATGTTTGGGGAGTCAAGGTAAAAGATGAGACAAGTGTGCTGTCATCAGCAAAGCTATAAATTGGATTTTGGGTTTTCACTAGAAGGTTGTTAATATACAGTAAAAAGAGGGTAGGCGACAATATGGACCCTTGAGGAACACCGGCATTGATGGTGAAGATGTCTGAGAGAAACCCGTCAATCGCCACTTGCAGAGAACGGTTCTTAAGGAAGCTGGTTAACCATAAACAAAATCCATTAGGCATACCGTAGGATCGCAATTTACTTAGAAGCCCATCGTGCCAAACACGATCAAAAGCCCTAGAGATGTCCAGTGTAACAGCCCGGGATTCTCCATGATGTTCGATGGTGTTGCTCCAAAGATGGGTGACATATGCCAGAAGGTCACCTGTTGATCTGGACTGACGAAAACCGTATTGATGGTCGCTGATAATGTTAAGCCCTTCCAGATACTTTAGGAGTTGTTGGTTAGTAGCTTTCTCTATTACTTTTGAAATTACTGAAAGCAATGCGACGGGTCGGTAGTTGCTTGGTAGGGTCTTTTTACCTTTCTTTGGAATGGGCTGGACACGCGTCGACTTCCAGCAGGATGGAAATATTCCTTTTTTGTAGGATAAGTTGAAAAGTCTACAAAATACTGGTGTAAGTTCATCGGCGCATGTCTTGAGAACAATGATAGGAATTTCGTCTGGACCAGAAGCTTTTTTGAGTCCTTTAAGAATCCGTTTAACAAGACGCTGACGGAACACAATGGTGAAGATGTCTGAGAGAAACCCGTCAATCGCCACTTGCAGAGAACGGTTCTTAAGGAAGCTGGTTAACCATAAACAAAATCCATTAGGCATACCGTAGGATCGCAATTTACTTAGAAGCCCATCGTGCCAAACACGATCAAAAGCCCTAAAGATGTCCAGTGTAACAGCCCGGGATTCTCCATGATGTTCGATGGTGTTGCTCCAAAGATGGGTGACATATGCCAGAAGGTCACCTGTTGATCTGGACTGACGAAAACCGTATTGATGGTCGCTGATAATGTTAAGCCCTTCCAGATACTTTAGGAGTTGTTGGTTAATAGCTTTCTCTATTACTTTTGAAATTACTGAAAGCAATGCGACGGGTCGGTAGTTGCTTGGTAGGGTCTTTTTACCTTTCTTTGGAATGGGCTGGACACGCGTCGACTTCCAGCAGGATGGAAATATTCCTTTTTTGTAGGATAAGTTGAAAAGTCTACAAAATACTGGTGTAAGTTCATCGGCGCATGTCTTGAGAACAATGATAGGAATTTCGTCTGGACCAGAAGCTTTTTTGAGTCCTTTAAGAATCCGTTTAACAAGACGCTGACGGAACACAATTTCAGACATTTGCGATTGAACTGAGGGAATGTTGTATACTCTACTATTACTTATACCTAACTTCGGTGCAGTTATTTTCCTAACCTACAATTTTTATTTGTACCTAAACCGTACATTGAAAGTTGATTTTACTGTCCTTCTTTTCTTAGTGTTCTGTACGGAATAGTAATAGCAATGGAAGATAAAAAAAGAGCACCAAATTTTGCAGAACTTGAAGTTACACTACTTTTGGATGTAGTAAAACTGCATTAAAAATGTAAGAGTGCAAGGAAAGCGACACTTTCTAGTGAAAAAAAAACAACCAAAAAATCACCTATTTAAGGTCATGACAATGCTGACAAATTCTGAGTTTAAACCTTGGGTATGGCTTAACGAGTAGTTTAAGCAGTTCAAAGATAACCATAGATTGTAAAAGTAATTTATTTTGAAATAATCCATGGTTTATAGTTAACTGAGTATTTTGTCTTAACCGAAGATAAAAGTAAATAAATTTGAAATAAGTATAGTAACCTCTCAAAAACCCTTGTCTTATAATAATGTAAGCAGTGTGGTGGGAGGAAAGGGGTGAAGCTCAGCCCTCCCCCCGAGTCAAGGAGCTCGGGTCTAAAAGCTTAATTGCAACCTAATTTTTCATCCCACACTCTTAAAAATTACTTGGTATTTGGTACTAATTTTTATTTGTTCTCGTGTTTACGTTACCAAAAATAACTATTTTTAGTTAAGAAAACAAAAAAGATTTTTTTCATGGTTATATTTACCAAAAAATGATGCCATCAGAACAAAGAAAATATCTTGTTTTCATATTAGTTGGCAGAAATATAATATTTTGTTTAGCTGAATTTTACTCTGTATATTATATATCTTATTTAAATGGTACATCAAGGTTCCTACAAACTTGTATTTATCAATTAAGCTTGTTGTAATAACACATTATGAATTTGTAGTCCCTATAATTTTGTTAATCAACCAATCACATAGCAGCAGACCTCAAAGAAACCCTAAGTTCACCCAGTCAACATCAACATGTGATCCAATTTCTAAAAGACATTAATATGTACAACTTGCTATAAGTCTTCTAATATTTTTGTTTTACACACCATATTTCGGTTAGCCACCATATTCTACAAATTATAGTATTTATATCTTTGTAAACGTGCCAATGGCCACAGCAGCCGAGGCACTATAATATAATAAATAAATAAATAATAATTTTGATTAAGATACCTACATTCTTAGTTGCCAGAACTAACTTTTCTTTTGAAGTAATAATATTCTTCATATTTATAACTAACGGCATCAACAGAGACTTGAAGCCCTTGCCCGGTGGGTGACATGTGAGCATGTGACATCATTCTAGCCAGGACTGTCAGGAGGTTATGTTTAAGTTTGGGTGCTTTTGCGGTTCCGTGTCCATTTTTTCGTATTTTTAAGGCAATAATTGGCGATTTTCATGGCCGTGCCCGTGTGAAAAATGGATGTGACAATATTTGGTGTAATTTATTTGTGTTTATTGTCTTTTTTGTGTACGTTCTTATTGGCAGAAGGAAGTTAAATCATAAGTAAGTAAACATTTTATTTTTTATCATTGCAGTTGTACATTAGCAAGTTTAAATGAGAATTTTTTAAAGCATGGCAAGGTGACCCGATGAGAAATAACTTTTTTTAATGTTATTTTAATTTAAAAATCATGTTTTGATATAAAACTGTGTATTTTCTTTGATATTACAGATATCAGAGAAATTAATAAAACAAAATGTTTAGAAAACGTGAAGCTACAGTATGATTTCATCATGTATCCGTTGTTGTTACTAATGCTCCCTATAGGGTGTCTATTTTTTGCACCCTGTATAAGCCTAAAACGCAAATCTAAATAAAATCACAGTGCAATTACCAAAGAAAAAATCCACAATTAAAACAAAAATATCGAACTCGGTTTATCGGTTCGCGAGAAAATCACCTTTGAAATTGAGCATAGTTTTTGGTTGGGCGTTATTTTTACGGCTAATTGTAGATTTTTGTAATTTCGATAAAATTAAAGAAATCTTAAACTTACCAGGACGGAGGCAATAGCCAGAAAAAATACAATGGTTACGGAAAATCTCTTCATTTTGAAAACGTGCTTTGCTGCTACAATATCTTTTTCTTGTGAGACTTTAGGACTTAAGGCACAAAAGTATTAATCTCTTTAGATATTTCGTTTATCATTTTATACACTTTGATATCACATTATAAGAAAAAATCGTTTGCTTTCTAGTCGAGGGGCAGGAAAAATGCGGTTAACGCAATTGTGTTTAATTGGACAGAAGGTCAAGGAGTTTGCATCGTAGGGGAAAGTTGAGTAAAATGTACATTTTTGGAAATTTTTAATGTTCTTCAAGATGATGGTGATGTGCCTTTTCTAGTGTCTCTCGTATTATTTTGCACAGGTAATTTTTTACTTTGACGCCCTTAAGGCTTGTCAATTTTTGACTGCAGCAGAGGGATCACGAAGAGGCGTTATCGTAGCGACACGATGCCGACATTTAAACTCGATAGACGAGGGATCGTGACGACAGAAGGTATTCTCATGTGATATCGTCGTTTACACTCGGTAATACGATGACAGTTAGGAAAAATGGGAAGATGAAAATTGTCAGCTGTCAAAAACCTAACTTTTTGTCATAGGATTAATTTTGTGAATTCACAAAATTGTTATAAGTTTTGTGATTCACAATATACATACGTATTTATATGGTGAGTGAAATAGTACTTTTAATTTTTAGTGAGGTAGGAAATACTGGCAGCATATTTATTTTACTAAAAAAAAATAATCCTACACGACAGTCACGTCACTGAAAAATTTAATAACACACCAAAAATAAACATAACCTTCCAAAATTTCGTCTCCATCAAGTCTATCTATCGTAAAAAAACAAACGAAGATGAAAGATAATAAAAACAATTTATTAATAAGAGATAGAAGACATCGTGACGTTCGGACAATAACAAATTTGATGGCAATCTGCAATACTTCTTCGACAGTCGTTTTAACTCGTAATTCGAATTATCGCCGAGACGATAGCCACTAGTATCGTATCGTGACTTCGTGATCCCGCTGCTGTATTTGCTTATACTCATCCAGTCGTTGCTAGACTCCCACAATGAGCGACAATCCAGTCACCGGATCAATCACGCGGTTATTGTCAAAGACAATGACATATTAAATTGGTTTCACCATAAACTAAATAACCCTAGACGTACCACCTAAAGGGCCTAAAGCGATGTTCAAGGCCTCGACGTAAATGCCGATAAGCAAAATTACTGTAGAAGGATATTCTCGTTTATTAAATGTTTTTTACAGGTAACATAGAAACAAAAGTTAGCGGCAAGCGGACAAAGTGGCGCATCTGTCTTTTGTATTAAAGTACACAGGGACGCCAAATTATTGGGTTCTCTGGGGGCACAGGTAGATAATGACAGCTGTTTCGTCCTTATTAGCAAAAACCCGTTAGCATCTCCAGAAACAGCGATCAAGATTTATTTAAGAAATAAATAAGTGATGAAAACACAGTATCGTCATCCGTAGGAATCAACTGCAATGCCTAAGACAAAGTCACTAGACGAGAAATCGTAGAACTAGAAACAACCAAGACACGGTAGGCCCCTCTAATAGAGGGACAACACTTTGCGGTTCACTACACCTCTCTGCAATTCGCAGGTTCAGAAATATTTGCTTACGGTTACGGGTTTTGGCTTTCTGATGAGTTCTAATAAGGAAGAAACTGCTGTCATTGTCTACATGTGCCCCAGGGAACCCATTATTTTGGCATCCCTCTGTACTTTAATGCAAGAGATAGATGTACGACTTTGCCGTTGGCCAGTAACTTTTCTTTCAATTTTATTACTACGGACACTAAACTTCTACTACTTTTTGTCTGTTTAGTTGGAGACAATGACTTCTGTTGTGATTTAAAACAAATAAAGACAATGCAAGTACAAAACCCTACTGCGGTTCTACTACTTAATTACAGGTAACGTTTCGCGTAAACTATTACAGATTTTAACGTTGTCCAAAATTATGAGCGCTAAAATTTTTACATCAGGTATTTTCTCTCAGACACTTTTTATGTAGATAAACGACGTAACCCCTAAATACACGGTCAAGTGCAAGTCCAAATTTATCGAATTGCATAATTCCAGGCTTGATTGGAATTGCAGGAACGGATACTTTTACGTATGCGAAATTACATTTACAGCATTTTTTCTAAAATACCAATGGGATCTGGCAATTTTTCTATAAAGGGAAGCCCAATAGTGCGACTAAGTAAAATAACTCCATTGTGGTTTGGGGCATCAATAATTTTAAATAGATAAAATATACTATAAGGCTTTAACTTGCACATTTTAAATTTACAGGGTATTTAATAATTAAGAACCACGACAAAATTAATTTTTTTTTAAATGAAACACTCTGTATTTTGAATTATTATACTAAAAATTTTACAGTTATTTCAAATTCAATTGTTTTTGAGAAATTGACATTTGAAAAATTACATTTATCCCACCACAGGCGGCATTATTTAGATGCCTACCCAAAAGTACCAAATTTCGGTTTAACGGTTAAACCTGTCAAACCGTTTTAACCGATTTAACCGTTGCACCGACGGTTGGTATTTTTGGGTAGAAAATAAAAGACTGTTTTTTTCTAAGGTGCACCATTTGGACGCTGTAGCTTGTCAAAGTGAGATAAATGTCATTTTTTTAATGACAATATCTTAAAAACAATTGTGTTATATAAAATAGGTATATAATTCAAAGTATACAGGGTGCTACAAATTTGTGTGCGTACAAGGGGATCTCGAAAACGGCAAGAGATACGAAGATGGTCAAATTGAGGAGGCAAAGTTGCGTATTTTGAGGCTTAATAATTTGATGAAAAAAAATTGCAAATATTCCGATTACCTTCGGAGATATCCGAAAAAAACCGAAATTTTTAATTTTCGTGTTTAATTTTTTGTGCCTTCATTTTTGACTTAAGATAAAAAAGAAAAAACTTTCTTGTAGTCGTTCTTAATTTTTTATAAGTTCGCGTTATTACTTTTCAAATTTGACGTTTCGTTTTTTAGATACCAACCTCAATACAATTTAAAGGTTTTTAAAATTTTAACGTCTTGTCATCAAAAATCACATCTTACATATTAGGCAATCCAACGATGTGTCAAAATGGTGGTTGGATGGCAAATACTGCTTTCTTATTGGTACACGTGACCACAAAAATAATATTGCTGGTGGCATTTAACGGGTGACTCAATGTTTTTTGCCATCCAACCGCCATATTAAATCACATGGTTATTCTGTTTAGGCCGTTTATTATTTAAATAAGATTTACTATAAAAACTACAAGTAACCAAGTTTTTAAGGCATGATAAGATTTTAAAAAGTTGGTCAAGTTTTAAATATTATGACACATACAATTTTAAAAATAAAGTTACACTTGCCCTCTTACTATAGATTTACTTACTAAAGATTTAATGTTTTCATATAAAGTGCAATGGTTTGTACGAAGTTAGAGGAAACAATTCCTGCAGTGTATTTTCGAAATTATATTAGAGCAGAATATTTATTTTCATGGAATATTTTTTCTCTTACATGGTACAACCCGCTACTCTCAATATGAAAGCAATGACTGACAGTAATTTTGGACCTGGAGTATACCTACCGGTTTTTTTATACTTTCTAATTAAATAATGTTTGCCTTTGTACATTTTAAATTGACGTTGTCAATGTCCTATATTATTTTGTATGACAATAAATGATTTGATTTGATTTGAAAATAAGTACGGACCTGCATTTTATATTTTAATTTTAAAGGTCTTTTTAACTCATAAATTTAACCATGTATTACAGTTAATAATTGTTAGACGTTTTGATATCGTCTTTACATCATCAGGAATTAAATAATTAGGTACTTTTAAATAAATACTGCAATGGTGTCAGTTACCTACTTAACAATTTTTACCAAATAAAACATGCAAATGGATGCGGAATTTAACAATTATAGAATAAATTAACTTATAATATCTATTTCTAAAGCAGAAAACATGATTTTGCTTAAAAATTCAACATCAAACGTCGACTATACTCACTACATCTGTCAACATAATTAGGCCAAACAATCAAGTATAAAGTTTCCGTCATAGCCACCTTTGGTTTGCTTTAACAATGATGTAATTGTTTTCCTGTAGCGGTTCAAAATAGGTCAGAAGAACTTAAAAAAACAAGAACTCAAAATTTTTTATTTTTTTTAATACCTATTTCAAAAAGTAAAAAAGAAAGTTCAAATTTACGTATTACTGGGCTGTGTCTCTTATAGTTTCCGATGATACCCATCATGATGAGTCTTAAATTTGGGACATCCTGTACAGTGGCTCCTACAAAAGTGAGTTATAGAAAAAGTCCTCATGAGGCTCCACGGCCTCGTGGGCCCTGCGGTTCCCTTATCATATCCACTGACTGTATGATATAAATTGTTTAATGTAAAATGATTTTTTTCACTACCAATCTATAAACAATTATTGACCGATTATTAACCTTAGAAATCGGTTGTCTCTGCCTTAACAATTAATATTGACCATTATTAATAATGAAAACAATCTATTTAAATTCAGTTAACATGATTTTTTGATTCTACCATAATATTATGCAAGATGATTTCTTGTAGGTAGGGAATTAGGTAGTACCTAACAATACATATCATATTCTCAGAGATGCTTGATGTTGTAAAGTATATATACTTAAAAACAAAAAAAAACTGTGAGAAAAAATAATGTGTCATATTCATTAGGAGAAAAGTACTTACCACTCAGGTCGTACCAAAACTTAAAAGTAGTAATGTCACAATAAATAAATTAAAAACGGACTTTGTCAGTTCATCAATAAACAAAAATTAACATTTACAAAGCCACATGACAATACCAAATAAGTATCTTGTAAATGTGTTAATAGTGAAAAAAAACTTATATTAACCATGGTTTAGGCAGCTAGACTATTATAGCCGTCGCGTTTCCCTCGTCGCTTCGCTCCTCGTGATTTAAAAAAAGTGCTCTCTCGTCGTAAAAAATTTACTCCGTTTAGATGCGAGTTCGTTCTGAAAACTTTTTACATTCCGTTCAGAAACCAACCGGAACTTGGCATTTGACATTATGTTGTATTACGCTAATAAAGAGAATGACGTATGTAAATTACGCTTGTTCCTTAATTTTCCAAAGCTATTACAAAAGATAAGCGTTAAACTTTTGAGAAATAAAGGTTTTAAATATTACAGCCAGGCGTATGCAAGCAATCCTTTTCAAACCCTATTAAAGTTGAATTTTTAAATTAACCCTAAAATGCCGACCCAATTTAAACAGAATCCTTTATTTGAAATTTGATATTTACATCATAATGGATGTAGAAGCGCAGCCAGCGACTCAGCTAAGGGGGGGGGGGGGGGCATTGGGGCATTGGGGTGTCATTTAAAAAAATTCGACATTCCATATAATACGCAAAATGCTATTTTCTTATTTATTTTAAAGTTATAAGGCTTTTAGGAAAGCTGCAAGCCAGGAATTTCAAATTAATTTAAAGAAAATTCACTTACGTTACCGTCACGTAAGTTACCGAGTAGAAAGTAACGTATGTGACAAATGGTAAAATACATAAGTGACTTTTGTGCGATTTCTCAAACATGTTTGTAATATAATAACATTTTCATCGCAGCCATTTATAATGCCTGGTTCGGCTGCTCAGCAGGGAAAACGATATCGGTACAGAATAAATGTTGATCCGGAGAATACATACATACTTGCAATTACTCAGTTTAGTAAAAGTAACTTATGTAACAGTGCCATAAGTCACATCAAATAATATTAAATAAATAATTTCGGTGCGCTTCTGTTCACTGGTTGTTATTTTGTTAACGGTAAATAACTTTTTTTAAATTTATAACAAGGTCGAAATTTAAATTTTCCTACGACCACCTATGAAAATGAGAAGAAAAGTACGGTTAATTTGGCTAGAAAGCGCCGTGTATCACACGCGTGTTGAAAAAAAATATTTCAACACTAGTGTTGAAATACAAGGCACACTATTCAATTTAAACATATGGTGCCAATTTAACAGACCACCCCTATTTATTAAAAAGAACAAATTTTAGAAATCAGTAATTGTAAAGTGTTTAACTTATTTATCATGTATTTGTCGAGTGATTCAGAATTGGAGTGTGAAAATACGCCATCTGAAATTATAAAAAATGTTAATAATATACTGGAAAATCTATTACCAGAAAAAGAAATCGTGCTGAAGAAAATGTCATGTATTAAACAACAAATCTTTATCGGTAGCGATAGCGTAGAGAATAGAGCTCTAGCCTACAGATCGCAAGGTCACAGGATCAAATCTCATCAGGAGTATTTGACTTTTTTTTTATAAAAACATTAAATAGTTTATAGAATTATTTTGAATTGAAATCTTTCTTGTTGGATGGATTTTTTAAATTTATGTTTAATGCATCTTTCCTTGATTAAATTTAGAATTTTTCATTCTGGTTAATCTAGAAGTCAATCCAGGATTAGTTCTTCCTATGATATTTCAAAATATGAAAAAGTTAAACTACAAATAAAGGAAAAGCCTATTGACAAACTATAAAACCAGATATTAAATGGAACATAATCTTAAGTATGCTAATTTCAACACTAGTGTTGATTTTTTTTTCAACACTAGTGTTGAAATATTTTTTCACAAATCAAAGGCTTTTTTAATAATTGTTTGTGGTCGTAGGAAAAATAGTGTGCATTACTCGTGTGAAAGTGATTATTCTAAAACTCGGAGAATTTCTGCACTCGGCTGCCGCCTCGTGCCAAATAACTCCTCGTTTGAAAAGTATCACTTTGATCACTTGTTATGTAATATACTATTTTCTTTTTAATAATTTCCAACTTATTGGTATGACATAGACACTTTAACACATCGCTTAACTTTACAGTTACAATACGACTACTTACTTAACTTCAAGTTTCTCATTTACTAAATTAATTAACATTTTTTTACGTTGCAAGTTTATCTTTCGTACCGTCCTTTTTCATTAGAATCTCATCCAATCTGTTTAAGTGGATCCGAACAATATTTCTAAATTATTCTCCAAAGTGACCAGCTCCATGCGAAATTATATCTATATACAGGGTGTCCTAGATAAGGATGCACTCTACAGAGATGATTAAATTAGAAAAAAGTCGTCGCTTTACTAAATTCTGCAACAATATGCTTTTAAATTTAAAAAAAACTCCGATCCTTCTGAAGATATTTGGGCAAAACTGAATTTTGCGATTTCGTTTTTTTTTCTGACACTATTTAAAAAAATATGTTTAAATATAGGTTATATTTCCATTACCACTTTTTCTCCTCTAGAAGTTTGGATAATTAGATTTTTAAATCTACCTTTTGTTTTCTCAAAACGATTATCAAAGGACCCCGCACAAAGCTTGTGGGAAATTGCTTTCGGCTAATTTTTCTAAATTTTTAGTAGTTTCTAGATCTTGACGTCCTGATTAAAAGTGTCCATGGCCGTAATCAAATCCTATGAGCAGTTTTGAGTTATGACCTTTTAACGTTGGCAACTTCCTACTTTGAGATTTTATGCATTGTCTGGAGTTTTCACTTGTTTCTTAAAAGCTATCAACTTTTTTATTTTTTTTTATTGGTTGAAAAGTAGGTATGCCTCAACTTTTCGTTCACTTATATAGAAATAAAATATGTACAGGATGTTAAATAATGTATGGGCGGATTAAATAAAAACTAAAATTAACAAATTATGAAAATCCAAAAACAAATTTTACTCATTTTGTGAATTTTGAAAAGAAACGGCTAGGTTTTGTTCATATTTTAATATCTTATAGTACTTACCAAGCTATGGATAAAAAAACATGGGTATAGGTTGACGTAGAATATATTGCCAGGTATTTTATTTTTCAAAAAAAAAATTAAAATTCACCTGAAAACGTAATAAACAACTTTTAATTGATTCATTTAATTATTATGCCAATCTGTAACAATTTTCTTTTACAATAACTATTCTCTAACACATTCTTATTTAAGATATACAAGGTGAACCAGTTACATTGATTTACACAAGTGAAAACTATGGTTGCAGTCATACATACGTCTTATGTTAATAAATTTTGGATTGTCACCAATATTCATATTTTCACAAATATAAAAAATATTTTTTTTAAAATAAAGAACCTGCTAGGAATATCAAATAAAAGTATAAAAACAACATTTACAAAAACATATTTAATCGAACCATGCAGAGGAGGAGACGTAATAACTTAATTTTCGAAATTTGATAGTAGTTAGGTGAATTTTAAACGAACTTTGGGCGTGGCCCCGAAAGTTTTTCGCCTGCGGCGCTTTTCCGCCTTCTTCATTAAGTACAATATCATGAAATACATGTAGTCCTGACTGTCCTTTTCTCCAGAAAAAAATGGTCTTACATACGCCCACTGAGCCCCCCCCCCTTCCCCCCAGCATATTTTCTGGCTACGCCACTGCGCCACACTGATGCCAAATATCAGTGTCCACACTTTTCGGTATGTGTACTAAAGATTAATTACAAAATTGCGTCCTGACGAACAAACAAATTAACGAGTCACAAATTAATTAAAAACATACAAATTTGAAAATAAAAAAAGTAAACCTACATTTTACTTTCGCTCATGCCCCTATAAAAGCATACTAGGTACAGTATTGATTTTCCTCAGAATGAATGAATGTTGTTTGTCTGTATCATCCCCGCGGCACGGTAGAGACGGACACGCAGAGCTGCCAGCCTGCATTACATCATGAGAATATCAACTCTGTACAGGGTGTAACGAATGTGAGTTTTATCATTCTAGAATTGGAACTAAAATAATTGCAGAGACAGAGCGAATATGTCTAGGAAATACCTGGCAAAGGAATATTAATATGTTGTATTTTGTAAAGTATCGCCGGTAGTCTATTTCAGGAAGGTGTAGAGTAATAAAATGGGAAATTCCGTCCAGTTCGGCTCAATTTCGGTGTCGGCCATAGGCGCAGGTTAATTTTGTGCATTAAATTATTTATGATAACTAACCAAAGAAAAAAAATAAGATAATTTGATAAAGAAGGAACTATTAGCTATAGCAAATTTACACAAACATCGTTTAATGAAATATGCCGTGGAAGATATAGTTGAAAAACATAGTGTAACTGTGTTGCGCACACCGCCATGTCATTGCGAACTAAATCCTATAGAACTTATATGGGCGCAAGTGAAAGGATTTGTAGCAAGACAACACGACATTCAAAATGAAAGCTACTGTTTGATCAAGCCATTACGGAAGTGACACCAGAGAACTGGCGAAAAGCAGTCCATCATGTCATTAAGAAAAGGAGAAAATGTGGGATCTTCACCACCGGATCGATCGGACTGTCGACCCGTTAATTATAACGTCAAGAGGAGATGACAGTTCCTCAGATGACGAAGAATATTATGATTTTTGATAATTTAATTTCTGTATAATGTATTTTTTGTATTTTGTATTTTTTTAATAAGGTTTAATAAAAAATAAATGTACCTAATACTATGTACATAATGCACGCCTTTGTCACACAATTTTCAGTGTTTGTGAATGGATAACAATAGGCAAAACCCATAAATTGATCCAAACCAGGGTGGTACTACCTGCACTCGATGAAAATAAAGAATTTTGCAATGAAATCAATGTCAAATTATGAAAGTGGCTTAAATATTCGTTGGTTCACTCTGTAGTCCCTTTGCATACCTAATAAGCTTTTATTACTACACCTTTCTGAAATAGACTATAGGTAGGATTTCTTTTGTACTCCTTATTACAATAGTTTTAGGCATAGTATATGTCTTTTTTTACAGGGTTATGCAAGGGTGGATTTAGCTCCAAATAATATGTGGGGAACTAAAAACTAAGGCCTTTTTTACACGGTGCGACTGCGATGCGATTTTCCGTTTGCGGTATGTCGCAACGATATCGTGGAACTATAAAATACATGTAATCATAATATGTGTAATTTTCACATTATGCGGAAGCGACAAAAAAAAACGGACGCTTAGTGCGGCATTTTTTATATCGCAAAACAGTGCGTTTGTTGGTCAGATACCGGCCGATTTTTTTCCGTGCGATATTAAACCAACCACTAAAATAAATGCATATTTCCAGACGTGTTGCTGCTTGGCGCGAGATGTATCAGTAAAATAAAATTTCAGTGTTGCAAAACTGTCGTTAGTGTTGCCAGATCTCACGATTAGTCGTGAGATTACACGATTTTGGTTCCGATTTCACGATCTCACGAATAAGGTGACAATTCTCACGATTTTTGCTTTTTTTGGCGGGACACAGTGTCTTATCAAAGTATCTCCTCTACTTATATTACTTCTTAGATGAGCAAGTAAGTAATCGAACGTTGATTCTGTCATTCGAAAGTAGTTAAAAAATTTGTCTTTAAGATAAAAGCTCCTTCGACGTATCTTACTTGTAAAAGTGGATGTACCCAGCAGAGCTGTGAGTAACTTAAGTAACTAGATACTTTTTAGTAACTAGTTACTTAAAGTAACTAGATACTTAGTAACTTAGTTCTTTTTTGAATCATGCCAAAAGTAACTGTAACTTCGTTACTTTTAAAAAGTGACTTGAATCTAGTTACGTTTTAGGAGTAACTATACACTTACTTAGTAACTTAGTTCTTTTTTGAATCATGCCAAAAGTAACTGTAACTTCGTTACTTTTAAAAAGTGACTTGAATCTAGTTACGTTTTAGGAGTAACTATACACTTAAAAAGTAACTAGTTACTTTAAAAGTAACTAGTTACTCCTAAAACGTAACTAGATACAAGTTACTTTTCAAAAGTAACAAATAATGCACACCATCAGATGATGACCAAGGGACGATCGGCGGCCGTTAATCAGATTTTCACGAAGGGACGAGCGGCGAGTCGCGAGCGTTAAACAGCAAACTGGTTGGAACGCGAAATTTCTTGGAAAGCATTTTATTCTACTTGTTCGTTGTTCGAATTAACACTTCTTAGTTTAGTTTTCTGATGGTAATAGTGGTAGTGTGTACAGGAAAATATGAGTTATCACTACCTGGGAAATTTATGGTATCTAGTTTAAAAGCATCTTAGTAACTTTTAGAGTTTCGTAGTTACAATTAAAATAACTAGTTAGTTAAAAGTATCTTAGTCACTTTTAGTAACTAGTTACAATCAAAGTAACTAGTTACTTAAAAAATATCTTAGTTACTTTAAAATTATCGTAGTTACAATCAATGTAACTAGTTACTGTAAAAGTATCTTAGTTACTATAACTAGTTACTTTTACTAAGTAACTAAGAACTAAGTTACTTTTAGGTAAAAGTAACTATTCCTTATAAGTATCTAGATGCATTTGGGCAAAAGTATCGAAAAAGTAACTAGTTACTTTTCTGAAGTAACTTTCACAGCTCTGGTACCCAGTAACGTCGATTCACTCGATTGCTAGCAATAATTTTACGTTTCCTTCGCCTTCGATGTAGCAATGCCAATAAAATAATTAGGTTTTTAGTATACATGCTGCAAATACACTCCACTAACTGCAAAGATCACCTGAGCAATGAAAACACTGCGCACAAAGTTTTATTTTTAAATAGTTGGAGAAAAAATTATCGCCTTGTGTGAAAGCTTTCTGCGAATGCGATATGATATGTCGCAAACGGAAAATCGCATCGCAGTCGCACCGTGTGAAAAAGGCCTTAGGGTAATGAAATATTAGGCAGTGCAAAATCTACTGATTTTAAAATTAATGTTTCTAACATACAAAGCAATAAAATTGATTTTATTAGTGTGTTGGCTACAGCCTTATGTTAAGTACTTAGGTACAGTACCCATTACAGCACGTAATGTGCTTGCAAGAGGTTTGTATGAGCATGGTCGAGCTCTGTTTGATATTGCCAGAGTTATGAATAAAACACAAGGGGTCCTAATACCAGTGGCGTGCAATGCTGTTTTAATCAGGGTAGGCAAAAATTGCATTAAAGACAAAAATTTACCTTCCGTAGCATTCAAACATCTAAATTTTAAATTTTGTCACAAAATGTCTTGTTTTTGAGTTTGTGGAAAGAACATTGGCAGAAGAAGAATTTGTAAATTAGTTCAACACCGCGGTCTTAACGTAAAAATACTTTTAAAACATCGTCACAAAAATTGGTTTTTGCGTTTTAAATCCTACAAAAGTCGCTCTCCAGAGAGATTATTGTTAATAAGCGTGTCTCTTCCTGTGTGTTTTGTTAACAGGTATGAATTCTTTTGATTCCAGAAAAGGATCGTTCTGCAGACGCGCTGCTAGCCGAAATAGTAACAATTAACGTCTCCATATTTATTTTTTTCCCGAAACACGACGGCGCAAGGTCTAGCAAAAGGCCGAAAACACTAATTATAAATTAAAAATCTACCATCCACCTGATTAAACCAATGTTGCCAAAAACGAAGTCAATTATTATGTGAAATATTATAAGCTTACCGATTAACAAATATTATTAACATATCAGCAAAAATTATTTTAATTGTCACAAAAGTGCTTCTTATTTTACGATACCTTATCCGTTATCCCTTTAAAGCTATCCTAACTAAACTAATTGATCATAAAACGTATAGAGGCGTGTTTCATATTTTATATTGAGAAAGCGAAGTATTTTCTCAACTATGGTAAAACTTGAAGAATGGCACCAATGCACACACCAAACGCGGGCTTTCTTGGCGCGGACTAATAGATGAAGGAAGATCGAAGGTTTGGACGGGTTTATTTGTTACATCTCTTTCCACCCTACTGCCTACCGGCTCTCTCGCTTGCTTTCATTCGTACAAAGGCAGTGCTTTTGCTGTTGCATTATACTAATGTGCAGCGAGATCTTTGCCTTTAGAGCGGTCTTACGGAATGCTTATACAGGGATCTGGTTAATGATATAAATAAGCAAAGAATGCGTTCGTGGAAATGATATATTATTAATTTTTCGGTCCTATATTATTATTTATTATATTATTGTAAAGATAAATTGCCAAAGTTGGATTACACAGATAAAAACTAATATATAAAAATAAATTGTTTCTATTTATTTTATTGTTCCCAGGGTAGGCAATGCTTTTTTGCCTATATTGTATGCACCACGCCACTACCTTATACTATATCAAATTTTAAAAGTGTATTTAGAAAATAGTACAATCAATGAAGAGTAGGGCAAGGTCGACAAAGAAAACCAACTTTAATATGTAATATATGCTGTATTTACCACTTCCTTATTTGTGTATACGTTTACGCACATTACGCACCATTTTTTTTCAAAAAATGATAAATCGAAACATTATCGCATTACAATAAGGACCACTACATTAAATAACGTTACAGTATGTTATAAAAGTTACTAATTTAAAAATATTTGTAAAGTTCTTATTTCTACAAATTTATACGTATAGAAAGTCCTTAATGCTTCTTTTCGTGCTTATGAACTGTACTCCTGACACAAACAATCATTCCTTGGGCAGTTTCTTCTTTGGTTTCTTTTGCGACGGCGCATTTAGTCAATAATGAATCAACTTTATCTGCGGGAACACCCGACTCAATCAGGGCTTTCTTCATGGATTCCAACAATATATTTCCTTCTTCGTCTTGCCATTGGAGTTTCTTGCACATGCAGTGAGCGTGAACTCCCAAATTTGCTGAAAAATAGGTATTTTTATTAGACATACTCTATGAGCACCGTCTACTAAAGTAGACGGTGTCTAGTAGTAGACGGTGGTATGAGCAACATCAGTGGCGTATTTCACTTTTAAAAATAACATGGTATGGATTACTAAAATTTGGTTCTGACAACTATTTATTTTCGTGAAATCTAACTCAACCCAAAAATTAGTTTGTACAACCAAAAAAAATTGTCGTTATGGAACTGTTGAACTAATTAATAACATTAACCAACCCAACCTACAAATTTTAGTTGTCACAACGAAATTTTATATACGGACATCTAAATTTATATGGTACTCCCGCTTTTAAAATTAGTTGTCACAACTAATGTGTAAATATGGAACATTGAAATTTTTTTTTTCAAGGAAATATTGTTTTTGTTAATGATGAATATATAAATACTGCTAAAGCAATCATTTATTTGGGCCAAACTTGAACTTTTTACAGAGTAACAATTACGTATGTAGTCACAACATTGTGTTTATTATCTTTTTTCTGTACTTTCTAATTGTAAGAAAGAAGTTAAATCATAAATAAGTAAAAATTTTATATTTTTGTCATTGCAGTTGCACATTAGAAAGTTTGAATGAACTGCTTATAACGCATGGCAAAATTAGCAAGTGGATTTGATAGAAATAACTTTAAAAAAAGTCTGTTTCATTTCTAAAAAAAATGTGATATGTAATTTATACTTAGTAACGAAAAATATTCCTTCCTAGGTCCCCATTTAAATAAAAAAATGCCTTGGTATTACTACTCTATTAGGTATGCGTAAACGAATTAGGATAAATTATTAAGGATATTATGGTTTCTTAAAAAAAAATTATTTCCAATGTTCTCTCATGTTCTTTATAATACATACTTATGCAAACTTTTGGGTTGTTAAATTGCTTATAGAACTGAATTGTCCTTTTTAAATTTTCTTATCTGCAACTGCGATTATTAAAAAAACAAATATCCCCTGGACTTTCTATTTAAAATATACAGCTATATGAAATTTGTTATACTTGGTCAGATTAAAAAGTCATCAATATGACGTTCTTTTATAGAAATGTAACATAGAACAAAAACAAAACAAAAAAAAATATTTTTAAGTTATTTCTCATCGGTTCACCTTGCCATGTTTTATAAAAATCTCATTTAAACTTTCTAATGTACAACTGCAATGACAAAAAATAAAATGTTGACTTACTTATGATTTAACTTCCTTTTGGCAATAAGAACGTAAACAAGAAAGACAATAAACACAAATAAATTACACCAAATATTGTCACATCCATTTTCCACACGGGCACGGCCATGAAAATGGCCAATTATTGCCTTAAAAACACGAAAAAATGGACACGGAACCGCAAAAGCACCCTAACATAAATATAACCTCCTGACAGTTCTGGCTAGAATGATGTCACATGTCACCCACCGGGCAAGGGCGTCAAGTCTCTATTGATGCCGTTAGTTATAAATATGAAGAGTAATTCTACTTGAAAGGAAAAGTTAGTTCTGGTAACTAAGAATGTATCTTAATCAAAATTAACAAAATGATAGGGACTACAAATTCATAATGTGTTATTACAACAAGCTTAATTGATAAATACAAGTTTGTAGGAACCTTGATGTAACATTTAAATAAGATATATACAGAGTAAAATTCAGCTAAACAAAATATTTTATTTCTGCTAACTAATATGAAAACAAGAAATTTTCTTTGTTCTAATGGCAAAATTTTTTGATAAATATAACCAAGAAAAAAATCTTTTTTGTTTTCCTAACTAAAAATAGTTATTTTTGGTAACTTAAACACGAGAACAAATAAAAATTAGTAGTAAATACCAAGTCATTTTTAAGAGTGTTACAAATAAGTATATTCTGTTTCTGGGGAGGGGGTGTCAGGAAAAAAATGGCAAGCATGAAATCGGTATATGGAAATTTGTCGGGACCACGTCCAAATTTTGACAAGAATTCACCCAACTATAATCTAATTTCGTTAATCAAGTTATTTTTTAAACTATGCGTTCAGATTTAATTTGGTATTATTATCTGCCCCCTAATAGCAAATTAGTTACGCAAAACAAGAGAACAACAGCAAACACATGCAACCACCATATATTTCAACACAGAAAGTTTCCTGTTTTTTTTTAAATCCTTGAATTATCCGCTTTTACCCTCGGGTGAAGTCTTACGTCTTACCCGTAAAGGCGATCCAATTACCCACAAAACGGGTAATTATCCGGACATTGGCAGTACTAATGAGCGATGATGAATTTACTGGAGAACAAATTTTCACTTTTTTTCGTTTGTGATTTGAACCTGTGACCTTGCGATCTGTAGGCTAGAGCTCTTTTCTCTACGCTATGACTACCGACAAACGTTTGTTGTTAAATACGTAACATTTTCTTCAGCGCGATTTGTTTTTTTAGCTAATAGATTTTCCAGTATATTATTAACATTTTTTATAATTTCAGATGGCATAATTTCACACAACTATTTTTTTTAACACGCGCGTGATATACATCGCTTTTTAGCCAAATGTTCATTACTTAAGCCATAATAAATCTAATAAAAACTTAACACTAATTGGTACTTACCTGGTTTTTCACCGACTTTGCCTGACTCTAGCCAGCTCTTTACAGCTGCGCCATCCACGGCTGTTGCAGGATCGGCGTTGCATTCGTTGTTAATCTCTTCCCATTTTGCCCTTCTTTCTTCTTTGGTCATAGCCTTAAACACAAAATTAAATTGACATTGGAATTGGGGATAAGAAAATTTTGATTTATATAGTATACACGCGGCGCCAGGGGGGGGGGGGGGGGGGGGCAGACACATGAGTGCCCACCCCCAAAATTGATGGATTCGGGTCGGGTACCAAGGAGCTCGGGTTTAAAAGTCGAATTGCAACCTAATTTTTCATCCCACGCTTGTACTCTTATGTTGGGTTGCACAAAGATTTTTAACTACAATTAACTAACCAGCAAGTTTGACCGTGACATAACTGACATTGACAGGCATTATATGAACTCACAATCAAAGGTACCTAAGAAGTAAATTAAAAATTAAGATAACCGGCCAGAATGATTGTGAGAAAATTATTTCTGCCAATGTCATTTATGTTACAGTCAAACTTGCTGGTTAGTTAATTATTAATAAATTATTTGTGCAACCCGACATTAATCTAAATTTTTAAATATTTATTAAAAAAATATAAAACCGACAAAGCTCAACTTCAATATATTAGTTTGTCCTTTGGTACATAGTTATCTATTACACGCTCACCACGCCAAAATTAATGATTTTATAGGGAATGATGTATTTTTTGGCTTAGATTACACACCAGTTTTTGTCGGAAACGCTTAGTTTTAAAATTTTCCTTCTAAAAGTCCTGTTTTAAATAAAGATTAAGGTTTCGGATGCGTCTTAATAATTGGTTTGTGATGCAATTTTAAAGGAACACGAGTAAAATGAATAATATTTTATAGTGTTTTTCTATTATATACTTTTCTGTCCCGTTTCCCCATTTTTAAGCTATTTTAAATCAACAAAACTTTAATCAAATGCCATAAAATGTTTTTTATAACAAAACCAAATGACAAGCATCAGTCCTTTATTTATTTTAAGAGACAAAAATTGAACTAAAATGTTAATTAAAAAAAAACAGAAAAATACTTCTACTTTTTTATTATTATTTCTAACTAAGCAGTGTGATAATTTATAATAAAAAATAGTGCAGGGGAACAAATGATAATACTTCATTACGAATCCAATACAAAACTGCACTTTATAAAGAAATATTTCAAGACCTAAGCATTTGCAATAAAAACGGCTCTCAGATTCGTAATCTACGCTAAAAAATACACGATTTCTAATATTCAATTTTGGCGTGGTGAGCGTATAATAGTTATTTATGCAACTAGTGCAAAAAGTGTATGTTTATTGCATACGGCATAGAAGTTATATATGAATAATATGCCATGTGCAATAAACACACTTTTTGCACGTTACATACACTATTTTTTCTACGATCGCTTTTTTATTTAACAAAAAAGTTTAAAATTGCTCTTTATTACCTCTCCTTTGTGTGCAAAAGTTGTAATTCAAATTTAAGAATGGATCATAGATACCTTTGACTTTAATTGTTTGGAAGGAACACGTCCGTCATTCTGCCATTTTGTTTTGTGATTCTCGTTTTAACTTTTCATTTGTTTCCTAGGCAATTTACTTTATTGTACTAGGGCAAAAAGTACTTTATTGCATAGTATGCAATAAAGGCCTACTTTTGTCATTACAATTAATGCATACACAAAATGACATTTTTTGAACGATCGTAGAAAAAACATATTTCCTTTATTTTTAAATAGAAAAACCGAGCCCGAAAAATCCTGGTTAGAGTCATACATATACGTCTTATGTGAAAATTTTGGATTGAAACACAACATATTTTTCACAAATAATATAAATTTAAAAAAAAAAATCACAAAACTAAATTTAATTCCTACCTTGCGTGCATCTACCTCGATAAAGTAACAGCTTGTGGCAACACGTTTAGTAAAATTAAAATAAGAATTACATGTTTTTCGATTTTTTTTGTTTTAATATGACGTCATATTGCGAGAACGAGAAAACATCTTGCGAGATGTTAGCGAGACAATGTTGCTCAAATAATAATTATCTAACCAGACGTAATTTAAGCCACAATCAAAGTTGCACTGTTAATTATTGTTTAAAACCATTGTGCACCCAAACACTATTTTTTTTAATTTATCATTTTACGTATTTTGTTGTTTCCCTTTTAAAAAATAAATTATATTTTGTTTGATTGAGGTCTTGCATTCTTCGATAGCAAGAATATCATCAAATATATACGGCTTTCTACAGTTTCTCCTAATTATTGAAAACTACATCAAGTTTACACCATAAAATTTTAATATTCTTACACTTATCCGCAAAAATACCACACAATTAAATTTATTTTCTCGCGAACCGATAAATCGATTTCGATTTTTTTTTACTGTAGCTTTTTTCTTTGGTAATTGCACTGTGATAGATTTTTTAATTCAGATATCCGTTTAAGAATTATACAGGTTGCAAAAATCAGAATAGTTTTTTCTTGTTAAATTTGAGACACCTTGTAGGGAGCATTAGCAACAACAACGGATACATGTTAAAATTATACTGTAGCCTCATGTTTTCTTAACAGTTTGTTTTTTTAATTTCTCTGATATCTGTAATATTAAAGAAAATACACGGTTTTACTTCAGAACATGTTTTTCTTCAATAAATCACAATTTTACATGTTTTGGTATACCTACAACTGTGTATTTTCTTTGATATTACAGATATCAGAGAAATTAATAAAACAAAATGTTTAGAAAACATAAGGCTATGGTATGATTTCATCATGTATCTGTTGTTGTTGCTAATGCTCCCTACAAGATGTCTCAAATTTAACGTAAAAAAAATATTCTCATATTTGCACCCTGTATTAAGCCTAAAACTGAAATCTGAATAATTTTTTATCATAGTGCAATAACAAAAAAAGAAGCTACAAAATCATCGAAATTGATCTATCGGTCCGCGAGAAAATCAATTTTGAAATTGAGCATAATTTTCGGTTGTGCGTTATTTTCGCGGCTAAGTGTAGATTTTTGTAATTTCGATAAAAATAAAGAAATATAAAACTTACCAGGACGGAGGCAATAGCCAGGAAAAATACAATGGTTACGGAAAATCTCTTCATTTTGAAAAAGTGCTTTGCTGTTACAATATCTTTTTCTTCTGATACTTTAGAACTTAAGGCACAAAAGTATCTGTCTAGATATTTCGGTTATCATTTTATACGCTTTGATATCACATTATAAAAAAAAAATGTTTGCTTTCTAGTCAAGGGGCACGAAAAATGCGTTTAACGCAATTGCGTTTAATTGGTCAAAAGGTCAAGGAGTTCGCATCGTAGGGAAGAGTTGGGTAAAATGTACATTTTTGAAAAGTTTTTAATGTTCTTCAAGATGATGGTGATGTGCCTTTTCTAGTGTCTCTCGTATTTAGTTGCACATGCATTTTTTTACTTTGACGCCCTTAAGGCGTGTCAATATTTGACTGCTGTATACTCATACTGCCCATACTCATCCAGTCGTTGCTAGAGTCCCACAATGAGGGACAATCCAGTCAGTTATTGACAAAGGCAATGACATATTAAATTGGTTTCACCATAAACTAAACAACCCTAGACATACCGCCTAAATGGCCTAAAGCGAGACTGAAAGCTGCGACTTACAGCCGGGAAGCAAAGTTCCTCTATAGGGATATTCTCGTTTATTAAATGTTTATTACAGGTAACATAGACAAAAAAGTTAACGGCAAGTAAACAAAGTAGTGCATCTGCCTTTTGCATTAAAGTACACAGGTAATGAGTTCTCTGGGGTACAGGTAGACAATGACAGCTGTTTCGTCCTTATTAGCAAAATCTCGTAAGCATCTTCAGAAATAGCGAACATGCATTTTCAAGGTGTATTTAAGAAATAAATAAGTCATGAAAATACAGTATCGTTATCTGTAGGAACTAACTCCAATACAGAAGACAGAAACCGCTGGACGTGAAATCGTAGAACTAGAAACAACCAAGGCACGGTAGGTCACACACGCATCTAGTATAGGAAACAACACTTTGCGGTTCACTACACCTCTCTGCAATTCGCAGGTTCAGAAATAGGTGCTTACGGTTACGAGTTTTGGGTTTTTGATGAGTCCTAATAAGGACGAAACAGCTGTCATTGTCTACCTGTGCCCCAGAGAACCCATTATTTTGGCATCCCTCTGTACTTTCATGCAAAAAATAGACGCACGACTTTGTCCGTTTGCCAGTAACTTTTCTTTCCATTTTATTACTACTGACACTAAACTTTTTGTCTGTTTAAAGCATTGTTCCCAAAGTAGTGCAGGTGTACCCCAAGGGGTCCATGAGAGACTCTACGGGGGTCTACGTTGGCGTGAAAAAAAAATTGGGGTTCACAATTCGTAAGCTGGGGTCCACGAAAATGTATTTGGTTTCGATAGTGAAGAACTAAAATGTTGGCTTGACTTCATCTATATCAATGTGGGCAGATACTATTTTAAGAAGCTCAGCGACTGTTACTTTTAAAAACTTGCGTATTCCATATTCAGTACATCGTGTCGAGACTTGCAATTGCATTCTCACTTTTTTCCACTGCTAGTTCATGGTTGGAACTTAACCGCAACGCAAATTTTCATAGTTAGATTTAATCTTCACATTTTTTTTCGAGTTTTGGGAATATCGTAGAAATGTAGCTGTAGGGGTCCACCGGAACCAACTATGAGAGGTCTATGAGAAAAAAAAGTTTGGGAACCTTTGGTTTAAAGGTTGGAGACAATGACGTCTGTTGAGTGGCGGAGATACTTAGTCATTGTACTTATTTAGTATTCACCTGAAGATGATTGGAGATACTTGCCAGTTAAAACGTTGTGATTCAAAACAAACAAAGACAATGCAAGTCCAAAACTTCATTGCGGTTCTACTACTTTATTACGGGTAACGTTTTGCGTAAACTATTACAAATTTGAACGCTGTCAAAAATTATGAGCGCTAAAATTTGTACATCAGATATTTTCTCTTGGTATGGTTTCTCTATGGTTGTGCTTTTATGGTAACTTTTATCAACTGGTACAAAATACCCAACCTTCCCAACATCCATTTTTTTTTTCGAAAAAAGTTAGACTTTGTCTTATGTAACACATAATAAAATTAAATCACTTTTCATGTAGATAGAAGATGTAACCTCTAAATGCACGGTCAAGTGCATATCCAAATCTATCGAATTGCATAACTCGAGGCATGATTGGAATTGCAGAAATGGATACTTTTATGTATGTGAAATTAAATTTAAAGCATTTTTTCTAATAAGAGACCAATGGGATCTGGCAATTTTTCTATAAAGGGTGGTTCAATAGTGCGACAAAGTAATATAACTCCGTTGTGGTTTAGGGCATCAAAAAATGTTAAATGGATAAATTATATAAGACCTTAACTTGCACATTTTAAAATTAATTTGAAATTTACAGGGTGTTCAATAAATTAAGATCTACGACAAAATTACATTTTTTTAAATGAAACACTGTATATTATAGCATTTTTGAATTATTATACTAAAAATTCTACAGTTATTTTAAATTCAATTGTTTTTAAGTTACTGACATTTGAAAAACCACAGGCTGCATCGTTTGGATGCCTAACCAAAAGTACCAACTTTCGGTTAAATAACGGTTAAGCCTGTCAAACCGTTTTAACAGGTTTAATCGTTGCCCCGAAGGTTGGTATTTTTGGGTAGAAAATAAAATACTGTTTTTTTCTAATGTGCACCATTTGGACGCTGTAGCCTGTCAAAGTGGAATAAATGCCATTTTTTTAATGACAATACCTTAAAACAATTAAATTTCGATATGTGTGTTATATAAAATCGGTGTAGAATTCTAAGTATACAGGATGCTACAAATTCGTATGCGTACAAGGGAATCTCGAAAGCAAAATTACATATAGCCCTCAGTTATGTTATGGAACTTAAACCAACCAATTAAAGGTGCTTAGGTCAGGCGCGTTGGCGGGGTCTTGTTTGAAATCACAGGGTGAGTTGCTTCTCTAACCGCAATCTAAAATTGTTGTGTTAGGGCCGAAATTATTTCTTTTTTAATTGGATTTTGATAATGGAAAATCACCAGTAGCAATAGCCCAGTAGTATGGAAACAATGATGTCAAAAAATTAAAATACCGGCAGCGTTGTCTTCGGCAATGACCACATTTGGTCTTGGCGAGTTATTTATGTATGTATCATAAATACCTGTAATTATAAAAAAAGGTTTTTTGTTTACCATTCTTGTAAGGCTGTTAATATTTTTTTTTTCTAGGACTTACATTAGGAGATGTCTACATTATATCAACATTTTTAAGTACGTGCTAATGCTATTTTTTTTTTATTTAACTATTTTTACAGCAGCTGATCACAGAGAAAAAAATATTCCAATTCGACGAACTGCGACTGGACGTAGAAAAAACAACACAGAACTAGCATTGGGACACGAAATAAAATAAAATAAGGAATAAACTTTTCTTGATAGTTATTTTAATAATTTTATTTGTTTAAATATCCCTAAGCCAAAATTAGCCCTTTTTAACTCTGGCTTTTATGTATGGAAATGGTCGATTATTTCTTAAAGTAAGTAAAACCAAAAATATGATAACGTTTACAAACATTTGCAAATAATTTATTGAAAACCCTGAAATTTTTCTATTTATCATTTTTCGCTAGCATTATTCCTGCATTAAGAAATAATCTACCGTTTCTGCCACGTAAATAAAGAATGCTGCATTTGCAAAATACATTTAATTAACGCGCAAATAAACTTCTCCCTCAGGCCTGAAGAAAGCACCTCTAATTGGTGTGTTTATGTTCTATAACATAACTGCGGGCTGTACTCTTACATCTCGAAAACGGTAAGAGATATGAAGAAGGTTAAATTAAGGCAAAGTTGCGTACTTTATGGTTTAAAAAATCGGTGAAAGAAAATTGCAAATATTCCGAATACCTTTGGAGATATCCGAAAAAACAGAAATTTTTAGTTTTCGTTTTTAATTTTTTGCGCCTTTATTTTTGACTTGGGAAAAAAACCGAAAACACTTTCTTGTAGCCGTTCTTTATCTTTTACAAGATGGCGTTATTCGTTTTCAAAGTCGACGTTTCGTTCTTTAGATACCAACCTCAAGTCAATTTTTTTAAATACGGACCTGGAATTTAAAAAACAGTTTTAGGGACTTCTACGCTTTGTAAATTTAATACTATTCAAAGATTTTTAAAATTTTAACGTTTTGTCATCAAATATCACATCTTCAGTATTTCAAATATTTCTTTCTTTACTAGTACGGCCCTGGAAATTATTTTTAGGATAACTTAAATATTAAAATTACATAACATTACAGGAAGTTATGGTGTTTAGGCCGTATATTATTTCAATAAGATTTACTATCAAAAATACAAGCAAGTTTTTAAGGCATGCTAAGTAATTCTATGTTTTATTGGTATTTTATTTATTTTATTAATAGGTATATCAGCCCTATGGTGACTGAGACCTAAATACAAGCAGAAAAAAATAATGCTCCCAAGTGAAGAAAAGGTAACTGGAGTGTTAGTCTAGTTATGTTTCTGTGATGTTTATTTCAAAAACAATTTAATTTTTTTTTTACTGTTTATTACGGCCTGATGATACTAGTTTCAGGCGAAATATGTAACAAAAATAAACAGACAAACAAATATTTGAGGCCGAGACTTTAGGTGTTTTTTCTTACAAGATATATATCAAATATCAGACCTTGAGTATAAATGGACGGATTTTTCAAATCAGTTTTTTTTTGTTTGGCTCTAATTGGACCGTGATGATATAAAAAGATAATTTGAAAAAATGTGTTATTAGATGGCAACACGTTAAAATTTTAAAAACCTTTAAATTGTATTAAATTTTCAAACCTTAGAAGTTCCTTAAACTGTATTTAAAACTTCAGGTACGTATTTAAAAAAATTGACTTTAGGTTGATAATAAAATAATGAAATGTTGAATTTTAAAACTAATAACGCCATCTTGGAGAACATACAAGCCGACAAAAAAAGTATTTTTTGTTTTACCTAAGGTAAAATTGAGAGCGCAAAAAATTAAAAACCAAAAATAGATATTTCGGTTTTTTTACAATTTTCTTTCACCAAATTATTAGCCCCAAAATACGCAACTTTGTCTCAATTTAACCACACTGAGAAAATTCGTACTATTATATTTCTGCATAGACTTAACTTTAATACCGGTAATTAGATTTCTAATAACCCGTATCATTGGACCCAAATACCGGCTAAAATATTGGTCTAATAGAGCGCTATTCAGATCATCTTGTTGCAGTTATTAGAAATCTAATAGACTTTATTAGTCGCTCTAATACTGACAATAAGTTTTCACAATAGGCAAGTTCCTATTAAGAAATCTAGTAACCGCTATTAGAGATCGAATGCTGCCTATTAGAAAAAATAATAAAAAGAAACTATCTAGTCTAGTCTTGATTGCCATGGCCACCTAAAAAGAAACTATAATACTGCCTATTAGACTAAACAATAACCTCTATTAGGATATCGAATTGACAAGACAAACGACGTTTTTCTTTCTTCCATCTTTTATATTTGGTAACGCGGACATGTCGGAGTGAAATAAATGCTCTGCTGTTTTTTATCCCAAAGTTTGTGTAATTAATTAGTGATTTTTGTTTAATATTTAAAAATATATTCCATTTGATGGTAAGTACATATTTTTATAATGTTTTAATTGATATACAACCTTAATCCTTGTCTACAGACATAGTTTGTACGGTCCGGTCTTATTTTAGAATTCAAGATGGCCGGCATATTGAAAACAAATTATGATTTTTAATAACTTCTCATTTAATGATATACTTTAAACTGATTATATTAATGATGGTTTCTTTTAGAAAAATAATAATGAAAAATGCACCAAAAAATATTGACTTGTTTGTTTAAATTGCAGTTTCTTTTTTAAATACTGTATTACTTTTTGATATCTACCTGTCTTTGGATTGGTCAAGACTATCATTAGTGATCTCGTATCCTTGATGGCCTGTGAATAGCATAAATTCGACATTTTAAAAAATGTTTTTTTTAGGTAGCTGTTGTTTTACATTTTAAAAGTTGATAAATTTTGTTTAATAGAGTACGAGATGTAAAAATTACTAAATTTTTTGTTTATCGAACCTTCTGTCAGCTGTTTATATATACCATATTAGGTATGTTGTTAAAATATGATTTTTTAAACTTTTTTCTTTACTTGTTTTTAGGACTTTTTCAACATGGCTGATGAGTATAAATTACGATTGCACGTTACATAGGGACATACTATATTGAAAATTTTGAAGGTAAGAAATACCTAGTTAGGAAGAGTTTAAATCAATGTTAAATATTACATAAAAACGGTTTTATTTGTTTTTAAAATAAAAAATAAAGAAAAGCGTAGACCCTCGCCAAAGGATAATAAATACAATTTTTCTTCTTTAAAGACTTCACTTTTATTTGACATTAATTTTATTTTCTAACAATTTTATTGTCATCTCCCCCACCCTCTTTGAAAATAAGGAAAAGGTTTGCCTTCCTCAAGTTTGCTTGCTCACGTAATACGCTCGTTTTATGTGTTCCGTTTATGTGTTCCAATGATATATATACTAATTTATTAAAGTTCAAAAATACAGTGAAATTTGTGTTTTTTTAAACAAGACGGATAGTCATAGGAAATTTATAATAATGGTTTAACTAATATTTCAAATTTTTGTTTTTATCATTTACAAAAAATATTGTTCCATAGAATTAGTTTGAGGGGTTAAAAAAATTAGGATTATTAGTTTATCTAATAAACATTAAATAAATTTTTTATAATGGATATGCGTTTTCTATTATCCCCAACAGAAATACATAATAGCTATTAAAACTGACGTGATGCATTCGCCATGTAATTTTTTAATTAATATTTTGTATCCTTTTCTCTTTATTCAAAAAGGGTCAAATAGCCGTCCTTGAATAGCAATTATCTACAGTTTTGAACTAACAACATTTTGATTAATGAATTAATAAAAGCAAAAAAAGAAAATTTGTGAAGTTTGTAGGTACATTTTTCTTTTTCTGCTTTTATTGCTTTATAAATTCAAACTTGTTTAACTTTAAATTGTAGGTAATTATGCTTCAAATGTCGGTATTTGGCCGCCTTTTGGATAAAAGGAAAAATTAACGAAATATTTATTAAAAACGAAATGGCGAATGCGCTACTAGACCTCACTCACAATAAAAATTCGAATAAGGGCAATAAGAAACTCTAATAGCCGTTATTAGAAATTCGAATACGGGCAATAAGAAACTCTAATAGCCGTTAATAGAAATTCGAATAAAGATAATAGGAAACCTAATAGGCGGTAATAGAAATTCGAATAAGGGCAATTAGAAATTTGAATATCCGTTATTAGAAATCTGTATAGGGCAACAAAAAACTTGTATACCGGTTATTGGTATTTAAACATTTGTATTAGAAAATCTAATTGCCGTAATTAGATATTGGTGTACCAGCTATTAGGTAACTATATATCGGTTATTAGAATATATTATAGCATTTCTATTCGAAAATCTAATAGTGGTTATTGGATGGTTTCTATTAGACCAATCTAATTGCTACAATTCGATCTCTGCATTGGAGCCTATTATATGCAGAAACTTTAATACCCAGTATTAATTTTCAAGTAGTGGCTATTAGAAAATTTTCTCAGTGCATCTTCGTATCTCTTACCGTTTTCGAGATCCCCTTGTAGGCACAAGAATTTGTATTACAGTGTGTTTCATTTAAAAAAAGATCAGAGAGGGGGGTTAATCTGGTAACTAATTCCAAACTATTTTTTTTATGAATAACTTGAAAAACCTCAAAACTCGAAAAAATTTTATATTAGAGAAAATCCAAATCTACTCCACTGGTATAACAGATTCGCTTTATATTATCAAATTAAATTAAACACACCCGTAAATCAGAAACCTCGAAATGAAAAAATTAATATTTCTTATTCTTCTCGCCTTTTTTCGCAGTTATTATTACAACCGTTCCGGTTTTTTTTATCAGCTAAACGCACGATTCAAAGGTTCGGCCACCCTAAATCATATTCATGCTTCGCTCTTTTGTATTTTTAATCTTAAATTAATTGTTTTTATCTTTCTGCGGCGGTTTGTGGTAATTTATGGTGGAAAAATGGGCGCCTAAATTTATCGTGTTTTGATTCGTATTATATATGCTAGTTCGGTTGAAGTCAGTGGCACACATTTAAGTCTAAACTAACCTATAAATTGAGTGATAGAAGAAATTTCGACTTGCATTGTCTTTATTTGCCTTAAATCACAACGTTTTACCTGGTAGGTAACTCCAGTCATCTTCAGGTGAATTCTAAATTAGTACAATAACTACAGCTCTAAGTTAGTTTATATACGAGAGTGACGACAAATGTCTTGTACACGAAGCATGCGACTATTGACTCGAGCGACTATTGTAGATTGTAGGGTTGGAAGCTAGGTAGAGTCCGATATATCGCTAGTAAACGTGAAACCTATCGAGTTTTTACTCCGATAAATATAAACTCTATTTTGTCACAGTCATCAGACCCATAGCGACATATGGATCTGTAATATGGTGGACGAAAACACAGAAAACTACGACAGTCACCAAGCTAAACAGCCTGCAGAACCTGGCTTGCCTGTGTATCAGCGGTGCAATGAAAAGCACCCCTACCGCAGCAATGGAAGTAATACTAGGACTAACACCCATAGACATTCACATCAGAAAGGAGGCCAGCTGTAGCGCCTCCAGGATGAAAATAAATGGGGAATGGAAACAACAACCCATATGAATAGGGCACATAAGAGCCGCGAATCTAATCAACGACGAGCTCTTGGAGATGCAAACAGATCACATAAAATAGGTCTATAACTTCACCAGACCCTTCAACATCAGGTGCGTTTCTGACATGTGGTCAAAAGGGACATCACCGTCATTAGATAAGGGCCAGGCTTGGTACACTGATGGATCAAAAACGGCCGACGGAGTAGGCGCAGGTATATTTGGGGAAAGACCCAGAATGGAAATCAGCATTCCCCTGGGAAACTACGCCACAGTATACCAAGCAGAAATACGTGCTATACAAGCATGTGTACAGAAAAATATCGAAAAGGGCTACCACGAGCAAGAGATATACATTCTGTCAGACAGCCAAGCTGCCCTCAAGGCCCTGAACTCCAATCGACTTAAATCGAGGATCACACTGGAGTGCCTAAACGACCTGAAAGACCTGGTCGCAAGGAACAACAAGGTAGAACTCCTATGGGTTCCTGGCCACTCGGGGATAGCAGGCAACGAAAAGGCCGATAAACTGGCTAGAGCCGGATCATCTCAAAAACTCAGGGGCCCTAAACCCGCCCTTGGCATATCAAAACAGGCAACCAGAGCAACATCAGACAGGTGGGCACAACAACAACACCTATCCCGATGGAACAGGATACCTGGTCATATCCAAGCGAAGGCCACAATTGGGAAACCCTCTAAAAAGTTATCCATTGGAATGATGCCTCTAACGCGCACCCAGCTAAAACAAGTGGTCGGCCTACTAACAGGCCATTGCTTAAGAAAACACCTACGCCGAGTAGGAATTTACAATGGTCCCATTGAATGCAGGCTTTGCGGCGATGAGGACGAAACCGCCTCACATATCATATATAACTGCGAAGCACTGTGGGGATAACATCCCACATGACAAACTTGGTAGGAATTTGCTGGACCTTATAAAAGGAACAAACCTTTTCTAGCAAGATAGGGGAGCACAATAAACCACTAGGCTGCAGTGCAAGAAGCTTGGCCCGAACGCCCGACCCCCGCCTTAAACCAACCAACCAACCAACCAACCAACCAACCAACCAACAGCTCTATTTATACTATGCACTCACTGGAGCATATAACTGAAATGGTCATGCTTTCGGTTCGTTCGTGATATTAAGTTTACATCTATGTAACAAAGGTTTTTAGATATTTCTTATATCTAATGAGGGTTTACTAAAACATTCCTGGTTCTGATGTATGGTTACAGCTTCCTTGAACCTCCTCTTTCTCCAGTATGAGATGATCCCATACATTTAGTTGATAAATTGTTGGAAAATCGTAAGAATGGACCAAACACACAAAAGAAGCAAATAGAGATACAGTCAACACTTAATATTCCGTGTGCCAAAGGAGTACCTACTTGAGAGAATTAGAATACTAGGACGATACAATATCATATAAGGTTTTCAGCTCGAGAGACACTTTAAGAAGCCACCTGACGAGGACGAAACCAACAAGCCAAAAAGACAGCATGAACTGTGTCTACCAGATCCCCCGCGAATGTGGATAATCTCAGTGGCGTGCATACAATATAGGCAAAAAAGCATTGCCCGCCCTGGAAACAATAAAATAAACAGATACAATTTTTTATGTATTTTAATTTTTATCCGTGGAATCCAACTTTGACAATTTATCTCTACATTAATATAATAAATAATAATATAGGACCGAAAAATTAATCCTATATCATTTCCCCGAACGCATTCTTTGCTTATTTATATCGTAAACTAGATCCCTGTATAAGCATTCCGTGAGACCGTTTTAAAAGCAAAGATCTCGGTGTACATTAGCGTCTTATGCAAAAGCAAAAGCACTGCTTTTGTACGAGTGGAAGCAAGCGAGAGATCCGGTAGGCAGTAGGGTAGAAAGAGATGTAACAAATAAACCCGTCGACCTTCCTTCATCTATCAGCCCGCGCCAATGAAGCACGAGTTTGGTGTGTGCATTGGTGCCAATCTTCAAGTTTTACCGTATTTTTTATTTATATTTAATGTTTTCGGCCTTTTGCTAGACTTCCCGCCGTCGGATCTCGGGAAGCAAATAAATATGGATGCGTCAGTTGTTACTATTCCGGCTAGCAGCGCGTCTACAGAACGATCCTTTTCTGGATTAAAAAGAATTCATACCTATTTACAAAATACACAGGGAGAGACACGGTTATTAACAATAATTTTTCTGCAGAGCGACTTTTGCAGGATTTAAAACGCAAAACCAATATTTATGACGCTGTTTTAAAATAATTTTTACGTAAAGCCTGTTGAACTCATTTACAACTAATGTCGTTTTATTCTTCTTCTGCCAGTGTTCCTTCCACAAACTCAAAAACAAGACATTTTGTGACAAAATTTGAAATTTAGATGCTTGAATGCTACGAAGATACATTTTTGTCTTAAATGCAATATTTGCCTGCCCTGGTTAAAATAGCATTGCAAAATATTCTTTTTTGAATTGAAGGCTATGCATTTGGACTTTTAATTCTAAACAACTTTTTTTTATAAAGTATTCCTCTTTTTTTTGTCTTAAGGTTACTTTAATCTTGAACGAATTTCATATTTTTTTACCTACCCTGTAGGCTGTTTGACTTGAAGCCATTCTAATTGTTGTTGTTTTTTAACACAAATAAATATATTTATTATGCTTATTACCCTTTCTTTCTCTTTCCATTAATTTTTTAAAATCCCTTGTAATAGGAACGATTTTGGTAACCAACACTACATACTATATGCAAAAAATGAGTTTTCTGCAAATAAGTCTTGATGCGTTAGAAATTGCGATAGGTTTGTAATTAAAATAAATGTTTGATTTTTAATTCTGCATCGAATGACATAGTAATATACAGGGGTTCCAATTCGAAATAAGAGAAATAAATTGCCTTAAAGTTTGCAAAGTTTGACAATAAACTTTGGACACCCTGTACCGTTCGTATTAATCAAAGTTGGTTAACGAGACTGTTCGACCTTATTTATTAAGTACCTTTGTATAATTTTAATATTGGCGGATTTTTTTTTATTAATTTTTAAAACCAGTGGGGCACAACTAATTTTTTTTTAGTTTTTATTTTTTTCGCTTATAATACTAAACCGATTTCATTAAAATTTTAGGGGTATGAAGGCAAGCATCCAAGTAAGAATATATATAGCATGTAGTCTAAAAAAATAGATCCTTATGACGTCACTCTTTTTTGGAACACCCTGTATAAACAAAAATATTTTCCTGAAATGTGCCCTAGGATATAGGTAAAGTCTGCAAAATATCAAAATCCTAACTTAATTAATAAGTGAGCAATGGAAGACGGGAGGTGACGTGCAGGACCCTGTATATTTATTGTTAAAATGTATTATTTTTTTGTGTCAGGGAGGAAACCCTTTATGGGCACCGGTTACTTGTTCTACCTTTCGCCGGTAGTGTGCGAGTCCAGAGGCTGTCCTATTTACGCACTAAAACCTCCCTCCTCTACGGGACTGCCCCCGGAATCACCAATAGGTATTACCGTCAGGGGAGCCCCGGGCTATGTATCCTCTACTGCCTTTCTTCTGCTGCTTTGGTCTCCAGGATAGTTTTGATATATTCTTTCAGTATGGTCCACTTGTGTCCTGACTCCAGCATCTCTTCTACAAAGGTATCTACTTCTAGATAGAGTACACCTAGCCGTAGGTGTGTGTTCTGCCTCTGTACTACCCATCTCGGACACTCAAAAAGTGTCTGCTGGACCGTATCCTGAGCACCGCAGTATACTCACTCATCTGTCTCCTTTATGTAGAATCTTTTCAGGTAGACTTGGAAGACGCCATGACCAGTGAGCACCTGAGTAAGACAGAAGTCAGTGCGTCGATGTTAAAATGTATTATGTAGCCAAGTGCTAAATAAATCTTGTTACTACTATTACTATTTATTATAAAAGCATCTAAATTATTTATTTATCGTTTATGAATTTAAATACCCTTTTCTAAAATATTAATAATAAAAAAGTTTTCCAAATGTTGCATGCTTTTATTGGATACGCTGTATATTTCCAGATCCTTCATTTTTTGAAGAATTTATAACGTTGATTCTTTTTTTTTGGTTTATAAAAACATATTTTATTTTAACGGATCCTCTAAATATCTGAAAACGATATACTCTCAAAGGAATACGGTTTTTTTTTCAGTCCTGTAAATTATTTATTACCAAAGTTAAATTCTCGATCATCCTTTTTTCCCCAATAAGCTTTTTTTATTCGATTTAAGCAGGAAAATCGTGAAAAATGTAATGATGAAAAACGACCTCTCAAGAAAAATGCTGGAAAAACAATCTTTTATTATTTAGGTCACCCGTGGATTTAATAAATAAAAGGAAACATTGGGACTTTTCAAGGGAAAATCATTTTCAATAATGATAAGAAATGCAACATTTGATCAAGAGTCTAAAAAAAATATATAAAAAAGGCAATAATTAAATTTATAACAGAAATAATATTGCACCCTAATGTGCAGAATATTTTGCACACGGGGTCATAGTAACGTAAAAAAACTAATGACAATGAAAAAATATCTTATTTTAGACACTGATAACGTTAATGCGCAAACATTGTCATTTTTAGACGGTTGTAGAACATGACGAAAAAACAACTACTTAATTGAATTTTTAATTTATACATAAAAATTAAACAAAAATCAAGTTAAAAAAGTATTATTTTATCAAATAAATAAACTGAAAGTAGTATTTTTTTAAATATTTGTTAAAAACAGTATGGTTTCTTATAACAGTTATTTCAATTATTATTTGCCACATTGGAGGGGGGGGGTAAGTAGGACAATTTTTTTTTGGAGACAGGGACACAGTCGGGACTACATGTATTTCATGATATTGTACGTAGTAAAGAAGGCGGAAAAGCGCCGCAGGCGAAACATTTTCGGGGCCACGCCGTTCGTTTAAAATTACTAACTACTATCAAATTTCGAGAACTTAAATTACTACCTCTCCCCCTCTGCATGGTTGTATTAAATTTGTTTTTGTAAACGTGTTTTTTACTTTTTTTTTGATATTCTTATCTGGCTCTTTATTAAAAAAAAACATTTTGTATATTTGTGAAAAATATGAAAATTAACATAAGACGTATGTATGACTCTAACCAGCGTTTTTCGGGCTCGGAATTTTTTTTATTAAAAATAAAGTAAATATCGCTCACCACGACAAAATTGATGATTTTTCAGAAATAATGTATTTTAGGAGGGTAAATCTAAGAGCAGTTTTTAGTGCAAATGCTTAAGTTTTAAAATACTCCTTCTTAAGTGCCGTTTTGTATATTCATAATAAAGCAATCTCGTTTCCACGCACTATTTTTTACTAACTAGATGAAACTGGATTTAAAAGATCGAAAAATCAACGAAATGGTTGATTCTTCCGAAAGCGTATCTATTTCCTATTATATATATTTTTTACCCCCTGTATAAGGTGCAACATTACCCTTCTTTTTTTTTTAAATGCGAAGACACCCGTTAGGATACCTTTTTGAAAAGATCTTAAAAAAAAATGGAATATCCTCTTGTTTTTAAATTTAATTTATTTTTATTTTTATTGTAAAAATACTAAGTTGGGTTATGTTTCACCTCTATAAGAGGGTTGGAAAACAAATTTTTGTTATGAGCATAAAGTCTACAAACCATCTTAATCGACGTGTTTTTTCATTTTTCTTAAATATTTTTTCTAAACTTCGTCGTAGTTAAAGTCTCCACCCCGTATAGTTTATTATACTTGCATAGATGTAATTTAGGTTTTCATACTAATAGATATAAAGTGCGCCCATAAAGTCTTGCACAAATTCATTAAAAGTAAAAAGTTAGTACACAGTTTGTTCTGTATGACGTCATATGGGTATTTTTTTAAATGGAACACCCTCTATATTGTACCAATTCTACGTTGAAAACTAAATACTTTTTTTATAACTAACCATATCTCTAAATTTAGCGGTTTTTGAAAGATTGATGTTTGAATATTTACGCCGCTGTAAAAGCCAAACGTTATATCTCTTATCTGGTAAACTAACTTTTGACTTTAAAAAATGCGCATACAAAAATACTAATTTTCCGATAGTGAAATATCCCAATTTTAAATGAATTTGTGCATGACTTTATGGACGTACTGTAGATTGGACTGACCGAGAGTTTGCATTCTCTTACTATATATTGCTCCTCCGAAATTTAATTGCATACTAGTTTTGCCTTGTTTACGTTAAAATTTAAAATAAACGAACTACCCTGTCAGTTTTAACCCATTTTCCTAGTATTTATGCCGGAAATATCGCTTTTATAAATTGTTTTATATTTCCTAGATCTCATATAAACGTATATCCAAGTTTAAAACCACACCTAAACTAACTCCGATTCTGCTTTTGTCTGATTTGGAAAACAAGAAGTAATGACACGAATAAAAGCGAAACAAGGATGTACATAAATGATATAAGAGCCACCTTTACACGGTGAAAAATGTTCTCTTATAATAATTACTAGTGCTCAAGTGGATCCGAACGCGCAAAAATTTCCTCAGTGAAATTGCGGTTTTTTTCGAGGTTTTTTTGGGAAAAGAACTAATTAAAATTTAAGATTTCTGTTTCCACCAATGGAAAGGTGGTATCTATGTGGTAGTAAGAAAGTTAGTTTTACGCAGAAAAATAAATCGAGGAAAAATATACAGGGTGATTCCTAAGTTAATACATCTTTTTTAGCTGTGTATAGAAGGCATTAAAATAAACATTTTCAAATTTTTTCAAAAAACTAAAAAATAGCCGAGTTACAGAAGTAAAAGATCTAATTGCGGGCCTGGTAATCAAAACGTAGCCCTTTACTTTATATTGTTTTTGTCCTTTTTTTTGTATTGTTAGTATGTTAGTCATGCATTTTACGAGTCGGTCGTCAGTTATTTATTTTGGCAATTCGCTGCTGTGTGTTTTTCTGAAGCAAGTTAATTTTTAATTGGTGACACGTGAAATATGGTAAAATTTGAAAACAATGAACCAAAAAATATGGTGCTAATTTAGAGTGAGTGCCTTCAAAGTGCGGTGTTTGCGTAATGTTATTCAACGGGCAAGTTAGGCAGAACCGTATTTGATCCATAGTGTAATAAATGAATGTAAGTACCTTATTTTTGAGTTTTTTGAAAAAGATATTTGAAAATGTTGTTTATTTTAATGCCTTCTATACACAACTAAAAAAGAAGTATCAACTTAGGAATCATTTGTTTAAAGTTTAGGAAAACATATTTTTAAACGATGGAAAAACACGTCGATTAAGATTTTGTATGTGCTACATTCTTGCACAATTTTTTTTTTACCTCCTGTATAAGGTAAAATATAACCCAACCTTATTTTTTTTAATGGGAAGATACCACTTATGATACATTTTTGAAAAGCTCTTTTAAATCCGGTTGTACAATAAGACCTAAATACGTTTTGTAAAGCTCGACCTAAAGTCGAACAAATGCATGGTGCTCCATCCATTTGTTAGCAAATGCACGAATACCGCAAACAACAACAGTAAAATACTAGCAATAAATATTTGTACTTACGTACAACCACTACAATGAGCGACTCTACCGGGTGACAACGAATGTTGTTACCCCCCCTATTTTTTCCGTAGTTTTATTAATACAATATTTAAAATTTCAGGAGATTCTTAGTGTATATTTTTTTAGTTTTTAGTAAAGTCATACTTTTAAAATCACTTTCGGTTCGACCGGAACTCTTTTATTTTAAATAGAAACCTATTATTTTTATTCGATATTTGAATTCTACGGCAAATTTCCTTTAAAATGACTTATCACACAGATCATTTGTTTTTAAAATGGCTTCCAGGAAAAATTTTTAAGGAAATCCTTAGATGGCCATGGAATCGCTAATATAACATGACTTTTTGATAGTGGGCCATGGAAGTTTTAAAGTGGTTTATTTTAACCTGTTTTATGTTAAACAAGTAGGCTATGAAATATTCTGTGAAATGACAAAAGTGTTCGTAACAAAAATTGAAGAACTCAATTTTTTTTTTGAAATATGACATTTCTCGGTTTTCTTTCAATTTTAGCCACTCCTTTAAGTATAATACCATGCTTATGAAACATTTTTAAAAAGAAAATTTAATAAGCTATTTTTTGGCCCTAAATGAATGGCTTGTTGCCATTTAAAAATATTGAGTAATTCTTTCTCATTGTTTAAAAAAATATGGCATATCTAAAATATTTTTGACAGAAGCATCTTTCGCAAAGAATGTTATTGTTTAACATAAAACTGGTTTAAAAAAAAAAAATTGAGTTCTTCAATTTTTGTTACGAACACTTTTGTCATTTCACAGAATATTTCATAGCCTACTTGTTTAACATAAAACAGGTTAAAATAAACCACTTTAAAACTTCCATGGCCCACTCTCAAAAAGTGATGTTATATTAGCGAGTCCATGGCCATCGAAGGATTTCCTTGAAAATTTTCCCTGGAAGCTATTTTAAAAACAAATGATAATGTGTGATATGTCATTTTAAAGGAAATTTGCTGTTTAATTTAAATATCGAAAAAAAATAATAGGTTTCAATTTAAAATAAAAGAGTTGATACCACTTCCGGTCAAACCGGAAGTGATTTTAAAATTATGACTTTACTAAAAACTAACAAAATATACACTTCTCAAATTTTAAAATTTGTATTATTAAAACTACGGAAAAAATAGGGGGGGGGGGGGTTACCAACATTCGTTGTCACCCGGTATAGTACACATTCTATAAATAATTCCTTCATATCTGGTATGACGATGTCCCAAATTTGTAAATTGTGTCGAAATGTAGGAAAGCAGAATCCGTTCGGCGAGCGAAGAATTAGCAACATTCTAAACAACTTGCAGCTACAAGATAAGGTTTTCTGTAAAGTCACTAAAACTAAGCACCTATTTTATTTTACAGTTTAATAGTATATTACATAACAAGTGATGAAAGTGAAACTTTTTAAACGAGGAGAAATTTAGCACGAGGCGTTAGCCGAGTGCGGAAATTCACCGAGTTCTAGAATAATCACTTTCACACGAGTAATTTACACTATTTTTCCTACGATCACAAAGAATTATTAAAAAAGCCTCTGATTAGCGAAAACAATATTTCAAGACTAATGTTGAAATTAGCATACTTGGGATTATGTTCCACTTAATATCTGGTTTCATAGTTTGTCAATAGGCTTTTCCTTTATTTGTAGTTTAACTTTTTAATTTTTTTATATTTAATATATCTGGATAGACTTCTAGATTAACCAGAATGAAAAATTTTATATTTAATCAAGGAAAGATGTATTAAACATAAATTTAAAAAAAATCCACCCAACAAGGAAGATTTCAATTCAAAAAATTTTCTATAAATTATTTAATGTTTTTATAAAAAAAAGTCAAATACTCCTGATGGGATTTGAACCTGTAACCTTGCGATCTGTAGGCTAGAGCTCTATTCTCTACTCTATCGCTACCGATAAAGATTTGTTGTTTAATACATGACACTTTCTTCAGGGCGATTTGTTTTTTCTGGTAGGTAATAGATTTTCCAGTATATTATCAACATTTTTTATAATTTCAGATGGCATATATTCACACTCTAATTCTGAATCACTCGACAAATACATGATAAATAAGTTAAACGCTTTACAATTACTGCTTTCTAAAATCCGTTCTTTTTAATAAATAATAGTGGTGGTCTGTCAAATTGACACCATATGTTTAAATTAAATAGTGTGCTTTGTTATTTCAACACTAGTGTCGAAATATTTTTTTTTTTCAACAAGCGTGTGATATTCTCATTTTCATAGGTGGTCGTAGGGAAAATAATATATACAATACAACGAAACAAATATACACAAATTTCATGTTAGTTCAGAATAACCTTCGCTACCCATCAATTATTCCAAAAAGCATTAATGTATTTTTTCCAATTCCGGTCGAAATCGATTAACCCTTTCAGTTCATAATTCCCCTTTCAGACTGAAATATTAACACGTCACTTCGGTAATCCTAAAATACTAAAATCCTAAAATCTATCCGGTCGTTTTAGCCTGAAATGTGATTTGATTTATGTTTAAAAGGCGTTACGCACTGTAGATTGACATACCATAATCTATATTTATTAAATAATGCGTAACGGAGGTGAGGACTGTTTATTTTAGATAATAGTTTGAACTTAATGCAGTTTCAATATGATAAAAATTTGCTATAAAATGGATTTTTATTATACAGGGTGCTACAGATTCGTGTGCGTATAAGGGGATCTCGAAAACGGTAAGAGATACGAAGATGATTAAATTGAGGTAAAGTTACATATTTTGGGGCTTAATAATTTGGTGAAAAAAAATTCTAATTATTCCGAATGCTTTCGAAGATATCCGGAAAAAAAAACGAAATTTCCATTTTTGGTTTTAAATTTTTTGGGCTTTTATTTTTGACTTGGGAAAAAAATAAAAAACACTTTTTCATAGCCGTTTTTTATGTTCTATAAGGTCGCAATATTAGTTTTTAAATTTGACGTTTCGCTCTTTAGTTACCAACCAAGTCAATTTTTTTAAATACGGACCTGGAATTTTAAATACAGTTTTAGGAATTTCTAAGCTTTATAAATTTAATTCAATGTACGAGTTTTTAAAATTTTAACGTTTTGTCATCTAATAACACATTTTTCAAATTATCTTTTTCATTTCATTACGGCCCTGAACATTTAGAGCCCAACTAAAAAAACAAAAGATTTCTGAATTGAAAAATCCGTCCATTTTTACTCAAAGAGGCCTGATATTTGATATTTTGTAAGAAAAAAGACTCAAAGTCTCGACCTCAAATATTTTTGTCTGTTTATTTTTGTTACATATTTTGCCTGAAACTAGAATCAGATCTTCTAAATTATAAAAAAAATTGAAATTATTTATGAAACAAACATAAGCGCATAACAGTAACATAACTAAACTAAAACTCCACCTACCTTTTCTTCACTGGGGAGCATTATTTTTTTTCTGTTTACAGTATTTCGGTCTAGGTCTAAGGCAAAAACCATAGGACTTACAATATAGGTACGTTATATTAATAAAATAAATAAAATACTAATAAAAAATAGAATTACTCTTGCTTACTTCCTAGAGTATTGTGACGGTAAATCTTATTAAAAAAATCAACGGCCACACATCATAACTTTTAATATTTAAGTAACCATAAAAATAATTGCCAGGGCCGTAATAGTACAGAAAGGATAATTTGAAATACTAATGATGTGTTATTATTATTATTAATTTCTAAAGCTTAGAAGTCCTTAAAGCTGTTTTTAAAATTCCAGATCCGTATTTAAAAAAAATTATTTTAGGCTGGTATGTAAAGAACGAAACGTCCAGATTGAAAACTAATAACGCCAACTTGTAGGACATAAAGAACAACTATGAGAAAGTATTTTTGTTTTTTCCTAAGTCAAAAATGAGGGCGAAAAAAATTAAAAACCAAAACTAAAAATTTCTGTTTTTTTCGGATATCTCCAAAAGCATTTACAATTTTCTTTCACCAAATTATTAAGCCCGAAAATACGCAACTTTGTCTCAATTTAACTATCTTCGTATTTCTTACCGTTTTGTATACAAGATTTTTTTGGCTCATTTTAACCTACTTAATAGTATAAAATTGACTTGAAGCTTGGGCTTAATTGAGGCACGAAAAATCACATTAAGTGTTAAATTTAAGTTATTGGGAAAACAAATAATAATAAATTAAATCCGCTCGATTACACTTATTTGAGATAGAAAATCATAATAATAAAAAATGGGGAGAAATAATAGTCTAAGTCAGCCTTCACTAGGATAGATTTTAAGAAAAAAAGTTTATTTCACTCTCTACATGTTTCGAACTTATAAACGTTCATCTTCAGGAGAAGCATAATTCATATTGAAAAAGTTATTAAGTTAGGAAATTTTCAGTGACATCCTCATAGAGCTTTTGAGGAAATTAATTCAATAAAGAAAAATGTTAAAAAACTTTCGTAGAAGTAGGAGAGAAAAACATACTACCAAGTTATATATGTAAATTAAGTACAAGGGATAACGATTGATAATTTTGAAAAATTTAAAGTTACGTTACGAGGTGCGAACCTTTATATGGAAATAATAATGAAATGAAACGACTTTAGTGGTGAAGCATATACAGGGTGGGGACTTTAACTGGAATAAATTCGATATTATTAAACCTGCTAAAGTTGCGCCTACAAAATTTGGTATGTGGGGGTTTTAGAGCATGCGGAATTGGATTATAATATCGGCACAGTTGTCAGATTTCTCAGCTTTGCGCTACACGTAGTAATTTTGTTATTTTAAATGAAATGACCAATTTATTATTATTGCAGTAAATTGGCCGTGTCAAATTTAGTAAGATCACAAATTTACAAAATTCTATCTTCACTAATTGCTGAGCTATGGCAACACTGTAGTTTCATTAAAAAGTACCTATTTTAAGGTTTCAGTTAAATAAGCCATTTTGACACGACAAGAACTTTTCTTGAAGCTTGTAAATAACTTAGTAACTATGGAGATGTTAACAAGGTATATAACGCTACTTTAAGGTAGATAAGCGTCCCGGTACTTTTTTATGGAACTACAGTGTTGCCATAGCTCAGCAACTAGTGAAGATGGAATTTTATAAATGACAGTATGCCCGCCATTAGGTTGGGATATAGACGCGAGTGTTGAAAGCCGTCATACGTAGTACTCACAAATCGCAAAATATTTTACATTTCAGAGCATTGTACAAATTATATAAAAATATCTTAAATTATATGGCATACCAGCTGAGTTGGCATACTGGCCTTTTTTCGGCTATCGGACTTTTTGTGACGCAATTTACTTAATCATTTTGTTGATCTATGTTTAAAAGGGCCACTTGTTTGTTTGTAGTATTGTGTGACAAGAAACAAAAACATTGATTGACATAATTGGATTTTGAAGGTAAGAAAATTTTAAGTAGATTATCTAGTTTTCATAAAACACATATCTCCTAATGTTTATTTTTAATTTTAACAAATATAAATTAATTGGTAAACCTAACCTTACAATTTCATGTAACAACCGTTTCGATATTCTAGTGTGGTTGTGTGTAAATTAGTATAATTTTTTAAATTGCGATTTCGGGTGAATTGGCATATTAAAATACCGGGCCAGTTGGCATATTATGCCAACTCGGCCTGAAATAATAAAATTATTTATATTCGATTCAATTGTTATAGATTGAAGTAAAAGATGGTTGGGAAATACCATAGAAAAGGAAATCGCTTCTAATGGGAGGAAGATAACATAGAAGCAGCAATTACAGCTGTCAAATCCGGCACAATAGGCTGGTTATTAGCATCAAAAACTTACAGTGTGCCTTTCGGAACCTTACGACGACGCTGCCAGGGTACAAATAAATTTAATGTAGAAGCAAAAAAAGACTATTTGGAGGGAAAAAGAACAACTTTTGACTAGAATATAGAAAGTCAACTTGTTGAACATACTTTTGACTTTATTTTTTATTTTGGGTACCTACTATATGTAGCTACAGTATTCTTAAGTTTAGGCTCGGTTTAGGCGAAGTTTAGGTATGTTTATTTTTTGTATTTATCAATAGGTATTAAACTGCATATAAAAAAATATGTAAATTGTATATCTTTATTTGCCTTTGTCTAATAAGTACCTCTTTACCTCTTGGACGAGATGGCATAGTATGCCATCTCACCCGAACTGTTCAGTCTGAGATGGCATAGCAAGGTGAGTTTTAAAAACAGTGTAACCAAAAATATTTTAGAGTTAGATGTCCCTTGAATTTTTAAATTCATTGGCAGTATATCGTCTATACATATACCAAATTTTAGCCTGCAAATCCCAAAAATTAATGTTTAAAAAAATAATTATAAAATGTATGCCAACTCAGGCACATTTCCCCTATTGATAGAAGAATTTTGGACTTGCATTGTCTATTTGTTTTAAATCACAACGTTTCAACTGGTAAGTATCTCCAGTTATCTTCAGGTGAATATAGAAACTATAAATAATATTTAAAAATTTGATATACGAATCAAGTTTTTAAATATGTGAAGTAAAATTTGGTCTCGAGTCTACAGAATTTTCTCTTTTGTCCGAAGTATAGATCGACATACGACAGAGTGAGAACAATAGGCTTTATGCACGAAATCATAAAAACGAAAAAAGTATTTAGCCTCAGCAGCATGACTCCATTCAATCCTCTTTATCCCACTTCTGAACCGACATACCAATCCGCGTAATTTTATTTTTTAGTTAACAAGACAGATGTGCTCGAAACTTTACAGAACGGTTTAAAAAAGAAGAGAAAAACCCCTGAAAAAGTTCGGTAAAGTTTCGGTTAAGCCACGCTGAGCCATATCCCGAAATTTGTACAGGAACTGTGAACTTTCGAATCCCTGTTGGCCTGTAAATTTGTTTTATCTCCGGGATAGAAACAGGAATGCGAATTACTGTGCATTCGGTAATGTGGCCGTGGATTTGCTATTTCCTTGTAATTTATACTTGTTGTTTTAGTGGCTGGCTGCATTTAGTAATTTTTAAAATTTCCAGTCTAATACAGCGACAAAATATTTTTTCTGCAGAGCCGTCTCGAAAATAAAATTTTCGGTATGATTTATTAAATCAAAAGTACCACTCAGAGCTGTAAAAGTTACTTCAGAAAAGTAACTAGTTACTTTTTCGATACTTTTGCACAAATGTATTTAGATACTTATAAGGAATAGTTACTTTTACCTAAAAGTAACTAGTTATAGTAACTAAGATACTTTTACAGTAACTAGTTACATTGCTTGTAACTACGATAATTTAAAAGTAACTAAGATACTTTTAAAGTAACTAGTTACATTGATTGTAACTAGTTACTAAAAGTTACTAAGATACTTTTGAGTAACTAGTTATTTTAATTGTAACTACGAAACTCTAAAAGTAACTAAGATGCTTTTGAACTAGATACCATAAATTTACCAGGTAGTGATAACTCATTTTCCTGTACACACCTACCACTATTACCATCAGAAAACTAAACTAAGAACTGTTAATTCGAACAACGAACAAGTAGAATAGAATGCTTTCCAAGAAATTTCGCGTTCCAACCAGTTTGCTGTTTGACGCTCGCGACTAACCGCTCGTCCCTTCGTGAAAATCTGATTAACGGCTGCCGATCGTCCCTTGGTCATCATCTGATGGACGGCACGTGTGCATAATTAGTATCCTAGAGGACCTTTAAAAGTACCTAACTTTGTTACTTTGAAAGTAACTTAGTTACTTTAAAAGTAACTTAGTTACTTTAAAAGGAACTTGGTTACTTTAAAACTATCTAGTTAGTATAGTTACTCCTAAAAAGTAACTAGATACAAGTTACTTTTCAAAAGTAACGAAGTTACAGTTACATTTGGCATGATTCAAAAAAGAACTTAGTTACTAAGTATCTAGTTACTTTAAGTAACTAGATACTAAAAAGTATCTAGTTACTTAAGTTACTCACAGCTCTGGTACCACTTCACACAAATGGTACTGAAAGTAGCTATATAGTAGTGATTTCCATCCTTGGCGGTTGCGTCATAGTTTCTAACGTCATATCAATTTTGGAGTATGTGCCAAATTGATTTGTATCTTTTGATATAAACTGCTGGACAAAATTTCGCCTAAATTTAACAGTTAATATTTTCTGAACCAGATATGATATCGACCTACGGTTTTAAATAGTTGATAGATTCATCCCTTGAGAAACAATTGTCAATGTTGGATTTTCTTTAACTGTCAGAAAATTTTATATACAGGGTGTTAATGAAGACGATGTTTCTTGCTGCATTTTTAATGTCGTGTAACTTTCACAATAATATTTTTAAATTTTATCACTCTACGTCAATTGAATCACTGGTTCATAGCAAAGAGAGTATTTTGTCAAATTTTTGATATCTGCTATATTTTAAGAGATACCGATTTTTTTGGAAAACCTTACTTTATTTCAAACTTATTGGTAGCTAAATCTCAATGTGCGTTGTATCGTGCAAACTTTGCGAACCTTATGAAAAGCTTGATTATGTTCAGTAACAATAGTTGTACCTAAATGTTATGATGTACAGACGCAGTTTGTAATGATAACAAATGTTTTGATTTAACCCTGAAAAAAATTAATCATATGGTATAATTATGATACCATTATCGAAAAGTAGATGAAATTTGCTAGAAAAAATATTAAAACCGCAGCTCCATATCTCCGTTCGTTTCAGCGTTATCGCCAATAGAATAATTTTTAAAACTTTAAATGTAGGAGCGAGTGGGACGCCACTGATATTTTTCCATGTGGATATTATTTTTAATTAGCCTGGTCAATTCTGCATAAAAATGGTCTCTTGCGTTTTTCTCCTCAGGCACACCGTTCTTAATTAAAATAATTAAATAGGCTCAAACATGCCTATTAAATGAAGGTGGTCATTTCCAACAATTTTTCTATAACACCATTTTTCATTATGAATGTTAATAATAATAAATAGTAGAGCTAATTTAATTTAATTATTTTAATTAAGAACGGTGTGCCTGAGGAGAAAAACGCAGGAGACCATTTTTATGCAGAATTGACCAGGCTAATCAGAAATAATATCCACATGGAAAAATATCAGTGGCGTCCCACTCGCTTCTTCATTTAACGTTTTAAAAATTATTCTATTGGCGATAACGCTGAAAAGAACGGAGATACCGAGCTGCGGTTTTAATATTTTTTCTAGCAAATTTCATCTACTTTTCGATAATGGCATCATAATTATACCATATGATTTATTTTTCAAATGTGTTATCATTACAAATTGCGCCCTCTAGCATTTTTTTTAGAACTATTATGGACAACTAAATACGATTGTTGAAAGTGCATACATTTCTCTTCCAACCAGTCTTTAGTTTGCTAAAATCGGATAAGTCGTTTATAAGTTACAGCGATTTAAATGATTACACTTTCAACAGCTTCCCCCCCTCCTATTAAAGTCGGTACGCCAATGAGCATAATACCAAAATAATGGATAATTGGCCAAGCTTTTTAATGGTGTTATCAAAGATATACCTTAATGTGGGATTTTCGGAGATATGTTAAATTTTAAAATTAACTTCTCAATTACGCCCTCTTGCGGTAAAATGCGGAACTTAAAAATTATTTTCAGGATTTTCTCATGGCCACTTTAGTTATCATTTTTTTTCCTGAAATTCTATGACCAGTAGTTTCCGAGATATGACCGCTCCGTACCCTTAACTGATCACGCTGTATATGTGAATTTTCATAAAAGAAGCCATTAAAATTTTGATTTCAAACCTTCGCGCATGCGTATAATGGTATGCGTAATATATTATTATTATAAGCTTGCTGATTATTAAATATTATAAACCTTTCAGCAAAAATTATTTTAATTGTCACAAAAGTGCTTCTTATTTTACGATACGTTATCCGTTATCCCTTTAAAAATATCCTAACTAAACTAATTAGTAATAAAACTTATAGAGGCGTGTTTCATGTTTTATATTGAGAAAGCGAACTATTTTCCAAACTACGGTAAAACTTGAAGATTGGCACCAAACGCAGGCTTTCTTGGCGCGGTCTGATAGATGAAGGAAGGTCGAAGGTTGCGACGGGTGTATTTGTTACATCTCTTTCTACCCTACTGCTTAGGGGAAGGTTGCCTATATTGAACCGCTACCTAAATTGGACCACAGTACATTTCTCCGAAACTAAATAAGTGCCATATCATCTGACAACACTGTAACATACTTCCACCCAAAAACCTTTGTACGGCAACAAACTCAACTAGTTGGCCGTTAGAGCTTGATGTGTAAAGAGCAAAACGTAATTTACGCAATTTTAATATAATATTCTTAAGATTTTCCTAAGAATTTACCTAAGAACCAGAAAACCTTAAGCAAAATATTTTTTATGGAAGTTATCAAGTAAGTTTTTCTCTTTCTATTTCTCCTATTGCCATGCCATAAATGTTTTTTCTTGTTTTTTTCCTGGGTGGTTTTGTAAAACACATGGTAGTTGCTTAAATTGGACCACTGGGTGATTGCCAAAATTGAACCGGTCCAATTTAGGCATTTTTTTTAAGATTGTGCAAAAATAATTTTTTTCTTTATATAAGAATAAGTTAATGACATGAACTGACAACATTTCAATATTGCTAAAATCTTTTTTCTTTTTTGAGTTAAAAAATGAAACGACGACTGGTCCAATATAGGAAACTAATAGATACTTTTTTTTTGCATTAGCATGTCTTCTACCGAAAAGACGCCCAAAAAGTATGGACAGTGGTCAGAAGATGACATGAGGAAAGCACTCAAAAAGCACAGCTAATTACAGCAAGTCCATATAAAGATGACCTAAAAGCAAAGCAGGCATTACTGGATAAAAAGAATATTGTGAAGCGAAAAGTTCAACTAGAACTAGATCGTCCAAGTATTCTTAAAAATAAAAAAATTAATCAAAACGAGTGGTATTGCAAGTTTTGTAAAGAATGCATCATTGAAGACATGATCCAGTGTTTAAAATGCCGGGATTGGCTTCATGAATCATGTGCAAATGTGGCTTCAAGAGACACTTTTATTTGTGATTTCTGCGTTTAGATGTTTTTCCTTCTCTTGTTTTTTTTCTATGTTTGTTGATGTTTCTTAAAACTATTTTTCTGTTTTGCTGTTTTTTTGAAATATAGGTACAAATCTTCCTATACCAAACATTTTATTTTTTATTTATTTATTTAACACCTAAGTTTCCCGTTTAAATCATGTGGTCCAATTTTGAAACCCCCAGGTGCAATTAAGGCAACTGGTTTCCTATATTGAACCACTTGCAGAGGTTTTTTTATAGTGTGGTATGTCATAGATACTTTGCAATCAAATTCTGAAAAAAATCCTGCAGTTGGACAACATACTAAAGTATACTAAGGTATAGCATAAACATCGATTTTGCGTCATTATTAGGATCCATGATAAGAAATCTAGAAACTCTTCCAATATAGTCAACCTTCCCCTACTCTATCTCGCTTGCTTCCACTCGTACAAAAGCAGTGCTTTTGCTTTTACACAGAAAAAAAAAACTTGTATAGATTAGATAAAATACTCAAGCACTATAGGGACAGACAAAACCTTATTTACCTCATCCAAAAGTTTTTACTAGAATTGCTTTACCTAATAGAAGTAACCATATTATCTAATTTACAAAATATTTATTATTACGAATTGATAAACATTTTTGGCCGTAAGAAGAAGTGCTTAGTTCTTTTAAATAAAATATTATGTAGTATACAAAAGAAAATTTTGTTCTGATAAAAAGAGTTATATGAAAAAATAGTGAGACAATTCACTAACCTACATCGAAAGAAGTACTAATTTAGGAAAATCATATGTTGTACTAAATATTTTTATTTTGTTAAATAGAAAATAAACGTGCTGGCATATATAATAGCTTACTGTGAGGGAACTTATTTACTACCTACATTAGACAAGTGTTTTACTAAACCACAAAAAAATGAATTTGTTAGAGTAGATAAGTACCCTTGCGTGCGAGAAACAAAATTCTTATGTAGGTCAAGGGCGGATTTAGCTGCAAATCATGGGGGGGGGGGGATAGAGACGCGGATTGGGAATATGGCGGGGGGGGGGCTCAAAAATGGCACTGCAGACGAAAATTTTGTAGATGCCACGCCCTTCTTCAATAATGTTACTCAGAGTCCAAGTATAATAAGAAAAATTAATGATAGCGCCGCAGGGCAAAAACTTTTGGGTGCCACGCCTTTTTTCAATGATGGTTGATTTTCAAGTAACGTCGAGTTTGAAAATCTATAATTACAGAACCCCTAAAATCCGCTCTTAATCTACAAGAAATTTAGTATTATATTATGATATAATACTTACCATGCATGACTAATTTCTCTTGTCAATATCTTTTTATATGATACAGAACTTCTTCGCTGGTGGTTGCTTTGTTACCATGAGAAGTTCTTAATTTTGTCATCACATTTATTTAAATACCTTGAGATCGGCTCATTCAAATTTATTCAAACTCTGCATATCATTGGACTCTGGATTTTTTTTAGGTGTTTGAGATCACCCAATGACGTTTGTCGTCATAACCCGTGCATTTGTCTAAATACGTCTACAGAAGATTTGCATAAATTTTAAATAAAGCCCACCGGGTATTATTGTAAGCGGTGCGGGTATTGTCTGGTCATATTATATAGTATTCAATTTTAAATTTTTACTGAAGAAAGTGTAAAGAAATGAAAACTGACATTTTTGGAATCTATGCCAAATGAAAACTCAAAGATAATATAACTGAAACAATATTATGTAAAAAAACATGTTTTTTATTTTGAACAGGAACTTATACAAGTATTATACTTAACAAAAAAACTAACAAAAGTTGTAGCTTAACTAATATCATATCTAACTGCGATGTACGTATTTCCATCCACCGACTTATGGCATAACGCCTGAAATGGTTCCAATAAATCTGAGACTCCATCTGCAAAAATGCAAAAGACATATCTACCTATACAATGTATCAAATAAAAAATATGGTATTTAGATATTTGTGTAAATTGATGGTGACATACGTGACATATTAATTTATTTCTACAAAAAAAACTGATCGCCATCTACCAGCCAATAGTAAAAATAGTTGCTATAGGATATAAATTATGTTTCGGTGTTAATTATATACCTATATATAAATAAATTATAACAATAATAGGTATTAATAAATCAACTAGCAAGAGATTTGAATTTGTAACGGTTGTATGTTTTGGCGCTCTTAAGTAACACTCAGTATTAGTATGCAAAATTTCAGGTCAATTAAACAATGAGAAGTAGGTCAAATTTAACTTGTAAGATTGATAACACACAGTCAAACATGACACACCCTAGGTGTTAAATAAACGTTTTTAATGAAAAGTAACATTTAATACTGTTCCCCCCGTCCCCCGTCCCCACGACCCCTGTAAACCAATCAGTAAAATTTTATTTCATCATACCTATAGTAATTATTCATTATTGCAGTTACTAAAAATTTGGTTAGCAGGATATTTAAATTAGTGTAGGAAGCCATATTTAATATTATAGGTTGCCACATTTAAATTCACACCTCGATACATATTTCTAAAAAATTGGAGAAAATGCCGGCATTTTAAAAGTCTCACCAAACATACCTACCATTTTTGTTTTTAAATAAAATTAAAAACGGTAGGGTAGTTTGATTTTATCAAAAGTTAGAATTCATAGATTTTGCTCATCAGCTCATCGAACCGTTATAATATTATTGCAAATTTTGTTGTAAAACCGCGAGGTTGCAGGGTACCTATAGTGACTAGTGGAGTACTAGCAATTAAACACGAATAGTTTGTGGTAAAGAAAGAAATTATTTAATAATTATCGGAATAAAATTGGAATTTACTTACCCACAAAATCTTCCACGATTTCTTCGAGGTCCCACTCAATCAGTAATCTTTTTGTTTCTTCCATTATTAGCATACATTTAACACAATAAAACAAAAAATAACCGACTTGTTCACCCTCCGTGCAAACTAAACGACACACGTACGTAAACTGAACTTCCGTACAATCAAAGCGACGCCGCCGCGTCCATATAAGTTAGAACCTGTCTTGATTCAGTGGTGCAGCTAAGAACCATATCTATTCCAAAAAGCATTGTTTGTAATATAACAAAATATTGTTTCGAACACATAAGTTATGTTTTTTAGATTGCTAACGCACTTAAAAACTTATTTACGTTAAATAATTTCACAAATGACCGTCTACAAGTTTTTTGATTATTTTAAACAAGTTAATTACCTATTCTATTTAAAAAATGTGTTAAGGACCAACGGCATAAAATAAAGTCGTGTAAATTAAAAAAGTTTTCTGTTAAGTCTACACAAAAATGCCTATTAGTACTAAATAACACTTATTTTAAAAATAAATAGATAATGTGTTTAAACTACACAAATAAAATTATTAAATATAAACAAACGTTTTGTGTGTTTTTAATTATTAGCAAGTTGTGTAGTTGTATAATCTAATTCAGATTAGGTTTAATTTGAATTAGCAAATATTGTGTTAGAAGAAAAAACTATTTCTTGTGCATAATGTGTCTTTTAAATTTGACTACTACTTTATGTAAATCAAAAAAAATTCACATATAATCTAATAAATTTCTCATTAGATAATAAGTCTTATCTCAATATACCAAGTTTTTTTTTTCTGTGTACATAAGACGCTAATGTACAGCGAGATCTTTGCTCGGATAAAAACTAAAACACAAAAAAAATTGCATCTGTTTGTTTTATTGTTCTCAGGGTAGGCAATGCTTTTTTGCCTATATTGTATGCACGCCACTGGCGTGGGACAGAGGTGGAAAGGGGCGACGTAATAAAGAAATATAAAACCGCGATTTTTATAGAATTACGGCTTTTGTTAGTGCTAAAAATAATGATGTTGACAATACCTCAACCTCATAAAAAAATTACACAATTTTACTTTTTATTTATTCAGCCAAACCCGAGCCTAAGGGGGCCCTAGCCAAATCGGCCCTCTATTAATTTAAAAAGGACCAACCTCTATTTATTAATGATGTCGCATTGGTCAAGAAAAACAAGTTATTCTATTAACATTTGGCACCATTTTGAATGCGATAATCACCAAACTATTTTAAATTTAATAACTTCTTAAATATTCCATTTGTTACAGATTTTAACCTGAACTCGTGGATTAAACACTACGATGTTGCCACCTATGACCACACTTCCTTGGTTCATCAACACAAAAGAATTCGAAGAGGTACCAGTGGAGGACGGACGCCCATTAGACTGGAGGTGAAAGGACACGACAGGTAAGCTTCACAAATTTTATCACGTGGCCAAATCCAGCTGGCCAGATAACTGACGAAATATCTGTAAAAATGTAAATAAATACTAAAGTTTCGCACTATCGCTGTGATGTCCAGCGTCGACGTCGCCGCCGGCCGGAGCACCTATTTTAGTTAAGTTAAAATTTTAAACGTATACAGGGTGCTACAAATTCGTGTGCGGACAAGGGGATCTCGCAAACGGTAAGAGATACGAAGATGGGTAAATTGAGGCAAAGTTGCATATTTTGGGGTTTAATTTGGTGAAAGAAAATTCTAAAAAAAAACCGAAATTTTTTGTTTTGGTTTTTAATTTTGTGCGCCTTTATTTTTAACTTGGACAAAAAACAAAAAACACTTTCTCATAGCCGTCCTTTATGTTCTATAAGATGGCGTTATTAGTTTTTGCGTTGTTCGTTCTTTAGATACCAACCTCAATTCATTTTTTTTTAAATACGGACCTGGAAATTTTAAAACAGTTTTAAGGACTTCTAAGTTTTGGAAATTTAATACAATTTAAAGGTTTTTAACGGTTTGAGAAACATGTAACAAAAATAGACAGACAGAAAAATATTTGAGAATTGAGGCCGAGACTTTGGGTCTTTTTTCTTACAAAATATCAAATATCTGGCCTCTTTAAGTAAAAATGGGCGGATTCTTCAAATTCGAATTTTTTCTTAGTTTGGCTCTAAGTGTTCAGGACCGTAATGATATAAAAAGATAATTTGAAAAAATTTGTGATAAGATTATAAAACGTTAAAATTTCAAAAACCTTTAAATTGTATTAAATTTTTAAAGCTTAGAAGTCCCTAAAACTGTTTCAGGTGCATATTTCAAAAAATTGACTTGAGGTTGGTAACTAAAGAACGAAACGTCGAATTTGAAAATAATAACGCCATATTGTAGAACTTAAAAAACGGCTATGAAAAAGTGTTTTTTATTTTTTCCCAAGTCAAAAATGAAAGCGCAAAAAATTAAAAACCAAAAATGGAAATATTGGTTTTTTTTCGGGTTGGTTCGTAAGCATTCGGAATAATTAGAACTTTTTTTCACCAAAATATGTAACTTTGCCTCAATTTAATCATCTTCGTATCCCTTACCGTTTTGAGATCCCCTTGTACGCACACGAATTTGTAGCACCCTGTATAATATCATAAAAGAGAAAATTTTGCCGGTAAAATTTTCGACTGGTATGAAAGTTTGTTGCTTGGAAATTTTATAATTGAATTTACCAAAAAGCAACAAAATTGAATAAAACCAAGAGATAATTTGCCGATACAAAATTTTCTCTCAAATGATATTCGACAAGACTATTTATTTCACAAGAAAAACAATAAAAACACACTGTTTATTTAACAAACTAGAAACTTTATTTATTTATTACTAATATTAAACGTACATTTCTCATAAGTAATAATTTGTCCATTCTTTTCTATCAATGCATGGTTTTGGGTATGATCGATTTGCATTTGAGAAGTCGAAGGTCCAGAACATGCTTAATTTCGATGAGCTTCAGATGATGACTAGGGTCGAGCTGCAGATATGGTTTCAGGGAATTTGCGTTTGAGTAGTCTGTTAAGTTAATCAACCCTTGTTCCCCAACACCTGGTTTAAATGGGGCCAAGGTCTCTAAATTTAGGAAGGTTGCCTGGTAACTTTCGACCAGTCAGGAAACAGCGCGGGAATACGTCACATGATTGCCCAATTTAAATTTACCGTATTAACCAGGCATTGAAATCAGATCGCGTGTTTAATTTATTACTTATAAAAAGTGATTTTGTGATTAATAAATTGAAATGTAGGTTCTTTTATATAGTATGAATTGAAAGTATTGCAATTTTAGGATATTTGTTTTTAAATTTAATTTATTGGATTGATTTTAAAATGGATAGGAAAATGAATTGTTTAAGAAATTATATATTATAATTCTTCAAATTGGACGTATTTTTTTCTTGCAAATCACAATTTACTTTTTCTTATAGGGTAAATAAAACTCAGTCATACTCTTTTGGTTTTTCTTTGCAGTGGCGTTATTTTATTTAATAAAGCCTAATTTGTTTTAGTCTATATTTAAGTAGATAATATTCTTTATTTGTATACACTAGGTAAAATTGGAGAGTTTAGAACTTTTATCATACATTTAAGCAATAAAACTCGTAACTACAAGTTATAATAATGGAATCTTATAAAATTATTACATTTTTTATTTTTAGTTTTAACATTTTAGCCTATATATATTATATTGTCTTCATCTATCCAAAAAATTGAGGAAAAAAATAGGCAAATTTTCCATATATAATATATTTGGGGATTGTATTGGATAAACGAAATACGAATACTACATACATAAATTCTATCTTTTAATAAAATGTCTAAGCCGAACAATTATGGAGACTATTTAAAAGCCGTTGGTTGAGCAGCTAACACTAACCTTATTTTTGAGTTTTTTCAAAAAAGGTAGTATTTGAAAATATTGTTTATTTTAATGCCTTTTATACACAGCTAAAAAAGATGTATCAACTTAAAAATCACCCTGTATATAGTGACAAATAAGAATTCCTAATCATATAGCGTAAAAAAATGCAGTTAAAATTATTAAATTTTACTATATGGTATCTTAGTCTGGGGTGGGCTGTATAATAATTGTCTCTACAAACTAAATATAATTCAGAAGTTTATACTTAAAATTATTTACAAGAAACATAGGTTATATCCATCCCACTTACATTAGAACTATATACATGTCCCCTATCTGTTTTGCATCCTTATTTTGCTTTGGTATACCGACAACCAGGAGATTGTTTTCTTTTTCCTTTTGCTCCCTTACATTTAGTTTTTCCTCCAGAGCTTGAACTTTTGATTTCAGACTGTTGTTTTCGTCCCTGACTTTCTTCATTTCTCTTAGTAAGTCCTATATGGTTTTTTTTGTTCATTGAAATTATCGTAATTAGACTTTTTACAATAATTTTATCTCGTTTACTAATTATTCACTTCGACCTTTTTACTCTCAGGTTTTACTTTCCCTATCAGCAGGTATAATGACGGAACAGCTAAAAATATAAATTTATTATGTATGCAGTTATCCTATTAGGCCTCACTTAAGTACATCCTAAACACTACACACTAGGTACCTGTAGTACCCTATGGATAAAGTATAAGTACTATCAAACAAAAACAATCAACTAAAACTCTGTATCAGATTTTTTTAGACTGTTCCGTTGAGTATTCAATATTCTAGCCTGCAACTCATCTTCAAAATCCTCGGGCTTAAAATATTTACTGCAAATTCTCTTATTTGAAATATTCCAAACATCTTTACGATAACATTTCCTTACCCATTCTTTCTGGATTTTGGGATCTTTTGGAAAAGAAAAAAAGGAAAGTTTTTCTCCACTTCCCAATGCTCTCTTGGAATTATTTTTGCAAATTGGCACACTACAAACAATCCCTCTAGGCATCTAAAAAATATTAATTTAAGGTTATCTATTGATTTCATGTTGTCACCTTTATATACAATATAGCTATTTTATTTCAATAATTTCAAACACATATTTACCTTTATGTCACCTTTACCTTTACCCTTTTAGTCACTGATTTAATTTACAAAATATTCTAATTTAATTGTTGGATTTAGTTAAATATAGACAACGAAAACAAAGCAATTAAAAACGACACCAATCGATCAGATAAGAGCCGCCATTACCATCTGATTCTCGGGCAATCATGTGACGTAGCGCGCTCCTCTCGCGTCTCTCCCCTCTCAGAGTTACCAGGCAACCTTCCTAAATTTAGAGACCTTGAAATGGGGCAGACACAGCGGAAGATCAATGAGAATGATTTATATTTTATGCTTCTTCGTATCAATTCCAATTCTTTCCGCTGAAGTTTTGGTCCACTTAGATACTATATTTATTCCTAGTGGAGAATTTTTGAAACAACATCGCTTCTGCCAGTTTGGACGAACGGAGAGAAATAGTCTGTCTGTGGAAATGTTCGGTCCTTTTTTTCCAATAATGAAAAAAAATCTTACTATGAGGGCATAAGTCTTTGTTTGATGAATTTCTTACCAACCATTTGCTGTTTGCCAATCCTTTTGACCCACCTTGAGCTGTCTTGGAAAATATGCTGTTATATTCAATTCGCCCGGTAAATTCTCCCATGGTCTCAAACCCATTTGAAAACATTAAATTTTGCAATTTACGGTCTGATTGCCTCTCCAAGCTAGTTCAAATGATCAGAGATGGAAACACTTTTTTTGTGCTTCATCAAGGTTTTCTTTATTGTAGCTTTGCATAATTGTTGGTAAATCTTTGGTAAATAATGCTTTTGAACTTACTTTTTTCTTTTCCTCATAACTTTCTCTTCGTGTCTCTTGCCATTCGCGCATTTTTAAAAAGAAGGGTCAATCTTTATTTGGTATTCTGTAATAGTTATTTACGATATAAGTGTGTAAGATTCATATTACAACAAGAGATGTTAAAGTTGTCAAACGAGGCGTTAGCCGAGTTTAATAAAACATCGAGTGTAGTAATATGAATTTACAATAAGAATATTGTACAAACTTTTATCTACTTTCATCTATAAATAAAAATATTTGACAAAAGGCATTTTTAAAAATAAAAATGCACCTGCTATTAAGTTTACTAATCAAGTTTTTTATGCTACCTTTCGCATAGTTACTGATTCGCATGGTTACTGTCGAAACTTTGTCAAACAAATTCAAAAATATAAAAAGCGTTTTTCAAAATGAGCGATTCTGATGGAAGTTTACCCTCTGATATAGAAGCAGCGGCAAACGAAACGATCTCAAGTTTAGTTCCGACAAAATCCAAGGCGCGGTTTGAGTTGGAGTATCAGAAGTTTGAAGATTGGTGCAAAGCTAACAAAATAAAGAAGGGTGTCTGAGAAAATCCTTTTGGGTTATTTTTCCGTAAAGTAACGCTCCCAGAAACCATCTACACTATGGACTCACTACTCAATGTTGAGAACTATGATTTCAGTCAAGAAAAATCAAGATATAATTGTTAATAATAAATCATTTTTCTAAAAAGTGTGGTTTTATTTAACAGCAAAATTTTAATAAAACAGGTTTTTTTTCATTACAGCACTAGTGCTGTAATAGATGCCATTACAAAACGATTTACAGAAGTGTAAAATTCATATTACTAAATGAAAGTTGATAAAATACATTTTTTGACTCATTTTTGTTGTAGTGATCCATATAACCTTTACAGAAGATTCTTTATAGTCTTCGCCATGATCCTTCTCCATATTAAAAGCGTAATCTTTGAGGATTTTCGCCAGTTCTATCACAGTTTATAATTTTTTACCATTAGAAACTCTGAAAACTGTGCCCAAATTGAGTTCTTGGAATTCCGTGTGTTAAGTGGAATATGTTCAGCTAACGATTTTTTAATTTCTTGGGTAGATTGGCACCCAAACCTTACATTTTCTTTTAAGGCAATCCAACGATGTGTCCAAATGGCGGCTGGCTGGCAAATACTGCGTTGTAATTGGTGCACGTGACCATTAAAATAATGTTGCTGGTGGCATTTAACTGGTGACTCAATGCTTTTTGCCATCCAACCGCCATATTGAATCACGTGGTTTGGATTCCCTAATTGTTCATTTTGTCTTTTTCAAACCGGGAGATATTTGTCAGACTAACAATGGTTTTTATCTGACATCCATCAAAATTTTGCCGCTGAAAAACCATCTTGTTGATTTTGTACAAGTAGATGTAATTAGTTTTTCCACTAGAAGACAGTATATTTTGCCATTATAAAACACTCTAGTGAAATACTTAGGTTTAAACAATGATGACATTCGTATAATATATTGAAATTATCGATAAATAATAATTTTATCACTATGCTAGTTAGAAAAAGTTTCAAAATTGATTAAAATAGAGAAATGCAAAAAATGTATATTATGTACTGTTTTGACTAACTCTGCAGCTTTATCACCAGTCAAGTAGACAGTGCATTAATTCACCACATCATTACCAATAATGATAATACATATTAACTAGATATTTTCTCTATTAATTGAATTTAAAAATAAATATATAAAAATATTTTTTTGCAATTGTGTTATTATCATATTAATATTAATATTATTTTCCGATTCGGCCCTTCGCGGCCGGCGAGCTTGATCGTCGATATCAAGAGCGGATGTGTCGTTTGCCGACTTTGGCGGCATTTAACAATGTCTGGCAAGCAGGAAAATAATGGAACTCGGGAACCGACAAACCTTCGTCTCGATTTCGTGGATTTACAATTTCTGCAGAAGACAAACCCTTTGTAACGGTTTTACGGATTTACCTTTAATCCAAGACAACTCCAACTGCTTTTGTTTTTAGGCGGATCTGGCGGCTAAGTAAACAAATCGAATATAAAAAAATGGTTTTGTTTAGAAAGTGTGAAAATAAAAGCCCGCGAGGGGGAGGGGGGGGGGGGGGAAAGATCCCCATGAGTATGGGTCGAGTATAAATAGTATTTCCTTTTAATATTATTTAAACTCGGTCTTAACTATTGCAATAGGCAATTGAATTACTGACTTGCTTTTAAGCTCCAATTTTATGTTTATTTTATAACATCTATTTTTTTGTTGTGTAATTTTTTCCTCTTCGTTTGCTGCCAGGGCCATTCCCTAGGGGACCTACAGCTTAACGTGGGTTCCAAACCACAATCCTTAGTCATGCGGCACTCCCCCAAGGGCTATCAACCCTGGGTTTCTTGTCATTGCATGACCTACCGATTGGGGAGTGTGTACCTTCTTCCGCACCCCACGAGATGCCTGATCTCATCCGGCCTGGTTACCGGCGTGAATGGGGTGGTTTGGGAGATGATACATTTTACATTCTTCCCTGCATTTAAAAACCTACTAAATTTCGGACATACTTTTTTTATTATGCGGGATGGAACCCGGACCGCCACGGTCGAATGCCAGTACCTCACCTCAGAGCCACTGCCGCGGTCCCTGTTTTTAGTATTATAATAGTATATTACATAATAAGTGATGAAAGTGATACTTTTCAAACGAGGAGATATTAAGGACGAGGCGACAGCCGAGTGCGGAAATTCTCCGGGTTTTAGAATAATCAATTTCACACGATTAATGTACACTATTTTTCCTGCCACCACAAAGAATAATTAAAAAAGCCTTTGATTTGTAAACAAATCATTTCAACACTAGTGTTGAAATTAGCATACTTAGGATTATGTTCCACCTAATATCTGGTTTTATAGTTTGTCAATAGGTTTTTCCTTTATTTGTAGTTTAACGTTTTCATTTTTTCATATTTTATAAAATATATCAGAACTAATCCTGAATTGACTTCTAGATTAACCAGAATGAAAAATTTTAAATTTAATTAGGGAATAATGCATTAAACATAAATTTAAAAAATCCACCCAACAAGGAAGATTTCAATTTAAAATAATTCTATAAATTATTTAATGTTTTAATAAAAAAATAGGGAAATACTCCTGATGGGATTTGAACCTGCGACCTTTCGATCTGTAGACTAGAGCTCTATTCTCTACGCTATCGCTACCGAGAAATATTTGTTGTTTAATACATGACACTCTTCAGCGCGATTTGTTTTTTCTGGTAATAGATTTTCCAGTACTTTATTAACATTTTTGATAATTTCTCCCAAAATATTATTTTTCAGTGTAGAAGAGAGCGAGTAAAGGGAAAAATGTACTTCATTACCTTTTTACTGTACATATCACTGCTATCACACCCGATATAGACAGACCATTTAGGTATGAGCGTTATATTTCTATAGTTTTTTGAACTTGAATTTAGTGTTAATGAATCCGAATGGGTGCTTTACATCGGTGAACACCCACACGCGGTACCACGCTCTTGACCATCATAATGACTAACTTCTGTGTCGACATTCTAATAATTTTATGGATTCATCGGAAATAATTGTATGATAATTAGCGGGAACAATACAGTGGCCGGTGTTTTTTTTATATGTCTGTATGGGATGTATGAACTCTACTCGTAATTTCACTATAAACGCGGTATGGGTAATTGTATAATTTATGAAGGCACGTACTGAATAAATAACCTGATTAGCATGTGTGAGGTATTAACTTCTGGTCATTAAAAACAGTCGACAACCTGGAACTTAAAAGAATTTCTATGCACTCTAAGTGGGTATCTAAAATTGACCTTGATTTTAACCAAGAAGTTTTAGTGATAACCCAAAACCCAATTTATAGCTTTGCTGATGACAGCACACTTGTCTCATCTTTTACCTTGACTCCCCAAACATCCGCTGCCGACGCACATCTTCTCAGGCAGCATGAAGTATTGCGCCTCAACAATGACCTGGAAGAAATTTTGGCTTGGGGTGACAGTAACCAAGTCGAATTTAATGCTAAGAAAACCCAGGCAGCAGTCTTCTCCAAAAAGGTTAACATTGCAGAACCGGATATAGTCATGGCAGGACACGCAATTCCCCTGGCACCGTCTATTAATTTGCTGGGGGTCAATCTGGGAGGTAATATGTCTTGGCATGATCACGTTGCCGCAATTGCCAAGGCAGCTGCACAGAAACTTGGTGTACTTTTCCGCACCAAAAGGTTGTATACACCTCATCAACTTTTGACACTCTACAAAGCCCAGATTCGACCATCATTAGAATATTGCTCTCATGTCTGGAGCTCTGCACCCAAGCACACCCTTCGGCTACTGGATTTCATTCAAAGGAGAGCCGTTCGTCTGATCGGCGATCCCGAGCTGACCAAGACCCTCGATAGCCTGGAGCATCGAAGACAGGTTGGTGATTTGGCTCTCTTTTACAGATATTTCCATGGCAGGTGTTCGACTGACATTGCCCACTTGATTCCACCTAGAGCAATGCAAAACAGAAATACACGGCGAACCACTGCCGCTCATCCATATGTTGTTCAGCTTAGTACTCCTCGAACTTCATTGTTCAAGAATTCTTTCATCTTTGTGGAATGATCTTCCTGAGGTCGTGTTTCCCAATTAATACAATCTTCAACGTTTCAAGACCAACGTTAATCGCTTTTTTCGCACTCGCACCGCTCCCAGAGCGCCTTAAAGGATTTTTTCCTACAGTGCAGGTGTTTTATCATAAAAAAAAAAAAAAAAAAAAGTTATTACAAAAATATTTTTTTTAAATGGTATTGTTCCTTATTATTAGATTTGGCATACTCTGTCCTCTACCTATGCCTCTAAATTAGATTTAAAATAAGACCAAGCACAAGGGCCATAATTATATTTATATACAAGGTGCTACAAATTCGTGTGCGTACAAGGGGATCTCGAAAACGGTAAGAGATACGAAGATGGTTAAATTGAGGCAAAGTTGCGTATTTTGAGGCTTAATAATTTGGTAAAAGAAAATTGTAAATGTTTCGAATACCTTCGGATATATCCGAGAAAAAACCGAAATTTTTAGTTTTGGTTTTCAATTTTTTACGTCTTCTTTTGACTTAGGAAAAAAACAAAAAACACTTTCTCATAGCCGTTTTTTATTTTCTACAATATGAGGTTATTAGTTTTCAAATTGGACGTATCATTCTTTAGATTCCAACCTCAACTCATTTTTTTTAAATATGGACCTGGAATTTTTAAAACATTTTTGAGGACTTCTAAGCTTTGTAAATTATATTAATATATATAAATTGTATAAAGGTTTTTAAAATTTTAACGTTTTGTCATCAAATAACACATGACTAATATTTCAAATTATCCTTTTTTTACTATTACGGCCCTGGCAATTATTTTTTGGATTACTTAAATATTAAAATTATATTGCAGGAAGTTATTCTGTTTAGGCCATTTATTTTTTCAATAGGATTTACCGTCTCTGGAAAGTAGATAAGCAAGTTTTTAAGGCATGAGAAGTAATTTTATTGTTATTAGTATTTAATTTATTTTATTCATATAACTTATATCTATGTAGTCCTATGGTTTTTGCCTTAGACCTAGACCGAAATACTGTAAAACACAAAAACAATTTCAAATTTTTACCGTTTGTACGATCTGATGATGCTAGTGTCAGTCGAAACATGAAACAAAAACAAAGAGACTGGAAAATATTTGAGGCCGAACTTTGGGTCTCTTTTCTTATAAAATATCAAAAATCAGGCCTCTTTTAGTAAATATAATCGGATTTTTCAAATCAGAAATATTTTTTTTTAGTTTGGCTCTAAATGTTCAGGACCGTAATGAAATGAAAAAGATAATTTGAAAACTGTGTTATTAGATGACAAAACTTGTACATTGTATTAAATTTCTAAAGCTTAGAAATCCCTAAAACTGTATTTAAAATTCCAGATCCGTATTTAAAAAAATTGACTTGAGGTTGGTAACTAAAGAGCGAAACGTTAAATTTGATAACTAATATCGCCATTTTGTAGAATATGAAAAAGTCTATGAAAAAGTGTTTTTTATCTTTTTCCCAAGTCAAAAATGAAAGCGCAAAAAATTAAAAACCAAAAAGGGAAATTTCGGTTTTTTTCGGATATCTTCGAAAGCATTCGGAATAATTAGAATTTTTTGTCACCTAGAGATTAAGCCCAAAAAAGCGCAACTTTGCCTCAATTTAACCATCTTCGTATCTCTTACCGTTTTCGCTGCTGATAATATTTATGTTATTTGTTTTAGATTAATAGCAAGAAACAACTAAATTGCTAAAATAATTTTTTCTACTTCCACATGGATATTTGCTGCTTTCTTTACACTAAAGTGTATGGATAAGTGGTCTATTCCGGTTAACTGAACGAATATAATTTCATATCCATCCTAGTTAGGATCTGAAACTGACCAATCACAGCGGTTTATTACAAAGAAACCAAATTTACGCGTTGGAAATTTTACCAGTAGTTTAACAAACTGCTCATAAGTCAATTAGGTACGTTATTTCTTATTTCATAGTTGACGGAGCCTAAGCATGAAACAAAAGAACGCTTTTATTATCTACCAATGTAATTTATTTCGTGTGAAATAAGTTTTATATAAATCGTCGTTCTTCTCACGTACCTAATTACGTAACTTAAAAAAATTCTTTAATTAAGATAATATGCGAGTTTAGAAATCGTAGAATGGTGTACCATAATGCTAAATAGGTGTTTATTTTGGTGTTTTTAAGATTTTTTCGTGAATGGAAATATACCTATCTCAACAGCCATCTTTATGCCCGGCAAGACTTTAATCTGCTCTCTTGGTGGGGAATTCCGGTCACTTGAAATTGTACCGTGTACCTCGTTTGAGTGATAGAAGAGTGTTGGACTTGTATTGTCTTTATTTGCTTTAAATCACAACGTTTCAACTGGTAAGTATCTGCAATCGTCTTCAGATGAATACTAAATAAATACAATAGGTTAGGTTAGGTAAGAGTGGCAGACCTTTGGTTCTGACCAAACAGTCTCACGTAGTCCTATTAGGTCCGTTGTGATACCATAGGTGTTCCATAGAACCCACCTTCATCAGATCTCTGATGGTTAGTGAGGCGTACACCGCAGAAGGATTTTAGCAACTTATTTAAACCAACCACTACTATTCAGAAACCTGCTCAGTCGTCCAAGTTGTAAGTTGCTTAGTTCCTCGAGGTTATCGAAAAATGGTTGACCCAGGGCAGTGAATCTTCTTCTTACGAGGCCAGGGCATTTACACAGAAAATGTTGAATACTTTCTTCCTCTTCCTCATCTCTGCAACTTCTGCAGAAGTCGTTAGTGGGTATTTGCATACGTTCGGCATGTCTACCGAAGAGGCAATGTCCGGTAACAACCGCAGTAATATTTCTCACGTCTTTCCGACTGTGTCTCAATAGCTCTGCGGTTCTCTTTTTATCGAATATGGGCCATACTTGCCTGGATGTACTATAGGTTGTCAACTCTGCCCATCTTTTTTGTGCAAGCTGCCTGGCCGTGAAATTATTCTCCTCTTTGACTAATCCCAGTATTGTTCACTGTATTGTCTGCTAGATCAGCTGTTATGCCTGCGCCCTCTCTTGCGAGCGCATCGGCAGCCTCGTTGCCATCTATTTTGGAGTGTCCAGGAACCCAGCACAGAATAACCCGATGTTGGTTGCCAATGTGTGCATAGATTGTTGCGGTATCGCTTTACGAGCTTTGATTTGACGCTGCTGGAACAGATTGCCTTAATCGCCGCCTGACTATCACTGAAGATGGTGATTGACGAGGCTATTCCCAGGCCAAGATGTTTTTGCAGGATGTTGAACGCCTTCTCTATTGCCTAAATAAATACAATAACTACAGCTCTATTTATACTAGCTAAAAAAAATAAGGAATAAACCAAAAACGTGGCTGAGATATAGGGTAAAGTCGCCAAAATCGTACCACTACAAGTTTTCATATTAGACGATAAATTATACGACATCTATCGGACGTTGTTGTAGTGTCTAACTAGTGCCAGTTGCATAGTTTAATCGTTTTGCACCGGTTGTGTTTCGTTAAGCGGGAAAAGCAAGTTAAAAGAATTCGGCTATTTTCATGTTAATTTTGTTGATTTTTTGCAAGGCTATATCTCATTGGTAAGTAGTATTTATACAGATATTTTTTTTTAGTAGTATAGCCTGGGAAGTTCTTGTAATTTTGCAAAAATTGAATTTAATTTTAGATCTATATTGGGGTTAGAATTGTATTATTCTTATATCCTGCATATTATCCTGCTGGAAGTCGGCGCGTGTCCAGCCCATTCCAAAGAAAGGTAAAAAGACCCTGCCAAGCAACTACCGACCCGTCGCATTGCTTTCAGTAATTTCAAAAGTAATGGAGAAAGCTATTAACCACCAACTCCTAAAGTATCTGGAAGGGCTTAACATTATCAGCGACCATCAATACGGTTTTCGTAAGTCCAGATCAACAGGTGACCTTCTGGCATATGTCACCCATCTTTGGAGCAACACCATCGAACATCATGGAGAATCCCGGGCTGTTGCACTGGACATCTCTAGGGCTTTTGATCGTGTTTGGCACGATGGGCTTTTAAGTAAATTGCGATCCTACGGTATGCCTAATGGATTTTATTTATGGTTAACCAGCTTCCTTAAGAACCGTTCTCTGCAAGTGGCGATTGACGGGTTTCTCTCAGACACCTTCACCATCAATGCCGGTGTTCCTCAAGGGTCCATATTGTCGCCTACCCTCTTTTTACTGTATATTAACGACCTTCTAGTGAAAACCCAAAATCCAATTTATAGCTTTGCTGATGACAGCACACTTGTCTCATCTTTTACCATGACTCCCCAAACATCCGCTGCCGACGCACATCTTCGCAGGCAGCATGAAGTATTGCGCCTCAACAATGACCTGGAAGAAATGTTGGCTTGGGGTGACAGTAACCAAGTCGAATTTAATCCTAAGAAAACCCAGGCAGCAGTCTTCTCCAAAAAGGTTAACATTGCAGAACCGGATATAGTCATGGCAGGACACGCAATTCCCCTGGCACCGTCTATTAATTTGCTGGGGGTCAATCTGGGAGGTAATATGTCTTGGCATGATCACGTTGCCGCAATTGCCAAGGCAGCACCTCATCAACTTTTGACACTCTACAAAGCCCAGATTCGACCATCATTAGAATATTGCTCTTATGTCTGGAGCTCTGCACCCAAGCACACCCTTCGGCTACTGGATTTCATTCAAAGAAGAGCCGTTCGTCTGATCGGCGACCCCGAGCTGACCAAGACCCTCGATAGCCTGGAGCATCGAAGACAGGTTGGTGATTTGGCTCTCTTATACAGATATTTCCATGGCAGGTGTTCGACTGACATTGCCCACTTGATTCCACCTAGAGCAATGCAAAACAGAAATACACGGCGAACCGCTGCCGCTCATCCATATGTTGTTCAGCTTAGTACACCTCGAACTTCATTGTTCAAGAATTCTTTCATCTGGAGAACGTCATCTTTGTGGAATGATCTTCCTGAGGTCGTGTTTCCCAATGAATACAATCTTCAACGTTTCAAGACCAACGTTAATCGCTTTTTTCGCACTCGCACCGCTCCCAGAGCGCCTTAAAGGATTTTTCCTACAGTGCAGGTGTTTTATCATAAAAAAAAAATTATTTATTATTTTGATTGACAGTTTCCTAAATCGTACTACACACGCACATGAAAAGTGTTCCAACGTGACACGTCTTAATAAGGACTACATGTGCGACTTTTGTTTGTAGGTAAATTTAAAATTATTTTCAAAGGTGTGATAGATTTTTGTAATGTTTTTTTTTGTAAAATACTTAATATAAACAATAATTTTGTGTAATTTGTTGTCTTTACAACAAACTGTACTCATTTTTATTTAATATACCCCAAAAGAACACTGTGGTACGATTTAGGAACCCACTAGTACGATTTAGGAAACCAGTTTCTTAAATCGTACCATTTGCTATTTCTTACAAAAACAGCTGTTTTTTATAAATTAAATAAAAAATAATATATTAAAAATTGCAGTTAGGTGTACAATAGACCGATCTATTGTTTTAAACCAAAAAATATACATTTCATTTATCAGTTTATAAGAAAAAAAAAATCAAAAAGTGGTACGATATAGGCAACCTTACCCTATATAATTTCGGAAATACAGCGCAAAATATTGATTTAAAAAAACTAAATGGCGAATGCGTCACAAGCTCTAACACTAAAAAACAGTTCTTGCTTATCCAGTAGAAAATACTGATATTGTCTCGGACTATATTACAGCTGATACGTAATCCAATCTCTATCCTTCCAGATTTTGCTTTGCCTCTGCAGATGCACTCCGTTCGTCGGATTTTATTGCCAGTTCATTTAATTCACAATCGAAAAACGCCTGAATTGGATTCACTTAAGCTAGGATGGATTTTGATTGGCGATATTTAACAGATACCATACCAGGGGTGATTTCTAAATAAGTCTTGAATGTTGATACTTTTTATAATAAAATCGAGAGCAGGCCAACGATGATTTTCATAACAAAAGTAGAAGAAATAATCACACAGACCACAACGCGTATTTAAAGTAACGCGATGGTAATCAAATATGGCAGGTCGTAAAAAATTACGGACTTCCGCAACGAGAAATTATTTACTGACTGAAATCATTATTTTTCCTACGACCACCTATGAAACTGAGAAAAAGAGCCCGGTTAACTTGGCTCGAAAGCGCCTAATATCACACGCGTGTTGAAAAAAATATTTCAACACAAGTGTTGAAATACAAGGCACACTATGTAATTTAAACATATGGTGCCAATTTGACAGACCACCACCATTTATTAAAAAGAACAAATTTTAAAAAGTAGTAATTTAAAGTGTTTAACTTATTTATCATGTATTGGTCGAGTGATTCAGAATTAGTGTGAAAATACGCCATCTGAAATTATAAAAAATGTTAATAATATACTGGAAAATCTATTACCAGAAAAAACAAACCGCGCTGAAGAAAGTGTCATGTATTAAACAACAAATCTTTATCGGTAGCGATAGTGTAGAGAATAGAGCTCTAGCCTACAGATTTCGTTAAGGTTGGTTTTTTGAGTTATTTTTTCCAATCAGCTTATATATGAAACTTTAGTATATAGAACTATATTTCCTTAAACTTTTCCTAGTGAAATTATATCGCTGACAGTCCTGTAAGGTCACCACCCTCTAAAAACAACTTTAAAACATCAACACTACCCAGGGGTAACACCAACCCCGGCTAGTCTGGACTGGTTGCCTTGCCTAGATGGTAGTTTACATCGTGAACGTAAACCTAGTAGTTATTAATAAATTATTTTGTAATAAAGTTGATGTTGCAAAATATTAAACCTAATAATAATAAATAAAGAGCTTTAGAAAGAAAAGAAAGAAAAAAGAGCCTACAGATCGCAAGGTCACAGGTTCAAATCCCATCAGGAGTATTTGACTTTTTTTTATAAAAATATTAAATAATTTAGGTATAGAATTATTTTGAATTGAAACTTCCTTGTTGGGTGAATTTTTTAAATTTATATTTAATGCATCTTTCCTTGATTAAATTTAAATTTTTTCATTCTGGTTAATCTAGAAGTCAATCCAGGATTAGTTCTTCCTATGAATCCTATGATATATAAAATGAAAAAGTTAAACTACAAATAAAGGAAAAGCCTATTGACAAACTATGAAACCAGATATTAAGTGGAACATAATCCTAAGTATGCTAATTTCAACAATATTTTTTTCACAAATCAAAGGATTTTTTAATAATTCTTTGTGGTTGAAGGAAAAATAGTGTATCGGGTGGTCAACTAAGAATGACCGCCGGCCATATCTCAGAAACTAGTAATCGTACAGCACCCGGGTAAATTTTTTTAGGACAAAAGTGCCCAAGAGAAAATGCTGGAAATTATTTTTAAGTTCCGCATTTTTCCGCAAGAGGGCGTAAAGTAAATTTTAAAATTTAACATATCTCCAAAAATTCCACATTAAGGTATATCTTTGATAACACCAATAAAAAGCTTGGACAATTATGCATCATTTTGGTTTTATGCTCATTGGTGTGCCGACTTTAATAAGAGGGGGGGAAGCTGTTGAAAGTGTAATCAGTTAAATCGCTGTAACTTTTAAACGACTTATCCGATTTTAGCAAACTAAAGACTGTTTGGGAGAGAAATGTATGCACTTTCACCAATCCTATTTAGTTGTCCATAATAGTTCTAAAAAAAATGCTAGAGGGCGCAATTTGCAATAATAACACATTTTTTGATTTTACTCCGAAAAAATAAATCATACGGTATAATTATGATACCATAATCGAAAAGTAGATGAAATTTGCTAGAAAAAATATTAAAACTGCAGCTCGATATCTCCGTTCGTTTCAGCGTTATCGCCAATAGAATAATTTTTAAAACTTTAAATGAAGAAGCAATTATATATTTTTTAGAAAAAAAAGTGGTACGCCACTGATATTTTTCTATGTGGATATTATTTCGGATTAGCATGGTCAATTCTGCATAAAAATGGTCTCTTGCGTTTTTCTTCTCAGGCACACTGTTCTTAATTAAAATAATTAAATTAAATTAGCTCTACTATTATTATTAACATTGATAATGCAACATTTTGTTTTATAAAAATTGTTGGAAATGACCACCTTCACTTAATAAGCATGGATGCTCTCCTCGTTTGAAAAGTATCATTTTCAGCACGTGTTATGTAATATACTATTTTACTAATTTTATTTACACTATATTTCACGTACATTTTTAATGCTGTGACGTTTCTCTTGTCATCGCATTGTCCAACATGATTTAAAAATTCCTTAATTCCGTAAACGGCTTTTCCTCAGGCACATTGGCTAGATTCATGAGAGATGGATATATAACTGACAGTATATTTACATGTACACCACAAAGATACAGTCCAATCTGTTGCCCTTCAATCAGTTAAAACCCGTCAAGCTATTATTGTTACAGAACCTGACCTCGGTGCCGTTAGTATGTGTATCTTTTTTTTACGTTCTTGCCTTCGCATATCTCTGTCCGTACTTCATCAATACGCGTGTCGTATGCGAGTTCTTTCAATATAACAGAACCGCATCCCGCACACGGCACCGCATCATTCATTCCATTCTGGTTTTGATTGTTCTCGTGTTGAATAAGTGCAGTATTGTTGTTTTGGTATTTTTAGAGATGATTTGACTATTATATTGTGCGTAGACTTTCTGGTTATAAACTACTGATCTGTAAAGTATTATTTTTATGAAAAAGTAAGTAAATAAATTGTTTATTTGGTAATTAACTAGTACAGGTACAGAAAATTTTTGGTTTTTGTTGGAAGATAGTGTAATTATAGTCTATTTCAAAAAGGTGTAGAGTAATAAAAGCTCATTAGGTATGTAAAGGGACTACAGAGTGACCCAACGAATATTTAAGCCACTTTCATAATTTGGCATTGATTTCATTGCAAAATTCTTTATTTTTATCAAGTGCAGGTAGTACCACCCGGGTTTGGGTCAATTTATGGGCTTTGCCTATTGTTATCCATTCACAAACACTAAAAATGGTGTGAAAAAGGAGTGAATTATGTGTACATAGTATTAGGTACACACATTTTAAATTAAAAATTATAAAAAAAATACAATATACAGAAAATATATTATACAGAAATTAAATTATAAAAAATCATAATATTCTTCGTCCTTTGAGGAACTGTCATCTCTTCTTGACGTTATAATTAACGGGTCGACGGTCGGATCGATCAGGTGGTCAAGATCCCACATTTTCTTCTCTTCTTTAATGACCTGATGGACTGCTTTTCGCCAGTTCTCTGGTGTCACTTCCTTAATGGCTTGATCAAACAGTAGCTTAACGTCTTCTAACTTGAATACCGTGTTGTGTCTTGCTATCCTTTCACTTGCGCCCATATAAGTTCTATAGGATTTTTTCAGCTATATCTTCCACGGCATATTTTATAAAACGATGTTTGTGTAAATTTGCTATAGTTAATAGTTCTTTCTTTATCAAATTATCTTCTTTTTTTTTCTTTGGCTAGTTATGAAAAATAATTTAATGCACAAAATTTACCAGCGCCTATGACCGACACCGTAATCGAGCCGAACTGGACGGAATTTCCCATTTTATTATTTACACCTTTCTGAAATAGACTATAATGCAACCTACTCTCCAGTGTCCGTGGTTTAAGTTTATCGTACGCCGTTAATGGTACAGACCGCGCCGCAACTGCCTATAATATTCAGCTTCCCCTTTCCATTGAGCCCTTAATCGCGAGCTATTAAAATGTATGGTTTGGCACTCTATTTGGGCCACTTTGGGATAAAATTTGACCCCGTCCCGACCCTTAGATCCTTGTTTAGGATATCGGGTTATAAGCAAGCAAAATATCTAACGGGTTGTGGGATAATTTTACAGGGTGTGTACAACGAAATGCAACTATAGAATTAGTATCTTAAAGATATGAAAACTAAATTAAGCATGTAATGTTTCCCCGTACAAAAAATGAGAATAAACACAGTAATACAAATATAGCATGGAGAAGACTGGGAATTTCCTTTATCCTATAGTCAGGGTCCATTTTTCCAATAGGCTTAGAGGCCCAGACCTTGGGCCCCGCTCTCTGCCTGAGAAACACTTTCATATAATGTAAGACAAGATACTTCATTCGCAAAACTAAGATGCTGCTAAACATTTTTATTTAAAAAAAATTTTAGGAATCGCTTTATAAAAATAAGGGAGATTCAGAAAACATGGATAGTTATATACCTATCCTATAAGCCTTCTTCCAAGCTTTTCAAAGTTGTTCGAGTTGGTTATGTGTAATTGATTTATCATCTCTTCTCGGAAAACCAGCATATTTACCTGAACAACGCAAACCGCCATTTTCCAATTTACCAGTTTGATTTTGGAATATCTTGAGGATGGTAGGATGGCTATGAGTGTATTTTAGGATCTGTCAAAAGCTTTTGATAGTTTGGATAGAAATATTTTTTAAATAAACTTGAATTATATGGCATTAGGGGTTGTGCCCTGAAATGGATTTCATTATATTTAGAAAACCGAATCCAGAGAGTTGTTTCGGAAAAAGAAAGGTATTTATTTAAATCAACAATTTTCCAAAATATAATAGGAATACCACAAGGGAGCATATTAGGGCCAATATTATTTATTATATTTATTAATGATTTAAATTTTGAAACAAAAAATGTATTTCCTTTGTACAGTTTCACAGATTATGCTGATGATACCAACATTTTGGTAGGTAGTAAGAATATTTTGGAAATAGTTGCTAATGCAACAAAATCTTTCCAAGACACCGAGGTTTAGTTTCAGGGGAACAAATTGCTTTTAAATGAAGATTAAACAATATTAGTCATTTTTAAAACTAAACTAAGGAAAAAAGAACGACCAGATATGGTAGAACTTGGTCAGAATCAACTACCAACAGAAAATAATACCAAATTCTTAGGCATTCACATTGATGAATTTTTGGATTGGTCACACCATATTGACTATCTAAGTAACAAATTAAATAAGGTATGCTACAGCTTACGTATCATAACAAAATATTTGAACGATATGGCAAAAATAACTCTATTTTACAAATTTTTTTTGGGGAACAATTTAAAACTAGAAAAAAAATTTGTTATTCAGAACCGTATTTTAGGTCAAAAAGAATGTTAACTATTTATGCATTGTACCGGGTGATTCAATAAGAAAGGACGCCAGCTATATCTCGGAAACTACTCGGCATAGAAACTCGGGGAAAAAAAATGATAACTAAACTGACCATGAGAAAATCCTGGAAATGATTTTTAAGTTCCGCATTTTACCGCAAGAGGGCGTAATTGAAAAGTAAATTATAAAACTTTACATATCTCGGAAAATTCCACATTAAGGTATATCTTTGATAACACCATTAAAAAACTTGAACAATTATTCATTATTTTGGTCTTATACTCATTGGCGTACCGACTTTAATAAGAGGGGGGGAAGCTGTTGAAAGTGTAATTATTTAAATCGCGGTAACTTATAAACGACTTATCCGATTTTAGCAAACTCTAGACTGGTTAGAAGAGAAATGTATGCACTTTCACCAATCGTATTTAGTTGTCCATAATAGTTCTCAAAAAAATTGCTAGAGGGCGCAATTTGTAATAATAACACATTTCCTGATTTTACTTCGAAAAAATAAATCATACCGTATAATTATGATACCATAATCGAAAAGTAGATGAAATTTGCTAGAAAAAATACTAAAACCTCAGCTCAATATCTTCGTTCGTTTCGGCGTTATCGCCAATAGAATAATTTTTAAAACTTTAAATGAAGAAGCAATTCTATATTTTTTAGAAAAAAAAGTGGGACGCCACTGATATTTTTCCATGTGGATATTATTTCGGATTAGCCTGGTCAATTCTGCATAAAAATGTTCTCTTGCGTTTTTCTCCTTAGACACACCGTTCTTAATTAAAATAATTAAATTAAATTAGACGGGCGGGGTGGTCATTTCCAACAATTTTTATAAAACAAAATTTTTCATTATTAATTTTAATAAAAATAATAAATAGTAGAGCTAATTTAATTTAATTATTTTAATAAAGAACGGTGTCCCTGAGGAAAAAAACGAAAGGGACCAATTTTATGCAGAATTGACCAGGCTAATCCGAAATAATATCCACATAGAAAAATATCAGTGGCCTACCACTTTTTTTTCTAAAAAATATATAATTGCTTCTTCATTTAAAGTTTTAAAAATTATTCTACTGGCGATAACGCTGAAACGAACGAAGATATCAAGCTGCGGTTTTAATATTTTTTCTAGCAAATTTCATCTACTTTTCGATTATGGTATCATAATTATACCGTTTGATTTATTTTTTCGGAGTAAAATAAAAAAATGTGTTATTATTACAAATTGCGCCCTCTAGCAATTTTTTGAAAACTATTATGGACAACTAAATACGATTGGTGAAAGTGCATACATTTCTCTTCCAACCAGTCTTTAGTTTGCTAAAATCGGATAAGTCGTTTATAAGTTACAGCGATTTAAATGATTACACTTTCAACAGCAGCCCTCTTATTAAAATCGGTACGCCAATGAGTATAAGACCAAAATGATGCATAATTGTCCAAGCTTTTTAATGGTGTTATCAAAGATATACCTTAAGGTGGAATTTTCGGAGATGTGTAAAATTTTAAAATTTACTTTTCAATTACGCCCCCTTGCGGCAAAATGCGGAACTTAAAAATCATTTCCAGGATTTTCCCATGGCCAGTTTAGTTATCATTTTTTTTCCCCGAGTTTCTATGCCCAGTAGTTTCCGAGATATAGCCGGCGTCCTTTCTTATTCAATCACCCGGTACATTTACGAAGCCATTTTATTTTTTTTATAAAAACAAAGATAGGTCTAATATAATTACTTATTACAACTATAAATACAAGAACAAAAGATATAAATTATCCAATACTTAGATACATTGTCCGAAAAAAATCCATATTATATGTGAATAGAATTTTTAATAAATTGAATGTTAGAATTAAGGACGCACCAAACGAACGCTTATTTAAGAAGAAACTGAAGAATTGTCTAATTGATTTAGAACCCTACAAGTTAAGCGATTACTTAGAAACTTAAGATTTTGTGAAGTGTAACTATTTTTGCTTGGTTTCTGTTTTTTTTGACGATATTTCTTTTTTACTTTGTTATTTACTTTGTATTTGTTAATGTAATTTTGAAATAAAGTTTAAATAAGTAACAAAAATCTAAGACAATCGACAGATTTATTTATTACTGTATGCAAAATAAAAAACAATCGTAAAAAAATCTTGACATGTTGTCACCTGATTTATAATTAAAATGTAAATTATATATTTTTAGCTCCATTTTTTTTTTCTTTTATATTAAAATATCACCAAGTTCTTCCGTACTCAAGCTTGTTTTGACAACTGAAACCACCTGACTACCTACTTGATAATGAAAAAAAAACCTAAATAACGAATAAACTATTGGCCAAACACTTTTCAATTCAACCTTTTAGTTAGTTCACCACTGAATAATGAGATAATTCTGAAACACACCCCCTTGGATTTCCAACGGCTGTTCCTGTGGGTTTGATTAAACTAGCAGGATGGCGGAATCACGCCAAGATGTATTCTGAGATACCGTTCGAGACCTCGCCGATGTAAATTCCGGAATGTTGGTGGAAAATCGATAAATTTAATTAACACTTGTCATGAACGGCTTCTGCCAATTTTGTGATCAAGTTGAGGAGGGATATATGTAGAAAACGGAATGTTGAATGAACGAGTTGGAAATGGGGTGATTCTTAAAAATGACTTGCCCTAGTTCAGAAAAATTAAGTTTGAGATTTATAATGAAGATATTCCATTTATCGATCTAACTAAAGCCTATGAGAATATCTCTTAAGAAAACTCCGACTAAAAACGATCGTCTACATTACAGCCGTGCACAGACTCAAACTCAAGGATTAATACCTATAACAGAACCGTTCAGGGTAATTAAAATTGACAGAAATGATGCTGTATTATTTGTTAAGGGAGCATTATTATGGATAAATATTTGCATGGCAAAAAATCAACCAAGGTTAGTTAAAAACGTTCATTTTCTAGGTATATAGTACATTTTATGCATTAAATCTTGTAATAATTTGAAGAAATAGTCCATACTTGAAGTGGAGCGGAAATTTAGAAGGTAAGAAATAAGAACACAAAGTCTTTCTCCATTGATATATTAAAGAAATATTTTAAGAAACTTTACTACATGTTTCGAACGCAGAATCATTCATCTTCAGGAGAATAAATAAAAAGAAGAAAAACTAGTAGATATCACCCTAACTGAGCAACAAAATTGTAGGTTCGATGGAAAAATGAGTAGAACGGTGAGAAAATAGGTACACACGTTGCATTGTGAAAAAATATGTGGGTTTAAGCTTAGGGCACTATAGGAGTAAAATATTTCTTTAATATAACAGTGGTGGAAGACTTTGTGTTCTTATTTATTACCTTCTTGTAGTAATTGTCTAGAAATGAGTGGAAACTGGAGATTATTGAAATACGAAAGTGCATCTGTAAACAAATATAGAAAATAATCGTTTGGTAGAAATATATTTTGGTATTATACATTCAATTTTCGCACCATTTCGTGCATTCTTTAGCAAAAAATTTTGTATGCATAGACTCTGGGATAAATGTTTTAATTTAAATTGAAAAAGAACAAATTTTATGTGACAGATTTGCATATTTTTGAAGTATATTCTTAATCTCACTTCTGTGAGTCAGAAAAAAACATGTAAATTTGGTTTTTTTGTAATTGACCATTGTGATTAGTTAGTTTCATATCCTAACTAGGACGGATATGAAATGATATCCGTTCAGTTTACCTTGCCAATCACTTTAGTGTAAAGGAAACAGCTAATTTCCATGTTGGAGTAGAAGTAGTATATTACATAACAAGTGATGAAAGTGATACTTTTCAAACGAGTTTTAGAATAATCACTTTCACACGAGTAATGTACACTATTTTTCCTACTAGCACAAAGAATTATTAAAAAAGCCTTTGATTTGTAAATAAAATATTTCAACACTAATGTTGAAATTAGCGTACTAAGGATTATGTTCCACTTAATATCTGGTTTCATAATTTGTCAATAGGTTTTTCCTTTATTTGTAGTTTACCTTTTTCATTTTTTATATATCACAGTAAGAACTAATCCTGGATTGACTTCTAGATTAACCAGAATGAAAATTTTTTAATATAAATAAGGAAAGATGCATTAAACATAAATTTAAAAAATCCACCCAAACAGGAAGATTGTTTTTATAAAAAAAAGTCCTGATGGGATTTAATCCTGTGACCTTGAGATCTGTAGGCTAGAGCTCTATTCTCTACGCTATCGGTACCAATAAGGATTTGTTGTTTAATACACGACACTCTCTTAAGCGGGATTTGTTTTTTCTGGTAATAGATTTTTCAGTATATTATTAACATTTTTTATAATTTCAGATGGCGTATTTTCACACTCTAATTCTAAATCACTCGGCAAATACAAGATAAATAAGTTAAACACTTTAAAATTACTGCTTTCTAAAATTTGTTCTTTTTAATAAATAGGAGTGGTCTGCCAAATTGGCACCATATGTTAAAATTAAATAGTGTGCCTTAATATTTCAACCCTAGTGTTAAAATATTTTTTTTCAATACGCGTGTGATATACGGCGCTTTCTAACCAAATTAACCGTGCCTTTTTTTTTTATTTTCATAGGTGGTCATAGGAAAAAATATACTGTGCAACTCGAATGGTATGTCCATATTGAACTCGGAAGTTTGAGTCAATTTACTTCCTCGGGCGATATGGACACCACTTTTGTTGTACAAACTATTATAAATGCCATATTAGCTTAATTGTATAAGTGAAAGAAACGTCAATGCATTTACTTGGTAGCTGATTAAGACTGTAGAAAAATAAATAATTTCGTCACATAACAATTTCTATGATTAATAAAAGCAGATGTTATTTAAATCTGGGAACCGACATCATATAAATTACACACGGGACTTCGATATTCTACTACATTTGTATCAACCTCATCCACTAAAGCAGATCCGAAATTGCCTAAACCCGTTCATGACAACTGTTAATTAAATTTATCGATCTTCAACCGTTTATTCAAGTCGGTTAGGTTGTCGACATCTTAAACCGGAATCCTGGAACTATCCTGGCATAATTTTGGCAGCGTGCGTGCTTAATCAAGCCCGAAGGAAAAGATTCCCTAAAGTAATACGAATTTGAGAAGGAAGTGTTTTACGATTGTTGTTGTTGTTGTTTTGATGAACTTGACAGAAGTAATTTTATTGGGAATATTGTTTTTCTGTTCATTTGTGAGAAGCAGTGGGGGCTCGTGCCTGATATGAATGGGGAGGCTTATAGATCGAAAGTAATAACCTTAAAAATGTGGGGCTGTACCAAATGGGAAAAGCGCCCCATGAAGCAAAAAATTCACTCAACTCCTGTCTAATTTCGAAAATTAAAATTAAATTAAATTTGATTGAGTATTTTTCTTCCTTAAATCAGTGGCGGCTCGCGGTCTTAAAAAATGGTGAAGAGCTAGGTATAGTTCGGGTACTTAAACAAACATTGACTAAAAACCCGTGTAATAAAACTGTTAAATAAAATACCGTTTACTATAAACTGATTTTATTCGTCTCTTTTCAAGTAAATCACACCAACAAGATGACAAAGGGAATGTAGATAAAAAATGGAAATGCACTAAAAAAGATGTAGAGTTCATATCACAAAGTATAGTCTATACCATATATATGACAGTCCCTCTTATCCTCATCTGTCCAACGACCGAAATGAGTTTCCAACTAATTACAAACTATGTCAATAATTTGGTTCATTCTTAAAACACACAACTAAGTACGCACGTACACTACCGAATTAACTAAAAAATAAAAACAAAACTTTTTAATCACACAGTAAATCACGTAAAAACGATATCTATAACCGTAAGTATCGCGAGTTACAAAATAAATACCTTAAGGTTAGGCGAACCAATGCTAAAACAATGGTGCATACGACTGATGTCTATTTTTAAATTGCCCTTCATCATAATACAAATTGTTACATGCTGTAACCATAGCAACGGTGAATATCAAAGCCATGTTGGGCGTTTGGTCTTTACTTGCTTTGAGCTAACGGACACGGTATTTGAATATTTATTCAGGAAAATCAAAAATATCTTTTCCTACGACCAGCTATGAAAATAAGGAATAAGGCACACTATTTCATTTAAACATATGGTGCCAATTTGACAGATCACCTCTAGTTATTAAAAAAAGCCATCTGAAATTATAAAAAATGTTAATAATACATATACTGAAAAACCTATAACCAGAAAAAACAAATCGCGCTAAAAGAATGTCATGTATTAAACAACAAATGTTTATCCCTAGCGATAGCGTACAGAATAGAGCTCTAGCCTACAGATCGCAAAGTCACAGGTTCAAATCCCATCAGGAGTATTTGACTTTTTTTATAAACACATTAAATGATTTCTAGAATTATTTTGAATGTAAATCTTCCTTGTTGGGTGGATTTTTTTAAAATTTATGTTTAATGCATCTGTCCTTGATTAAATATAAAATTTTTCATTTTGGTTAATCTAGAAGTCAATCTAGGATTAGTTCTTCCTTTGATATATAAAATATGAAAAAGTTAAACTACAAATAAAGGAAAAGCCTTTTGACAAACTATAAAACCAGATATTAAGTGGAACATAATCCTAAGTATTCTAATTTCAACACTTTTTTTTCAACACCAGTGTTGACATTTTTTTTTCACAAATCAAAGGCTTTTTTAATAATTCTTTGTGGTCTTAGAAAAAATAGTGTACATTACTCGTGTGAAAGTGATTATTCTAAAACTCGGAGAATTTCCACACACTTTCATCACTTGTTATGTAATACACTATTTCTTTAAAAAAAATTGTTTTAATAGTATATTACGCATAGCGGCGAGTGCGGTAATTACACGAATGCATAATATGCTTAACAACACGCAATAGGTACTAAATTTTTCTACGACTCTTACTAATAAATTAAAGATCGATTTATATTTATAAAATATAGATTTGAACTTCAAATCTCAAATAATGACAATGTCACTCCCAAATATTCAAAACGCAAGGTAGATAAATGTCACGATTTGAGTGGTTCAAGGCTAACTTGATTGTTATACTAGGCATCATAACGCACAGTTGTGCCTTTTTATTCTGTACGATAAGAATGGATTTACTGATAGAGTGAACTGTACATAAATAGTAGTTTGTGCAACAAGAGTGGATATGATGTACATATCGCACGAGGAAGTAAATCTTCCGAGCGCAATATGGACAATCCACTCGAGTTGTACAGTATATTTTTTCTACGACTTAACTTCCGAACTTCATGTTAAGAATTTTAAAAAATTATATAAATTAAGCATTATAACTTTTCTTTTAAGTTGGCCATGAACTTGTTAGAACGATAATAAGAAACAATTGAACAAAAATTCATTTTGATGGAAAACCCATTGACCAAATTACACTGTAACATATTTATCGATTTGTGTAAGTTCTTATTTATACAAACTCAGTTTTGAATATATCTATCTTTCTCACATTAGGCTTTTTGCAGAATAACGCGAAAAGCGAAAAAGCGATATTATGTATTAATAAACACGAACAATTTATTTTCTCAACCGAAGGTAATTTGATTATGTTTTACTGAATTGCACAGAAGAAAAAAAGGTTTGTCGGGTTTATTTCTGCTTGCGTATAAATTATAACTCCGAAAGTACAACAAAATAGCTGTAGAATTCGTTTTAAACAGTTAAAAATGGATTTTGTGCATTGATATTAATTTTCAACGTTCGCTATGGTCAAATTTTTCAAAATAATCGCCAATTTACAAACTAGCAACGCTGTTACCGTGGAAAGAGAAGTGGCAATAGTGTAAGTAGAAATAACGTAACCTTAACATTTTTAGTAAAAAATGAATTTTTTTCTAGAAATCTTATAATTTTGTCTGTTTTATCGGGTTATCTTTAAGAAAAAATTACCTATTAATTTTCTATGTTTGTTGCGTATAATAAAAGTTTTAAGATCATTTGGGGTTAGATCCCCGTTCAAAATATATCGGAAAATATCGCCGTGCACAAATATTTATAATAATATATACACATTATTTATATGGAAACAATAACCAAGGTTAGTAAGAAAACGTTCATTTGGTAGGTATATAGTATATTTTATGCAAAGCTTGTAGTAATTGTCTAGAAATGAGTGGAAATAGAGATATTATTGAATTAAGAAAGTGCGTCTGTGAGCAAATTTTTAGTTCGGTCAGAAAATAACAATAATTTGGTAGAAATATATTTTGGTATTAATTTTGTTATTATACCTTGCACCATTTCGTGTACTCTTTGGGAAAATATTGTGTATACATATAGACTCTGGGATAAATGTTTTGATTTAAATTTAAAAAGAACAAATTTCATCTGACATATTTGGATATTTTTGAAGCATATTGTTAACCTAACTGTCAGAAAATGAATTTACAACATGTAAGCTTCTCTGTAATTGACTACTGTGATTGGTCAGTTTCATAACCTAACTAGGATGGATATGGAATTTTGCCGCACAGTTAACTGGAATAGCCTACTTTACCCGCCAGTTAAGTGTAAAGGAAACAGCAAATTTCCATGTGGGAGTAGAGAAACAATGTTTACTAATATAGGAGTAGAAAAATTATTAAAGACAATTGTTTGAAAATGAAATTTTTGCCTGACCTATACACGTAACAAGTAAATGGCCCGCCACTTGGCTCACAGTTCTCGCTACACATATCATAAGGGTGCAGTTTTTGACAGTTTTAACTCTTCTTATCTCCTGCATGTCACCAATTAACACGCCTGTTGGCCTTCCTGCTGGTATTGATGTTCTTGGGCCCAAACTAGCAACGGCACGTTCAGGTACCGTTACTTTAAATAGAATTCAAGAACATATTCTCGGTGTGTATTCCTACTAAATTAATTATTATTCCAACAAGGTTTGACTGAAATATGTACGATTCTCTAACATAACATTTGCAAAGCAATTCGTTATGGGGGTGTGCATGTGTATTATACACAAACTCATCTGGCGTCTCGTGTGACATACGACGTGGAAATATGTGTGTGACAAAAGGGGAGCTGGTTTAACATACAAGTCATTTCCTTATCTTTGACGCTAAAGGGTGTAAATTTAACTTTAATAGTAATTTTTGAAAGTGAACATTTTAAATGTGTTTTTTTATAAGGGATTGCTAAAATTTATGAAATGTTGTCCTTCTGTTTAACTTGTACGTGTTTATTATATGACTTAAAAACAATTTTACACAATAACCGAGACTATGACGGGCCAGTTGTATTTTGTTCTTGTCATTGTTTGTCGAGTCTTTTTAATTTTATGGTCCTCAAAATATTTTTTTTTAGATACAATGTTTGCACAGTAGCCAGTGGCGTAGCCAGGGGGGGGGGGGGGGGGGGCAGGGGCCCCGGCTCACCCGAAACCAAAAAAAAAAAAGATATAAAATATAATTGGGCAACATAAAAAATCTTTGACGGCAACGCTATCAATAACGCGCCAAATAAAATAACAAATCATCCTCCCAGTAACTAAAGCTTCAGCAGCAAGAAGTTTTTCCAAGATTAAAAACATATTTGAGAAACTATTCAGGCGAAGAACGTACAATAAGTTTAGCTTTAATAAGTATTCATCAAATAATCCACATTGATGAATATGAATATGAAATAATCAATATATTTTGTCAAAACAGGAGACGAATTACGGTTTAGTTTTAGGCAAAAAAATATGTTGTGCTTTTAGTTTATGGTTAATTTTTGTTTTTTTCAATAAATAAAAAATATACCTACCTTATTTTTAATATTTTTTTGCTCAATTACGCTTATTTCATGAAGAAGTTTTTGTTATTTCTGTTTTATATTACCTATATTAGAGTATGTTTATAATTTACTACAAGTCTCTTTAAACATATATATTTTTTTTGTTTTGAGATTTTTTTTGAGTGCCCAAAAAAGGGTTTTTTGGGCGCGGCACCCAAAAAAATGTTCACCTTCGGCGATTTACCTGCGGCTCTGGTTTGTCGTGTTCCCTACCCTTTTGCCCCCCCCCCCCCCCCAAACTAAAATTTTGGCTACGCCTCTGACAGCAGCAAAGTGGTCTTACAATTTAGTGACAAGTAGGATATACCATTAATTTTGATAGGTCAAAAGCTGCTCCAAAACTTTTAGAAATTCAGGTCCGTATCTAAAAATTAAACGATTTTCTTGAAAATCATAAAAAAGTGCACTGGGGGTTTCAAAATAATCAGTATTTTGTCATAAGAGAAATAAAAACAAAAATAGATTTTTTCGGTTTTTTTTGGGATATCTCCGGAACTCAGCGGAATTATTTTGAACAAATTATTAAGCATTACAATATGTAACTTTGCCTCCATATCACCAACTCTGTATCTCTTATAGTTAACGAGATAGCAATGCATCGAATTAGTAACACCCTGTATTTGGAAATAGATGTGAAATAAAATAAATTATGGATTTTTAATTGGGTTATATATTATCTTAATGTGCTTTTTTTTACTCCCACATGGATCTTTGCTGTTTTTTTTTACGCTTAAGTGACGAGAAAAGCAGGGTATTCCTAAGGCAACATTTCATATAATGTAAACAGAAGCCGAAATCCTGCAAAAAGAACAGCACTGAAAGAAGAGGAAGTTTAAAGAAGCTGCCACCATACACCAAAACCAAGGTTTAGTCTTCTTTAGATATGAAAAACGTCTGGAAACCTTTGTTAATGTAATCTTAGAGTAAGACCGGGTATGAGCATGACTCATCTCAGTTATGCGTCATTGCACCCAGCTAGTATAAATAGAACACGTAAGAGTTAAACGCATGAGTGCACCCATCTCAGTTATGCTCCAGTACATCTAGCTAGTATAAATAAAGCTGTAGTTTCCATACTTATTTAGTATTCGCCAGAAGACGACTGGAGATGCTTACCAGTTGAAACGTTGTGATTTAAAACAAATAAAGACAATGCAAGTCCAAGACTCTATTGCCTTTCAAGAAACATCATTGTCTCCAACATTCAAACAGACATTAAAATATCTTTTTTTTCGGATATCTCCGAAGGGATTCGAAATATTTCCAATTTTCTTTCATCAAATTATTAAGCCCCAAGATACACAACCATAGTCGTATCTCTTACCGTTTTCGAGATACCCTTGTACGCACAAGAATTTCTAGCACCCTGTATGTATATACCACAAAAAGTACATATTTTAGCTCAGCATAGTGTATTTCAGAAAGGTGTAGAGTAATAAAATAGGAAATTCCGTACAGTTCGGCTCAATTTCGGTGTTAGCCATAGGCGCAGGTTCATTTTGTGCATTAAATTATTTGTGATAACTAACAAAAAAAAAGAAGAAGATATTTTGATAAAGAAGGAACTATTAGCTATATCAACACAAACATCGTTTTATGAAATATGCTGTGGAAGATATAGCTGCAAAATATGGTGTAACTGTGCTGCGCACACCGCCATATCATTGCGAACTAAATCCTATAGAACTTATATGGGCGCAAGTGAAAGGATTTGTAGCAAGACACAACACGACATTTTAATTTCTGTATTTTTGTATTTTGTTTTTTTTTAATAATGTTTAATAAAAAAATAAGTGTACCTAATAATACATAGTATAATGCATTCCTTAATCACACCATTTTCAGTGTTTTTGAATGGATAACAATAATAGGCAAAACCGATAAATTGACCCAAACCCGGGTGGTACTACCTGCACTTGATAAAAATAAAGAATTTTGCAATGAAGTTAATGCCAAATTATCCACGTGGCCTAAATATTCATTTTAAAATACATTTTTATACCTAATGAGCTTTTATTACTCTACACCTTTCTGAAATAGACTATAAGAGTACGCAGTAAACAGAAATTTAGGGTAATATTACTACACAATTAAAGCAAATTTTTTAGGGTATAAAACATATTTTTTCTACTCCCACATGGAAATTTGCTGTTTCCTTTACACTCAAGTGGCAAGTAAAGTAGGCTATTCCAGTTAACTGTGCGGGAAAATCTCATATCCATCCTAGATAGGTAATGAAACTGACCAATCACAGTAGTCAATTACAGAGAAGCTATTGTTCTTAATAAAAGTACTGACCAATCACAGTATATTATTTTTACTGAGGCTCCGCCTTCTTTTTCAAGACATTAAATTATATAATTAAAATGCATATGGTACAATTTGTTATTAATTCGTTCAATATAATAAAATCTAGACGCCTTTATAATAAATTTATCAATATTGCAACCTGCTGAATATCCATAGAAAATTAATTTCATGTAGCATCATTTATCAGTTGGTTTTCCGATAATTAACTAAACGCTTCCATAGTCCAGACGTTAGAGCATTGGACTATGGAACCAATAGTCGTGAGTTCGAGCCCGGCAACCTACAAACTTTTTTTTGCATTTTTTAGCATAAAGTCGTAGAAAAAATATACTGTTCAACTCGAGTGGATTGTCCATATTGCACGAGGAAGTAAATTGAGCACGACGCCGTAGGCGGAGTGCTCAAACTTCCTATCCACTCTTGTTGTACAAACTACTATTTACTACTACTCTAAATCCAATTTTCGAAAATATTTTTAATAACAGTCCATTACCTCATAAATCCGATACATACGATGAAACCGTAGCCGTAAGTAAATTTTGTAATTTTTTGGTGAATAAGGGGATAATTTATACAGTCTCACAAAAATATAGTTCCCTAAAAGTTCTAACTGAAGCCTGCATGTGTATACACTTTTTGTTTGCTTTTGTTTGCATCCATCTTTCTGATTGATATCGCTAATCAAAATCCTGCCTGACTTTACCGACTTAAATTGGGAGGACTCGCGATTCCAGGGTAAATGAACTGGAAATAGGATCCGGCAGACGAAGTTCATTTACAAAGTAAAAATCTGGAATAATAGGGCCTAGAATACTTATATTTCTGTAATATACTGTTAGAAATCCTGAAGGAGTTAATTAAAAAATGTCATAAATAATTTATATCAATCAAAGACTCTATAAACTAAGAAAGCGTTCATTAAAATTGAAACAATGTAGTGCGTACGAGGGAGATTCAATTTTTTTAAGCAACTCATGCACTGAGAGAATTACACTCCGTATAGAGCAGAAGGAGAAAGGGGATTATAGTCTATTTCAGAAAGGTGTAGAGTAATAAAATGGGAAATTCCGTCCAGTTCGGCTCAATTTCGGTGTCGGCCATAGGCGCATATGGAAGCGAAGAGGGATTTTTAAAAGAAGGGTTTCTAACCTTTCAGTCGTTCAACACGGGAGATTACCACGAGGACATGAATTCAAATGTTTTTGAGGACTATTTTGGTGAAATGATAAAATATCTTCCAGCTGATTCAGTAATAATTATGGATACCGCAAGCTATCATTCAAGACGCACAGAGAAAACTCCAACTTCATCTTAAAAAAAAACAAGAAATTATCGACTGGTTAACCACAAAAAATATTGAATTTGAAGATGATTTGATAAAGAAGGAACTATTAGCTATAGCAAAATTACACAAACATCGTTTTATAAAATATGCCGTGGAAGATATAGCTGAAAAATATAGTGTAACTGTGCTGCGCACACCGCCGTATCATTGCGAACTAAATCCTATAGAACGTATATGAGCGCAAGTGAAAGAATTTGTAGCAAGACACAACACGACATTCAAAATAAAAGACGTTAAGCTACTGTTTGATCAAGCCATTAAGGAAGTGACACCAGAAAACTGGCGAAAAATAGTTCATCATGTCATTAAAGAAGAGAAGAAAGTGTGGGATCTTGACCACCATCGATCGGACCGTCGACCCGTTAATTATTTTATAACGTCAAGAGGAGATGACAGTTCCTCAGATGACGAAAAATATTATGATTTTTATAATTTAATTTCTGCATAATGTATTTTTTGTATTTTGTATTTTTTTTGTAATATTTAATAAAAAATAAATGTACCTAATACTATGTACATAATGCACGCCTTTGTCACACAATTTTCAGTGTTTTTGAATGGATAACAATAAGAGGCAAAACCCATAAATTGACCCAAACCCGGGTGGTACTACCTGCACTTGTAAAAATAAAGAATTTTGTAATGAAATCAATTACCTGATTACCGATCAGTTAAATTGGCGATGATAGTGAACTAATTATCCATTTTTGCTGGTATAAATAAAACAATAAGTTTGAATTGATGAATTGAAATAATTACCTTTTATTTAAAAGAAATAAAAGAAAGTAATGGGTTTAGTCTGATAACTTGTTCAGATCTAAAAGGTGAATAATAAATATACAGTTTAAATACATATTAGGTACTACATTAAAATTCTACAACTGCTAAATAATATGATCGTACAATAAGAAAACAGCCTGTGGGAGTAGAAAAATGTAGTAAGTTTGTTATATATCACCCTTTAAAGTACCTTGGAAAAAGTAGGCATGTATGTATTTGATAGTTATCTTGGTATATAGAAGAGAATTGTTTAAAATTAATCCGAGGGGTGAACCCGGAGTAATTTTGGTGTACAAATCTTGGGAATGAGTGGGTTGCATTAGTAAAGGAATTAGTAGGCATAAGTGGCATTAGTAGGCATTTACAAACATTTTGACCCTCTGCCGTAAACCGTATAAAAACATAATGTCAAGAAAACCAGCACACTTGTTCTAACCGACCACTGCTGACGATTATACAGAGTGTGTCATGAAGGTGTCTTGCTTCAAGAGCACCTAAACTATCAAAAATAGAAAAAAAGCGTAATACAAAAGATAAAAGTTTTATCAGGATACATAATCTAAAAGTAATTTACAATTTACTCATAGTTCCGTGGTCAAACATTCCACGACAAAAAATATTTTTAACCTTTATGATTAAGTAAGTCTGTCACTTATTAGCCCCAAAAATTACTTATTAATAACATAATTATCGAATACTTCTAATTTAGATTTAATTCTAATATGGCGATTTAAAAAATAGGTTTTGCTAAGTCTTGCTGCACTCTTAAAAATAACATGGTATGGATTACTAAAATTTGGTTTTGACAACTATTTATTTTCGTGAAATCGGACTCAACCCAAAAATTAGTTTGTACAACCAAAAAAAAGTGTTGTTATTGAACTGTTGAACGCCAGGTTTTTTTGAAATAATTAATAACATTAAACAACCCAACCTACAAATTTTAGTTGTCACAACGAAATTTTATATACGGATATCTAAATTTATATGGTACTCCCGCTTTTAAAATTAGTTGTCACAACTAATGTGTAAATATGGAAAATTGAAATTTTTTTTTTTTTTTTCCAAGGAAATATTGTTTTTGTTAATGATGCAATCTACAAATATTGCCAAAGCAATAATTTATTTGGGCCAAACTTGAAATTTTCATAGAGTAACAATTACGTATGTAGTCACAACATTGTGTTTATAATGTTTTTTCTGTACTTTCTAATTGTAAGAAAGAAGTTGAATCATAAATAAGTAAAAATTTTATATTTTTGTCATTGCAGTTGCACATTAGAAAGTTTGAATAAACTGCTTAAAACGCATGGCAAAAATAGCAAGTTGATTTGATAGAAAAAACTTTAAAAAAAGTCTGTTTCATTTCTAAAAAAAAGGTCATATGTAATTTATACTTAGTAACGAAAAATATTCCTTCCTAGGTCCCCATTTAAATAAAAAACAACTGCAATGATAAAAAATAAAATGTTTACTTACTTATGATTTACCTTTCTTCTGCCAATAAGAACATACACAAGAAAGACAATAAACACAAATAAATTACACCAAATATTGTCACATCCATTTTCCACACGGGCACGGCCATGAAAATGGCCAATTAATGCCTTAAAAACACGAAAAAATGGACACGGAACCGCAAAAGCACCCTAATATAAACATAACCTCCTGGCAGTCCTGGCTAGAATGATGTCACATGTCACCCACCGTTCAAGGGCTTCAAATCTCTGCGGATGCCGTTAGTTATAAATATGAAGAATAATATTACTTGAAAAGAAAAGTTAGTTCTGGTAACTAAAAATGTATCTTAATCAAAATTAACAAAATGATAGGGACAACAAATTCATAATGTGTTATTACAACAAGCTTAATTGATAAATACAAGTTTGTAGGAACCTTGATGTAACCTTTAAATAAGATATATACAGAGTAAAATTCAGCTAAACAAAATATTTTATTTCTGCCAACTAATATGAAAACAAGATATTTTCTTTATTCTGATGGCATAATTTTTTGGTAAATATAACCAAGAAAAAAATCTTTTTTGTTTTCCTAACTAAAAATAGTTATTTTTGGTAACGTAAACACGAGAACAAATAAAAATTAGTACCAAATACCAAGTCATTTTTAAGAGTGTGTGAAGCAAAATAGGCAGGTTTCCATGGAAATAAATAGATTAAAATAGTTGTCAACTGATTTAATATTGATAAGTGCTAATTTTGTTTCACGACTATCTAGATTTATTTTTTAAAACGCCATATTAGAATTATGCCTAAATTAAAAGTTTTCCTTGATTATATTATTAATTCTAAAATAGTTTTTGATCCATTAAATAATGAGTAACAACCTTGCTCAATCATAAAGTTTAAAAATATCTTTTTGCCGTGGATTGCCTGACCACGGAACTAACAAAATACTTCTGACTGAATGCGTAATATTCACCTAAAGACGACTGGAGATACTTATTAGTTGAAACGTTGTGATTCAAAATAAATAAAGACAATGCAAGTCCAAAAATCTTTTGTCATTCTTTCTAAGGATGTTACCAAAGTATACCTTAACGTGGAGATTTTGGCAAAAATTTAGAATATTAATATTTAATTTTCAATTGTACCCCCTGCGGTATAAGGCGGAACTTAAAAATTATTTTCGGGATTTTCTCATAGCCACTTTAATTACGATTTTTTCCGTTTCTTTGCTCAGTAGTTTCCGAGATATGGCCGGTGGCCAGCCCTAAGGAAACACCCTGTATAGTATTTTAGATATTTCTTTTATACAGGGTTATTCCTAAGTTGATACTTCTTTTTTAGCGGTGTATAGAAGGCATTAAAATAAACAACATTTTTAAATACGTTTTTTCAAAAAACTTAAGAATAGGCGAGATACAGAAGTAAAAAATCTCAGTGCGGGTCTGCTCATCAAAACGTAGCCTGCTATACTTTATGTTGTTTGTCTTATTAGTCATGCAATTGACGGGTCGGTGGTCCGTTATTTTGCAATTCGCTGCGATGTGTTTAAATTGGTGACACGTGAAAATGGTAAAATTTGAAAACAATTAACTAGTAGATATGGTGCTAATTTACGGTGAGTGTCGTCAAAGTGCGGCTGCTGCTTCGAGATTATGTTTAAGTTATGCAGGACCGTATTTGATTCGTAGTGTAATAAATAAATGTAAGTACCTAATTTTTGAGTTTTTTGAAAAAATATATTTGAAAATGTTGTTTATTTTAATGCCTTCTTTACACAGCTAAAAAAGAAGTATCAACTTAAGAAAAAAAACAGAAACGGGAAGGGCATTCACAGAAGAAAATATGATGAGAAGTCTTACTGAGTCTAAAAATGGATGGAATAGTGCCTATAAAGTCATCAGGGAAATATTGGAAACAAAGGAAACAGAAAGCATAATTTAAAAACGATGCGAATGTAAAAGACAGCTACCCACACTGAAGCAATGCGAGAGCGGATACCGGTGTGGCGAGCCAGACGAAAAAGAGGGAAATTTTTTTAGTTGGTAGGCGGTTGCCCTGTGCACCGAATCCGACACTACCCAGCCACTAGAACACCATAGGCTTGAGGATATCTTTGAAGATTTTTTTACCTCTTTGGAAAAAAAAACTTAAGAATCATCCTGTATATTACCCTGAAGATTAATTTTCCATATTCATAACTGTCACTGTCAAAACAAAAAAAATGTTGGTGCTTTTAAAATCTAATTTAAAAAAAAAGTTTATCTTATTTTATTTAAATTAAATATTAATGTTGTAAAATCACATATGAGAAGTATATTAACTCATGTAACCCTTATTTACACTCCAATTTACATTTTCCAATAGAATTTTCCTTATTTTCGAAACTTTTCCAATTTCCCCAAAAATGCATCTGCTTCCATAAAAATGCAAACGAAGCTTTCAATTACTCCACGTCCGAAAGTTTCCACAATTTTCCATGGGGAGACGTCTCTCCATTATTTTGCTTATCTGAAAAGTTAATCTCAGGGCTATGTGAGAATTCTATCAAAGTTTCGATTATTTTCGAGTACCTACTCGAATAATCAAATATGGGGCAACAAGCCTAGAGTTTTAGCATAGCCTTTCATTTTTTGCCTTTTATGTTGGGGTAAAAGGGAGCACTATTCAACATAAATGGTGGCAACATTTTTTTTTCTGAGTTCCCGTCCGTGCGCCGGATGCACTTAGGCCTGGTTTGGCCCATTGTGCTCACACTGTTTGGTTGTTACAGACCCGAACACAACCACTCCGTGATCGCAGTTCCTTGCACTAGTTTGTGTAGGTCAACTGGGGAGAGGGTAAGGATGTCCTCTGGTGCCAGTTTTGGTTGCCCGAGTATTTGCTGCCTCTTTCGATTTAGTGACTCGCAATGGCAAACTATGTGCTGTACAGTTTTTCTCTGTCTTGTGCGCATAATCTACAGTCAAGGTCTCCATTGTACAGTCGCATTCTGTGCAGATGGTTCTTGTCAGCCATTGTGTCCTGTCAGAATTCCTGTATTGGTTCTCAGCTGGTTCCTATTCATTTGAAGCAGCTGTTTCGTAAGTCTTGGGTCTGGATTCCCAATGAAGCTTTTGCTATGGGCTAATCCCTGTCTGTTACTCCAGTGGATCTTGTGTTCATTCCTGATCCATCGCTTTATAGCATCTCGTGCCGTGCATCTTGGCACTCCGAGTGCCGGTTCTGGACTAATGAATGTATTTTCTGAGCCTTTTCTTGCAAGTTTATTGGCTTTTTCATTTCCTGCAATACCTTCGTGTCCTGCTACCCACTGCAGTATTACTTTGTTTACTTTTGCCAGAGCCTTCAGTTCCTCTTGGCCTTTCCATACCAGTCTTGAAGTTACCTTGTTGCATATAAGCGATCTAAGGGCTGCCTGACTGTCAGAATATATATATGGATCCGCTTATTGAGGTAAGCCCTCCTATTGTTTTCGTACGCACATTGCAATATGGCGTAAATTTCTGCTTAAAACACTGTGGGAGACTTTCCCAAAGAGAAAAACGAATTCGTCTCCGGTCTTACTCCGTGTATGATGGCAACATTGTGAAAGATATATTTATTTGTGCCAAAAAGTAAGACTTACCTACAGTATTCGCAGTGGTTCTTTACTCGTGCATCATTGTTCAACGATTAAGCGACAACGTAGTTTACAACTTCCTATCTTTATTTATTACAATAATAAAGGTGAATAAAAACATAACCCGACGTCTTCCGGGCACTATTCCATGGCGCAATACGTCGTTGCCAATGAAACGTGCTAAACAGAGAAAAAATTATAAGGATGAGTTGCAGAGTCATTTGACTATTTAATTTTATAATTTTTTTTAAGTTTGTCCATTGTCTTCCGACGTCATCGTTTTTTTGATTGTCTCTTTAACTTTTTTTTTATATTTTTGTACCTTGAAAATTAAGTATTCGTAAAAATAGTTCTTTTCGGAGCTTTTGTTATCGTTCTTTTGTATTTCTAGTAAGTAGTTTATCATACGTACTAATATATTGTAAAAAGTTCTAGCTTTTAATGGTATGTCGCGAAAAAAATTACGACGGGGCTAAAGTCATCTAAATGAATATATGCTATAATGCTATGCTATGCTTCATGTATACTTTGTTGATACACGGAGTTAGACCGGAAAAAAATGCATTATTCTCTCTGGAAAAGTCTCCCACACTGTTCCAAGCAGAAATCTACGTCATATTTCAATGTGATATAAATGACGATAAATGTTTCTGATTTAATGACTGTAATAAAATGGGTGCTAAGTGCGTTCGTAAATACCCGTTAATCCCAGGTATTTATTTTTGGTACCAGATTATAAAGATTTCTAGGTAAGATTAAATTAAAACAAGATAATAAAAGTTTAGAAATCCCCCTATTACTTTGAAAGATTGAATGTCAGACTTTATTTTTCACGCGAAGTATTCAGTTGTATTGCAATATCATTTATTTTTATAGCACATGTGGCACCAACTAAAATAAATAGTTAGTTCAGAAAATTGTTCTCTCACTTTAAGTTATAGTGTTGTAGAATGAATAAAAATATGTGTTAATGATATCTCTCCAGGTAGTTAGAAAAATGCAATTCATCATGTAATTACTGTAGAAAATTCTTACGTTACTCTGCATGATAAATATAAATCGATTATAATTAATTTAAATGTATAGAAATAATTACAAAACATGCAGATATCTCAGAAATTAGTAGTTTTAGGTAATAAACGTGTTTCATCAAATTTAATTTAAAAACCAAAAATATAATAAAAATTGCTATATTGTATTTAAAAAATGAAAGTTGAAGCTACTTCCGGTATAACCGAAACTGACAGAAATATGTTAATATTTTAGTTTAAGAGAGCATATCAATAAACTTGAACCTACAGATTTTCAAAATAGTTATTTACGATATAAGTGTTGTAAAGATTCATATTACAACACAAGATGTTAAAGTTGTCAAACGTGGCGTGAGCCGAGTTTAATAAAACATCCAGTGTAGTAATATGAATTTACAACAAGAAAATTGTACAAAATTTTATCTACTTTCATCTATGAATAAAAATATTTGGCAAAGGGCATTTTTAAAAATAAAAACGCACAATAGCAGGTGCGTTTTTATTTTATAGTTTACTAATCAAGTTTTTTATGTTACCTTTCGCATAGTTACTGTCGAAACTTTGTCAAACAAATTCAAAAATATAAAAAGCATTTTTCAAAATGAGCGATTCTGATGGAAGTTTACCCTCTGATATAGAAGCAGCGGCAAACGAAGCGATCTCAAGTTTAGTTCCGACAAAATCCAAGGGGCGGTATGAGTTGGAGTATCAGAAGTTTGAAGATTGGTGCAAAGCTAACAAAATAAAGAAGGTGTCTGAGAAAATCCTTTTGGGTTATTTTTCCACAAAGCAACGCTCCCAGAAACCATCTACACTATGGACTCACTACTCAATGTTGAAAACTATGATTTCAGTCAAGAAAAATCAAGATATATTTTAATTAATAATTGGTAATTAATTTTATAATTGTTAATAATAAATCATTCTTCTAAAAAGTGTGGTTTTATTTAACAGCAAAATTTTAATAAAACCGATTTTTTTCCATTACAGCACTAGTGCTGTAAGGGCATCTGTTACAGCACTAGTGCTCTAATAGATGTCCTTACAAAACGATTTATAGAACTGTAAAATTCATATTACTAAATAAAAGTAGATACAAATATTTTCAGTAGTTTCCTTAAAAGTTCTAATGCAAGCTCGTCGTGAATCACCCTGTATAAACACATCATACGAGTATAATTACTTAATTTCCGTATTCCTACTTTTTACCTTTGCACTTCTACTTATTTATTGCCAAGCTTTTGTCCACACAATGGGATCGACCCTATAGTTTTATTGCAGTCAACATATCAAAACCATTTATTGCAAAAAGAAAAATAAAACATTTTTCTACGACTATTCAAATGGATATATCGGTTTAAAATACTATTTTAACATTGAACATTCTAATTTTAATAATCTCAAAAAATAGGGGACATTATGGGGTCACTATCACTAGTGATGTAATATTTTTGTAACATTACTAGTGCGGTAATGAATTCAATATACAATAACACTCTGACCAATGTATACATAGTATACAATTAGTACCACTTTACGCTGTTAATACACACCGCGCCATATTGTTTTCCATGTCTCACTAGTGTTAGCTTATTTTGCCATTAAATTTTAATTTTAATATTTTCCATTTTTAATTTTTTTTTCTAAAAAAAATATATACCTATTCTTATAAATAGATTAAAACTTTCAATTACGTTGCGTCCGCAATGGAGATATGGTTTTCCATTATGTATTTCACTTATCCAATAAGTTAATCTGGAATCTGTGGGCGAGTTCTATCAAATTTTCAATTATTTTCGAGTATTCGAATATGTGCCAACGAGTTTGCGGTTGTGGAAAAGATCAGTAACAAATGGTCAACGATGGTATTTTAGGGAATGAGAAAGCCGATGAACTTGCGAAAAAAGGCTCAAAAAATAACATTCAATGGTCCAGAACCGGCCGGCACTCGGGGTACCAAGGTGCACGGTACCAGATAACATAAATCAGGAGTGAACATAAAATACACTTGAACAACAGACAGTGATTACACAACGGCAAACGCTTCATTGGAATCCAGACTCGAGACTAGCGAAACAGCTGCATCACATGAACTGGAATCAGCTGAGAACTATGACAGAATTTCTGACAGGACACATGGCGGTGAAGAATCATCCGCACAGAATGCACCTGTACAATGGACACCTTAACTGCAGATTGTGCGGACAAGCATATAGATACATAGTTTACCATTGCGAGTCACTAGATCGGAAGAGGCAACTAATACTCGGGCAACCAAAACTGGAACCAGAGAATATCCAGATCCTCTCTCAAGTTGACCTTTACAAACTAGTGCGAGGGACTGGGATCACCGAGTGGATGTGAAGAATCAAACAGGGTAAGCATGGACGGGCCCTCGGAAGAAAAAAAAAATATCAGAACAGGTGCTGCAGCTTTTCTACACTAGCGCCGTCACTAATGTATGCCAAATTTCATCTTTCTACCCATTATAATTTAGGAAATACAGTGGCGGCTCGCGGTCTTAAAAAATGGTGAAGAGCTAGGTATAGTGCGGGTACTTAAACAAACATTGACTAATTTATATTTTTATTATGCAGAAATACACAATAAAAATTAAACTAAGTAGGTACGTACACTACTGAATTAACTGAAAAATAAGAACAAAACTTTTTAATCATACAGTAAATTACTTAAAAACGATATCTATAACCGTAAGTTTCGCGTAGCCTCAAAATAAATACCTTAAGGTTAGGCGAATCAATGCTAAAACAATGGTGCATACGACTGATCTATTTTTAAATTGCTCTTCATCACCATATGCAAATTGTTACATGCTATTTGTGTGACTGACGTCACGTAACCATAGCAACGGTGAAAATCAAAGCCACTTAACTGTATGTTGTCTTCACTTGCTGCTCTGAGCTCACGGAGACGGTAGACTGGGGCGCGCCAAAATGCACGAGTGTTTATAATTATTGTTCATCTGAGTTAACCGTGGCCCTATTATGCATAGCTACATTCGGATTAAATTAATATTATTAATTCGCACATGATTATTTTTTAAGGGCTAAAATGGTAGCTATATTGGTACATTTATATTTAGTATTGTTGAAAAAATTTCATCCTGGTTTTATTTTTTTTTGGTGAAGAGCCCCGTTACCTACTTCACCTGATGAGCCGCCACTGAGAAAATATTCCCGCATGACAGACTGACTCACGGACTTCTAAACGAAATAATAGGCTTACATATAGCCGTATTTCTAAATATGATCACCTATTTTTAATCTAAGCTTTAAAAAAGTTTCTTAGTTCTAAATACTTTTCCATTTCTAACAACTCGTTTAGTTTAACCGTTAACCTTCCATGGACCATCAAATTCTCATGTGTCATGGAAATAACTCTTGGAAGAAACATCCAAACGGACAACAGAGAACATAATGGAAAACATTTTCCTCATGGAGAAAAACAATTTTATGTTTACGTTTCATTTTAGAGTTTAAGGAACAACGAGAGAACATTGATTTTTGTTTTCAGAGTAAACAATAGGGCTTACAGGGGATCTGGATAGTTGTCTTAGGGATTTCTGTTTATACTTTAATATTATTTTACACCTTGTTTGTGGCAAAGTAAAAAGTCTTCTAAGGAATATATTTTTATTTTTTTTCAATACTTACATACGTATCTTGTCATTGGTCAACATACAGTCGGTGGTGGCTCGCGGTCTTAAAAAATGGTAAAAAGCGTATACTTAAACAAACATTGAATAAAAACCCATGTAACAAAACGTTTCTCTTATCTGTACAACGACTGAATGGAGTTTCCAACAAATTATAAACTATGTTATTAATTGGGTTCATTTTTAAAACACACAACTAAGTAGGTGCATACGACTGATCTATTTTTAAATTGCCTTTCATCATAATGCCAATTGTTACATGCTGTTTGCGTGACTGATGTCACGTAAAAAAAAGCAACGGTGAATATCAGAGCCACGTTGGGCGTTGGGTCTTCACTTGCTTTGAGCTAAAGGACACGGTCGGCTGAACGCGCCAAAATGCACGAGTGTTTATAACAATTTATTAACACTCGAATTAATAAACTTTTTGCTCTACATTTATCCCGTCGTCAAAAAATAACCATGTAACGAATGCTTTTTTGTGAAATATTTTGGTCTTATATTTAAGAACGAAAAATTGTCTAGTTCCGATTTTAAAATGTTTATATTTATGGCAGTTCTAAAATCGTGACGTAACGCAAACCTTGACACCCCCCGCTCCCTTTCGTATTTTGTAAACGCTCCCTTGTCACAATTTATAAACACTGCCTAGCACGCCGGCCTCAGACATAGTATACCGAAGAAATTGTATTTATAAGAAAAAATAATATTTCAAATCCTGTGACGATTGACCTTCTCAAATAGCGGTTTAGTTTAACTTAACTAATCTTTCAGAATATTCTATGATAGTAGCCTTAAACTATATCTATTCACTATAAACAAGTTACCATTATAGACATAAAGTTAGGAGTAGCTAAGTACCAGCGTTTTTTAACATTCTTATCAAAAACCTCCCCACAAAAACTTTAATACAATTCATGTGCAAGCTATTATCCTACTTATACGTAAACCTGGCAAACCTACCAAATGACCAGATTCATACAGGCCAGTTCTTAGTGCGTTGGGAAAGGTTACAGAGAAAATAATACATTAAAGAATAAAGGTCATGAAATTAGATTAGAACATTCCTGAAGAGCAATTTGACTTTCCAGAAGGAAAGGGAGCAGTCCTAATCGTCGCACACGTTGCGCAGAAAGCATTAGAAAAAAATGAAAAACCATCAACCTAACTTGCGATAATACACGACTTTCCACTATACATGATATCACTATTACACTCTTATATCACAGACAGAACACTAAAGGTTGGAGTGGAAAACGATCTATTCAACTTGGTGCACCTACATGCAGGATTGCAGCAAGGCACGATCTTAGTCGCGCCCCTATATATTTCCGATATACCGCAGTTTACAAATTCCAATCTGGCCATTTTTGTGGACGATGTGCCATTTCATTTTATGCAAATGTGGCCAGACAGCACCTCTCCAATCATCTCAATACGACCATCATTCCAAAAACACAACTAAAATATCTAGGAGTAATCCTAGACAGAAAATTAATGTTCATCCCAAACACTACACACATATTACAAAAATCCATACCAAGACACAACAACTCTACAAACTACTAAAGTACAGATCACACCTTTCACCACAAAACAAACTTACAATCTACAGACAAATAATCAGATCTACATTAACGTACGCCGCACCGATCTGGTGTAGTATCACAGACAGACAGTTTAATAGGATATAAAAGCTGCAAAATAAAATACTTAGATTTGTTCTGTCAGCTCCTAGATGGACTTCATTGAGAAAACTGAATCAAACAACAAACACCATATATTATACAATACGTACATAACCTAGCAACAAACTTTACACTTACAATACACAGCCAAAAAACTCACAAATAATAGGAAACATCACACAAACCAGACTCATAGGCAATCCTAGAGTCAGACCATTACATTATAAACTCCCCCATTTATTTATGTATATGAAGTTAGCGATACAACTTCGGCCAATCAAGTTTTTTATTATTGGAGAATTTGTCGTTAATTAGTTGTGGAAAAATTTATTTTTAACAAACTACGCGATTTTCTGCTAACTTCATATGAACTTAGCAAAACAATAAAAGAAAAAAATAGTTTTTTCTCATATGAACTTAGCAAAACCATAGACATATAAGTGATTATAGGTACGCCACTGCATACCACAACATTTCGGTACAATTGTTGTTAGTTAACTTAAACAAGCTTTTCATAAGGCATAATAATCACTTGCAAAGTTTGCACGATACAACGCACAGTAAGATCTATAGCTACCAAAAAGTTGAAAAACCAAGGTTCTTCAAAAAAATTGGTATGTCTTAAAATATAGCAGATACAAAAAATTGGACAGAGAACTTACTTTGCTATGAACTATTGATTCAACTGACGTTCAGTAATAAAATTTAAAAATAATATTGTAACAGTTACCTGCTATTGAAATTGGAGCAAAAATCATCGTCTTCTTTAACACCCTGTATATAAAATTTGCTGCCAGTTAAAGAAAATCCAACATTGGCAATTATTTCCTAAGGGATAAATCTATCAACCATTAAAAATCGAAGGTCGATATAATATCTTGTTTGGAAAATATTAACTTCTATAGTTAGGTCAGCAGTTACAATTTATTATGTATTTTTATGTAATATCTTAAGTGTGTAAAATGTAAAAAAAAACATTTTTGTGAATAAAGAGATTTTAAAATCAACTTAACTTTTTAACAAAGCTTCATTTTAGTAGATGTAACCTATATTTCTAAAAAACACACTTAAAAAATACCCATTGAGCAAAGCCCACACATACACAAGGACGGGGTAATCAATTTGCCATTTTATGTTTTTATTTTCGTCTATGCTGGACCTTTTTAGGCAAAAACGCCGGCCCGCTCTTTTATAGTCCATCTCGACGTTGAAGGGTTCTATTTGTGTTTTTATTTTTGCTAAACCAATGTCGAAGCCGAAAACTAACACAATGAAATACGGGGGATTCTGCTATATCTACTTTAATTCTTATTAAACAATATTTTATTTGGTGGTTTATGGTACGCCGGCGGCGTATACGTATAAAATAATTAAAACATTGGAACTTCCGATTAATTGGTAGTGAAACCGTGCTTTCTTTCGCTTAGAACCGATTGAATTATGATGGTTGGTTGGTTGGTTTAAGGCGGGGGTCGGGCGTTCGGCCCAAGCTTCTTGCACTGCAGCCTAGTGGCTTATTGTGCTCCTCTATTTTGCTAGAAAAGGTTTGTTCTTTTTATAAGGTCCAGCAAATTCCTACCAAGTTTGTCATGTGGGAGGTTATCCCCACATTGGATATCTCCGAAGATTCTGAGTCTTTTTATATAAGATATGTGAGGCGGTTTCGTCCTCATCGCCGCAAAGCCTGCATTCAATGGGCCCATTGTAAATTCCTACTCGGCGTAGGTGTTTTCTTAAGCAGTGGCCTGTTAGTAGGCCGACCACTTATTTTAGCTGGGTGCGCGTTAGAGTCATCATTCCAGTTGATAACTTTTTGGAGGGTTTCCCAATTGTGGCCCTCGCTTGGGTATGACCAGGTATCCTGTTCCATCGGGATAGGTGTTGTTGTTGTGCCCACCTGTCTGATGTTGCTTTAGTTGCCTGTTTTGATATGCCAAGGGCGGGTTCAGGGAATTATAATAGATTTTTATTAAGCTTTGTTTCGAATCGACTTATACTATACAGGGTCTTGCAATAGTGCGTCAGGCTTCTATAGCTCCTATACGAATTAATTTAGGACTTTTATTCATATGCAAACTTATACTGTATCATAGTGTGCATTTCAGGTAAAAATATTTTTCCATACGCAAGGTGGCCCATAAAAGTGTGATTACAAGAAGTTGTATTTTTTTAAAAGAAACACCCTGTATTTTATTGCATATTTAGAATTTTTTTCCAAGACCATAAAACTTTTTTTTTTCAGTTTTTTACTCTTTTGTTGGGTTGCACAAAGAATTTTAATAATAAGTAACTAACTATAATCTATTTCAGAAAGGTGTAGAGTACATAAAATGAAAAATTCCGTCTAGTTCGGCTCAATTTCGGTGTCGGCCATAGGCGCAGGTAAACTGTTTTATGAAATATGCCGTGGAAGATATAGCTGAAAAAACTTGGTGTAACTGTGCTACGCACACCCCCATGTTATTGTGAATTAAATCCTATAGAACTTATATGGGTGCAAGTGAAAGGATTTGTAGCAAGACAACACAAAATAAAAGACGTTAAGCTACTGTTTGATCAAACCATTAAGGAAGTGACACCAGAGAACTGGCGAAAACCAGCCCATCATGTCATTAAAGAAGAGGAGAAAATGTGGGATCTAGATCGGACCGTCGACCCGTTAATTATAACGTCAAGAGGAGATGACAGTTCCCCATATGTCGAAGAATATTATGATTTTTTATAATTTAATTTCTGTATAATGTGTTTTTTGTATTTTGTATTTTTTTCATGATGTTTAATAAAACATAAGTGTACCTAATACATAAATAATGCACGCCTTTGTCACACCATTTTCAGTGTTTGTGAATGGATAACAATAGGCAAAACCCATAAATTGACCTAAACCCAAGTGGTACTACCTGCACTTGATGAAAATAAAGAATTTTGCAATGAAATCAATGCCAAATAATAGAAGTGGCTTAAAAATTCGTTGGGTCACTCAGTAGTCTTTTTGCATACTTAATGAGCTTTTATTACTCTACACTTTCTGAAATAGATTCTAGAAAGTTGAACTGTGACATACATGACATTGGCACAAATAATTTTTTCACAATCATACTGGCCCGGTTACCTTAATTTTTAATTTACTAATCAGGCACCTTTGATTGTGAGTACATGTGAGCCTGTCAAAGTCATTTATGTCAAATTCAAACTTGCTGGTTAGTTAATTATTGTTAAAAATCTTTGTGCAACCCGACATAAAACTACAATAGCAAAATAAATAAAATTGTGGACAAAGGATTCTAATATAAATATGCAATAAAATACTGCTCGTATATTTAAAAAAACCTTTTGTTATCACTTTTTTTGGGTTACCCTGTATGTGAAGAAATATTTTCTGAAAATACACCCTATGTTACAATATTAGTCTGTTCTGAATATGAATGAAACGCACTATTGCAAGACCCTGTATACTATAGGATATTACTTAGTCTTTGTTGGTAACCAACCTACCTTTTTTTGCTTTTTTTTTGCGTAATATAGTTATTTTCCTAAAAGTGCCGAAAGTGATACTTTCCCGCACGCGACTGCAGTCGACCCGAACGACACGGAGCGGAGTTCGGGCAAGCGGTCAAGGGCGGGAAAGACACTTTACGCATGAGTTAGGAACATTATTTTTTCTACGACCGTGTATACAAAAAAGTATACCAACCCATTTTTCAAAAATTATTTTATTTTAACATACATATACAAAACTTTAACTAAAAACTACTAATTATTATAAATATTAATATTAAAAACACAATAGTTATAACTTCCGAGGTAAAAAACTATCTAATAAGGTCAAAGTTTGCATTATTTTACTTTCTTACTTTTTACTAGTGCGGGAAAGTGACACTTTCAAAACTAAAATGCGTGCGGGAAAATGGGTTAAAACGCACGGTCGTAGAAAAAAGCTTTTTTGGATTTAGTTTCAACTAAATGATTTATCATATAATTTTGTTTATGTTTTTTCTCCTTGATTTCTAATATTGTTTATAATTTTTTTATTTATTTTTAGAACTGATTTCATTTTATTTACAACTGATAAATATATAATAGGTCAATTTTTTTTACCACAAATAAATTTATAATAGACCTTTACTTAGTTTTGCTCACAACCGATGGATTCACGATAGACATATGCTTTGAATTTCAATCACTGTAGAAAGACGGATAAATAGCGACACATAATATATATGATAATAAACCTTTTTTAATATTTTTTTACAGCTGATCATACTTTTGTTTTCAGTTGATTCATGATCTTTTTTAGTTTTATTTATAATCTGTCTATGACATGTTCATTTTGAATAAACCTGTCAGTTTTTTTTTAACATCACTCATTCAGGTTGTTTAGCTATGCAACATTGACTGTTGCTTTATTTTTTATTACTTATTCTTTTATCATGGACTTTTTTTAGGAATTAAGTTATGATAGATAGATCTTTTCTTCTCACAATTATAGTTATTTACATTACTAGATGCGAAAGTTAATTTTTTGATGTGAGGAGGTTTTTGAATTGTTGAGGCGAAGCCGAGGTGATTTAACACCTCCGACCACCAAAAAAGGCTTTCGCATCGTGTAATGTATTGAATTTTTTCTACTACTGTTCTCTGATCAATATATTATTAAGTAATAAACTTTGATTTTGTTCAAATTAAAATGATAAAATAAGTTTTTTTTCCACCTGTAAAATTATCCATGACAACTAGTTATTTGAGTATTGTCAGTCTGTCAGTTTGAAAAAAATAAGGATTTTCCACCTGTAAAATAATCCTGTTTTTGTTGTCCTGGTACCGAAAGTAATACTTTACATAGCTAGCAACGCTACTTTACATAGCTAACAACGTATAATATTCAGGTAACTCGAATATTTACTTTCGTTATCTGTCGTGTTGCTAGGGCCCGAAAGTTAATTTATTTATACAGTAGTAGAAAATAGTTATTTATGTACCAAGGCAGTAAAGTAATTCTTTATCGGACGAGTCTGAAATTATGAGATGAGCGAGCGAGGCGAATAACAGGCGAGTCGATAAAGACACTTTACTGACGTGGTGCATACAAAATTTTATCGCCAACCGTTCATCACCGTTTTATATAAGGCAGACCGCTCTAAGAAAATACATGTTTTTTCCCCATGTTAAATTAATAGAAAAGACGAGCTGTAGACCTATTTTAGAATCGGGTCTGTATAAAATATTTAATAGTTCTTGCCTTATATTTGGTCAAAATGTAAAGTAGAAGTTTCATACTACCTATTCCATCCCATATTCAAGCTCGAAAGGTTAAAATAGCTTTACAATTCGACAACAAAAATACCCATTTTGGCCTAAATTTGACACATCAGAAAATTTTGGCCGACCACGTGCGTATTCCAAAGCACCCCTCAAAAAAATTGACCTACTATGGAAAGGGTAATACTTTATCTGCCGCATAAGCGGCAGATAAAGCATTGTATTTTACAATAAAATAAAGTGTTCGTTTACTGCCGGAAATCACTCTGATAATGTACGGCTTTACAGTCGGTTGGCGATAAAATAATTTATAGGGGATTTTTCAGTTTTGTTCATAACTGCTCAATTTATGATAAACCGTTTGTTAAATTTTGTTCACAACTAATTAATATACGGTAGAGCTTTGTTTTTGTTTAGTTTTGTTTACAACACAATGAAATGTGAATGAATGTTTATTTCCTTTAAGAGGAAAATCTCTGTGCACTTTTTACAATTAATAAATGTATGACAGTCTTTTTCAGTATTGTTCATAACCGATCAAATTATGATAAGTCATTTGCTATTTTTTGTTCACAACCGATGGATATATGGTAGGCCTTTGTTTAGTTTTGTTTACGACAAAATGTATTTTTATTTATTTTTGTTTATGACAGTTTTTTTCGAGAAAATGCTTTGTGCAATTTTTACAACTAATTGATTTATGCAGAAGAAGAATTTCCTCTCATTTCGTCAGATCCATCTCTAGATGCGTTTCGCCATATCATGGCTCATCAGTAGAGCTAGGATCCGATGAAAGAAAGGAGAACTCAAAGCTGCTTATGCAGCACTTGGCGAAACACACCGGTAAGATGTGGCACGGAGCGCCATCTGTGTCGTTGATTGACGTTGTTGTCGTAATTGATTTATGATAGCCCTTTTTAGTTTTGTTCATAACCGATCAATTTACGATAAACCATTTGCTATTTTTTGTTCACAACCTATGGATATATGGTAGGCTTTTGTTTAGTTTTGTTTACGACAAAATGTATTTTTATTTAGTTTTGTTTATGACAGTTTTTTTCGAGAAAATGCTTTGTGCAATTTTTTACAACTAATTGATTTATGCAGAAGAAGAGTTTTCTTTCATTTCGTCAGATCCATCCCTAGACGCGTTTCGCCATATCATGGCTAATCAGTAGAGCTAGGATCCGATGAAAGAAAGGAGAACTCAAAGCTGCTTATGCAGCACTTAATGAGACACACCGGTAAGATGTGGCACGGAGCGCCATCTGTGTCGTTGATTGACGTTATTGTCGTTATTGAGTTATGATAGCCCTTTTTAGTTTTGTTTATAACCGATCAATTTATGATAAGCCATTTGCTATTTTTTGTTCACAACCGATGGATATATGGTAGGCTTTGGTTTAGTTTTTTTTACGACAAAATGTATTTTTATTTAGTTTTGTTTATGACAGTTTTTTTCGAGAAAATCCTTTGTGCAATTTTTTACAACTAATTGATTTATGCAGAAGAAGAATTTTCTTTCATTTCGTCAGATCCATCCCTAGACGCGTTTCGCCATATCATGGCTAATCAGTAGAGCTAGGATCCGATGAAAGAAAGGAGAACTCAAAGCTGCTTATGCAGCACTTAAGGAGACACACCGGTAAGATGTGGCACGGAGCGCCATCTGTGTCGTTGATTGACGTTATTGTCGTTATTGAGTTATGATAGCCCTTTTTAGTTTTGTTTATAACCGATCAATTTATGATAAACCATTTGCTATTTTTTGTTCACAACCGATGGATATATGGTAGGCTTTTGTTTAGTTTTTTTTACGACAAAATGTATTTTTATTTAGTTTTGTTTATGACAGTTTTTTTCGAGAAAATGCTTTGTGCAATTTTTACAACTAATTGATTTATGCAGAAGAAGAATTTCCTCTCATTTCGTCAGATCCATCTCTAGATGCGTTTCGCCATATCATGGCTCATCAGTAGAGCTAGGATCCGATGAAAGAAAGGAGAACTCAAAGCTGCTTATGCAGCACTTGGCGAAACACACCGGTAAGATGTGGCACGGAGCGCCATCTGTGTCGTTGATTGACGTTGTTGTCGTAATTGATTTATGATAGCCCTTTTTAGTTTTGTTCATAACCGATCAATTTACGATAAACCATTTGCTATTTTTTGTTCACAACCTATGGATATATGGTAGGCTTTTGTTTAGTTTTGTTTACGACAAAATGTATTTTTATTTAGTTTTGTTTATGACAGTTTTTTTCGAGAAAATGCTTTGTGCAATTTTTTACAACTAATTGATTTATGCAGAAGAAGAGTTTTCTTTCATTTCGTCAGATCCATCCCTAGACGCGTTTCGCCATATCATGGCTAATCAGTAGAGCTAGGATCCGATGAAAGAAAGGAGAACTCAAAGCTGCTTATGCAGCACTTAATGAGACACACCGGTAAGATGTGGCACGGAGCGCCATCTGTGTCGTTGATTGACGTTATTGTCGTTATTGAGTTATGATAGCCCTTTTTAGTTTTGTTTATAACCGATCAATTTATGATAAGCCATTTGCTATTTTTTGTTCACAACCGATGGATATATGGTAGGCTCTTGTTTTTGTTTACGACACAATGCATATTTATTTAGTTTTGTTTAAGACAGTTTCTCGCTAAATCAATAAATGAATTTTTGTTCATAACCGATGGATATATGGTAGGCCTTTGTTAATTTTTTTTCTTAGCGGAATTTTTATTTAGTATTCTTTATGACAGTTTTTCGTATAAAGCCCTATGGTTAATTTTTTACATCTACTAATTATTTATTTATTACAGACTTTTCAGTTTTTTCATACCTGAGTTAAATTATTATACATTTATTTCTAGTTTAGCTCACAACCTATTTTATTTATTGCACTAGTCAGTTTTTTAACAATTAATATTTATATATTCTTGCAATTACATAGTATATGCGTAGACAATTAATATTTTTTTTTTATTTTCAGGATATTTAGGCTTGTACTGATCCCTGATGAGGCAATTTTTGCAGATAACGTAATATTTGAATCTACCGGCCGTCCAAATTTGAATTTCAATACTGGCATTACCTATAGTGGAATAATTGAAGGTAAGGAGACTTCCATTATTTCTAGACAGTAGGAAAAATCGTTAAAATATTATTCCTTACTAAGTCTAGTGACCAGTGGCGTAGCCCCCCCCCCAAAAGTCCAAAAAACCAAACTATTTAAATATAATTGGGAAACGAAATAACGGCAACCCTAGCAATAACGCACCAAATGAAGTAACACATTGATATAATTATCCATTATAGTAAATATATTTTTTTGGTTTTCAAAAAATAAAACACTTATTTTTTTGCTCAGGTATGCTTATTTCTTAAAGTTTTAATATAAGTTTTAAATTATTTATATATATATATATATAATTATTAGTATAACTCCCTACAAGTTTCTATAAAAATATTATATATTTTTTCCAAATTGATTTTTTTTTATGGTTCGAAAAAGGGTTTTTTGGGCGTGGCACAAGAACATTTTTTCGCTAGTTGCTCGGTTTCAGATCTTCCCCCCCAACTAAAATTCTAGTTACGCCACTGCTAGTGACGTTTGTTTATGACCTCAACTTATTAAGAAAAAAGTGTTTAGTATCTTCGCCATCCATTTTTCAAGCATTAGTGTTTTTATTACAAAAATTATATTATTTCGTAACCGGATGTTCCGATTTGACGTTAAATAATCTACCAGGATCCTGTAATAGGCATAATTACAAAACCTTTAGAAATTAAAAGTCACGACACAGCATTGAGGGATATTTTGTTTACTGATTCTATTTACTCTTTATGGAAGGCTTCGGGTTGTTGGATTAAGGATGCCTTATATTAAAGGATTTGCATTAAAAAAATATAATTCATATTGAAGAATTAGTCCATGCTTAAAGTAGAGTGCTAAGTTACATGGAAAGAAATTACTTTAAGTCTTTATTCACCAATATATTAAGGGATTAAATAATTATCCCCTACATGTTTCTACTAACCCTAGATGTTTCGGATGTAGCGACGTCCATTATCAGGAGAAACAAAGGTATGTTTGAAAAAAAGTGGTATAAGAAAATTGTTGAATTGAACAGGTATAAAGCTGATAGTTGTTATAAAAACCTCAAGTAGAACACTTATACTGATACCCTTATCAGTTTTACCTGCAGATCTGTAATCCCATTTTCCTACGACCACCTATGAAAATGAGAAAAAAAGCACGGTTAACTTGGCTCAATAGCGCCGATTATCACACGCGTGTTGAAAGAAAATATTTCAACTCTAGAGTGGAAATACAAGGCACACTATTTAATTTAGGCATATGATGCCAATTTGACAGACCACACCTATTTATTAAAAAGAACAAATTTTAGAAAGCAGTTTAGTTTATTTATCACGTATTTGTTGAGTGATTCAGAATTAGAGTGTGAAAATACGCCATCTGAAATTATAAAAAAGTTGAGAATATACTGGAAAATTTACTACCAGTCAAAACAAGACCCGCTGAAGAAAATGTCATATATTAAACTTAAGTAGAAAATGTTTATGGGTCGCTATAGCCTAGACACTAGAGCCAAGACCTACTAATCGAAAGATCCCAGGTTCAAATCCCATCAGGACCACTTTACTTTTTTTTATGAAAACATTAAATAATTTATAGAATTATTTTGAATTGAAATCTTCCTTGTTGGGTGAATTTTTTAAATTTATTTTTAATGCATCTTTCCTTGATTAAATAAAAAAAATCATTCAAGAAGGAAGATTTCAATTCAAAATAATTTTATAATTTATTTAATGTTTTTATAAAAAAAGCCAAGTACTCCTGATGGAATTTGAACCTGTGACCTTTCGATGTATTAAATTGGCATCATATGTTTAAATTAAATAGTGTGCCTTGTATTTCCACTCTAGAGTTGAAATATTTCTTTTCAGCTCTAGAGTTGAAATATTTTTTTCACAAATCAAAGGTTTTTTTAATAATTCTTTGTGGTCGTAGGAAAAATAGTGTACATTACTCGTGTGAAAGTGATTATTCTTAAACTCGGAGAATTTCCGCACTCGGCTGATGTCTGGTGCTAAATATCTCCTCGTTTGAAAAGTATCACTTTTATCACTTGTTATGTAATATACTATTTCAACATACAGGATGTTTCATAATTGAATGCTAATCCGAAAGGGCGATAATACTCGGACGATTTTAAGAATAATTATTCATATGGAATATATGTCAGCAACGGCTTTATTTTTGAGATACAGGGTGTTTAACTAAAAATTTACCATATCTTTAAAACCGCTTTATATATTTTTTTCAATTATATATAAATAAAATAGTGGAATTTAGTGTCCGTTAAAATATCTGAAAAGAAACTTAGCGGCAAGCGGACAGAGTAGTGCGTCTACACAGGAACGCTAAAGGTAATGGGTATTATATTTTATCAAGTACACATGAAAATATATTTTTTCCAGAATAAAGGTTTTTTAAATTTTCATCATTTTCAACATTCCCTGAAATACTTTTAATCAAAAAAATGTTACGGATTTTTAAAAAAATATCATTTATCTTTTGCAATAAAGTTCACAGGGACGCCAAAGATAATGGGTTCCCTGGGGCACATGTAGACAATGACAGGCTGTTTCGTCCTTGTTGGGACTCATCAGAAAGCCATAGCCTGTAAGCAATTCCCATTACAGCGAAAAAATGTTTTAAAGTTATTTTTACGAATAAAAATATGATGAAACCTAGTATCGCCATTTGTTGGAATCAATTCAATGCAAAAGATAGCCATCCAACGTGAAAACATATAACTATAATAACGACGAAACAGTATGTCTTTGTATTTCTATGCCTCAGGGAACCCATTACCTTTGGGGTTCCTGTGTAGACGCACTACTCTGACCGGTTGCCGCTTAGTTTCTTTCTATATATTTTAGCGGACACTAAATTCCACTATTTTATTTATTTCTTACACGGCAGTTTTACGGATTAGTGCTGCACACCAGTGGGCGACTGCAGCGCGATCTAGATTTGAATCTACAAAACCGTAGAGATGTGTAGGAAAGCGCAAAAATGTTTCCTATACTGGATGGGTGGCCGTCCGTGCTTGATTTATTATAGTTCTATGTTTTCACGGTAGATGGCTATCTTTTGCATTAAATTGATTCCAACACAATCATTGCGATACTAGGTTTTCATCATATTTTTATTCGTAAAAATATCTTGAAAACATATTTTCGCTGTAATGGGAATTGCTTACAGGTTATGGCTTTCTGATGAGTCCTAATAAGAAGGAAACAGCCTGTCATTGTCTACCTGTGCCCCAGGAAACCCATTACCTTTGGCGTCCCTGTGTACTTTAATGCAAAAGATAGATGATATTTTTTTAAAAATCCGTAACATTTTTTTGATTAAAAATATTTCAGGGAATGTTGAAAATGATGAAAATTTAAAAAACCTTTATTCTGGAAAAAATATATTTTCATGTGTACTTGATAAAATATAATACCCATTACCTTTAGCGTTCCTGTGTAGACGCACTACTCTGTCCGCTTGTCGCTAAGTTTATTTCCATATATTTTAACGGACACTAAATTCCACTATTTTATTTATATATAATTGAAAAAAATATATAAAGCAGTTTTAGAGATATTGTAAATTTTTATTTAAACACCCTGTATCTCAAAAAAAAAGGCGTTGCTGACATATATTCCATATAAATAATTATTCTTAAAATCGTCCGAGTATTATCGCCCTTTCGGATCTGTTTTGAGTTTCTTTCCATTATATTTATTATTAGCCTCTATCTTCTCATAAAAACGGTCTCTTGTTTTCGTCAGGAGGACGGTTTTCGATTTAAAAATTAAAATAAAATAATAAATACGCATAAAAATACAGATTTTATTTTTAAAAACTTTATTTTGAACAAAAAAAAAATTAAATTAACTAGAAAAAAAAACAGCGGAGTGATTTTTTTAAAAACTGGTAATACGTATAATTTTACATTTTGTGTATATTTTTTACCGCTCGGTATATAATAAATTTATCACACGCATTTAGTTATGTAAATATTGCAGTTATTTAAAACGATATTACCCACCTCTGATCGTTTATTTTGTTTTAACAACTGTAACTCGTTAGATATATAAAATGCAAATACTGTATTAACATTGTTTAAAGTTTAACATACGAAATTATGTGTTACAATAATATAAATTTATGGTACAACATTATAAAATTGTGCATGTAGAAGAGTTTTAGACTTGCATTTGTCTTTATTTGTTTTTAAATAACAGCGTTTCAACTGGTAACCATCTCCAGTCGTCTTCAGGGGAATACTAAATAAATATGGTAATGTTGTGTGAAAAAATGAGAAAAGACGAAATGACTGGAGTGGTCCAGACTTACCAGACTGGTTGTGACGTCACTTGAATATCACTCCTGGTTTCTCTGTTTAAATCTTGGATATTGTGCACCCGCGCGGTACTAAATTTTAATCGTACGACACCGCCGTATCTCTTCAAATAGAGATAGAAAATAATAAAAAATAAATCACGAAAATTCGATTTTGCCCAAAGATCTTCGGAAGGCTTCGGAGTAATTTAAATTTAAAAACACAAAGCCAAAGTCAAGCACCTCGTTCAAAAAAATAATTTTTTAATTACCTTTTACAGGTATTTTTTCCTTTTCTAAAAATAAGGTGTAAAAAGATGGGATTAACAATCACGAAATAGCCTCGTATCTAATTTTTCTGCTGTCGACCCAAATCAACTGGGATTAAAAAAACAAATTAAAGTTCGCCGAAGAGAAAACATCTCACTTCTGAAATGTCCTAATTAAGTACAGGGTGAGTCAACGATTTTCGCCTTTATCTTAAGAATTAGATGAAACTTCAAAATACAAAAGTTGTAGAGACCATTGAAGTGCACATTTAAAACTTATGCTTATTATACGGGGTGGTCCAAAAAACGTGGCGAATATAACTTGAGTTTTTTAAATGGAACACCCTATATTATATATTTTTTTCTGATTCCCCGCAAAGTTCTACGCTTATTTTATAAATGCCATATGTCTAAATTCAATAGTTTTTGAGATATTAATGAAATATGGCATTTACAGACTTTGACAGACTGTAACATTGAAACGGTTCATCTTATAGAAAAATGGCTTTCACCTCCCTATCTTAGGGTGTGTTCGGGTCTGTTCCAACGTTCTCTATCCAAAGAAACCAGCTTCCGTTTTATCACGTTGCTATTGAATTTAAACATATGACATTTTCAAAATAAGCGTGGAATTTTGTGGGGCATCAGAAAATAATTTTAAAAAAAGTTATAGTCGCCACGCTTTCATATAATACCAATAAATTGTTTTTCAAAGCCACCTTTGATATATTCATAATAATGACTATTGGAATAGTTGATAAAATAAGTTTTCTGCAAATAAGTTTTGATACATTAGAAATTGCGATAGGTTTGTAATTAGGACAAATTTTTGATTTTTAATTCTGCGTCGAATGACATATTAATATACAGGGGTTCTAATTTGAAATAAGAAAAATAAATTGCTTTAGAGTTGGCAAAGTTTGACACCCTGTACAATTCGTATTAATCAAACTTGGTTAACGAGACTGTTCGACCTTATTTATTAAATACCTTTGTATAATTTTATTAGGAAGGCAATATTTTTATTTTTCTATTTATTTTTAAAACCCGTGGTGCTAAACTGATTTTTCTTATTTTTTTTTTTCACCTATATACTGAACCGATTTCCTTAAAAGAATATTATTTATGGCATGTAATCTTAAAAAATAAATCCTTATGACGTCACACTTTTTTGGAACATCCTGTATAAACAATAATATTTTCCCGAAATGCGCCCTAGGATACAGGTAAAGTCTGCAAAATATCAAAATCCTAACTAAATTAATAAGTGGGATATAGAAGACGGGAGTTGAGGTGCAGGAGCCTGTATATTGAACTTTTTTAGTAAGTAGTTTTATATTTTTCTGTATTAGACCAGGGTCGATAATTTTTGAGACCAAAAAAAATTATAGTAGTATGAAACCCATTGGAAAAGGTAGAGAATATAACAAAAATGAAAGGAAAAATAAATTACGGGCGATCTGAGGTCGGGAAGGGGGAGGGGGTGAGTTTTTAAGGGTAAAAATCGGTTAATCTCGATTTTCGGTAAAACTGCAAGTTCTATGAAAAAAAGTTCAATGGCAAAGTTGTAGGTAATACAAATATCTACAACTTTTGTATCGACACTTTTTTCACATAACCTCAAAATTTATGTGAAAAATATCTCTTGGAAAAAAATTTATTTTTTCACAAAATTTGATGAAAACTTACCTTTGTATGTCTCAAACATACAGTAATTTTTTGTATTTAAAATATTGATTTTTTCACCTTATTTTGACTTAATATCGAAAAAGCACCCTAATTTTCAATCGAAAATTCTCACGTCAAAATATCTGCTTTTTTAAAAAAGTTGGTGTGTTTTTTGTTCGTTGAAATCTCTACTTTCTGATGGTATAAAAAACAATATACACTACTATGGTAAATGTTCTCAGAAAATGCAAATAATGAAAAAAACTAGAATCCGAAATTTTTTTTTCGAATCATTATGTATAATTTTGAGCCATTTATTAAAATTTACACTTTAGTTACTCGAAAAACGTAAGATTTCATGTTATATTGATAAACAAAAAAAATTGCTAATCGAAATATACTAACTACTATAATTAACAACCAAATAAGTTAATAAAGTTAATATAATTTAATAAGACATCTACAATATTTTGAGAAAGTTTTCGAATCTTCTTTAAATTATATGCGTAGATACCTACCTATTTATTGCTATTTTAAGATTACTTATATACCTGAGTGACCTTCGGAAAATGTCAAATTTGGCCAATATTTTTTATAAAAAAGATGCGAACGAAGAAGATATAAAAAAAAATGGATTACAATTCATCAAATCTATTTATAAATGTAAAAATGATATAAGGTGCAGCAGAACAACATTGTTACAGGGCATATTATCAGCTTCAGCCTTGGCTGGGTAACGAACTGACAGCAACAGGATGGGGCTGGAAGCAACATCAACGCGGTATTATGCCCAAATTTAAAGACAAGGAATTAATTCCGGAAATATTGCTTATTAAAACGATTTGCTGCAGCTGTGAAACTGGATGTAACAGTTTAAAATGTGGCTGCCGAAAACATGGTTTGAAATGCATAAATTTATGCTCAAATTGTCATGGTTCTGAAACATGCTCCAATGTGGAAATAAAAACCTACGAGGAAGTTGATAATTCAGATGAAATTGTGGATGAAGAACCAATGCAGACCGGAAATAATCTTGGAGACGAAGACGGTGATGGTCTTGAAGATTTCGAAGGTCCACTAGAATCGGGAAGGTTTGTCGAATCTAACGATGAAGAAATGCCATCAAAGAGACAAAAACTAATGGAGAAGTAATTAGAATGCAAGATAAGGTATTTATAAATAAGAAGATTATTGTATTTAAAAATATTATAATAAATAACGTCATCAGTAAAAAGTATTTAAATTCAATAGTACGATTTGCCTGTATATTTATCTATTATGAGATTTTCTATGACATAAATGTAATGAGAATTTAATAAATTTTAAAAAATTTCGGATTCGAGCTTTTTTCATTATTTACATTTTCTGAGAACATTTACCATAGTAGTGTATATTGTTTTTTATACCATCAGAAAGTAGAGATTTCAACAAACAAAAAACACACCAACTTTTTTAAAAAAGCAGATATTTTGACGTGAGAATTTTCGATTGAAAATTAGGGTGCTTTTTCGATATTAAATTAAAATAAGGTGAAAAAATGAATATTTTAAATCCAAAAAATTACTGTATGTTTGGGACATACAAAGGTAAGTTTCCACCAAATTTCGTGAAAATATATATTTTTTTGCAAAAGATAAAAATAAAAAACCAAAAACTCGGTTATTCGAATTTTTCACATAAATTTTGAGGTTATGTGAAAAAAGTGTCGATACAAAAGTTGTAGATCTTTTTATTACCTACAACTTTGCTATTTAACTTTTTTTCATAGGACTTGCAGTTTTACCGGAAATCGAGATTAACCGTTTTTTACCCTTAAAAACTCACTCCCTCCCCCTTCCCGACCTCAGATCGCCCGTAATTTATTTTTCCTTTCATTTTTGTTATATTCTCTACCTTTTCCAATGGGTTTCATCCTACTATAATATTTTTTCACTTTTTACCATTTTTAAAATTACACTGGTTAACAAGATTTTTGTCCCAAGCGCAAAAATGTCTGATTTCAATATAATTTTGCATGCTGAAATCAATCATGTTTTCAGAATTTCTCCATCACCCTTAGTTTTTATGTTCCAGTATATGTGATTATTTACCTATAAAATGCACGCATAGGTCTGTACTATAAGAGTCATCTAACAAAAAACTTGTGTCAGGCATTGCTATTTTATTATTTGTGTATTGTAACAATAACTTGTTGTGACTAGAAATAACAAAGTGTGATCTGTGTGTCACGCGGAACATGTCTTGGCTTGTTGAGACCTGCAAGCAGTTCCGAGTCCTACAGAACATTTATTGTTGTTTTAGTTATCGGCTAGAGCTCGGTGAATGAACATATACGCAGACTTTTTTAACGTTTTGAAGAATGTGCTGTGGTGCATTTTAAGCTATTGTAGTGTAACTCACCTGTAAAAATACCAAGAAATTGTGTAAACCACCCGAACTCTTTTTGCTACATCTGCGGTGAATTGACATTTAAATCTCAAAAACGGTCTTTCACGCCTCTCGTTAATAAATGCTATGAACAGTATTTCAAGTGTAAAGTCGGCGATCAAGACAAAAGCTGGGCTCCCCATATTTGCTGTGTTACGTGTGTCAGACTTCTTACAGCGTGGGCAAAAGGTAAACGACATATGCCTTTTGCTATTCCCATGATTTGGAGGGAACCATCAGACCATATTACCGATTGCTATTTTTGTCTTACAAATATCAGTGGTATAACTTCTAAATCCAAACATACTGTTAAATATCCTCATATTCCATCTGCACTGAGACCAGTGCCGCACAGTCCGGAATTACCTGTGCCTGACCCCCCACAAAATATGACACCGAGCGACGATGAAACTGCCGATGACGAAGTAAACAACGAAAGTTTTTCAGCCGAAAATATTGATCTGGATCCAACATTTACACCAGATTCGTCTTCTTGTGCGCCGCATCTTCTAAGTCAAGAAGAACTTAACGACCTTGTCCGAAAAAGCAGCATGGTTTTCTTTCAAGGACATTTGCAACGGCGTCTTGGGAAATCGTAAATCCGAAAATTACGTAGAGAATGTTAACAATTTATTGGTCTAATATAAAGCCATGGGTTGCAACATGAGTCTAAAAATACACTTTCTTCATTCACACTTGGACTTTTTTCCGAAAAACCTTGGAGCAGTAAGTGACGAACATGGCGAGCGATTTCACCAGGACATTCTGGACATGGAGAAGAGATACCAAGGCAAATGGAGCCCCGCTATGTTAGTAGACTATTGCTGGACGCTGAAGAGAGATGTTTCTGATGCAAAGTACAGTCGAAAGTCATATATGACCACATTTTCTAAGTAAATATATCACTTTGTACTTTATTTTTTCATAACTTATACCCATATTATAATATATACGTTCACAAAAATTCATTGCTTTGTCACTTTAAAACCCTGCGTGATGGAAAAATTCTGAAAACATATATGAAATATGTTTAAAAAGTACTACCAAGTACACCCACTTCAGCTCGTGGGACAAAAAAAATCTTAAATTTTGTTGACCAGTGTTATCGACCCTGGTCTATATGCCGTGTTGATATTTTCAAATTATTTCGATTTCTAGTATTCATGTTGCGGTTAATTTTAAATTAAATTTTTTCATAATCGCTTTCTTATTTTCCATAAAATATTGTAGGCGTTTGCCTCCTTTTTTATATTTATTCTTACTACCGCAAATTAAATATCTAAAGAAATCTTAATTAACCATTACGAAAAGATCCTCAATCTAATTTTCCGCTTCCGCTGTCGACCCAAATCAACTGGGATTTCAAAAACAAGAAAAAACAAATTAGTTTTTTCCGTATACAAAACGACAACACTGCGTAAAAGTACAAAAAAGTTCAAGTAACAGTAAGCAGCAAATTATTAGGTAATAACCAACTTTTCGTTACTTAGTCTTATTCTTATTAGCAGGTGCGTAATTTTTTTTTCATACATAAAGGTTAGAACAAATTAGTTTAAAATACCGGGTGATTCACGACGCGCTTGCATTAGAACTTTTGAGAGGAAACTACTGGAAATATTTTTTTTTAATCTGTAGGTTTAAGTTTATCGATATGTTCTCTTAAACTAAAATATTAACATGTTTGTGTCACTTCCGTTCATACCGGAATCAGCTTGAACTTTTATTTTTTAAATACAATACAGCATTTTTTATTATATTTTTGTTTTTGCATTAAATTTTAAATAAATTTTATAAAATACGTTTTTACCTAAGTCTACTAATTTCTGAGATATCTGCATATTTTGTGATTATTTCGTTAATGCATAGCGATGAAATTATCCGTATATATTTTTTACCTTAGCTCCTGGACTAAATTTTTTTTGTTATTGTATAGTTGAAGAATCAACAAATCTCAAAAAATAATTAAACTTAGCATAAAATATACAGGGAGGTCACATTAAGGGCTCATTGTAAAAAAACTTTGAACATTAAAAACTTTCTTATTTTAAATAGCACACCCTGTATATTTTTATTTTATATGATGATAAATTAACTGCTCCTTAAAATTGCCATAACCTTTTCTATACCTATATCAACGCGTTTTCTTAGAATATAAATTCTTTTTTAATACAATTTTTTCAAGCTTGCCATGAAAACAAATGTACATGGATACTCCACTCTTAAAAATGTACTAATTTTTGTTCTCGTGTTTACGTTACCAAAAATAACTATTTTTAGTTAGGAAAACAAAAAGATTTTTTTGTTGGTTATATTTACCAAAAAATTATGCCATTAGAACAAAGAAAATATCTTGTTTTCATATTAGTTGGCAGAAATAAAATATTTTGTTTAGCTGAATTTTACTCTGTATATATCTTATTTAAATATTACATCAAGGTTCCTACAAACTTGTATTTATCAATTAAGCTTGTTGTAATAACACATTATGAATTTGTAGTCCCTATCATTTTGTTAATTTTGATTAAGATACATTCTTAGTTGCCAGAACTAACTTTTCTTTTCAAGTAATATTATTCTTCATATTTATAACTAACGGCATCAACAGGGACTTGACGCCCTTGCCCTGTGGGTGACATATGACATCATTCTAGCCAGGACTGTCAGGAGGTTATGTTTATGTTAGGGTGCTTTTGCGGTTCCGTGTCCATTTTTTCGTGTTATTAAGGCAATAATTGGCCATTTTCATAGCCGTGCCCGTGTGGAAAATGGATGTGACAATATTTGGTGTAATTTATTTGTGTTTATTGTCTTTCTTGTGTACGTTCTTATTGGCAGAAGGAAGTTAAATCATAAGTAAGTAAACATTTTATCATTGCAGTTGTACATTAGAAAGTTTAAATGAGATTATTATAAAGCATGGCAAGGTGACCCGACGAGAAAATTGTTACTTATTTATGATTCAACTTCTTTCTTACAATTAGAGAAGAAAAAGTACAGAAAAAAGATAATAAACACAATGTTGTGACTACATACGTAATTGTTACTCTATGAAAATTTCAAGTTTGTCCCAAATAAATGATTGCTTTGGCAATATTTGTAGATTGCATCATTAACAAAAACAATATTGCCTTGAAAAAAAATTTCAATTTTCCATATTTACACATTAGTTGACAACTAATTTTAAAAGCGGGAGTACCATATAAATTTAGTTATCCGTATATAAAATTTCGTCGTGACAACTAAAATTTGTAGGTTGGATTGGTTAATGTTATTAATTAGTTCAACAGTTCAATAACGACAATTTTTTTTGGTTGTACAAACTAATTTTTGGGTTGAGTCCGATTTCACGAAAATAAATAGTTGTCAGAACCAAATTTTAGTAATCCAAACCTTGTTATTTTTAAGAGTGAGATTTATAAGGGAAATATTTTAAGCAATTATTATTTATTTTTTTTGTGGAAGCAGTCCATCTCTCAGTGCAGTGATATTATAAGAAAATAAATTATGTACACAGTCTGCTCCACTAGTTTATTAGAAGGATTTATAATTTAGAAAAAACCTTAATATTGTATCGTACATGTTTCGAAGGTTAAAACCTTCATCATAAGTGGAAACAAATCAATGTATTACATGAAGAGAGCCCCTCGATATTGCATGTTTAAAGAGAAAAAGAAAGACAAGTTTTGAATTAATTCAATTTACACAATGCTATTAAAATTTAAAAATTTCAATTTTGTTTTGTTTGTTTGTTAATTATGATGTTCTAATTGTATGATTTAAGTTTTCTGCATTAAATTAAAAAAAACTATTAATATTACAAATTGTGCCATCTAACAATTTTTTTAGAAACTATCGTGTACCAATGGATACGACAATTAAAAACACGCCTCTTTCTCTTCCCAACAACCTTAAATTTACTAAAATCGGATAAGTCATTTAGAAGTTACACATATTAAATTATTATACTTTCCGCACTCTTATCAAGGTCGGTACGCCAAAGAGCCTTAAACCAAAATGATGCAGAATTGTCTAAGCTTTCTAATTATGTTACCAAAGGTATACCTTAATGTAGGAATTTTCGAAGATATTTAGAATTTCAATACTTAATTTTCAATTGTGCCCTCTTGCGGCAAAATGCGGAACTTAAAAATTATTTTCAGGATTTTCTCTTAGCCACATTAATTACGATTTTTTTCCCTTCAGTTTCTATGCCCAGTAGTTTCCGAGATACGGCCGGTGGCCATCCATAAAGGGACACCCGGTATATTAAGTATATTATTTTCTTATTCCTCACAAAAATCTACGCTCATTTCGTATTAAATATGCCTAATTCAATTGTTATTGAGATATTTAAGAAATTACATTTTTAGATTTTCAGTAACGTTGAAACGGTTCATCTTAGAGAAAACTGGTTTTCACCTCCCTACCTAAAAAAAAACGTTTGAAGGTTTAACATGTTACATCGGAAGTTGTAACTTCTAGATAGTGAATAAAAAACTAAGATAGGAAGGTGACAACTATTTTTCTAAGATGAACCGTTCCAGTACTACAGCGTGTGTCAAAGTCCGAAAATACTATATTATTTTAAACGTTAATATCTTAAAAACAATTAAATTTAGACATACATATGACTTTTTATACAAAATAAGTATAGAATTTTAGGGGAAATTAGAAAAAAAATATGTGTTCCATTAAAAAAAAATATGTTGGATTATCCCGGGCTATTTGGGACACCCTGTATAATTTATAAATATTTTAGATTATAGAACTGATTCCTCTCTATAACTTCGTTTTTAAAAAAAATTAAAAATAGTTTAAATACTATAAAATCCTGCGTTGAGAGTGGGCCACCCTATATTTTATTTTAATATATATTTTTATAACCATTTTTTAAAACATGCAGGGTGGCCCATTTGTTTGACAAAGTAATATACCATCTCTACTATTAAAGATAACAAAAAAAAGTTTTTATAAAAGTTGTGAGGTATAAAAAAATATATGTTCTAAAATTATTTTTAAACATACAGGATGGTCCAGAAAAGTGGGACAATAAAAATATACATTTTTAAAAATGGAACACCCTATATATTTTAGCATTTTTTCCCCTACAAAATTATCTACAGTGTGTTTACGTAAGTTGGCGGCATATGGGAAACTTTTTTATTATTAACTTTACGAAAAAAAGTTATTCTTCATAAAAAGTTCTGCATGGTCCAAAACCTAAAATGCAACCATCAGATGTTAAATTTTTTTAGTCGTATACGGGGTTTGTCAAAAAATATGAATTTTGCCCAAGAGTAAAGTACCTTTATTTTTGACAATATCGAAAACTGTAACTATGAAATCTTGTTCGGCATTAAAAACTATTTAAAGAAAAAAAGGAAAGACAACAAAGTCTCGGTCTCAACAAATATAATTGTGTGGTTACACGTGTTTCACCCTTTCGGGCATCATCAGACCTAAAACAAGAGACCTAACTAACAGATACACGAATAATTAAAAACCACTAATTACCCAGAATTTAAAACAGAAAAGAAACAGTTATAACATATTAAAATTTAAAAATGTAAATAACAAAAAACAAAAAATCAAATGTCAGAGAGCAGTCGGGTCAATTGGATCAATAAATCCAGTGAAACGAATGCGACGGGTCTAACTATGTTCAAATGCCCGAAAATATGAAAGAAGATGAGAGCGTAGCCAATCTGTTCTGTGCATTAAAAATTAGCGAAAGGTGACCGTCCCGATATCAACATCGGGTTATAAACAAAACAAATCATAACCAATTCATTTACTAATATTGTTAAAAATCAAATTAGGTTCAAAATTAAACACGTCGTTGACACAAGTAAGTATGGGACTTTTTTTGGCCTTAGTAATCTCCATTTTCTCCAACAGATCCAACTTCACACCCTTAGAACATTCGTGTAAAACCTTGATATTTGTAGGGGAAGAGAACTGGTGTCCAGAAGTTAACAAATGATTAGCGAATGCAGACTTAGTCTCGGTGAAATCCGAATATTTATACTTATTGACAAGGCTGAGATGTTCCTGTACTCTAGTGGATATCCTTCTACCTGATTGGCCGACATAAACCGCTGAGCAATCATCACAATTTAAGGCATAAACACCAGACTTTGCAAAACGGTCCGTTCTGTCCTTGATCTTAACCAAGTGTTGTTTTAAAGTGTTAACTGTCTTAAATGCAATTGAAATATTTAGGTTTTTAAAAAACTTAGCTAGTTGTAAGGATATGCTACCAAAAAATGTAAGACATTTAAACTTGTTTTCAACATCTGTGGGTTTTGCATGTATAATATGGTAAGAGAACTTGTATTTGTTAACGAATTTGTAATAAAGTTTATTTATAGACTTAATTGGAAAACCATTATTAAGTGCCATTTGTTTAATTATGTTTAGTTCTTTAGTAAACGCCTCTTTAGATAACGGCAAATTAAATAGTCTATAAAAGAAAGAATTGAAAGCAGCAAATTTGTGTGAAAACGGTGAATTGGATGTGAACTGAATGATGTTATCGGTAGATGTTGGTTTTCTGAATACTTCAAAATTGATGTTGTTGTTATTTCTTATAAGTAAAAGATCTAAGAACGGTAGTTTCCCCTGTGTTTCCCTTTCTAGTGTGAACTCAATCTTATCATGTAAGGTATTTGCAAATTTTAAAAAATTATTTAATTCAACCTCGCTGCCGTCCCACACCAAACAAATGTCATCTACATACCTTTTATATGCTTTAAGATAGCCTGCAAAGGGACTATTCATAATTTTACTTTCCAAGTTATTCATAAACACCTCGCTCAAGAAAGGGGAGAGACATGAACCCATGGCCAAACCCGTAATCTGTCTAAAAAATTTATCATTAAATTGAAAAAAATTTTGGTCAAGTACTGTAGAGAGGAGCAAAATCAGATTATCGATCACCATTTTAGGAAGATTTTTGCTCTCCAACAAACCTCTTACTAGGTCGATACATTCAGCCGGTGGAATGCTGGGAAACAAATTTTTGACATCTAGTGATATTAATATGGCATCGTCTGGCACATAAATATTCTTCAGATAGGCCGCGAAATCTACAGAATTCCGAACAGAGTATGTACTTAAAAAACCCGATACTTCCCTCAAAATTTTATTGAGCCAAGATGAGAGGTTATAACAAGGTGAGTTCACAAAAGAAACGACGGGTCTAATTGGAATACCTTCTTTGTGTACTTTTGGTAAACCATAGAGCAAGGGTGTCTTAGGATTCATTGGATACAGTTTATTTTTAGTTGTTTTAAAATATTCTAAGGTTATTAAAGTTTTATCTAATACTCCCTTCACTTTTTTGAAAAACCCGTTAGTAGGATCACGATTGATGACCTGAAAATCTTCAGAGCCCAGGAAACTCTCAACCTTTTCAATATAATCCGTTCTTTTCATAATTACCAAACAAGAACCTTTATCTGCTTTAGTGATGACAAGGTCATTGCTTACAATCTTATTCATTAAGGTCCTAAGGTGAATGGAGTTGTAGTTGTTAGAAAGTCTGTTATTTGGTATACCATGATTAAGAAAATTAATTATTCTAGCTCTCAAAATATTTTTGTTAGGAATATCAGTTGTATGAATAATGTGTTCCGCCTCTATTGCAAGTGATTCTTTTATATTAAAATTGACAGAATGAGAAAAGTTAAATTTGAGGTTAGCATTTAATAATCGTTCTTCCCCCTTTTTAAATTTTAATATGTTATAACTGTTTCTTTTCTGTTTTAAATTCTGGGTAATTAGTGGTTTTTAATTATTCGTGTATCTGTTAGTTAGGTCTCTTGTTTTAGGTCTGATGATGCCCGAAAGGGTGAAACACGTGTAACCACACAATTATATTTGTTGAAACCGAGACTTTGTTGTCTTTCCTTTTTTTCTTTAAATCTATATCCGGTCTCTTTGAGAAATATGGACGATTTCTTCGATTAAAAACTATGTTCTAATATGTAATTACACTGAAAAATATTTTTTTCTTATTTTTACAAATTTATCGGTAATTTGAGACAAAATTTTGTAAAAATTAACTTTGCCAAATGCAACGTTGCCAAAAAATGCGAAATTCTTAAAATTTAGGAAAAACATTATAGTAAAATATTACCCGTATTTCTTAATTAGAGTATCGAAAACTGAAAACTTCTTTGAAGCTCTTAAGTTTAGGGATAGAAAAACTGTCTTAAATCTTTAAGTTCCTAAAATTTTGTACAGGGTCTTTTCTGTTGACATCCAAATATACAAAATTTCAAAGTACAATAACTCTGTTTTTTCAAATGAAACACCCTATATTTATTAGGCTAGTCTGATAGATATTGTAGGTATGAACTTTCCGTATGGCGTATAGAAAAAGTAATAATTTTGCTATACACAATTTTTCTATTAACACTTCTATAGTTTTACAAATATTTTAAATCCTGGAGTTCTGTTTTTAACTTTTTAACTCGACGGTTTTCTCTATAACTTAGTATCTGTACAAGTTCTACAATGCCAACACAACGCAATGTAGTTTTCTTTGCAAGAATACCACCTTAGGCGGTAAAAAAATTGTTGTTAAATAAAGTTAGGTTTGAATTGACAACAATAAACAAAACTCCCAATTTCCCCCTGTCTACTAAATCAATCAAAACTTTCAAAAGGAAAAAACAAATTAAAGTTTTTCAAACCGGGAAACGTTTTCTTTTTTAGAAAAGCTCAATAAATCTTAGACACGGTACCCTTAAAAAATGTAACCCTAAAGCGACGATCCTTATGAATTGTTTTTTACGGCAACCTTTTGTTTTTCTAATTATTTATTTTTACCGGGTCAACCAACGAAGCAGAAGATTATATCTTTATCGAAGAACAATACAAAAATATGGAAAAACATGCGTTCTGGAATTAAAAGCGGCATATTTTAAAAATATTTTACATTATACAAGGTGGCTCAATAAAGTGTGACGGGCTAAATTTTTTTTAATCTATGTACATTATTGCATTTTTGAATTTGTAGTTAGAATTGTACACTTATTTTATATACCACACTACTATCTAAATTCAATTTTTTTTTGAGACATTTAAAAACGATATTTATCCCATTTTGACAGGCTGCAGCGACAAAATCGTGCATCTTAGAAAAAAACTGGTTTTACTTTCCCATCTTAGTTTTTTATATATATTCTACCTAAAAATATTAACTTTCGGTTAAACTTGTAAAACCGTTTGTGTTGTGTTTAACTGAAAGTTAAAAACTAAGATAAGAGTGTAAAAACAGTTTTTTTTTAGGATGCACCATTTGGATGCTGCAGCGTACAATAGGTGGGATACAGGGCCGTAGCTAGGCGTTGATCATGGGGGGTTTAGCTGGGGCGGATCCAGATAGGAATGTTGGTTGGGCCTAGTAAAAAAGCTCCGCAGACCAAAAATGTTCGGGACCACGCCCCAATTCGCTACATTTTGCACCCAATTATTATACAATTCTTAAATTAATATATAATAATTAAATTTGGTGTTGGTGAATATTTTTTTTAATATTTCTTGATGGTCTGTAGGAAGTTCATTTTGGGTTTGGTACCGTATTATTATATCCTTTTAAATATGCTGCTTTTAGTTCCAGATCTCGTGCTATTCTAGTATCTTTTAGTTCTTCGATAAAGATGTAATTTGTCCGTAAATGCAACAATACCATCATGCACAATACAATCATTGTCAATTTGTCTGATAAATTTTTTAAGAATATTAATTTTTAAAGAATAGAAGATGATAATTGTTCGTGGCATCATGGTATAAAAAAATTAACTTTTGACTATAGTTCTGTACTAAAGCTTTAATTTTAATTAAGCTTATATTAATCTCTGTAGATTCTAGAGCTCCATTCTTGAAACTAAGAGTAAAACATGATTTTAAAATATGTATTATATTTTTTTTTAAATTGCCATTCTATTTAAACAAAAAATAATTTTTCTTTTTCTTAAAACTGGATGAGTATCGAAGTTTTTTCGTAAATTTTATTATTTTTAGAATGTTGTTTTTTAAACGTAATTTTCCCAATAACAAAAATATGGCGGTACATTTTTCCACTAAGTATATTATGTCCCAATCCCCCCCCCCTCCCCTCCCCAATCCCGTCCTCTTCCACGATGGCGTCCACGCCACTGGTAATCATGCATGACATTCAAAATAAATTTAACTTTTCCGAACAAGAATCACGTTTTCGCTTCGTAGAAACTTGATAAATCTAAAGCAAGGGGCACTTGTACACTTCAACACTGAAGCAGCCCTTAAGGAGAGATACCAACTTTATATTTTTGCATTTTTAACATTTTTAGTTTTTTTCCTATTTTATTTGATAGTTTGGGCGAGTGATGCATTTACCAAATGGTAATTTGATCCTTATTTTATTACTTTTTCATTTTATTAAAATGCCAGTCTTTTACTTTATATACAGAGTGACCCGCTCTCAACGCATGATTCCATAGCATTTAAACTAAGTACCTACTCAATTTTAATAATTCTCAAAAACAAGGTTAAAAGGAGGCATGATATCTACAATTTTAAATTACACAGGGTGTCCCAAATAGTCGGGGCATATACAATATTTAACGTTAAAAAAAGGCATAATATCTACAATTTTAAATTATAAAAGGTGTCCCGACTATTTAGGGCATATCCAACATGTAAGGTTAAAAGTAGGCATAAAATCTACAATTTTAAATTATAAAGGGTGTCTTAAATAGTCGGGGCATATCCAACATATAACTTTAAAAGTAGGCATAATATCTACAATTTAAATTATAAAGGATGTCCCAAATAGTCGGGGCATATCCAACATATAACTTTAAAAGTAGGCATAATATCTACAATTTTAAATTATAAAGGGTGTCTTAAATAGGCGGGGCATATCCAACATATAACTTTAAAAGTAGGCATAATATCTACAATTTTAAATTATAAAGGGTGTCTTAAATAGGCGGGGCATATCCAACATATAACTTTAAAAGTAGGCATAATATCTACAATTTTAAATTATAAAGGGTGTCTTAAATAGTCGGGGCATATCCAACATATAACGTTAAAAGTAGGCATAATATCTACAATTTTAAATTATAAAGGGTGTCTTAAATAGTCGGGGCATATCCAACATATAACTTTAAAAGTAGGCATAATATCTACAATTTTAAATTATAAAGGGTGTCTTAAATAGTCGGGGCATATCCAACATATAACTTTAAAAGTAGGCATAATATCTACAATTTTAAATTAAAAAGGGTGTCCCAAATAGTCGGGGCATATACAATATTTAACGTTAAAAAAAGGCATAATATCTACAATTTTAAATTATAAAAGGTGTCCCGACTATTTAGGGCATATCCAACATGTAAGGTTAAAAGTAGGCATAAAATCTACAATTTTAAATTATAAAGGGTGTCTTAAATAGTCGGAGCATATCCAACATATAACGTTAAAAGTAGGCATAATACCTACAATTTTAAATTGTAAAGGGTGTCCCAAATAGTCGGGTCATATCCAACATATAACTTAAAAAGTAGGCATAATATCTACAATTTTAAATTATAACAGATGTCCCGACTGTTTAGGGCATATCCAACATGTAAGGTTAAAAGTAGGCATAAAATCTACAATTTAAATTATAAAGGATTGCCCAAATAGTCGGGGCATATCCAACATATAACTTTAAAAGTAGGCATAATATCTACAATTTTAAATTGTAAAGGGTGTCCTAAATAGTCGGGGCATATCCAACATATAACTTAAAAAGTAGGCATAATATCTACAATTTTAAATTATAAAAGATGTCCCGACTATTTAGGGCATATCCAACATGTAAGGTTAAGAGTAGGCATAAAATCTACAATTTAAATTATAAAGGATGTCCCAAATAGGCGGGGCATATCCAACATATAACGATAAAAGTAGGCATAATATCTACAATTTTAAATTATAAAGGGTGTTATTATCGGTGTGTTAAAGTCGGAGCATATCCAACATATAACGTTCAAAGTAGGCTAATATCTACAATTTTAAATTTTTTTAAATTATACAGGGTTAATCAAATAGCCGGGGCATATCCAACATAGGTTTTTTTAATGAAACCCCCTAGATATTATATTATTTTTTAATCCCTATAAAATTTTACGTATATTTTGTATAAAATGTCATGTGTCTAAATTCAATTGTTTTTGATGTATTGACGCTTAAAATATGACATTTTCAGATTTTGACAGGCTAAAGCATTGGGACGGCGCATCTCGGAGAAAAATGGTTTTCACCTCCGTATCCTCGTTTTTTATTCTCTATTCAAAAGTAACAACTTCAGATTTAACATGTTAAACCGGAAGTTTTAACTTAAAAAAAATTGATTTACCCATAATTTATCCCAGGGGGAGGGGAGGGTCGGAAAAAATATATTTCTTATTAACTAAAGACTAAGAGAAGTCAAATAAAAAATATTGAATCCATCGAGTACCTACATTAATCGTTTTTCTAATGGAAACCCTATACAATCATTTAAACTAACAGTGTTATCAATCTTTCGTTATTTACGCATCATGTTCTAATAAAAATGTACATCAGTCCTTGACATTTGCCGTTGCACATTGCACAACATTAAAATCTGCTAAATTATGAAATGTTGGATAATGGGTCGACGTATTTTTAAACTTTCTACTTCCGCGGGTCTATTTAGTTGTTTCTGTATAGAAACGTTTTGTGACATGACTTTGTAGAAATATTTTAGGGATATATTTTTACCCATAATCTCCTTAGAGCATGAATAATAATTTCCGGAACTTTTTTGAAAGTCGCGAATTATTTTAAATTTTTTTAAAAATTCACGATTGAAGAAAAATTTCCGGATTTATAATTCAAGCTCGAGGGAGATTCGGTAAGAAAATTTCACACCTAATAAAATTTGACATTTTTTTTGGAATGAGAAACATTTGAATCAACATTGTGATCCATGAGTATAAAATCATTTATTTTCATGTTTAACATGCAAAATGCACTTACATACGTCAATGTGATTAATAATATTTAAGACAAAATATTCCTAAAATATTTTAAAATAAGACAACGCAGTTAAAATTCAAAATTATAAAATTCCTCAAATGTATAGAAGGCTTCATTAATTAACAATTTCTTTATGCTTGCCTTAAATTCCTGCAGTGGCAGGTTTCTAAAATTAAGCAGACAATTTAAAAATTTTATTGCAAGGTATCCAGGTCCACTCTGACATCTCTTCACACGACAGTATGCCGGAACATAGTTCTTTGAAAATCTCGTGGCATAGCTGTGGATCTCACTGTGCATCCTATAGTTATTTTCGTTGATCTTGGCATACAGTAAAATCTCCAGGATATACTGAGAGGGCAGGGTCAGGATACCCAGTTCCCTAAAGGACTGCCTGCAGTCATCCCTATATCCCAGATCAGCCATTACCCTAACAGCCTTCCTTTGCAGACCAAAGATCCGAGCAGTTTGAGGGGCATGTCCCCAAATGAGCAGAGCATACACCATTACTGAATGGAACAGTGCATGGTAGGCTGCACATAAAAGTAAGAATTAAATCACGTTAGTTGCTTCTAAAAAATATGCCTCTTTTGCATTGGCAAATAAAATTTAATTATGTCATTCCGTGTCATTATTTCGACATTTCAAATGACAGGAAAAGGTCCAGTGTAATTTGACCGCCGGAAGTTCAAAGTGCATGAATATTTATTCCAGAAATATTTCCGGAATTTTTTTTCGTTGGTAATGATTCGAAATGAAATCTTCTGATTGGTTACAAAAAATGGGAGTGAAATTTTCAACCTAATAGAATACTGCGATAGTTTTTTCCTGATTACTTAAAATTGTTCTCCCCGCACTGAGAAAAATGAATTATAACCATTATAAGAATTTTTATGGCCATTATAAGAATATTTAATACTATTTGGGACAACAATTCGAGCTAATACCAGTTATAGCAGATATTGCTAGGACCAGTGCATAAGGATAACTAAAATATGTTATACTGTTTATATGACACGGATGGTAACCATGAAGGTTTGTTCCATAGCGACTATAAAACGTACTTCTATGGGTATGCCCATTAGTTAAAAACGATTATACTGTTTATATGACACGGATTATAGCCATAAAGGTTTGTTCTATACTGACTATAAAACGCTTTATAAGCAGTAAACGCACAGTTGAAAAAGAGTATAATCCAGTTTTATAACCGGTATAAAATTGTTTAGCTGCCAATATAAAACGTTTTTATACTGTTTGCCGATTCAAATTTTGCGCTTGCGTATTCCCAATATTAATTTTTTATAAATTTATCGATCACTTATCTCTTTACGCAAACTCCAAGCAACAAGCGAAATTTTGGATAATTGTATGTTTTAAGACCAAAAAATAATAAAGGTAAAGAAATGATATTTTACAATATTTATATTGGTATTAACAAATTTCATTTTTTGATTTTACCATGTAACTACTGCTATTTTTCGCTTTTAAACATGTGCAATCGTATATCCAGAATTTTAAATAAACAGATAAATAGCCGGCCGATAATATAAAAAATAGTAAATAATAAAAATAGGTTAACATTTTAAAGGTATATATTTAACTAAAAAAAAACAAATAAGGTTATTTACCCTCAATACTTTCTAATCAAGAAACAACGAAAAATCTGAGATCTTAAACACAACTCTTAGGTTACAAAATACTGATAATTTTACACCACCACAAATAAAGCTTAATAATAACCTCACAACACTGTTCACAAAAAACAACAAACATCTGAAACAATCCGCACAGCCGAATAAATGAAAATGGCCTCGTAAAACACGTCTTGATACGTCGAAGTCTCCTCCACTCTTGCAAATTAAAAGTATGTTGCATAAGGGTAAATAAATGTTTAATATCAAATAATGATTTAATTAATACCCCTAAAAAGCGTTTTATTGTTGGTATAATCTTTATGTTGTATAAAACCATTTTTATTTCCAATAAGAGTGTTTTATTAAAATACATTCTTTACGTTTTATTGTCGGTATAAATAAAGATGTAGCAATTCTGTATGCTGTTCGTTAGTTAGCTTTTTTGCTATAATAATAAATTGTTTTAATAGTGATTATTAAAAATGTTGCTACTGTTATAAGACTATTCTTAACAATTCGGTTTAATTAGTCGATTTTGCTCTACCCGTGTAATCGCTCTTCTTCATATATAAGTAACATAAGATTGTTTCATATTAGCCGCGATATTGGCTATAGAATTTACTTTCCTAAAACTCATTGTAAGTTTACCCATATATAGCTACCCTTAAGTAATGTTAAGAAATGCTTACTTAAATTTTCCGACGTCTCCATTCATCTCATGAGAAGTTTCCAAAAATAGAAGCCTTTTTACAAGATTTTTACATCAGCTCGTATTAAGGCCGCGATATTAAGAGCTCACGATGCGTCATTATTCTTTATTAAACTCGATTTAGCGGCTGACTTTTCATCGATTTTAGTTGTAAGGCTCAGTGGCGTATAAAGTTGATTCTTTTTTTAGTTACAAACAAACAAAATTCATAATAAATTTGGAATTTTAATAACTTGGAACTAAACTACTTTTAAAAGTGCATTACCGCCTATTAAATAAACCTCTTTTTCGTCATTCAATAAAAGTCAAGTCATTGAAAAAATTTAAAAAAATTACTTAAAAACAAAACAAATTTTCATATGTTTTTCCACCACGTTAAAAACACAAGAAAATAGTAGAAAAGTGGCGGTGGAAAATTATTTACATCGCAAAAAACTAACAAAGGCAGGTACACAATTTTTTATTAATAAAGTATTGAGGATGAAAATGTAATTAAAATAAAAAAAATAAAATAAAGTTATTCTTTTTTTATTGTGAAGAAACAGTCCATACTTGAAGTGAAGTTGCAAGTTAAATGGGGAGAAATAATACTCTAAGTCAACCTTTACTAGGATATATTTCAACGAACAATATTTATTTCACTTTCTACATGTTTCGAACGTATAAGCGTTCATCTTTAGGAGAATAATTCACATTAAAAAAGTTATTCAGTTAGGAAATTGTCAGTGACATCATTATAGAGCTTTTGAGGGAATTAACTGAAAAAAAAAGTGTCGAAGAACTTCCATAGAAGTAGGAGAGAGAAACATACTACCAAGTTATATAGATAAAGTTGGGATAAAAGTTGTTAATTTTAAAAAATTTAAAGTGACGAGGTAAAAACCTTTATGTGGAAATGATAATGAAAATGAAAAATACTTTTTTCTACTCCCAAATGGAAATTTGCTGTTTATTCCTTTACACCAAAGTGGCGGGTAAAGTAGGCTATTCCAGTTAACTGTGCGGCAAAATTTCATATCCATCCTAGTTGGGTTAGTCAATTACAGAGAAGACAAATTTACATGTTGTAAATTCGTTTTCTGCCAGTTGAGGGAAGTTAGGTTAACAATATGCTTAAAAATATGCAAATCTGTCAGATGAAATTTGTGCTTTTTAAATTTAAATCAAAACATTTATTCCAGAGTCTATGTATACACAATATTTTCCTAAAGAGTATACGAAATGATGTAAAAATTGAAAGTACCTATAATAACAAAATTAATATCAAAATGTATTTCTACCAAATTATTGTTATTTTCTGACCGAACAAATGATTTGCACACAGACGCACTTTCTTATTTCAAAAATATCTATTTCCACTCATTTCTAGACAGTTACTTTGCATAAAAGATACTATATACCTACCAAATGAACGTTTTCTTAATAACCTTGGTTATTTTTTCCATATAACTAATATAAATATTTGTGCACGGGGATATTTTCCGATATATTTTGAACGGGGATCCAACCTCAATTAATCTTAAAACTTTTATTATACGCAACAAATATAGAAAATTAACTGATAATTCTTCCTTAAATGGTAAAACATGAAGATAGCCCGATAAAACAGCAAAATTATAAGATTTCTAGAAAAAAATCAATTTTTACTAAAAATTTTAAGGTTATGTTAGTTCTACTTACAGTTATGCCACCTCTTTCCACGTTAACAGTATTGCTAGTTTGTATATTGGCGATTATTTTGAAGAATTTGACCATAGCGAACGGTAAAAATTCATATTAATGCACAAAATCCATTTTTAACTGTTTAAACCGAATTCTACAGCTATTTTGTTGTACTTTCGGAGTAATTCTTACGCAAGCAGAAATAGCCCCGACAAACCTATTTTTCTTCTGTGCATTTCAGTAAAACAATTATTAATCAAAATACCTGGTTGAGAAAATAAATTGTTTGTTTTTATTAATACATATATCGCTTTTTGTCTGTTATTCAGCAAAAAGTCGAATGTGAGAAAGATAGATATATTCAAAAATGAGTTTGTTTAAATATAAAAACTTACCCAAATCGATAAATATGTTATAGTGTAATTTGGTCCATGGGTTTGCCATCAAAATTAATTTTTGTTCAATTGTTTTTTATTATCGTTCTCACAAGTTCGTGGCCAACTTAAAAGACAAGTTATGATGCCTAATTTAAATAATAATAATTTTTTTAAATTCTAAGCATGAAGGGCGAAAGTTAAGTCGTAGAAAAAATATACTGTACAACTCGAGTGGATTGTCCATATTGCGCTTGGAAGCTTGAGCACTCCGCCTACGGCGTCGTGCTCAATTCACTTCCTCGTGCAATATGGACATCATATCCACTCTTGTTGTACAAACTACTATAGTGGTGAAGCATATTATTGAAGGAAATTCTTGTTATACGGTGTAAGAAGGAAAAGTTACATGTGGTTCTAGGGCAGATGTATTATAATATATGTGTACATAGTTATATGAATTCTATTTCGGAGTGTACATACATGGTATGAAAAATAGTGGTGAAATATTTGGATGTAGTGCCTAAAGTATTAAGTTGTTTATATATGAAGTATTGAGTGTAGTTACCTGGAAAGGAGAAAAAGGGGTTTTTAGTCGTTACATTGAGATAAAGCTTATTCATTTTTTATTTTTGGTGGTGGAAAAATTATTATTAAAATATTTTGATATTTGGGCAACTTACGTTCCCTGTAATATATGTAGTTAGGAATAGGTGTAGGCAAACTTTTTTTTTATTTGCTTGCCGAGATGGATACATAGAAATTATCCAGTTTTTCCCAGCCACTAAAATTACGCTAAAAGATATTTTAAACACTTTCGCTAAAATATATTTAAACACTTTCTCTGAAACTACATAAAAAATTTGATAAAAAAACTGTTAAAAGCAGGTTTCAGAAGTTAAGGAATTCCAAGATATTAGCGTCTGAAAATTCAAATAGCGGGGTTTTGGTAGTTGGCAAAAAATGGGTATTAAAGGTAGCATTAAACTTTAAAAGAATGTCTGTAGATTTATTTGCACTTTTTTCATTTACGATGATTTAAGGTAATCTAACTCGATTTATAGTGATTTAAAATGACTTAAAGCAATTTAAAGTAATTTAAAGCGATTTAATTTGATTTAGCAGCAGTATGTACAGGGTGTCCCAAATTCGAGCCTCATCATGGGGATCTCGGAAACTATAAGAGATACAGCATCGGTCAAATGGTGGCAAAGTTGCGGAATGTTGTGCCCAGTAATATCGTAAAAAAATATTTTAGCCATCTTTTTTAGTTTTAGAAATATTTGAAAAAAAATAAAATATTGTGATTTTGTTTTTTTAAATTTGCCGACTTATTTCATCCGCTGTAAAAAAACAAACACAACATTGTTAAGGCAACTTTTCCTGCTCCATTTCGTGGTGTTTTTTGAATTTCGTTGCAACGTTTTGTTTTTGTGGAACCATGATCAACTTTAATTTTTTAAATACGGACCTGTATTTTTTATTTTATTTTTTGAAATCTAACTTTATGCTTAGGTACTTGATTGTTTGGCTTAATTATGTTGACAATTGTAGCAACCTTTGTTTTGTTTAGTTTTATTTTATAGTTTGTTATATAAAAATTGATATATTATGGTAAATTAATTTTATAACTAATTCCGGATCTATTTACATGTTTTATTTGGTAAAAATAATTAAGTAACTAACACCAGAGCCGTCTTTATTTAAAAACAATTATCACATCAGATGATGAAATGATGACATCAAAACGTCTTAAATAAAATAAAAAATACAGGTCCGTATTTAAAAAATTAAAGTTGATCATGGTTCCACAAAAACAAAACGTTGCAATGTAATTCAAAACACACCACGAAATGGAGTAAGAAAAGTTGCCTTAACAATGTTGTGTTTGTTTTTTTATAGCGGATGAAATGAGTCGGCCAATTTAAAAAACAAAATCTCAATATTTTAGTTTTTTTCAAATATTTATAAAACTAAAAAAGATAGCTAATATATTTTTTTGCGATATTACTGGGCACAAAATTCCGCAACTTTGCCACTATTTGACCGATGCTGTATCTCTTATAGTTTTTGAGATCCCCATGATGAGGCTCGAATTTGGGACACCCTGTACACAGATTTAAGGGACTTAATAGCTCCTCGGCTACGACGAGTTAAACTTACGTGTAAATTAGGTTTCTTTCTCACCATTTTCAAGTTATAATGATGTGACCACTGTGATTGGTCAGTTTCATATCTTAACAAGGATGTATATAAATTAATATTCGTTCAAATAACTGGTATAACCCATTCTTTCAGTGATTTGGTTATAAAGAAAAACGACAACATTAATTTGGTAGTAGAAAAAATAAATATTTTCATAAATTGGAATTTAAATAATTACACAGCCCCACGAAAAAAAAAAGTCTTGACTACTAGACCCCCATGGCCATGTTATGTTTCCGAGGCAAGACCGAACAAACCCGAACAAAAATCATTAAATTTTATATAAAACACTTTTCTAATTTTCTATAAATATGATTTCCTGCTACTTTGTACCTAAGAAATTCATGCTGGTTTTTTCAAAACGTTTTTCCAGCAAATACCTAATAACAAAATATCATAAAGTAACGATCGTGAACCAACCAATTCTCTAAGCATTAGCTAAAATAAAAATTCTTTCATGGCAGTGTATGGGTTAGTGAAACTGGCCAAACATATCAATTCAAAGTCAACTCTAAGCGTTGCTCTGGCGCGTGTCCTAGCTAATAGCTAGCATACTTAATAAAAAGTGTTTATGTAATTATAGGTATTGAACGATAGAAGAGTTTTGGACTTGCATTGTCTTTATTTGTTTTACATCACAACGTTTCAACTGGTAAGTATAGCCAGTCGTCTACAGGTAAATACCTAAATTATAGGTATTATATAATATACTAGTCGTAAGCTAAATTGACATATGATATATTAGAATACTATGAATAAAGATATATTGTCATTGATGGATTGATCAAATTTTTAAACACACAAAAAGTACATACAAGAGTTTGCAATCGGGAACTGATAAAAGGCTGGCATTCTTGCTTAGAATGGATACAATTTGTTAACTACGTGTTCACTGCAATAAAGGGGGACAACATACATATTCGGGTGACGCTTACGTTTTGCGCATTATTTTACATCAATTTGCAATATTTTGATTTTTGTAAAAAAAAGTTATATCAGGTCGAAATATTTTTTTTCCAAAGGTATTATACTAAAAATCGCATTCTTTTTAACATAAAAACACCTTTTTCTTTGTCACCCGGCATATTTCAGAAAATGTCTGCATAATAAATTCAAAAGTCAGAAAAGTTTTCCTACTTCTCTTTTAAAATTCTTTTCAGCGAATTTAACCCGAACCAGATACGTATTCCAGAATAGTTATTTAACAATAAATTTGGTCCCTGTTTAACCGACACACATAAATTTTGTGGCAAGTGTTCGATATTTTCCTGACTTCACTCTTTGGGGTAATACTACCTAATCTTTTTTTCTTCCTAAGTTTTACCATTTATGACAATGATCATTTTATTTTTAGGATTCCGTAAAAAAGGCTCACAGAAAAATATCGTTTAAGTTATGCGGTGTCAAACAATGATACCATATTTTTCAAGATATTCTATTTAATGACAAGCTTATTATTTAGTAAGAAATCTAGAATTTTGCTTTATAATATAATAGGTAATATTTCGTCTTAAGCTTCAAGTGAAATTATTAGTACTTACTAGGTAACTAATTATATCATGTGAACTAAGGTAAAACAATTTTATACATTTATGATAAGGTGGAATTTAACATGTTTAGACCAAATATTTTACCAAATATTTGAACTGTTTTATTAAATTATAAATTAATTTACAATTTCTTAAATTATGTTTAGTTATGGTTTTAGAAATAATTTGGTCGACAATGGGTTAAGCCTTAACCGTTAAGGTTTAAACATTTACGGTGTTAAGTGAGTTAAGTCCATTGAAAAATGTTTTTATTTATATTTTTCTAATACAAATATGATGTGCCAATATATGAAAAACAGAAATATATACCAATATTTTGTTTATTACATCTAAAGAATAATATAATATAATTAATTACCAATTATTAATTAAAATATAACACTTAAGGTTTATTATAAACATTAATAATACACTTTTTACAGTTAGAAATTTGTATACCAGAAGTGGATGTGATGAAGCCCTTTACGTTCGAATTTCCAATCATTAAATCCGTGTCTGACCCCATGATATTCTTTGCTATTTGTTTCTTATTTTCTAAAGAATTCTCAACGTAGCCTTCTGTTGAAGAGGATTTTCAGCCCCCATGACGCTTTAACATCTGCATATCTGCACCACCATCAACTAGAATCGTGGCTGAGGACCTCCTAAAACAATGTGCACTGTATCCTTCGGGATTATTCAATCCAAGTTTTGTTGCAATCTTTTTTGGTATACTTCCAAAACTATTAATTCCGACAGGCTGGGAGGTGCATTTTCCTTTTCCATAGAATACAAAAAATCGCCTGTCAGTTGCATTAAGAGGACAAAGTTTAGCATACTTTCGAAAAATACTTAAATAGTTGACACCTGTTCAATATGATCCAACATTAACTTAGCTAGTTCTTCGCGCCGACCAGCCCCAAAAATGCCGATTATCATAACAACCTTCATAAGTAAATATGTTTCATTATCTGCAGTACTAAGAAACTTACATACGTCTTCCTTTGTGAAAACTTTGGACTTTTTGGCCTTGTAACCCTCTGAACTTCTTTTCAAAAATGCGATTAGTTGAGAAAATCTGCTTATATCTTGATTTTTCTTGACTGAAATCATAGTTCTCAATATTGAGTAGTGAGTCCATAGTGTAGATGGTTTCTGGGAGAGTTGCTTTACGGAAAAATAATCCAAAAGGATTTTCTCAGACACCTCCTTTATTTTGTTAACTTTGCACCAATCTTCAAACTTCTGATACTCATACCGCGCCTTGGATTTTGTCGAAACTAAACTTGAGATCGCTTCGTTTGCCGCAGCTTCTATATCAGAGGGTAAACTTCCATCAGAATCGCTCATTTTAAAAAACGCTGTTTATATTTTTGAATTTGTTTGACAAAGTTTCGACAGTAACCATGCGAAACAGTAAATATGCGAAAGGTAACATAAAAAACTTGATTAGTAAACTTAATAGCAGGTGCATTTTTACAAGTGCATTTTTATTTTAAAAAATGCCTTTTGCCAAATACTTTTATTCACAGATGAAAGTAGATAAAATTTTGTACAATATTCTTGTTGTAAATTCATATTACTACACTCGATGTTTTATTAAACTCGGCTGACGCCTCGTTTGACAACTTTAACATCTCGTGTTGTAATATGAATCTTTACAACACTTATATCGTAAATAACTATAATGATTGTTGTTTGGTTTATTTATTCATAACATCCATATTTTAAAATGTCTCTACTAATAAATATTAAATTTGGAATTATCATACAATATATCTCCCAAAGGCCACAGAATTATTTTGTGAAATAATAAGCAAACGGCTTATTACGAAAATAGTCAACAAAATAATTCCAATTATTGGTACATCTAACTTTTAGGTACGCTAACTTTTCTTTCTATATTATTAAAATTACTACTTACTTTATTTTGAATAGTGATTTTTTATCGTAGTTCATAGAATTCATAAAATTAAAGGCCGGCGTGCTTGTAATTTCTTCCAGCTTTTAGACTAAAGCTCATTGATAATTTAGAATTTTACGGTACACGTTAAAAAATTATGGTAAAACTTCATATTGGTGACATTTGGCACACCAACAAAATCCCTCTAAACGCTATTTCAAACGTGATTTTCTCGGAATCCACACAAACAATTTTGTAAAAACCTGTTCCATTATTCAGCGAATCGAGAATCTGGTTTCAGGTATCAGCCAGTCCGAATATTTTATGGCCTGAAAAATCAATTAGTGGGATTTTGTTGGCTTGTAAAATGTCACCAATATTTACTGTATTTTTTACGCTACACTAAAAAAAATGAATTAAAACCATTATAAGAATTCTTATGGCCATTATAAGAATACTTAATACTATTTGGGACAGCAATACGAGCTAATACCAGTTATACACCAGATTTTGCTAGGACCAGTGCATAAGGATAAGTAAATTATGTTATACTGATTTTATGACACGATGGTAACCATGAAGGTTTGTTCCATAGCGACTATAAAACGTACTTCTATGGGTATACACATTAGTTAAAAACGATTATACTGTTTATATGACACGGATTATAACCATAAAGGTTTGTTCTATAGCGACTATAAAACGCTTTATAACCAGTAAACGCACAGTTGAAAAAGAGTATAATCCAGTTTTATAACCGGTATAAAATTGTTTAGCTGCCAATATAAAACGTTTTTATACTGTTTGCCGATTCAAATTTTGCGCTTGCGCATTCCCAATATTATTTTTTTATAAATTTATCGATCACTTATCTTTTTACGCAAACTCCAAGCAACAAGCGAAATTTTGGATGATTGTATGTTATAAGACCAAAAAATAATAAAGGTTAAGAAATGATATTTTACAATATTTATATTGGTATTGACAAATTTAATTTTTTGATTTTACCATGTAACTACTGCTATTCTTCGCTTTAAAACATATGCAATCGTATATCCAGAATTTTAAATAAACAGATAAATGGCCGATAATATAAAAAATAGTAAATAATAAAAATAGGTTAACATTTTAAAGGTATTTATTTAACTAAAAAAAAACAAATAAGGGTATTATTTACCCTCAACACTTTCTAATTAAGAAACAACGAAAAATCTGAGATCATAAACACAGCTCTTAGGTTACAAAATACTGATAATTTTACACCACCACAAATAAGGCTTAATAATAACCTCAAAACACTGTTCACAAAAAACAACAAACATCTGAAACAACCAGCACAGCCGAATAAATGCAAATGGCCTCGTAAAACACGTCTTGATACGTCGAAGTCTCCCTCACTCTTGCAATTTAAAAGTATGTTGCATAAGGGTAAATAAACGTTTAATATCAGATAATAATTTAACAAATACCCCCAAAAAAGCGTTGTATTGTTGGTATAATCTTTATGTTGTATAAACCCATTTTTATTTCCAATAAGAGTGTTTTATTAAAATACATTCTTACAATTCTGGGCTTATATTCATAATTATTTTTTTTTATTGTCGGTATAAATAAAGAGGTAATAATTCTGTATACTGTTCGTTAGTTAACTTTTTTGCTATATTAATAGATTGTTTAATAGTGATTATTAAAAATGTTGCTACTGGTATAAGACTATTCTTAACAATTCTGTTTAATTAGTCGATTTTGCCCTGTGTACCTAATCAGGACTTTTTTTTTCACTATAAACTTCACCTCCCTCCATCTTCTATAGCTCACTTATTAAGTTAGGATTTGGATATCTTGCAGACTTTAGCTGTATCTAAGGGCGCTTTTCAGGAAAATATTTTCGTTTAAACAGGGTGTTCCAAAAAAGTGTAACGTCATAAGGATCTATTTTGTTAGATTACATGCCATAAATATTCTTACTTATTTGGATGTATTTTATAGTTGCCTACATACCCCCTAAAATTTTAATGAAACCACTTCAGTATTATTATAGGCGAAAAAAAAATTAAAACTAGGAAAAAACAGTTTTGCACCACTGGTTTTAACATAACTTATGTGCAGAAAACTTATTTACCAACTATTCCAACAGTCATTATTATAAATAAATATCAAAGGTGGCTTTGAAAAACAATTTATTAGTATTAACGTTTACTTAAGAGAACTTACTGAAGGGAAGAATTCTTTTCGCGTGCTCCTAATATGGAAATCATATCTACGAGCTCTTCTTGGTTGTATTCCATCACAAAAAATAATATAGCTTAAATAAATTAATACTAATCTAACAATATTTGAAACTAAAGTCAAAATAGGCTTTTGTCACTTTAATAAACTTTGATATCAATAAATTGTTTTGCAAAGCCACCTTCGAAATTTATTTATAATAATCACTGGTGGAATAATTGATAAAATAAGTTTTCTGCAAATAAGTCTTGATGCGTTAGAAATTGCGATAGGGTTGTGATTAGAACAAATGTTTGATTTTTGATTCTGCATCTCGAATGACATAATAATATACAGAGGTTTCAATTTAAAATAAGAAAAATAAATTGCTTTAAAGTTTGCAAAGTTTGACACTAAACTTTGGACACCCTGTACAATTCGTATTAATCAAACTTGGTTAACGAAACTGTGCAACAAACTGATATTTCTTTTATTTTTCGCCAATACTGAACCGATTTCAATAAAATTTTGGTGGTGTAAAGGCAACTACAAGAGGCAAATAAGTAAGAATATATAGCATGTTTTCTAAAAAAATAGATCCTTATGACGTCACATTTTTGTATAAACAAAAATATTTTTTCGAAATGCGCCCTAGGATACAGATAAAGTCTGCAAAATATCAAAATCCTTAATTAATAAGTGAGCTATAGAAAACGGGAGGTGAGGTGCAGGACCCTGTATAAGCTATATTTCGATGCATAAGTATTTGTTTACGAATATTGTAAAACTTTTATAAAAATATATTAGCCAAAAATATTTTTTCCGCTATTTGTTATGCAAAATTACGGCTATTTATTTTTTCCAGTATTTGTAATAAAAATATTTTTTGAACTAATGATATTTTGGGTTTTTGGTATATATAGATGGCACTTAGGGCTATATACATTATACAATCCAAGAACGTTGATGTCATAGGCTTTATTATAAAAACTTTCGTTTGGTATGTGACGAACCTCTACCCTGTAATGACGAGAACAACATAAATAAAAAAAATAAAATAAACCGGTCTGCAGGTAGTGATATGCTATCAATAGTAAAGTGTTTACTTCTTGGTCGTACTATGCAATTCATACGTCACGTGCGGCGTTGCCAAGTTGTTGGCAAAGTCGTAATGATTATTACTGTTATTTAGAGCTTAGCATGGATGGTGCGTAGATAGGGAAACAACTTAACTTAAATACAATTTTAGAACAAAATTATAATTATATAATGGATATTATATATAATTATTGTTTTATTTATAGTATTATAATAGTCATTGACTTTGGAATCAAATAAAAATACTCAATAACATGATTAGGAATGTCAGGAAGAAGCCATAAAGCATACATAGTAAGATAAGTATTTTTCTTAATATAGCTACTTTTATTATTACAATAAAAATAATTTTGACACGTTGAATACGATTTCGTTACAAACAAACAAGTAGAATTAATAAATAGTGTAATATGTTCCTTGATAACAATGGCAAACCTTCTTTAAAATATATCATGTAATACAACAATAAATATTTAAAAAAATTAATATATTTCTTGACGAAATGGTGAAGATAAATTACAATTTTTTAAACAAAAATGAAATGTACTAATAGATTTGTTGATCGAATAGTGAACTTCATAACATTTATTTACAATTATTTAGGTACAAACCTCTATAAAAAATAACACTTTTCCTAACCAAGCTGACAATATCCAGGACCACTTTTGAATATAAAACAAACTTCCAGATGTGCTTTCATTCAAAAAAGATAGACCGAAAAAGTTAACCTAATCATTCTAACAATCATCTCAAGACAGAAAGATAACGGGCGCCAAATGGATCCATTCCAAAAATGGCAACATCGCATCTTAAATTAAATTACGCTGCCAGCAAGCTCTTGTTGTGGCGCATTACAGGAAAATATTTTTGTTTATACAGGGTGTTCCAAAAAAGTGTGACGTCCTAAGGATATGTTTTTTTAGATTACATGCCATATATTTTCTTACTTATTTGGATGCATCTTGTAGTTGCCTACATACCCCTAAAATTTTAATGAAATCGGTTCAGTATTATAGGCGAAAAAAAATAAAACCCAAAAAAAAATCAGTTTTGCACCACTGGTTTTAAAAATTAATAAAAAATAAAAATAATGCCTCGTTATTAAAATTCTACAAAGGTACTTAATAAATAAGGTCCTAAAATCTCGTTAACCAAGTTTGATTAATTCGAATTGTACAGGGCGTCCAAAATTTAGTGTTAAACTTTAAAGCAATTTATTTCTCTTATTTCAAATTGGAACCCCTCTATATTATTATGTCATTCAATGCAGAATTAAAATTCAAACATTTGTTCTAATTACAACCCTATCGCAATTTCTAACGTATTAAGACTTATTTACAGAAAACTCGTTTTATCAACCTTTCCACCATTCATTATTATATAATATATATCAAAGGTGGCTTTGAAAAACAATTTATTGATAATAAAGTTTATTGAAGTGACAAAAGCCCATTTTGACTTTAGTTATTTTATAGTTTCTTATATTGTTAGATTAGTATTAATTATTTAAGCTATATTATTTTTTGTGATGGAATACAACCAAGAAGAGCTCGTAGATATGATTTTAATATTAGGTGCATGCGAAAAGAATTTTTATTTGTCCTTTTAGTAAACTTTAATATCAATAAATTGTTTTTCAAAGCGACCTTTGATATTTATTATATAATAATGACTGGTGGAATAGTTGATAAAATGAGTTTTCTGCAAATAAGTCTTAATGCGTTAGAAATTGCGATAGGGTTGTAATTAGAACAAATGTTTGAATTTTAATTTTGCATCGAATTATATAAGAATATAGGTACAGGGGTTCCAATTTGAAATAAAAAAAATAAATTGCTTTTAAGTTTGCAAAGTTTGACACTAAACTTTGGACACCCTGTACAATACGTATTAATCAAATTCGGTTACCTTCGGAGACCTTATTTATTAAGTACCTTTGTATAATTTTAACGAGACATTATTTTTAATTTTTATTAATTTTTAAAACCAGTGGTGCAAAACTGATTTTTTTTAGTTTTTATTTTTTTTCGCCTATAATACTGAACCGATTTCATTAAAATTTTAGGGGTATGTAGGCAACTATAAGATGCATCCAAATAAATAAGAAAATATATGGAATGTAATCTAAAAAACCGAGAAAAAAACATATCCTTATGACGTCACACTTTTTTGGAACACCCTGTATTAAATTATTATTATTAAATATTTTCCTGAAAATACGAATATAAATCTAGGATACAGGTAAAGCTTGCAAAACATCATAATCCTAACTTAATTAAAAAGTGAGCTACAGAAGACGGGAGGTAAGGCGCAGGACCCTGTATAATAAAATAAAACTAAACGCTGCATTAAGAATAACCCTCGGAATAACCCTTAGAATATGACGTCTATAGTATTTGGATGGAAATAAAGAAGCGCTTAGTAGAGATTTATTAAATTTGTGGCACCTTGTAGAGCATTTTTAAAGTACCCTTTTTTTTTAAATCAATAAGGGTTTACCAAAAATATCCCATTTCAAGACGCTGAAATATTTTTAATTCCAAACAATTTTAAAACGCCCATATTCACTGGAAGTAATATAATATGCGAATTATTTATTATTATACTTAACTTTTTTTTTAATTCTAGGTAAGAACAGAATTATACCAATAAGTACCTTAGACTTCAGGTAAGTACGTGCCTGCATATAGGTTGAGTATAACCGATGATGGTGCTCTTGGGCCCCTGCTTTCGGAGCCCCGTAAACTAGCACCAAAATAAAGTTTAAATTTATCCTTATAAAATGTATTGTCAGTTTTGAAATATTTCATACAATTGAAAGCACAAAGGGAATTCAAAATGAAAAGATATTTTTATAATTCAGTCTGCGTTTGTGTTGCACATTTAAGCCGATTTGGACAAACTTTTTAGTTTACAAGATGGTCACAGGGTGGTGAAGAATGTAAAAGCGTTTGATTTAACATTTAATAATGTGGTAGATTATCTTTATCCTTAAAAAGAGTTATACAGGGTGTTACAAATTCGACATACCAGCATTGGAATCTCGAAAACCATAGGAGCTGGAGAAACGGTGGGGGCAAAGTTGTGCAATTCGGTGCTGATTATATGTAATGCCGCTTTAAAACTCTTCAAATTCCGAATACTTCCGATTTTATTCAAAAAAAAAAACGAAATTTTGCAAAATCGTTTTTATTTTTTCCTGAGCTTATTTGACTAGCTATTTAAAAATAAATGACACTTTGTCATTGCCACTTTTTTTCCTCTACAAAATGACATTTTTTTTTTATGATAAAACACCTGCACTGTAGGAAAAATCCTTTAAGGCGCTCTGGGAGCGGTGCGAGTGGGAAAAAGCAATTAACGTTGGTCTTGAAACGTTGAAGATTGTATTCATTGGGAAACACGATCTCAGGAAGATCATTCCACAAAGATGACGTTTTCCAGATGAAAGAATTCTTGAACAATGAAGTTCGAGGAGTACTAAGCTGAACAACATATGGATGAGCGGCAGTGGTTTGCCGTGTATTTCTGTTTTGCATTGCTCTAGGTGAAATCAAGTGGGCAATGTCAGTCGAACACCTGCCATGGAAATATCTGTAAAAGAGAGCCAAATCACCAACCTGTCTTCGATGCTCCAGGCTATCGAGGGTCTTGGTCAGCTCGGGGTCGCCGATCAGACGAACGGCTCTCCTTTGAATGGAATCCAGTAGCCGAAGGGTGTGCTTGGGTGCAGAGCTCCAGACATGAGAGCAATATTCTAATGATGGTCGAATCTGGGCTTTGTAGAGTGTCAAAAGTTGATGAGGTGTGTACAACCTTTTGGTGCGGAAAAGTACACCAAGTTTCTGTGCAGCTGTTTTGGCAATTGCGGCAACGTGATCATGCCAAGACATATTACCTCCCAGATTGACCCCCAGCAAATTAATAGACGGTGCCAGGGGAATTACGTGTCCTGCCATGACTATATCCGGTTCTGCAATGTTAACCTTTTTGGAGAAGACTGCTGCCCGGGTTTTTTAGCATTAAATTCGACTTGGTTACTGTCACCCCAAGCCAAAATTTCTTCCAGGTCCTTGTTGAGGCGCAATACTTCATGCTGCCTGCGAAGATGTGCGTCGGCAGCGGATGTTTGGGGAGTCAAGGTAAAAGATGAGACAAGTGTGCTGTCATCAGCAAAGCTATAAATTGGATTTTGGGTTTTCACTAAAAGGTCGTTAATATACAGTAAAAAGAGGGTAGGCGACAATATGGACCCTTGAGGAACACCGGCATTGATGGTGAAGGTGTCTGAGAGAAACCCGTCAATCGCCACTTGCAGAGAACGGTTCTTAAGGAAGCTGGTTAACCATATACAAAATCCATTAGGCATACCGTAGGATCGCAGTTTACTTAAAAGCCCATCGTGCCAAACACGATCAAAAGCCCTAGAGATGTCCAGTGCAACAGCCCGGGATTCTCCATGATGTTCGATGGTGTTGCTCCAAAGATGGGTGACATATGCCAGAAGGTCACCTGTTGATCTGGACTTACGAAAACGTATTGATGGTCGCTGATAATGTTAAGCCCTTCCAGATACTTTAGTAGTTGTTGGTTAATAGCTTTCTCCATTACTTTGGAAATTACTGAAAGCAATGCGACGGGTCGGTAGTTGCTTGGCAGAGTCTTTTTACCTTTCTTTGGAATGGGCTGGACACGCGCCGACTTCCAGCAGGATGGAAATATTCCTTTTTTGTAGGATAAGTTGAAAAGTCTACAAAATACTGGTGTAAGTTCATTGGCGCATGTCTTGAGAACAATGATAGGAATTTCGTCTGGACCAGAAGCTTTATTGACGTCGAGTCGTTTAAGAATCCGTTTAACAAGACGCTGACGGAACACGATTTCAGAAATTTGCGATTGAACTGAGGGAATGTTGGGTGGTGGTTTTCCCTGAAAGTCTACAGTGGAATGCGAGGAAAACAGTTCAGCAAGTAGGTTTGCTTTATCCCCGGCTGTGGTTGCTATTGTGCCGTCGGAACGTGTTAGAGGTGGAATAGTTGACTTTGTAAAGTTTTGGCTGACGGCCTTAGCGACTGACCAAAAGGACCTTGATCCGTTAGGACTGGCAAGAAGTTTGTTTTTGATTCTCTCGTTATAAAGGCCTCCATGCTAGTTAGAATGACGTCGGAGACCTCCTTTGCACAGACAGATGGATCATCCGAAGAAAAGCATACGCTTAGCCAGGGAAAGTTGCGAAAATGGTCCTTTAGGTCTTCCCACTTAGCTGATGTATAGTGCCAAATCTTACGGGGTTTAGGAGGTTGTTCAGAAGTAATTGGCAGCTCGCTTAGGGTTGAAATAAGTTTGTGATCGGAAGAGCCCAATGGTGGTTGTACGGTGACCGTATATAGGTCTGGATTTGAAGTTAAAAAGAGATCTAAAAGACTAGCAAAATCCCCAGCTCGGTCTGGAACCCGCGTTGGTTCTTCTACGAGTTGAGTTAGATCAGAACTGATCGCAAAAGATTCGGCCTCGCGGCCTTGCTCATCGTTGGTGTTTGAGTATTTAAGCCAGTTGACATTGTGGACGTTAAAGTCTCCAAAGATTGCAAGTTCGGCATTCGGATGATTGGTTTGCAAGAAGTCGATTGTGTTGGCTAGTGATGAGAAGAGGGCCCTGTAATGCATGTCACTTGGGGGACGGTAAAGGCAGCATATAAACTTGATTTTTTGTTAAGATATTTTAAACCACATTACATCAAAGTCTTTCGGTTCCAGTATCTCCTCCCGTTGGCAGCAAAGATCATCTCGAATGAACAGACAGACCCCAAAGTTGCGTCTAAAACGGAAGTGAAAATCATATCCAGGATATAAATAGCTGACGGTGTTCGTTGACGCTTTGACTTTTGTCTCGGTCAGTGCAAGCACATGAGGCTTGGAAGATTGTAAGTGCTGGTGGACTGAATTGATGTTAGTATTAAGCCCTCTAATATTGCAGAAATCAATTTTGAAGTTGTTACTTTTGGGTCTGTTAGCAACTGCAGGCGCCACACCATTTCCTCGTTGCGAGTTGTTGGAGGAACCCAGTAAATTATCGGAAATGGTGGATAATTCATTAATTTCGCTTGATGAAGCCACAGGACCAGCCCCCACCCGGAGATCCGATCGGGGGGCGAGTTTACCTCCGGAATATTTTGATCCTGGAGCTTCCGGTATCTCACCGGGCGATGCCGGGTGGGCCAGCATCTTTCATTTCCAATTACTAAACTAAAGATCCGCCGTTTCATTTCCGAGCGGCCATCACCAACTTTACTTTTTTAAATACGGACCTGGATTTTTTTAAACCGATTTTTAAACGCTCCTACCCTCAAAATGTAATGGCGATATTATTTTCTCATAATGACGAATTATCCTTGCTTATCTTTTTAAATTTATATTTTTTACACTTCTTGTCAGTCCAGTCCTGGCAACGAATTACAATATTAATTAAAAACTTTATTTTATTTAAAACTTTTACAAATAAGTTTCATGAAGAAGTTTGTCTTAAATTCATATTAGGTATTTACATACAGGTTGCATTTGGTAGGATAAGGAGAATTGTAATGATTAAAATGGCAATCTCTTTGAACATTTAGAAAATTAGGATTTAATTAGTAAATTTAGAATTATTAAAAAATTCTTATAAAATAAATTATATTACTTAGGTATGAATATTTTAAATCAAATAAAGTTTTTAATTAATATTGTAATTCGTTGCCAGGACCAACCTGACAAGAATTGTAAAAAATAAGCAAGGACAACTCATCATTATGAGAAATTAATATCGCCATTACATTTTGAGAGTAGGAGGGTTTAAAACTCGGTAACAAAAAATCCAGGTCCGTATTTAAAAAAGTAAAGTTGGTGATGGCCGCTCGAAGACGAAACGGCGGATCTTTAGTTTGGTAACGTCATTTTGTAGAGAAAAAAAAGTGACAATAACAAAGTGTCATTTATTTTTGAGCTCAGGAAAAAATAAAAACGATTGTGCAAAATTTCGGTTTTTTTCGAATAAAATCGGAAGTATTCGGAATTTGAAAACTTTGCACAACTTTGCCCCCATTTAACCGTTTCTCTAGCTCCTATGGTTTCCGAGATTCCAATGCTGGTATGTCGAATTTGTAACACCCTGTATTTAGAGACAAAAAAATTAAAACTGAAAATGTTTTACCGGCGTGCAAACAAGATTTTTAAAATTGGAAAAGTTGTATGCCTCCGCTGGAAATCGAACCCAGAACTTCTCGATTAAGCCTCAAGACCAATTGCGCTACGGAGGACCTGATATTCTCTCACCAACTTCGGTCATATAACTTAATCAAGTAAATGTTAATTGTATATAGTTTGGTTTGCTTATTTTAGTCCTAGAAACTGGGAAAAATTTATATTTTGCTGTTTAACTGTTTTTTGTTATGTTAAAATACTGTTTATTAATTTTTTTTTTTCAAAAAATTTTAAAACATAATAAGAAAGAGATGCACATACTAGACATTTAGTGTGCTATATATAAAATAAGTGTTGAATTCTTCGTACAGGTCAATATATTAATATAATAAAAAAACATTCGCCACGTTTTTTTTTTTGGCAACCCTATATGCACCAATATAATTTTGAAATATGCATCTATAACGTTTGGTTAATGTTTTTACTAGTTTTTAAAATTTTTAAAAAAATGTACGTTGCTCTACCGTTGATTTAGCGTTATTATGCCTAATCACTAAATATAAATTTGAATATTTTGTTGGTTTTTCTTCAAATTTATAAAAATAACGTATTTTAATAGAACTAAACCTGATTATTTATCGGTGAGACGATTTAATTACAAAAAGGCCTAATACCCAAAGTAACGAATCGGAAAAATATAGAACTAATTATAATATAGAAATGATATATTAAGTATATTACACATACACACATTAACCTAGTATATACTATTAGTATACCTATACCGATACATCTAAATAAATATTTGTTTGCTGTAAAGTATTTACTTTAAAATACGAATTGTCATTTCTTGCAGATATAATTTTCCCATTGCCTAATATTCTTACAATAAACCAAAATATTTCTTAAAATAATAAAATTCAATACTTTCCTTTCAATTAAAAATATTATTTGATTGATAGAAGAGTTTTGGACTTGCATTGTCTTTACATCACAATGTTTTAACTGGTAAGTATCTCCAGTCGTCTTCAGGAGAATACTAAATAAATGTGGTAACTATAATTGTAGGGGTTTGAATTAAAAAGAGCATAAAAAATGGACTGTATATATGATTGGTTGAGGAGATGAGAGTTGAGAGTAGAGGTTTAAATAAAACAGTACGGCGGCAGCGTGACAAAAAGTATAAAAATGGCCTACCTTTGGTTCATCCTTTACGGCTTGGTGGCCACCAACTTGATCCTAGCGAAGAGGGATGCCACAACCCTGGATCGGGACACTGCACGTCACAATCTGTCTTAGTTTGAGAGTTTTATATAACATAAAAATGCCGGAAAATATTCCGGGAGCGAAATTTGCGTGAGTTCTTTTTTAACGACTTTTTCGAACTGTCTTTTAGACGCCCGCGCAAGGTCCAATCGGCCAAATACAAATTGTCACGTGGTTAACACGACTACAGCGACTTACGCGGGGAATTAATATTAAAGAACCAACATTTTTGCTTATGAAAAATAAGTAAACTTATAAATTAAATATTATTGAGATGAAACCTAAACATACCGCCCATCTAAAATGGGACATTTTACCAAAAAAAAAAGTGAAATAAATTCTACGAAGCTAAACTTAAAACAAATTCATTTAAATTTACTTTACAAGACAAAAAAAACAATTTTAGTTTAGAGGCAGGGGACACACTTTGGTAACTGGTCGTTTTAACAGACCTTTGGCGGTGCGCACAGTTACAACGCGTATTACTCCATCCGAACCCGGATGCACCTCAGTAACACGACCTAAAGGCCATTTTAAGGGTGGTATAAGCGCGTCTTTAAGCAACACGAGTGTGTCTTGTAAGACTGGAGTGGACGGTTCCGTCCATTTACTACGCTGCATTAAAGTATGCAAGTATTCTTTATTCCAACGTATCCAAAACTGTTGATGTAATGCTTGTAATAGTTGGAATCGAGATAAACGTCCGATTTTGATTGAGGTTAAATCAGGCTCAACAAAAGAGTTTAGAGGTTCCAAATTTAAAAAATGTCCGGGTGTAAGCGCTTTAAGATCGTTAGGATCTGAGCTTAATGGACAAAGTGGTCGTGAATTTAATAACGCCTCAATTGAGACTAAAACAGTATTAAATTCTTCATAGGTTAAAATTTGTGTGCCAACAACACGAGATAAATGGGTTTTTACTGATTTTACGCCACTTTCCCAAAGAGCTCCAAAATTGGGACTAGCGGGGGGATTAAAATGCCATAATATGTTTTCTTTCTCAGCAACCTGCTGCATAATAGTTACAAGTTCATTATGGGCTCCTACGAAATTTGTGCCGTTATCACTAAAAATATCAGTAATTTTGCCTCTGCGGGCTAAGAAACGACGCAAGGAGGCTAAGAAACAATCAGTTGAAAGGCTAGAACAGAGCTCAAGATGTATAGCTTTCGTAACCATGCACACAAATATACAAATATAAGACTTGTAAGTTTTTGCTCCTCGTAGTTTACCCATCGTAGTGGTGAAAGCCCCGGCAAAATCTATGCCAACCTTCTGAAACGGTTTGCATTGGGCTAAACGAGCCTCGGGAAGATTCCCCATAGGGGGTTGAGGGCTCTTGGGATTAGCTCTAAAACATCGATAACAATGTGACAGAACGTGGCGAATAGCCCTTTTTGGAAATATAATCCAAAATTTTTGAACGATTAAATATTGGAGGGTTTGTTGACCTGGATGTAGAAATTTATTATGGGTGTCTTGAATAATAAGGGTAGTTAGTCGATGAAGACTGGGTAAGAGAGCGGGATGTTTTTGTTCAAAGGAGAGGTGAGAATAGGATAGGCGTCCGCCCACCCTCAAAATACCATCGGTATCAAGAAAAGGATTCAATTTTCTGAATAATTTGGGAAGGGGATTATTATTTTTTAGTCTTTTAATTTCATCACCAAACACAGTTCCTTGGATATATTTTGTCAAGCGCATAAGCGCTTTGTCTAACTCTTGCACCGAAAATGCCCCACTTAGAGTAGTTAAGGAATTTTTATTAGACATAAAGCGTAAGAATCTAGCGACGATGCGCAGAATTTTGTCGAGGGAAGAAAATCTGTCTAATAGTTCGAGGAGATAGTCCCGGCGTTGAATCACAGTGGCGAAAACAATTTTTCTTTGCTCCAAGGCCGATTCTTCGGGCTTAAAGCGTTTATTGAAGTTGGGCCACAACTCTTCGGTCTTGCTGAGAAAATCAGGTCCCGCCCACCATAGCGAGTGGTCAAGTAATTGAGAAGGCAAGAGACCGCGTGAACCACAATCTGCAGGATTATATTCTGACGGAACATAAAACCAACGATCAGGAGCTACCTTTTCCTGTATGTGGGTAATCCTGTTAGAAACAAAAGTATTATATTTATGAGGGGAAGATTTTATCCAAGATAGAGTGACAGTGGAATCCGACCAAGCATAAATCTGTCGAAAATTAATTTCATTCTTAAAAGCTTCCATAACTGAGATCACCAGATCTGAGAGCAGCACTGCTGCGCATAACTCTAATCGGGGAATAGAGATTCTTTTTAAGGGAGCAACACGAGATTTTGCAGCTACAAATGATATTTTTATCTGGTTGGCTGAATCCATAAATCGAAAATATACGACGCTGCAATATCCATAAGAGGAAGCGTCCGAGAATGCATGAATCTCACAAACTAGGTACTTAGACGCGAGAAGATGACGGGGTAATTGAATTTTAGAGAGCAGGGGTAATTCTTCTTTAAATTTACCCCATTTTATAATAATGTCATCGGGAGGTATCGCGTCCCAATGAATACCTAGAGTCCAAAGGTTTTGCATAATTAGTTTGCCAAAAAGAACAATGGGAGTTAAAAAACCTTCGGGATCAAAGATACGAGCTACATCGGACAAAATATTACGTTTTGTGCAAGGGGTTTGTTTAATGCTTACATTATAGGTAAATGTATCTGATGATGGTTGCCACCGAAGACCTAATATTTTTACTTGTTCTTCTTTATCATCGAAGGAGAGAGGCTTAATCTGGAGCAGAGAATCCGGGAGATGAGTCAACAATCTAGGATTGTTGCTCGCCCATTTTCGTAATTCAAAACCACCCAGGTTTAGGAGCTCCATCAGCTGATGTTGAAGCTCTAAAGCTTCTTTGATACTATCACAGCTGCAGAGCAAATCATCTACATAGATAGAAGTTTTTAAAGCCTGGCAAGCAAGAGGGTAAGTTAGCTGATTGTCATTAGCCAGTTGCTGAAGAGTGCGAATGGCTAGAAACGGGGCCGAAGAGACACCATACGTAACTGTCGATAAACGATAATCTTTGACAGGCTCGTCGGCGGAAAAGCGGAATAAAATTCTTTGATAATCGCACTGAGCCGGAGTAATTAAAATCTGGCGATACATTTGTCGAATATCAGCAGTAAAAACTACAGCGTGAAGTCGAAATCGCAACAAAAGTGTAAATATATCCAACTGTAGTTTTGGGCCAACTAATAGGGTGTCATTTAAAGACACATTATTCAAGTCTTTCGTGGAAGCATCAAACACAACTCTGAGTTTTGTTGTGAGACTTTCAGGGCGTAAAATACAATGATGAGGTATATAATAAGAGTGGGGAGCTTGTAAAGGATCTGAAATAATTTCCATATGCCCAGCTGATAAATATTCTTTCATAAAATCACAATATTCTTTACCAAGAGAGGGGTTATTTTTGAGACGACGCTCTAGATTTAAAAATCTTCGTAAAGCAATATCACGAGAACCGCTAAAAACTGGAGAAGCTTGGTCCCTAAAGGGGAGAGAGACCACATATCGACCAGTAAGAGTTTTATAATGAGTGTTTATAAATATTTTTTCTGCCGCTAGCTCGTCGGGGTTATGCTGAGGAGTTTGAGCAACTTGCTCCAGTTCCCATAACCGTTTTATGGAATTTTCAATTTGAATTGACGTACAAAATGTGTGTACGCTAAAGTCATTTTGGAGAGAAACCTTGCCCATGATAACCCAACCAAAGGCAGTGTTAAGGGCTGACGGTTCCTGAGGATTAAATGAGATTGATTCGCCTTTTAATAAAAAGGCAAAAACCTCAGCACCAATAAGCATATCTATTGGAGATGAAGTATTAAACTGTGCATCAGCTAAATTTAAATTTAAAAAAGTTTCAAATTTTTCTTGAGGTATGTCAACACTGGGCATGTTTGCACATATTTGGGGTAAAACAACAAACTCCAAATTTAAACAAGGTTCATAGGAGAAATGAGGTTTAACTACACAAGTGACGGCTTGCGTGGCATTAGTATTCAGGGGCCCAAGCCCACCTATGGAAGTGTTATGGGAGTAGCAAGTAACACCTAGTCGCTTGCAACACTTTCTTGTAATAAAATTAGCCTGACTAGCAGAATCTAATAAAACACGGACGCTTTGAAATTGTCCCCAAGCATCTTTAACATGTATCATCGCGGTGGACAATAAGACCGTGTGATTGCGGGGTAGATTAGCAACTAAAGAACTTATAGAGGAGTTATTATGTAAGTTATCCATCGTAGGGGGAGAACTAGCTTCAGCTTCGGCATTAGTAGCATGTAAAGCACGTGAACCGAGGGATGGCGTGGAAGTAAGGGGGTTTGACATATATGACGTCGAGCTTGGAGCATTGGATAACCTAGTTTGAGACGATTGAGACTTACTTTGTGAATCAAAATGTAAAAGTGTGTGATGCTTTAAGGAACATTTTCTGCAAGTGTGCAAAGATGTACACGCGGGGGAAATATGCCTGGTACCTAAACAATTTGTACACCATCGTTTAGATTTTACCATATTATACCGTTCCTGGGGCGTTTTTGCCAAAAAGGCTTGACAATTATAAATGGGGTGAGGATTATTACAAACAGGACAAGTTTCTTTGCGATCAGTATTATTAACAAATGTTTTTAATTTATTTCGAATATTTTGAGTATTTTGAATTTTTACGGGAGAAGAGGTTATGTAAACAGCCTCTAGGGCTTCGCATTGTGTTTTCAAAAATTCTTTTAAAATTGTATAATTTTTTGAGCGATTGCCGGGATTTTTTAATTCAGCATGACATTCAATTTCAAAACGGGTTGCCGTACTTTGATTTAAACGCTCCATGAGCATATTAAATAATACAAAATCCCACTGTTGAACAGGGTAATGTAAAGCATTTAACGCCGCCAAGTTTTCTTCAAATTTATCAATAAGATTTCTTAAGGCGCCGACTAAATAATCCTCGGGCAATTTTTTTGTATTTTGTATATCCTGCCAATGAGTTATTGCGATAAGTCTAGGATCCTCATATCTACTAACAAGAGTATTATAGGCAATTAAATAATTCGCGTCACTTAATGGTGTACATTTAACTAAAGCAAGTGGGGCTTTATCTAAAGAGTTTATCAAATAGCTAAATTTTTCGACATTACTTAAATGCGTATTGGTATGAATAAGTGAATTGTACAAGTCAAAAAACGTTTTCCATTTTTTGATATCTCCTGTAAAAATAGGGATTTCTAACTTGGGTAATCGAACATTGTTTTGATTTAGCGAGGACCCCGAATTTGAGGCATTTAGTTGCACAGCGGGTTCGTCCTTAAAAAGGCCAAAATAACTAGCTTGAATTTCAAAATAATCAAAGTCAAATAATTCCCTTATAGTTGCCTCGCTTTTCAATAGATTTTCTTGATTTTCTTTACCTGCGATTAAATCGATAATAAGTGAATGATTTCTATCAAAATCGTCGTTCAATTCCTCAAGTTTTTTATAGCGCATTTTAAAATGCATACGTGCATTTTGATCTTGTTGAGCCTTTACAGCAATAGCCAATAATTCTTTAACACGAGAAATTGCAGCATTTCTGCGGGCATAATATACATCGAGTTTAGACATTTTTTAGTATTTTTGAATTATTTAAATACGAGAAAATTGAACGATATATTTTATCAACATGAGTTTGACAATTCGCACAACAAACGTAAACAAAATTGTTAATGCGAATTTAATGACTATTGCACTTCAGACCGCGCTGCTAAGGAGGGAGTATAATGCGTGAACTGGTGCGCCTTCGAGTCTCTGCGATCTAAACTAAAATGTCCAAAATGATTGGAATATTTTACACATTCCAATGACTAAATTTTTTAATTTTTAATTGATTTTTAAAAATATAAAATCCGTGGTCGAAGTAACCAAAAATGTAGGGGTTTGAATTAAAAAGAGCATAAAAAATGGACTGTATATATGATTGGTTGAGGAGATGAGAGTTGAGAGTAGAGGTTTAAATAAAACAGTACGGCGGCAGCGTGACAAAAAGTATAAAAATGGCCTACCTTTGGTTCATCCTTTACGGCTTGGTGGCCACCAACTTGATCCTAGCGAAGAGGGATGCCACAACCCTGGATCGGGACACTGCACGTCACAATCTGTCTTAGTTTGAGAGTTTTATATAACATAAAAATGCCGGAAAATATTCCGGGAGCGAAATTTGCGTGAGTTCTTTTTTAACGACTTTTTCGAACTGTCTTTTAGACGCCCGCGCAAGGTCCAATCGGCCAAATACAAATTGTCACGTGGTTAACACGACTACAGCGACTTACGCGGGGAATTAATATTAAAGAACCAACATTTTTGCTTATGAAAAATAAGTAAACTTATAAATTAAATATTATTGAGATGAAACCTAAACAATAATAATACAACTCTATTTATACTAGCTAGGTGCAGTAGCGCATAATTATATAGGTGGAGTCATGCGGTTAACTCTTACGTGGTCTTATTACATTTACTGAACACATGTTTCTCATATCTAATGCATACTTACTAAAACAACCTGGGTTTCGGAGTATGGTGGCAGCTTCCTTAAACTTCTTTTTTTTCCAGTGCAGTTCTTTTTGCAGGATTTCTTATTCAGGAACATAAGAACAACACCCAAAAACGAGAGACCGAAAAATCAGGTGCAGCTGACCACGCCTGGATATACGATCATCCTATTAAGTGGACAAAAGCCGAAATCCTGCGAAAAGAACCGCACTGGAGGAAGGGGAAGTTTAAGAAAGCTCCCACCATACACCAAAACCCAGGTGGTTTTGAGTAAGCCTTTATTAGATATGAGAAACGTCTGGAAACTTTTGTTAAGTAAATGTAATCTTAGAATAAGACCACGTAAGTGTGACAGGCAGAGATCTTACTAAAGTTTTCTTAAATATTTTATTTCGTTTAATCGAATGAAGTCTATTTAATTTTATTAGGAAAACCACGGAGATCCATTCCGAATCAAATCTTTATCAAAATAAGCATAGAAAGAGACAGAATTTAAGGTATCGTTCTTCTCACTCATACAAGCTGGGAGTGTTCTTAATAATTTCGTACAATTCTTCTCGCCGATCATTGGTCAAACAAAGTCAAGACCATATATGGTTTCAGGCATACTAAACTCGCATTACCTCATCGCGGCAAACAATTAAAAGAAAAAACCTTGGAACTTTGTTTACTTAACATTTTCTTAATCACCTAAAACCATTAAGTTAATCGTTTTCGACGAAATTTAATTACTTTTTACTTCCTTAATTGCTTTTATTAGTTTTTTAATCGCTCTAAATGTTTATTTAAAAAAAAATATTCAAGGAAAAAATTTTAAAACAAAAGAAGCTAATGACCTATAGGCGGGACTATAATCCTCTGGATACCGCCTTAAAAATTCTAGTTCTGCGCTTTGAGGAAATTACTGAGTACAATAAAAAATATAAAAACGCTGGACCGCGACAAACGATTATTATTATATCAGAATCTCTTGACAAAAGTATTTCCTTAGACTCATGTCAAACTCTAAATTTCTAAAAGGGTAAAAACCCTTAGTGCCTCGATTTTCAATGGCCAGTTAAACTTAAGACTATTTAATGCAAGAATTGTTTATTATTTTTATCTATTTTTAAAGTCGTGAGAAAGTTACATAACAATTCATAATTACCTTAAGGGTTCAGCCTCCAATTTAACCCGAAGGTTTACATTACTAGATCGTGAGTGTGTTTACGTTAAAGTGCAACGCTCGAAGCCCAGCCCAGCCGTACGAAAGAAAGAACGATGCTACTTTTCTATATTGAACATTATTTGCAGTAAGTTTATTGACTTTTAAAAAAACAATGACATTTAAAATCAGTGATATAATGGACCCGTATAATCATTTTGCATTAACCCAAATGTACACAGTACTCTTATAATTAATATATCAGCGAATAGGTGTTTTCAGCTATCATTTTTATAAAACGCATGAATCTGACAAAGTTAACCTAATGTAATACTTCGCATAGCTAAGAACAATTATTCTTAATATTAGTAATTTGATCCCGCAGGGATGTATGTATTGGTTTTATAACCAATTGCACGCAGTGCCAAAATCGTATGTACCTATTGACGTTAAAATCCTACAGGGATGTATGTATTTGTTGTATAACCATTTGCACGCAGTGCCAAAGCTATGATATCCCGCAGGGAATAGATCAGGTGCGTACACAGTACAAGGTTTAATTGGTTGTTTATGATATTAGATATAGAAAATATTGGACACGTATTATTTTTTTTATAGATATGTATTCTGTAACCATTATAAAATCCTATTTTTAAATATCCACATTAAATGTATAATAACACTATAGTGGGTTATTATTTTCATCGACCAGTAAATAGAATAGTTATAGAGTTAAACCCTATTCCAGAAAAATCACTAATGGTTGTTAAAACTAAAAGAACCCAACCATATTTTAAAAATATCTGTTCGCCAGCCACTAAAGCTCCCTTTCAAATAGCCAAGAAAATATAATACAATACGATTAATTATTTTGTTCAATTATTATTGGCAAATAACCAGTGGCGGGGCGTAACATAAGAGGTAAACGCATGAGTCTTCGGGTATGAGCATGACTCATCCAGTTATGCGTCATTATAACTAGCTAGTATAAATAGTACACGTAAGAGTTAAACGCATTATTCCACGTATATAGTTATGCGTCACTGCACCTAGCTAGTATAAATAGAGCTGTAGTTACCACACTTATTTAGTATTCTTCTGAAGACGACTGGATAATTTTACCATTTGAAACGTTGTGGTTCAAAACAAATAAAGACAATGCAAGTCCAAAACTCTACTGCCGTTAAAATACTGGTAGTTATAGGTATCTCTCTAAGATTCACTCAAATTCATAAAAAAAGGAAAGAATTCTATTTTAAAATTTGTAGTTAAAATCTCTAAAAATATAATCAAACATGCGAAGATATACTGGGTTTTCTCATCATCATCATCTTTTGAGTTAGGTATTATCATGCTTGATGTTAATGGTGACATTTTGCCAAATAAAAAATCCCGCTAAGGCGCTAATATCTCCGCACTGGCTGATACCAGAAACCGGATTTTCGATTCGCCGAAAAGAATTATATTTGCCGCTGAATATGACACAGGTTTTTACAAAATTGTTTGTGTGGATTTCGATAAAATAAAGTTTGAAATAACGTTTAGCGGGATTTCGTTGGTTGGCAAAATGTCACTATTATTTTCTTATACATACGCAAATAATAATCACGAGAATAATTTATGTCATATAAACACAAACAAATTAAAATGTCTAACAAATTATATATTTTGATAAACGACATGGCGATAACTTGTGATAATAAGTTTTATTTTAAATATTGCCTAAAATAGTTGATAACATTTCCTTAATTTTAATTCTACACCTAATTTAACGTCTTAAGTGATAAGTGGATCCGAACAATATTTTAAAATTATTCTTCAAAATTACCTTTCCATGCGAAATTATATTAATATATATGTATTAAAAACATTGCGCTCTCTTGAAGGGAATCCGGTCCATTTTTATTAATGCATTTTTAAATTTGGACTCTACAGATATTGGAGAATGTAAGAAAGTTATTTTTATTAAAAAAAAATAATTGTCAGTATTTTTTAGAATACAATTTATGTTAGTACTTTTTTTTACGATTTTCATTGGCTAAATCTTTTCCTCGATTTTTTTTCTGCATGAACATGATTTTCTTACACCCACATAAATACCACCTTTCCATTGGTCAAAGAAAATTTATTATTTTGTTCATATTTTTGTAATTCGCTTTAAGAAATCCGCTATTTAACATGGGAAATTTTAGCGTATTCGGATCCACTTAACCTACTTTTTTATAGTGATTTTTCTTACATGAGTTCGATATAAAACTTTTTTTTCATTGTATATTATTTCTTAGAACTTAACTATGTAATGGGGATAAAAAATATCTTGTTTAATATTTACTGTCTAACAACATTGACCGTTAGTTATACATATTATTATGAAGTATAATATCACTTGAAAATAAAAGATAGTTCTGGTAACTAAGAATTATCTTAATCAAAAAAATGTGTTATTGATGATGTGTTAAGTTTGATTGATAAATACAAGTTTGTAGGAACCTTGATGTAACATTTAAATAGGATATATACAGAGTAAAATTCAGCTAAACAAAATATTTTATTTTTGCCAAATGATATAAAAACAAGATAATTTCTTTGTCCTAATGGCATTATTTTTTGGTAAATATAAGCAAGAAAAAATCTTTTTTGTTTTCCTAACCAAAAATAGTTATTTTTGGTAACGTAAACACGAAAACAAATAAAAATTGGTACCAAATACCAAGTCATTTTTAGGAGTGTAACAATTATGTCAAATTACCTCATTCAGAGAAATATATTCTACTTCCATGAAGAAATACTACATTTTATTATTTGTAAAGAAATTACTAAAAATATATATATTTAATTAGTCAGGAGTGACTGTGTTTCCAATTTTGTCATAAACGAAAATGACTTGTAGTTGTCTGTGACATGTAGTTTAGTTGTACCAAGGGTATGTTTTGTAGTCTGACCCTGATTTTCCTTAAAAATGTTTTTTTATGAAGTATTAAAAATGATGATTCTTAAATGCGAAGAAGGAAGCTAAAAGAAATCTGTTTAGTCGTGTTATTTTAATCTAAACCTTGTTGCTACGTCGATTTCTTACAAATATTTTATAGAAAAGATATTTATATTATGAAACTTGAAATAACTCAAAGAATAGTAAATTTAGGAACCCAACAAAATAACTTTACAAAACCGATATAAAATTTAAAAAAATTGAGAAAATATGAGTTTTGTCTTTTGCCCTACCCTGTTCGTTTAAATGGGCACGGAAAATTATACAATACGACCGTATTACAAACCTTTCAACAACAAAAATCTTATGTCATTTTAACCCAAAGATACAGACCGACCGAATCATAACGACATTGACATCAATTGGCCATGAATTCTAAAGAACCTAAACCATATTAAGCAAAATTTAATCATGGAATAAAAAATTAGGTATTCCATTAACAAAAATGTAGGTTTGATTTGGTCTCGATTTATGTAAGATTCTGTATATTGCAAATCATTTTTAAATTATGCTCCTTAATCTCCTGCACAATTTTTATAAAAATATTTTTTTTTCTATATATATATATATATAGTTATTTTACTATGTCGCACTATTGGAATACCCTGTATGTTGTTACGAAATACCCCCCATTTAGTTTCCATAAAACTCTATGGTTTTGGAATATTTAACATTTCACTTTCTCCATTTGCATGGTTCTCTGGTGGCAAGGCACTAGAAGACCTTGCGAATATGGCGGCGTATGATGTTTTAAAATCTCTGTCCTTTCTTACTATTGTCAACAGCGCCATTAGAGAAGCTACAAGGCCAACGTAGTGTGTATCGTAGTAAAATGATGGCAAAGTGTATGATAGTGGAGAAAACACGTACATTAAGGTGGCAACATACGGTACCCATAAAAGAAAATATATACCACCTAAAAATATAGCATTTGAAAATTTTCTCTCGCCATTTTCTTCGGGAGTGTTTCTTGTGCATCGTATCACGATTAATATTAAGACAATAATAAAACAGACAAAAAATATTATTAAAGTAAAAGTACCGATAACGTCAAGCCAGTAGTAGCTAGCCACAAATGCAAATAGGAAATACAATAAGGGAATAAAGTAGGAGATGACAATCCACCACTTGTTAATCCCTCGGTTTCCAGAAGCACAGTCCAAAGAAGTTGCCACCAAAAACCAGTCGAGGGCTAAGAGTGTCGCTAGAATAAAGGTCAGTTGTAATAATAGCCACATTAACGCCTTTACCAGACGTACTAATCCTACGGTAAATTCATTTTTCTCTATAACAACATCTACTACTACACTTAATATACTATAGGCTGCAGTTATGATTGCAAAATTTAGTATAATATAATTTTTCTTTGTTTGAAGTTTCTTGAATTTTAATATCGCGTAAAGTAAAAGCGAATTATTTACTACAGTCAGAACACATAAAATAATTCTTATTATTATAATAGTGTTAAACTTGACTTCCATAGTGTCCTTGTTTTTCTTCTGGTGACTCTTTGGGCAGAATCCGAAACTATACCTAGATTATAAGCTGACTTTTCCACTTAAATGAAGGGACAAAGATAACCTGAAAATAAGGTAAGATTATGTTTATAGTAGTTTATACAACTAGAGTGAATATGATGTCCATATCGCACAAGATAGTAAATTGAACTTCAACTTCCGAGCGCAATATCCATTCGAGTTGTATGTACAGTATATTTTTTCTACATACGGAATGAGAAGTTATTTTTATTCGGGGCGGCGTTTTTTTTTAGAAGTCATTAAATTCGGAACGAACATTTTTTTTTGAAGTTACATGAAGATTTCATAGTTCAGAGGTTCAAATTACTTAAAAAGTTAACTAAACCTAGTAATTTTAACATCTACCGATTTTGAACATAGTTTTCTCCCGATTTTGTTTGTTTGTTCGTGGTATTTTTAAACAAAAAATGAGTTTTTTATAGAAAGATCCACTGTCAACGATATTTTTAGAACATAAGTTGGAAGTTAAAAGGAGATAGGGCGGGCGTTACCCGATTTTATTAATAATAGAAAACAACTCGGGCCGACAAAAAGTGCGTTTGCATACAAAAAATAGTTGGGTATGCGGGTGTGATGAATCTCATAGACTATTTTGTTTTATGTGTGTTTTATTTTTTTTTATACTATTTTTATGTTTATTATCGTAATTAAGTAGTGGTAGGTGGTTAGGTAAGTAGCGAATTCGCTAGATCTCGCCACCATTTAAAAACAAACTATGTAAACTGTTTATTTTCGTATATAAATAAAGGCATTTATTATTATTATTATTATTATTATTATTATTATTATTATTATTATTATTATTATTCTTATTTGAGGGGACGTAACTTGGTCCCGAAAATTAAAAGAAAGAATGACACATGAAAAATTAAGATTACATATAAACAAACACTATATTTAATTTCAGTATGCTTAGTAAAGTTAATATTAAAACTCACTTAAATTCTACAGGGGAGGGGGATCATATTTTTTAGGGTTCGGGTTCTCAAGTTGGTAAATAGAAAACCATATTGATACGTTTATACATAATTTAGTCGGATTGCATAAAGATTTTTAACAATAATTAGCTAACCGGTAACTTTGACTGTGGCAGAAATAGTTTTCTTACAATCAATGGCCTGGTTAGCTTAATTCTAGATTAACTAATCAGACAACTTTGATTTTGAGAAAATAATGCCGGCCAATGTCATTAACGCCACAGTCAAAGTTGCTGGTTAGTTATTTATTGTTAAAAATCTTTATAATACCTACTTATATATCCATCGAATTGACCAAAAAAATTATACAGTAATAACGTTCAAGACGCGCAATCAGATTAAAGTTAAAACTAGTTTATTGTAATTTTTTATGAACTTTTTCAATTCCATAAAAATATTTTTCATTGCTATATTTCTGCTAGCCTGTTTAACCTGTTTCTAAAATAAAAATATCCAGGTATTTTGACTATATTTATAAAATCAATTAAGCGAAAGGCAAGAAAAGCACAGCATATTTTTTGTATATTATCTTCAACTGGCAAAAAATTAAAACAAATACGCTAAAATATAATCGAAAGACGTGTTTCTTCAAATGCAGGCTAAATGCAGTACTGTTAGTATAGAAGGGACCATCGAAACTTCATTCATAAAGGTTGCCGACATCAAACAGCTTAGCCGGTATCTACGTGGCCCGACAAGTTAAAAAATGGGTTATTCTAAAAGAAATGATCTTTTACTGATCGAAAAGCCAGACAAAACCTAATATTATTTTTTTCGGCGCTTGTGTAAAAATGTCTCTATCCAGATACATATTTAACATTTTTTTTGTAGATGGACTTGCTTCCTATGTGACTCACCACACATGATTACGCCGAGTTAGCAGGTATAGATATTTCGACGAAAAAGTTTTTGCTTTTTGTTTTTATGCGGCTTCATCAATAAATATTAATTTTTGATAGTCTCTTCTATACCTGTCTAAATGTATCATTGCTGCTAGACTAAGTAGAATAGTAAGGAGTGACCAACCAAATTCGTGGTTAGGTTCATAAATATTTACTGCCGCTGTCAATTGAAAATAAAGTTACCTACATTTAAAAGCTGTAAAATTCACATTTTTTACTTATGGCAACTAGGATTATTTTTTCGTCACACAACTCACAAACTACATACTTAGCAATAACCGGTAAATCTATACAAAACCAGCTAAGACAATAATTCACAATAACTCGACGTTCAAGCGAGTAAGTAGAAACGTCGTTTTCAACAAACTAATGGTGCAACTCGATTACAGTGCGAGCTTGGTTGTTAGTGCCACTATGACGATTGAGAAACACTGTTGCCAGACGTAGCAAAATTCGACTATTGACAATAGTGAATTTTGAAAATTTATCAAAATGTAGCGGAATATGTAAGTTTTAATGAAATCGGTTCAGTATTATAGGCGAAAAAAAATAAAAACTAATAAATATTAGTTTAAAAATAATGCCTCGTTAATAAAATTATACATAGGATCTTAATAAATAAGGTCGAACAGTCTCGTTAACCAAGTTTTATTAATAAGAATTGTACAGGGTGTCCAAAGTTTAGTGTCAAACTTTGCAAACTTTAAATCAATTTATTTTTCTTATTTTAAATTGGAACATCTGTACATTTTTATGTCATTCGATGCAGAATTAAAAATCAAACATTTGTTCTAATTACAACCCTATCGCAATTTCTGACGCATCAAGACTTATTTGCAGAAAACTCATTTTATCAACAATTCCACCAGTCATTATTATAAATAAATATCGAAGATGGCTTTGCAAAACAATTTATTGGTATAAAAGTTTATTAAAACGACAAAAGCCCATTTTGACTTTAGTTTCTAATATTGTTAGATTATTATTAATTTTTTTGTGATGAAATACAACCAAGGAGAGCGCGTAGATATAATATTCATATTGGGATAATGCGAAAAGAATTATTTTTGGTCACTTTAGTAACAACAAATAAATTATTTTTCAAAGCCACCTTCGATAATTATTTATGATAATGACTGGTGGAATAGTTGATAAAATGAGTTTTCTGCAAATAAGTCTTGATGCGTCAGAAATTGCGATAGGGTTGTAATTAGAACAAATGTTTAATTTTTAATTCTGCATCGAATGACATAATATACAAGGGTTACAATTTGAAATAAGAAAAATAAATTGATTTAAAGTTTGACACTAAATTTTGGACACCCTGTACAATTCGTATTAACCAAACTTGGTTAACGAGACTGTTTGACCTTATTTATTAAGTACCTATGTAAAATTTTATTAACGAGGCATTATTTTAATTTTTTATTAATTTTTAAAACCAGTGGTACAAAACTAATTTTTTTTAGTTTTTATTTTTTTTCGCCTATAATACTGAACCGATTTCATTTAAATTTTGGGGGTATGTAGGCAACTATAAGGGGCATCCAAGTAAGTAAGAATATATAGCATGTAATCTAAAAAAATAGATCCTTATGACGTCACACGTTTTTGGAACACCCTGTATATAAAAAAATATTTTCCTGAAATGCGCCCTAGGATACAGGTAAAGTTTGCAAAGTATCAAAATCCTAACTTAATTAATAAGTGAGCTATAGAAGACGGGCGGTGAGGTGCAGGACCCTGTATATAATATTAGTAAAGGTTTAAGTTTGCAATTCGACTATTAGACCCCGAGCCACTGGCATCTTTGATATTTAAATAAAAGTTGCTGTCCGTAACTACATTATATACATACATCGTTTTATGTTCTACTGCATGTTAATGCAATTAATAAGCTCAAGCCAAAAAAATATAGATCAAGGACAATCGTTTCCTAGTGTCCTCTTATAACGTTTCTATGAAATTTTTGAAAAGGCTTAAAAGTGGATAGTTGGATATAGGATCCCCAGACCAACGCAAGTTACATTCTCTAGATTGCTGATCTTGGCAGTTTAGACCACTCCTAGTTTTATAGATAAGAAATATTATAAACAATAGTAAGAGACATTTATGCTTTATTTTTGTTGTTACTGTTCAGCCTCCGGACTCGAAAAAGTAAAGTAAAGTAAGTGTTACTGTTCATTGTAAGGTGCACTTCTCCAATTTCCAAAATAAATTTTATTAAATGTGTTGTGTTTTTTGAACCTCAGTGTTTTTTTAAAAACCCTCGGCTCGACATATAATTTGCGGTGCTGCGGTGACGTTTTTGCCGCGGTGGCACAAAACACAGCGATAAATAGCGCGACCCACACCGCTACGGTGGTTTCCCGTTGCAGCAGCAATTTGTTTTAAGAACGACGTCTGCACTGGTTTTGCCGCTTACCGGCACAGCAACCACGTGTTTTGTATTACCTGTTTTGACATACTTTTGCAGGTTATACTCAGAATAATAAAAATCCCCCTCGCCGGTGGGAAAGCAAAATAGTAGGAGCGCGGTTTACCTCTCGGTGTCCACCGGCATTGTTACCGCTACCGCCGCATCGCGTCGGTTTGGAGGATCCAAGGAGGAGGAAAATGTTAAAAATTTTAAGAAATTGTTTGTTAGAGACAGGCAATAAATACTTTACTTAGTACTAACCTGGTATATCAGTAGATAAATGTAAATATTCAAATGGACTTCAATAAAGTAAAAAAATATAAACCAACGTCACCCTCTTTAGTGTGGCGGCTTCTAAACTCTGAAGTTTGATGATGAAACTGACCGATATGGTACCAAATATTTTTTTTAAAGAAGAATTTTACAAAATTGTACACTATTGCGCTAAATTGTACACACATTTTATTTTAGTCCAAGGTTTTTTTTACTAATCCACGTGGGTATTAAATAAATTTTCAAGTTTACTGATTGAACTCGCACTATTTTTTTAAACTATACAGGGTGTTACAAATTCGATGTTCACCATTGGTTAGAGATACGAGGAAGTTTAAATTAGGGCAAAGTTGCGCAATTCATAGCCGACCAATATGCCAAGAAGAAATTAGGAAAATTCCGAGTACTTCCGAAGATATACGTAAAAAACCGAAAATCGCCGTTTTGGTTTGTAATTTTTCCTGGCTTTATTTAAAGAGATAATGGAAAATAAATTCCACACTTTCATTGCCACTTTTCATCTTCTATAAAGTAGTGTTCTTAGATTTCATGTCCGACGTTTTGTTTTTCGGATGCCATCGTCAGGTTTGTTTTTTTTAAATACGGACCTGTATTTTTTATTGCATTTATCTAAACTTTATATGCGATGTAATCTTATTACACAATTACTTTGATTGAATATCAACGTTTCTACCCTATAAAAACATTTTCAGGAAAATTTTATTTAAAAAACTTTTGGATTATTACAGATCAAAGACGTATCTGATAATGTATAACAGAGACAGAACGATTTTTCTCTTTCTAAATACCCTAATCGAGAAGGCTATTGCAGATAATTTTGAAAAAGCTTTTGAGTTTGTTACAATTAGAGGATTCATTGTTTAAAGTATCATAGTTTGCCATGGAACGTAGAAACAATAAAAAGTTTGACATAAGTAATCTAAATTTCAATTACGCGGTGATAAATTCGGTCTTATCTAAAAATGAAATTTTCTTCTGAAGAAAAAAGGGTAATGTTAAGAATTTATTACAGTAGCAATAGAAATTCTATGACAGCTTTACAAAGATATTTTGAGGAGTATCCGGAAAGGGAGCAGCCAGCACAAAACATTTTTCAAATACTTGATAGAAATTTAAGCGATTATGGCCAGCTTGGAAAGCCTCGACAAAAATATGGTAACCGTATTACAGAAGACCAAATTCAGAACGTTTTAGGTCAGGTATGTAACATGAAACTTCACAAAATTTTTTTTACAAAATAAGTTAACATTGTATACATAGAATATCCTGAAATCTTATGATGTTTCACGTTATTGTAGGTGGACAATAATGCAACTATATCCAGTAGGCAAATTGAAGCGGAATCCAATTTGCCATCCTTAAACCATGTTAAGGCATGGAAAGTTCTAAAAAATGCCGGTTTGAGACCCTACAAAATTCATATATCACATGCATTGCGAGAAGGAGACGCTGAGAGAAGGCTAACTTTTTGTAATTGGCTAATAGATCAAGATAACCAAAATCGCAATTTTTTAAGCAATATTCTTTAGAGTGATGAGGCTACATTTACAAATTGTGGTGTTTTTAATAGAAACAATACACATATTTGGGCAAGAGAAAATCACAGAGAAAATAGAGAAGTACGCAAGCAAGTACGCTTTTCTCTGAATGTTTGGGCAGGGATATTAGGCGATAGAATTTTTGGTCCTGTTTTTTTACCACAACGACTAACGATTTTTTATCTGAAATCCCGCTTGCACGGCTGCAACAAATTTGGTTTCAGCAAGATGGAGCACCCGCTCATGGCACGAGAGATGTTACAACACTTCTTACATGCTGAATTTCCAGGCAGATGGATTGGAAATCGTGGTTTTATTGAGTGGCCGGCAAGGTCCCGAGACCTTACACCACTAGATTTCTTTTTTTGGGGAGCCATAAAAAACAAAGTGTATAAGCAGCCCATTAAAGTAATAGAAGAGCTTAGAGTTCGTTGCATAAATGCGTTTGTATCAATTCGAAGAAGGTCGGTACACAGAGCTACTCAAAAAGTTCGCGTCAAAATTGAAAAACGTATAAATCAAAATGGAAATCTTTTTGAGCATCTGTGATAAACATTTGTCATTAGTTTCTACCTCTTCTGGGTTTAAATAATTTTAATTTATAAAAAATGTAAATAATAAATAATTTTGAGTATTTTAGTACCTAAACGTACTGTAATTATCGTTTTGTGATATTTGTTATTGTTTTAGTTATAGATTTTCTTGTGTTTCCGAAAATACTGTTAAAAAAATGATCTTTAATAAATAATCCAAAAGTTTTTTAAATAAAATATTCCTGAAAATGTTTTTATAGGGTAGAAACGTTGTTATTTAATCAAAGTAATTTTGTATTAAGATTATATCGCATATAAAGTTTAGATAAATGCAATAAAAAATACAGATCTGTATTTAAAAAAACAAACCTGACGATGGCATCCGAAAAACAAAACGTCGGACATGAAATCTAAGAACACTGCTTTATAGAAGATGAAAAGTGGCAATGAAAGTGTGGAATTTATTTTCCATTATCTCTTTAAATAAAGCCAGGAAAAATTACAAACCAAAACGGCGATTTTCGGTTTTTTACGTATATCTTCGGAAGTACTCGGAATTTTCCTAATTTCTTCTTGGCATATTGATCGGCTATGAATTGCGAAACTTTACCCTAATTTAAACTTTTTTTTTAATATCTATTCATTATCTATAATGTTGAGTTTTGTAGGTCTCTTTAGATACCTATACATTAATATAATAATACTTAATAATAATTTTAAAAAATATCAATAGATGACGTACAACACCATTCCCGAAAGCACCCGAAGAACACAAAACTCAATTAATTTGGAAAGGTCAAAAAGTATTTTTTCTACTCCCACATGGTTATTTGCTGTTTCTTTTACACTTAAGTGATGGGAAAAGTAGGCTATTCCAGTTAACTGCACGGTAAAATTATTTTGTAAGCAGATCACAACCTCAAGTGATCCTAAAGAATATCCTACGAATACTGTGCGAAAAGACTTCCCTTTTCCCTTTGGAGACAGCGCCAACCTATCATTCCTCTGTGCTTTGTTCTCACGAATCTGGAAGGTTCCCATTAGTTGACAACATTGTTATAAAAATTAGATTCCTATGTGGCGTCCTGATAAAGTACTGATCAATCACACTTTATTATATTTATTGAGGCTTCGCCTTCTTTTTCAAGACACTAAATTATATAATTTATAAGTTTCTGGTACAATATGTTCATAATTTGTTCAATATAACAAAATATATACTTATCTATAATAGTTTTATCAATAATTCCAGCTGCTGAATGTGTATAGAAAATTAATTTCATGTTACAGCGTCAATCATTGAAACCAATGATCGTGAGTTCAAGCCCGGCCGCCTGCAAACTTTTTTAACATAAGGTTCATTTGAGCTCTACGCCACAAATATAACATTTTTGTTCAGATTTTCGTCTTCCGTAAAAAAATTAAGCGACAATACCACCGGTTGATATTACACAGAGATGTATTCAGTAAATTAATATTATAGATATTTTAAATTTGTTCTTCATATTATAAACTACCTTTTATAATGGAATAGATTAGGTTAAGACTTCTCCATTTCTTTCTCTCCTACAGAAATGAACAAATTACCACTTTTATTAAAACTAACCCTTTAAAACGTAAAATGTTCCAGTATAAATTTAAAAAATACGTATTTGTAAATAATTACAGTAACGTGGACTACAAAAAAGCCCCATCTGATTTATTCTAATAAATATTCTATTGGCCTTCAAAGTCCGTCTTTCCTGTCTCATTGGCTTAATTAGTTAAAAAATGCAAAACTCTACCAATTAACAGTATTTCAGTCGCTAGTAGCCGAAGCTCCGTTACGACTTTACTCTGCTCTTATTTGTACCAAGCTCTAGACGAGCAGACTGACAGTCCTGAATGATGTCGATCTTTCGTCATTTTCGCATCAGACTTTTTTCTAATGAAAATTTACATCAATCCTTGAAATTTGCCTTTACACGACCATTATTACTGTCATTCCTTGATCAAAACTGTTCAGTCTGAATGATAGTGGATGGTCTGCTGTAGATTTTTCACCAATGCTTTACCTCGAACATTAAGCTTTGTCGACCTTTCAGGGGTATCTGACCTACAAGAGGAAAGTTCCAGGGAGAAATCTCTCAAATTGGATGGCGTTTACATCAATTCCAAGCGTCACTAGGGCTGAAACTCTGACGATAAGCTGATGCGGCCATATTTATTATTTCGCATTATTTCGTTTAAGATAATTTTTTTTCCGAGAGCCCGTCCGTGCGCCGAATGCACTTAGGTTAGGTTTGGCCCAATGTACTGTTTGGTTGTTACACCCACTCCGTGATCCCACTTCCTTGCATTAGTTTGTGTAGGTCAACAACTAGGGAGAGGGTAAGGATGTCCTCTGGTTCCAATTTTGGTTGCCCGAGTATTGGTTTCCTCTTCCGATCTGCAGTCAAGGTCTCCATTGTACAGTTGCATTCTGTGTAGATGGTTTTTGACAGCCATGTGTCCTGTCAGAACTCCTGTTATGGTTCTCAGCTGGTTCATATTTATTTGAAGCAGCTGTTTCGTAAGTCTTGGGTCTGGATCCCCAACGAAGCTTTTGCTCTGGTGTAATCTCTGTCTGTTACGCCAGTGGATTTTGTGTTCATTTCTGATCTATCGCTTTATAGCGTCTCGTGCCGTGCATCTTGGCACTCCGAGTGCCGGTTTTGGACCAATGAATGTATTTTCGGAGCCTTTTCTCGCAAGTTTGTCGGATTTTTTATTTCCTGTAATACCTTCGTGGCCTGGTACCCACTGCAGTATTACTTTGGTTACTTTTGCCAGGGTCTCTAGTTCCTCCTGACATAAGATAATAGGCATCCAGACAAACTTTATTTTATTGGGCAGTTTTGTGGACAAATTTACTGTCAGAGGCAACATTGACGATCACCAAAAATAATATTATCTCACATGTGGGTCATGATCTCATCATTAAATTAAGCGATAATTTTTAATTGTTGTTTCTAAAAAGTTTTGGCACAACTTGTATTCGCGTCTTGTAATGGACTGTAGGTTTTTTTTTAATTGATCGCATTATTAGACACGCTGATTTTTTATTACAAAAGGGAGTTTATTTTACGTGTTAACAATCATGAAAGATGAATAAAGAGTAGTGTCTTTTACAGAGAGGTTCTTGCAACGCTGCTGCCGCTTGCATTGTTCTATAGTTTTAGGGAATACTAAGTTTTTTTATTAAGTTAGTCTTTAACATGCCCCCGCATTAAGAGGGCTCACTTTCAACGTTTATTTTTCCACTAACTACAGGCATTTTATGATCAAAGGTCCGGCATAATCAATTCCGAATATTTAAAAAGGAAAATCAGCTTCAAATCGATTTTTTGGCAAGTTACCCATTTTTTGGGTTAAATCTCAAGCATGTAACACATTTATGAACAGTCTCTTTTGCAAAATTTCTGTAGTCGAGTTCTGTAATCGACCACCGACTCTTAATCTCTCATCATTGTAAATGAATGGATTGAGGTTAAAAATGTTACTTCCTTTATATATTTCTTTTTTGTTTGACACAGTATTACATTTATATGCCCTTTTTAGCTCATGAACCTTAAGAACACTGATATCATTTACGCGTTTTAAAAGATGAGACTTAAATCTAAAACCACAGTACACGGCTCTGATAAGTCTATTTAACAAAGAAAAAATGTTAAAATTAATTACCGGTTCGCTACATTTTACAACTAATGATTTAATCGTGGACTTAAGTTCCGATAAATTTCCTACTACCACTGCTTCTGGCCAGCCAGATTCGTTAACACCCAACCATTGTGGGCCATTCCACCACAAATTGTATAATTTAATTTCATTTGGACTTACCCCGCGTGACAGCATGCTGGATTATCTTTGGTAGGGATGGCGCCAATTGCAATTGCTGGTCAATTCTTGTATTTCTGACACACGGTTTGCAATAAATGTTTTTAATAAATAAGGTTCGGTTTTTAACCAGCCTAGAACAATAATTGTGGAATCTGTCCATAATGTGATATTTGATAACCCTTACCAGATGGGAGAAGGGGTTCCTTTCTGCTATGTCAGCAATTTATTAAAAGAGGGGATTTCCCTGGATGAATTAATCAAAATGAAACCCTTTATCCCAACCAATTATGCTTATCAACTTTCGTCTACAAACTCCTCCTACAAAACTGGGAATGTCCTTATCCTTGTTCTACACACTATCTTTTCACTACACCTATTCTTATCAGCAGACTCAACACCGTTTAAGAGTCTTAGCACCACAGTATGAACCGATTAATTCATCCTTAAGGGTACCAATCCATATCCAACAATATATCGTCTTTAAATCCTAGCCACGCACTATGAATATTTTAAGGAACCGATTCGCCACAGCTTTTGTAACAAAATCTTAGCCACAATAACGCAAGGACCAAGGAGGCCTAGTTGATCAAATATTTGACTAATGCATGACAGAATAACACGTTTAGTTACTCGACTTTGATGTATATTTGGTTCAATGCTAAATGAAAAGTTATCAGCATTGCAGAACCATCTAAGTCCTAGCGTCTCTGAATCCCCAAATTCAATGACCTGGTCTGTGGTAGCTGTAGCTTGAAAGCTCTGTGTTTGTTTAAAGGTTGGAGACAATCATGTTTCTTGAATGATAGAAGAGTTTTGGACCTGCATTTTCTTTATTTGTTTTGCATCACAACGTTTCAACTGGTAAGTATCTTCAGTCGTCTTCAGGTGAATACTAAATAAGTAAAGTAACTACAGCTCTATTTATACTAGCTAGATGTACTGGAGCATAGCCGAGATGGGTGCAGTCATGCGTTTAGTTCGTGTGCGGTATCAGGGAACTTCTACATCACATTAATTGCCTGACGCCGACAATCAAATTTACCATGGGGAGAGAAGAAAACAATCAATTACCTTTCTTAGATTTGAACGTAAAGAAAAATGGCAACACCATCCATACTTCAGTGTACAGGAAACCTACGCATACAGGTCAATATCTGAATTACACTTCAAATCACTCAAGCAGGCCAAAACATGGCATAGTAAGAATGCATGTGGATAGAGCAATTATCATCTGTAATTCAAATGAAGCTCTCAAAGAACTACTACTACTACATCAAAACGGACCTCAACAAAAATGGCTACCCCATGCATTTAGTTGATAAACTATAGGTAAATCGCAAGAATCGGCCAAATACACAAAAGAAGCAAATGGAGTCACAATCAACACTCAACATTTCGTATGTCAAAGGAGTATCTGAGAGAATTAGAAGACTAGGACAACGATACAACATCAATACGGTATTCAGCTCGAAAGATACTTTAAGAAGCCACCTGACGAAGACAAAACCAACAAGTCAAAAAGACAGGAAAAACTGTGTCTACAAGATCCCCTGCAAATGTGGCCGATCTTACATTGGTAAGACTCTAAGACCACTCGAAACTAGGGTCAAAGAACACAGAAACAACACGCTTAAAGGAGAAACCGGAAAATCAGGTGCAGCTGACCATGCCTGGACACACGGTCATCACATCAAGTGGACAGAAGCTCAAATCCTGCATAAAGAACCACATTGGAGAAAAAGGAAGTTCAAGGAAGCTGCTACCATATACCAGAACCCAGATTGTTTTAGTAAGCCATCATTAGATATAAGAAATATCTAGAAACCTTTGTTAAGATAAACTTAAAATACCGCACACTAACTAAACGCATGACTGCACCCATCTCGGTCATGCTTCAGTGCATCTAGCTAGTATAAATAGAGCTGTAGTTACTTTACTTATTTAGTATTCACCTGAAGACGACTGGAGATACTTACCAGTTGAAACGTTGTGATGTAAAACAAATAAAGACAATGCAAGTCTAAAACTCTTCTATCGTTCTTGAAAGCTCTGTTTTACTTGAGGACTATTAGAATGCCATTTTCGTAGCTTAAAACAGCCTAAAGCAAAAATTTTTGAAACTATCAAACCTATTTATATCGTGTCATTAATGGTGTTGGCTCCGGTAAGCAGATCGTCTACGTAAAAGTAGTTTTTTATTATTTTGGCTGACTCAGGGTAAATATTTTGATTATCTTGTGCCAGCTGAGCTAGGCATCGTATAGCTAAAAATGGGGCAGATGCAGTGCCGTAAGTAACTGTGCTTAATTCGTAAAAGTTAAGATTTTCATTTGGGTCACTCCGCCAGTAAATACGCTGTAATGATCGCTGTTCGGGATTAATAGTGACTTGCCGATACATTTTTCAATGTCAACCGTGATGACAAATGTATGACGCCTAAATCTTAACAGGATATTGATAAGGCAATTCTTGGGCCCACCATCTGTGGGTTGTTTAGTGAAGCACCGGAAGTTGTTGATGCCGAGGCATACCATTTAATTAGAAATACGTAGGTATGTACATACCTTTACGATTTCGTTACAAACAAACAAGTAAAATTAATAAATATCGTAATATGTTTCTTGATAAAATGACAACTTTCATTAAAATATAACTTGTAATATTAATATTAATATGTATTCTAAGGTATTGTACCTAGCGAAGAAGGCGGAAGAGCGCCGCAGGCGAAACATTTTCGGGGCCACGCCCAAAGTTCGTTTAAAATTCACTTAACTACTATCAAATTTCGAAAATTAAATTATTACCTCTCCCCCTTTGCATGGTTGGATTTTAATGTTTTTTTTTTGATATTCCTAGCGGGCTCTTTATTTTTAAAAAAACATTTTTTATAATTGTGAAAAATACGAATATTGGTGTCAATCCAAAATTTTAACATAAGACATAATGTATGACTCTAACCAGCGTTTTTCGGGCTCGGTTTTTCATGATTAAAAATAAAGTAAATATCGCTCACCACGTTAAAATTGATGATTTTTTCAGAAATCATGTATTTTAGGAGGGTAGATCTAAGAGCAGTTTTTGGTGCAAATGCTTAGATTTGGAAATACTCCTTCTTAAGTGCCGTATATTTATATTCCTAATAAAGCATTCTCATTTCATCCCGCACTATTTTTTTTTTTAATATAAATTATCACACTTCTTCCATAAGAAATGTTTACCTTAATTTTTCTCTTAAGAAATAAATACCTAATTGTTTTTGTTGTAAAAATATTTTATTGCATTGGGTTATATTTTTGTTGATTTAAAATAGCTCTAAAAAAGGGAAAACGGAACAGACAAGTATATAATAGAAAAATTCTATAAAACATTATTTTTACTCGCTTTCCTATAAAATTACATCATAAATCAATAACTAAAACGATATGCGCGTGAAACCTTAATCTCTATATAAAACAGGACTTTTAGAAGGAAAAGTTTAAAAGCTAAACGTTTCCTACAAGACCTTTGTAATCTAAGCCAAGAATGCATTATTTAAAGATTTAAATTAAGAGTCCATGCCTGAGATGAAAATGCAGCCCCCCCTTTATATACGCCACTGGGCGCAGCCACAATTTTTGGTAGCCTTCGCAAGCAAATAACGCCACAGCCCAAAATTTTTTAGGATCATGCTCAAATTGTATTAAATTATGTAAATAATAAAGCACCCGGAATTTTTTTTTATCAGTGGCATGAATTTTATAGTTTTTTTCAGAAATGTTGGTGGGTCCTGGGCCCCCAGGCCCCCCCCGTAGAACCGCCCCTGGGTCCAAGTATAATATAAAAATAAAAAACTAATAATAATATAGAAATGATATATTATATTACACATACACACATTAACATAGTACCTATATACTATACATATACCCATACCGATATATTTAAATTAAGATTTGTTTGCTGTAAAGTAACTGCATATTTCTTGAAAAAATAAAATGCAATACTTTCCTATCAATTAGAAATATTATTTGAATGGTACAAGAGTTTTGGACTTGCATTGTCTTTACATCACAACGTTTCAACTGGTAAGTATCTTCAGGTAAATACTAAATAAGTATGGTAACTACAGCTCTATTTATACTAGGTAGTTGCAGTAGCACATAAATAAGTTGGCTCAGTCATGCGTTTAACTCTGGGGTGGTCTTATTCTAAAATTACATTTTCTGAAAACACGTTTCTCATATCTAATGAAGGCTTACTCAAACAAGTAGGGTTTTGGAGTATGGTGGCAGCTTCCTTAAACTTCCTCTTTCTTCAGTACGGCTCTTTTTGCAGTATTTCTCATTCAGGAACAAACACCCAAAAAGGAGAGACCGAAAAATCAGTTGCAGCTGACCACGCCTGGTCATCATATTAAGTGGACAAAAGCCGAAATCCCGCAAAAAGGAGGAATAGAAAGTTTAAGGTAGCTCCCACCATACACCAAAACCCAGGTAGTTTTAGTAAGCCTTCATTAGATATGAAAAATGCCTGAAAACATTTATTAAGTAAATGTAATCTTAGAATAAGACCACGTAAGAGTTAAACGCATGAGTCTTCGGGTATGAGCATAATTCCTCCAGTTATGTGTCACTGCACCTAGCTAGTTATAAATAGAGCTCTAGTTACTATCCTCATTTAGTATTCACCTGAAGGCGACTGGAGAATCTTACCAGTTGTTCTCACACGCCCATAAATACCACCTTTCCATTGGTCAAAGAAAATTTAATAATTTGTTTAGTTTTTTGTAACGTTGTGGTTCAAAACAAATAAAGACAATGCAAGTCCATAACTCTTCTGCCGTTAAAATACTGGTAGTTTTAGGTATCTCTCCAAGATTCACTAAAATTCATAAAAAAGATAGAATTCTATTTTAAAATTTGTAATAAAATACAAATCGGATTGCATGGTTCTACCAAGAAATGAAAACTTTACATTGGTAGGATGTCACCACCTGCAGACCGGTTTCGAACTCTTTTGTTCTCGTCAGTACAGGGTAGGTGTTCATACCATACCAAATAAAAGCTTTAAAGCCTAATGCATATAATATCAACCTTCTTTGGTCGTATATATACGTTAGCGCCATCTCTTGGTAGTCCCATGCAATCTATCTGAGTACACCCGTCAAGGGATTTACAAGAATTGTAAAAACACAGAATCTCTTACTAGTCAGGTGGAAGCAAACATTTAAGAAAGCATGAAAAATAAATTTTCAAACCACCTGAAAGTGCCTTGTTGTACCTTATAGTATTAAAATTTTTGGTTAAAATCTGTAAAAATATATTCAAACATGGGAAGATATGCTGGGTTTTCTCATCAATTGTATCGACTGATAATGATGATGACATTTTGCCAACCAAAAAAATCTCGCTAATCGATTTTTCAGGCGCTAATGTCTCCGCAGTGGCTGATACCTGAAACCGGATTTTTTATTCGCTAGAAAGAATTATATTTGCCGCTGAATATGAAACGGGTTTTTACAAAATTGTGTGTGTGGATTCCGAGAAAATAGCGTTTAGCGAGATTTTGTTGGTTGGCAAAATGTCACTAATATTTTCTTATAGCTACGCAAATAATAATCACGAGAATATTTATTATATCATATAAACACAAACAAATTAAATTCTCCAACAAATGATATATTTTGATAAACGACATGGCGATAACTTGTGATAACAAGTTTTATTCTAAATATTGCCTAAAATAGTTGATAACATTCCCATAATTTTAATTCTACAGTTTTTGAATGACAACTTAACATTTTTTTAAAAGAAACTATTGCAAAACATATGCGTCACCACCTAATTTAACGTCTTAAATAATAAGTGGATCTGAACAATATCTCTAAATTCTTCTTCAAAATTACCAGTTCCATGCGAAGTTATATTAATATATATTTAAAACATTGCACTCTCTTGAAGCGAATCCTGTCCATGTTGAATTTTTAAATTTGGACTCTACAGATACTGGAGGATGTAAGACAGTTATTTTTATTAGAAAAAAATAATTGTCAATATATTTTAAAACACAATTAATTTTAGTATTTTTTTTAGGGTTTTCACTGGCTTATATCTTTTTCCTCGATTTTTTTTCTGCATGAAAACGACTTTCTCATAAATACCACCTTTCCATTGGTCAAAGAAAAATTAATACTTTGTTTAGTTTTTTGTAACTAACTTGCAGTGATTTTTCTTATATGAGTTCGATAAAACTTTTTTTTCATTGTATATTATTTCTTAGAACTTAACTGGGCGTTTTAAATTTCTTGTGTCGAGTTGCACAAAGAATTTTAATAATAATTAACTAACTAGAAAGTTGGACTGTGACATACATGACATTGGCAGAAATAATTTTCTCACAGTCATACTGGTCCGGTTACCTTAATTTTTAATTTACCAATCAGGCAGCTTCGATTGTGAGTATAATGCCTGTCAGAGTCATTTATGTCACACAGTCATACTTGCTGGTTAGTTAATTATTGTTAAAAATCTACACGGGATGTTATTTTAAGGCAATATTTTTTACATGAACTAGGAATTTACATTTGTTCGTGGATAATTGTTAATTATATGTTTATTTATTCTGTGAAATATTTAAGGGGTTCTCCGCTTAAACAACATACACCTTTATTTTCATATGAGGTTTAGACCAAATTTCAAAAAATATACAAGGTCCTACAATAGTGCGTCAGGTTTAGGGGTTTGCCTTTCTGATGAGTCCTAACAAGGACGAAACAGCCTGTCATTGTCTACCTTTGCCGCAGGGAACCCATTACCTTTGGCGTCCCTGAGAACTTAAATGCAAAAGATAGATGCACTACTTTGTCCGCCTGCCTCTAAAAACGTTCCTTCTATTTACTTATACGGACACTAAACTCTACGACTTTATTATTAAAAATGATGATTATTAAATGCAAGTAAGGAAGATAAAAGAAAAATGTTTAGTGGTATTATTTTAATCTAAACATTGTTGCATCTTTGATTTCTTACAAACATTTTATAGAAAAGATTCTATAAATATATAGATATTATATAACTTGAAATAACTCAAAGTATAATACAGGGTGTCTAGGAGCCGGGAAAACCGGGAAATCCGGGAAAAAAACGGGAATTTTACAAAGCCGGAAGAAACCGGGGATTCGACGGGAAAATCAAGTTTAAGCCAGGAATTTTGAATGAGCAGATAATTTCGAACTTAAAAATATGAAGTAGGTACCTATTTATTCCTATAAACTGCATTCGAAAAAAGACAAGAATGGTTTATATTGCAACCGTAAAAAAGTCCAAGAAATTGATCAAGGATATGGGACTAGAGCGGCTATCAAAAAATGCGTCGTAGTTAAAGATAAAGAAGTGATGATCTTTCGCCAGGATTGTCGAAACTGCTTGATGTATACAGTTTCCAAACTTTTGAAATATGTCCGTTAGCATATTAATTAACTGAAGCTATAAGTTTCCTTAACCCCAATAAAGTTTTATTACATCTTACATCTCTGCCAGTTGGCAGAGATCCAAAAAAATTCTTTCTACTGATGTCCAAAGCATTTGAAATTTTGTTGAATTCAAACAGATGCAATGCGACTAAATTGGAAGAAGCAGATAGAGCATTTAGAGACATTCCTACTGATCAGACTATGATAAATAAAATGAAAAATTATTCCAGATGTAACAGATTAGATAAAACGTGGTGCAACTTCTTCTAACAATTTCTCATGGAAATGCCACAGCAGAAAGGGGATTTTCTGTTAATAAGGAAATTTTGGTGGAAAATATAAAATAAGAGTCACTTATAGGCCAAAGATTAGTGTACGATTTACTACAAAAAATTGGAGGAGTTCAAACTATGGACAATACAAAATCCATGATACTTTTCATGAGAAATACCTATTCAAGGTACAACACAGCACAAAAAGATAAAAAGGCAAAAGAGGGCGACTTAAAAAAAGCAGAAAAAATGAAGCTTCAAAAGCAAGCAGAAAATCTGGAAACTAAAAAGAAAAAAACTATCGAACAATCACAAAAAGATTTGACAGCTATAGAACAAGAATCGTAAAATTAAAAATATTATTTGGTTGTGTTTAAGCCATTTGTTTTTCAAATAAAAGTTTTAAAATTTAACAACAAAAGTGTAGTTAATTTAGGAAAACCCAGTCGGGAAATTTTCAAAAACTGACCGGGAAAAACCGGGAATTAGTCGGGAATTTTGTTTTCGATTTTTGGTAGACACCCTAACAGTAAATTTAGGAACCAACAAAATAACTTTATAAAACCGATATAAAATTTAAAAAAATTGAGAAAATATGAGTTTTTTTCTTTTGCCCTACCCTGAACATTCAAATGGTTACGGCAAATTATAAAACATTACAAACCTTTCAACAACAAAAATCTTATGTCATTTTAATCCAAAGATACAGACCGACGGAATCATAACAATATTGACATAAATTTGGGCATAAATACTAAAGAACTTGAACCATATTAATCAAAATTTAATCATGGATTTATGTAAGACCCTGTATATTGCAAATCATTTTGTAATTGTGCTCCTTGGGATCCTTCACAATTTTTATAAAAATATTTTTTCTTACATCATAAGAAGTTATTTTACTATATCGCTCTATTGAGACAGCCTGTATGTTGTTACCAAATACCCCTTATTTAATTTCCACAAAAATCTATGGTTTTGGAATATTTGACATTTCACTCTCACCATTTGCATGGTTCTCTGGTGGCAAGGCACTAGAAGACGTTGCGAATATGGCGGCGTATGATGTTTTAAAATCTCTGTCCTTTCTTACTATTGTCAACAGCGCCATTAGAGAAGCTACAAGGCCAACGTAGTGTGTAATGTAGTAAAATGATGGCAAAGTGTATGATAGTGGAGAAAACGCGTACATTAAGGTGGCAACATACGGTATCCATAAAAGAAAATATATACCACCTAAAAATATAGCATTTGAAAATTTTCTCTCGCCATTTTCTTCGGGAGTGTTTCTGGTGCATCGTATCACGATTAATATCAAGACAATAATAAAACAGACAACAAATATTATAAAAGTAAAAATACCGATAACGTCAAACCAGTGGTAGCCAGCCACAAATGCAGGTAGGAAATACAATAAGGGAATAAAGTAGGAGATGACAATCCACCACTTGTTAATCCCTCGGTTTCCAGAAGCGCAGTCCAAAGAAGTTGCCACCAAAAACCAGTCAAGGGCTAAGAGTGTCGCTAGAATAAAGGTCAGTTGTAATAATAGCCACATTAACGCCTCATTGATTAGTACTAATATATATATATTATATATATATATATAAAATTTACTTCTAGCCATAACAACATCTACTACACTTAATATACTATAGGCTGCAGTTATAATTGCAAAATTTAGTATAATATAATTTTTCTTTGTTTGAAGTTTCTTGAATTTTAATATCGCGTAAAGTAAAACCGTATTATTTACTACAGTTACAACACTTAAAATAACTGTTGGTATTATGACAGTAATAATGTTGGGTTTCATAGTGTCCTTGTTTTTCTTGGGGTGACTCTTTGGGCAGAATCCGAAACTATACCTAGATTATAAGCTGATTTTTCCACTAAACTAAAGGGACGAAGATAACCTGAAAATAAGTTACGATTATACTATGCGTGTATAGTAGTTTGTACAATGTTGTATATAAACAGTAATTTATACAATTATTTAAATACAAAATAATTTGTGCAATTTTTAACCATGCTAAAATCCCATAAGCTAAAGTGCCTTTTTTGAAGCTGGCGAGATTTTATCGAAAGTGTTCAGTAGTCCGTCCGTCCGCGTAGCCGGGGTCTCAACTTAAACCGAACGATACGCCCCTTTGCCCAAAATAAACCTATCAAATCGCGTAAAAGCCATAAAATCGCCGAAAACCACGTACTTCGACACGTTATAGCGGAAATGCATTTTAAATTTAATTAGAACCGAGTCTTCAGTGCTTCAAGATCTCCGTTTCGTTGCCCAAATCGTACCTTTTGGTATTCTAGTATTTGCACCGTACGAGTAGGGTTGCCACCTTCCTTACCAACGATTCCTGGAGTCTAATGACCAACAGAAAAACTTGAATGTACATACATACAAAATAAACTAAAAAACCCATCAAAGGTAACATAAAAGATCCTTCGGCATAATTAACAAAATTTCAGAAAATATAAAAAATATAATTCATACAAAATTTCACAGAATCAAATCAGTGGCGGCTCGTCACCAAAAAAAAAATAAAAAAATAAAACTAGGAAGAAAGTTTTTCTACAATATTAAATATTAATGTACCAATACAGCTACCATTTTAGCCCTTAAAAAATAATTATGTTCGAATTAATAATATTAATTTAATCCGAATGTGGCTGTGCATAATAGGGCCACGGTTAACTTCAATGGAAAATAATTATAAACACTCGTGCATTTTGGCGCGCCCCAGCCGACCGTGTCCGTTAGCTCAAAGCAAATGAAGACCCAACGCCCAACATTGCTTTGATATTCACCGTTGCTATGGTTACGTGACGTCAGTCAGACGAAAGCATGTACAATGTGCATATGGTGATGAAGGGCAATTTACACATAAATCAGTCGTATGCACCATTGTTTTAGCATTGGTTCGCCTAACATTAAGGTATTTATTTTGAGGCTTCGCGAAACTTACGGTTATAGATATCGTTTTTACGTGATTTACTGTGTGATTAAAAAGTTTTGTTTTTATTTTTTAGTTAATTAATGACATAGTTTGTGATTTGTTGGAAACTCCATTCAGTCGTTGGACATGAGGATAAGTAAGACGTTTTGTTACACGGGTTTTTAGTCAATGTTTGTTAAGTACCCGCACTATACCTAGCTCTTCACCATTTTTTAAGACCGCGAGCCGCCACTGTTTCTATTTTTAATTTTAAATTTATATTTTTTATTAGATAGAATGAACGGAAGGGACGAAAACGCTTGCATGGAGCTTCCATTTGTTGAAAAATTGATGGTGGAAAGTTTGCATGAAAGGGGCAGCGTTTTGTAAACTGAATTTCCGGGAGAAATTATATGAAACCCGGGAGACCGACCCTTTTTAAGATTCCAGGAGACTACCGGAAAACCGGGAGAGGTGGTAACCCTACGTACGAGCCATACATTTTATTGAATATAACGTACCCTTGTACTAGTTCAAAAGTTAAAGTGTTGCCGTCGAAAAGTTATCAACAAATTCATTGTAATTTGAATGTCCGTGCAACAAGTCATTAAAAAAAGTTTCAACGTGTTAAATTTTTTAATTTTCAACAACCTAGTGCCACACAACTTATTGAAGAAGGCGTGTGTAAATTTCCGTAAAATTAAACGTATTTTTTGGACAGCATCTCCGTGAAGTAAAATAAAATTTTTAACCTAGTGCTAACTAGACATTCGCGTTGTGCTAAAACCAATAGTTTTGTCGGATTGCTCCTCCAAGGAGCTTTTATAAGCTTTTTCACCTAGTGCAATCGAAACATATTCGTTGTACTTAAATAATAATAAGCTTTTTATTTCGTGGAAATAACTTGGAACGTTTGACGTTCTTAATTTTAAAACCTAATTTTAATTTTTTCAAACCTAAACTAAAATGTATTATGCTTTATCAACTTTCATTTAGTAATATGAATTTTACAGTTCTGTAAATCGTTTTGTAAGGTCATCTATTACAGCACTAGTGCTGTAATGGAAAAAAACTGTTTTATTAAAATTTTGCTGTTAAATAAAACCACACTTTGTAGAAGCATGATTTATTTTATTAACAATTATAAAATTAATTACGAATTATTAATTAAAATATAACACTTAAGGTTTATTATAAACATTAATAATACAAAAGAAGGTTTTTTTAGCGGCAAGCGGACAAAGTAGTGCATCTATCTTTTGCATTGAGTACACAGGGACGCCAAATGCAATGGGTTCCCTAGGGCACAGGTAGACAATGGGCTGTTTCGTTCTTATTAAAACTCATAGAACAGTATAGGCAACATTTATCGCATCCCCACAATTTTTCTACGGATTTGTAGACTCAAATAAGTTCGCGCTGCAGTATACCCACTGGGCGCTGCCAATCCATAATACAATGCCGTGTTTTTAAAATAAAGTAGTAGAGTTTAGTGTCCGTAAGGGTAAATAAACTCTTCCACTTTATTTTAAAAACACGGCATTGTATTACGGGTTGGCAGCGCCCAGTGGGTATACTGCAGCGCGAACTTATTTGAATCTACAAATCCGTAGAAAAATGGGACGAAAACGCGGGATGCGATAAATGTTGCCTATACTGGTGTGTGGCCTAACGTATTTGATTTATTGTTGCTTTCGTCGACGACTATCTTTTGCATTGAGTTGATTCCTATAGATGGCGTTACTGGGTTTTCATCGCATTTTTATTTCTTAAGAATATCTTGAAAACAGAGTCTCGCTGTATTCGGGGTCGCTTACAGGTTATGGCTTTCTGATGAGTTTTAATAAGAACGAAACAGCCTCTCATTGTCTACCTGTGCCCCAGGGAACCCATTGCATTTAGCGTCCCTGTGTACTTAATGCAAAAGATAGATGGACTACTTTGTCCGCCTGCCGCTAAAAAACCTTCTTTTCTATTTACTTATACGGACACTAAACTCTACTACTTTATTAATAATACACTTTTTACAGTTAGAAATTTGTATACCAGAAGTGGATGTGATGGAGCCCTTTACGTTCGAATTTCCAATCATTAAATCCGTGTCTGACCCCATGATCTTCTTTGCTATTTGTTTCTTATTTTATAAAGAATTCTCAACGTAGCCTTCTGCCGTAGAAGAGAATTTCCAGCCCCCATGACGTTTTAACATCTGCATATCTGCACCACCATCAACTAGAATGGTGGCTGAGGACCTCCTAAAATAATGTCCACTGTATCCTTCGGGATTATTCAATCCCAGTTTTGTTGCAATCTATTTTGGTATACTTCCAAAACTATTAATTCGACAGGCTGGGAGGTGCATTTTCCTTTTCCATAGAATACAAAAAACCGCATGTGAGTTGCATTAAGACATTAAGAGGACGAAGTTTAGCATATTTTCGAGAAATACTTAAACAGTTGACACCTGTCACATTTCCTTCTGTTATAACAAATTCTCGCATAATTTTGGATTTCGAGAATGGAATCACAATTTTTATATACAAATCATTGTGTTTAATATGATCCAACATTAACTTAGCTAGTTCTTCGCGCCGACAAGCCCCAAAAATGCCAATTATCATAACAACATTCATAAGTAAATATGTTTCATCATCTGCAGTACTAAGAAACTTACATACGTCTTCCTTTGTGAAAACTTTGGACATTTTGGCCTTGTTACCCTCTGAACTTCTTTTCAAAAATGCAATTAGTTGAGAAAATCTGCTTATATCTTGATTTTTCTTGACTGAAATCATAGTTCTCAATATTAAGTAGTGAGTCCATAGTGTAGATGGTTTCTGGGAGCGTTGCTTAACGGAAAAATAACCCAAAAGGATTTTCTCAGACACCTCCTTTATTTTGTTAGCTTTGCACCAATCTTCAAACTTCTGATACTCCAACTCATACCGCGCCTTGGATTTTGTCGGAACTACTTGAGATCGCTTCGTTTGCCGCTGCTTCTATATCAGAGGGTAAACTTCCATCAGAATTGCTCATTTTGAAAAACGCTTTTTATATTTTTGAATTTGTTTGACAAAGTTTCGACAGTAACCATGCGAAAGGTAACATAAAAAACTTTATTAGTAAACTTAATAGCAGGTGCATTTTTATTTTTAAAAATGCCTTTTGCCAAATATTTTTATTCATAGATGAAAGTAGATAAAATTTTGTACAATATTCTTGTTGAAAATTCATATTACTATACTCGATGTTTTATTAAACTCGGCTAACGCCTCGTTTGACAACTTTAACATCTCGTGTTGTAATATGAATCTTTACAACACTTATATCGTAAATAACTATTACAATTCAATATTACTGTGTTTCCATAGTTACGTTACAACACAAATATTTAATGGCATCCTTTATTTATGAACAAATTTATGTTGATTGTAATAATTTCCGATTTACGGAAAAATAGTATATATACCTCGTAGAAAAAACCACATTCCCGGATTCCGTATTGTCAGTCTCGGCTTGCGCCTTGACATACAATCTTTACGATCGTCCGGGAATGTTCAGCTTTTCCTACTAGGTATACATACAATGTACTATTTTTTCCGCGCTTGTGTAAAAATGTCTCTATCCAGAGAATTACCCATATACCAATTTAACATTTTTTTGTCGATGGACTCGCTCCCTATGTGACTCACACATCATGACGCCGAGTTAGCAGGTGTAGATATTTCGACGAAAATGTGTTTGCTTTTTGTTTTATTGTGGCTTCATCAATAAAAATAAATTTTCGATAGTCTCTTCTTTACCTGTCTCATTACGTCATTGCTGCTAGACCAAGTAGAGTACTTAGGAATGACCAACCGATTTCGTGGTTCGGTTCATAAATGTTTACTGTCGCTACCAATTGAAAATAAATATACTAGGTATAACCTACATTTATAAGCTGTAAAATTCACATTTTTACTTACTGCAACTAGGATTATTTTTTCGTCACACAACTCACAAACTTCTTAGCAACGTGTAACCGGTAAATCTATACAAAACCAGCTAAGACAATAATTCACAATAATTCGGCGTTCAAGCGAGTGAGTAGAAACGTCGTATTCAACAAATTAACTGTGCAACTCGAGTACGGTGCATAACCGGCTTGACGGACAGCTCGAGTTTAGTTGTTAGTGCCACTATGACGATCGAGAAACACTGTTGCCAGACTTAGCAAAATTCGACTATTGATAGTGAGTTTTGCAAATTGGTTAAAATTTAGCGGAATGTGGCCGAATATAAAATATAAGTAAAAGGTGTAAGTTTGCAATTAGACTATTAGACCTCGAGCCACTGGCTTCTTTGACATTTAAAGTAAAATTGTAATATCTTTCAATGCTGTCCATAAAGAATTTTTTCCCAACCTTACTAACATGTCACGGGCCGCCACTGCAATAAACTGAATTACACTGTGGCTCAAATTAAAGGAGTACCTACACTTTTTAATTTTGAATATTTTTCTAGATTTTGCACTGATTTAATTTATTTTTGGAGAGATGATGAACTGAAATCGTCTTAGTAAAATGTGCAATTTTTATCAAAATATTTTGAACAGGGCCGGATTGACAAACGAAAACTGATTTATTCATAATTCAGAAAATACGTTTTTTTGGTAGATTAACTATCGAAACTTCTTCAGTATAAGTCTCACTCTGAAAGATTCTTAAATTCAAGAAATACAATTTATTTTGTTCAATATTAATAATAAATTTAATAATATTAACAATTACTGATATCAAGACTAACTATCACCTAAAATCGAAAGTAGTATAAATATTTATAGGATAACATTATGAATATGACCACCATGATTTTCTATCACGGATTGCAGTCGCCTTCGCCATAGGTCAATAGCTGTATTCATTATGTCCTGGTTAAAATTATTCCAACAGAACTGTAACTTTTCCATTAGCTCTTCGATGGTGTTAAACCTTTGACTATTGTGAACATTTGCCTCGAAAATTCCCCATATGGAATAGTCAACAGGGTTTAAGTCTGGACTATTGGGTGGCCACATCTCCGGTTCAATATAATCAGGGCATTGCTCAAACAAAAACATTCTTGTACTTCGAGAATATGGGAAGGAGCACCGTCTTGTTGGAATACGTAATCGTCGCAAATTGCTTTAATTTCAGGAAGCAAGTGATGTAAAAGTTGTTGTTAATACGCGTCCGAGTTGAGTTTTACTCCGGCATCTACAACAATGAGACTTGACTTCCCCAATTTGGAAACTGCCACCGCGACCATTACGCCAGGTGAAAAGTGACTTCTCTCGATTAAAAGATTTTCCAATGGGATTTCCCTCTTTACTCGCACATTTGCGTATACCCGATTATTTTGTGTAAGTATTCTTTGGCGGCCTCAAGTAAACATCTTCTCGTCTGAAAACCATATCTTTGCGATATTTTGCCGGAATCTTCGTAGTAATAGATTACATCTTTCTAATCGTTTCTCCTATAATATTTCTTACCATGGTAATATTCCCTTGAGTTCTTGAAGTTTTTTTCCTTCCCCTTCCAAATTTTATTTTTATCGATCCATAATTTTCTGTAAGATGTCTTAAAAACTTGCCAACTGTTCCAACATACCAATTTTTTTCAGGAAACTCCTTTACAATTTTTCTTGCGCCGTAATTATGTGTTTGTCGAAAATACTTGATAAGAATTCGATCCTCTTTACTTAAAACTGCCATTGTGTACGGATTAGCTATCATGAAGCGCACAAAACGTCAAAAATAACATTGTTTATTATTTTAATAATAGTCATGGAAACTTTGATTTTTAATAACGGTCATGGATGCTGCTATCATGGTTCAAACGTCTTCAAATTTCCAAAATGATATCCGGAATGTTTTAATACATCAATGAACAAAATAAATTGTATTTCTTGAATTTAAGAATCTTTCAGAGTGAGACTTATACTGAAGAAGTTTCGATAGTTAATCTACCAAAAAAAGTATTTTCTGAATTATGAATAAATCAGTTTTCGTTTGCAACGAGCATAAGTGCACGTTTGTTGAAAAAAACCTGTCAATCCGGCCCTGTTCAAAATATTTTGATAAAAATTGCACATTTTACTAAGACGATTTCAGTTCATCATCTCTCCAAAAATAAATTAAATCAGTGCAAAATCTAGAAAAATATTCACAATTAACAAGTGTACTCCTTTAATTTGAGCCACAGTGTATATACAGTGTGTCCACGGATAGAGTATGAAAAAGAAAAAACTTTTTTTTAGTAGCTACAGAAGAAAAAATTATTCTTTAAAAAATCGTCTGCTTGTGTTAAAACGACAAATTCGAATATCAGATATACAGGGTTCGTCAGAAACAACATTTTTTGGATTTTTTTTCAATTTTAATTTTCAAATCCTTGATTTATTAAATCAATTTTGCTTGTTCTGAAACTACGATTTAAAATATCAGATTTGCGATAACTATACAGGGTTGAACAGAAAAACATTTTCAATTTTTTATCATTTATGATTGAATAAATTAAAGAAATATGATATGTATTATTAAAAATACTTCAAAAGTAGACAAGGAAAAATAGTTTTCTTACAACAAAATCGGGTTTCGGCCAGATATAAAATCATATTCTAAGTAAAAAGGCAACAATAGCTGTTTATTTTTACATAAATTTTAAAATAAAATCCTAAAAACTCAAAATGTTTTTTCTGACGAACCCTGTATAGTAAATCTGATATTCGAAATTGTAGTTTCAGCACAACCAGACGCTTTTATAAAGAATGACTTTTTCTTCTATACCTACTAATAAAAATGTTTTTTCTCTTCCAAACTCTATCCCTGGACACACTGTACATACATCGTTTTATGTTCTGCTGCATGTATATGGATCAAGGACGATCGTTTCCTAGTGTCCTCTTATAACGTTTCTATAAAATTTTTGAAAACGCTTAACGCGGTGCTGCGGTGACCTTTTTGCCGCGGTGGCACAAAACACAGCGATAAATAGCGCGACCCATACCGCTGCGGTGGTTTCCTGCTGTGACAGCAATTTATTTTGACGGCTGCAATGTTTTTGCCGCTCACCGGCACAATAGCCACGTGTCTTGTATTACCTGTTCGATTGTTGGGCTGACTTCGACTGTTGTTTTGACATATTTTTGCAGGTTAAATTCACAGAACAATAGAAATCGCACCGCGCCGCTGGTGTGAATAGCAAAAAAAAAGAAGGAGCGCGGTGTACCGCTCGGTCTCCACCGGAACCGCGTTGGTGTGGGGGATCCAAGGAAGATGGAAATGTTAAAAATTTTAAGTTTAAGTAAAAAGCTTAATAAATAAAATGTTTGTTAGAGATAGGCAATAAATATTTAACATAAACTAACCTGGTATATCAGTAGATAAATGTAAATATTCAAATCGACATTAATAAAGTAAAAACAATTATAAACCAACGTCACCCTCTTTAGTGTTGCGGTTTCTAAACTCTGAAATTTAATGAAGAAACTTCCCGTTATGGTACCAAATATTTTTATTAAAAGAAGGATTTTACAAAATTGTACACAATTGCGCTAAATTGTACAAACATTTTATTTTAGTCTAAGAGTTTTTACTAATTTACGTAGGTATAAAATAAGTTTTCATGTATATTGATTGAACTCCCCACTCACTGGCAGCTCGTCCGGTGAAATAAGTGAAGGGGCTTTTTACCAAAAAAAAAAAAAAATGAAACCAGGAGAAAAGTTTTTCGACAATATTAAATATTATTATACCATTTTTGCCCTTATAAAATTATTATGTTCGAATTAATAATATTAATTCAATCCGAATGTAGATATGCTTAATAGGGCCACAGTTAACTCCGATGAACAATAATTATAAACGCCCGTGCATTTTGGCGCGCCCCAGCCGACCGTGTCCGTTAGCTCGAAGCAAGTGAAGACCCAACGTCCAACATAGCTTTGATATTCACCGTTGCTATGGTTACGTGACGTCAGTCACGCAAACAGCATGTTACAATTTGCAATATGATGAAGGGCAATTTAAAAATAGATCAGTCATATGCACCATTGTTTTAGTTACTTATTTTAAGGCTTCGCGAAACTTACGGTTATAGATATCGTTTTTACGTGATTTACTGTGTGATTAAAAAGTTTTGTTTTTATTTTTCAGTTAATTCAGTAGTATACGTACCTACGTTGTTGTGTGTTTTAAAAATGAACCGAATTAATTTAATATTCCTATTGTCAGTGCTGCACAGTGTTGCAACCTTTAAAAATAAAATTTCTCATTTTTAATGAAAACTTCCACGATCGCACACAATACGGAAAAACTATTTTTTTTTGCAGATCACAACCTCTAGTGATCCTAAAGAATATTCTACGAATACTGTGCGAAAAAACTGCCCTTTTCCCTTTGGAGACAGCGCCAACCTATCATTCCTCTGTACTTTGTTCTCACGAATCCCATTAGTTGACAACATGGTTATAAAAATTCGTTTCTTCTGTGGCGTCCTGATAAAGTACTGACCAATCACACTTTATTGTATTTATTAAGGCTCCGTAGTCTTTTTCAAGACACTAAATTATATAATTTATATATTTATGGTACAATATGTTCATAATTTGTTCAATATAGGAAAATACTATATACATATACGCATCTATAATGGTTTTATCAATAATTTAACCTCCTGAATGTGCATAGAAAATTAATTTCATGTAGCAGTTGGTTTTACCAGAATTTCTAATATGATTTTGTGGCTCAAACGGCAAGGCGTCAAGCTTTATAATCAATAGTCGTGAGTTCAAGCCCGGCAGCCTGCAAACTTTTTTAACATAAGGTTCATAAGTTCGTAAACATTATTTGCATCAGCAAACTTTATTTTATTGTGCAGTTTTGTGGACAAATTTACTGTCAGAGGCAACATTGATAATTACCAAAAATAATATTATCTCACGGTTGATGATGTTTAAATTAAGCGATAATTTTTAATTGGTGTATCTAAAAAGTTTTACCACAACTTTCAGGGGCCCCAAAATGGGGGGAAACGAAAAAACACACTGCACTGTTAGAAATTCAGGACGTGGAAATTAAAACTTTCATAGTCAATTTAAATCAGTCGAAATTAACTGATAATTTATCAAAAATCGGTTTTTAAGAACTACTTACTATCTAGGAAGTTCAGTGGCGGCTCGCGGTCTTAAAAAATGGCGAAGAGTTAGGTATATTGCGGGTACTTAAACAAACATTGACTAAAAACCCGTGTAACAAAACGTCTCTCTTATCCTCATATCTGTCCAACGACTTAATATAGTTTCCAACAAATTACAATCTATGTCATTAATTGGGTTAATTTTTAAAACACACAACTAAGTAGGTACTGAATTAACTGAAAAATAAAAACAAAACTTATTATTCACACAGTAAATCACTTAAAAACGATATATATAACCGTAAGTTTCGCGAAGCCTCAAAATAAATACCTTAAGGTTAGGCGAACCAATGCTAAAACAATGGTGCATAGGACTGATCTATTTTTAAATTGCCCTTCATCATAATGCAAACTGTTACACGCTGTTGGCGTGACTGACGTCACGTAACCATAGCAACGGTGAATATCGACGTCATGTTGGGCGTTAGGTCTTCACTTGCTTTGAGCTAACGGACACGATCGGCTGGGGCGCGCCAAAATGCACGAGTGTTTATAATTATTGTCCATCGAAGTTAACCGTGGCCCTATTAGGCACAGCCACATTCGGATTAAATTAATATTATAAATTCGAACATAATTATTTTTTAAGGGTAGTTGGGTAGTTGTATTGGTACATTAATATTTAATATTGTCGAAAAACTTTCCTCCTGGTTTTATTTTATTTTTTTTTGGTGAAGAGCCCCTTCACCTACTTCACCTGACGAGCCGCCACTGAGGAAGTTGTTTTAACACAACAGTGAAGTACCATTAACATACGGTACCTTTGTGATTCAAATTAATAAGAAGGACGAATCAATTTTACTAAATTTTTAATCATTTCAAATTAACATAGTATTAATAGTAAAGCAGTGGTGTAGCCAGAAAATGTGTTCAAGGGGAGGAGGGGGTTCATATTTTCTAACCAGGATTTTTTAGGGATCGGGGTGTCAAGTTAAATATAAAACCATTGATGGGTCAATCTTGTAATAATGTACATTTCCCAAATATATATTTTTAAATTACAACTTTATATATTTTTGTTATTTTTTTTGGTTTTATAATGTTCTTTACTATAAATACTTTTGATTTTGAGAAACTAATGCCCGCAAATGTCATTAATGCCACGATCAAAGTTGCTGGTTAGTTAATTTTCGTTAAAAATCTTTATAATACCTTTTTATTTATTTATTTATTTATTTATTTATTTATACATATAACAAATTATAAAGAATAACAAAATTCAAATGTGTACACTTTGGACTAAAAGTCTGTGTGTGCACACAATAACTGACAAAACTAGGAAACACTTAATACTTATATATTATAATCCTGGTACATATATACATAGTTATTATTCATTAAGTAAGCCTTTTTACAATTTATAAGAATCCAATAACATTTTTAATTATTTCAGTGTTATTCATAATCCATTATTTGTTAATGTCTTTTTTAACAAGATGAAATTTTTTTCTTTTAATTTTCTCTGGTAGCAGATTCAAGATCTTCGGAGCTACATATGAGATGGACCTTTGTGTAGCATCAAAGTGAACGACAGGCAGAGTTAAGTCACGATTAACATTTGCTCTTGTCAAGATATTATGACTGATGTGATTATGAAAAATATTTCTACTGAGAGAAAATCTAATTATATTTTTTATCTATAATTGCGCAATCGTGAAGACACCGTCGAAATAAGAGCTCCGAAGAAAAACACCTAGACTTGAACAAAATTAACTTTAAAATGTATTTTTGGGCAATAGTTATATTACTTAAATTATTTTTATGATCAGATCCCCAACATACTATTCCGTAAGCAAGACAATATTCTGCCAATGATTTATATTTTGCTGTGTGACTATTTAACTATTTTTTTAAATTTCAAAACAAGGCAAGAAAAAGATGCACATACTAGACATTACGTGCTCTATATAAAATAAGTGTTGAAATCTTAGTACAAGTCAATATAATAATATATTTAAAAAAACATTCTCCACTTTTTTTAAGGCAACCTTATATGCTCCAATATAATTTTGAAATATGCCTTTATAACGTTTGGTTTTAATGTTTTTACTTATTTTTAAAGTAAAGAAAATATATACGCTCTACCGTTTTTGGGTTTTCTTCAAATTTATAAAAAAAAAAACGTATTTTAATAGAACCAAAAATAAAAAAATTATTGGTGAGACGATTTAAGTACAAAAAAATCAAATTAACACAAAAGTGTCATATGGCACACGGTGAAAACACAACTGTGAAACTATAGATCTAAATATTTCGATGGTTCAAATTTTAAACCCCTTTAGTGAATACGAGTATTCGATTTTTTGATCACATATTTGACATTTGACAAAATTTAATATATTTATACTGCAAAATCAAATATTTGGCAATCGATCATAGCTATAACAACAAAAACACAATTAAAATGAAAACAACGATATACATAAAGTAATGAGTTCGGAATAACAAGTCCTGATACCCAATGTAACGAATCAGTCCAAGTAAGATATAAAAATAAAAAAAAACTAATTATAATATAGAAATGATATATTATATTACACATACACACATTAAACATATCAGTAAGTAAGATGGTCTAGTATACCTTAACATAGTATATACTATACGTATACCCATACCGATACATTTAAATAAATATTTGTTTGCTGTAAAATAATTACATATTTCCTTTAAAATAAGAATTGTCATTTCTTGCAGATATATTTTTCCCATTGCCTAATATTCTTACAATAAATCAAAATATTTTTTGAAATAATAAAATTCAATTAGAAATATTATTTGAATGGTACAAGAGTTTTGGACTTGCATTGTCTTTACATCACAACGTTTCAACTGCTAAGTATCTTCAGGTAAATACTAAATAAGTATGGTAACTACAGCTCTATTTATACTAGGTAGTTGCAGTAGCGCATAAATAAGTTGGCTCAGTTATGCGTTTAACTCTTGGGTGGTCTTATTCTAAGATAACATTTACTGAAAACACGTTTTGGAGTATGGTGGCAGCTTCCTTAAACTTCCTCTTTCTTCAGTACGGCTCTTTTTGCAGGATTTCTCATTCAGGAATAAACACCCAAAAAGGAGAGACCGAAAAATCAGTTGCAGCTGACCACGCCTGGTCATCATATTAAGCGGACAAAAGCCGAAATCCTGCAAAAAGGAGGAATAGAAAGTTTAAGGTAGCTCCCACCATACACCAAAACCCAGGTAGTTTTAGTAAGCCTTCATTAGATATGAAAAATGTCTGAAAACATTTATTAAGTAAATGTAATCTGCACCTAGCTAGTATAAATAGAGCTGTAGTTACCATCCTCATTTAGTATTCACCTGAAGGCGACTGGAGAATCTTACCAGTTGAAACGTTGTGGTTCAAAACAAATAAAAACAATGCAAGTCCATAACTCTTCTGCCGTTAAAATACTGGTAGTTTTAGGTATCTCTCCAGATTCACTAAAATTCATAAAAAAGATAGAATTCTATTTTAAAATTTGTAGTTAAAATCTGTAAAAATATAATTAAACATGGAAAGATATGCTGGGTTTTCTTATCAATTGTATCGACTGATAATGATGATGATGACATTTTACCAACCAAAAAAATCCCGCTAATCGATTTTTCAGGCGCTAATGTCTCCGCAGTGGCTGATACCTGAAACAGGATTTTTTATTCGCTAGAAAGAATTATATTTGCCGCTGAATATAAACGGGCTTTTTACAAAATTGTGTGTGTGGATTCCGAAAAAATAGCGTTTAGCGAGATTTTGTTGGTTGGCAAAATGTCACTAATATTTTCTTATAGCTACGCAAATAATAATCACGAGAATAATTATTATGTCATATAGAGACAAACAAATTAAATTCTCCAACAAATTATACATTTTGATAAACGACATGGCGATAACTTGTGAAAACGAGTTTTATTTTAAATATTGCCTAAAATAGTTGATAACAGTCCCTTAATTTTAATTCTACAGTTTTTGAATGACAATTTTATATTTTTTTAGAAGAAACTATTGCAAAACATTTGTGTCACCACCTAATTTAACGTCTTAAGCAATAAGTGGATCTGAACAATATTTTTAAATTCTTCTTCAAAATTACCAGTTCCATGCGAAATTATATTAATATATATTTAAAACATTGCGCTCTCTTGAAGCGAATCCTGTCCATGTTGAATTTTTAAATTTGGACTCTACAGATACTGGAGGATGTAAGACAGTTATTTTTATTAGAAAAAAATAATTGTCAATATATTTTAAAACACAATTAATTTTAGTATTTTTTTTAGGGTTTTCATTGGCTTATATCTTTTTCCTCGATTTTTTTTCTGCATGAAAACGACTTTCTCATAAATACCACCTTTCCATTGGTCAAAGAAAAATTAATACTTTGTTTAGTTTTTTGTAACTAACTTGCAGTGATTTTTCTTATATGAGTTCGATAAAACTTTTTTTTCATTGTATATTATTTCTTAGAACTTAACTGGGCGTTTTAAATTTCTTGTGTCGAATTGCACAAAGAATTTTAATAATAATTAACTAACTAGAAAGTTGGACTGTGACATACATGACATTGGCAGAAATAATTTTCTCACAGTCATACTGGTCCGGTTACCTTAATTTTTAATTTACCAATCAGGCAGCTTCGATTGTGAGTATAATGCCTGTCAGAGTCATTTATGTCACACAGTCATACTTGCTGGTTAGTTAAAATCTACACGGGATGTTATTTTAAGGCAATATTTTTTACATGAACTAGGAATTTACATTTGTTCGTGGATAATTGTAAATTATATGTTTATTTATTCTGTGAAATATTTAAGGGGTTCTCCGCTTAAACAACATACACCTTTATTTTCATATGAGATTTAGACCAAATTTCAAAAAATATACAAGGTCCTACAATAGTGCGTCAGGTTTAGGGGTTTGCCTTTCTGATGAGTCCTAACAAGGACGAAACAGCCTGTCATTGTCTACCTTTATAGAAAAGATTCTATAAATATATAGATATTATATAACTTGAAATAACTCAAAGTATAATACAGGGTGTCTAGGAGCCGGGAAAACCGGGAAATCCGGGGAAAAAACGGGAATTTTACAAAGCCGGAAGAAACCGGGGATTCGACGGGAAAATCAAGTTTAAGCCAGGAATTTTGAATGAGCAGATAATTTCGAACTTAAAAATATGAAGTAGGTACCTATTTATTCGTATAAACTGCATTCGAAAAAAGACAAGAATGGTTTATATTGCAACCGTAAAAAAGTCCAAGAAATTGATCAAGGATATGGGACTAGAGCGGCTATCAAAAAATGCGTCGTAGTTAAAGATAAAGAAGTGATGATCTTTCGCCAGGATTGTCGAAACTGCTTGATGTATACAGTTTCCAAACTTTTGAAATATGTCCGTTAGCATATTAATTAACTGAAGCTATAAGTTTCCTTAACCCCAATAAAGTTTTATTACATCTTACATCTCTGCCAGTTGGCAGAGATCCAAAAAAATTCTTTCTACTGATGTCCAAAGCATTTGAAATTTTGTTGAATTCAAACAGATGCAATGCGACTAAATTGGAAGAAGCAGATAGAGCATTTAGAGACATTCCTACTGATCAGACTATGATAAATAAAATGAAAAATTATTCCAGATGTAACAGATTAGATAAAACGTGGTGCAACTTCTTCTAACAATTTCTCATGGAAATGCCACAGCAGAAAGGGAATTTTCTGTTAATAAGGAAATTTTGGTGGAAAATATAAAATAAGAGTCACTTATAGGCCAAAGATTAGTGTGCGATTTACTACAAAAAATTGGAGGAGTTCAAACTATGGACAATACAAAATCCATGATACTTTTCATGAGAAATACCTATTCAAGGTACAACACAGCACAAAAAGATAAAAAGGCAAAAGAGGGCGACTTAAAAAAAGCAGAAAAAATGAAGCTTCAAAAGCAAGCAGAAAACCTGGAAACTAAAAAGAAAAAAACTATCGAACAATCACAAAAAGATGTGGCAGCTATAGAACAAGAAATCGTAAAATTAAAAATATTATTTGGTTGTGTTTAAGCCATGTGTTTTTCAAATAAAAGTTTTAAAATTTAACAACAAAAGTGTAGTTAATTTAGGAAAACCCAGTCGGGAAATTTTCAAAAACCGACCGGGAAAAACCGGGAATTAGTCGGGAATTTTGTTTTCGATTTTTGGTAGACACCCTAACAGTAAATTTAGGAACCAACAAAATAACTTTATAAAACCGATATAAAATTTAAAAAAATTGAGAAAATATGAGTTTTTTTCTTTTGCCCTACCCTGAACATTCAAATGGTTACGGCAAATTATAAAACATTACAAACCTTTCAACAACAAAAATCTTATGTCATTTTAATCCAAAGATACAGACCGACGGAATCATAACAATATTGACATAAATTTGGGCATAAATTCTAAAGAACTTGAACCATATTAAGCAAAATTTAATCATGGATTTATGTAAGACCCTGTATATTGCAAATCATTTTGTAATTGTGCCCCTTGGGATCCTTCACAATTTTTATAAAAATATTGTTTTCTAACATCATAAGATTTTATTATGTCGCACTATTGGGACACCCTGTATGTTGTTACGGAATACCGCTCATTTAGTTTCCACAAAAATCTATGGTTTTGGAATATTTAACATTTCACTCTCACCATTTGCATGGTTCTCTGGTGGCAAGGCACTAGAAGACGTTGCGAATATGGCGGCGTATGATGTTTTAAAATCTCTGTCCTTTCTTACTATTGTCAACAGCGCCATTAGAGAAGCTACAAGGCCAACGTAGTGTGTAATGTAGTAAAATGATGGCAAAGTGTATGATAGTGGAGAAAACGCGTACATTAAGGTGGCAACATACGGTACCCATAAAAGAAAATATATACCACCTAAAAATATAGCATTTGAAAATTTTCTCTCGCCATTTTCTTCGGGAGTGTTTCTGGTGCATCGTATCACGATTAATATCAAGACAATAATAAAACAGACAACAAATATTATAAAAGTAAAAATACCGATAACGTCAAACCAGTGGTAGCCAGCCACAAATGCAGGTAGGAAATACAGTAAGGGAATAAAATAGGAAATGACAATTCCCCACTTGTTAATCCCTTCGTTTCCAGAAACGCAATCCAAAGAAGTTGCCACCAAAAACCAGTCGAGGGCTAAGAGTGTCGCTAGTATAAAGGTCAGTTGTAATAATAGCCACATTGACGCCTTTACCAGAACTACTAATCCTACGGAAAATATATTTTTCTCTATAACAACATCTACTACATTTAATATACTATGGACTGCAGTTATGATTGCAAAATTTAGTATAATATAATTTTTCTTTGTTTGAAGTTTCTTGAATTTTAATATCGCGTAAAGTAAAAGGGTATTATTTACTACAGTCAGAACACATAAAATAATTCTTAATATTATAATAGTGTTAAAGTTGGCTTCCATAGTGTCCTTGTTTTTCTTGGGGTGACTCTTTGGGCAGAATCCGAAACTATACCTAGATTATAAGCTGACTTTTCCACTTAAATGAAGGGACGAAGATAACCTGAAAATAAGGTAAGATTATGTTTATAGTAGTTTATACAACTAGAGTAAATATGATGTCCATATCGCACAAGATAGTAAATTGAACTTCAACTTCCGAGCGCAATATCCATTCGAGTTGTATGTACAGTATATTTTTTCTACATACGGAATGAGAAGTTATTTTTATTCGGGGCGGCGTTTTTTTTTTAGAAGTCATTAAATTCGGAACGAACATTTTCTTTTGAAGTTACGTAAAGATTTCGTAGTTCAGAGGTTCAAATTACTTAAAAAGTTGACTAAATCTAGTAATTTTAACATCTACCGATTTTGAACATAGTTTTCTCCCGATTTTGTTTTTTTTTCGTGGTATTTTTAAACAAAAAATGAGTTTTTTATAGAAAGATCCACTGTCAACGATATTTTTAGAACAAAAGTTGTAGGTTAAAAGGAGATAGGGCGGGCGTTACCCGATTTAATTAATAATAAAAAACAAATCAGGGCCGACAAAAAGTGCGTTTGCATGCAAAAAATAGTTGTGTATGCAGGTATTTTAAATTTTTAATAAAGGCATTTATTATTATTATTATTATTATTATTATTATTATTATTATTATTATTTGAAGGGACGTAACTTGGTCCCGAAAATTAAAAGAAAGAATGACACATGAAAAATTAAAATTACATATAAACAAACACTCTATTTAATTTCAGTATGCTTAGTAAAGTTAATATTAAAACTCACTTAAATTCTACAGGAGAAGGGGATCATATTTTTTAGGGTTCGGGTTCTCAAGTTGGTAAATAGAAAACCATATTGATACGTTTATACATAATTTAGCCGGATTGCATAAAGATTTTTACCAATAATTAACTAACCGGTAACCTTGACTGTGGCAGAAATAGTTTTCTTACAATCAATGGCCTGGTTAGCTTAATTCTTGATTTACTAATCAGACAACTTTGATTTTGAGAAAATAATGCCGGCCAATGTCATTAATGCCACAGGCAATGTTGCTGGTTAGTTAATTATTGTTAAAAATCTTTATAATACCTACTTATATATCCATCAAATTGACCAAAAAAATTATACAGTAATAATGTTCAAGACGCGCAATCAAATTAAAGTTAAAACTAGTTTATTGTAATTTTTTATGAACTTTTTCAATTTCATAAAAATATTTTTCATTGCTATATTTCTGCTAGTCTGTTTAACCTGTTTCTAAAATAAAAATATCCAGGTATTTTGATTATATTTATTATTTATAAAATCAATTAAGCGAAAGGCAAGAAAAGCACAGCATATTTGTATATTATCTCCAACTGGCAGAAAATTAAAACAAATACGCTAAAATATAATCGGAAGACGTGTTTCTTCAAATGCAGGCTGAATGCAGTACTGTTAGTATAGAAGGGACCATCGAAAATTCATTCATAAAGGTTGCCGACATCAAACAGCTTAGCCGGCATCTACCTGGCCCGACAAGTTAAAAAATGGGTTAATCTAAAAGAAATTATCTCTTATTGATCGAACGGCCAAAAAAACGGTAATTTTTTTCGGCGCTTGTGTAACAATGTCTCTATCCAGAGAATTATGACTCACACAAGATGACGCAGGTGTGGATATTTCGACGAAAATGTGTTTGCCTTTTTTGTTTTTATGCGGCTTCATGAATAAAAATGAATTTTCGATAGTCTCTTCTATACCTGTCTCATTAGTAGGATAGTGAGAGTAATCATCCGATTTCGTGGTTAGGTTCATACATGTTTACTTTCGCTGCCAATTGGAAATAAAGATACTAGGTATAACCTACACTTAAAAGCTGTGAAATTTACAATTTTATTTACGGCAACTACGATTATTTTTGGTCACACCACACAACTCACAAACTACTTAGCAACGTGTAAACGGTAAATCTATACATAACCAGCTAAGACGATAATTCGGCGTTCAAGCGAGTGAGTAAAAACGTCGTTTTCAACAAACTAATGTTGCAACTCGATTACAGTGCGAGCTTGGTTGTTAGTGCCACTATGACGATCGAGAAACACTGTTGCCAGATTTAGCAAAATTCGACTATTGATAATAGTGAATTTTGAAAATTTGTTAAAATGTAGCGGAATGTGGCCAAATATAAAATATTAGTAAAAGGTGTAAGTTTGCAATTAGACTATTAGACCCCGAGCCACTGGCCTCTTTGATATTTAAAGAAAAATTGTAATATCTTTCAATGCTGTCCGTAAAGAATTTTTGGCCCAACCTTAGTAACAGATCACGTGGCGCCACTACATTATCATTTTATGTTCTACTGCATGTTAATATGGATCAAGGACAAACGTTTCCTAGTGTCCTCTTATCACGTTTCCATGAAACTTTAAAAAAAAATAAAAGTAGATAGTTGGATATGGGATCCCCAGACCAACGCGGTGTTGCGTTGACGTTTTTGCCCCGGTGGCACAAAACACAGCGATAAATAGCGCGACCCACACCGCTGCGGTGGTTTCCCGCCGTGACAGCAATTTATTTTGAGAACGACGGCTGCAATGTTTTTGCCGCTCACCGGCACAATAGCCACGTGTCTTGTATCACCTGTTCGATTGTTGGGCTGACTTCGATTGTTGTTTTGACATATTTTTGCAGGTTAAATTCACAGAACAATAGAAATCGCACCGCGCCGCCGGTGTGAATAGCAAAGAAGAAGGAGCGCGGTGTACCGCTCGGTGTCCACCGGCACCGTCACCGCTACCGCCGCACCGCCTTGGTTTGAGGGATCCAAGAAGGAAGAAAATGTTAAACATTTTAAGTTTAAGTGAAAAGCTTAAAAAATAAATAATTGTTTGTTAACATAGACTAACCTGGTATATCAGTAGATAAATGTTAATATTCAAATCGACATTAATAAAGTAAAAACAATTATAAACCAACGTCACTCTCTTTAGCGTGGCGGCTTCTATACTCTGAAGTTTAAGACTTACCGTTATGGTACCAAATATTTTTTTTAAAGAAGGATTTTACAAAATTGTACACAATTGCGCTAAATTGTACAAACATTTTATTTTAGTCTAAGGGTTTTTACTAATTTACGTAGGTTAAAAATAGGTCTTCAAGTGTATTGACTGAACTCCCACTATTTTTCAACCAATGTACTGGTTTTATTTAATACCTATTCATTATAATGTAGAGTTTTGTAGGTTTCTTAAGACACCTTAATAATAATTTTTAACAGTGTCATCAATATAGTCTCTATGACGTTCATTCCTGAAAGCACCCCAGGAACAGAAAACTCATTTAAATTTAAAAAGGAGGTTAAAAAGTATTTTTTATTTGCTGTTTCCTTTACACTTTTTTCTACTCCCACATGGACATTTTCTGTGTCCTTTACACTTAAGTGGCGGGTAAAGTAGGCTATTCCAGTTAACTGTGCGGCAAAATTTCATAACAATCCTAGTTAGGTTATGGAACTGACCAATCACAGTCAATTATAGGAAAGCCAAATTTACATGTCGTAAATTTGTTTTCTGGCAGTTGAGAAAAGTTAGGTTAACAATATGTTTCAAAAATATGCAAATCTGTCAGATGAATTTTGTTCTTTTTAAATTTAAATCAAAACATTTATCCCAGAGTCTATGTGTATTCACAATATTTTCCTAAATAGTACACGAAATGGTGCAAAAATCGAAGGTATAATAACAAAATTAATACCAAAATATATTTCTACCAAATTATTGTTATTTTTTGACCGAACTAAAGATTTGCGCACAGACCCACTTTCTTATTTCAAAAATATCTTTATTTCCACTCATTTCTAGACAATTACTACAAGCTTTGCATAAAATGTATACTATACCAAATGAACATTTTCTTACTAACTGTTACGGTAATAACAAGATACAGAAACAGTATTGTTACCTATAACACCTGTAAGAGAAACCATGAGAACGGGAGATGTCAAGAACGAATGACAGCAGCAACAACGAAATAAGACAACACTTTTAATTATATTATAAATTTTCATTTTTAAATTAAAGCCTACCCAAAAATAATAATTGAAGATTATTGATTAATACAGTCCGCTATATCGAGGAGGTGGGACAACACCAGAACATAAATTTTGTTCCCACGAACCGGATTAAAAACAAGAAAAGCAAACTCAAGATAAGTAACAGAAGTCCATGTATCCTTTCCCTTCCTTTTATCCTTGTAGTTTTGATTTGCATTTAATGTAGAGTTAGTTGTGTTGTGTATTTTCGGGATTCCAAAAATATTATACCGCAGGTTACAATTTTCAATTAGCGGATGATATTTTCACGATTATTTGCGATTAATTTGATTATGTTGTTGTCTTAAGATTATTTTCGATTAATGTAACGATTATAGATTGATTTCGATTTAACTGGAGTTACAAGATTCCAGGTGGTTTAATTTGATTAACAGGTTTAAAGTGCCTACTACGATTTTGATTATTTTCTTGATTTTTAGATTCCTAAAATTGATATTTTGGGATATTGATTTATGATTTTACCAATACAATGGTATACTAGATATTTCACAAATTAACATACAAGAGTTGTATGGTTAGTACAAGATTTCCCGAGTAAGTTTTAGATTATAATACGATTTTGATTATCGCGATTTTGAGTGTCCAATGAAATTGGATTACGTACAAGTGTATTTCATTATTTTGATTAAATTGATTACATATTATCAAATGTACTTAAGTGATTAGTTCGATTTTGATTACACGCGATTAATTTGATTTTCCTTTAATAGTACAATATGGAGGATTTAAATTTGTTGATAAGAAAAAGAGGTACAGTAAAATTCAAACTGACAAATTTTGGAAAATATGTTGAACCTTTTCGTAATGCTTTTTTAAATAATGAAGAATTAAATGCGAAAGAAATTATCGAACTTCAATTTAAAGTCAATAAATTGGAGCTACTTTATGATGAATTTGAGTCTGTTCAGTCAGAAATAGAAATGATATGTGCTCTAAGTGAACTTGAAAAGCAATACGAGGAGAGGAGCAAATTCTATGATTGCCATATAGATATTTTGGCAAAGGCCAAAGAAATTTTAGATAAATGTGATAATAATGAAGGTTCCGTGATTAAATCTGTAAGCTGCCCTCAAGCTAATGTTTCAAATAGTGATAATTTAAATTTAGTTAAATTGCCTCCGATAAAATGTCCAACATTCAATTGTGAGTTTAACAAATGGCTAGAGTTTAAAGACACATTTGAAGCTTTATTTCATAGCAACTCTACTTTATCAGAGATTCAAAAATATCACTATTTGAGGTCATGTTTAGGGAAGGAAGCTCTTAAAATTATTCATAGTTTAGAGTTTGCAGCGCATAGTTATAATGATGCTTGGGCATTACTCTGCGATAGGTTTGATAACACTCGATTATTGGTTAACAATCATATTAAAGCTTTATTTGAAGTTGAGAGCTTAACTAAAGAGTCATCTTCAGGATTGCGCAACTTAATCGATGTAGTAAATAAACATCTCAGGGCACTGAAAACGCTTAAGCTTCCAACGGAACACTGGGATGCTTTAATTATGTATATGATATCATTGAAATTAGACAAAGCTACAACGCGAGAATGGGAGCAGTCAAAAAATGATAAAACGTTGCCAAATTTAAATGATTTCTTTAAGTTCTTAAAAAATAGAGCCGATTTTCTTGAAACTCTAGAATTGAATAATAATCAGAAATTAAGAGATACGAGTAGATATAGAAATAGAAATAATAATAGAAATACAAGGCGTCATAATTTTTTGATTAACGGTCCTAGTGAAAGGTCCGAACAAAAATGCAATTTTTGTAAGAAAGCTCACTTAATATATAAATGTCCAGAATTTTTAAAAATGACTATAACCGAAAGGTGGGATATTGTAAAAAAGATGCGATTATGTTCAAATTGTTTATGTTTTGGGCACTATAGTTTTAAATGTAAATCAGGTCAGTGTAGATTTTGCAATAACAAGCACAGCTCCCTATTACATAACAATAATAACACAGGGGATAATCGAAGAAATCAGAGTAATGAAGTACAAGATTCTCAAAACCATGAAAATGCGTTTAATGGTTCCTCGATTATCAGTGCTACAACTTCAAATAACGATTATGTTCTGCTATCCACAGCAATTGTGGAAGTAAGAGATATAAAAGGAAAATATCACAAAGCTCAAGCTCTCTTAGATTCAGGCAGTCAGTGTTCATTTGTTTCTGAACATTTCAAAAACAAGTTAAATTTGAAAGTGGATAGTATCAATATTGCAATCTCTGGGATTAATAGTGTTAGCTCAAACGTAAACTCTAAATGTAATTTATTGATTAAATCAACTGTTAATAGTTATCAAACAAATCTAGCATGTTTAGTAGTACCAAAAATAACAGATAATTTACCTCCATGTAGGTTTAACATTTCAGATTTGTGCATTCCAAAAAACATAAAATTAGCTAACCCATCTTTCAATGTTTCTCGGCCAGTTGATATTTTAATAGGCGCAGATTTATTTTGGAGCATTCTTGGCAAAGAAAAAATCATGTTAGGTAAAGGCAAACCTATTCTGATTGATACCGTTTTTGGGTATGTGGTAACAGGTTTAATGAGTACTTCTATTGAGAAACAAGTTCATTGCAATTTTACTTTGAATGATGACCTGCAGAGGTTTTGGTTAATAGAAGAAATTCCAACTGAGGCAAATCCTTTAACTAAAGAGGAACAGATTTGTGAAGATTATTTTAATGAAACAGTTTCACGCGATTATTCAGGAAAATTTGTGGTTCGATTTCCGTTAAAAGAGAGTCCTCTAGAGTTAGGCGATTCACGAGATTTGGCAATTAAAAGATTAATTCTTCAAGAAAATAGATTAAAAAAGGATGAAGTGTTGAAAAATAAGTATTTTGATTTTATGATTGAGTATATCGAACTAGAGCATATGAGGCGATTGACAAACAGCGATTCGATTAAAATGTTTAGATGTTTTTTACCTCATTTTGCTGTTGTGCGTAATGATAGTTTGACTACAAGTGTTCGAATAGTATTTGATGCTTCGGTTAAAACAAAATCAGGGAAATCTCTTAATGACATACAGTATTCAGGGCCAGCGATACAAAATGATATATTTGGGATTATGTTACGTTTTAGAGAGCATAGATTTGTTGTAATCGCTGATATAGCAAAAATGTACCGCCAGATTCTTATTCATCCTGATGAGAGATATTTACAGAATATAGTATGGAGAAATGATTCGAATGATGATATATCGGTTTATGAGTTACAAACAGTGACGTTTGGCACAACTAGTGCGCCATACTTGGCTATTAAATGTATTAAAAAATTAGCTTTTGATAATATAAGTACATATCCTGTTGCATGTAAGTTGATTGATCGTGATATGTACGTTGATGATTTGATAACTGGGTTTAATGATGAAAAAACAGGTATAGTCCTTTGCAATGAAATTTCAAAAATATTAAAGTCAGCTTCTTTTCCTCTTAGAAAATGGGCATCTAACAGTGATAAAATTTTACAAGGTTTAGAAGATACTTCTGATGCCTTCAGCATACTTGAACTAGGTGAGAATGATAAAGTGAAAACGCTGGAACTTCAGTGGCTTAGTCATTCTGATTTGTTATCTTACAAGGTTCTAACTGATTCGGAAAAGTATCCTATTACAAAAAGAAAATTACTTAGTAATATTGCTAAAATTTATGATCCACTAGGGCTAATCAGTCCCTGTATAATTATTGTCAAAATTTTAATACAAAAATTGTGGTCATTGAAATTAGAGTGGGATGATATAGTACCTTCGGATTTAGGAAAGAAGTGGGAATATTTTCATTCGAGATTAGTTATACTTAACGAATTAAAAGTTTCTAGATCTGTTATGTGTGATAATCCAATTAATATTGAACTGCATGGATTCAGCGATGCAAGTTTAGAAGCGTATAGTGGTGCAGTTTATATAAGAACTTCTGATTCTTGTGGAAATATTTGTGTTGGATTACTTTGTTCAAAAACAAAAGTCGCACCAGTCAAGGCATTAACCATTCCAAGGTTAGAGCTATGTGGTGCTCTTTCACTTGCTCGGTTAGTAAAACAAGTTTCTGATTCTCTTACATGTAAATTTGAAACATATTATTGGTGTGACTCTCAGATTGTCTTGTGTTGGCTTAACACAGACGCAAACAAACTTCAAGTTTTTGTTAGTAATAGAGTGGCTGAAATTCAACAGTTAAGTGATATATCAAAATGGAGTTACGTTAATACTAAACACAATCCAGCTGACATTGCTTCTCGAGGAATGTATCCTGACGATTTATACAAGAGTGATTTCTGGTGGAACGGCCCTTTGTTTCTTTACGAACAAGCCAATTGGCCACGAGAATTTCAGTTTAGTAAGACTAGTGATATACCGGAGATACGTAGACAGTGCAACGTATTTGTCACTACTATGATTCAAATTTTAGATTTTGATAGATTTTCTTCGTTGGAAAAACTTCAGCGAACTCTTGCCTACTGCTTAAGATTTATTTTAAATTCAAAAAATATTAAAAATAAAAATACCGGACCAATTACCGTTCCCGAAATTGATAATAGTATGCAACATTTACTTAAATTAGCACAAGGCGAAAGTTTCGCTACTGAAATATCGTCCCTTCAAGGTGATAGACAATTAAGTAAAAATAACAGATTGCTCTCTTTAACTCCGTTTTTAGATTCAGATGGTTTATTGCGAGTTGGGGGGAGATTAAAAAATGCTTCTTTATCTTTTGATGAAAAACATCCTATTTTATTGGACGGTAAACATAAAATAACAAAATTGATCTTTCGATCTGAACATAAGAGACTACATCATGCAGGACCCCAATTATTATTGTTTTCTGTGCGTCAAAAGTATTGGGCTACGTCTGGCATGAATGTAGCAAAGATGATTGTGCGAAATTGTATTCGATGTTTTCGTACTAAACCAAAACCAATTAACGCAATTATGGGTGATTTACCAAAACATAGAGTTGAGGTTGCTAGACCTTTTTCGATTGTTGGAGTTGATTACGCGGGTCCAGTGATTTTACGCGATAGAAAAGGTCGTCCATACAAGACATATAAAGCATATATTTGTATGTTTATATGCTTTGTAACAAAATGTATTCATATCGAACTAGTCACTGATTTAACCTGCGAAGCATTTATTACTGCATTTAGGAGATTTGCTGCTCGGCGTGGCACTCCTGCACATTTGTACTCTGACAACGGATCCAATTTTATTGCAGCTCAAAAAGAGGTAAAAACTTTGTATGATTTTTTGGAAAATTCTAAAGATGAATTCGTCAAATCTTGTGCTAAACTAAGAATAGTTTGGCATTTTATACCTCCGAATAGTCCAAATTTTGGTGGGTTGTGGGAATCTAATATTAAGGCAATAAAATATCATTTATATAGAGTCATTGGTCAAAGTATATATAAGTGTGTGAAGAATACTCTACATTACTTGTTCAAATTGAGGCTACGTTAAACTCCCGACCTCTCTATCCCATGTCCTCTGATCCCAATGACTTTGCACCTCTGACTCCTGCTCACCTAATAATTGGCCACCCATTGACAATGCCTCCTGATCCTCTGTTTGAAGATGTCCAGATCAACCGATTGTCTAGGTTCCAATTATTGCAACAATTACAACAAAGTTTTTGGAAGAAATGGTCGTGGTTTTACCTGTCTGAGCTTCAGAAAAGGCACAAATGGAAAGTAGGCAACTCCAATGTTGAAGTAGGTCAATTGGTGGTAATGAAAAATGACAACCTTCCTCCATGCAAATGGATTCTCGGAAGAATAACTCAAGTACATCCTGGCAAGATGGCCAAGTGCGTGTAGTGACGATTAAAACTATAAGTGGTACCTACAAGCGCGCTATTTCAAAAATATGTCCCCTTCCATTAAATGACAATGAGTGTTTTTAGGTCAAAAACTAATTTATGTTTTGAACTGATGGTTCAAAAGGGGGGAGTATGTTACGGTAATAACAAGATACAGAAACAGTATTGTTACCTATAACACCTGTAAGAGAAACCATGAGAACGGGAGATGTCAAGAACGAATGACAGCAGCAACAACGAAATAAGACAACACTTTTAATTATATTATAAATTTTCATTTTTAAATTAAAGCCTACCCAAAAATAATAATTGAAGATTATTGATTAATACAGTCCGCTATATCGAGGAGGTGGGACAACACCAGAACACTAACCTTGGTTATTTTTTTCCATATAAATAATATATTATTATAAATATTTGTGCACGGGAATCTTTTCCGATATATTTTGAACGGGGATCCAACTCCAATTGATCTTAAAACTTTTATTATACGCAACAAACAAAAAATTAACTGGTAATTCTTCCTTAAATGGTGGAACATTAAGATAACCCGATAAAACAGATGAAATTATAAGATTTCTAGAAAAAAATCCATTTTTTAATTAAAATTTGTAAGGTTATGTTATTTCTACTTACACTATTGCCACTTTTCTTTCCACGTTAACAGTGTTGCTAGTTTGTAAATTGGCGATTATTTTGAAAAATTTGACCATAGCGAACGTTAAATATTCATATTAATGCACAAAATCCATTTTTAACTGTTTAAAACGAATTTTACAGCTATTTTGTTGTACTCTCGGAGTTATAATTTATACGCAAGCAGAAATAAACCCGAAAAACCTATTTTTCTTCTGTGCATTTCAGTAAAACAATATTGATCAAATTACCTGGTTGAGAAAATAAATTTTTCGTTTTTATTAATACATATATCGCTTTTTGTCTGTTATTCTGCAAAAAGCCGAATGTGAGAAAGATAGATATATTCAAAAGTGAGTGTGTATAAATATAAGAACTTACCCAAATCGATAAATAGTGTAATTTGGTCCATGGGTTTGCCATCAAAATGAATTTTTGTTCAATTGTTTCTTATTACCGTTTTCACAAGTTCATGGCCAACTTAAAAGACAAGTTATGATGCCTAATTTAAATAATTTTTTAAAATTCTTAGCATGAAGTTCGGAAGTTAAGTCGTAGAAAAAATATACTGTACAACTCGAGTGGATTGTCCATATTGCGCTCGGAAGTTTGAGAACTCCGCCTACGGTGTCGTGCTCAATTTACTTGCTCGTGCGATATGTACATCATATCCACTCTTGTTGTACAAACTACTAAAGTGATGATGAAAGTAGGCTATTCCAGTTAACTGTACGGCAAAATTTAATATTCCTATTGTCAGTGTTGCAACCTTTAAAAATAAAATTTCCCATTTTTAAAGAAAAATTCCACCAATGCATACAATACGGAAAAATTATTTTTATAACAGATCGCTACGAATACTGTGCAAATAAACTTTCCTTTTCCCTTTGGAGACAGCGCCAACCTATCATTCCTCTGTGATTTGTTCTCACGAATCCGGAAGTTTCCCATTAGTTGATAACATTGTTATTAAAATTAGGTTCCTCTGTGGGGTCCTTATAAAGTACTGAACAATCACACTTTATACAAAATATGTATCTGTAAATAATAGCAGTAACGTGGACTACAAGAAATCCCCATCTGATTTATTCTAATAAATATTATATTGGCCTTCAAAGTCCATCTTTCCTGTCTTATTGGCTTCATTAGTTAAAAAATGCAAAACTCGACCAATCAACAATATTTCAGTCGCTAGTACGACTTTACTCTGCTCTTATCTGTACCAAACTCTAGTTGATCAGACTAACTGACAGTCCTGAATGATGTCGATCTTTCGTCATTCTCGCATCAGTCTTTTTTCTAATGAGAATTTACATCAATCCTTGAAATTTGCCATTACACGATCATTATTACTGTCATTCCTTTATCAAAACTGTTCAGTCTCAACGATAGTGTATGTTCTGCTGTAGATTTTTGGATCCCTTTTTACCAATGCTTTACCTTGAACATTAAGCTTTGTCGACTTTTCAGGGGTTTCTGACCCACAAGAGGAAAGTTCCAGGGAGAAATCTCCCAAACTGGATGGCGTTTACATCAATCCCAAGCGTCACTAGGGTTGGAACTCTGACAATAAGCTGCTGCGGCCATGTTTATTATTTCGCATTATTTCGTTTAAGATAATATGCATCGGACAAACTTTATTTTATTGTGCAGTTTTGTGGACAAATTTACTGTCAAAGGCAACATTGACGAGCTCCAAAAATAATATTATCTCACATGGGTCATGATCTCATCTTTAAATTAAGCGATAATTTTTAATTGCTGTGTCGAAAAAGTTTATTCTAGTAAGAGGAAGCTCTTTTTAGCAGCCATTACTTATATTTTATAAAAGAACCCATAAAATATCAGTTGGTCATATTTGTTAGTAATCTATAGTATGTTTACCTGTGCAGAAGTCAAATAGAGATATTTTAAAAACTTTTCGACATTTTAGGGGCAGGATAAGTAACATAAATGTAAAATTCATTATATTTTTATAATGTGCAGAAGTCATATACTGACGTCTTTACAACACTTATATTGTTCACCAAATTGGTGCAAATTCGAGTCTTCTCGAAGTCAGATCGACGTAAGTTTACAACTTCAGATTGAAAAATATAACGTCGGTACGACGTAAAAATGCTAGTTGGACCTATACCTGGAGGCGATTCTTTTCACTTTATATATCCTTTGTACTATTTTACTATCTCATATTATAACGTTTGGATACCTGATATTGTCGGATTTGGATTGGTACCCTTAAGGATGGATTATTAATTTCATACTTCGCTGTGGTGCTAACATTCTTAATAGGTATTTAGTCTCATAAGAATAGGTGTAGTGGAAAGTTAGTGTGTAGAACAAGGACACAAGGACATTTCTAGTTTCTTAGGAGGAGTTTGTAGACAAATGTTGATAAAAATAATTGTTTGAATTGGTTGGGATAAAGGGTTCCATTTTAAAGAGTACATCCAAGGAAATCCCATCTTTTATTAACTTGCAAAATTATTGCTGACTTAGCAAAGAGGAACCCCTTCTTTCATCTAATAAGGGTTCCAAAACTTTATAAAAGCTCGAAGGAACACTTACTCGGAGAGTTGTAAAAGTATTTAAGTGTAAGGGTAACCTCTGCCCGAATAACTACTCAAAGTCTAAATCTTTCAATCAATGAAGAGTACTGTCCCAGAACCAGTATACTTTGCTCCGATTGCGTAAGTGTTCTTTACGTTAAACTATTTAATTGTATAAAATTGTATCCTTCTCATTTTTTGTCCGAGTTGTCTATTAAGAAGGAATTGTTTCTTTAAATTTGCTGGAATAATACCTTCCTGAAGTGAGTAAAAAGGGACAGTTTCTCTCCTTATTAGAGAACTACCTAAATTCACCATTTTATAATCTTATGTCGACAAATTGTATTTTTTTGCATTATTATTATCTGTTATCGATGAATTTATCGGTATTTTAGTATCATCATCATACCACATTTTAATTTATTACTTAGTTGTATCTTTTCTATTCCTTTTCGTGCTTTACCTAAATGATATTGTATTTATTATTTTGCCATTTCGTATGACGTTATAAAGCCCTACAAAGTGCTTCTTTATTTCCATTTGAATACTTGGGACGTCATATTCTAAGGGTTATTCTATTTTCTGTAAAGTAGCGTTCAAATTTTTTTATTATATAACATTATACTCATTTAATCTAATGGCCTATGAGTGCCCTTATATGAAGAAGTGTTTGTGCTTTTTTCGAAAGTCATTCGGAATATTTAAAAAAATTATTTAGCCAATATATGCAACTTTGCCTCAATTTAATCATCTTCGTATTTCTTACAGTTTTTGATATCCCCTTGTACGCACACGAATTTGTAGCACCCCGTATAGTATTTTAAAAGTACCTTTTTTGTTTAATTAAAATGAGTTTACCAAAAGTGAATTATTTATTATTATACTTAACTCTTTTTTTTTTAATTCTAGGTAAGAACAGAATTATAACAATAAGAACCGTAAACTTTAGGTAAGTAAGTTCCTGCATATAGGTTTAGTATTACCGATGATGGTGCTCCTGCATGGGCCCCTGCCTTCGGAGCCTCTTCAACTAGCAGCATTAGAATAAACTTGCAATTTACCGTCATAAAATTTATTGTCGGTTTTGAAATATTTCATACAATTGAAAGCACAAGGGGAATTCAAAATGAAAAAATATTTTTATAATTCAGTCTGCATTTGTGTTGCACATTTAAGCCGATTTGGACAAACTTTTTATTTTACAAGATGGTCCCAGGGTGTTTCCAAGAAGCGTTTGATTTAACATTTAATAGGGTGGTATTATCCTTAAAAAGATTTATATTCAGAGACAAAAAAATAAAACTGAATATGTTTTACCGGCGTGCAAACAAGATTTTTAAAATTGAAAAGTAGTATGCCTCCGCTGGAATTCGAACCCAGAACCTCTCGATTAAGTCTCAAGTGCGCTGCCAATTGCGCAACGGAGGACCTGATATTCTCTCACCAACTTCGGTCATATAACTTATTCAATTTAATCTTAGTTGTGTATAGATTCATTTGCTTATTTTAGTCCTAGAAACTGGGAAAAATTTATATTTTGTTGTTTGACTGTTTTTTGTTATATTAAAATACTATTTAATAATTTTTTTTCAAAAAATGGTAAAACAGGATAAGAAAGAGATGCACATACTAGACATTTAGTGTGCTATATAAAATAAGTGTTGAATTCTTATTCAAGTCAATATAATAATATAATAAAAAAACATTCGCCACGTTTTTTTAGGCCACCTTATATGCTCCAATAAAATTTTAACATATGCCTCTATAACGTTTGGTTTAAATGTTTTTACTAGTATTTAACATAAAGAAAAAATGTACGCTCTACCGTTTTTGGGTTTCCTTCAAATTTATAAAAATAAACGTATTTTAATAGAACCAAACATAAAAAATTTATAGGTGAGTCGATTTAACTACAAAAAAAATCAAATTAACACAAAAATGTCATATGGCACACGGTGAAAACACAACTGTGAGACTATAGATCTAAATATTTCGATGGTCTATATTTTAAACCCCTTTAATGAATACGGGTATTCGATTTTTTGATAACATATTTGAAATTTGACAAGGTTTCAATATATTTATACTGCAAAATTCAAATATTTGGCAATCAATCTTACTAATACAATTAAACTAAAAACAACGATAATCATAAAGTAATGAGGTTCGGAGTAACGAGGCCTAATACCCAAAGTAACAAATCGGTCCAAGTATAATATAGAAATAAAAAACTAATTGTAATATATTATTTATATATTACATTACACATACACACAATAACATAGTATATACTATACGTATACCCATACCAATATATTTAAATAAAGATTTGTTTGCTGTAAAGTAGCATATTTATTAAAAAAATAAAATGCAATAGGTCCTTTCCTATTAATTAGAAATATAATTTGAATGATACACGAGTTTTGGACTTGCATTGTCTTTACATCACAACGTTTCAACTGGTAAGTATCTTCGAGTAAATACTAAATAAGTGTGGTAACTACAGCTCTATTTATACTAGCTAGTTGCAGTAACGCATAAATAAGTGGGCAGAGTAATGCGTTTAACTTTTATGTGGTCTTATTTTAAGATTTACATTTACTAAAAATACGGTTCTTGAAGGCTTACTAAAACAAGCTGGGTTTTGGAGTATGGTAGCAGCTTCCTTAAACTTCCTCTTTCTCCAGTGCGGTTCTTTTTGCAGGATTTCTCATTCAGGAACAGTAGAACAACACCCAAAAAGCAGAGACCGAAAAATCAGTTGCAGCTGACCACGCCTGGATATACGGTCATCCTATTAAGTGGACAAAAGCCGAAATCCTGCTGAAAGAACCGCACTGGAGAAAGAGGAAGTTTAAGGAAGCTGCCACCATACACCAAAACCCAGGTAGTTTTAGTCAGCCTTTATTAGATAGGAGAAACGCCTGGAAACTTTTATTAAGTAAATATAATCTAAGAATAAGTCCACATAAGAGTTAAACGCATGACTCCGACCACTTAGTTATGCGTCACTGCACCTAGCTAGTACAAATAGAGCTGTAGTTGAACGACAGTAGAGTTTTGGACTTGCATTATCTTTATTTGTTTAGAATCACTACATCTCCAGTCGTCTTCAGGTGAATACTAAATAAGTACATTACTTATTTAGTATTCACCTGAAGACGACTGGAGATAAGTACATTACTTATTTAGTATTCACCTGAAGACGACTGGAGATGCTTACCAGTTGAAACGTAGTGATTCTAAACAAATAAAGACAATGCAAGTCCAAAACTCTACTGCCGTTCAAGAAAGTCATTGTCTCCAACCTCCAAACGAACAGACACTAGAGCTGTAGTTACTATGCTCATTTAGTAGGTATTCATCTGAATACGACTGGATAGTCTTATCAGTTGAAACGTTGTGGTTCAAAACAAATAAAGACAATGCAAGTCCACAACTCTTCTGCCGTTAAAATACTGGTAGTTATAGGTATCTCTCCAAGATTCACTAAAATTCATAAAAAAGAATTCTATTTTAAAATTTGTAAAAATATAATCAAACATGGAAAGATATGCTGGGTTTTCTCATCAATTGTATCGACTGGTAATGATGGTGACATTTTGCCAACCCAATAATCACGCTAATCGATTTCTCAGGCGCTAATATCTCCGCGGTCGCTGATCCTGAAACCGGATTTTTTATTCGCTAGAAAGAATTATATTTGCCGCTGAATATGAAACGGGTTTTTACAAAATTTTTAGCGTGGATTCCGAAAAAATCAGGTTTGAAATAGCGTTTAGCGGGATTCTGTTGGCTGGCAAAATGTCACTATTATTTTCTTATATATACGCAAATAATAATCATATAGAGACAAACAAATTAAATTGTCCAACAAATTATACATTTTGATAAACGACATGGCGATAACTTGTGATAACAAGTTTTATTCTAAATATTGCCTAAAATATAACATTCCCTTAATTTTAATTCTACAGTTTTTGAATGACAACTTTACATTTTTTTAAAAGAAACTATTGCAAAACATATGCGTCACCACCTAATTTAAGGTCTTAAGTAATAAGTGGATCTGAACAATATTTCTAAATTCTTCTTCAAAGTTACCAGTTCCATGGGAAATTATATTAATATATATTAAAAACATTGCGCTCTCTTGAAGCGAATCCTGTCCATTTTTATTAATGCATTTTTAAATTTGGACTCTACAGATATTGGAGAATGTGAAAAAAAATAGTTCTCAATATTTTTTAGAATACCATTCATTATAGTAATTTTTTTAAAGGTTTTCATTGGCTTATATCTTTCTCCTCGATTTTTTTTCCGCATGAAAATGACTTTCTCACACCCACATAAATACCACCTTTCCATTGGTCAAAGAAAATTTAATAATTTGTTTAGTTTTTTGTAGTTCGCTTCAAGAAATGCGCAATTTAACATGGGAAATTTTAGCACGTTCGGATCCACTTAACCTACTTTCTTGCAGTGCTTTTTCTTGCATGACTTCGATAAAACTCTTTTTTTATTGTATATTATTCTTAGAACTTAACTAATGGGGGTTTTAAATGTTCTTGTTACTATTGGTTGTTGCCTTCTGATGAGTCCTAACAAGGACGAAACAGCCTCTCATTGTCTACCTGCGCCCCAGGGAACCTTTGGCGTCCCTGTGTACTTTAATGCAAAAGATAGATGCACTACTTTGTCCACCTGCCGCCTTCTCCTCTATTTACTTATACTGACACTAAACTCTACTACTTTATTATTAAAAATGATGATTCTTAAATGCGAATAAGGAAGATAAAAGAAAAATGTTTAGTCGTATTATTTTAATCTAAACCTTGTTGCTACTTTGATTTCTTAAAAATATTTCATAGAAAAGATATTTATATTATAAAACTTTAAATAACTCAAAGAATAGTAAATTTAGGAAACCAACAAAATAACTTTACAAAACCGATATAAAATTTTAAAAAATTGAGAAAATATGAGTTTTGTCTTTTGCCCCACCCTGTACAAGAAAGGCGATACATTCAAATGGGCACGGAAAATTATAAAATACGACCGTATTACAAACCTTTTAACAACAAAAATCTTTCAGCATTTTAACCCAAAGGTACAGACCGCCGGAATTATAATGATATTGACATAAATTTGGCCATAAATTCTAAAGAACTTAAACCATATTAAACGAAATTTAATCATGGAATAAAAAAATAGGTTTGATTTGGCCTCCATTTATGTACCTGTATATTGCAAATCATTTTTGAATTATGCTCCTTAATATCCTGCACAATTTTTATAAAAATATTTTGTCTTACATCATAAGAAGTTATTTTACTATATCGCTCTATTGAGACAGCCTGTATGTTGTTACCAAATACCCCTTATTTAGTTTCCCCAAAAATCTATGGTTTTGAAATATTAGACATTTCACTCTCTGCATTTGCATGGTTCTCTGGTGGCAAGGCACTAGAAGACCTTGCGAATATGGCGGCGTATGATGTTTTAAAATCTCTGTCCTTTCTTACTATTGTCAACAGCGCCATTAGAGAAGCTACAAGGCCAACGTAATGTCTAAAGTAATAAAAAGGAATAGGCGATATGGAGATGGCAAAATAAGGTACCCACAAGAGAAAATATATACCACCTAAAAAAATAGCATTTGAAAATTTTCTCTCGCCATTTTCTTCGCGAGTGTTTCTTGTGCATCGTATCACCATTAATATTAAGACAATAATAAAACAGACAAAAAATATTATTAAAGTAAAAGTACCGATAACGTCAAGCCAGTAGTAGCCAGCCACAAATGCAGGTAGGAAATACAGTAAGGGAATAAAATAGGAAATGACAATCCACCACTTGTTAATCCCTCGGTTTCCAGAAGCGCAGTCCAAAGAAGTTGCCATCAAAAACCAGTCGAGGGCTAAGAGTGTCGCTAGAATAAAGGTCAGTGGTAATAATAGCCACATTGACACCTTTACCAGAACTACTAATCCTACGGAAAATCTACTTATATCCATAACAACATCTACTACACTTAATATACTATAGGCTGCAGTTATAATTGCAAAATTTAGTATAATATAATTTTTCTTTGTTTGAAGTTTCTTGAATTTTAATATCGCGTAAAGTAAAACCGTATTATTTACTACAGTTACAACACATAAAATAACTGTTGGTATTATGACAGTAATAATGTTGGGTTCCATAGTGTCCTTGTTTTTCTTGGGGTGACTCTTTGGACAGAAACCGTAACTAGATTATAAGCTGATTTTTCCACTAAACTAAAGGGACGAAGATAACCTGAAAATAAGTTACGATTATACTATGCGTGTATAGTAGTTTGTACAATGTTGTATATAAACAGTAATTTATACAATTATTTAAATACAAAATAATTTGTGCAATTTTTTAACCATGCTAAAATCCCATAAGCTAAAGTGCCTTTTTTGAAGCTGGCGAGATTTTATCGAAAGTGTTCAGTAGTCCGTCCGTCCGCGTAGCCGGGGTCTCAACTTAAACCGAACGATACGCCCCTTTGCCCAAAATAAACCTATCAAATCGCGTAAAAGCCATAAAATCGCCGAAAACCACGTACTTTGACACGTTATAGCGGAAATGCATTTTAAATTTATTTAGAACCGAGTCTTCAGTGCTTCAAGATCTCCGTTTCGTTGCCCAAATCGTACCTTTTGGTATTATAGTATTTGCACCGTACGAGTAGGGTTGCCACCTTCCTTACCAACGATTCCTGGAGTCTAATGACCAAACGAAAAACTTGAATGTACATACATACAAAATAAACAAAAAAACCCATCAAAGGTAACATAAAAGATCCTTCGGCATAATTAACAAAATTTCAGAAAATATAAAAAATATAATTCATACAAAATTTCACAGAATCAAATCAGTGGCGGCTCGTCACCAAAAAAAAATAAAAAAATAAAACCAGGAGGAAAGTTTTCCTACAATATTAAATATTAATGTACCAATATAGCTACCATTTTAGCCCTTAAAAAATAATTATGTTCGAATTAATAATATTAATTTAATCCGAATGTGGCTGTGCATAATAGGGCCACGGTTAACTTCGATGGACAATAATTATAAACACTCGTGCATTTTGGCGCGCCCCAGCCGACCGTGTCCGTTAGCTCAAAGCAAATAAAGACCCAATGCCCAACATTGCTTTGATATTCACCGTTGCTATGGTTACGTGACGTCAGTCAGGCGAAAGCATGTACAATGTGCATATGGTGATGAAGGGCAATTTACACATAAATCAGTCGTATGCACCATTGTTAGGTATTTATTTTGAGGCTTCGCGAAACTTACGGTTATAGATATCGTTTTTACGTGATTTACTGTGTGATTAAAAAGTTTTGTTTTTATTTTTCAGTTAATTAATGACATAGTTTGTGATTTGTTGGAAACTCCATTAAGTCGTTGGACATGAGGATAAGTAAGACGTTTTGTTACACGAGTTTATAGTCAATGTTTGTTAAGTACCCGCACTATACCTAGCTCTTCACCATTTTTTAAGACCGCCAGCCGCCACTGTTTCTATTTTTAATTTTAAATTTATATTTTTTATTAGATCGAAAACTTTTTTAAATGTCTGGTCTTGCACTAATGAACGGAAGGGACGAAAACGCTTGCATGGAGCTTCCATTTGTTGAAAAATTGATGGTGGAAAGTTTGCATGAAAGGTGTAGCGTTTTGTAAACTGAATTTCCGGGAGAAATTATATGAAATCCGGGAGACCGACCCTTTTTAAGATTTCAGGAGACTCGCGGAAAACCGGGAGAGGTGGTAACCCTACGTACGAGCCATAAATTTTATTGAATATAACATACCCATGTAGGTACTAGTTCAAAAGTTAAAGTGTTGCCGTCGAAAAGTTATCAATAAATTCATTGTAATTTGAATTTTCGTGCAACAAGTCATTAAAACAAGTTTCAACGTGTTAAATTTTTTAATTTTCAACAACCTAGTGCCACACAACTCATTGAAGAAGGCGTGTGTAAATTTCCGTAAAATTAAACGTATTTTTTGGACAGCATCTCCGTGAAGTTAAATAACATTTTTAACCTAGTGCTAACTAGACATTCGCGTTGTGCTAAGACCAATAGTTTTGTCGGATTGCTCCTCCAAGGAGCTCTTATAAGCTTTTTGCCTAGTGCAATCGAAACATATTCGTTGTACTTAAATAATAATAAGCTTTTTATTTCGTGGAAATAACTTGGAACGTTTGACGTTCTTAATTTTAAAACCTAATTTTAATTTAAATGTATTATGCTTTATCAACTTTCATTTAGTAATATGAATTTTACAGTTCTGTAAATCGTTTTGTAAGGTCATCTATTACAGCACTAGTGTTGTAATGGAAAAAAAACTGTTTTATTAAAATTTTGCTCTTAAATAAAACCACACTTTTTAGAAGCATGATTTATTTTATTAACAATAATTATAAAATTAATGACGAATTCCTAATTAAAATATAACACTTAAGATTTATTATAAACATTAATAATACAAAAGAAGGTTTTTTAGCGGCAAGCGGACAAAGTAGTGCATCTATCTTTTGCATTGAGTACACAGGGACGCCAAATGCAATGGGTTCCCTGGGGCACAGGTAGACAATGACAGGCTGTTTCGTTCTTATTAGAACTCATAGAATAGTATAGGCAACATTTATCGCATCCCCACAATTTTTCTACGGATTTGTAGATTAAAATAAGTTCGCGCTGCAGTATACCCACTGGGCGCTGCCAATCCATAATACAATGCCGTGTTTTTAAAATAAAGTAGTAGAGTTTAGTGTCCGTAAGGGTAAATAAACTCTACTACTTTATTTTAAAAACACGGCATTGTATTACGGGTTGGCAGCGCCCAGTGGGTATACTGCAGCGCGAACTTATTTGAATCTACAAATCCGTAGAAAAATTGTGGGGATGCGATAAATGTTGCCAATACTGGTGTGTGGCCTAACGTATTTGATTTATTGTTGCTTTCGTCGACGACTATCTTTTGCATTGAGTTGATTCCTATAGATGGCGTTACTGGGTTTTCATCGCATTTTTATTTCTTAAGAATATCTTGAAAACAGAGTCTCGCTGTATTCGGGGTCGCTTACAGGTTATGGCTTTCTGATGAGTTCTAATAAGAACGAAACAGCCTGTCTTTGTCTACCTGTGCCCCAGGGAACCCATTGCATTTGGCGTCCCTGTGTACTCAATGCAAAAGATAGATGGACTACTTTGTCCGCCTGCCGCTAAAAAACCTTCTTTTCTATTTACTTATACGGACACTAAACTCTAATACTTTATTAATAATACACTTTTTACAGTTAGAAATTTGTATACCAGAAGTGGATGTGATGGAGCCCTTTACGTTCGAATTTCCAATCATTAAATCCGTGTCTGACCCCATGATCTCCTTTGCTATTTTTTTCTTATTTTATAAAGAATTCTCAACGTAGCCTTCTGCCGTAGAAGAGAATTTCCAGCCCCCATGACGTTTTAACATCTGCATATCTGCACCACCATCAACTAGAATGGTGGCTGAAATAATGTCCACTGTATCCTTCGGGATTATTCAATCCCAGTTTTGTTGCAATCTATTTTGGTATACTTCCAAAACTATTAATTCGACAGGCTGGGAGGTGCATTTTCCTTTTCCATAGAATACAAAAAACCGCATGTGAGTTGCATTAAGACATTAAGAGGACGAAGTTTAGCATATTTTCGAGAAATACTTAAACAGTTGACACCTGTCACATTTCCTTCTGTTATAACAAATTCTCGCATAATTTTGGTTTTCGAGAATGGAATCACAATTTTTATATACAAATCATTGTGTTTAATATGATCCAACATTAACTTAGCTATGTCTTCGCGCCGACAAGCCCCAAAAATGCCAATTATCATAACAACATTCATAAGTAAATATGTTTCATCATCTGCAGTACTAAGAAACTTACATACGTCTTCCTTTGTGAAAACTTTGGACTTTTTGGCCTTGTAACCCTCTGAACTTCTTTTCAAAAATGCAATTAGTTGAGAAAATCTGCTTATATCTTGATTTTTCTTGACTGAAATCATAGTTCTCAACATTAAGTAGTGAGTCCATAGTGTAGATGGTTTCTGGGAGCGTTGCTTTACGGAAAAATAACCCAAAAGGATTTTCTCAGATACCTCCTTTATTTTGTTAGCTTTGCACCAATCTTCAAACTTCTGATACTCCAACTCATACCGCGCCTTGGATTTTGTCGGAACTAAACTTGAGATCGCTTCGTTTGCCGCTGCTTCTATATCAGAGGGTAAACTTCCATCAGAATCGCTTATTTTGAAAAACGCTTTTTATATTTTTGAATTTGTTTGACAAAGTTTCGACAGTAACCATGCGAAACAGTAACTATGCGAAAGGTAACATAAAAAACTTGATTAGTAAACTTAATAGCAGGTGCATTTTTACAGGTGCATTTTTATTTTTAAAAATGCCTTTTGCCAAATATTTTTTTTCATAGATGAAAGTAGATAAAATTTTGTACAATATTCTTGTTGAAAATTCATATTACTATACTCGATGTTTTATTAAACTCGGCTAACGCCTCGTTTGATAACTTTAACATCTCGTGTTGTAATATGAATCTTTACAACACTTATATCGTAAATAACTATTACAATTGAATATTACTGTGTTTCCATAGTTACGTTACAACACAAATATTTAATGGCATCCTTTATTTATGAACAAATTTATGTTGATTGTAATAATTTCCGATTTACGGAAAAATAGTATATATACCTCGTAGAAAAAACCACATTCCCGGATTCCGTATTGTCAGTCTCGGCTTGCGCCTCGACATACAATCTTTACGATCGTCCGGGAATGTTCAGCTTTTCCTACTGGGTATACATACAATGTACTATTTTTTCCACGCTTGTGTAAAAATGTCTCTATACAGAGAATTACCCATATACCTATTTAACATTTTTTTGTCGATGGACTCGCTCCCTATGTGACTCACACATCATGACGCCGAGTTAGCAGGTGTAGATATTTCGACGAAAATGTGTTTGCTTTTTGTTTTATTGTGGCTTCATCAATAAAAATAAATTTTCGATAGTCTCTTCTTTACCTGTCTCATTACGTCATTGCTGTTAGACCAAGTAGAGTAGTTAGGAATGACCAACCGATTTCGTGGTTCGGTTCATAAATGTTTACTGTCGCTACCAATTGAAAATAAATATACTAGGTATAACCTACATTTATAAGCTGTAAAATTCACATTTTTACTTACTACAACTAGGATTATTTTTTCGTCACACAACTCACAAACTTCTTAGCAACGTGTAACCGGTTAATCTATACAAAACCAGCTAAGACAATAATTCAGAATAATTTGGCGTTCAAGCGAGTGAGTAGAAACGTCGTTTTCAACAAATTAACTGTGCAACTCGAGTACGGTGCATAACCGGCTTGACGGACAGCTCGAGTTTAGTTGTTAGTGCCACTATGACGATCGAGAAACACTGTTGCCAGACTTAGCAAAATTCGACTATTGATAGTGAGTTTTGCAAATTGGTTAAAATTTAGCGGAATGTGGCCGAATATAAAATATAAGTAAAAGGTGTAAGTTTGCAATTAGACTATTAGACCCCGAGCCACTGGCCTCTTTAATATTTAAAGTAAAATTGTAATATCTTTCAATGCTGTCCATAAAGAATTTTTGGCCCAACCTTACTAACATGTTACGGGCCGCCACTGCAATAAACTGAATTACACTGTGGCTCAAATTAAAGGAGTACACTTTTTAATTTTGAATATTTTTCTAGATTTTGCACTGATTTAATTTATTTTTGGAGAGATGATAAACTGAAATCGTCTTAGTAAAATGTGCAATTTTTATCAAAATATTTTGAACAGGGCCGGATTGACAAACGAAAACTGATTTATTCATAATTCAGAAAATACGTTTTTTTGGTAGATTAACTATCGAAACTTCTTCAGTATAAGTCTCACTCTGAAAGATTCTTAAATTCAAGAAATACAATTTATTTTGTTCGATATTAATAATAAATTTAATAATATTAACAATTACTGATATCAAGACTAACTATCACCTAAAATCGAAAGTAGTATAAATATTTATAGGATAACATTATGAATATGACCACCATGATTTTCTATCACGGATTGCAGTCGCCTTCGCCATAGGTCAATAGCTGTATTCATTATGTCCTGGTTAAAATTATTCCAACAGAACTGTAACTTTTCCATTAGCTCTTCGATGGTGTTAAACCTTTGACTATTATGAACATTTGCCTCGAAAATTCCCCATATGGAATAGTCAACAGGGTTTAAGTCTGAACTATTGGGTGGCCACATCTCCGGTTCAATATAATCAGGGCATTGCTCAAACAAAAACATTCTTGTACTTCGAGAATATGGGAAGGAGCACCGTCTTGTTGGAATACGTAATCGTCGCAAATTGCTTCAATTTCAGGAAGCAAGTGATGTAAAAGTTGTTGTTGATACGCGTCCGAGTTGAGTTTTACTCCGGCATCTACAACAATGAGACTTGACTTCCCCAATTTGGAAACTGCCACCGCGACCATTACGCCAGGTGAAAAGTGACTTCTCTCGATTAAAAGATTTTCCAATGGGATTTCCCTCTTTACTCGCACATTTGCGTATACCCGATTATTTTGTGTAAGTATTCTTTGGCGGCCTCAAGTAAACATCTTCTCGTCTGAAAACCATATCTTTGCGATATTTTGCCGGAATCTTCGTAGTAATAGATTACATCTTTCTAATCGTTTCTCCTATAATATTTCTTACCATGGTAATATTTCCTTGAGTTCTTGAAGTTTTTTTCCTTCCCCTTCCAAATTTTATTTTTATCGATCCATAATTTTCTGTAAGATGTCTTAAAAACTTGCCAACTGTTCCAACATACCAATTTTTTTCAGGAAACTCCTTTACAATTTTTCTTGCGCCGTAATTATGTGTTTGTCGAAAATACTTGATAAGAATTCGATCCTCTTTACTTAAAACTGCCATTGTGTACGGATTAGCTATCATGAAGCGCACAAAACGTCAAAAATAACATTGTTTATTATTTTAATAATAGTCATGGAAACTTTGATTTTTAATAACGGTCATGGATGCTGCTATCATGGTTCAAACGTCTTCAAATTTCCAAAATGATATCCGGAATGTTTTAATACATCAATGAACAAAATAAATTGTATTTCTTGAATTTAAGAATCTTTCAGAGTGAGACTTATACTGAAGAAGTTTCGATAGTTAATTTACCAAAAAAAGTATTTTCTAAATTATGAATAAATCAGTTTTCGTTTGCAACGAGCATAAGTGCACGTTTGTTGAAAAAAACCTGTCAATCCGGCCCTGTTCAAAATATTTTGATAAAAATTGCACATTTTACTAAGACGATTTCAGTTCATCATAACTCCAAAAATAAATTAAATCAGTGCAAAATCTAGAAAAATATTCACAATTAACAAGTGTACTCCTTTAATTTGCGCCACAGTGTATATACAGTGTGTCCACGGATAGAGTATGAAAAAGAAAAAACTTTTTTTTAGTAGCTACAGAAGAAAAAATTATTCTTTAAAAAATCGTCTGCTTGTGTTAAAACGACAAATTCGAATATCAGATATACAGGGTTCGTCAGAAACAACATTTTTTGGATTTTTTTTCAATTTTAATTTTCAAATCCTTGATTTATTAAATCAATTTTGCTTGTTCTGAAACTACGATTTAAAACATCAGATTTGCGATAACTATACAGGGTTGAACAGAAAAACATTTTCAATTTTTTATCATTTATGATTGAATAAATTAAAGAAATATGATATGTATTATTAAAAATACTTCAAAAGTAGACAAGGAAAAATAGTTTTCTTACAACAAAATCGGGTTTCGGCCAGATATAAAATCATATTCTAAGTAAAAAGGCAACAATAGCTGTTTGTTTTTACATAAATTTTAAAATAAAATCCTAAAAACACAAAATGTTTTTTCTGACGAACCCTGTATAGTAAATCTGATATTCGAAATTGTAGTTTCAGCACAACCAGACGCTTTTATAAAGAATGACTTTTTCTTCTATACCTACTAATAAAAATGTTTTTTCTCTTCCAAACTCTATCCCTGGACACACTGTACATACATCGTTTTATGTTCTGCTGCATGTATATGGATCAAGGACGATCGTTTCCTAGTGTCCTCTTATAACGTTTCTATAAAATTTTTGAAAACGCTTAACGCGGTGCTGCGGTGACCTTTTTGCCGCGGTGGCACAAAACACAGCGATAAATAGCGCGACCCATACCGCTGCGGTGGTTTCCTGCTGTGACAGCAATTTATTTTGACGGCTGCAATGTTTTTGCCGCTCACCGGCACAATAGCCACGTGTCTTGTATTACCTGTTCGATTGTTGGGCTGACTTCGACTGTTGTTTTGACATATTTTTGCAGGTTAAATTCACAGAACAATAGAAATCGCACCGCGCCGCTGGTGTGAATAGCAAAAAAAAAGAAGGAGCGCGGTGTACCGCTCGGTCTCCACCGGAACCGCGTTGGTGTGGGGGATCCAAGGAGGATGGAAATGTTAAAAATTTTAAGTTTAAGTAAAAAGCTTAATAAATAAAATGTTTGTTAGAGATAGGCAATAAATACTTAACATAAACTAACCTGGTATATCAGTAGATAAATGTAAATATTCAAATCGACATTAATAAAGTAAAAACAATTATAAACCAACGTCACCCTCTTTAGTGTTGCGGCTTCTAAACTCTGAAATTTAATGAAGATACTTCCCGATATGGTACCAAATATTTTTATTAAAAGAAGGATTTTACAAAATTGTACACAATTGCGCTAAATTGTACAAACATTTTATTTTAGTCTAAGAGTTTTTACTAATTTACGTAGGTATAAAATAAGTTTTCATGTATATTGATTGAACTCCCCACTCACTGGCAGCTCGTCCGGTGAAATAAGTGAAGGGGCTTTTCACCAAAAAAAAATGAAACCAGGAGAAAAGTTTTTCGACAATATTAAATATTATTGTACCAATTTGGCCCTTAAAAAATTATTATGTTCGAATTAATAATATTAATTTAATCCGATTAGTTACTCCGATATACAATAATTATAAACGCCCGTGCATTTTGGCGCGCCCCAGCCGACCGTGTCCGTTAGCTCGAAGCAAGTGAAGAAGAAGAAGTGGTCCAACATAGCTTTGATATTCACCGCTGCTATGGTTACGTGACGTCAGTCACGCAAACAGCATGTTACAATTTGCAATATGATGAAGGGCAATTTAAAAATAGATCAGTCATATGCACCATTGTTTTAGCATTGGTTCGCCTTAAGGTACTTATTTTAAGGCTTCGCGAAACTTACGGTTATAGATATCGTTTTTACGTGATTTACTGTGTGATTAAAAAGTTTTGTTTTTATTTTTCAGTTAATTCAGTAGTATACGTACTTACGTTGTTGTGTGTTTTAAAAATGAACCCAATTAATTTAATATTCTTATTGTCAGTGCTGCACAGTGTTGCAACCTTTAAAAATAAAATTTATCATTTTTAATGAAAACTTCCACGATCGCACACAATACGGAAAAACTTTTTTTTTTGCAGATCACAACCTCAAGTACTCCTAAAGAATATCCTACGAAAACTGTGCGAAAAAACTGCCCTTTTCCCTTTAGATACAGCACCAATCTATTATTCCTCTGTGCCTTGTTCTCGCGAATCCGGAAGTTTCCCATTAGTTGACAACATTGTTATAAAAATTCGGTTCTTCTGTGGCGTCCTGATGAAGTACTGACCAATCACACTTTATTGTATTTATTGAGGCTCCGTAGTCTTTTTCAAGACACTAAATTATATAATTTATATGTTTATGGTAAAATATGTTCATAATTTGTTCAATATAAGAAAATATACATATAGGTATGCATCTATAATGGTTTTATCAATAATTTAACCTCCTGAATGTGCATAGAAAATTAATTTCATGTAGCAGTTGGTTTTACCAGAATTTCTAATATGATTTTGTGGCTCAAACGGCAAAGCGTCAAGCTTTGTAACCAATAGTCGTGAGTTCAAGCCCGGCAGCCTGCAAACTTTTTTAACATAAAGTTCATAAGTTCGTAAACATTATTTGCATCAGACAAACTTTATTTTATTGTGCAGTTTTGTGGACAAATTTACTCTCAGAGGCAACATTGACAATGAAAAATAATATTATCTCACGGTTGATGATGTTTAAATTAAGCAATAATTTTTAATTGGTGTATCTAAAAAGTTTTACAACAACTTTCAGGGGCCCCAAAATGGGGGAAACGAAAAAACACACTGCACTGTTAGAAATTCAGGACGTGGTAATTAAAACTTTCATAGTTAATTTAATGTACGTACCTACTCAGTACTGTGTTTCAAAAATGAACCCAATTAACGACATAGTTTGTAATTTGTTGGAAATTCCATTCAGTCGTTGGACAGATGAGGATAAGAGAGTCGTTTTGTTACACGGGCTTTTAGTCAATGTTTGTTTAAGTACCCGCACTGTACCTCTTTTCACCATTTTTTAAAATGTGTTTGCTTTCTCGATAGTCTCTTTTATACTTGTCCAATTGCATCGTTGCTGCTAGATCAAGTTGAATAGTGATTTCGTGGTTCGGTTCATAAATGTTTACTATCACTGCCAATTGAAAATAAATATACTACATTTAAAAGCTGTAAAATTCACATATTTACTTACAGGATTATTTTTTCGTCACACACTCACACAATAATTCACGATAACTCGACGTTCAAGCGAGTGAGTGGAAACGTCGTGTTCATAATAGGTAGTAAATTTTGAGAAATTGTTAAAATGTAGCGGAATGTGAATATATTATATTAGTAAAGGAGGGGAGCTGCAGCCCGACAGCCCCCCCCCTCCCCCTAAATACGTCACTGCAGTAGAGTATCTGGCGTTTAAAAGTACTCTTCAGAAAAATCTACATTTAGAAAATGTACACCTAAATAACTATTTAAGTCAAATTAAAGAAAGATTTCGTGTCGTCGCGCGAGAATCTCGCAATTTCTCGTTCTCGAAATATGACATCACAAATGGGACAAAATAATTCGAAAAAAATGTAATTCTTATTATAATTTTATATATAGTTATATTCAGAGACAAAAAAAAATCAAAACCACTCGATTAGGCCTCAAGTGCGCTGCCAATTGCGCAACGGAGGACCTGATAATCTCTAACCAACTTCGGTCATATAACTTATTTAATTTAATGTTAGTTGTACATAGTTTGGTTTGCTTATTTTAGTCCTAGAAACTGGGAAAAATTTATATTTTGCTGTGTGACTATTTAACCATTTTTTTTAATTTCAAAACAAGGCAAGAAAAAGATGCACATACTAGACATTACGTGTTCTATATAAAGTAAGTGTTGAAATCTTAGTACAAGTCAATATAATAATATATTAAAAAAACATTCTCCACTTTTTTTTAGGCAACCTTATATGCTCCAATATAATTTTGAAATATGCCTCTATAACGTTTGGTTTTAATGTTTTTACTTGTTTTTAAAGTAAAGAAAATATATACGCTCTACGGTTTTTGGGTTTTCTTCAAATTTATAAAAAACAACGTATTTTAATAGAACCAAAAATAAAAAAATTATCTTTGAGACGATTTAATTACAAAAAATCAAATTAACACAAAAGTGTCATATGGCACACGGTGAAAACACCACTGTGAAACTATAGATCTAAATATTTCGATGGTTCAAATTTTAAATCCCTTTAGTCGATTTTTTGATCAAAAAATTTAATATATTTATACTGCAAAATCAAATATTTGGCAATCGATCGATATAACAACAAAAACACAATTAAAATAAAAACAACGATATACATAAAGTAATGAGTTCGGAATAACAAGTCCTGATACCCAATGTAACGAATCGGTCCAAGTATAATATAAAAATTTAAAAAAAAACTAATTTTATTATAGAAATCTTATATTATATTACACATACACACATTAAACATATCAGTAAGTAAGATGGTCTAGTATACCTTAACATAGTATATACTATACGTATACCCATACCGATACATTTAAATTTGTTGGCGATTTGTTTGCAGTAAAATGTTTACATATTTCCTTTAAAATAAGAATTGTCATTTCTTGCAGATATAATTTTCCCTTTGCCTAATATTCTTACAATAAATCAAAATATTTCTTGAAATAATAAAATTCAATACTTTTCTTTCAATTAGAAATATTATTTGAATGATAGAAGAGTTTTGGACTTGCATTGTCTTTACATCACAATGTTTTAACTGGTAAGTATCTCCAGTCGTCTTCAGGAGAATACTAAATGAGGATAGTAACTACAGCTCTATTTATACTAGCTACTTGCAGTGACGCATAATTATATGGGTATGGTCATGCGTTTAACTCTTACGTGTTCTATATATACTAGCTGGGTGTAATGACGTGGATGAGTCATGCTCATACCCGATGAGTCATGCGTTTAACTCTTACGTGGTCTTATTCTAAGATTACATTTACTGAACACAGGTTTCTCATATCTAATGAAGGCTTATTTAAACAACTTGGGTTTTGGAGTGTTGTGGCAGCTTTCTTAAACTTTATCTTTCTCCAGTGCGGTTATTTTTGCAGGATATATATACAGTATACACACGCCTTGTGTGTGTGTGACAGTGGACACACGGTCGTCATATCAAGTGGACAGAAGTCAAAATCCTGCAAAAAGAACTGCACCGAAGGAAGAGGAAGTTTAAGGAAGCTGCTACCATACACCAAAACCCAGGTGGTTTTGGTGTATGGCCTTCTTTAGATATGAGAAACGTCTGGAAACTTTTGTTAAATGTAATCTTAGAATAAGATCACGTTAGGGTTAAACGCATGAGTCTTCGGGTATGAGCATGACTTATCCAGTTATGCGTCACTGCACTTGCTCGTATAAATGGAGCTGTAGTTACTATGCTTATTTAGAATTCACCTGAAGATGACTGGAGAATCTTACCAGTTAAAACGTTGTGGTTCAAAACAAATAAAGACAATGCAAGTCCAAAACTCTACTGCCGTTTAAATACTGGTAGTTATAGGTTAAATCTGTAAAAATATAATCAAACATGCCAAGATATACTGGGTTTCCTCATCAATTGCATCGACTGGTAATGATGGTGACATTTTGCTGACTGAACAAATCTCGCTAATCGATTTTTCAGGCGCTAATATCTCCGCACTGGCTGATACCTGAAACAGGATTTTAGATTCGCTAGCGTTTAGCCGGATTTTGTTGGTTGGCAAAATGTCACTATTATTTTCTTATACATACGCAAATAATAATCACGAGAATAATTATTATGTCATATAGAGACAAACAAATTAAATTGTCCAACAAATTATACATTTTGATAAACGACATGGCGATAACTTGTGATAACAAGTTTTATTTTAAATATTCCTAAAATAGTTGATAACATTCCCTTAATTTTAATTCTAAAGTTTTTGAATGACAATTTTATATTTTTTTTGAAGAAACTATTGCAAAACATATGCGTCATCCCCTAATTTAACGTCTTAAGTAATAAGTGGATCCGAACAATATTTTTAAATTATTCTTTAAAATTACTAGTTCCATGCGAAATTATATTAATATACAGGGTGATTCCTAAGTTGATACTTCTGCTTTAGCTGTGTATAGAAGGCATTAAAATAAACAACTTTTTCAAATACCTTTTTTCAAAAAACTTAAATACAGCCGAGAAACAGAAGCAAAAAATCTAAGTAATCAAAACGTAGCCCTTTACTTTATATTGTTTTCCTCCGTTTTTTGTATTGTTAGTCACGTTCAGACGGCACAACAGCAACCACAGCCGGGGATAAAGCAAACCTACTTGCTGAATTGTTTTCCTCGCATTCCACTGTAGACTTCCAGGGAAAATCACCACCCAACATTCCCTCAGTTCAATCGCAAATGTCTGAAATCGTGTTCCGTCAGCGTCTTGTTAAACGGATTCTTAAAGGACTCGACGTCAATAAAGCTTCTGGTCCAGACGAAATTCCTATCATTGTTCTCAAGACATGCGCCGATGAACTTACACCAGTATTTTGTAGACTTTTCAACTTATCCTACAAAAAAGGAATATTTCCATCCTGCTGGAAGTCGGCGCGTGTCCAGCCCATTCCAAAGAAAGGTAAAAAGACCCTGCCAAGCAACTACCGACCCGTCGCATTGCTTTCAGTAATTTCAAAAGTAATGGAGAAAGCTATTAACCAACAACTCCTAAAGTATCTGGAAGGGCTTAACATTATCAGCGACCATCAATACGGTTTTCGAAAGTCCAGATCAACAGGTGACCTTTTGGCATATGTCACCCATCTTTGGAGCAACACCATCGAACATCATGGAGAATCCCGGGCTGTTGCACTGGACATCTCTAGGGCTTTTGATCGTGTTTGGCACGATGGGCTTCTAAGTAAATTGCGATCCTACGGTATGCCTAATGGATTTTGTTTATGGTTAACCAGCTTCCTTAAGAACCGTTCTCTGCAAGTGGCGATTGACGGGTTTCTCTCAGACACCTTCACCATAAATGCCGGTGTTCCTCAAGGGTCCATATTGTCGCCTACCCTCTTTTTACTGTATATTAACGACCTTCTAGTGAAAACCCAAAATCCAATTTATAGCTTTGCTGATGACAGCACACTTGTCTCATCTTTTACCTTGACTCCCCAAACATCCGCTGCCGACGCACATCTTCGCAGGCAGCATGAAGTATTGCGCCTCAACAATGACCTGGACGAAATTTTGGCTTGGGGTGACAGTAACCAAGTCGAATTTAATGCTAAGAAAACACAGGCAGCAGTCTTCTCCAAAAAGGTTAACATTGCAGAATATATATATATAAATAAGTGAGAAGGGTAGTCTTGACCGACTAGTTAATCAACAAAAGACAAAGTCTTGGGGTATCGGTATATATATATATATATATAGGATATAGTCATGGCAGGACACGCAATTCCCCTGGCACCGTCTATTAATTTGCTGGGGGTCAATCTGGGAGGTAATATGTCTTGGCATGATCACGTTGCCGCAATTGCCAGGGCAGCTGCACAGAAACTTGGTGTACTTTTCCGCACCAAAAGGTTGTACACACCTCATCAACTTTTGACACTCTTCAAAGCCCAGATTCGACCATCATTAGAATACTGCTCTCATGTCTGGAGCTCTGCACCCAAGCACACCCTTCGGCTACTGGATTCCATTCAAAGGAGAGCCGTTCGTCTGATCGGCGACCCCGAGCTGACCAAGACCCTCGATAGCCTGGAGCATCGAAGACAGGTTGGTGATTTGGCTCTCTTTTACAGATATTTCCATGGCAGGTGTTCGACTGACATTGCCCACTTGATTCCACCTAGAGCAATGCAAAACAGAAATACACGGCAAACCGCTGCCGCTCATCCATATGTTGTTCAGCTTAGTACTCCTCGAACTTCATTGTTCAAGAACTCTTTCATCTGGAGAACGTCATCATTGTGGAATGAACTTCCTGAGGTCGTGTTTCCCAATGAATACAATCTTCAACGTTTCAAGACCAACGTTAATCGCTTTTTTAGCACTCGCACCGCTCCCAGAGCGCCTTAAAGGATTTTTCCTACAGTGCAGGTGTTTTATCATAAAAAAAAAAAAAAAAAAATGCATTTTACGGATAGGTCGTCAGTTATTTAATTAATTTTAATAAATTGGTGATAATTGTAAGATTTGAAAACAATGAACTAATTATATTGCTAATTTATTGTGAGTGTCGTACAAGTGCGGATGTTTCTTCTTTACACCCAGAAGTTTTCTTAATGTTATTCAACGGGCAAGTTAGACAGAACCGTATTTGATTTGTAGTGTAATAAATGAATGTAAGTACTTTATTTTTGGAAAAGGTATTTGAAAATGTTGTTTATTTTAATGCCTTCTATACGGAGCTAAAAAAGAAGTATCAACTTAGGAACTACCCTGTACCTATATTTAAAACATTGCGCTCTCTTGAAGCGAATCCTGTCCATTTTTATTAATGCATTTTTAAATTTAGACTCTACAGATATTGTAGAATGTAAGTATTTTTATTAAAACAAAAATTATTGTCAATATTTTTTAGAATACAATTGATCTAAGTATTTTTTTTACGAATTTTCATTGGCTTATATCTTTTTCCTCGATTTTTTTTCTGTATGAAAATGACTTTCTCATACCCACATAAATACCACCTTTCCATTGGTCAAAGAAAATTTAATATTTTGTTCAGTTTTTTGTAATTCGCTTTAAGAAATCCGCAATTTAACATGGGAAATTTTAGCGTGTTCGGATCCACTACTTTTTTACAGTGATTTTTCTTACATGAGTTCGATATAAAACTCTTTTTTTTATTGTATATTATTTTTTAGAAATTAACTAACGGGGGTATTAAATATCTTGTTTAATATGTATTTACTGTCTCGGCCAAAACAGCAATGACCGGTACTTAATATGAAGAGTAATATTACTTGAAAAGAAAAGTTAGTTCTGGTAACTAAGAATTATCTTAATCAAAATTAATAAAATGGCAGGACTATAAATTCATAATGTATTATTACAACAAGCTTGATTGATATACAGGTTTGTGGGAACATTGATGTAACATTTAAACAGGATATATACAGAGTAAAATTCAGCTAAACAAAATATTTTATTTCTGCCAACTAATATAAAAACAAGGTAATTTCTTTGTTCTAATGGCATTAAGTTTTGGTAAGTATAAGCAAGATAAAAATCTTTTTTGTTTTCCTACCCAAAAATAGTTATTACACGAGAACAAATAAAAATTTGTACCAAATACCAAGTCATTTTTAAGAGTGCAACAATTATGTCAGATTACCTCATTCAGAGAAATATATTTTACTTCCATGAAGAAATACTACATTTTATTATTGTTAAAGAAATTACTAAAAATACTTATATACAGGGTGTGTCAGTAAGGTGTCTGTCTTAGATAGCACCTAAACTATCAAAGATAGGGAAAAAAGTGTAATACAAAAGTTAAAGGGTTTTTAAGGATACATAATCTAAAAATATTTTCTAACCTACTGGGTGGTCCTAAAAAGTGGTAAGTACTGAATAATAAAAAAGAAAATTAAATGGGACACCCAGTATTATTTTCTAGAATATGATTCAATGGAATAAGGACTTTGCAACCATATTAAAATTTTTGGAGTGAAATGCAACGTTGCCAAGTAATTAATTTTTTTCCGAAATTTTAGTAATTTTAAGGGTATCGTTAAAAAATCATAGCAACCTGTGAATTAACCCTAGGCAAATATAATTTACGTTGTAAGTATTTTAAGGTAAGATATATTGATCTATAATAATGTTTTTTAAATCTCTTATACAGAGCGTTCATTACAAGTTGGACAACTCGATAGTTTTAAAAATGCTTTATTTCAATTTTTTTAAATGGGACCCCCCTAATTTTTTTAGGCAAAAGAATTTATCTTTCAGAAACCTTCCTTTTTTGTTAAACATGTCATATATCTAAATATCATAGTTTTTGAAATATTTTAGGATTTGTCTTAAATCAGGGTAAAAAAGGAAAGTTCTAATTAAACAATTTAGTCAAGATTGCTTTGGAACAAAAAATAAATAATTTTCTTTGTCACTGCTGTCATTGCAAAATTATTTCGCCAACATTTTGTACTTTATTACTGTTTAAATTTTAGTTTCCTGAACTAACTTTATCATAACTTATATTTTTCTATTTCGATAAAATTAGTTCGGGAAACAGTAATAAAGCACAAGATGTTGGCGAAATAATTTTGCAATGACAGCAGTGACAAAGAAAATTATTTAGTTTTTGTTCCAAAGCAATTGACTAAATTGTTTAATTAGAACTTTCCTTTTTTACCCTGATTTAAGACAAATCCTAAAATATTTCAAAAACTATGATATTTAGATATATGACATGTTTAACAAAAAAGGAAGGTTTCTGAAAGATAAATTCTTTTGGCTAAAAAAATTAGTGGGGTCCCACTTAAAAAAATTGAAATAAAGCATTTTTAAAACTGTCGAGTTGTCCAACTTGTAATGAACGCTCTGTATAAGAGATTTAAAAAACATTATTATAGATCAATATATCGTACCTTAAAGTACTTACAACGTAAATTATATTTGCCTAGGGTTAATCCACAGGTTGCTATGATTTTTTAACGATACCCTTAAAATTACTAAAATTTCGGAAAAAAAATAATTACTTGGCAACGTTGCATTTTATTTCAAACATTTCAATAGGGTTGCAAAGTCCTTATTCCATTGAATCATATTCTAGAAAATTATACTGGGTGTCCCATTTAATTTTCTTTTTTATTATTCAGTACCACTTTTTAGGACTACCCTGTAGATTAAAAAATATTTTTAGATTATGTATCCTTAAAAACCATTTAACTTTTGTATTACACTTTTTTCCCTATCTTTGATAGTTTAGGTGCTATCTAAGACAGACACCTTACTGACACACCCTGTATATATAATTAGTCAGAAGTCACTGTGTTTCCAATCTTGTCATAAACAAAAATGACTAGTAGTTGTCTTTGACATATAGTTCAGTTGTAACAAGTGTATGTTTTGTAGTCTGACCCTGTTTTACTTCAAAATGTTTTTTATGAAATATTAAAAATGATGATTCTTAAATGCGAAGAAAACTGTTTAGTCGTATTATTTTAATCTAAACCTTGTTGCTACTTTGATTTCTTACAAATATTTCATAGAAAAGATATTTATATTATAAAACTTGAAATAACTCTAAGAATAGTATATTTAGGAACCCAACAAAATAACTTTATAAAACCGATATAAAATTTAAAAAAATTGAGAAAATATGAGGTTTGTCTTTTGCCCTGCCCTGTACATTCAAATAGGCACGAAAAATTATGAAATACAACCATATTACAAACCTTTTAACAACAAAAATCTTACAGCATTTTAACCCAAAGACAGACCGACGGAATCATAACGATATTGACATAAATTTGGCCGTAAATTCTAAAGAACTCGAACCATATTAAGCGAAATTTAATCATGGAAAAAGAAGTTTTCCATTAACAAAAATGTAGGTTTGTATATTGCAAATCATTTTTAACTGGTGCTCCTTAAGATCCTGCGCAATTTTTATTAAAAGATTTTTTTCTAACATCATAAAAAAGTTATTTTACTATGTCGCACTATTGGGACACCCTGTATGTTGTTACCGAATACCCCTCATTTAGTTTCCACAAAAATCTATGGTTTTGGAATATTTAACATTTCACTTTCGCCATTTGCATGGTTCTCTGGTGCCAAGGCTCTAGAAGACCTACCGAATAGGGCAGCATATGATGTTTTAAAATCTCTGTCCTTTCTTATTATTATCAACAACGCCATTAGAGAAGCTATAGGGCCAACGTAGCGTGCAATGTAGTAAAATCGAAATATGAAGGAGGCAAAATACGGTGCCCACAAAAGAAAATATATACCACCTAAAAAAATAGCATTTGAAAATTTTCTCTCGCCATTTTCTTCGCGAGTGTTTCTTGTGCATCGTATCACCATTAATATTAAGACAATAATAAAACAGACAAAAAATATTATTAAAGTTAAAATACCGATAACGTCAAACCAGCGGTAGCCAGCCACAAATGCAGGTAGGAAATACAATAAGGGAATAAAGTAGGAGATGACAATCCACCACTTGTTAATCCCTCGGTTTCCAGAAGCGCAGTCCAAAGAAGTTGCCATCAAAAACCAGTCGAGGGCTAAGAGTGTCGCTAGAATAAAGGTCAGTTGTAATAATAGCCACATTAACGCCTCATTGATTAGTACTAATATATGTATATAATATTTACTTCTAGCCATAACAACATCTACTACACTTAATATACTATAGGCTGCAGTTATAATTGCAAAATTTAGTATAATATAATTTTTCTTTGTTTGAAGTTTCTTGAATTTTAATATCGCGAAAAGTAAAAGCATACTATTTACTACAGTCAGAACACATAAAATAACTGTTGGTATTATAAGAGTAATAAAGTTGGGGTTGGTATCTATATTTATAATTGGCTTGTCATATTTTCGGGTATAATTCCACATTTTTGTGTCATAATTCGACATTTCTGTGTCATAATACGACATTTCTGTGTCATAATCATAATCAAACTCCATTGTCCTTGTTTTTCTTGGGGTGACTCTTTGGACAGAAACCGTAACTAGATTATAAGCTGATTTTTCCACTAAAATGAAGGGACGAAGATAACCTAAAAATAAGGTACGATTATACTATACGTGTATAGTAGTTTGTACAATGTTGTATAAAGAGTAATTTATACAATTATTTAAATACAAAATAATTTGTGCAATTTTTAACCATGTTAAAATCCCATAAGCCAAAGGGCCTTTTTTTATTTTTTTTATCGGAAGCGTTCAGTAGTTAGTCCGTCCGCGTAGCCGGGGTCTTAACTTAAACCAACCGACACGCCCCTTTGCCCAAATAAACCTATCAAATCGCGTAAAAGCTATAAAATCGCCGAAAACCACGTACGTCAACACGTAAATACAGTGGCGGCTCGTCAGGTGAAGTAGATGGAAAAAAAATAAAACCAGGAGGACATTTTTTCCACAATATTAAATAATAATGTACCAATACAGCTATGATTTTAGCCCTTAAAAAATAATTTTGTTCGAATTAATAATATTTATTTAATTCAAATGTAGCTATGCATAATAGAGCCACGGTTAACTCCGATGGACAATAAGTATAAACACTCGTGCATTTTGTTACGCCCCAGCAGGGCCGGCCCTAGACATCTTGGCGCTCCGGGCAAAACCTTAATTTTGCGCCCCCCCCGTTTTTTTTTAGTAAATCTCATGCGACCATATCAGAAAGTCAAGAAAAAATTGAAAAAAAATAAGAAAAAACGTTTTATTAGAAACTCAATCATCAGATAACAAGACAAGCAATTTAGCACTTAAGGCAAAATAACAAAAATTAAAATGTAGTAATGCTAACTAAACTAATATCCCATATTATAAATAAATTCTAACTAACCCAAGTAATTAAAATGCCCTCTTTCTAACTTTTCTTTTGGCAAACTGACGAACCAGTGATTTCAAGTCTAATTTGTCACTAATTTGGTGTTCCATAGCTCATTGCCAATCCATTGAGACGATTTTTGTCTGCATCGTTCTGAGATAATTTTTTATTATTTTTAGTTTTGAAAAGCTTTTTTCCCCCTGAAGCCACAGTGACTGGCAATGTAAATAGGATTCTTAATGCTATGCTGAGATTTGGTGCGAATTTAAGTGTAGCGATAAACTTGAGAACTTCAACAGGGGTTTCCTTTTTTGTTAATAATGACGAAACAATGCTTATTTCATCGGCTAGTTCCAGGGCGTTAAGATCGCTTGAATTTCCATCAGTTAAAACTACTTCCAAATCTTTGCAATGAGCCAGTAGCTTATTTCTGGGCATGTCTTTTAGACCAATAATATTATACAAAAAGCTGAACTAATTACTGTGAGTATTTAGCAAATTATATCTGGTTTCCAAGGCATTTTTTTGCTTGATCTAGTGTGAAAAAAAAATCTATTTTATATTATTGTTTGATGTCTTGAACGGGTTCATCCGGGCCCTCATACAAAAACGTTCTTGTTTTGTTTCTGACACGATGACGTGGCGTGGTGGTTTCGAAATTAGTTTCCACGTCAATCTCTGAAGCAAGCTCGGTTGCTTCTAAAATGATGCTTTCAAAAGCTTCATTTGATCTCAGGTTTTCAAAGAAGAGTTTGCAGTTGCTAAGCATATCAATAGCCTGTGACATATTAAAATTTACAGTTTGCAAAAGTTTGCTGATGGGGTTAATATGACTCAAAATTTTGTACCAGATCACAACAGAGCATATAAATTTGAACTGCTTTAAATTATTTAATAATCCGCTAGCCTCGTCTCTGATCATATTAAAGTATTTTAATGTTTAAATTTGTGAACCGAGCTTTGAGTTTAAGTTTTAATCGGTTAAACACAAAATTGTTCTCAATTTTCCATTAAGGTAAAAACCCATCTGGGTTTATTACAAAACTTATCACAATCACTTCTTTGATTATAAAAAGGGAAATGCTAAAAGCACTTTTTTACAAGGTTTAGGAAAACTAAAATTAAGTTTTAAAATTAAGAACGTCACTAGGCGAAAAGCTTATAAGAGCTCCTTGGAGAAGCCATCCGACAAAACGATTGGTTTTAGCACAACGCGAATGTCTAGTTAGCACTAGGTTAAATATGTTATTTAACTTCACGGAGATGCTGTCAAAAAAATACGTTTAATTTTACGGAAATTTACACACGCCTTCTTCAATGAGTTGTGTGGCACTAGGTTGTTGAAAATTAAAAAATTTAACACGTAGAAACTTATTTTGATGACTTGTTGCACGAAAATTCAAATTACAATTAATTTGCTTGTTTTCGAAAAAACTCGTTCGTTACTGTGACAACTTTTCGACGGCAACACTTTAACTTTTGAACTTGTACAAGGTTCGTTATATTCAATAAAATTAATGGCTCGTACGGTGTTATATAAAACTACTTTCAAAAACGTCAACAATTAGGTCGACCCCAGACTAGCTATCTTACCCCTATCTCTAGTGTGGGGCAAATACTAGATTACGATAGTAGGTAGGTACGATTTGAGCAACGAAACGGAGATCTTGACTCGCTGAAGGCTTGGTTCTGATTGAATTTAAAATGCATTTCCGCTCGTATTTACGCAGTGGCGGCTCGCGATCTTAAAAAATGGTGAAGAGCTAGGTATAGTGCGGGTACTTAAAGAAACATTGACTAATTTATATTTTAGTTACGTACTTTCATAGCAAGTTTTTGTAAATCAGATCGATTCTTCGGTTTAGGTCTAGCCTCGGGTCTAGCGTTTTTTTTAAAGCATCGACAATAGTATTTTGATTTTATTTAAAATTTCTTAACATTAACTGACATTTTAAGTGTTCTCCAGAATCCCCGTGTTTACGCAACGATCGAGTATTATTTAAAAATCTGTAAATAAGTCCCTTTTCCAAACGCAATGTTTATTCGAAAAGAGTAAACACGACCAACAAAATAATTTTTGTAAGGCGGCACTACTACAGAGCCAATTATATTCTGACAACCAGGAACACTTATAATTATTCTTATAGGATCTGCAACTTTTTTAAAATCTGTGTTTAAGATTCCAGTAGTTCACCCGTGTAACAAAACGTCTCTCTTATCCTCATCTGTGCAACGACTGAATGGAGTTTCCAACAAATTACAAACAATGTCTTTAATTGGGTTTATTTTTAAAATACACAATAAAAATTAAACTAAGTAGGTACTTACACACTACTGAATTAACTGAAAAATAAAAACAAAACCTTTTAATCCCACAGTAAATCACGTAATAACGATATCTATAACCGTAAGTTACGCGAAGCCTCAAAATAAATACCCGAACCGATGATAAAACAAGGGTGTATACGACTGATCTATTTTTAAATTGTCCTTCATTATTATAATGCCAATAATGCAAATTATTACATGCTGGCGCGTGCTGACGTCACGTAACCATAGCGACGGAAAATCAAGCCGCATGAATGTATGTTGCTCTTCTGGCTGCTTTCAGATCACCGGCACCACAGAACTCGAACAAAGAGAAAAGTTATTAACGTGTTAAAGATTAGATGCCGCTGTGACTTGTAAATGACGTTAAGGGCGATGCTAACACTGAGAAGCGGAGTGGGATGAACTAATTAGGGCGGAAGGGGGGTAGGAGAAGCCACCATATGTTTTTATTATTTGAAGGTCAAATTAATATTTTGAAATTTAAAATTTGTAATAAATTTTTTTCTATTAATTACGTTTTTATTACTAATAAATACAATTTGCACTGCACGATTCGTAATAACAACGTATTTTTATAAAAAATTATTTAAAACAAAATTTAAATGTCAAAATATTAATTTACCTCGATAACAAATATTATATAACTTATTTTTAGTAAAACAATCAATAACAATAATACTAACAACTAATAATATTATTAATAATATTGGAAATAAAAATAAATTAAATTTTTATTTTCTCTTTACAAATTACATAAAAGTGATTGTCAAATTTATTACTTTTTTTATAAAACACTTTGAAATAAAAAATAAATTAAATTTGTATTTTTTTGTGCAATGACTTAACGTACATTGCAGTTCAAGTTTCCATTCGGAAAAATACTACCATATAACTGTTCCGCAATGTCGCAATAAGGGGGCGCAGTTTGCTATATTTGTATCTTCAGGTTCATCGTTTTATGGCTGATCTTTATACATTTTTAATATTATTCAGTAGACTCGCGATACAGTGAACATACTGTATAGTGAACTACTCCAAATAGTAAACAGACATTTTTTTCTTAATGTATTCTGTAGAGTAAACAAATTGACTCTCGAAATAGTGAACCCAATAGCTTCTTTCGTTAAACAAACACGTTCCAACAGGAAAACGGTTTTAAACGTTTTCCTTTAGTGTTTTAAGAAGTCGAATCAGAAATGAAGAAATTGAAACGGTGCGGTGAGATCAGAAATTGTTACTTTACTGCATACGTTTAATCCCGAAGTCGACATTTAGTTTATTGATGTAGATAACTGGAATCAAGATAATTTACCGGATACAAAAGAAACTGAAGACCAAAGTGAAAGCGATGGAAACCATGGAGATGATGAGAAGAAGTTGTCGTAAATAAGGAACGAGTAACAACCGATTCTGCAATAAAATCGATTAATAATATACTTTAATGGGCTGAAGAAAATGAAGATAAAGTGGAGTATTCAAGTCTTCTCGTTCTACACAACTTAAGAAATACGATGGTGCAAAAGGGGAATAAAGAAACAAAAGGTACAATTAAAAATTACATCTATCCAGCTTTGGTCCTACAAAATTATTCCTATATTATGGCACATTCAAAAATTATTACGTCAAATCACTCTGCAAAAAAAGCATATAATATTTATTTGGGTAAAAGCACACACTGGAATACCAGATAATGAATATGTAGATACCCTAGTCAAAGATAGCATTCTCAATGGAACACCTATTAGCTCTAGTCTCACTCTTACCGATGCGCATGTCCTTCTAAAAATACAAATACTGGAAAAATGGAAATTAAGATGGAAAACCTATTGTAACACATCTTGAACAAGATATTCACTTCTTGTAAAAAGTATTCCCAATAAATACTGGCATAAAGATTTGATAGTTCCCAGACGATTTATAACAACCATTATCCGACTAAAATTGGGCCATGCTTGCTACCCAGCCCACCTAAATAAAATACGTATTGTTCCCTCTGACAAATGTGATTTGTGCGATATAAAATGTGATTTAGACCACTTATTCTTAGAGTGTAGAAAGTATGACAATGATGTTAATAGCCTATTTGAACAATTAATTCAAGAATGTAAAGTCGAGTGCCCATTTAATATCCTAAATCTCTTATCCCTCGAAAATGTAAAAATCTATAATGTACTGGTAAGCTACTTATATAAAACCAATTTAAAACTGTAAGTCCAACCTACCCTAGTCTTTCCCTATGTGTTTTTCCCTTTTTTTTTAGTGGTCTTCATTCCTTGTATGTCTTAAAAGAAAGTCGCCCTGACAGACCCCAGTGGCGTGAAGCGTGTATCCCTGTTTGGTTGTTTATAAAAAAAAAGTTTCTTTTACTTCTCTACTTCGTGACTGGCTGTATGGCTAATTAGCCAAATGCCATTAAAAAAAAAAAAAAAAAAAAAAATTACATCATTTAAAAAAATAAGAATACATTTTTTGATTTTATTATAATTATGTATATTATAATGATATGTAAATAAATAATATGTTTTGCCTGTATAATATTAAAGTTAATTTACTAAAGAAAAACGTCATTTTAATAAATTTTAAAAAATTGTTCGATTTAGTGAACAAATCGATATATTGAACTGGTTGTGCATTAATTAGTTCACTGTATCGCGAGTCTACTGTATTAAAAAACCGATTTTGACATAGATCATTAGTCTTACGCTTGGCCAATATAGTATTTACTATAGAATAAGTGGTTAGGATTGTAAGAGATCTCAGTTTTTACACTACACAAAAACACCAACCGTAGAAAACCTTCAGTTTTCAAAAAGCCCACTTTAAGTAATAATTTCTTGTAATATATCTGGTTTATAGATATTAGTCATTTTGCTTTGTAAATAAATAAATAAAAGTCCTAAACGTCAGAGTCTTAATTAGACCATTTTAATTTTGAATCTTAAATTCAGAATAACTTTCTTAAAAACATTTAATAAATTAAATTTTCAAAAGATGATAAATAATAATTCATCCAACCCTTTCGTTGAGGCGTCAGTATGTCCAATAGTGGCGGGTGAAAAGGTGGGTCCTCAACAACAACAAAACCTTAAAATGAACATTAAACCAAACATAGAACAAAACTTTTTGGGCCGATATGCCCTTAATGGCTAATAATTTAGCTTTAAGTGACACTGTTACTATATCTACGGACAGGTCAGTAGATTATAGCTTAATCTTTCAGCCGGACATACCCGTTCCACAACCTGAAACAACCCCTGGTCTTTTGAATGTCAATAAGGGACAAACCAATAATAATAGTAATATTTTAAATAACACTGTGAATATGCCTGTAGTATCAGAACGTAATCTTCCGGCATGACGCCGTCGGCGGAGTGCTCAAACTTCCTAGCGCAATATGGACAATCCACTCGAGTTGTATGTATAGTATATTTTTTCAACATACGGAATGAGAAGTTATTTTTATTCGGAGCGACGGTTTTTTTTTTAAAAGTCATTGTTGTTCGGTGCGAACGTTTTTTTTTTTGAAGTTACGTAAATATTTCGTACTTCAGAAGTTTAAATGTTAAAAGTTGACTAAACCTAGTATTTTTCACATCTACCGATTTTGAACATCGTTTTCTTACAATTTTGCATTTTGACTTTCGGCAATACTGCTTGAATAATATGACATGGTGAACTCCTTATGGGCCAGACCAATACTGGCCCAGTCAGCAGCAAGATTCACTTGTTGCGTGTTATTTTATTAGTTCGTAATCGGCGCGTCGTGTAGGTGACGACGGTGTTTAACTGTTTGTCCTTTCGTGGTATTTTTAAACAAAAAAAAAATAGCATTTTATAGGAAAATCCACTGTCAACGTTATTTTTAGAACAAAAGTTGGAAGTTAAACGGAGATAGGGCGGGCGTTACCCGATTTAATTAATAATAGAAAAAAACAAAAAGTGCTTTTGAATGTAAAAAATATTTGGGTATGCGGGTGTGATAAATCTCATAGACTATTTTGTTGCATGCGACTTAAATTTAAGAAATTATAGTCGCCTCTTTCAGTGGCGTAGCCAGAAAATATGTTCGGGGGGGGGGGGGGCGCATTTTTTTACCAGGTTTCTTAGGATTCGGGTTCTCAAGTTAAACAGAAAACCATGTTTATACTTAATATAATAATGTCGGATTGCATAAAGATTTTTAACAATAATTAACTAACCGGTAACTTTGACTTTGGCAGGAATTACATTGGCAAACATAGTTTTATTTAATCAAGGTGGCCCAGTTAGCCTAATTCTTAATTTACTAATCAGAGAACTTTGATTTTGAGAAAATAATGCCTGCCAATGGCATTAATGCCACAGCCAAAGTTGCTGGTTAGTTAATTACTGTTAATCATCTTTATAATATCTACTTATTTATCCATCGAATTGGCCAAATTTTATAGCGATAACGTTCAAGGCGCGCAATCAGATAAAAGTAAAAACTAATTTATTGTAATATTTTATGAAATTTTCCAATTTAATAAAAATATTTTTCATTGCTATATTTCTGCTAGCCTGTTTAACCTGTTTCTAAAATAAAAATATCCAGGTATTTTAACTATATTTATTATTTATAAAATCAATTAAGGGAAAGGCAAGAAAAGCACAGCATATTTGTATATTATCTTCAACTGACCGAAAATTCAAACAAATACGCTAAAATATAATGGAAAAAAATGAAAAAAAATGAAAAAATAAGGAGCGCGTTGTACCGCCCAGGGTCCACCGGTACCGTCACCGCTACTGCCGCACCGCGTTGGTTTGGGGGATTCAAGGAGGAAGAAAATGTTAAAATTTTTAAGTTTAAGTAAAAAGCTTAATAAATAAATTGTTTGTTAGACAGGCAATAAATACTTAACATAAACTAACCTGGTATATCAGTAGATAATTGTAAATATTCAAATCGACAATAATAAAACTTATAGACCAACGTCAGCCTCTTTAGTGTGGAGGCTTCTAAATTCTGAAGTTTAATGAAGAGACTTACCGTTATGGTACCAAATATTTTTTTAAAAGAAGGATTTTACAAAATTGTACACTATTGCGCTAAATTGTACAAATATTTTATTTTAGTCTAATGTTTTTTTTACTAATCCACGTGGGTACTAAATAAATTTTCAAGTTTGATGATTGAACTCCCACTATTTTTTAACCAATGTACTGGTTTTTTCTTAATATCTATTCATTATAATGTTGAGTTTTATAGGTTCCTTTATATTTTATTTTTATACTTAATAATAATTTTGAACAGTAGATTCTTGATTACGTACAACATTCCCGAAAACACCCGAAGAACAGAAAACTCATTTAAATTTGGAAAGGAGGTCAAAAAGTATTATTTTTTACTCCCACATGGTTATTTGCTGTTTCCTTTACACTTAAGTGACGAGAAAAGTCATATTCTTATTGTCAGTGCTGCACAGTGTTGCAACCTTTAAAAATAAAATTTCCAATTTTTAAAGAAAACTTGAAGAAATAGTCCATACTTAAAGTGGAGTGGAAATTCAGAAGGAAAGAAATAAGAACACAAAGTCTTCCTCCACTATTATATTAAATTAAAGAATCTCGTATGTTCAGAGAAACTTTTTATCTCTACATGTTTCGAATGCAGAAGCATTCATCTTCAGGAGAATGAATGAAAAAGAAGAAACTAATAGATATCACCTTAACGGAGCATCAAAATAGTAAGTTCAGTAAATAGAACTGTGAGAAAACTAATACACACGTGGTATTGTAACAATAAAAAATATATGGGGTTCAGGCTCATGGCACTGTAAAAGTTTATAATATGCAGAATAAAAAATATAACATCTCTGTCTGAGAAGAATGGTTGGAAAAATGTTGAAAAGAAAAGTTAATAATTAATCGAGAAATTGAAGGTTGGTCATAACAGAAAACTGAAGTGTGAGGAAGATGAAAATTATAAATTATGTTAAAATATTTGGGTTATTGTTTAAAGTGGCAGTTCTGACAAGGTTCGTCAGATGAATACCTGAAAAAGAGAGATTTCTTTTAGGTTACATCGAATGGACAAAAATTGTGAAAACTTACCACATGTCGATTTATTACTTAAGAATAAAAAAATTGGAAAATGTAGATTTTGCCAATTTTATTTAGCATTTTGTTGAATAAAGAACTTTTTTTTCAAAAAAACTTTTATGGATTAAATAAAATTAGGCACGATCGCCACCACGTTTCCAAAAAGATAAATTTGGTGACAGTTTACATGTCTGAAGTTAGGTGAGAACACAGAGAAAAAATTGTTAAGCTGAAGGCTAAAACAAAGAAAAGTAGGTTGTATGAAATTTGAATATCACAGAGAAAATATAGGATCGCTTAAAATTTCAAAGCTCAGTCAAGGTTTACAAAAGATATCTGATTACATAACCCAATCTATATAATAAGAATAATTATAATCCCAACCATACCACCTCTGTTCCACTTAACAATACTAATAACTTCTCTCCACCTAATAATACTAATAACTTCTTCAATTCAACTAATTTAACTAACAATAATCATTCCTCTTCACTTAATATTAGCTTTGACAATTCCATTTTTAACTCTGAACTAAATGAAAACTTAAATCTCTCGAATAATTTTCCAAACTTCAACTTTCATGATAGAACTTTAAATCTAAGCAATACTATTTTTACCCAACCTGAGATGGATCTTCTTAATTCTGGTATAAAATATAATTTTCATTTCACCCCCGAGGTAAAAAACCTAGAAGTACTCGCTGTTGATTGCGAGAACATCATCTCAAAATCTAATCAAACACTTAAGAGGGACACATTGAGATCCCAGTGTATCTCATGTTTAAATCACTTTCACAAAAATAACCCTAAGAGTTTCTCTAACACAGAGATCAAAGTATTGAAATCCTTGAGATCTAAAATTGCTGACAATGATTTGATTCTGTCTAAAGCTGATAAGGGTAATTGTCTCGTGATAATGGAGAGACCACAATATGTAGATAAAGTTGAAGATTTTCTCTCGTCTGACAATTTTTCTTTAATCCAATCTAATCCTCTCGACAAATTTATGATATCTTTCAAAAAAACTTTAAAAGAAGTAAATAATACTTTAATTTTTCTTAACACCAATAAATTTAAACTCACTCCGATAAACCCTTCAACCCCTCTACTTTATGGTCTCCCCAAAATACATAAACTTAACAGTCCTGTTAGACCTGTTGTCTCATATTGCGGTTCACCATGTTACAGACTGAGCTCTTGGCTAAACAATACTCTAATTTCTCTCACAAATTTTAAAAGCTCCTTTTCTGTAATAAATTCATCTCACTTAGCTAACGACCTTAAAGAGTTACATATTCCCAATACAGCTCAACTAGTATCTTTCGATGTCTCTAATCTTTTTCCGAGCATTCCCCCACAGGAATGTGTTTTACTTATTAAAGACCTTTTGGAAAACAAATCTGATCTCGAATCCGAACACACCAATAATCTTTGCACTCTAGTCGATTTAGTACTAAAACAAAATTTTTTTCAATTCAATTATAAATTTTATAAACAAAACTCTGGTCTAGCCATGGGCTCAGCTTTGTCACCTTTCTTGGCTGAAGTCTTTATGTCACGTTTAGAATCCTCTATGGAAGCACACCCTCTTTTTTCAAGTGTCCTCTTTATGAGGCGTTATGTGGATGATATCTTTGTAGTCTTCGACGGCGACCTTGAGAGCTTATCAAATTTTCTTGATTTTCTTAATTCTCTACACCCTTCAATTACCTTCACACTTGAAACCGAAGTTAACAACTCTCTTCCATTTCTTGATCTATTACTCACTAAATTTAACAATAAAATTAAATTCTCTATATACCGTAAACCAACTAACACAGATTCAACTATCCCTTTTCATTCTAATCACCCACATAACCAAAAACTTTCAGCTTTTCACTCATATTTTTCCAGACTTTTCTCAGTCCCCCTCGAAGACTATGAATTTAAACTAGAATTAAGCATTATTAGACAAATTGGAGTGAATAATGGTTACCCCCTTGCTTTGATTAACAAGATATACTATAGACATCTAAACAAACATCTCAATAAAATTCATACAACCAATACTAAATCTACTATTAAATACTTTTCTCTACCCTTTTGGGGTTCTATTTCCTACAAACTCAAAAATATTTTTAATTCTTTTAATTATGACATAAGTTTCAAAACTCAACATTCTTTAAAATCTTTCTTATGTAACTCTAAGGACTCCGTTCCTATTACAAATAAATCTGGTGTCTACAGTGTTTCTTGTTCTGCACAGGGCTGTTCAGCTACCTATGTCGGTCAAACGGGCCGCAAGTTCTCGGTCAGAGTGGGTGAACATTGTAAAGAGATTACGAAGGCCAGAACTCAGAACCTTTCTCCTTCAAAGATCAAATCTAATTTTTCTAGACATATTTATACTGAAGACCACTCTTTCAATCCGGATTCAAATACTAAATACCTTCATCTGTGTAACAAGGGCAATAAACTAGATCTTCTTGAAATTTTAGAAATTAACAAAATTATAAACAATATAAACATAGACTGTCTAAATGACCAGATTCAACACAGCTGTTCTCACTTTTTCAACTCTCTTGATTTTGATTAATAACCTACTTGTTACACCCTTTTCTTTTATTAAAATACTCTTACAATAAATTAAGTTTCTTTCAACCTTTCTGGCTTTCGCTTTCTCTTATGTCCCCTTAGTATAAGAGTCAATTTTTGAAGGTTTTCCACTCAATCTATTTTTTCATATTGTGAATTTGATTTTCAGATATTTTTATACAGTGCCTTTTCAATAGGTTTTATTTTGGTGTCATGTGTTTTCTCCTTACCAATTTGGACTTTAACCCGCAGTGTTTTATACTTATCCCCTATGTTACTTATAAGTTTGAACATTTTGTAGTGATTGCACCATATTGTTATTTTGATTTTATTAACATTTTCATTGTACCTTCCCATTTCCCAAGGTAGATATTTTGGCTCCTATATTCTGCCTACTTATCTTGGGTTATGTAATCAGATATCTTTTGTAAACCTTGACTGAGCTTTGAAATTTTAAGCGATCCTATATTTTCTCTGTGATATTCAAATTTCATACAACCTACTTTTCTTTGTTTTAGCCTTCAGCTTAACAATTTTTTCTCTGTGTTCTCACCTAACTTCAGACATGTAAACTGTCACCAAATTTATCTTTTTGGAAACGTGGTGGCGATCGTGCCTAATTTTATTTAATCCATAAAAGTTTTTTTGAAAAAAAAGTTCTTTATTCAACAAAATGCTAAATAAAATTGGCAAAATCTACATTTTCCAATTTTTTTATTCTTAAGTAATAAATCGACATGTGGTAAGTTTTCACAATTTTTGTCCATTCGATGTAACCTAAAAGAAATCTCTCTTTTTCAGGTATTCATCTGACGAACCTTGTCAGAACTGCCACTTTAAACAATAACCCAAATATTTTAACATAATTTATAATTTTCATCTTCCTCACACTTCAGTTTTCTGTTATGACCAACCTTCAATTTCTCGATTAATTATTAACTTTTCTTTTCAACATTTTTCCAACCATTCTTCTCAGACAGAGATGTTATATTTTTTATTCTGCATATTATAAACTTTTACAGTGCCATGAGCCTGAACCCCATATATTTTTTATTGTTACAATACCACGTGTGTATTAGTTTTCTCACAGTTCTATTTACTGAACTTACTATTTTGATGCTCCGTTAAGGTGATATCTATTAGTTTCTTCTTTTTCATTCATTCTCCTGAAGATGAATGCTTCTGCATTCGAAACATGTAGAGATAAAAAGTTTCTCTGAACATACGAGATTCTTTAATTTAATATAATAGTGGAGGAAGACTTTGTGTTCTTATTTCTTTCCTTCTTTTTAAAGAAAAATTCCACGAATGCACACAATACGGAAAAATTATTTTTTTAGCAGATCACAACCTCAAGTGATCCTAAAGAATATCCTACGAATACTGTGGGTAAAAACTTTTCTTCTCCCTTTAGAGACTGCGCCAACCTATCATTTATCTGTGCTTTGTTCTCACGAATCCGGAAGTTTCCCATTAGTTGACAACATTATTATAAAAATTAAATTCCTCTGTGGTGTCCTTATAAAGTACTGACCAATCACACTTTATTGTATTTATTGAGGATCCGCCGTCTTTTTCAAGATACTAAATTATATAATTTGTATGTTTATGGTACAAGATGTTCCTAATTTGTCTAATATAAGATATATACACTCTTAAAAATGACTTGGTATTTGGTACTAATTTTTATTTGTTCTCGTATTTACGTTACCAAAAATAACCATTTTTAGTTAGGAAAACAAAAAAGATTTTTTTCTTGGTTCCTTTTACCAAAAAATGATGCCATCAGAAATCAGAACAAAGAAAATATCTTGTTTTGATATTAGTTGGCAGAAATAAAATATTTTGTTTAGCTGAATTTTACTCTTTATATATCCTATTTAAATGTTACATCAAAGATTCCTACAAACTTGTATTTATCAATTAAGCTTGTTGTAATAACACATTATGAATTTATAGTCTCTATCATTTTGGTAATTTTGATTAAGATACATTCTTAGTTACCAGAACTAACTTTTCTTTTCAAGTAATATTATTCTTCATATTTATAACTAACGGCATCAACAGAGCCTTGACGCCCTTGCCCGGTGGGTGACATGTGACATCATTCTAGCCAGGACTGTCAGGTCAGGTTAGGGTGCTTTTGCGGTTTGTGTCCATTTTTTCGTGTTTTTAATGCAATAATTGGCCATTGTCATGGCCGTGCCTGTGTGGAAAAGGGATGTGACAATATTTGGTGTAATTTATTTGTGTTTAGTCTTTCTTGTGTACGTTCTTATTGGCAGAAGGAAGTTAAATCATAAGTAAGTAAACACTTTATTTTTTATCATTGCAGTTGTACATTAGAAAGTTTAAATGAGATTTTTATAAAGCATGGCAAGGTGACCCGATGAGAAATAACTTAAATATATATTTTTTTGTTTTGTTTTTATTCTATGTTCCATTTCTATAAAAGAACGTCATATTGATGACCAAGTATAACAAATTTCATATAGCTGTATATTTTAAATAGAAAGTCCAGGGGATATTTTTTGTATTTTAATAATCGCAGTTGCAGATAAGAAAATTTAAATAAGGACAATTTAGTTCTATAAGCAATTGAACAACCCAAAAGGTTGAGTAAAATAAGTTAAAAATCTAGTGTTTCTATTTTGTATTGCATAAGAATGTATTATAAAAAACATGAGAGAACAAGGACATTGTAATAGTATATTACGTACCGAGGTGGAAAGTGTTTCATTACTGTCGAGAGATTAGATAGTTTACCGAGACGCGAAGCGTCGAGGTAAACTATATCTCAGAGACAGTAATGAAACTTTTCACCGAGGTTTGTATACTATTTTATTTACAACCACATCCAACATCCACTTCTTATTATTTTGAGTTCAAATAATTATTAAAAGGTAAATGTCATTTTGACTTTTCCATTGCAAAAGTAGACAGACATTTAGAATTTCAAATAACCGCAGGTGATAAAATAACGTAGGTAATAATACACATCAAGATGGCAAATATCATTTTTGGAATATGGTTTCCATGTCACTAAACAATATATTATTTTTTTAAAACGTTAGTGTCAAAGTTTTTACAAAACACCAAAAAAATGCTCTCAGATGAGGAATTTGATTTGGCTGCTACTCCCCCAGAAATTCGAGAAGCAGCAAAAATAGTAGAAGAAGATCTTCTGCCAACTAAAAGCCGCCCGAGATATGACAAGGCATATAACTGTTTTAAAGAATGGTGTATTGGAAACAAAGTTCAAAATCCTGGTTCTGAATCGGCGCTACTAGCTTATTTTAGTGAAAATGCCAAGACAAAGAAAATATCAACGCTTTGGTCAATATATTCAATGTTGAGGACCACTCTATCAATTAGGGAAAAAGTAGACATATCTAAACACGCAAAGCTATTAGCATTTTTAAAAAAGCAAAACAAAGGATACAAGCCGAAAAAATCGACCACACTGTCTATGGATAATATTGAAACATTTTTGGAACAAGCACCTATGGAATTTCTTGTTCAAAAGGTATTTTAGGCTAAAAGGTTGACTATTTCTATATTAACTTATTATTTTATACATTTGTAGGTCGCATTGGTTATTGGTGTCTCAGGCGCCTGCCGATCAGATGAATTATACAAAATGAAAACAACAGACGTTCACTTTTTAGAAGAAAAGGTCGCGATTGAAATACAAAATAGCAAAACGTACCAGCCACGATCATTTATGATAACTGATAATAAATGGATTGCACCACTTAAGGAGTACATAACTTTACGGAAAAATATACAGGATGGAAAGCTTTTTATGCAAATAAGATATGGAAAAATTAGTAAACAATGTATTGGGCACAACACTTTAAGTCAGTTTCCAAAAAAAATTGCAGCTTTTCTGAAGCTGAATACTGAAGGTTTTACTGGTCACTGTTTCAGAAGAACAGCGGCTACTTTGCTCGCAAATAACGGTGGCGATCTTATGCAAATAAAGCGGTTAGGAGGCTGGAAATCTAGCACAGTAGCTGAGGGATACATAGACAGTTCGGTTTCTACTCAGGTTAATACGGCAAAATTGATTTCAAAGCCAAGTTCAAGTTTTACTAACACTACTTTAACTTCAAATAATCATGAAATAAACCTTTCAAAAGAAGAATTTCAGCAAGGTTTAAACATATCTGTGACTGCCTACAATAATGCCAATGTAATATTTAATGTAAATAAGTAAAACATAAACCATGTTAATTTTTTGTTTTTTATAAATGTCATTTAGGTATAATTCATTTAAAGAAATAAAAAATAAAATTATTGTTGTTGAATTTGTGTAATGAGTTGTGTGTTGGTGTGTTTGTATATTATTTTGAGATATCGATTTTTATTAAAATTTAAAAAAAAAAAAATTTACTATTTTGAGATATCGATTTTTAATAAAATTACAAAAAATAACAATTTTACTTTCCACCCGGGTGGAAAGTGAGCACTTTCCACCCGGGTGGAAAGTAAAAGTCAAGAAACGTCAACTTTCCACCTTTCAAAGATAGGTGAAATGTCATTATTACATACATGGTTGTAAATAAATAATTTTTTTTGAAGAAACCATAATATCCCTGATAATTTATTCCAATTAGTTTACGCATACCTAATAGAGTAGTAATACCAAGGCATTTTTTTAATTTAAATGGGGGCCTAGGAAGGAATATTTTTCGTTACTAAGTATAAATTACATATGACTTTTTTTTTTTTTGAAATGAAACAGACTCTTTTTAAAGTTATTTCTATTAAATCAACTTGCTAATTTTGCCATGCGTTATAAGCAGTTCATTCAAACTTTCTAATGTGCAACTGCAATGACAAAAATATAAAATTTTTACTTATTTATGATTCAACTTCTTTCTTACAATTAGAAAGTACAGAAAAAAGATAATAAACACAATGTTGTGACTACATACGTGATTGTTACTCTATGAAAATTTCAAGTTTGGCCCAAATAAATGATTGCTTTGGCAATATTTGTAGATTGCATCATTACCAAAAACAATATTTCCTTGGAAAAAAAAAAAAAAAATTTCAATTTTCCATATTTACACATTAGTTGTGACAACTAATTTTAAAAGCGGGGGTACCATATAAATTTAGTTATCCGTATATAAAATTTCGTTGTGACAACTAAAATTTGTAGGTTGGGTTGTTTAATGTTATTAATTAGTTCAACAGTTCAATAACGACAATTTTTTTTGGTTGAACAAACTAATTTTTGGGTTGAGTCCGATTTCACGAAAATAAATAGTTGTCAGAACCAAATTTTAGTAATTCATACCATGTTATTTTTAAGAGTGTACGCATCTATAATAGTTTTATCAATAATTTAACCTGCTAAATGTGCATACAAAATTGTGCATTGAAACCAATAGTCGTGAGTTCAAGCCCGACAGCCGGCACACTTTTTTAACATAAGGTTCGTAAGTTTGATCGTAGAAAAAATATACTATTCAACTCGAGTGGATTGTCTATTTCGCCATCGGAAATTTGAGCACTCCGACTACGGCGTCGTAAGTGAGAGTAAGAACCACAAATATAACATTTTTGTACAACTATCAAAAAAAGATTACTTTTTTTGGTTACTATGGATGCACAAAACGTTTCTTTTTTTCACGGTAAAAAAATGATATTTTTTCACTGCAAGCGCTGATTGATGTTTTCGTATAAAAATGCAAAAATTAATTTCCAAAACATTTTTTATAAAAAAATAAGACTTGGCTTTTCTCCTATTTTATTGACTTCAACATGTTGATTTACACATTTTCCTTTAGCATATTTTAGAAATAATCGGTTACTTGAAGTGTGGGACGGTCGCAGAGATTTATACCTTCTGTAGATTGTAGCATTCAATTTTACCACAGTATTTATTATATTAAAATTAGTTAAGAATGAATGCTCCATGGTATTTTAAGTACCTCCAATTTTAGTATTAAATAAGTTTTCTACAGGTAAAGGTTTAAAAGAATTTGAGATTACCTGATGTAGCTTCGGTTTTGTTGAATTTATTTTCAGAGCATTTTTTGGGAAAGATATTTGGCTGATAAGAGTCACTAAATTTTATCGGAATTATCCTCAATTTTATTTTGGTCTCCTTGATTTGCAATTTTCAGAGTTCAATAACACATGTTGTTTACATCCAGCATATTTTGAAGGTTGTGTTGATCGAAATTGTAATTGTCAAAAAGTCAGTGAGTAAGTATTAGTTCGGCATGGGTCGGTTTTCTATAGTTCAGCCTAGATGCAGGTCCAACTGACAAATGTTTTGAAGGGGTTCGTTCGGAAAGTAATCCTATGGGAGTCTGGCCACTTGTTTGTGATCCAAATTACCGTTTGGTGTCAAGTAGACTGATTCTGTTGCTAAGGTCAGACTGTTGCCTTTAAGACGAAGGGGATTTCCGTTTCCTGCGAATTTTAGGGAGAATAGCCATCTTGGTGATGATGACCTCACTTGATCTCCAGGGCCAGGCAGTGAAGGTGGTTCAAGCGATGCGCTGATGCTGACCATTAATGGAGAAATAGTCACAAGTCATTTGATTTTAAGGACTCCCTGTCCTATTTTCCTGATTTTTGGTAAGCCATTTAATTTTGTCAATGTTGGGAATATTAGTAAAAAATACGGAATTTTTTAGATTTGTGCTGAAAATAGGACACGTGTTTTCGTGCTGTCACCAGCTCTTAGATACCAGTTTTTGCCTACCAGTTTTTACATACCAGCTTCTAAGTTCTACGAACTAGACATGTGTCTCTCGATTCTAGCTTCCGGCTTGTCTTTTTTAGGAAAAGACAAAGTGGTGTCTCGATAATTATACGAAGAAGCCCTCGGCAGTTTTAAGGCTTACTTAAGGGGAAGCATAGGAGAAGTTACAATCCATAAGAGGGAAGATTGAACTATGAGGTCGTAACTATGGCATATTTTTTTGGAGGTTGTACAGCTTAATTAATTACACGCAACAGGAGACGCCTGTACATAATTGTAAATAGTCCAGTTAGATGGCTGAAGTCTCAATCACTATTTATTTAAAGCCTCAATGAAGTTACCATCATTATATTATCCGGCCAGTTTTTTAAATAAATAATCTTTACATGTAATACCACCTTGGTAATTACCTAAATTCTATAAATAAGTTTAAGACGTGAAAGGGTAAGGGTCTAAAAAAAGGTTCTAGAACATTTGTGACACCAAGTATACTTACCATTCTCTTTATCAGTTAATATTTTCAAAACTTAATCTTACCAAGAAGAGTAATAATAATATTACAGATATACTATATTAAATGGCCGAGTACTGAGATGGTGATATTGTAGGACATATCTTTATTAACGGAAGACTTCGTCTATTGTTTTTTATTCATTTAAATAAACCAGAGAGTACTATTTTTAATTTAACAACAGGTGTTTTATTTCTTTCTAAAAGTGTTATCAGCTAGGCATCTAGGAAAGAAGTCAATAACTTTGTAGCCCAAGAGATTTTCTTATTTTAATACTCTTGGTGAACTTAAGTTAGTTTATTAAAAACAAGTGGTGCCCTCTCGGGTTGAAAAAGTGAACCAAGGCTATATAGCGAAAGAACCCCAGCCTACGACAATTGAGCGGCCGTATGCAACTTTAGGGGACACCCTGTCATTAGGGTGCCACAAGATATCGATATATTTATTCCAAATTGGATATAGTAAAGGTTCGTTCACAGTAGGTCTTTGTATCTGGTATTTTTACAATTAATATAGTTCCAACATCTTCAATGGCATCAATGGTCATCTTGGTTAATTCTTCAAGACGGCAAGCGGCACTTATCCCGAAGATTAAAACAACCTACAATAAAATAGTTAAATGAATATTTAAATTACTTAAATATTTGCTTGTAAATGTCGTATACCTTCATAAGTAAATGTATTTTATCATCGGATTGCTTTATAAATCTTGCTACATCCTCCTTTGGTAATACTTTAGACTTCTTTCCTCTATATTCAATGGATTTGCTCTTTAAAAATGGAACCAATTTAGTAAACCGCTGCAGATCAATATTTTCCTTTATGTTTAGTGTACTTTTAAGCATCGAATAGGTACTCCATAGTGTAGGTGGCTTTAAAAAATTTCAGTCTCTAGTAGCCGAAGCTCCGTTACGACTTTACTCTTATCTAAACCAAACCCTATAGTCTATTTCAGAAAGATGAAGAGTAATAAAAGCTCATTAGGTATGCAAAGTAACTACAGAGTGACCCAACGAATATTTAAGCCACTCTCATAATTTGGCATTGATTTCATGACAAAAATTTTTATTTTCATGAAGTGCAGGTAGTACCACCGTGGTTTGGGTCAACTTATGGGTTTTGCCTATTGTTATCAAACACTGAAAATGGTGCGATAAAGGTGTGCATGATGTACATAGTATTAGGTACACTTATTTTTTATTAAACATTATAAAAAAATTCAAAAAATACATTATACACAAATAAAATTATAAAAAATTATAATATTCTTTGTCATCCCAGGAACTGTCGTCTCCTCTTGACATTGTAATTAACGGGTCGACGGTTCGATTGATCAGGTGGTCAAGATCCCATATTTTCTCCTCTTTCTTAATGACATGATGTACTGCTTTTCGTCAGTTATTTGGTGTCACTTCCTTAATGGCTTGATCAAACAGTAGCTTAACGTTTTTCATTTTGAATGTCGTGTTGTGTCTTGCTACAAATCCTTTCACTTGCGCCCATATAAGTTCTATAGGATTTAGTTTGCAATGATATAACGGTATGCGAACTGGACGGAATTTCCCTTTTTATATTACTCTACGCCTTTCTGAAATAGATTATAGACGATCAGACGGACCGGCAGTCCTGAATGATATCGATCTTTCATTATTCTTGCATCAGTTTTATTTCTAATGAGGATTTACATCAATCCGGCCATCAATCCTTGAAATTTGCCCTTACACGATCATTATTACTGTCACTCCTTTATCAAAACTGTTCGGTATGAATGATAGTGTATGGTCTGCTGTAGATTTTTGAATACCCTTTTACCGTGATATACACTTCTTATTCACACAGAAGCGGTATTTTTTGCTGTAGTTTTTATACAGAAATGTAAACAAGAATGTTATATTATTTGTGGCTTGTAGCTCTTACTATATTAGCTGAGATAGTAAAATTATGATAGGACTCGGTACCAGTCATGTAAATGTATTGTTTTGAGTTCATGAATGTTATACAGGGTGTTACAAATTCGACATACCAGCATTGGAATCTCGGAAACCATAGGAGTTAGAGAAACGGTTAAATGAGAGCAAAGTTGTGCAATTCGGTGCTGATTATAATGCCGCTTTAAAAGTTTTTAAATTCCGAATACTTCCGATTTTATTCGAAAAAAACCGGAATTTTGCAAAATCGTTTTTATTTTTTCCTGAGCTCATTTGACTAGCTATTTAAAAATAAATGACACTTTGTCATTGCCACTTTTTATCCTTTACAAAATGACGTTACTTAACTAAATTTCCGCCATTTCATCTCCGAGCGGCCATCATCAACTTTACTTTTTTAAATACGGACCTGGATTTTTTTTTACCGATTTTTAAACCCTCCTACCCTCAAAATGTAATGGCGATATTACTTTCTCATAATGATGAATTGTTCTTGCTTATTTTTTTAAATTCAAATTTTTTAAAATTGCATTGCAAGGTTGCATTTGGTAGGATAAGGAGAAGATCGGTGAAAGGGCTGTCGCCAAAATTGGAAGAAAAATCGATCGTTTTATTGAGCAAAACGGCATCTCTTTGAACATTTAAAAAATTAGGATTTATAATTAGTAAATTTAGAATTATTGGAAAATTCTTATAAAATTTAAAAAATTATATTACTTATGTACGAATGTTTTAAATAAAATAAAGTTTTTAATTAATATTGCAATTTGTTGCCAGGACCCGACGGACAAGAAGTGTAAGAAATATGAATTTAAAACAATAAGCAAAGACAATTCATCATTATGAGAAAGTAATATCGCCATTACATTTTGAGGGTAGGAGGGTTTTAAAAAATCCAGGTTCGTATTAAAAAAGTAAAGTTGGTGATGGCCGCTCGGAGACAACAATGACAAAGTGTCACTTATTTTCAAATAGCTAGTCGAATAAGCTCAGGAAAAAATAAAAACGATTTTGCAAAATTTCGGTTTTTTTCGAGTAAAATCGGAAGTATTCGGAATTTGAAAACTTTTAAAGCGGAATTACAATCAGCACGGAATTGCAAAACTTTGCCCCCAATTAACCGTTTCTCTAACTCCTATGGTTTCCGAGATTCCAATGCTGATATGTCGAATTTGTAACACCCTGTAGATGTTAAAACAAAAAAAAATACAAAACCATTTAATAACTAAGACTGTATTTACGATACGAAAGTATATTTTACGAAGGAGGAGGGGGTGTGGTCGACCAGACCCAATTTATTTTACTAGATTATTTCATTCCCTTAACAATGCTTTACCTTGAACATTAGGCTTTGTCGACCTTTCAGGGGTATCTGACCTACAAGAGGAAAGTTCCAGGGAGAAATCCTTCAAACTGGATGACGTTTACGTCAATTCCAAGCGTCACTAGGGCTGGAACTCTGACGATAAGCTGCTGCGGCCATGTTTATTATTTCACATTATTTTGTTTACGATTATATGCATTAGACAAACTTTATTTTATTGTGCATTTTTGTGGACAAATTTACTGTCCGAAGCAACATTGACAATTACCAAAATTAATATTATCTGACATGTGGGTCATGATCTCATTATTAAATTAAGCGATAATTTTTAATTGTTGTGTCTAAAAAGTTTTGGCACAACTTTGAGGGCCCCAAAATAGGGGGTAACAAAAAACACTCAATGCACTGTTAGAAATTCAGAACGTGGTAATTTAAATCAGTCGAAATTGACTGAAAATTTATATCAATTTTAACTCTTTTGTGTTTAGTCAAAAATCGGTTTTTAAGATCTACTATCTAGGAAGTTGTTTTAACACAACAGTGAAGTACCATTAACATACGGTACCTTTGTGATTCAAATTAATAAGGACGAATCAATTTTCTTAAATTTTTAATCATTTCAAATCAACATAGTATTAATAGTAGAGCAGTGGCGTAGCCAGAAAATATGTTTAAGGGGGGGGGGCTCATATTTTCTAACCAGGTTTTTTTAGGGATCGGGGTGTCAAGTTAAATATAAAACCATATTGATACGTTTACCTATACATAATATAATAATGTAGGGTTGCATAAAACTTTTTAACAATAATTAACTAACCAGCACTTTGACTGTGGCATAAATGACATTGGCAGAAATAGTTTTCTTACAACCAAGGTGACCCGGTTAGCTTAATTCTTGATTTACTAATCAGACAACTTTGATCTTGAGAAAATAATGCCCGCAAATGTCATTAATGCCACGATCAAAGTTGCTGGTTAGTTAATTATCGTTAAAAATCTTTATAATACCTACTTCTTTATCCACGGAATTGACCGAATTTTATAGCAACAGCATTCAAGGCAAGCTGAATGCAGTCATGTTAGTAAAAAAGGGACCATCGAAAATAAAGGTTGCCGCCATCAAACAGCTTAGCCGGCATCTACCTAACCCAAAAAAGGGTGATTCCAAAAGAAATTCTGTTTTACCTATCGAAAAAAAAACGTTAAAATATATTTCGGCGCTTGTGTAAGAATTTCTCTATCCAGAGAATTATCCATATATTTAATATTTTTATGTCGATGGACTCGTTCTCTATATGACTCACACATGATGGCTCAGGTATAGATCAGTGGCGGCTCGTCAGGTGAAGGGGCTCTTTACCAAAAAAAAAATAAAATCAGAAGGAAAGTTTTCCGACAATATAAAGTATTACTGTACCAATACAGCTACCATTTTAGCCCTTAAAAATAATTATGTTCGTGCAATAATTATTATCGTGCATTTTGGCGCGCCCCAGACGACCGTGCCCGTAAGCTCAAAGCAGTAAGTGAAGAACACACAGTCAAGTTGCTTTGATTTTAACGTTGCTATGGTTACGTGACGTCAGTCACACAAACAGCATGTAACAATTTGCATATGGTGATGAAGGGCAATTTAAAAATAGATCAGTCGTATGCACCCTTGTTTTATCATCGGTTCGGGTATTTATTTTGAGGCTTCGCGTAACTTACGGTTATAGATATCGTTTTTACATGATTTACTGTGTGAATAAAAAGTTTTGTTTTTATTTTTCAGTTAATTCAGTAGCGTACGAACCTACTTAGTTGTGTGTTTTAAAAATGAACCCCATCAATGACATAGTTTGTAATTTGTTGGAAACCCCATTCAGTCGTTGGACAGATGAGGATAAGAAAGATGTTTTGTTACACGGGTTTTTAGTCAATGTTTGTTTAAGTACCCGCACTATACCTAGCTCTTCATCATGTTTTAAGACCGCGAACCGCCACTGGTGTAGATATTTCGACGAAAATGTTTTTGCCTTTTTTGTTTTTATGCGGCTTCATCAATAAAAATGAATTTTCGATTGTTTTCTTTATACCTGTCTAATTGCATCGTTGCTGCTAGACCAAGTTGAATAGTGAGGGGTGACTAACCGATTTCGTAGTTTGGTTCATAAGTGTTTACTGTCACTGCCAATTAAAAATAAATATACTAGGTATAACCTAAATTTAAATGCTGTAAAATTCACATTTTTACTTACGGCAACTAGGATTATTTTTTCGTCACACAACTCACAACCTACTTAGCAACGTGTAAACGGTAAATCTATACAAAACTAGCTAAGACAATAACTCGGCGTTCAAGCGAGTGGGTATTAACGTCGTTTTCAACAAACTAACTGCGCAACTCGAGTACGGTGCATAGCCGGCTTGACGGACAGCTCGAGTTTAGTTATTAGTGTCACTATGACGATCGAGGAACACTGTTGCCAGGCGTAGCAAAATTCGACTATTGATAATAGTGAGTTTTGACAATTTGTTAAAATGTAGCGGAATGTGACCGAATATAAAATATTATCTAGTAAAAGGTGTAAGTAGAAAAAATAGTTTGCTACAGACTTGCAGCGCCCCCCCCCTGGATCCGTCACTGTAGTAGAGTATCCTTAGTTAAAAAGTATACTCTGTTTTTTTCCGTCTCGTCGCGCAAGAGTCGCGCAATTTCTCGTTCTCGCAATATGACATATTCGAAATAATGTAAGTGGTATTTTAATTTTACTGAAAGTGTTGCCGCAAGGTTTTTCTTTATTGAGGTAGACGCCTCAAGGTAGGAGGATAGAACTGGGTCGGCGAGGGGAGCCTAATTAAAATTTTAAATTTTACATATTTGGTAGGAATGTTGCCAGATTTATGAAGGGTTTTCGGGTAAATTTTTGATCGTAGAGGCTTCTAGTGTAATATTAAGGGTTTTGGGCGTTTGAAGAATTTGAATTGGAATTTTTGTCACGACAGTAGACGAGTTTTACAAATATTTTAATTTCGGAAAAAGTATTTTCCTCGAGTCGGATTTGAACCGACAACCTCCGTATATCCAGTACAGTGGCGTAGCCAGGGGGGCCCAGCCCCCCCCCCCCCCCCCCCCTTTAAATCCAAAAAACCAGAACATTTAAAATATATTTGGGAAACGAAATTACGGCAACCCTATCAATAACGCACTAAATGAAATGACACATCATCTTACATAAAATATACAAAATACTACTTGCAAGACAAACTGACATCCACGCAAATCTTAAAACTTTTGGATGCACCCGCTGCGCGCGACACCCTCTTCGGATTTTATGATAATATGAAATTAAATTTTAATGCCACAGTTATTAACGTTTTATAATATGCCTATCTTAAGTCGTTTTTGAGTTATTAGCATTTTTGATGGAAATCTTGCTATTTTATCCTCTAGATTAGAGTAGGCTTTGGAACCAAATGCTAAGTGTCAAACTTAGCCAATGCAGTTACGTTTATCCTCGAGTTTTGTAGACGTTACAATCAATTTTATTGCATTATTCAAAATGTATAGAAATAGTAGTTTGTATAACAAGAGTGGATATGATGTCCATATCGCACGAGGAAGTAAATTTAGCACGACGCCGTAGGCGTAGTGCTCAAACTTCCGAGGGCAATATATAACTATATTATATACAGTGTGTCCGCCGATGGGGGTACCCAATAGGGAAAAAATCTTTATTATTCATTTTACGACCAAAAGTCATTCTTTATAAAAAGTTCTGCTTGTCGAGAAAATTAATTTACGATAAAAAAAATTTAGATTCCATGTACAGGGTGTTAATAAATTGCGAAAATATGAAAACGCTTCAAAAAAGAAGTACCATTATTTATTATTTTTCACAAAAATTTTATAAAACAAAGTTGATTATAAACTAACCTAAAGTCTGAATACAAATTTTGAACTAAAAAATTCGAATTTTTAAAAATAAAATGGGTTTTATGTAATTATTTGCATTTTACAAAAATTCAAGATAGCCGATTTTGTATAGGTACGTTAGAGCCAGAACTACGTAATAATATGTTTTGGCAACAAGATGGCTGTCCTGCTCATTGCACAGCATTGGTCAGACAATGGTTAAATGATCATTTTGGCGCAAAGTGGATAGGGAGGTTTGGCCCAAACCATTATCCAGCTAGGTCGCCTGACCTTTCATTATTAGATTTCTTTTTGTGGGGTGCCTTAAAACAAAAGGTTTATTTAGATAATCTTCCACATTATAGGGATATATTAAAACAACGCATAGAAGGAGCAATCCATGATCTGAATGTGCCGCGAATCATTCGTAAAGTGTACGGTAAATTTATTAAGTTGGCGGAAAAGTGCGTCATGTTAGGAGGTAGAATAGTTTTTAAAAATTCGAATTTTTATTTCAAAATTTGTACTCAGACTTTAGGTTAGTTTATAAACAACTTTGTGTCATAAAATTTTTGTAAAAAATAATAAATAATGGTACTTCTCTCTTGAAGCGTTTTAATATTTTCCCAATTTATTAACACCCTGTACATGGAATCTAAATTTTTTTATCGTAAATTCATTTTCCCGACAAGCAGAACTTTTTATAAAGAATGACTTTTGGTCGTAAAATGAATAATAAAGATTTTTTCCCTATTGGGTACCCCCATCGGCGGACACACTGTATATAACTTTTAAGAACAACAATGGCTTCTCTGTAATTGACTACTGTAATTGGTCAGTTTCATTACCTATCTAGGTTTGTTATAAAATTTGGCGCACAGTTAACTGGAATAGCCTACTTTACTCGCCACTTAAGTGTAAAGGAAACAGCAAATTTCCATTTGGGAGTAGAAAAAATCTAATAGCAATAATAAATTATAATAAATAAAAATACTAACAAAACCATAATTCCATTACAAATGCTGAATGTGGGCACCGTTTTCATTCAGACATCTACAATACATAATTATTGGAAATTGCACGAACTAGTTAAAAAAAGTTTAAACATTTATTTCCAAAGCAGCCTACTCTACCCCTAAGAAAAAAAACAGCAAGATTTCTTTCAAAAATATCAATAACTCAAAAACAACTTAAGAAAGTCATACAAAACGTTAATAAAAATGGCCTTAAAATTTAATTTTATATTCATTGCTGGTATAAAAAAGGTACATTCTATTTGAAGAAATTAAGTTTTTGACATTTTTTGTTTATCAGCTTTTAAATTTCGGCGTAATCTTTAGAAATAAAATTTTATAAAGCAACTTTTTATTTCCATAGGAACAAGTGTTGAATTTCCGAATGGACCCCTGCAACGCCGATTTTTTTCGAAAAATGTGACATATGTCAATTCAATGCAGAATCTAAATATAAAATCTAAATAATGGGGTGTGTCCATTTAAAAAAAAACAAGATAGCGTTGATATTCGGAGGTGTTGTGTCCGTTTTGTAAATATTTTATTTAGACTTGCAAAAGTTGGTTATGGCCGGCTGCCAATTTTCACACTGATGAGATTTTCGAAATCAAAAATCTTCTAATGAACGGGCTTAGTGAATCACCCTGTATTTGCCACCTTTTTGAATTCTAATTGGGTTTAGTTGCAATCAAAAATCTCTCACTGTATTTTTATTTAATACTTTGATACTTGCACATTTAAAATTGATTTTTCGCTAATTCTATTTTAAAGTTTATTGCAACTGACAGAAAATATAGCGTCCTTAACGAAATATGTTTTAGAGATACAAAAAAAATACTTACTTACTTAATAATATTACTTCTTAATACAAACCTACGTAAAGAAAACAAATGTGGCAACTTTCTTGGTGTTATCTTCATTTTAACTTTCTTATCGGTGTAAAATACCTATGCTGTCTAAGGACTAAATTTATTAATCACAACATGTGGTGTTAATTAATATTAACACCATTTTGTGTAACTTATGAATAAAAATAAAAGTTAGAGTATCTAAATAACACCATCAAAATTTTTAACTATGCACCAGAATATCCCAATGAATCATCAAAAATGATACAAATTCAGAAACTTCAAATACTACCTTAGACGATTATGCTGTTGGATCTAACTAAAGCATGTATGGGGTGTGATACAAACTGTGTCATGTCGTATTGGAGTATACTTGGTAATAATTACAATATTTTTAAAAATTTATTAGCTAAAATGGAATAATACATAAACGGACAGGTAAGTGTGCATTAAAGTACACGAGAACATCAAAATAATGTATTCTACAGAACCACATAGATGACGAAACCGTTTCGTCCGTATGGGAGTCATCGGTAAGCCATAAGCTACAGACACAAAACTTTTACTATTATTTATCAACTTAAATCATTAAATAAGGCCACTATGGAGGCAATAAGGTCAATAACATCACAATTTTCTTAATAACTTAATACTATTATTTATTTCTAAGTACATTTATCTTTATGCATACAATATTAAGCAGCATCATTAGTAAATATGGGATGATTTCTCAAAAAAATGACTAAGTACAGCATAGCAATAATGATTTTATAGCGACCACATTTTCTATTTGATTTGTTTTCGGTTAAAATACAGCTTGTCATAAAATAAAGTATACATCAATCAGTTTCCATTTGTCTGACAAAGTAATATACCGGCTCTACTATTAAAGATATCAAAAAAAAGTTTTTATAAAAGTTATGAGGTATAAAAAATATATGTTCTAAAATTATTTTTAAACATACAGGATGGTCCAGAAAAGTAGGACAATAAAAAGATATTTTTTTTTTAAATGGAACACCCTATATAATTAAGAATTTTTTGTTTTCTTACAAAATTATCCATATGACGACATATTTCGTTTTTGAATTTGTTGCAACGTTGCCAAGCAAAATGCAAAATTCTTAAAATTTTGGAAAAAACATGATAGTAAAAAATTACCTGTATTTCTCAATAAGAGTACCGAAAATTTATTATAAGCTCTTAAGTTTAGGAATAGAAAACCTGTCTTAAATCCTTAAGTACCTAAAATTTTGTACAGGGTGTTTTCTGTTGACATCCAAAAATACAAAATTTTAAAATACAATAACTCTGTTTTTTCCAAATGAAACACTTGTAAGTATCTTTTATTATTATTAGGTCATATCTATACCTAAATTTACTAGTTTTGCCAATATTTTAATTTTTATTTAAATTTTCGTGAAAAAAACTATAGTTTTTATTTTTGTAGTTAGCCATGACCAGCAAAGTCAAAACAAATGTAATATACAGGGTGACAATTTAAAAACGAACAGCATTTAATATTGCCTCTACCAATGATAGTATGAAAATTTGGCGAAACACGTCAATTGATATATCGAGGGGGACATTTTTTAAGACATTTGTTGTCGTGTTACTTTCAACCCCCTGACCCCCAGGGCACCTACCCCTAAAATATTAAATGGCAACCCCTATTTATTTTGCCATTTTTGTGTTCCTTATAAGATTCTGTATCATTTTTTTTTCAAAATTGTGATTATTAACCTCACAAATTAATGAAATGTATTTAATATTGTACCTACCAATACATACATTCCAAATTTCTTTATTTATTTACATTTTGTCTTCGATATCGCCACTAGAAAAAATAAAATAATTACATTTTTTGAAAAAAAAATGATACAGTTTATGTAGAATTTTATAAGGAACACAAAAATGTAAAGTGTACAGTCAGTTATATATCCATCTCTCATGAAACTAGTTCGTGAGGAAAAGCTGTTTTGAAGTGAATAACATTTCATATTACATATTGGCCAATGCGTTTGACAAGAGAAACGTCAAAACATTAAAAACGTACGTGACATTTTTTATACATTTTGTGTCTTTGGCATATTTAACATTTCATTTTCTCCATTAACAATATTCTCCGGTGGCAAATTTCTATCAGAGCAATTAAATATGTCGGCATATGACGCTTTAATATCTTTGTCTCGTCTTATAAGTACCAAAATAGTTATAACTGAGGCCAAAAGACCAATAAAATGACAGCGATAGTATGCGGCTAACATTTTATCTGTTATGGGCAAAAATGTGAAACAAACTTGGGCAATAATAACTATAAGCCAGAGGAGACAGTAAACGAAAGCTAAGGTAGCGCCACTTGAGTATTTGGTATCTTCATCTACGTAATCACCTTTAAAATGTATGATGACTAATATAACGACTATTAGAAAACAAACAAAAAATACTATAAAGGTAAATAGCCTGATTGCCTCTAGCCAATGGTAACCGGCTATAAAAGCAGGTAGGAAATATAATAGAGGAATAATGTAGGAGACCACAATTACCCATTTGTATATTCCTTGGTTTCCTGATACAAAGTCGGGAAAATATTTTACAAAATACCAATCAAAGGCTAGAACTGTTGCTAGAATAAAGGTGAGTTGTAACGACAAATCTGTTGCTACAGTTGCCGTTACTATCGCCGCTAATGAGGAGTTGTTTTCTGCTACAATGGATACTGTACTGGCTATGCTATGCACTGCAGTTAGGACAGCAAAATTTATTATAATATAATTTTTTTTTGTTTGAAGTTTTTTAAATTTTAATATAACGAAAATTAAAAAAGCATTGTTTATTATAGTGAGGATGCATACAAAAATTCTTCCTATTAACATCAGTGTATAGTTTTCATGAAGAAAATGTAATAGTATTTCCCTTTTTCGATCTGCTTCCGACCCAAGCTCAATGAGATCTGAGTTTATATCCCAGGTTTGTGACGTACTAAGGCTGTTATCCATTGTCCTTTTTGTTGTGGCGTTGATTCCTTAAATATTAGAAACTATAGCTCAGATGTTGATCTTTCATTCATGAAGATGACGGATAGCACCTAAAATATAGTACATCAAATAATGGTTATTGAAATATTCTTTTAAATAGTTTCTGTTAAATTTACTTGATTAAAATAATAATATCACTTCAAATTGGTTTATTTAAAATACATTGCTGTCAAACTAAGCACAAGTTAGGCCCAAATTTATAAAGTCCTCTTAAACTTAAGTTTAAGTCGAAGAACAATTCTAAAATCGTAGAAATGTCAGAAATGGTCGATCTCTAATGTGGGATTGACAACAAAGTTCTATTTAAGAGTAATCAGCCTGGTCATAACTTGTTATGTTACATTAGGTAAGTATATTAAGTTATGTCTGTTTAAAGGTTGGAGACAATGACGTTTCTTGAACGGCAGTAGAGTTTTGGACTTGCATTGTCTTTATTTGTTTTGAATCACTACGTTTCAACTGGTAAGCATCTCCAGTCGTCTTTAGGTGAATACTGAATAAGTATGGTAACTACAGCTCTATTTATACTAGGCAGGTGCTGTGCTGTGACGCATGACTAGTGGGTGGAGTCATGCGTTTTGCTAGGTGATGATGCATAACTGGATGAGTTATGCTTGATGAGTCATGCTCGATGACGTCATGCTCGATGACGTCATGCTTATATTAAGTTATGACCAGGCAAACCACTTACTTGGCACTTTTTTGGCTTTTCTTTGATTTAAACTCGACCTCGGGTAAAATCATAGATGTTCTTTTGCTCAATTTTATAAAGTCGATTTAAACAGCTGTAACCTCGAAACTACTTATGTAGTTTTAGAAAAAAAGTGGTACGCCACTGACATTTTTCCATGTGGATATTATTTCTGATTAGCCTGGTCAATTCTACATAAAAATGGTCTCTTGCGTTTTTCTCCTCAGGCACACCGTTCTTAATTAAAATAATTAAATTAAATTAGCTTCATTTTGCAGTATTGACGAAGAATTTTTGATCACATAAATCTAGTTATCCTAGAATGGTGACGTTCTTAAAAACATAATTTGCATAAAATAATTATTGACAATAAAATAAGTTGTTGATGTTTATAACCATCCCATTGTATTATTTCTTCGATTTTTAGTGTTTAATTGGATCCATTTAATTTTTTCGCTGTTTTTATTCAAATATTTCATTAAATATGGTGAATTATACGAATACAGAAATGGCGGTAATGCATTACGTATATGGTCTCGCAGACGCACTAAGAAAAGCTTCAGCAAGAAATTCTTTGCTAAGATTATTTTGGCTGTAATATTAAATTTTCAACCTACGATAGCAAAATGAATTTCTTATTGCAAAAGAAACAATTTACCTGAAAACTCTTTATACCCGTTACAAAAATCTTTGCTATTATAGAAAACTTACATTATGATAACAGTTAAGTAAGTATTTATAAAAAATTATTTTCCAGGACTACTATTTGCTTTGCTGGGGAAGTAATGCAGTTTGCTGCTTTTGAAAAAATCTTTATAAAAAAAATCTTTTCTAGCGCTCTAAAAAGTTTTTAAAGGGGTAGCAAAATTTTTTGTTGGAATTGGGAAATTCGTAACTGTTCGGTTCGAATCGGATTATTTCGTAGTGACAAATTCAGTCTGATTGGGCCAATTTTTATATTGCGCACCAGTCATTCCGTTCCTGTCTCCACATGTCTTCAAGTCTTCATTTTTTCTAAAATTTAGATGCTCGTTCCTTCATAAAGTAAAATCGTCGCATCGGTGGCTGTTGTTGGTGACCGTTACGACTCGACATTTGTTTAATTTTTCTAATAAAAATTGTCTTGGCTCAAAAATGTTTCGAGTGTGCAGTGCTTTATTAGATTGTGACATCAATGACAGTGTAGATTTTTAATATCAGTGTTAAAAGACCAAAGTTATTTTAGTTTTATGTTATTTTTTTATGTTATGTGTTTAGTTTAACTGTTGTTTATTTAATAATGATTTTTGCGTGAGCCAAGTTTTAGAAAAAAGAAAATTAGTAATTATTTAGCAAATGCTATTCATAATAAAAGTCCTTAAACTAAAAGACAACTTACCAAAGTTTTTAACACGGTATGATTTTTAAAAGGAAGATTTCAAGAAATATCACAAAAGTAAAATACTTTTTCTAAATAAAATACAATATAATTATTATTTTACCTAATATTCAGGCTAGATGCAGAAAAATGTTTTTTTGTCATTTCCTTTTGGATATTTGTTTAAATTTAAAGTGAACAGATATTTTTTAATAAGATATGTTTTAATCACTCAAAGAAAAAGCAGTAAAATATTATTGTATTTTTAAGTAGGTAAAACTGAAACTATTTTTAGGTTATGACGTGTTGTTTTCTGTTTTATTAAATAATAAAGAGAAAAATCAATTTTTTTTTAGTTTCAAATCTTTGACAACTTATTCAGACGTGGGGAGTTGCATAATGTAAAATATGATGGAGTTATCTGAAAAATAAGCTTTATACTATGTTAAATTTTTGATATAGCATGGAAAATATTATTTTTAATAACACAATTTTAAATGAATCAAAATTTTTTGAAACTTACTTACCCAAAGTGAAAACACTTGGTTTATATAAATGTGTTATTAAGTAAGTATAATATGTTCTCTAGAGTATATTAAAAATTCAACAAAATATACGGCTTCTTTTTTGGGCCACCCCACATAATATAGCAAATAAGTGGTGTTGTCATAATAAACCACTTTACTATTATAGCAAAGTTTAGTTGCTATTTTATCTAAAAAAGAGTTCCTGAAGTAAGTAGGTACATTCTGACCCAGCAAAGTAACTTTCTTGAAATAAATAAAAAAATCTTTCCAATATAGCAAAATGTTATACTGATATTGAAAAACAATTTTTATTTCGAAAACGATGCGGATGGCGTAGAAAAGTATCTTTATTGTTCTAGCAAAGTCTCTTTATAGTCGATGGTCAGTTACTTTGCTAATACAACATTTTTGTTTACTTGAGCTAAGTGATCATTCTTTATAAAGTGACTTTATTACCACAGCAACGAAATTACAGCTAAATGGATTTTACTGTCTCAGGTAGTTTTTCTTTTGTCCCCTATGTTAGCATTTTTCTTTATAAGCGGTATAAAGATTTTTATAAGGACAGCAAGAATCTTCTCTCAGTGCGGTAACGCAACAGAAGCCAGATGTATTTATTGGGAAAGATAATATCATCATCATGCCTTACCAGAGAGCCGAACCTTTTCAAATATTTATGGCCGTCTTAGTGAAACTGGTAGTTTTCATATAGGTAAAACGGAAGGTAGACCTCGAACTTTCAGAACACCCGACATTGAGGAAGCGTTGCTACGGGAAATTTGCGAACATCCTGAGACAAGTACGAGGAAGATCGCAAGAACTTTATACATTTGTCATCAAATTATTTGGCGAATTTTGTTTGATTATTTGCTATATCCGTACCATATTTTAAGAGTACAGGCAATACTTCCCAGGGATTTTTCACAGCGTGTGAACTTCTGTCAGTGGTACCTTCAAAACGTTACACTAAATCCGCAGTTTGAATCACAAATTATGTTCACAGACGAGGCAAATTTTTCTAGGAATGCTATTCAAAATTTCCACAATAATCATGTGTGGGCGGACGAGAACCCCCATGGCATAACCGAAACCCGTTTTCAAGAGCAATTTTCGGTGAACGTATGGGCAGGAATTCTTAATAATAATCTTATAGACCCATTTTTTCTGCCAGAACGCCCCAACGGGCAGTGCTATCTGCATTTCCGCCAAGAAGAACTACCTGTGTTACTTGAAAATGTACCATATGCGCTAAGGAATCAAATTTGGTACATGCATGATGGAGCTCCTGCTCATTTCAGTGTAATTGTTCGCGACCATTTAGATGCGGTTTATCCGAACCGTTGAATAGGTCGCATAGGAGCTCAACAATGGCCAGCAAGATCCCCGGATCTCAATAGTTTGAATTTTTTCTTTTGGGTCATCTTAAAACTCTAGTGTATAAAACGCCCATTAACACTATAGAAAATTTAAGGGAGCGAATAATTGCGTCCTCTGAGACAATACAGAATTCGTCTGGAATGTTTGAACGAGTGCACTATTCGATGCGAAGACGGGCGGAAACGTGCCTATTAAGTGAAAGTGATCATTTCCAACCATTTTTATAAAACAAAATTTTGCATTATCAATGTTAATAATAATAATAAATAGTAGAGCTAATTTAATTTACTTATTTTAATTAAGAACGGTGTGCCTGAGGAGAAAAACTGAAAAGATCATTTTTATGCAGAATTGACCAGGCCACACAGAAATAATATCCACGTGGAAAAATGTCAGTGGCGTAGTACCACAATTTTTCTAAAAATATCAGAGGACATGTTTGCAGGGACGCCACTGGCGAGACAAAAATATAACTTTTATTCCTAAAACATGTGGTTTTATGTCATATTAGCACATGCCAAAATTGAAAATATTATCTAAAGTACTTCTGAAAATATTACAAAAAAACGCATTTAAAAAAAATTCATTCAACACCCTGTAGCAAAAAATTTAAGCCGTTTAGAACATATGTTTATATGAACTTTTCATTACTTGAGAAATCACACCCTAAAATATTAGCACGTCAGTAAGGGTGTTTCATTTAGGTCGACTAGCGGCCATATCTCGGAAACTACCGGGCATAGAACTTCAGGAAAAAAAATTGATAACTAAAATGGCCATGAGAAAAATTGCTGGAAATGATTTTGAAGTTCCGCATTTTGCCGCAAGAGGGCGTAATTGAAAAGTAAATTTTAACATTTTACATAGCTCCGAAAATTCCACATTAAAGTATATCTTTGATAACAACATTAAAAAGCTTGGACAATTATGCATCATTTTAGTCTTATGCTCATTGGCGTACCGACTTTAATAAGAGGGGGGGAAGCTGTTGAAAGTGTAATCATTTAAATCGCTGTAACTTATGAACGACTTATCCGATTTTAGCAAATTAAAGACTGTTTGGAAGAGAAATGTATGTATGTAGCTTTACCACTCGTATTTAGTTGCCAATAATAGTACTAAAAAAAAATGCTAGAGAACGAAATACGTAATAATAACACATTTTTAGATTTTACTCCGAAAGAATAAATCATGCGGTATAATTATGATACTATAATCGAAAATTAGATGAAATTTGCTAGAAAAAATATCCAAACCGCAGGTCGATATCTCCGTTCGTTTCAGCGTTATCGCCAATAGAATAATTTTTAAAACTTTAAATGAAGCCATTATATATTTTTTAGAAAAAAGTGGTACGCCACTGATATTTTTTCATGTGGATATTATTTCTGATTAGTCTGGTCAATTCTGCATAAAAATGGTCTCTTGCATTTTTTTCCTCTGGCACACCGTTCTTAATTAAAATAATTAAATTAAATTACTGAAGATGGTCATTTCCAACAATTTATATAAAACAAATTTTTGCATTATCAATGTTAAATGGGGTGTGCGCCAAAAATTAAAGTTTTAGTACAAAAAAAATCTAAGAATAACGGTTCAAACCTCGTCATTCTACGAATAACCATTGCTTAGAAATAGCGGGTTAAAGTTTTACGCGTCGATTGCGTGACGTCACAAAAGCTTCGGCTAGCGGCACTCTGTACATTGCTTTCTCGCACGTGGCAATAGATACGTTCTTTATTTCGTACCGATTTGTTCCAGTCTGTGCCCAATTTATTGTGGAAAGTTTTATTTATTATTAAGGAGTGCTAGTATTTGTATAATGGCTTTTGGTTTTAAAGTTTGGTAAAAATGAGCTTAAACGAATGGAAGAAGAAAATCGAGCAGTCAACATACCAATAAGTAATAAATAAAGTAAATTGGTATAAATGCGCCGGCTGCGTATTAATGCCGACTGAAAAAGAGTGCGTTTGCGTAATGGGAAAATTGCAAACACCACAAGTCAAGTGTCAATAAGGCGGTAATCTGCGCTAGTATAAACTGAAAATTTCCTAGTAGTTGCCAGGACTTCAGCTTCTTAAGAGTCCAAGCGTGAGACGAAGAATAAGGTTGCAATTAGACTTTTAGACCCGAGCTCCTAGGCTCGGAGGAGGGGCCCTCCTCTAAATACACCAATGAAAGAGATTTTTGACAGTGAACAACATGGAGGTTAACAACCTGACGAATACTAAGCACTAAAACTTACGTAAATTCCCTGCACTATACTGATTTATGCAGCGCCCTCTAGCATCTTTTTTGAGAACTATTGGGGACAACTAAATACGACTGGTGAAAGTGCATACATTTAAACAGTCTTTAGTTTGCTAAAATCGGATAAGTTGTTTATAAGTAACAGCGATTTAAATGATTACACTTTCAACAGCTTCTCCCCCTCTTATTAAAGTTGGTACGCCAATGAGCATAAGACCAAAATGATGCATAATTGTCCAAGCTTTTTAATAGTATTACCAAAGATATAATGTGAAATTTTCGGAGATATGTAAAATTTTAAAATTTTATTTTCAATTACGTCCTCTTGCGGTCAAATGCGGAACTTAAAAATCATTTCCAGGATTTTCTCATGGCCATTTTAGTTATCAATTTTTTTTTCCTGAATTTCTATGCCCAGTAGTTTCCGAGATACGGCCGCTCGTCGACCTTAATGAAACACCCTGTATATAAAGCTTCATTTACCATTGCTCTTCCATTTTCTAAGCTTTTTGTAGTCTTTTTATTAGCTGAAAAGTTTTGGCCAAGAGTTCTGGAAATTTCCGCCTGTGTGCGTCCAGTGAGATCTATCCTATCTACTCCGATTTTTCGGAGGGAGCTTGCAGATCTACTCGAAGTCAAAGGAGGGGATGATGTTGTTATAACCTCAATTTCGGTTTGTTTATATTTTTAGCCAGTTTATATTTATGTCAAAAAGTTTTAAAATGGATATATCTACGTAGGTGCTGCATAGCAATTTGCAACAATAAAAATATAATTGTTTATGAATTAAAACTTTACCATTATCTGTTTATAGCATCTAGCATTAGTTTTTTGAGGATTATTATGTAAATTGTTAAACATAAACTTCTAACGGAAAACATACATATGTCTATACAGGGTGATTCATGTTGAGTGGCCTATTAGAAGATCTCGGAAACGAGTAAACTTATTTTTCTAAATATTTGATAGCAGGCATAATTGGCTTTGAGCTTTAAAAACATTATATTTTGACGTTTTTATTACTTCCGGTTATACCGGAAGTTAATGTCAACTTTGCTATTTTAAATGAAACACTATGTATATTTTAGCATTTTTGATTACCTTATTAAAATCTAAATAACTTTTGTTAATAATAATATATTCCTATCTCTAACTGTTTTTGAGATATGAATATTATAAAAGGATTTTTTTGTGTAAAAACGCTCCGAGAAGAAAGTTTAGTAACTTTGAAATTAATAAAGGTAAACATTTAAACTTTTGTAAGCTTTCAAGTAATACATAGATCTTTAGTTTAAATTACTTAGGTTTCACGTTTTTTATACAGGGAGTTCTTAAAATTGTGCGAATGTTTCCATTTAAATAAATGTGCATAAGTCAATTTTTGCAACTGGAACACCCTATTTTTTAGCTCACTAACGTGTAGAGAATAAAATTTCGTATCTAAATGGGTTACAATCCACATTTTTAGTCGTTTTGGAATTATGAGCAATTTAAATAAAAAATCTTAAAATTTCTGTTTGTGTTAATGCGACATTATTTTTGAAAAGAAGGCTTCGACTGGTATTTTCGTGTAACTTTGAGCTTTGTTTTTAAAGTTGACATTTATCTTAGCCCTTTAACACAAATAGAAATTTTAACATTTTTTGTTTAAATTGCTTATAATTCCAAAAAGACTAAAAATTTGGATTGTAACACATTAGGCATTTAGATAGGAAATTTAATTCTTTACACGTTAGTAAGCTATAAAATAGGGTGTTCCATTTGCAAAAATTGACTTATGCACATTTATTTAAATGGAAACATTGGCACAATTTTAAGAACTCCCTGTATAAAGAACGTGAAACCTAAGTAATTTAAACTAAAGATTTATGTATTACTTGAAAGCTTACAAAATTTTAAATGTTTACCTTTATTAGTTTCAGAGTTACTAAACTTTTTTCTCGGAGCTTTTTTACACAAAAAAATCCTTTTATAATTAATATCTCAAAAACGGTTAGAGATAGGTATAAATTATTATTAACAAAAGTTATTTAGATTTTAATAAGGTAATCAAAAATGGTAAAATATACAGGGTGTTCCATTTGAAATAGCAAAGTTGGCATTAACTTCCAGTATAACCGAAAGTAATAAAAACGTCAAAATATAATGTTTTAAAAGCTCAAAGCCAGTTATGCCTGCTATTAAATTTTTAGAAAGATAAGTTTACTCGTTTCCGAGATCTTCTAATAGGCCACTCAACGTGAATCACCCTGTATATAATCAACATAATCTCAAAATAACAAATTAATTTTAATTTAATTGTTTTAATCATCTCTCACGAGAAAAATGCAAGATACATTTTTTCATGTAGAATTAATCAGGATAATTAGAAAAATATCCACATAGAAAAATGTCGGTGCGTACCTATTTTCCTGTAAAAATATCAGAGGTCCTGTTTGCAGGGACGCCACTGATGAAGCAATAGACAATAAAGTAATCTAAACTTGTCTTCATAAAAATATCCAGACTCTGAAATATCTGCACGTTATTAAGGAACACCCTGTGTATACTCACCTACTTTATTTTCTATAATTGCTAATTAAAGTACGGTACTGGTATTTACGACAATTTAAATTTCAGTGATGGGAACATTAAACGTACTTATATATCTATGTACTACACACGTATATATTTTCATAATTAGTACTTAATACAGTTTATTTTTCTTATCATCGAAACACCAGCACACCGCAAACAAGTATTCGCAAACTCTATATAGTTTTTGACAATTGACAATAATATTTACCAAAAATAGAACGTAAACAATAAATAACCACTTAAAAACTTAACAAACTTAAAACTTACCCGCTAGCGGTAACTACTAGTAACTAGTCGAAATGACGTACAAGTAACATAAAACCAGCCAGTACCAAACGCTTGACCAAACTTTCAGTTTTGTCGGCCACTAAACTCAACAAATGGTGGTCTCAAGGTTGTCGCGACAGACAGCCCAGACGAATGGCGATTTTGCGTCAATTTTTTTTTACGCGGTAAACTTATAAATTGTACAATTTAGCGCAAAATTGTACGAAAGTTAAATGGATGGTAATTTCAAAACTTGATATATTTTAGAGGTTTTTCCTATTTTTGTAATGGGTACCTATTAAATATAAATTTAAGTGCAAATCGAACTCGCCTGATGAGTTTCTTTTTACATTTTTTAATATCCAAATTTGTCAGTTTTCCCGATTGCAGATTTTATTCGTGTACTTATTGCTCTATAGATATCAGCAAAATTTGTGTTGTATGTTGTATGGCTTTTGCGGTTTTATATAAAAATGTAATAAGATACAGTAATAACTAAACGTCATTGACAGTTCGCTGTAGCCAGTTAAACCGCTGAAACAGATGTCGCTTTCCACATTTTCAAATTTACAATAACTATCGAATTTAACATTTTTGTGCGATTTTTATTCGGCACAGTAAGAAATAAAATTACTCAAGCAATGTACATATTTAATTTTTTTTCAAACTGTACAATAATAGTATCTAATACAAATTCGTGCTGCTCGTTTTCATTATACACGCGATGTTGTTAATAAATGTATAATTTCTCGTACAAATCTTATGTCAGTAGCAACACTGATTCCCCCATTTCATCGATCTAGCAACAAACAACGCGGCGCCACGCAACGCGTAGGGGTATAGAGAGTTATTGAGCACGCACGGCGTTGATGATACGGTAATTTAAGGTGACCAAATGTCCGAAAATAGCCCGACATTTGACCAAAATTAGAACGTTAAGTTGTTTTGTTATGTACGCCTTTTTTACCACTTGAAAGAAAAAAAAAATTTATAGTTATAATTTTATTCTGTACTGCATCATTAACCATCAAAACTAATTTAAGCGACCTTCACGTTTGTCTTTCATGTTTCAAAATGCATCGATTTAAAAAAAAAGTTTTGTCGGAGTCCGAAAAATATACTATTATAAAAAAAAGTACAGTGAGGAGATAAAGTCTTAAAATGTACATTTCTAAGATAAAACAAGGCACCAGAATAAAAAACGCTCGGACACGTCGATTTTATTTTATTTTCTTGAATATTTTAAGATTTCTGAAAAATATACAGAGTGCTTCAAGAAAACTGGGCGGATCTTAACTTTATTTTTGTTATTGGGAAATCCTAAATGTTGTTGCATTTTTAAATTCTACAGGAAATTCCAAGCACATTTCATGTAAAATGTCGTATACCTAAATTACACTGTTTTTAAAATATTGCCAGTTAAAAATGGACATTTTGTCAATTACAAGGTAAATGTGTCATTTGAATTATTGTTATTAAAAATTAAAAAACTGGTTAAGTTTAAAAACAGTTGAATTTAGATATAGGAGATCCTACATGAAATGTGCTTAGAATTTTTCATAGAATACAAAAATTCAATAACATACAGGGTGTTAAATTTAAAATACACTACCCAGTTTGCTTGAAGCACCCTGTATATTTTTTGAAATCTAAAATATTTCAAGAAAATAAAATAAAATCGACGTGTACGAGCGTTTTTTATTCAGGTGCTTCGTCTACCTTAAAAAGGTACGCACTTTCCCAGACTTTATGTCCTCACTGTACAGCCGTGTGCAAAAGTATTAGGCACCCTGTAATATTTTAAATATGGTAATGTTGTGATATGGGTAAACAAAAATAAAAGTATCTATACGTTAAAAGAAATTATATTTATTGTTTTTATTAGTATTTGCACTCTTAGAAATAACATGGTATGGATTACTAAAATTTATTTTCGTGAAATCGGACTCAACCCAAAAATTAGTTGGTACAACCAAAAAAAACTGTCGTTATTAAACTGTTGAACTAATTAATAACATTAACCAGCCCAACCTACAAATTTTAGTTGTCACAACGAAATTTTATATACCTACGGATAACTAAATTTAGGATGGTACTCCCGCTTTTAAAATTAGTTGTCACAACTAATGTGTAAATATGGAAAATTGAAATTTTTTTTAAGCAAAAATTGTTTTTGTTAATGATGCAATCTACAAAACTTGAAATTTTCATAGAGTAACAATTACGTATGCAAATTTGTCAGTTTTCCAGAGTGCAGATTTTATTCGTGTACTTATTGCTCTATCGGTATCAGCAAAATTTGTGTTGTATGGCTTTTTCGGTTTTATACACTATTGGCAAACTTCAATCTAGGGTGCCGATATAAACGCCTCAGACAGAGATTATTAGTAGCGTTTAATACGTTAAACAGAGAACACGCTATCCGCTACCTCCCGCCTTTCATTCTTTAGAACACGCGGTCGAAGCAGGCACGGGAGCGATCGATACGTCGACTCGGCCACACCACACACATATCCCCCTTTCAATTGGAATGTAGGAGTGGTTATGTGTTTTGCCCATATGTGCTTTCTCTCTTGGTTGCATTAGAGATTTCGCACCCTAAATTCGAGTTTGCCAATAGTGTATAAAAATGCAATAAGATACAGTATTGACTAAATGTCATTGACAGTTCGCTGTAGCCAGTTAAACCGCTCGAACAGATGTCGCTTTCCACATTTCCAAATTTACAATAACTATCAAATTTAACATATGTGCCATTTTTATTTGGCACACATTATGTAAGAAATACAATTACTCCAGAAATGCACATATTTCTTGTCGTACTTTTTTTCAAACTGTACAATTATAGTTTCTAATACAAATTCGTCCTGCTCGTTTTCATTTTATGCCTCAGCGTCGGATAAACATCTGATGTTGTTAATAATAAATGTATAATTTCTCGTACAAATCTAATGTCAGTAGCAACACTCATTTTTCCATTCCCCCATTTCATCGATCTAGCAACAAGGAACGTGGCGCCACGCAACGCGTAGGGGCATAGAGAGTTATTGAGCACGAGCGGCGTTGATACGGTAATTTAAGGTGACCAGACGTCCGGAAATAGCCGGTCATATCCGATTTTTGACTAAAATTAGAACGTCCAGTTGTTTTATTATGTACGCCTTTTTTACCACATGAAAAAAAAAATATCTTAATTATTTATACTTATAATTTTATTCTGTACTACATCATTAATGATGTTTCACGGTGGATGGAACGTTGTTTCTGCCCGAAAAAGGTGGCAACATCGTTATTTTAAATAAAACACCCTTGATATTATATTATTTTATAATTCCCTATACATGTCATAATATGTCTAAATTCAATTGTTTTTGAGATATTGACATTTAAAATAGGCCTTTTTCAGACTTTGACAGGCTGTAGCACTGGAACGACGCATCTTGGAGCAAAAATGGGTTTCACCTCCCTGCCTTTGTTTTTATTCTCTATCTAAAAGTTACAACTTTTTTAACATGTTAAATCGGAAGTTGGTATTTTTGGATGGGGAATAAACACTAAGATAGGGTGGTGTAAACCATTTTTCTCTTAGATGCGCCGTTCAAAATCAGATATTTTAAATGTTAATATCTTAAAAACAATTAAATGTATAACATTTTTTACAAAATGTACGTGGAATTGTATAGCGAATTAGAAAATAATATAATATGTTGGGTGTTCCATTTAAAATAATAATTCTGCCACCTATTTCGTACAGAAGCGTCAACGGCGCATTGCCGAAAATATTTTAAAACGATAGAACATGGTTGTTTATCTAAGTAAACTAATTTTTGAAGAAAACGTATCACCCGTTTTCCATAAACGTCTAGCGTTCCATCCAGCGTGAAACACCCTGTGTAAGGCCCAAGAATATCAGGAATAATATAGTCTTACAAATATCTACTTATATTTTTTCTAACAATTATAAATATATAAAATTACGGCGGTAACATTAGCAAAAGGTGTATTTTTTTCTGATTTTTTTACAGCGTTAAAAAGCAACACTAGTAGATAAGGCATTTCGATGCAATAGGCACTATAACATACAATACAACTATTATTTGAGTAACATTAGTAAATAAGACCTACTTTCCTTAACAAAAAATATGAAATATTATTTTCCTACGACCATCTATGAAAATGAGAAAAAAAGCACGGTTAACTTGGCTCGAAAGCGCCGAATATCACACGCGTGTTGAAAAAAAATATTTCAACACTAGTGTTGAAATACAAGGCACACTATTTAATTTAAACATATGGTGTCAATTTGACGGACCACCCCTATTTATTAAAAATAATAAATTTTAGAAAGCAGTAATTGTAAAGTATTTAACTTATTTATCATATATTTGACGAGTGATTTAGAATGATTAGAAAAAAGTGTGAAAATACGACATCTGAAATTATAAAAAATGTTATTAATATACTGGAAAATCTATTACCAGAAAAAATAATTCGCGTTGAAGAGAGTGTCATATATTAAACAACAAATCTTTATCGGTGGCGATAGCGTAGAGAATAGAGCTCTAGCCTACAGATCGCAAGGTTACAGGTTCAAACCCCATCAGGAGTATTCGACTTTTTTTTATAAAAACATTAAATAATTTATAGAAATATTTTGAATTGAAATCTTCTTTGTTGGGTGGATTTATTAAATTTATATTTAATGCATCTTTCCTTGATTAAATTTATTTTTTTTTATTCTGGTTAATCTAGAAGTCAATCCAGGATTAGTTCTTCCTATGATATATAAAATATGCAAAAATGAAAACGTTAAATTAAAAATAAAGGCAAAGCCTATTGACAAACTATGAAACCAGATATTAAGTTGAACATAATCCTGAGTATATATGCTAATTTCAACACTAGTGTTGATATTTTTTTTTCAACAATAGTGTTGAAATATTTTTTTAACAAATCAAGGGCTTTTTTAATAATTCTCTGTGGTCGTAGGAAAAATAGTGAACATTACTCATGTGAAAGTGATTATTCTAAAACTCGGAGAATTTCTCGGAAATATCTCCTGGTTTGAAAAGTATCACTTTCATCACTTGTTATGTAATATACTATGTTTACAGTAATGAAAGGTAACATCCTCAGATTAAATATTTTACAAGATAGGTAACATTCATAAGAAGTTAACAGACGGTTATGCGGGTTATGGTTCATTGATAAACAAAAATATGTCGAAGGGAGGAATACAAGGATTATGTTTACATCGAAGAGAAGAATTTCAAAACAAACCATTGACGACCCTTCGTTTAAAAGGCATAAAATGTAAAAATCTGTAATAATCAAATCACTAAACGTAATAAAAATAAAAGGCATCACTCATAAAAAATGTTTATTTGTAGGTATAATGTCAATTACAAGAAGCGAACATCACTTATTAGCATGGGCGTAGCCAAGGTGTGGCAGGGTGGGGCGCTTCCCCCCCCCCCCCTGGATCAAGAAAAAAAAAATAAAAAAACACAAAAAATAAATTAAAATACCTAAAATTAAAAAAATAACATTTCAACATTCGTGCGTGCCACGACACATCATCTCATCATTTCAGTATGCCGTAGGTCTAAAATCAGCAGAAAAATCGTGCAAATCTTCCAGCAGTCTCCTAACAAGTTTTGGAGAGGATCATTAATCATTCCGTATAAAGATTCATTAATAATGTCTCTAGAACAGCGTTTTTCTGAGGAGAACTTACCCGCATACTCATTGCTTACGTTGCACTCTCACTCAAAAAAAAAACTGAAAGTTTTTGTAGTATACAATTAAAATAGTTTCATCGGTGAAGCTGAATTTTGGTACAACCAATGGAAAGAGAAAAATGCGTCAAGGGCCGAACTAAAGGAAAAAGAACTAGCCCTACTAGTTCAAGAAACACACTTGTTTTACCCAGCTATAAAACAGGCACTTCTAATTTCCCTTGCACAGCCCTGCACAACGGGCACTATCGAAAGATCTTCTAGCACTTTGCGCAGGGTAAAAACATGGTTAAGGTCAACAAATGAAAGAAAATCGGCTTGTTGGCCTTTGAATGATGAGTGTGCATAAAAAGAAGGTTCTGGAATGAGGTAAAAGAAAAATTTGAAAACGAAATTTTGTCAAAGTTTAGCCAGAATCCCCATAGGCTAGTCCTTAAATAGGGTTTAGGTTAGTTCTCGCGGCACTCAGGTATGGCCCTTAAGGTGGATAAAAAGGCAGTTTTCTAACCAGTAATAAACAGTATAAATTCCCCATTTTTTTGTGTGTACTAACATGATGTGTTAGGATATTTATAAATAAAATTGTTATTTAATCGTTTAGAGAATTTCAGGTGGTTCATTGTCTGTACGGACGACCCTCGCCTTGCCTGCTGCGACTAATTAGGTTTAATGTTTAAATAAATACTTTTTTTATAAGTACTTTATTGACCAAGTAGAGGATCTTTTAATATCCTAATAAATAATCAGTTTCGTTGTAAGAAAAATATTTTGCCTACCTCCTCTAAAAAAATTACCATATTTTTAGCGTCGCAAAATTTGGCGGCTTTCCGGGGTCACGATTAAAAAACCGAAAAACTTAATCACAGTAATTATTACAAGGAGTCAATTTGTTTGGCAAGTTTGACTCAAATTTTAACAATAATTTTTTAATAAATATAAGTATACCTAATACCTCTTTCGGGCCCTCAAAAATGATTTAATTATATTGTTTTAAAACATCATAAATATCTATAAAAAGGACTTGCAAAACTAATTTCATTTACGAAATTTGGTAGCACTTATAATTGGGTGAATTATTGACGAATTATAGGCGTTACTCCAAAAAAATTTGTTCTGCGGCGCTTTTCCACCTTAATATTTATTTTTGCCCCACCCTGGAGAAAATTCTGGCTACGCCCATGCTTATTAGGCTATTAATACTTGTTTTGTTTGAAGGTTGGACACAATGATGTTTCTTGAATGATAGATAGTTTTGGACTTGCATTATCTTTATTTGTTTTAAGTCACAACGTTTCAACTGGAGATACTTACCAGTTGAAATGTTGTGATTTAGGACAATACAAGTCCAAAATGCATTCAATACTTGTTTTGTGACGGATCTTGTACATCTATTTAATCTGAGGTAACATCAGTACCTGACATAGGTATGGACCCATGGGAGAAGTGATCTTGCCCCTCCTCAATGTTGTTATGTCAAAAAAAATTCGACAAATTGAAGCTTAGTTAGGAAATTAACAATAACAGGCACTTTATTGTTACTATTTATTTGTCAATAGTAGGTACATTCGTTTCCTTAAAATAAATAATTTTTAACCCTTAACCTCGGAGGTGCCGTTTGGGTATCGGTATCTCTTATTTCAAAAATATCTTTATTTCCACTCATTTCTAGACAATTACTACAAGTTTTGCATAAAATGTACTATATACCTACCAAATAAACGTTTTCTTACTAACCTTGGGTATTTTTTTCCATATAAATAATATATTATTATAAATATTAGTGCACGGGGATATTTTCCAATATATTTTGAACGGGGATTCAACCCCAATTGATCTTAAAACTTTTATTATACACAACAAACATAGAAAATTAACTGGTAATTCTGGAACATAAAGATAACCCGATAAAACAGACGAAATTATAAGATTTCTGGAGAAAAAAACATTTTTTAATTACAATTTGTAAGGTTATGTTATTTCTACTTACACTATTGCCACTTTTCTTTCCACGTTAACAGTGTTGCTAGTTTGTAAATTGGCGATTATTTTAAAAAATTTGACCATAGCGAACGTTAAAAATTCATATTAATACACAAAATCCATTTTTAACTGTTTAAAACGAATTCTACAGCTATTTTGTTGGACTTTCGGAGTTATAATTTATACGCAAGTAGAAATAAACCCGACAAACCTTTTTTTCTTCTGTGCAATTCAGTAAAATCAAAATACCTACGGTTGAGAAAATAAATTGTTCGTGTTTATTAATACATATATTGCTTTTTGTCTGTTATTCTGCAAAAAGCCGAATGGAGAAAGATAGATATATTGAAAAGTGAGTATGTATAAATATAAGAACTTACCCAAATCTATAAATATGTTAGTGTAATTTGGTCAATGGGTTTGCCATCAAAATGAATTTTTGTTCAATTGTTTCTTATTATCGTCCTCACAAGTTCATGGCCAACTTAAAAGACAACTTATGATGCCTAATTTAAATAATTTTAAAAAATTCTTAGCATGAAGTTCGGATGTTAAGTCGTGAAAAATATACTGTACAACCCGAGTGGATTGTCCATATTGCGCTCGGAAGTTTGAGCACTCCGCCTACGGCGTCGTGCTCAATTTACTTCCTCGTGCGATATGGACATCATATCCACTCTTGTTGCACAAACTACTATTCTGTTTTATATCCTAATCAGGATGGATATAAAAATCATATCCGTTCAGTTAACCGGAATAGCCCACTTTTCCAATCACTTTAGTGTAAGAAAACAGCAAATTTCCATGTGGGAGTCGAAAAAATCTACCTATTTAAAATCTGTAGGGTTTTGTGGGTTTGTACCCCAATATTAGTCGTAGTCTGTTAGATGGTTATGTTCCACAAATCGCACCTTCGAGGTTTTAAGCGTTAATACTTTTTGCATTATTAAAAAACTCAATAAAAGTCAATAAAACCTAGTAATTTCATAGTAAAGAGTGTTCCACAATAATATTACAGCATTTACAACTGTGGGCGCATTTACCCTCTTCCGAGTTGACCTACACAAACTAGTGCAAGGAACTGGGATCACGGAGTGGGTGTAAAAACCAAGCAGGGTGAGCACAATGGGCCAATCCTGGCCTAAGTGCATCCGGCGTACGGATGGGCCCTCGGAAAAAAAAAGTGTGGACGCACCAAAGGGCTGAGTATCAGTAAATATAGGCAAGTTTAATATATACTTTAAAATTAATGTGGCAGTATCAGTAAATAAGGCGTTTTGATTATATTATTACAATGAAAAGAGTTATTCCTTATAGATTAAAGAGGTAGTTGTAGAGGTAGGTTGGTTTTTATTACAGAAAAATTAGTTATTTTTAAAATACTTTAAAAGGGAAACGTTAAAAAGTGATTCGACTTTCCTTACAAATGATTCTATAATATACAGGGTGGTGCATCGAAAACGGAACAGAGACATTTACTGGCAGTTAAGTTCTTTTTTGGAAAAACACTCAGACCCGTCTATTTTGTTTTCGAGGGGGACACAAAATTGGCAAAAAATCACGTTAACACGTGCAGCCTCCTGGGCGGGGGTGACACCACCCCTAAAATCTTAAATGGAAAGGGGGGTCCAATTATTTTAAAGGTCTTTCAATGTCCTTTACTACTGAACTGAAGTACATGAACTTTATATTATTATAAAGGGAATCGAAAGACCTTTAAACTAAAGTATCACACGACGTCGAATTAAAAACATAATTACACCAAATTGTAGCTGAGAAATATGGTTATAAGAATGTAAACTTTATTTTAACATATCTCTTCAAATAGAGTCAGTAAAAAATAAAAACGAAATTTCTAATTTAACCATCTATGTATCCTAAATGGTTTACGAGATCTCTGTCGAGCGAATCCTTATCTGAGACACCCTGTATATCTTAATTCAATTTTTAAAAATATTTATAATAAGAGCACAATAGGCATAAATCGGATACATGTAAAACACAGCCGATATCCTTAATATTCCTAAATTTTTCAATAGACTTTAAATAAGAATGAGGTTATCAATTCCTGAGTTCGATTTTATTTTGCTTGTTCGCGCATAACCGATTTCGCAGTGGCGTGCAATGCTGTTTTACCAGGGTAGGCAAAAATTGCATTTAAGAAAAAAAATTTACCTTCCGAATCATTCAAATTTCAAATTTTGTCACAAAATGTTTTGTTTTTGAGTTTGTAGAAAGAACACTGTCAGGAGAAGAATAAAACGACATTATTTGTAAATTAGTCCAACACGGCGGTCTTTGCGTAAAAATTCTGTGTGTTTCGTAAATAGCTATGAATTCTTTTTAATCCAGAAAAAGATCGATCTGTAGACGCGCTGCTAGCCGGAATAGTAAAAATTAACGCCTCCATATTACTTTTTTCCCAAAACCCGCCGGCGCGAAGTCTAGCAAAAGGTCGAAAACACTAATTATAAATTAAAAATCTATCATCCACCTGATTGAACCAATGTTGCCAAAAACGAGGTCAATTATGTGAAATATGATGATAAGCTTACTAATTATTAAATATTATTAACCTATCACCAAAAATTATTTTAATTGTCACAAAAGTGCTTCTTATTTTACGATACCTAATCCGTTATCCCTTTAAAAATATCCTAACTAAAATAATTAGTAATACAACTTATAGAGGCGTGTTTCATATTTTACATTGAGAAAGCGAAGTATTTTCCAAACTACCGTAAAACTTGAAGATTAGCACCAAACCACACTCCAAATGCGGGCTTTCTTGGCGCGGACTGATAGATAAAGAAAGATCGAAGGTTGCGACGAGTATATTGTTACATCTCTTTCTACCCTACTGCCTACCGGCTCTATCGCTTGCTCTCACTCGTACAAAAGCAGTGCTTTTGCATTAGACGTTAATGTACACCGAGATCTTTGCTTTTAGAACGGTCTTACGGAATGCTTACACAGGGATCTATAGTTTACGACATAAATAAGCAAAGAATGCGTTCGTGGAAATGATATAGGGTTCATTGTTCGGTCCTATATTATTATTTATTATATTAATGTAGAGATCAATTGCCAATTTTAGATTACACAGATAAAAACTAAAATACAAAAAAAAATGGTTTCTGTTTATTTTATTGTTCCCAGGGTAGGCATTGCTTTTTTGCCTATATTGTATACACGCCACTGCGATTTCGTTAGAGTGAATTACCATTGCGGTTTCATTAAAAAATAACATAAGGCATATTTATTTCATATCACGTATTTTGACGGTTTAAAATCATCATCCCGTCCTAATAGTATTAAAAGCAGTATAACAGCTGAGAACAGCCCACTATAATACAAACGATAGTAATTGGCCAATAGTGCGTATGATGGTGAAAAAAATATAAAGCATACTAAGCAGAGAATAACGGTTGCCCAAAGAAGAAAATTAATTCCACCGACAGTAATAACATTTGCGAATTTGGTATCTGCATTACAATTATTATTCCTTCTTATGTACCGTATCACGATTAATAATAAGACTATTAAAAGACAGCTAAAAAATATTATAAAAGTGAACAAACTGATTACAATAAACCAATGATATCCAGATAGAAAGGCCGGCAGGAAATACAGTAAAGGAATACAGTAGGAGACTGCAATCACCCACCTGTAGAGCACCGGGTTTCCAAAAACAAATGTTGGAAATGTTGCTACAAGTGTTGCTAGAATAAAGGTTACTTGTAGAAGTAGATCTATTATTACTTTCACCAGTAACATTGGATGAGAAATTTCTTCGTCTGCCATATTGACCATACTATACGCCGCAGTTACAACGGCAATATTTATAACAATATAATTTCTTTTTGTTTGGAATTTTTTAAATTTTAAAATTGCCAACAATAAACATGCATTATTTGCTACGGTAAGAATACATATAATAGCTTTTATTATAATTAATATTGTCGTCTTGTTCAATTCAAGAAATATTGATAACAGTGCGTTTTGTCTATTTTCTTCCGATTTGGGTCCGAAAAGTTCCAAGTTTTCATCCCAGGTTTGTGGGGCATATTCAAGGTTCATTTTTATTTTGTCTTGGTTGTTATTCCTGAGCAAGAAATTGGAGACTATAAGCTGGTATTATTTTATTCATAAATAAAACAAGTCCCTAAAAAAAATTATCAAGTTATAGCTTTGCATTCCGTGAACAAAAAGGCAAAAAAAGAAAATTTACTTTTAATTTATTTTTCTATTAGTCAGGTACCTAGTAAATAGTCCAGGTAACCAAGTTCTTTCTACCCCGTTAAATTTCATTAATCTACGACTAAACAACTTGGCGGCTTGCGGTCGTAAAAAATGGTGAAGAGCTAGGTATAGTGCGGGTACTTAAACAAACATTGACTAAAAACCCGTGTAACAAAACGTCTCTTTTATCCTCATCTATCCAACGACTGAAAGGAGTTTTCAACAAATTACAAACTATGTCATTTATTGGGTTCATTTTTAAAACAGAATACTATTAAGTAGGTACGTACACTACTGATTTAACTAAAAAATAAAAAATAAACTTTTTATTCACACAGTAAATCACGTACAGACGATATCTATAACCGTAAGTTTCGCGAAGCCTCAAAATAAATACCCGAACCAATGCTTCAACAATAGTGCATAGGACTGATCAATTTTTAAAATGCCCTTCATCATAATACAAATTGTTACATGCTGTTTGCATGACTGACGTCACGTAACCATAGCAACGGTGAATATCAAAGTCATGTTGCCAAAATGCACGAGTGTTTATAATTATTGTCCATCGGAGTTAACAGTGGCCCTATTATGCATAGCTACATTCGGATTAAATTAATATTATTAATTCGAACATAATTATTTTTTGAGGGCTTAAATGGTAGCTGTATTGGTAAATTAATATTTAATATTGTCGAAAAACTTACCTCCTAGTTTTATTTTTTTTTGGTTCAACTACTTCACCTTACGAGCCGCCGCTGTTGTGAAGTATAGGATGAGTGTAGTGGGAATGAACGAAGTCGAATCTACTCTCCAGAAGGGACATGATAAAGTAGGGTTAGGAACAAAAAGCCCTATCTTCCTTCTTACAAAAAGAAAAGTTGTAAGAAGGAAGATAGGGCTTTTTGTTCCTAACCCTACTTTAGTGGGAATGAAGGTAGGCAACAAACAACGTAATATTATTCAACCCAACGCTTCGTTTTTTAATTAAATTTTTTTCTAGAGTCAGTGGTAGAGTTTTTCGAGGCCAAATTTCTTCGTCTGCATTAATGGTGTCTAAGAACATTTTCGGTAAAACAGTGAACACACATTATTGGACCCGTGAATAGTGTATTTCAGAACGGTGTAGAGTAATAGAATGGGGAACTTGGTCCAGTTCGGCTCAATTTCGGTGTCGTCCATAGGCGCAAGTAAGTTTTGTGCATTAAATTATTTATGATAACTTGTGACGTCATTTCACTTTATGTTTGTAATTAAAATTAAATTATGGAACATAATCTGAAATAAAGAAATTAAGTAAAGTAAAAAAATATAATTTGATAAAGAAGGAACTATTAACTATAGCAAATTTACACAACCATCGTTTTATGCAATATGCCGTGGAAGATATAGCTAAAAAACATAGTGTAACTGTGCTGCGCACACCGCCAATTCATTGCAAACTTAATCCTATATAGAACTTATATGGGCGCAAGTGAAAGGATTTGTAGCAATACACAATACGACATTACCCAATGTACCCAATACTATGTGCATAATGCACGCCTTTGTCACACCATTTTCAGTGTTTGTGAATGAATAACAATAGGCAAAACCCATAAATTGACCCAAACCCGGCTAGTACTATTGATGAAAATCAAGAATTTTGCAATGAAATCTAAATTAAAATATTTTAAGGTTGTTCGGGAGGTGGCAACGAAAAGACCCGGCGTTGTTTCGGCAAATTTTTTCCAAGGACAATAGTTTTCCTTAATTGTACCATTTTTCTTTTAATTGTACAGCGATTGGATGACCGGTGGCTCTTTTAAGCCGATCGCTTTTTTGCTAATTGTTTTATTTAATAACTGATCTATTTGGGTCGTTCTCTATATATGGGATAAAAAGATGTAACCATTAAATTTATGATAAAATTAGACATATTTCTATAAATACTTGGTGTGACACAAATTTATCTTTATCAGTACTGCGTTTTTAAAGGGTTTTTTATTACATTTTTTATAAACTGTTATATTATGACTCAAAGGTGCGCTTCGTGGGCCGTAACTCTCTTGAGTTAGGTATTATCGTGCTTGATGTTAATGGTAACATTTTGCCAACCAAAAAAAATCCCGCTAATGGATTTTTCAGGCGCTATAATCTCAGCAATGGCTGATGCATGAAACCGAAATTTCGATTCGCTGGAAAGAATTATATTTGTCGCTAAATATAAAACAGGTTTTTACAAAATTGTTTGTGTGGATTCCGAGAAAATCACTTTTGAAATATCGCTTATCGGGATTTTGTTGGTTGGCAAAATGTCGCTATTAATATTTTATCTTTTAAAATATCTACAGTACATTTAGTGCACAAATATACAGGAAGACATTGTAGGTATAAAAGAATTCTGACATTTTCATTAAAACTCTGCTGTTATATCATTGTTTATATGGCTGCAACCACTTTCCATGTCCACTCGTTACACACAAAAATTGCAATTTTAAATATATGTATACAGGGTGTTACGTATTTTCCTGGGTATATTTGAACCTGTAAATCTTGATATGATAACCTTCAAAGAAAAAATATTTTTAAATGTCGCTTTGCTTTAATAAGTGAGAAAATTCACCTTTTGTGTTTTTGATCTCGGACGCCTTCACTGCCTTACCCACGTGCATTTGTTTTGATTTTGAACTGTCAAACTAAAATAGGAATGTTGCAGGACAGTGACCTACTAAATAATAGTTCACTGACCTTATGTTATTAGGTTATATTCAAACTTTTTAGAAATTAAAATTAAACATACCTCAGCAAAAATTCTTAAGAACTGGCAAAAAACCATAATAAAATAAACAAATTCTTTTAAATCGAATCTGCGGTTCACACTTCGAAAACTAACCCTTATTTCATAACAAAAACACGTTATTTAAGCAAGTCCACATTGAAAATTCTTTGTTAAACTATTTACTTCATATGGCGTCCTTACGCGAACACTTGTTTTTGTTCATATTTCTCTTTTTTTCTGCAATAAAACCGATAAAACCTTTCGTTATTCCCCCAACGCAAACACGTTTAAGCTGTCAATTAGCTACAGTTACAAAGGACGCCGCTATAGCGCTGGCATCGATTTAGTTATTTAGTGATGAGCGATGTGTATCGATGGTTTTCTAAACATTGGTGTTTTTTACTGATTTTCGATATTTTGCCATCGATAATAAGAGTCACAAACAACGATGAAAGCATCGATTTTTAACCTTCGATGTTTGACACTGCGTTTTAATATTTGACGCCACATTTTTATTTGTTTTTTATTATTTTTATTTAGAAATTACTTTGCTGAGGCGGAGTTTCAGCACGCCAAGGACTGGGGGAACAAAACATCGATGAACTTCGCTCATCACTAATTTAATTTGCATGGTCAAAAGCATTGAGTCACCCAGCAATGCGAATGCACCAAGAATGTCATCTTGGAACAAAAAATAGCCTTTTCGTGTCTTGTATTATGTAAAAACGTGCCTTTATTTCGTCTAGTTGTCTCCGTGAGACGCGGGGTTGTAATTTTCTTCGTGGAATAACATCTTCTTTTGAGAAAAAATGCGATCGTGAAAAGTGAAAAGAGACAAAGCTGATGATGATGCCGTATTTATTTCCTTATTTTATTATTTTTATTTAGCTAAAAAGTGAACTGGTTAAATAACAATTTCTTGTTTACTAAACACAAACAGCTGATGATGTAAGTTCGCCTAAAATCCATATGTTTTCTTTATTGAACACCTGATTTTGACAGTTTGATATTTGGCAACGTTGTGACACCCATCTCTCTCCCTTGCAGGCTATGCTTCTCCCCGTATCTCTCACTCTTTTAAATTGAGAAGTTCATGGCTTTTATTCATTGGCGTCGGGCTGATTTTAGGGGTCCTTACCCCACTTTATAGATGGTCGATTTAAAAAAAACAAACCATGGATTGTTTTTCTAGGACACCCAAGGAGTCACCCATTTAAATTTAACTTGGGCAATTCCCTGTTTATCTGGCACTATTATCAGCGTACCACGGACCACGGGTATTAACGCATCCCTTTCAGTATGTTGCAAGCTCTTAAAGGGAAGTGATATGTGATTTTATTGCAAAAAAAATTAAGGTAAATATTTTTATTATCGTCCACTCCATGTCAGCAAGAAAAGTTAACATTTATTGTAGTTCGTGTGAAAAAAAAGTTTATCCAACTTATCAGTTGTCAATTTTTGAAAATGCATTTTCCACACAAGTGACTAGTAACCAGCCAGTGCCGGAATCGGTCTAGCAATAAAATGTATTCTCCGTTAATAAATTTCCTCTTGAGGCTTTTTTAACTAACATTTCTTGTCACGTAAACTAAATATGGTATGGTATACTATAGGCTAGTTTTATATTTTTTTCGAAATTACAACTTTTGAAAATTCATTTGTTCATTAAGAAAAAACATTTTTTTAGAAAAAGAAAATTTGACGATCGAATTTTAAAAAAATTAATGATTGAAACATTTTAAAGAAAAATCATTAAAATGTTATATTTTGCTTTAAAAAATTATAATAAGAATATTAAACGTACATAATATATTATTTATAGTAATATAGGATAGAGCCCTGCGCGGGCCGGAATTTCACCACCCGACCCGGACCGAGCCAGAATTTTGCGACGCAGCCCGGTCCGGCCCATCATCCAAAACCAAACAGCCCGTCAAGCCCGGCAGACCCGACAAGCCCGGAAAAAAATTATAAGGGCTTTAAAATTATTTTACAAATATTTCTTTAAAAATAGCACATAAACAAACCACTGCTGACCCGAAAGACTGGCTGGACACAAAAGCCCGACTGGCCTGGCAGGCTCATCAGGCCTAGCAGAACCGTCCATTTCAACAGGCCCGGAACAAGTTGTTAGTGTCCGAAAACCCGAAACTTTATTGATTAGGTGGCCCGACCCGCGCCCGGGAGTCGGGCCGGGCCACGTAAAGGCCTGAGATAAAAAACTGGCCCGTGCTGGCCTCTAATATTGTCACGCCCAGAATTTAGGGTCTGACGAGGGACGTAAAGGTAGCACGGGACCTTGGCGACTATTAGAAAAACAAAGAGATTTTGAAAACAAATTTATTAAAAAGATAAAAATAATAATTGCCTGAAGGGTTTACAAAGAGAATCAAAATTAATAAAAACCTGGACTTAAACCTTTATTAACAGAATGTTAAATCGTACTTACATAAATTAGGCTCATCGCTGGAGTATTGAGAATTTGGTGACCAACAAGTTTCACAAATTTTCGAACTGAATGTGTCACGGACCGGAGCACTAGTGGTGTCCGGTATTTTTTCTACCAATAATGTGCAGTTTCGTCAAGTCAGCAGTTTTTCCCACTTTAGGGAAATAATGAACTTAGGTCGTAAACCTTTCTGCTAACTTGATGAGGCGACAATAATTGATAGATCGGGAAGCCCGTATAATATTTCATAATTGCAACTTTATTAGAATTGTTTAATAATCTTGACGCCGGTTTCATGTTGCACGAGGAATGATCTGTGTTTGCAGCGAATAATAATTAAAATATTAAAATGGAAAATATTGATTTATGAAATATTATGATCTTATGGTTCCCTATCGTGACAATATAAGATGTATTGGATCTCGCAAGAGAAACTCGTTTAGATTTAGCAATTTTAAATGGGACAAAGATGTATTTATTATAGACTAACAAATCATTGTACATTTTTTTGTACAAACACAAAATCAGAAGCAACACTGACCATCCAGTCAAGGCGCTCCTTTTATATTCCCTGTCTATCAACAAGCTACGCGGCACAACGCAATAAGTGCGGTGAATAGGGAGTTATTGGGCGCATTTTGATTATACGGGAACTTTATTTGGCGGGCGTGATTGCGCTTTTTTATTTTCCAAGAGAGTCGATTTCAGGAACGATATATAGGTTCATTGCGAACTTTGAACGTAAAACGTCTGAATAAAGCTGGATTTATAAACTCTCGCTGGCGTTGTCGTTGGCTAGTAAATAATAAAATCATTATTTTCTGGTTTCAATTTCTTAAAGATGTTTAGTAATACTAACTACAATTATTTCTTATTCGTAAACAAAGTATACAGGGCGATATCTAAGTTGATACTTCTTTTTTAGCTGTGTATAGAAGGCATTAAAATAAACAACATACAGAAGTAAAAAATCTAGGTGCGGGCCTAGTCATAAAAATGTACCCTGCTGTACTTTATATTGTTTGTCTTATCTCTTATTAGTCATGCAATTTTTGGTAAGTTATTTGACATTCTCCTGCGGTGTGTTTTTCTGAAGCAAGTTAATTTTAAATTTGAAAACATTTTATAAGTTAGGCAGGACCGTATTTGATCCATAGTGTAATAAATGAATTTAAGTACCTTATTTTTAAATTTTTGAAAATGTTCTTTATTCTAATTCCTTCTATACACAGCTAAAAAAGAAATATTAACTTAGGAATCAACCTGAAGTATTATGCTAACAATAATTGCACAATTAAATGATAAATTTACTGAAACTCGCCTACGGCTCGTGTAATAAACCTTATCTGCGTGAATCCATTTGTTAACACTATTGTTGTAAAGAAAGGACATTTACTGAACATTATTTAGATAACTAATAATTTCCAGCGATTTCTTTTGGGGACTTTTATAACAAATATTTTTTTCCGCGAACTGCATGTACGGCAAACGGTTTCCAAGATATAGGCCTGCCTTTTCAGTTGTACACCCAGTAGAGGCCTACACGGGCCGGGTTTTCATGTCGGGCCTTTACGCGGTGTGGCCCGATTCTCGGGCTCGGGTCGGGCGGGCCACTTAAAAAATAAAAGTTCGGGTTTCCGGCCCCTAACAATTTTTTCCGGGCTTGCCAGACTCGAAGGGCCTGCCGGGCCGGTCGGGTCTGATGGGCCTGCTGAACTTTTGTGGCCAGCCAGTCTTTCGGGTTAGCCTTAGTTTGCTTATGAGTTTGCTTTTAAAAAAATATTTGTAAAATAATTTTTAAGCTCTAATAATTTTTTTCCGGGCTGAGAGGCTTGCCAGACCCTCTGGGTCTATCGGGCCTGCCGGACTTTTGTGGCCAGCCGGTCTTTCGGGTCAGCCTTGGTTTGCTTATGTGTTTGCTTTTAAATACATATTTGTAAAATAATTTTCAAGCCCTAATCATTTTCTTTCGGGCTAAGGGGCTTGCCAGACCCTCCGGGTCTATCGGGCCTGCCGGACTTTTGTGGCCAGCCGGTCTTTCGGGTCAGCCTTGGTTTGCTTATGTGTTTGCTTTTAAAGAAATGTTTGTAAAATAATTTTCAAGCCCTAATAATTTTTTAAAATCTTGTCGGGCCTGACGGGCTTTTTGGTTTTGGTCGACGGGCCGCGTCGCAAATTTCCGACTCGGGCCGGGTCGTAAACTTCTGTCCCGTGCAGAGCTCTAACACTCAGTACAATATTCTATAAATATAACCCTTAACAAGACCGCTTTGGTTATAAATAGATAATATGTGGCTTTATAACCTATTAACCAAGTTGGTTGTTGTCGTTTTTTATTTTTATATTTGACACAAAAATTACACTTTCCTCTTTTGTCTTCTGTATTAAGCAACTGCAGAAAAATTAAGTTATTGGTTTTTACAGTTTAGGCTGCATTTCTGCAGAGGCGCTGCCTGAGGGGAGGGGGAGAGAATTTTAAAAAAAATGTACATGTACGATGTATCAAATAATAAATATTTTTTTGTATGACGTATGAAAGATTTTTGCCCCCCTGGCTACGTCATTAGCATGTCATATAATTTTTCTGTTAAATATGCAAGGAAATAACAAAACACAAAAATATACGAAATAAAATACACATTTACGCCGTCTGCGTCTGTCTAATATACATATTTTCTGCCTGAAGATAACCCAATTTTTGTAAGCGTGGTTACGAAAACCTGACGTGTCGGAAATAACTATTATATACATCTTTCCATTTTTCCACTTTTCCATTATTTCAAATTTTTCCATTTTTAATGCGGGGTGAAAACCCATGTAAGGTTTTTATGTGCACGCAAAGCGATTTTTTCCGGTTGTTTAACTTGCTTTATCTCACATTTTAAAAAAAACTGTTCTTTTTCGTATATTTTGCGTTGAAATTTAAGAAAATAGCTCTATTAGGCTTTAGGGGAATCAGGGCGATTTTTATGTTTTTAGATTTCTGCCTGTATAGCTGTTATCTTTACTCGGAGGTGATTTATACCGAATAGTCTTATAAGACTGGACGCTGGCTATATCTCAGAAACCGTTTGTCATAAAGTTATGAAGTAAAAAAAGAACATTACAAAATCGCTGGAAATAACTTTTTCCTACGAGCACCTATGAAAATGAGAAAAAAGCACGGTTTATTTGTCTAGAAAGCGCCGTATATCACATGCGTGTTAAAAAAAAATTCAACACTAGTGTTGAAATATCAAGGCACACTATTTAATTTAAACATATGGTGCCAATTTGACAGACCACCCTTATTTATTCTAAAGAACAAAATTTTAAAACCAGTAATTGTAAAGTGTTTAACTTATTTATCAAGTATTTGTCGAGTGATTCAAAATTAGAGTGTGAAATTACTCCGGTTTGTCTCAATAAAATGTTTAAAAGAGCTTATCCAGTAGTAACATTTAAAATTTTGTATAACTATTTTTCTTATACACGTCCTAGCTAGAGGGCTAGCGGTATTTTCACAATCACCAGATTTTTCAACTTTTTAAAAATTTTAAATTTATCCATAAGCCAATATTTATATTTAGATAAAAATAGAATAAAAACAAAGAAAATTGGTGAAAACCATATATTAATATCTTAATTTAAACTGGCATTACAAGGACAAAATATTATGAATTTAGCATTAATTAGATTTATTTTTGTAAATATCCAAGTGACAAAATTTCGATTATTTAGGGTTTTCAGACAAAAGGCTAAAAAAATCATACGAACATGAACATTTTACTTCGGCATAGTAAATAAAAAATATTCTTAAGAGCCGTAAACATTACTGTGGGAATAGTTGATAAAATGAGTTTTCTGCAAATAAATTTTGATGCGTTAAAAATTGCAACAGGGTTGTAATTAGGACAAATGTTTCATTTTTAATTCTGCATCGCATAACAAATAATATACAGGGGGTTGCAATTTGAAATAAGAAAAATAAATTGATTTAAAGTTTGCAAAGTGTGACAATAAACTTTGGACACCCTGTACAATTCGTATTAATCAAACTTGGTTAACGAGACTGTTCGACCTTATTTATTAAGTACCTTTGTATTATTTAAATAACGAGGCATTATTTTTTTTTAATTAATTTTTAAATCCAGGGGTGCAAAGATTGATTATTCTTAATGTTTATTTTAAACCGATTTCATTAAAATTTTGGGGGTGTGTGGATAACTATAGAAGGCATCCAAATAAGTTAAAAAGTTTATGGCATGGATTCTAGAAAAATAGATCCTTGTGACGTCACACTTTTTGGAACACCCTGTATAAACAAAAATATGTTTCTGAAATGCGCCCTAGAATACAGGTAAAGTCTACAAAATATCAAAATCCTAACTTTATTAATACTTATTAAGCTATAGAAGACGGAAGGTGAGGTGCATGACCCTATATATCTCTTCGCGTGAGATAATTTCTCTTCGCGTAAGGGAATTTTTTTTTCAAATCATTATTTGAAGGAATTACCTCAACGAAGAGCTTTTTGCTTGTGGTAATAGAAATTTTCTAATACAAATTTAAAGGAAAAGTAAGACAACAAGATGACACAAAGATGATTTATCTTTTTTTTCTTCTTTATCTTTTTTAATATAACGTTCAAGAGCACATGTCTTTTCACTATATGATACGTTTAAAATAGTATAAGTTTAGCAACTTTTCATTTTTTTAAATTAGCTTTACTTACGTTTGAGAATAATTGTATACTAACTTAACATTATTTAGCCACACTATATAATTTTAATGAAGTAAGAAAATGTAACAACTTCTTGACCAGAATCAGCGGCGTATTTGGGGGGGGGGGGGGGAGCGGGTTGCAGCCGCCCCCCTTCCCCCCGAGCCTAGGAGCTCGGGTCTAAAAGTCTAACTGCAACCTAATTTTTAATGTATTCTTGGCTTAGATTACAAAGGTCTTGTAGGGCACGTTTAGTTTTTAAACTTTTCCTTTTAAAAGTTTATATCGAGATAAAGGTTTCGGACGTATATCGTTTTGGTTATTGATTTATGATGCAATTTTAAAGGAAAACGAGTAAAAAGAATAACATTTTATAGTATTTTTCTATTATAAACTTGTCTGTTCCGTTTTCCCTTTTTTAGAGCTATGTTAAGTCAACAAAAATATAACCCAATGCAATAAAATATTTTTACAGTAAAAACAATTAGGTATTTCTTTTTAAAGAGAAAAATTAAAGTAAAAATTTTAATTGAAACATTTTTTATGGAAGAAGTGTGCGAATTTATAATAAAAAAAAATAGTACGGGAAGAAACGAGAATGCTTTATTATGAAAATTCAAAACGGCACGTAAGGAGTTTTTTTTTTTTTTTTTTTTTATGATAAAACACCTGCACTGTAGGAAAAATCCTTTAAGGCGCTCTGGGAGCGGTGCGAGTGCGAAAAAAGCGATTAACGTTGGTCTTGAAACGTTAAAGATTGTATTCATTGGGAAACACGACCTCAGGAAGATCATTCCACAAAGATGACGTTCTCCAGATGAAAGAATTCTTGAAAATGAAGTTCGAGGAGTACTAAGCTGAACAACATATGGATGAGCGGCAGTGGTTCGCCTTGTATTTCTGTTTTGCATTGCTCTAGGTGGAATCAAGTGGGCAATGTCAGTCGAACACCTGCCATGGAAATATATGTAAAAGAGAGCCAAATCACCAACCTTTCTTCGATGCTCCAGGCTATCGAGGGTCTTGGTCAGCTTGGGGTCGCCGATCAGACGAACGGCTCTCCTTTGAATGGAATCCAGTAGCCGAAGGGTGTGCTTGGGTGCAGAGCTCCAGACATAAGAGCAATATTCTAATGATGGTCGAATCTGGGCTTTGTAGAGTGTCAAAAGTTGATGAGGTGTATACAACCTTTTGGTGCGGAAAAGTACACCAAGTTTCTGTGCAGCTGCCTTGGCAATTGCGGCAACGTGATCATGCCAAGACAGATTACCTCCCAGATTGACCCCCAGCAAATTAATAGACGGTGTCAGGGGAATTGCGTGTCCTGCCATGACTATATCTGGTTCTGCAATGTTAACCTTTTTGGAGAAGACTGCTGCCTAGGTTTTCTTAGCATTAAATTCGACTTGGTTACTGTCACCCCAAGCCAAAATTTCTTCCAGGTCACTGTTGAGGCGCAATACTTCATGCTGCCTGCGAAGATGTGCGTCGGCAGCGGATGTTTGGGGGGTCAAGGTAAAAGATGAGACAAGTGTGCTGTCATCAGCAAAGCTATAAATTGGATTTTGGGTTTTTACTAGAAGGTCGTTAATATACAGTAAAAAGAGGGTAGGCGACAATATGGACCCTTGAGGAACACCGTCATTGATGGTGAAGGTGTCTGAGACAAACCCGTCAATCGCCACTTGCAGAGAACGGTTCCTAAGGAAGCTGGTTAACCATAAACAAAATCCATTAGGCATACCGTAGGATCGCAATTTACTTAGAAGCCCATCGTGCCAAACACGATCAAAAGCCCTAGAGATAAGGAGTATTTCAAAATCTAAGCATTTGCACCAAAAACTGCTCTTAGATCCACGCTCCTAAAATACATGATTTCTGAAAAAATCTTTAATTTTGGCGTGGTGAGCGATATTTACTTTATTTTTAATCATGAAAAATCGATCCCGAAAAACGCTGGTTAGAGTCATACATACGTCTTATATTAAAATTTTGGATTGACACCAATATTCATATTTTTCACAAATATAAAAAAATGTTTTTTTTTTAATAAAGAGCCAGGTAGGAATGTAAAAAAAAACATTTACAAAAACAAATTTAATCCAACCATGCAAAGGGGGAGAGGTAATAATTTAATTTTTAAAATTTGATAGTAGTTAGGTAAATTTTAAACGGACTTTGGGCATGGCCCCGAAAATGTTTAGCCTGCGGCGCTTTTCCGCCTTCTGGGTACAATATGTACATGTAGTCCGGACTGTCCCTCTCTCCAGAAAAAAAATGTCCTACTTACGCCCACTGAGCCCCCCGAGCATATTTTCTGGCTACTCCACTGACCAGAATACAGTTTTCCAAATGTGTAAGGCCTTAACGACATCAAAACCGTAAAAAGTAAATTCTTTTAATTTCACCCAAGTCATAAAAGTTATAAAAGACTCCAAAAAGTCCTTTTAAACAAGACAATTTTCCCAAGATGGCTTCTTGTGTCTTTCCGGTCCGATCGTCAGGTAAACTCATAAAAATTCCGCAGAAATTCTTCCCGAAAATTAGTTGAGCGTTCCCTTTCTGACTCTCTCTCATTACAGGGAATAAAAATGCTTTGAAGCACCTTAAAAGGCTGAAAAAGTTTTTTTATGGGCCGTAATGATTTAAATATATACGAGGTGATCAAACTGAAGTGTAATGACCAGTGGCGTAGCCAGAATTTTAGTTCGGGGAGCAGCGGCGGCGCCAGGGGGGCCAGAGTGGGCACCGGCCCACCCTAGAAACATGAGTGCCCACCCTGGTGCCCCCCAAAATTGAGGGATTCGGTTTTGTAATGAAATATCCGGAGGGAAAAGAGACTTTTCTATGAAAGCTGAGATGAGAAAAGCGGGAAGTTGTATGTTATTTTCAAGGGAATGATGACTTTTTTTTTCTTTGTAAGTTTCGTTTGCTCGCGCTTAGGGCGTACTACAGTGTGGCGAGAGGCGACGGTTTTTTTTTTTTTTTTAGAAGTCATTTTTCATTTGGGTCCTCTTGTGCCCACCCATGCCAAAAATCCTGGCGCCGCTGCTGTCGGGGAGGGCCCAAAATGGTAGGGAAAGCGACGAACCAGCGCCGCAGGCAAATCGCGCCGAAAACTTTTTTGGGTGCCACACCCAAAACGCCCTTTTTTTGGATAATCAAAAAAAATTTCAAAATAAAAAAATACCTATATTTAAAGAAACTTGTGGTGAATTATACAAATACACTAATATAGGTAATATAAAACAGATATTATACTTGTTAAACAAAAACTTCTTCATGAAATAAGCATAATTGAGTAAAACATATTAAAAATAAGGTATATTTTTTATTTATTAAAAAAACAAAAATTAACCATAAACTAAAAGCACAACATATGTTTTTACCTAAACTAAACCATAATTAGTCGCCTGTTTTGACAAAATATATTGATTATTTCATATATCAATGCGTGGATTTTTTGATGCATACTTATTAAAGCTAAACTTGTTGTAGGCTCTTCCCCCCCCCCCCCCCTTTATTCCCCTGAAAATAACATCGAAATAAATACGAGTACAAATATGTTATACTAAAAAATATCTGTTATTTCAGATTATACCTAACTACATCCAAGAGAATTTTATATAAATTTAATTCGCAGAAACGTAGTTTAATTTTTGAATGATAGATAATTTTTGGATTTGCATTGTCTTTATTTGTTTTAAATCACATTGTATCAACTGGTAAATCGTCTTGAGGTGAAAACTAAATATGTATAATAATTACAGCTCTATTTGTATTAGCTAAATGCACTGAAGCTTAACTATAATGTGCACAGTCAAGCGTTTAGGTTAGGTTAGGTAATAGTGGCAGACTTTTGGTTCTGACCAAGCAGTCTCACGTAGTCCTATTAGGTCCGTTGTGATACCACACGTGTTCTGTAGAACCCACCTTCATCAGATCTCTGATGTTAGTGCGGCGTACACCGCAGAATGATTTTAACAACTTATTCAAACCAGCCACTACTATTCAGAAACCTGCTCCGTCGTCCAAGTTGTAAGTTGCTTTGTTCCTTCAGGCTATCGAAAAATGGTTCACCCAGAACAGTGAACCTTCTTCTTGCGAGGCCAGGGCATTCACACAGAAAATGTTGAATACTTTCTTCCTGTTCCTCATCTCTGCAACTTCTGTAGAAGTCGTTAGTGGGTATTTGCATACGTTCGGCATGTCTACCGAAGAGGCAATGTCCGGTAATAAGAAAGTTTGGTAACTCTGAAACTAATAAAGGTAAACATTTAAAATTTTGTAATAATAATACATAGATCTTTAGTTTAAATTACTTAGGTTTCACGTTCTTTATACAGGGAGTTCTTAAAATGGTGCCAATGTTTCCATTTAAATAAATGTGCACAAGTCAATTTTTGCAAATGGAACATCCTATTTTTTAGCTTACTAACGCGTAGAGAATTAAATTTGATAGAATATGACAACAGAGCTAAGATAAGTGTCACCTTTTAAATCATTTACTAATGTCGCATTAACACAAACAGAAATTTTAAGATTTTTAATTTAAATTGCTCTTAATTCCAAAACGACAAAAAATGTGTATTGTAACATATTAGGTATTTAGATAGGAAATTTAATTCTCTACACGTTAGTAAGCTAAAAAATTTGATGTTCCATTTGCAAAAACTGACTTATGCACATTTATTTAAATGGAAACATTGGCACCATTTTAAGAACTCCCTGTATAAAAAACGTGAAACCTAAGTAATTTAAACTAATGATCTATGTATTACTTGAAAGCTTACAAAATTTTAAATGTTTACTGTTGTTTATGTTAGAGATAGGAAGAGATTATTATTAACAAAAGTTATTTAGATTTTAATAGGGCAATTAAAAATGCTAAAATATACATAGTGTTCCATTTGAAATAGCAAAGTTGGCATTAACTTCCGGTATAACCGGAAGTAATAAAAACGTCAAAATATAATGTTTTAAAAGCTTAAAGCCAAATATGCCTGCTATAAAATTTTTAGAAACATAAGTTTAATCGTTTCCAAGATCTTCTAATAGGCCACTCAACATGAATCACCCTGTATAAAATAATACATTTTATTGCCATCGCCAAACACAGGTACTACAATATCCGCGATGCGGTGGAAATGTACTATTTCTTCATGATGACTCATTGACTACTGTTTGCTCTTAAGTATAAGGTTCCCCTTAGCTAACATTTAAATTTAGGCAAGGCGGTGCAAACAGTCATTATTTATCATGTCCTAGCTCTACTGATGAGTCATGATATGACGAAACGCGTCTAGAGATGAATCTGGCGAAACGAAAGTGGTGCCTAGCGGGACTCCTGTAATTATGACGAATGTCTTTACAGGTGATTTCCTCTTAACATTGTTTACTTATTTCTATAAGTTTGTTGGAGGTGCTGGTATGCTCAAGAGTGTCTAACAACGACACAGGTGTGTCCCACCAAGTGCTGCCTAAGTAGCTTCGAGTTTCCTTTTCTTTTCGTCGGACCCTAGCTCTACTGATGAGTCATGATATGACGAAACGCGTCTAGAGATGGATCTGGCGAAACGAAAGGGAAAATCTTCTTCTTTCATTATTAATCACCTAAAATCCTTTATATAAAATAAAAAATGAATTGTAATCAAATATAACTTTAACGTCAACATAACCTACGAAACGTCCCGACTTTACTTACTTTTCCGTAATGGTTAGGGCCCTTTGTAATGAAGGACACAAAAAGGAAAATTGGACTAATTTTTTAGGGAGATGTTCGGAATTTTTATGAGTTGCCCTTAAAAGCCGGTCGGCTACAACGAGAAAAAAAACATTAGCGAAAATGTCTTGTTTAGGGGAGCCGTTGGGAGGTCCATAACAGTTGTTTTTTGGTATGATACTCAACTTAAGTGTTTTTATTTTTGTTTTATTTCGACTTTTATTTGGGAAATGTTTGCCAATTAAATAATAATATTTGAAGAAGTGAAGTGGCAAGTTAAATGGGGAAAAATAATACTCTAAGTCAACCTTAGAGAAATATTCAATAAGAAATTTTTATTTTACTGTACTCTGGATGTTTCGAACGTATAAACGTTCATCTTCAGGAGAAGTATATACAACAGGGTGCTACAAATTCGTGTGCGTACAAGGGGATCTCAAAAACGGTAAGAGATACGAAAATGGTTAAACTGAGGCAAAGTTGCGTATTTTGGGGCTTAATAGTTTGGTGAAAAAAAAAATGTAATTATTCCGAAGAACTTCTATTCTTAGTTTTTAATTTTTTGCGCTTTTATTTTTAACTTGGGAAAAAAATAAAAACACCTTTTTTATAGCCGTTTTTTATGTTCTACAAGATGGCGTTATTAGTTTTTGAATAGGACGTTTCGTTCTTTAGTTACCAACCTCAAGTCATTTTTTTTAAATACGGACCTGGAATTTAAAATACAGTTATATGAATTTCTAAGCTTTAGAAATTTAATACAATGTACAAATTTTTGAAATTATAATTTTTTGTCATCTAATAACACATTTTTTAAATTATCTTTTTCTTTTCATTACGGTCCTGAACATTCAGAGCCAAACTAATAACGAAAGATTTCGGATTTAAAAAATCCGTCCATTTTTTACTCAAAGAGACCTAATATTTGATATTTTTTTAAGAGAAAAGACCCTAAGTCACGGCCTCAAATATCTAGGTGTGTTTATTTTTGTTACATGTTTTGCCTGAAACTAGCATCATCAGAACTTCTAAACAGTAAATACATATTAAATTGTTTTTGAAACAAACATAAGCGCACCACAGTAACATAACTAGACTAATACTCCAGTTACCTTTTCTCTACTCGGGATCATTATTTTTTTGGCGTTTTACAGTATTTCGTTCTAGGTCTAAGGCAAAAACCATAGGACTTAAGATATACGTTATATTGTCACGCCCAGATTTAGGGTGTGACAAGGGACGTATAGGTAGCACGGAACCTTAGCGGCTATTAGTAAAACAAAGCTATTTTGAAAACAAATTTATTAAAAAAATAAAAATAATAATTACCTGAAGTGTTTACAAAATGAATCAGAATTAATTAAAACCTGGATTTAAACCTTTGTTAACAGATGGAAAATAAAATTATACTTACATAAATTTTAGGCTCATCTTCGGTAGTATAGTGGTAAGTATCCCCGCCTGTCACGCGGGAGACCCGGGTTCGATTCCCGGCCGGAGAGCCACGATGAGCCTAAAATTTATGTAAGTATAATTTTATTTTCCATCTGTTGACAAAGGTTTAAATCCAGGTTGTTATTAATTTTGATTCTCTTTTGTAAACCCTTCAGGTAATAATAATTTTTATCATTTTAATAAATTTGTTTTTAAAATCGCTTTGTTTTACTAATAGCGCTAAGGTTCCGTGCTATCTTTACGTCCCTCGTCACACCCTAAAATCTGTTAATAAAATAAATAAGATACTAATAAAAAATAGAATTACTTCTCATGTCTTAAAAACTTGCCTACTTCCTAGCTTAGGGTATTGTGACGGTTAATCTTATTGGAAAAATAAACAGCCTAAACACCACACTTTCCTGTAATATAATTTTAATATTTAAGTATTCCTAAAAATAATCGCCAGGGCCGTAATAGTAAAGAAAGGATCATTTGAAATGTTAATGATGTGTTATTTGATGGCAAAACGATAAAATTTTAAAAACCTTTAAATTGTATTAAATTTACAAAGCTTAGAAGTCCTTAAAACTGTTTAAAAAATTTCAGGGCCGTATAAAAAAAAATGAATTGAGATTGGTATCTAAAGAATGAAACGTCCAATTTGAAAACTAATAACGCCATCTTATAGAATATAAAGAACGGCTATGAGAAAAAGGTTTTGGTTTTTTTCCCAAGCCAACAATGAAGGCGTAAAAAATTAAAAACCAAAACTAAAAATTTCGGTCTTTTTCGGATATCTCTGAAAGCATTCGGAATATTTGCAATTTTCTTTCACCAAATTATTAAGCCCCAAAATACGCAACTTTGCCTTAATTTCACCATCTTCGTATCTCTTACCGTTTTAGAGATCCCCTTGTACGCACACGATTTTGTAGCACCCTGTATATACGTTCGAAACATGTGGAGTAGGTGCAATTAATATATTGAATATATCTTATTGAAGGGCGACCTAGAGTATTATTTCTCCCCATTTAACGTGCCACTTCACTTTATGTATGGACTACTTCTTCATATTTGTGTATTATTTTTAAAGGAGAACCCTTTCGGGTCCGAAGCAGCTTTCATCCACTTCCAAGTCTGTTTGTAGACTGACGAGTGATGACCCTTTGGTGCATTAAACGTAGGTAGAACGTAGTGGGTGGTTTTAAAAAAATAGTACCACATGCAATTTTAAACCGTAAGGCATGGGTCTATAAAATGTGTTCTATTATAGATAGATCTTATTTTTATTGAAATACCCTGTATATTTCCTTGTCTAAAACCCACTTATATTTATCCACACAAATATCTGTATAACGTCTTAAAACTCTCATAATAGCCCTTATAAATTTTGGTAATTATCGCCTTTTTTCTCGCAACGAACGCCTGGTTTTCATTATCAAAACAAATAAAAATTCCACAGAGATTCCTATTTAAAATTAGTCTTCTTTTTTGCGGTCGATGATCAACCACCGAAAACTTTTCAAAAACTCTATTTCTTAACCAATATTTACTTATTTTATAAACGTTCGTTGTTTATGGTAGGAAAAACTTCTCATTCACTTTTTGTAAATTCTAATAGGAGTAGAGAGAGGGGGGGGGGGGAGGGGGAGGAACCCAGATAGTCTAGTTCAGTCTGAAAACTGACCTAGTATACCATACCAGAATCTTAGTTTCCATAACAAGAAAAGTTAGTTAGGATAGCCTCAGGAGGAAATTTAGTTACAGGCCTACATTTTATTGTTAGGCCGATTCCGGCATTGTTACTTACCTTTGTCATTAGCAAACTCAGTTTTTTGGTTCAAAGAGTATATTTTATGTTTGTTCCCAATACTTATTTTTGAAACACCTGAAAGTTCTTTATTATATTAGGTCACATTTTGTCAACACTGTGTTAGATATCAAAATACAAATCAGATTCACTCGCACTAGAATAGAGTGAAGATTTTTTTATTAGAATGCAGAACGGTTTCAAACTCTTTCGTTCTCGTCCGTACCGGGTAGGCGTCTAGACCTTCCATGCAGTGTTGCCACAAATTTGTTTTGAATCGTAACAGATTAGCTTAAAAACCGTAACAGATTGACTAAAATAGTAACAGCATTACAGAATATCTCTTCTTTTAATCCAAAGTGACTTCTAAAAAAAAAGGTCAGCACCCCTACATAACATACCCAAAGGACGAACCCGAACAAGCCCGACCTAATCTACCCCTACACAACGTACGCAAACGGCGAACCCGAACGAAAGTGATGACTAACAAACCACAAAAAAAAGTCCTTTCTCCTCCTACCCAAAAAAAAATTCACCTCAAGAAAACGTAACAGATTGCTTAAAGGCGTAACAGATCCTTTAAAAACGTAACAGATCTGTTACAATTGTAACAGATCGGCAACACTGCTTCCATGCGGTAGTCTTAATACTAAAAATTACTATATTATTAACCTTCTAGGGACGTATATAAATAACTCTTAGCGCCATCTCTTGGTAGGTCTGGTTTGTTTGATTAAGATAAATTTTTCAACTTGTTGTGGGAACTAAGTAACCTAAAAATCTTCTTTAAACTGACCAAGTAATAGCTAAAATTGGTTTGTGAAACTAAAGATTATTGTTAGTTATATACTAAAGTCTATCTAGCAAGAAAAAATTAGCTTCAGCAACCAACTAATTTTTTTGAGTGTAGGTTGAAAGCAGTGGCGGTTTTACCGTAGGTTTCCAGGTTTGCATAAATACAAGAAAAAAAATATAGGTTTGCACAAATACAAGAAAAAAAATATAGGTTTGCGCAAATACAAGAAAAGAAAATATAAAAACCACAAACATGTTTTTATATACCGTTCTAATTACTATAATAAATACATTTGTTATTTTTAAAATTTTTGACTTTTGAACAAAAAAAAATTAACTAGAGAAAAATTAGCGGCAAGCGGGCAACTACATTAAATTAACTATTGAAAATGTCCCCCTTAATAAAGTTTTAATCTAAATATTTACGTGCCACTCTTAAAAATGACTTGGTATTTGGTACTAATTTTTATTTGCTCTCGTGTTTACGTTACCAAAAATAACTATTTTTAGTTAGGAAAGCAAAAAAGATTTTTTTCTTGGTTATATTTACTAAAAAATGATGCCATCAGAATAAAGAAAATATCTTGTTTTTATATTAGTTGGCAGAAATAAAATATTTTGTTTAGCTGAATTTTACTCTGTATATATATCCTATTTAAATGTTACATCAAGGTTCCTACAATTTTGATTTTATTTATTTATTTATTTATTTAATATTACCACATTCTACAGAATTTGATATCCAATTATCGAATGGGATATAAAAAAAAGTTTTAACATAATACTAAGCATTATAAAAAAGAACAACATAGATATAGTAAAAATAATTACACAATGATATATAATATGTAAATAATTACAGAGTCAGGCGTTTAACAGAGGCCACAGTGCAGGCATGTATATCTAACTGGTTTTGAATTTTATTATATTTTTCACATATTTGATATAATGGAGAAAACTTTAGTGTATTTGTCCTTGGAGTTGGTAGAGTAAAAGTCAGGTAATTACGCGAGGTTGGCCTTGGCACCTGAAAGTGCAGGGACTGTAAAATATTCCCAGCATCAATTTTTCCGAAAAGTACGTTATGTAGAAAGATAATTTGAGATTTTGTTCGCCGTGTTTCGAGGCTTTCCATTGAAAATCTTGCCAAGAGACGATCGTGCGGAAACCCTATTTCAGGGTAGATTCCATCTAGCTTAAAACTGGTATACTTTAAAAAGCGTCTTTGAATTTTTTCCAGACTACTAATGTGGGTTTTATCAATTAAGCTTGTAATAACACATTATGAATTTGTAGTCCCTATCATTTTGTTAATTTTGATTAAGATACATTCTTAGTTACCTGAACTAACTTTTCTTTTCAAGTAATATTATTCTTCATATTTATAACTACCGGCATCAACAGAGACCTTGCCCGGTGGGTGACATGTGACATCATTCTAGCCAGGGCTGTCAGGACGTTATGTTTATATTAGGGTGCTTTTGCGGTTCCGTGTCCAATTTTTCGTGTTTTTAAGGCAATAATTGGCAATTTTCATGGCCCTGTGGACAATGGATGTGACAATATTTTTTGGTGTAATTTATTTGTGTTTATTGTCGTTCTTGTGTACGTTCTTATTGGCAGAAGAAAGGTAAATCATAAGTAAGTAAACATTTTATTTTTTATCATTACAGTTGTACATTAGAAAGTTTAAATGAGATTTTTATAAAGCATGGCAAGGTGACCCGATGAGAAATAACCTAAAAATATTTTTTTTTTGTTTTGTTTTTGTTCTATGTTCCATTTCTATAAAAGAACGTCATATTAATGACTTTTTAGTCTGACCAAGTACAACAAATTTCATATAGCTGTATATTTTAAATAGAAAGTCCAGGGGATATTTTTTGTTTTTTAATAATCGTAGTTGTAGATAAGAACATTTAAATAAGGACAATTCAGTTCTATAAGCAATTGACCAACCCAAAAGGTTGAGTAAAATAAGTTAAAAATCCAGTGTTTTTGTTTTGTATTGCATAAGTATGTATTATAAAGAACATGAGAGACCAAGGACATTGGAAATAATTTTTTTTAAAGAAACCATAATATCCCTGATTCCAATTAGTTTACGCATACCTAATAGAGTAGTAACCAGGGCATTTCTTTATTTAAATGAGAACCTAGGAAGGAAAATTTTTCGTTACTAAGTATAAATTACAAATGACATTTTTTTAGAAATGAAACAGACTGTTTTTAAAGTTATTTTTATCAAATCAACTTGCTAATTTTGCCATGCGTTATAAGCAGTTCATTTAAACTTTCTAATGTGCAACTGCAATGACAAAAATATAAAATTTTTACTTGTTTATGATTCAACTTCTTTCTTACAATTAGAAAGTATAGAAAAAGATAATAAACACAATGTTGTGACTACATACGTAATTGTCTGTTTAAAGGTTGGAGACAATGACGTTTCTTAAACGGCAGTAGAGTTTTGGACTTGCATTGTCTTTATTTGTTTAGAATCACTACGTTTCAACTGGTAAGCATCTCCAGTCGTCTTCAGGTATTCACCTGAAGACGACTGGAGATGCTTACCAGTTGAAACGTAGTGATTCTAAACAAATAAAGACAATGCAAGTCCAAAACTCTACTGCCGTTCTACATACGTAATTGTTACTCTATGAAAATTTCAAGTTTGCCCCAAATAAATGATTGCTTTGGCAATATTTGTAGATTGCATCATTAATAAAAACAATATTGCCTTGAAAAAAATTTTCAATTTTCCATATTTACACATTACTTGTGACAACTAATAGGTATGGTTAAAAAACGGGAGTAGTAGTAGTAGTAGTAGTAGTAGTAGTAGTAACAAGATTTATTTAGCACATGGCTACTAATACATTTAAATAATTATTTAATTTTTTTTTAATACAATTTTAAATGACCTTTTGAAACATTTTCATTTATCTTGTTGTTTTAATAAATATTTTTTTAAACCCTGTTTAAATGATTTTAAGCTTTTTTGTGTTTTAATTGATTTATTTAAATTATTAAATTCAATAAGCCCTTTATAAAATACCGATTTATAAGCTATGTTTTTTGAAAAAGTATTAAGAAAAAAATTATTGTTATTTCGCGTTAAATAATTATGATGATCACAATTTAGAACAGTAAACTCTTTTAAATGTGAAGGTAACATACCATTTTGAATTTTGTAAATAAAATATCAAAACTAAAAATAATATTAAATTTTTTACATTTAACCATTCTAATTTTTTTAACATTATATTAATTTTTGAATATCTATCCATATTAAGTAAAATTCTCATCGCTTTATTTTGTAAAATTTGTAATCTGTTTATTACACCTTCATCAGCGTTAAATAAAATTGTAGAACAATATAAAAAATATGGCAAAATTAAAGTATTATAAATAATTTTTTTCGAATAAAATTTTAAATTGAAACTTATTCTTTTAAAGTAATTCATTTTTCCCGCAATTTTAGAAATTAAATTTTCATATTGGATATTAAATTTTAATTTTGAGTCAATTACTATACCTAAATATTTAAATGAGTTAACTATTTCCAATCTGTCTCCATCAATTAAAATATTTAAATTGGTTAAATTCAAATTTAAACCCATAACCATACATTTTGTTTTGGAAACATATAAATTTAGTTATCCGTATATAAAATTTTGTTGTGACAGCTAAAATTTGTAGATTGGGTTGGTTAATGTTATTAATTAGTTCAGCAGTTCAATAACGACAATTTTTTTTGGTTGTACAAACCAATTTTTGGATTGAGTCCGATTTCACGAAAATAAATAGTTTTCAGAACCAAATTTTAGTAATCCATACAATGTTATTTTTAAGAGTGTGCCAGTGCACTAAAATGTGCAGGTGCACCGTCGTGCATAAACACATGGAAACAGAGTTATGGCCAGCTAGATCCCCAGACCTAAACAGTTTGGATTTTTTTGGGACATCTTAAGACCTTGGATTACAGTCAACCAATTCAAACCGATACAAATAAAAATGTATTTTTCCTTAGCAACATTAAGAAACCACTAAAAAATCAGATGTTTGTGTTTACAATACCCCTTAGAACATTTAATCAAATCCAGTGCGTTGCTTTAAACAACCTGGAAAATAATTCCGGAAATATTTCGGGAAAGAACCTTTTTATATTCACAGTTCACACCCAATCAAACAATCTCATGAATGGCTTTCTTTTGTCCTCAAAAATCCGCGCTTGCTAAAAATCTCATTTATTTCATTATTATGCTCGCTGGGGTTTTCCAACGTGTATTTTTCTTTTTTATTTAGATTCGGGAGTTTTCAATGTAAAAAAGGGAAAAATTTGTGACAGAATCCATATATTTAAAAGAAATTGTATTATTAGTTTAATGAAAAAGTGTATATATAGAATTATTATTATCGAAGGTATATTGTAAATTTAATTGTAAGAACTTTCCAATTATTTCAAGCTATTTTTGGCCAACAATTATTTTGGTAATTTTAAGTTTCAACAGTAAGAAAGCATGAAAAATAAATTTTAAACCACCTGAAAGTACCTTATACTATAATACTGTATTTCATCTAACACTGTTGGATAATGAAATACAAATCAGATTGCATAGTTCTACAGGTGACGTTCTGGCATATGTCACCCATCTTTGGAGCAACACCATCGAACATCATGGAGAATCCCGGGCTGTTGCACTGGACATCTCTAGGGCTTTTGATCGTGTTTGGCACGATGGGCTTTTAAGTAAATTGCGATCCTACGGTATGCCTAATGGATTTTGTTTATGGTTAACCAGCTTCCTTAAGAACCGTTCTCTGCAAGTGGCGATTGACGGGTTTCTCTCAGACACCTTCACCATCAATGCCGGTGTTCCTCAAGGGTCCATATTGTCGCCTACCCCCTTTTTACTGTATATTAACGACCTTCTAGTGAAAACCCAAAATCCAATTTATAGCTTTGCTGATGACAGCACACTTGTCTCATCTTTTACCTTGACTCCCCAAACATCCGCTGCCGACGCACATCTTCGCTGGGAGCATGAAGTATTGCGCCTCAACAATGACCTGGAAGAAATTTTGGCTTGGGGTGATAGTAACCAAGTCGAATTTAATGCTAAGAAAACCCAGGCAGCAGTCTTCTCCAAAAAGGTTAACATTGCAGAACCGGATATAGTCATGGCAGGATACGCAACTCCCCTGGCACCGTCTATTAATTTGCTGGGGGTCAATTTGGGAGGTAATATGTCTTGGCATGATCACGTTGCCGCAATTGCCAAGGTAGCTGCACAGAAACTTGGTGTACTTTTCTGCACCAAAAGGTTGTACAAACCTCATCAACTTTTGACACTCTACAAAGACCAGATTCGACCATCATTAGAATATTGCTCTCATGTTTGGAGCTCTGCACCCAAGCACACCCTTGGGCTACTGGATTGCATTCAAAGGATAGCCGTTCGTCTAATCGGCGACCCCGAGCTGACCAAGACCCTTGATAGCCTGGAGCATCGAAGATAGGTTGGTGATTTGGCTCTCTTTTACAGATATTTCCATGGCAGGTGTTCGACTGACATTGCCCACTTGATTCCACCTAGAGCAATGCAAAACAGAAATACACAGCGAACCACTGCCGCTCATCCATATGTTGTTCAGCTTAGTACTCCTCGAACTTCATTGTTCAAGAATTCTTTCATCTGGAGAACGTCATCTTTGTGGAATGATCTTCCTGAGGTCGTGTTTCCCAATGAATACAATCTTCAACGTTTCAAGACCAATGTTAATCGCTTTCTTCGCACACGCACCGCTCCCAGAGCGCCTTAAAGGATTGTTCCTACAGTGCAGGTGTTTTATCATAAAAAAAAAAAAAAAAAAAAAAGAAATTAAAATTTTACTATTGGTAGGATGTCACCACCTGCAGACCGGTTTCGAACTGTTTTGTCTTTGTCAGTACCAGTGTTGCCACACATTTTTTTTTGAATTGTAACAAATTAGCTTTAAAAAAAACCAGGTGACTAAAACCAATCCAAAGAGACTTCAAAAAAAAAGGTCAGCCCCCCTACACAACATACGCAAAGGACGAACCCGAACGAGCCCGACCTAACCTACCTTTACACAACGTACGCAAACGGCGAACCCGAACAGTGATCATTATAAAATCACAAAAAGAGGTCCTTTCTCGTCCTACCCAAAAAAAAATCACACCTTAAGAAAACGTAACAGATTGCTTAAAAACGTAACAGATCTGTTACAATTGTAACAGATCGGCAACGCTGGTCAGTACAGAATCGGTGTACCATACCAAATAAAAGATTTTAAACTAATTCCTATAATATCAACCTCCTTGGGCGTTAGCGCCAAATAATATTAAAGCAGTTATGAATATAAAACAAATTTTTAAAAAAATGTCATCTACTCTTAGATATAGAACCTTATAATATTAATGAATACTATAGATATTTTGAAGTGAACTGTTTTTTTTTCTTCATAAGATATATATTATGTTTTTTAAAAATATTTATTACAATTTGTTGTCGCATGAATGACACAATTAATTCTCTTAAATAAAGATAATTTATTATTATTAATTTTATTATCTACGCAACGACTTTTTAAAATGTACACAAAGGTACATAATGTTTTCTTTTTTTTTCAGGTTTGTTTCCCATTACCACTTAGTTTTGTGATCTAGATTTAGGATGGGGTAAGTCAAAATAGTAGTTTGAACTACAAGAGTGAATATGATGTTCATATCGCACCAGGAATTAAACTGAGCACTTTTAAACTTCCGAGCGCTCAAACTTCCAAGCGAAATATGGACGTGAGAAAGATAATAACAAACAATTGAAGATGATAGACCAAATTACACTGTAACATATTTGTCGATTTGGTTAATTTATTATATTTACACAAAATCACTTTGAATGTTATGCAGAAATCTTTAGTTCGGTCAGAAAATATATCGGCAAAAAAATATTTTGCTTTTTTATCTTCACATTTCGCGCCATTTCGTGCAATTTTATTGAATTCCTAACTTCACTTTTGTTAAATGTAATAAAACGACGTGTAAAATTTACAACGTATAAATTTGGTTTCTTTGTAATTGACCCCTGTGATTGGTCAGTTTTATATCCTAACTAGGATGGTTATAAAAGTATATTAATTCCGGTAACCGGAAGCGCACTTGTTTATTTATGATTTGTTTTTGAAGGCAACTTTTGTCACTTCAGCTTACCGAGATGATAAAATCCCACAAGCTAAAATTCTGGGATACCAGCTATAATTCAACATAAATATTGAAATTTTTTTTTAGAAGTTAATCATATTTTTGCACGGACTAGAAACCCAATTGAACAAATGAACCAAGTTTGAGCTAATTTTATTTCTACACCAGTCAGGAATAACAAGGTCTTTTGCAACCAGTGTTTTTTCAGGAAAAAATAATTTCAATGGTGTTTTATACAAATTTTTTTCAATAAAAATTATAGTAGTCTGGAGCATGTTAAACGAAATTTTCAGAACCAGCGAGTAAAGTTTGAATACTTTTCGTAACTTATTCGAAAAATCTATCATTTTCGTTGGTCGTTCAAGAAAGTACGATATTTAAAAACTTCGGTAAAATTTAAAACGTGTCGCTGTAAATATCACAATAATTAGACAAATAACTTTATCTTCTTTTTCGGTAAACTATTAAAATATCTTGGAAAAGAATTCGGGAATTATTCCAGAAATCAACTTTTTATATTCACCGTTCCCACCTAATCAAACAATTCCAGGAACGACTCTCTTTTGTCTTCTAAATCCGGACGCGCTAAAAATCTCATTTTCTTCATTATTATGCTTGCTGGCTTTCCGGTGTGTATTTTTGCCTTTTATTTAGATTTCAGCATTTTCATTGTGAAAGGGAAAAATTTGGGCCGGAATCTATACATTTTTTACAATAAACTTTTTGCAAATTTGGTTTTTATGGTGGTAATTTTATCGAAACAGGCGAAGTGTTTCGTACAATTTTTTTTTGTTCTAGTTATTAATGCAAATATAGGGGCGGGGAGGGCAAAAACCATGATACAACTACAAGAATATATGATACCGCGCGGGTGGGGTGACTTTCGTGACGTCACCTTGTGAGTAAAAACCGCCATATTCTCCGTTGTTTACGTTAGTGTTGAGTGAATTATGTACCAGTCGTTTATTTCTGATAACTGATTTGTAAAGTTAGTGAAAAATGAGGTGTGCGGTATATGGTTGTATAATGCCGAAAATAAACGCAATAGTTTTACGCCTGATGTTCAATTTTAAGGAATTACAAGGTGTTTGGAAGCGTGTGAACGAATATTTAAGCCACTTTCATAATTTGGCAATGATTTCATTACAAGATTCATTCTTTTCATTAAGTGCAGGTAGTACCACCCCCTAATTTATGGGTTTTGCTTATTGTTATTCATTCACAAACCTGAAAATGGTGTGACAAAGGCCTGCAATATGTACATAGTATTGGGTACACTTATTTTTTAGTAAACATAATAAAAAAAATACATTATACAGAAATTAAATTATAAAATTATTCGTAATTTGAAGAACTGGTCTTCTCTTGACGTTATAAATAACGGGCCGACGGTCCGATCGATCAGGTGGTCAAGATCCCACATATTCTCCTCTTCTTTAGTGACATGATGGACTGCTTGTCGCCAGTTCTCTGGTGTCACTTCCTTAATGGCTTGATCAAACAGTACTTTAACGTCTTTCATTTTGAATGGCGTGTTGTGTCTTGCTACAAATCCTTTCACTTGAGCCCATATAAGTTCTATAGGATTTAGTTCGCAATGATATTGCGGTGTGCGCAGGACAGTTACACTATGTTTTTCAGCTATATCCTCGGCATATTTCATAAATTTGCTATAGCTAATAGTTCCTTCTTTATCAAATTATCTTTAAATTTAATAATTTTGGTGGTTAAGCTATCGATAATTTCTTGTTTTCTCCAAGATGAAGTTGGAGTATTCTCTGTGCGTAGTGAATGATAGCGTTATCCATAACTACTACTGAATCAGCTGGAAGATAATTTAGCATTTCACCAAAATAGCCTTTAAAAACATTCGAATTCATATCCTTGTGGTAATCTCCCGTATTGAATGACTGAAAGATTAGCAAACCTTCTTTTAAAAATGCCTCTTCGCTTCCACGTGCGCCTACGGTCGACACCGAAATTGAGCGGAACTGGATGGAGTTTCCCATTTTATTACTCTACACCTTTCTAAAATAGACTATAAGAATAAGTTGGATGTTCAAAATGATATAAAATTCGCTTTGACAAAAACGCAACCAAGAATTATAAATATTGTTGTGCAGATGCATGCTCAGTCATTACATTAAATTAATTATCAAAAAATATCATCTTTTGGCAGTCCTTAAATATATTATTATTTATTCTGCTTTTATTGATCAAAAAATTTGGCAGATGATTGGTCGCGAATATTTAAAAAAAAAGCAAGTAAAAAAAGGTTGGGAACCACTGCACTAGAGGACGACGTAATCACCCCTTGTCATAAGTCACCTAATAGTTAACTAATTAAAACACTGGTCGTTACGTTGTTATTTTTCTCTTATTTAATTTATTCAATATTTCAGCCATGAAATGCATTTTTTATTTTACACGCCACGTCGTATTTAACTCTGCCTATCGTATTTTCAATTTCCAACTTTTAATTTTCAAGTCCACTTAGCTTTTCCAGCTAATTATTCTTTTTTTTTTTTAATTGTAAGAGCTCATTTCTACAAATTATTTTCTGTGTACGGTTGATTAGGACTTCAAGACTTCCTGTTGCTTCAAGAGCTTTAATTCGGACCTTGGTTTTTGCCCCATATTCCAATAAATTTTATTCAAATATTCAATGAAACGGCCATTTTTCTTTGGTTCCCTATTAGTCTAGATAGATGCAATAAAGGTAATGGCTACATAAATTTAAACGAAGATGGGACATAAAGTAGAACGCCCCTATATCCTAGCGAATATATTGTATGTTTTTTCTTTATACGATCGTATTTTACGGTTCGCAATGTGTTTCATTTGCGCATACCATTAGTTGCCACTATATATATATATATTCATCCAACTAGCTTCTGGGCGTCCGTACATTAACGATTTGCTATTTTCCAAGCGTCCGGCTTCAACAGAGCGTCCGTATACGGACGCTCTGTTGAATCGCCGTAGAATCTGTGCCCACGTGATCATAGCACTCCACAGATTCGAAATCTTTTGGACGCCCGGGAAATAGTAAACGCTACTGTTTTGAATATTATTGGTATATTATTAGTAGCACGGGTCGGCCGGTAGAGGTGCTAGGCGCCACCTTTGTATATTCTTTAGGGATATATTCTACTTTCAGTGCGTCGATTACCAAGAGTCCTTGGTGACATCGCCTTGTGGCAACGCTGTAGGTCTATTTTTAGAATTCTTGTAAGCTGGCGTCTTTGATAAATCATTTGATTTGAACGTCGTATTTTTTAATTTTCATTAAATTCTATATATTATTTTGCTCTCTACCTCCAGCGGCGTGCATTAAAAAGGTTTTTTTTTTAATTAAGCAAATTGAGATACAATAATAATAAACGTAATATGCAATTGGCAGTAGCGTATCAAATTTTTTGGCGAACTTTTTTTTGAGGCTCCCTATGTCACTATTCTATTTTCCAAAAATAACCCATTATAGTAAATATTTATACACAATATTATTATCTAATAGTCAAAAACACAGCGAATTTTCGAAACTAAATTTATTTCTATAAATTATTATATGTTATTATAATATAGGAGGGATGATTGAAAAGTTCTAAAGAAAATGTTCTTCTAATACAAGAAAAACATATAACAAATATTTAACTAATAAGTACAAAGATATAGAATTAAATATGCATTATTTTAAAAACTACTTATAAAATACCCTAACGTTTGTACCTTAACGAAAGGAACTTGTCAACTATTTTGTCTAAATCTACATCTTACGCTCGTTCATTTTCTACTGAGATTATGGCCAATGAGCTAAGGCGTGTTGTACCATACTAAATCTCGTAAAGCTTTTTACTAGCTTCAACTTTGAAAAAGTCCTTTCTGGTTGAGTCGGTGCTAGTATTTCAGACCTTATGCAGTATTTTCAGACCTATTTCAGACCAAAAATTTCGACTCGCCCCCGGGCCCCCAATATACCGCCCCCCCCCCCCCGCGCGGCGGGGTCTGCGGGGCCGTTTGACACTCGCCTGGCAATTGGCTATGATCCAAAACGGCATCCTATCTATCAAATCTGAGAGCCAATATTTTTTCGCTTAAATTTGGCTTCTTTTTGAAATCATTGGAGACCATATTATTATAACTATGTCTAATAGTTTATTATTGTGGTTATTAGGAAAATTACCAGTGAATTGAGACAATTAAAAAAATATCTCGGTACTTGAATACACATAGATGTTAAACAATTCTGACTACCTAGTTAGTACAAAATTTTTTAATAAAACAATGGGCAGTCGTACAAACTTCTTTTAAAAAAAGAACAGGTTCTTGTATAATCTGTAAAAAACAACATTAGAAAAATGTATTTATAAAAAACTTCGTACAAATAATATTAGAAAAGTAAAGCTGAGGAAAGAAATTACCTTACTAGAGAAACGTCCTCTTTCTAGTGTTTCTAATTGTAACCATTTTCTGTAGACGAGTTTCTTATTCTTAAAAAAACCATTAGATAAAAATAATATACACATAATATTAGGAACGGAAAGCTGAAGAAAAAATGTACCTTACTAGAGCAATGTCCACTTTCTTAGTGTCCCTCATTCAAATCATTTGCTTAAGACCAGCTTCTTGTATAATCTGTAAAAAAAAGAGCATTAGAAAAATGTATTTAAAACAAAATTGTATCAATAATATTACTTACTTACTAGAGATGTCCTCTTTTCTCATCAGATATCCACCCTGGCAGACATCCACCCTGGCAGACTTAAAAAACTTGATTTTATTTGAATATGCTACGTAACGATCCATTTTATTAAGTTTTTTCTCTTGAAAAAACTGCGTCAAACAACTTGAAGTTTTCCCTCCTCCTACCTAACTCAAAGAACGTATTTTCTAAAGACCATCTGGAATATTTTCGTTGTATAAATTTACCATTTTTACAGTTTTTGGTGCGTTGAAGCTAGATGGTCTTCCTTTTATATCAATCGCTTTACGCAAGCTACGTCAAAAGCGTATCTTGCGTCTTTTGCCTTCTGGATCTAATGTTAGTAACGGTGTTAATAGTCCAATAAAATTTTCTGTTGATGTTTTTTCTAATCGCTTTAGCTGTAACGTCCATAATATAGTTCATATGAATACTAATTTTTTTTTTATAAAACGGCACATCCTTTTTCCTTATGGTGTCCATGCCCAATCTTATACAATTGAGAATGTCTCGTTTATCAGCAAGGAAGTCTTGAAATTGTACACTAACGGAAGCTTTGAATCTCTTGGTATTTTTGATGATAAACATTTTAATGTTTCAATCAATTTATTTTAGCGTTGCTGCTCCGAATCGCGTAAATGCTCTAATGAATAAGCAGCTACGGAAACACGGATGATAATAATAAATCAGTTGTATTTGGCATCGGTACTTGTCACTTTTATTACTAACGTAAGATCAAAAAAGTCTACCTCCTTTGAAGGCTTTAAAATTTTTCAGCTAGTCCTTAAGTATCTTGATTACTTTTTCCTTGTGAAATATTCTTAGAGCTTACTGAAAGATCATTTTTTTAATTTACTTTATTTCATAAATTCTCCTTATGTCTATTTGTTTTAAATTTTTAAGTGGCACGTGATTTATTGCTAAAGAAACAAAATGAATAACGTGATTTTCACAAAATTGTTTAAAAGGCGATAATTTTAGAACATAGCAAGTGTATGCGTCATCCCATGGTGATGGCTGGGATGTATAAGAAAATTAATACAATATTCTACAAATTTTTTCCTAAGAATTGTCACAATACGAATCTTTTCATTTTTCTTTGCAGAAAATTTGTAACTCGTAGATATTCAACTCGAATCATTCAAAACAATAAATATAGAAAGTTAACATTTAAAAGTCAATAAAACTTTTATTCTGTAACATCTTAGTTAAGTCCCCATATTTAAAGCGCATAAATTGTTGTAATTATTAAAAACATTGCCTAATCGAAAACTACCATACCATTCAATTTCAATATATCTAGCCTGCTCCGAAGAATGTTATTACGGTTGGGGGGTAGGAGGAAAAGGTTATTCGGATGGGCTTAAATCTGGCAACAATGTCAGACGCTCCATAATCGACTGAATAAAAGTCAAATATACGAATGGGACGCTAGGGGGTGGAAATTTAAACGTTTTTAGTATATTTTGGACGCTTTCGAGTGGTTTTATAAAAGGACGCCGAGATATCGGTGATATAGATCTTTAAAAAATATTTCCCGGCAAATTTAATTTTAATGACCCGTGATGACATCTACATTTGAAGTTTAAAATATATTCATTTGGATAAGTAGGAATTCCTTGAGAAATTTGTGGTGGACGCTCAGAGGAGGAGTTATGAAAGGACGCCCAGAAGATAGCGGGATGTATATATATATATATATATATATATATATATTTATTTTATCTTTGCTTGGAAACACGTTTTATCTCATTAATTTACCTCGCACTGATAAAGCAAATTCTTAATTCACAGGGTAGGTATCTAATAAATCAGTGTTTCTCTAAGTGTGGGTCACGACCCTCTGCGGAGTCGCAATAAGGTACTAGGGGGATCGCCGGAGGTTTCCAAAATAAGACGAAAATACCACTTTGTTAGATCATATTAACAATTAATATTATATCAATTTAATTATCAAGTAAATAATGCCGAAAGCTCTTGGCGTCAGTGTTATTAAATAGTTACACTGAAATACAACGTTTTTGCTTTCTAAATATTAATAAGTCCGTGATAAAAAAGGAGAAAAATAAAGTCAAATATAATGTTATGAGACCCGTGCGCCTGTTTTTTTAAACTTTCAAATCTAGGTTGTGTATTTAAGACACACAATTATATCGTGTTCAAAAACGGGACGATTTCTCACTTTTGTTTTAATGGCAGTCATAAACGAGAAACTTAACTCACATAAATATGATGTTACAAATAGAACCAAACATTTTATAGCTTCATTCGCCAACTGAGGGTATTCCTGCATCCTTTTGGTCTAAAATTCGTCCGGGTTCTGGGAAAAAAATTCGAGCTTCAATATTCCATCACTTGATATTTTCATAAGTTTTTCTTTCATGTTTACTGATATTTCAACATGTTGAAAGAAGTAGCGCTTTTGTGAATATCAGGGATTGCTCGGTTGTCGAAAATAAACAAGTATTATCGCTTGAGCTCTTTAACCGTGCATGCTTCACTTAGCCGGTTTTTCCTAGATAGAAAAATTATTTTTTGTTTTTATATTATAATTCTACTCAATTAAAAAAAAATACTTAAACGTTCATTTATTATCTTTTACCAATAATAAATATTCTAAACAATAACCATAAAAAATTCAATAAATGACAAAACGTCTAGTTTTGAAATAGAAGTTCAACTGGGAGTAAAAGCTGCACCCACTAGTTGCTACAAATCACGTCTTCCAATATCTAAACAAAAATATAATGGTAATAGTCGTACGTCACAAGTACTTGCCAAGTTAAAATAAAAACAAGCACCCTAAGAGTAAACGAACATGTTATAGCTATTTATACAGGGTGTCCCGAAATTAGGTGACAATATTTTAAGGGGATAAAGTACATCCAAAAATAGGACTAAAATCCTCTATTAATATACCTTCAAAAACGCTTCGTTATGGGGCTAGAGCCCCCCGAATGGAAGCTATGATAAGCCGTATTTTCACAATATCTCAGAAACTGATTAAAGTATCAAAACAAAATTTGATACATGTTTTACCCATGACAAGACGCAATAAACGGTTTGTTTAGCTTAGGTGTATTTCTTTCAGTGGCGTCCCACTGGGTAGGTAGTAAGGGGAATATTACCCTAACTTTTTTATTTGTAGGATTTTTTAACGCCATGTGCAATTTTTAAAAGCACTAAAGTCTTCTATTGAAAAAAGATACTCTTGCTTCATTTTGGTAGGATTTACCATTTTTCAGTAAAATCGATTTAAAAATTTTCAGTTTTTTACAAGCCGTTGAAAAGGCTAAGGTGTTTTTTTGCATATCTCAGCAAACACTTAATATTAAAACATGAAATTTATTAGAAGTTCTACTAGCGACAAGGCATATTTATTAAAGGATGTAACATTAAAATATTTTTCCAGTGGTGTCGCACGGATTGGAGCCTAAAGTAAATATTACTATTTTTTTTTATTTGAGGGGCTTTCCTTTTATACTATTTTCAAATTCTCCGTGCCTCACAAAACATAACACGTAGGTCTAGATTTTGCATCTAACAAAATGGAAATCATTTCGAACATTTGCTTAAGAATTAGTTTCCCGTGTGGTTTTACAATTAAATTTGATTTGTAATTTGTTATTCTTTTTTGTTTTATTTTATGTCTCTTATACCAATAAATATTTAAAAAACAAGGTCTAAAAATTTGTTGAAAACCTTATATTCTGTCAAATTACAATAATGGAAGGTTTTATTAACAAAAAATTTAAATTTTTTAAAAAATTACATTAAAAGTATGAAAGCCCCTCAAATTAAAAAAAAAATTGTAATATTTACTTTAGGCTCCAATCCGTGCGACACCACTGGAAAAATATTTTAATGTTACATCCTTTAATAAATATGCCTTGTCGTTAGTAGAACTTCTAATAAATTTTATGTTTTAATATCAAGTGTTTGCTGAGATATGCAAAAAACACCTTAGCCTTTTCAACGGCTTGTAAAAAACCGAAAATTTTTAAATCGATTTTGCTGAAAAATGGTGTATCCTACCGAAATGAAGCAAGAGTATCTTTTTTCAATAGAAGACTTTAGTGCTTTTAAAAATTGTACCTGGCGTTAAAAAATCCTACAAATAAAAAAGTTAGGGCAATATTCTCCTCACTACCTACCCAGTGGGACGCCACTGGACGAAATACACCTAAGCTAAACAAACTGTTTATTGCATCTTGTCATGGGTAAAACATGTATCAAATTTTGTTTTGATACTTACGATCAGTTTCTGAGATATTGTGAAAAAACCGCTTATCATAGCTTCCATTCGGGGGGCTCTAGCCCCATAACGAAGCGTTTTTGAAGGTATATTAATACAGGATTTTAGTCCTATTTTTGGATGTACTTTATCATCTTAAGATATTGTCACCTAATTTCGGGACACCCTGTATACGTAGGGCGTTAAGTACATTATAATTCTGGAAAGGTGAAAGCAACTTGCCCGAGGGCCTTTGGCCCAAGGGATAGTTTTCTCCTGATGGCCATTATAGTCTAGTAACGCATATGGTGTATACAGTACTTAATTTTTCAGTAATTTTAAAGTATAAAAAGTTAAATTTCTGCATTTTTTTTTAAACTATTTTCGCCAATTTTTAGTATTTAGTAAGATTTGATCTGTTGTTATAGAATAAGTTTGAGGATTGCTAGGGGTTGTTTATTTTACGCGTCTTTTATATTTTATAAACGAAAATATTTTAGAAAATGCTTAAAGCTAAGAAAAACTTATTACCGGCTAATTTTAAAGCCCTGTACGATGAGGAGTATGAACATTTTCGACAATGGAAAGTAAAAAACAAATTACGGTGATTACTGAAACAGTAATGATGGCTTACTTTCAGGCATTGGTATTTTAGTTGGAAAAATATACTTCAAATAGCCTTTGGACAAAATATTGAAGTCTGAGCTTATAGTAAAGGAAAACATTAATATTTCAAGATTTGTCAATTGTCAATTAATAGCATTTTTAAAAGTTAAATCAAAGGGATCTCTTCCTTTAACGTCGAAAGATTTGGAAGGTGAACAAGTTTTAACTTTTACCAAAAATGCGCCGAATGATTCCTTCCTACTGCATAAAGTGGTACTGGTAATAGAAGTTTTTGGCGGACTAAGATAGGGTGAGAGGGTAAAAATTACCATTGATGATATTAAGGATAAGTGGCCTGTTATGCTTGTCAAGGTACGAGAAACTAAAACTGCTACACAGGAAGCAATAATACTTAAAGTTAACCTTCACTAAGATATATTTAGTAAAGAAACTTTTAGTTTATATATATATATATTTTATAGTTACCTAGTTCTACATGTTTCGAACGTAGAAGCGTTCATCTTCAGGAGAAGTATAGATATATAGTATGGGAAATTGTGAGTGACACCCTCATAGAGCTTTTGAGGAAGTTAAATAATTGGAGAAAATAATGCTTACATAGAAGTAGCGGAGAAAAATTGTACTACCAGGTTCTGAAGATAAATATGGGGGTTAAATGGTATTTTAGGGTGACGAACTGAGAACTGCTATGTGAGAATGATCTAGAGCAATAACTCTAACTTAAGTGGTGGAGTATATTGTTGAGAAATTGTGGTTAAAAGGAAAGGTGGACAACTATTCTTTTCTCTCTCTCTTCAAACTAAAACTGCTACGTCAAAAAGTTTTACTATAATCGAAAGAGACCAAACAGATGCCTTAAAATTGGTTAGACGGTACCTTGCATTAAGACCAAAAAGAATTAGAAAACGCAGATTTTTCCTTACATACCGAAATTGTAAATACATAGCAATGCATGTTGGTGAACATACACTAGGACGTGTTCCTTCAATCATAACAAAATTTCTTTATTTAGAAAATGCCAAGGATTATACAGAACATTGCCTACGTCGGATCTCGTCCACACTTATCGAGGGTTGTGTTTTCCTTGCAACCCTTAAGCTACACGGACAGTGAAAGAGTACTAGCGTAGCAGAGGGTTATATAGAGCAAAGCATCACGTCGAAAAACTGAATAGCAAAAATAATCGCTAACTCTGTTACCGAAAATGAAAATATGTTAATTAATGTTGAAATGGAGCAGAAATCCGCACGCACATCGAGAAACTCAGCAATCGGGTCGCAAAATGTCATAGTCGGTTCAGCTTCTTTCCCAGGAAAATTCAAAAATTGTACAGGGACATTATTTTAAGTGTCTCACTCGATTGGCGACCTTGCTATCGACCACAATAAAAAAACAATTATGTATTCCCTAACAGCTTTTAGTGAAGAAGCCAAATTTGACGTCAAAAAAAATATATGTTTACAAATTTGACAGATACGACGCCATATTGGATTTTCTTAAATGGCAACCCTACCTTATAGTAAGCCAGCTGCATTCGCCTATTTGTTCCAACATTAAAAATGTATAATTGTCAATATTTATTTTCAGCCGTTCCGGAGATACGAGGCTTCAAAGTTGGTCATTTTATTATCATCGAATTAACAGAAACTTTGAGATTAGAAACTCAATTTTTTCTGGAGATACGTAATTTTTTATAACGGAGCCACCCATGCTATTGTCATATATGTCAGATGTCAGAAAAGGACAGTTACGACGCCATTTTGAATTTTTTTAAATGGCAACCCACATTTATACTACACCAATGTATTGCATTTCGCGATCTGATTTCAAAAATATATAGTTGTCGATATTTATTTCCAACCCTTACGGAAATACGACCGTATCAAAAACTGCATCGTACGATTATGTTTTTTAAGTATCTCAACCCATTAAAAAATAAAAGCTTTGTGATTAAAAAATTAATTTTTCCTGAAGATACGTAATTTCTTATGGCGGAGCCACCCATGCTACTGTCATATATGTCAGATGTCAAAAAATGACAGTTACGACGCCATTTTGAAATTTATTTTTTAATCACAAAGCATCTATTTTTTAATGGGGTGAGATACTTAAAACACATAATCATACGATGCAGTTTTTGATACGGTCGTATTTCGGTAAGGGTTGAAAATAAATATTAACAACTATATATTTTTGAAAACGGACCGCGAAATGCATTACATTGATGTAGTTATAAATGTGGGTTGTCATTTAAAAAAATTTAAAATGGCGTCGTAACTGTCATTTTTTAACATCTGACATATATGACAATAGCATGGGTGACTCCGCCATAAGAAATTACGTATCTTCAGAAAAAATTGAGTTTCTAATCTCAAAGCTTCTGTTAATTCGATGATAACAAAATCACCAACTTCGAAGCCTCGTATCTCCGGAACGGCTGAAAATAAATATTGACAATTATACATTTTTAATGTTGGAACAAATAGGCGAATGCAGCTGGCTTACTATAAGGTAGGGTTGCCATTTAAGAAAATCCAATATGGCGTCGTATATGTCAAATTTGTAAACATAGATTTTTTTTGACATCAAATTTGGCTTTTTCACTAAAAGCTGTTAGGGAATACATGATTGTTTTTTTATTGTGGTCGATAGCAAAGTCGCCAATCGGGTGAGACACTTAAAATAATGTCCCTGTACATTTAACATAGGAAAAACACATTAATAATATGTAAAAAAATTGTTAAAAATAAATACAAATTTTGTTCAAAATTATCTTTAATAATAATTACCGGGCATTATGAAAACCACGGGCCGTTATAAACTTTATCGCCCGCTAATATTTCCTATAATATTATGATGATGTTTCTAGCAACCGTTTCTAAGGTACTATAAGTAGGAAATTGATATTCGAAGAATTGGTCCATTTTTTACCCAAAGAAACTTGATATTTTGTAAGAAAAAAGATACAAAGTTTCGGTCTCAATATTTTAACGGTCTGTTTATTTTTGTTGTGACATGTTTCGCCTCAAACTGGCATCATCAGACCTTATTATATAAGGCCTTATTAAATTAAGGTCTGATTATACCAGTTGAACAAAATATCAAATAATTGATAGATAAAAAATAAAAACATTTAAACCTATTAGCTTTTATTTACTAATCAGGTGGTTGAAACGTTTAACCCGATGTTTAACCTAATCACTTGTATTTAAGAGAAAGGTGGTTGAGAAGTTTTACTGAATCATTTATATTTAAAACTTAGATGGTTAAAACGTTTTACTTAATTACGAACATTTAATGTAGGGTTTGTTAAGACCTTTTATCTACTTTCATTTAGTAATATGAATTTTACAGTTCTGTAAATCGTTTTTCCATTACAGCACTAGTGCTGTAATGGAAAAAAACCGGTTTTATTAAAATATTGCTGTTAAATAAAACCACACTTTTTAGAAGAATGATTTATTATTAACAATTATAAAATTAATTACCAATTATTAATTAAAATAGAACACTTTAGGTTTATTATAAACATTAATAATATACTTTTTACAGTTAGAAATTTGTATACCAGAAGTGAATGTGATGGAGCCCTTTACGACGTTCGAATTTCTAATCATTAAATCCGTGCCTGACCCCATGATCTTCTTTGCTATTTGTTTCTTATTTACTAAAGAATTCTCAACGTAGCCTTCTGCCGTAGAAGAGGATTTCCAGCCCCCATGACGCTTTAACATCTGCATATCTGCACCACCATCAACTAGAATGGTGGCTGAGGATCTCCTAAAACAATGTCCACTGTATCCTTCGGGATTATTCAATCCAAGTGTTGTTGCAATCTTTTTTGGTATACTTCCAAAACTATTAATTCCGATAGGCTGGGAGGTGCATTTTCCTTTTCCATAGAATACAAAAAACCGCTTGTGAGTTACATTAAGAGGACGAAGTTGAGCATACTTTCAAAAAATACTTAAACAGTTGACACCTGTCACATTTCCTTCTGTTATAACAAATTCTCGCATAATTTTGGTTTTCGAGAATGAAATCACAATTTTTATATACAAATCATTGTGTTCAATATGATCCAACACTAACTTAGCTAGTTCTTCGCGCCGACAAGCCCCAAAAATGCCGATTATCATAACAACCTTCATAAGTAAATATGTTTCATCATCTGCAGTACTAAGAAACTTACATACGTCTTCCTTTGTGAAAACTTTGGACTTTTTGGCCTTGTAACCCTCTGAACTTCTTTTCAAAAATGCGATTAGTTAAGAAAATCTGCTTAAATCTTGATTTTTCTTGACTGAAATCATAGTTCTCAACATTAAGTAGTGAGTCCATAGTGTAGATGGTTTCTGGGAGCGTTGCTTTACGGAAAAATAACCCAAAAGGATTTTCTCAGACATTTTCTTTATTTTGTTAGCTTTGCACCTATCTTCAAACTTCTGATACTCCAACTCATACCGCGCCTTGGATTTTGTCGGAACTAAACTTGAGATCGCTTCGTTTGCCGCTGCTTCTATATCAAAGGGTAAACTTCCATCAGAATCGCTCATTTTGAAAAACGCTTTTTATATTTTTGAATTTGTTTGACTAAGTTTCGACAGTAACCATGCGAAACAGTAACTATGCGAAAGGTAACATTAGTAAACTTAATAGCAGGTGCATTTTTACAGGTGCATAATTATTTTTAAAAATGCCTTTTGCCAAATATTTTTATTCATAGATGAAAGTAAATAAAATTTTGTACAATATTCTTGTTGTAAATTCATATTACTACACTCGATGTTTTATTAGCTGACGCCTCGTTTGACAACTTTAACATCTCGTGTTGTAATATAAATCTTTACAACACTTATATTACGATAACTATTACGTAATTACGAACATTTAATGTAGGGTTTGTTAAGACTAGGGGTGAGCAAAATAATCGATTAGTAATCCATTAATCGATTATTCGATTATGGATATGTTTTAAATCGATTAATCGATTATTAATTACAAATATTTAATCAATCGAAATGTTTTCGATTAATCGAAAAATCTAAATATTTTCAATTAATCAAAATATTCTTCGATTAATTAAATTAATATTTTCGATATTTCGATCATCGATATATTTTCGATTAAAATATCTCTTTTTCGATTAATCGGAATAATAACGATTTTTAGATTAATCGAATAAATACAGCTCAAAATCAACGATATAACTTGGCCGTGTTTCAGTTTTCGTGCGCTTTTTATATTGATATTATTCTTATAGGTCTAAAATTTAAATTATCCGCCACCGTCCTGAAAGTGTGGTAAAGCGCTAGAATCGCAATTACAGTGTCCTTTTTAGTTTCATTTGATCTGGAATTTATGTGATGTTGGCCAGTTTAGTAGGAGATATGACGAAAACTAAGAATGAGTATGCATTAATAAATTCGCTCGACAAGCCAATAAAATCTTTATACTCTTTTTATATTTTGAAGTGCTTTTTATCTGTCGCTACTTGCATCTCTGCTGATAGTTCATTTTCGATTAATCAATTATTATTTTCGATTATCTGATTTTTTTACATTAATTCATTATTTTCAATAAGGCTAATCGAAAAAAAAACGATTAATCGATTATTTCGATTAATCGCTTAATTAATTTATTCGATTAATCGATTATTTTCGATTAATTCATATAATCAAAAATCGATTATTTTTTTCGATAATCGCACAGCTCTAGTTAAGACCTTTTACCCAAAGGTTATTTGGTCATTGAATTGCTTAAGTGACAGCAATTTTGTTGTAAAAGGCTTTGTTTTTGTATGTTTATATTACAACACATCTTAGATTTTACTGTACCAGTTTTTAAAATAAAAAAATGCGTCTAAGAGTAAAAATAATTTAAAATTTTAAAATTGTCCTACTGCGAAGTCATTGTGACCTTTTGCATTTCAACCATCGATTTAGTTTTTGACTACTAGAAATCATTGATCTCTAACTTTCCGAAGTAAAAACTTATGCAATTGGACTACATTTAAAGCACATTTTTTTAGCACGGCAGTCTAAATTAAAAACAGTGCTCGCCTCGCGACTTTCAACTGTTTTACTTAATTAAATACTGCGGTGTAACGTTTAAAAATTACCGATATTTTTCACTATGAGTTTCCCGGGAACATTCTAACTTTAGCGAAAATTAAATTGCTGGTTTTGAATAGTTAAGTTAAAAGTTGCGAACTATGTTAGTTCAAAATATATATTAGGTAAGGGCACGGTTGTACATAAATTAGATTTATGCCTGATGTGCTTCTATTATAAATATATTTAATAAAATCAGATACAGGTTAGTTATTTGTTTACAACTATCTATTTTATCACGCAATAGATGATCCTAAGATAGTAAATGACAATAGAGTTTAAAATGTGATTCCAATTTTGTATAGAAATTATGATTCTATAGCCAGTTTTAGAAAATATTTATAATAAGACACATGTAAGGTGTCTGCGGAAAAGTTTGCACCATACGGGAATGGTACATTGTATACCTAGTAGGAAAAGCTTAACATTCTCGGACGACCGTAAAGATTGTATGTCGAAGCGCAAGCCGAGACTGACAATATGGAGTCCGGGAATGTGGCTTTTTCTACGAGGTATACATACTATTTTTCTGTAAATCGAATTATATTTAAAAAAACATAACTTATTACAATCAAATTTTGAAATAAATATTATTAACTTTGTTCGCTAATAAAGGATGCCATTAAATATTTGTGTTTTAACTATGAAAACACAGTAATATTGAATTGAATAGAAGAATAGAAGAAAGTGTGACCAAGAAAGTTTCCATTGCTCGCAAAATTCAAATCGGCGATGTTTCCGGCAGTGGATTAAGCACTGGGGAACCGCACGAAATCGAAAGTAGTGCTTGCTCGGTCATTAATCAGTCTTCAGAGGGCATACCTAAGGTCGTGGACGTTAAAGACAAAGGTGTATCCATCAAATTTGAAAACTGTCAAAATATTGTTTTACATGTTCATGAAAAATAGTTCTAATATTATTTGGTATCTAACGTATTATGCTTTCGTAACTAACGTATTAAATTATGGTAACTAATGTATTATGAGTAACTAAGGTGTTATGTAGGTTTTAGTACGTTTATAATGTTAATAATTATTCATAAAGATATCATATAAAAATGACTTAATCTTCAATGATACGATAAAGTTATTAATGGCCGTATTTATGGACAAAAATAGTCCTTAAAGATTCCTCAAGAAGCTGTCAATGTCAATCAATGTCAATCAATGTCAAGTTGAAACATTTGAGATTTTCATCAGTCAGGAAGCCTCAAGGAAATATTGGCATAAGGCCTAAAACACGCAACCATGGTCGTATCTCTTACTCTTATCGAGATCCCCCTATAACCACACAAATTTGTAGCACCCTGTAATATACAAATTAATAAATAAAATACTATTTTACGATCTAAACGAAAAATATAAGCTTTTTAAGTTAATTTCAAAGTCATTTGGGTTAAGAGTTTTTTAACAATACCGTTCCAAAGATTTTAAGATAATAGTTCAAATATATTTTTCCAACTCCCTCTGCCTTTCCACGTTCTCTTTCTTTGTTACTCTTGTGCCAAGCCATGATAATTTCTGTCCGATATTAACAAGGAATTGGATGACCGCAATTGGGAACTTTGTGCAAGTCGTTGGTTTCGAAGTTGCAAAAACTTTAGAGCCTAATTACGGTAGCAGCCCATAATTCCGGTAGTTTGTCCAGGGGAAATAACTTGTTTTAGCAATGTTACAGTTAGCGTTAACGTTTTGTTTGGCCCGATCAATTCAAATATCATATAAGTTCTATTTTAATATGAAATATAATTGAACGGAAACAATTTAGGAATCATATTTGAAATTGTCCATATTTCAGTGGCGGCTCGCGGTCTTAAAAATGGCGAAGAGTTAGGTATAAGGCGGGCACTTAAACAAACATTGACTAAAAACCCGTGTAACAAAACGTATCTCGTATCCTTATCTGTCCAACGACTGAATGGAATTTCCAACAAATTTCAAACTATGTAATTAATTGTGTTCATTTTTAAAACACACAACTAAGTAGGTACATACACTACTGAATTAACTGAAAAATAAAATCAAAACTTTTTAATCACACAGTAAATCACGTAAAAACGATATCTATAACTCTCTATAAATAAATACCTTAAGGTTAGGCGAACCAATGCTAAAACAATGGTGCATACGACTGATCTATTTTTAAATTGCCCTTCATCATAATGCAAATTGTTACATGCTGTTTTCGTGACTGACGTCATGCAACCGTAGCAACGGTAAATATCAAAGCCATGTTGGGCGTTGGGTCTTCACGTGCTTTGAGCCAACGGACACGGTCGGCTGGGGCGCGTCAAAATGCACGAGTGTTTATATTTATTTATTTTCCATCGGAGTTAACCGTGGCCCTATTATGCATAGCTACATTCGGATTAAATTAATATTATTAATTCGAACATAATTATTTTTTAAGGGCTAAAATGGTAGCTGTATTGGTACATTAATATTTAATATTGCCGTAAAACTTTCCTCCTGGTTTTATTTTTTTTTTTTGGTGAAGAGCCCTATTTTACCTGACGAGCCGCCACTGATATATTTAGAAAAATTAATTAAACCTCTGGTATCATCCTTAAAAACTCTCTTGGTTTTCAGTCAACTAGAAATGTTCTCAAAATTTTGTCCTCATTAGTAGTTTGATGTAGACAATCTAAGTATTTGTCAGAAATGGTGACTGGATGGCAAATATTGTAATTGGTACATGTGATTATTACAATAATATTGCTGGTTGCATTTAAAGGGTGACTCAATACTTTCTTTGCCATCCGACCGCCATATTGAATCACGTGGTTTGGATTTTCTAATCGATAACTACTCTAACCTACATAATTTTTTACAGAGTGAAATGGGTTAAGAATTTTTTAATAAACTAGTTTTAGAGATACTACTATATCCATTTAGTACAGAGAATCGTTTTTCTACAACTGTGCCAAAGAAAAATTATATTTGTAACCACGGAGACACATAGAAAATAACCCTCTTTTTCTAGAATTATGTCCTCTTCAATAATGCCACAGCCTCTGAATATATCTGTATTATGTGTAGCCGCTTGAATAATATACGAGTTTTGGACTTGTCTGTTTGTTTTAAATTACATGTTTCAACTGGTAAGTATATGTAGTCGTCTTCATTTGAATACTATTAAAGTTAGCATAAATCACACTAAGATTATCAAGTCGAGAACTTCGGCGCCTATTTAAGGAATATCATAATGCTTGTGTGTGTGTGTGTAATTAGGTTTTATGGCTCTGGTTGAAACCAAATGGCCAGCATCTCTCTTTGTTTCTTTTTTTTTTTTTGGATTACTTTTACTGAGATAATGGTTTTTACAATTTCTTTACTTAACCTATTTTTAGTAATTCTTGATAATAAAACTAAAATAAAGTTATAATCTTTCGTATTTTTTTTTGTTATATTTGTTTTTTTTGAATTTTTATTCGCATTTTTTTTATGCAATGTTTTTTTAAATTTTTTTTTAACATTTTTTTTTAGCAATGTTTTTTTAAACTTTTTTTTTAAGCAATGTGTTTTTCTTTTTTTTTACATTTTAAAGTTATTACGTGATATAAACTTAAATAGCGTTATATATACGTTTACATTTCCTGTAGAAATTAAAGTGTCTAGATTAAAAGGATATTCAACCAAATTTTTAAGTTCATTATATAATTCATTGGTGAACACAATGTTATGTCTAGGGCACCCTAGTATACTATGTTCCAGATCACCGATTTCCCCACATTCACAATTTTCATTATTCTGTAGGCCTATTTTCATTTTATATTTAGGATAAAGGGCATGATAGCTTCTTATTCGCGAAATTGATCTTATGAAGTTTCTGTTAAACTCGGTTTGAAACCAAGGTTTTTTATGTATTTTTGGAAATATATTTTTGTAGTTGTAGCCTAAGTTTGATAAATTATATTGTTCCTGCCAATTATTTAAAATTTGCTTTTTAACTAGGCTAAAGAGGTCAGTATATGGAATATAAAAATTATTTACACACGCTGGAGCTCTTGTTGCCTCCTTGGCCAACTTATCTGCAATTTCATTTCCATTAATTCCTATGTGAGATTTAATCCAAACAAACTGAACGTTTTTGTTAAGATTCTTTTTAAGATAATATAATTGTCAGGAACTTTTTGGTAACAATTCATTAACGTTTGAAGAGCACTTTTACTATCAGTGAATATTACATAATTATTATTTTTATTGTATTCCAGTATGTACTTTAAGGATTCCCAAATAGCCCAAAGGTCTGCTGTGAATATGGTTGCTTCGTCACGTAGCCTAAATGATTTTGAAATATTTTCGTTTTTATGATAAAAAGCACAACCTGTCCTGTTATTCAGAACTGAACCGTCTGTGAAAATGTGCTCGAAATTGGACCAGGTTATAAAGATGTCTTCTAGAAATTTACTTTTCGCTATGGTGGGATTTTTGTTATAGGCTATTGGAATTACGATTTTTGGGCGAAATTCCAAAATATTTTCATGTAGATCTGCGTAGGGCGGAGTATCTGATGAGTAAATGCAATCTTTAATCTGGGTAATCCAGGAATAGCTGGTAGCCAACAAAGGACTCTTCTTTACTTTCCAATAAGGGTGAGTTAGGTTTAATATTGTTAGTGTGTGGATTTTTCCAACTAGTTTGCTGTCTTTGGAGATAAGCTTTAAAAGAAGTTTATCACTAAGGTACTTCCTTCTTAGTGAAAGGGGAGCTTCTACTGTCTCTGCTTCCATTACCTTAATAGGGGTACTTTTTAGATATCCTACACATAGTCTTAGGCATTTGTTCTTTATTATTTCAATTTTTTTTAAATGGGTCTCTGCAGCAGAACCATAGAACTGACTTCCATAATCCAGCATAGATCGGATGTACGCTTTATAAAACATTAAAGCAATATTGGGGTCTGCACCCCACTTTTGATGTGTGAAGGCTCGAAGAAGGTTTAATCCATTTTCTGCTCTTTTAATAAGATAGTTAATGTGATCTTTCCATAACAGTTTCTTGTTCAACATTACTCCTAAATATTTTATTGTGTTTTTATAAGGGATTCGTAGTCCCTCTTGTGTTGTTATTGAGTTAGGAAGTAGGGTTCTTTTCCTGGTAAAAGTGCATAGGTTAGATTTCTCCACTGATAAACTAAGGCCGTTTTTTTCAAACCAACCCACCATTTCTGAAAGTATTGTTTTCAATTTGATATTTGCTGCATCTATTGACTTATCCTTGGTGTATATACAAACGTCGTCTGCAAATTCAAGTCTTTTGATGTCGTCATCAAATATTGATCCCAGATCAGAAGTATATATAATATATTTATTTATTTATTTATGTATTTATTTATTTATTTATTTAGGATACAAACAGGAAATCCCATAGACAGTATCCACTAATTTTATAATAAGTAAATTATATCTATCCTACAACAATATCAGTACTTATAAGCTAATAATATTAATGATTGGATAACAATACAAAGAGAAGTATTTGCCATTATGGCAAATGCCTATGATAGGCAATAATAACAACATGAAAAAAACGAAGCATTATGATACTTATTTAATTATTCTAAAAGCCTTCGTTTTAGAGCCTTTTTAATTCTATTCAAAGATGTTGAAAAGAAATCTAGATCTAGGTCCGAAAAATAGCGATTCGAGTTTCTCATCATTCGACTAATTGGTGAGTTTTGAGAACTATTTGTATGATGAAATGGAGTATAAAAAATGTAATTATTTCTTAGTTGTCGCGGTGCAACATTGAACGCCATCCTTGAGACCAGATATGGAGAGTCAACCCTATTCGAGGATATTTTAAACATATAAACCAAGTCCGATAAAATTCTTCGATTCCGCAGAGACAATATACAAAAATGCAATCTTACAGTATTCATGTCGTGAAGTATATAATTTTGCTTAAATAGTAGACATCTCAAGAATCTGTTTTGCACCCTTTCCAATCTATCTATATATACAGCATACATTGGATTCCATACAACAGATGCAAAATTTAACTTGCTATACACATACGCATAATACAAGCACATCAAAGATTTAGTGTTCTTAAAGTATTTAGCCTGCCTAGTGATAAAGCCCAAAATCTGACAACAACTGGACGCCAAGGAGTTTATATGTTTATAAAATAAAAGCTTCTCATCAAGAACTACGCCAAGGTCCCTTATTTGATTCACTTTTTTAAGAACGCTTCCATTAATTAGATAGTCTTGGTTAATTAAATTTTTATTTCTAGAAAATGAGATCACGCAGCATTTATCTATATTGATAAACAAATAATTTTTTTTGCAATATGTGATAAAACGCAGGAGATCTTCTTGTACGAGGTCACAATCGACCAGTGAACGAATCTGCTTATACATTTTCAAATCGTCCGCATAAATTACAAAGTCACAATTCAAGAAGCAGCTTTTAATGTCATTTATGTAAATAATAAATAATAACGGCCCTAAATGCGATCCTTGTGGCACCCCGGAGGAAACTGGAAGAATATCAGAATTGACTCCATTTATACATACTCTGAACTGTCGATCTGACATATAAGATCTAAACCATTCCAATAGGCTACCACTTACACCGATCAATTTTAGTTTATTTAGCATGAGAACCTGATCAACTTTATCGAATGCCTTACTAAAGTCGGTGTAAATGGCATCAACCTGAACACGTTTATCCATACTTTCTTTTATGAAGTCCGTATAGATTAAAAGATTGCTTTCAATGGACCTATTAGCCATAAATCCGTGTTGCTCCAAGATGATTTGTCCTTTCACAAGATTAAAAAGATATTTATAAAGTTATTTTTCAAGTAGTTTGGCAAATATGCACAATTTACTTATTGGACGATAATTATTGGCGAGATTCTTTTGACCACCCTTAAAAATTGGTACCACATTTGACAGTTTCCATTTCTGGGGAAACAAACCGGCTTTAAGAGATTGGTTGAACAGTAAAAATAAGGGCAAAGAGAGGCCAGAAGCACAGTTCTTGGCAAAAACAGATGGAATGCCATCCGGACCAGCTCCCTTTTTGGGGTCCAGCTGTCTCAGGCCATCAAACACTTCCTGTTCAACCGCCCTTAAAAATTGGTACCACATTTGACAGTTTCCAACAACAAACACTTCCTGTTCAACCACCCTTAAAAATTGGTACCACATTTGACAGTTTCCATTTCTGGGGAAACAAACCGGCTTTAAGAGATTGGTTGAACAGTAAAAATAAGGGCAAAGAGAGGCCAGAAGCACAGTTCTTGACAAAAACAGATGGAATGCCATCCGGACCAGCTCCCTTTTTGGGGTCCAGCTGTCTCAGGCCATCAAACACTTCCTGTTCAGAGAACTGAAGATGAGATAGATGATCATGCGATGGAGCAACATATCGGCCATCATTGTTATTATTCGAACTGTTGTTTTGATTGACATATGTTGACTTAATAAACACACTTTCAAAATAATTAGCGAACATGTTGCTGATCTCAAGATGATCGTTAGCCTCTAGATTGTTATAATTCATTGATGATGGAATACCTGCATTTTTTTTGTTTAATGATACAAATTGCCAAAATTTTTTATGATTAACCGGTATTTCATTCTCAATATAATCAACATAACTTTCGAAATCTTCACGAATTAGTTGTTTAGTCCTACTCCTCAAAAGCTTAAAAGTGTCATAGTCTGTTTGATTTTTAAAAATTTTCCACTTTTTGTGAAACTTGTTTTTTTCCTTTACTGCTTTTATTGTAGCCTGTGAGAAATAAGGCGGATATCTTCTATTTTTACGAATTACAGCAACCCTTTCGTGAATAATGTTATTTAGGATATTATAAAATTGAGTTATATTTTCATCCAGCGACTTGTTACTAAATAAGTTTGTCCACATTATTTTCATTAAATCACTATTGATTAGGGGATAATTTGCCCTTTTAAAGTTTAAAAAATGTTCATTAATATTATGTAAGGTTTTGGGAGAGGATAACATTAGATAGATAGATAATAAAGGACTTAAAATACTTCCTTGTGGAAGTCCCATTCTTGCTACTCTGGATTCTGTAAGGCCTTCATGTGTCCTAACATATAACCTTCGAGTGTTATACAACGAGTAAATTGTGTGTGCGATTTTTTCCGGGATTCCCACTTTATCATAATGCTTAAAGGATATTATTTAAATCAGTTCATTAATTTTCGATGTTATAGATGTCTTCGTTTTTAGCATTTTTACTATTATTTTTTAACAGAAGCATAGAAACAATTTTCTGTGTGAAATCCATTAAAAAACCTGAACCAATTAATATATCAGTAACTTTTTCACGTTACTTTTCACAATATTTTTCTCTGGTTCTCCTTCCATCGTCTCATTCTTTTATATTTATATCGCTATGTCTCTCTATCCTTTAAAAAGTGATAATAGTTCTGTACAAAACCAACATGGAATTAAATGACCGGCCACACAGTTGGAAACTTAGTACAAGTTGTGGCGGTCGAAATTGGAAAAACTTTCCAGGATAATTAGGGAGATAGCACATAATTCCGGCGGTTTGTCCAGGAGGAATGACCGGTTTTAGTGATGTTACCGGTAATGTTTAGCGGCAGTTTAAACGCGTATATAAAGAAACTTAAAGATTTAAAGAATAAAAGTTGGATGAAACAAATTTAATGTATTATTTTTATTGATTGTATTGTGTAATTGTTATGCTATGGATAGCATATACAGTTTTGTTTATACAGGGTGGGGATTTTTAACTAGAACCAATTAGCTAGAAGTTTCGATTGATATTTTGTATGGGCTACATTTTGGCATCAACATTTTTTTTTATATTGCCTGTATAAGATGAAACATAATCCAATCTATTTTTTTTTAAATGGGACGATACCGATACCTTTTTTGGAAAGCTCTATTAAAAAGAAAATTGAATATCCTATTGTTTTTAATTTTTATTTATTTTCATTGCCCCAGGGTGGGGACTTTCAGGGACTTTCATTGGAATATATTTGTTAGAATGGTGGAAAAAAATATAAAAATATTAGTAAAAAATTCAAAAACACATCAATTGAGATGTGTTGTGGATTTCATAGTTCTAACAAAAAGTTTGTTTTTCAAATCTTTTAACGAGGGAAACATAACCCAACTTAATGTTTTTACTATAAAAAATTTTAATAAATTTTAAGTTTTAGGATATTCAGTTTCCTTTTTAAAGAGCTTTCCAAAAAGGTATCATAAGTAATATCTTATAGAGGTGGGTCGGTATCTGTGTAACTGCTACTTTTTAATACCGTCTTGTCGCGTTCCACCTAATACAAACAATCAGTTACTCTGGAACTATTAAAATTTCGTCTCTCGTAGTTACACGCTGCCATGCGAGCTGAGAAAAAGCAACAGCGGTCGGCCTATTCAGCCGTTTGTTATAGAGCGCGCAACGGCAAACGGTATCTGGAGAACAGTAACAATCTCGTGCGTTGACGGTATTTTGTCGTTGAAGGTATTTTGGGGATAAAAGGTTACCGAGGGAACTGTTGTGGTCGCCCTTCGTGGGATGTCGTGAATCCGGTTGATTTTGAAGGCGTAACTCGTAGTTACGGTGCCGATATTTTACTGGCGCGGTAGCCACAGTGATATAGTAAGAAGTTGAAAAGCGTTGTTTAAATATTTTAATATTATTTTACCCTTAAAATAGTTTTGTGCATGGGAAAAGGTACCTACTAAAATAGAGGACTTATAATTTTTATTAGTCACTAAATTAGTTTTATCGAAAATAAGTTTCAGAAAACATCAAAAATAACTTTTTAAAGGAACGATTCACACTTTAAGTTTTGAATATGGCGGAAATCGCATCGAAAATTACTCAATACAAAACAAATATAGTTTAATTAAATTGATAGGCAATGAATTTTATCATTTATTGGTTTAAGATTTCAAGTTCACAGATAAGAATTATTTTTTTGCAAACCTTGCACTCACTAGTTAATTTCCAAGTAACGAGTCGCGGTATGAAGTGGAACGTTCCATATCGGTAATAATATTTTCCCCCTCTAGCATCTTCGTATTTAAAAAAACGGTCTCTAGCATTTTTCTCGTCAGTTCTTGATAAAAATTATTAAATTACAATTAAAACTCATTATGATTAGAATAGCTCTCATACAGCTAATTTATGATTTAAATCAAGAACGGTGCATCTGACGCGAAAAACGCAAGAGACCGTTTTTATGTAGAATTGGTTAGGCTAATCAGAAAAAATCCGCATAAAAAATGTCATTGGCGTACCAGTTTTTTTGTAAAAAATATTAGAGGACACGTGTGCAGGGACGCCACTGGTGATGCAATAGAATACATTTCCTCACTAAAATATGTCGTTTTATATAGTATTAACACATACTTTAAAATTAAAAATAATATTCAAAGTACTTTCGGAGACAATACAAAATACCGCTTAAAAATAAAATAATTCAACACCCCGAAGAAAAAAAAATTAAGCCCTTGTGGATAAATTCTTATACATATGAACTTTTCTTCATAAAATGAACTGAGAACTCACACCCTGAAATATTAACTCGCCATGGGCTAATTCCATGGTAACGTGGGTGATCTAACACTTTAAATCCAGAAAAGGATTCCAACTGTCTGACACAAAACACCATTAGTTGTAATATTCGTAAATATTACATACTATTTTAATTGAACAAAAATTTGATGAAAAAAATACATTTTTTCTTCTCCCTATATTGTAAACAACGCATTTTGACGCTGTGTTGAAGGACGTAAGTAACAATTACCAAAAAGGTATCGATTGTCCTTGACGACGGGTTGTAAGTCAACTTACCACCCTTGGGTGGTAATAATGTATGCCATATAAAAACAATGATTTATACAAATTCAGTAATCTTAAGTGATATGAATATTAATAGTACAATTATTACAATTATGAACATTATTTACAAAATTTGGATAAATGTTTTCTCGTTTTTTCTCAATTTGTATGAAATGTTCTGACTCCATAATTTCTCCAACTCTAACCAAGTTTTCTGTTACTCTTGAAGTACTGCAGGAGACTTCTGGCTTCGTTATATTGTATAAAATTTTATTTGCAACTTCCTTTTTATTGTTGACGCTCTCCGTTACATAATTTTACGCAATACTTGCAGATTTCCATCGGCCATGTCGCTTAAAAGCTAAGACATCAACTCCAGTATTCTCTAATAAAGTGGCCAACATTCTTTTAAGGGAGTGTCCAGTATAGTACTCCTTAAAGTTCTGAAAGTTCAGAAATTTAGCAATTTTACTTGGAATTGAAGAAATAGAGTTTTTCTCAACAGGCTAGTTTAAGCCCTTTCCATTTTGATATCGCATGAAGAAACGAGGATTAAAATTTGTCATATGCGATCTTATATCAATGTAATGTCGAACTATTTTGAAATAACAAACCTTTTCATTGTCACTTTTAGTCACTATAAATTTACGTGCCATTCCATTTTTGGAATCAGGAATAGTAACAAATATGACTTCATGCCTTAATTCGACATTGTCCATTTTCACTGCACAGAGTTCACTAGAACGACACGCTCCATCAATTCCCATTATCATTACAACCTTTATAATTAAATAATTATCATTGGGGGCTTCAAACAGGAATTTATTTACATCTTCCCTGTCTAACACATTACATTTTTTGGGTTTATATCCGTCATTTTTTTTTAATGCTCGAAGTTTAGGATACTTGGAAATATCTATGTTTCCCTCTATAAAAAGGGTGGACTTCAGCGTGGAATATTCACACCATAAGGTTGATGGAGTATAAATAACTATTTTCAATGTACCTCTCAGCTGTTTAACGTCTAAAGCAGCGGAAGAGCGATGTATTTTAGGTTTTGAATCCCTGGTTACCAACGTTACTGTGAAATGACCTTAGGTGTTATCTAGTCAGTTATTTAAGTCAGTCAAATATTGTTCATTCGGTATTAATATAGTCATTCCTATTTCTGATTTTAATCTAATATAATAATTAACTCCGATTTATGCAAATTAAGTAAAAACCGCCAGTCTATCTGCGAAACCGCCCTACACTGTCCTCTGGCCTCCGTGAACAATTGGGAACAATTATGGAGGGTTTCGCACTTTGTGACACTGCCAGACCCTTTCGAACTTTAACTGTAATCGCCCCATTGTTGGGGCAATTTGTCTTCAGGTTCTGAAACGGCGTTTTAGAAAAGAAATGGGGGAATTTTAGTTTAGTTCTGTGATTTTTTACAGGGAAAAAGAAAGTATTAAACATATTGAAAAGTTAAAAAAAAATTATGTAATGATTTTGCAGGATCTGTTTCAGTATCCTTTAATACCATTGTCTCATTCAGTATTGTTTGGTATTATTTGATATAATTCCGCAATGTTCAGTTGTTTTCAGTACCGTTCAGTATCAACAAACAAAGACAACCGTTCTTCTACGTCTTAAGATTTATTATTGTTCGGTATTGTTCAGTATTTTTCTGTATTGACAACTCTGTTCAGTATTATTCAGTACCGTTCAGCATTATTTAATACCGGTCAAAAAAGTAAACAAAGTAGTATTGCAGTGGGTGCCGGGCCATGAAGGTATTACACGTAACGAAAAAGCCGACAAACTTGCGAGAAAAGGCTCCGGAATTTATTTATTTATTTATTTAAATCCCAACAGAGGAGTAATTTATAGGGCCGGCACATGCATAAATTACATAAAACATATTCATCTACAATTAATATAATTAACATTAAAGTTTGAAACTTTAAAATTGAAACCTAATTATCAGACATAAGTCAAGGCGGTTCGAACAAACAATTTAAAAGGCATATCCAGATCACAGTGATCAGCTATCTTATTATACTCGGAGCACATTTTATGTATGGGTGACATTAACATGGTATTTGTTCTTGCTACTGGTAGATAAAAACAAGTGCTAGACCTAGTTGAGATTCTAGGGATTAGGAAATTAAATTGTTCCAACAAGGACGGACATGTGGTGGTTCCGTTAATGATTTTGAACAAAAGTATTACTGCCTGCATGTCTCTACGTTTCTTCAGACTTTCAAAATTAAATCTTTGTAACAGTAATTCATTATTTATGCCCCTTTCGGGATAAAAATTGTCTTCTTTAAAAGATAAGAATTTTAAGAACTTTCTATGCACTTGTTCTACCATGAGATTATACTTAGCGTACACTGGAGACCATATCAATGACCCATACTCCAACTTACTTCTCACCAATGAGAAATATAAGGTCTTTAATGCGTCGATACTATTAAATGATTTACAATTTCTTATAATAAAACCCAACATCCGAGTGGCTTCCGATGTCATTTTTTCTATATGATTGCTAAAGGACAACCTAGAATCCAACAAAATACCTAGGTCACGAACACTGCCTACCCGTGATAATACATTTTGATCTATAGAATACTCGTAAAGTGTTGGAGAGAGTCTTTTGGTTAGTTACATTACCGAGCACTTTCCGGAGTTCAATAGCAATTTATTTTGTACGCACCAACGCTGTATTGCGTCAACCGATTCCTGTAACCTAAGGCAGTCCCCAGTCGACGCAATACAGCGTTGGTGCGTACAAAATAAATTGCTATTGAACTCCGGAAAGTGCTCGGTAATATATATATATATATATAGCTTCAAATCGTCGGCAAAAATTTCATGTTCAACATCGATAACCTCCGATATATCATTAATGAAAATTAGAAACAAAAGCGGTCACATGTTGGAACCCTGAGGAACGCCCGAGGCCGCTCCAAATGGCATGGATTCATTGGTCCAGAACCGGCACACGGAGTGTCAAGGTGCACGTTACGAGATGCCATAAAGCGATGGATTAAGAGTGAACACAAAATCCACTGGAGTAACAGACAAGGATTAGCCAATAACAAAAGCTTCATTGGGGATCCAGACCCAAGACTTACAAAACAGCTGCTTCAAATGAATAGGAACCAGCCCAGAAACCATTACAGGAATTCTGACAGGACACATGGCTGACAAGAACCATCTGCACAGAATGCAACTGATGAATAGAGACCTTGACTGCAGAATGTGCGAATAAGTCAGGGAAACAGTACACCACATAGTTTGACATTGCGAGTCACTAGATCGGAAGAGGCAACAAATACTTGGGCAACCAAAACTGGAACCAGAGGACATCCTTACCCTCTCCTTAGTTGATTTACGGAAACTAGTGCAAGGAACTGGGATCACGGAGTGGGTGTAACAATCAAACAGAGTAAGCACAATGGGCCAAACCTGGCCTTAGTGCATCCGGCGCACGGACGGATCCTCGGAAAAAAAATCATTTAGTATTTTTTCTACTCCTACATGGACTCCTCACAAAGCTAATGGTATGGGAAATGACTTTTGTCAAATTTTTCTAAATTTTTAGTATTTTGTAGATCTTGACATCCTGATTAAAAATGTCCATGGTCTTAATCCATTCGTATGACTAGTTTTTGAGTTATGGCCTTTTAAAGTTGACAACTTCTTACTTTGAGATTTTCAGTATTGTCTGGAGTTTTCACTTGTTTCTTAAAAAACCATTAACTTTTTTATTTTTCTTAATTGGTGGAAAATTAGGCCTTAATTTTTCTTTAACTTATCTAGATAATAAATAAAATATATGCAGGGTATTAACTAATTTATAGCCGAATAAAATAATTAATAATATTTAAAAATTATAAAAATTCAAAAAAACACTATTACCTATTTTTTAAATATCGATAACAAACGGCCAGATTTTGTTCATATTTTAATATTTTGTAGTACCAAGCTATAGAGGCAAAATATGCATATGTTCATGTAGAGTATGTTGCCCGGTATTTTATTTCTCAAAAAAAATTCACCTGGAACGTAATAAATGACTTCAGTTTCTATGTTAATTGATTCATTTAATTATTGTCCAATCTGTAACATTTTTCCACCTTAGTTTTTATAATTTAATTGTTCAAAAATCACTATTTTTAGTTTCAATTTTATGAATACCTATATTTTATTATTTATTGTAGAGTTCACACTGGCTCCCTTTCGACAAGCATTTAAAATGTCTTAATATCTGGTAAATAATTTATCATGTTTCAAGCGGACAAAAATGACAACTTATTAAATAATAAAATAAAATTTTCCGACTATCTAATCAAGCAAAGTTGATAATTGTTTTGAAAAAACGAAACGTCGAATTACAAATCTAGTTAGACCTACTTGTTGAGAAGAAAAAAGGCAATCAGAATATACTTTATTTTAACATATCTCTCGTGTGTGTGCTAGAAAAAAATAAAAACCAAATCGCGGAAAGTCAGTTTTGATCAAATATCTTCGGAAGGATTCATAGTTTTTTAAATTTGAAAACACACACTCTTAAAAATAACATGGTATGGATTACTAAAATTTGGTTCTGACAACTATTTATTTTCGTGAAATCGGACTCAACCCAAGAATTAGTCTGTACAACCAAAAAAAATTGTCGTTATTGAACTGTTGAACTAATTAATAACATTAACCAACCCAACCTACAAATTTTAGTTGTCACAACGAAATTTTTTATACGGATACTAAATATTATATGGTACTCCCGTTTTTTAACCATACCTATTAGTTGTCACAACTAACGTGTAAATATGGAAAATTGAAATTTTTTTTTCAAGGAAATATTGTTTTTGTTGATGATGCAATCATTTATTTGGGCCAAACTTGAAATTTTCATAGAGTAACAATTACGTATGTAGTCACAACATTGTGTTTATTATCTTTTTTCTGTAGGTACTTTCTAATTGTAAGAAAGAAGTTGAAATATAAATAAGTAAACATTTTATATTTTTGTCATTGCAGTTGCACATTAGAAAGTTTGAATGAACTGCTTATAATGCATGGCAAAATTAGCAAGTTGATTTGATAGAAATAACTTTAAAAAAAGTCTGTTTCATTTCTAAAAAAAAATGTTATATATAATTTATGCTTAGTAACGAAAAATATTCCTTCCTAAAGTCCCCATTAAAATAAAAAAATGCCTTGGTATTACTACTCTATTAGGTATGCGTAAACTACTTGGAATAAATTATCAGGGATATTATGGTTTCTTTAAAAAAATTAACTTAATTGTTCTTATTTAAATTTTATTATCTGCAACTGCGATTATTGAAAAACCAAAAACATCCCCTGGACTTTCTATTTACAATATACAGCTTTATGAAATTTGTTATACTTGGTCAGATTAAAAAGTCATCATCGTGTCCCTTGCCATGCTTTATAAAAAGCTCATTTAAACTTTTTAATATATAACTGCAATGAAAAAAAATAAAATGTTTACTTACTTATGACTTATGATTTAACTTCCTTCTGCCAATAAGAACGTACACAAGAAGGAAAATAAACAGAAATAAATTACACCAAATATTGTCACATGCATTGTCCACACGGCCATAAAAATGGCCAATTATTGCCTTCAAAACACGAAAAAATGGACACGGAACCTCAAAAGCATCCTAACATAACATAACTTCCTGACAGTCCTGGCTAGAATGATATGTCACCCACCGTCAAGGGCGTCAGGAAATACGAAGAATAATATTACTTGAAAAGAAAAGTTAGTTATGGTAACTAAGAATGCATCTTAATCAAAATTAACAAAATGATAGAGGCTACAAATTCATAATGTGTTATTACAACAAGCTTAATTGATAAATACAAATTTGTAAGAACCTTGATGTAACATTTAAATAGGATATATACAGAGTAAAATTCAGCTAAACAACATATTTTATTTCTGCCAACTAATATGAAAACAAGATATTTTCTTTGTTCTGATGGCAACATTTTCTGGTAAATATAACCGAGAAAAAAATCTTTTTTGTTTTCCTAACTAAAAATAGTTGGTAACGTAAACACGAGAACAAATAAAAATTAGTACCAAATACCAAGTCATTTTTAAGAGTGCAATATTGCAGAATTTAGTAGGACGCACATACTGCTTTACGAGATCCCTGTAGATTGCATCCTTATCTGGGATACCCTGTATAAAGTGTACTTTTACAAAGAACTTGTGTAGTAAATTACATTAAATCTACGGAGATTTCTTACACTACGAATAGTGTAATATTTTTACAGCATATAAGATGGTAATATAATACCTAGTATAATTATTTACAATTAAAAGATAACTATAATAACATCCAGACTAAAAAACTATATCAGCATTATAAATAATGAGTATTGAATGATTTTACTACATAAGCTTTACTTGCACTTTGCGGGATTAGTTTAAAATTAGGGCAATGTTTAGTTTATTATCTCGTTACTTTATACATACATTATACCGCAAATATATCGTTTGAAAGAATGCACGAGGCATAGCTTTATGAAAGCATTTTCCGTTACCCTCTAAACGTATTTAATTTTAATATGCCTTTGATGTAACAAAGCCTCCATTTTGAAAAATACTAATAGAGTTAGGGCTCACAGAGAGTTCGGATCATTATAAATATTATAAAAGTTTTGTTCAGTACGGTTTAGTAACTTTTTGATGAAGCTTTTTGTTTATTTTGTGTAAATATATTGTATGTTTCCAAGCTTACACTGTAAATAATTGTGTGGTTATTCGTTAAAAATAAAATTTGGTGAAGAAAATAATAGTTATATACAGGGTGCTACAAATTCGTGTGCGTACAAGGGGATCTCGACAACGGTAAGAGATACGAAGATGGTAAAATTGAGTCAAAGTTGCGTATATTGAGGTTTAATAATTTAAGGAATAAGATGTTATATTAATAAAATAAATAATATACTAATAAAAAATAGAATTACTTCTCATCCCTTAGAAACTTACTTACTTCCTAGAGTATTGTTACGGTAAATCTTATTAAAATAATAAACGACTAAAACACCATTACTTCCTGTAATGTAATATTATTATTTATATTGCCAGGGCTGTAATCTGTAATAGTAAAGAAAGAATAATTTGAAATACTAATGATGTGATATTTGATGCAAACCGTTAAAATTTTAAAACCTTTAAATTGTATTAAATTTCTAAAGCGTAGAAGTCCCTAAACATTTTTTAAAAATTACAGGTTCGTATTTAAAAAAACTGACTTGAGGTTGGTATCTAAAGAACGAAACGTCGAATATAAAAACTAATAACACCATCTTGTAGAACATAAAGAACGACTATCAGAAAGTGTTTTTTGCTTTTTTCCCAAGTTAAAAATAAAGGCGCAATAAAATAAAAACCAAAACTAAAAATTTTGGGTTTTTTCTCTCCGAAGGTATTCCAAATATTCCGAATTTTCTTTCACAAAATTATTAAGCCTCAAAATACGCAACTTTGCCTCAATTTAACCATCTTCGTATCTCTTACCGTTTTCGAGATCCCCTTGTACGCACACGAATTTGTAGCACCCTGTATACAATTTGTATTCTTATATCTATCAAATTTCAGAAATAAAATTGTTATCGTAGTCAAATACATATCGTCATATTTTAACATGATGTGGTACACTATAACAATATTGTATGACAATAGCATGGAAGTAACTATATTTTCAATTTACTTTAATAAACCTAGTTAGTTAGAATTGTATAACCGTGCATTTCATTAAATTAATTAGAAGAATTACGTTAAATTAACAGAAAAAAAACAACTTACTTTATTTACCGTGACAATAAACAATGTTTCGATGCCTTTAGCAACAAACACTACATCCTAGAGGACCAGGCGATGGCGCTAAAGGTTAACTTTTAGTATTAAGATGTTCGATCTGCAGATCACTGATTATGAGATTTATTTAGAAACATCAGCTAGAAATATTGGAATTATTTCTGATCAATGCTTGAAATTTAAAACTCATATAAAAAATATAATAAAAAAAGGTTTATTATAAACTTAAAATTTTAAAAGTTACAAATATTATAAAATATTGATGAACACTAGAAATCAAAATAATTCATAAATATTAATACATCGTACAAAAAAATATAAAACCTCTTTTAAATATAATAGTTCAAAAACACTCTTAAAAATAACATGGTATGGATTACTAAAATTTGGTTCTGACAACTATGTATTTTCGTGAAATCGGACTTAACCAAAAAATTAGTTTGTACAACCAAAAAAAATTGTCATTATTGAACTGTTGAACTAATTAATAACATTACCCAACCTACAAATTTTAGTTGTAACAACGAAATTTTATATACGGATAACTAAATATTATAAGGTACTTTAAACCATACCTATTAGTTGTCACAACTAATGTGTAAATATAGAAAATTTGTTTTCAAGGCAATATTGTTTTTGTTAATGATGCAATCTACAAATATTGCCAAAGCAATAATTTATTTGGACCAAACTTGAAATTTTCATAGAGTAACAATTACGTATGTAGTCACAACATTGTGTTTATAATCTTTTTTCTGTACTTTCTAATTGTAAGAAAGAAGTTGAATCATAAATAAGTAAAAATTTTATATTTTTGTCATTGCAGTTGCACATTAGAAAGTTTGAATACACTGCTTATAACGCATGGCAAAATTAGCAAGTTGATTTGATAGAAATAACTTTAAAAAAAAGTCTGTTTCATTTCTAAAAAAAATGTCATTATGTAATTTATACTTAGTAACGAAAAATATTCCTTCCTAGGTCCCCATTTAAATAAAAAACAACTGCAATGATAAAAAATAAAATGTTTACTTACTTATGATTTAACTTTCTTCTGCCAATAAGAACGTACACAAGAAAGACAATAAACACAAATAAATTACACCAAATATTGTCACATCCATTTTCCACACGGGCACGGCCATGAAAATGGCCAATTATTGCCTTAAAAACACGAAAAAATGGAAACGGAACCGCAAAACCACCCTAATATAAACATAACCTCCTGACAGTCCTGGCTTGAATGATGTCACATGTCACCCACCGGGCAAGGGCGTCAAGTCTCTGTTGATGCCGTTAGTTATAAATATGAAGATTAGTATTACTTGAAAAGAAAAGTTAGTTCTGGTAACTAAGAATGTATCTTAATCAAAATTAACAAAATGATAGGGACTACAAATTCATAATGTGTTATTACAACAAGCTTAATTGATAAATACAAGTTTGTAGGAACCTTGATGTAACCTTTAAATAAGATATATACAGAGTAAAATTCAGCTAAACAAAATATTTTATTTCTGCCAACAAGATATTTTCTTTGTTCTGATGGCATAATTTTTTGGTAAATATAACCAAAAAATCTTTTTTGTTTTCCTAACTAAAAATAGTTATTTTTGGTAACGTAAACACGAGAACAAATAAAAATTAGTACCAAATACCAAGTCATTTTTAAGAGTGAATATATAATAATATACAATCTGATATAGAATATAAAACTATATATACTATACTTTTAAAAATCATTTTTAAAACATTTTATAGGATCGGATTGAAAAACTAATTAAAATTCTACCTGTTTATATTCTAACTGGTATGTTAATATTTAGTTATTCAATTATAGTATAATTTTTAGAAATTCTTTTAATACATTAATTTATTGTTGTTTAATAGTATATTACTTGCTTTAAACTAATAAAAACTTACTATTTACAATCAATCATGAACAAGAACAATTATTATGAAAAAAACTAAAATAAAAAATTTAATTTTCCGATAAATTTTATATTTGGTATCATAAACTAAATATCATTTTATTTAAATAAATTTAATTTACATTGTTGTAATTGCTATAATTAGGTAAATAAATTACAAATTTATTGATAAAACAAAATACCAAATTTTGTTATTTAGAGATCTAATTGCTTTGTATATATTTTATATTTAATGCTTATGAATTTCATTAACAATATTTTATTATTGATAAAAGTTTCTACGTCCCCTTAAACTAAAAAGACGCTTTTTAAAATTGAAAAAAACTGTAGTGCATACGAGAGAAATTCAATTTTTTTAAAGTTGCTCAAGAGTAAAGTCGTTTCAGATATAATTTTTATTTGTAAAAGTTGTTTAGAATAAAAAAAATATGTATGACTACGATTCAAAAAAAGAAAAATACTTATTTTTTGTCTTACCCTGTATAGAGACCAGATTTTTTTTACATTTTTTTTTTGCTGGGGTTGGCAGACGAGCTAATATGAGGCCCATTGTATCCCCTATCGTCTAGGTATGTCAGCCAGACGGGACCTACAGCTTAACGTGGAATCCGAACCACGTGTATGCACTAGTTATCCTTTCCTCCCCAGAAGTTCAGTCCATGGTCCAGTCCATGTCTCTCTTCTGGGTTCCGTTATTAGGAATCACTAGTGACATACTGCATTCTTAAATCCACTGAATTTCGGACATACTTTTTTTATTGTACGTATACCCACTCCGGGAATCGAACCCGGGTCGCCACGGTCGAATGCCTCAACCTCTGAGCCACTGCCGCGGTATTTTTTTTTACATAATTTCATTTTTATAATTGGGAACACAAAACATTCTTTAGGTAAATTAAGAATGCCCTAAACTTATTGTCTAAAATTAATTATTTTTTGGCATAATTTTTTTGAATGGTTTAAGATAAATTAGAAATTGCGAGAACCTTATTCTAAATGTAAACATTTACAAGAATTTTTTTAAAATAATTTGATCTTTTCAACAGTAATATACCAATAGAGGAGGCGTCTTATCGGTAATACCGCTGTTTTTTACAAGAAATCGATTTTCTGATAATTTTCACGATATATAATTTTTACTTATAATCTGATAAAATCCCGAGAGCTTTAGCTCGAGGGTCTTATCTTTGATTATAAGTAAAAATTATATTGAGTGAAAATTTTCTTAGAAAATCTAGTTTCGAGTGAAAAACAACGGTATGAAGATAAGATGCCGCTTTTAGAGGTGTATTTTATTGGATAATTTACTGAACCCGAAATAAAAGCCGTTTGTGATAAAGGAAAATATGAAAACACACCATTATGATTTACTTTTAAGTTTATAAAGGTGCCACAACTAACAATTAATTAAAAATCCAAGACTAAATCAGACGCGTAGAACGTCAAAAATCAAATTCGTTCATTAATTGTCATCAAGCTTGCCATGAAAATGCCAAGATTTCTTAAGCTCACGTCAAAGCAAAGCACACTGGGTTTAATCTTGCATACATTTTGTCAAAACATTTCTTTAAAAATGTCAATAATTAAGTTAAGTTTATGCCCTAAAATCACCTTAAATACTGTTGTGTGTCACTTTTATTTTGTAGGGGTTATAATATTTATTTATTAAACTTGATTTCTTAAAATAAATTACTGTTTGTTTGACAAAAAGCTACTGTGGTCTTACCGAGCTAGTCGTAGGTCTTATCGGAAAAGACCACGTTACCAAGGTGGTTGCTATGAAAATTTGCGTTCTGATTGGTTCTATATATGTGAGGTAAATTATCAATTTAGTCTCTATACAGGGCAAGACAAAAAAAATAACTATTGTGTTCGTTTTATCAATAGAAGGCCGTGACTACGTATTCGGAGATAACTTTTAATTCTAAACAACTTTTACAAATAATGAAAATTGTATCCAGAACGCAAAATAAGAGTAATTTACTTCTGTGCAACTTTTAAAAATTGAATCTCTTTCGATCACACTACAATTTTTTAAATTTTAATTAGCGCTTTTGTAGTTCAAAAGATTACAATTTTCTGTAAAATCAATAATAAAAACGTGTTTCCATACTTTCACTATATACATTTTTTTTTCTAGGTAAGTACTATAGTGCCATAAAAATAAGAACGATGAATTGCAGGTAAATCTTAAATGTAGTATTTAGAATTCGATCAATTTGCAAAAATTGACATTAAACATCTTCAATTAATATACCATGTTGACTAAAATTTCTAAAATATTTAAATTTTCAGTATTTCTCCCAACACCCTTTTACCGGGCCGTAGATAGAGATGGCACCATGACAAAACAAAAATCCTCTCTCACCGCTTTAGAAAAGAACTAAAGCTCGTAAAAATAAAGAACTAAAAATAAATATAAAATGATGGGTAAAAGGCCATTTGGCTAATGTGATGTAATTATTTAAATTATAGTTGGCCAATAGAAATCTTTAAATAAACAAAAAAATATAAAATGAATAAACTTCAATGTTAACGATTCATTTTACATCCTACTAACCACTGGCTCGGTACTTTACTTATCAAATCATGGATCAAACCACCCCAAACTTCAAATATTATTCGAATTATATCACTTTGGACGACTCCCACGGCAACACGTACACTGAGCGCCAGTACCTAAGGAGCTGTAACCATAGCTACGAAGTTTCTAAAACGGTACCAAACCCAAAATTAACTTCCTGCAGACCACAAAGTGTAAATCTAGGGACTTTAATAGAAAGTTTAGAATAAAAAAAAAGATTTTTTAACGTGGCACAGTCAGTATATCAAGAAAGAAGTAAGAAAAAAGATTTTTAAAAAATATTTGTTTTAACTTGATTTAAAAAATTTTATAGTGGTTGACTGAATGTGAAATGTGAGCTTGGTCCCGAACAACACACACACCCGAACAACGACGGGAAAACAAAGATAGACCCCGCATTCCCCTTTATCAAAACAAACCGACAAGAACTAAAATGCAAGCTACCACTTAGTTCCTGACGAGTTCCATGAATGAAATCATATGGAAATAGTAGAAAATTTTCACTAGCGTATAATACGCTGTTGCCAAATGATAAAAAGATTTTCACATTGTGGGTTCTATTTAAGCTCAAGGAGGTATATACTTATTTTTTCACCGGTGGATTCAACCAGTGGTGGAACTGATGAACTCATGATTGACAGCTGGTGCGGCTCAACCGCTGCCACTGGTGGACTCACTGGTGAAAAAAGAATATACCTAATTAAACAAATCGTTGGATTGCTTAAAACATATTTGAACCTCAAATTAGTCAAATAATAACTAATAACGACCAACAACTCGAGAAAATTTCTAAGTGAATGGCAGCTAAGAGAGCTTCTGTGACTACCACCAGAGGTGGTATATTCTCCTATTCCTAATAATTTACCACATTTTCAAGAAGTACCTTTTTACATTAATCGACCTGAATCCACGTAGCGAATTAAAAATTTCATCAAATGTATTGAGTTCGATTATTTAAGGTCGTGTTGGCATATTTTGTAATTGTATCAGTATCGAGATTTAAATAAAAACCGCAACAGAATCGAACTTAGAACGTGATTGTCAGTTTGACATAACTTAACCTAACTTTTGAGTTGAACTACTGTAGAAATTTATTATAATTATAATAACATACAGTCATAATAAATTTATTTTTCGGATTATTCCACACTAGCGCAAAACTTGGCAACGTTTGCCTCCTAGTGGTAGCATAGCAAGTGAAAATACGGAAATGAAAAACTACAATTTGGACAGTAAGAACAATAAATTATTTATTTCCATCTTTCTGCTTTATTATCAAATTATATGTTAAGCTTAATATCTCCAAAAAGGTTATGTTTGGGTATGTGGTGTGCTTAACAATTTTTTTTAGAATATCGAATATTTTAAACATAGAATAATATACAGGGTGTTCTATTTAAAATAATGTAACCTAGCTTTTCCATGACTTTGTATAGTAGCTCTCTTACTTTAAGAAATAATCGACTGGTTCCATTTATAAATGCAACCCTGTATACAGGATCTTTCTTAATGATGTGCTAATATTTTAGGGTGTGATTCCTAAAGTCATTTTATGAAGCAAAGTTCATATAAACATATGTCCTAAACGGCTTAAATTTTTTGCTACAGGGTGTTGAATTATTTTTTTTAATGCGTTTTTTGTAATATCTCCGAAAGTACTTTAAATAATATTTTTAATTTTGGCATGTGTTAATAGGACATAAAACCACATGTTTTAGTTATAAAAGTTATTTTTTTTGTCTCACCAGTGGCGTCCCTGCAAACATTTCCTCTGATATTTTTTAGAAAAAAAGTGGTACGCCACTGACATCTTTCGATGTGGATATCATTTCTGATAAGCCTGATCAATTCTGCATAAAAATGGTCTCTTGCGTTTTTCTCCTCAGGCAGGAACTTTTCTACATAAAATGACTTTAGGAATCACACCCTAAAATATTAGCACCTCATTAAGGAACACCCTGTATACATGTATCACTTTTTAATAACGTTAATGTTTATTCTTTTTTTGTCACAAATGAATCAGTGAAACTTTCTCCTTCGAAAACATGTAGCTATCCGTTTATTGACAACTAAAACAGAAAGAAAACACAAAGAGGACGACAATAAAAACTTTCCTATTAACCTCTCCATTAGTTTTGGGAACGTGTTTTCGGAAACGAAAGTAGACAAAAAGTTTGGAGAAATATTGCACATAACTGATAGACCAGTCGCGTAATTCCGAACGCCTGTTAATTTTTAAGTGCAGCATTGTTCTGAATTGAACTTGGGTTTGTAATTTAATATAAATTGTTATCGGCTTCCAAACACCAGCGCGGTGCATACAAGAACTGTCGGACTTGCGCGGGGTGTTGTAATCCTATACGGCGCTTTACGCGTTCGATGCTTTTCCATACACCAGTAATAGTAAGCTACAACAACAGTGGATATGATGTCCATATCGCACGAGAAAGTAAATGGAGGACGACGCCGGTAGGTGAAGTGCTTAAACTTCCGAGTGCAATATTGACAATCCACTCGAGTTGTACAGTTTATTTTTTCTACGACTCATCTTCCGAATTTTATACTAAATATTTAAAAAAATTATTTAAATTAGGCATCATAACTCTTGTCGTTTTAGTTGGCCGTGAAGTTATGAGAAGGATAATAAAAAACAATTGAAAAAATATTCAATTCATTGGCAAATCCATGGACCAAATTACACTGTAACATATTCATCGATTTTGGTAATTTCTTCTATTTACACAAGATCACTTGGTTGGTTTTTTACCATGCAAATATTTGTCCAACGTGATATTTTCTGATATATTTTAAACGGGGATTCAACCCCAATCGACCCTAAAAATTTTATTTTAATCAATATATAGAAAAAACTGGTAAATTTTCCTTCAATGGTGGAACATGAAGATGAGTACATAAAACCAGATAAAACAGACGGAATTATAAGATTTCTAGAAAAAAAATTAATTCTATTTTTTACTAAAGCTTTTAAGGTTATGTTATTTTTACAGTATTGCCACTTCTCTTTTCATGTTAACAGTGTTACAAGTTTGTAAATTGGCGATTATTTTAAAAAACTTTACCATAGTAAACGTTAAAGGTTCATATTAATGCACAAAAGTTGTTTTTAACTCTTTAAAAGGAATTTTACAGCTATTTGTTGTACTTTCGAAGTTATAATTCTTACGAAACTGGATGATACTAGGGATGAGCATGACTCATCTAGCTAGTATAAATAGAACATGTAAGCGTTACACGCATGAATCCGCCCACTAGTCATGCGTCACCTGAAGACGACTGGAGATGCTTACCAATTGAAACGTAGTGATTCAAAACAAATAAAGACAATGCAAGCCCAAAACTCTACTGCCGTTCAAGAAGCGTCATTGTCTCCAACCTTTAACCTGACAAGGATATCTTTGTTAAGTAAGCCTTTTTTAACGTATATCGATATAAACTTTGTATAGCACCTCTCCAATTTATTTTATGCCTTCCGATAAACGGTAAAACGCTAATGGACAACCGTAAACCGAAATTACGACAACACCGCACCGGTAAACTTCTACGAGAAGCAAACATTTTAAGTAAAAGCACGTTCTTTTTTTATCGCCTTTAAATTTTTACGCCTTGAACTGACCGACCAATGAAATCGTTTCGAAAATGTACAGATTAAAGATACACTTCATTATAGGATTTATGAACATAAAGCGGCCTAAAATTGCCTATTCTGGTACCGCATTAATTTGTAGAAATATTTTGGAAAATAAAAAGATAAGTTAGCGTCAAGCGGACATATTGATGCATCTGTTTTTTAATATACACAGTTATTTAAAAAAAATGGGTTCCTTGAGGCACAGGTAGACAATGACGGCCGTCTCGTGCTTATTAGGAATCTAGGTAAAGCCATAACCCGCGAGGTACTCTAGAAACAGCAGAAACGCGTTTTCAAGATGGTAGACCACACATCTAGTATAGAAAACTACATGTTGCGGTTCACTAACAGTGTTGCCGATCTGTTACAATTGTAACAGATCTGTTACGTTTTTAAAGGATCCGTTTCGCTGTAACGCCTTTAAGCAATCTGTTACGTTTTCTTGAAGTGTGTTTTTTTTTTGGGTAGGAGGAGAAAGGACCTCTTTTTGTGGTTTGTTAGTCATCACTTTTGTTCGGGGGTAGGTTAGGTCGGGCTTGTTCGGGTTCGCCCTTTGCGTATGTTGTGTAGGGGGCTGACCTTTTTTTTTAGAGGACACTTTGGAAAGAGATATTCTATGATGCTGTTACTATTTTAGTCAATCTATTACGGGTTTTAAGCTAATCTGTTACGATTCAAAAAAATTTTGTGGCAACACTATTCACTAAACAGTCTGCAATTCGCAGTTTCAGAAATAGATCACACCGAAGTATCCACTAGGGTGCGACGCTATCTGTTTACGTTCTACTATTTTGGAGAATATTTGTATAAGGTACCAAATACTGCTTAAAGCAATTTTGTTACTCTTTTCTTTCGTCGGATCCTAGCTCTACTAATGAGCCACGAAATGATAGGAAACTCTTCTTCTGTAAAAAAATGTTATTTATAAAAAAAATAAAATAAAAAACCTACCTCTGTTAACACGGAATACGGATCATTATTTTTAGAAATATCTTATCTTATAAATAATCTTCCCATTCTCAGGTCTCTATTAATAATAAAACCACAAAAATACTCTTAAATACCTAACAAAATACACCGTTTTACCCAACAAAACAAAAAATTAACGTTAATTTTAAATTTAAAACGTAAACTTGAGAATTCTCTTCCCCTAGCAATTATGCCATACTCACTGCGCGCTCGGCGCAGGGGACGAATTATTACAATTTCAAATTTTAAATATGTTTCACAAAAGTTTTAAGTATATACACATTTTCGTAAATTTATTCAGCTGGGCCCCGAGATTTTCGTTAATTTTCGGAATTATAATTACGTAAGTACCTATTTTAAATGTACAAATAGGTAAGGGGAAAGGTAGGGTAAGTCCTGAATAGTTTGATCAGAATTTCAGAGAACCGTAATGGCGTACTTAAAAGTTTAAAGAAGTCTACTCACGTTTAGTCAACCGTCCGGCGGCCGATAGTCCATCCGCCTGCCGGCCGTTATCGATAGTTATACCACATCGCTTGATGGCGCGTGGATTTCAGGTAACGAAAGGGGTAAGAGAGTTGCAGGCAGTGCTGCCAATCCACCTGAATTTTCTGTAGATCCACCAAATGTATTTATTGATTCGTGGAAGGTGACAGAATGGTGGAAGGGGGGCATGCGGTTTCTAGGAGGAGCCGCCACTGTATATCACACAAGTCAGTGGGGTAGCAGAAAATATGCTCGAGGGGGCTCAGTGGGCGTAAGTAGGACATTTTTTTTCTAGAAAGAGACAGCCGGGACTACATGTATTTTATGATATTGTACCTAGCGAAGAAGGGGGAAAAGCGCCGCGGGCGAGAAAATTTCTGGGCCACGCCCAAAGTTCGTTTAAAATTCATCGAACTACTATCAAATTTCGAAAATTCAATTATTACCTCTCCCCCTCTGGTTGAATTAAATTTGTTTTTGTAAATGTTTTTTTTCCTTTTTTTTGATCTTCCTAGCTGGCTCTTTATTTAAAAAAAAAACATTTTTTATATTTGTGAAAAATATTAATATTGGCGTCAATCCAAAATTTTAACATAAGACGTATGTATGACTAACCAGCGTTTTTCGAGCTCGGTTTTTCATAATTAAAAATAAAGCAAATATCGCTCACCACGCCAAAATTGATGATTTTTTCAGAAATCATGTATTTTAGAAGCGTATATCAAAGAGCAGTTTTTGGTGCAAATGCTTAGGTTTTAAAATACTCCTTCTTAAATGCCGTTTTGTATATTCATAATAAAGCATTCTCGTTTCTTCCCGCACTATTTTTTGTATTATAAATTATCACGCTTCTTTCATAAAAAATGTTTCAATTAAAATTTTTACTTTAATTTTTCTCTTTAAAAATAAATTATTTTTTGTTTTCATTGTAAAACTATTTTATTGCATTGGGTTATTTTTTGTTGATTTAAAATAGCTCTAAAAAAGGGAAAACGGAACAGACAAATATATAATAGAAAAATACTATAAAATATTATTATTTTTACTCGTATTCCTATAAAATTGCATCATAAATCTAGAACTAAAACGATACGCGTCCGAAACCGTAATCTCTATATAAAACAGGACTTTTAGAAGGAAAAGTTTAAAAACTAAACGTTTCCTATAACACCTTTGTAATCTAAGCCAAGTTGCAATTAGATACTGGGGGGGGGGGGGGGGGGGGGGGGGGGGGCTGCAGCTCCAATGTTCTTAGGTTAAATGATAACAGTTTAAAATCGAAATCGATTTCTTGGTTCAAATTTATATGATACTCCCGTTTTTTAACCATACCTATAAGTTGTCACAACTAATGTGTAAATATGGAAAATTGAAATTTTTTTTTCAAGGAAATATTGTTTTTGTTAATGATGCAATCTACAAATATTGCCAAAGCAATCATTTATTTGGGCCCAACTTGAAATTTTCATAGAGTAACGTATGTAGTCACAACATTGTGTTTATTATTTTTTTTCTGTAGTTTCTAATTGTAAGAAAGAAGTTGAATCATAAATAAGTAAAAATTTTATATCTTTGTCATTGCAGTTGCACATTAGAAAGTTTGAATGAACTGCTTATAACGCATGGCAAAATTAGCAAGTTAATTTGATAGAAATAACTTTTAAAAAAATCTGTTTCATTTCTAAAAAAAAATGTCATATGTAATTTATACTTAGTAACGAAAAATACTCCTTCCTACAGTCCCCATTATAATAAAAAAATGCCTTGTAAACACGAGAACAAATAAAAATTAGTACCAAATACCAAGTCATTTTTAAGAGTGTGGGGACCTATCCTGCAGATGTCCCTTATTTAGAGCACATTTCTTAGAATCATATAATTTTCCAAGATTTTTTCTATAATATGAAACTTTTATAAAATACATATTTTAACGTAAACTCATTATCAACATTTAAGCTTTACCTCAAGTAAATATAAGGCAATAACTCTTAAAGTTTCTAAACATTTAATAGCTTTTTAAGAACTTTGCGACCTTTATGCACCGAACATTCTAAGACTAATTATAGCACTCCATCCTTTAATAACAGGCTTATAAAAGTTTTCAAAAGAGCATTTGTCTTTAGAAAAGGAATTTTAACCGACTTCAAAAAAGGAACATGTTCCTGATTGTGGTTTTGCGATTTTGATTTTCTTATACACAAAGAAAAAATAATTATAATTATTGATGTCTTAATTTGTGGATATATCTGTCAGATTCGGTTGTACAATAAGAGCTTCAGTATGAGTTTTGTAAAGCTCTGCTCTCTCGAACCAGTGGCGTAACTAGCCCTCTGACCTGGGGGTGACCTAGGGTGGGCCTATTATTGTAACTTGCAGTGGCGGCTCGTGTAGATGCAGGACGGCGGAGAGCCGCAGGCGAATTTTTTTTTGGACCACGCCCAAATTTTAACAAATTTGGTCAATAATCAACAGTCATATCATAAGACCTCGTTTTTTTATCGGTTAGATTTTTCAGCTGTCCCGAAAATATTTTTTGGAAACTTTTCGAGTTGAATTTGGACATGTTTATTCTGATCAGATCCCGAGGGCGAAGCTCGAGGGATTTAATTTTTGAATAAACAAGCCCAAAGTTCAACGCGTATTGCCAAAAAAGTTTGAGTGAAAAATGAAATATTTAACCAATAAAAAAATTATGATATTTGGCAAGATTGAATAAACATGCCCACAGTTCAACGACGTCAACGAGTAAAATTGCCAAATAAGTTTGAGGCTGACAACCAAAATACATTTATTATGCTATATTTGCGAGGCGAGTAGCGAGCTTACAAAGTTAACCGTTTTTTTCTAGGGGGGGGGGGGTCCCCCTAGGCCCCCCTGTAGTTACGCGCCTAGGTCGAACACAAAGAGATGTACGCGTGCATTAACGCGCATTGATGCACGAAGTAAATTATTGTATGTATTGTGTATTTACAACAGGGGGGTGAGCTTCGCGGTTAAAATAGGTCCACATAATCGAACGATTACTGATATTATAGTTGCAGTGTTATATTTGTAGAATATTCTTTAGGATCACTTGTGGTTGCGATCTCATGAAAAAGACTTTTTCAGTATTGTGTGCTTTCGTGGAATTTTTCTTCGGATATTTTATTTTTAAAAGTTGCAACACTATAGCACTAACAGTAATAAATATGAAATTTGCGTGCAGTTAACTGGAATAGCTTACTTTTCTGGTCACTTAAGTGTAAAGAAAACAGCAAATATCCATGTGGGAGTAGAAAAAATCTTGCGTTTACACGTTATTTAACAAATTTTCAAAATATTTTACTGCATATAAATCAGTATTACGTACTTGTACGTTAATGCGAGGGTATAATTTAACACATCTTGTGAAATATTACGACAGAATTACTCCTTTCATAAATTACGGCTGCACTATGTCTAAACACTTTTGCATGTTTTCACTAAACGTAGCGCACCATTTTTTTTCGGCTATACAGGGTGTTATAGAATTAACGTATTATATTTAAATGGGTGACATACTCTATATTTTTTTTTTTTTAAACGAACGTGTAAAGAGTTGGAGACCGAATTTGGCAGACGCCTATGAGGAAACCTATTCATAAGAATAGATCCGTCACTGCAGGCGTCTCACTGGAATCGAATTTGAACAAGAACAAACCACGCAAACCTGGAGTCTTGTCACTCGCTAATATCGCGAACAGCAATTCCAATCTAATAATGGCTTGGACGTCATTCGGTTTGTGGTTAGCAGAATCATTTTTAATGTCGAGTTGCTTAATAACATATTATTAGGTCTTTTGGCACAGTTGTGTTTTGTGGTTTAAACCCAAACCCGGCGAACCAATTCCACATGCACGGATCCATCCATTGATATTGGAACAGACATTTTTGTGACAGAGACGACCTTTTTAAAATCTTTTATGGGTAGAGACACGTTTTTTTAATAACGAAATCTCCAGAAGGGACATTGTAATTTAGGGGTTGGGAAAGAAAGCTTTATGTTCCTTCTTACATTTATTTAATAAATAAAATTAGCGCCTACGCGTTTTAGCCAGGTACGCCATCATCAGGACTGCTGTAAGAGGGCAACCAACAGGTCAGAGCCCGATTATTGCATCAGCATATACGCAAGGCTGGCCTCCTAAGGAGCCAAATTATCGGTTCCATGTGAATAATCAACAATTAGTGTTGTGAAATTACCATCTCGTCTATTCTCGCTGTGATTTTAAGAGTTAGGTGTATTTTTTGTGTAATTTTACTAGTATGTCTTGTAAATAATTAGTAATTTAACTACTTGCTAAGTATTTTCATACGGAAATTACATTTTACGTAAAAAATCCTCAAATTTTACATCAAATCTATAATATTATTACAGACACCTTAATATAAAAATCTAGGATTTTTATCAAGATAACAGCATTTTACAGTGCAGAACCATATTCTTTTCACGCGATTCTAGGTTTTATACAGGGTGGCTCATTTGTCTGACAAAGTAATATACCGTCTCTACTAAAGATATTAAAAAAAAGTTTTTATAAAAGTTGTGAGGTGTATAAAAATATATTTTATAAAATTATTTTTGAACATACAGGATGGTCCAGAAAAGTAGGACAACAAAAAGATACATTTTTTTAAATAGAACACTCTACATACTTTAGGATTTTTTTGTTTCGTTATAAAATTATCCATATGATGCCATATTTAGTTTTTTAATTTTTTGTAACGTTACCAAACAAAATGCAAATTTTTAAAATTTTGGAAAAAACATTATAGTAAAAAAATACCGTCGTAAAATCGAAAATTTCTTGTAAGCTTTTAAGTTTAGGAATTGAAAAACTGTCTTAAATATTTAAGTACCTAAAATTGTGTACAGGGTGTTTTCTGTTGACCTCTAAATATACAAAATTTTAAAATACAATAACTCTGTTTTTCCAAATGAAACACCCTATATTAATTAGGCTCTTCTCATAGATATTGTAAATATCTTTTATTATTGTTAAGTCACCTAAATTTACTAGTTTTGCCAATATTTCTATTTTTATTTTAATTTTCGTGAAAGTTTTTATTTTTGTAGTTAGCCATGACCAACAAAGCCAAAACAAATGTAATGTCAAACGCTTTTTATTGAAAGAGATACTTTTTTTAAATGGAACACCCTATATATTTTAGCATTTGACATTATATTTGATTACATTTGTTTTGACTTTGCTGGTCATGGCTCACGACAAAAATAAAAACTTTCACGAAAATTAAAATAAAAATTAAAATATTGGCAAAACTAGTAAATTTAGGTATAGGTATGACTTAACAATAATAAAAGATATTTACATATCTATCAAAAGAGCCTAATAAATATAGGGTGTTTCATTTGGAAAAACAGAGTTATTGTATTTTAAAATTTTGTATATTTGGAGGACACACCCTGTACACAATTTTAGGTACTTAGATATTATATATAAGTAGGACAATTCCTACTTTTCTGGGCCCTGTTTAAAAATAATTTTAAAATATATATTTTTTTAAACCTCATAACAATTATTATAATACTGTGAGACTGTATATTACTTTGTCAGACAAATGGGCCACATTATATGTCATGTCCTTTAAAAAAAATGTCAGCCGCGTATCGTACAAAACACTGATCACGCGAGTTCGGCGCTTATGCGAAACTTTTCTAACTTTAAATGAAAAAAAATCTAACAAAAAAAACTTTTTATATATCCTGCAAATACTGTCAGCAATGTCGGCCATACGACCCCTGTTCTTAAATTTCGGAGAGTTACCTAATAACTGCAAATCAATACCCTTCAACAGGGTGGAATTTCACCGCCCACCTCTGCCCCTGCACAGGCATTCACTGTGATGAATGTTTGGTATGCTGCGCTCGTAGACAGGAAAGGGGACAGTGACGTGGGAGGCATAACATTTATAAAAGTTAATAACATTTTTAAGAATTCATCACCGCATGTAAAATTGAATCATTTTTTGAACGGCAGTAGAGTTTTGGACTTGCATTGTCTTTATTTATTTATAATCACTACGTTTCAACTGGTAAGCATCTCCAGTCGTCTTCAGGTGAATACTGAATTATTTTTATCCTCCACTGTCACTGAATTTTTTTCAATTTGAAACACACTATTTACTTTACCTTAAGAGCATCCGACTGATATTTCTAAACTCTTCTTCAAAGTTACCAGCTCCATGCGAAATTATACAGGGTGATTCCTGATACTTCTTTTTTAGTTGTGTACAGTGTGTCCACGTAAGTTGGCGGCATATGGAAAACTTTTTTATTATTAACTTAACGAAAAAAAGTTATTCTTCATAAAAAGTTCTGCATAGTCCAAAACCTAAAATGCAACCATCAGATGTTACATTTTTTCAGTCGTATACGAGGTTTGTCAAAAAATATGAATTTTGCCCAAGAGTAAAGTACCTTTATTTTTGACAATATCGAAAACTGTAATTATGAAAAGTTGTTCGGTATGAAAAACTATGTTCTAATATGTAATTACACTAAAAAATATTTTTTTACTTTTACAAATTTTGTCTCAAATTACCGGTAAATTTATAAAAATAAAAAAAAAAATTTTCAGTGTAATTGCATATTATAACATACATTTTAATGCCGAACAACATTTCATTATTACAGTTTTCGATATTGTCAAAAATAAAGGCACTTTACTCTTGGGCCAAATTCATATTTTTTGACAAACCTCGTATACGACTGAAAAAATTTAACATCTGATGATTGCATTTTAGGTTTTGGACCATGCAGAACTTTTTATGGAGAATAACTTTTTTTCGTAAAATTAATAATAAAGAAGTTTCCCATATGCCGCCAACTTACGTGGACATACCTACTGTAGAAGGCGTTAAAATAAACAACATTTTAAAATAAATTTTTTAAAAAACCTAAAAATAGCCGAGTTACAGAAGTAAAAAATCCAAGTGCGGGCCTGGTCATCAAAAAGTAACCTGTTATACTTTATGTTGTTTGTCTTATCTCTGATTAGTCATGCAATTTACGGGTCGGTGGTGAGTTATTTGGCAATACGCTGCGGTGTGTTTTTCTGAAGCAAGTTAATTTTAAATTGGTGACACGTGAAAATGGTAAAATTTAAAAACAATGAACTAGTAGGTATGGTGCTAATTTAGAGTGCGTCTGCAAAGTGCGGCTGCTGCTTCGGGATTATACGCAGAACGCTTTCCCTTGCGGGCTCATCCTACACCCAGAAGTGTTCTTATTGTTATTTGACGGGCAAGTTAGGCAAAACCATATTTGATTTCTAGTGTAATAAATGAATGTAAGTACCTTATTTTTGAGTTTTTTGAAGAATGTTATTTAAAAATGTTCTTTATTTTAAAGCCTACTATTTATACACAGCTAAAAAAGAAGTATATCAACTTAGGAATCACCCTGTATACAAGATACAGGGTGCTTCCCAACCTTTCTGAAATAATGAAACAGGTGAATGCTTACTTTATTTTAAGATAAAAATGTGGTATATAAGTTTTTCGCATGTTGCTTCGTTTTCAAAATACAGGGTGGTTAAAAAAAAATTGTATTTTTTTTTAAATTTTATTAAATAATGCCAAACAACAACAACAAACCCGAACAAACGATATTCTAATGATATTTGTTAAATATAAGGGATTAGAACACTTTACTTTGGGTCAATTTTAAATTTTATAATTCGTTTATTGGCGGGGAAAGATGGGTAGAACACTTTAATTTTAGGTTATTTTTCGTATTTTTATCATTATGTTGCATCAAATGATAGGAGTAGGCTTTGCTGGCAACCACATATGTTTTCGTTAGTAATACCACAAGTGCTTTAAAATTGCCGATAATTTTTCACGATTGCGTGTTTTCTTTTAATTTCACGACTCCGAAGGAGGAGTGAAATTTGTAAAGAAAACACGTATAAGTGAGAAATTATCCGGTTAATTTTAAAGCGCGCATGGTATTTAAAAGAATATTTCACGTTTCTAACTGCATAACTTTAATAACTAAATATATAAATATAACTTTTATGTTCACAAAATGACATAAACTGCCTCCAAATTTATGCCTTACTCTTCGCAGTATTTTTTGGCTTACTTTGTATAGTGGTATTTTCAATTTCCTCATCGGATAAAACTCCAAAACGATTCATTATGTAACTAACTTTGAAAAATATAAAAATTTATCAACAAAGTGACACTGACAAATATTTGAATTGCCATACTGCGTTACCCTGACGACGCGATATTTTCGTTTTGGTGTTTTCGATTTTGTATATCCGCTGTAAGTTTTCGAAAATACCACTGTCCTTATGGGACTTTTTATACGTGAGTGGAATATTCTCTGTACTACATTACATACTTTTCATCATGGCTGAGTTCGCCAATCAAAAGCAAAATAGGCTGCCGACCACTTACAGTTAGAACCGTACAACTTGAGGAAGAGGTCTTAAACACGAAGGAAGAATGTCCAGGCACTGATACAAGGATAATCGGGAACGAGTTGAATGTGAGTTACAAAACAGTACGGAGTATCTTAAAGAACTACCTACTTACTTTATCCCTATCACGCACAAAGAGTGCAAGCTTTGTTGCCTAGAGACTTTCCAGCTCGAGGTAACTATAACTGTTTTCAAGAAAATTCTGGTTTCAAGAAAATTTTACTATTATAGATGAAGAGAATTTTTCCAGACAAGCCATAATAAATTTTCACAACAACCATATTTGTACGGAAGATAATCCTCATGCTATCATCGAAGGACATCACCAGTATACATTTTCTAATAATATTTGGCCAGTGCTTATTGGAGATAGCTTAGCTGGACCGTATTTTTTCCAAATCGACTTACTGGTGATGTCTATTACAACTTTCTCAGAGATGAATTTCCAGAATTGATGGAAGCAGTGCCATTAAGAACGAGAACTTTTATGCGATTCATGCATGACGGCGCTCCCCCTCACTTGCCAGTACGTGGTAGAAACTATTTAGATCAACAATATCCTGCTTGTTGGATAGGTAGAGGAGGACCTCACCCATGGCCACCATGTTCGCCGGATATTAATCCATTAGATTTTTATTTCTGGGATCACCTTAAACAACTCGTTTATACTACTCCTATTGAAACTGAAGAAAACCTTCGATATTGATGGTTTAATGCGATTCGCGCTAGTCCCGGAATTTTCACACATAAGAGACAATTTAGCAGTCTTGTGGGTGTTTACTGGCTCATGGAAGATATTTTCATCAATTTATTTGACTTTTGTTCACATGAGTTCATTATTAAAAGTTTTTAAATTAATTATTAAAATGATTATTATTGCTTTACTATTTTTTTTAACAACCTGTATTTCGAAAACGAAGCGACATGCGAAAAACTTATATACTACATTTTCGTCTTAAAATAAGGTGAGGATGCACCTCCTTTATTTTTCAGAAAGGTTAGGAAAGACCCTGTACATATATTTATTAAAATTGCGTTCTCCTGACCTGAATAAAAACTAAACGTTTCCGACAAAAACGGTATTTAGATTCACGTTCCTGAAAAAAATATTAATTTTGGCATTGTGTAGCTATAACAGATCATTATCAACATTTTAATTACGTAAAGTAAAACGAATTTATTTATTATTATTTCTTATTAAATCGTAAAAAAATCTCATTGCGGCCATTTTGTAGTAGAAATTTAATACCAAAATTTATTTGGATCAACCATTTTTTTTTAAATAAGTTTAGTGAGTATGAGTATATCTTGTAAATCACCTTATACATAATCAGTGGACTGAAAAAATCGTAGGCTGACTCATAGATGGCGTTACTAGAATTAAATACACATAATTTTTACTTAGTACTAACCTTGAAAAGATACGTGTATAAATTTCACAGCTGCCGGATAATTAGTTCGTGAGATTTAGCATTGTGAGTGAAGCAGCTTTTGTTATTGTGAAAAAATGGACAAAAAAGACTTTCGTGCGTTAATAATGAACACGATGGCAAAATTATATGAATTAGACTACGAATTGCTTCCCCATCCACTATATTCTCCAGATGTGGCCCCCAGTGACTTTTTCCTATTTTCAGACCTTAAAAGAGTGCTCGCTGGAAAGAAATTTAGCACTGATGAAGAGGTAATCGTCGAAACTGAGGCCTATTTTGAAGCTAAAGAGAAATCGTACTATAAAAATGGCATCGACAAATTGTATGACCGCTATAATCGTGTTTTTAAAATAAAGTAGTAGAGTTTAGTGTCCGTATAATACGGCAACGCACAGTGGGTATACTGCAGCGCGAACTTATTTGAATCTACAAAAATTGGGGGATGCGATAAATGTTGCCTATACTGGTGTGTTGGCCTAACGTATTTGGTTTATTGTTGCTTCGTCACGACTATCTTTTGGATTGAGTTGATTCCTATAGATGGCGTTACTGGGTTTTGATCGCGTTTTTATTGCTTAGAAATGCCTTGAAAGCATAGTCTTGCTGTACTGGGGGTCGCTTACAGGTTATGGCTTTCTGATGAGTTCTAATAAGAACGAAACAACCTGTCATTGTCCACCTGTGCCCCAGGGAACCCATTACCTTTGGCGTCCCTGTGTACTCAATGCAAAAGATAGACGCACTACTTTGTCCGCCTGCCGCTAAAAAACCTTTTTTTCTGTTTAATTTAATGTCCAAAATTACAAAATGTCACACTAAAACCGATCTAAACATCGTTTAAAACTACGTTAAATAAAACATCACAAACTGATGACGACCTAAATGCGTCCATGCCAAAATCTGGGGAAATTTTGAAGGTCCTGATCAGCTGGCCGATATTATGTATCTGGATATCAATAATTGTCGAAAAACGAGTTCTCTGGTTATTTTTTCTATAGATATAAACTAAGAATGCCGCGCATGAACTGAATGCATGACTGAACCCTCAGTTATGCTCCAGTGGACTTAGCTAGTATTAATAGAGCTGTAGTTACTGTACAGGGTGTCCAGTATTCGTATGTTTTACGGGTTATCTGCGGTATTAGTAAAGATAGAAGGTTGCGGTTTTCGCGGCACTGTGTTACTTTTTTGAGAAACAAACGATGCCACAAACAGAATTTTCATAGCCCCCTTAGTTTTTCAGATACGGGGTGTTTTTGAAAATTTTGCATTTTGTGACACCCCCCGTATCTCCGTTACGCTGCAACTTATCAAAAAAGTAAAAATTGGGCTTATCAGTTTTTTCACGTAGAATCCAGTGGCTTAGTAAGATTTTTTCTATGTTTAATTGTTTTCGAGAAAAAGAGCAAACTTGAATTTTTTCAAATGGGACACCCTATATATTTTCAAATATTATGATTCAGTTTATCACAAACTTTTTAAAAATATATAATACTTTATAGCTGCTTACTATGTAAAGCTCAAAATTTACATTTTTCAACAAATTTACATTTTTTTTAGTAGGCCATGACGGGTATTTAGGAAAACAAAAGATGACAGGTGTGTTATCTGAAATAATCTTTATTTACTGACAGAATAGGTTATCCATTTGCTGTTCTTTATTTCTATTAATTATTAATCCTATCCTATTTTATCTGTTGATGTTTTGTGGTTTGTGCTACTTTTTTAAATTAATTTACATTACAATACTTTTCAAAATACTAGTGTCAGTGTTCTAAACAAAATACCGTTTTTTTAATTCAAAAATAAATGAAAATATAATAATAAATTAGATGTAAACCAAACACTGACAAGACGAGAATGACAAGCTGCCGCTTTCTGATTTCAATTGATAACAAAAGCAGGGCATGCTCAGTGCAATTCAGTACGATTTTATTATTTCTGTGATTATTTGTTTTAGAACGCTTTTTCATTAAACGCGGAAAATTAAAAATATCTCTTAAAGTTATTCCAATATAAATAATAAATAATAATAAAATAATTGTAGTTTTTAATTTTTAAACGTATAACACAACTGAGTTAATTGTTATTTATATTTATAAAAGTTATTGTTATGGGTATATATTTTTAAAATTAGTATTTTATATTAATTTGTGAGAAGCTTGTGACAATTTGTTGAAAAATGTAAATTCTGAGCTTCACATAGAAAACAGCTATATAGTATTATATATTTTTAAAAAGCTTGTGATAAACTGAATCATAATAGTAAAAAATATATAGGGTGTCCCATTTAAAAAAATTCAAGTTTGCTCTTTTTCTCGTAAACAATTAAACATATAAAAAATCTGACTAAGCCACTGGATTCTACGTGAAAAAAACTGATAAGTTCATATTTTACTTTTTTGATAAGTTGCAGCGTAACTGAGATACGGGGGGTGTCACAAAATGCAAAATTTTCAAAAACACCCCGTATCTAAAAAACTAAGGGTGCTATGAAAATTCTGTTTGTTGCATCGTTTGTTTCTCAAAAAAGTAACACAGTGCCGCGAAAACTGCAACCTTCTATCTTTACTAATAACGCAGATAACCCGTAAAACATACGAAAACTGGACACCCTGTACTTATTTAGTATTCACCTGAAGACCACTGAAAATACTTACCAGTTGAAACGTAATTTAAAGCAAATAAAGACAATGGAAAGTCCAAAACTCTTCTTTCATTCAGGTATTTTATTATTTCGGAGAAACAAAACATAAATCCAATAAATATTTTTAAGCCTTTAACTTTCTATTTCTGACCTCCCCCACTGTCGGTCATAAAAAAAAAGAATACCCGAATAGTCCCATCGAACTTCCTGGTCTTTTAAGAGGGGAAAAACTTTCCTAATCCCCCACACAAATTTTTCTTTGGGTCGCCCTCCCGAACGCCCTTCTTTAAGTCAAGAAATATATTATTAGATTTGCCGTAAGTGTTTCAGATCCTCTCAAATAAAGAAAGACATTTATCTTAAAGTTTTGGCAGTTGATTTCTACTTGGTTTTTGTTTTAGGCGGCAGGGTTATATTCTTAGTACAATGGTACTAAACTTTAGTACAATTTTTCTCTTTTAATTGAGTTTAAACTTTTTTATACATGGTGATTCCTAGGTTGATACTTCTTTTTTAGCTGTGCATGTTTTCCTACGATCACCTATAAAAATGAGAAACAAAGCACGGTTAATTTGCCTAGAAAGCGCCGTATCACACGCGTATTGAAAAATAATATTTTAACACTAGGCACACTATTTATTAATTTAAACAGATGGTGCCAATTTGACAGACAACCCCTATTTATTAAAAAGAACAAATTTTAGAAAGCAGTAACTGTGTGTTTAACTTATTTATCATGTATTTGTCGAGTGATAATACGCCATCTCAAATTATAAAAATTATACTGGAAAATGTATTACCTACCAGAAAAAATAAATCGCGCTGAAGAGAACGTCATATACTAAACAATAAATCTTTATCGGATGCGATAGCGTAGAGAATAGAGCTCTAGCCTACAGATCGCAAAGTCGCAGGTTTAAATCCCATCAGGAGTATTTGTCTTTTTTTTATAAAAACAATTAATAATTTATAGAATTATTTCGATATGAAATCTTCCTTGTTGGGTGGATTTTTTAAATTTATGTTTAATGCATTTTTCCTTGATTAAATTTCAAAATTTTTATTCTGGTTAATCTAGAAGTCAATCCAGGATTAGTTCGTCCTATGATAATATATAAAATATGAAAAAATGAAAAAGTTAAACTACAAATAAAGGAAAAGCCTATTAATTGACAAACTATGAAACCAGATATTAAGTGGAACATAGTCCTAAGTATGCTAATTTCAACACTAGTGTTGATATATTTTTTTTCAACACTAGTGTTGAAATATTTTTTTCACAAATCAAAGGCTTTTTTAATAATTTTTTGTGGTCGTAGGAAAAATAGTGAAAGTGTGAAAGTGATTGTTCTAAAACTCGGAGAATTTCTGCACTCGGCTGACGCCTCGTACTAAATATCTCCTCGTTTTATCACTTGCTATGTAATATGATATTACTAAAATCGATACCAAATATCTATTCCTTTACCACTGGTGTTTTTCGACAACATTAAATATTAATATACCAGTACAGCTACCTTCTAAAAATAATTATTTCGAATTAATAATATTAATTTAAACCTAATGTAGCTATGCATAATAGGGCCACGGTTAACTCCGATGGACAATAATTATAAACATTCGTGCATTTTGGCCTACCCCGGCCGACCATGTCCGTTAGCTCAAAGCAAATAAAGACCCAACGTCCAACATGGCTTTGATATTCACCGTTGTTATGGTTACGTGACGTCAGTCGCGCAAACAGCATGTAACAATTTGCATTATGATAAAGGGCAATTTAAAAATAGATCAGTCCTATGCACCATTGTTTTAGCATTGGTTCGTCTAACCTTTAGGTATTTATTTTGAGGCTTCGCGAAACTTACGGTTATAGATATCATCTTTACGTGATTTACTGTGTGATTAAAAAGTTTGGTTTTTATTTTTCAGTTAATTTAGTAGTGTACGTACCTACTTAGTTGTGTGTTTTAAAAATGAACCCAATTAATGACATAATTTGTAATTTGTTGGAAACTCCATTCAGTCGTTGGACAGATGAGGATAAGAGAGACGTTTTGTTACACGGGTTTTTAGTCAATGTTTGTTTAAGTACCCGCACTATACCTAGCTCTTCACCATTTTTTAAGACCACGAGCCGCCACTGGTTATTACCATTATTTATTATGCCAGTGCCGAGGCTAGTCCATTTTAATAATTTAGTATATTTCCTTAAATGTCGTTCGTACATTTATTAATTGGTTGAACGTTTGACCCTAGAGACTAGCAAAGTTTTATTCAAAACACGATAAATTAATTTATATTAAAATTTACTCCTTGATGAGTTTCCTTATGATAATAATACTTTCTTGAAGTTATGATTTTAAATACACTAACCGAAGTACCCGTTCTTCGTACAGATAAACTAATAAAAGTTTTAAAATTAGGCAAGGCATTATAACATTTTAATTCAGGGCCTGGGTCTGGAATAATTTTTACGCTAAATATCTTGCTTAATTGTAGAACTTTAAACAATACAATTTAAAACTTGCCAATATGTAAAAAAGCAGTTTGCAATATAGGAAACTTGCATGAAAATTAAATTAGAATAATTAAACCCCAAAAACATCACCAAAAAAACACAGCTCACATTTTTTTATGCCTCTGGATAAAATGTAAGCGATTAAAGCGTGAGGTTGTGACCGTACTAAGTTATACAGGGTGATTCCTAAGTTAATCCTTTATTTTTAGCTGTGTATAGAAGGCATTAAAATAAACAACATTTTTAAATACCTTTTTTCAAAAAACTCAAAAATAAGGTACTTACATTCATTTATTACACTATGGATCAAATACGGTCCTGCCTAACTTGCCCATTGAATAACATTAAGAAAAGTTCTGGGTGTAGGATAAGCCCGCAAGGGAAAGCGCTCAGCGTATAATCTCGAAGCAGCAGCCGCACTTTGACGACACTTACCGTAAACTAGCACCATATCTACTAGTTCATTGTTTACAAATTTTAACATTTTCACTTGTCACCAATTTAAAATTAACTTGCTTCAGAAAAACACACCACAGCGGAATACCTCACCATCGACCCGTAAGTTGCATGATAACAAGAGATAAGACAAACAACATAAAGTATAGCAGGCTACGTTTTGACGACCAGGCCCGCCCTTAGATTTTTTACTTCTGTATCTCGCCTATTTTTTAGTTTTTTGAAAAATGATATTTAAAAATGTTGTTTATTTTGATGCCTTCTATACACAGCTAAAAAGAAGTATCAACATATGAATCACCCTGTATAGTGCAGAAAGGGGCTATTCATACTACGCTTTAATTATTTATAAAAAATTAAGGAGTAATATTTAGGACGTATTATTTTTAGAGATAAATTGCCAAAGTTGGATTACAGGGATAAAAACGAAAATACAAAAAAAAATGTTTCTGTTTGTTTTATTGTTCTCAGGGTAGGCAAGATCTTTTGCCTATATTGTATGCACGCCACTGACATACAGCAAAAAGTACGTATTAGCTGATTTAAAATATATGTTAAAGTAAACAGAAATTTACTGTAATCTTACCACTAATTACAAGCGGATATTACGGTGTACTGAAAAATTTTACTAAACCATAAAGTCCATTACTACAGCTAGTAAAAGTTACAATAAGAAACTCTCAGAAAATTACCCGTCGATTGACGATCGTCGCTTATAAATAAGTCATTTATTCTTCGTAGAAAACTGTATTCGTACTTCTCTATTCCTAAATTTATATCGAAATGTGTCCATTTTCTTTCCCGATATTGGCAAGAAAACCAGGAAGATAATATGAAACAGCAACACGGGCTGAAATTCGCCCCGATAAAACGGCAGCTGTGGGAAATTCTGTGCGGAAAAATGTCTTACAAACCGGTTTGTGCTGTAATTGCTAAATTTTAATTGGATTATTAAAACTATCGAGACTGCGACACTAAAACTGGTAATGTCTTCAAAGCGAAAGTAAGTAATTTTGTTCTTTTTCTTTTGTAATAAGTACGTGATTTCTTGTTAAATTTCACACAAACATTTAATAAAAAGAAAGAACGATTCTAATTACTCAAATCATTTGTTGAAACCTACAAAATTTTACGTACAGGGCAGTGGCGTACTTAAGGGGAAGGGCTGCAGCCCCCCCTCCCCAGGCCCAGGAGCTCGGGTCTAAAAGTCTAATCAACCTAATTTTTGGTCTCACGCTTGGTTCCTTAATTTAAATTTTTAAATAATGTATTCTTGACTAAGATGACACAGGTTTTGTAGGAAACTTTTAGTTTTTAAACATTTCGTTCTAAAAGTCCTGTTTTGTATAGAGATTAAGATTGCATATCATTTTAGTTATTAATTTATGATGCAATTTTAAAGGTAGACGAGTAAAAAGAATAATATTTTATAGTATTTTTCTATTATATACTTGTGTGTTGTGTTCCGTTTTCTCATTTTTAGATCTCTTTTAAATCAACAAAAATATAACCCAATGCAATAAAATATTTTTACAACAAAACCAAAAAATAATTAGGTATTTATTTTTAAAGAAAAAAATTAAAGTAGTAATTTTAATTGAAACATTTTTTATGGAAGAAGTGTAATAATTATAACTTATTTGAGTTGGGCTACATTCTTGGTGAAACGGGATTTCCATTGTGTGGAAAATAAAAATCACTACTTAAGAAACTGTGTGTGTTGGAAACTCCACATTGTGAGAGTTTGTCTTTAGCTGCGTTTAATAGCATGATACATAGATTAGTTAATATTCCCCTATCAGACTTCGAACATAAAAAAGAATTAGACATTATAAAAACAATAGCTATAAACAACGGATATTCAACAGAAATGATAGACAAAAAATTAAAGAAAAAACTGAGACAAAAAACACAAAAACTTATCTACCGGGGCCACCCCATTCTCAAAGACCGAATATACAGCTCAATCACATACACTGGAAACACTAGCCAAAAAATCTGTAAAAAACTTAAAAACCTAAATATCATTCCTATACAAATTAACAAAAACAACTTAAACAAACACATATCTAATCCAAAAATAGAAACTAAAGACAAACTCTCACAATGTGGAGTTTACCAAATACAATGTGACAACTGCAATACCATCTATATCGGACAAACAGGACGAAATTTTAACACCAGACTTAAAGAACACAAAACATCTATTTTAAAAAATCAAAATAAAACAGGAATATCAGAGCATTGCATAAATCAAAATCACACTATTTCTAATAAAATAAAACCTTTATACATACACAATAAAAGCAAAAAATTAAATCTATTAGAAACATTAGCAATCAAAAAAGCTATAAAAAACAAATGTAATGTTGTCAATAATCATATTGAAATACCTTCAGGTGTCAATCCCATTCTTAATAGCACACTAATTTAAGATATTAATATTAATTGGTACTTTAAAATTTGTAAAAACCCACCGTTGACCATCAAATTTTGTAACCCTTATTTTAATTTTATTACATGTTTAGATTTACCATAATCTAAGATATAAATACCATTGTTAAAGCACGTAGAATTTAGTATATTCTTGTACTCCTTCGATAATGACCTGAGAAGGTCGAAACACGAAACTGATTAAATTGTTGAAACATAACAAGTAGTGATTTTTATTTTCCACACAGTGTAATAATTTATTATAAAAAAAATAGTGCGGAAAGAAATGAAAAGCTTTATTATGAATATACAAAACGGCACTTAAGAAGGAGTATTTCAAAATCTAAGCATTTTCACCAAAAACTACTCTTAGATCTACATTCCTAAAAGACATGATTTCTGAAAAAATCATCAATTTTGCGTGGTGAGCGGTATTTACTTTATTTTTAATCATGAAAAACCGAGCCCGAAAATCGCTGGTTAGAGTCATACATACGTCTCATATTAAAATTATGGATTGACACCAATATTGATAGTTTTTACATATATAAAAAATGTTTTATTTTTAAATAAAGAGCCAGCTAGGAATATCAAAAAAAAACATTTATAAAAACAAATTGCAGCATATTTTCTGTCTACGTCACTGGTAAAGGGTGTTCCAAATTGGACGCTCACCATTGGAATCTCGTAAATAGTAAGAGATACAGTGAAGGTTAAATTGGGGCAAAGTTACACTGGATAAAACTAACAGGCCTTTAGCAAATTTGGATATTTCCGAGTACTTCCGAAGTATTGGAAAAAAAACGGAAATTCTCGGTTCTGTTTTTATTTTTTCCTGACCATATTTAATTTTCAGGCTAAAATTTAATTTTGCCATTTTTTATTTTCTATAACGTGTTATTATCGTCTTTCGGGTAACCATCATTACATATGTTTTTTTAATAAGAACCTGTATTTTTAATGTAGTTTCGTGAACCATGAGCCTAATAATGCAATACTACTTTAATCAAACAGCAACGTTTCGACCTCAATAACAGCATATTTTCATAAACGGCTAAGGTAAAATATATTTAATAGCAATATATTATTTTAGTTACAATGTTAGTTAGTTTGTTTGTGTTAGGTTCAAATCTTGCAAGCTTAATTAGAACTGCTTCCTCTTATGCTACGGCGTTGAAATTTTACGTGGTTTTTCTGTTCCGATGACAATGCTTTTATATGACAAAAAACCAACAAACCCGAACAAATCCGAAACTCTCTTATCCTACGGTGTTGATATTTTACATGGTGATTTAGTTCAATAACAATATTTTCATATAATTAAAAAAACCCCATCCAAGCCGAATAAACCCGAACCCTTTCTCTTATCCTACGGAGTTGAAATTTTACGTGGTGATTCAGTTCCGATGATACATTTATATGATAAAAACTAACAAACCAGAAATTCTCTTTTCCTAAGGAGTTGATATTGTACATGGTGATTCACTTCGGACGACAACGCAATTTTATGATAAAAAAAAATCCCGAACAAACCCGAACCTTTTCCTCTTATCCCACGTAGTTGAACTTTTACATATTGGTTCATTTTCGATGACAATGCATTTTTATGATAAAAAAATACGAAATAAACCCGAAAAATGACGCATTGGTTGAACATACTAAAAAAAAAACTAAACTAAACAGACTAAAAAGAAATAAATAAACTAATATTAAACAAAAACTATAAAAAAAGCTTTTATTTGAATGCGCTAAAAAGAAGAAAATAAACTTTGAAGTAGATCAAACCCATCCTTTTGTTACTTTATAAAATTTTATGATATAAAAGCTTGTCGCGAGAATAAATCTTAACACAGGTCATTTTAAATTGAATTTTTAAGAAATACATATGCTGGGTTGCACAAAGATTTTTAACTAGAATTAATTAACCAGCAAGTTTGACTGTGACATAACAGACATTATGTACTGTCAATCAAAGATGCGTGATTAGTAAATTAAAAATTAAGGTAACCGGGCCAGTATGATTCTGAGAAAATTATTTCTGCCTATGTCATACATGTCACAGTCAAACTTGCTGGTTAGTTAATTATTATGAAAATTCTTTGTGCAAACCGACATTTATTAGTCTCGCGACAAGCTTTTATATCATAACATTTTATTTTTTTTAGTGCATTCAAATAAAAGTTTTTTTTTATAGTTTTTTAAATATTAGTTTATTTTTACTTTTTGTAAAAATAAGATAATTTTGAAACCTCCCGTAGATAAACCGGTTTACCTAGTACTTAAACGGTCCCTAATAGGCGGTAATACTTTTAACTATTTTACATTTATTCCTATTCATGTAGAAAAAAATGCTAACATTAAAAACTAATATTTTCCTTACAACGCCGAAACTGCGGGAAATCTGGAAAATGTTTTTCTCAAATGCCTTTGTGATGTGTAATTACTGCCTGCTTAGCTTCGAAATTGTTTCTCTTTGTGTGGAAGGCAATGAAACTTAAATGAAATGTACAAATAAACAACCCAGTGGAGTTTCATTGTTGAAAGCTTTGCACAATGGGGTTTATACTCGTACCATGCCAAGTAAATACAAGAAAGAACATTTATTAGGCCTTTTAATAAAGAAACCGTCCAACTTACAGTTTTTGTATTCAAATACTAGAAAGAACAATACAATATACGGTACACTGTAAAAAAGTATGGTAAAATTTCATAATATTTACTACTTTACATAATCAGGATTTTTTTTTCGCTATAGATAAACTAAATTTCCATGGGTAAGTAATATTTACGGATATTGTAAATTTAAAAAATTTATGACAATATACTAGTCAAAAATATGTATTCAGCTATTTGCTAAGTACCTATGCAAAATTTCAGCTTTTTATTTTTTACACTATTTATAATAAAAATATTTTTTAATCCAATAATTTTTTGGGATTTGATATGGGACTACCAAGAGATGGCGCTGAGGGCTATATACAACCCAAGAACGTTGATATTATAGGCTTTAGTATAAAAACTTTTGTTTGGTATGGTTTGCAGGTGGTGACATGCTACCAATACCGATTTTTCGGTAGATCTACTGATATGGAACTACTGGGCATAGAAACTCAGGGAAAAAAATCGTAATAAAAGTGGCTAAGAGAAAATCCTGGGAATAATTTTTAAGTTCCGCATTTTTTTAGGAACTATCGTATACGACAATTAAAAGTACTTACCTTTCTATTTTAAACAATCTTAAGTTTACTAAAATCGGATAAGTCGTTTAAAAGTTACAGCGATTTTACTGATTACACTTTCAATAGCTTCCCCCCACACTTATCAAGCTCGGTAATAATGTTAACAAAGGTATACCTTAATGTAGGAATTTTTGGAGAAATTTAGAATTTCCATATTTAATTTTCAATTGTGCCCTCTTGCGGCAAAATGCGGGACTTAAAAATTATTAATAGGATTTTCTCTTAGCCACTGCTCAGTAGTTTCCGAGATACGGCCGGTGGCCATCCATAATGGGACACCCGGTATATGAAGGCGTTTTATTATAAACGGTTCAATATATTGGCAATAAAATTGATAAAGCTTATAATGTTTGGTGTTTAGATGTCTACCATTCGATACGGTTATTTCCTTTCCAACAAACCAATATCATTACTTGTTTAATAATTGAAAGGTTCTGCAACACGCTAATCAAATCATTATTCCGCAACGACGCACACAATTTTGGTCAAGCATATTTTGTTATCAACGAAATGAAAATCTTGTTTCAGAAGCCAACCGGTGCCAAGAATTTTGCATTTAAATAGCCGTTTAAAGCATTGGCAAAAAACCTTTTTTGCATATACTTTAGACTACTCTACTTAATCTAACTAAGATTTCTTGTGAAACCAATCTTATATTTTCTATGTTTTAATCCAAATAGTCTTATATTTTTACCTTTACCTTTAACAGATTTAGTTTCCATCCAATTCTTATCGTAGATGGTAAAGTGTTGTCGAGAACTTTGTATTTGAAACAAATTATAATGAATGGACAATGTATGAAACTACGATACGCTTTTCTTTGTCCAAATACCAATGTTCATAATTTTTAAATTCGTGATATGCATTTTCTAATCTGGTATTTCCCATAATTTGAGATATACAGGGTGTTCCATACAAGGAGCTACAGAGATGATTAAATTGGAATGAATTATGAAGGAGGGGGGGGGGGGGGGTATTTAAACCATTGTTGATAAAAATCATGATTTTTTTTTTTTAAATGTTTTTTTTTGATTTTTTAAAAAAATTTACCAGCTTCTACAAATGTTATTATTTTTAAATATTTCTAACTGTTATATTTTGTTTTGTAAGTAAATAAATATTTTTAGGCAGGAATAGTACAGTTAAGAAGTTTTAACATACAAATTTCGTTCGCGTAGTTTTTGGAAGTTTGCGCCTTTGTCAAAACTTATATTAACGTGAAAATTTCGTCCGCGCAGTATTGCCATTTTTATATTTACTATAATTATTATAATAATAAAATAATTAATAACGCCACATAAAAATGCGTCTGGGTTTTATTTTTTGTATGAACAAATACATTTTAAGTGTTAAAATTTTAAAACACTTTTTTTTAAATGAATCATGATTTTATACAATTGATTTGAATCATCTCAACCCTGATTTATGAGGATATAAAACATATCTCTTCAAATAGAGTCAGAAAAAAATTAAAACGAAATCGCGAAAATTCGGTTTTGCCCAAATAGTTTCGGAAGGAGTGTTTTAAATTTGAAAACACAATGTTGCAGAACTTAATAGGGCGCAACTGGTTTTTAATTTAACCATGTCTGTATGTTATATGATTTACGAGTTCTGGGACACCCTGCATAGGCAAGTTTTTTTCCTATTTCTATTTTAGTTAATTAAAATCCTGAACAATACTATCTCACCATCATTTTTTAAATAATAATATTATAGATAAATTCACCGCGGCAGTGGCTCAGTGGTGAGTTACTGGTATTTAACCGTGGCGGTTCGAATTCGTTCCTTAAAGAGGGCGTAATAAATAAAGTATGCCCGGAACTTTAGTGAATAAAAAAATGCAGTAGGTATGCTCTTAGTGATTCCTAATATCGGGACCGACAGAGGCGTCATGGACCTCTGGGGCGTAAAAAAGGATAAGCTGTAGGTCCCATGTGGCTGACATTATCCAAACAATAGGGAATACAATGGGCCTCATGATCATAAGTATACTGGCTCTTCCGCCGACCTCAGTAACAACAAAATAAAATAAACTGCTGGACAATTGCTTTCGAGCAAGAAAAATTTCGCCTAAATTTAACAGGTAATATTTTCTGAACCAGATATGATATCGACCTACGGTTTTGAATGGTTGATAGATTAATCCCTTGGGAAACAATTGTCAATATTGGATTTTCTTTAACTATCAGAAAATTTTATATACAGGGTGTTAAAGAAGACAATGATTTTTGCTCCAATTTTAATGGCGTGTAACTTTCACGATATTATTTTAAAATTTTATCACTCTACGTCAATTGAATCACTAGTTTATAGCAAAGAAAGTAGTTTGTCAAATTTTTGATATCTGCTATTTTTTAAGAAATGCCGATTTTTTTGGAAAACCTTGCTTTATTTTAACTTATTAGTAGCTAGATCTCACTGTGCGTTGTATCGTGCAAACTTTGCGAGTGTCTATTATACCTTATGAAAAGCTTAATTATGTTCAGTAACAATAGTTGTACCTAAATGTTATGATGTACAGTCGCGTACTTATAAACACCTATATATCTATGGTTTACGAGTATCTAACAATTTTTCACGATTGTTTTATATTGAAAAGTACTCGCCCCTAGATTAGATAAATTTTTTCTTATTTTTTACTTTTTCATATCGCACTACAGGTATATTATACAGTGTGTTTACAAAATTTTAACAATAATAATTTTTTTATTTAATATTTTTGGAAAAAATGTATTTATTAATTTCTAACTTTCTAACACTATTCTTAAAAGTTAAACTTACATTGAAAGAGACTTTGATATTAAATATCACTAGATGCCGTCAAACCAAACCTCGTCCATCCGAGGAGGGCCTACAAGGCATTACTCCCATCAAAATCAAACTAGCGTTACTAAATTTTAAGGTTCCTTTTGAATGTAAGTTTAATTTTAGGAATAGTGTTAGAAAGTTAGAAATTAATAAATAAATTTTTTTCAAAAATTAAAAAAACTATCTGTATAATATAGTGCCATATGAAAAACTAAATAATAAGACCTTTTTTTATTTTTTTTCCTAGTCTAGGGGCGAGTACTTTTCAATATAAAACAAACGTAAAAAATTGTTAGATACTCGTAAACCATAGATATATAGGTGTTTATAAGTACGCGACTGTACATCATAACATTTAGGTACAACTATTGTTACTGAACATAATCAATCTTTTCATAAGGTATAATAATCACTCGCAAAGTTTGCACGATACAACGCTAGCTAGCTACTAATAAGTTAAAATAAAGCAAGGTTTTCCAAAAAAATTGGTATTGCTTAAAATATAGCAGATATCCAAAAATTTGACAAATTACTTTCTTTGCTATGAACCAGTGATTCAATTGACGTAGAGCGATAAAATTTAAAAATATTATTATGAAAGTTACACGCCATTAAAATTGGAGCAAGAATCGTCGTCTTCTTTAACACCCTGTATATAAAATTTTCTGACAGTTAAAGACAATCTAATATTAACAATTGTTTCCCAAGGGATGAATCTATCAACCATTCAAAACCGTAGGTCGATATCATATCTGGTTCAGAAAATATTAACTGTTAAATTTAGGCGAATTTTTTCTTGCTCGAAAGCAATTGTCCAGCAGTTTAGATAAAATTCCAGTATCAATTAAATAATTTGCGATAAACATTTCTTTTGATGTCCACAATTAATTGTCTTTTTATGACATATATTTTACTAAAACTCTTTATTTTAAGCTAATTCTAGAACTATATGCACATTCACGTACGTATAACGTAAAACATGAAAAATATAACTTAAAATTCTCTTGCAGCACGGAATCTGTGAAAGGTTTTCCTCAAATGCCTTTGTGATGTATCATTACTGCCTGTTAGCTTCTAAATTGTTTCTCTTTGTAGGAGAGACAATGAAAGTTAATTAAAATGATTAAATAAATAACCCAGTGTCGTGTTATTGTTGAAAACCCTACTCATTAAAAAAGCTTTAAACTATTTTAGATTAGAAAACACCCTATTAACAACTAATATAATATAATTGTATACTAACTGTTTTGTTTAGGGCACATTGAGCCTAATGAATACAAATGTAGCAATTGCTTAAAGCAATTACTTTTTAGTAAAAGCAATTGCTTAACTAGCAAATGCTCTAAGTAAAAGCAATTGCTAGATCTGGATACGAATAAAGTTTTGAAGCGATTGCTGCTTTTCTTACAACTCTGTAGCAAATGCTTATTCAACAGAAGTTCAGAAGTATCTTATCCACTCGTTCAGATTATAGATATTTCATGTTCAGTTTGGTGCCTAATTTTGCAAAAGAGTTGACGTAAATACAACAACGTTGGTCTATTTATTTAGTACAAAAAGTAATTTGTTACGTTTTTGTGGAAAATAGGACACATATTTGTGATATGGCAGATTTCAGTCAAAATGAGGGAAGTGATAGTAGTGATGAAATTAAGGACAACCAATTGATATTCGTTTATAAATTAAATTTATACTGAAGTACAGGAAACCTTGCTTTTAACTGCTTTAAACATCGTTCGCGGCAGAAAACGTTATTATAATTTTGCTGCTCTTGGGTTGCAGCAGTTTTCCAGAGAGATATATCCCAAGGCGATATAGAGTAGCCATCATCTTCTAATAATACGCGTTCTTCTGTGCTATTTTTAAGAATATTGTATGTATTGAATTTTTGAAAATTCTGCTATCGTGCACAGATCCTGGCCATTGACCGTCTACATTTATAAAAATTTCTTGTGCATTACAAGTTGCCTGCACCTTGATGTTGGGGTGCCCTTTTCGGTTTATATGTGCATCACCGAATTCTTGACACTTTGGAATCCTGACGTGTGTATACTGTATAGTCTATCACGCCGATGGCATTTGGAAACCGGTATCTCTCTGGCCACAACCGTTTAGCTTCCACAACAGCTTCAGCACTTGTAGAAAATTTAATAAAAATATTGGCCTTCTCCAAAACTGCATCAATTACAGAAGAGTATGTCTTACAGACAGTAGTTTGGTGAACACCGAGTTCTTCACCTACAGAATTTTGAAAACCCGGATCCGAAAATTGCCGCTGAAAGACTTTCATCTTATTTATAGGCGACAGTGCACCCCCTCGCCTTTCACCAGTATCAGTCAAAAAATAATTTGCCAACCACTCAACATTTACTATATACATATACTTTCTGAAATCATCATATATGCAATTTTTACGTACACTGTAGATTTCTTTTTTACGGACGTTCATATAGTCAGCCATTATTGAAGATACAAATTAGGGGCAACGCACGTGTATGCCGCGGAGAACTAAAGTTGACTGCTACCAAGCAAACGATGCATGGGTCGGCCTACCTTAGTTTAAAGCAATTGCTGCACTAGAAAAGGCAATTACTTTAGTTTTTATTCATTGGCTTTCAAGCAATCACTTCGAATTTATAAAAGAAAGCAATTGCTACATTTTTATTCATTAGGGTCAATAAGTAAGAAGAAAATATTGCTAAAATGTTTATCACTCAACTTTAAAGTAATCTAATTTTGTCAAACCTGTTAAATTCTAAACTTGCAACATAAGTGGACGACGAAATGTACCATTTTAATTGCTACACTCAAAATAATAAAACTTTTGATGTATTTAATACTAAATATTTGAGCAAACAGCACAAAATAACAGTTTCAGATCAGATTCAAAATTAGGTTATTGAAAATAGAGCCCTTTTCCTCTGAATTGTCTCAATTTTATTCTAGCTACAATTTTGTTTCATCCATTTAAAGTTTCAATTTACAAGTTTTACCACATATAAAAAGAATACACATAAGATCCTTAAAATAAAATTTAATGAAGAAGTTCCCAGAGTATCTTGGTGATATTTTAAAGTTAAAAGTACAAATTTGTAGGAAATGTAGTTTTTGGAATATCAGATTTGTATCTTTTTTATCTACTACTTACATTATCATTTTCCATATCGTCGGTTTGATATGCTAAGCCGAGACTAGCATACGGAATGTAACTTTTTCTACGAGGTATACATACTGTCGAAATATATTAAAAGGACATAATCTCTTACAATCAACTTGTTAACATTTTTAAATAAACTACTAATTTTGGTTATAAGTAAAGAATGCCATAAAATATTAGTGTTGTAACTATGGAAATAAAGTAATATTGAATTGTCAAACTTGACTTATTTTAGTTTTCCTACGACCACCTATGAAAATGAGAAAAAAGCACGGTTAATTTGTGGTGAGTGATTCAGAATTAGAGTGTGAAAATACGCCATCTGAAATTATACAAAATGTTAATAATATACTAGAAAATCTATTACCAGAAAAAGCAAATGGCGTTGAAGACAGTGTCATGTATTAAACAACATTTTTTTATCGGTACCGATAGCGTAGAGCTCTAGCCTATAGATCGCAAGGTCACAGGTTCAAATCCCATCAGGAGTATTTGACTTTTTTTTATAAAAACATTATAAAATTTATATTATATATTTTTACATATTTTGAATGGAAATCTTCCTTGTTGGATAGATTTTTTAAAATTATGTTTAATGCATCTTTGCTAGATTAAATGTAAAATTTTTCATTCTGGTTAATCTAGAAGTTAATCTAGGATTAGTTCCTTCTATAATATAAAATATAAAAAAATTAAAAAGTTAAACTACAACTAAAGAAATAGCCTATTGACAAACTATGAAACCCTATATTAAGTGAAACATAATATTAAGTATACTAATTTCAACACTAGTGTTGATATTTTTTTTTCAACACTCGTGCTGAAATTTTTTTTTGACAAATCAAAGGCTTTTTTATTAATTCTTTGTAGTCGTAGGAAAAATAGTGTACATTACTCGTGTGAAAGTGATTATTCAAACTCGAAGAATTTCCTAAATATTTCCTCGATTGAAAAGTATCACTTTCATCACTTGTTATGTAATATACTAATGTTCTACTCCCACATGGAAATTTGCTGTTTCCTTTACACTTAAGTGGCGAGAAAAGTAGGCTTTTTCGGTTAACTGTGCGGGAATATTTCATTTCCATCCTAGATAGGTAATGAAACTGACCAATCACAGTGGTCAATTACAAGGATACCAAATTTACATGTTACAATAGGATGTACAGTGTTGCAACCTTTAAAAATAAAATTTCCCATTTTTATAGAAAACTTTCACGACTGCAAACAATACTGAAAAAGTCTTTTATTAGCAGATTACAACCACAAGTGATCCTAAAGAATATTCTACAAATATAACACTGTGCGTAAAAATTTCCCTTTTCCCTTTGGAGACAGCGCCGATCTATCATTCCTCTGTGCTTTGTTGTCACAAACCCGGAAATTTTCCATTAGTTGACAACACTGTTATGAAAATTACATTTCTTTATTTTCTTTGTGGTGTATTTAAAAGCACTGACCAATCACAATATATTATATTTACTGAGGCTCCGCCTTCTTTTTCAAGACACTAAATTATATAATTTAAATGCATATGGTACAATTTGTTATTAATTTGTTCAATATAATAAAATCTAGATGCATTTATAATAGATTTATTAATAATGCAACCGGCTGCATGAGCATAAAAAATTAATTTCATGTAGCATCATTTATCAGTTGGCTTTCCCACAATTAGATTAAGGTCTCGATAGTCGAGAGAGTTAGGGCGTTGTACTATCGATCCAATGGTCATGAGTTCGAGCCCGGCAACCGGAAAACTTTTTTTTACATTTTTTAGCATAACGTTTGTAAGTTTCGTCGTAGAAAAAAGATACTGTTCAACTCGAGTGGATTGTCCTCGGAAGCCTACGGCGTCGTGCTTAATTTACTTCCTCGTGCGATATGGACATCATATCCACTCTTGTTGTACAAACTACTATTACCAGTAGCTGTATAGAAATAATGTTTCCTAACAGTTATTTTCCGTTGCCTGGCAACGACTTAGTTCAAAGAAATATTGACTTATTTTAAAAAAATATTATCAAAAATGTCAATATTTTCGATCGATATTCGCAAAAGTATGTTAATGCCCAAATTGTTAAATAATATGGCCTTTAAAAAGTTTTAGTCCTGAAAAAAAATGTATTTATTGTAAAAACAAAAAGCAAAATTTTGGAAGTAAAATATTGAACGTTTAAAAAAAAAATCGCTGCATTAAGTAGTAGGTACTTCTAAATTGAAAACATATTGTTAATTCTTAATACATAATACTTGATTGCATTGTTTATGGATATCTTCGCACACTTCACCATCAATGAAAATTCTTCTTGTATTTCTCTGGAAAATCGGTTTAATTAAAACTACAACTGAACAAGAGAATCCCACCGAAAACGCTTTCCACAAAGGCCTTTGTGTTTTCTAATTATCGGCTTTAACCAGCGGAATTGTTTGTTTATTTGCAATTTTCATGCAGAATTAAAAGCAACCAAAGTAAATAAAAGCACGTAACAAATGACTTTTGTGGTCTTCTCAGTCTGTTGTGTTCTACTTTCAGTGTTTGATGAAAATGCAGTTGATATTATTAACCGATTACATTCACCAGGATTTTAAACTGAATACAAAAAAAGCCTTTTTTCTATAGCTGATGTTAAAATGTTGTTATAGCGACTCTTTTGAGTAGATAAAGTCACACTTTAACGGTAAGGGTAATTTTTAATTAATATTCTTGATGCTTTTCCACTTTTTAAAGGACTGGTATTTCTTCTCATATATTATCCTAGAATTTTGGGGTAATAATAAACTTTCTGCTTGAAACGCTGCATCTTCTACATCTTTTGGCAGGTTTTCTTCTTTTTGTGTTAATTCTTTTCCGTACATTTCGTATTCACTTCGTACCATCGCGCCGATAAAAAAGTGGGACAGGAAATTTTTCTATTTTCTCCTAGACTATTAAGAATAATTTTACATCAAGCCTGGTATCAGTAAAATGTCATGAAAATTTGCATGTCAATAAAGATTGTCACTTTATGATTGACTCGTCAAACATACAATCATATATTATTTGTAAATAAACCACAATTAACCCCCCAGCAAAAGGCAATTATTTATAGTCGGTTGCGAGATAGTGTTGCTATTAGGGATATTGCAGATGAACTGGGAGTAAGCAAGAATACCGTGCTATTGGCAAAACAAAAAATAGCAAGACATGGGACTATTATTAGGAATGCAGGTTCTGGTCCCCCTAAAATTTCTACTGATGATCATGATAGAAGACTGGTTAATTATCTAAGGGATCATCCCTTCGAAACTGCAATCAAGGCAAAAGAAGAGACGAATTTTCCAGGTTCTGCAAATACCGCTAGAGACAGGGTTCGAAATTCCGATATACGAAGCCGTTGTGCTGCCAATAAAAAATTTTTAACGGAAATAAATAAACAGGGCAGGTTAGAATTTGCACATGAATATATTAATCAAATAAATTTATGGGAAACAGTTATATTTTCTGACGAGAAAACTTTTCAGTCATGCAATAATGGGAGAATTCGGGTTTATAGGCCTTCCGGCATGCGGTATGATGAGAGATACACCCACAAAACCAACCAAAGTGGGCGTTTCTCCATAAATGTTTGGGGCTGGATTAGCGCTAGAGGACCAGGACTTTGCCAAATCGTCGAAGGAAGACTAACTGCAGCAGTATACGTTAATATACTAAACGAAGTGATGATACATACCATCGGTAAACGCTGTATACGGTCAAAATTACACATTTCAGCATGATAATGCTCCAATACACACAGAGCGCATTGTACAAAATTTTCTCCAAGAAAATAACATAGCAGTTCTTCCCTGGGCTTCGAAGAGTCCCGATTTGAACCCGATAGAAAACATTTGGGGTGCCATGGTCAAATCTATGTATAAACATGATTTTCAACCTAGAAACAGGGATGAATTACGTCATAGGATAAATCAAGCTTGGGATGAAATAACTGTCGAATTATATAAAAACTTAGTTTTAAGTATGCCACAAAGGCTCCAAAAAGTAATAAACAGAAATGGTTCTATGACCAAATATTAATTTTGTGTTGTTTTGACAAACTTTGTGTTCGCAATTTTTTTCTTTTTATTAAATGTATTTTATTACCTGTATTAGCTTTATTTATTATTTTGTGGTAATGGTAAATATAATAATTTATAAAATATTTGACTTTAAAAAAATCTAATAAATTTACTTTATCCATATTATATGATGTCTCTCAAATTTAACCACCCCGTATCGAAAAATACAAAACATTCCATTATGTAACCTAGGTTACTTTTTAAATTTTGAATGTTTTTCCTTTTTAGCTCTAGACACCTTTTATAGTCTAGGGGATATGTATTTCTTACATTGTTTTTGTAAATCTCTTGTCCCAGTTTTTTATCGGCACAATAGTACATAAAACGCAAAAATACTGAACACTCCACAAAAACCAGAATGTAAAATTTGTTTGACATTTGTTGACAGAGTAATTCATATTCCTAGTAACGGAGCACCACAGTTGCGACTTTTGTGCCAAAAATTATAATTTTTGTTGATATTTTATTTTTCACCTGAATTTGAAGTCTTGCTATAGAAAAAAATGTTGTATTGCACACGACGATAAAATCGAATTATCTTCTCGAGCGTAATTAGCGTCGCGACTGATGTATGGACGCTAAAAAACACTCTCAAAGATAAAGTACAATTTAATCGTTTTGTACAATAAATAACTATTATCGTTGATAACGCAAAATAACTGCTAATGTCAGTGGCGTAGCCAGAAAATATGTTCGGGGGGGAGCTCCTATTTTCTAACCAGTTTTTTTAGCGTTCGGATGTTCAAGTTAAAAATAAAGCCATATTGATATGTTTATACATAAAATAATAATGTCGAGTTGCATAAAGAATTTTAACAATAATTAACTAACCAGCATTTTTGAATGTGGCATAAATGACATTGACAGAAATAGTTTTTTTATAACCAAAGTGGCCCGGTTAGCTTAATTCTTAATTTACCAATCAGACAACTTTGTTTTTAAGAAAATAATGCCTGCCAATGTCACTAATGCTACAGTCAAAGTTGCTGGTTTGTTAATTATTGTTAACGATCTTTATAATACCTACTTATTTATCCACCGAATTAACCGAATTTTATAGCAACAACTTTTAAGGCGCGCAATCAGATAAAAATAAAAACTACTTTATTGTAATTTTTTATAAGCTTTTTTAATTTAATAAAAATTATTTTCCTTGCTGTATTTCTGCTAGCCTGTTCACCCTGTTTCTAAAATAAAAAATATCCAGATATTTTGTAATGTATTTTTATTATATTTATTATCTATAATAGTTATTTATGTACCAAGGCAGTAAAGTGATTCTTTATCGAACGAGTCTGAAATTATGAGATGAGCGAGCGAAGCGAATAACAGGCGAGTCGATAAAGACACTTTACTGACGTCGTTTCGTCTCCGAGCGGCCATCACCAACTTTATTTTTTTTAATACGGACCTGGATTTTTTTTAACCGATTTTTAAACCCTCCTACCCTCAAAATGTAATAGCGATATTACTTTCGCATAATGTTGAATTGTCCTTGCTTATTTTTTTAAATTCATATTTTTTACACTTTTTGTCAGTCCGGTCCTGGCAACGAATTACAATATTAATTAAAAACTTTATTTAAAAAAAATGTTATTTATAAAAATGACATAGATACCATGGAAGAACGCATACAGGTTGCATTTGGTAGCATAAGGAGGAGATCGGTTGAAAGGGCTGTCGCCAAAATTGGAAGAAAAATCGATCCTTTTATTGAGCAAAATGGCAATCTCTTTGAACATTTAGAAAATTAGGATTTATAATTAGTAAATTTAGATATATTAGAAAATTCTTATAAAATAAATTATATATATGTTTTAAATAAAATAAAGTTTTTAATTAATATTGTGATTCGTTGCCAGGACCGGATTGACAAGAAGTGTAAAAAATATTAATTTAAAAAAAAAGCAAGGACAATTCATCAATATAAAAAAGTAATATCGCCATTACATTTTGAGGGTAGGAGGGTTTAAAAAAATCCAGGTCCGTATTCAAAAAAGTTAAGTTGGTGATGGCCGCTCGGAGACGAAACAGCGGATCTTTAGTTTAGTAACGTCACATTGTAGAGGAGAAAAAGTTGCAACGACAAAGTGTCATTTATTTTTAAATAGCTAGTCAAATGAGCTCAGGAAAAAATAAAAACGATTTTGCAAAATTTCGGTTTTTTTCGAATAAAATCTGAAGTATTCGTAATTTGAAAACTTTTAAAGCGGCATTATAATCAGCACTAAATTGTACAACTTTGCCCCCATTTAACCGTTTCTCTAACTCCTATGATTTCCGAGAATTCCAATGCTGGTATGTCGAATTTGTAACACCCTGTATAATGTAATTAATGAATGAATACAATTTTGGGGTTTGGGTGTTAATTAATTTTAATTTACGTCTATCATATATCATCTATCATCAATACGGTTTTCGTAAGTCCAGATCAACAGGTGACCTTCTGGCATATGTCACCCATCTTTTTAGCAACATCATCGAACAATCCCGGGCTGTTGCACTGGACATCTCTATAGGGCTTTTGATCGTGTTTGGCACGATGGGCTTCTAAGTAAATTGCGATCCTACGTTATGCCTAATGGATTTTATTTATGGTTAACCAGCTTCCTTAAGAACCGTTCTCTGCAAGTGGCGATTGACGGGTTTCTCTCAGACACCTTCACCATCAATGCCGGTGTTCCTCAAGGGTCCATATTGTCGCCTACCCTCTTTTTACTGTATATTAACGACCTTCTAGTGAAAACCCAAAATCCAATTTATAGCTTTGCTGATGACAGCACACTTGTCTCATCTTTTACCTTGACTCCCCAAACATCCGCTGCCGACGCACATCTTCGCAGGCAGCATGAAGTATTGCGCCTCAACAATGACCTGGAAGAAATTTTGGCTTGGGGTGACAGTAACCAAGTCGAATTTAATGCTAAGAAAACCCAGGCAGCAGTCTTCTCCAAAAAGGTTAACATTGCAGAACCGGATATAGTCATGGCAGGACACGCAATTCCCATGGCACCGTCTATTAATTTGCTGGGGGTCAATCTGGGAGGTAATATGTCTTGGCATGATCACGTTGCCGCAATTGCCAAGGCAGCTGCACAGAAACTTGGTGTACTTTTCCGCACCAAAAGGTTGTACACACCTCATCAACTTTTGACACTCTACAAAGCCCAGATTCGACCATCATTAGAATATTGCTCTCATGTCTGGAGCTCTGCACCCAAGCACATCCTTCGGCTACTGGATTCCATTCAAAGGAGAGCCGTTCGTCTGATCGGCGACCCCGAGCTGACCAAGACCCTCGATAGCCTGGAGCATCGAAGACAGATTGGTGATTTGGCTCTCTTTTACAGATATTTCCATGGCAGGTGTTCGACTGACAGTGCCCACTTGATTCCACCTAGAGCAATGCAAAACAGAAATACACGGCGAACCGCTGCCGCTCATCCATATGTTGTTCAGCTTAGTACTCCTCGAACTTCATTGTTCAAGAATTCTTTCATCTGGAGAACATCATCTTTGTGGAATGATCTTCCTGAGGTCGTGTTTCCCAATGAATACAATTTTCAACGTTTCAAGACCAACGTTAATCGCTTTTTTCGCACTCGCACCGCTCCCAGAGCGCCTTAAAGGATTTTTCCTACAGTGCAGGTGTTTTATCATAAAAAAAAAGTCATCAAACCAAATAGACTTTTATAAAAAAAATACTATTTTATTAAATAGGCAAAAGCTAAATTTTCAAAGAAACAAAAAATTACTTTGCTCCCTACACAAAGAGATATTAGATTAATTTGATAAGGCCAAATTAGCATTTACATAATATACGAAAGGCAGCAAAATGCTCCTGTAAACTTCCTTGTTTTATTTGAGTTCAGATATCCGTGTAGATTTTACTGCTCCATGTGCATGTTTGCATTTCTCCAACTGTACACAAAATTTCTAAACTTCTGAATTTATTTAATAAAACGCTCCAGTCTTACACCGCCAAATGTATTAGTTAAAAGTTAAGAGGGTGTAAGACCGAAACATTTTATTTAATTCGATATATCGCCACTGATAAATAATGGACTACTTTCAAAATTCTGAATTTATTTTAAATTGGTTCACTATACAGGATGGCGAATAACTATGAAGTCTAGGGTATTGATGTGGGCTATATTATAGGCCTTGAAGTATATTATTAATACTTACATTAATTAACCACAGTTTTTTAGGTTTTGAGGTAAAAATTTAAAAAAAATCTATTTGGTCAACTTTGCCCCGCACAGGGGTGAACTTGACCGACTATTGAATTTGCATGATAAATAGCTCGCATTACAGCGAGGAGCGTAGTTGACCACCGCAGTAGTCGTGAAAATGTACTGTTAAATATTTGCATTTTTTTTTTCAACTAACACAAACAAATAAATAATAAAACAAATTAACATAACTATTGAACACTTGAAAATAATAAAGTAAAAACTTTATTGAAGACTGTAAATATCGAATAAAAATGCATGTCTACACTCTTAAAAATGACTTGGTATTTAGTACTAATTTTTATTTGTTCCCGTGTTTACGTTACCAAAAATAACTATTTTTAGTTAGGAAAACAAAAAAGATGTTTTTCTTGGTTATATTTTGATTAAGACACATTCTTAGTTACCAGAACTAACTTTTCTTTTCAAGTAATATTATTCTTCATATGTTTAACTTACGGCGTCGCTGTACTCACTTTACACAGAGACTTCACGCCCTTGACGGTGGCGGTGACATCATTCTAGCCAGGACTGTCAGGAGGTTATGTTTATGTTAGGGTGGTTTTGCGGTTCCGTGTCAATTTTTTCGTGTTTTTAGGGCAATAAGGACAATAGACGTGACAATATTTGGTGTAATTTATTTGTGTTTATTGTCTTCCTTGTGTACGTTCTTATTGGCAGAAGGAAGTTAAATTATAAGTAAGTAAACATTTTATTTTTTATCATTGCAATTTTGTACATTAGAAAGTTTAAATGAGCTTTTTATAAAGCATGGCAAGGTGAACCGATGAGAAATAACTTAAAAATATTTTCTTTTGTTCTATGTTCCATTTCTATAAAAGAACGTCATATTGATGACTTTTTAATTTAACCAAGTTCAACAAATTTTATATACCTGTATATTTTAAATGGAAAGTCCAGGGGATATTTTTTGTTTTTCAATAATCGCAGTTGCAGATAAGAAAATTTAAATAAAAACAATTCAGTTCTATAAGCAATTGAACAACACAAAAAGTTGATTAAAATAAGTTAAAAATCTAGTGTTGTTATGTGTTTATTATAAAAAGCATGAAAGAACAAGGACAGTGGAAATAATTTTTTTTAAAGAAACCATAATATCCCTGATAATTTATTTAAATTAGTTTACGCATAGAGTAGTAATACCAAGGCATTTTTTTATTTAAATGGGGACTCTAGGAAGGAATATTTTTCGTTACTAGGTATAAATTACATATTATGACATTTTTTTTAGTTATTTCTTTTAATTATTTTATTTTTTAAAGTTATTTCTATCAAATCAACTTGCTAATTTTGCCATGCGTTATAAGCAGTTCATTCAAACTTTCTAATGTGCAACTGCAATGACAAAAATATAAAAATTTTACTTATTTATGATAAACACAATGTAGTGACTACATATGTAATTGTTACTCTATGAAAATTTCAGTTTGTCCCAAATAAATGTTTGCTTTGGCAATATTTCTAGATTGCATCATTAACAAAAACAATATTTCCTTGAAAAAAAAATTTCAATTTTCCATATTTACACATTAGTTGGGACAACTAATTTTAAAAGCGGGAGTACCATATAAATTTAGTTATCCGTATATAAAATTTCGTTGTGACCACTAAAATTTGTAGGTTGGGTTGGTTAATGTTATTAATTAGTTCAACAGTTCAATAACGACAATTTTTTTTGGTTGTACAAACTAATTTTTGGGTTGAGTCCGATTTCACGAAAATAAATAGTTGTCAGAACCAAATTTTAGTAATCCATACCATGTTATTTTTAAGAGTGATATTATATTGAATGAAGTCAAGTCATTTTCAAAAGAAAGTTCGCCTCTTCTGTCTATCTGAGGTGAATTTAAGACCTTTTTAATGTGCGATATACGTAGGCACTTCGTCAACGTCTTCTTTTTTGGGCCACACAAATATGCTTTTTTATTTCTTGGCAGCTATATTAGAACTTAATGTTTCTTCTACTATCTCAGATAAACAAAACTCTAAGGTCTCCTGAGTATACTGTTTAAGCCGCTTCGAGCCATCCTTTCATTGGTACACTCTCGGCATATTTTACTAAGCACTATTACTATACCCTAACGCCATACAAAATAATATAACCTAATGGGTCCAAAAACATTACTATCGGAATAGATTGAATAGATGCAAAACGCGACGAGCTTGTTGCATTTCAAATTTTAACTAGTCCGTTAATTTCACCCACGCGGTCAACTACACCCCAAATTTAAGAAAATTATGCGTAGTTTTGAACATTTTTTTCTAACTCAAAAAAAAAATATTTTTTTAAATTGTCTTTACATATACATATTGAGAGAGGATAACTTATGTAATAAAATAGAAATAATATACGGGAATAAGATAACTATCACTTGACCACCGTCTTTTCTGGCTTAATACAGTGGAATAAGGAGTAGACCGGGTCCGCCAAAGTGGCGGGGGTGGAAGATTAAATCATTATCGAGGAGATTATCAAAAATACCAAACCAGCATAAGGACTTAAAAGAGGCATATTTTAAAAATATTTTACATTATACAGGGTGGCTCAAAAAGTGTGGCGGACTAAACTTGCATTTTTTTAAATGGAACACCCTATATATTATATTATTTTCTAATTCCCTATACAATTCCACGTATATTTTGTATAAAATGTCATATGTCTAAATTCAATTGTTTTTGAGTAATTGACGTTTAAAATATGCCATTTTTTGACTTTGACAGGGTGTAACATTGGAACGGTTCATCTTAGAGAAAAATGGTTTTCACCTCCCTATCTTAGTTTTTCATTCTCTATCCAAGGAAACCAACCTCCGATTTACCATGTTAAACCAAAAAACGGTTTTAACGGTTTAACATAGTAAATCGGAGGTTGGTTTCCTTGGATAGAGAATGAAAAACTAAGATAGTTAGGTGAAAACCATTTTTCTCTAAGATGAACCGTTCCAATGTTACAGCCTGTCAAAGTCAAAAAAAGCCATATTTTAAACGTCAATTACTCAAAAACAATTGAATTTAGACATATGACATTTTATACAAAATATACGTGGAATTGTATAGGGAATTAGAAAATAATATAATATATAGGGTGTTTCATTTAAAAAAATGCAAGTTTAGTCCGCCACACTTTTTTGAGCCACCTTGTATAATGTAAAATATTTTTAAAATATGCCTCTTTTAAGTCGATACCTTATGCTGGTTTAGTATTTTTGATAATCTCCTCGATAATGATTTAATCTTCCATCCCCGCCACGTTGACGGACCCGGTATAGCTTTTCACGTTATTTATATCCGAAAAAAGTTATCCCACAATATTTTATAAGTTTATTAGCTTATTGATAGGAAAAATGAAGAACAAATCTTTTAAAAAATTAGGGACGACCTTATAACCGAAAATAATTATTTTTGTGGTCGTAGGAAAAATAGTGTACATTTCTCGTGTGAAAGTGATTATTCTAAAACTCGTTGAATTTCCGCACTCGGCTGACGCCTCGTGCTAAATATCTCCTTGTTTGAAAAGTATCAGTTTCATCACTTGTTATGTAATATACTATTTTTTGTCTAAACCAATTTTGGCATAATTTTTTTGAATGGTTTAAGAAAAATTAGAAATAAATAGAAATTTAAAATTTGACCAAGATTTTAAAAGTAACCATTATAAAAAACTTAGCGGCAAGCGGGCATTTTAACGAACACCAAATTCCACTATTTTATTTATTATAAATAACTTTTAAAATTTATTTGATTTCTTCAATCTAAACTCGCAATTTTTCCATTTGTGCATAATGCCTTTTATCCCACTGAATACGTAATATACTATTTTATGCTTTCTTAAATGTTTGCTACCACCTGACTAGTAAGAAATTCTAAGTCTTTACAATTTTTTAATTTATGTCTTTGTTTTTGAATACAGTTTAAATATTTACCAACGCAACGATTCCTTTTTTATCGTCGAATATTAGTTTCCCTCCAATGCCCTTCCAATTTTCTCCCATCCGGGAAAACGCTTCATCGCATTGGAAAAACTAATTAATTTAATTAATTTCCCAACTCTGGTCGGCCTGCGAGAGAAAGCTGCGTTCTAATATTATAGTCATTCTTCTCGTGAAGAAGTAGTAGCGCTGTAAAAGAATCACTTTGTGAAATTTCATCAAATCTGGACATTTACTTGTTCCAGACCATAATAAAGCATGAACGGCAGTAGAGTTTTGGACTTGCATTGGCTTTATTTGTTTTAAATCACAACGTTTCAACTGGTAAGTATCTCCTGTTGTCTTCAGTATTCACCTGAAGTGCGTGCTAATTTGACAGACTAATAAAAATAACAAATTTTAGGGAGCAGCAATAATTGTAAAGTGTTTAATTTATTTATCATGTATTTATCAAGCGATTCAGAGTTAGAGTGTGAAAATACGCCAATTGAAATTACAAAACGCGCTAATAATATACTGGAAAATCTATTGCCAGAAAAAACAAAAGCGCGTTGAAGAGAGTGTCAAGTAGTAAACAAAAAATCTTTATAGATACGGATAGCGTAGAAAATAGAGCTCTCGCCTATAGATCGCAAGGTCACAGGTTCAAATCCCATCGGAAGTATTTGACTTTTTTTTAAAAACATTAAATAAATTATAGGATTATTTTGAATGAATCCTTTCTTGGGTGGATTTTTTAAATTTATGTTTGATGCATCTTTCCTTGAATAAATTTAACATTTTTCAATTCTGGTTAGTCTAATGGTCAATCCAGGATTAGTTCTTCGTAATTTTTGTTATATAAAAATATATATATCCTAATAAAGTAAGCAAACTTTCATAATTTAACAAACTAGCGATATTTTAGTCCATATCTAATTCGTTTCTGATTCGCTATTGATTGAGGTTAAATTTTATTTAGTTTATAGTTTTATTGTTTGTAAGATGTTTATTATATTATTTCCTATGTTGAAAGGACGCTAGCAGCTAAAAACTAAGAAACGAAGTTTTATACACAGTACGTAGATAGTATGATATGAGCGTAATCAAATAGAAGAAAAAGTTAGTGTTTGTATTTAAAGCTAGGTAAGTGAAAATATGTAAATAATTGTCTATTGTTTTCTATTTGTTTTTATTTGTCTTTAAAAAATTTCTCTAACGCAGTAGTGATATATAGTAATAATTTTGATAGAACTCGCGAGATCGTGGCCCAATAACGCGACATGAATGACATGCTGGTTAATTTTAATGGGTTATGTTGGTATTATTTAATAACGGCCTGAATACGTCTCTGCCAAAATCTGGGGATATTTTGAAGGTCCTGATCAGCTGGCCGATATCATGTATCTGGATGTCAATAATTGTCTAAAAACGAGTTCTCTGGTTGTTTTTTCTATACCTATGATATATTAAATACAAAGGATTTTTTAATAATTCTTTGTGGTCTTAGGAAAAATAGTGTACATTACTCGTATGAAAGTAATTATTCTTAATCTCGGAGAGCATCCGCAGTCGGCTGGCGCCTCGTGCTACATATCTCCTCGTTTGAAAAGTATCACTTGAGTTGTTATGTAATATAATATTTACATATTCCAAATTATCGAACGCAGTGAAATTTGGGAACACATTATTTTTTATAAAAATCTTGTTTTTTCAATAAAATGCCGCCATGATATGGCTTTGATTGATTATTGCTAACATTATTAAAAGTTATGGATTTTTTAAAATGAAAATATAATTAATAGACAGCTTATATTGAATTTTATGCTGCACGACAGCAGACAATCATGATATTTTGCATAATGAGGATGTTCGCCACAAGCCTAATGGAAAAAATATTCTGCTATAAAGGGGACGAAGAAGCTTACTTTTTATGAAACAGTTTTGGTCGGAGTAATTTTTAAATTTATTTTAAAAAATCGATCTAATCAGAATATTTTGGGCGAAGTATTCGAAAAAATAATTTATACAGTTTTAAAATCTCTATCTAAATATTAACGTTTGACAACCTAAATTTCGAGGTGGTCAAATATTCGCTCTCGTATTTATTTTAGCCCCAAAATGTACTTACTATTTTTAAAGAATACAATAAGAAGAATGTGCTGTCAAATTTAAAGCGTATGTTCCTAGTAATTTAAGAATTATTTAACAAAATGTAATATTGAACTGATAAACTAGGAAATACGGACGGTCATTTTCAGGATGCTCAAAGGGAGCAATAGAGCACATTGCGTAACTACGCATAAAATCAGTTGATCGCCTGGTTTATTTTCTTCACTGTAGCTCTCGGCGCACGAGGCTGAGGGCCCCTTACCAAATTAATCCAAGGGGTGGCGCCCGAGATACCGTTGGAATTTTACAATCAGTTATAGTAAATCCAGTTTGCTCCGGGTAGTTCCATTTTACAGATTCCCCTCTCTTTAACCTGATCCGCCCTCTATGTGATAGAGACTTTTCTCTAGAATACATCAAATTGTATTTCTTGTTGATCCCAGATTCAATTGGCTTTTATTAATCCTGATATCTTTATTTCCATACCACTTCTGACATCTACACTCTTAAAAATGACTTGGTATTTGGTACTAATTTTTATTTGTTCCCGTGTTTACGTTACCAAAAATAACTATTTTTAGTTAGGAAAACAAAAAAGATGTTTTTCTTGGTTATATTCACCAAAAAATGATGCCATCAGAACAAAGAAAATATCTTGTTTTCATATTAGTTGGAAGAAATAAAATATTTTGTTTAGCTGAATTTTACTCTGTATATATCCTATTTAAATGTTACATCAAGGTTCCTACAAACTTTCTATCACTTTGTTAATTTTGATTAGGACACATTCTTAGTTACCAGAACTAAATTTTCTTTTCAAGTAATATTATTCTTCATATGTTTAACTAACGGCGTCGCTGTACTCACTTTACACAGAGACTTCACGCCCTTAACGATGGCGGTGACATCATTCTAGCAAGGACTGTCAGGAGGTTATGTTTATGTTAGGGTGCTTTTACGGTTCCGTGTCCATTTTTTCGTGTTTTTAAGGCAATAATCGGCCATTTTCATGGCCGTGACAATATTTGGTGTAATTTATTTGTGTTTATTGTCTTTCTTGTGTACCTACGTTCTTATTGGCAGAAGAAAGTTAAATCATAGTGTAAGTAAACATTTTATTTTTTATCATTGCAGTTTTGTACATTAGAAGGTTGAAATGATCTTTTTATAACGCATGGCAAGGTGAACCGATTGGAAATAACTTAAAAAAAAATTTTTCTATAAAATAACGTCATATCATATTGATTACTTTTTAATCTAACCAAGTGCAACAAATTTCATATACCTGTACATTTTAAATAGAAAGTCCAGGGGATATTTTTTGTTTTTCAATAATCGCAGTGGCAGAGAAGAAAATTTAAATAAGAACAATTCAGTTCTATAAGCAATTGAACAACCCAAAAGGTTGATTAAAATAAGTTAAAAATCTAGTGTTTCTGTTTTGTATTGTATGTAACATGAGAGAACAAGGACATTGGAAATATTTTTTTTAAAGAAGCCATAATATCCCGGATAATTTATTTAAATTAGTTTACGCATAGAGTAGTAATACCAAGGCATTTTTTTATTTAAATGGGGACTCTAGGAACGAATATTTTTCGTTACTAGGTATAAATTTTACATATTATAACATTCTTTTTAGTAATTTCTATCAATTATTTTTTAAAGTTATTTCTATCAAATCAACTTGCTAATTTTGCCATGCGTTATAAGCAGTTCATTCAAACTTTCTAATGTGCAACTGCAATGACAAAAATATAAAATGTTACTTATTTATGATTCAACTTCTTTCTTACAATTAGAAAGTACAGAAAAAAATAATAAACACAATGTTGTGACTACATACGTAATTGTTACTCTATGAAAATTTTAAGTTTGTCCCAAATAAATGATAGCTTTGGCAATATTTGTAGATTGCATCATTAACAAAAACAATATTTCATTGAAAAAAAAATTTCAATTTTCCATATTTACACATTAGTTGTGATAACTAATAGGTATGGTTTAAAGTACCATATAATATTTAGTTATCCATATATAAAATTTCGTTGTGACAACTAAAATTTGTAGGTTGGGTTGGTTAATGTTATTAATTAGTTCAACAGTTCAATAACGACAATTTTTTTTGGTTGTACAGACTAATTTTTGGGTTGAGTCCGATTTCACGAAATAAATAGTTGTCAGAACCAAATTTTAGTAATCTATACCATGTTATTTTTAAGAGTGTATACGCCCGTAAGATCTTAGCAACTAAATACCTTATTTTGTCAAACATGCTATTAGGAATTAATCTGTAAAAAACACATTTTTTATTAATAATTAAACTCTTCTCGGTGTATAGATCCAAAACTGAATTAAAGAAGCCATTTACTCCTGTGTAAGGGAAAGCATGATTAAATACTGCCTGTTTGGATCGCGTTTAAATTGGCTTTTTAAATCCTGTTAGCTAAGTGGATAGAACATCACTCAAAATCGATATATAACTGGGCCAAAAGCTAAAAATAGGTCTTTGTTTTATTTATTAAAGAATAATCCTTATCCTCAGCCTCACGCTCGGTATCATAAACCTCAGACATACAAAAAAAACTTATTTCATTTTTAAGAAATAGAAACTCTTAAATATATTCACTTATTATGAAAACCTGCACATTTAAATTCTAATTATTTCTTTTAAAAACACAATTTTTTTTCTTGTATTTTTTTTTTATGATAAAACACCTGCACTGTAGGAAAAATCCTTTAAGGCGCTCTGGGAGCGGTGCGTGTGCAAAGAAAGCGATTAACGTTGGTCTTGAAACGTTGAAGATTGTATTCATTGGGAAACACGACCTCAGGAAGATCATTCCACAAAGATGACGTTCTCCAGATGAAAGAATTCTTGAACAATGAAGTTCGAGGAGTACTAAGCTGAACAACATATGGATGAGCGGCAGTGGTTCGCCGTGTATTTCTGTTTTGCATTGCTCTAGGTGGAATCAAGTGGGCAATGTCAGTCGAACACCTGCCATGGAAATATCTGTAAAAGAGAGCCAAATCACCAACCTGTCTTCGATGCTCCAGGCTATCGAGGGTCTTGGTCAGCTCGGGGTCGCCGATCAGACGAATTGCTCTTCTTTGAATGGAATCCAGTAGCCGAAGGGTGTGCTTGGGTGCAGAGCTCCAGACATGAGAGCAATATTCTAATGATGGTCGAATCTGGGCTTTGTAGAGTGTCAAAAGTTGATGAGGTGTGTACAACCTTTTGGTGCGGAAAAGTACACCAAGTTTCTGTGCAGCTGTCTTGGCAATTGCGGCAACGTGATCATGCCAAGACATATTACCTCCCAGATTGACCCCCAGCAAATTAATAGACGGTACCAGGGGAATTGCGTGTCCTGCCATGACTATATCCGGTTCTGCAATGTTAACCTTTTTGAAGAAGACTGCTGCCTGGGTTTTCTTAGCATTAAATTCGACTTGGTTACTGTCACCCCAAGCCAAAATTTCTTCCAGGTCATTGTTGAGGCGCAATACTTCATGCTGCCTGCGAAGATGTGCGTCGGCAGCGGATGTTTGGGGAGTCAAGGTAAAAGATGAGACAAGTGTGCTGTCATCAGCAAAGCTATAAATTGGATTTTGGGTTTTCACTAGAAGGTCGTTAATATACAGTAAAAAGAGGGTAGGCGACAATATGGACCCTTGAGGAATACCGGCATTGATGGTGAAAATCAAAATCAGATGGTTAAATCAAAATATCTCAAAATAAAACAAGAATGTCCACTATTCAGTGACGTAGCTAGAAGTCATGAAGCCCCGGTACAAGAAAATCTTGGGGCCCTAGGGTTGCCACTAGGGGTGCGCAAAATAATCGATTAATCGTGTAATAATCGATTATTCGATTAAGGATATATTTTTAATCGATTAATCGAAAAATCGATTAATCGATTATTAATCGAAAATTATTCGATTTTTCGATTAATCGATTAATCGAAAAATCGAAATGTTTTCGATTAATCGATTAATAGAAAAATCGAAATGTTTGGCTTGTCAAAATTAATAATAATTATGATTTAGATATTATTTCAATGTTATTTAAGGGTCTATTAACGCCGCCATTTTCTTGCTTTTATCTGCCAATGAGATTTGCTTTAATTAGAAGTTCGTAGATGGCGCGCAAATATCGGATCGCCGAATATTTATTTTTAGCGTAAAACATTCCAATCATTTGTAAGATTTGAGACCTTGTCCGAGGGCTTCTAGGAAACCCAGAATATTTTATTTAAATACAGCGTTGTCACGTTGTAAAAAATTGTCATAATAGCTCATATTCTACACCTGTGGAAAATGACTATGTAGGTATTTAAATATTGTACACATTGACTTTAAGCGTTACGTATAAATTTAATTAACAGCGACATTTTGCCAACCAACAAAATCCCGCTAAATGATATTTCAAACGTGATTTTCTCGGAATCCACACACACAATTTTGTAAAAACCTGTTTCATATTTAGCGGCAAATATAATTTCTGTTTCTTTCCAGCGAATCGAAAATCTGGTTTTATGCGTCAGCCAGTGCAGAGATTTTAGCGGCTGAAAAATCGATTAGCGGGCTTTTGTTGGTTGGCAAAATGTCACCAATAAATCTCGATCTTAAAACTTTTATTTTACAACGTGTACTTCTTGGCGTTGACCAACTTGACAAAATCTAAAGTTCTCTATTCCAAATATAAAAATAACAAGTAAACCATTTCTTCCAAAAATGAGCGGCTTTCATATTTAAAATAATAAATTATTGTAGTAAACCGATCCTTTGTGTAAAATGCCTGACACATCATAACACAATGAATCCTGATCCTAATAAGAAGTAAGAAAAGTAACATTTTATTATATAGCCGCTGAAATCTTTGCACTGGCTGACGCATAAAACCGGATTTTCGATTCGCTGAAAAGAAACAGAAATTATATTTGCCGCTGAATATAAAACAGGTTTTTACAAAATTGTGTGTGTGGATTCCGAGAAAATCACGTTTGAAATATCGTTTAGCGGGATGTTGTTGGTTGGCAAAATGTCGCTGTTAATTAAATTTATACTTAACGCTTAAAGTCAATGTGTACAATATTTAAATACCTACATAGTCATATTCCACAGGTGTAGAATATGAGCTATTATGACAATTTTTTACAACGTGACGACGCTGTATTTAAATAAAATATCGGGTTTGGCAGGTAACATATATAAATTATATGTAATTTTATATAAAATAAGTATACAATATTAAAATGGTACCTAAGTATTAGAATTACTTGTATATACCATTATCGTAATAGCCAAGAGTAATTTCTATTAATCAAAGTGTGGGATTAACTTCATGTTTATTTTTTTTCTGCGATATAAGTGTTGCGCTTCATTTATACATATTATTTTCACCATGTTTTGAAATTATAACCCCTCCTTATTCCATATCTGTGATTTCATATATTTGGCAACGACGCAGGCCGAGCTTGACGTAAGGGAGATGCATACATGAAAAGAGCCGATTTGACCTTTGTTCCAGTGTTGCCAGGTCTACCGTTTTAGCGGTAGATCTACCGTTTTGATGTATGAGCTACCTTGCTACCGTTTTTGATATAATTTCTACCGCTTTTTATACGACATGAATAAATTTATTTCCCCGAAAATAGGTCCTATTTTGAACGTAAAATCACTAGGGTTGCCATTTCTTGAGTTGGTTGAGTGTTGTTGTAGCGGCGACATTTCACATTTGATTGAGGGAAAATAATATTAAAAAGCCCTCCACGGAACGGCCGGCGACCTTTTTTTTTAGAAATCACTTTTGATTGAGGGGGAAATATAGGAAATAGCATATCTACCGTTTTATTTTTAAATCTACCGCTTTTCTTATGTCCAGTCTACCGCTTTCCTTATTTTGAACCTGGCAACACTGCTTTGTTCTCCGTTCAGATGGCTTGCGTTCAGTTGTACTTGTTTTATTTATTTACTTCACAAAATTTTGTGATTTACTTTTAAGGGCTATCAACACCTATAAATATTGTATTTCAAAATTTTCTTCGTTAATATGCAAAATATCAAAAAATGATTATATATAAAAATCGCATAGATTTATTTTCTCTCGGGTGCTATAGAGCCCAAAACTGCAATTTTTTATTTTTATATTGTAAAGTAAGAGATATTTTAAAAAACTGGCTCTATAGCACCCTCGCGGCTATTAATTTAGACATGCTGGCAAAAAATTAAAAATTAAAATGAAATAGTTTGCTCAAAATCCTTGAAAACCATTTTGCGAAAAAGTCCTGATTTAATACGCCATCTGTTAGCGCCAAACCAATTAATTGTTGTGTGGTTAATTCATTAACTGGTTGTGCTGTGAGTGGATGTCAAAAAAGTAAAGTTGGCCAATCGAAAAAGGGATTCCATCAAACTTTACTTTTTTGACCTCTACTCACAGCACAAGAAACAAATCAACTCTCACTTATTTTAATTAAAAAACTCCCTGAGTTGTAAAAATAAAATGAAAAATAGTATATTTTTTTGTGTTCTCGACACGTTGTACTGAATATGGAATACCTATGCAAGTTTTTACAACAGTCGCTGAGCTTCTTAAAATATTATCTGCCTACATTGATAGGTGAAGTCAAGCCAACATTTTAGTTCTTCACTATCGAAACCAAATACATTTTTGTGGACCCCCGCTTACGAATTGTGAACCCCCATTTTTTTTGTCACGCCAACGTAGACCCCGTCGAGTCTCCCATGGACCCCTGGGAGTCCACCTGGACCACTTGCGGAACCAATGTCTTAGACTAACGGTCTCTAATTTTGGAGCTGTTTGTAAATTACGGAAAACCACAAGCTGTGCGAATGTGGTAAAGAATCTATTATATAGCAAACTTATGGGAAGCTCTGCAACAAAATATGAAATCAAAAAAGAACCTATAGCTATAAAAGGATTTGAAACAAAAACAAATAAAAAAGTTTATCCTTGTGGTTTGTTTGTCCGTAAAAAACATTGCTTTTTGGCAGCTAGCCCAGATGGAGTTATTGAAGACGATGGAATAATCGGAGTAAAGTGTCCTTCGACAGAGAAAATGTTAACACCAGAAGAGGCCATTCAACAGAAAAAAATAACTTTTGTTACACTAAATAATGACAAATTATAATTAAAGAAAAACCATAATTATTTTTATCAAATACAAGGACAGATCAAAGTAACAAATAGGTCATATTGCTATTTTCTGTTGTGGACTGCATTAGGACTCCTTGTAGAAAAGGTATAATTCTCCCGGACTATTTTAGTCCTAAAATTGAATAAATAAGAAAATGTTAAAATATAATAAATTACTACCTGTTTTGGGTTATGAGATGAGTTAATATTTCTGTAAATTGCTAGCGTCCCGCAAGCCAAGGTCAAATTAAACATCACTGTTGCCAGTGCTACACCCCCGGTCAAGGGTGGAGCGATTTGCATACATATGACGGAGCGGATTTCCTCCGCGACGCCGGAATTTCTGTTCACTGATGTATCGCCTTAAAAGTTTAACTTTGTATTTACTGTTATTGTTCAGGAAGAAAATTGACATAATACTATTACAAGATTAAAAACTAGTGAACTTTTGAAAAATATATCTTATGGCCTTGCGATCCCAGAAAGATGAGACGGCTGGAGCTTTTTTTTAGTCTAAAAATAATTTTAAAATAGGTATACTTTTTGATAACTATTCAGAATAACAGTCTTTAAATGAGGGGTCTAGTTCCAAACTGTACAATATCCACTTTAAACTACACCAATACCACAGAGGAATGATAGGTCGTCGCTGTTGCTATACCCAATACAGAAAAAAGGGTTTGTTCTTTATTCCTATAATTTTATTACTATGCAGACTACAAATCAAATTTAATTTATCAACGGTCATACGATCTGTATCAAAAAGATCTACCTACGACCAAAACAATTTTTAAAAATCGTCAAATAAAAAAGTGTCATTTTTCAAAACGAACGTTCATAAGTAGGTAGGTACCTATACATATTGCTTCAAGAATAGCGTTTTTAAAAAATAGTCTAATTGATACGAAGAGGTACTACTTTTTCATTAGGAAGGTGTATCTCATATATTTTTCACCAAATTAGGTGTAGGTAGGTACACAATAGGCACTAAATAACAAATTAAAACATTACGCGTCTACAATTTTGAATTTGAGTAATTTCGTAAAAATACTAAACGATAAAATATAATATTCTTATAACGTTTCCCTTCTAATAAACCTACCAGTCCGGGCCTGACTATGGCTAATAATCAATGAAAATAATCAATGGCCAACCACCCTGGCGGTGAAACTACTCAACTAAAATGACAGCCTTGTTTAATTTGTTCAATTGACCATTCGCAGTGGTTCGTTATTTGATTAGATTAATTCTCTTTATGGTAGGGTCGCATGTGACGAAGAGAGATAGATATAGTCTCGGCAAATAAAAAATAAAAAACGAGCATGTAATCTGATCCCATTTTTGTTTATTATCGTTGGTTTCATGTTACGTGCACTCTAGGAACACCCCATTTAAAAATAAACGTGTATTTTCTAGAAATGTTTGTACAAAATGACTGTTGATAGATAAGAGAATATCATATTACCAGTAATAATTGTTATTTTTACTTCAGTGCGTAGAATCGGCATATTTACTTTCAAGGTAAATAGAAGTATATATATAGAAGTTTTGACGATAAAAAGTGCTTTTAAGAATGTATTTTACAAAAAAATGACATTAATATGCTATTGATCAATGCTTTTCCCAACAGCTCTGCCAATATATAAGTAACTAATCGTTTTTTAAAGAAACGCCGTGTTCCTAAAGTGATCACTGCACAGCCACTTATTTAGGTTCATTTTATGATATGACTGACCTTGATAACTTGGCCCTTAAGTATATAATGAAAAAAATCGATAATGATTTTCGATTATTTGATTTTTTTATATTAACTGATTGTTTTCAATAAGGCGATTCGAAAAAAAAACGATTAATCGATTATTTCGATTAGTCGATTATTTCCATTAATCGACTATTTTGATTAATCGATTATTTCGACTAATCGATTATTTTCGATTAATCGATTATTTTCGATTAATCGATTATTTTCGATTAATCGATTATTTTCGATTAATCGATTAATCGAAAATAATCGATTCATTCATATAATCGAAAATCGATTATTTTTTTTGATAATCGCCCAGCCCTAGTTGCCACCTAGTCGATTTTTAAGCAGCCTGACCTTTTTTTATTTAATAAGGCCAGTGGTCTGTTAATACACGAAAAAGGTAGTTTTTTTAATAACACAAAAAAAATTCTGAAGCCAAGTCCAAGGTAAGAAAGTGCGAGTGTAGTCAAAAACTACTACAGGGTTTAAGCAGGCGGCAGAAAATGTGACGATAAATTAATCGTAATCGCCTAACAGCATCATGATTATATTTTATCATGTTGTCATCTGACATTTCTGCTGGTGGCGCGGTACGGTACGCTACAATACAGCTCGACTTCAATAGAAGGCGGGTACTACAGACAGGAAGTAAAAATGTTGATAGTTCCCAAATATTTTGTGAGGTTCAGGTAGTAAGTCAGGCATTCTGATGATGAAATTTGTCGTAGAATTTCATATAAAAGCGGGATATACAGGGTGATTCCTAAGTTGATTTTTCTGTTTTAGCTTTAGCCCTTAATTGTGACCTCCCTGTATATTTTGAGCCAAGTACAATTATTTTTTGAGATTTGTTGATTCTTTAACTATACAATAACAAAAAAGCTTTAGTCTGGAGCTAAGGTAAAAAATATATACGGATAATTTTATCGCTATGCATTTACGAAATAATTACAAAATATGCATATATCTCAGAAATTAGTAGACTTAGGTAAAAACGTTTTCCATGAAATGGTATTTAAATTTAATGCAAAAACCAAAAATATAATAAAAACTACTATATTGTATTTAAAAAATGAAAGTTGAAGCTACTTCCGGTATAACCGGAAGTGACAGAAACATGTTTATATTTAAGTTTAAGAGAGCATATCGATAAACTTAAACCTACAGATTAAAAAAAAAATATTTTCAGTAGTTCTAATGCAAGCCCATCGTAAATCACCCGGTATACTTATAACTAATCATTGTTAATAAGGAGTTTGGAAAGAAAGCCCTATCTTCCTTCTTACATTTATTAAAATAAAGACTAGTGCCTACGCGTTTCGGTCAAAAGGGCCATCATCAGGACATGAAGCAATAAGGTCCAAAGACCCATAGACAAAGTAGGGCGCACTTTAGTCAGTAAAAAAAAATATATATATTTATTATATTAAATTATTGACCAAAGTGCGCCCTACTTTGTCTATGGGTCTTTGGACCTTATTGCCTCATGTCCTGATGATGGCCCTTTTGGCCGAAACGCGTAGGCACTAGTATTTATTTTAATAAATGTAAGAAGGAACATAGGGCTTTATTTACAATGTTCTTTCTGGAGAGTAGTTACGACTTCGTTAATCTTTGTTAATTTGACCATATATTTTTTCCTTGTATGTATGTTAATATTCTGGCATAAAATTATTTAAACAAAGGATAAAATAATAACTTAAACATTAATTTTAACAAAGGAGAGGTATAACTGTAATTTATTAGTAAAGTTTCATACAATAAATTTAATTTGAACCCTTTTTGCTCAAAATGTACGAAATTAAAATTGTTATAAAAAAATTATTTTCTGATTTTAAATGATTTGCGTGGGTATATTATGTGAAATGTTTGTGAGGGGGGGAGGCTAAATAAATTAAAATATACCTCTGCGATTTGAGAAGGAGCGAGAGTGAAATAATGCAGGCATGTTCAGAAAAAAAAAACAAGTGAAAATTTGACTTTTGCCACGTGTTCTGCTACTCTGCTACGGCTAGTGACAAACCAAATAGCTGCAAACTTCCTAAATGAAAGGGCTATAGCAGTTCGGTGCTACTCAATTCTTTTAAATGTAGAAGGCTAGTAACTAAAAAAATAAGGACAGCGTATACAGGGAGTTCCAGAAGGGGATTATACAGGGATCTCGTAAATCATAGAAGATACAGAGATGGTTAAATTAGAAAAAAGTTGCGCCTTAATAAATTCTGCAAAATTGTGTTTTCAAATTTAAGAAACTCAGAATTCTTCCGAAGATATTTCAGTAAAAGCGAATTTTCGCAATTTCGTTTTTATTTTTTTTACTCTATTTGAAGATATAGGTATGTTATGTGTAAGGTTTACATTTATTCTTATTGACGATGGGTTTTTAAGCCCGAAACGCGTTATTAATATTAGGTGTGATGCGTCATTTAATTATAAAACAGGAGGGGAATTAAAAAATAATAAAATAAAATTCCTACTATTTTAAAAAGCAAAGTTGATAATGGTGTTGAAAAAACGAAACGTCGGATTAAAAATCATATTACAAATAACTTGTAGAGGAGAAAAAATAGTACTAAGAATACAAATTGTACTTTAACATACAGGGTGTTACAAATTCGACATACCAGCATTGGAATCTCGGAAACCATAGGAGTTAGAGACCGCTCAGAGACGAAACGGCGGATCTTTAGTTTAGTAACGTCATTTTGCAGAGGAGAAAAAGTGGCAATGACAAAGTGTCATTTATTTCATAAATAGCTAGTCAAATGAGTTCAGGAAAAAATAAAAATGATTTTGCAAAATTTCGTTTTTTTTCGAATAAAGTCGGAAGTATTCGGAATTTGAAGACTTTTAAAGCGGCAATATAATCAGCACCGAATTGCACAACTTTGCCCCCATTTCACCGTTTCTCTAACTCCTATGGTTTCCGAGATTCCAATGCTGGTATGTCGAATTTGTAACACCCTGTACAAATAAAGTCAGAAATATATAAATATAAAATCGCGAAAATTCGATTTTGCTGAAATATCTTAGGAAGGATTCTAAGTGTTTTTAACTTGAAAACACAATGTAGCAACATTGGCGCTTCTAAATATAGCAGTATTTAGAAGCGCGCAACTTTTTTCTAATTTAACCATCTCTGTAGAGTGCATCCTTATCTAAGACACCCTGTGTATAGTCATTTTTCTTTTGTTAATAGAGCAAAAGTAGAATGTCCCAAGATTTTTGCATTGTCTCTATGTGTATCTTAAAATTATAATCTGCTTCACAATGTAAAAAGAATGAGTAAGAATTTCTAGCCATTTCTTTTCGGCACTTTAATACCCGGATTACGATTGGTGAGGTTTAAAGGGAGAAGGTTTAACGAACTGTGGTGACCTTTATATCAGCGACCAGGGGTTTAACTGGATCTGTCAAAGTGAAAAATTGGAAGTTAGTTTATAAAGTATACAGGGTGATGCCTAAGTTGATACTTCTTTTTTAGCTGCATATAGAAGGCATTAAAATAAAAAACATTTTCAAAAAACTCAAAAATAAGGTACCAACTTACATTCATTTATTACACTATGGCTCAAATACGGTCCTGCCTAACTTGCCCGTTGAATAACATTAAGAAAACTTCTGGGTGTAGGATGAGCCCGCAAGGGAAAGCGTTCTGCGTATAATCTCGACGCAGTAGCCGCATTTTGACGACACTCACCGTAAATTAGCACCATATCTAACTAGTTCATTGTTTTCAAATTTAAAATTAACTTGCTTCAGAAAAACACACCGCAGCAGATTTCCAAATAAATAACTGACCACCGACTCGTAAATTGCATGACTAATAATACAAAAACAAGATAGTATAGGAGGCTACGTTTTGATGACCAGGCCCGCACTTAGATTTTGAATTTTGTATCTCGCCCATTTTAAAGTTTTTTGAAAAAAGGTATTTGAAAATGTTGGTTATTTTAATTTCTTCTATACACAGCTAAAAAAGAAGTATCAACTTAAGAATTACCCTGTATATAAGTTACTTTATAAAATTAAGCAAAAGGACATCGAGGGAGGTCCAAATTGAAGAAATGTCAAAAAGAGGCATTTTTTAATATGGGATTGACAGCAATGTTCGAGTTAAACGTGATTTATCTGGTCAATAATTAATATAATGTAACATAACAAGTTATGACCAGGTTGATTACTCTTAAATTGAACTTTGCTGTCAATCTCATATTATTATAACGCGATCATTTCTGACATTTCTACGATTTTAGAATTCTTTAGTTTAAACCTGGGTTTAAACTTAAGTTTAAGAGGACTTTATAAAATTGAGCCTTAGAACGGCACTGTTAAGGCCTTTGTACATTGGGTGCAATTGCAAGAAAAAATTGCCTGAAAACATGCGCTTTGTTGACGTTTTAAACAGCTGATGCAGGTTTTAAATGGGAAAACGTGCATCAGCTGATTAAAACGTCGACAAAGCGCATGCTTTCAGGCAATTTTTTCTTAAAATTGCATCCAATGTAAAAAGGCCTTAATATAGCCGTTGATTGCTCTAAAAAAACACAGCGTTTTTCAGTAGACAACAAAGTAAATCCTTACAGATCCCTAGCTTATACTACACCTGTTTACAGTGTTTACGTTTCATATACTTTGTTTCCCTGTTTTATGAAGTGATGCAGTGACGTGCGTAGCTATAACGGAGTGAGAATAATCAATGGTTGAGTGGTTCATGTCTGCACTTTTAAGATTCTACAGTCTATCAAAATGTATAAAAGTCAGTTAAAGTCCGTACTTTTACTTTTAATGGCTCAATGCAGGTCATAGCTTTTGACGTAATTTTTGATTCGATTAATTAAATCGTATATTTATTCAATTCTGTCAGGATTTAATTAAATTTTAAAATGAGCTTTTCTTCTTTTGCTGAAAAATGAGACATACTTTCAGAATATGTTCCAATGAATTATTTTTCGCTTTCAAATTACTTTGACCACGTAGAATTAAAGTTCTTTGAAATAACGAAGGTTGTCAAAACGAATTTTACGTCAATTGACAGGACCCTTTAATTAATAACAGACCGACCTTATTTTTTGTTTCTGTTAGCCAGATACAAGTGAGTAGATAGACAATGACAGAACGACAATCAAGAATGTCTTTTTCCCATGTTAATCTCCATAAGAGAATTTCAGGTTCGATCTGCATTTTTATATCCCCTTTAGGGCGTGGTCACTTATTCCCAGGCAACAGCTACAGAGCCTCTACTACAGGCGCCGAAGGTACACGGTGATAGAAGCCGCTGTCGCGGGACCCTTCACATATTTCGCGAGGTTAGCTCAGACAGGGCAGCGACCTAGAGCGCTACCCGCGACGCTTGACCATTTGAGATGTAAGTTGAACAAGGATAGCGATAATTAAGAACCCGGGACTTCATTCATGTTACAGCACGCCAAGCCGCAGCTCATTAGCGATGATGTCACAAACGATTAAAAATGAAATTATTATTATTACGAATATTAAATCTAAAATCCCATTATTTATTTAACAGAAAAAAAAGTCCATGTTTTCACCAAGACTCGAACCACCGACCTATGGATTAGAAGCCAACGCCTTAGTCCACCACACCGGCGAGCTATTGTAGAAAATTCCGCTTTTAACTTGAAGGTTATCTAGGTATACGGTTGTCCCGCCTACGAGAGTCATGCATCATGACGCACCAAATTATGGAGAAATATGTTCTATTAATTTAAAAACCGCAAAGACATTATAGATACTATTTTTAATTTCATTTAAATTTATTTTCTAGGAAGGCATTTATTACGCAAAGTAATATTATATAAATAAAATAGTAGCAGATGTTTAAAAGGTTAATTATAATGAAGTATTTGCTAAACTGGAAAAAGTTTTAAGTGCATAAAGAGGACGAGACAAGCTGATGGATGATGGTGATAATAAAAGCGCATAATGATTCTATTAATTAAATCATTAAAACGTAAAATAAATATTACAATTAGTATGTAAAATTATTTGAAGCGGTATTTAAACCGCACATATTTAGATATAATTATAATGAGAAGGGCATAACACAGTAATTATTTTCAGATATATACATAAAATTAGGTCAAATAAATTAATAAAAATAACTTCCAAAATATAGATTTTTTAAAAATAGTGTGATAAAAACTTACAAAATGGAGTTTCCTATCCAGAGCAGTCAAGGGGACATCGTGCTGAAATAGGACATGTGAAACAGGATAGAAATCAAGCAGTTCCAGGTAGATTAGAGAGCATCCTGTAAATTATTATAGTTTTACTTATAGGTACTTTTTATTATTTCAAGAAAGTGCATATGGGTACTTATGAAGTTATTATATGTTAAATAATGATATTACACAAACCTTCCAAAGTGTACTAGCATTTTCAATGTCTTTAGGTATGCTCTAGATGTTCTTTGTAGTAGAGGCGGTTTCAAAAACAAGAGCATAGAATCATATAGGATTGAAAATGTACTATAATAATTCGATGATCTGAGTTCAAAAGCACCTTAAACGGAGGTTCCAGAAGAAAATCCAAGCTGGGTAAGTCATAGATTAGAATAAAAACATATAAAATACAGGGTAGAACATTAATAAAATTACAAGATTACATCCCCAGTACATTTTCAGAGCATATTATTGAAAAATAATATAATTGACTAGAAAAACAATAAAAATTTGTACAATAAACTTTAAAATAGTGGATTGTTTTACCCCTATAATTATGTAGTAATATTAAATAAAAATGGTAAAACGAGTATTGTTATTACAACAGATAATTACTAATATATGCAAAAGCCCTAGAAAAACAAAAATTAAGAGGTATTTATAGCATAAACTTTTCAGCTATTCAATTTTAACAATGAATAATATACAGAGCATCGATACAAAAAAAACACGAAGAAAATATGGTTTTAATTACAGAATTATGCAGAGACATTTGTTAATATATACAAGGGCCCCATAGAATTCTATATTTAACCCCATAGAAGGTGTACATTTTCCTCTCCTACTTTATCCAGACTGGAGACTGGCAAAACAACATTAAACGGGGGATATTTCATCCCCATAAAGTCATTTTGGTGTAGTTAAAAAATGTTAAGGACGTTCGGTTGACCCTACCTATATAATAATAACGTAAAACTAAATAAGCGTCGTCTAGAAATAATAGGAACTAAATCTTTGGCAGGACCATTATTAAGTAGGCATAGGTATTAACAGGATGCCAGATCGTGAACTGAGTCCTTAATAGCATCCCATTCGTTTTTTTAAATGGAAAACGAAATTTCAAAGCAAAAACCATATGCAGGTACACACACGGAGAATAGGGTAAGTTCTATTATATTTCTCTTCTAATGCTATATTTTGTGAGATTAGACGATGAAAATTCAGAAATTTAAAAAGGGGCATCATGATCGATATTGAATTTAAAATATACAATAGCAGACAACAAAACCCCAATGTTAATAACTGAAATGCTACTACTATGTTATACAGGGTAAATCAAAAGTTTACAACAGTTACAGTACTAAACAATACATTAATGCATATTTGATTAAGCCAAAAACACAAAATGCAAGCTAAAAACGTTAATAAAAACTATTTGTTTTAGACTTACGAGAGTATTTATTAATAAAAACCAAAGTATAAGGTTTGATTTAAAATAACCATTATGCAGTGGATTTTATTACTAAAATACTCCTCAAAGTGGATCCGGGATCTTGCAGGCTGTAAGAAAAAAAATTAGCATAAAATATAAGCAACATTCATAAAAACCAGTATATTACATCCCCGTCTACCAAGTTTTATTATAATAACATACATTTTTACTAAAATATCAAATATTATAAATGTTTTAATTATATTTTTAATATTCGCCATTTTGTACTGAAACCAAAATAAAATAAACAGGTAAGATTTTGGCTACAGAAATAATTATACTTATTTAAGTAATGTTTAAAACCGTTATAATAGGACATCATGTACCCATTATTCCTTCACACTTAAGAATATTTTTTAGCAAATAACCTAAAAAATATGCCAACGGGCTTAGGACCGTCTAGTAAAAAACAACTTGATATTTTTCAAAGATTGTTTTTTTCCCAGGCGTGTTTAAAAATTGGAGACATTCGGTTGACCCTGTCTATCTATTAAATATATAATTAAAGCGTTGACTAATCCGTATCCCTGAGGTAGATTATACTAGGCACGATCAATGGTTGGGTACACTGATACTACCTACCTAATAACTAATAAATAAATAACCAATTAAAATAATGACTAGAAATTAATAGGAACTATTATCTTTAGTATACTCTAGACAGGGCCATAACAGGGTACCAGTCGTGAACTGAGTCCCCAGTCGCACCCCATTCGGTTTTTAGGGGGAACGAAGTTTCAAAGCAAACCCCAAGCCTTCTTTTAACTGCATAACTAATATGGGCTACTTTTTAAAGTTATACAGGGTGGATTATAATATATGAGTTAATATTTTTGATCCTCTTTTTAGCTGTATAACTACTATGGATTATTTTTACCGTTATACAGGTTAGATGATATGAGTTAGTATTTTTGGCCTTCTTTTACTGTATAACCAGGATGGACTCTTTTTAGGGTTATACAGGGTGAGTTTTATGAATATGATAGTAGTTTGGCCTCTTTTTACTCATATAACATATATGGCTCTTTTAAGTTATATTACAAGCATATGTGTACATAAGCTAATTAAACACTAGTGTTGGGACGTTTTATTAGTGCCCTATAGTCGTTGTGTTATCGTTGCGTAGTCGTTGTGATAGTGCTGCGTTATCGTTTTGCAGTCGTTGCGTAATCGTTTTGTAGTCGTTGTGTTAATGTTACCCAAGTGTATTGCAGTGCAATATATACAGTTGAAAGATACTAATATTAAAAGTAATAATAAATAATTATAATAGCGCCTTATAACTACTAATCCATCACCGAAATATAAAATAATAATAATAATAATAATAATAATAATAGTAAAATTATTGTAACGCTTTATAACTAGTAACCAGCCGCCATAATATATAACAATAATACTACTACCAATAACTAATGTAGGCTACCTAATTCTTTTCCATTATACTATAATGCCCCCACGGTAGCGTATCGGGGGATGTTTTAAATATTTTACGCTTATCATCATAAGGGCTGAGACCGATTTTGGTCTGTCGAATTGTGTGGAGATCATGATGTTTAGACCTAATTAATTTCTGTGATATAGACTTTTCTGAAAACGTTTCCAGACACGCTACATAGTCTTCAAAGGTAATTTTATTCTTAATTACAGACTTTTTAACCCCCTTGATTTTTTTAGTAACACCCAAGTTCGCTAACGCTCGCTCTATTTCTTCACGCTCCCTACTAGCTTTCTCTAATTTTAATTTCTCCTCTGCGATTTCTTCGGACGAGTAAAGAAGTTTGGTTGCATACATTTTCGATCTTAGACCAACAAAATGTGTCATGATGCGGCCATTATTCTCATCCTTCATCATTCCTACAACCTTTTTGTTGACTCTCGGAATACCATAAACATTATTTTCAGGATAGTCGGATGTATCAAAAAACGCACGACAATCTTTTTTTATTATCTCGTATATATTGTGATGTTTAATCCCGTAAATCAGAGAATCCGTGTCAGTGTATAAAATTTTACAGCGATCTCCAAACGTTTTGCGCATGTAATTGTAGTGAAAATCATAAATTGTTGTTTTTGCCAAGTCCAAAATACACATACCCGCATATATCGGCTTATTAAAAAATACCCGTGTTTTAGCCAATTCAATGATTACCATGTTTTCATTTATTATGGTGCTGCTTTTAAATTCGGGTCGTGATATGAGAGCTTCTGCAACTTATCGCCCATCCCAAATCACAGTCTCTAGGCATGTCTGCGCTGTTTGATGTATATACTTAAAGACTAAAGCAACTTAAAGATCTAGGGACACTATATACAAAAAAGTGATTTTCATGAAGGATGAACGTAATCGAACAAATTACGTTAAACATTAAACGCCATATCAAGCAAACGGGAACTGCTTAGACCCCAAAAATAAACCAGATCTACAGGGACAACTATTATGAGTTCATCTAAAGATGTGTCATTAAGGTTCTAATGATTCACAGAACCACACTATTGCTATTTGCTTACTCTACAATAAATATGTATTATTAAGGAAAAATTGAAATAATTAAATTAAATTTATACTACATAAAATATCTATTCACTCTGTATATACGTAATACACATAAATGCTCGTCGCCAATGGTGGTAAATCGAAAGTAAATTTCTGATAAAATAATCTCTTATTAGTACATTGGAGGTATATATGTGTTTATAGGACAATAAGTAAGATTTGGGTAAGTGCAGAATTGATTTTTACTGTGAATAACTGTCGCAGAAAAGTATTGTTTAAACCCCTCCTTTTGGTTTTACCTATTTTTAGTAATGAAAACAAGTGAAAGATTTTGCGAATGTATACGCGACCTAATTTATGTCAGCGCTTTTAAGTTATCTAGCAGTGCAGCGATTGTTGTATATTTTCGGTAAATACTTATACTTAAAAGTCTATGCAGCACATTGAAAATTATAGCTTAATTGCCTCAAGAGTTTTTAATTGGTTTTAGAATCAAGTATAGAAACACAATAGGGTCATGGTGTTAGTAAATATTTTTAGTTAAAATAATAGACATTGGGTTTTATTTAAAGAGAGGGATCCTTATAAAAATTAATTCGTGTATCAGATAATATAAAGTAGAAAAACTGCTTATCAGGGCTACGTCGTACACCAGAGGCGTACAGATCACCACTGTTTTAGGGAGTTAAAGCAAGTCTGCTGATACTTTTATTTTATTGCTTTACCTATATTTCCACTACTGCTGCCTGTCTATATGCGACGACCTATTTATTATAATAGCTGATTTCTAGGGTGTTTTCCCTATATTAACACATTAATTATCAGTTCATACTGTGTTATACCCATGTAGAATGCAGTAGATGTTTCGAGTGTTTTAATTAGCAACTGGAATCAACAACAAATATGATGATTTTGTATGCTATTTATATATATAAAACTGTGTTTGCAATATGATAAATTATGATAATAATTATTTAGTAGCAAATAAAACACAGTTATTTTATAATATATTTATTTATAAAATTCTATTACACCTATTCTTTCAAGTTCTCTAAGAATTGACATTATTTCACCACTATAGCAGTTATTTCTATCACGTTCCTCTAAATATCCAAGTCTTTCAACCAGCTTATTTACATCTCCATACTCCATTATTAGTTTAGCGGAACCATCTAACTCAGCTTTTTTACACCCATCATCTTCTTCGTCTGAACTATGGTATGGAAATTCATTGGTATCAATTCTAAGCGTATTGTTCTTTACCTTAACAGACTTACTACCAATGAACATATTAGAATCCTCTTTTCGAATACCATATTTAACATTGGGCGTTTCCAGGAGAAGATACTTTATCTTGCGTGCATACATCCTATTGCAATGATGTTAAAAACTAAACTAACTTTATTAACAAGTGCAATTATTTTTATAGAGCAGCAATAGAGCAGCTATAGAACAGCTATAGAGCGTTCATAGAGCAGCTATAGAGCGTTCATAGAGCGTTTATAGAGCAGCTATAGAGCGTTCATAGAGCAGGCATAGAACACTTATAGAGCATGCATAGAAGTTATTAGAACTGTAACTAATATCAAATAAAGCATTCAATGTTGTATAGTATTTTTCAAAAGAACCATATAAAATAGTTACCTTATACCCTATGTTCCACTATTATTTAAAGTAGATAATTATATATTTCCGTTTAACCTGATGCATTACAGTTTAATTATAGAAGCCTGTTATTACATTATTTAATGTTGTTTATTAATCTTTTAGAAATAATCAATTAGTACATTATGGTTATTAATTATTTTTATCTTGGTAAATGAAAATGTTATCTATTCAAACTAGATGGCATTGGGAACGGAAACAGTTTTGAAATTATGTTTGTATACTTCCAGCCAGAACTTGATTTAATATGTGCATTTTTTCTGAACTTTGGTTTATGTAAATTTGTAAGTAATATTAATTCTTTGTACAACTTTAAGTCTTTCTGGGAATATGCTTTAGGATACATACTCGTTAATAAATCCAACAAACCGTCAGATAGTGTGTATGTTTCATTATCAAACACCAATTGGTCATTTTGAAAGTCAACAGGCGCATTTCCCAGTGTAATAAAACGTAGAAAAACTATTTACATCAATGCCACACGACCAAAGGCTCACGAAATTTTGTAAAAATTTTGGGAGAAGGTCGTGTGGCATTGATGTAAATAGTTTTTCTACGTTTTATTACACTGGGAAATGTGCCTGTTGACTTTCAAAATGACCAATTGGTGTTTGATAATGAAACATACACACTATCTGACGGTTTGTTGGATTTATTAACGAGTATGTATCCTAAAGCATATTCCCAGAAAGACTTAAAGTTGTACAAAGAATTAATATTACTTACAAATTTACATAAACCAAAGTTCAGAAAAAATGCACATATTAAATCAAGTTCTGGCTGGAAGTATACAAACATAATTTCAAAACTGTTTCCGTTCCCAATGCCATCTAGTTTGAATAGATAGCATTTTCATTTACCAAGATAAAAATAATTAATAACCATAATGTACTAATTGATTATTTCTAAAAGATTAATAAACAACATTAAATAATGTAATAACAGGCTTCTATAATTAAACTGTAATGCATCAGGTTAAACGGAAATATATAATTATCTACTTTAAATAATAGTGGAACATAGGGTATAAGGTAACTATTTTATATGGTTCTTTTGAAAAATACTATACAACATTGAATGCTTTATTTGATATTAGTTACAGTTCTAATAACTTCTATGCATGCTCTATAAGTGTTCTATGCCTGCTCTATGAACGCTCTATAGCTGCTCTATAAACGCTCTATGAACGCTCTATAGCTGCTCTATGAACGCTCTATAGCTGTTCTATAGCTGCTCTATTGCTGCTCTATAAAAATAATTGCACTTGTTAATAAAGTTAGTTTAGTTTTTAACATCATTGCAATAGGATGTATGCACGCAAGATAAAGTATCTTCTCCTGGAAACGCCCAATGTTAAATATGGTATTCGAAAAGAGGATTCTAATATGTTCATTGGTAGTAAGTCTGTTAAGGTAAAGAACAATACGCTTAGAATTGATACCAATGAATTTCCATACCATAGTTCAGACGAAGAAGATGATGGGTGTAAAAAAGCTGAGTTAGATGGTTCCGCTAAACTAATAATGGAGTATGGAGATGTAAATAAGCTGGTTGAAAGACTTGGATATTTAGAGGAACGTGATAGAAATAACTGCTATAGTGGTGAAATAATGTCAATTCTTAGAGAACTTGAAAGAATAGGTGTAATAGAATTTTATAAATAAATATATTATAAAATAACTGTGTTTTATTTGCTACTAAATAATTATTATCATAATTTATCATATTGCAAACACAGTTTTATATATATAAATAGCATACAAAATCATCATATTTGTTGTTGATTCCAGTTGCTAATTAAAACACTCGAAACATCTACTGCATTCTACATGGGTATAACACAGTATGAACTGATAATTAATGTGTTAATATAGGGAAAACACCCTAGAAATCAGCTATTATAATAAATAGGTCGTCGCATATAGACAGGCAGCAGTAGTGGAAATATAGGTAAAGCAATAAAATAAAAGTATCAGCAGACTTGCTTTAACTCCCTAAAACAGTGGTGATCTGTACGCCTCTGGTGTACGACGTAGCCCTGATAAGCAGTTTTTCTACTTTATATTATCTGATACACGAATTAATTTTTATAAGGATCCCTCTCTTTAAATAAAACCCAATGTCTATTATTTTAACTAAAAATATTTACTAACACCATGACCCTATTGTGTTTCTATACTTGATTCTAAAACCAATTAAAAACTCTTGAGGCAATTAAGCTATAATTTTCAATGTGCTGCATAGACTTTTAAGTATAAGTATTTACCGAAAATATACAACAATCGCTGCACTGCTAGATAACTTAAAAGCGCTGACATAAATTAGGTCGCGTATACATTCGCAAAATCTTTCACTTGTTTTCATTACTAAAAATAGGTAAAACCAAAAGGAGGGGTTTAAACAATACTTTTCTGCGACAGTTATTCACAGTAAAAATCAATTCTGCACTTACCCAAATCTTACTTATTGTCCTATAAACACATATATACCTCCAATGTACTAATAAGAGATTATTTTATCAGAAATTTACTTTCGATTTACCACCATTGGCGACGAGCATTTATGTGTATTACGTATATACAGAGTGAATAGATATTTTATGTAGTATAAATTTAATTTAATTATTTCAATTTTTCCTTAATAATACATATTTATTGTAGAGTAAGCAAATAGCAATAGTGTGGTTCTGTGAATCATTAGAACCTTAATGACACATCTTTAGATGAACTCATAATAGTTGTCCCTGTAGATCTGGTTTATTTTTGGGGTCTAAGCAGTTCTCGTTTGCTTGATATGGCGTTTAATGTTTAACGTAATTTGTTCGATTACGTTCATCCTTCATGAAAATCACTTTTTTGTATATAGTGTCCCTAGATCTTTAAGTTGCTTTAGTCTTTAAGTATATACATCAAACAGCGCAGACATGCCTAGAGACTGTGATTTGGGATGGGCGATAAGTTGCAGAAGCTCTCATATCACGACCCGAATTTAAAAGCAGCACCATAATAAATGAAAACATGGTAATCATTGAATTGGCTAAAACACGGGTATTTTTTAATAAGCCGATATATGCGGGTATGTGTATTTTGGACTTGGCAAAAACAACAATTTATGATTTTCACTACAATTACATGCGCAAAACGTTTGGAGATCGCTGTAAAATTTTATACACTGACACGGATTCTCTGATTTACGGGATTAAACATCACAATATATACGAGATAATAAAAAAAGATTGTCGTGCGTTTTTTGATACATCCGACTATCCTGAAAATAATGTTTATGGTATTCCGAGAGTCAACAAAAAGGTTGTAGGAATGATGAAGGATGAGAATAATGGCCGCATCATGACACATTTTGTTGGTCTAAGATCGAAAATGTATGCAACCAAACTTCTTTACTCGTCCGAAGAAATCGCAGAGGAGAAATTAAAATTAGAGAAAGCTAGTAGGGAGCGTGAAGAAATAGAGCGAGCGTTAGCGAACTTGGGTGTTACTAAAAAAATCAAGGGGGTTAAAAAGTCTGTAATTAAGAATAAAATTACCTTTGAAGACTATGTAGCGTGTCTGGAAACGTTTTCAGAAAAGTCTATATCACAGAAATTAATTAGGTCTAAACATCATGATCTCCACACAATTCGACAGACCAAAATCGGTCTCAGCCCTTATGATGATAAGCGTAAAATATTTAAAACATCCCCCGATACGCTACCGTGGGGGCATTATAGTATAATGGAAAAGAATTAGGTAGCCTACATTAGTTATTGGTAGTAGTATTATTGTTATATATTATGGCGGCTGGTTACTAGTTATAAAGCGTTACAATAATTTTACTATTATTATTATTATTATTATTATTATTATTTTATATTTCGGTGATGGATTAGTAGTTATAAGGCGCTATTATAATTATTTATTATTACTTTTAATATTAGTATCTTTCAACTGTATATATTGCACTGCAATACACTTGGGTAACATTAACACAACGACTACAAAACGATTACGCAACGACTGCAAAACGATAACGCAGCACTATCACAACGACTACGCAACGATAACACAACGACTATAGGGCACTAATAAAACGTCCCAACACTAGTGTTTAATTAGCTTATGTACACATATGCTTGTAATATAACTTAAAAGAGCCATATATGTTATATGAGTAAAAAGAGGCCAAACTACTATCATATTCATAAAACTCACCCTGTATAACCCTAAAAAGAGTCCATCCTGGTTATACAGTAAAAGAAGGCCAAAAATACTAACTCATATCATCTAACCTGTATAACGGTAAAAATAATCCATAGTAGTTATACAGCTAAAAAGAGGATCAAAAATATTAACTCATATATTATAATCCACCCTGTATAACTTTAAAAAGTAGCCCATATTAGTTATGCAGTTAAAAGAAGGCTTGGGGTTTGCTTTGAAACTTCGTTCCCCCTAAAAACCGAATGGGGTGCGACTGGGGACTCAGTTCACGACTGGTACCCTGTTATGGCCCTGTCTAGAGTATACTAAAGATAATAGTTCCTATTAATTTCTAGTCATTATTTTAATTGGTTATTTATTTATTAGTTATTAGGTAGGTAGTATCAGTGTACCCAACCATTGATCGTGCCTAGTATAATCTACCTCAGGGATACGGATTAGTCAACGCTTTAATTATATATTTAATAGATAGACAGGGTCAACCGAATGTCTCCAATTTTTAAACACGCCTGGGAAAAAAACAATCTTTGAAAAATATCAAGTTGTTTTTTACTAGACGGTCCTAAGCCCGTTGGCATATTTTTTAGGTTATTTGCTAAAAAATATTCTTAAGTGTGAAGGAATAATGGGTACATGATGTCCTATTATAACGGTTTTAAACATTACTTAAATAAGTATAATTATTTCTGTAGCCAAAATCTTACCTGTTTATTTTATTTTGGTTTCAGTACAAAATGGCGAATATTAAAAATATAATTAAAACATTTATAATATTTGATATTTTAGTAAAAATGTATGTTATTATAATAAAACTTGGTAGACGGGGATGTAATATACTGGTTTTTATGAATGTTGCTTATATTTTATGCTAATTTTTTTTCTTACAGCCTGCAAGATCCCGGATCCACTTTGAGGAGTATTTTAGTAATAAAATCCACTGCATAATGGTTATTTTAAATCAAACCTTATACTTTGGTTTTTATTAATAAATACTCTCGTAAGTCTAAAACAAATAGTTTTTATTAACGTTTTTAGCTTGCATTTTGTGTTTTTGGCTTAATCAAATATGCATTAATGTATTGTTTAGTACTGTAACTGTTGTAAACTTTTGATTTACCCTGTATAACATAGTAGTAGCATTTCAGTTATTAACATTGGGGTTTTGTTGTCTGCTATTGTATATTTTAAATTCAATATCGATCATGATGCCCCTTTTTAAATTTCTGAATTTTCATCGTCTAATCTCACAAAATATAGCATTAGAAGAGAAATATAATAGAACTTACCCTATTCTCCGTGTGTGTACCTGCATATGGTTTTTGCTTTGAAATTTCGTTTTCCATTTAAAAAAACGAATGGGATGCTATTAAGGACTCAGTTCACGATCTGGCATCCTGTTAATACCTATGCCTACTTAATAATGGTCCTGCCAAAGATTTAGTTCCTATTATTTCTAGACGACGCTTATTTAGTTTTACGTTATTATTATATAGGTAGGGTCAACCGAACGTCCTTAACATTTTTTAACTACACCAAAATGACTTTATGGGGATGAAATATCCCCCGTTTAATGTTGTTTTGCCAGTCTCCAGTCTGGATAAAGTAGGAGAGGAAAATGTACACCTTCTATGGGGTTAAATATAGAATTCTATGGGGCCCTTGTATATATTAACAAATGTCTCTGCATAATTCTGTAATTAAAACCATATTTTCTTCGTGTTTTTTTTGTATCGATGCTCTGTATATTATTCATTGTTAAAATTGAATAGCTGAAAAGTTTATGCTATAAATACCTCTTAATTTTTGTTTTTCTAGGGCTTTTGCATATATTAGTAATTATCTGTTGTAATAACAATACTCGTTTTACCATTTTTATTTAATATTACTACATAATTATAGGGGTAAAACAATCCACTATTTTAAAGTTTATTGTACAAATTTTTATTGTTTTTCTAGTCAATTATATTATTTTTCAATAATATGCTCTGAAAATGTACTGGGGATGTAATCTTGTAATTTTATTAATGTTCTACCCTGTATTTTATATGTTTTTATTCTAATCTATGACTTACCCAGCTTGGATTTTCTTCTGGAACCTCCGTTTAAGGTGCTTTTGAACTCAGATCATCGAATTATTATAGTACATTTTCAATCCTATATGATTCTATGCTCTTGTTTTTGAAACCGCCTCTACTACAAAGAACATCTAGAGCATACCTAAAGACATTGAAAATGCTAGTACACTTTGGAAGGTTTGTGTAATATCATTATTTAACATATAATAACTTCATAAGTACCCATATGCACTTTCTTGAAATAATAAAAAGTACCTATAAGTAAAACTATAATAATTTACAGGATGCTCTCTAATCTACCTGGAACTGCTTGATTTCTATCCTGTTTCACATGTCCTATTTCAGCACGATGTCCCCTTGACTGCTCTGGATAGGAAACTCCATTTTGTAAGTTTTTATCACACTATTTTTAAAAAATCTATATTTTGGAAGTTATTTTTATTAATTTATTTGACCTAATTTTATGTATATATCTGAAAATAATTACTGTGTTATGCCCTTCTCATTATAATTATATCTAAATATGTGCGGTTTAAATACCGCTTCAAATAATTTTACATACTAATTGTAATATTTATTTTACGTTTTAATGATTTAATTAATAGAATCATTATGCGCTTTTATTATCACCATCATCCATCAGCTTGTCTCGTCCTCTTTATGCACTTAAAACTTTTTCCAGTTTAGCAAATACTTCATTATAATTAACCTTTTAAACATCTGCTACTATTTTATTTATATAATATTACTTTGCGTAATAAATGCCTTCCTAGAAAATAAATTTAAATGAAATTAAAAATAGTATCTATAATGTCTTTGCGGTTTTTAAATTAATAGAACATATTTCTCCATAATTTGGTGCGTCATGATGCATGACTCTCGTAGGCGGGACAACCGTATACCTAGATAACCTTCAAGTTAAAAGCGGAATTTTCTACAATAGCTCGCCGGTGTGGTGGACTAAGGCGTTGGCTTCTAATCCATAGGTCGGTGGTTCGAGTCTTGGTGAAAACATGGACTTTTTTTTCTGTTAAATAAATAATGGGATTTTAGATTTAATATTCGTAATAATAATAATTTCATTTTTAATCGTTTGTGACATCATCGCTAATGAGCTGCGGCTTGGCGTGCTGTAACATGAATGAAGTCCCGGGTTCTTAATTATCGCTATCCTTGTTCAACTTACATCTCAAATGGTCAAGCGTCGCGGGTAGCGCTCTAGGTCGCTGCCCTGTCTGAGCTAACCTCGCGAAATATGTGAAGGGTCCCGCGACAGCGGCTTCTATCACCGTGTACCTTCGGCGCCTGTAGTAGAGGCTCTGTAGCTGTTGCCTGGGAATAAGTGACCACGCCCTAAAGGGGATATAAAAATGCAGATCGAACCTGAAATTCTCTTATGGAGATTAACATGGGAAAAAGACATTCTTGATTGTCGTTCTGTCATTGTCTATCTACTCAAGTGAACTATATCCACATCATTAGAACTATCTTCATGTATAATCTCCTATTCAAATTATTTTAACAATGTAATAAAATTCTTATTACTATTAAAAATAAAAGTTTACCTTTACTATAACCGAAAATATTACATTATATACTTAGTGGGAAAAGCTGAACATTCTCGGGCGATCGTAAAGATTGCATGCCGAGGCGCAAACCTAAACTGGCGATACCGAGTCTGGAAATGTGGTTTTTTCTTCGAGGTATACATACTATTTTTCCGAAAATCAAAAATAGGACATAAATTATTACAATCAACTTATTTAAATTTTGAAATAAGTAATGTCAATTTTATTCACAAATAACGGAGGTCATGAAATATGTTTTTCCTACGAGCGTGCGCAAAGTAGTACTTTGCGCACGCATTTTTGTGTGCAAAGTTACACTTTTCCGCACTAGTGCGGATAAGACTTTTATCCGCACTGGGTGCGGAAAAGTAAAACTATTCAAAAATCTCCTTGGTAGGGAATATTTATATTTATTTTAGTAGCTGTAAACTATTTTATGGCAATGTGAGAAGCCGTTGCAAGAGTATTCTCTTTTATCTTTTAATCGTAATTCCCGATATTTGTATTTCAGCTTAAAACGAAAAAAACTGTATTTTTTAAGTACCTCGTATAGTGATAAATGATTATAATATTGCCAAGCAACAATAAATGTACATGTCGATTTTGACACATGATGTCAGATTTTTCCTCAGTTTCTATGTCCACAAGAATCTACAAACACCGACACTTTTATTTTTATCAAATCATAAAAAGGCTTAAACACTGTTAAAATGAGCAGCTCTGACGAGGAGCTACCAGATTCCATCCTAGAGGCCGCAAACTCTGCAAATTTAAATTTATTGCCCGCTAAATCTCAACAAAAATACGAGAAGCAATTTGAACATTTTGAATACTGGTGCCGCAACAAAGGGACAAATAGTTTCAAGGAGGAGGTCTTCCTAGCCTATTTTGCAGATTTACGAAAATCATTCCAGCCAAATACTTTATGGAGTAAGTACTCTATGTTAAAAAGTGTCCTTAAAATCAAAATAAACTTGGATTTAAGTCAATATTTCAAGCTAACATTGTTTTTAAAAAAGCAAAATGTGGGATATCGTCCGAAAAAGGCCAAAATTTTTGACAAAATTGAAGTTTCCAAATTTATGGAAGAAGCACCTGACCAAATTTACCTTCTTATAAAAGTCGCCACCATTTTTGGGTTGGCCGGTGCTTGCAGGCGCGAAGAGCTTTGCAAGATAATGGTTGATCACATAGAGGATAAAGGAAATTTGATAGTCGTCAAAATCCCCGACAGTAAAAACAATACTTCAAGAATCTTTGTAGTGTCCAATGAAACAAATAAGGGACATTATTTACAACTCTATCATAAATATGCAAATTTGCGAAAACCATCCACTCCGCACAAGCGCTTTTTTGTGCAGTATCAACAAGGAACATGCGGTACTCAATGTATTGGAATAAATTCATTCGGTAAGATGCCCTCGAAAATAGCTGCATATCTACAATTGAAAAATCCAGAGCATTATACAGGACATAGTTTCCGTCGTTCATCGGCTACCATGTTGGCCGATTCTGGAGCAGGAATCACTAATGTCAAGCGACTCGGAGGTTGGAAATCGACGACTGTCGCCGAGAGCTACATTGATGATTCGACAAATCAAAAAAAGGACATGTCGAATAAAATATTGGCCACGAACAACTGCCCTTCTGCATTAAGTCAACCTTCATCAAGCCATAATATTAACTGTCCGTCCACAAGTCAGTGCTTATCAAGCCGTACCATAAGCCACCCACTGAATGAGCTTACTGGATCGGCTATCACTTTGCAGAATGTGAGTAATTGCTCTTTTGTTATAAATGTTATTAACAAATAATTTAGTTTCCTATTATTTTTTTTATTGTTATGTAATTTTTTAATTTTCTATTATTTTTTTTTGTTATGTAATTTTTAGTTGTAAGTATATTATAGTTCTTTCTTTAAAGTCGAATTAAAAATTATTAAATAAATTATCATATTTTTATTTTTGTTGTTATCTGATATGAAGCTCGTAGGAAAATAACTATTTCCTATGACCACCTATGAAAATAAGAAAAAAAGCACGGTTAATTTAGCTAGCGCCGTATATCACACGCGTGTTGAAAAAAAATATTTCAACACTAGTGTTGAAATAATAGGCACACTATTTATTGATTTGACAGACAACCACTATTGATTAAAAAGAACAAATTTTGGAAAGCAGTAATTGTAAAGTGTTTAACTTATTTATCATGTATTTGTCGAGTAATTCAGAATTAGAGTGTAAAAATACGCCATCTGAAATTACAAAAAATGTTAATAAAATACTGGAAAATCTATTCCAGAAAAAACAAATCGCGCTGAAGAGAGCGTCATGTATTAAACAACAAATGTTTATCGGTAGCCATAGCGTAAAGAATAGAGCTCTAGCCTACAGATCGCAAGGTCACAGGTTCAAATCCCATCAGGGTATTGACTGTAAAAACATTAAATAATTTATAGAATTATTTTGAATTGAAATCTTCCTTATTGGGTGGATTTTTTAAATTTATGTTTATTACATATTTCCTTAATTAAATTTAAAATTTTTCTTTCAGGTTAATCTAGAAGTCAATCCAGGATTAGTTCTTCCTATATAAAATACGAAAAAATTAAAAAGTTAAACTACAAATAAAGGAAAAGCCTATTGACAAACTATAAAACCAGATATTAAGCGGAATATAATCCTAAGTATGCTAATTTCAGCACTAGTGTTGATATATTTTTTCAAATTAAATAGTGTGCCTTGTATTTCCACTCTAGAGTTGAAATATTTTTTTTCAACTCTAGAGTTGAAATTTTTTTTTACAAATTAAAGGCTTTTTTAATAATTCTTTGTGGTCGTAGGAAAAATAGTGTACATTATTCGTGTGAAAGTGATTATTCTAAAACTCGGAGAATTTCCGCACTCGGCTGACGTCTGGTGCTAAATATCTCCTCGTTTGGAAAGTATCACTTTCATCACTTGGTATGTAATATACTATTTTGTAAGTATGGAAATAAAGTAATATTGATTTGTCAAACTTGACGCATTGTAGTTTACAAATAACTGTACAGAATAGTTTTTTTTAGTATTAATTGCGCAAAATAGCTTTTTTTATTAATGGCACATGACATTGTCAATTTTTACTGAGACTGTCAGGTCGGGGTTAAAAATTCAATCAAATGTGCCATCAAAACACTAACTATTTTATTGTATCATTGAAGATTAAGTCATTTTTATATGATATCTTTATTAATAATTATTAACATCATAAACGCACTAACACCTACATAACACCTTAGTTACTCATAATACATTAGTTACCATAATTTTATACGTTAGTTACGAAAGCATAATACTTTAGATACCAAATAATATTAGAACTATTTTTCATGAACATGTAAAACAATACTTTGACAGTTTCCAAATTTGATGGATACACCTTTGTCTTTAACGTCCACGATCTTAGGTATGCCCTCTGAAGACTTTCATCATTAAAAACTTCTCGTCTGAGGCAGAACACACAAATTCGTTGACTTGTTCTCTTGTAAATACTTTTGATTTTTTTGCTCTATATCCAACATTTTTTTTCTTGATGAAACGTATTAAGGCGCCGTATTTGTCGATTTCCACTCTTTCCTTCAGTTCTAAAGTCGCTCGTAATATGGAATATTTCGGCCATAAGGATGAAGCAGAGTATTCCTCAGCAATACGTTTCTTCTGCACCTTGAACATGTACTTTGTTTCGCCACTCACAAAACTGCCGATATTCTTTTTCAAAATGGATTTTAGATTTGTCCGGAAGCAAGTTCAACCTTATAATGTTAGCTGCAGCTAATATATCGTCAGGAATATCAAAATCTTGCATGATTTTAATGATGACTTTTTGAAATGCCAAAATGAAATGACATAAAACCTTGTTTTTATTTTCGCATTGCCGTTGTCAATGATACGATAAAGCTTTGAATACAACTCGATTATTAGCGATTTAACACCGTCTCGGACATTGCGGGTGACTCGGCTGTTGCCTCGTCACCTAGTCCTAGTCCTCGACTATTATAAATCGCATAATAATCTCGTTATATTAATAGCTATTATTAATTATGTGGATATTACACTATTTTTATTATGTAATTATCGTGTTTAGAACAAACAGTTAAAATGTATAGCTTTTAAGGTATTTTTCCTGCACCTGTTGTGATTACCATAAAAACCTGCAATTGTTTAAAATTTATTTATTGTCAAATATTGTTTTTCATGTCACGAAATTTACAATATTTTGCTCAAGATTGTCCAGTACCATAGCATATGTCTGATAGCGATAGTGAGACGCCTTAAAAATGTCAATATTTCCTATCGATTTTCGGAAAAATATATTTTTAAAGAAGTGTAGAGTGAGTTACTCCCAAGGCCATATTTTCAATAAAATAAGTTTTGTTGTTTCTAAACCGTAAATTAACTTGCACTTAAATCTAATTTTTATTTATTAAGAAACATTTTAGATGGTTCTTTAATTAATGGGAAGCAATTGCAGATTAGCGGCCACTAAGAACGTTGCTACGCCACTGAAGTTATGAGGTTTTTATGATCCCATGAGTCTGATCTCTACTGTCTTATAATTTTATTTTATGAAAGTAATATAAAACAATGTAGCGGGACCTATTTGCCATTTTGTTGGGTTGACACTTACGAAGGCATTAATAAAAAATTGACCATGCATGGCCTCAGTAGCTACTACAAATAAAAATGTAGAGTTGGTATTATTATTAGATATATTACATAATATACCAGTATTGCCAACCTAAAATATCGGTTATATGTTGTATAAAGTAATAGTATATTACATAACAAGTGATGAAAGTGATTTTTTTCAAATGGGGAGATATTTAGCACGAGGCGTCAGCCGAGTGCGGAAATTCTCCGAGTTTTAGAATAATCTCTTTCACACGAGTAATGTACACTATTTTTCCTACGACCACAAAAAATTATTAAAATAGCCTTTGATTTGTGAAAAAAATATTTCAACACTAGTGATGAGAAAAAAAATGTTAACACTAGTGTTGAAATTAGCATACTTAGGATTATGTTCCACTTAATATCTGGTTTCATAGTTTGTCAATAGGCTTTTCCTTTATTTGTAGTTTAACTTTTTCATTTTTTCATATTTTATATATCATAGGAAGAACTAATCCTTATTGACTTCTAGATTAAGTAGAATAAAATTAAATTTAATCAAGGAAAGATGCATTAAACATAAATTTAAAAAATCCACCCAACAAGGAAGATTTTATTTCAAAATAATTCTATAAATTATTTAATGTTTTTATAAAAAAAGGTCAAGTACTCCTGATGGGATTTGAACCTATGACCATGCGATCTGTAGGCTAGAGCTCTATTTTCTACGCATCGTTACCGATAAAGATTTGTTGTTTAATACATGACACTCTCTTCGGCGCGATTTGTGTTTTCTGTAACCTAATAGATTTTCCAGTAGGAACATTTTTTATAATATCAGATGGCGTATTTTCACACTCTTATTCTGAATCACTCGACAAATACATGATAAATAAGTTAAACATTTTACAATTACTGCTTTCTAAAATTAATGCTTTTTCATAAATGGGGGTTGTCTGTCAAATTGGCACCATATGTTTAAATTAAATAGTGTGCCTTGATATTTCAACACTAGTGTTAAAATATTTTTTTTAACACACGTGTGATATACGGCGCTTTCTAGCCAAATTAACCGTGATTTTTTTCTCATTTTCATAGGTTGTTATCACAGTTGGTGGATTGTTTTAATTTACTACGAAACAGTACAATGTTTCAAGAAAAAACTTTATACAGTGCCGCGGAAAAGTCTGCACCACATGGTAAAAAAACGTTGCTTAATTAGATACCAAAAAATAGTCTAAAATATTTGCCATATGGCATTATTTGTTTTAATCCGTATGTGTCATTTAAAATTTTCAAAAGTAGGAAAGTGACATTAGTAGTAAAAATATCAACAATTTTCATAAGAAAAAGTCTATTTGTATTTACATGGATATTCTAAATTCAAAGTTATCAATAAAAATACTAGACATTTTTTCAGTGTACATTTATCTTGAATTTTGAATAAAAACCGAAAACATCATATTAAATAAAAATAATTTCTTTTTTTTTATTGTTAACATTTTTAAACAATTCAATAAAAACAAATTACACGAAACTGATATTTATTTAATTATTATTATTGTAGAATGACTGAAATTGTAATTGTTTTCCAAGCCTACTTGTAATATTATTAAAGTTTAGGAATAAGCATAAAGTGTTGTGACTTTTGGAAATTTTTAGGAAAACTATCTTGAAAAAATAAGGGGTTAGAAAAGAAAGACCTATCTTCCTTCTTACATTTATTAAAAATTAAATCAGTGCCTACGCGTTTCGGCTAAAGGGGCCATCATCAGGACATGAGGCAATAAGGTCTATAAACACAAGGACAAAGTAGGGCGCACTTTGGTCAATTAAAAATAAATTAATTATTACAAAAAACACTGGTATAAGTTACATATTTTAAAAATATTTTACAGAAAACAATTAAAACACATTTCGACTGTCGTCAGAGGTACGTACAACTTGTACTTGAGTTATACCTCTTTGTTCTTGTGTTTATGGACCTTATTGCCTCATGTCCGAATGATGGCCCCTTTGGCCGAAACGCGTAGGCACTGATTATATTTTTTATAAATGTAAAAAGGAAGATAGGGCTTTCTTTCCTAACCCCTTATTTACAATGTCCCTTCTGGAGAGTAGTTACGACTTCGTTATCTTGAAAAAGAAAATTTTTGGTATATAGCTTACAATAAGTGATATTTTTTAGCTTTTATGCTCATTATAACTAAGGAATATACATTTTTAGTATAAGAAAATGTAAAAATAGTCCAAGAATATATAACTATATTTTTCTATATATTCTAATACTTGTCCTTTTAAACCCAGAACTGTTTTTTTTTCGAGGGCCCGTCCGTAAGCCGGATGCACTTAGGCCAGGTTTGGTCCATTGTGTTCACTCTGTTTGGTTGTTACACCCTCTTAGTTCGTTGCACTAGTTTGTGTAGGTCAACTCTGGTTCCAGTTTTGGTCGCCTGAGTATTTGTTGTCTCTTCCGATCTAGAGACTCTCAATGGCAAAATATGTGCTGTACAGTTTCCCTGACTTGTCCGTACCCAGAACTGTTAATTTAGGACTGTTTTAAATTAAAAACCATTTAATGAAAACGGCCGTAAATGTTTAACTGAAAAAAAAAAACGTTATAAAAAAGCATTCTTGTAAAATGGCAATTTATTTCAATTAAACCTAAACCTGAGATTAAAGCTGCCGATGGCCACGTCAATAAACGTGATATAAACGTGTATCGTGATAAAATAGGCCTTTTTAAATCTCGTTAGCGAAATGGATGAAAAACATCGGGAAAATCGATAAAATAAATTGAAGGCAAAATCTAGAAAATTACAGCTCTGAATAATTTTTAAATAATATTTTTTATACAGAGTGCTATAAAATTGAGGCATTATGTTTAAATGAGTAACTTCTTGCGTATCTTGAGAAACACTCCATATACCTTTTATTTTTTTACCGACAACCGCATAAAAAGTTGGGTTAAGACCACTATAAAAAAATACTTACTGATGGGGAAAAATTAATTGAACCATATATTACGACCTTGTTTCGAAGCAGACAAATTCCACGACGCGTTGCTATAAAGAAAATCAGTGTTTTTTTTTTGTCCAAGTACGCAAAAATCTTAAAATCTCCAAAATATTTCAAAATAAAATCTTAATTTGTTTTTTTGTTTCAGGTAAGGAAGCTTTTAAATTCATGAATAAATAAAGTTAGAAAAGCTTTTTAGGTAAGTATGTTTAAATAAAATAAAATTGTACTTTATTGTTTGGCACTTCTTTTTTTTATTTTTTTTTCCAAAACAAGAGTCTTAAAAATATCGTGACCAAAGATATTAAATATTATTTTCAACCTACTTGATGGTTCTTGCTTTACACTTTTGCGTTTGCTGTCAAATACACTGGCGAGCAAAAAATTTAGGTCACTTAGTAAATATGCCATGTTCGCCCATGGTAACCATAAAGGGCATCGCATGATCTTCGAGAATTTTTGTAATGTACCTGTGAGATATTAGGGAGCCATTTTGTACAAAGGCCAATTCTGTGCTGGCTTGTGCAGTTATTCCTGCCCAAACCATTACCAGTTCATCAAACTGCTGGACGACAATCACATTGAATGGTTGACGACGATCTTCAACCACATTTATGATACGGGAGATATACCACGGGCATGGCTCGAATCGGAATTTATCACCTTGCCCAAGAAGCCTGGGCCAAAAAATGCAATAAATACAGAACAATAAGCTTAATGAGTCATTTGTTAAAATTGTTTCTGAAAGTCATTCACGGGAGAATCTATCTGCTATGTGAAGACGAATTAAGCCCCACCCAGTTTGGCTTCAGAAGCGCGCTCGGCACTCGTGAGGCAGTGTTTAGTGTGCAGGTGTAATTCCAAAGGTGCAGAGACATGAACTGTGACGTGTATGCCTGCTTTATAGACTATCAAAAGGCATTCGATAGAGTCCGGCACACAAAGCTAATAGAGATACTGAAGAAAATCGGACTGGATAACAAAGACCTTAGAATCATCGCGAACCTGTATTGGAATCAGAAGGCCACCGTCCGAGTACAGGACAGCCATACAGAGCCAGTCAGAATTACTAGAGGAGTTCGACAGGGTTGCATATTGTCTCCACTGTTGTTCAACATATACTACGAGTACATCTTTCGTGAGGCACTGGAGGATAGTGAGGCAGGGGTGAACCTGAATGGACAGAGGCTGAACAACATAAGATATGCAGATGACACCGTCGTGTTCACAGATAACCTAGACGATCTGCAAAACCTGATGACACAAATCACACTGATCAATCAGCAATATGGTCTTGATATAAATAATGATAAAACCAAATTAATGATCATCAGTAAAAGAAATATCCCGGATGACCACCTAATTATAAATGGAAAACGTGTGGAAAGAGTACAAAAATACACATACCACACAGTACCTGTGTTAATGAAGAGTGGGACCATTCACAGGAAATCAGATGCAGGATAGAGAAGGCCAGAGCAGTGTTCAATAAAATGACAAAGTGCTTCAAGAGCCATGACTTGAACATAAACCTAAAGATCAGGTTGTTAAGATGCTACGTCTTTTCTGTTTTGTACTACGAAGTAGAGGCTTGGACACTGACTGCTGCTACTGAGAGGAAGCTGGAAGCCTTCGAAATGTGGCTGTATCGAAGGATGCTGAGAGTGTCGTGGACGCAGAGGGTGACCAATGAAGAAATGCTACGCCGCATGGGGAAAGAACGTGAGGTCCTTTACACCGTTAAATGCAGGAAATTAAAATATCTTGGGCACATAATGCGCAATGAAAATCGATACCATCTCCTCCAATGCATCCTACAAGGTAAAGTTTACGGGAGCAGAGGACCAGGAAGAAGGAGAATCTCATGGTTGAAAAACCTAAGAGTCTGGTTCGGAAAGTCAACCACGGGACTGTTCAGGGAAGCAGTCAACAAAATTATAATCATTCAGATGGTCGCCAGCATCCGACCCGGATAGGCATACTAAGAAGAAGAAACTATTACCGAACCACCGCCAAATGGAAGACGCTGGTCAATACAAACTCCAGCATATCTTTCTCCTGGTCTTCTCCATACTCGTCGACGTCCGTCTGAGCCATTGAGGCAAAAACGTGACTCATCTGTAAACAGTACATTGCTCCAATCATCATCATTCCATGCCAAGTGATAGAAGCCTAAGTGACCTAAATTTTTTGCTCGCCAGTGTATCAAAATCAAAAAGTTGAAATGATAGTGTTACAATTTACTCTAAATTTGCTTGCTAGATAAACTTTAGTATATCGAACAATAATATTTATTTTCCCAAACCAATTGTAGCTATTACTTGGTTGATTTAAACAAAATTGTTTAGTTTTGGAAACGAAATATTATTCTAAACTGTATGATAGTATTGGTAACCTATAACAGATATTAATTATAGAAGAGTTTTGGACTTGCATTGTCTTTATTTGTTTTACATTACAACGTTTCAACTAGTAAGTATTACCAGTTGTCTTCAGGTGAATACTAAATAAGTAAAGTAATTACAGCTCTATTTATACTAGCTAGGTGCACTAAAGCATAACTGAGATGGGTGCAGTTAATCAAATATTAATTAATACATAGACAACACGCTCAAAGGAGAAACCGAAAAAGCAGGTGCAGCTGACCATGCCTGAATACACGGTCATCACATAAAGTGGACAAAATCTCAAATCCTGCATAAATAACCACATTGGAGGAAGACAAAGTTCAAGAAAGCCGCTACCATATACCAGAATCCAGATTGTTTTAGTAAGCCCTCATTAGATATAAGAAATATCTGGAAACCTTTTTTAGGTAGATGTAATCTTAAAATACCGCACACGAACTAAACGCATGACTGCACCCATCTCAGTTATGCTCCAGTGCATCTTGTATAAATAGGGCTGTAGTTAGTTAGTTACTTTACTCATTTAGTATTCACCTGAAGACGACTGAAGTTGAAATGTTGTGATATAAAACAAATAAAGACAATGCAAGTCCAAAATTCTTCAATCATTCAAGAAACATCATTGTCTCCAACCTTCAAACAGGCAACAGATATTAACTTACCTAGTTCACAAAACTAGTTTAAATATTTATCATAACCAGGCCCGCACATTCACGCGATTCACAGTGTCCCGTCAGCCACTACCCTCTGCCAACTCGCCATTTACCTCTTTTGTTTGTTTATTTATGCCAGTCTTCAAAATGTGGTACGTTTTTGTGTGATTTTTAAGCAGCCCGATGAGACTTTTTATGGAAATATGACTCACCAGACTCATCACTTAAGTTAGGCTCCACTTTAAAAACGACATTTGTGTGACCTTTAATTGTTCATTGACAAGAGCATTGTCATTTTGCTAATGGTATGTAATTCAAACATATTTTTAATACGTGTTGTCTTTATAATTATACGAAGCATCCGATATTCATATTAGAAGATTGTCAAGACAACAGATTACTATAATAACGTGTAATTAAAAAGAATTAGTATTGGCAACAAATATACTCTTTGAACTAACAAACAGGTAGTTTGTTAGCTAATGACAAAAGTGACTAGTAACCAGTACCGGAAGTTTCCTCTTATGGCTCTTTTAACTAACTTTTCTTGTCACGGAAACTAAGATGCTGGTATGGTATACGAGACTACTTTTTAGAGTGTTTACTTCAGGTCTGTAATAATTAAAGCTAATCGACTTACCAATAATAGTACTACGATGTCACCACCCAACGGTAGGTTAAGCATCATTGAACCTTCACAGTTAAACATGTCCTCAAAAAAAAAGTCCAAATTTTTATATTTTCAAAATATCTAAAGAAAAATGCTAAATGCCACTCACTGGCAAATGGGAAAATCAGGAAACTCATTGACCAAGATTTTAGCTAAGCCAGGTAAAGCTAGTTACGTGACACCAATCCTCCTTAAAAGCAACGTGACACTTAATGCCTTTTCCCATTACCCATACATACATATGAAAGTAGATCAAAGTGAAATCAGACAAGTGCTGGAGCCCGTTTTAAAAGACATCTCAAACGTTATGTCCCTTTGGTAGGATAACGAGAAACTTTTAAAATACATCTTACATATCATAAAAGTTATTTTTGGCAACAATGGAATGGATTACACGGAGTTTTATTATACCGGGTGATTCACGACGAGCTTGCGTTAGAACGTTTGAGGAAACTACTGAATATATTTTTTTGAAAATCTGTAGGTTAGGGTTTATCGATATGCTCTCTTAAACTAAAATATTAATATGTTTCTGTCACTTCCAGTTATACCGGAAGTAGCTTTAACTTTCATTTTTTAAATATAATATAGTATTTTTTATTATATTTTTGCTTTTTGCATTAAATTATAATTACATTTTATGGAACACGTTTTTTACCTAAGTCCACTAGTTTCTGAGATATCTGCATATTTTGTAATTATTTCGTAAATGCATAGCGATGAAATTATTCGTATATATTTTTTACCTTAGCTCCAGACTAAAGCTTTTTTGTTATTGTATAGTTAAAGAATCAACAAATCTCAAAAAATAATTAAATTTGACATAAAATATACAGGGAGGTCACAATTATGGGCTCATTGTAAAAAATTTTAAATGGAACACCCTGTATATTTTTATTTTATATGATGGTAAATTAACTGCTCCTTAAAATTGCTATAACCTTTCCTATACCTATATCAACGCGTTTTCTTAGAATATCAAGTTTTATTTTTAAATACAATTTTTTTCAAGCTTGCCATGACATGACCCCCTTATAAATATCACATGTTCATTTGTGAACAGCAAATATCCATGTGGAAACTGATATAGTTTTTTTTAAGGGAACATAAAATTACTTTAAAATATTTTTCTTTATTTAAGTGGCCAAGAGAAAATCCGAATTTTGACGCAAGAGGGCACAATTGATAATTAAATATTGAAATTCTAAATTTCTCCGAAAATTCCCACATACCATATACCTTTGGTAACATAATGATGTTACCAAATGATGTAGAATTATCTAAGCTTTCTAATGAGAAAACTTAAGATAATTCTACATCATTTTGGGTTAGGGCTCATTGGCGTACCGACCTTGATAAGAGTGGGGGAAGCTGATGAAAGTATAATCCTTTAATTTGCTGTAACTTCTAAACGACTTATCCGATTTTAGTAAACTTAAGCTTGTTTGGAAGGGAAAGGAACGTGCTTTTTTTGTTATATCCACTGGTACACGATAGTTCCTAAAAAAATAGCTAGAGAGCGTAATTTGTGATAGTTACAGTTTTTTGATTTTATTCCGAAAACTCAAATCATACGGTATTACTATGACATCACAATCGGAAAGTAGATTAAATTTGCAATAGAAACTGTGAAGACCGTAGTCTTAACTTAAATAATCATACAACTTTAAAATATTTTTTTGTTGTGGAATGCTTGTTGACAACTATGAAAACAATCACTTCTTCAATTAAAGTGGTAAAAGTTATTTTTTGGCAATAACTCTGAAACGAAAGAAGATATTAAACTTGGGTCTTCACAGTTGTTATAATTATAAATAACTCCGAAGCAAACAAAGATACCGGACTGCGGTTGTCACGTTTTTTCTTGAAAATGTAATCTACTTTCCGATTATGATATCCGAATTATATCGTATGATTTAAGTTGTCGGTATAAAATCAAAAAAGCTCTTTTTATCACAAATTGTGCCTTCTAACAATTTTTTTAGGAATTATCGTGTAATTAAAAGTACTTTCCTTTCTCTTCCAAAAGAGCTTAAGTTTACTAAAATCGGATATAAGTCGTTTAGAAGTTACAGTAAATTAAATGATTACACTTTCCATAGCTTCCTCACTCTTATCAAGGTCGGTACGCCAATGTGCCCTAACCAAAATGATGAATAATTGTCTAAGGTTTCTAATGATGTTATCAAAGGCATACCTTAATGTTAGAACTTTCGAAGAAACTTAGAATTTCAATATTTAATTTTCAATAATTGGGGTAAAATACGAAACTTAAAAATTATTTCCAGAATATTTTCTTAGCCACTTTAATTAGGATTTTTTCCTCTGAGTTTCTATGCCCAGTATTTTCCGAGATACGGCCGGTGGCCATTTATAATGGGATACCCGGTATACTACCTAGGATCATTGGATCACATGCATACACAGCCTTGCTTATGTAGTGTTTTCATATTTAGTTAACTATGCTTACAGTTTTTTGTTATATATCTTATTGTAATTTTATTATACAGCAATATCTGTTATTTTATCATTTCATTCATTTTCAAACTCTCACTATTACATTTCTCCTTACAGATTAATGTTTCATATTTACCAATTAAATCCCTGAATCTACTAAAGCACGTTTACATCTAAATTCTAACCGATTCGGGGTTTAATGTGATTTACAAATTCACGTGTAATCGACAGACATGCCTCGAAACCAAACGAGGGTTCGAAATCGGAAAGTTTAAAAGTTGAATAAGCAAGAGTTTAACTCTACAAATTTGTTTGTGAAATTCCTATTTGAATTTTCGCATATTTGGTCAGTCGAATATTTCATTTAGTTTAAGTTTACTTAAGAATTATGGATAGTATTCGCAATTCCATACAGAGTGTTTCATTAAGGTCGACGAGCGGCCATACAGTAACTACTGGGCATAGAAATTCAGAAAAAAAAATTGATAACTAAAGTGGCCATGAGAAAATCCTGGAAATAATTTTTAAGTTCCGCATTTTGCCGCAAGAGGGCGTAATTGGAAAGTAAATTTTAAAATTTTACATATCTCCGAAAATTCCACATTAATGTATATCTTTGATAACACCATTAAAAGCTCGGACAATTATGCATCATTTTGGTCTGATGCTCATTATCGTACCGATTTTAATAAGAGGGAAAGTGTAATAATTTAAATCGCTGTAACTTATGAACGACTTATCCGATTTTAGCAAACTACAGACGACAGACGGTTTGAAAGAGAAATGTATACACTTTCACCAGTCGTATTTAGTTGTCCCTAATAGTTCTCAAAAAAGATGCTAGATGGCGCAATTTATAATAACACATTTTTTGATTTTACTCCGAAAAAATAAATCATACGGTATAATTATGATACCATAATCGAAAAGTAGATGAAATTTGCTAGAAAAAATATTGAAACCGCAGCTCGATATCTCCGTTCGTTTCAGCGTTATCGCCAATAGAATAATTTTTAAATCGAAGCGATTATATATTTTTTAGAAAAAGAGTGGTACGCCACTGATATTTTTCCATGTGAATATTATTTCTGATTAGCCTGGTCAATTCAGCATAAAAATGGTCTCTTGCGTTTTTCTCCTCAGGCACACCGTTCTTAATTAAAATAAATAAATTAAAATAGCTTCATGCAAGGTGGTCATTTTCAACACTTTTTATAAAACAAAATTTTGCATTATTAAATAGTAGAGCTATCCGAAAAAAAACCGAAATTTTTACTTTTGGTTTTTAATTTTTTGCGCCTTTATTTTAGACTTAGGAACGAAACAAAAATACTTTTTCATAGCCGTTTTTTATGTTCTACAATATGGCATTAGTTTTCAAATTAGACGTTTCGTTCTTTAGATACCACCCTCAAATTATATTTTTTAAATACGGACCTGGAATTTTTAAAACAGTTTTAAGGACTTCTAAGCTTTGAAAATTTAATACAATGTACAAGTTTTTAAAATTTTAACGTTTTGTCATCATATAACATATGACTTGTATTTCAAATTATCCTCTCTTTACTATTACGGCCCTGGCAATTATTTTTTGGATTACTTAAATATTAAAATTACATTACAGGAAGTAAGCATGTTTTTACGGCATGAGAAGTAATTTAATTTTTTATTAGTATTTTATATATTTTATTGATATAACATATATCTTGCCTTAGACCGAGACCAAAATACTGTAAAACAGAAAAAAATAATGCTGCCGAGTGAAAAAAAAGTTATTCGAGTGTTAGTCTAATTATTGAACGGCAGTAGAGTTTTGGACTTGCATTGTCTTTATTTGTATAGAATCACTACGTTTCAACTGGCAAGCATCTCCAGTCGTCTTCAGGAGAATACTACTTAGTCTAGTTATGTTACTGTAACGCGCTTACGTTTGTTTCAAAAATTATTTCAAATTTTTTTTATTGTTTATACGATCTGATTATGCTAGTTTCAGGCGAAACGTGAAACAAAAACAAAGAGACAGAAAAATATTTGAGACCGAGACTTTGGGCCTCTTTTCTTACAAAATATCAAATATCAGGCCACTTTGTGTAAAAATTAGGGGATTTTTCGAATCATCTTTTGTTTTTTTAGTTTGGCTCTAAATGTTCAGGACCGTAATGAAAGGAAAAAGATAATTTGAAAAATGTTTTATTAGATGACAAAACGTTAAAATTTTAAAAACTTTTACATTGGGTTAAATTTCTAAAGCCTAAAAATCTCTAAAACTGTATTTAAAATTCCAGGTTTGTAGTTAAAAAAATTGACTTGAGGTTGGTAACTAAATAACGAAACTTCAAATGTGAAAACTAATACCGCCATCTTGTAGAACATAAAAAACGGCTATAAAATAGTGTTTTTTATTTTTTTCCCAAGTCAATGCGCAAAAAATTATATATCTCTGGAATTTTTTTCCCCAAATTATTAAGCCCTAAAATATGCAACTTTGCCTCAATTTAACCATGTTCGTATCTCTTACTGTTTTCATAGTGAATTCTCCTCGAAGTTCTCGCTTCACATGGAAAACATTTTTATTATTGATTTTACAGGAAATTCCATTCTTTAAACTAAAAAAAATGTGGTGCACACTAGGGAGACTCAATTCACTTAAAACATGATCAAGAGTAAAGTATGCTTATTTTTTAGATACAACTCTACTTCTAATTTTATTTTTAAAATTTTTTATTGTTTACGTTTAAAATATGGGTCAAACTTTAAATTTCTCGCTGTTTCAAATTTCTCTTAAACTGTAACAAAAAGTATGCCAGAATTCATTTATTTTTAAAGCAATTGGGTTTAAACCAAAATTAATTTCAGGATCTTTTTAAATTACTTGTCGTTCCAATTATAAAAGGTAATTTAAGTAAATACATCTATTCTCTGACTTTGTTTTCGGACACAACTTTTAATTCCAACCAACTTTTACAAATGAAAATTAAAACAAGAAATAAGAGTTCTTTATTTACTCTTAAAAAACTTTAAAAAAATGGAATCTTCCTCGTATGCCTTACAGTTTTTTTGAGTTTTATTAAGCACTTTTCTAGTTTAAGGATATGCGGCAATTTTTATCAATAACAAAAAAGTTTTCCATATAGAACGAGATGTCTGCCAGTCACTGTATAATAAAAAATGTATTTTGCAAATTTACCATTTAAATAATTTTATCATTAATATGATAGTGGAGAATGTCTGGTTCACTTCTGGTTTAACCAAAGATCCAAATGTTAACCCGAGGTTATTTTTTTAATTGAAAAATAAAAAGTTAATATAAAAACCCAAAAGCTGATTTTTTATACAAGGCGCCGTTAAGTTGCTACAGCCTTTCAAAGTGCCAAAAATGTTATTTTACAAATGATGAATATTTCAAAAACTAGACATTCAACCTGTTATACAAAATCTTTTTAGAATACAGAACAAAATCTAAAAATGCGATAAAAATAATCATATTTAAAGAGGACATAATAATATACAGGGTGATTCACGCTGAGTGGCCTATTAGAAGATCTCGGAAACGAGTAAACTTATCTATCTAAAAATTTGATTGCAGGCATAATTGGCTTTGAGCTTTTAAAACATTATATTTTGAGGTTTTTGTTACTTTCGGTTATACCGGAAGTTAATGCCAACTTTGCTATTTTAAATTGAACACCCTGTATATTTTAGCATTTTTGATTACCTTAGTAAAATCTAAATAACTTTTGTTTATAATAATCTATTCCTATCTCTAACTGTTTTTGAGTTATGAATTATAAAATAATTTTTTTGTGTAAAAACGCTCCGAAAAGAAAGTTTAGTAACTCTAAAACTAATAGAGGTAACAATTTAAAACTTTGTAAGCTTTTAAGTAATATATAGATCTTTAGTTTAAATTACTTAGGTTTCACGTTTTTTATACAGGGAGTTCCTAAAATTGTGCCAATGTTTCCATTTAAATAAATGTTCATAAGTCAATTTTTGCAAATGGAACACCCTATTTCTTAGCTTACTAACGCGTAGAGAATTAAATTTAATAACTAAATGCCTAATATGTTACAATACACAATTTTAGTCGTTTTGGAGTTATGAGCAATTTAAATAAAAAATCTTAACATTTTGTTTAATGCGACATTATTTTTGAAAAAAAAGCTTCGACTAGGATTTTCGTTTGAGTTTGAGCTTTGTTACCATTTGTTATTAACTGCCTATGTTCGTTGCTTAGCTATTTCTGATTTTCAAAGTCAAACGAAATTCCCATGTTTTTCGTGATTGTTCAAAAAGTTTTAACGAACTCCTGTTTTAAATCACCCTGTATGCAAACCCGTAAATCCTGATATGACATAATTAGAGTGAAAAAATAATCGTTTTTTTCTTCCACATGGATATTTGCTGTTTCCTGTACACTTAAGTGACAAGAAAAGTAGGCTATTCAAGTTAACTGTACGGCAAAATTACGTATTCATTACTGTCACTGCTGCACAGTGTTGCTACCTTTAAAAATAAAATTTCCCATTTAAAAAAAAAATCCCCGAATGCACACAATACTGAAAAAGTATTTTTTAGAAGATCACAACCACAAGTGATCCTAAAGAATATCCTACGAATATAACACTGTTTGTTAAAGTTTCCCTCTGGAGACAGCGCCGATCTATCATTCCTCTGTGCTTGGTATCTTTATTTCTCACGAATCCGGAAATTTCCCATTAGTTGACAACATTGTTTTAAAAATTTGATTCCTTTGTGGCGTCCTTATAAAGTACTGACCAATCACAGTTTATTGTATTTACTGAAGTTCTGCCTTCTTTTTCAAGATACTAAATTATACAATTTATATGTATGTAGTAGAATATGTATATATATCAAAATATAAACTTCTCTATATTAGTTTTATCAATAATGCAACCTGCTGAATGTGCATAGAAAATTAACTTCTGTAACATTATTATTGAAACGACGAACTTTGGATCCAATCGTTGTGAGTGCTCCGGCCGCCGACAAACATTTAAAATATTTTTAACATTTCGGTTGTAAGTTTCGTCGTAGAAAAAATATACTGTTTAACTCGAATGGATTTTCCATATCGCACTCGGATGTTTGAGTACTCCGCCTATGACGTCGTGCTTAATTTACTTTCTCGTGAGATATAGACATCATATCCAATTTAGTTGTACAAATTACTATTTAAATGTCACATTACTATAATAAACGAAAAAATTTCCCAATTACTTTTTCCAACCAATTAGAAGATTTGATTTCGAATGATTACGATGGCAACATTTATGCTCTTTGAACTTCCGGCGGCCAAATTACACTAAAAATTTTTCTGTCACTTTAAATGCCAAAATAATGACACAAAATGACAGAATGAAATTATTTGTCATGGCAAAAAAGCCATATGTTTCAGTTGCCAAGGAAACAACTAACGTAATTTTATTCTTATTCACGTAACTACACTCCCCTGCAGAGAAAAAGGGCACTCTAAAATTTTGATTAGGTTTAAGGCTTGATAACTTTTTTATTTTTAATCCGATTTTAGTGATTCTTTTATAGAATTGTAGGTACAATTATCAGCTTTAACGTGCCCTTTGCCAATCTTAAATAACGTTGGTTACTTCACATATTATACAAGGATAATCGAAATGTTGTTTTTTTCTCTAATTTTAAAACACCCTGTGGAATAATCAAGTAACAAAATTATTTCAAATTACCAATTTTCATGTAGAGTCATCTATTCTTCACATTTTATTTTTTGGTTTATGTCAATACATTCATTCCGTCTCACACAAATTTAAAATGATCTTGGTTATCAATAATATAAATTTTTGCATAATTTGTATTCTGTATATAGGTAATAAATTCAGAAATTTTTTTACAAGGTGGCTGTGTCCTTTGTTATTTGACACTTCATTGTCAGTTTGGCAGTAAGTTTGTGTATTGGCAATGGTCTTAAGTGCTGAAAATTGTGCAAAAGCCGTAGCTTTAGTGGAGGACGGGCGAAATTATGGGTATGTGGCCAGAGTACTTAATACCAGCCGCTCTACCATCGAAAGAGTAGTTAAACGCTTTAGGGATACAGGCAGCAATTCACGAAGGGCGGGTAGTGGTACGTACCACAGCAGTTGATGACAGGTTTCTTATTCTTAAAAGCCTTTGAAATCGCAGATTTCAGTACAGGCGAAAAATCATCTTAGAGAAGTTCGAGGTAAAAGTATCAGGTTTTGGACCATTCGTCGAAGATTAAAGGATGTTGGTTTAAAGTCTTACCGACCAGCAACAGGCCCTAGATTACACCCACGTCATAGAGTAGCAAGATTGCAATTTGCTCGTGAACATTTAAATTGGAATTTGGCACAATGGAGCAATGTACTTTTTACCGATGAGTCTAGATTTTGCCTAAACTCACCAGATGAACGAGAGAGAGTGTGGAGACGAATGAACGAAATATTTGCTGAATGTAGGTTCAGCCCCCGGCCCCGGCTTAGTTATGGAGGACGTTCCGTAATGGTTTGGTCAGGAGGCCTGTACTGAATTAGTATTTATTGATAGAGGATCGCTAACCGCACATAGGTATATTGTAGAGGTTATCGAGAATCATGTAGTTCCTTTTGCTCCATGTATCGGCGATGATTTTATCTTGATGCAAGATAATGCATGACCACATTCCGCAATGTGCGTCACTCAATATTTAGTAAAAGTTGGGATTGAGAAAATGAACTGGCCAGCATGTTCTCCAGATTTAAACCTTATAGAGCATGTGTGGGACATGCTCTGAAGACGCGTTAGAAGTCGATTAGTGGTACCAACGACATTAAACGAGCTTCGTGCGGCACTTGAGGAAGAATGGGCGAGTATTCCGCAAGACAATATTCGCGGGCTCTTTGATAGTATGAACCGACGTTTACAGGCAGTAATTAGCGCTAGAGGAGGCAATACAAAGTATTGACGCATACTTAATTAATTTGTAGTTGTTAAGTTTGTTTTCCAATAAGAATCATATGTTTTTTTAAACTTATACAAGGTTGTTTCTTAATTAATTTGTAATTAAATCTTGATTAGTACAATAGTTTTTTTTGCATCCTGATAATATTTTGTTGATCTTAGCAGATTAAACATTTTATTTTCGTTTCAACAATAATGAAATTAAGGGAACATTTTTATTTATGATAACCAAGATCATTTTAAATTTGTGTGATACGGAATGAATGTATTGACATAAACCAAAAAATAAAATGTGAAGAATAAATGAAAATTGGTAATTTGAAATAATTTTGTCACTTGATTATTCCATAGGGTATTTTAAAATTAGAGAAAAAAACAACATTTCGATTATCCTTGTATAATATGTGAAGTAACCGACGTTATTTAAGATTGGTAAAGGGCACGTTAAAGCTGATAATTGTACCTACAATTCTGTAAAAGAATCACTAAAATCGGATTAAAAATAAAAAGTTATCAAGCCTTAAACCTATACAAAATGTTAGAGTGCCCGTTTTTTCTGCACGGTAGTGTATATAATTTCAAGTGTTTTTCATTCATTATAAAAATGTTAAATTTTGGTGTAATATTTTATATTAGGTGCAAAATTTTCTAACCAAATCTCCCTCGAACTTGAATTATGAATCTGCAGAATATCAAAACCCGAACTTAATTATTAATATTTATGGGCTATAGAAGACGGGATGTGAGATGCAAGATCCTGTATAATTTTTATATTTTTTTCATAGAAACGTGCTAAAAGTTCTAAAGTTAAAATACGCTTTCGAATTACATTTGTTTAAATTTGAAATGTTTTTCAGGCCAATGGGTTTTGCACTGTATGAATATTGAACAGTACGAATGACATTCATTGAAATTCCTTTGTGAGTGTATACTTGTAGTGAAATATTTTGTCTTTGTAATTTGAATTATACTTTAAAGAGTTTAATACAAGATTACTCGTAAAAACACAAAATTTCTAACTAGTCAGGTGGTAGCAAACATTTAAAAAAATTCCACCACCAGACTCGTAAGAAATTCTGTGTTTTTACAATTATTCTTGTAAAGCTCTCGATAGGTATACTCAGACAGATTGCATGGGACTATCAAGAGATGACGCTAGAGGCTATATATAACCCAAGAAGTTCGATATTATAGGCTTTAGTATCAAAACATTCGTTTGGAATGGTATGAGCACTAACTCTGTACTGACGAGAACAAGAGAGCTCGAAACCGGTCTGCAGGTGATATTCTACCAATAGTAAAGTTTTCACTTTTTAGTGGTATACTATTAGAGGTGGGCAAACTTTTTTTTTGAGATTTGGAACACCGGATCTGGATCAATCCAAAGATCCAGCTCACTGTCCATTCATATTCATCTGTGCGTTGTTCTTGTTCTTACAAATTTCAAATTTCCCATTAGTTGACCAAATTGTTAAAAATTAGATTTCTCTGGAGCGTTCTTATAAACTACTGACCAGTCACAGTTTATTGTATTTACTGGGGCTCTGCCTTCTTTGTCCAGGCACTAAATTCTATAATTTAAATGCATATGATATTAATTTGCTCAATATAACAAGATATATACGCATTTCTAATAGATTAATCAATAATGCAACCTGCTAAATGTGCATTGGAAATTAATTTCATTTACCACTATTATTAAGTTGGTTTTACCATAATTTCTAATATGATCCAGTGGTCGAGACGGTAAATCGTCGAACTTTGGATCCAATTGCCGTGAGGTGAAGACCGGCAGCCTGCAATTTTTTTAACATAATGTTCGTAAGTTTGGTCCTCCTCTAACGACGTCGTGCTCAATTTAATTCCTCGTGAAATATAGACATCATATCCACTCTTGTTGTACAAACTACATACATATAGTAAGAGCACAACAGGTATCTATTATGAATTTAATACAGTAAATTAAAAAAATTCTCATATAGCAAACCATAGCTTATCCAGGGTGTCCTCTACAGGCATCTTGTAAACTATAGAAGATACAGAGATGGTTAAATTAGAAAAAAGTTACGCCCTACTAAATTTTGCAACATTGTGTTTTCAAATTAAAAAAGCCCCGAATCCTTCCGAAGATATTTGAGCAAAATCGAATTTTCGCGATATCGTTTTTATGTTTTCTATTTAAAGAGATATGTTAAAATAAAGTTTACATTCTTATTGCCACTTTTTTCCTCTACAAGTTTATATAATTATTATTTTTTTTAATAATTTTAAATTTCCCTCCTCCTTTATAATTCAATGTATCGTATCACATCTAGTATTAATCCCATGTTTCGGACTAAAAAACCCATCATCAATAAGAATAAGTTGAATTAGAAACTATTTTATTTTCAATCTCCGTAACCTAATCTGTCTCAAACGTATAGTATTATATATACTATATATAGTAGTATAAATACTTGACAAATGACAGATTAAGATAATGAAATCGTTTAGTTCAGATTAACTCTTATATAATTTCTTTGAAGCTAAACTTTTATGTTTTTAGGGAGTTGTGTGATTTTTTTAATAAAAGTTGACGTCCAGAGTCGAATTATTATTATCAAAGTACTAGGTGTGATACGCAGTTGTATTATAAAGTTGAAAGGGAATTTAAAAATAATAAAATAAAATTTTTGACTATTTAAAAAAGTACACTTGATGGTGGTTTTAAAAAAATTAAACGTTGGAATAAAAATCGCATTACATTAACTTGTAGATGAGAAAAAGTGGTAATGAGAATGTACACGTTATTTTAACATATCTTAGAAGAGAGAAAAACGATATCGCGAAAATCGATTTTGCTCAAATATCTTCGGAAGGATTCGGAATTTTTTCTAAATTTGAAAACACAATGTTGCTGAATTTAGTAGGGAGCACCTATTTTCTGAATTATTAATCTTTGTATCTTCTATCGTTTACGAGATCCCTGTAGAGTACATCCTCATTCAGGACACTCTGTATAAGAAAAAAAAATGTAAATATTGTTGACCCTAAAAACGGTAAAAACCATTTACAAAAACAAGTTTTTAAAACCACTTTTCACACTGTCTTATTATTTTTGTCAATATTTCTACCCTTTATAAGAACCGTTAAGAAGGGTTTATCTTTTATCATATTTTCTTTAGGGAGTTAACCCTCCTAACTCTACTTGAATGGGCGAGAAAAAATATTGGGGTTTATATCTTAGATTAAATATTTCTACGAAGATTGATAATAAGGCTGAAAGCGACTGCGTGAAACCCTACGTCACCAAACATCCATTTATTTGAAAGTACTAGTTCTTCTATAAAAAAAAATTAATATACCTTCCTTCATACTGCACTTTAAAAAAAGGTTGATAAAATTTCGTAAATTTTACCGTATTTTTTTCGCTACACAGGGTGTTCCTTAATGATGTGCTAATATTTTAGGGTGCGATTCCTAAAGTCATTTTATGAAGAAAAGTTCATATAAACATATGTCCTAAACGGCTTAAATTTTTTGCTACATGGTGTTGATTTATTTTTTTTTAATGCTTTTTTTGTAATATCTCCGAAAGTACTGAAGATAATATTTTTAATTTTGGCATGTGTTAATAGGACATAAAACCACATCTTTTAGTAATAAAAGTTATTTTTTGTCCCACCAGTGGCGTCCCTGCAAACATTTCCCCTGACGATAATACCTCTTGGTGATTTCGGGGCAGTCCCGTAGAGGAGGGAGGTTTTAGTGCGTAAAGAGGACAGCCTCTGGACTCGCACACTACCGGTGAAAGGTAGAACAAGTAACCGGTGCCCATAAAGGATTTCCTCTAATATTTTTTAGAAAAAAAGTGGTACGCCACTGACATTTTTCCATGTGGATACTATTTCTAATTAGCCTGGCCAATTCTGCATAAAAATGGTTTCTTGCGTTTTTCTCCTCAGGCACACCGTCAGTGGCGTAACACTTTTTTCTAAAAATATCAGAGGAAATGTTTGCAGGAACGCCACTGGTGGGACAAAAAAATAACTTTTATTACTAAAAGATGTGGTTTTATGTCCGATTAGCACATGCCAATATTGAAAATATTATCTAAAGTACTTTCGGCAATATTACAAAAAACGCATTAAAAAAAATAATTCAACACCCTGCAGTAAAAAATTTAAGCCGTGTAGGGCATATGTTTATATGAACGTTTCTTTATAAAATGACTTCAGGAATCACGCCCTAAAATATTAGCACGTCATTAAGGAACACCCTGTATAATTAGAATTTTTCTTGCACTATAATATAAGCTGAATTTCCATGGAAATAATATTTCTTTACAAATATTATATATTTCGAACTTTTATGAAAATTTACTAGCCAAAAATATTTGGTCCTCTATTTTTTATGCAAAATTACACTATTATTTATATTTTACAGTATTTATAATAGACATATTTTTTAACCAAATAATCTTTTGGGTTTTTGGTTAGGGACTACCAACAGATGGCGCTAAGGGCTATATATACCCCCAGAAGGTTGATAGCATAGGCTTTAGTAGAAGCGTGTTTTTTTAGAAGTCACTTTCATAGGAAATAGTTATTTTCCTAACAAGTGCGCAAAGTGATACTTTTCCGCACGCAAGTACAGTTGGACGAACGACGCGAAGCGGAGTTCGGATAAGTTCTTGCGTGCGGAAAAGCACTTTGCGCACTTGTTAGGAACAACATTTTTCCTACGAGCTTCATATCAGATAACAACAAAAATAAAAATATGATAATTTATTTAATAATTTTTAATTCGACTTTAAAGAAAGAACTATAATATACTTACAACTAAAAATTACATAACAAAAAAAAATAATAGAAAATTAAAAAATTACATAACAATAAAAAAAATAATAGGAAACTAAATTTTTTTCGTTTTAAGCTGAAATACAAATATCGGGAATTACGATTAAAAGATAAAAGAGAATACTCTTGCAACGGCTTCTCACATTGCCATAAAATAGTTTACAGCTACTAAAATAAATATAAATATTCCCTACCAAGGAGATTTTTGAATAGTTTTACTTTTCCGCACCCAGTGCGGATAAAAGTCTTATCCGCACTAGTGCGGAAAAGTGTAACTTTGCACACAAAAATGCGTGCGCAAAGTACTACTTTGCGCACGCTCGTAGGAAAAGAGGTTTTTTGCCTTGAGATGGTGATCAGTGTTGCCGACCTGTCGTTACAATTATTGTAACAGATCTGTTACGTTTTTAAAGGATCTGTTACGCTGTTACGCCTTTAAGCAATCTGTTCTGTTACGTTTTGTTAAGCTGTGATTTTTTTTGGGTAGGAGTAGAGGACCTCTTTATGTGGTTTTTATAGTCATCACTATACTATATTTCGGGTTCGCCGTTTGTGTACTTTGTGTAGGGGTGTTGACCAGTGGCGTAGCCAGGTGAGGGCCAGGAAGGGCGTCCCCCGCCTGCGCTATGCGCCCCCTTGCACTTGGCACCCTTTGCCGCTCGGTGTCCGTTTACATAATAAACCTTATTATTGGATCTAGTCTATTTTTGCAAGAGGAAGTTCGTGGTGGAGGTGTCGACCTTTTTTTTTAGAAGTCACTTTTTATGAAGAGGGGAGCGCCCCATCATATGTTTGCCCCTTCCATCCCCAAAGGCTGGCTACGCCACTGGTGGTGACTTTTTTTTGTAGAATTCAAGTCACTTTGGATTGGAAAAAGAGATATTCTATAATGATGTTACTATTTTAGTCAATCTGTTACGGTTTTTGAACTAATCTGTTACGATTCAAAAAAATTTTGTGGCAACACTGATGGTGATTTTTTAGAAATAGCTTCTGCTAGGAGAGATGTTTTTGTCTTAGATTCCCACGTTCATAGGAATATGAATTTTTCTGTAATGGAAGTCACATTTTCTCTCTCTACATTGTACATCATTCATCTTTAAGTCTTAAAAAGTAATAATTAGGTTTTTATAATCGCTAAAGGTCTGAAATCTCTTATTCCTCTCGACCTTAATTTTGTGTAATTTTTTACTGGAATTTAACCCAAAAGATTATTTTATTATAAAAGTGTAAATATTAGTCAATTTATAAAAACATGCTTTAAGATAAAAACCTTAATTTTTTTATTTTTGCGATTTATCTCACACTTCATAATAATAGGTGTTAAGAGGGATAATCCTTCGTTTATCATCCTTTCTTTATCGGGTAAACCCTCGACAATCGAAAGCATAAACTTGAATTGCTCTGCTTGAGTGAACTCTGCCAAAAAAGATTATAAAAATGGATTATAAACACCAAGAATAAAACAGTTGTCAGTTTAAGAAATATTGTAAATTAAAAACTTTTATGAGAATTTACTAGCCAAAAATATTTTTTTTAACAAGCGTGCGCGATTTACCGTTTTCCCGCACTCGTTTTGGTTCTAAAAGACCCATTTTCCCGCATGGTGTGGGAAAAGTTGGCCCACACGGTGTACCGGAAAAATATTTTTTTTGTAATTTTATAATAAAATACAACTTTAATGAATAAAATATAAATTTTTAGACTCATTTTTAGTAAAAGTTAATGAGGTATATTACAGAAACACTATTTTTTGCCATTTATTATAAACATTTTTAAAAAAGCTGATTTAAAACGGTTTATTTCAAAAACCCCGTACGTAGATGTTAACATGGTAACCACGACACAAATAAAATTTATTTGTCAAAGTGACACCTTACAACAGTTCACCGGAGCGTGGCTTTGATTTCGTTCAGATTCTGATACAAATGTCTTCCATAGATAATTTCTCGGACGATGAGCTTCCAGAAGATATTCTAGAAGCTGCAAGTGTCGCAAATTTGGATTTACTACCAAAAGAGTAATTAGTCAGGTATTAAAAACAATACGAACATTTTGTTTGTTGGTGTGAAGCGAAAAATGTAAAAGCACCAAGAGAAGAAGTACTTTTGGCATATTTCTTGGAAATGTTTAAACTTTGGAAGCCAAATACCTTATGGTGTCGATATTCCATACTAAAAAGTGTACTTAAGGTTAAGAAAGATTTAGATATCAGTAAATACTATAAAGTTACTCCCTACATCAAGAGACAAACTGTAGGTTTTCGAGCAAAAAAAGCGAAAGTTTTTACACAAGAAGAGATTGCGAAATTTATGAAAAAAGTACCTGATGAAATTAACCTTTTAATTAAAGTGGTAACCATTTTTGAACTTGCTGCTGCCTGCCGCCGTGAGAAGCTAACTAAACTTACCATTGACGACATAGAAGACAAAGGAGACGTTATAATTGTCACAATAAAGGACTCCAAAAACCATTCTGCAAGATCATTTGTAATAACTAAAGAAGGCAATAATAAAAGTTTTCCAAATCTATACAGAAAATATGCAAGCTTACGTCCATAGCAAACTTCACACCGCCGATTATTTTTGAACTACAAACATGGAAAATGCAGTACCCAATGTGTTGGAATTAATACCATAGGAAAAATGCCCTCCAATATTGCAGTTTATATAGGTCTCAAAAATCCAGAATTATACATAGGCCACAGTTTTAGACGTTCCTCAGCCATTCCACTGGCTAATTCTGGCGAAGAAATAACAAACATTAAACGTTTAGGAGGATGGAAATCCACGTCTGTTGCCGAAGGCTACCTGGAGGAATCCATCATACAAAAAAAAATACATGTTTAACAATATTCTCAATCTCAATATTCCATCAAATTTAAGCTGTAGTTTAGAAGCGTCCACATCTTCAAAAACTGCAGTTTCCCAGCAGCGCAAACAACAGCTCGATACCTCTATCTTTGCAACCATCCGCTCATCAGGATCAGTTGGCTTCGATGGCTTCAACCTGTCTGGCATCCGCAATCAATTTACATAGTGCATCAAATTGTACTTTTAATATAAATAATATTAATAAGTAGAAATTAAATCTGTGTTTGTTTTTCATATATAATATCACAAGATTTGTCGGCAAAATTTTCGAAAGGTATGAAAGTTTGTTGCTTAAAAGCAACAAACTTAAATAAATCCTTGAGAACAATTTTGCTTACACAATTTTTTCTCGAGTGGTATTCGACATGACTATTTAACTAGAAAAAAGACAAAAAACAATAAAATTAGAAAACTTTTATTTAAGAATAAAACAAAAAAATTACTTATTTATTGATGTAAAAGTTACAGTTGTGATAATTAAACGTTTGTGCATTATTTGATTGATTTTGATTTGATGATATTACTTGATCTGGTGCTTTTTCTCTTAAGTTTGCAATTAATTTTAAATGATGTTCAGAGTCTAACTGCAACGCAACGCCATTTTTTGCAAGGGCAGAAATAGTGGAAGAGCGATGTGAATGGTTTGTTACTTTAAATTTTTTGGTATTTACGCCGATTTTTTCTGCTGAGATTTTGGTCCATTTCGACATGCTGTTTATTCCAATAGGCATGTTTTTGTACCAAATTCCTTTTTTCCAATTTGGATGAACTGTCAAAAAGAGCCTGTCACTTGTAATTTCTGGATTGGTATTTCTTTTTTCAAATAATTTTAAAAATAGACGAATAGGACAAAGATCTTTGTTAGTGTTGTTTTTTACCAACCATTTGCTACTGGCCAAGGCTTTTGCACCTCCTTGTGTAGTCTTTGAAAATATGGGATTGTATTCGATACGTCCCGTAAATTCTTCATTTAGGTCTAATTCTTGGTGGAAATAATGTACTTTGCAGTTCACTGCTTCGTTGCCTCGCCACGCAAGTTCAAAAGAAAATAAGTGAAATATTTTTTTCTGTAGGCCGTCTGGGGTGTCTTCGTCATGAATTTTTATTATTTCCAATAATTCTTGTGTTGTAAGGCCTTTCGAACTTGTTTTTCTTTTTTCTTGGTTACCTTGAAGTTGTTTTCGTTTTAAGTCCTTTGCCAAACGGGCTGATTTAAAAAGAATGTCGGTAAATGGGTCTATTTTTATATTAAATTCTTGATAATACTTTTCTTGTAGCATCTGCGCCGTGGTATTCCATATGCTTTTGATACTTGACTCTTTGTAGTCCTCTCCATTTAGTTTTTTCATGTTGTAAGCATAATCTTCCATAATTTTTGTTAATTCTTCGGCTGGAGTATGCTTTTCAAGCTTATAATCTCTTATCAATAAGAACTGCGAAAACTGTCGCCAAATGGAAATTTTGGAGATACGCGTATTTGGAGGTATATTCTCCGACACTGCCTTTTTAATTTCTGTAATGGATTGTATTCCAAATCTGTTTTTTTCTTCAGAAACACTCATTTTTGAACTAAAATAATTTGACGTTTGTTAACAAGAAATAATACAATGACATTTTAAATAATTAACAGAACCATGGTAACAAAACTTCTTTCAATCAAAAATTAAAATTTTGCCGCGGCAAAAATCACATGTGAATTTTGTCCAGGTAGGTGCAGGTAGTAATTTTGCCAGTAGAAGACCGGCCGTTGCTATGACATTTTGCCAGTGTAAAACACTCTAGTTAAATAGTCAGTAAAATAAAATTACTGCTTACCCGAACGACGTGAAGCGGCAGTCGCGTGCGGAAAAGTGGCTCTTTCCGCACTTATTAGGATAATAACTATTTCGGTTTTTTTTATGCCAACTTACAGCAATTTATTTTTTACAGTATTTATAATGATATTATTTTTATTTGATATGGGACTGCCAAGAAATGGCGCTAACAACCCAAGGCTAACAACCCAAAAATATTAAATCTACTTTATAAAATTGGGCAAAAGAACATCCCGAGGTGTAGTTTAAATCGAAGAAATATGTCAAAAATAGTAATTTTATAATGTGGGATGCACAGCAAAGTTCGAGTTAAAAGTGATTTACCTGGTCATAACCTCGTTTAACGTAACATAACAATTTATGACCAGGTCGATTACTCTTAAATTAAATTTTGCTGTCAATCCCACATTATACAGTGTGGTCATTTAAGTGTGCAACATATGGACAATTTTTTCATTACCGATTTCACAGAAAATATTATTCTTGATAAAAGTTGGTGCATCTTTGATAATCATATTAGGTGTACTTGGAATAGATGCAAGTCAAACGGTGTACAGGGTAGAGCAAAAAATATGAAACTTCTACAAGAATACAATACCCCTATTTCAGAAAATTCAGCAAAATGTTATTAAGAAAAGGTTAATTTCCAATTAATTTTTTAATAGTCTTCTTCCTCACACTTATATTCACTTCTTCTCCAAAAAAATAGTTATTTATTATACAAGGGAAAAAGCATTATATCTAAATCTATCTAAAATCTAATATTTTTCTCGTGTATAATACACTATTTTTTTCTGTGACGGGAAAAACGACGATATTATTACAATATATTAAAGTCGGAAAAGTATCGATGTGAAATTTGACTTTTTAAACTAGTAGGTAGGCTGTTTTACTTATAGTGACAATTGGACCTGCGTTTCTAAGGAAACCTTTAAAATAATCAAATATCTGTCATTTTAATTCCGTGATTTAATATAAAAAGTAAAAACTTTTGTGGTTACTTAGTAGTTATTTTAAATAATATAAAGTTTAAAAGGTCTGATTCTGAGTTTTCTCTGACTCCACCGGAATTAGTAGAAGCAGCGAAAGTAGTGTCACAAAAATTATTGCCAGCTAAATCGCCCAAAATTTACGAAAACGCGTTTTAAAGATGAAAAAGGCATGCAGTTCTTTGTCGGAGACCATGTTATTGGCCTATTTTTCGGAACTGACACAACAACAAAAGCCATCAACAGTGTGGTTGAATTATTCAATGATTAAAAGTTTGTTACAATCCAACAATAATGTAGACATTTCAAAATATTTCAAACTAATTCATTTCTAAAACAAAATGAGAAAGGTTACCGCCCAAGAAAGCTGAGATTTTTACGAGTACAAATATTAGTGATTTTTTAAATAATGCTCCCGATGAAGTTTATTTATTGGCTAAGGTTATTGTTTTACTTGCGATTGCAGGAGCTTGTCGAATTTGCGAAATCAGCCAGGTAACATTAGATGATATTAAAGATTCGGGAAACTTATTAATTGTGAAAATTAAGCAAACAAAAAATGATGTCAACAGGAGATTTCTAGTTACTGAAAAATATATTAAATTTTACCGAATGTACATACCCCTTCGTCCAACATCAGCAAAGGATCGCCGCCTATTTTATGCATATCACAATGGAAAATGTATCAATCAAGTTGTGGGTAAAAATCAGTTTTGAATCTGGGGGAGACTTGTTGACACTCAAGAAACATGGCGGTGGAAGTCATCAACGGTCGCTGAAGGGTATTATAATGAATCGGTAACACACAGGACAGAAATAGTTCATAAAGTGTTTGGAACCTGTGGCAGTGCTGAAAGAACACCCGATTTGCGACCAGGTACATCAACGGCAGTTGTGTCCATGGCAGGAAATATAATTTCAACACGAGAAAATTCGGCTGTACCGAATAGTAAAATGAACATGTCATGCATGCAATGCACATTTAATAATTGTACCTACTTATTGATTTAAAGAAAATATAACTTTTTGTATAATAAAATATTCTAAAATTAAATATCTACCATTACTTATGTGTGTATATTATATCCGGGAAAGAAGTAATCACTTTTTTCCCGGGGAAAAAAGTAATCACATCATTTTTTTCCCGGGGAAAAAAGTAATTTCACAAAAAGTGACATTTTATTACCTGTCAACAGAGATAAAATGTCAAACTTTTTTCCCGTCACAGAAAATTTTTTTTTCTCTCTAATGACTAGCTAATAGTTTGCTTAATGATCATTCCCTTTTACTTCATTCTGATCTTTCGACAGTTCTTCCACACAAAGATGTTAAATCTTTCATTCTACCTTTAAAGTTTTCACAGTGCCTTAAGTCTCAACCCATATACTTTTCTTATTCACAATGCAATGTGTATCGATTTCTTCATTGTTCCACTCATTCACCGAACCTATATTTATGTTGCTCAGTTAGGGTGATATCTACTGGTCCTTTCTTCTTTTAATTTTTCTCCTGAAGATGAATGCTTCTGCATTCGAAACATGTAGAGAAGTTTACTAAAATATTTCTATAATATATCAGTGGAGGAAGACTTTGTGTTCTTATGTTTACCTTCTATTAAGAAAAGTTATTATTAACCTTAGAAATCGATTTTCTCTACCTTGACAATTGATATTGACCATTATTAATAATTGTTAAATTAAAAAATGCTTGCCGGCGTGCAGCCAAGATTAAAATTGAAAAAGTTTTATGCTTCGGATGATCTTATCTGGAACCAGGAGTAGGTTTTGAAAGAAAGATGATTTTTAATAATCACTTTAATAGTATTTTATATAAATTTGTCATTTCTTGCCATTCTTTCGAATTAGGCTTTTTTTCCTCTTCGTTCGCTGTCAGGACCATTCCCAAGGGGACCTATAGCTTAACGTGGATTCCGAACCACGATCCTCGGTTATGCGACACCCCCCAAGTGGTATCAATCGTTGGTTTATTGTCATTGCATGACCTACCGATTGGGGAGAGTGAATCTTCTTACGCAGCCCACGAGATGTCCGATCTGATCTGACCTGGTTACCGGCATGAATGGGTTGGGTTGGGAGATGATACCTTATATACTCTATTCCATGCATTCTTAAATATACTAAATTTCGTACATACTTTTTTTATTGTACGTATGCCCACTCTAGGAATCGAATCCGGAATCCGGGTTGCCACGGTCGAATGCCAGTAACTCACCTTTGAGCCACCGCCGCGGTTTTTTACATAAGTTTAAAATATAGGTATGTTGGTATTGTTGGAGTCTGTAAATAATTTTAAAATTGAAAAATGTTTGCCGGAGTTCAGACAAGATTAAAATTGAAAAAGTTTTATGCCTCCGCTGGGAATCGAACCCAGAACCTCTCGATTAAGCCTCAAGCATGCTGCCAATTGCGCTACGGAGGACCTGATATTTTCTTACCAACTTCGGTCATTTAACTTATTCCATTTTATGTTAGTAGTAACAGTCTGCAATCTACTGCGATTCACAGACCGGTGAGGGTGTTACGGGGAAAGGGAATGACTGAAGTTGGTGAGAGAATATCAGGTCCTCCGTAGCGCAATTGGCAGCGCACTTGAGGCTTAATCGGGGGGTTCTGGGTTTGATTCCCAGCGGAGGCATTAAAATATTTCAATTTTAATCTTGTCTGCACTCCGGCCCACATTTTTCAATTTAAAAATTATTTACAGGCACCAAAATACCTATACATTATTTGATTCGCTTACTAAATTATCCAAATTACGTCTCTACTAATTTGACCAGTATCAGTAAATTACCATTGCCACGCATTAAGGCCTCTAATTGGGGCAATACAGCCACCCCATTTAATTATCCCGCTCTCACTATTCACTGGATAATTTGGTTTAATTTAGAATTTTGGAAGCATCGACCAATAACTAATTGGATCAATTTGAAGCGATAACTTGTTGTACAGAGAAAAAAAAACTTCTAATGGGTCTGTTGCAACAGCAGATACACAACATTGTCTTCTAGCCGCTAATTTTCCTTCCTTTAATAAATTTGCAAATTTCGAGTCGTAAAAATATTTACAATACGACAGTGGCGTAGCCAGAAAATATGCTCGGGAGGGAGGGGGGGGGGGGCTCAGTGGGCGTAAGTAGGACATATATTTTTTTTTTCACTATTCCTCTTTATTAAAAAAAAACATTTGTTATATTTGTGAAAAATATGAATGTGTCAATCCAAAATTTTAACATAAGACGTATGACTCAAACCAGCGTTTTTCGGGTTCGGTTTTTCATGATTAAAAATAAAATAAATATCGCTCACCACGCCAAAATTGTTGATTTTTTCAGAAATCATGTATTTAGGAGCGTAGCTCTAAGAGCAGTTTTTGGTGCAAATGCTTCGGTTTTGAAATACTCCTTCTTAAGTGCCGTTTTGTATATTCATATTAAGGCATTCTCGTTTCCACCCGCACAATTTTTTTTATTATAAATTATCACACTTTTTCCATAAAAAATATTTCAATTAAAATGGTTACTTTAATTTTTCTCTTTAACAATAAATACCTAATCTTCTTCTTTACTTATTGTTTTTGGTTAAATAAACCGATGCGAGTTAGCGCTGCCTAGCGGGACTCCTGATGTAATTGTGACGAATGTATTTACAGGTGATTTCCTCTTAACATTGTTTACTTATTTCTATAAGTTTGTTAGAGGTGCTGGTATGCTCAAGAGTGTCTAACAATGACACAGATGGCGCTCCGTGCCACATCTTACTGGTGTGTCCCACCAAGTGCTGCCTAAGTAGCTTCGAGTTCCCTTTTAGCTCTACTGATGAGTCATGATATGACGAAACGCGTCTAGTGATGGATATGGCGAAACGAAAGAAAAAATCTTCTTCTTTAAATACCTAATTGTTTTTGTTTTTGATGTAAAAATATTTTGTTGCATTGGGTTATATTTGCGTTCATTTAAAATAGCTCTAAAAATAAGGAAACGGAACAGACAAGTATATAATAGAAAAATACTATAAAATATTATTCTTTTTACTCGTTTTCCTATAAAATTGCATCATACATCAATAAACTAAAACGACATTCATCCGAAACCTTAATCTCCATATAAAACAGGATTTTTAGAAGGAAAAGTTTAAAAGCTAAACATTTCCTTCAAGACCATTGTAATCTAAGTCAAGAATACATTATCTAAAAATTTAAATTAAGAGTCCAAGCGTGAGACGAAAAATTAGGTTGCAATTAGACTTGTAGACCCGAGCTCCTAGCCTCGGGGGGGGGGGGGGGCCTTCCTCCCTCCTCCTAAATACGCGACTGCAATAAAAACATTTACTTTTTAAAATTCATTAATACAATACAAAGTGAAACCAAAGCCTTTAACCGAACATAGGTACGATAGTGATTTTTTTGTATAAGTTCCAATTCAAAAAGTTGTCCCTGCCCCACTTAACTATTTATTATCTGCTATTCTTTATATCAATTTCACCCCTTATACTTCTTTGTCGCCGTCTTTACCACAAAATTCATCATCCTGATTCCTTTTAAATTTTTCATGAGCAGAGCATATAAGGTCCTGGGAATTTTTATTAATTCTCTGGAACCCTGGACGACACTGATAAATCGATGTTTTTTCGTTGTAATTAGGAGTTTTTGTGTAACGGATGTCGTCGTTTGATATTGTTAAGTAAAGATTAAAAGAATACAAAGTAGATAAAAAACAACTGTGAAAAACATAAACTAAACGAATATACTAGTCTTTGGGTAAATTTGAACTAGCATATTGGCTAAACTATGCACTAAACTGCATTTTGCTTGTTAGGTTACTGCCATCAAAATTTGCTCCACCAAAAAAACTGACGAGCCGCGCCTGTCTATTTGGGCTGTAAAAAGTCTTTAAAAAAGTGTTTTATGTTTTTTAAAATTTTAAATTTCTTTAAATTGTATTAAATTGCTAAAGCTTAGAAGTCCTTAAAACTGTTTAAAAAATTCCAGGTCCGTATTTTAAAAAAATGATTCGAGTTTGGTATCTAAAGAACGAAAAATCCAATTTGAAAACTAATAACGCCATCTTGTAGAACATAAAGAACGGCTATGAGAAAGTGTTTTTTGTTTTTTCCCTAGGTCAAAAATCAAGGCTCAAAAAAATAAAAACCAAAACTATAACAGTTATGATTTTTGGATTATGTTCAATTTTCTTTAAACAAATTATAAGTCCCAAATATACGCAAATCCAAATTATACTTGATTATAAGCAGGTTTGCTTTTTCGACTTTTTTCCTCTTCGTTCGTTGCCAGGGCCATTCCCGAGGGGGCCTACTGCTTAACGTGAGTTCCGAGCCACGATCCTCGGTCATGCGACACCCCCCAAGGGCTATCAACCCTTGGTTTCTTACCATTGCATGACCTACCGATTGGAGAGTGTGTATCTTCTTCTGCACCCCACAAGATGTCCGATCTCATCCGGTCTGGTTACCGGCATGAATGAGGTAGGTTGGGAGATGATACCTTTTACACTCTTCCCTGCGTTCTTAAATCCACTGAATTTCGGATATACTTTTTTTATTGTACGTATGCCCACTCCGGGAATCGAACCCGGGTCGCCACGATCGAATGCCAGTAACTCACCTTTGAGCCTCTGCCGCGGTATAAGCAGCTTTAATGCCTAACAATAGACAAAATTTCGACATTGCCCGTTCAAGATTCCCCGCACAGACGCGAAACCTTGAGTTTACGAATTGTTCTCAGCGCAACAGTCGCAAGCGGTGCGGCAGTGGAACTTTACGTTTCATACACGCGATCTTTTCGTGACGGAAATGGAATTTAAAAATGGGCACGACAAACATAAGCTCACGATGACTTCCTTTCATGAAGAAATGTGTTTGCTGTTAGTTGCTGAAAATGAAGAAATTATTAGATTTTGAATATACCGGGTTAGTAAAAAGTACAGGGACGCTTTTGACAATCGCTAAAGCTGCGTTTACAAAATTTGATATTTGGGGGTTTCTGGGCATGCGGAATGGAACAGTAATATCGGCATTGTTGCCAGATTTCCCTGTTTTTTCGCTACACGTTATCGTTTTGTTATCTTAAACGGAATGCCCCTTATATTTTTACTGCAAGGAATTGTGCGTCCGAAGCCTAATAAGTTCCCAAATTTTCAAAATTTTATCTTTACTCGTTGCTGAGATATGACAACAGCCTTTTAAAAAAAATTAAGTTACCTACATTATTTTATTAATTTTGAATGAGCAATAAACTTATCGTAAACGCCCGAAAATATGAAGCAGCTCCTACTGTTCATAAAGTATTCATATTTTCGGGCGTGCCCGACCAATTTAATTCTCATTCTAAAATAATAAAATAATCTTTTTTTTTAAATGCTGTGTTGTCATATCTCAGCAACTAGTAGAGATAAAATTTTGAAAACTTGCTAAGTTCATTACAGTAAAAATATAAAAACCATTTTATTTAAAATAAGCAAACGACTACGTGTAACGCAAAACTGGAAAATCTGGCACCACTACCGATATAACTGTTCAATTCCTCATACCCAGAAACAGAATTTTGTAAGCGTAACTTTGACGATTTTAAAGATATTTAAGCGGTCCGGTACTTTTTACTAACCCGGTATAATAATATATAAAATTCCCAATTGGTTTTATATAAAAAAACGAATAATTCTGATTTACTATTTTAGTCCAAACTTGGTCATCTTTTCTTATATTTTTGTTATTTTTGATCTACAAAACATAATTGTATACAGAGTGTCCCGCTCTCATTGCAGGATTCCATAGAGTCTAAACTTCTACTACCTAATTAATATTTTTTAAACGGGGTTATAAGGAGGTATTAGATCTACAAATTAAAAGTATTTTAAATTATACAAGGTGTCCCGTCAGGGCATATCAAACATACTTTTTTTTATATAAAACATCCTGTATATTATTATTTTTCCAATTTCCTATAAAATTCCACGTATATTTTGTATAAAATGTCATATGTCTCAAAGCAATTGTTTTTAAGATATTGACGTTTAAAATATGGCATTTCAGACTTTGACAGGTTGTAACATTGGAATGGCGCATCTTAGGGAAAAATGACTTTCACCTCCCGTCCTCCTGATCTTAGTTTTTTATTCTATATTCAAAGAGACCAACTTCTGGTTTATTATGTTAAACCCTCGGTTAAACCCAACAATTGGTTATACAGTTTAACATGTTAAACCGGAAGTTATAACTTTTAGATAGAGAATAAAAAACTAAGATAGGGAGCTAAAAACCATTTTTCTCTAGGATGCGCCGTTCCAATGCTACAGCCTATCAAAGTCTGAAAATGTCATATTTTAACGTCAATAACTCAAAACAATTAAATTTAGATATACAGTGTGTCCACGGATAGAGTTTGGAAGAGGTAAAACTTTTTTATCTGTAGGTATAGAAAAAGTCATTCTTCGTCATTTCGAATATCAGATTTACTATACAGGGTTCGTCAGAAAAAACATGTTTAATTTTTTAAACAAACAGCTTTTGTTGCCTTCTTACTTAGAATATGAATTATATCTGGCCGAATTACCATTTTGTTGCAAGAATACTAGTTTTCTTTGTCTACTTTTGAAGTATTTTTATTATTACATATCATATTGCTTTAATTTATTCAATCATAAATTATAAAAAAATTAAAAATGTTTTTTTTCTGTTCAACCCTGTATAGTTATCGCAAATCTGATATTCGAAATTGTAGTTTGAGAACAAGCAAAATTGATTTAATAAATCAAGGAATTGAAAAAAAATCCAAAAAAACTAAAATTGTTGTTTCTGACGAACCCTGTATAGTAATCACAAATGTGATATTCGAAATTGTAGTTTTAACACAAGCAGACGTTTTTTAAGGAATAACTTTTCTTCTATAGCTACTAATAAAAAAGTTTTTCCTTTTCCAAACTCTATCTGTGGTGGTGTGTGGTATTTTATACAAAATATACGTAGAATTTTATAAGGAATTAGAAAATAGATGGATATATATTTTAAAAAAGTATTATTGGATATGCTCCGACTATTTGGGACACCCTGTATAATTTTAATTTATAGATTTAAGGTCTCTTTATAGCTCTGTTTTTAAAAATATTAAATACTTGAATAGTTTAGATGCTATGGAATCTTGTGTTGAGAGCGGGCCACCCTTTTGAATAGGATATTTTGCGTCAAATTCAATACATTTTTGGATTAGCGCTACTTTTACAATAGCGGTAAACCCGTCTGTTGCTCTAAACCGCTGTGTATATCGATCTGCCGCGGTACAGTATATACACTCTTAAAAATAACATGGTATGGATTACTAAAATTTGGTTCTGACAACTGTTTATTTTAGTGAAATCGGACTCAACCCAAAAATTAGTTTGTACAACCAAAAAAATTGTCGTTATTAAACTGTTGAACTAATTTATAACATTAACCAACCCAACCTATAAATTTTAGTTGTCACATCGAAATTTTATATACGGATAACTAAATTTATATGGTACTCCCGCTTTTAAAATTAGTTGTCACGACTAATGGGTAAATATGGAAAATTGAAAATTTTTATTCAAGGCAATATTGTTTTTGTTAATGATGCAATCTATAAATAATGCCAAAGCAATCATTTATTTGGGCCAAACTTGAAATTTTCATAGAGTAACAAGTATGTAGTCACAACATTGTATTTATTATCTTTTTTCTGTACTTTCTAATTGTAAGAAAGAAGTTGAATCATAAATAAGTAAAATTTTTATATTTTTGTCATTGCAGTTGCACATTAGAAAGTTTGAATAAACTGCTTATAACGCATGGCAAAATTAGCAAGTTAATTTGATAAAACAGAAAGTCTGTTTTATTTCTAAAAAAAATGTCATGTAATTTATACTTAGTAACGAGAAATATTCCTTCCTAGGTCCCCATTTAAATTTAAAAAAAAAGGTATTACTACTCTATTAGGTATGCGTAAACTAATTGGAATACATTATCAGGGATATTATGGTTTTACAAAAAAATTATTTCCAATGTCCTTGTTCTCTCATGTTCTTTATAATACATACTTAATACTTATGCAATACAAAACAGAAACACTAGATTTTTAACTTATTTTACTCAACCTTTTGGTTTGTTCAATTGCTTATAGAACTGAATTGTTCTTATTTAAATTTTCTTATCTGCAACTGCGATTATTAAAAAACAAAAAATATCCCCTGGACTTTCTATTTAAAATATACAGCTATATGAAATTTGTTTTACTTGGTCAGATTAAAAAGTCATCAATATGACGTTCTTTTATAGAAATTGAACATAGAACAAAAACAAAACAAAAAAAAATATTTTTAAGTTATTTCTCATCGGGTCACCTTGCCATGCTTTATAAAAATCTCATTTAAACTTTCTAATGTACAACTGCAATGATAAAAAATAAAATGTTTACTTACTTATGATTTAACTTCCTTCTGCCAATAAGAACGTACACAAGAAAAACAATAAACACAAATAAATTACACCAAATATTGTCACATCCATTTTCCACACGGGCCCGTCCGTGAAAATGGCCAATTACTGCCTTAAAAACACGAAAAAATGGACACGGAACCGTAAAAGCACCCTAACATAAACATAACCTCCTGACAGTCCAGGCTAGAATGATGTCACATGTAACCCACCGGGCAAGGACGTCAAGTCTCTGTTGATGCCGTTAGTTATAAATATGAAGAATAATATTACTTGAAAAGAAAAGTTAGTTCTAGTAACTAAGAATGTATCTTAATCAAAATTAACAAAATGATAGGGACTACAAATTCATAATGTGTTATTACAACAAGCTTAATTGATAAATACAAGTTTGTAGGAACCTTGATGTAACATTTAAATAAGATATATACAGAGTAAAATTCAGCTAAACAAAATATTTTATTTCTGCCAACTAATATGAAAACAAGATATTCTCTTTGTTCTGATGGCATCATTTTTTTGTAAATATAACCAAGAAAAAATCTTTTTTTTTTTTCGTAACTAAAAATAGTTATTTTTGATAACGTAAACACGAGAACAATTAAAAATTAGTACCAAATACCAAGTCATTTTTAAGAGTGTAGGTCGCGGCAGCGGAACCTTCGCGTCGGTCTGGGGGATTTTTTAAGTAATTTTTAAGCTTTCGAAACAACAGAAAATACACAAAATAAAATCAAGCCCAATTTACACATTCACACACACATTACAATACATTCACATCCTTACCAGACATGATCCAAAATTAAATCTTCGAGATTCGCAAATGCAAATAGTTACAGCGAAAGCAATAAACTTTTAAAATTACAAAATGCTTTTTTGGCTGTTATGCCGCTATATTTTAAAAATGCATATTCATGTTTTACGGGAAGCCATAAAGAAGGAAACGTTTAAGGCCCTACTTATTCCCGACAGATTTAATTTTTGCCTACAAACTTATGAAAAATAAAAGTAAATTTTTCCTCTAAAACTAAAAGAACTGCGCTATAACTTTGTCCCGAACACGATCCTAATGGGAAAGTACGCTCGAAAATATCTCGGTTTAATTTGTTTTTCACGGTGTACAGAGATTAAGGTGCATATGAAAACTCAGTTCCATTTTTCATGGCTTAATGTTCTGGAATTTTGTGAAAGTGGAATGCTTCGTTCTAGGATTTTAGAGGTACCTTTAAAAACGGGGTCGTTCTCGAGAGTTTCTCCGACATGAAATAGTTTGATTTGACCCATAATCATTTTTATGTCATACCAGTACATTATTGTGTTTTTATACCTTAGATACCACCTACATAATTGATTACTTTATGCCCGTGCGGGTATAATGTACACATTATGGCCCGCGCGGGCATAATGAAGCAAAAAACAGGGTAATAATAAAAAATTGCTAAATCAAATTAAATTTAAAAAAAAATATTTATTATTTAAAACAAACTGGTGTGACATAATATTTTGTATGTACCACGGGTACTAATAGATATATACCCTCGGGCGACTTACGAACCCTCGGGCCAGAGGCCCTCGGCTTGTCACCCTCAAGGCATAAGCATCTACTTAGTTACCCTTGATACATAAATAACTATTTTGACTAACGACTAACTTTGTATCTATAATGACTTAAGCGAGACTAGGTGGACCCGAGTTAGAAATGAGATCAGACCCCATAAATCCAAGGTTTCGCTATGACATACCATATGAGGTCGTAATTGATAAACGAAACACCAGAAACTACTCTTGGAGCAATAATCTGGTACACAGACTGCTCCGAAACCAAAGAGGGTACCAAAGCGGGGATACACGGAGTAAGACCGGAGAAAAATGCGTTTTTCTCTCCGGGAAAGTCTCCCACAGTGTTCCAAGCAGAAATCTACGCCATATTACAATGTGCGTACGAAAAAATTAGGAGTGCTTACCTTAATAAGCGGATCCATATATATTCTGATAGTCAAGCAGCTCTTAGATCGCTAATATGTAACAAGGTAACCTCAAGACTGGTATGGGAATGTCAAGAGGAACTGGAGGCCCTGGCAAAAGTAAACAAAGTAATACTTCAGTGTGTACCAGGACACGAAGGTATTACAGGAAATGAAAAAGCCGATAAACTTGCAAGAATAGGCTCAGAAAATGCATTCATTGGTCCAGAAGCGGCACTCGGAGTACCAAGGTGCACAGTACGAGATGCCATAAGGCGATGGATCTGGAGTGAACACAAAATCCACTGGAGCAACATACAGGGATTACACCACAGCAAAAGCTTCATTGGGAATCCAGACCGAAGATTTACGAAACAGTTGCTTTAAATGAACAGGAACCAGCTGAGAACCATTACAGGAATTTTGACAGGACACATGGCTGTTAAGAACCATTTGCACATAATGCAACTGTACAATGGAGACCTTGACTGCGGATTATGCGGACAAGACAAGGGAACTGTACAGCACATAGTTTGCCATTGCGAGTCACTAGATTGGAAGAGGCAACAAATACTCGGGCAACCAAAACTGAAACCAGAGGACATCCTTACCCTCTCCCCAGTTAATCTACACAAACTAGTGCTAGGACCTGGGATTATGGAGTGGGTGTAACAACCGAACAGGGTGAGCACAATGGGTCAAACCTGGGCCTAAGTACATCCGGCGCACAGACAGGTCCTCGGAAAAAAATCTATAATGACGTCATTTTTAGTAATGTTTTCTTATTAAACAGTTATGGACCTTAAATTGACGTAAAATTACCTTTTAAACGTTACAGTTTCTAGGCAGACTTCGTATAGTGGTCGGAGCGCTTATAGTTATATAATTTATGGTAAGGAATTTGAGGTCTAAGTAACATCGGACTTTTTCTTTACCGTACTTTTGCATCTGCTCGACTTTTTCTAAACCAACAAATAAAAAAGTTTCTGGTCAAACGTACCAAAGGTTCGTGGCGTGCTGAAATTTGTCCGCCTTCTGAAAGTGACTTCTAAGAAAAAAAATAGATCCTCAACGGCGTTTTAAAACATGTCCCTTCCCAAAGCGACTTTTAGAAAAAAAAATGTGGTCAGCGTATTAAAACCTTTACACCTCCCGATATATTAACTTACTTGGCTAGGAGGGGGGTCAAGTACCAATCCCCAATAACAGTAGGTAGATAAGAGAGCACATATTCCAAAATATCTTAATATACTACAACCTGGGGGCCAGTAGCCCATTTACACCCCCCCCCCCCCTTCCCATTTTTCACCCTATGAACACCTATAGTATTACCTCTTGTTTTACCGACTGGTTACATTACATTACATACATTACATTTCAATTTAAAACAATATTTTTTTGCAAGAAATCACCATTAATATTCAGTGTTTGTTGTAGATGGTAATCAACGTTTTTTTTAAATTTTCAGATGACGAAAACACGGAAGTACACGGTATCATTACCCAAGATGGCCTTTTCGACGGTACCATTTTAACACCAACCGAAGAATTTCACATAGAACCGGTTAGCAGGTACCTCAACCAGACTGCAACCAAGGAACCGACGTTTCATTCAATAATATACCGGGCGTCGGATGTAAAGGATCCTAGGGTAGGAGTGGCATGCGCATCACATGTACTGCATAAGAAAACTTTAATTGGTGACGAAAAGAGTGAAAATTTTCGGCATATGAGAGAAAAACGGTAAGTTCCATGTTTTTTTACATTATAAATACAAGTCTCAAAAGTAATAACGGAGCTAGTTACAGAAAAATCTTTTCCACATTTCCATATGTATAATTATCTTCAGAAATTGGCAATAGTAGTTTGTTCAACAAGAGTGGATATGATGTCTATATCTCACGGGAAGGTCAGTGTCATATTCGTAGGATATTCTTTGGGATGACTTGTGGTTGTGATCTGCTATAAAAAGACTATTTTCGTATTATGTGCATTCGTGAAATTTTTCTTTAAAAATGATAAATTATATTTTTAAGGGTTGCAACACTGTGCAGCACTGACAGTAATGAATATGACATTTTACAGTACAGTTAACTGGAATAGCCTGTTTTTATCGTCACTTTCATAGGCGCCGGAACTTCAGAATTGCTCTGGGGTCTTGGAGCCCGGATCTCAACGAATAAAAAAAAATCCTTTTTACATATCGCGAACGAGCGATATTTACATATCGCGAACGAGCGATATGTTTATATCCCCTATCTTAGGATTCCTATTGTATTCTATCTTGGAAATTTGTGTCACATTTGACATTTTCCTGTTCCCGATTTTTTTTCTAGAAAACGGATAAAGTTGAAATATTCAAACTTTCTGGGTTTATAGCGAAATAATAGGAGTATCTTCAGTAAAAAAATCAAATATACAGGGTGTGACGGAAAAAAGTTATTAAACGCCAAAGTCGAAAAATATGCAAAATTCGCTGTCTTCCATTTCAGGTCGCAAAAATTATTTTTTTCGATTTTTACTTCTGGAGGTTCGAGAGGACCGGCAGCTTCCGAACCCTATTGTTTTTAAAGAAGATTAGAAAATGTGTAGTATTTTTTTTGTATCTTTAAAAATCGAAAAATGCTCTATGCAGGGTCATTTTGAGCCACTTTGAAGGGTATATTCAAAATGATCGGACAGACCTTTCGCGTAGACAGCCTGATAGGCCGTCTCAAATACTTTTTTTTCACAATACATGTTTCTATACCTAATATTTTTTTAAATCGTTAAAATTTGAGAAAAACTGGAAATGACGATTTTAGACTAAAATTTTTTTCGGTTTTTAAGTTTTTTTCGTGTTAAATACATTTTTTATTTAAATGGCATAGCCCTTATCCGAAAGAGCTCATCGAAATACACCGGAAATGTATTATTTGGATACTAAATCTTTTTTACTAAACAAGCAATAAACGATTGGATGTAAAATTTTTGAATTTTTTTCAGTAAGTTACTGGTACGCTCAAACCCGCCTCTGATAACCTGTATTCAATTTTTTGAATTTTTTTTTGGTCTATTGTCTAAAGGGATAAGTAGACTTTAAATTTAACACTATGCGCTTCCTCCAGCAATACATTTCATATTTTAAAAAAATGTTTTTTGAATGTTTAAAGATTTTTTTATATCAAAAGTTTTACTTAATCGACTATATTTTTTACAATAATATCCTTACACAGTTCCTTTTAGGCTTATTTTATTCTACAACCTTTTCTCAATGTCTCCCCATATCTTAATTTATCAATTTTTTTTTTAATTTGAGAAAAATAAACATTTTGATAGCGCGGATAGGAAAAATTTTCAAATCTCAAACTAACTTGGATATGAATAGAGTGCTTTGAAATATTTTGTTTCAAGTCAGTATCTATTGATATTAAATACCGCTGTCAAAATTGGCCTAAAATGAGTGTTTTCGGCTATAGATTCTGAAGTTGTTTTAGCGTTTTGAAGTTAAAAATTGAACGTTATAGATTATTTGAGACTTGTACAATTTAATGAGACCAAAATTAAAGCTTCATATGTCCAATTTATTACCGAAATTTCAATTTTAAAAATGTTCTGCAATTTCCGTAAAAGTTTCATTTTAACAGAATTATGATTTTTCGAAAAGATTGCCTTGGAATTATAAAGCGTCATCGTGGATATTAAAAATATGAACTGTCAAAAAAGGCCGAAAATGGCATATTTCATCGTAAGTTTTTAAAGTTATTTTAGCAATTCGCGCTGTAAAATTTAGGATAAGAGATAGCTCGAAACTTCTACAATACAGTGTTATATAACAGATAAGTAGGTCCAAATAGAGTATTTATAGGTGCATTTTTCATTTCAATATTGGTCTGCATACCTTAAACTTTATCAATATTCTATGCTGGGAGATATTCTGAACAGCCGAAAATTAACGACTAGATTTTTTTCGAGTTTTAATTCATTATGACTTTATTTGTCTAGAGAAAGAAAAAATAATTTAACTCTTACATTGCCGTATTTTGTTTCCTATCATATGATGTCATCAGAATTCGAGTAAAACGTTTCGTCATCTAGATACCATCATCAGGTTTTTATTTTTAAATATAAACTTGTAATTTTTATTGCAGTTTCGTAAATCTTGCTTCTTCTAACGTATTTGTGCAATATTGCTTTAACCAAATATCAACGTTTCGACACTATAAAACATCTTCAATCTTTATATTCTTACATTCGGATTTGTGACTTTATTTGTAAAGATAAAGAAAAACTAATTTAACTTTCGCATTGCCGTATTTTGTTTCCTATCATATAATGTTATCAGATTTCGAGTAAAACGTTTCGTCATCTAGATACCATCATCAGGTTTTTATTTTTGAATATAAACTTGTAATTTTTATTGCAGTTTCGTAAATCTTGCTTTTTCTATCGTCTTTGTGCAATATTGCTTTAACCAAATATCAACGTTTCGACACTATAAAACGTCTTCAATCTTTATATTCTTACATTCGGATTTGTGACTTTATTTGTAAAGATAAAGAAAAAATAATTTAACTTTTACATTGCCGTATTTTGTTTCCTATCATACGATGTCATCAGATTTCGAGTAAAACGTTTCGTCATCTAGATACCATCATCAGGTTTTTATTTTTAAATATAAACTTGTAATTTGTATTACAGTTTCGTAAATCTTGCTTCTTCTAACGTTTTTGTGCAATATTGCTTTAACCAAATAGCAACGTTTCGACACTATAAAACGTCTTCAATCTTTATATTCTTACATTCGGATTTGTGACTTTATTTGTAAAGATAAAGAAAAAATAATTTAACTTTTACATTGCCGTATTTTGTTTCCTATCATACGATGTCATCAGATTTCGAGTAAAACGTTTCGTCATCTAGATACCATCATCAGGTTTTTATTTTTAAATATAAACTTGTAATTTGTATTACAGTTTCGTAAATCTTGCTTCTTCTAACGTTTTTGTGCAATATTGCTTTAACCAAATAGCAACGTTTCGTCCTATAAAACATCTTCAATCTTTATATGGACTGCTATTAAGGCGTTAGAAAAACGAATATATATCCGAAGAAGTTAAAGCATGAATTAAAAACTACTTATCTGGTCTGAACAAAATTTGGCATACGAATGAAAAATGAGTTATTGTGTGGAACAAAGATTTTGTGTGTTGAAAAAGAGGTTGTTTTTTGCTAGCTGTCATTTTGACAATTTCAAAGTTCAACTATTTCAATTAAACTATTTAATATTAAGTGTTAATTTTGTGAAACATAAATGAAATACACGAGTTACAGTATTATAAGTTATATACTGACAGCTGTAATTTTGTCATTTTTTTTATGTGTAATAATCGCGTTTATAAAAAAATATTTTGTTGTTGGGTGTAGTTCTCATATATTAAGATTGAAATACATAAATATTAAATAAAATATTTGTAAATATTTTTTGACAGGTTTTATATCGACAAATTAGGCGATATGTTTTCACATCACAGTCCGCAGGAGTGCGATACAAAAGTAAATAATATAATAACACAAAATATTTAAAAAAAATGAAAAAAAATTTAAAAAAATTAAAAAACTCATTTTTTTTAAAATTCTTTTATGTAATGACTTTTACCTTTAGAGGCAATGCCAGTTGCCGATCAGGCGATATGCAGCTTTCACATATCGCCCCTTTCGAGCGATATGTATATCTCCTCCTACATTTGAAAATGTGTGAGGGTTGTCGTCGTCGTCGTACCCGATTTTTGAAATCGCGATTTTTGACATTTTCGATTTTTTTTCTCCAAAGTGGTACATTTCGCACTGATTTTGATTATTTGGTTTTATAGAGGAATAACGGGGGCACATTTTGTAAAAAATTTCAAATATACAGGGTGTACCGGAAAAAAGTTATTAAACGTCAAAGTTGAAAAATATGCGAATTCCGCTGTCTATCGTTTCAGGTCGCAAAAAATATTTTTTTCGATTTTTATTTTTGGAAGTTGGAGAGATCCGTCAAATAAAGAGCAAGTTCGTAGATGGAGGATATCGGAAATTGAAAAGTAATTTTTTTGATTTTTTAAAAGTCGAAAAATAGCCATTGCAGGGTCGTCTTGGGTACCGAATAACTCGAATGGGGTACGTCGGACATATTTCCGGTTTAAACAATCAGATGGGCCGTCTCAAATACTATCTTTTCACAATACATCTTTCTATACCTAAAAACATTAGAAATTGTGAAAAATTGTGAAAATTTAAAAATTACGATTTTAGACCCAAAATTCTTACGGTTTTTAATTTTTTTCTCGAAAAATAATTTTTTTATTAAAATGTCGTATATCCTATCGGAAAGAGCTCGTCGAACTACGTTTAAAATATATTTTTTCGATTTTTAATCATTTTAATTTACAGAGGACGAAACGAATGAATTTTGATTTTTTTTTGATTTTGTACAGTTTTTTTTTTAGGTACTGGTCCGCTTAAACCCGTCTGTAAGCTATTGTAATTAACTTTTTCAACTTTTTTTTGGACTGTTGTTTAGAGGGATAAATAGACTTTAAAATTCATACCGTGCGCGCACTTCGTTATGACGTTTAGTGGTTCAAAAAAAATATTATTTAATTTTTTTACGTTTTTTTTATGAAAAGTTTTTTATATTCGATTATAGCTTCTGCTACAATATCCTTAGAGAGTTCATTTTAGGCTTATTTTATTCCTCAATCTTTTCTTAACACGCCTATATACTTGAATATACCAATTTATTTTTTTAAATTAGAGTAAAATTGATATTTTTAGAGCGCGAACAGAAAAATTCGTCAAATATCGAAATGCAACGTTTTTTAAATAGCTTGCCATGAAATCTCAAACTGGCTTCCATATTGAAATAATTACAGCTGTCAAAATTGGCCTAAAATGGGTGTTTTTGACTTCAGAATGTGACCCTGTTTCAACGTTTTGACGTTAAAAATTGAATGTTATAGCTTATTTGAGACTTTTAAAATTTAATGAGACCAAAATTAAAGCTTCATATGTCCGATTAGTTATCGAATTTTCAATTTTAAAAATAGTCTGCAATTTCCGTAAAAGTTTCATTTTAACAGAATAATGACTTTTCGAAGAGATTGCTTTGGATGCATAAAACGTCATCGTGGATATTAAAAATATGAAGTGTCAAAAAAAGCCAAAAATAGCCGAAAATGGCATATTTCATCGCTAGTGTTTAAAGTTATTACATATCGCCCCTTTCGAGCGATATGTATATCTCCTCCTACATTTGAAAATGTTCGAGGGTTGTCGTCGTCGTCGTACCCGATTTTTGAAATCGCGATTTTTGACATTTTCGATTTTTTTTCTCTAAAGGGGTAAACGTCGAATTGATTTTGATTATTTGGTTTTATAGAGGAATAACGGGGGCACATTTTGTGAAAAATTTTAAATATACAGGGTGTACCGGAAAAAAGTTATTAAACGTCAAAGTCGGGAAATATGCGAAATCCGCTGTAACGCATTTCAGGTCGCAAAAATTATTTTTTTCGATTTTTACTTTTGGAGGTTGGAGAGATCCGTCAAATAAAGAGCAAGTTCGTAGATGGAGGATATCGGAAATTGAGAAGTAATTTTTTTGATTTTTTTTAAGTCGAAAAATGGTCATCGCAGGGTCGTCTTGGGTACCGAATAACTCGAATTGGGTACGTCGGACATATTTCCGGTTTAAACGATCAGATGGGCCGTCTCAAATACTATCTTTTCACAATACATCTTTCTATACCTAAAAACATTAGAAATTGTGAAAAATTGTGAAAATTAAAAAATTACGATTTTAGACCCAAAATTTTCACGGTTTTTAATTTTTTTCTCGAAAAATAATTTTTTTATTAAAATGTCGTACATCCTATCGGAAAGAGCTCGTCGAAGTACGTTTAAAATATATTTTTTCGATTTTTAATCATTTTAATTTACAGAGGACGAAACGAATGTATTTTGATTTTTTTTTGATTTTTTACAATTTTTTTTTTAGGTACTGGTCCGCTTAAACCCGTCTGTGAGCTACTGTAATTAACTTTTTCAACTTTTTTTTGGACTGTTGTTTAGAGGCATAAATAGACTTTAAAATTCATGCCGTTTGCGCTCCTCGTTATGACATTTAGTGGTTCAAAAAAAATATTATTTATTTTTTTTACGATTTTTTTACCAAACATTTTTTATGTTCGATTATAGCTTCTACTATAATATCCTTGGAGAGTTTATTTTAGGCTTATTTTATTCCTCAATCTTTTCTCAACACGCCTGTATATTTGAATATACCAATTTATTTTTTTAAATTAGAGTAAAATTGATAATTTTAGAGCGGCAACAGAAAAATTCGGCAAATCTCGAAATACATGTTTCTGAAGAGATTGCCTTGAAATATTGTTTTGTCTATAGAAAGGCTTCCATATTAGAATAATTACCGCTGTCAAAACTGGCCTAAATTGAGTGTTTTTGACTTCAGAATGTGACTTTATTTTAACGTTTTGATGTTAAAAATTGAATGTTATAGATTATTTGGGACTTTTACAATTTAATGAGACCAAAATTAAAGCTTCATATGTCCGATTAGTTATCGAATATTCAATTTTAAAAATACCCTGCAATTTCCGTAAAAGTTTCATTTTAACAGAATTATGACTTTTCGAAGAGATTGCTTTGGATGGATAAGCGTCATCGCGGATATTAAAAATATGAAGTGTCAAAAAAGGCCAAAAATAGCCGAAAATGGCATATTTCATCGCAAGTGTTTAAAGTTATTCTAGCATGTCGCGCTTTAAAATGTGGGATAAGAGATAACTCGAAACTTCTACATTACAGTGCTATAAAACAGATAGCTCCAAATATAGTATTTATAGATGTATTTTTCATTTTAATGTCAGTCTGCAAGCCCTATATTTTCAATATCGGGTATATTTGGAACAGTTGAAAATTGCCGTTAAGATTTCTTATCATTGTGACTTTATTTGAAAAGATAAAGAAAAAATAATTTAACTTTTGCATTGCCGTATTTTGTTTCCTATCATACGATGTCATCAGATTTCGAGAAAAACGTTTCGTCATCCAGATACCATCATCAGATTTTTATTTTTAAATATAAACTTGTAATTTTTATTGCAGTTTCGTTAATCTTGCTTCTTCTAACGTATTTGTGCAATATTGCTTTAACCAAATATTGAAGTTTCGACCCTATAAACATCTTCAATCTTTATATTCTTATATTTGGATTTGTGACTTTATTTGAAAAGATAAAGAAAAAATAATTTAACTTTTGCATTGCCGTATTTTGTTTCCTATCATATGATGTCATCAGATTTCGAGTAAAACGTTTCGTCATCTAGATACCAACATCAGGTTTTTATTTTTAAATATAAACTTGTAATTTTTATTGCAGTTTCGTAAATCTTGCTTCTTCTAACGTATTTGTGCAATATTGCTTTAAAAAAATATTAAAGTTTCGACCCTATAAACATCTTCAATCTTTATATTCTTATATTTGGATTTGTGACTTTATTTGACAAGATAAAGAAAAAATAATTTAACTTTTGCATTGTCGTATTTTGTTTCCTATCATACGATGTCATCAGATTTCGGGTAAAACGTTTCGTCATCGAGATACCATCATCAGGTTTTTATTTTTAAATATAAACTTGTAATTTTTATTGCAGTTTCGTAAATCTTGCTTCTTCTAACGTATTTGTGCAATATTGCTTTAACCAAATATTGAAGTTTCGACCCTATAAAACATCTTCAATCTTTATATTCTTATATTTGGATTTGTGACTTTATTTGAAAAGATAAAGAAAAAATAATTTAACTTTTGCATTGCCGTATTTTGTTTCCTATCATATGATGTCATCAGATTTCGAGTAAAACGTTTCGTCATCTAGATACCAACATCAGGTTTTTATTTTTAAATATAAACTTGTAATTTTTATTGCAGTTTCGTAAATCTTGCTTCTTCTAACGTATTTGTGCAATATTGCTTTAAAAAAATACTGAAGTTTCGACCCTATAAACATCTTCTATCTTTATATTCTTATATTTGGATTTGTGACTTTATTTGAAAAGATAAAGAAAAAATTATTTAACTTTGGCATTGCCGTATTTTGTTTCTTACCATATTATGTCATTAGATTTCGAGTAAAACGTTTCGTCATCTAGATACCATCATCAGGTTTTTATTTTTAAATATAAACTTGTAATTTTTATTGCAGTTTCGTATATCTTGCTTCTTTTAGCGTCCTCGTGCAATATTGCTTTAACCAAATATCAACGTTTCGACACTATAAAACATCTTCAATCTTTATATTTTTATAATTGAATTTGTGAATTTATTTGTAGAGATAAAGAAAAAATAATTTAACTTTGGCATTGCCGTATTTTGTTTCCTATCATATGATGTCATCAGATTTCGAGTAAAACGTTTCGTCATCTAGATACCATCATCAGGTTTTTATTTTTAAATATAAACTTGTAATTTTTATTGTAGTTTCGTAAATCTTGCTTCTTCTAACGTATTTGTGCAATATTGCTTTAACCAAATATTAACGTTTCGACCCTATAAACATCTTCTATTTTTATATTCTTATATTTGGATTTGTGACTTTATTTGAAAAGATAAAGAAAAAATTATTTAACTTTAGCATTGCCGTATTTTGTTTCCTACCATATTATGTCATTAGATTTCGAGTAAAACGTTTCGTTATCTAGATACCATCATCAGGTTTTTATTTTTAAATATAAACTTGTAATTTTTATTGTAGGTTCGTAAATCTTGCTTCTTCTAAAGTATTTGTGCAATATTGCTTTAACCAAATATCAACGTTTCGACCCTATAAAACATCTTCAATTTTTATATTCGGAAAAGTATGATAGTTGTGAAATTTAAAATGCACTGCTATTATTGTCTTAGAAAAACGAATATATCCGAAAAAGTAAAAACATAAATTGAAAACTACTTATCTGGTCTAAACAAAATTTGGCATACGAATGAAAAATGAGTTATTGTGTGGAACAAAAATTTTGTGTGTTAAAAAAAGGTTGTTTCTTGCTAGCTGTCATTTTGACAATTTTAAAGTTCAACTATTTCAATTAAACTATTTAATATTAAGTGTTAATTTTGTGAAACATAAATAAAAGGAATAAAAATAAAATACACGCGTTACAGTATTATTAGTTATATATTGACAGCTGTCATTTTGACATTTTTCATGTGTAATAATCACGTTTATAAAAAAATATTTTGTTGTTTTAGTGTAGTTCTCATATTAAGATTGAAATACTTAAATATCAAATGAAATATTTGTAAATATTTCTTGACAGGTGTTATATCGACAAATTAGGCGATATGTTTTCACATCACAGTCCGAAGGAGTGTGATATAAAAGTAAATAATATAGTAAAACGGAATATTAAAAAAAAAAATTATAAAAAATGAAAAAAAAATTAAAAAAATTAAAAATTCAAATTTTTTTAAATTCTTTTATGTAATAACTTTTACCTTTAGAGTCACGACAGTGACGATCAGGCGATATGGGTTTTTTACATATCGCCCCTTTCGAGCGATATGTATATCTCCTCTTAATTTTTAAAATGTTCGAGGGTTGTCGTCGTCGTCGTCGTCGTCGTCGTCGTCGTACCCGATTTTTGAAATATCGGTTTTTTGACATTTTCGATTTTTTTTCTGTAAAGTGGTACATTTCGCACTGATTTTGATTATTTGGTTTTATAGAGGAATAACGGGGGCACATTTTGTAAAAAAATTCAAATATACAGGGTGTACCGGAAAAAAGTTATTAAACGTCAAAGTTGAAAAATATGCGAATTCCGCTGTCTATCGTTTCAGGTCGCAAAAATAATTTTTTTCGATTTTCAATTCTGGAGGTTGGAGAGATCCGTCAAATAAAGAGCAAGTTCGTAGATGGAGGATATCGGAAATTGAGAAGTAATTTTTTTGATTTTTTTTAAGTCGAAAAATAGCCATTGCAGGGTCGTCTTGGATACCGAATAACTCGAATTGGGTACATCGGACATATTTCCGGTTTAAACGATCAGATGGGCCATCTCAAATACTATCTTTTCACAATACATCTTTCTATACCTAAAAACATTAGAAATTGTGAAAAATTGTGAAAATTTAGAAATTACGATTTTAGACCCAAAATTTTCACGGTTTTTAATTTTTTTCTCGAAAAATAATTTTTTTATTAAAATGTCGTACATCCTATCGGAAAGAGCTCGTTGAACTACGTTTAAAATATATTTTTTCGATTTTTAATCATTTCAATTTACAGAGGACGAAACGAATGAATTTTGATTTTTTTTTGATTTTTTACAATTTTTTTTTTAGGTACTGGTCCGCTTAAACCCGTCTGTGAGCTACTGTAATTAACTTTTTTAACTTTTTTTTGGACCGTTGTTTAGAGTGATAAATAGACTTTAAAATTCATGCCGTTTGCGCTCCTCGTTATGACATTTAGTGGTTCAAAAAAAATAAAATTTAATTTTTTGACGTTTTTTTTACCAAAATTTTTTTATGTTCGATTATAGCTTCTACTATAATATCCTTAGAGAGTTCCTTTTAGGCTTATTTTATTCCTCAATCTTTTCTAAACACGCCTGTATACTTGAATATACCAATTTATTTTTTTAAATTAGAGTAAAATTGATATTTTTAGAGCGCGAACAGAAAAATTCGGCAAATCTCGAAATGCAACGTTTTTTAAATAGCTTGCCATGAAATCTCAAACTGGCTTCCATATTGAAATAATTACAGCTGTCAAAATTGGCCTAAAATGGGTGTTTTTAACTTCAGAATGTGACCTTGTTTCAACGTTTTGACGTTAAAAATTGAATGTTATAGCTTATTTGAGACTTTTAAAATTTAATGAGACCAAAATTAAAGCTTCATATGTCCGATTAGTTATCGAATCTTCAATTTTAAAAATAGTCTGCAATTTCCGTAAAAGTTTTATTTTAACAGAATAATGACTTTTCGAAGAGATTGCTTTGGATGCATAAAACGTCATCGTGGATATTAAAAATATGAAGTGTCAAAAAAGGCCAAAAATAGCCGAAAATGGCATATTTCATCGTAAGTTTTAAAAGTTATTATATCAATTCGCGCTTAAAAATTAGGTATAGGAGATAGTTCGAAACTTCTACAATACAGTGTTATAAAACAGATAGCTCCAAATATAGTATTTATAGATGCATTTTTCATTTTAATGTCGGTCTGTTTACCTAAATTTTGATTAATTTTTTTCATTATCGGGGATTTTCGGAATAGCCGAACATTGCCGATAAGATTTTTTCCAAGTTTTATTCATTGTGACTGTATTTGAACAGATAAAGAAAAAATAATTTAACTTTGGCATTGCCGTATTTTGTTTCCTATCATATGATGGCGTCAGATTTCGAGTAAAACGTTTCGTCATCTAGATACCATCATCAGGTTTTTATTTTTAAATATAAACTTGTAATTTTTATTGCAGTTTCGTAAATCTTGCTTCTTCTAACGTATTTGTGCAATATTGCTTTAACCAAATATCAACGTTTCGACCCTATAAAACATCTTCAATCTTCATATTCTTATATTTGGATTTGTGACTTTATTTGAAAAGATAAAGAAAAAATAATTTAACTTTTGCATTTCCGGTTTTTGTTTCCTATCATATGATGTCATCAGATTTCGGGTAAAACGTTTCGTCATCTAGATGCCATCATCAGGTTTTTATTTTTAAATGTAAACTTGTAATATTTATTGTAGTTTCGTAAATCTTGCTTCTTCTAACGTATTTGTGGAATATTGCTTTAGAAAAATAATAAAGTTTCGACCCTATAAAACAACTTCAATCATGATATTCGTATATTTGGATTTGTGACTTTATTTGTAGAGATAAAGAAAAAATAATTTAACTTTTTCATTGCCGTATTTTGTTTTCTATCATATGATGTCGTCAGATTTTGAGTACAACGTTTCGTCATTAAGATACCATCATCAGGTTTTCATTTTTAAATATAAACCTGTAATTTTTAGTGCAGTGTCGTAAATCTTGCTTCTTCTAACGTCTTTGTGCAATATTACTTTAACCGAATATTAACGTTTCGACCCTATAAAAAAACATCTTCAATCTTTATATTCTTATATTTTGATTTGTGACTTTATTTGAAAAGATAAAGAAAAAATAATTTAACTTTTGCATTGTCGTATTTTGTTTCCTATCATACGATGTCATCAGATTTCGGGTAAATCGTTTCGTCATCTAGATACCAACATCAGGTTTTTATTTTTAAATATAAACTTGTAATTTTTATTGCAGGTTCGAAAATCTTGCTTCTTCTAAAGTACTTGTGCAATAGTGCCTTAACCAAATATCAACGTTTCGACCCTATAAAAAACATCTTCAATCTTTATATTCGGAAAAGTATGATAGTTGTGAAATTTGAAATGGACTGCTATTATGGGTTTAGAAAAACGAATATATCCGAAGAAGTTAAGGCATGAATTAAAAACTACTTATCTGGTCTAAACAAAATTTGGCATACGAATGAAAAATGAGTTATTATGTGGAACAAAGATTTTGTGTGTTGAAAAAGAGGTTGTTTTTTGCTAGCTGTCATTTTGACAATTTCAAAGTTCAATTATTTCAATTAAACCATTTAATATTAAGTGTTAATTTTGTGAAACAAATAAAAGGGATAAAAATGAAATACACGAGTTACAGTATTATGGGTTATATACTGACAGCTGTCATTTTGACATTTTTTTATGTGTAATAATCGCGTTTATAAAAAAATATTTTGTTGTTGGGTGTAGTTCTCATATATTAAGATTGAAATACAAATATTAAATGAAATATTGGTAAATATTTTTTGACAGGTTTTATATCGACAAATTAGGCGATATGTTTTCACATCACAGTCCGAAGGAGTGTGATACAAAAGTAAATAATATAGTAAAACAGAATATTTAAAAAAAAAAATTATAAAAAATGAAAAAAAAATTAAAAAAATTAAAAATTGAAATTTTTTTTAAATTCTTTTATGTAATGACTTTTACCTTTAGAGTCACGACAGTGACGATCAGGCGATATGCAGCTTTTCTAGCATGTCGCGCTTTAAAATGTGGGATAAGAGATAACTCGAAACTTCTACATTACAGTGCTATAAAACAGATAGCTCCAAATATAGTATTTATAGATGTATTTTTCATTTTAATGTCAGTCTGCAAGCCCTATATTTTCAATATCGGGTATATTTGGAACAGTTGAAAATTGCCGTTAAGATTTCTTATCATTGTGACTTTATTTGAAAAGATAAAGAAAAAATAATTTAACTTTTGCATTGCCGTATTTTGTTTCCTATCATACGATGTCATCAGATTTCGAGAAAAACGTTTCGTCATCCAGATACCATCATCAGATTTTTATTTTTAAATATAAACTTGTAATTTTTATTGCAGTTTCGTTAATCTTGCTTCTTCTAACGTATTTGTGCAATATTGCTTTAACCAAATATTGAAGTTTCGACCCTATAAACATCTTCAATCTTTATATTCTTATATTTGGATTTGTGACTTTATTTGAAAAGATAAAGAAAAAATAATTTAACTTTTGCATTGCCGTATTTTGTTTCCTATCATATGATGTCATCAGATTTCGAGTAAAACGTTTCGTCATCTAGATACCAACATCAGGTTTTTATTTTTAAATATAAACTTGTAATTTTTATTGCAGTTTCGTAAATCTTGCTTCTTCTAACGTATTTGTGCAATATTGCTTTAAAAAAATATTAAAGTTTCGACCCTATAAACATCTTCAATCTTTATATTCTTATATTTGGATTTGTGACTTTATTTGACAAGATAAAGAAAAAATAATTTAACTTTTGCATTGTCGTATTTTGTTTCCTATCATACGATGTCATCAGATTTCGGGTAAAACGTTTCGTCATCGAGATACCATCATCAGGTTTTTATTTTTAAATATAAACTTGTAATTTTTATTGCAGTTTCGTAAATCTTGCTTCTTCTAACGTATTTGTGCAATATTGCTTTAACCAAATATTGAAGTTTCGACCCTATAAAACATCTTCAATCTTTATATTCTTATATTTGGATTTGTGACTTTATTTGAAAAGATAAAGAAAAAATAATTTAACTTTTGCATTGCCGTATTTTGTTTCCTATCATATGATGTCATCAGATTTCGAGTAAAACGTTTCGTCATCTAGATACCAACATCAGGTTTTTATTTTTAAATATAAACTTGTAATTTTTATTGCAGTTTCGTAAATCTTGCTTCTTCTAACGTATTTGTGCAATATTGCTTTAAAAAAATACTGAAGTTTCGACCCTATAAACATCTTCTATCTTTATATTCTTATATTTGGATTTGTGACTTTATTTGAAAAGATAAAGAAAAAATTATTTAACTTTGGCATTGCCGTATTTTGTTTCTTACCATATTATGTCATTAGATTTCGAGTAAAACGTTTCGTCATCTAGATACCATCATCAGGTTTTTATTTTTAAATATAAACTTGTAATTTTTATTGCAGTTTCGTATATCTTGCTTCTTTTAGCGTCCTCGTGCAATATTGCTTTAACCAAATATCAACGTTTCGACACTATAAAACATCTTCAATCTTTATATTTTTATAATTGAATTTGTGAATTTATTTGTAGAGATAAAGAAAAAATAATTTAACTTTGGCATTGCCGTATTTTGTTTCCTATCATATGATGTCATCAGATTTCGAGTAAAACGTTTCGTCATCTAGATACCATCATCAGGTTTTTATTTTTAAATATAAACTTGTAATTTTTATTGTAGTTTCGTAAATCTTGCTTCTTCTAACGTATTTGTGCAATATTGCTTTAACCAAATATTAACGTTTCGACCCTATAAACATCTTCTATTTTTATATTCTTATATTTGGATTTGTGACTTTATTTGAAAAGATAAAGAAAAAATTATTTAACTTTAGCATTGCCGTATTTTGTTTCCTACCATATTATGTCATTAGATTTCGAGTAAAACGTTTCGTTATCTAGATACCATCATCAGGTTTTTATTTTTAAATATAAACTTGTAATTTTTATTGTAGGTTCGTAAATCTTGCTTCTTCTAAAGTATTTGTGCAATATTGCTTTAACCAAATATCAACGTTTCGACCCTATAAAACATCTTCAATTTTTATATTCGGAAAAGTATGATAGTTGTGAAATTTAAAATGCACTGCTATTATTGTCTTAGAAAAACGAATATATCCGAAAAAGTAAAAACATAAATTGAAAACTACTTATCTGGTCTAAACAAAATTTGGCATACGAATGAAAAATGAGTTATTGTGTGGAACAAAAATTTTGTGTGTTAAAAAAAGGTTGTTTCTTGCTAGCTGTCATTTTGACAATTTTAAAGTTCAACTATTTCAATTAAACTATTTAATATTAAGTGTTAATTTTGTGAAACATAAATAAAAGGAATAAAAATAAAATACACGCGTTACAGTATTATTAGTTATATATTGACAGCTGTCATTTTGACATTTTTCATGTGTAATAATCACGTTTATAAAAAAATATTTTGTTGTTTTAGTGTAGTTCTCATATTAAGATTGAAATACTTAAATATCAAATGAAATATTTGTAAATATTTCTTGACAGGTGTTATATCGACAAATTAGGCGATATGTTTTCACATCACAGTCCGAAGGAGTGTGATATAAAAGTAAATAATATAGTAAAACGGAATATTAAAAAAAAAAATTATAAAAAATGAAAAAAAAATTAAAAAAATTAAAAATTCAAATTTTTTTAAATTCTTTTATGTAATAACTTTTACCTTTAGAGTCACGACAGTGACGATCAGGCGATATGGGTTTTTTACATATCGCCCCTTTCGAGCGATATGTATATCTCCTCTTAATTTTTAAAATGTTCGAGGGTTGTCGTCGTCGTCGTCGTCGTCGTCGTCGTCGTCGTACCCGATTTTTGAAATATCGGTTTTTTGACATTTTCGATTTTTTTTCTGTAAAGTGGTACATTTCGCACTGATTTTGATTATTTGGTTTTATAGAGGAATAACGGGGGCACATTTTGTAAAAAAATTCAAATATACAGGGTGTACCGGAAAAAAGTTATTAAACGTCAAAGTTGAAAAATATGCGAATTCCGCTGTCTATCGTTTCAGGTCGCAAAAATAATTTTTTTCGATTTTCAATTCTGGAGGTTGGAGAGATCCGTCAAATAAAGAGCAAGTTCGTAGATGGAGGATATCGGAAATTGAGAAGTAATTTTTTTGATTTTTTTTAAGTCGAAAAATAGCCATTGCAGGGTCGTCTTGGATACCGAATAACTCGAATTGGGTACATCGGACATATTTCCGGTTTAAACGATCAGATGGGCCATCTCAAATACTATCTTTTCACAATACATCTTTCTATACCTAAAAACATTAGAAATTGTGAAAAATTGTGAAAATTTAGAAATTACGATTTTAGACCCAAAATTTTCACGGTTTTTAATTTTTTTCTCGAAAAATAATTTTTTTATTAAAATGTCGTACATCCTATCGGAAAGAGCTCGTTGAACTACGTTTAAAATATATTTTTTCGATTTTTAATCATTTCAATTTACAGAGGACGAAACGAATGAATTTTGATTTTTTTTTGATTTTTTACAATTTTTTTTTTAGGTACTGGTCCGCTTAAACCCGTCTGTGAGCTACTGTAATTAACTTTTTTAACTTTTTTTTGGACCGTTGTTTAGAGTGATAAATAGACTTTAAAATTCATGCCGTTTGCGCTCCTCGTTATGACATTTAGTGGTTCAAAAAAAATAAAATTTAATTTTTTGACGTTTTTTTTACCAAAATTTTTTTATGTTCGATTATAGCTTCTACTATAATATCCTTAGAGAGTTCCTTTTAGGCTTATTTTATTCCTCAATCTTTTCTAAACACGCCTGTATACTTGAATATACCAATTTATTTTTTTAAATTAGAGTAAAATTGATATTTTTAGAGCGCGAACAGAAAAATTCGGCAAATCTCGAAATGCAACGTTTTTTAAATAGCTTGCCATGAAATCTCAAACTGGCTTCCATATTGAAATAATTACAGCTGTCAAAATTGGCCTAAAATGGGTGTTTTTAACTTCAGAATGTGACCTTGTTTCAACGTTTTGACGTTAAAAATTGAATGTTATAGCTTATTTGAGACTTTTAAAATTTAATGAGACCAAAATTAAAGCTTCATATGTCCGATTAGTTATCGAATCTTCAATTTTAAAAATAGTCTGCAATTTCCGTAAAAGTTTTATTTTAACAGAATAATGACTTTTCGAAGAGATTGCTTTGGATGCATAAAACGTCATCGTGGATATTAAAAATATGAAGTGTCAAAAAAGGCCAAAAATAGCCGAAAATGGCATATTTCATCGTAAGTTTTAAAAGTTATTATATCAATTCGCGCTTAAAAATTAGGTATAGGAGATAGTTCGAAACTTCTACAATACAGTGTTATAAAACAGATAGCTCCAAATATAGTATTTATAGATGCATTTTTCATTTTAATGTCGGTCTGTTTACCTAAATTTTGATTAATTTTTTTCATTATCGGGGATTTTCGGAATAGCCGAACATTGCCGATAAGATTTTTTCCAAGTTTTATTCATTGTGACTGTATTTGAACAGATAAAGAAAAAATAATTTAACTTTGGCATTGCCGTATTTTGTTTCCTATCATATGATGGCGTCAGATTTCGAGTAAAACGTTTCGTCATCTAGATACCATCATCAGGTTTTTATTTTTAAATATAAACTTGTAATTTTTATTGCAGTTTCGTAAATCTTGCTTCTTCTAACGTATTTGTGCAATATTGCTTTAACCAAATATCAACGTTTCGACCCTATAAAACATCTTCAATCTTCATATTCTTATATTTGGATTTGTGACTTTATTTGAAAAGATAAAGAAAAAATAATTTAACTTTTGCATTTCCGGTTTTTGTTTCCTATCATATGATGTCATCAGATTTCGGGTAAAACGTTTCGTCATCTAGATGCCATCATCAGGTTTTTATTTTTAAATGTAAACTTGTAATATTTATTGTAGTTTCGTAAATCTTGCTTCTTCTAACGTATTTGTGGAATATTGCTTTAGAAAAATAATAAAGTTTCGACCCTATAAAACAACTTCAATCATGATATTCGTATATTTGGATTTGTGACTTTATTTGTAGAGATAAAGAAAAAATAATTTAACTTTTTCATTGCCGTATTTTGTTTTCTATCATATGATGTCGTCAGATTTTGAGTACAACGTTTCGTCATTAAGATACCATCATCAGGTTTTCATTTTTAAATATAAACCTGTAATTTTTAGTGCAGTGTCGTAAATCTTGCTTCTTCTAACGTCTTTGTGCAATATTACTTTAACCGAATATTAACGTTTCGACCCTATAAAAAAACATCTTCAATCTTTATATTCTTATATTTTGATTTGTGACTTTATTTGAAAAGATAAAGAAAAAATAATTTAACTTTTGCATTGTCGTATTTTGTTTCCTATCATACGATGTCATCAGATTTCGGGTAAATCGTTTCGTCATCTAGATACCAACATCAGGTTTTTATTTTTAAATATAAACTTGTAATTTTTATTGCAGGTTCGAAAATCTTGCTTCTTCTAAAGTACTTGTGCAATAGTGCCTTAACCAAATATCAACGTTTCGACCCTATAAAAAACATCTTCAATCTTTATATTCGGAAAAGTATGATAGTTGTGAAATTTGAAATGGACTGCTATTATGGGTTTAGAAAAACGAATATATCCGAAGAAGTTAAGGCATGAATTAAAAACTACTTATCTGGTCTAAACAAAATTTGGCATACGAATGAAAAATGAGTTATTATGTGGAACAAAGATTTTGTGTGTTGAAAAAGAGGTTGTTTTTTGCTAGCTGTCATTTTGACAATTTCAAAGTTCAATTATTTCAATTAAACCATTTAATATTAAGTGTTAATTTTGTGAAACAAATAAAAGGGATAAAAATGAAATACACGAGTTACAGTATTATGGGTTATATACTGACAGCTGTCATTTTGACATTTTTTTATGTGTAATAATCGCGTTTATAAAAAAATATTTTGTTGTTGGGTGTAGTTCTCATATATTAAGATTGAAATACAAATATTAAATGAAATATTGGTAAATATTTTTTGACAGGTTTTATATCGACAAATTAGGCGATATGTTTTCACATCACAGTCCGAAGGAGTGTGATACAAAAGTAAATAATATAGTAAAACAGAATATTTAAAAAAAAAAATTATAAAAAATGAAAAAAAAATTAAAAAAATTAAAAATTGAAATTTTTTTTAAATTCTTTTATGTAATGACTTTTACCTTTAGAGTCACGACAGTGACGATCAGGCGATATGCAGCTTTTCTAGCATGTCGCGCTTTAAAATGTGGGATAAGAGATAACTCGAAACTTCTACATTACAGTGCTATAAAACAGATAGCTCCAAATATAGTATTTATAGATGTATTTTTCATTTTAATGTCGGTCTGCAAGCCCTATATTTTCAATATCGGGTATATTTGGAACAGCTGAAAATTGCCGTCAAGATTTCTTTTCATTGTGACTTTATTTGAAAAGATAAAGAAAAGATAATTTAACTTTTGCATTGCCGTATTTTGTTTGCTATCATATAATGTCATCAGATTTCGAGTAAAACGTTTCGTCATCGAGATACCATCATCAAGTTTTCATTTTTAAATATAAACTGGTAATTTTTATTGCAGTTTCGTAAATCTTGCTTCTTCTAACGTATTTGTGCAATATTGCTTTAACCAAATATCGAAGTTTCGACCCTATAAAACATCTTCAATCTTTATATTCTTATATTTGGATTTGTGACTTTATTTGAAAAGATAAAGAAAAAATAATTTAACTTTAACATTGCCGTATTTTGTTTCCTATCATATGATGTCATCAGATTTCGAGTAAAACGTTTCGTCATCGAGATACCATCATCAAGTTTTCATTTTTAAATATAAACTGGTAATTTTTATTGCAGTTTCGTAAATCTTGCTTCTTCTAACGTATTTGTGCAATATTGCTTTAAAAAAATATTAAAGTTTCGACCCAATAAACATCTTCTATCTTTATATTCTTATATTTGGATTTGTGACTTTATTTCAAAAGATAAAGAAAAAATAATTTAACTTTTGCATTGCCGTATTTTGTTTCCTATCATATGATGTCATCAGATTTCGAGTAAAACGTTTCGTCATCTAGATACCAACATCAGGTTTTTATTTTTAAATATAAACTTGTAATTTTTATTGTAGTTTCGTAAATCTTGCTTCTTCTAACGTATTTGTGCAATATTGCTTTAAAAAAATATTAAAGTTTCGACCCAATAAACATCTTCTATCTTTATATTCTTATATTTGGATTTGTGACTTTATTTCAAAAGATAAAGAAAAAATAATTTAACATTTTCATTGTAGAATTTTGTTTCTTATCATATGGTGTCGTCAGATTTCAAGTACAACGTTTCGTCATCGAGATACCATCATCAGGTTTTCATTTTTAAATATAAACCTGTCATTTTTATTGCAGTGTCGTAAATCTTGCTTCTTCTAACGTCTTTGTGCAATATTACTTTAACCAAATATCAACGTTTCAACCCAAAAAAAAACATCTTCAATCTTTATATTCTTACATTCGGATTTGTGACTTTATTTGTAAAGATAAAGAAAAACTAATTAAACTTTTGCATTGCCGTATTTTGTTTCCTATCATATAATGTCATCAGATTTCGAGTAAAACGTTTCGTCATCTAGATACCATCATCAGGTTTTTATTTTTAAATATAAACTTGTAATTTTTATTGCAGTTTCGTAAATCTGGCTTCTTCTAACGTATTTGTGCAATATTGCTTTAACCAAATATTAAAGTTTCGACCCTATAAAACATCTTCAATCTTTATATTCTTATATTTGGATTTGTGACTTTATTTGAAAAGATAAAGAAAAAATAATTTAACATTTTCATTGTAGTATTTTGTTTCTTATCATATGGTGTCGTCAGATTTCAAGTACAACGTTTCGTCATCGAGATACCATCATCAGGTTGTCATTTTTAAATATAAACCTGTCATTTTTATTGCAGTGTCGTAAATCTTGCTTCTTCTAACGTCTTTGTGCAATATTACTTTAACCAAATATCAACGTTTCGACCCTATAAAAAATCATCTTCAATCTTTATATTCTTACATTCGGATTTGTGACTTTATTTGTAAAGATAAAGAAAAACTAATTAAACTTTTGCATAGCCGTATTTTGTTTCCTATCATATAATGTCATCAGATTTCGAGTAAAACGTTTCGTCATCTAGATACCATCATCAGGTTTTTATTTTTAAATATAAACTTGCAATTTTTATTGCAGTTTCGTAAATCTTGCTTCTTCTAAAGTTTTTGTGCAATATTGCTTTAACCAAATATCAACGTTTCGATCCTATAAAACATCTTCAATCTTTATATTCGGAAAAGTATGATGGTTGTGAAATTTGAAATGGACTGCTATTATGGGTTTAGAAAAACGAATATATCCGAAGAAATTAAAGCATGAATTAAAAACTACTTATCTGGTCTGAACAAAATTTGGCGTACGAATAAAAAATGAGTTATTGTGTGGAACAAAGATTTTTTGTGTTGAAAAAGAGGTTGTTTTTTGCTAGCTGTCATTTTGACAATTTCAAAGTTCAACTATTTCAATTAAACCATTTATTATTAAGTGTTAATTTTGTGAAACATAAATAAAAGGGATAAAAATGAAATACACGAGTTACAGTATTATGAGTTATATACTGTCAGCTGTCATTTTGACATTTTTTTTTATGTGTAATAATCGCGTTTATAAAAAAATATTTTGTTGTGTTAGTGTAGTTCTCATATTAAGATTGAAATACTTAAATATCAAATGAAATATTTGTAAATATTTCTTGACAGGTGTTATATCGACAAATTAGGCGATATGTTTTCACATCACAGTCCGAAGGAGTGTGATACAAAAGTAAATAATATAGTAAAACGGAATATTAAAAAAAAAATTATAAAAAATGAAAAAAAAATTAAAAAAATTAAAAATTCAAATTTTTTAAAATTCTTTTATGTAATAACTTTTACCTTTAGAGTCACGACAGTGACGATCAGGCGATATGCAGCTTTTAAAAATATACATATAAATGATAGATACATGTGGAAAACCTGCACCAATCCCCCTTAATACAATTTTTATTTGCAGATGGCTACTGCAAGCAGAAGCCAAACTTCCGTATGACGATGATTTGATTTTTTTAAACCGAACCCGAAGGCCTTTTATGTCAAGTTTTGACATAAACCAACAACAAATCGACGAAGAATTGGAAGTGGGGAATAGGACGAATGTGGATGCGTCGGCGCTGATTTTCAAAAACGTTTTTAAGAGGGCCACCGTTGATCCGAAGAAAACCACCTGTATGCTGTATCTTCAGGTGGGTTGTTAAAAACTTAACAAAAAAACCCTTAAGAATTATACTATTGCAACAGGCAATAATCTAGCCAATATTTAGGGGTGAACGGGACAATAAGCTACAGCTGGGGCGATATTAAACACACCAGGCGCGTACTTACTAAATATGTTAATTGCTATTAATTTACAGCCGGGCTCGAAAAGCGAAGATAGGACTTAAAGTTGTCAAAATAAAGCGCTGTCACAGAGGAAAACACGATTTCGACCACCGCAGTGGTATGGGTGCCGCCATATGTTTCGCCCGAAGATACCATCAGTTCTTATAAATAGCTTAACAAATTTAAAATTATTTTAAAACCAAACATAACTAGACTAACATTTCAGTTACCTTTTTTTCATTCGGGAGCTCTTTGGAATTTCTATGCAGTTTGGCCTTTTCAACGAGATGCACTAAATCATTAACACCACTTATTATTGTTCAATATGCTTCACCATCAAAACGTACACAAACAAAATAAAATAGACTATATTTTATCTCACAGCCACATAAGTTCTCTGGCTTTTTCCCGGCTTATGGATGATACTTCAGTGTCTGTTTGAAAGTTGGAGACAATGATGTTTCTTGAACGATAGAAGAGTTTTGGACTTGCATTGTCTTTATTTGTTTTACATCATAACGTTTCAACTGGTAAGTATCTCCAGTCGTCTTCAGGTGAATACCAAATAAGTAAAGTAACTACAGCTCTATTTATACTAGCTAGATGCACTGGAGCATGACCGAGATGGTTGCAGTCATGCGTTTAGTTCGTGTGCGGTATTTTAGGTTTACATCTACTTAACAAAGGTTTCCAGATATTTCTTATATCTAATGATGGCTCACTAAAACAATATGGAGCTTCTGTCCACTTACATTGGTGAGACTCTAAGACCACTTAAAACTAGGGTCAAGGAATACAGAAACAACACGCTTAAAGGAGAAACCGGAAAATCAGGTGCAGCTGGCCATGCCTGGACACACGGTCATCACATCAAGTGGACAGAAGCTTAAATCCTGCATATAAAGAACCACATTGAAGAAAAAGAAAGTTCAAGGAAGCTGCTACCATATATCAAAACCCAGATTTTTAGTAAGCCATCATGAGATATCTGGAAACCTTTGTTAAGTAGATGTAAACTTAAAATACCGCACACGAAATAAACGCATGACTGCCACCCATCTCGGTCATGTTCCAGTGCATCTAGCTAATATAAATAGAGCTGTAGTTACTTTACTTATTTAGTATTCACCTGAAGACGACTGGAGATACTTACCAGTTGAAACGTTGTGATGTAAAACAAATAAAGTCAATGCCAGTCCAAAACTCTTCTATCGTTCAAGATACTTCAGTATTTAAGTTAGGCATATAACGGTTTCGTTTAATTTGAAGTTTTTCGTCAATGTTTAATCTTGAAAACTTCGAAATTAAATCAATTATTATCAAAACCAAAATAAGGTGAATAACTTAACCACAAAACAAAAAACAGACCGGTAAATGCCATAAACCACGGCTCGACTAAAAATGTTGCAACCCTGTATGTATACGTAAACACGCTCTAAAAACTATAGGAGATATCTCGTTCTAGAGACAATTCTCACTTGTCATTGATCGGCTCAAGGTCGATCACTAGTTTTGTGACGTATACCGCCAGTTCTGCATACGTGGCGTATAGTATCACATCGAATTACATGGATGAGTGCGGGCGAGACAAACTACATGGATATAAACTATTCTCAAATAAAATAAAAAAATGTAAAATTTTGGTTTTGCAAATATAGGATAACTAAGACACAAAAAATAAAAATATATAAATATTTTCATATTATCAGAATAGGTGCTGCAGCTTTTATACACTAGCCGCCCACTGGGTTATAACTACGTTAGATAAATTCGGACATGTAAATATCTAGTTGGTTGGTTCCTATTTTCTATGGCTACAATAGTTCGGGCTAGACGGTCAATGTAAACGTCTACTAATTTGGAGATAATGGGCTTTTTCATTAGAAAAAGGCATAGATAAATCATTGGCAGTCGAACGTGTGTGTTCTGTCTTTTGCATTAAAGTACGCAGAGCTTCAAACAAAATAGGCTCCCTGCGGCACGGTTAGACAATGACGTGCCGTTTCTTTCTTATTCGGACTCATCGAACTGTTATAAACTGTTGAAACTCCCTCGACCGCGAAAACGCCAATTCAATACCGATCGTAGGATATGGTTGGCAATAAACAAGCCGCCACGCCATCTCTAGGAATCAACTTTAATGCAGAAGGCAGTTCACGTGTGTGTGTCGTCAAGAGGAAGAGAAGGAAACTATATGAAATAAAACTACTTCTAGTATAGGGAATGACATTTTGCATCACCATCTACCACGGATTGGTGAGATTCGGAAAATTGAGACGCAGCGCACCCACTAGGGTGTTACGTGTACAGACGTTAACTTCTTTTTTACTATAATATAATTTATCACAAACCTTTTCTAGATATAATTAAAACACGGCGCGAAAGCTGGAAGTTTAAATACATAAGATGAGAAGAGATGTACGTCATATTATATTACTCACGCAATTCATTTATTTGCCGGTCGTGCGACCGATTATATTGTTATCTCTGTTTCGATAACTTAACTACACAAAAACAGTTTCGAGTCCTCAGGAGTGCGTCGTTTACAGAGCAATCGGACGTTACCGTTGCGTGGAATTGTTGTGATTTCAGTAAGTTATTTAGCGTGTTTTTATTAAAGAGCGTATTTTCTCAGTAAATAAATCAAAAATTTAAAAACTGAAATCGTAAAAAATGTCACTTTTTCTTGTTTTATACTTTAGGGTCAAAATCAAAATTTAGTCAAAAAGCCCATTGCCGCTGGGATATGATATTTATACCATTAAAATAAGCCATTATAACATTGCAATTGTTGCTTTCAGGCTGACCATCAGTTTTTTCAAAAATATGGTACTGAGGAGGCATGCATAGAAGTGATGACGAGGCATGTGCAGAGAGTTAACGCCATTTATAGTAGTACTGGTAAGTTCTAAATCATTTTACTGAATACTTATAGGCTAGTAAAGGGATAACGAACCAATGGCATGCGAATGGAATTTATGTGATAAATTCATATCTATTATACGCTTACAACGACAAAAAAAAGACACGGTATATTTGGAGACATAGATTACGAATCTGTATCCCGTTTTTCTCCAAAATACCTACTCAGTTTTTAAAATATTCCTTCCTAAAGTTTCATTTTGTAGAGGTTACGTTTCGGATGCATAATGACAGCAATATGGTTCTTCTTGATCACTATTTATTTTATTGTTAAAAAAAATAATTTTCTCTGTTTTCTGATTAAAATTTATACCGTAAAATAATCAATATTCTAGCATTAAAGGAGGATAGTTATTATCTGCCTTTGAACTGTCACCGCCAGGGCGTCTATAGGAGTAGAGGGGGGGGATAAGGTACTTCCCTCTCCGCCCTAGCCCGAAGAACAATTGTTTTTTTTTCATACGAGCCCCTTTATCTACTAAAAGGTATTGTTCATTGGTACTTGGACCCCCTAGCCTGGTATATAATAATGGTTGGTGTTATAATATGGAGATCCCATGCTTTTTATTTATATAAGTCATGGTGGAGAGAACAAACGGGACTTTTTTCTCTCTTTTAAAGGTCACATTGTAAGGCGAAGAAGTATTAACACGCCAGAGATCTTAATTTTTAGAACTCACTAAAAACAAATGGAGGAATTTTAGCACACCAGTCTCCATTGATAACTTCTCTCTTTACTTGTCCTTCCCTAATTGTGTCACAAACAAGTAAATACGAATATATGCGTTCGAAACTCTACAAAACGGCATACATTTAAAAACCTAAGCATTTGCGAGAAAAAGAGTTTTCAGATTCCTAATCATCGCCCCAAAATATTTCCTTCCTAAAAAAATCATCAATTTTGAGGTAGTGAGCGTATATTTAGATTTTGATGCTCGCGTAACAAACAACCAACACGTGCCAGCAAACGGTTTATTGGCACGTCATGATAATATTAATTTTTTCTTTGGGGAAATTGGCACTTAAATGTAAAAATATTCGCTATCCCTGGGCTAGGATAAGTAATTTTAAATTAAAATTTAAGGAGGCGAGTACGGATAATTTTATTTTTGATTTTTTGGAAAAAGATGATAAATGACGTCAGATAATAAACGGTAAGATTCATTGATATATAATTTTTGTTATGTTAAATCGGGTTTTTTAAACCTTATCCGCGGACATACATTTTACATAGATGATAAGGTATAAATCCCACTTTTTAGTAGTTGTTCCACAGTTTACCACTTAACAATACAACTGAAGACATTAGTGTTAAAAAATAATCTTGCTGTGCGACGTGACGATGCAACGTTTCGGTTGGGAATGTTCCTAGCGCGTCCAACTCTCAGACTGGGCGGCGTGTAATGCTTATTGCGATTAAATAATTACTTATTTTATATTACTTTGTTTCTTCTTTTTCCAAAGGCCCGTCCGTGCGTCGGATGCAGTTAGGCCAGGTTTGGCCCAATATGCTCACCCTGTTTGGTTGTTACACCCACTCCGTAAGCCCAGTTCCTAGCGCTAGTTTGTATAGATTAACTGGGGAGAGAGTAAGGATGTCCTCTGGTTTCAGTTTTGGTTGCCCGAGTATTTGTTGCCTCTTCCAATCTAGTGACTCGCAATGGCAAACTATGTGCTCTACAGTTTCCCTATCTTGTCCGCATAATCTGCAGTCAAGGATTTCATTGTACAGTTGCATTTTGTGCAGATGGTTTTTGACAACCATGTGTCCTGTCAGAATTCCTGTAATGGTTCTCAGCTGGTTCCTGTTCATTTGAAGCAACTATTTCGTAAGTCTTGGGTCTAGATCCCAATAAAGCTTTCACTGTGGTGCACTGAGAAAAATGAATTACCTATAACCATTATAAGAATTCTTATGGCCATTATAAGAATATTTAATACTATTTGGGACAGCAATACGAGCTAATACCAGTTATACACCAGATTTTGCTAGGACCAGTGCATAAGGATAAGTAAATTATGTTATACTGATTATATGACAAGGATGGTAACCATGAAGGTTTGTTCCATAGCGACTATAAAACGTACTTCTATGGGTATACACATTAGTTTAAAAAAAACGATTATACTGTTTATATGACACGGATTATAACCATAAAGGTTTGTTCTATAGTGACTATAAAACGCTTTATAACCAGTAAATACAGTTGAGAAAGTGTATAATCCAGTTTTATATCCGGTTTAAAATTGTTTAGCTGCCAATATAAAACGTTTTTATACTGTTTACCGATTTAAATTTTGCGCTTGCGCATTCCCAATATTAATTTTTTATAAATTTATCGATCACTTATCTCTTTACGCAAACTCCAAGCAACAAGCGAAATTTTGGATGATTGTATGTTTTAAGACCAAAAAATAATAAAGGTAAAGAAATGATATTTTACTATATTTATATTGGTATTGACAAATTTCATTTATTGATTTTACCATGTAACTACTGCTATTTTTCACTTTAAAACATGTGAAATCGTATATCCAGAATTTAAAATAAACAGATAAATGGCCGATAATATAAAAAATAGTAAATAATAAAAATAGGTTAACATTTTAAAGGTATTTATTTAACTAAAAACAAAACAAATCCGGGTATTTACCCTTAACACTTTCTAATCAAGAAACAACGAAAAATCTGAGATCATAAACTCTTAGGTTACAAAATACTGATAATTTTACACCACCACAAATAAATCTTAATAATAACCTCACAACACTGTTCACAAAAAACAACAAACATCTGAAACAACCCGCACAGCCGAACAAATGCAAATGGCATCGTAAAACTCGTCTTGATACGTCGAAGTCTCCCCCACTCTTGCAAATTAAAAGTATGTTGCATAAGGGTAAATAAACGTTTAATATCAGATAATAATTTAACTAATACCCCCAAAAAAGCGTTTTATTGTTGTTATAATCTTTATGTTGTATAAAACCTTTTTATTTCCAATAAGAGTGTTTTATTAAAGATGTAGTAATGCTGTATGCTGTTCGTTAGTTAATTTGTTTGCTATAGTTTTAGATTGTTTAATAGTGATTATTAAAAATGTTGCTACTGGTATAAGACTATTCTTAACAATTCTGTTTAATTAGTCGATTTTGCTCTGTGTGTAATCCCTGTCTATTGCTTCAGTGAATTGTGTGTTTACGCCTGATCCATCGCTTTATGACATCTCGTACTGTGTACCTTGGAACACCGAGTGCCGATTCTGGACCAATAAATGTATTTTCTTTTCAAGTTTATCTGCTGTTTCTTATTTAAATTCAATATTTATTTGTGTGATTTAAACGTTATTGCTTGTTTAACCTATTTAGTTTTATTTAAATAAATAATTATTTATTGTTAATAAATTTACGAAAATTGTCGGAAAAATTCACACAAGGCCAATTATTTGAGCGAAAACAAAATCTTTTCTTTAAATAAATATTATTTATTATTAACCCAATAAATATTTATTAGAATCGTTTTTCCTTTGTTTTTTTAGTGCAATTTTTAAACAATATTTTATATATCGGAGCCTTTTGAAGCTGGCTCTTTTTTAAATTAAAAATTCTTTTACGTTGCAAAAATAAAGCCATCATTTAAAAGTTAATAAGAAAGAAATGTGTCTTCCCCGCTTGTGGCATCTCCGACAAATAAGCTTCTCAACAAGAATCTAATTCCGGCTTTCTTTATTGGCTCCGCGTAAGTAAATGGCCGTGTTTCTCAACGGCGTCTACGTTACTATCGTCACAATTTCGAGCGTTACCAAATGGTATTAAAAATACCGAGATAGAGGTGTTTTTCAGGTTAATCAGTTACTTTTTAAATTAATTTACCGGTTAAATCAGGGGTTCCCAAACTTATTTTGTCTACTGCAAACTTTGAGAATAAATTATTTTTTAGCGCCCCTATTTTTCCACCTACTTAAAAACCACTATAGCTTCAAATTAAATTAATTAATTATTGTGAGTTATATTAGCGGAGATTAAGCATTCATTCTAAATGAGACTTTTACTATAATCTGCAAGAGTTAACTTGAGACCTGAGCGCAGTAGGTAGTACACAACGGCGCTCAGGTCCCAAGTTAACTCTTACGGGCTACACCTGCCAATGAGAATGATTATTGAAACGCAACTTTATAGTATTCAGACAAGTATTCCATGAACCAGCCGATTGATACAGGAATGCACAAATCGGGTTATTTAACAAAAACTTGTTAAAAGATGATTGCCCGCGGTCTATTATCTACGAAAAAACCTATCTAGGAATACTAATAACAATGAAAATGCGAAAGTGTGTCTGTTACCTTTTTATTTGTTTGTTTGTATCTACTTTCATTTCGAAACGGAGCGACAGATTGACATGACTTTTATTTTATTTATTCAATAAAATAGGACAGATATATGAACTACGCGGAGAGAAAAATCGAATCGAGTTTGAGCAATCTTACTAATATTAAGGTGTTCACAAGTTGTAGTCGAGAGTTAAGAGCTCAGTCGGTGTCTAAGAGTCCTCCTAGCTAGATGAAATTACAAATCGCCCCCCAAGCCTCTACACAACACCCCCATTTTTTTTCTGGGCCTCTTACCGCCCCCCTTTAGGCCTGCAGTGTCCACAAGGGGGCGTTATCGCCCACTTTGGGAAAGGCTGGTTTAAGTGGTTAAATAAACCGTTTTAAATCAGCTTTTTTAAAAATGTTTATAATAAACTGCAAAAATTAGTGTTTCTGTAATATACCTCATTTACTTTCACTAAAAATGAGTCTAAAAATTCATATTTTATTCATTATAGTTGTATTTCATTGTAAAATTACAAAAAAAAAATTCGGTACACCGTGCGGGAAAAACTTTTCCACACCGTGCGGGAAAATGGGTCTTTCAGAACCAAAACGAGTGCGGGAAAACGGTAAATCGCGCACGCTTGTAGAAAAAAATATATTTAAATGTCGCTTTGCTTTAATAAGTGAGAAAATTCTCCTTTGGTGTTTTTGATCCCGACGCCTTCACTGCCTTAAACACGTGCGTTTATTTTGATTTTAAACTGTCAAACTAAAAGAAGAAGGTTAGTGACTTTACAATGTTGCATGACAGAGACCTACTAAATAAGAGTTCACTGACCTTATGTCATTAGGTATATTCAAACTTTTAAGAAATTAAAATTAAATCTACCTCAGCAAGAATTCTTAAAAACTGGCATGAAAACGATAATAAAATAAACAAATTCTTTTCAATCGATTCTGCGATTCACACTTTGAAAATTAACCCGTATTTTACAACAAAAACAACACGTTATTTAAGCAAGTTCACATTGAAAATTCTTTGTTAAACTACTTACTTTATATGGGGTCCTCACGCAAACACTTGGTTTTGTTCAGATTTCTCTTTTTTTCTGCAATAAAACCGACAAAATCCTTTCGTTATTCCCCCAACGCAAACACGTATAAGCTGCCAATTACCTACAGTTACAAAGTACGCCGCTAGCGATGGCGCTGATTTAATTAGTGATGGGCGATGTGTATGATGGTTTTCTAAACATCGGTATTTTGTTACCGATGTTCGATATTTGGCCATCGATAATAAGGGTCACAAACAACGATGAAAGCATGAATGTTTAACCTTCGATGCTTGACACTGCGTTTTAATATTTGACGCCACCTTTTTATTTAGTAATTACTTTGGGGAGGCACGCCTGGGACTGGCGGAAAAAAAACATCGATGAACCTCGCTCATCACTAATTTAATTTGCAGTTATGGTCAAAAGCATTGAGTCACTCAGCAATGCACCAAAAATGTAATCTTGAAACAAGAAACACCTTTTTCGTGTCTTATTCGTGTATTATGTAAAAACGTGTTTTTATTCCATCTAGTTGTCTCCCTGAAACGCGGGGTTGTAATTTGCTACGTGGAATAACATCTTCTTTTGAGAAAAAATACGATCGTTAAAAGTCAAAAGAGACACAGCAGAGTTTCACACTATCATGAGTCTCGAGATTTTTGGCGAGTTCCTCTCTTAGAATGTAAAACATTAAAAACTGGTAAATAGGCACGGTTACTCGTGATAAGTAGGTACCTATCTACTCATTATTTTTTATTAATGCAACTTTTAATCTAAAATTTGAGTACCTATTTTACTTTATATTAGGCTGCTGATGATTCGGTATTTATTTCCTTATTTTATTATTTTTATTTAGCTAAAAAGTGAAGCAGTTAAAAAATAATTTCTTGTTTACTAAACACAAACAGCTGTTGCATGAGTTCATCTAAACTAAACTTTTACCTGACTTTCCTTAATTCTCCCAAGGGTAATAGCAGCGGAGCTGACAACCTAGCATGGCTCGTAGTATGGTAGTAAAATGTGTTAAGTCCAGGCCCTAGACGATAATATGTTCCGCGCCCTCTGGTGATAAATTGAGTGACGTTTCCCAAATTACGGGCTTTGAGGAGGCAATAAATTGCGCAAGGCGAAAAATGAGGTAGAAATTACCCGGAATTACCGCAGTTAGAATGGTAAACAGTCTAACTTTATATGTTGTGCTCCCAAAATTATGATCGAATATCTGTCTGGCATCGATGGTGTCACCTTTGTTCTTGGTATATTACAGTGGCGTCTGGTGCATAAGCACTGCACTGCTGCAGAGCGTCCAAAAAATAAAAAAATAATTAAGTCTAATTCTATATAATCTAACTATATTTTTGCCAAAATGCAAATAATATAATATAATATTCGGCATTCAGTGAAGTCTGAACCACGCAAGTAAAATCGACCAGTGGAATAACCTACCGGCTCAGGCTATCGCTGAGTTATTATTTATCTGGGCCACGCGATTGTGCTATGCGAGCTGCTTGAAACACGCGCGCAGTACTCCGCTTTCCTCGTGTCCGTCCAAAAAACTAAGCGGTGATTTAACTGGAGATTTCGCTGCATTTAGTGCAGCGCGGAGGCGGTTTTTGGTAAGATTGTATAGAATTTTTACGCGACTTTCTGGTTTTACGAAGAATAATATAGTGCGAGCATTTGATTCTGTTTTTGTGTATCGCTGACAATAATTTTATTAACTGATGTGTACCATGGAAATGGTGTTTAATTTAATTATTGTGAAGATATTTTTTTAAATATTCATACTAAGAAAAGATCGAATTAAAATGAAAAGGTAGATCCTTACCAGATATTATGTAAATAGAGGGAAACGTTACACGCAAATTTAATAGAGACATTTCTTTAAAAAATAAATGGACTTGTGGAATAACAATAAAAATCCCTATACTATTTTTAAACCATGGACACAGCAGTATACTAAAAATAAACCCGGGGAATAATCTACGAGACTCGACTGATTACTCTGTCCCAACAACATGCTTCGATAGAAGGTATTCTATACTCATTCCGTGTAGGAAAGAGTGGAAAGACAATCAGTACATAATGAGAACAGACAATTCAAAAATGGACGTTGGTGTGGGAGCCGGGGTATTTTCCGAAAGTCTACAAATACAGAAGTCGTATAGACTCCACAACTATTGTAGTATTTTTCAGGCAGAAGTACTGGCAGTAGAGAAGACGGTCAATATCCTGCAAGAACACCTTGGCCTGGGAGTAGCCTCGTTAATTATTATCTTCAGTGATAGTCAGGCGGCGATTAAGGCAATCTGTTCCAGCAGCGTCAAATCAAAGCTCGTAAAGCGATGCCGCAACAATCTATGCACACTTGGCAACCAACATCGAGGGACTCTGTGCTGGGTTCCTGAACACTCCAAAATAGATTACAACGAGGCTGCCGATGCGCTCGCGACAGAGGGCGCAGGCACGCCAGCTGATCTAGCAGACAATACGGTGAACAGACCACTGATTAGGCAAAGAGGAGATTAATTACACGGCCAAGCAGCTTGCACAGAACAGATGGACAGAGTTGATAACTTGTAGTACATCCAGGCAACTGTGGCCCACACGTGATAAAAAGAGAACTGCAGAGCTATTGAGACACAATCGGAAAGACGTGAGATATATAACTGCGGTTGTTACCGGACATTGCCTCTTCGGCAGACATGCCGAATGTATGCAAATACCCACTAACGACTTCTGCAAAAGTTGTAGAGTTAAGGAAGAGGAAGAAAGTATTCAACATTTTCTGTGTGAATGTCCTCGCCTCGCAAGAAGAAGGTTCACTGCTCTGGGTGAATCATTTCTCAATAGCCTGGAGGAACTAAGAAACTTACAGCTTGGACGACTGAGCAGGTCTCTGAATAGTAGTGGCTGGTTTGAATGAGTTGTTTAAATCCTTCTGCGGTGTACGCCGCATTCACCATCAGAGATCTGATGAAGGTGGGTTCTACAGAACACGTATGGTATCACAACGGACCTGATAGAACTACGTGAGACTGTTTGGCCAGAGCCAAAGGTCTGCCACTCTAACCTAACCTAACCTACACTATTTTAAGGCTATAAGAATTATGCAAAATATAATAATAGGTTGTTGCTATGGAAATGAGAAGGTAAATCCGCAAAATAATATATTATTACTTTTCTTCAAAATACGAGGATAAATAGTAATTCATATTTTGTCATAGCACCGTTGTTCTTAGTAATTACGTCTTGCAACCTCTAGACAACCTTAAAATTACATTTCTGGTATACTCTTTTGTTATTCTATCCCATGCTGAACTTATTCCTTGTCGTGGTTCTACTTAATTTCTGAGGCGGAAGTCGTGTTTGTAAATAAATTTTGTTAACGCTCCCCAAATGTCCTCTATTGGGTTGAGATCTGGACTTTTCGAGGGCCATGGTAAGACATGGATTTGATTTTCCTTAAGATAATTTTTAACCACTCATAAATAAGGGCATTTTCATGCTAGAAAATGAAATCGTTATCATATATTACGCCAACCGATGGTTTCGTTACATCATTTAAAATATTGCGATATAACTTTGCATTAACTGTTCCCTGTATAATTTGACAAACCACTGGTCCTCTAGTACTGATCCAGCCCCATACATTGACTAAAAACCGTCCACTTTGATTGGTTTTATAAATCTTTCATCATACCTCATTCCCAGAGGCTTGTAAACGCGAATTCTTCCATTGAAACATTTTTTTATTTAAAAATATAACATTTTCCCATAACTTGTTTTGATTTAAATAATCATAAGCATATTTGACTCTCCTTTGCTTACTTATTTCTGTCAAGAATATCTTATTAGCAGTTCTTCGACTATGTATTTAATTCTAAGTTTCAAATTCTGCTTCGAGCCGTATTATCCAAACCAGGAAAATGAGTCTTTTCTTATGCTACAGTTGCTGTTGTAAATGGATTATTTGTTAAAATATTTTTTAGTTCCCTGTCTTGAGCGATAGTTCAAATTTTGGGGCGACCAGAACCTTTTTTTCTGGTAAGGAAATTGTAACAGTATTTTTATTAATCCCTAACTCATCTGCAATGATCCTTATTTCGACTCCATCCCTTAAACGACTGTATATTATGGCTTGTGCTCTGTAGTTAACTCTGGCATTTAAAAGAAACCTATTTTTTTGACGCGCCTGTCAAAAGAATTAAAATTTAAACGGACAACGTCAAATCAAGCTATAATAGTGTAGAGTCTAGGGTATTCAACCAATATGGAAGGATTTAACTTTTGTTGTGCCAGTTTTTCTTTTCGGTTTCGGTACAATGGTACAGTTACCGCCTTTAAATTTTTTTATCTACTTTCATTTAGTGATATGAAGTTTACAGTTCTGTAAATCGTTTTGTAAGGGCATCTATTACAGCACTAGTGCTGTAATGATGGAGCCCTTTGATGACCCCATGATCTTCTTTGCTATTTGTTTCTTATTTTCTAAAGAATTCTCAACGTAGCCTTCTGCCGTAGAAGAGGATTTCCAGCCCCCATGACGCTTTAACATCTGCATATCTGCACCACCATCAACTAGAATGGTGGCTGAGGACCTCCTAAAACAATGTCCACTGTATCCTTCGGGATTATTCAATCCAAGTTTTGTTGCAAACTTTTTTGGTATACTTCCAAAACTATTAATTCCGACAGGCTGGGAGGTGCATTTTCCTTTTCCATAGAATACAAAAAACCGCCTGTGAGTTGCATTAAGAGGACGAAGTTTAGCATACTTTCGAAAAATACTTAAACAGTTGACACCTGTCACATTTCCTTCTGTTATAACAAATTCTCGCATAATTTTGGTTTTCGAGAATGGAATCACAACTTTTATATACAAATCATTGTGTTCAATATGATCCAACATTAACTTAACTAGTTCTTCGCGCCGACAAGCCCCAAAAATGCCGATTATCATAACAACCTTAATAAGTAAATATGTTTCATCATCTGCAGTACTAAGAAACTTACATACGTCTTCCTTTGTGAAAACTTTGAACTTTTTGGCCTTGTAACCCTCTGAACTTCTTTTCAAAAATGCGATTAGTTGAGAAAATCTACTTATATCTTGATTTTTCTTGACTGAAATCATAGTTCTCAACATTGAGTAGTGGTCCATAGTTTCTGGGAGCGTTGCTTACGGAAAAATAACCCAAAAGAATTTTGTCAGACACCTCCTTTATTTTGTTAGTTTTGCACCAATCTTCAAACTTCTGATACTCCAACTCATACCGCGCCTTGGATTTTGTCGGAACTAAACTTGAGATCGCTTCGTTTGCCGCTGCTTCTATATCAGAGGGTAAACTTCCATCAGAATCGCTCATTTTGAAAAACGCTTTTTATATTTTTGAATTTGTTTGACAAAGTTTCGACAGTAACCATGCGAAACAGTAATTATGCGAAAGGTAACATAAAAAACTTGATTAGTAAACTTAATAGTAGGTGCATTTTTTCAGGTGCATTTTTATTTTTAAAAATGCCTTTTGCCAAATATTTTTATTCATATTACTACACTCGATGTTTTATTAAACTCTGCTGACGCCTCGTTTGACAACTTTAACATCTCGTGTTGTAATATGAATCTTTACAACAGTTATATCGTAAATAACTATTACATTTTGACTTTTTTCTAATTTTTGGTAAATTGCTCTTTTACGTTGATTTACCTTTAATCGTTAGAAATTAACAAGATGTAGCAGAACTTCTTTTATTATTTCAAAAAAAGAACAAACTATAAAACTATAACAAATTCAAATATATCGATACGTATGTACGATACATCATATCAATCAAATTTTAATATTTTAGCGCGTCCCCCTCTTTGTCTAAGACAGAGTTTATCCTTCTACGCATTGAAGTTATCAAAGCCCTTGCAGGATTTAACACATTCCACGCTTCTGAAATTTTATTTTTTAATTCATCCAAATTTTGTGGCATAACATTAATCTCATCAATATTTTTTTTGACTAAAACATCCCAAATATTTTCCATTACATTTAAATCTGGACTACTTGGTGGACGTGGTAAAATAGTAATTTGTTCCTGTTCCATCCATTCCCTTGCTTGTCAAACTGTGTGGTTGAGACAGTTTTCTCGCTGATAAATAAAATCATTTTCTGGAAATCGTTCTAATACAGAAGGTAACATGGTATTTTGTAAAATATTCATGTATACATTTGTAATAAATCGCTTCAATAAAGTGACACACACCAACTCCCTGAGCACTCATCCATCCCCAAACGTTGACAGAATATCGACCACTATTTCGATCCTTTTGGGTAAATATTTTTTTGAATCAAGTTCTTGTAGGCCTATGTATACCCTTAGTCTTCCGTTATAGCAATACTGAAACACTTTCTCGTCCGTAAATATTACTTTTTCCCATAAAACTGGCGGTTCTAGGCTTCTAGGTAATACTGCAACGCAAAACTGACCCGTTGTTCCTAATTTTCATCAGTTAAGAACGGCTTATTAGCTGCTGGATGACAGCGCAATTTGTATAACCCTTCATCGAAGGGTTCTCACAGATCCCGGGAAATTTATCTCCATTTTAGCTCTTACAATGGATTAAAAAGGTTGGTCCCTTAATACGTTTACTATAGTAGTTTGTACAACAAGAGTAGATATGATGTCTATATCTCACGAGGAAGTAAATTAAGTGCAATGCCGGCAGAGTGCTCAAGCTTTCGAGTGTGATATTGACAATCCAGGCGAGTTGAGCAGTATATTTTTTCTACGACCAAACTTACGAATGTTATGCTAAAAAATGTTTTAAAAAAGTTTGCAGTCTATCGGGCTCGAACTCACGACCATTGTATCCAAAGTTTAACGCTCTATCGTCTCGACTACAGAATCATGGAATAGCCTACTTTTCTCACCACTAAAGGAAACAACACATTGCCATTTGGGAGTAGAAAAAATTATTATCCCGTTCTTCATTGGATTATTTGGGACGATCACTTCTTTCACCATCTTCTTTTGTAGGAATGCGTTTTTGCTATTTTGATTTAATATAATTAACCTTGCTCTTTGGAATGTTAAGCCTTTCTGAACCAGACCAACCTTCCTGCTCAATATAATGCATTATCAACACTTTCACACTGATTACAAAATTTGCGAACAAAAAAGAACGTAGGAAAGACCTCGCGCCTTCCATCGTGAGGGATGCTGCAAGTGGGCCTTTTATTCCATTGTATATGTATTTGTAATTTAATTTGTTTATGTCTTTTTTTTTGGAATAATAAATGAATTATTATTTTTATTATTATTATTATTATTATTATTATTATTATTATTATTATTATTATTATTATTATTAATAATATTATTATTAATTTTATTATTAATATTATATTTTTTTAAACTACCATTATATTTGGGTAAGTTTTAAACAAATAATTTTTAATGTCGCGTTGCTTAAAAACATGGTCTAAAGCCTTTGGATACAGTTGTATTTTGTGCTGTGTGTAGTAAATAGCACCAAATTTTAATCGTAAAATAGATTTATAGCTATTGTTTTTATTATGGTTTTATGGAGCTAACAATATTTATTTAAGCCATAGAAAATTAATTGAAACAACACCGAAAAAAGCGAGGGGAGGAGGATGCTGCAGCCCGGTAACCCGTTCGGTGCGCCAGGGTTATTTCTATTTTGTATAAAATTACTAGAAATTAAAAAGAAAGTAAACGATTCTTTAAGCAGTTGATGACTTCAGCTGGTCACTAAATTGCTCATTTTCTATACTTAACAATTATTAATAAAATATAAATGTAAGAATTTTTTATTGTATGACAATTTCCCGTCGATTTGCCTGAAAGGAATAACTAAATCGCACTGTATTTTAACTCCTCAAACACCGTATTTGCGTCCCATAATCTATTTTTCTTCTTTATTCTCTTGGCGCTCGATAAGATGCCTCTTATCACTTTTCAAGTGTATAAAATCTTCTCTTCCCGCACGCTGAAAGCGGAATTGTGTAGCGCGGAAATCTCGACCCACATTTTCGCTCGAAATCGAGTAAATATTTTATAAGCGTCGAGTGCCACTCCTGGGGCGGTACAAAGTCCATTGTTTGCCTTTCTATACCGATACTGTCAACAGTTTTAAAATGGATATTATTTGTTCTTTATTAGAAGAAGTGCATAAGATTTTAAGTGTTTAGTAGGGCACTGTCACGGTATCGGTATTAAAACTCGTGATTACCTTAATTGATCTGGGGGCGAAGAATTACCAGGGGCGATGTTTTATCTCCGGTCTCGTGATTTACCTTCTCGTGGTAAACGGCGGATGCCCTTCTTACAAGAGACTGCAGAGCAGACGTGGATGCGCCCCGATAGAAGACTTACGTCTATATCCCAACCTATTGCCGACACCCTGCGCATGTCAGGCGGATAGCATGATGCGGGACATAATCGAGGTATTAAGTTTTCTCACAAGAACAGTTTGTTAAGTTGTGGCCTTGTGGGGCATAATTAAAAGGGAGGGGCAGGTTATTAATCAGTAAGTTTTGTTATGGCTGTGGCTGTCACAAAATATTAAATATTCTATGGCGGCTGTCAAGCACCTGTAAAGTAAAAACCTAACCGTCATTTTTTAAATTGTAGAACAGTTTATGTGTGCACAATCTGTGGGATGAAATGTAGTACAAAAGCAAATATTAATGTTTAGCATAAAAAGAAAACACAAAGATCACAAACGATCACCTTTAAAGACCATTACATGCCATGCATTTTTGGTATTAATGCACAAAAAATAACAATTAGCCCTATGATTTATTTTAACTATAACCCTCATAACAAAAAGTCGGAATTACAAAATCATAGATTGTAATCACCGGTAATCACATCTTTGAATTCCTTGAAACGTAAAAGAAAAAAAGAGAATAAAGTGTTTGATTTAAAAATATAAATAGAATACCGTAATATTAAAAATTGTATTCATTAATTGCTATATCAATCAAATTTTACATGTAATAATAGAACTCATTTCGACCTATGTAAATTTCAAATAGCCCGTCATCACGCTATCCACCTGACATGCGCAGTGTGCCGGCAATAGGTTGGGATATAGACGCGAGTGAAAGAAGCTGAACTCTGGTGCCGATCGAGATTATGTGCGTTTACATGTCGTCCGAAAACAATAATAAGATACAGGTGTATTTACAAGTTTACATGTCGTTTTAAAACGATATTAGGTATTCAATGAATTATTATATTAAATTACTTTATATTTATGAATATTTTCGGCTTTTTATGTCATTTGTAAAAATATTAAGGTGTGAATTCGTCTGTTTTAGATTAGTTTTTAGTTATTTTTATTCTTTATTTAGGTGCAAAGGTAGTAATTAAAAAAGTAATGGGGGGGGGGGGGGGGGGGAGGGGTAAAAAGGATAACTAGGAATACACGTGGTTCGGATTCCCCGTTAAGCTGTAGGTCCCGTCTGGCTGACATAACCCAGACGATGGGGGATACAATGGGCCTCATATAGGCCTAAGTATACTGGCTCTTCCGCCAACCCCGAGGAAAAAGCTCTTTTTTCGTACACAAGTAATATTCGTTAAAATTTAGGCGGTAATGTAACTTAGAAAACATGAAAAGTTTCATCCTGAGAAAGTTCATAAAAAACAAAGATAATGTGTAAGTTAGTAGTGGCTTAATCCCCCCCCCCCCTTCCCTCCCTTGTATATACTCCTATATAATTCAAAATATATAATGTACCTTACAATTCTATATTGTTATTGTCGCACTATTCAGACTAGCGATATGATAATTTGAATTAAAAATCCTCGGTACGATAGTCGCAATCGTAATCTGAATTTCAGCCGACTATATCCGACAAACGTGAGTTTTAATTCGAGGGCGTGCGTACAGTGAAGGAGTGAAATGAACAGCGAGAACGCATGCTTTGTCTGCTCTTCTCGGCTTTAGCTCGATGTCCAGTCGAGAGCGCCTCTATCGGCTATATCAAAACTAAATGGGATGCCGAGATTACCGAATATCCTCGGTTATTATATTAGTCGAGGATTACTCAGGAGTGACATTACGTTCATACTTGTTGGCGATCTCGCTTAGAAAATGTCGCCAAGTTTACTGTGTTCACATATTCCATCGCCAGAAAGAGATAAATGGCTGCTTCTGCAGTCGCTTCTTTGCTGCTGTGATGTAGGTGTCGATTGTGTGTGTACGATAGAGATGGAAATAAACCGATATATATCTATCCTTTATTAATAATACCGATCCGATCAATTTTTTTGGAGTCATATTTTTTGAACTTGATTTGGAATTCTTGGGAAATAATAGCTTTTTATTATATCTGTAAAGCTGTAAAAACATCTTTGCTAAAAACAGAAAGGTATGTAGTAAGTAAGTTCCATATCCCAAAGAGTTTAAATTGTTTGTTAAAATTTGCCATAAATTGTTATTGGCTTCTCGAGAATTTAGACCAACAAATCTATTTGTAATAATTTCTGGGTGAGCCTCTACCACATTTAATATTACCTCATGATGCTCAGCATTTAGTCTCATCGCGAAATATTATGGAACATGAGCCAAAGATAAATAATCGTGATAAATAATGTCCATCTCAACAATTATTAAAAGGCAAAAATAACCTAAACTTTCCAGATTTTGACAGAATTGTGGCATTTTTCCGAACTTGGCCGATTTCTTTTGCGATAATCTGAGTCGTCTTTTTGCCATCTGGCGCCTTACGGTTTGACTTAACGGCGTCTCACGAGCTGACGTCATTATTTGGTCGGCCACGAAAATAAAAGTCTTACTGTCACTTGAGACTGACATTCTGATATCTATTTCTCTCTAACCTTATTTCTAGAAGAGAAGAGGTTTATTTCAAAGAAAATTCTATTGTGCATTTTTGTCTAAAGTTTATGTTTTCGAAAAAAGCCTTACTTTCAATAATAATATGCGACGAGAACTTTTGCCGATTTATAGGCAGAAATAAAATACAAATCTGAATAATAACAATAAACAATCCACTTTTAACTTGTCATATTAAGCTCCGCCTCCGATTGGCGGTTTCTAGAGGAGGACCAGGAAGCGCTTACAGAATTGACATTTGTGACGTCATTACTTTAGCGCTCGAATAGAAAATCTTACGACGCGTGTAAGACGCCAGATGACAAAAAGACGACTCATGTCGCTGAACGTAATCGCAAATTCATAAATCGTCCCTTTCATAGTCACTATAAAACGATCGCTTTTAGGCATGAACGTAATGTCACTCCAGGTCCGATTCCCACCTCCAGCCGATGTACTATTGTGCCGATAAAAAACTGGGACAAGAGATTTACAAAAACAATGTAAGAAATACATATCCCCTAGACTATAAAAGGTGTCTAGAGCTAAAAAGGAAAAACATTCAAAATTTAAAAAGTAACCTAGGTTACATAATGGAATGTTTTGTATTTTTCGATACGGGGTGGTTAAATTTGAGAGACATCATATAATATGGATAAAGTAAATTTATTAGATTTTTTTAAAGTCAAATATTTTATAAATTATTATATTTACCATTACCACAAAATAATAAATAAAGCTAATACAGGTAATAAAATACATTTAATAAAAAGAAAAAAATTGCGAACACAAAGTTTGTCAAAACAACACAAAATTAATATTTGGTCATAGAACCATTTCTGTTTATTACTTTTTGGAGCCTTTGTGGCATACTTAAAACTAAAAGTTTCTACATAATTCGACAGTTATTTCATCCCAAGCTTGATTTATCCTAGGACGTAATTCATCCCTGTTTCTAGGTTGAAAATCATGTTTATACATAGATTTGACCATGGCACCCCAAATGTTTTCTATCGGGTTCAAATCGGGACTCTTCGTAGCCCAGGGAAGAACTGCTATGTTATTTTCTTGGAGAAAATTTTGTACAATGCGCGCTGTGTGTATTGGAGCATTATCATGCTGAAATGTGTAATTTTGGCCGTATACAGCGTTTACCGATGGTATCATCACTTCGGTTAGTATATTAACGTATACTGCTGCAGTTAGTCTTCCTTCGACGATTTGGCAAAGTCCTGGTCCTCTAGCGCTAATCCAGCCCCAAACATTTATGGAGAAACGCCCACTTTGGTTGGTTTTGTGGGTGTATCTCTCATCATACCGCATGCCGGAAGGCCTATACACCCGAATTCTCCCATTATTGCATGACTGAAAAGTTTTCTCGTCAGAAAATATAACTGTTTCCCATAAATTTATTTGATTAATATATTCATGTGCAAATTCTAACCTGTCCTGTTTATTTATTTCCGTTAAAAAATTTTTATTGGCAGCACAACGGCTTCGTATATCGGAATTTCGAACCCTGTCTCTAGCGGTATTTGCAGAACCTGGAAAATTCGTCTCTTCTTTTGCCTTGATTGCAGTTTCGAAGGGATGATCCCTTAGATAATTAACCAGTCTTCTATCATGATCATCAGTAGAAATTTTAGGGGGACCAGAACCTGCATTCCTAATAATAGTCCCATGTCTTGCTATTTTTTGTTTTGCCAATAGCACGGTATTCTTGCTTACTCCCAGTTCATCTGCAATATCCCTAATAGCAACACTATCTCGCAACCGACTATAAATAATTGCCTTTTGCTGGGGGTTAATTGTGGCATATTTACAAATAATATATGATTGTATGTTTGACGAGTCAATCATAAAGTGACAATCTTTATTGACATGCAAATTTTCATGACATTTTACTGGTACCAGGCTTGATGTAAAATTATTCTTAATAGTCTAGGAGAAAATAGAAAAATTTCCTGTCCCAGTTTTTTATCGGCGCGATGGTACGTCGGGGCGACATGGGACACTCTCAAAACGAACAACGTAAAAAGCACCCTGGTGACAATACAATGAAATATACCTATAGAATTAGTACCATTGCCGAAACATTGAGGTCCATAACAAATTTTCGAAACCCTAATTTTTGATTCAGTAAATAGATTTTTGTTTTCAATTTTAGACTTTAATCAAGATGGAAAAAAGGACAATATAACGTTTATGGTTAAAAGAATTAAAGTGCACACGTTAGAATCTCTTAAAGACCCCATGTACAGGTTTCCAAATAACTATGGTGTGGAAAAATTTCTGGAATTATTTTCAGGTAAGTGCTTTATTAGTTAATAGCTTGCAAATGTGGTTCGACATTTTATCACTAGTGTTAAAATACAAAGTTATTACCTTTCTTCAATTTACTAATCAGGCACCTTTGATTGTGAGTACATAATGCCTGTCAATATCAGTTATATCACAACAAACTTGCTTAGTTAGTTAATTATTGTAAAAAATCTTTGTGCAACCCAACAATAAAGTTGCAAGTGCAACTACCAACCCAGGTGTTTATTGTATTATACCACTTTAAAAGTAATTATTAATTTCTATACGGTATGTGCGGTATTTTCGGACTCATTTTGTTAACCACTTTAGCTCTTAAAATTTCCCAATACATTTTGTAAAAAATTTCCAAAATCAGCACCAGAAGACTGACTACACTCATAATAACATAAACTCCTACAACTCCTTTTATATGATCGAAAGTTATTTGATTTGCTTCTGTTAACAATGTGTTGTCCCCGTTTCGTTTTCTAATCCATCTATTTTCGAGCTTAGAAAGGATACCAGAACTTTTCATTCTCGTCATTCTACAAAAAAAAAATAAAGTTATTTTTTATTGTAGTTTTTAGTTCTTTATATATTATACAGGATGATCCTTAAGTCCATAAAGAAAATCTAAAGTCTATTTCAGAAAGGTGTAGAGTAATAAAATGGGAAGTTCCGTTCAGTTCGGCTCAATTTCGGTTGCGGCCATAGGCGCAGGTAAATTTTGTGCATTAAATTATTTAAGATAATTAACCAAAGAAAAAAAGAAGATAATTTGATAAAGAAAGAACTATTAGCTATAGCAATTTTACACAAACATCGTTTTATGAAATATGCCGTGGAAGGGTGAAAAACATAGTGTAACTGTGCTGCGCACACCGCCATATCTTTGCGAACTAAATCCTATAGAACTTGTAAACACGCAAGTAAAAGGATTTGTAGCAAGACACAACACGGTATTCAAGTTGGAAGACGTTAAGCTACTGTTTGATTAAGCCATTCAGGAAGTGACACCAGAGAACTGGCGAAAAGCAGTCTATTATGTAATTAAAGAAGAGGAGAAAATGTGGGATCTTGAGCACCTGATCGATCAGACCGTCGACCCGTTAATTATAACGTCAATAGGAGATGACAGTTCCTCAGATGACAAAGAATGTTATGATTGTTTATAATTTAATTTCTGTATAATGTATTATTTGTATTTTGTATTTTTTTATAATGTTTAATAAAAAATAAGTGTACCCAATACTATGTACATAATGCACGCGTTTGTCACACCATTTTCAGTGTTTGTGAATGGATATTAATAGGCAAAACCCATAAATTGACCCAAACCCGGGTGGTACTACCTGCACTTAATGAAAATAAAGAATTTTGCAATGAAATCAATGCCAAATTATGAAAGTGGCTTAATTATTCGTTGAGTCACTCTGTAGTCACTTTGCATACTTAATAAGCTTTTATTACTCTACACCTTTCTAAAATAGACTATAGGATAGGATTCCTGACATCATTTTAAGACGAAAAGTTAATATGGACATTACCCTAAAATGCTTACCCTCTAAGGTACAGGGTGTTAAAGAAATTTTAAAAAATATTTTCTACTAATTTTACATTAAACTGCACTTTTTCGTTAAAAAGGTTTTGCTTACTTCCACCAGTGGCGTACGTGAAGATACCATCACTATTTTTTTGTGAAAATATTTGATACGCCTTTGATTTTTTTTTAAACTCTGATGCAATTTTATGCATGCAGAGATCGCTGATTCAACTTTTTTTCAACGTAGGCTAAGGCCATAATATGTCCATAGCCACTTGTCGTTTTAAAAATGATGTTAGGAATCATATCCGAGATTTTCTTCATGTAGCAGGTATTTAAGGACCACCCTGTATAACTAAAAAAGTTTATTGGCGATATTAAGAGCAGCGGTCATGAGTGGGTTCCTTTCTCCCGGTTTCAAATAATTATAGTATGGAAACTGAGACTTTTGTTTTAAATAACGGCAAATAAACTAAATCAATTAAAGAGGACATCTGTCAAGTAATTATATGTATTAGAGAAAATCTTTTTTTTCTGCTCCAAAACGACTGGGGCTTCAGGTAACTCACGGGTTTCTCAATAAATGGAACTCATAGATTTAATTCTCTTATACTCTATTTCAGAAAGGTGTAGAGTAATAAAAGCTCATTAGGTATGCAAAGGGACTACAGAGTGACCCAACGAATATTTAAACCACTTTCTTGATTTCATTGCAAAGTTCTTTATTTTCATCAAGTGCATGGTAGTACCACCCGAGTTTGGGTCAATTTATGGGTTTTACCTATTAATTGTTATCCATTCACAAACACTGAATATGGTATGATAAAGGCGTGCATTATATACATAGTATTAGGTACACTTATTTTTTATTTAACATTATTAAAAAAAGAACAAAATACATTATACAGAAATTAAATTATAAAAAATATTCTTTGTCATCTGAAGAACTGTCATCACCTCTTGACGTTATAATTAACTGGTTGAAGGTCCGATCGATCAGGTGGTCAAGATCCCACATTTTCCCTTTTTTTAATGACTTTGGCTTTTCGCCAGTTCTCTGGTGTCACTTCCTTAATGGCTTGATCAAGCAGTAGCTGAACGACTTTCATTTTGAATGTTGTGTTGTGTCTTGCTACAAATCCTTCACTTGCGCCCATATAAGTTCTAAGATTTAGTTCGCAATGATATGGCGATATGCGCAGCCCAGTTACACTATGTTTTTCAGCTATATCTTCCACGGCATATTTCATAAAACGATGTTTGTGTAAATTTAGTTCCTTTAGTAAAAATAGTTCCTTAAATTATCTTTTTTTTTTTGGTAAGTTATCATGTAATGCACAAAATTTACCTACGCCTATGACCGACACCGAAATTGAGCCGAACTGTACGGAATTTCCCATTTTATTACTCTACACCTTTCTGAAATAGTTTGTGGTTTTCCTGACCGTTAATTCAAATAGATGAGTTTGTATTTTGGGATTCGGTCAAATTAAATGCAGTTTAATTGGTTGACGTTTCGGTTTATTTAAGGTTTATTTAATACTTAAACCATCATCAGAACTATAAAAAGAGAAAGAAAAATTTTTTTATATAAAAAACACCGTTTGAAAAATACATCATAAGTATAAAACATTTTTAAAATTCTAATTAAGGTTAATATTATAAAATTGAAAATACAACATACCTTAATACTAGCAGATGTTAGCACTAATATTCACATTTAGATTTACATTTTAATACATTGTAAAGTGTTTCTGGTGTAACAGAGAACTGAATTTTAATTTTAGTTTTAAAGTAGGTAGTTTATATAAAGGTATGTCTTTCGAGGGTTTGGAAATTCCGTTTATTAATTCTATTATTGTAAAATATTTTTTATAGTAAAAATTTGCATTCATTTAGATGTAATTAAATCATTATAGATGTTACTTAAATTATCTGTATCAGTTCGAAAATTAAGAGAATTCTTATTCTTTTTGATATGTATCATTTCTTTTATATTTCGTTTTTTATAATTTGTTTCGAAGTCTAAGATTTAAGTTTGTTCAAAGTCAAAATTATGAAGATTGTCTATTGCATGTTTGGATAGGGCAGTATGTGATTGGTTAGTATTTCTTAGGCTGTTCTTATGTTCTTTTATTCTGTTTTTAAGGTATTGTTTTGTTTGACTAATGTATGTTTTTGAGCAGTCAGAGCAGTCAATTTTATATATTAGATTAGTTTGATTTATTTTTGGTTCTGTAGGTTTTAATTTTGTAAATAATCTTTTTGTATTATTACTAGGTTTTTCGGCAATACTAATATTGTGTGGTTTAAGTATTTTTTTAATTTTTTCATTTATTTCAGGTATATGCGGAAGCGAGATGTATTTGTTATTTATTGGTTCCTGTGGCTTTGTATTGTTGTTATTGTAAATGTGCTGTATTCTTTTTTTAAGAATTGGTTCATAAAATTTCTTGGGATAGTTATTGTTTTTAAGAATTGTTTTTACTTTGTTTATGTTTTGCGATCTATAGTCAGTATGGCTTAATGTGATTGCTCTGTCAGTAAGGGAGTTTACAACGCTTTTTTTATATTTATTGGGGGTGTAGGACTCAAAATTAAGATATCTTCCAGACCAAACAGGTTTAGTGTACCAGTTTGTTTTGATGTTACCTTCGTTGTCGTGATTAATGCTTAAGTCTAAGAAATTTATTGAGTTATTTTTTTCTATTTCATATGTGAATTGAAGTTTTTTATGAAAATTATTAAATTTATAAAGAGTATATTGAAGTTTATCTTTTGCAACACACAAAATGCAATCATCAACGAAACGCTTAAAAAAAAATATGGTTTATAGTCAAGAGTCTCGATGACACTTGCCTCTAAATGTTCCATGACTAAATTGGCTATGGTTTTACAATAATAGAATTAATAAACGAAATTTCCAAACCCTCGAAAGACATACCTTTATATAAACTACCTACTTTAAAACTAAAATTAAAATTCAGTTCTCTGTTACACCAGAAACACTTTACAATGTATTAAAATGTAAATCTAAATGTGAATATTAGTGCTAACATCTGCTAGTATTAAGGTATGTTGTATTTTCAATTTTATAATATTAACCTTAATTAGAATTTTAAAAATGTTTTATACTTATGATGTATTTTTCAAACGGTGTTTTTTATATAAAAAAATTTTTCTTTCTCTTTTTATAGTTCTGATGATGGTTTAATTATTAAATAAACCGAAACGTCAACCAATTAAACTGCATTTAATTTGACCGAATCCCAAAATACAAACTCATCTTTCTGAAATAGACTATAACTTCTTTAGTGAACAAATGTTCGCCTGCGGCGCGTCTTTTTTCAATGGCGAAATATGGATAACAATTTTTCTTATAGGTAAACTTACAGTTCTATTAAAGTTTTCTTTCCCTTAAACTTTTTGGATATTGATATGTAGTTACCGGTGGAGAAGTACCTAAAATTAATTTTAAAAAGATAATTATTTATTAAATAACACATTTTGAGTTGCTTGCATAACTATTTTACATAAAGAATTTTTTTTGTCTATTATAAGCACAAAACTGCTGGATCTCGCTGCGCCATAAAGAGCCAACAAGAAAAATTCTAAGCACTTCCGAAGGTGTTGGGAAAAACTCGCAAATTATCGTTTAAGAGCAAACGGTGGTTGACGAGTTATCATGAACAAATACTGAATTTCTATCACATCGCGCATCCTGTATTTGCGTCTGGCGATAACAATAAAATTTATTTTTTTTATATACAAAATACTATGTAAACGAATTTCACGAGAATTAATCAAAACCAGTAAATATGATAATGTCGGGGCATCGCTTGTAATTATAATGGAAAATAAGAAATTAACATGAATAGCATCAATATTTTTGTTTTTATGTTCTGCATGGCAGATAATACCTATAAGTTGAACGTAAGTATATCATTTAAACTTTAAAATAAATTTCCAACTCACAAACTACTTATCAATTTGTAACCGATAAATTTATACAAAACCAGCCATGAAAATAATTCACAATAACTCGGCGTTCACGCGAGTAGTAGAAAAGTCGTTTTCAACAAGCTAACGGTTCAACTCGAGTACTGTACATAGGCGGGCTTGGCGCACAGCTCGAGCTTAGTTGTTAGTGCCACTATGACGATCGAAAATATTTTTGCCAGACGTAGCAAAATTCGACTACTGATAATAGTGAATTTTGAAAATTTGTTAAAATGTAGGGTAACGTGGGCGAATATAAAATATTAGTAAAAAGTGTAAGGCAAAAAATTAGTTTGCAATTAGAGTATTACAGTGGCATAGCCTTGGAGCTCGGGTCTAAAAGTCTACTTGCAACATAATTTTTCGTCTCACGCTTGGACTCTTCATTTAAATTTTTGAGTAATGTATTCTTGGCTTAGATTACAAAGGTCTTGTAGGAAACGTTTAGTTTTTAAACATTTCCTTCCTAAAGTACTGTTTTATCGAGAGATTAAGGTTTCGGACGCATGTCGTTTTAGTTATTGATGTATGATGCAATTTTATAGGAAAACGAGTTAGAAGAATAATATTTTATAGTATTTTTCTATTATATACTTGTCTGTTCCGGTTTCCCTATTTTAGAGCTATTTTAAATCAACAAAAATATAACCAAATGCAATAAAATATTTTTACAACAAAAACCAATTAGGTATTTATTTTTAAGGAGAAAAATTAAAGTTAAAATTTTAATTTAAATATTTTTTATGGAAGAAGTGTGATAATTTCTAATAAAAAAAATAGTGCGGGAAGAAACTAGAATGCTTTATTATGAATATACAAAACGGCACTTAAGAAGGAGTATTTCAAAACCTAAGCATTTGCACCAAAGACTGCTCTTAGATCTACGCTCCTAAAATACATGATTTCTGAAAAAACATCAATTTTGGCGTGGTTAGAGATGTTTACTTTATTTTTAAACAAAAAAACCGAGCCCGAAAAACGCTGGTTAGAGTCATACATACATCTTATGTTAAAATTTTGGATTGACACCAATATTCATATTTTTCACAAATATAAAAATGTTTTTTTTTTAATAAAGAGCCAGCTAGGAATATCAAAAAAAAAAAAAACATTTACAAAAACCAATTTAATCCAACCATGCAGAGGGGGAGAGGTAATAATTTAATTTTCGAAATTTGATATAGTAGTTAGATGAATTTTAAACGAACTTTGGGCGTGGCCCCGAAAATTTTTCGTCTGCCGCGCTTTTCCATCTTTTTCAATAGGTACAAAATCATAAAATACATGGAGTCACTTTTTCCAAAAAAAAATGTCCTACTTTACGCCACTGGACTATGAGACCCCGAGTTTCGGAGCTCCGCCACTGAAATGCGTTATACATACCTTTGAGGTAGGTGCGTGACACCACAAGAAAGCCTGTTATCATTAAAAACCATAGACATCAAGATTCTATTTTCAAAAACTGCTACATTATCTTTGCAAATGATTGTTAAAATTTTGTGCCACGGACGCATGTCCACACATGCACCCGTGTTCACGACGTCTTGCCATTTTGGGAGTACAGTTCGATTTCTTGTGAGATCCTAGAATTAAACTGTTGACTTTAATAAGGTGTCATCTATACATTTTTTTTTATATTCTGTTTTGGTATTGTAATTGTTAATTTCAATAGGAGCAAACTGATTTTATTATAACTCATTGTATTTTTTTTAGTACTCTATACAGGGTGCTACAAATTCGTATGCGGACAAGGGGATCTCGTAAACGGTAAGAGATACGAGGATGGTTGAATTAAGACAAATTTGCGTATTTTGGGGTTCAATTATTTGGTAAAAGAAAATTGTAAATAATCCGATTGCTTTCGGAGATATCCGATATCTATTTTTGGTTTTTAATTTTTTGCGCCTTTATTTTTGACTTGGGAAAAAAACAAAAAATACTTTCTCATAGCCGTTTTTTATGTTCTACAATATGGCGTTATTAGTTTTTAAATTCGACGTTTCGTTCTTTCAATACCAACCTTAAGTCAATTTTTTTAAATACGGACCTGGGAGTTTAAAAACATTTTTAGGGACTTCAGCGCTCTAGAAATTCAATACAATTTAAAGGTTTTAAAATTTTAACGTTTTGCATTAAATATCACATCATTAGTATTTCAAATTATTCTTTCTTCTGTCCTGGAAATTATTTTTACGATAACTTAAATATTACAATTAGATGTGAATTACAGGAAGCTATGGTATTTAGGCCGTTTATTATTTCAATAAGATTTACCGTAACAGCACTCTAGGAATTAAATAAGTTTCTAAGGGATGAGAAGTAATTTTATTTTTATTTTACTGTTTATACGGCTGATAATGCCAGTTTCTGGTGAAACATGTAAAAAAATTAACAGACAGAAAAATATTTGAGGCCGAGACTTTAGGTATTTTTTTTTACAAAATATCAAATATCAGGCCTCTTTGAGTAAAAATGGACGGATTTTTCAAATCAGAAATCTTTTTTTTTTGGTTTGGTTCCAAATGTTCATGACCGTAATGACATAAAAAGATAACTTGAAAAAATGTGTTATTAGTGTTATTAGGTGACAAAACGTTAAAATTTCAAAACACTTTAACTTGTATTAAATATCTAACGCTCGGAAGTCCCTAAAACTGTATTTAAAATTCCAGGTCCGTATTTAAAAAAATTGACTTGAGGTTGGTATTTAAAGAATGAAACGTCGAATTTGAAAACTAATAATCCTATCTTGTAGAACATAAAAGACGGCTATAAAAAAATGTTTTTTGTTTTTTTTTCCAAGTCAAAAATGAAGGCGCAAAGAATTAAGAACCAAAAATAGAAATTTCGGTTTTTTCGGATATCTCCGAAGGTATTCGGAATATTTGCAATTTTGTTTTACCAAATTAATAATAAACGCAACTTGGCCTCAATTTAACCAACTTCGTATCTCTTACCGTTTTCGAGATTCCCTTGTACGCACACGAATTTCTAGCACCCTGTATATAGCCATTTTAGAAATTTTAGTTCACGTGGTATATTTATTTAAGATTTTCACTCTCCATTTTTACAAATTAATAATTTATTCTACAAGCGCCAGAACCAGTATACAGATAAGTAGATACAATTTCTTACTGTGAAATTTCTGTAAACAAACGATACATTTCTGACACATAAGGAATGCGTTTTACACGCTGCCACGCTGTCAAGATCGTCAAAAGGTATGGGTCTGTCAAGGACTGCAAGTCTAGCGACCAGGCTGGCACTTAAAGCATAGTAACAGAGTGTCCCAAAAACTAGAGCCACAAAGATTATGATTCTAGCTGAGCAACTTCGAAGTCTCAGGTCATAACCTAAAATTTAATACATTTTCTAATTTATTAATAATTTATTTCTAATATTCGCCTGCGTACCTACATATTTATATGCATCAGATTTCTGCTTGTTGTGTTATGTAGGCATATGAATATTTGCGAACGTTGGCTGTAAGATTTTTTTTTTAAATAAAATATGTTTTCATATCACACTACGCAGATCATTCGAAAAATTTATTGGAAAAGTCTTGTGAATAAATAATTTTTAGAATTTAATTTTACATTAAAGAAAAAAGCGATTTTTGTTTAAATTGTGCATTTCTTTAAATGTTCGAATAGGTACATATTTAAAAAAAAATTCTATAATAAGCTTTTTTTATTGTAAAATTAAATTTTTAAAATAAATTATTTGATAGATTTTGTTATAACTTCATTAAGTTTTTCCGACGTTTTGACCGTATAATATATGTACTAATAATACCTGATTAATAAATTAAGAATAAGGGTAACCGGGCCAGTATGATTGTGAGAAAATTATTTCTGCCAATGTCATGTATGTTTTTTTTATTGCTTGAGTTGTTCAGCTATTCAGCCAGTTGCGTGTGTTGATTTTTAACCAAAAAATTTCTAAGGCAAGTGTTTCTCCTAAGCTAACGACCATTTGTAAAGACAGAAATAAAAGGAAAGTAGAAAGGCTCACACTCTTCTCGTTCTGTATGTCACAGTCAAATTTGCTGGTTAGTGAATTATTTTATTAATAATAATTTTAAAAAACTTTCTTAGGGTAAATGACACAATAATATTGTTTCGAGTGTTATTTATTAAAACTGTTTCTTTTTGATATTTTAACCTTTTTAAGTTCCTTTCTGAATGCACTTCTTATATTATTATATACTAACTTATATTCCACAGATTCTACAGTAGCTTCAACATCTAATTCATCATAAGCTTTCATTCGCAAAAGCTCTGTTGGCATATAAAGTATTTTATTTTTCACAAACATTTATATGTTTGCGGTACAAATCAATAAAACCTTTTATATTTTAACCTTTTTCGGTCATTTAATAACAATATTTTCGTCTAAAGTAAAAGTAGGCCTGCAGTCCAGTGCCTGCCCGAAAACGACTACACACACTGACGCGGTATTTAACTGTGTGTGTAGCGGAATCGGCCGGCCGGCCATTATCTCTCCGGCAACTACCGGCAGACTGACTGTACTTGAGTAGGCTAGGTCTGTATAAAGATACAGGGTGATTCCTAAGTTGATACTTATTTTTAGCTGTATATAAATGGCATTAAAATAAACAACATTTTCAAATAACTTTTTTCAAAAAACCTAAAAATAGGCGAGATACATAAGTAAGAAATCTAAGTGCGGGCCTGATCATCAAAACTTAGCCTGCTATACTATAGTTTGTCTTATTAGTCATGCAATTTACGGGTTGGTGGTCAGTTATTTGGCAATCCGTTGAGGTGTGTTGTTCTGAAGCAAGTTAATTTTAAACTGGTGAAACGTGAAAATGGTAAAATTTGAAAACAATGAACTAATAGATATGGTGCTTATTTACGGTGAGTGTCGTCAAAGTGCGGTTGCTGTGTCGAGATTATGTTTAAGTTAGGCAGGACCGTATTTGATCCATAGTGTAATAAATGAATGTAAGTATTTTTAAGTTTTTTGAAAAAAATTATTTAAAAATGTTTTTTATTTTAATGCCTTTTATACACAGCTAAAAAAGAAGTATCAACTTAGGAATCACCCTGTATTTCACGTACCTGTATTAAGAAACGCCGAAATTGTTCCCATAAAATATGTAACTGGTGAGAGTCGTATTTCGGCTTTTTTTGATGCCTTTTGTAAAATAATAGAAGCTGACCATAGAGCCAGTGTCAAGATTACAAATGAAATAACCATTCTACACCATAGCTCTAGACTAAATACGTTAAAATGAACGTACAAACTTGGTCTTCCTATTGGAAGCTTAAAATATACATGGTACCTAAAAAAGTATAATTGTTGTATTTCTCATTCTGTGGGTACCTACATAAATTAACATTTTGTAAAATTATTCAATGCTAAATATTTTGCAATTTGTTGATCTTATACATGGTGGCCCATTTGTCTGATAAAGTAATATACCGTCTCTACTATTAAAAATATCAGTTTTTATAAAAGGTATGAGCTATAAAAAATATATTTTCTAAAATTATTTTTAAATACAGGATGGTCTAGAAAAGTACCTAGGAAATTAAAAAAATACCTTTTTTTAAATAGAACACCCTATATATTTTAGCATTTTTTTCCTTACAAAATTATCCATATAACACCATATTTAGTGTTTTAATTTTTTGCAACGTTGCCAAACAAAATGCAACATTCTTAAATTTTTGAAAAAACAAAATTACCTGTATTTCTCGATAAGAGTATCGAAAATCGAAAATTTCTTGTTAGCTTTTAAGTTTAGGGATAGAAAAACTGTCTTAAATGTTTAAGTACCTAAAATTTTGTACACGGTGTTTTCTGTTAAAATTCGAATATACAAAATTTTAAAATACAATAACTCTGTTTTTTCAAATGAAACACCCTATAATTATTAAGCTCGTCTGATAGATGTTGTAGAAATCTTTTATTATTGTTAAGTCATAACTATACTTAAATTTACTAGTTTTGCCAATATTTCGAATTATTTAAATGTTCATGAAAAAACCTGTTGTTATTTTTCTAGTTAGCCATGACCAGCAAAGTCAAAACAAATGTAATTAAATATAATGTCATAATATTAAACTGAATCAATATTTATAGTTACGTATTTATTTAATTAAATAAGGCTTCTTTTTTATTAAGCAACTTGATGATTGAAAATAAGTTCACAAACATTTAAATTGTGTAAAACAATACCATTAGACTAAACTCGAACGAAAGACGAGGTTTCACGTCGTTTTTTCTCCGTTCAGTGAGAGTCAGTAAATCATTTATCTTATTTTCTTCCGTTCAAACAGTTTTTCTTCCATTCCTTTTATGGTTGTAGTCACGCTTCCTGTTCTGTTAAACATCTCCAATAATTTTTTCACAGCTGGTTTATTGGGTTGTCATCTGTCTAGATATTTTTCATGATGAAGTTAACCGTTCAAGTGTACATCCAGCCCACAGTTATGTTATGGAACTTAAACCAGCCAATTAGAGGTGCTTTATATCAGGCCTGAGAGAGGAGTTTATTTGGCGCGTTATTTAAATTTATTTTGCGGATGTAGCGTTCTTTATTCAGGTGGCGGAAACAATAGATTATTTTGGCTAGCAAAAAATAATAAATAGAAAAGTTTCAGAGTTTTCAAAAATCATTTTCAAATGTTTGTGAACGTTTGTTGAAATATTTTTGGTTTTAATTTAAGAAATAATCGACCGTTTCCATGCATAAAAGCTAGAGTTGCTAAAAAGGGCTAATTTTGGCTTAAGGATCATTAAACACATAAAACTATTAAATAACTATCAAGAAAAGTTTATTCCTTATATTTTTTTTTTATTTCGTGTGTCAATGCTAGTTCCGTGTTATTTTTTTTATTCTACGTTCAGCAGCCGTTCGTTGAATTGGAATATTTTTTCCTATGTGATCAGCTGCTGTAAAAGTAGTTAAATAAAATCACTTTAAATATTTTGTATTGCATTAGCACGTAGTTAAAAATTTTGGTAATATAGTAATATTTGAATGTTTTTTTAATGTCGGCATCTCCTAATGTAAGTCCTAGAGAAAAAAATATTAACAACCTTACAAGAATGGTAAACTAAAATAATTATATTTATGATACATGGAATAAATTACTTACCAAGACCAAAGAAAATGCTGCCGGTGTTTTTATTTTTTCAATTTCAACATCATTGTTTTCAAACTAGTGGCTATTTCTACTGGCGATTTTAATAATGTCGGCCCTAACACAACAATTTTAGAATGCGGTTAGAGAAACAACTCGCCCTGCGATTTCAAACAAGACCTCGCCCACGCGCCTGTCGTAGCACCTCTAATTGGCCGGTTTAAGTTGCATAAAATAACTGCGGGCTGAATGTACTCTTGAGTTAACAGTACATTTTTTCTCATTTTCATAGGCGGTCGTAGGAAAATGTAATTTCGTGTGAGATAACTCAATAATATACAGGGTTCAGTAACCTAAGTTACCACCACGGTATTTATAACTTTACTTTTCTGAAACTTACCAAGTAAAGAAATACGGCTGTGAAAAAGTGATTCCGGTCAATCCGGAATAATGAACTGCGGCTGCCAGGAATACGTCGGCTTCGTTTCTGGAAATCATTAATAGGCCATCGTCGAAGTCGGCACTACGCGTTATATTTGATCTAAAATAAATTTTTTGATTACCAAGGTTTTTTGTAGATGATCCGACATATCTACTATTTAATTTGGCATAGTTGCAGGACAGCGTTTTATACCGGGTGATTCCTTGTTGATACTTTTGTTTTAGCTGTGTATAGAAGGCATTAAAATAAACAACATTTTCAAATACCTTATTTCAAAAAACTCAAAAATAAGGTACTTACATTTATTTATTACACTATAGATCAAATACGGTTCTGCCTAACTTGCCCGTTGAAGAACATTAAGAAAACTTCTGGGTGTAGGATGAGTCCGCAAGGGAAAGCGTTCTGCGTATAATGTCGAAGCAGTAGCCGCACTTTGACGACACTCACCGTTAATTAGCACCATACCTACTACTTCATTGTTTTCAAATTTTACCATTTTCACGTGTCACCAATTTAAAACGAACTTGCTTCAGAGAAACACACGCAGCGAATTGCCAAATAACTGACCACCGACCCGTAAATTGCATGACTAATAAGACAAACAACATTAAGTATAGCAGGCCACGTTTTGATGACCAGGCCCGCACTTAGATTTCTTACTTCTGTATCTCGCCTATTTTTGAGCTTTAAAAAAAAGGTATTTGAAAATGTTGTTTATTTTAATGCTTTGTATACACAGCTAAAAAGGAAGAATCAACTTAAGAATCACCCTGTATAAAGAAGACGTTGTATACTTATTTTTAAATAAATCGGTGATTTTTTGAAAAATAATTTTTACGCCAACTTTATTATTTTATTTAATGTCCCTATATCCATTATTATACCGAATGATTTAATAATTTGAGGAGTTAGTTAGTGTGTAATTTACCATTTTTTGTCCAAGAAATTATATTTATGGTGTTTCTTGTTAATTTCTACTATTACCTAATGAATAATTTTAACTTGTGTTACATCGTTAGAAAGAAAATTAAATAAACAATATTATTATATTAAAACAAAGATGGGTTGCCATTTAAGAAAATAGAGGATTTCAGTTTTTTTTTAAACACGTAAATAAAATAGCCCTAACGGATACATTTTTCTCAAGCAACTCAGTTTTATACTATTAAGTAAGTTAAAATGAGGAATTTTAACGTTTCTCTAGCCTCCTCTTTACTACTTACCTTGTTTTACCAAAACTATGAACATTTTAAAAAACAAAGGGAAATTGATTTAGGCGGTCATTTTTAAAACAAATAATAAAGTGCAGTGTGTCGTTGAAAAGAGAATCTTCTATAGAATTTAAATATAGAATAAAAATAAGAGGTATTTATTTAAAATTTAAAAGTTAACTTCACTTAAACCGGACGTGGTTTCGAAGATTTAAATTGGTCGAAAAATGTCAATTTACATACTTATTAACGTATCATATTTTTAAATCTTTACTTCTTAAATTACGAAAAAAATGTAGGGGGGGGGGGGGTTTCTTGTGTCACCCGGTATATTTTTGAAAAAAAATTAGTGAGTCAATTTTTAATAATAAATAAAAAACTTTAAAAAATATTTGGCGTTAATACAAACATTATACAAAGTGATCCAAATTCGTTGTTATTGAATTTAATAAAATGGTTAAGTAAGGAAAGGTTAGACAATTTGATACTGTTTTCAAATGTCTTTTTAGAATTTAAGCATTTGCTTTAAGTTTTGAAATATTTGAAAAAAATTGGAAACAATCGATTTGGTTTTAATTATCTGGCAACTATTAATGACATTATTAGAACGTTTTTTTATAGTGAATATTTTAGCTCTCACAAAAATTGTCGATCATCTTGTTCAAGGTGCAACAATGGGCTCTTTCACTAAATTTTGATTTTGACCCTAAGTATAGAGCACGCAAAAAGTGCAATTTTCTACGGTTTCAGTATTTAAAATCTTCAATTATTCACGAGAAAATAATTTAATAAGATACCTACTCTCTCACGAAACTAATGTTCTATTTCTGTATGTTCTTTTCTATGCAGGTAAGTTATCGGAACAAAGATAACAATAGAAAAGAAAGTTTTTTAGCGGCAGGCGGACAAAGTAGTGCATCTATCTTTTGCATTAAGTACACAGGGACGCCAAATGCAATGGGTTCCCTGGGGCACAGGTAGACAATGACAGGCTGTTTCGTTCTTATTAGAACTCATCAGAAAGCCATAACCTGTAAGCGGCCCCGAATACAGCGAGACTCCGTTTTCAAGATATTTTTAAGAAATAAAAATGCGATGAAAACCCAGTAACGCCATCTATAGGAATCAGCTCAATGCAAAAGATAGTCGTCGATGAAAGCAACAATAAACCAAATACGTTAGGCCAACACATCAGTATAGGCAACATTTATCGCATCCCCACAATTTTTCTACGGATTTGTAAATTCAAATAAATTCGCGCTGCAGTATACCCACTGGGCACTACCAACCCGTCTTACGGGTTTATTGTTGCTTTCGTCGACGACTATCTTTTGCATTGAGTTGATTCCTATAGATGGCGTTACTGGGTTTTCATCTCATTTTTATTTCTTAAAAATATCTTGAAAACCAGGTCGCGCTGTATTCGGGGTCGCTTACAGGTTATGGCTTTCTGATGAGTTCTAATAAGAACGAAACAGCCTGTCATTGTCTACCTGTGCCCCAGGGAACCCATTGTATTTGGGGTCCCTGTGTACTCAATGCAAAAGATAGATGCACTACTTTGTCCGCCTGCCGCTAAAAAACCTTCTTTTCTACTTACTTATACGGACACTAAACTCTACTACTTTATTTTAGAGATAACAATGTTAACGGTGCACGACTAGCAAATAAAAGAATTGCGCGGTTAATAGGATGACGTACATCCCTTCTCGCCTTATGTTTTGAAACTTCCAGCTTTTCCGCCGTGTTTTTAATTGTTTTGAAAATGTTTGTGATATTCTAGTGATAATTTTTTTTTAGTTTTTTCTTTGATAACTGAACCAGAGGTGATCTTGAAACATAAAACCATTTTAATTTTTGCAGTACTTACTTAAATTTTAAATAATCTTCCATAATATTCCAGGTATCGCCTAAGTAGCCTCTTATTCTTGAATCCTTACTGCTTATTATGATATAAGGTTCCATCTAAAACATACATATTACTTCCTTTCTCTCTTTTTTTTATAAACCCCCGGAAAAAATTATGGGAAATTTAAAATTTTTCTACAAATTTATTGTTTTTTAGGGGTTTTGGAAATACACGTTTTTTTTACAGATTGACAATTATAAATAGCCGCAAAAATTGACAGTGGTGTAATTTTAATTGTTGAGAACAAATATATCGTTAAAAGACTGGTCCGGACATACCCATCATATATGACATTGAGCTCTTTCCAGTGGCGTAACCAGAAAATATGTTCAGGAGGGGCTCATATTTTCTAACCAAGTTTTTTAGGGTGCGGGGTTTCAAGTTAAAAATAAAACCATATATGTTTATATACAGGGTGATTCCTAATTGATACTTCTTTTTTAGCTGTGTATAGAAGGCATTAAAATAAACAACATTTTCAGATACCTTTTTTCAAAAAACTCAAAAATAAAGTACTTACATTCATTTATTACACTACGAATCAAATACGATTCTGTATAACTTGCCCGTTGAATAACCTTTAAAAAAACTTCTTGGTTTAGGATGAGCCCCCAAGGGAAAGCGTTCTGCGTATAATCTCAAAGAAACATCCGCACTTTTACGACACTCACAGTAAATTAGCACCATATCTATTAGTTCACTGTTTTCAAATTTTACCATTTTCACCATAACTTGCTTCAGAAAAACACACTGCATCGGATTGCTCAACACCACCCGTAAATTGAATGACTAATAAGAGATAAGAAAAACAACAGAAACTATAGCGGGCTATGTTTTGACCAATAGGCCCGCACTTAGATTTTTTACTTCTTTATCTCGCCTATTTTTGAATTTTTTGAAAGAGTTGTTTATTTTAATGCCTTCTATACACAGCTAAAAAAGAAGTATTAACTTAGGAATCACCCTGTATAATATGTCCGGATGCATAAAGATTTTTAACAATAACCAGCAACTTTTACTGTGTCCAAAACAAAAAAATTATTCAAGAAACATCATTGTCTCCAATCATCATATAGATACTATATTTCTTTAACTAAACATTTTGATTACCTTCTAATTCGGAATTTATAAGTTTATCCGTGCTACAACTTTACCTATGCAAAAAGCGATGTTAATAAATAGTAGTTTGTGCAACAAGAGTGGATATGCTGTCTATATCACACGAGAAAGTAAATTAAGCACGACGCCGTAGGCCGAGTTGAACATTATGTTTTTTCTATGACCAAAATTACAAACCTTATGCTAAAAAATGTAAAAAAAAGTTTGCAGGTTGCCGAGCTCGAACTTATGACCATTGGATCTATAGTAAAACGCTCTACCGTCTCGACTATCGAAGTGTTTAGTTAATTATGGTAAAACCAACTGAATAATGATGCTACATGAAATTAATTTTCTATGCACATTCAGCAGGTTGTATTATTGATAAATCTATTATAAATGCGTATAGATTTTGTTATATTGAACAAATTAATAATATATTGTACCAAATACATTTAAATTATATAATTTATTGTCTTGAAAAAGAAGGCGGAGCCTCAGTAAAAATAATATACTGTGATTGGTCAGTAGTTTTAAGAACATGTAAATTTTGCTTCTTGACTACTGTGATTGGTCAGTTTCATAACCTAACTAGGATTGTTATGAAATTTTGCCGCACAGTTAACTGGAATAGCCTACTTTACTCTCCACTTAAGTGTAATGGAAACAGCAAATTTCCATGTGTGAGTAGAAAAAATTATTTATTTACCTAGGGTAGAAAGTGTAACTTTCCTCACGCAAATAAGTATGGGAAAGTTTATCTTTCTACACACTTATGGAAAAAATCTTACATTATCAGCTAGGACCCGAATTGTTTTATTCCTCACAGAATATCTAAGCGGCTTCGACTTTAAATGAAACTCATAAAGAGATTTTCCGTGTGGGTTCCTGAAATATTCTAAAGTCCTATTCCATATGAAAACTTTTTGGTTATCGTGCATGAGTCGCTCGTTTTTTGACAGAGCTTGGCATAGCTAAAAAAAGACAAATTTTAAAAAACCTTTTTCTGACATCGGACTCTTAAAGCGTATGAACTAAGTTACAATTATTGCAGTAATTGAACCACAAAATATTTTAGACCATAGCTGTAATTCCGTAAATTTATTGAAAAAGCATTAAAGTGAATTTTAAAATCATAAAAACTATAGACCTGTTTTTCACTAAAAATAGAAGGATTTAACATCCACTATTATGCAAAATTCCTTATTTTAGTAGTTTACTCATCTCAACAATGTGGTCATACACTGTAAACGAAAATATGGTAAAATTACAATAAATATGTTTGGTTATTTTTGGCCATCAAATTGCACCGCAACTTTACATTCGTATTGTAATATTGTAAATTTAAATATATTTTAATGTACCATTTGTAAATTCCTCTTAAAAATCATTGTGAAATTAGTATAAAATATACCGGGTGGTGCATCGTGATTGGAATCATAGGAATTTCCATGCAAGTTTTGGACTGTCCAGATATTTGCTCCCTGCTAACTTTAGAGCGAGGTTGTAGGGATACTATTTTAGGGTCTTTGTGTGGTGAGTGCACATGCGTAGTTTAAACAATTTTGGACAACCCAATCTTGACTTATTTAAATAAGATTGCGGTTGGTTTTTCATTGGAATTTTACATATGATGATGGGGACACCAGCATAGATTGGACTTGTCAACCTGTGATTCGTTATTGTCAAAAGTAGGCTTTTTAAAAATCTTAAACAGTTGCATTTTACACTGGATTTAACTAATATTTTAAAAGAAAACGAACATTATTTTGAAAACTGATCTTTTAATCGAAAACGAATTATTTTACTTACAATAAAACCTATTAATAGTACATTGTATACCTAGTAGGAAAAGCAGAACACTCCCGGACGACCGTAAAGATTGTTTGTCGAGGTGCAAGCCGAGACGGACAATGCGGAGTCCGGGAATGTGGCTTTTTCTACCAGATATACATACTGTTTTTCCGAAAATCGAAAATTATTAAAAGGTTATAACTTATTACAATCAACTTGTTAAAATTTTGAAATAAATATTATTTACTTTGTTCACAAATAAAGGTTGCTATTAAATATGTGTGTTGTAACTATGGAAATACAGTAATATTGAATTGTCAAGCTTAACACATTTTAGTTTACAGATAGCCGTACGCAGAAATAATATTTTCTTACAGTAAAACAATAAATATTTCCTAACAGTTATTTTTCGTTACCTAATAATGACTAAGTGTAAGGAAATATTGACTTTTTCTTTTAAAAATATTATCAAAAATATCAATATTTCCTATCGATTTTCGGAAAATAATATTAAAATCACTAAGAATTGCTAAAAGGGAAAGAAAATAAGAGGATATTTGACTTGGAAAAAGAAAATTAAAAACACTCTTTTATATCCATTTTTTATGTTAACGTCATTAGTTTTCATATTCGACGTTTCGTTCTTTAGTTACCAACCTCAAGTCAATTTTTTTAAATACTGATCTGGAATTTTAAATACTGTTTAAGGGATTTCTAAGCTTTAGAAACTTAATACAATGTACAAGTTTTTAAAATTTTACCGTTTTGTCATCTAATAACACATTTTTCAAATAATTTTTTTGTATTTCATTACGGTCCTGAACATTTAATAGGGCCAAACTAAAAATTTCTGATTTGAAAAATCCGTCACCGTACTCAAAGAGGCCTGATATTTGATATTTTGTAAGAAAAGAGACCCAGAGTCTCGACCTCAAATATTTGTCTGTCTGTTTATTTTTGTTACATGTTTTACCTGAAACTAGCATCATCAGATCTTCTAAACTATAAAAAAATTCTTAAATTGTTTTACAACAAACATAAGCGCATCACAGTAACATAACTAAGCTAAAGCTCCAGTTATCTTTTCTTCACTCGGGAGCATTATTTTTTTTCTGTTTTACAGTATTTCGTTCTAAGTTTAAGGCAAAAACCATATGACTAAAGATATACGTTATATTAATAAAATAATAAAAAAATATAGGATTACTTCTCATGCCTTAAAAACTTGCTTACTTTCTAGCTAAACGTATTGTGACGATAAATCTTATTGAAAAAATAAACGATAACTTCCTGTAATTTAATTTTAATAGGTATTATTTAAGTAATCCTAAAAATAATTTCCAGGTCCGTAATAGTTAAGAAAGGATAATTTAAAATACTAGTGATGTGTGCTATTTAATGATAAAACGTTATAATTTTAAATACCTTTAAAATGTAATAAATTTCCAAAGCTTAGAAGTCCTTAGGCCTGTTTTAAAAATTCCACATCCGTATTTAAAAGAAATGAATTAAGGTTGGTATCTAAAAAACGAAACGTCCAATTTGAAAATTAATAACGCCATCTTATAGAACCTAAAGAAAGTGTTTTTTGTTTTTTTCCTAAGTTAAAAATGAAGGCGCAAAAAATTAAAATCCAAAATCAAAAATTTCGGTTTTTTCGAATTTCTCCGAAGTTATTCGGAATATTCACAATTTTCTTTCGCCAAATTATTAAGCCCCAAAAAAACGCAATTTTGCCTTAATTTAACCATCTTCGTATCTCTTACCGTTTTCGAGATCCCCTTGTACGCACACGAATTTGTAGCACCCTGTATAGTTTTAAAATGTGCATCTCAACGACCTCTACAACTTTTGTATTTCGAATTTTTATCTAATTCTTAAGATAAAGGAGAAAATAAACTTTACTCTACCGTTGGCACACCCTGTACGGCTCGGTGTCCACCGTTACCGCTACCACCTCACCGCGTTGGTCTGGGGGATTCTTTAACTTATTTTAGTTTCTGATACAATTTTCCGAGAAGGGAACTTATGTCCATAAAGTAGGAATGTCAGAAGTATGTCAAGAGGTCCTCTATAATGTCTATTTATTAATTATGTGAATCCGGTATAATTTAAATTTTTTGGCTTACCTGAACAATAAACCACGAACCAAAGAAAATATAAATCTTACCCATCGTGGTGTAAAATTAGTATAAACAGTTTCAAAGCAATATGTGGATATAAAGATTTATTACCGGAAAACATCATTATGGTCTTCAAATATATCATTATGTTTTAAATAATTAGACCACTACTATAATTTATAAAAATTGGACGCATCATTATATATATTTCCCAGTAATATGACTTCGGAACGTCGTTATGTAATTTTTCCTATAATATTAAATACAGCAGAAGAGTTTTTTACTTGTTTTAAATCACAACGTTTCAACTGGTTTAGATCTCCAGTCGTCTTCAGGTGAATACTAAATAAATATGGTAACTACAGCATTATTTATACTATGCGTGGCTATGAAAATGATTCATCCAGTTATGCGTCATTGCACCTAGCTAGTAACATTTTTACTTATTTCTATAAGTTTGTTAGAGGTGCTGGTATGCTCAAGAGTGTCTAACAACGACACAGATGTCGGTCTGTGCAATATCTTGCTAGTGTGCTTCACCAAATACTGCTTAAAGCAGTTTACTTGTTTCTTTTGTCGGATTCTAGCTCTTCAGGTGAGCTGTGGTATGGCGAAACGCGTTTTGGGATGGATCTGACGATATGAAAGAAAACTCTTCTTCTATAAATAAAACACCTAAACGCATGATTCCGCCCACTTAGTTATGCGTCACTGCACCTACAATTCAAGTGGATTGTCCATATTGCGTTCGGAATTTTGAGCACTCCGCCTACGGCGTCGTACTCAATTTATTCTCGTGCAATATGGACATCATATTTACTCTTGTTGTTCAAAATACTATTACAATCCATTTAACTTTAATAACAACCGATATCACTAATGTGGGCATGAAATTAGAAACACATTCTAAACCAGTGGTTCCCAAAGTGGTCTTGGTGGACCCCCAGGGGTCCACGGGAGACTCGACGGGGGTCTACGTAGGCGTGACAAAAAAATGGGGGTCCACAATTCGTAAGCGGGGGTCCACGAAAATTTATCTGATTTCGATAGTGGCTCAGCGACTGTTACTTGAAAAAACTTGCATCGAAAATCGATTCCATTCACTAAAGTTCTTTCGGTGGCAACAGATGGAGCTCCTGCCATGGTCGGGCGATATCGTGAGTTTTTAAGCCATTTTAAAAGAATTATACCAGAGGTAACTGCAATTCACTGTGTCATCCACCGACAATATCTCGTAGCGAAAATTTTGAGTGATAGATTGCACCAATCGCTTCAATTTGTGATTAATGCAGTTAACAAAATAAGAAGCAATGCATTGAATACACGTTTATTTGCACAATTGTGCGATGAAAATGATGAAGACTTCCAACAATTGCTCTTACATACCGAAGTACGCTGGTTGTCGAAAGGTGCATGTTTAACAAGATTTTACTCACTTTTTGAATCATTTTTAGAGTTTCTGGAAAGTAAAGATCCAGATTTAAAAGAAAACCTGATCAATTTGAAAGCAGACATCGCATATTTGACAGATTTGTTCAAAACATTTAATGACATTAACTTACAATTACAAAGGGGACAGCCTCAATTTAATAATTTCAGCTTTTTTTTGAAAATAGAAATTTATGAAGCGAAATATTAGTCGGCGCGGCTTTTCCCAGTTTTCAAACTTATCACAAGTAGAATGCCTTGATAAGAATATTCAACATTTAATTGCCCTGCATGATGACTTCAAAATCAGATTTGAAAATATTCTGACGATGGAAATACCACCATGGATCATAAATCCATTTGATGAAATGAAACTCGAGAATGTGATATTACAAGAGGAGCTACTCGAGCTTAGCACTAATGAGGAGCTGAAGGTGAAATTTAAAAGAGGGTATCAAACATTTTGGCTGCAGACAGAAATAACCGAAAGATATCCTGGACTGTGGGGAATTGCGAAAAAGCTTTTGATAGCCTTTCCCTCGTCATATCTTGTCGAAAAAAACTTTAGTGTCGCTACAAACCTTTTGACGAAAAAAAGGAGCAGATTCAATATCACAGAACGGGGAGATTTGCGGTTATTCCTAACAAAACGAAGCCAAATATTGATAATTTGCTGTCAATTCATCAAGTACATCCCTCCCATTAAAATTTTAATTTTTTAAAAGTTACTTTACGTTATTAATGTTTAATTTTAACTATATTATGACTGTTATTATATTACAATGTAATGTAAACACAAGAAAATATACTATTTTTCTTTTATTTTTACCACTCCGGGAGTTTTTAAATAAAATAAGTGAGAATTGATTTGTTTCTTGTGCTGTGAGTAGATGTCATATAGATGTTGGATGGAATCACTTTCTTGATTGGCCAACTTTATTTTTTTGACCTCCACTTACAGAAAAATCAATTAATTTATTAATCAATCAATTCTCACTTTTTTTCGAAAACTGTTAATTCGTGGTTGGAACTCAGCAGCAATGCAAATTTCCATAGTTAGATCTAATCTTCACAGTTTTTGTCCAGGTTTGGGAATATGGAAGAAATGTAGCTGTAAGGGGTCCACCGGAACCAGCAACATTTTTAAAGGGGTCTATGGAAAGAAAAAGTTTGGGAACCTCTGTTCTAAACGATACCCTTGTAATAACTTAAAAATACAGGAAAGTAAAGCCGTGTACGCCTATGAGAAGGTTATCCATTTTTCTCACGATATGTCTGTTATTTCCTAATTGAATGAAGAAAACGTATATAATTTTCTTCCTTTTAAAATTATATTTCCGTTTGTTGATTTGATTCGATTTTCCTTTAATCAAATAATTTATATATAATTTGTCAGGAAATTAAAGTTTATAGTAATTTTTTACTGGTTAAAAAAATACTTATGCAAGATGTGTTATTTTGGCTTGTAACTTCGTATTTGATAAAAAAAGAATATGGGAAGATTTGACTAACAAAACAAATGTTTAGACTTTTGCAACTTCCCAACAAACTCATTTTTGGTTCCGCGCCCTTATTGGAAAAAAAAACACTTCGTTCGTTTTTCTACCCAAACCGTAGTATGTTTAACATTAATAACAAAATTAGGCATGGTTTATTATAATTATGTTAACATGCACGTTAAATGAGTAGATTCAACATATTCCACGACACTACACTACCGAGGATATTTGCTTGCGTCGCTCATATATTAGCATCGCCCAAAAATACAGAATACTAGCACTAAACTTTGACAGTTTTTATTATGTTCATGCATGTACTTACTACTAGGCTTTTTAATTCTGGCTCTGGACGTCTGTTTTTCAGTACAAGTTTGTCATCGTAATTTAGGGAACTAGTTGGTTAAAAAATAATCCACTAAATTACATTTTAAATTAAAGCCGGCGGCACTCATTTTTATATTATAAGTAATCCAAAGTAGATATCACCAAACGGCTAAACTAAATAAAATGTCCAATCAATGCGATATCCACTTCACAAACCCGGCAAAACCGCGAAAATCCTTAAATTTACCCTAACAAATACCAGATGAACGTGCGATAAATTCGTTCAGGACACACGAGCCGAGTTAGCAGTCGTTGAAAAACAGGTGATCCATTCCCACGTGAGAGAGATTACAGTAAACTGAGAGTTGGAAATTGTTATACACTCTTAAAAATGACTTGGTATTTGGTACTAATTTTTATTTGTTCTCGTGTTTACGTTACCAAAAAATGATGCCATCAGAACAAAGAAAATATCTTGTTTTCATATTAGTTGGCAGAAATAAAATATTTTGTTTAGCTGAATTTTACTCTGTACTGTAAATGTTACATGAAGGTTCCTACAAATTTATATTTATCAATTAAGCTTGTTGTAATAACACATTATGAATTTGTAGTCCCTATCATTTTGTTAATTTTGATTAAGATACATTCTTAGTTACCAGAACTGACTTTTCTTTTCAAGTAATATTTTTCTTCATATTTATAACTAACGGCATCAACAGAGACTTGGCGCCCTTGCCCGGTGGGTGACATGTGACATCATTCTAGCCAGGACTGTCAGGAGGTTATGTTTATGTTAGGGTGCTTTTGCGGTTCCCTGTCCATTTTTTCGCGTTTTTAAGGCAATAATTGGCCATTTTCATGGCCCTGCCTGTGTGGAAAATGGATATGACAATATTTGGTGTAATTTATCTGTGTTTATTGTCTTTCTTGTGTACGTTCTTATTGGCAAAAGGAAGTTAAATCACAAGTAAGTAAATGTTTTATTTTTTATCATTGCAGTTGTACATTAGAAAGTTTAAATGAGAATTTTATAAAGCATGGCAAGGTGACCCGATGAGAAATAACTTAAAAATATTTTTTTTGTTTTGTTTTTGTTCTATGATCCATTTCTATAAAAGAACGTCATATTGATGACTTTTTAATCTGACCAAATACAACAAATTTCATATAGCTGTATATTTTAAAAAGAAAGTCCAAGGGATATTTTTTGTTTTTTAATAATTGCAGGTGCAAATAAGAAAATTTAAATAAGGACAATTCAGTTCTATAAGCAATTGAACAACCCAAAAGGTTGAGTAAAATAAGTTAAAAATCTAGTGTTTCTGTTTTGTATTGCATAAGTATGTATTATAAAGAACATGAGAAAACAAAGACATTGGACATTGGAAATAAAGAAACCATAATATCCCTGATAATTTATTCCAATTAGTTTACGCATATTTAATAGAGTAGTAATACCAAGGCATTTTTTTATTTAAAAGGGGACCTAGGAAGGAATATTTTTCGTTACTAAGTATAAATTACATGAAATGAAACATACTTTTTTTAAAGTTATTTCTATCAAATCAACTTGCTAATTTTGCCATGCGTTTTAAGCAGTCCATTCAAACTTTCTAAAGTGCAACTGCAATGACAAAAATATAAAATTTTCACTTATTTATAATTCAATTAGAAAGTACAGAAAAAAGATAATAAACACAATGTTGTGACTACATACGTAATTGTTACTCTATGAAAATTTCAAGTTTGGCCCAAATAAATGATTGCTTTGGCAATATTTGTAGATTGCATCATTAACAAAAACAATATTGCCTTGATATTTTTTTTTAATTTTCCATATTTACACATTAGTTGTGACAACTAATTTTAAAAGCGGTAGTACCATATAAATTTAGATATACGTATAACAAATTTCGTTGTGACAACTAAAATTTGTAGGTTGGGTTAGATAATGTTATTAATTAGTTCAACAGTTCAATAACGACATTTTTTTTTGGTTGTACAAACTAATTTTTGGGTTAAGTCCGATTTCACGAAAATAAATAGTTGTCAGAACCAAATTTTAGTAATCCATACCATGTTATTTTTAAGAGTGTAGTGAACCGCAAAATGTTGTCTCCTGTACTAGATGCATGGCCTACCATTGTTTTTAGTCTTTTAAGTTCTATGATTTCACATCCGGTGGCTCGGTCTTCTGCATTCGAGTTGATTCATACAGATGACAATGCGGCGTTTTTACTACTTATTTTAAGAATAAGAGAAAACCTGTCCCTATTTCTGGAGTTGCTACTCAGGTTATGGCAGAGCCTAGGAGCTCGGGTCTAAAAGTCTAAGGTCTTGTAGGAAACGTTTAGTTTTTAAACTTTTCCTTCTAAAAGTTCTGTTTTATATAGAGATTAAGGTTTCAGACTGTTTTAGTTATTGATTTATGATGCAATTTTAAAGGAAAAGGAGTAAAAAGAATAATATTTTATAGTATTTTTCTATTATATACTTGACTGTTCCGTTTTCCCTTTCTAGAGCTATTTTAAATCAACAAAAATATAACCCAATGTAATAAAATACAACCAAAACAAAGGCAAGGGCCTGTCGACATATTAAGCACCGGTTCCCGCAGAAGCGGTGTCGAGCGCGGTTAGTACTTGGGCGGGTGACCGCTTGGGAACACGCCGGACAGGCCGGATGAGATCGGATATCTCGTAGGATGAAGGTGCCGTTTCACACTCCCCAGTCGGTAGATCACATTTGTGGTCGATGGCCGGTTCAAGATGGCCTACGTAGTCGGCGAACCGTAAAAAAAAAAAAAACAACAAAAACAAAAAACAATTAGATATTTATTTTTTAGGAAAAAAATTAGTAAGTAACAACATTAATTGAAACACTTTTTATGGAAGAAGTGTGATAATTTATAATAAAAAAAAATATTGCGGGAAGAATCGAGAATGCTTTATTATGAATATGCAAAACGGCACTTAAGAAGGAGTATTTTAAAACCTAAGAATTTACACCAAAAACTGCTCTTAGATAAACGCTCGTAAAATACATGATTTCTGAAAAATCATCAATTTTGGCGTGGTGAGCGATATTTACTTTATTTTTAATTATGAAAACCGAACTCGAAAAACGCTGGTTATATTTTTCACAAATATAAAAAATGTTTTTTTGTTAAATAAAGAGCCAGCTAGGAATATCAAGAAAAAAGAAGAAAAAAAAACATTAACAAAAACAAATTTAATCCAACCATGCAGAGTGGGAGAGGTAATAATTTATTTTTCGAAATTTGATAGTAGTTAGGTGAATTTTAAACGAACTTTGGGCGTGGGGCAAAAATTTTTCGTCTGCGGCGTTTTTCCGTCTTCTTCACTAGGTGCAATATCATCAAATACATATACTCCCGACTTTCCCTCTCTCCAGAAAAAAAAAATGTCCTACTTACGCCCATTGAGCCCCCCCCCCCCCTCTCCCCCCGACCATATGTTCTGGCTACGCCACTGGGTTATGGCTTTTCGTAGAGTCCTAATAAGGACGAAACGGCCGTCATTGTTTACCTGTGCACTAGGATACCCATTGTCTTGACGTCCCTGTGTACTTTAATGCAAAGGACAAATGCACAACTTTGTCCGCTAATCCACATAATTAATATGTTTTAAGAATGGCGATAAAACACCCTTAAGGCCAAAAAATTACAGAAAAAAAAAACACCATAATTCGACTACATTTTAAACCATTATTCAGTTTAACTCCTTATTTATTTAAGAGGCATTTAATGCCTTTTTCAGGGCGGCGTATTAAAAAGTTTTGCTTAACTCGAACACGCTCTTTTAAATTTAAAATAAGAAATTCTTGTTTTTAAGTTGGCCTAAAGGAGTTTGCTAAGCATCAAAGGAAAGAATAAGTAAGAAAAAACTCTGTTTAAAAGGATATTGTCGTTGTTAGGGCTATTTTTAAGTTTTAAAATACACTTTATCTACTTTCATTTAATAATATGAATTTTACAGTTCTGTAAATCGTTTTGCAAAAGCATATATTACAGCACTAGTGCTGTAATGGAGAAAAAATTTGCTGTTAAATAAAACCACACTTTTTAGAAGAATAATTTATTATTAACAATTATAAAATTAATTATCAATTATTAATTAAAATATATCTTGATTTTTCTTGACTGAAATCATAGTTCTCAACATTGAGTAGTGAGTCCATAGTGTAGATGGTTTCTGGGAGCGTTGCTTTACGGAAAAATAACCCAAAAGGATTTTCTCAGACACCTCCTTTATTTTGTTAGCTTTGCAGCAATCTTCAAACTTCTGATACTCCAACTCATACCGCGTCTTGGATTTTGTCGGAACTAAACTTGAGATCGCTTCGTTTGCCGCTGCTTCTATATCAGAGAGTAAACTTCCATCAGAATCGCTCATTTTGAAAAACGCTTTTTATATTTTTGAATTTGTTTGACAAAGTTTCGACAGTAACCATGCGAAACAGTAACTATGCGAAAGGTAACATAAAAAACTTGATTAGTAAACTTAATAGCATTTATGCAGGTGCATTTTTATTTTTAAAAATGTCTTTTTATTCATAGATGGAAGTAGATAAAATTTTGTACAATATTCTTGTTGTAAATTCATATTACTACACTCGATGTTTTATTAAACTCGGCTGACGCCTCGTTTGACAACTTTAACATCTCGTGTTGTAATATGAATCTTTACAACACTTATATCGTAAATAACTATTATTACCACAATATATACTGTAAAAATGTTACACTATTAGTTATACAAGAAATTTCCGGAGATTTATGTAATTTAATAGATTTTAATATTATTTTTTAGTTGTAGATTTATACTTTATTAATTTGTAAAGGTACACTTTATATAGGGTAAATATTGGTTGTGAAATTACCTGATTTTCCTAAATTTTACAGCTTATATAACATAACCATCGTCTTTTTACATTGTAATTATTGACCAAAGAGTTTTGTACTTACATTATCTTTATTTGTTTTGAATCACAACGTTTCAACTGGTAAGTATCTCCGGTCGTCTTCAGGTGAAAACTAAATAAGCATGGAAACTACAGCTTTATTTATACTAGCTAGGGACAGTGACGCATAACTAAGTGGGCAGAGTCATGCATTTAACTCTTACTTGTTCTATGTATACTAGCTAGGTGTATGACGCAAAACTGGATGAGTCATTCTCATACCCGATGAGTCATGCGTTTAACTCTTACGTGGTCTTATTCTAAGATTACATTTACTTAATAAATGTTTCCAGCCGTTTTTCATATCTGAAGGCTTACTAAAACAACCTGGGTTTTGTCTGTTTAAAGGTTGGAGACAATGATGTTTCTTGAATGATAGAATAGTTTTGTACTTGCATTGTCTTTAATTTGTTTTACATCACAACGTTTCAACTGGTAAGTATCTCCAGTCGTCTTTAGGTGAATACTAAATGAGTTAAGTAACTACAGTTCTATTTATACCAGCTAGATGCACTGAAGCATGACTGAGATGGGAGCATGCTCCAGTGCATCTAGCTAGTATAAATAGAACTGTAGTTACTTTACTTATTTAGTATTCACCTGAAGACGACTGGAGATACTTACCAGTTGAAACGTTGTGATGTAAAACAAATTAAAGACAATGCAAGTCCAAAACTATTCTATCAACCTGGGTTTTGGTGTGTGGTGGCAGCTTCCTTGAACTTCCTCCAGTGCGATTCTTTTTGCAGGATTTCGACTTCTGTCCACATGATATGATGGCCGTCTTTTTGAGTGTTTTTCTTATGTTCTTTAATCCTTACTTCTAGTGGTCTTAGTGTATCACCAATATAATATTAGCCGCACTCGCAGGGTATCTGGTAGACACCATTTTTCTTGTTTTTTAGGCTTGTTGGTTTCTTCTTCGTCAGGTATCTTCTCTCGAGCTGAATACGGTATTGATGTTGTATCGTTGTCCTAGTATTCTTATTCGCTCGGATAGTCCTTTGACATACGGAATGTTAAGTATTAGTTGTATCTCATTTTCTGCTTATGTGCATTTAGCTAATTCTTTAGATTTTCCAATATTGTGTCAACCAATCTCATAGGGTAGCCATTCTTGTTGAGGTCGGTCTTGACGTGGGCAGTTTCTCTTTTGAGAGCTTCGTTTGAATTTTAACAACAGTGTCTGTTTGAAGGTTGGAGATAATGACGTTTCTTGAACGGTAGTAGAGTTCTGAATTTACATTGTCTTTATTTGTTTTGAATCACTACGTTTTAACTTGTAAGTATCTCCAGTCGCCCTTAGATGAATACTGATACAGTAATTGTGTGAGTCTACATTGCAATATGTATGTGCAACCTGGAGAAAATGTATGAGTGAGTCAAAATTAACTTTGAGTGTTTTCGTTGACCTAAAGCGTGCATTTGAAACGATATTAACGATATTCTAATTAAAAAGCTTATTTTATATGGTTTAAAAGACAGCGCGCTAGAATGGATTAAAGACTTTTTAAAAGATCGATGTCACCAAACTAAGGTCAATAATGAACTATCTAATAAGAGCACTTGGGTGTTCCACAGGGAAGCGTGTTGGGACCACTTTTATTTATAATTTATGTTAATGATGTTCATAAGGGTTTAAAAAACTCGTTTGTAAATTTGTTTTCGGATGACACCCTAATTTCTGTCTGAGGTCAAAATTTTGAACAAATAATTAAAGCTCTAAATGATGATTTACAAGTATTGTATGAATGGTTATGTCAAAACAAATTAAAGTTAAATAAAACGAAAACGAAATGTATGATTATTGGTTCTAAAGTGATGTGTCATAAATTTAATACTTCAGGGCTATTCCTAAATATAAATGGTGATATGAGATAAAGTATTTGGGAGTTATTTAGGATCCACAATTAAGTTTTAATAGTCATGTAGATCACATGATTGTGTAGAAAGATTGGTAAAAAGATTAGTTTTTTTAATCGTATCTCACAATGTTTATCTCAGTGGACAAAGATGCTCGTGTATAATATAATAATTCTACCCCATTTCTCATACGCCTGTTCATTATTAATATCTTGTACGAAAGAGGAAATACAGAGACTGCAAGTACAACAAAATAAAGTGTATTTTATTAAACTGTGACCGGTATACGCCAATCTCCAGTATGTTAAAATCATTAACATGGCTAAATATAAAGCAGTTCATCACAAGGGCGAATATGATGTTAATATATAAAATTGAACATAACTTACAACCTGACTATTTAGGGTTGTATCTGAAAAAAAGATCAAATTTTCATATTTACAATATTAGATCAAGTTAGCATTATAACATCTCTATGGTAAAAACAACTGCCCTACAGAAAACTTTATTTTATGAGGGGATTCGGTGTTTTAATGATCTGCCAAATAGTGTTGTTTTAGTTTTTTTTGTAGGGGTTAAAATAGGCCAGATTAATAGAAAAAATAAAACATTTTAGTTTTATTCCAATATTTCAAACAGTAAGAAAGTGCAAAATATTTTTTTACGATATTACTGGGCACAAAGTTCCTTAACTTTTGACCGATGCTGTATCTCTTATAGTTTCTGAGATACCCCGATGACGGAAATCGAATTTGGGACACCCTGTACATGCACCCGGCATAAAAATGTTTTCCTACGATCACCTATAAAAATGAGAAAAAAAGCATGGTTAACTTGGCTCGAAAGCGCTGAATATCAGACGCGATTAAATAAAAAAAATCATTCAAGAAGGAAGATTTCAATTCAAAATAATTTTATAATTTATTTAATGTTTCTATAAAAAAAAGTCAAGTACTCCTGATGGCATTTGAACCTGTGACTTTTCGATCTAATAAATTGGCATCATATGTTTAAATTAAGTAGTGTGCCTTGTATTTCCACTCTAGAGTTGAAATATTTTTTTCACTAATCAAAGGTTTTTTTTAATAATTCTTTGTGGACGTAGGAAAACTAGTGTACATTACTCGTGTGAAAGTGATTATTCTAAAACTCGGAGAATTTCCGCACTCGGCTGACGCCTCGTGCTAAATATCTCCTCGTTTGAAAAGTATCACTTTCATCACTTGTTATGTAATATACTATGAACGTAGCCGATGCCTGTACATTTAAGACGCTCTTTCTCGATATTCTCTGTCCTACACTGAGAAAAGCTTCAGCAAGAAATTCTTTGCTAAGATTATTTTGGCTGTAATATTAAATTTTTAACCTACGATAGAAAAATGAATTTCTTATTGCAAAAGAAACAATTTACCTGAAAACTCTTTATACCCGTTACAAAAATCTTTGCTATTATAGAAAACTTACATTATGATAACAGCTAAGTAAGTCTTTCTAAAAAATTATTTTCTAGGACTACAATTTGCTTTGCTGGGGAAGTAATGCAGTTTGCTGCTTTTGAAAAAAATCTTTATAAAGAAATCTTTTCTAGCGCTCTAAAGAGTTTTTAAAGGGGAAGCAAAATTTTTTGTTGGAATTGGGAAATTCGTAACTGTTCGGTTCAAATCGGATTATTTCGTGGTGACGAATTCAGTCTGATTGGGTCAATTTTTATATTACGCACCAGTCGTCCCGTTCCTGTCTCCAGATCTTCATGTCTTTAGGTCTTCATTTTATTTAAGATATTTAGATGCTCGTTCCTTCATAAAGTAAAATGGTCGCATCGGTGGCTGTTGTTGGTGATCATTACGACTCGACATTTGTCTCATTTTTTCCAATAAAACTTGTCTTGGCTCAAAAATGTTTCCAGTGTGCAGTGCTTTAATGGATTGTGACATCAGACAGTGTAGATTTTTAATATCAGTGTTAAAAGACCAAAGTTATTTTAGTTTTATGTTAATTTTTTTATGTTATGTGTTTGTTTATTTAATAATAATTTTTGTGTGAGTCAAGTTTTAGAGAAAAGAAAAATAGTAATTCTTTGGCAAATGCCATTCATACTAAAAGTCCTCAAACTAAAAGACAACTTACCAAAATTTTAAACACTGTATGTTTTTTAAAAGAAGATTTTAAGAAATATCGCAAAAGTAAAATACTTTCTTTTTCTAAATAAAATACAATGTAATTATTATTTTACCTAATATTCAGGCTAGATGCAGAAACATGTTTTTTCGGCATTCCCTTTTGGATATTTGTTTAAATTTAAAGTGAACAGATATTTTTAATAAGATATGTTTTAACCACTCAAAGAAAAAAACAGTAAAATATTATTGTTTTTTTAAGCAGCTAAAACTGAAACTATTTTTAGGTTATAAAGTGTTGTTTTCTGTTGTATTAAATAATAAAGAGAAAAATAATTTTTTTTTAGTTTCAAATCGTTGATAACCTATTCAGACGTGGGGAGTTACATAAAGTAAAATATGATGGAGTTACCTGAAAAATAAGCTTTATACTATGTTAAATTTTTGATATAGCATGGAACATATTATTTTTAATAACACAATTTTAAATGAATCAAAATTTTTTGAAACTTCCGTACCCAAAGTGAAAAAACTTGGTTTATATAAATGTGTTATTAGGCATAATAAGTTTTCTAGAGTATATTAAAAATTCAACAAAATATACGGCTTATTTTTTGGGCCACCCCACATATTATAGCAAATAAGTGGTGCTGTCATAATAAACCACTTTACTATTATAGCAATGCAAAGTTGCTACCTTAGCTAAAAAGAGTATCTGAAGTAAGTAGGTACATTCTGACCCAGCAAAGTAACTTTCTTGAAATAAATAAAAAAATCTTTCCAATATAGCAAAATGCTATGCTGATATTGAAAAAAAAATTCTTGTTTCGAGAACAATGCGGATGGCGTAGAAAAGTATCTTTACTGTTCTAGCAAAGTCTCTTTATAGCCGATGGTCAGTTACTTTGCTAATACAACATTTTTGTTTACTTGACCTAAGTGATCATTCTTTATAAAGTGACTTTATTACGACAGCAAAGAAATTACAGCCAAATGGATTTTACTGTCTCAGGTAGTTTTTCTTTTGTCCCCTATGTTAGCATTTTTCTTTATAAGCGGTATAAAGATTTTTATAAGGACAGCAAGAATCTTCTCTCAGTGTATTCAACTTTAAATCAAAGAAAAAAACTACACCATTATAAATAAATCCGTCTATCGGTTAAGCACATTTTCCAGTTTAACTTCTTATTTATTTAGGAGTTATTTAAGGCCCCTTTCAGGCGTTCGAATTAAAAAGTTTCGCTAACTTGAAAATACTCTTTTAAATCCGGAATAAGAATTTATTCTTTTTAAAGTTCCTGAGCGAAGTCCATTAAGTATCGAGGAAAATAAAAAAAGGGAACAATGAACTGTTTAAAAGAATATTGTCGTTCGTAAGGATGTTAAAATATATCCAATTTGACAATTTTCAGCAGTTTTCTAAAGCTCTTTTAAATTTAATTAAACAATTAGTTTTTTAAGTTGAGAAGTGCAGAAATAAATCAATAAAGTCGTATTGAGTTCGTTAAAGATTTAAATTTGGTTGTTAACACGTTTTGCTTATTTCTCTTGAAATATAGACTGAATGTTACGTGGCTCTTCACCCTAAGGACACTCTTTAACATGGAATACTTACTCCAAGTATTCGGTCGAAATGGTTTTTGCAAATCTGCAAAATAGGCCCGATATACTTCTTTCTTAACTGTATTTGTCCCTTGTGGTACCAGTTTTTAAAAGGCTTATGTTGTTTCTTATTTTCTACATTCTATAGTCTATTTCAGAAAAGTGTAGAGTAATAAAATGGGAAATTCCGTCCAGTTCGGCTTAATTTCGGTGTCGGCCATAGGCGTAGGTAAATTTTGTGCATTATTTATGATAACTAACCAAAAATTTTAGTGAATTAGGTTAACGGGTATTAAGATAAAATAGTATTGTTTGTTATATTAAAATTTCAAGTAATTGCGTAATTCACTTCAGGAGATCACCACGAGGACATGAATTCGAATGTTTTTGAGGACTATTTTGGTGAAATGATAAAATGTCTTCCAGCTGAACCAGTAGTAGTTCTGGATAACGCAAGCTGTCATTCACGACACACAGAGAAGACTCCAACTTCATCTTGAAGAAAACAAGAAATTATCGATTGGTTAATCACCAAAAGTATTGAATTTGGAGATACATTGATAAAGAAGGGACTATTAATTATCTATAGCAAATTTACACAAACATCGTTTTATGAAATATGCAGTGAAATATATTGCTAAAAAACATAGTGTAACTGTGCTGCGCACACCGCTGTATCTTTGCGAACTAAATCCTATTGAACTTATATGGGCGCAAGTGAAAGGATTTGTAGCAAGACACAACACGACATTCAAAATGAAAGACGTTAAGCTACTGTTTGATCAAGCCATTAAGGAAGTGAGACCAGAGAACTGGCGAAAAGCAGTTCATCATGTTATTAAAGGAGAAAATGTGGGATCTTGACCATCCGATCGATCGGACCGTCGACCCGTTAATTACAACGTCAAGACAAGATGACAGTTTCTCAGCTGACAAAGAATGTTATGATTTTTTATAATTTAATTTCTGTATAATGTATTTTTTGTATTTTGTATTTTTTTTATAATGTTTAATAAAAATAAGTGTAACTAATACTATGTGCATAATGCACGCCTTTGTCACACCATTTTTAGTGTGTGTGAATGGATAACAATAGGCAAAACCCATAAATTGAGCCAAACCCGGGTGGTTCTACCTGCACTTGATGAAAATAAAGTATTTTGCAATAAAATCAATGCCAAATTATGAAAGTGGCTTAAATATTCGTTGGGTCACTCTGTAGTCCCATTGCATGAGCTTTTATTACTCTGAAATAGACTATAACAAGATTTCTCTGGCAATACATTTAAATTTGCAATAGTCGCTGCTTCCAGTATATAATTTGGTAACTCATTATTACATCTGTTAAAAGTGTTTTTAGAATTTTTTGCAATTTGGCGAAAAAAGGGTACGACGTTTCACAGTGTTTATTGAACCTGTGACTTTTCGATCTAATAAATTGGCATCATATGTTTAAATTAAGTAGTGTGCCTTGTATTTCCACTCTAGAGTTGAAATATTTTTTTCACTAATCAAAGGTTTTTTTTAATAATTCTTTGTGGACGTAGGAAAACTAGTGTACATTACTCGTGTGAAAGTGATTATTCTAAAACTCGGAGAATTTGACATGGAAACGGAGTAAAATGTGACACTATGTTTTAGAATCAACAAGTGCACCTTTTGTTGCTTCTTCTAAGGTACTTTTTTTACGAGCAAATGTAGGTAAGACGGAATAAACTAATTTCAGGCTGTATATGGTTTCGAGGTCGCTGAATCCGACCTCCGTTTTAAGGATCCTCTAAATCAAAGCGGTGCAGCTCAAGCAGTGGACGCCGAGCGGTACAGCGATACTATTATTGTGTGAATATAACCTGCAAAAATACGTCAAAACAACAGTATAAGTCAGCACAAAAATCGAACAAGTACCACAAAACACGTGGCTGATGTTCCGGTGAGTGACGATAACAATGCAGACGGCGTTGTTGAAATAAGACGCTGTCACCGCGGGAAATGCGAGTTTAACACCGCAGCGGTGTGGCTAGCGCCATTTACTGCTGTGTTTTGTGACACCGCTGCGAAACCGTCACCGCTACCCGAGCCGCTACCGCACCGCATCGGTCTGGGGGATCCTATACCATATCAGGTTTATTGGGGGGTAAAACCACACACAATCAATTACAGAATTAATAAGGCGTTTTTTTTATGATAAAACACCTGCACTGTAGGAAAAATCTTTTAAGGCGCTCTGGGAGCGGTGCGAGTGCGAAAAAAGCGATTAACGTTGGTCTTGAAACGTTGAAGATTGTATTCATTGGGAAACACGACCTCAGGAAGATCATTCCTCAAAGATGACGTTCTCCAGATGAAAGAATTCTTGAACAATGAAGTTCGAGGAGTACTAAGCTGAATAACATATGGATGAGCGGCAGTGGTTCGCCGTGTATTTCTGTTTTGTATTGCTCTAGGTGGAATCAAGTGGGCAATGTCAGTCGAACACCTACCATGGAAATATCTGTTAAAGAGAGCCAAATCACCAACCTGTCTTCGACGCTCCAGGCTATCGAGGGTCTTGGTCATCTCGGGGTCGCCGATCAGACGAACGGCTCTCCTTTGAATGGAATCCAGTAGCCGAAGGGTGTGCTTGGGTGCAGAGCTCCAGGACATGAGAGCAATATTCTAATAATGGTCGAATCTGGGCTTTGTAGAGTGTCAAAAGTTGATGAGGTGTGTACAACCTTTTGGTGCGGAAAAGTACACCAAGTTTCTGTGCAGCTGTCTTGGCAATTGCGGCAACGTGATCATGCCAAGACATATTACCTCCCAGATTGACCCCCAGCAAATTAATAGACGGTGCCAGGGGAATTGCGTGTCCTGCCATGACTATATCCGGTTCTGCAATCTTAACCTTTTTGAAGAAGACTGCTGCCTGGGTTTTCTTAGCATTAAATTCGACTTGGTTACTGTCACCCCAAGCCAAAATTTCTTCCAGGTCATTGTTGAGGCGCAATACTTCATGCTGCCTGCGAAGATGTGCGTCGGCAGCGGATGTTTGGGGAGTCAAGGTAAAAGATGAGACAAGTGTGTTGTCATCGGCAAAGCTATAAATTGGATTTTGGGTTTTCACTAGAAGGTCGTTAATATACAGTAAAAAGAGAGTAGGCGATAATATGGACCCTTGAGGAACACCGGCATTGATAGTGAAGGTGTCTGAGAGAAACCCGTCAATCGCCACTTGCAGAGAACGGTTCTTAAGGAAGCTGGTTAACCATAAACAAAATCCATTGGGCATACCGTAGGATCGCAATTTACTTAGAAGCCAATCGTGCCAAACACGATCAAAAGCCCTAGAGATGTCCAGTGCAACAGCCCGAGATTCTCCATGATGTTCGATGGTGTTGCTCCAAAGATGGGTGACATATGCCAGAAGGTCACCTGTTGATCTGGACTTACGAAAACCGTATTGATGGTCGCTGATAATGTTAAGCCCTTCCAGATACTTTAGAAGTTGTTGGTTAATAGCTTTCTCCATTACTTTTGAAATTACTGAAAGCAATGCGACGGGTCGGTAGTTGCTTGGCAGGGTCTTTTTACCTTTCATTGGAATGGGCTGGACACGCGCCGACTTCCAGCAGGATGGAAATATTCCTTTTTTGTAGGATAAGTTGAAAAGTCTACAAAATACTGGTGTAAGTTCATCGGCGCATGTCTTGAGAACAATGATAGGAATTTCGTCTGGACCAGAAGCTTTATTGACGTCGAGTCCTTTAAAAATCCGTTTAACAAGACGCTGACGGAACACGATTTCAGACATTTGCGATTGAACTGGGGGAATGTTGGGTGGTGATTTTCCCTGAAAGTCTACAGTGGAATGCGTGGAAAACAGTTCAGGAAGTAGGTTTGCTTTATCCCCGGCTGTGGTTGCTATTGTGCCGTCGGAATGTGTTAGACGTGGAATAGTTGACTTTGTAAAGTTTTGGCTGACGGCCTTAGCGACTGACCAAAAGGACCTTGATCCGTTAGGACTGGCAAGAAGTTTGTTTTTGATTCTCTCGTTATGAGCTTCTTTGCTTTGGTCTATCATTTGCTTACATTGGTTTCGGGTGGTAACAAAGATGGCGCGATTTTCAGGAGTATGGTTTTTACGCCACTGTCGGTAAGCCAGGTTTTTAGATCTGACAGCACGCTCGCAATTCTTGCTAAACCAGGGCTTGTCGTTAGAAGGGCGCTTTTTGGAGAAAGGAATAAAGGCCTCCATACTAGTTAGAATGACGTCGGAGACCTCCTTTGCACAGACAGATGGATCATCCGAAGAAAAGCATACGCTTAGCCAGGGAAAGTTGCGAAAATGGTCCTTTAGATCTTCCCACTTAGCTGATGTATAGTGCCAAATCTTACGGGGTTTAGGAGGTTGTTCAGAACTAATTGGCAGCTCGCTTAGGGTTGAAATAAGTTTGTGATCGGAAGAGCCCAATGGTGGTTGTACGGTGACCGTATATAGGTCTGGATTTGAAGTTAAAAAGAGATCTAAAAGACTAGCAAAATCCCCAGCTCGGTCTGGAACCCGCGTTGGTTCTTCTACGAGTTGAGTTAGACCAGAACCGATCGCAAAAGATTCGGCCTCGCGGCCTTGCTCATCGTTGGTGTTTGAGTATTTAAGCCAGTTGACATTGTGGACGTTAAAGTCGCCAAAGATAGCAACTTCGGCATTCGGATGATTGGTTTGCAAGAAGTCGATTGTGTTGGCTAGTGATGAGAAGAGGGCCCTGTAATGCATATCGCTTGGAGGACGGTAAAGGCAGCATATAAACTTAGTGATTTTTTGTGAAGATATTTTAAACCACATTACATCAAAGTCTTTCGGTTCCAGTATGTCCTCCCGTTGGCAACAAAGATCATCTCGAATGAACAAACAGACCCCAAAGTTGCGTCTAAAACAGAAGTGAAAATCATATCCAGGATATAAATAGCTGACGGTGTTCGTTGACGCTCTGACTTTTGTCTCTGTCAGTGCAAGCACACAAAGCTTACTTCTTTTAGGGGGTGAAACCCGTTCTTCGTAGTGATTCTGACAAACATCCCTCGAAAGCAGAAACCTGGTTTTACCCCCCTGAGAGGGTGGTTTTACGGCCCAATTGACCTGATTGGTTGAAACGGAGGTCGGATTCGAATTCAGTGACCTTAAAAACATATAGACATGGTGGACTAGTCCAGTTAACATGACTTTTTTTCCTGAGGCTGTGTTGTTGTTAAGAATCTTTGCGCGCAACCCAACATAATATGACTTGCAACGGCTTCTGATGTATAAAATAGTCTACAGTTACTAAAATATATATTAACCTTCTTAACCTATTCGATTTTTAAATAGCACTGCGTGAGAAAAAGTATTACTATCACTTTGCGCATTAGCAACTTGTACAGGTTGAGTCAACGATAAAGTTAATTTTCTCCTTTATCTTAAGAATTAGAAATACAAAAGTTGTAGAGATCATTGAGATGCACATATTGCATATTTTAAAATTATATTTGAGTATACGGGGTGGCCCAAAAAAACGTGGAGAATATAACAGTTCCAATGTTACAGCCTGTCAAGGTCTGAAAATGTCATATTTTACACGTCAATATTTCATAAACTATTGAATTTAAATATAGGACATTTAAAAAATAAGCGTAGAATTTTGTGTGGAATCAGAAGATAATACAATATATAGAATGTTCCATTTAAAAAACCCAAGTTATAATCGCCACGTTTTTTGAGCCACCCCGTATACTCCAGTATAATTTTAAATTGTGCACCTTAATGGTCTCTACAACTTTTGTATTTAGAATTTGTATCTAATTCTTAAGATAAAGGAGAAAATAAACTTTACTCTATCGTTTACGCAACCTGTATTTTTATTATATTTTTTTTAAAGTAAGAAACTATTTTTTTTTGTGTGAATTAACCAAATTTTCCGGAAACGTCCATTTAAACGCAACGTAAGCCCTTTTGCTTTATTTTGCCAATACCGACAGTAAATAACGGAGTAAAAACACGGCCGTAATAACCAATAAAATGCGGGGAGGAGATCGTTGGTATGCCGATGTTGTTCAGGCGAAATAAAATAGCGCATTTTATTAGTAGAAGCCTAAACTGCTGTCAGGGGGAAACCAAGCACTATGTTTTTGTTTATGTAACTAAATATGGATTTGAAACTTATAAAAATAAATATAGGATAGTGGTATTTAGTGTTCGTTAAAATATATAGAAAGAGACTTAGCGGCAAGCGGACAGAGTAGTGTGTCTATCTTTTGAATTAAGGTACACAGGAACGCCAAAGGTAATGGGTTCCCTGGGGCACAGGTAGACAATGACAGGTTGTTTCATCCTTATTGGGTCTCTTCTCATCAGAAAACCATAACCTGTAAGCAATTCCCATTACAGCGAAAATATATTTCCAAGATATTGTTACGAATAAAAATATGATGAAAACCTAGTATCGCCATCTGTTGGAATCAAATCAATGCAAAAGATAGCCATCTAACGTGAAAACATAGAACAAAGTGTGCGTACAAGGGGATCTCGATAACGGTAAGAGATAAGATAATTAAAATGAAACAAAGTTGCGTAATTTTGGGGCTCAATAATTTTGTGAAAGAAAATTGTAAATATTCCGAATACCTTCGTAGATATCCAAATAAAACCGAAATTTTCAGTTTTGGTTTTTAATTTTTTTGCGCCATCATTTTTGGTTTGGGAAAGAACACTTTCTCATAGCCGTTTTTCATGTTCTACAAGATGGCTTTCTTAGTTTTTAAATTTGAAGTTTCGTTCTTTAGATACCAACCTCAAGTCATTCTTTTTAAATACGGACCTTAAGTTTAAAAAACCGCATTTAAAATTCCAGGTGTGTAATTAAAACAAATTAATTGAGGTTGGTATCTAAAGAACGGAATGACGAATTTAAAAACTAATAACGCCTTCTTGTATAACATAAAATATGGCTCTGAAAAAGTGTTTTGTTTTTCCCAAGTCAAAAATCAAAACTAAAAATTTCGTTTTTTTTCTCAGAAAATATCAGGTCCCAAAATGCGCAACTTTGCCTTAATTTTACCATCCTCGTATCACTTATAGGTTTTCAAGATCCCTGTGTACATACACGAATTTGTAGCACCCTGTATAGTACCACCCCTGACTTATTGATTTCCTGAAACTTATGCGAAGAATACGTTATCCGGTTTTCCGCGTATTTTTTCTCTTTTCTGGCTTCGGATTAAATTGGCCTTTTAAACATCTTTCTGTTGAACACGGAAAACGATGAAAAGATGAGAAGTGGGTTACTGGGTCCATATTCTTAAAATGAATATTGGAGAAAAACTCGAAATTTAAAATTAATTTAATATGATTACATATATGGTGTAAATAAAATTTCAATTCTGCTGAAATTATCCCAGTTCTTTAAATTTTCTCTTGTAACAGAGCGTGCCACATGAGGGGAGCGGGCGTATGAAATATATAAAAATTTAATTAAGTCAGTAGCGGTGCTATTAAGACTTGAGCAAATTACTAATGATTTCAATATAAAGTACCTATTTTATCAGCTGTGTCTACTCAACTTTTTAATATTTTTCAAAAACAGAGTTGTAAGGAGGCATTAGATCTAAAATTTAGAATTATTTTAAATTATACAGGGTGTCACAAATAGTCAGGGCATATCCAAATATTTTTTTTTAATGGAACACACTAAATAATTAATATTTTCTAATTTTCTATAAAATTCCACGTATATTTTGTATAAAATGTCATATAAGTAATTAATTTAAATTATTTTTAAGATATTGACGTTTACAATATGGCATATTTAGATTTTGACATGCTGTAGCATTGGAACGGCGCATCTTAGAGAAAAATGGTTTTATCTACTTTCATTTAGTAATATAAATTTTACAGTTCTGTAAATCGTTTTGTAAGTGCATCTATTACAGCACTAGTGCTGTAATAAATGCCCTTACAGCACTAGTGCTGTAATAAAAAAACGGTTTTATTAAAATTTTGCTGTTAATTAAAACCACACTTTTTAGAAGAATGATTTATTATTAAGAATTATAAAATTAATTACCAATTATTAATTAAAATATATCTTGATTTTTCTTGACTGAAATCATAGTTCTCAACATTGAGTAGTGAGTCCATAGTGTAGATGGTTTCTGGGAGCGTTGCTTTACGGAAAAATAACCGAAAAGGATTTTCTCAGACACCTCCTACTTTATCCAATCTTCAAACCTCTGATACTCCAACTCATACCGCGCCTTGGATTTTGTCGGAACTAAACTTGAGATCGTTTGCCTCTGCTTCTATATCAGAGGATAAACTTCCATCAGAATCGCTTATTTTGAAAAACGCTTTTTATATTTTTGAATTTGTTTGACAAAGTTTCGACAGTAACCATGCGAAACAGTAACTATGCGAAAGGTAACATAAAAAACTTGATTAATAAACCTAATAGCAGGTGAATTTTTACAGGTGCATTTTTATTTTTAAAAATGCCTTTTGCCAAATATTTTTATTCATAGATGAAAGTAGATAAAAGTTTGTACAATATTCTTGTTGTAAATTCATATTACTACACCCGATGTTTTATTAAACTCGGCTAACGCCTCGTTTGACAACTTTAACATCTCGTGTTGTAATATGAATCTTTACAACACTTATATCGTAAATAACTATTCACGTCCTTATCTTATAGCGTTTTCGGTTTACTGCTCTCGGGCACTCTAAGAGTGCTCCCTCCGAGATTCGCGTTTTCGATTATTATCAAAATAAAGTGCTCTCACTCGGAGTAATACGTTCGATTTACAAATCTGGTTACTCTGAATCCGTTAGCGAGTGCTTTTCCTTGATCTGCAAATTTTTACGGAGTAGAGAGGTTGCGCCTGCGCAATAACGTCAATCGTTCTTTTGTAATTTCGCCTGTTGTTGTTTGGATATTTTGAATATAAAGTAATATTTTGGTTTAATTTAAAGAAGAATTGTTTTAACTTTATATTAAATTTAAAGGTTAAAATTATTTTACCATCTGTCATAATTTAAAGAGCAATCATACATTCTATTTACACTCCGTCCGAGGGCAATCGTATTCAGGGTGACAGCAAATCTCGGGCGAATCTATGACGTCACAGATCGCTCCCGGAGCACTCTCAGAGTGCTAAACCGAAATCGCTATTAATTTTTATTCTCTATCTAAAAGTTGCAACTTTCGGTTTAACATGTTAACATGTTAAACCGTAAAACCATTTTTTGTTTAACATATGAAACCGAAAGTTGGTCATTTTGGATAGAGAATGAAAAACTAAGAAAGGAACGTGAAGACAATTTTCCTCTAGTGCACTCTTCCCTGCATTCTTAAACCTGCTAAATTTCGGACATACTTTTTTTATTGTGCGTTTGCCCACTCGGAGGATCGAACTCGGAACGCCACGGTCGAAAAAATAATAGTAAATTGAAGAGGTAAATGGATAAAGGTGTTAACTAACTAATTTTTAATTCATATTTTTAGGAGATGAAGGTGCTGGAACTGGTTTCCAACTGACCTTTATTCACTACAATTATGTGAATAATAATTTTTTCTTCTCCCACATGGAAATTTCCTGTTTCCTTTACACTTAAGTAGCCAGAAAAGTAGGCTATTCCGGTTAACTGTGCGGGAATATTTCATTTCCATCCTAGATAGGTAATGAATCTGACCAATTACAGTGGTCAATTACAAGGAAACCAAATTTACATGTTACAATAGGATGTACAGTGTTGCAACCTTTAAAAATAAAATTTCCCATTTTTATAGAAAACTTTCACGAATGCAAACAATACTGAAAAAATCTTTTATTAGCAGATTACAACCACAAGTGATACTAAAAAATATTCTACAAATATAACACTGTGCGTAAAAATTTCCCTTTTCCCTTTGGAGACAGCGCCGACCTATCATTCCTCTGTGCTTTGTTCTCACGAACCAGAAAATTTTCCATTAGTTGACAACACTGTTATGAAAATTACATTTCTTTATTTTCTTTGTGGTGTATTTAAAAGCACTGACCAATCAAAGTATATTATTTTTACTGAGGCTCCGCCTTCTTTTTCAAGACACTAAATTATATAATTTAAATGCATATGGTACAATTTGTTCAATATAATAAAATCTAGACGCATTTATAATACAGTAGACTCCCGATTATCCGAAAGCCGATTATGCGAACTCCGCATTATCCGAAACGACCCATGAACCGGATTTTCCGAAATGATTCTTGCTATGCCTCCGCATTATCCGAAATTTCTAAGAAATTAATCAAATCGACAGACTTTAAAATTAAAACAAGTACCAATTACCTCTTTCCTGAATTTATAAATATGAATACATACTGTCACGCCCAGATTTTGGGGTGTGACGAGGGACGTAAAGGTAACACGGGACCTTGGCGACTATTAGAAAAACAAAGCGATTTTGAAAACAAATTTATTAAAATGATAAAAATAATTATTACCTGAAGGGTTTACAAAAAGAACCAAAATTAATTAAAACCTGGATTTAAACCTTTGTTAACAGATGGAAAATAAAATTATACTTACATAAATTTTAAGCTCATCGCTGGCGTCTTGAGGACCAACAGAATTTCACAAATTTACGAACTGAATATGTCACGGACCGGAGCACTAGTGCTCTCCGATATATTTCTACCAACGATGTGTAGTTCCATCAAGTTAGCGATTTTTCCCACTTTAGGGAGACAATGGACTTAGGTCGTATACCTTGTTTCTGCCGACTTGATGACACCACAATAATTGTTAGATCGGGATTTTTAAAGATTTGTTTAATAAACTTGGCGCCGGTTTTATGTGGCGTTGAATGGCCTGTGTTAAACGCGAATAATGATTAGAATATTAAAATGGAAAATATATTGATTTATGAAATATTATTGTCCCCTTTCGTGACAATACTAATGTACATACATAAGTATTAGAATTTATAATGTATGTACAAGTACATTTATAAAAGTACATAGATATAGTTACTTTTCCTATACTTAATGATTTTCCTCAATCTCTGCATTATCCGAAATTTCGATTATCCGAAATCGGTCCGGTCCACATTATTTCGGATCATCGGGAGTCTACTGTAGATTTATTAATAATGCAACCGGCTGCATGAGCATAAAAAATTAATTTCATGTAGCGTCATTTATCAGTTGGCTTTCCCACAAATAGCCTAAGGTCTCGATAGTCGAGAGAGTTAGGGCATTGTACTATGGATCCAATGGTCGTGAGTTCGAGCCCGACAACCGGAAAACTTTTTTTTAAATTTTTTAGCATAAGGTTTGTAAGTTTGGTCGTAGAAAAAATATACTGTTCAACTCGAGTGGATTGTCTATATTGCCCTCGGAAGTTTACAATTTACTTCCTCGTGCGATATGGACATCATATCCACTCTTGTTGTACAAACTACTAATAATTACAGAATCGTATTGAATAAAGGTCAGAAGTTGGAAACCAGTTTAGCACCTTATTCACTAAATTTTGTTTGAAACATTTTTTAAAGTTTATAATATTTTCTAAAAATTTGAACAACTTTTTAAACCTTATCGCCATTTTCCGACATTTCCAATAAATTTTCGAATTATAATAAAACCACAATAAGCATAAATCTGAGCCATGTTAACACGTAGCCGATCTTTTTAATAAAGTTAATTTTTATAAAGAAAAGAAGCTTAGCGGCAAGCGGACAGAGTAGTGCGTCTATCTTTTTTATTAAAGTACACAGGGACGCCAAAGGTAACGGGTTCCCTGGGGCACAGGTAGACAAGGGCAGGCTGTTTCGTTCTTGTTAGAACTCATCTGAAAGTCATAACCTGTAAGCAACTCCCAATACAGCGAGACTGTTCTTTTCAAGGCGTTTTTAAGAAATAAAAACGCGATGAAAACCCAGTAACGCCATCAGTAGGAATCAACTCAATGCAAAAGATAGCTATCTAGCGTGAAAACGTAGAAATAAATAAATCTAAATCAATCAAGCACGGAACGGCCACTTCACCAGTATAGGAAACATTTCTCGCTTCTCTAATACCATCTCCACGGTTTTGTGGATTCAGATCCAGATCGCGCTGCAGTCGCCCACCGGTTTGCAGCACTATTCCGTAAATGCCGTGTGTAAGTTAAATAAAATAGTGGAATTTAGTGTCCGTTAAAATATATAAAGAAAAGAAACTTGGCGGCAAGCGGACAGAGTAGTGCGTCTATATTTTGCATTAAAGTACACAGTGACGCCAAAGGTAATGGGTTCCCTGGGCCACAGGTAGACAGTGACAGGCTGTTTCGTTCTTGTTAGAACTCATCAGAAAGTCATAACCTGTAAGCAACTCCCATTTCACGTTAGATGGCTATCTTTTGCATTGAATTGATTCCTACTGATGGCGTTACTGGGTTTTTATCGCGTTTTTATTTCTTAAAAACGCCTTGAAAAGAACAGTCTCGCTGTATTGGGGGTTGCTTACAGGTTATGACTTTTTGATGAGTTCTAACAAGAACGAGACAGCCTGTCATTGTCTACCTGTGCCCCAGGGAACCCATTACCTCTACGCACTACTCTGTCCGCTTGCCGCTAAGCTTCTGTTCTTTATATATTTTAACGGACACTAAATTCCACTATTTTAGTTAATTTTTATTAAAAATTATTTGAAGGTTTTGCCTAATATTAAGTAAAAATAGTGCTATATTTTAACCAAACTACTGCATTCGCGCATGCGATTTGTACTATGAAATATGATAATTTTTTAAAAAGAACAGGTTTAGGCAACACCGCCTTACCCTAGAACTAAACTCTTATGTATTCAGCACTATGATACTCGTATATTGTATATAAATAATTTCTTACCCTCGATCCCGCACTGTAAACACAACACTGAACAGACCTTAATTTGGTGTTGTTGCACTTACCGCTTGTACCCTAGTTTACATTGCATTACCTGCAACAGGAGCAACTACGAAGTTGTCTAATCGTTCTAATTAGTAATCAAGGTAATGTATCAAGACTTGCCTTATGTACCTCGCCAATTAGTTTAACTATTTTATATAAAGTAACAGTATATTACGTATTAAGTATGGTAAAACGCATATTACGAATGAATTGAAAAATTGTGAAAGAGCCGCGTAGCGGGGGAGTGCGTGATTGCTTTACAATACGCAATACGTACTAAACTTTTTCTACGACTCTTACTAATAAATTAAAAATCGGTTTATAATTGATAAAGTATCGATTTGAACCTCAAATCTCAAATATTGACAAGTCGTCGGTCCAGAATTGGTTTGTTCAATCTCCACTTTTTTCACAAATTGAGGTTTTTACATATTCTTTATTATTAAAGTTGATTTGTTCTATCTCCACTAAGATAAGTAGACTATTTTTAATAATAAGCAAATTACAATGGTGCGTCTCCTTGGCGTGTTTTGAAGTTAAAATATTGTTTTGTTGTATCTCCCGTCGTATTCATTTTTCGTCAATCTAGCTTTGTTAATGTAATATTGTTTTGTGCTAAGTGCCTCCCAGTGACATTTTTAGGTTATATTATTGGAGTTACAAAAATGCCATCATTGTGCTATCTCCATTTTAACCAATGAAAAGCTGCGAATACTACTAATCTTATCCGAGATTTTACAAAGTTTATTTATTACATTTTATTGAAATTTTGCCAAAGGGCTAACGGCCTGGGTCTTCCTGACCAGGAGAATTACAATTATGTATATTGCTTAAAATATGTACAAAGAAGAAGAAACAATTTCTAACTCCAGTGAGTATACAAAAAAAAAACTTAAATATTAATTTTACAAGATATTAAGGGAATAACAAAAATAATACTTTGGTCGGATAGCTGTGCCCCTCAAAATAAAAACTCATGAATGTCGTTCGCTCTTCAAACTCGGAGAGTAACTTATAGATAATAGAGCAAACATTTTCTGAGCCAGGTCACAGTACACTAAAAGAAATCGATTCTGCACACAGTATTATACAGAAGCATATAAGATTCTTAGATATACACAGCGCACTTTCGCTGGTACGCGCTCTTCTAAAACTACCGGAAGGTAAATTGAAGTGTCGTATACTACAAATGAATAGCGCAAATTACCTCAATTATACAAATAAATTAACCCAAACTAAGGTATAATCTGATTCCGTGGTTCCGTAAACGAAAATTTAAAATATTATATATGATAAAGATAAAATTTTTGAAGTTAAATAAAGAACCTCCTTTGAAAATGATTTTTAAATCTGTTCTTTATATTCAGTGGGAAGAAAAATTTGCCAATTAAGAAAAAACAACAGAAAAATATATTTCCAGTTGCTTCTTTAATGAAGCTAGTTCCTAAAATATCCGAATATAAGAAAATTGCGTTATATTACATGCTAAATACTATGGATCTTGAAGACCAGGCGTATTCAAAAAATACAGTTTTAAAAGGCTTTCAACCCAAAAATCGAGTTTAATAATTTATCAAACTAAAATTATATAATAAAAAAAAATATCTGAAGGTTTTATTTTGTGTTACATTCATTTTTCAAAATCCTTTTATGTTATCTCCAATAGTGCATGTATTTATTAAAATAAAGCTGACTCAAATTATTGTTTTGTGTTACATCTATTTCTCAAAATCATTTTATGCTACCTCCGAAAAAATTTATTCTGAGGATAAAAAATAAGACAATTTGTTCTATCTCCAAATACTTTTTATCGTATCATTGTAAAATTTTATAGATCTATGTCAATAAAGTTAGTTTTTTTTTAATGGAATTAATAATATATTAAACAATCCCAATTCGAAGATTTACGCAACCAAATATACATGACAAATTAAGCATGTTGCAAAGCATGCCGGTCGTTTTCTACCGTCTTCACCGGTTAATTTATTTAATTTTACGTGGGACGGTCGACCTAACATTCCTCTGTGGCGTTGATAATTTTCATTTTTGCCAAATATTCAGCGACAAGCATTGAGCTATTATTCCTCTGTACCAAATCCTAATTTTCTCATGGAAATAAAGATCACTGCACGTCAGATGTCAACAGAATAAAACATGTGATTAATAGTATTATATTACCAACCTTTAAATAAACTGTTTTGTAATAGATTTATTACGATTCTACTAAAAAAAGGCTTTTATTTCATTAGGTAAAGAAGTTTTTTTAAGTACACTTCCCAATAATAAATATGCTTATCATTCTTATCAAAATATATTTGTCCCGCAAACTATCTTCGCAGTTATTTCCATATCGTCTAGTACTGCATTCCAGAAAATATTATCCAATTTTCCATTGCATTTCTCTGGAAAAGCCACCAGCTCATATCGAATGCACACGACATCCAGTCTGGAGTAAACATATGACCACTATAAATCTGCACTAGCTAAACAGAGTGTCTTATACACAGTGTGGTTACACCTGTCACCGCCATATTTGTTAGCCAATTCATAAGGGTAGTGGTGTATGAAATTATACGTCGACGTGTGAATATGAAGTCTTGAATAATTTCGCGGAAATAATGCAAAATAGGGTTTATTTTCTAGGTAGATTATTTTCTTATTCTGATACCAATATGGACGAAGGGTTTAATTTAAATTATTGTGAGTAACTAACTTTGTCACGATCATATAAAAATAGTACATTGTATAATTAGTAGGAAAAGCTGGACATTTCCGGACGAACGTAAACGGGAATGTGGCTTTTTCTATGAGGCAGTATACTATTTTTCCGTAAAGCGAAAATTATTAAAAGGACATAAATTATTACCATCAACTTGTTCAAATTTTGAAATAAACATTATTAATTCTGTTCACATATAAAGGATGCTACAAAATATTGTAAAGGTTATAATTCTTAAGCAAGCAGAAAAATCCCGAAAATTTTTTTTTCCTTCTGTGCATTTCAGCAAAACAATTTAATCAAACTAGCTATGGTTGAGAAAAAGAAATTGTTCATTTTAACTTGTAAATATATCGCTTTTTGTCTGTTATTCTGCAAAAGACCGATTATGAGTAAGATCGATATATTAAAGTGATTTTGTGTAAATACAAGAAATTATCCAAATCGACGAATATGTTACAGTGTAATTTAGGCCATGGATTTGCCAATGAAATGAGTTTTTCTATAATTGTTTTTTATTATCTTTCTCACAAGTTCACGGCCAACCTAGAAAGGCAACTTAGGATGCCTAATTTAAATAATTTTTTAAAATTTTTAGTATGAAGTTCGGAAGTTGAGTCGTAAAAAAAATATACTGTACAACTTGAGTGAATTGTCCATATTGCTTTCGGACGTTTGAGCACTCCGCCTACGGCGTAGTAACAACCTATAATCCATGTTTAAAATTACTGTCAGTGACTCATCGCTTTTATCGAAGAGAATAAGGCTAATATCGCCTTAACCAGAACTCAGGATCCAGTAAAACAAACTGGCATCCTCTCAGGTGTCGAATAAATCACCGACATCACCGGGCTAAGGAGTCTGGAGGACCAATTATGATATTGGACATTTATTCGACACCTGGGAGGATGACAGTTTGTTTTACTGGATCCTAAGTTCTGGTTAAGGCGATATTAGCCTTATTCTCTTCGATCAAATTGGACACCCAAGGGCGAGTTAAGCCCTCAAGCATCGTTCGTTACGTCAATCACTTGCCCGTCGTCTTGGTTGTTCCGGTCCCACCCTCGCGCATCCCCGTTGGGGGTCCGGGACTTGGGAACCCGGATGTTCGTTTATGGGAGGTTTTAGTAGAGCTCATGTACTGAGTTCGTCTATTGCCAAGGAGCAACTGAAGGTCGTCTGGTGCCGAGAGGGAAATCACCCCTGCACTCTCGAACGTGCGACACTGCAATCTTTGCAGTCCCCTCCCAGCTTCTCTCCAGCTCTTTATCTGGCTCACCGTTTTTTGTCCTTGCGACAGGCGAGCTAGGCTGCCGCTGAGCGAACGATCCGAATATGATCAACTATTGGCTTTACTAGCAGATTATGCTTGCTCACTCAATAGCCAACCCTGTCTAGACCCTTGAAGGGAGGTCCGCGGCGGTGGAGATCGAAATTATTCCTTCGACGATGATGGATAACGCAATAGCACACAGACGTCAGACGATTGATACCCATAGGCGCAGACTTTTTGCAAGTCGCGGCCTCAGGTGTCACGCGTTCCGGATGAGTCACAGTAGGACGAAACGGCTGATCATGGACTATGGAAAGACAGTGAACGCTTTACTGTTTGGGGAACGGTATAAACCCATAACCCTCCGACCCGGTTGTTAGGCCGCGGTGCACTGAGAAATATACGAAGGGGTCCACAGCGTGAAAACCCCGGACGCTCTTGACATTGACAATACAGGGCCCCCTTATTGGTGGGAGGTATTCCTCCTATCTCCGATGAGGTGGTCTGCCTCGTATAAGGTTTTTTACGCCTTGAGGTGGATGTTGGTTAAAGTGCCTGTGTCATGTCATGACTGTCAGTTAATATCATAGTTGTTGATCAGACCTTTGCGCCGTTCTCGGGCGACTCATCTGTGGCTTTGCTTGGCAATGTGACGCGTAAGATGTCCAACATCATCATCGCTTTTATGTCGAGAGCAGCGAGTTGTACCAAGTCAGAGGAAAAAAATTGCATGAAAAAAAATATTGTGCACTAGATTTTCTTTTTATAAACTTTACCTTTTTCTTTGGCAATTGCACTGCGATAGAATTTATTTTATTTAGATTTCAGTTTTAGGCTTATACAGGGTGCAAAAATGAGAATAGTTTTTTTTACGGTAAATTTGTGAAACTTACGATCATTTTGGAAAACGATCATTGTTATAGATATATAATGGATTAATAGTAATATAATAATTAAAATCAATGACTGAATAGTAATATGAATGACCCTTATCTAAATTTCATGTATCCAAAATATTTCCCTTTTAAAAAAAATATACCTCATTAAATATGAGTAATAGAGTTTAAAGTAGACTTTAACTGAATATAAGTAAGTGACCGCCACAAATATAACACGTTTATATATCCACTGGATCATCGAATTAAACTATTTGATTGGACGAAAATAACGCTGATTTGGACATATGCTGGAAATAATAGCAGTAATTTTTCTAGAAACCTGCACTTTTTTCTGCCAAAATGTATTTTTCTAAAATTACCAATAATTTTAATGCATTTGTTATGTTACGACTATAATAATTACTGATAAGTTTTCTTTATCTTTACAGAGGAGGACTATGATGCATTCTGTCTCGCCTACATGTTCACCTACAGGGATTTCGAAATGGGGACGTTAGGACTGGCGTGGACTGGAGATCTAAAAAATGCGGGTGGAGTATGCGAAAAAAATGGTGTAAGTATTTGTCTATTACTAATTTTTACCGAAATTTAAAAGAAATACAATATTGTCAGAATCAATCAAGTACAGTGTATTCACAGTGGTTCTTTACACGTGCGTGAATATTCAACAATTAAGCTACAACCTGATCTTTATTTATTATAATAATAAAGGCGAATGAAAACATAACGCAACTTTTTCTGGGCACTATTCTATGGCGCAATACGTCGTTGCGAATGAAACGTGTTAGACAAATATTCACAATAGACAAAACACAAGACAAGACAAGACAATAACACAAAATAAATATTGTAAAGAAAAGTTGCAGATTTCACTATTTCATTTTATTATTTTTTGAAGTTTGTCCACTGACTTCCGACAACATCGTTTTTTTATTGTAATTTTTTTACATTTTTGCCTTGAAAATTTATATATTTGTAAAAGTAGTTCTTTCCGGAGCTTTCATTATCGTTCTCTTTATGTTTGCAATAAGAATTTTATGATAAGTTATTATTTATTATAAGAAGTTCTAACTTTTAATTGTATGCCGAGAAAAAAATTACGGCAGGGTTAAGTCCTCTAAATGCAGATATGCTATAAAATTAAGTATTCATATACACTTTGTAACAAAAATATTGTGCAAAATGCTTTTGAACGATCTATTAAATGTATGGATACCATTGATTTTCTACTAGAATTTTTGATTCAAAACTTTAAACATTTTTAGGATCACGTACATCGAAACATTAGGCACACCGGCACTGAGCATTTACTGTAAGTTCAATGACGTAGGTGCCGACGGAGAGATTGTTCGCAGTCTCGCTCGAAGTCTCAAAAGTTCTGTGAAGTCATTAAAAACCATTAATGAAGTATAATTTAAACGGCATTTACAAATAAATTAATTCCTTTAATTTCTGTAACAATTTTATAAAGTTTTCTCGCCTCGCCGCCGGCGCCCTTTCATTGTACGATGATGATGTTTCAATGTAAGATTGATATATGAAACAAAATCTGCCTATATCTGTCGTTTATAGCTGTTTTTTAATATCGGTTAAAGAATGTAGCTGAAATTTGGCATGGTTATTTTTAGTTATAGTCAAGAGACCATAAATTTAAAAGAGTTAACAATTAAAAGCTGACAAAAAGAAAAGAAATAGAATCATACTTTCTTGCTTATAAAATTCGATTCTACATTAAAACTTCTTCCTTACATGTTTAAAAGCATTGATTTGTTCTTCTACTTATGGAATTATGATTTTTATTAGACTATAAAAATTTTTAAAAAATGTATCCAGAATTTTTTTTATCCTCCCCAAAGATCAAGTAAACAAAATTTAACGTTTCACCGTACCACATAATATGAGCCATATATTCTGTGACCGTACATTAAAAAAGTCGTAAAATAAATTAATACCAATATACAATTGATACAAATATACAAGGTTATTCACGCTATTCGGCACGACATTATTATAGCTAAATTGTTTGTGTTGAATAACATTTTTTTTTCTGGGTGCATAGAGGCCTGTTGGATCTATATATTAAAATTATTTTCTTAATGTACAAGTTGTCCCAAAAACACGAAACGTATCAAAGTTGTATATTTTTAAATGGAATGCTTTGTATATTATTTAATTTTCGGTTTCTTCGATCAAAATAAAGGTAAGTTTCATCAAGGTTTACTATACCTTAAACCTCACGGTTTTTGAAATATATCGCATTTTGTAAAAATGTTGTAACAATTTTAGTGGTTAAATTCTCCTCAAGTATTTTCTTTTTTCAAGACAAATTCACACTATTGAGTTTTGTGTCGTACTTATTAAACATTCATTAACTTATACAGGGTGTCCCACCGGGAACCGAATCGATCTATATATAGAAAACTATACATAGGAAAATTTTGAAAATTTGACAGTATGATGATGCTGAAGGGGCGACCGGGCTAAAATATTTTCATAATGATGGCACTTCCGGTTATACCGGAAGTAAGTGTCAACTTGCTTATTTTAAATGGGACACCATATTATTACATTTTTGCATTCTACGCAAGATTTTAGGCAGATTTTGTATCCATGTCCTATACCTATGTCTAAATGTTTTTGACTTATTTGAATTTTTATGTCAAAACTGACGTTTGCAAGCCTTAGAATAATTATCAATTTTTTCTATAAAGAAGCCTTATTTATTTAATTTAAGTGGGATTTCTTGTTATAAAGGACCTGCTTTAATAGATTTTTTATAATATTTTGATAACTATTTATACAGGGTGTTTAAAAAATAAGATTAAAAATGAAAATGAAAAAACTGCATAAAGTCCAGATTTTCAAATGGAAACACTCAAATTTTATAATTATTTCTTATTTAGCATTAAAAATAAGGGTAAGTTTGTATAAGATTGTATATCCCAAAAATTCTTAGTTTTCGAAGTATTGCCAATTTAATATTTTTATATGAGGATTTTGCTGCAGATTTTAAGTTCAGTTACTCTTACTTGGCTATGACGGCGTTGAAAAACAATCAAATGCTAAAAATCTATAAAGCTGTTACTTACCATTTAAACATTATTAATAAGCACATTGTAATGGCTTCTGTTTTTGCGGATATTGAATGGCAAATGTGACATGATATAACTTTATCACATTCTCCATAAATAATAAATAAGTCTAAATAATCTTCGTTTGTATAATTTAAGCGCCCGGGAATGATTATTAATTATATTAAGTGACAGCGTCATAGATTTTTTTAGCATTTGATTGTTTTTCAACGCCGCCATAGCCAACTAAGAGTAACTGAACTTAAAATCCGCAGCAAAATCCCCATATAAAAATAATAAATTGGCAATATTTCGAAAACTAAGAATTTTTGGGATGTACAAACTTACCCTTATTTTTAATGCTAAATAAGAAATAATTATAAAATTTGGGTGTTTCCATTTGAAAATCTGGACTTTATGCAGTTTTTTCATTTTCATTTTTAATCTTATTTTTAAACACCCTGTATTAATAGTTATCAAAATATTATAAAAAAACTATTAAAGCAGGTCCTTTATAACAAGGAATCCCACTTAAATTAAATGAATAAGGCTTCTTTATAGAAAAAATTAATAATTATTCTAAGGCTTGCAAACGTCATTTTTGACATAAAAATCCAAATATGTCAAAAACGTTTAGACATAGATATAAGACATGGTATACAAAATCTGCCTAGAATCTTGCGTAGAATGCAAAAATGTAATAATATATAGGGTGTCCCATTTAAAATAATCAGTATACTGTCAAATTTTCAAAATTTTCCTATGTATAGATCGATTCGGTTCCCAATGGGACACCCTGTACAGTGTGTTAAAAAAGTACATTTAACAACATTGCTGGGCTTTTGTTTCGGAAAGTTTCTCCAAAGCTCAAAATACACTTATGCTTGGTTCGGTACAGCGAAAAAAGGTGCTTTGGATTTATTGCATGTGCTACAATGTAGATCCACGTATACAAGCGAAGCACGGCTCGTCGAACTTAATGCTAAACTCCCTATGATCGTATTTCGCGAGTAACTGCGTAATATGAAAACTCCAGATAATTCCCGCGTTGTCTTTATATTATTCGGTGCTTTTGAAGCTATGTTATAATTAAACGATTCAGAAACAACCGACGAACACAAATTATTATTAGGCGACCTGTCAAACTGTCATAGGTGACTTGATAATAATTATTAAATTGGTTGACAATTTTATCTTTATTATTATTTATTTTATTAAATATTTTAAAAACTGTAAGGTTTAGGTATAGTTAACATTGATGAAACTTACTTTTATATTGATCGTAGAAACCGAAAATAAAATAATATATAGGGCTTTCCATTTTAAAAAAATGCAACCTTGATACGCTTCATGTTTTTGGGACAACCTGCACTTTATGAAAATAATTTTTAAAAGTACATCCAACAGGCACCTATTCACTCAGAAAAAATTGTTATCCAACACAAAAAATGTAGCTGTATTTAATATGTCGTATCGAACAGCGTGAATAACCCCGTATAAACAAATTTTGAAATGTCAAATTTTGTTTTAATTTAATTCCACCTCAAGAATCTACATCCAAGAAAATAAAAATAAAACAATTCAGTTTCAGAAAACAAGGAAAATATAATAATATGTAGTTTATTATGTAGATTCCAATTCGGTACATTATTCTATTTAAAATTCCATAGGTATCCATCCCCATAACTCAAAATAAAGAAAAGGGGCACATTGTAAAACAACATTGTCCCCTATCTCCGTATTAACTCACCAAAATTTCGTGAAAATATTTAAAACGGTTTTCGAGATATCGCTATGTACCACTTTAAAAAATTAACCCTGTATATTTATTATTATATACAAATTTGGAAATTTTTAAAATCTGAATAGACAATAAGAAAAACTTCTGTATAGTCTTAAATTGTACCCCATTTAATTCGTATGCATGTTGTTATAACTATTAATTGGTGGGTCATATTGTTGTAGGTTGTTAACGATGTTAAAATTGGAGGGTCATAAGTTTGCAAATGGTGATGTTAGCCGTTGTAATTGGCGAATTATACTTTTGAAAATTGTAGATGTTGTAAAATATTGGATCATTATAGATTTAAATATTGTAAAACCTGGTAAATCTCAAGTGTTGTCGTTGTGAGCATAGTTATGGAGATCGCACGTTATTAAATATGGATTTAAATATGATGTCAAGTTTATAGCCTTTAGGCCCTTGTTATCCATTTCCTGGTAACTTTACCAGCCAGATAATTTCTATGGAAATAATTGTCTCAACAATGGGTTCTTTGGAAATTATCTTGCTGATAAAGGTACCAGGAGATGGATAATACGGGCCTTACTATTATATTATTATCTTAAATATTAATTGAACGTTTCAGAGAGATAGTTTGCAGAATGAACTGAGATTTGTCCCTCATTTTCTACATAAACGGCTTTACAAATTACAACCTTTGCTCTTTACAATGTGTTTACACGACCTTGGTTTAATACAGCCTGATAAGTCAATTCGTTTTTCGTTAAATGCAGTTCAGTCCACTCAAATAAGCTTAAAGATACAAAGGGTTATTAACATTTATTTTTATATTAAATTAGCAGCAGTAAACTATTATTAAATTACACAAGCTGTCAAAGTAGTGGTGGTTTTCAATGGTTTCAGTGATAAGCGGATTGATGGTATTTTCCAACATATCTAAATAAATGCCTCCATTTAAATTCCCATTAATAAACAATGGCCCAATCACTTTGTTTCCTAAAATGCCTGCCCATACATTAAGTTTTTGGGGGTACTGAGTATGCCCTTCTACAAAAGCATGATGATTTTCATTGTTCCAATCCCTGCAGCTCTGCTTATTAACAAATCCATTTAGACAAAATGTGCATTCATCACTGAAGCAGATATTCTTTACCTGAATGATATTATCATTAATCGCTGCAGTCATTTGTTCACAAAACTCAACTCGCCTATCGAAATCATCTTCGGTTAACTCTTGCAATATTTTTATTTTGAATGGATGAAATTTATGTAATTTAGTAACTGTGTGTACAGAGCCTATTGAAATACCAGTCGCATCAACAATTTTACGTAATGAAGTATTAGGATTTATGCCAAAATGACCCAAAACTTCAACTTGAGCGGCTTCATCCAAAACTCTACGATGGTTACGTTTTTTATTAGCAACAGATCCAGTTTAAGTAAATTTAGTAACAAGGTCCAAAACATACCTATGCGAAGTTATGTTTTCCGGATGTCTGGCGTTAAATGTGACGGCAGTTTGCCGAGCACATTGATTTTGGGCACCATAAAGTAATATTGATAAACCATTTCGGAAGTAAAATGTGAATCAATAAATTAATTTTCACTATCCCGAGATTGTCACAAAGGTAACTGACAGCAAATTAAATTCTTTCTTTTCCTTAGCAACTATAAAAAACTAAACAGGTATAAGAATAAATACAATTCGCCCATGTTATCTGTGTTGATAAAAAGAAGGCGAACATTTTTTCTAATTTTCTCGAAAACGAATCGACCGATTTTAAAAAATCAAACGTCAAAATAAAGCACTTTGAAAGACCTTTCAAACAAGCTATTACTTGTTACCCCTTATCATTTAAAATTTTTAAGGGGATGACCCCGGAGGGCAGAGGGTAAAAGGGGGTGAAGTAGTTTTTGGTTAAAAAGTTGTCGCCTTTGGCACATCTTTTGACGTGTATCGGCGTTTTTCCTTTTAATCAGTGGTTTTCGATAAATCCGTGGTGGGAAGTTTTCAAATGAACACCCTGTATAATATCCCTCCTTTATTTTAAAAATATTCGAGGGTTGTATAAATTTTGATATTTCAATTTTTTTTTCATTTTGGATTTTTTTTTCCGAAAGTGGTAAAATTCTAATTAATTTTAATTATTTGGTTTTTTAATGATGTTAATATTGGTAGCTCATAGGTCTGCATATTGTTATGTTACATGTTATGGGGAAATTGGCCAATGATACTCTTGAAAATTGTGAATGTTATAAAATAGTGGATCATTATAGGTTTGAATAGGTTGTTACATATCACTCATTTCGGGCGATATGTATATCCCTTCTTTATTTAAAAAATGTTCGAGGGTTGTATGTCGGCGTACGCGTGCCGGAAATTTTGATATTTCGATTTTTTGACATTTTCGATTTTTTTTTAAGTGGTACAAGTCTAATTAATTTTATTTATTTGGTTTTTAAATGATGTTAATATTGGTAGTTCATAGGTTTGCATATTGTGATATTAGATGTTATGGGGTAATTGGCGAATGATACTCTTGAAAATTGTAAATGTTGTAAAATAGTGGATAAAAATTTTGCAAATGTCAAGTTTAGTCGTTTTTTAGTCGTAAGCATATTTTTGGAGATTGCACGTTATTAAAAATGGGTTTAAATATATCATCAAGTTTTGTGTTACAATTCTATAACTTACTTTATAGCCTTTACTATCAGTATACCTTAAATATTAATTAAATGTTCAGAAGAGATAGGTTGCAGAATGAATTGAGATTTACCTCTCATTTTCGACGTCGAGGGCTTTACAATAAATTACAATATTTGCTCTTTACAATATGTTTACACATGTTCATTCGAATTTTATTACAAAATTATTTCTATATTTATGTTCTTTTGTACATGTTGTAGCATTATCGAGGAAGTATGAAGTCACTTAATACCGGCATAGTTACCTTATTAAATTATGGAAAGCACGTCCCACCGGCCGTTAGTCACGTAACGCTAGCTCACGAAATTGGGCATAATTTTGGTTCACCGGTAAGTACATACTTTGATAAGACACCTGTTTTGAACATGATACGTTGAGTAGTCCCACTGTTTTACATTTCATTCTTTACGGTTTTTTGGATGAACACCACAAGTGAATAATTCCAAAATGCGATTTTGCACCGTTCCCTTGGAATATACCCGAGAACATTCCGGTTATTAAAATTTAAATAGTTTTTGTCATACTTTTATATTCTGTGGCATTATAAATTCATACTAAGATACTAGATATGCTAAGAATCTTAATCCAAGGTTTTTTAATCGCCTTTAATTTAAAGGGGTAAAATAATTATAGGACAATTTTAATCTATATATGGCATGTTTCAGGAATATGACTAATACAACGTGAAAAGTACCTAGTTGTTTTTAATTTCTTTAAAAAATATATAAAACCTGATGATGTTTTATATAAGTATAAACTAAACAAGTTATTTGGTAACACTTCAATTTTAGCATGATCCAGAGCAATGCACACCTGGCGGGGAAGACGGGAACTTCATCATGTTTGCAAGAGCGACCTCTGGTGATAAGAAAAATAATAACAAATTTTCACCCTGCAGTCTTAAGAGTATTAATCCTGTTTTAAATTATAAAGCAAGAAGTGCAAAGGGTTGTTTTACAGGTAGGTAACATAGTTAGTCATTAATTCATTGAGTAATGTCCATTTCGCAATAAAGGGTTTTGATTTAATGACTGCAATAAAATGGATGCTAAGTGCGGTCGTAAATACGCGTTAATCCCCAGTATTTATTTTCATTATAATGATTTCTAGGTAAGGTTAAATTAAAATAAAATATTTTTAAATGCTTAGAAATCCTCTTTTTACTTTGAAAGATTGAATGTCAGTCGTTATTTCTCACGGGAAGTGATCAGTTGTATTTCAATATAATTTTACGAAATATTGCGTTAGGTGCCGTCCGTAAAAAAACATGATGATTAATTCGATGCTAGGAACATTGTCAAACCTGTTTATAGATCTCTATATAACAAGGGAGTCAACGCTAGTGATGCTGAAAGTGAAATTAGTAATTTGACTAAGATACCTCTGACTCAGGGCCGTAGTTAGAGGAGGGCTGGCCAGGGCGAAGCCCTGGTAAAAAAGATTTTGAAATATAAAAAAAATAAGTGTCAAAAATGTCTGCAAGTTATTTGATAAGTTTAATAAAATAAAATAATTTAAATAATTTCGTCATACGGGTAGAGTCCTGTCCTGTCCCTGTCTGTTCCGTTTTCCCTTCTTTAGAGCTATTTTAATTTAAAAAAATATAACCCAATGCAATTAAATATTTTTACAACAAAAACAAAAAATAATTAGGTATTTATTTTTAAAGAAAAAATGTATAGTAACTATTTTAATTCAAACATTTTTTATTGAAGAAGTGTGATGATTTATAATTAAAAAAAATAGTGCGGGAAGAAACCAGAATGCTTTATTATGAATATACAAAACGGCACTTAAGAAGGAGTATTTCAAAACCTAAGAATTTGCCCAAAAACTGCTCCTAGATTTACGCTCCAAAAATACCTGATTTCTGAAAAATCATCAATTTTGGCGTGGAGAGCGATATTTACTTATTTTTAATTATGAAAAATCGAGCCCGAAAATCGCGTGTTAGAGTCATATGTCTTATGTTAAAATTTTGTATTGACACTAATATTCATATTGTTTACAAATATAAAAAAATCGAAGAAATCGTCCATAATTCTCAAAGAGACCGGATATAGATTTAATATAAATAAAATATAAAAAAATGTTTTTTTTAATAAAGAGCCAGCTAGCAGCCCCCCCCCCCCGAGCATATTTTCTGGCTACGCCACTGCTTATAATAAATATAATACATGCATATGAATGAAGCATGTCGGATGTCGGTCTTTCTAAAATGTAAAAAAATCTACAGCGTCCCTTAAAAATCAAATATCATTATATTTCAACGTAAGAATATGGGCCCTGGTAAGGAATCGAATAGCCCTACCAAAAATGTGGTTCTGGCTACGGCCCTGCTCTGACTATAGTGAAAAGAATCGTGTCAAATCCCATCAAATCAATTAAGAAGCGTAAAAATATAAATTATATTTAAAAATGTATAATATTTAATAAACCAAACCAAAAAAAAAACTGAAATATAAACCCTTAATTTACCTTTTTTTTACAAAAAAACATTTCACGCGGTAAGTCGGAGGATTCTGCGATAAAGTTTCTCTCTCACAAAGAAATTTTAAATTAAGAAACTTGGGAACAAGGTCTAAATTAATTAAGAAACATGATTGGGAAAACTTGTTGAAAGAGATAAATTAGAATTTTCAGAAAGGAAGTATCAGATAAAATGTGTTTCAAGTTTAATTGCACCTTAATAACATTGAAAAATAAACATAAGTACTGAATTAAAGATTGTTTATCTGTTATAAATTTATATGGTCGATAGGCCGATTTTATAACTTTTTTTACACAATAAAAGAATTAAAAGACAAAATGACTGTTTGTAGAACCAAAAGCAGCAATATGTGGCAACGGTGTAGTGGAAGAAGGGGAGGAATGCGATTGTGGATGGGAAGAAGACTGTAGAGACCAGTGTTGTTTCCCAATGAGGAGGTATCCACCTATAGATGAACCGCCATGTAAACTCACTCCTAGGAGTATCTGTAGTCCATCCCAGGTAAGCTTATTCTATTAGAGCATAGTGCTGTTCAAATGTTAAACGAATTCATCGGCTTCGCTGTGTCCCCATTTATGCTTTCGAGGCAGGCAAAAATTATTTTTCTATTAATATTATTTGGATACTACTAACAATATGCTGAAGTAGTGTAATATCGAGTCAAAAAGGGAAGGAAAAATGTTCGAGTATAGTATCTTGATTTATTAACAGTTACCTTAAAAAGTATGTCGCTTGAAAACTGCATGAGTTTGTTTCGTTTATCGTTGGAAAGCTAAACAATTTAAACCCTACCCCGAAGGAGTGTCCTTTTATCTAATAAAAATGAAAATATTCAATTTTCTTTTGGCTACACTTTTTTTCTTAATTCTTCAACATAATATGTTTTTATAGTAATAATAATATTAATAATAATTATTTAAAAAAAATAATAAGTTTATTTTCAATATTTATAATATTGATCCCCCGAAGACGTGCTTGTTAGGGGCAAATCTTAGTATTTTAAATTATAAATATATAGGAATATTAAAATATGTTTTTTAAAAATATTCGATAATATGATATAAAAGTTAAATTGCAAATAAAAAACGATTAAGTATATGTATATAAATATAAACGCAGTTTTTTAAAAATATAGGTAATAAAATATTAAAAAATATATTACTCATACCAATATTAATTAAAACATTTCCAAAAATTTTTTTAAAGTAATCTGTTTCCAATATCTATGCTTTTATTTTTTAATGATATATATTTTTTTATTTTTGTTGGTAAATAATCGTTTAAATAAAAAAATATTTGAAATTTTTTTGTCCTATGGACTTATTTATTTTAGGTTTTATGGTTTTGTTCATTTTTATGACGTCTATTATGATTATGGTTTTTAAACTGTATAAGATTTTTATTTTAAATATGAATATCAAGATGTTATAAATGTAAGGTTGTCTAATGTTCATTTTTTTTTTGTTTTAGAGCATAATTTTATTGAAGGATAAAGATAATCTTTATTAAATATAATTTTGTAATCTTTCTAATTTTTTAACTAAAGTTCTATTTAGCCCCAACCTAAAATTCCGTAATTTAAATGTTTTTTCCATTTTTTTAATGTTTCTAAAAATTGGTAACTTCTTAATTTTTTAATCAAATATTCTATGTGAAAATTCCAATTTAATTTACTGTCAAAGATTATTCCTAAATATTGTACTTGATTAACATTCAAAATTAATGTCATAATTTATTTTACCACTATTCATATTATGTGGTATGTTATTTGGATTCAAAGTAAAAGAAAGATAATTAGTTTTATCAAAATTAATTGTTAATAAATTTTTGTCAACCCGATTTTTTATTATTTTTTTTAATTTAAGTTGTCCCAATTTGTATCTGTATAAAAAATTGCAGTATCATCTGCCAAACTATGAATTTCTCCATCACAATTTAAATTAGGGCTATTATTTATGTTCTGGGATTCAAGTCAATAGACGAAACGCGTTTATTGCCGAACCCAAATCAAATTTTAAATATAATTTTCATCTAAGGCTTTCACGTACGTTGTATTAAAAACTAGAGACGTTTGAGCGGCTTTTTTATGAAGATTATAAAAATGTTAAGTACCCGATTTTTCTTTAAATTTGAGACTCCTTTTTGGTGAGTTCGATTTTCAATTTGTTCTTTAAGCAAAAATGTATTTAAGGGGCGTAGAAAACATTTAACAAATCCCCTCTCTCTTTCCACTTTAACAGACCACAAAATCGCGTTGTACCTTTCTTTCCCCTCTCAGTAGGCTAAAGTGCTGCACTTAACGGATTTGAAGAGAATTAAAAATCACGAAAGTCTGCTATTGCAGTACATGACCCTATTTGTTTTACTATCGTGAGACCGATCGATATGGCAACTTCTGTGGTTTGACTACAGATGGCGTCATAAATACGTCTTAATTAATTTATACAGGTATTCAGGAAGATACTATATACATAGAGCGATGACAAGATTTGGTTTTATACCAAACCTAGATCATACTTATTGACGTAGTATAATTTTACTACAGATGGCGTCATAAATACTTAAATTGCCTAATATAAATGTAACGGACGTCATTTATTCGTTCCAACGCATTTACTAATAGGTAATATCATTTTTAGGGACCATGTTGCACCTCGGATTGTCAAGTTAAATTCGGAGACAAATGCCGTGACGACAACGGTTGTCGTGACGAGAGTTTCTGTAATGGAAGAGAACCTCAATGTCCACCGTCAATTAACAAACCCAACAAGACCATCTGTAACAAGGAATTTGTTTGTTTCATGGGGGTGAGCAAATAGTCCGTTAACCTCTTAGGGTTTTTTTTTAAATTTCCTAAAATTAACTTTTCTGCACTTTTCTTGTTCAGCAAGAAACCAGTTATTATACAGGGTGTTGTGTATTTTCCTGAGTATATTTGAATCTGTAAATCTTGATATGATAACCTTCGAAGAAAACATATTTTTAAATGTCGCTGTGCTTTAATAAGTAAGAAAATTCACCTTTTGTGTTTTTGATCTCGGACGCCTTCACTGCCTTACCCACGTGCGTTTGTTTTGATTTTGAACTGTCAAACTAAAATAGGAAGGTCAGTGATTTTACAATGTTGCATGACAGTGACCTACTAAATAAGAGTTCATTGACCTTATGTTATTAGTTATATTCAAACTTTTTAGAAATTAAAATTAAACATACCTCAGCAAGAATCCTGAAAAACTGGCAAAAAAACCATAATAAAATAAATAAATTCTTTTAAATCGAATCTGCGATTCACACTTCGAAAACTAACCCTTATTTCATAACAAAAACACGTTATTTAAGCAAGTCCACATTGAAAATTCTTTGCTAAACTATTTACTTCATATGGCGTCCTTACGCAAACACTTGTTTTTGTTCGTATTTCTCTTTTTTCTGCAATAAAACCGACAAAACCTTTCGTTATTCCCACAACGCAAACAGGTTTAAGCTGTCAATTACCTACAGTTACAAAGGACGCCGCTATAGCGCTGGCGTCGATTTAGTTAGTAATGGGCGATGTGTATCAATGGTTTTCTAAACATCGGTGTTTTTTACTGATGTTCGATATTTTGCCATCGATAATAAGAGTCACAAACAACGATGAAAGCATCGATTTTTAACCTTCGATGTTTGACACTGCGTTTTAATATTTTACGCCACGTTTTTATTTAGAAATTACTTTGGTGAGGCGGAGCACGCCAGGGACTGGCGGAACAAAACATCGATGAACCTCGCTCATCACTAATTTAATTTGCCTGGTCAAAAGCATTGAGTCACCCATTAGCAATGCGAATGCACCAAGAATGTCATCTTGGAACAAAAAATAGCCTTTTCGTGTCTTGTATTATGTAAAAACGTGTTTTTATTTCGTCTAGTTGTCTCCGTGAAACGCGGGGTTGTAATTTTCTCCGTGGAATAACATCTTCTTTTGAGAAAAATGCGATCGTAAAAAGTCAAAAGAGACAAAGCTGATCATGATGCCGTATTTATTTCCTTATTTTATTATTTTCATTTGGCTAAAAAGTGAACTGGTTAAAAAACAATTTCTTGTTTACTAAACACAAACAGCTGATGCTATAAGTTCGCGTAAAAACCATATGTTTTCTTTATTGAACACCTGATTTTGACAGTTTGATATTTGGCAACGTTGTGACACCCATCTCTCTCCCTTGCAGGCTATGCTTCTCCCCGTATCTCTCACTCTATTACATTGAGAAGTTCATGGCTCTTATTTATTGGCGTCGGGCTGATTTTAGGGGTCCATACCCCACTTTTAGATGGTTGATTTAAAAAAAAAAACATAGAGTGTTTTTCTAGGACACCCAAGGAGTCACCTATTTAAATATAACTTGGGCAATTCCATAACACCCTGTATTTATTCGGGAAAATTCACGTTATTACTTTATCGTGTGTCAGCGTTTACATTGTCATGGCTTAAGTTGTTACAATAAATGCTTTTTTCGTGTCCTCAAAAGATGAAAAATATACTATTTGTTTTGTGATACTATATTATGCAGCATGTGCTAAAAACCGCTCGCGCTATTCTCTTAATGAATATGAATAATACTTTTTCTCATAGTTTATATTAAATTATCACAAATTTTGTGATTTACAGTATCGATACTTTACAACATCGAACATCTCTGAGAATCTGATATGTAATACATACTTTACTTTAAAAAACTTCTTTATTCATTGCATAATAAGTTATTTACATTTCATTTTCCTATGAATACTTATAATATTATATAGAGTACATAAAAGTATTTTGTTTGTTTCTCTGGTCTTGATGACCAGGACACGCACCTAGGCAAACGCCCTGGTGGGGCTGTTGTTAGCCCTCAGGGTAGAAATTGAAATATATTTTATTGTTTTACAAAGGTCAGTTCCGGTAACAACTTAGACTGCCATGAAAGAGTTTATTTTAGCTTTCTCTTCTAAAATCGTTAGGTATACGATTGCCATTTTACTAAATTTTTGATGCTTTGTGTTTGCTGGAGAAATGATTTAAAAAACCAGCACAAATTCATCCAGGTACAATATGTAATGTAATACATATTACATTTATCATCATTACATATTATGTATTGCCAATTATTGTCTGGTTGCCTACCTACAAGAAATCACCATTCGATAGTCTGAAAAACAAAGGTATTATTGTAGAATCAAAAAATCAGGTTACCCGCTTTCAAATAGATTGTTTTCATTATTAACCATGGTCAATAATAATTGTCACGGTAGAGAAAACCGATTTCTAATGTTAATGATAAGTCAATAATGACAGTTTTATAGGTTAGTAGTGGAAAATAGTTATTTTCCTAACAAGTGCGGAAAGTGATACTTTCCCGCACGCGACTGCAGTTGACCCGAACGACGTGGAGCGGAGTTCGGGCAAGCGGTCATATTTCTCCTTACACCATGTAACAAAATGATCGTATTGCTTTTCATATCTTAGTCTGGATTTGGCAGGTAACAGCTCGGAATTAGCTTTATCTGCAGCCTTCAAAATGGCTTCGAGAAGTTCTTCGTCGGATGAATCCATTAATATTATTGCTTCGGATTTGGTTTAATGTGGTTTAATTTAGAAGATTGTATTCGGTCACTTCGAAGACGCTTTAAACAACTTTGACGTTTTAGTAACAATTACACGCCTGGGTTATCATAGCAACTGATATCAAACCCGGTGGTTTGATAGTTGTTTTGTGACATTACTTTAAAGAATGTACAGAGTTATATAAAAATATCTTTATTATTTTATATTTTCAAAAAATTAAAAATGCAACAAAAAGCTAGAAAAGATGTAGATTTTATTTGATGGACTATTTCGTAAATATTTATTTACCTGTTGTAACAATAGTTATAACTTCCGAAGTAAAAAACTATATAAGGTCAAAAATTGCATTATTTTACTTTCCCGCACTAGTGCGGAAAAGTGACACTTTCAAAACTAAAATGCGTGCGGGAAAATGGGTTAAAACGCACGGTCGTAGAAAAATACAATTATTAATTGACATTATTCAAAATTAAACTGACGCTTCTTAAATCCAACTGATTCTGTCTAAAATTAAACTGGCAAATCACAAAAGCAATTGACGCTCTATGAAAATAAACTAACAAATCTGAAATATAACTGAAGCTGTTTGTAATTAAACTGTAAACTCTGAAATACAACAATTAGTTTTTTCTAAATTGGAAATTAAATTTACACGATATACACTGATATTAAAAGTAAAAAAAATAAAATAGCTCAGATGTCTACGCATATCCTGAAACCGAAATACGCATGAAAATCGACCGGATTTAGATCTGGAGACTTGGCGGGAAATAAATTTAAGGAATATTTTCCTATTCATTTATCACTAAAAGTATGTTTTACCCACGTTCAGGAGGGTGCTTTGGATTGGCGCACGCACCATCGTGTTTAATAATATGTGATATGGTGCAACATCTTATGCTGTCACTGTATAACTTATTTTGCTGACAGTAAAAATAGCTGATGTGACTATACCCAACATGTCCCTATTTGGTTGATAGCTGTCACATGTATAGTTAAATATTACTAGAGCACATACTAATTCAATTGTTTAAATAGGAATGTACTGGCTCAATATGTCTTGCTTACGGTTTGGAATCCTGCCAATGCATACCTAGAAAAGGTGACCTGAAAACAAAGGCCTGTGAACTTTGTTGTAAATTGCCTGGAGATACCCAACCCTGTATATCCAGTTTTGAATGGAACGATATGCCCTATGACATACCTGACATGTATTCCAAACCTGGTAAGTATTTAGTGGGAACACCATATTTTTCTTAAATGTAAATCCATATAGTATATTTGACGTATACTTTTAATGGCCAACGATAACACACGTCATTTCTAGTAACGTTCATTATATAAGTTTGTTATTCATTATATAAGTTTGGTCAGGGCCGGACCCATCTTATAAAACTAGTTTATATTCCGCAAAATATATTCTTCTTGTAAAATTTTTCAATTTTGGCATGGTGTTCCCGTAATAGTTAGTTACCAATAAACACTATATTTACTTACTTTTCACAAAAAAGGAACACTTCACAGATACACACAATCCAGCAGTTTATAACCAGAAAGTTGACGCACAAAATAATAGCAAATTGATCTCTAAAAATACCAAAAACAACAATACTGCACTTATTTAACACTTGAACAATTAAAACCAGAATGGAATGAATAGATGCAGTGCAGTGTGCGGGATGCGGTTCTGTTTTATTGAAAGAACTCACACAAGATACGCGTATTGATGAAGTACGGAAAGAGATATATGAGGACAAACCGTTAGAAAGAGATACACATACTAAGGGCATCGAGGTCAGGTTCTTTAACAACACACCAACAAATACTCAACCTCTCCAAAACCGAATCGGAGAAGAAAACCAAGTAGGTACTCGAATTTGGCTATAGAAATAAAAAATATATGGAAGTTAGAAAAAATAGACATCTTTCCTATCATAATATCGGTGGATGAAGATGATGAAAAATGTCAAGCCCAACTTGGAAAAACTTGGCCTTTCAGTTTATCTATACCAACAAATTCAGAAAAGCGTAAACTTCAAAAGTGCCATATAGTACAGCTCGTGCAATATAGCTTGAGCTCTGACTTTTGGGTGCGCAGTAAACAGGTGGGAGGAGCTAGCCGAGAGCTCATTAATCTGATGATCTTTGAAACGCACACTTCTATACAGTCTGTCAGATGAGTAGGTCGTTCATTGGAAAAAAAAGTTATTACTATATTTATTTGTAATAATGCCTTTTAAAAGTAAAGTCTTAAACCGAGTATTGAGCGGTCAAAGCCGTGAAATAGTTTATAATTTAATAAAATTTATGCAACAAGAGGCAGATACAGGAAGACCAGAAATTGATTTCAGGAAGGTTCACGAACGTGTTTCAGCCGCTACAAAGATTAGTCTAAGCGCAATTAAACGAATTAAGCAAGAAGCCAAAAATATCGATTCCGGAGCAGTTAAATCTTTTTTCACGCCAAACAAAAAGCGTGAAAACAGAAAAAGCAAAATAGTCTTGGACGTTGCTTTTCAAGGTGTTTTACGCAGAACAATTCACAATTTTCATAAAACAGAAAAGCAAGTGCCAACTCTAGCGAGAATTCATAAAAAATTTCAAAATAATATCAATTACCAGGGATGCCTGAACAGTTTAAGAAAAGAAATAAGAAAAATTGGATTTCGTTGGAGAAAAATCAAAACCAATAGAAAAATTTTAATGGAGAAACCTGACGTAAGGCATCTCCGCATCCAATTATTAAAGAAAATGAGAGTTTTCCGTGCAGAAGGACGGCCAATTGTTTATATGGATGAAACGTATATACATTCATCACATACACACCAAAAAGCTTGGAGCGATGAAACAGACGAAGGCGTAAAACAACCTGTATCAAAGGGCACACGCCTAATAATCGTAAAAGCTGGAGGAGAAGATGGTTTTGTGCCAAATTCATACGTCAGATGGAAGTCACACTGTAGTACTGGGGATTACCACAATGAAATGAACTACGAAAATTATGAAAAGTGGGTAAAAAACAACCTAGTGCCGAATTTACGCCCGAACAGTGTAGTAGTAATCGACAATGCGCCATATCAGAATAAGCAAACAAATAAGTGCCCTACATCTGTAACAAAAAAAGAAGACATGAAAACGTGGTTACGTGAGAGAAATATTCCATTTGACAAAAAAATGTTAAAACCAGAACTCTACAGTTTAATTAAAATGAGGAAACCAAGGGAGAAAAGTTATAAGATTGACGCAATATTTTCCAGTGCGGGGCACACCGTGGTTCGACTACCTCCGTACCACCCTGATCTTAACCCTATTGAACTAGTGTGGGCACAGATGAAAGAGTTTGTGGCCACAAGAAACGTCACGGTTAATCTAACAGATGTTATGAACTTAACCGATACTTTTTTTGAACAATTTTCGGTGGACCAGTGGAAATCACGTTGCGAGCGAGCAAAAAGATTTGAATTAGAGTATATGAAAAACGAACTCATGGTGGATATTGTTGTAGAAAACCTAATAATACATTTGAATGACACTGACAGCAGTTCAAGCGAAGACTCTGATGATTATAATAATAATAATAATAATAATAATAATAATAATAATAATAATAATAATAATAATAATAATAATAATAATAATAATAATAATAATAATAATAATAATAATAATAATAATAATAATAAACAATTTATTACTAACCAGAAGTGTACACTGTAAATGCAAATACTTCGTAACAAGAAATATGGTTAATAAAAGGCCTTTATTTGCAGACATCTGGTATTATAAAATAATACCAGATACTGGTTAAGCCTTAACTTAAATATCACCTAATATAACTTAAATACTTTAAATTAAAAGATTAGATTCATAGCAATTTAAATAATACATAACATATATACAATTAATATAATGAAAAATTGGCAAAATAACAAAATATTAGTTAATTAAAGAAAAACCCCTTCAGTGCAAAATCTCAATAGCAAACGGTTCTTATATTTATTTTTAAATACATTAGCCGAACTATCAACATCACTGGCATCCAAAGAATTGACGCAAGAAGCAAAATTATACACAAAGGATCTCTTAAACGCCTCCTTTCTGTGCCGAGGAATAATAACGATATTATTCCTTCGTAGATTTAAATTGTGAATATCATTTCTAAAAATAATCTTGCGGAATAGATACGAAGGAGATTTAGTTTTCAATATTTTGAGGCAAAAAGAAGCAAAGTGTAGCCTTCGCCGGTTGTGCATGTTAAGCCATCCCGCGTCACGCAGAAAACGAGAGACTCTTTGTCTCCGATTTACACCATAGACAAGCCGCAAGCACGAATTCTGCACCCTCTGGATTCTGCGCGAATCGGCACTATCAGTACAGTGCCCATAGACCACATCACAATGATTGAAGTGAGACAAGACAAGACTATCACAAAGAAGTTTTTTAATTTCCGTGGTAAGATAGTGTCGATGGTTATAAATAAGTTTAAGGGTACAAAATGCCCCCTTGACTTTAGACTTTACATGCTGCCTAAAACGAAGGTCAGAATCCACCATCAATACCAAGCTTTTGGATACATTTTTGAAAGGTATAGTTACATTATCGATGGTGATATTCAGGAGCTCCTGTGCGTGATTTCTCATTATTTCGTTGCCAAATAAAGTGATACTTGATTTAGATGGATTAATTTTAAGCTGATGATCCTTAGAAATATTAATTATACTTTGTAGATCAGAGTTGATATTGGTGTTAACAGCGTCAAGGTCCGAATTATCAAATGAGCAGTATAATTGCGTATCATCAGCGTATAGATGATGGCTACAGTAATTAAGGGCGTCCGGAAATTTTAATGTGTAGATAGTGTAAAGTAATGGCCCCAAAATACTGCCCTGTGGAACGCCGGTGCGCACATAAAGTGATTTCGAAAGAGCTCCCTCTACAACTACTCTTTGAGTTCTATCAGTTAGAAATGATCTAATTAGGTTAATAGCCGATTTTCCAAAACCAATGTAGTGCAAAATGGAAAGTAAAATTGAATGATTAAGCATATCAAATGCCTTTGTAAAGTCCAAAAGTATAAGAGCACTCACTCTACCACTATCATGCGCCTGAAGAATATCATCGACAACATCCGACATAGCAGTATCACAGCCATATGTAAGCGAGGGTTCTCTGTCCGGAATAGAAGAAGTAGACAGATGAAACTGATAAATATTATATAATAGTCATACATGTACTTTTAAAACTTAGACTCTTAATATGTTATGTACATACATCCTTAATTATATAAAGCCGAAATTGTGTCGGCCATAATAAAATTATAAAAAAAAACAGGGATGCGAGGTAATAAATGCTCATTAAACAGGGCCCAATTAGCAAACACGATTAGCAGTCACTACGGCTTTATCAATCAAATCCCACTTTTATTTTCTACGCGGACTGAACTTTACTAAAATTCGGTATTAGGTATCTCTGTCGTACACTGGCTCTCCTTTTCTTTCATCTGCGCATCTCGGGGCTCAAGGTACATTGCATGACCTTGTACGGAAGTTTAAACAGTACATGTTAAGATGAATTTCTTCTCTGTAATGTTAATAATATCAGCAATACCAACAAAGCTGTGAAATATAACATTCAAAACATAATAATATTAATAATAAAATTTATTTTAAATAGTTATAATATGATGTGTGTGTAATTAAGTTTTATGGTTCTGGTTGAAACTAAATGGCCAGGAGATAATAAATATGTTTATTTTATCCTATTTATATTTTTAGGGACACCCTGTAACGACTATTCCGGCTACTGCGATGTTTTCCAGATGTGTCGAGAAGTAGATCCATCGGGTCCACTGGCAACATTAAGGAAATTGCTGTTGAGCGAAGAAAGTATTGCTAGCTTTAAAAAGTGGATTATAGAATATTGGTATGCAGTTGCAGTCATTTTGGCAGCTATAATAGCAATGCTGGTAAGTTCTTACTATTTGAGTAATGTCGGGTTGCAGCAAGATATTATCAAGAATTAACTAACCACTTTTACTGTGCCATAAAATAAAAAGTTATCCGGTAATTTAGTTATCCGGTAATTTAATTTTCCGAAAATCGATCGAAAATATTGATATTTTTGATAACATTTCTGAAAGAAAAAGTCAATGTTTCCTTACACTTAGTCGTTGCTAGGCAACGAAAAATAACTGTTAGGAAATATTTATTAGTGTACTGTAAGGAAATATTATTTCTGTACGGCTCCGTGTAAACAAAATGTGTTAAGCTTGACAATTCAATATTATTGTGTTTCCATAGTTACAACACTAGTACATTGCCATTAAATATTTGTGTTGTAACTATGGAAACACAGTAATATTGAATTGTCAAGTTTAACACATTTTTGTTTACAAGTAGCCATACAGAAATAATATTTCCTTACAGTAGGTACTATAATAAATATTTCCTAACAGTTATTTTCCGTTGCCTAGCAACGACTAAGTGTAAGGAGATATTGACCTTTTCTTCTAGAAATGTTATCAAAAATGTCAATATTTCCGATTGATTTTCGAAAAAAATATTTAATGGCATCTTTTATTTGTGAACAATAATATTTATTTCAAAATTTTAACAAGTTGATTGTAATAAGTTATGTCCTTTTAATAATTTTCGATTTACGGAAAAATAGTGTGTATACGTCGTAGAAAAAGCCACATTCCCGGACTCCGTATGGTCAGTCTCGGCTTGCGCCTCGACATACAATCTTTGCGGTCGTCCGGGAATGTTCAGCTTTTCCTACTAGGTATACAATGTATTATTATTATTATTTAAAATTTGTCTTCAACCCTCCAGACGACATCAATAATATACATTTCAAATACATTAAGTAAATGTTATCGAATGCTATAATACATTCTGTTTTTACCACTTTTTATTAGGTGACGATTCTAATAATTTTAAGAGATTTTGGAAAGCAGCGTAAGTTTAACTAAATAAAGTATTATTAAGTATTGCCAGATTCCAGTTATGCTTAATAAAATATTTATAGTGTAGAGAGAACGGTGATTATACGCCACATACAAATTTTAAATCTAATTATTTTTTCATACCAGCATCGATTTAAAGCTTTCGAAAACTGCTTTATTGAATTAAAACCATTTTTTGTCGCACTGCGTATTCCGCTAGTAATTAATACTCAAGTAATAGCGAAATATTATGTTCACATAAACCTTGTAGCAATACAGCGATGAGTATATGCAATATAAATTTATATTGTTGCTAGTACCGGGTGTCCCACTAAGAATGACTCTCGGCCGTATCTTGGAAACTACTGGTCATAGAAACTCAGGAAAAAAAAATTATAACTAAAGTGGTCATGAGAAAATCCTGGAAATAATTTTTAAGTTCCGAATTTTGCCGCAAGAGGGCGTAATTGAAAAGTAAATTTTAAAAGTTTACATATCTCCGAAAATTCCACATTAAGGTATATCTTTGATAACACCATTGAAAAGCTTGGACAATTATGCATAATTTTGGTCTTATGCTCATTGGCGTACCGACTTTAATAAAAGGGGGGACGCGGTTGAATGTGTAATCAGTTAAATCGCTGTAAGTTATAAACGACTTATCCGATTTTAGCAAACTAAAGACTGTTTAGAAGAGAAATGTATGCACTTTCTCCAATCGTATTTAGTTGTCCATAATAGTTTTCAAAAAAAAATGCTAGAGGGGGCAATTTGTAATAATAACACATTTTTTGATTTTACTCCGAAATATAAACCATACGGTATAATTATGATACCATAATCGAAAAGTAGATTAAATTTTCTAGAACAAATATTAAAACCGCAGCTCAATATCTCCCTTCGTTTCAGCGTTATTGCCAATAGAATAATTTTTAAAAGTAAGCGATTATATATTTTTTAGAAAAAAAGTGGGACGCCACTGATATTTTTTCACGTGGATATTATTTCTGATTAGCCTGGTCAATTCTGCATAAAAATGGTCTCTTGCGTTTTTTTCCTCAGGCACACCGTTCTTAATTAAAATAATTAAATTAAATTAGACAGGCAGAAGTAAAGGTGGTCATTTCTAAAAATTTTTATAAAACTAAATTTTTCATTATCAATGTTAATAATGATAATAATAAATAGTAGAGCTAATTTATTTCAATTAAGAACGGTGTGCTGAGGAGAAAGACACAAGAGACCATTTTTATGTAGAATTGACCAGGCTAATCAGAAATAACATCCACATGAAAAAATATCAGTGGCGTCCCACTTTTTTTCTAAAAAATATATAATCGCTTACTTTTAAAAATTATTCTATTGGCGATATCGCTGAAACGAAGGGAGATATCAAGCTGTGGTTTTCAATATTTGTTCTAGCAAATTTAATAAACTTTTCGATTATGGTATCATAATTATACCGTATGATTTATTTTTTTCTGAGCAAAATCAAAAAATGTGTTATTATTACAAATTGCGCCCTCTAGCATTTTTTTTGAGAACTATTATGGACAACTAAATACGATTGGTGAAAGTGCATACATTTCTCTTCCAAACAGTCTTTAGTTTGCTAAAATCGGATAAGTCGTTTATAAGTTACAGCGATTTAACTGATTACACATTCAACCGCTTCCCCCCTTTTATTAAAGTCGGTACGCCAATGAGCATAAGACCAAAATGATGCATAATTGTCCAAGCTTTTCAATGGTGTTATCAAAGATATACCTTAATGTGGAATTTTCGGAGATATGTAAACTTTTGAAATTTACTTTTCAATTACTCCCTCTTGCGGCAAAATGCGGATCTTAAAAAATATTTCCAGGATTTTCTCATGACCACTTTAGTTATAATTTTTTCTTTCCTAAGTTTCTATGCCCAGTAGTTTCCGAGATAGGGCCGAGAGCCATTCTTAGTGTGACACCCGGTACAGCAGTGGCGCATCGAAAAGTTTCTCAATACATTTACCAAACCCAAAACAAATACTATTTTATAAAAAAAAGGTGAAACTATGGATTTTGGGGAGTAGATAACAAATCTTAAAATGATTTTTGTGGGAAACGTTTAGTTCTTGAGGGATTCCTTCTTAAAGTGCGCTGTTTTTCTTAGGGGTTATGTCAGCGCCGCGAAATTTTCCAATTTTTCTTCTTTATTGCAAATAATCACTATTTTTTATGTTACACGTTGCTAAATAAACTTCTTCCTAGCTAAAAAATCAAAGATAAATAAAATATTTATTTTAAAAACGGTCTCTTAAATGAATTACTTTATATTACTGCATTTAGGAGGCTGACTGTTCATTTGTTTTTAGTTTGTCATAGCCTACTACTATGCAAAATAATTTTATTGTGTTGAAGGAACAGAAGGTTATGTTTTGTTTAAAAAGAGCCCCAAAGCAACAAAAATAGGAAAAAAGTAATAAACTGCAAATTCTTATACCAGAAACCCATATAAATGAGATTTAACTTAGAAAACCTAACCATTATAAACAGGGACTTAAGGAAGAAAAAAACTTAGCGTATCCGACCAAAATCGTTTTCAGATTCGTAATCTACGCCCCAAAATACAACGTTCCTGAAAAATCACCAATTTTGGCGTAGTGAGTGTATAATCACGTATAAAGTTTTCAGATTACATCGTTTTTTAACGAAATTTTTAACCTTGCCCTGATGATGGTATTTACCGAAACGTGTAGGCAGTAATTTTATTTTATATATTTTTTTTCCGAGGGTCCGTCCGTGCGCCGGTTGCACTTAGGCCAGGTTTGACCAATTGTGCTCACCCTGCTAGGTTGTTACACCCACTCCGCGATCCCAGTTCCTTGCACTAGTTTATGTAGGTCAACTAGGGAGATGGTCAGGATGTCCTCTGGTTCCAGTTTTGGTTGCCTAAGTATTTGTTACCTCTTCCGATCCAGTGACTCGCAATGGCAAACTATGTGCTGTACATTTTCTCTGTCTTGTCCGCATAATCTGCAGTCAAGGTCTCCATTGTACAGTTGCATTCAGTGCAGATGGTTCTTGACAGCCATGTGTCCTGTCAGAATTCTTGTAACGGTTCTCAGCTGGTTCCTATTCATTTAAAGCAGCTGTTTCGTTTATATATTAAAGAAGGTGCAAAATAAAATTGCTTTCTCCTTGTGTTAAAAAAAACACTTCTGGAGAGTAGATATGACTTTTGGATCTTTTTATTTAAAAATTTAAAAAATTATTTTTCTTCCTCTAGGTTCTGAGCACTAAATATTTGGCCAAGAAACCGAACCCTAAACTGAAATCAGTGACAATAATACACAGCCAGACGACAGAAGCCGTACGTCTACCCGACACACAAAATGGCGTCATCACGCACCGAGGGATCCGGTCCAAAGTTCCGCTGAAAAAACGAGTGCGTGACGGAAAAATCAAACGAAAGAGAAAAGGAAAGGTTAAAGAGAACAACGCGAAAAATAACAAAGACAAAGAAAGTAATAATAAGAATAACAAGAACGGTAACGCTAGTAATAATAGTAATTATGTAAATAACAATAATAATAAAGAAATTAATGTGTCAAGTACGAATAATAATGTTAATAGTCCGAAAAAGAATTCGCCGAGGAAGAAAAAGAGGATAAGTGCGGCTATTGGGGCTGAGGAGAGTGGACGGAAGAAGGATGTTCTAGAGGTGCCTCACAGGTATGTAGCGCGTTTAGAATAGGTACGTTCTTAGAAAATTTTGAACCTACAGAGGGTGGTCCATTTATCTGACAAAATAATATACCGTCTTTACTATTAAAGATATCAAAAAGTTTTATTAAAAGTTGTGAGGTATAAAAAAATATATGTTCTAAAATTATTTTTAAATATACAGGATGGTCCAAAAAAGTATCTTTTATGTATGTATATATTTTAGCATTTTTTGTTTTATTACAAAATTATCCATATGACGCCATATTTAAGTAGTTTTTTAATTTTTTGCAACGTTGCCAAACAAAATGCAAAATTCTTAAAATTTTTGAAAAAACATGAGAATAAAAAATTACCTGTATTTCTCAATAAGAGTATCGAAAATTTCTTGTAAGCTCTTAAGTTTAGGGATAGAAAGACGGTTTTAATTCTTTAAGCACCTAAAATTTTGTACAGGGTGTTTTCTGTTGACATCCAAATATACAAAACTTTAAAATACAATAACTCGTTTTTTTCAAATGAAACAGCCTATATTTATTAGGCTCGTCTGATAGATATTGTAAGGATCTTTTAATATTATTGAGTCATACATATAGTACCTAAATTTACTAGTTTTGCTAGAATTTCGATTTTTATTTAAATTTTCGTGAAAAAAATTATAATTTTTATTTTTCCAGTTAGCCATGACCAGCAAAGTCAAAACAAATGTAATTGAATATAATGCCATATAAAAATAAAGTGATAACTATAGTTATGTATTTATTTAATTAAATAAAACTTATTTTTTATTACGCAACTTGATATTGAAAATAAATTCACAAACATTTAAATTGTGTAAAACAACGCCATTAGACTGAACTCACGAAAAACGAGGTTTCGAGTCGTTTGTTCTCGGTTCAGTGATAGTCAATGAATCATTTAGCTCATTTTCTTCTGTTTAAACAGTTTTTCTTCTATTCCTTTTAAGGTCATAGTCACTCTTCCTGTTCTGTCAAACATCTCCATTAATTTTTCCAAAGCTGGTTGATTGGATTGTCATCTGTCTGGATATTTTCCATGATTAAGTTTTGTTGCTAACAATGTATTTTTGTCATTTACACCAAGAATGTAAATCATATAGCATTCCGGTACTTGAAAAAATAATGTTTTACATAAATGTTAAAATTAACGGCCAGCACCTAGATTGTAAGAATGCCTCGTCGAAAAAATATTACTATTATACGTATTTTAATTTGACATTATATTCAACTACATTTGTTTTACCTTTGCTGGTCATGGTCAACTAGAAAAATAAAAACTATAGTTTTTTCCCCGAATATTTAAATAAAAATCGAAATATTGGCGAAACTAGTAAATTTAGGTATTGGTAGGTATGACTTAACAATAATAAAAGATACTAACAATATCTATCAGACGAGCCTTATAATCATAGGGTGTTTCATTAAAAAAACAGAGTTGTTGTATTTTAAAATTTTGTATATTTGGAGGTCAACAGAAAATACCCTGTATAAAATTTTAGGTAGGTACTTGAAGATTAAAGACAGTTTTTCTATCCCTAAACTTAAGAGCTTACTAGAAATTTTCGTTTTTTGATACTCTTATTGAGAAATACAGGTAATTTTTTACCATTATCATGTTTTTTTCCAAAATTTTAAGAAGAAAACAAAAAATGCTAAAATATATATGGTGTTCCATTTTAAAAAATGTATCTTTTTATTGTCCTACTTTTCTGGACCATCCTGTATATTTAAAAATAATTTTAGAACATAATTTTTTTATTCCTCATAACTTTTTTTGATATCTTAAATAGTAGAGACGGTATATTACTTTGTCAGAAAAAAAATATATTTTAATTAGGAACGGTGTGCCTAGTGTGCCTAGGAGAAAAACGCAAGAGACCATTTTTATGTAGAATTGACCAGTATAATCAGAAATAATATCCACATGGAAAAATATCAGTGGCGGACCACTTTTTTTCTAAAAAATATCAGAGGACATATGTTTGAAATAATTTGAATAATGAAGTTCTTGTGAACCCCTTAGTAAACTTTGTATGTTAAATTTTCAATTAGACAAGCCAAGAAATGATGCCGCGTTTCATGCTGGTATAGAAGGCTCTTAATATTTAAAATTCCTTTATTTTTAGCAAAGTAAAGAAACTTCCAACCAAGTCCAAAAAGAAAAAGAAGAAGGAAATAATCGACTACAGCTCAATCCAACCGGACATTGACGGTAAAAACGACAACACCACCACACCCGTAGTTCACACAACAATCACCCAAGAATCCACAGATCCAGTGGGTAAAGTCCACCTCTGGCTCAAAACTCAGTACAATTTACCGAAATCCAAAAGTACGCCAGTGGGATTGACTACTGTCCGCAGTCCTCATAAGAAGCCTACCCTCCGCAGGCCAGAAAGAAGCAAGTCGCGCAGTGTTGCCAATATTCCTAGTGAAAAAGACAAAGTTCGCGTGCAAGTAGTGTATAAACCTCCATTTAAATTTAGCCTTAAACTTAAAAAACCCGAAAAAACCAGCGTTGTTATAGAACCAGTCAAAAAATCAACGCCTAGAACTGCTATTTTAGTGCAAAGCAGTTTAGTCAAACCTTCTGATAAGTCCGAAATCGCCGCTAAACTTCCCGATAGTGTTGCCTTGTCGTCTAAATCGCCGGAAACTAGTAGTAAACCTGCGGTTTCTGTTCCAGCGCCTTATGATACTATAGACTTGGCAACAGTGGATATCGATTCGAACATTCATACCGTCCAGAGCGATTTAGAAGTTCTATTGTCAGATGAAAATGACTATGTCAGTGTGGAAGAGTGAGAAAAACATTTAAATTTTGTATAATCTGTACAAAATAAAAATCGTCGTACGTCATCAATATGTAGCCACGAACTAGTCATTTTAACTTTAAAGATATTTAAATATCTAAGTAATTGGTACTGGGGCCTATACTCGGTGACCTGCTACAGCTTTCTTAATACACTTTCACGATACACTAACCTCGGTATGCTAACGCGCATTTCTCTATCTCTCTCCTATATTTTAACGACACCTGGGAGGACGCTTAAGGATGGTTTACATTAATTGCAAGAAAATGATCCGTCAGTCGCGCGAGAAGTTATGCAACCATGCTCGCAACCTCGTGACGACATGCGCAACGATGTTGAAATTTCAACTTGCTTATTGGCATACCGTTGTAGGTGTATCGTGATATACTTTATACATGGCACACTATAGTATGGTCACATGCTTTGGATTTTTGTGTTTATATAGTTTACCATGCTTATTTCAGTTGACATCATCATTCTGACTCTAACTTTGTCGCGATCAAAGCGCGCCAACTTTTAAAATACAAGGTTATGTGATTGTATAATATAAATTTTATATAGATCCCAAGACAGCACAACAATAATAACAAATTGTTTAACACAATGATCAAGCACGCGAGCTATAATTTCGGTTGTGATCAGCTGTTCAGTCGCCCTGTGGACGCGTATTTCGTAGAGATGGGAAATACTGTTACCGATATGGAACGTTCGATTTCATACCGCGATTAAATAAACGTTACTTGCGGGAACGAACTAGATAGGTTTGCAAACGAAAAGTAAATCATTTGTCAAAATAAAAAATAATCTATCATTCCTATCTGTGACCTTGAAATCTCAAAGTAATATATGATAAAATTGAAATTGCCTGTCAATTAAATTAAACTATATCTACTATATTGGAAAAAATATCGAAAAAAACTCCTCTGATTAGTCAAAACTTTAAGGTTTCTGAAACTGTTTTTCGATTTTCGAAGTCCTCTATTTTAGTACCTATCCCCATGCAAAACTATGTTTCAAAGTTTTAAATAATATTAAAATATTTTAGTCAAATTGACAACAACGCTTTACAACTTCTTGAGTCATTTCTTTCATCATCGATACACGTCAAAGGAATTCTCGAGACTGATACTATACCACCGTGGCTACCGCGCCAGCAAAACACCGGCACTGTAACTACGAGTCGCAGCGTTAAAATCAAACTGTCCCGCGAACGGCGGCCGCAACAGTTCTCTCGGCACCCTTTCATCGCCGGTCTGACAAAATACCGTCAACAACGAAACTGTTACTGTTCTCCCGATACCATTTGCCGTTGTTGCGAACTCCACAACGAACGACTGAAGAGGCCGGACGCTATCGCTTTCTCTCGGTTCACATTGCAGCGTGCAGCGGTAAAGGACGAAATCTAAAAAGGTCCAGAGTGACTGCTTGCTTTTATGAGGTGGAGCGCGACACAACTTTATTAAAAAAATACCGTTTTAGAGTAGCAGTTCCAGAGATACCGACCCACCACTAGTATTTCTCGTAGCATCAAGAGTATTAAATTTTCACACCATCAGTACTAGAGGTTAATTTCATGGTAACGTGGGTGACCTAATGCTATAAAACCAAAAATATTACTATATTAAGCCGGCCACATCAGTCACAGAAAAATGTACGCATGCATCAACGCGCGTTGATTTCGGTGTGTGATGGTGTGTGTGTGTGTGGACGGCTTTAGAGACAAATTACACTGTACGACATAGTAAGAAAATAAAAACTCTATTTTCAGAGCTATAGGACATGCTAGTTGCTAATATTTGAATAGATTTCGAAACAGGATAAAACGTTTTTTGACGTACAACGTGTTTTTATTTGTACAACGTATATGTATGTGTATATTGAGCCAGAATAGTCAAAAAATCGCGCGAGTTAAATGTTTTAGAGCAAAAGTAAACATATTATTATGGCTGTGGACTCTAACTCTAAGTTTTGAGTAATTTTTGTATACCTACTTATTAATATGTATTTTATTCTTATTTTCCATCTACTAAGGGTTTACATTTTTTAACAACACTGCGTTTTAAAAAATATATCGACTAATATTCATACTAGATATACTATGAATATCAGTTAATAATATCGTAAATGTGAGTAACTTAAATTTATATTTTTTTAATTAGTTTTTCCGGCATTCGTTAAGAAAAACAGACTTGTATTTGGCTCGTAGGACCCTTTCAATATTATTCTTACTGCATTTTAAGAATACTAAAAAAAGAGTTATTTTTTATTTGCACACTTAAAACATATTAATTATTAATACCTTTTGTCTTTCGCAAAGTTTTGTTTACATTTCTGTCTTTCTGTAAAAAAACTCCAGCAAAAAAAAATTATAAAGAAGCGGCATTTTTGCTGGAGTACTTATACAGAAGACAGAAATGTAAGCTATTTGGGTATGACTTTACAATCAAAACAAACTTTCTTAACGTTTTTTTTCTAAAGTAAAAAAAGGGTGTACACTTTACTCTTATAAAGGCATATTCAAATCTTTGCCTGTTCCTCGTAGAACTACCGATAAGACTTTCACCGGATTTGCATGACGGCTATTATGTTGGTGTGAAGTTGTATGTTGCATACAAAATGTCTTTAATTTATTGCATTATTTTGATATTCCACATACTATGCATATTTCCGTGCATGAATTCTTAATAATGCCGGAAACATTTTATCTTTTATTTTTTTTTACTTGTTACTGTACGTACTAAAATATGAACTAAATAAATGAATAAATGTGATATTCTAACCAATCATTCCTTGGATATATGTATATGTTTATATTTTGATTCATTTATTATATTTATTTACTAAAAAATTCAACCCTTGGTAACATTATTTAACAAAATATTTTACGTAAATCTAGGTATTTATGTTGGGTTTTACAAAGATTTTAAACAATAATTAACTTACTAACCACGCAACTTTGACTGTGATGATTTTCTTAGAGTGGCCCAGAATGCCTATAATGGGCTTTTTCACTAAATTTTAATTTTGGTTGTAGTTTATAAAGGAACAAAAAATAACATTTTCTCTGTTTGTACTTTTTGATATTTTTGAGCCCTCACGGAGAAAATAAAAAATAAAACTATTGTAATAAAAACACTGACATTTCGGATATAAGTACGTCATGAAAACGGCAGCTTGACAATGTTGCCAATGTTCTCTAAAATTGTTATATTATAATACCAACAATGACAAACTCTGAAAAGTAATTCAATCGAAATATTTCTCCAAAACGAACTTATGCGGAAAATTAATTATTTATATTCTGTCTGGTATTATTTAAAATTATTTTAAAAATTTCAATTCATTTCATTCAAGAAAACTAAGCGTTGTATTGTAAAGTTCTGTTGAAATACCAGTGTTAGTGTCCCAAATAAAATATGCATATCCTTTTCTAGAAGAAAGTCGTAGCTTCTCACAAGAAAACAATGTTTGAAAATTTTAGGACTTACCAGTCTTTTTGAAACCTGGCTCTATGAGCCAATACATTTAAAAAACATTTATTTTAAATAAAAATACTATAAATTTGACAATAATTCGGATGTAAACAAAAACACCGGCATAAAGTGCCAAGATCGGTTACGATGCTCACTGTAAATTTTTATCAAATGAAGTCAACGCGTCTGTTTTGCGATTTTAAAATTTATCGAATTTGTGCTAGTTTTCAATGAGCTGCAGAAAATTTATGGTATGACTTTGAGTCTTAATGATAATAAACTTTTATTACAGCACTTTTAACAATTAATACCAAATTCTTCATTATTGACCCACAAATCATACAACTTATTTGATTGTGAGTAAATCCTTTCATTTATATGTCACAGTGAAATTAATTTTACTGTTTAAAATCATTTAACAATCCAACATATTATAACTTGTACTTAATATATATTTAACTAAACAAATTACTTAATATATCCAACTATTTCTTTATTAAGTTATTTAGTTTTAGGTTTTTTACTTTATCTTATTGGTACATTTATTAATCTGTTTGTTTATTAGGTTTATTAAATAGTGTAAACGGAACAATTTATTGAACAAAAAATTGACAAGTTTACATTGTCCAAATACAGAGCCAATATGACAATTTAATACAGCGACAGGTGAATAAATACCTTCTTTATTATCAATATTATAAAAAATTATTGTCCATTAATAAAGTTTTTATATAAAAGGTGCATACTTTCTAACAGTGACTGTTATATCCACAGACTGTGTACCTACTCTTAATGATATTCTTAAGAGTGAGGTCTAATGGCGCATTCGCTATTTCGTTTTTTAAAAATCATTTATTATATTCTCCTTTTTTTCAAAAATCAGCCAAATACCAACATTTGAAGCATAATTACCTACAATTTAAAGATAAACAAGTTTAAATTTATAAAGTAATAAAAGCAAAAAAAGAAAAATGAGGAAAATTCACAAATTTTCGTTGCTTGCTTTTATTAATTCATTAATCAAAATTTCTTCAGTTCAAAACTGTAGGTAATTGTTACTCAAGGACGGCTATTTGACTTCTTTTAAATAATGCAAAAAGAATAAGAAATAATGATCAAAAAACGAAAGGACGAATGCGTAACTAGCCCTAACTCTTAAGAGACCGCCATTTCATTTTTGGATCAATATTTCTTATCATTTTCGCTTTATTCAAAAATGGACCAAATACCCGTTCTTAAGTAGCAATTACCTACAATTTTGAACTAACGAAATTTTTATTAACGAATTAATAAAGGCCAAAAACGAAAATTTGTTCATTTTTATTTTTCTGGTTTAATTATTTTATAAATTCAATTGTGTTTAACTTTAAATTCTAGATAATTATGCTTTAAAAATGGGTATTTGGCCGATTTTTGGATAAAAGAAAAAAGTAACGAATTATTCATCAAAAAAACCTATTGGAGAATGCGTTACTAGACCTCACTCTAACTGATTTGACTATTTGGCAATCCTGTTTATAATAATAATGAATATGACTAATAGACTTTTATCTGTTTAATAAATTGTCCGAAAAAAAGTTTATCTTTTTAGCACTTATTTCCAGAGGACATACTTTTAGCTCTAAACTACTTAAAAAAGGTGTTTTAACTATTTGTTAACTCTCGTTCAACCTAAAGTTAGGGTCAACTTTGATTTTCACACAGAATAGGACCTATTTTATTCAAGATTGTAAACATATTTTATATAACGGTATGTCATCGGTACAAACTGGATAATTATTAAGATAGGCGTGGGCATTTAAAAAAATTACATTTATACCACTTTTCTGGGCTGTAGCATATTATTATTAACGGTGCCTCCTAGAAATAACTCTTTCTGTATCCTAAATATTTATTTTTTACCCAGAAAAAAAGTCCTCGTTCAGTTAACTTTCTGATATCCAGTTATGAAGGTCAGCCACTTATCCAAAAAGTGTATTTGTGTTACAAAACTGAGGATTTCCTCGAATTTACATAATATTTCTTTGGATTTTAGATGATTTCCAGCAATCATAAAGGAGTCCGGACGATTTTTTAAACCGCGCGAGATTCCGGACTGGATTTCGAACGTTTTTCCGATATTATAAAGGATTTTTGTTGATTTCTCGAAATCACGCAGGATTTTTAATATAGTTTCCTTACTTTTTACATATACCGGGTGTCCACTGAAAGTGGCTTGGCCTTATAACTTTTTTGTTTTTAAAGATAGTGAAATGAAAATTGGAGGATTTATATATGACGTAAAATTGCATTTTTTGACAGGTGATTTAACTTTATGAAACTTCCGGTTTAACCGGAAGTGACATACACTTTTTATTTTTAAATGGGACACCTGGTTAATTTTTTTCTTTTTTTAACTCTATATGACGTTCTAAATACAACCATGTGTCACTTGTCACTTTTTAATACCAATTTTTTTTTAATATATTTTTTTATCTAGCTAGAGGGCTATGAATACGTTTATCACTTATTTCAGTCCTAAAATCTTGGGAAAAATACAACTTGACTTGTTTTTGGTCAAAATCTATTTGCTGTATGAAATTTAAAATTGTTTTACTCATTTTTTTTTAAATGGCAACATGGTTGCTCGTCAGATTAGAAACAAAGAGCACTTTGTTACGATTAATTTGATACCACACACTATTAGGTTTTAACCCAATTTTTATTAAAAAACTTTTAAAATGTAACGTTAGAACGTCTCTAAAATAAAACATATTTTTTAAATAAAATACGCTTTAAAAACTTTAAATGCATCGAGTAGTCTGTGAATAAGACAACTAAAAAAACAGTAAGACGAAATTGTTGGTCACAGGCTACTCGATGCATTTAAAGCCTATTTTATTTAAAAAAGAAGTTTTATTTTAGGGACGGTCTAATGTTACATTTTTAAAGTTTTTTAATGGAAATTTGGTTAAAACCTAATATTGTGTGGTATCAAATTAATCGTAACAAAGTGCTCTTTGTTTCTAATCTGATGAGCCACCATGTTGCCATTAAAAAAAACGGATAAAACCAGTTTAAATTTCACACAGCAGATAGATTTTGACCAAAAACGGTCAAGTTGTATTTTTCCCAAGATTTTAGGACTGAAATAAGTGATTTAAACGTATTCATAGCTCTCTCTAGATAAAAGGAAATATTAAAAAAATAGTAAAAATTTTGGTAACAAAAAGCGACAAAGTGACACATGGTTTTATTTAGAACGTCATATAGCGTTAAAAAAAGGAAAAATATACCAGGTGTCCCTTTTAAAAATAAAAAGTGTATGTCACTTCCCGTTAAACCGGAAGTTTCATAAAGTTAAATGACTTGTCAAAAAATGCAATTTTACGTAATATATAAATCCTCATTTTACTATCTTAAAAAAAAGTTATAGGGGCGAGCCTCCTTCCGTGGACACCCGGTATAATATCATCTAATCCTGGAATCAACCCCCCTGGCTGCGCCGCTGTATAATATGTCCCCATCGTAGAGAATCGTTAAGGGGTTGTACGTCGGCGTCGTCGGATTTGTTTCTTATGCGCAATTTAACTTAACCACCCCCCCAACCCCTCCAAAATAATTACGGAAATTCGAGAATGATTTCGAACCATTTCTGCGGTAGTGATTTCAAATACTGATTTCGGGATTTTAAACAATTTCCTGACAATTTGTAGATACACTTGTATTTTGGAGAATGGCAGGCCCCTCGCGGTTTTTTTTTTACAAAAATAGAGGGGAAATAAAGAACCAAGATGAAAATGTACAAGGTGCTTTTTCGAAAAAGTACCTAGAGCTTGCCAAATTGCAATAAATGGTAATTTTTTTAATGCCCATAAAAATGAACATTGGTTGTCTGAAGTGATAATTAACTTAAATTTTCTAAACCCAATAAAATGTTGTAAATAAATTAATAAAACCGAAAATAATCTCTATCTTTCTAAAATTTGTACTAAATGGTTAATACATTTGCAGTGAATAAGCCTTTTTGTACTTAAATGTGTAACAAAAATTTCTGTATCAACATTTTTGGAGTGTCAAATTTTGTTTGTCTAGTGCCAAAAATGGTATTTGTGCTTTTTATATAGATGTTGAAGAAATACTTGTATTTTTTATATAAAGTAATTTTAAAAATGCCAAAAATAATGTATTAAATCCTTAAGTTTCAGAATTGAAAAGGACCTTTTTTAATGCTAGGCAACCGTTGTTAAAAAATATAATATTTTTTATCTGTATCCATAAAAGAATATTAAATGATTTCTGTGTTAAGTTGCACAAATATTTAAAACAATAATTAACTAACCAGGTAACTTTGAATATACCTATATATTTTATTGTGTTCATCAGGCAACAGTAAATATAATGCCTGATACTACATCACAAGTCGAAGTTGATGGGTTAGTTAATTATTGTTAAAAATAGTTGAGTTGTATTTTTACCATAACATATGCCATGTTATTGTTTTGATATGCCATATGACGCTATCTTGTTAATTTTATTTTTTTGCAATTTATACTAGTTTTACCTACCAATACTTAAATAATTTTACGGAGATGTTGCTGCAAAAGTAGTTTCAGTTCAATTAATAAAGAAATAACCAGTACTACGTATTTATAGGATCTAAAGTACTGGTTTCTTTATAAATTTAAAGAAAACTCAAAGAATTATTTACAATAATGGACTTTTAGGCAGCGGGAAAATCTAAGAGAAACTTAGTAGCGTGGAGACTGGGTGACTAGACTACTCGAGTTTCCTGTTATGCTCACACAGCCGATACTATATAGCTGTCGCGAGCTAAAGGCAATTCATGACTTTTTATCGGCTAAACTACGTCGTGTAAACGTAACTGAGTTTCTTTCGGATTGAGGTCACAAATAGTCATTGACTCTTACGTCGTTTAAACGTAATAATCTGACCTTAATAGTCGAGGTAGTATCTGTGATGCTAAAACTAGTCACACAGACGTCGCACTATGACTCATTTTTGAAGGTCCTTATCGTCGGTCGGACGTAAAAATATTACTAAATACAAAAATTAATTTTTTTGACTTAAAGTAATAATGAGTTAAAAGTTTTGCACTTTCATTACCTATGCACGTTTTAAGTATACCTATTTCAACTAAATCTGTCTATACGTCATTTGTGTTCGACTAATAATTCTTCCCTAAAGCGTGCTTTAAACCCTTTTAGGTAACTACGTGACTCCGCCATATTTTGACGGGCACCAATTTTAAGGTTTCGTTTTTCACAAGATAATTTCGGAAGACATAAAACCAAATACTGGAAACTCCCCCTATTTGATTTATAATAATCTACTTCACGTATTCTGGGTATTTAGATGCTAATTTAATTTATGTAAGTTTTCTCCTTTATCCAAGATATTTTCTTATATTTCTATTATTAGTTCTTTTTTCATCAATGGAGAAGCGCTTAGTTTTTAAGGCTCTCTAATTTTAACAATAAAGTGCCTTGCGTGTCAATTTTAAGCTACCAAAACATTCTAACATAAGTTTATTCTAGTAAGAGTAAGCTCTTATAGTAGCCATTAATTATATTTTATGAAAGAACCCACAAAATATCAGTTAGTCATATTTGCTTGTGATCTAGTATGTTTTTCCGTGCAGAAGTCAAATAAAGATATTTTTAAAACTTCCCGACATTTTAGGTGCAGGATAAGTTGCTTATAATGTGCAGACTGACGTCCTTACAACCTTTATTTTATTCACCAAAATGGTGCAAATTCGAGTCATTTCGACGTCAGATCGACATACGTTTCCAACGTCAGGTTAAAAAATATAACGTCGGTACGACGTAAAAATGCTAGTTGGGAAGGTCTGTTCCCACAAGCAATCGGACACGTTACCGACAGTTCTCCAATCAATCCAAACTCCCAGAAATCCGCGTCCGATTCTATTGCATATAATCCTGATTGTCACGGACTGCTGTGGGAACAAACCCCTAGTCGCTCAGTCTCCTAGTTTTCAAGCTAGCTACTACAGTTTCTTTTAAGTTTCCCCGTCTGAGGACTACCTCCATGCCATATGACATTTGTCAGTTTAAACACAATCAATTTAGGATGATTTTAAATTAAAAACTATTATTGGACACATTTTAATCAAAAATAATCGAAAATCCGATTATACAAAATAACCTGATTTGCTAGAATTTACTCGATGAATCGTAACCTGAACTTGAATAATCGATATTTTGCATCACAACATCTCTAATGGTAGGTAATACTGTATTTCATTTATTTACTCATCGGATACCTGCCGATATCTACCAATTTTTACAAATTTATATAAAATTTAATTTTAACTAGAACCGTAAACCAGGGTTATTTTACACGGCTAGGTGACTTTACACCAAGTTACTTTTCATGATACTTTTTTATATTATGCTAACTTTGGCAACAATGCGCTCGTGCATTGCGCTGTACTTCAAAGCTGACCAAACGACAAGTCGACGCAGGTCTAAACGGAAAACGCACGTGGTTGCAGTAAGGCATTAGTGCTTAATAAGTAAGGTTGTGGCAAATAATTGTGTATCTCTAACTTCAGAAGTAAGGTTTTTGGGGTCGAACTAGAAACAGTTAGGTAAGTTCTATCTATATTTCTGATAAGTATAGTCACCTAAGGTTGTCCTACCAACGTTTAAACAATATCTAACTTAAACTTATGATTATAAAAGTAAAATTTCGCAGCTGCGGTACAGTGATTTTGATCGCATGGGTGTCTTTACATGATTACTTTTTTGTTCCAGACTATGTAAATATGGGTCGAATTTACAAAAAAAAGTTGGGATCCAGAAGATATCTCATGTACAATGCTGAGCAACTGCAGCAAGCTGTAGGAGCCGTAAAAAATTATGGAATGTCTTATGCTGAAGCTGCTAGGCGGTATAAGATAAACAAAAAAACGCTTTGGAACAAAGTTAATGGTAAGCATCTTGCAAAGCCTGGGGGGCAACCTGTATTAACAGAAGTGGAAGAACGTCATATCGTGGACGTTGTTGTTGCATCAGCAGAATATGGTAGCCCAATAACATCACTAGAGCTTAGAATGATAGTCAAAAGATATTTAGATTCTGTTGGCAAACAAATCAGTAAATTTAGTGACAATCTTCCTGGAACTGAATGGGCTCTTAATTTTATAGATCGACACAAGGACTTATTATCGCAAAGAACTTGTCAGAATATTAAGGGTGTAAGAGCTCTAAAAAATGAAGATGAAATCAACATGTATTTTGATAACCTTGCCGAGAGTTTGAATAATGTGCCAATTCAGAACATACTTAATTACGACGAAACAAATTTATCAGACGATCCAGGTGCCAAAAAATGTATCTTCAGGAGAGGCATAAAATATCCAGAAAGAATTATGAACACGAGCAAAGCGTCTATATCTGTCATGTTTGCTATCAGTGGTGATATGAATGTCCTGGCCCCTTACGTGGTTTATAAAGCCGAAAGGCTTTATGATCAGTGGACCATCTGTGGTCCTCCAGGAACTCGATACAATAGATCCAAGTCAGGATGGTTTGACGCGTTTACATTTCAAGAGTGGTTTTCAACTATTGTATTACCATGGGCAAAATCCAGACCTGGGCCCAAGGTGATTATTGGGGATAACCTTTCGTCGCACTTGAATGTTGATATAATTATAGCATCCCAGCGTAACAACATCAGATTTGTATTTTTGCCTCCCCATTCCACCCATCTTACTCAGCCCTTGGATGTCGGGTATTATGCCCCGATGAAAAGGGCCTGGCGAAAATTATTAGAACAATTTAAACTGCAAAATCCAGCGGAAAAGGTTTTAAATAAAACCTCCTTTCCATCGCTCCTAAAAAAATTAGTAGAATATTTGAAACTAAAGGATAAGGAAAATATTGCAAGCGCCTTCAGGGCCACCGGAATCATTCCTTTGAACAGGAATCAAGTTTTGAAAAAGCTGCCCCAGGCAAGGGCAGAAGAACACGTCGTGATGCAAAGAGTGAGCGATAGTCTGCTAACCTTTTTAAAAGAAACAAGAAATCCGTCACAGCCTGCGGAGAAAAAGCGAAAGAAAATGTTGAAAGTGGCGCCAGGGAAATCGGTTTCCTATGAAGAACTTTGGGAAGACCAAGAAAATACCACACCCGAAAGTGAAGGGAAAAAGATATTTGAAGATGAAGAAGATCAGGACAACAATGATGACCTTTATTCTATTGAAGAGACCCTTGAAGAGAACTTTGAAGAAGACAGCGATGATGCCCTTCCACTGGATCATATTATACCAAAACCAGGAAAATTTGTTGTGGTAGCATTTCCAACAAAAAAAAGCATTCGGCACTTTGTGGGCCAAATATTGGAGAGTCAGGATAGGCCAGAACTATTAATAAAATTTCTACGAAAAAAAGGTAAAAGTTTCGTGTTCCCAACTGAAGATGATATTTCCTTACAGCAGGAAAATGATGTCGTAAAATTCCTAAGAGAACCTGCTGTTAGAAGGGGTGTTTATACATTTCATGGTCTGAAACTTGAAAGGTATAATTTAATGTAAAAACTTTGTTGTTGTTGTATTGTTTAGTTTCAGTATATTTTCGTATATTTTATAAATGCTTTTTATATTGTCGTTGTGTATTAAAGTATTTTTTCAATAAAATTGACTTTTATTTGATTATAAGTAGTATATAATAAGCTATATTCATGATTTACAAATTAGAAAAAGTATCTATGAGAGTTTCTGCGTGTAAAGACACCTATATTAAGCTGTTATGTAGTCTCTTAGTACGTTTTTAATACTCGTATAAAGTGACCCCGATTTCAAGGTGACTTTACACAGTTTTTAATAAAAAAATATATTATATAGCAGGTTATATAAAACAAAAATATTGTCTGAAAATTACTTTAAAAACCTTAAACTATGACATAGTTATAGCTGTGCCAGATATCTTTAAAAATAAACGAGATATTAAACGAAATATACCAAAATCGTGGTAAAGTAACCCCGGTTTACGGAACTTACTTATCTCTGTAAGGTCCATATTATCCATCTCCTGGTAACTCTAGGTTAGGTTAGGTTAGAGTGGCAGACCAAACAGTCTCACGTAGTCCTATTAGGTCCGTTTGTTGGTAACTCAGCTAGAGATAAGTTCCAAAGAAACTATTGTTGAGACAATTATTTCCATAGAAATTATCTGGCTGGTAAAGTTACCAGGAGATGAATAATACGGGCCTTATAGTCAGTCTCTGGAAAAACAACAATAGGTGTTACGACTTACAAAATTTAAGCTTTTGTACTTATACCTTTTGATTTTCAGACTTTTATATGACAGAAAAGCTTTATTAGTTTCCGACACACAATTCTTACTTGTTTTAGTTTTTAGTTTCCCTTCAAAAAAAATATTTAAAATTAATCCCGTTAAAGTTATATTTGCCTTAATAAGGGACACCTTATTGTATTTAATATTATATACATACATTCCATACACTATTACTATACTTACAGTGTTAATAGCCAGCTGTAGGAATAGTATAATTTGTTTTATAGAGCATATATATACCGTGTTGCAACCACCGGCGCGGAATGGGGGGGAGCTCAGTTTTAGAAGTCTAATGTCAACCTAATTGTTATTTATTTATTTTCAAACAAACGGGCAATGCAAAATGTATAATAACAATAATTACAGTTGGTAATATAATAAACTGCTAGACAATTGCTTTCGAGCAAGAAAAATTTCGCCTAAATTTAACAGTTAATATTATCTGAACCAGATATGATATCGACCTACAGTTTTAAATGGTTGATAGATTCATCCCTTGGAAAATAATTGTCAGTGTTGGATTTTCTTTAACTGTCAGAAAATTTTATATACAGGGTATTAAAGAAGACGATGATTTTGGCTCCAATTTTAATGGCGTTTAACTTTCACAATAATATTTTTAAATTTAATCACTCTACGTCAATTGAATCACTGGTTCATAGCAAAGAAAGTAATTTGTCAAGTTTTTGATATCTGCTATATTTTAAGAAATACCGATTTTTTTGGAAAACCTTACTTTTATTTATTTCAACTTATTAGCTAGATCTCACTGTGCGTTGTATCGTGCAAACTTTTCGAGTGATTATTATACCTTATGAATAGCTTGATTATGTTCAGTAACAATAGTTGTACCTAGATGTTATGATGTACAGTGGCGTACTTATAAACACCTATATGTCTATGGTTTATGAGTATCTCACAATTTTTTACGATTGTTTTATATTGGAAAGTACTTGCCCCTAGATTAGGTCAACTTTTTCTTATTTTTTAGTTTTTCATATCGCACAACAGGTATATTATACAGTGTGTTTACCAAATTTTAACAAAGATAATTTTTTTAATTTAATTTTTGGAAAAAATGTATTTATTAATTTCTAACTTTCTAACACTATATACTCATAAACCATAGACATATAGGTGTTTATAAGTACGCCACTATACCTCATAACATTAAGGTACAACCATTGTTACTGAACATAATCAAGCTCTTCATAAGGTATAAGAATCACTCGCAAAGTTTGCACGATACAACGCCCAGTGAGATCTAGCTACCAATAAGTTGAAATAAAGTAAGGTTTTCCATAAAAGTTGGTATTTCTTAAAATATAGCAGATATCAAAAATTTAATAAATTACGTTCTTTGCTATGAACCAGTGATTCAATTGACGTAGAGTGATTAAATTTAAAAATATTATTGTGAAAGTTACACGTCATTAAAATTGGAGCAAAAATCATCGTCTTCTTTAACACCCTGTATATAAAATTTTCTGACAGTTAAAGCAAATCCAATATTGACAATTGTTTCTCAAGGGATGAATCTACCAACGATTCAAAACCGTAGGTGGATATCATACCTGGTTTAGAAAATATTAACTGTTAAATTTAGGCGAAATTTTTCTTGCTCGAAAGCAATTGTCCAGCAGTTTATATAAAATATTGACAATATCATTTTCTTAATAATCATTAATCATCAATATCATTCTTTTAATATGTTTGCCTTTTGGTACCTTTAGTATCTATATTACAGCGTAAAACTGATGGTTTTATAAGGAATGATGTATTTTTTAATTAGATTGCAAAGCAGTTTATGTTGGAAACGCTGTTTTTAAATTTTTCTTCTAAAAGTTCTGTTTTGTATAGAGATTGAGGTTTCCTCAGTTATTGGTTCGTGATCCATGAAGGAAAACGATTAAAAAGAATAATATTTTATAGTATTTTTCAATTTATAGTTTTCTGTCCCGTTTTCCCCTTTTTAGAGCTATTTTAAATCAACAAAATTATAACCAAATGCAATAAAAGATTTTTACCACAAAAACAATTGACAACTATTAGTCTCCTCTATTTGTTTTTGAAGACAAAAATTAAAGAAAAAATTTTAATTGCAAAAATAGAAAAATTGCTTTTTTTCACTTTTTTTTATTGAAGCAGTGTGATAATTCTGATAATTTATAAAAAAAAATGTGTAGGAAGAAACGAGATCGAGAATGCTTCGTTATGAATCTAAAACCTTTATACAAAATGGCGCTTAAAGAAGAAATATATTTCAAAACCTAAGCATTTGCAACAAAAACGGCTCTCAAAATAGGTATATATAATTTCTGAAAAAATCATCAATTTTTACATGGTGGGTCGTATAAAAGATATTTACTTTATTTTTAAACATAAAAAACCGAACCCGAAAAACCCTGGTTATACCTAGTCATACATTCGTCTTATGTGAAAAATATTTTTCTTTTTTAAAATTAAAGAGGGAATAGGGATATAAAGAAAACAGTGAAAACATTTATAAAACCAAATTTAATCCAACTATGGGTTAGTTAGATAGAGGTAATAATTTAATTTTCGAAATTGGATAGTAGTTAGGTGCATTTTTAACGATCTTTAGTCGTGGGCTCAAAGATGTTGCGCCTTCCTAAATAAGCACAGAATCAGAATCCCCCCCCCCCCCGGAACATATTTTCTGGTTGCGCCACTGTACACGCATGCATACCTTCTTTTAATTTAATATATAAAAGGTAAATTGTTGGATAATATTACATGTTGTATCCTCGCTATTATTAGTTTAATGTTTCATACTCGATAAACATTATTACAGTCGTTTACTTACATCTTATTGATTTGTTATTTTTTACTTATTCATCTAATGTATGATTTTAACTTAAAATAAATGATTATTTCTATATTTACATGTGTTTCTTTAACTTATATTTTAAGTCATAATAGGTATCACGACTATCTTTTGGATTGAGTTGATTCCTATAGATGGCGTTACTGGGTTTTCATCGCGTTTTTATTTCTTAAAAATGCCTTGAAAGCATAGTCTCGCTGTACTGGGGGTCGCTTACAGGTTATGGCTTTCTGATGAGTTCTAATAAGAACGAAACAGCCTGTCATTGTCTACCTGTGCCCCAGAGAACCCATTACCTTTGGCGTCCCTGTGTACTCAATGCAAAAGATAGATGCACTACTTTGTCCGCCTGCCGCTAAAAAACCTTCTTTTCTAGGTATTATTACATTATTTTAATGTTAGTTTACCACATATTTATTGCCAGAGTATATTAGTATAATGGCCTCGCTAATGGCATATAGAGGGTGGCCCGCTCTCAACGCAGTATTCTATAGCATCTAAACTTACATCATACAGCTTGCCTTTATTCAATTCAAATGTTAACGCACCGCTTTGTATTACACTGTAATATTTCTTGAACTGTTGAAGTCATTGTTCTTTAATACAAGTCAGAAGTACACGTCAAAAATACACAACTAAATAAGGGTAAAAGGGATATAGTACGAGCGATTCGGTATTTCTAATTAATCCAAAGCATGCAAATGTTGCCAATACAATGTGCATATTATGTATACAGGGTGTTTTTTAATTAAGTGCCGATACTTAAGGTTGTGAATCCTTGGGTGATTTTAAGAAGAAAAGTTAATATTAACATATGTCTTAAAGCCCATTCACTTTTGAGCTACAAATTTCAACAAAATATCGAACTTAGTCTCAATAATGAACCGAAGGAAAAAATTGTTTTTTGTTTTTATTTTTTTATGCAAAAGGGTGCATCATACGAAAGTAAGTCTATAAACCAAATTTGTTCCAAAATAAATGAAGATTTTAAATATAAGTTTGGTTTTTAGAAAAATCAGTGGCTTACCATTTTTTTTCTTTAAAAATATTCAGTTCAAACCCCGTACCGACGACACTGGTAAAAATCTTTTAAGTCAAAAAAGGCTCCTTAATGATTAAGAGGTGTGTACAAAATTTCATAAAAATATCTAAGAGTGATATAATAATTGTGATAAGTCATATTTTTTAAAAATGTTAACACCCTGTAGCTCAAAAATGAAGAGCTTTAGGACATATGTTAATATGAAGTTTTCTTCTTAAAATCACCCAAGGATTCACAACCTTAAGTATCGGCACTCAATTAAAAAACACCCTGTATAATAAGTTTATTTTTATCTAACCCAAAGTTTTGATTGAAATTCGATTTCAATCAATTCAATTTATTCACGGAGCTGTTTCACTGTGTTTCCATAAATGCCTATTGAACGTGGTTGAACCACTGATACCGATTGAACGCGAAATGTGCCGAAGTCAACGACGGATCAGTCTTTGTCGTGTTTTTCTAGAAAATTGAAGAAAGCGAATAATTGTCTCCTGTGAAACAATACGGAATTCGCCAGGAATATTTGAACGAGTGCGCTGTTCGATGTGAAGACGGGCGAAAGCATGTCTATTAAGTGAAGGGGGTCATTTCCAACAATTTTTATAAAATAAAATTTTGCATTCTCAATGTTAATAATAATAAATAGTAAAGCTAATTTAATTTAATTTTTTTAAGAACGGTGTGACTGAGTAGAAACACGCAAGAGACCATTTTTATGTAGGATTGACCAGGCTAATCAGAAATACCACATGGAAAAATGTCAGCGGTGTACCACTTTTTTTCTAAAAAATATTACAATACTTACATGTTTGCAGGGACGCCACTGGTGGGATAAAAAAAAATAACTTTTATAACTAAAACATGTGGTTTTACGTCCACATGCCAAAATTGAAAATATCTTAAAGTACTTTCGGAGATATTACAAAAAACGCATTAAAAAAATATTCAACACCCTGTAGCAAAAAATTTAAGCCGATTAGGACATAATTATGTTTATATGAATTTTTCTTTATAAAATGACTTAAGAATTCACACCCTAAAATGTTAACTCGTCATTAAGGAACATCCTGTATAGTCAGATCTGGTCTTAACGTGCGGGTCCAAAGGTCACTGATCATATGCGTCAAATCAGATAACACAGAGGCTATCAAAATGTTGTGAGATTATTTACAAATATACCGAAGGAAGGAAAAATAGTTTCATTATTTTAGCTATCGCGAAGATAGCCACATATACCTAATATTATTAGTATTGTAAAAATTATGTACAGAGGGGGGTTGAAAAAGTTATAAAAAAATTATATACCTACTGTACCCTTTAATTAAAAACGACAATAATAAACAGTGCAATTTATTTTAACAATTTTACTACTAAAACCTAAAAATACAATGGCATTTAGTCTGATAAACTATTTCGATAATGAAAGAAAAAGTGGAAATTCGCAAACCAATATGCAGGAAACCGTAATGAAAACACTGGGAGTTAGTTTAAGGACTATGCAGAATAATGTGCATGAAAAAAAGCATAATATAATACCCAAGAATACTAAAAAATGTAAACGAAAAACAACGTTTATAATTATAGCCTAAAAACTCTCATCGTCACCTATAAAATCTGAAAAGTCCTCGTCGTCTTCGAATGGAGCAATTATCATTGGCGCTACTTCGACATCTAGTACTTGTTCTCGATCCCACCACGATCCACCGATTTCTTCCAGTACTCTTGTGTAATATGATCTAACGAATCTTGCCAAACTATTTGTACTTGGTCGGATTTAAGACCATCACCTACATGTTTTTTATAATAAGACTTTGCACCAGCCCATATTAATTATATTGCTTTAAACTGGCAATGATATGGTGGCATGCAAAATAATAAAACGCTTTCCCGTACCGCACCCCTTTTTCCTTTTAACACTTTACAGACTCATCTTGCCAAGATTTTGAACCACTTCCATTCGAAAATATCCACGTTTCGTCTAAAAATACCACTTTTCTAAATTTCGATTTGTAATTGTCCGTATATTTTTTTAAAAACTGAACACGCTGACTCACTATCTGTGGCTGCTCACATAAAAATCTTTGGTTACAGTCTTTTTTATAGTGAAAACCTAAATTTTTTAATAATTTTGATAACGCTTCAAGTCCAATTTTCAAAACACCCCGAATTTTTAATGTTTTTTGTAAAACTGAAAGAGTTATATTGGTTTTTGATTTGTATAAATCGTAAATCACATTTCGAACTCCAATTTTAATATTTTCGCTTACATCCTCAGTCTTTGACTTTCTTCGTTTACACTTTTTAGTATTCTTGGGTATTATGTTATGTTTTGTTTCATGCACAATTTTCTGCACAGTCCTTAAACTAATTCCCAGTGCTTTGGCTACTGTTTCCTGAATATTGATTGGCGAATTTCCACTTTTTCTTTCATTTTCGAAATAGTTTATCAGATTAAGTACCATTTTTTTTTGATTGGGGATGCAAAAACCCAGAAAATTGTTTCATTTTGTCACAAACTGTCAAAGTCACAAAACTGGCATATTTAAAATAAAACGTAGCTGGTGCTATTATAAGCTTTTTTAGAATCGCTGGAAAGTAAATATATCCTTTTTTTTCATGTCAAAATGGAATAAGTCTGTCTTATTTATCTTACGTATTTTATTTAGAGGGTAAAATTAAACGCAAGTAAAGAAAACAAAAACTAAGAATATGTATTTTCCTACGAGCGTGCGCAAAGTAGTACTTTGCGCACGCATTTTTGTGTGCAAAGTTACACTTTTCCGCACTAGTGCGGATAAGACTTTTATCCGCACTGGGTGCGGAAAAGTAAAACTATTCAAAAATCTCCTTGGTAGGGAATATTTATATTTATTTTAGTAGCTGTAAACTATTTTATGGCAATGTGAGAAGCCGTTGCAAGAGTATTCTCTTTTATCTTTTAATCGTAATTCCCGATATTTGTATTTCAGCTTAAAACGAAAAAAACTGTATTTTTTAAGTACCTCGTATAGTGATAAATGATTATAATATTGCCAAGCAACAATAAATGTACATGTCGATTTTGACACATGATGTCAGATTTTTCCTCAGTTTCTATGTCCACAAGAATCTACAAACACCGACACTTTTATTTTTATCAAATCATAAAAAGGCTTAAACACTGTTAAATAAATTATCATATTTTTATTTTTGTTGTTATCTGATATGAAGCTCGTAGGAAAAATGTTGTTCCTAACAAGTGCGCAAAGTGCTTTTCCGCACGCAAGAACTTATCCGAACTCCGCTTCGCGTCGTTCGTCCAACTGTACTTGCGTGCGGAAAAGTATCACTTTGCGCACTTGTTAGGAAAATAACTATTCTTGAATCGTATGACCCGCACGATAAAACCAGATCAGACTATATTAGGGAGTTTTCGCATGACACACTTTGGGGTATATGCATTTTTTTTTGAAGGATAACTTTTATTTGTTTTTAAAAATAAATTAGGTGGATCAAATTTATATTGATGGGTCACTAACCAAATGAGCTTATGGACAAGCCGCGTCTGGTGTATGTCTAAATCAACTGTTTTTGGGATATTGACGTTTAAAATATATGGCATTTTCAGACTTTGACAAGCCGTGTAGTAATGGAACGAAGTTTCTTAGTAGAGAAAAAAGGTTTTCACCTTTTTTTTCTCTATCTAAAAGTTACAGCTTCCGGTTTAACGTGTAAAACTTTAAAAAAAATGGTTTTACGAGCGAGTGACACCAAAAACCGTTTTTAAATCGTTAAATTAAAATGATAGCCGGTTGAATCTTATCGTGATTTTATTAGTTTGAAATGTCAAAGGTCCCTGGCAATTTTGATAAATAAATCAACATTGATTCTGTCAATCAGCTAATTTTTGACCGCCAATATCCCCTATATCCGCGTTTTACGTCCGTCCAAATTCAGAAAACCAAAACCAAAATTTTTTTTATTTTGCATTTGAAAATAATTGTGCGACCAGTTTAACATTCTGTCTTTGGGTCTTTTCAACGTTAATATGCGAGGAAAATAATTTGAAACATGAATTTATTTCTAATTTAGTGTTTTGAATTAAACTTTTTACACAATCCTTTGCAATTTTGGTGCCATCATTTAACAAAAAACCATTATCTAAACTCAAAACTCAAACTCAAATATGCTTTATTGTCTGAAGATTAGTACAATCCCATTGACAAAGCTAACAACTTATTATCTAAATACAAATTTTTTAAATAATAAATAAAAATCATTCAAAATATAATGAACAGTTAACGCAGGAAGGACACCAAATATATAAAGACAAAAACCTACTTACAATTAAAAAACAAGTTAAGACAATAACTGTGAATATACAAAGATAAAATTTAAAATAGAAATATTCAGGCAATGGTATTGATCACACTGGATTATCCATGAGATATTCCTCAACCGTATAATATGCCTTCTTAACCAATAGGCTTTTTACCCTACTCCTAAACATCCTGTAATTAGAAAGTCTTCTAAGTTCTATAGGCAGATTATTAAAAAGTTTTTTACTATTATAAAAAATAGAGTTTTTAGTTAATGCAGATGTAGGAATAGGAAGCCTAATGGTATAGGAGCTCCTTGTAGGAACCACTGCCAATGAACGAATATCCAACGAGTATTTTTTGAACATAAGACATACAGTCTCCAATATAAAAATACATGGCAAAGTTAAAACTCTCCGAGACACGAACAGAGGTCGGCAAGTTTCTCGTGGCTTAGCACCACAAAGATTTCTAATTGCTCGTTTCTGCAGCACAAATACAGAATTAAATAGAGTATTCGAGCAACCACCCCAAAAACAGATGCCATAGCGTAAGTGTGTCTCAACCAAAGAAAAGTAAGCGTTTCTTGCTATTGATGCATTTAACTCATTCTTTATAGTTCTGATGGCAAAACAACCCGATGAGATTTTCTTACATAATTTCTTAATGTGTATGTCGAATTTAAGTTTATTATCAATGAGTAAGCCAAGAAACCTATTCTCTGACAGATTATCAACAACCTCGCCATTTAATAAAATATCATTCAATTTGCATTTAAAATTTAAAATATTGGTTTTAGAAATATTAAAGGAAAGTAGGTTGGAGTCACACCACTTCTTAATACTTAACAAATCTTCCTGCATTAAACTATTAAGAGTAATCGAATCTTTGTGGTGCCAAAGAATTGTTGTGTCATCGGCAAATGATGCACCATGACCATATTTAATAACATTGGGAAGATCATTAACGTATAATAAAAACAACAGTGGTCCCAATACAGATCCTTGTGGAACCCCTGCCGAAACATTTAGTTTGCCTGAAGCAGTTCCCCGAAAGCAGACACTCTGACTCCGCTCAGAGAGATAAGACCTGAGCCACTCATAGATTGGACCCCGAAAGCCATACACTTGAAGTTTCCGCAGCAGTATTTCATGACAGACGCAATCAAAAGCTTTGGTCAAGTCACAGAACACCACCGCGGCTCCCTCTCCATCATTTAGCCTCAAGTATAGCTCCTCCAAAACATGAAATATTGCGTCATCGGTATTTTTATTTAGCTGGAATCCAAACTGGGACAATGTCAGTAGTTTGTGCTTTTCCAAAAAACTAATCATTCTCTTTTTAATCAATTTTTCTACAATCTTGGTTAGAGTAGGAAGCAAGGATATTGGTCTATAACTCGAAGGAAGCTCCCTATCACCCCCCTTAAATAATGGTAACACCACAGCCTGTTTTAAAAGCAATGGAAAACTACCCCTATGAACGGATAAATTTATAGCCTCAGCCAGGATAGCCAGTGCTGCATCGGGAATGTTCAAAAATATCTTAACAGAGATATCATCCCATCCAGAAGTGTTCTTATTCTTAATTTCTAGAATCGTGGATTTAAGTTCATCTAAACTGATAGGACTAAAATAAAACGATTCACGCACTGAAACATGGCCAAGATACTGTAGAGGATCAGTCAATTGGTGATTATTAGTTATATTTACGGCTAGGTGTTGAGCTATTGTACAGTAATAAGAATTGATAGTTTCAGGTTTCAGTTTAGAATCATTAACGGTTTTTAAACCCTTGCCTCTCAGATCATTAACTATACTCCAAATCTCCTTCTGTCCATTGCTTGCTGTAGTAATTCTATTCTTATAGTAGACATGTTTAGCCTGTTTTATGGTTTTGCGATAGATGCTACGATACTTATTAAAGTAATTTAAAAAATCATCATTATTAAAAGCAAATTTTCTTATTGAGTGCAAGCATCTCATGTTTTTAGAGGAAACTCTCAATCCCCTAGTGATCCATGGCTTTTTGTTTTTAGACTTTATATTGACTATAGGGAATGTTTGATTAAAAATGCTTAAAATTTTATGGTGAAATGCTTGCAGAGAGTCCGCTTCACGCAGAACCGTACTCCATACAAACCCTGAGCACGCACGTGAGAATCTTAAATAATTCTGCCTTGTAAACAACCGACCCTGTTTTTCAATAGCTAAAGATTTCTGATTATCAGTTACAAATTCGCAAAAAACAGCCTCGTGATCAGATATACCTGGATTCAAAACTGAACACTTAATAGGTCCATTAGTAATATTAGAGCACACATAATCCAATATAGAGGAGGAATTTGCAGTTATACGGGTATAGGAGTCCACATGCATCTTCAAACCAAAAGAATTAAATAAGCAATCAATTGACTGGACAGTTTGAAGGTTTTTGTTCTCGTAATTAATGTTAAAATCGCCCGAAAGAATAAGGGATGCATGCGGAGGTAACCCATACAAAAGCACCTCCAACTTAAAAAGAAAAACGTCACAATTGGTGGTTGGAGATCGGTATATACAAGCAATAAATAAGTTCAAAGAGCTAGAATATACCATGGAGATTTCAAATTCTCCCTCACTACAAAGAAAACTAAACTTGTCAACATCAGCAAAGCCAAACGTATTATCAGCGTCATTCCTTTCTAGAATCATTGTACCCCCATGACTCATGTAAGATCTAGAAAATTGAGAAACAATGGTGTAATTATTTAAGAAAAATGGCTCATTTTCAAAAAGCCAGTGCTCAGTTAAAAGCACAATAATAGGATATTCTAACTCTTCAAGAAAAAGTTCAAGGTCAGCAGTCTTAGATCTAATCGACTGTACGTTTAACAAAAGAGTAGTTAGTTTGCCGCCGGCCTCTCTAAAAAAGACATATTAGTGGATTGTGATGAGTTATTCCTGTTACTATCCCCACTCAATTCAGTTGCAGTGTAATCCAATTGAATAGCAGACTCCTCTAATGGTTGGTTAGACTGTTCGAAACCAGATTGTATTGTATGGTTCAAGGAAATAATGGAGTTTTTTTATAAAATTTGCTAACTTAAACAGTCCCCTTTTACTAAGATATACACCACTTCCAACGAAATCAAAAAAATCAAATCTTAAGTTGTAGAGATCAAGTAAGTTAATATTATAATTCGAATTTAACTTTAGGTCATTTACAATATGAAATAAGCTCTTATTAAATCTAAAAACATTCAGGTGTGCCCTTCCTGCGCTGACTCTAGATGGAATTGTACACAGTATTAAATTAGTAGTTAAACAATTATGAGACAATTTACGAACAAAATAAGGATCAATCTCTTGATCGTTCAAGCCGCCCAAAACAATAACATAATCAGACAACGTAAAAGTTTTTGTAAGTTGCGCTGTATAGCAGACTAGATCCCTAAATAAAGAATTAGGTTTACAAACAACCTCAAGATTAAATTTTTCACCCAGCAATAAATTCACACTGTTGTAAATGTATTTTCCAAAATTATCAGTTATTATAAGAATCTTATGCTTAGTAGAGCACAGTTTAGCAGGATATCTGTCCATTCTTGGGGCTTCAACAATACTTCTGTTTTTTATTCTACTATTTGAGTAATGCTCTCTTTCTTTAGATAACTCCTTTCTCAAAGTTACAAGTTGCTCACTGTGCATACGATTATCCTCCTCCAGCAAGCGTATTGATGCAATCATGTCTCTGTTTAAGGTAGACATGTCCTTTAAATCAGCGTCCAGCCTATTGACTTTATCGGCATTAGCCATATTTGAATTTTCTAGTAAGGCCTTTTGTTGCAATAAGTTAGCGATTTCTTTTTTCAGTTCAATGATTTTTTCCCTACTTTGGTTTAAATCATTAACAAAGTTTTTCTCGGCCTCGTATACCTCATCCTCAAAATCCTGTGTTTTTTTTCTTTGTTTCTTAAAAAGAGCTTCCCTCTGTTTGATTTCATTTTGAAGCTTAGTCACCTCTGTATGTAGATTGTGAATAATTTCCTCCTTCTCCGTTTCAAAAGCTTCAAATTTTTCCTCCATTTTTCTTATTTGATTTCTTTGTGCAAAGTTTTCCTTTTTCAGCTTTTCCATTTCGTTAATCATTCCTTCAAGCTTCCCATCGCCTGTTACATTTTTTGCCTTACATTCCCCAGAACATAAGATACTGTACTCTTCCAGTTTAATGTGCTTTTTCCAGTCCCTTTCCAAACAGCTAGGATGAAATACACCAAAACAAGCTACACAGTAAAATCTACGATTGCAAGGTTTGGAGCAGCATTTAAATTTTAGTTTTTCCATATTTCCATAAAATTAAAAAGTGTATACCCAAAAACTTAAGTCATTCAAGAAAAATATTATTTTGTTATAACGTTCACAATACGGCCCTGTCTCTGGGTATTCTCGTCGACGTGTGCCAGCTCTTTTGTGTGAGAAGTTCTGCACAAAAAAAAAACAAGGAATTCCCACATACAAAAGATAACAATACAAAATACCTTGAATGTTTATATACTGTTAATGATAAGACTTAATGGTTTTAATGGCGGCACTGTTGAGTTATCTTATGTTTTACAGCGAATTTTGCTATTTTAAACCAATTCTTAGCTTAAGTGTTCAGACTTTGGCATTTGTAGACAGAAAAAAGTCAAAATTTTGTATATATATAAATATCTAAAAACCAATTTCTTAGTTATTTTAATAAGTGGAGGGGACCAGCAAAAAAGCAAATTGGTTTTTTGGTAATAGGATGGTCTGAAAAAGTTTTCACCTCCACCTCAGTCAGAATTGCAAGCAACAACATTGTATTTAATTTCATGTAAACAAGTAATTACATTTTCAAGAAATTCTTTATTAATTTTTTTATCAAATGTAGATAGGTTGTTTCCAATTATTAAATAATCCACGTGCCATAATCACTTACATATATTGATGTGGTCCCAAAACTTTATCTTCTTTTTGGTTATATTCATACAAAGAAGACACCTTCACTTCATCATAACATTATATTGTGGTTCTAAAACGACAATTTTTTGTTTGATCAGCTATTCCCATAATAAGAAAAACATCATCTAAAATTCCATTTTATTATTGTTATTTGCGGCCCACTGTTCTAATGTGGATATTCCAGGCAGTGGATAATGCAAAGTTTGTTTTAAATATTCATATGACTTTTTACTAAAATATCTCAAAGTAAAAGCTTTTGAGAGTTCATCCTGTGTCCACCGGGCTTTGGATTTCTTTTTTAAGGCAATATCCACTTGATTTGAAGACAGAACATCTTGCAACGCGATTTTTATTTTTTCTTCAATATTAAGGGTTTTATCATATTCATATTTCTGTATTTCCACTTCTAAATTGGATATCCTTTGTTTTAAAATTGATTCATTGTTTTCATAGTCCACAATTTTTTTCTTTAGCTGCTCATTTTCTTTTCTTAACAATGACATTTCTTTTTCCCAAATATCATGATCTGTTTCCTTGCTTGTTGATGCAACTTCCAAAATATCCATGGAAATATTTTTAGGGACTTTTTTTAACTTTTCTGTTTCTAACTGTAATAAACCTTCCACAAGTTTTTTTCTTTCTTTTTGAATCATCCGTTTTTCGATTCGTTTACCTCTTTTAGAGACCACAGATTCTTTGTTTTCACTCAATTGTAAAAATAATGTTGGAACGGCTACAAAAAAAGAAAACAAGAGGTCACGCAAGATAGACATCTGTCTTAATAATAAAAATTTTAATTATTATTAGTCTCAACAAAAATTTTTATTATTGTTAATTGGGTATTGCTTGCAAGAAATATAACTCCAACCCTACTTTTATTGCAATTGCAAGCGCAATTCTAGGGATTTTTTGGTGATTTATGAGACACCAAACTAAATATGAAGAGCCCTGACATTTGTTTATGTTCTTTCTAACCTATAGCGGATATGTTTTGTTTGTTTGCTTTTGTGTCCTGTAATAATGTTTTTTTTTTTTGAAATGGTTTATTCAAGTATAATAATTAAGAACAGCAATCATAACAATCATAAATACTTTCCCTCCCAGGCAATAACAATAACATTCTGTACACTTCTACTACCTATAAGAGTAAACATTAACTATTTATATTCATGCGTGTTATAACTCTACAAAATATCATTAAGAACATTTGAAAACCGATGAGCTCCTAGTCAATACATCTAGTATTGGTATTGGAGGCCAAACTTATGTAATGACAATTAGTGCAGGAATAAGCACTTCACTATGAGAGATATAGTTTCAGTGCTCGAACAAATCTGGTTAGTGAGGCTTCGGATGTTAAAATAAATGCACAAAAAGTCAGTAAATCCTAACCAAATGCCTTTTTTATTTTAATATTTGACAAGTGGTACATCACCTACGACCTTGGCAAGTCATTGCACGCTGTAAAATGAAGTGAAATTTTTTTTGCTACAATACGAATTGCTGCAAGATAACTTGCGTGAAAGAAAAATTGCAAACTGTAAAGAGGCCTATCCATTTGTTTTTTCATCTTACCATCTTTTTTTAAATGCATTGGTTGGTAATTCATTAATCTAGCTCGAAGTTCGTCATCGTAATCGGCTAAAAGAAAATGCTTACTGCATATTCGTTTGTTTTGAGGCGTCCAATTGTCTGTTCGGCCACATTTTCTTGCCCACTCTTTTAAAATAATGGGATCTTTTGGGAATGAAAAAAACATGATCTTTTTTCCATCCGGATCTTGCTTCTTTGAGTTACTGTTGCATGTAGCTATGCTACAAATATTGCCACCACTCATTATCTAAATAAATAATTACAGAATTAATTTTAAACTCACGATTTAGAGAATCTAGTTTAATAAACTAACCTTAAAATTCACAAACTGTAAACTTTGACAAAAATTAAATATTTTTAATAGTTCTTCCACTAAATATTATTAAAAAAATATATATTCACAGTTTAGAATTCAACGGTAAATGTACAATTAAATAACACTGAAAACTGTTGCGCTGTACCTAGTTTAAAATAAATGTTGTTGTTTGTAGTTAATGGCTCTGCTCCTTTACGGGCAATTTGCCAGCTCATTCGTGGCGAGGTGATCTTGTCTGGTGTTTCAACATATTATCATCCCCGCGAGTTGTAGTTTTGTGCTGTGTTAAAATAAAAGTACACACACACCACATGTAAATTGTAAACAAAAACCTGTGTGTTCTGTCACAGAGGAATGATAGGTTATCGCTGTCACGCTGTCGCTATACGTTCTCTCGTCTCGATGAAGTAGACACCCACTCTAATCGTCGCTTCGTCCTAACAGATTTCCAGAACCGCTTTTACAATTATTTGTGGGGCGCGCTCTGGGACTCAATTCTGGAATCTCGCTTTAAAATGTACACGAATATCGCATATTGCATTGGAAATATGTGGTCGTAACTCGAGAATCGGGTCCCCAGAGCGCGCCCGACGAACGTCCGACGTCAGGCGCTTTGGGAACCGATTCTTAAATCTCGCTTAATGCGCGCATTGGAAATATATCGTCGTAACTCGATAATCGAGTCCCTAGAGCGCGCCCAAAGAACGAACATCTGCCGTTTAAAACTGTGAACGTATCCCAGGGTCGCGTTCACAGTTTACGTCGGACGTTCGTCGGACGCGCTCTAGAGACTGGATTCTCGAGTTACGTCGACATTTTTCTAATGCTATATTCATGGACTTTTTAAGCGAGATTCCAGAATCAAGCCCCAGAGCGCGCCCTAGGACTCAATTCTGGAATCTCGCTTAAGAATGTCCATAAATGTCGCATTGGAAAAATGTCGTCGTAACGTGAACGCGACCAAGGCAACCTATACTTTCTAAGAACCTTGGGCGCAAACTGCGGTAATTAATATGATAGGGTAAGTCAGACGTGATTGGTCAAATATCAGCCGATTGACTTGATTCTGTTAATCAGCTGACTTCGACTAATCACAATTGACTTTACCTCGTATAAGCAATTGACTTGCGCTGTCATATTTACATCCCTTGCGCGACATGGAGATTTGGGCTCATTTGAAAATTTTGAAGGTGTAGGGCGTCTTTGAGAGTGTCTAACGGGTAGTGGTACCATGTCAGCGGCCAGAACTAAATCATTTGAAGTTAGTTTCTCAATTCACAAGATATCGGTTAGTTTGTGAAGCTGTAGACAGCACCTACATGGTCAAATTTAGTCTTTTTTAACTGTCCTCTAATTGTCTCTCACTAACTCGTCCTTAAATTTTAGAAGGCCATAAAATAATCAAATAGGGTCAACCAACCAGTGAATGAATGTGCCCAGTTAATGAACATCGCCAAGTTATACGTCCCTTAAAAACATTTGTTATTATTATTTTAAAAAAATTCAGCATTATATATTTTTATATCCTTACCTGTAACCGGTTTATGTATTAAAATTTTAATATTTATAAGCCTTAAATAGAGAATAAATTTAATGTTCATTAACTGGTCATTACGTGTTAATTGTTCATTCCCCGACCGGTTAACCCTACTGAACAGAGAAATAAAAGGGTCGCTAGATATGTGTGTGTTTCTGTGTTACTAGTAGCCAGCTTGATCTTGGACCTACAGCTTAACGTTGGTTCCGAACCACGATCCACAGTTATGCGACACCCTTCAAGAGCTATCAACTCTTGGTTTATATCCATTGCATGACCTACCGATTAAGGAGTGTGTACCTTCCTCCGCACTTCACGAGGTGTCCAATCTTATCCGGCGTGAATGGGGTGAGGTGGAAGATAATACATTTTACGCTCTCCCTACATTCATGAACCTGCTAAATTTCGGATAAACTCCGAGGATCGAACTCGGTACACCATGGTGAAATGCCAGTAACTTACCTTGGAGCCACTGGTAAGAATTTTAAAATAATTCCCATTCTCACGAATAACCCGCTTTCCGTAGCACTTGCTATTGCTTTTAAAAAGAAGAATCAGTTGAAATATGGCGGAAGAACAAAATGGTAGCATTCGCCGGGTTTTAAATGTTTTTCGTTCTGTAACTTTAATTTAAATGATTTTAAGTATAATAAAAACGAAAATAATTATCATAGAGTGGATTTAGTATACGTAGAAAGTGAAATTTAATAGGAATATTTTGCTAAAACGGCAGTAAATAGAGTTTTGCGCTCTTTTAGACTTTTTCGATCAATTTTAAATAAAATAATACATTTATTAAAAATGAACAACAACGGCTCTAAGGGTACCCGCTACGCTATTCACTGGGAAACTCATCCCAAAAATTTACTGAAAAACTTCTGTTCTTTAATGGAACACCAAAGCTTAGTGGATATAGTTATTTGTTGTGGAAATAATACAATTCAAGCACATAAGTTTGTTTTGGCTGCTAATAGTCCTTTATTTAGGGTAAGTTATGTATTATTCATAAAATGTTCAAATAGGTACATACCTATACTAATGAAATCTATATAAAAATACAATTTTTCAGTTTTTCACCTCACCAAAGTACCTATAACCGGGAGTAAAAAATATGGCTGATCAGAGTTTTATGCTTTTTGTTAGGGACAGGTTGGTATTTAAGTACTGAAATTTTAGAGCGGTGTTTTTTAGCAACGTGGGTACGTTTGGCATCACGCTCTAATAGAAATAATGACCGGTTACTCAGTTGCGCGATTTTTTTTTCTGAGGCGCGTTTTTTTTTTTGGAGTGCAGGCATTACTATTTACCGACATTCTTTGTTCTGGGATACTTCTTTTATTTTATATTTTCTATAATAACGCCATAAATTAATAATTTGTATTTTCTTCCAGGATGAATTTGAGAAAAATCCCTCCATAGAACAAATTCAAATTGGCGGTTGTGATTTTTCAGTTTTAAAAAGCGTTGTGGAGATCATGTATTGCGGTCAGACCGTAGTTTCCCAAGAAAATGTGAAAATCTTAATTGCCATTGTTAAATTGTTCCAAATGAAGAACTTAGAGAATTTGTTTAATGAGCATGCCAGTTCTAGTAAGTGATTAGCTGATTTCGCTTTGTTATATGTGTACATGGTAATTCATAAGATGTAATTCCCCCTACCCATGCAAATGCACTGGAAGGGTTGGAGGTCGGTTGGAGGCAAACGAGCTAGGTATTACAAATTTGTTTTTAGCTGATGCTATTTTTCAAATATATTGGCTAGGTATATTGTGTCGATGTTACCTCCATAGAGTGATTCAATAACTCTACAGCCAATTTCCACCAATTAGTAACATTTTCGGATGATCCAAAATCCGGATTTTTGATTTTATGATATTCTTAAAAGTGGAATATTTGCTTTTGTCACACAACGCATTCTCATTTCCTAGGTACTTCCCAGATAGCGAAAGTAAGTCCAATGAATGTATTTCGTACTAAAGTCTCCGAACCTATGTATGTCCATAGAACGTACATAAAATTAATTTTAGGAAAGAAGCACATAGAAAGTATGTAGATACCTAAATAGTTGCACAAAGTTTTACAGTTTTTATCTTTTTTTTAGCTGAAGAAATTTTATTACCCAAGCCTCAATTTCTCACCAAGAAGCCCAAATACCCTGCATTTACTTACCAGCTACCTCCACCTACATCCCAGAATACTACATGTATAGTTGCCAATGTTGCCAGTCCCCCTCAGTGCAGCGTTATCAGCAACCCTCAGGCGACTGCGGCGGCTGTTGCTATGGCAGCACATAGCGCTAACAACGTGTTGAAGCCAATTAATTTTAATATTACTCTGCCCGAGCCGATTCCAGGCTTCAAACCTTATGGAAGAGGAAGAAGAACACTAAAGCAACAGGTACACTTACCTATAAGAACAATGACTACACAAGGCCTTACTGAAACTTAACTTATTACCCAGATCTGGGTTGTTACTATTAGTATTGATTTATTTTTTGTTTGTTTATCTAAATTTAAGGGTCTAATGGGCATACCCGACAATTTGGTCATAATATACTTTTATAACCTAAATTATGTTTTGGATTTTTCCGGTTTTTTCCCGAGCTTTTATTGGACCACCTCATATTATTTCCACATAGCAAATATCAAATAAATATAATTAGGAAGGTACATATTTTTCGGTAAAATCCGCCCTCAAAACTATACTTTCGGTTTAACCGGAAGTCAGGTCAAAGTTTAAATAGAAACCCGCTATTCTTGTTATTTAATGCTTACTTAAGTTCTATAGAAAATTATCTTGCGAATGACATATTACACATTATCATTTATTTTAAAAATTGCCGTCTAGAAGAATTTTACTTTGTTTCCTTCCTTAAATGTTCATAACTAAGTGATAAATAGTAGTTGTGAAAACGTTAAAATGGTTCATTTTTACCTATAATTTATAATATCAAGTCAACTTGTTCAAGAAAAATGTATCCGTTTGGGCAGTGGCGTGCAAAGCCGTTTAATACAGGGTAGACAAAAAATTTATTTTAAAACAATTGGCGCTTTAACAATTTTCAATACAGTTGACATCGTCTTTCTTTTAGGCAGAACAAGCATGCGTTAAGGAAGCTCAAGCTTCTAGAATGGCTTTGGCTAGTTTGCAAAAAGAGATAGCTGCTGCGCCACAGGTGAGTAAATACATTTTCCTGATTAGTTCTTTTAAATTTCCACCGACCTTATAAAAATGTAAAAAAATAATTTTGATGTTGACTGCATAAATTACCATAAATAAAGAGTGAAAATTCAAAACGTTCTAAATGCCAGAGTTGTGTCAAAATTAAGTGTTTTTCATAAATGTTCTGTGTGTTATTGCAATTACCTTAAATCAGTTGTCAGCAACAAACAAACAATGTTTAAGATGGTTTATTGCGCATCCTCCAAAGATGGCGTTGAGGTCAGTTTTAGAGGTGTTTAATCAGATAATTGTATGTATCAAAGCAACGTTTCACTGTTTTTTTTTTCTAAACTTAACGTAGTTGTTTTGCAGACGCAATAACCCAGTTAACAACTGGTATACATCTAGACAGGGTAGGATTAAGCCTATAACTGGCCCGGTGCTACCTAAGTTTGTGGGCCCTTTAAAATTGATAAATAAATGATGAAAAATTATTTTGGGTATATGCTTTTCTGAAAACCACTCTTGTGCCGGCTTTTTTGGATTGGTTTGATTTGGATTCATATTGTACTTGCTTGTCATACATTCTCATACACATTTCTACATATGTAACATTTGTTGGTATCGTTTGGTATTTAACAATGGTGTTCCTCAAGGAACATTTTTAGGACCATTATTTTTTAATAGGTGTCTACAGGGTGTTACAAATTCGACATACCAGTATTGGAATCTTGGAAACCATAGGAGTTGGAGTAACGATTAAATGGGGGCAAAGTTGTGCAATTCGGTGTTGATTATAATGCCGCTTTAAAACTTTTCAAATTACGAATACTTCCGATTTTATTCGAAAAAAACCGAAATTTTGCAAAATCGTTTTTATTTTTTCCTGAGCTCATTTGACTAGCTATTTAAAAATAATGTAATTGCCACTTTTTCTCCTCTACAATATGACGTTACTAAACTAAAGATCCGCCGTTTCGTCTCCGAGCGGCCATCACCAACTTAGCTTTTTTGAATACGGACCTGGATTTTTTTTAATCGATTTTTAAACCCTCCTACCTTCAAAATGTAATGGCGATATTACTTCTTTATAATGATGAATTGTCCTTGCTTATTTTTTTAAATTAATATTTTTTACACTTCTTGTCAGTCCGGTCCTGGCAACGAATCACAATATTAATTAAAAACTTTATTTTATTTAAAACATTCATAGAAAAGTAATATAATTTATTTTATATAATATATAAGTATTTTCTAATATATCTAAATTTACTAATTAAATCCTAATTTTCTAAATGTTCAAAGAGATTGCCTTTTTTGCTCAATAAAACAATCGATTTTTCTTCCAATTTTGGCGACAGCCCTTTCAACCGATCTTCTATCCTACCAAATGAAACATGTATGCGTTCTTCCATGATATCTACGTCATTTTTATAAATAACATTTTTTTAAACTAAAGTTTGTAATTAATATTGTAATTCGTTGCCAGGACCGGACTGACAAAAAGTGTAAAAAATATGAATTTAAAAAAATAAGCAAGGACAATTCATCATTATGCGAAAGTAATATCGCTATTACATTTTGAGGGTAGGAGGCTTTAAAAATCGGTTAAAAAAAATCCAGGTCCGTATTTAAAAAAAGTTAAGTTGGTAATGGCCGCTCGGAGACGAAACGGCGGATCTTTAGTTTAGTAACGTCATTTTGTAGAGGAGAAAAAGTGGCAATGACAAAGTGTTATTTATTTTTAAATAGCTAGTCAAATGAGCTCAGGAAAAAATAAAAACGATTTTACAAAATTTCGGTTGTTATCAAATAAAATCTGAAGTATTCGTAATTTGAAAACTTTTAAAGCGGCATTATAATCAGTACCGAATTGCACAACTTTGCCCCTATTTAACCGTTTCTCTAACTCCTATGGTTTCCAAGATTCCAATGCTGGTATGTTGAATTTGTAACACCCTGTATATTAATGATTTATATAATGTAAATTCTGATGGAGAAATTCATAGTTTCGTAGATGATACTGTAATTTTTTATACACATACAAATTGGGACAACTTAAATAACAAAATTAAAAAAGATTTTAAAATAATAAAAAATTGCAGGTTTGATAAAAATAATTATCTTCCTTTTACTTTAAATCCAAATAACATACCTGTGGTAGGTATGTTAACATATGAATAGTATTAAAATAAATGATGACATTTAAATTTTGAAAGTTAATCAAGTAAAATATTTAGGAATAATATTTTACATTAAATTAAATTGGAATTTTTACATAAAATATTTTATTAAAAAATTAAGACGTTTACTACCAATTTTTAGAAACATTAAACAATTTTTGAACGTTAAACATATAGAAATATTATATTATGCATTAGTTAAAACTGATTTAAATTACGGAATTTTAGGTTGGGGAAGAATAAATAGAACTTTAGCTAAAAAATTAGAAATATTACAGAAAAGCAGGTTTCTAAAAATTATATTTAATAAAGATTATCATTATCCTTCAATAAAATTATATTCTGAAACAAAAAAAAATGAATATGAGACAACTTTACAGTTATAATATCTTAATATATACATATTTAAAAATAAAAATCTTAAAAACCATAATCATAATACACGTCATAAGAATGAAATAACAATAAAACCTAAAATAAATAAATCCATAGAACAAAAAATTTCAAATATTTATATTTTTATTTAAACGATTATTTACCAACAAAAATTAAACAATATAAACAACAGATCCCCATGACCCCCCCCCCCCCCCATGCATCTAGATTACCATTATTATTTTTCATATTAAAGCTGATGTGTAGATCTACCGTTTATAAAGTTTTATTTATTTTTTTAAAAACCTTACAAAATGCACTTGGAACGATTTAACCACTCTTTAAGTAATATCGATTTGGTACATTATTTTTTTATTACTCTGTATATTCAGGTCAACAGCTTTATTATAGAAGATACTTGCACAGAAACGACTGTGGAAAATTTCATCCCTCATAGCGATGCGGAACAGTCCCCGTACATTCAGGTTCTGAACTACAGCGATGTCATCACAGAAAACGGTATTCAGAATTCCATGTTCTTGCCAGTGAGTGTGGCTCAGACTAACGTTAATACTCAAGGTATGTCCGGCCATGTTGTAGAACATAAAAAACGGTTATGAAGAGGTGATTTTTGTTTTTTTATCAAATGATTAAAAATCAAAAATTGAAATTTCTTTCGGATATTTCCGAATTTATTCGGAATTTTTACAATTTTCTTTCACCAACTTATTAAGCCCCAAAATACGCAACTTTGCCACAATTTAACCCATTTTCAGCGGTGTCGAGCGCGGTTAGTACTTGGGCGGGTGACCGCTTGGGAACACGGCGTGCTCTTGCCTCAGGGAAGAGTGTAAAATGAATCGACACCTAGCCATCCTATTCACGCCGGACAGGCCGGATGAGATCGGATATCTCGTAGGATGAAGGTGCCGTTTCACACTCCCCAGTCGGTAGATCACATTTGTGGTCGATGACCGGTTCAAGATGGCCAACGTAGTCGGCGAACCGTAAAAAAAAAACAACCCATTTTCGTATCGCTTATCGTTTTTGATATTTCCTTGTGTGCGCACGAATTTGTAGCACCCTGTATAGATTTAAAACTTTGACAGGTGCTTTTGAACGATGCATCCTAAAATAAACAGATTTTTATACAGGGTGTGGATTTTAAATGGAACGCTGCTTATAGCGGCTCTGGGAATAAGATTTCTCTAAAATACGTCCTCAAAGATTAAAAAAGGAATTTGTACACATTTTTTTTTTAGATCTGTCAAACCATGCGTCAGAAATTTAATAAAAACTAATTTTTAGCGAATAATTACATTCAAATAACTTTTAACTGTAATTACACTTTTTTAGCGGTTAGGGCTGTGCTCCCCCTTTGGGGTCCCAGTTTTTTTTTAAGGACAAAAGCGATGCCCATAAAAAAATTTTGAGGACGTATTTTTGGATTTCAGAGAAATATTATTCCCAGAGCCGCTACAAGCCGCGTTCCAAATAAAATCCCCATCCAGTATGTCTTTCTTAATTCAAATTTAATTCTGTATCAAAAAATGCCTACATCCGGTTTACTGGTTAAATCTGGTATAGTTCATTTAATTACTGTCATATCACAACTCGGAAATACATAATCATAACAGAAACAAGAAAATAAAGTATGTCTGTTATTAATTAAAATTCGTTTTGACAACCTTTGTCATTTAGAAGTACCTTAATTTTACTTGCTAAAAGTAATTTGAAAGCGAAAAATAGTTAGTTGGAATACAGGGTGATTCCTAATTTGATACTTCTTATTTAGCTGTGTATAGAAGGCATTAAAATAAAACATTTTCAAATGCCTTTTTTCAAAAAACTTAAAAATAGGCGAGATACAGAAGTAAAAAATCTAAGTGCGGACCTGGTCATCAAAACGTAGCCTGCTAAACTTTATGTTGTTTGTCTTATCTCTTATTAGTCATGAAATTCACGGGTCGGTGTTGAGTTATTTGGCAATCCGCTGCGGTGTGTTTTTCTGAAGCAAGTTAATTTTAAATTGCTGACACGTGAAAATGGTAAAATTTGAAAACAATGAACTAGTAGATATGGTGCCAATTTTTGTGTCGTAGAAGTGCGGCTGCTGCTTCGAGATTATACGCAGAGCGCTTTCCCTTGCGGGCTCATCCTATACCCAGAAGTTTTCTTAATGTTATTCAACGGGCAAGTTAGACAGGACTGTATTTGATCCATAGTGTAATAAATAAATGAATGTACGGTCGTGTTTATTAAAAAGTCATACAGCATTAAAATGAGAGGTGTAATTTATCATATTATATCGTGTCATATTTTATGTCACCTCTCCTTTACTACTTGTACGGCTTTTTTATGAACACGACTGTACCTTATTTTTGAATTTTTGGAAAAAAGGTATTTGAAAATGTTGTTTCTTTCAATGCCTTCTATACACAGCTAAAAAAGAAATAACCCTGTATATTCTGAAAATATGTCTCATTATTCAGCAAAAGGAGAAATGCTCATTTTGAAGTTTAATTAAATCCTGACAGAATTTAAAAAATATACAATTTTATCAAAGACGGGACTCGAATCAAAAATTACGTCAGAAGCTGTGACCAGCAGTAATTGTACGGACTTTTGTTAGTCCTAAATGTAAAAAGAAATAGAAGAACTGAATTTAGCTCATTGACAAGTTTTCCCTTCAGGTCCGTATACTTCCAACGTTGGTCAAACCGAGAAGCGCTCTCTGACAGCTGACAAACTCAAATACATGTTGGGCGGGGAGGTGCCGTCAAATGTCGAAATCATGTATAAGGACGCTGATGGAAATTTCGTACCAGTTAACGAAGAAGTCTTGCAGAATTTGTCCACTAAAGAAGGTAAAATTGTATTTATTGTCATGATGGGACGACAAAGTTAAAAAGTGGGCTAGATGTTCTTTTGCCCAATTTTATAAACTCGATTTAAACCGAGGTCCAGTTTGAATCGAAGAAATATCAAAAATGGTTAGTTTATAATGAGAGATTGACAACAAAGTTCGAGTTAAAAGTGATTTACCTGGTCATAACTTAATATAAAGTACCTAACCTAGCATAATAAGTTATGATTACTCTTAAATTAAACGTTGCTGACAATCTCATATTTTAAATCGATTGACATTTCTACGGTTTTATAATTACTCTTCAGTTTAAACTTAGGTTTAAAAAACGTTATAAAATTTGGCCTAATAGTCGTATATCTGTTATTTTTTAAATTTTTCACGTAAGAAAAGATATTTTTTAAATATCTGTAGTAATATGCCAGTATACAGGGTGTCCTTGAAATGACTGTACAACGCTTTACTACAAATTCCTTAACCAAAATTAAGGCGATATAGACAAACTTACCTATATGCAATGTTGCTTCGTTTTGCCGCTACAGGGCGCTAAAGTTTAAAATTAATATATTTTTTTATTAAACGTCATATAAGTGACGTATCTCAATGACATTAAATTTCATTTATATGACTAGGAGTATAAGTACTTATACTCCTAGGCGTATAAATACATTATATTGAAATATTTGTTTTGATAGATGCCAAACAAGTACGTATCCATGATAACGATACCAAAAAGGGAATATACCGTAAAATAAGTTAAAAATTCAATCTTGTTATCTTCATTAAAAATTCGTTTTCTTTTATTTAATTTATAATGTGATGCACGTTTGAAGAAAAAAAAGTATATGATATTCGAAGAATGAGATACTTTATGTGCTTCGCATAGATTATCTGACTTCGTCAGACAAGCTTTCCACGCTCAGCACATAAAATAACTCTTATTCTCCTAATATCATAATGTACTATTTTTCGGAATAATTTCTTAATGCCTTTATCGATTTCCACTAATTTTGGGACTAAGAGTGACTATTATTAATAGCGTGTTTTGACGTGTACGCCATCTTTTTTTTAATACTTGCAAATTTAAAAATGGCGTGTAATTGGTAAATAAAAGTTTGTCTTTTTGTTTCCCCCCGTATAAATGACTTTAATTATTTCTCTGAACTGACTTCATTTTAAAACTTTTTGTCTCTTATTAAGTTTTAGCCAGACATGCAGTTTCTCTACAAAAAAATTATTTACAATACCTTGTAATTCATCATTGCTGTTTATTTAGAACGAGAAACATGAACATTTTTTAAATTCTAAATAACTACCAACTAAACTGCTGGACAATTGCTTTCGAGCAAGAAAAATTTCGCCTAAATTTAACATTTAATATTTTCTGAACCAGATATGATATCGACCTACAGTTTTGAATGGTTGATAGATCTATCCCTTGGGAAACAATTGTCAATGTTGGATTTCTTTAACTGTCAGAAAATTTTATATACAGGGTGTTAAAGAAGACGATTATTTTTGCTCCAATTTTAATGGCGTGTAACTTTCACAATAATATTTTTAAATTTTATCACTCTACGTCAATTGAATCACTGGTTCATAGCAAAGAAAATAATTTGTTAAATTTTTTATATCTGCTATATTTTAAGAAATACCGATTTTTTTTGGAAAACCTTACTTTATTTCAAGTTATTGGTAGCTAGATCTCACTGTGCGTTGTATCGTGCAAACTTTGCGAGTGATTCGTGATTCTTATACTTTATGAAAAGCTTGATTATGTTCAGTAACAATAGTTGTATCTAAATGTTATGATGTACAGTGGCGTACTTATAAACACCTATATGTCTATGGTTTATGAGTATCTCACAATTTTTCAGGATTGTTTTATATTGGAAAGTACTCGCCCCTAGATTAGGTCAATTTTTTCTTATTTTTTAGTTTTTTATATCGCACTACAGGTATATTATACAGTGTGTTTACAAAATTTTAACAAAGATAATTTTTTTAATTTAATTTTTGGAAAAAATGTATTTATTAATTTCTAACTTTCTAACACTATATACTCATAAACCATAGACATATAGGTGTTTATAAGTACGCCACTATACCTCATAACATTAAGGTACAACTATTGTTACTGAACATAATCAAGCTTTTCATAATAAGGTATATTAATCACTCGCAATGTTTGCACGATACAACGCACAGTGAGATCTAGCTACCAATAAGTTGAAATAAAGTAAAGTTTTCCATAAAAATTGGTATTTCTTAAAATATAGCAGATATCAAAAATTTGATAAATTATGTTCTTTGCTATGAACCAGTGATTCAATTGACGTAGAGTGATAAAATTTAAAAATATTATTGTGAAAGTTACACGCCATTAAAATTGGAGCAAAAATCATCGTCTTCTTTAACACCCTGTATATAAAATTTTATGACAGTTAAAGAAAATCCAACATTGGCAATTGTTTCTTAAGGGATGAATCTATCAACCATTCAAAACCGAGGTCGATATCATATCTGGTTCAGAAAATATTAACTGTTAAAATTAGGCGAAATTTTTCTTGCTCGAAAGCAATTTTTATAACAATTGTACGAAATGTTCACCGTGTTAATGTATATACATATTTTGTAGAGAAACTGCTTGTCTGGCTAAAATTTAATAAGAGACAAAAAAGTTTTAAAATAAAGTCAGCTACTGTCAGAGAAATAATTAAAGTCTTTTATACCGGGGGCAACAAAAAATAACTTATTTACCAATCGCACGCCATTTTTAAATTTGCAGGTATTAAAAAAAGATGGAGTATATATCAAAACACGCTATTAATAGTCACTCTTAGTCCCAAAATTAGTGGAAATCGATATAGGCGTTTAAAAATGATTCCGAAAAAAAACGATATTAATTTGAAAACTTTAACGCCCTGTAGCGGCAAAACGAAGCAACATTGCATATAGGTAAGTTTGTCTAAATCGCCTTATTTTTGGTTAAGAAATTTGTGATGAAGCGTTGTACAGTCATTTCAAGGACACCCTGTATATAGTATACTTTCAAAAAATCGATATTGGAAGCTTCATAACAAAAATGATTGATACAATGAAAATGTATTTCAAATAACTAATTATTCCTTGATCAAGAAACAGTAATATTTTTAATATTCAACTGTTAAAAATAAATAGTTGCTTAGCAAATTGAATTCTATATTCTGCCATATTAGAAAAAAATTGATTTTGCAACCATCACCAGAATAATATTTTAAAAAAATACGTCATCAGAAATCAACTTAATTGCAGAAGACAGAGCCACCGGACGTGAAATCGTAGAACTAAAAAACTAAAAACAACCAAGACACGGTAGGCCATACATCTAGTACAGGAAACCACATTTTGCGGTTCACCATAACAGTCTGCAATTCGCAGTTTCAGAAATAGATCACACCGAAGTACCCACTAAGGTGCGACGCTATCCGTGACCACCTATGAAAGAATTACGCGGAAATTTGGACGCGAAACAAAAGAACGCATACAACAAATGGACGCGGGGTCAATTGGACGCAAGGCTTTAGGACGTGATCAATTTTTGTTAAAAAAGATACAATTAAATAGAGCTAACCTTATACGGAAGAAAGCTTAAATCGCTTAAAGGTTGAGCAATTAATAGCCGGTTGTACGGTAACTTGTAAAAAAATTTATAAAGACACGTCTAAGAGAATAAAAGTAATCGTTTAAAACTATGCAAATCGACCACTTTTGGAATACTTGCGTGGAATAGCGCACAATTTTCAGTTGCAAATATAATATAATATGTAATAAATAAGGTTAACTCTATTTAATTGTATCATTTTTAATTAAAATTTTAAAATAAATATATTTATTTTAATAATTTTTTTTTGTTGTTATGTCAATATATTGACAATATTTTTTTTTTACGAGAGCAAAATTATATGCGTCCTTATGACCACGTCCTAAAGCCTTGCGTCCAATTGACTCCGCGTCCATTTGTTGTATGCGTCCTTTTGTTTCGCGTCCAAATGTCCGCGTCCTTTTGTCGCACGTTCAAATTTCCGCGTTTTTTGACGCGATACCCCTATGAAAATGAGAAAATAAGCACCGTTAATTTCGCAAGAAAGCACCGGATATCACACGCGTGTTGAAAAAAATATTTCAACACTAGTGTTGAAATATCATGGCACACTATTTAATTTAAACAGATGGTGCCAATTTGACAGACAACCCCTATTTATTAAAAATAACAAATTTTAGAAAGCAGTAATTGTAAAGTGTTTAACTTATTTATCATGTATTTGTCGAGTGATTCAGAATTAGAATGTGAAAATACGCCATCTGAAATTATAAAAAAATGTTAATAATATACTGAAAAATCTATTACCATCTATTACCAGACAAAAAAAGAAATCGCGCTGAAGAGAGTGTCATGTATTAAACAACAAATCTTTATCGGTTTCGGTTCAGGATATAAAATATGAAAAAATAAAAAAGTTATACGTACTACAAATAAAGGAAAAGCCTATTGACAAACTATGAAACCAGATATTAAGTGGAACATAATCCTAAGTACGCTCATTTCAACACTAGTGTTTATATATTTTTTTTCACAAATCAAGGGCTTTTTTAATAATTCTTTGTGGTCGTAGGAAAAATAGTGTACATTACTCATGTGAACGTGATTATTCTAAAACTCGGAGAATTTCCGGAAATAGGAGGAATATCTCCTCGTTTAAAAAAAGTAAAGAAAGTATCACTTTCATCTCTGCTTGTTATGTAATATACTATTAAAAGCCATGTAAAATAAAGTAGTAGAAGTTAAGTGTGTGTCAGTGCTAAATAGTATTCTTATTGCAGGCCTGCAATACCAAGTAGTCGACGAAGACGGACGTGTCAGCGAGATGCAAGAGCTTCATGTCATCGATAAGATCGAGAAAATGGACGATACTTCATCGCACGTGCCGATATCGAATGCCGAAATAGTCGATATAACTAAACCAGCTCTAGAAGTCGGAGATTTTTTAAAAGAAACGGAAAGCGCACTTTCGGTTAAGGTATTTAAAGATATATTTTTGTTGGGATGCAGGAATTAGTAAAACTGTGTCGTCAAGGGCGAGTCAAACTTGCGTGATAAGTGATTTTAGTCATCCGTTTTGTCGTATATTATTTGTAGACAAGAATAAAGCAACCAGTGAACCGGGATCAAAGTGATGGTAGGCCTGCTGTAACGCTTTAAATTTAAGGGACAAAGGGCGAATTTTCGTGCATTCCACTAGGTGTTCCATTGGTTAAACGATAATGGTGACATTTTACAAACCAACAAAATCCCTCTAAACACTATTTCAAACGTGATTTTCTCGGAATCCACACAAACAATTTTGTGAAAACCTGTCACGCCCAGATTTTAGGGTGCGACGAGGGCGTATAGGTAGCTACGGGACCTGAGCAACTATCAGGAAAACAAAGTAATTTCGAAAACAAATTTATAAAAAAGATCAAAATAATATTTACCTGAAAAGTTTACAAAGAAAATCAAAAATAATAAATAACTTGGATTTAAACCTTTAAGAATGATTTTAAAATAAAATTGTACTTACATAAATTTGGGGCTCATCGCTGGCGTCTTGGTAATCTGGGGACCAAGAAAAGTTGTTTCACAATTTTTGACGTGGATGCGTCACCGACCACGGACTCGAGCACTAGTGGCGTCCGATATCAGTCCGGTTTCAGCAAGTCCGCAATTTTTCCCACTTTAGGGAAATGACGAACTTAGGTCGTACACCTAATTTCTGCTGACTTGATGACTCGATAATAATTATTAGATCGGGATGCGCGTATAACATTTCATAATTGCAACTTTATTAGATTTGTTTAATAAACTTGAGACAGGTTTCATGTTGCGAGGAATGACCTGTGTTTAACGCAAACAATTTATAAAAATGGAAATGTTGATTTATGAAATATTATTGTTCCCTTTCGTGACACAGCGATGGCAGAAAGGAAGTAGTCACCATTTACTTGTAAAAAATTGAACGTATGTGAAATGAAATTCTAATATTGAATCAAAAGTTGTCTCCACTTCCCTTCTTTTATAAATGAATATATATTTATAAAGGACAAATTTCAGCGGCAATAATAATTATTTCCAGTGAATCGAGAATCCAGTTTCAGGTATCAGCCAGTGCAAAGATTTTACGGCCTGAAAAATCAATTAGCGGGATTTTGTTGGCTTGCAAAATGTCACCAATGTTGTGATAATGGTGACATTTTGCCACAAAATCTCGCTAATCGATTTTTCGGTGCTAAAATCTACGCACTGGTAGACACATGAAACCGCATTTTCGATTCGCTGGAAAGAATTATAATTGCCGGTGAATATGAAACAGGTTTTTACAAAATTGCTTGTGTGGATTTCGAGAAAATCACGTTTGAAACATCGTTTAGTGGGATTTTGTTGGTTGGCAAAATGTCGGTAAGATTTTTTTATATTGCTATCGTATTTTTTAAAAAGTGTCAAATTTGGAACATTCTCGATAAAATACATGTTCGAACCTCGGATGCATGAAAATGTACATTTACCAATCCATCCCCTTCCTCTCCTGTAGATACAATCTTGCCTTATTGACTAACAAAAAAATATTTATTGTTTTTATATGACTACGTTTGACGAGTTTACTTTCTGAAATATGAGTACCTTTGTACGTGTACACTGACCCTTATACAGGGGTAATACACTACTCCTATACAGGGGTAATACGCTAGTCCTATACGGGGGTAGTATACATTGGTCAAAATGTAGAAACTCCCCAGAAATTTTGTTTTTGTAAAAATAGGGAGAGAGGCGACAGTCAATAAATTAGATTCACTTCTGAAAGGATGAAATTTATTATAGCGCAGGTAGTATTTATTCATTGTGGTAATCAAACCGTCGCTGTGTGGCATAAGCACAAGTGTTATCTTGTTAAAACATGCACTCCATCCAGTAGGGATCCCTTGTAAGGTAGGATTTGTAAGCGGTCTAACCCCGATCCTAAAAGGATGAAACCGAGGCCAATATATAATTCTTTACTTCCGATAACTGAGCTTTAACCTGCATTAAACGTGTGGTAACACTGTTTGAATATTACGGAATATGTCAAATTACTAGGTTTTTTACTAACCTATCCGCAAGAAAATATTTTTAGAGATGAATTCTTAAATTGACACCATTATTTTTGGAAATATATATACAGAGTGCGTAATAACGATATCTATAACTGTAAGTTTCGTGAAGCCTCAAAATAAATACCTTAAGTGTCTGTTTAAAGGTTGGAGACAATGACGTTTCTTGAACGGCAGTAGAGTTTTGGACTTGCATTGTCTTTATTTGTTTAGAATCACTACGTTTCAACTGGTACCTAAGTATCTACAATCGTCTTCAGGTGAATACTGAATAACTACGGTAACTACAGCTCTATTTATACTAGGCAAGTACTGTGACGCATGACTAGTGGGCGGAGTCATGCGTAGGAGGAGGTCAAAGGAGTATCCGAGAAAATAAGACTAGGACAACGATACATCATCAACGCAGTATTCAGCTCTAGAGACACTTTAAGAAGCCACCTAACGAAGACGAAACCAGCAAGCCAGAAAGACGAGAAAAATTGTGTCTACCAGATCCCCTGCGAATGCGGCCAGTCTTACATTGGTGAGACACTAAGACCACTAGAAGTAAGGATTAAAGAACATCGGAATAACACCCAAAAAGGAGAGACCGAAAAATCAGGTGCAGCTGACCACGCCTGGACGCACGGCCATCATATCATGTGGACAAAAGCGGAAATCCTGCAAAAAGAACCGCACTGGAGGAAGAGGAAGTTTAAGGAAGCTGCGACCATACACCAAAATCCAGGTTGCTTTAGTAAACCGTCATTAGATATGAGAAACGTCTGGAAACCCTTGTTAAGTAAATGTAATCTTAAAATAAGACCACCCAAGAGTTAAACGCATGACGTCATCGATCATGACTCATCAAGCATGACTCATCCAGTTATGCGTCATCACCTAGCAACACGCATGACTCCGCCCACTAGTCATGCGTCACAGCACCTGCCTAGTATAAAAAGAGCTGTAGTTACCGTACTTATTCAGTATTCACCTGAAGACGACTGGAGATACTTACCAGTTGAAACGTAGTGATTCTAAACAAATAAAGACAATGCAAGTCCAAAACTCTACTGCCGTTCAAGAAATACCTTAAGGTTAGGCTGAACAATGGTGCATATGACTGATCTATTTTTAAATTACCCTTCATCATAATGCAAATTGTTACATGCTGTTTGTGACTGACGTCACCTAACCATAGCGACGGTGAATATCAAAGCCACGTTGGGCGTTGGGTCTTCATTTGCTTTGAGATAACCGACACGGTTCACTGGGGCGCGCCAAAATGCACGAGTGTTTATAATTATTGTCCATCGGAGTTAACCGTGGCCCTATAATGCATAGCTACATTCGGATAACTTTCCGAGACAAGAAACCGAGGCCAGGTTTTATACCTGGGTTAAATAGGAAAGAGTCTAGTATCTAAAACAGGTATACAAAATGGGCTTGGTCTCTTACCTTAGTGCTCGCAAAGCGATCTTTAAGGAGATCCCCTGCCTTCCGCGCAAGTCAACCCTGGTGCTGGTGCATTGTTATTTACTTTGGCTTTAAGTGTCATCCTTTAAGAATTGAGCTCTTTGACTGCCGCCTCTTTCAGTGGCGGCTCGTGAAGTATAGATGCGGTGAGGCGAATTTTTGGTTGCTATGTCTTTATCACTTATTTGTCCCCGTCAGCTAAGAAAAATCTTACTTTACCTACAAATTTACGTTAGCAATACTAAAAGAATGAAGGAAAATACAACCTCTTTTAATTGTATATTGTATTTTTTAAATGTATTTGGTAAAAAATCATTAAAAATCTGCAAATTGTTAAAATCTGAAGTATCTGCTAATCTGACAACACTGCACAAGCAATCATCCGTTTCAATCAAAATGTTCCAGGTAGTCAAATTTTCTGTTTTGATAATTAATAAGAAAATAATGAATGGTAACAATACATGCTCCTATATTATTAAATTTCATTTAAAACGAGTAGAATTGAAATTTATATTGAAATATACAGGGTGACAATTTGAAAACGAACAGCATTTAATATTGCCTCTACCAATGATAGTATGAAAATTTGGCGAAACACGTCAATTGATATATCGAGGGGGACATTTTTTAAGATATTTGTTGTCGTGTTACTTTTAACCCCCTAACCTCCAGGGCACCTACCCCTAAAATTTTAAACGGAAGCCCCTATTTTTTTTGCCATTTTTGTGTTCCTTATAAAATTCTACATACTGTATCATTTTTTTTTTCAAAAAATGTAGTTATTTTATTTTTTCTAGTGGCGGTATCGAAGACGAAATGTAGAAATACATTCCAAATTCCTTTATTTATTTACATTTCGTCTTCGATATCGCCACTAGAAAAAATAAAATAATTACATTTTTTGAAAAAAAAAATGATACAGTTTATGTAGAATTTTATAAGGAACACAAAAATGGCAAAATAAATAGGGGTTGCCATTTAAAATTTTAGGGGTAGGTGCCCTGGGGGTTAGGGGGTTGAAAGTAACACGACAACAAATATCTTAAAAAATGTCCCCTTCGATATATCAATTGACGTGTTTCGCCAAATTTTCATACTATAATTGGTAGAGGCAATATTAAATGCTGTTCGTTTTCAAATTGTCACCCTGTATATATTTTATTAAGTACATTACAAAAAATTTTATTTAACTTAGCCGAACAGACAACATTGCAAATCTGAGGCGAGCTTACTGTCGCCTCGGCAAAGAAGTAAACCGCGACGTGCGTGATGAACAAATGTGATGGAAATGTAGCGAAGCGACGGACGTCGCTTGGGTTAAATGTATGCCAGGCGCGATGGTAGAGGCGAAATTCTTATCGCTGAAGTGTGTCATTGCACTGACTACGTTATACGCAAATAAAGTTTTAAAATAAAGTATAACATGAATGTGTAATTTACTAATTTGCCCAATGTTAATGTTTTTTTATGACATTAAGAAAATATAATTAATTATTTTTTAATAGAAAAATTAAGCTTATTAAAATTAATTCTTTGGTTATTTGAATATTTATTTTATCAAAAGCCTAGTGAGGCGCCGCCTCACTTGCCTCATCTGACGAGCCGCCTCTTTGTCTAAAACATTATGCAACTCATATTTGCTATTTATAGATATAAGTTTATATATTTATATAGACAATATTTGTCTAACTAAAATTCGTTTGAGATTTTCTATGGTTCCCTTACCCTTCCACCACCCTTATATATTCTGTCTAGGACGGAGTGTGCTCGATAATTTCCAAAACGGGCGAGGAAACGCCCATTCCGGCGCCCATGGACGACAGCCAACCCACCATGGAGATGCCGCTCGAGACCTTAAAACCCGGCGTCAGGACTGACGTGGATCTGAAATTCTCTCCGGATATTTTTTTCGCTGACATCATGGCTAATGACATTCAAAATGACGTCACCGTTATAGGCGAGAATCTGTTCACTAGGTGTGAGGGTGTGCAGAAAATAGAAAAGATGGAACAGTAATTTTTTCTGAAATTTGTGTGTCGGCTGACTTAAGAATACAGTGGTAAGCTCAGTTGAGCTGAAAAAAGGGACGTCTTTTATTCGTTAATATATCGCGCGAGCAAAAATTATTTGCATCAAAAAGGGCTTGGATTAAAAAACGTAGGGCTTGGTTTAGATCACAATGATATGGGGACGATATATCTAAACAAGTCTAAATTAAAATTTTGTCAAATCCATATTATGGCATAATATACCAAACTAATGAGTATAATAAAATAAGTAGACAAATACAAATTTATTTTTGTTGTTTAAAAAAATTAACAAAGTAAGAATACACAGCGTGATCCGTTAAGGGTACGGAGCGGCGATATCTCGAATGGAATACCTGGAAAAGGAGAAAAAGGTTTTTTTTAGTTATTACATTGTGATAAAGTTTATTAGTTTTTTTTCTCACGTGGTGGAAACATTATTATTAAAATTATTTTGGGCAACTTTCGTTAGTAGTTTTGGAACCATACCCTAGGCCTAGGATGTCTTGGAACATCATATAATATATACAGGGTTTTTCACATACCTACTATCATTAACAGACGACACGTATAACACGACAACTGATAGTACCGGGTGGTCAACTAAGAATGACCGCCGGCCATATCTCAGAAACTAGTAATCGTACAGCATCCGGGTAAATTTTTTTATGACAAAAGTGCCCAAGAGAAAATGCTGGAAATTATTTTTAAGTTCCGCATTTTGCCGCAAGAGGGCGTAATTGAAAAGTAAATTTTACATATCCGAAAATTCCACATTAAGGTATATCTTCGATAACACCATTAAAAAGCTTGGACAATTATCCATCATTTTGGTCCCATGCTCATTGCCGTACCGACTTTCATAAGAAGGGGGAAGCTCTTGAAAGTGTAATCATTTAAATCGCTGTAACTTATAAACGACTTATCCGATTTTAGCAAACTAAAGACTGGTTGGAAGAGAAATGTATGGTCTTTCACCAATCGTATTTAGTTGTCCATAATAGTTCTAAAAAAAAATGCTAGAGGGCGCAATTTGTAATGATAAGACATTTTTTTGATTTTACTCTGAAAAAATAAATTATACGGTATAATTATGATACCATAATCGAAAAGTAGATTAAATTTGGTAAATAAAATATTAAAACCGCAGCTCGATATCTCCGTTCGTTTCAGCGTTATTGCCAGTAGAATAATTTCTAAAACATTAAATGAAGAAGCGAGTAGGACGCCACTGATATTTTTCGATGTGGATATTATTTTTGATTAGCCTGGTCAATTCTGCATAAAAATGGTCTCTTGCGTTTTTCTCCTCAAGCACACTGTTCTTAATTAAAATAATTAAATGGGCGCAATTAAATGAAGGTGGTCATTTCAAACAATTTTTTTAAAACAAAATTTTTCATTATGTTAATAATAAATAGTAAAGCTAATTTAATTTAATTATTTTAATTAAGAACAGTGTGTCTGAGGAAAAATCGCAATGCAGAATTGACCAGGCTAATTAGAAATAATATCCACATGGAAAAATATCAGTGACGTCCCACTCGCTTCTTCATGTAAAGTTTTTAAAATTATTCTATTGGCGATAACGCTGAAACGAAGGGAGATATCGAGCTGCGGTTTTAATATTTTTTCTAGCAAATTTCATCTACTTTTTGATTATGGTATTATAATTATACCATATGATTTATTTTTTCAGAGTAAAATCAAAAAATGTGTTATCATTACAAATTGCGCCATCTAGCATTTTTTTTTAGAACTATTATGGACAACTAAATACGATTGGTAAAAGTGCATACATTTCTCTTCCAACCAGTCTTTAGTTTCCTAAAATCGGATAAGTCGTTCATAAGTTACAGCGATTTAAATGATTACACTTTCAACAGCTTCCCACCCTCTTTTTAAAGTCGGTACGCCAATGAGCATAGGACCAAAATGATGAATAATTGTCCAAGATTTTTAATGGTGTTATCAAAGATATACCTTAATGTAGGATTTTCGGAGATATGTAAAATTTTAAAATTTACTTTTTAATTACGCCCTCTTGCGGCAAAATGCGGAACTTAAAAATTATTTTCAGGATTTTCTCATGGCAACTTTAGTTATATTTTTTTTTCTCCTGAATTTCTATGCCTAGTAGTTTCCGAGATATGGCTTCTCCGTACCCTTAACTGATCACGCTGTAGAGAAAGAAAAATAATTACATAAATTGTTGAAATTGGCCACCGCCATGCTCCAAGCATAAATTCACACGTCTCTTCATATTTTCGAAAGTGTTGACCAGCATCTCTGGAGAAATGTTACCACATTCTTGGATAATCCTTTCTTGTAATTGTTCTAAATTTGCAACTGGTGTTTTAAAAATAGTGTTCTTCAAATGAGGAAAAACGAAGTAATCCATTACCGTTAAACAAAGTGATCTAGGTGGGAATTCAATGTCTGATCGAAAACTGATCAATCTGTCGTCGAAAAAATACCGTAAGTAGTTAATAGTTTCGGCGGCTGTATGGGCGGTTGCACCGTTCTGTTGAAAATATCCAAAACGTAGTTCGTCGTCAAGTAATTGCTCCACAAATGGATTCAAAATATTGTCTATACCGCTGTGCTGTAACTGTGTCATGGAAAAAAATAGGACCAACAATTCTTCTTCGGGAAACAGCTAACCACACACCAACTTTTTGAGGGTGCAATGTGGACTCTACAAAAAAATGGCGATTTTCACTACCTCACATGCGTGTATTCTGAGAATTCACATAACCGGAGAGGTGGAACAAGGCTTCATCCGAAAAAAATGTCAGGTCTAATAAATCATTTCTTTCCAATGAATTTTGGGTAAACCATTTAGAGTAATTCATGCGTCTTTTAAAATCTGCGACTTGTATTTTTTGAAATACTTGCAATTTATAAGGAAATAAATTTTGCTGCTTCTTAAAAATAGTCCTGCATGTTCCATAAGATCTTCCACACTTCTTGGGACAGGCGTCTTATAGAATTTGTTGGTGTATTTTGCATTATTTTACGAACGTTTGCAACAAGTTCTTCTGTTCTTACCATTGAGGTAGAATAAACAAGGAGGCGCTATTACGATTAAATTTCGTCTGCGAAAAACGGTACCAGGGGGCGGGGCAAAGGATCAAGCTAAAATGGCCGATTCATAAGGGCCTGATTAAATTTATTTTGAACAATTCTAAAAAATGCTGAAATTGCAGTTAAGCAGTTAGTCCTAAAACGTCCAAAACTGCTTTCACTTAATTGTAGATGTATTGTTTTCATTTTTTTTTTTTGTTTAATAATTTAAATCAAATTGCAACTGACAAACCGGATAGGAAGGATAGGAAACAATTAGGACCCAATGACTATAAATACGGACCTGCCATTTATTTATACTTACTAACCTATGAAACGTAATTTTTCGCCCTTTTCTATTCATCCACCGCATTTCTGCTGGAACAACTTCGCACGGCACAAGAAATAATTAATATCTATCACACAGTAGCAATTGTTTTACACAAAAATTGAAAACCTCATAAAATCTAAAACTACCTCGATCATGATTGATCGAACAGCTGACTACATGAATGACAGAAAGATCAAGCTTTAAAGGGCGCAATTAGGGTCACTTTTAGTCACGTGATGTCGCCTCCTTGTTTATTCTATCTCGATGGTTCTTACAGATGGTCTTCCTGCTCCTTTTTTGTGTTGTATAGAACCTGTTTCCCTAAACACAGCCACGGTTCTTTTCAGGCAATGATAAAAATCCCCAGTAATAAAAGCAACGTTAGGAAAACCGTCTATGCACAAATCAGGATTGTATTGCCACTCACCATTTATAACCCCGTTTCGAAAATACGCTTCAACCATGAATGTTTCGTGCTGTTCCGTAAAGCCCATTGTGTGAATTATTTAAGACATTGGAAATATTAGCGATAAATGAAATTACTTGTAACGACTGTCAAAGATGACGGAATAACTGATTGATTGTTAATTCAGGTAGTTACTGACCCAACAGGTATAAAGCTCTACGGGTAAGCATTACGTCCTTAGATGCAAGGCCGTGTTTGATGCAACTAATTTTTGATCGCACGGTACTTTTTCGCACCGTTGCGTTGGGACATCTGAGACAAATATATCATACTTATACGGTTGTCAATATTGTCCGTTACCAAGCATTTTTTCGTTGCTAGGGGCGTGTTTCTACGTTCGACCAATAGTTGACCGACCATTATGATTCCAAACGAACGGTTTTGTAACTAAACGAACGCAGTTGTATGCTTAACCAGTAAGAAAGGGAAGTAATAATTTGAGCAAACCACTGTGCTCTTAAGTCGATTGGTATTTACATATAGTTTATTTTTTAGTTGCAACTATGGAAGGTTATGTGCTAGACCGAACTCATACATGTTTGGGTTATATAAAGTTTATTTTCAATTTACTGTCAGTTTTTTTACAAAATTTTGGAGTCTATACAGGGTGGTATTTTCTCAGAATGCGCAGAATGTTAGTGTCAAGAGTTTTACGTTTTTTAGAAATTTTTCGGAGTTTTGTATGGGTAGCTTGGCACAGGATGTGCTAAATTCCGCCAAAGATCATCAGTTACACCTTTGACTTTTTACTGGCGTCAATATTTTGTTCCTTAGAGCCATTGTCCTAAAAAGAAGCCGACATAAGAGGGTAATTTACGTATTTTTTTTAACAAGAACTTTTAGTTTCGACACGCCCCCTTTCCAATTTAACTGTCGTAATTGGAGACATCACAATAATTTTGTTTGGTTATGTTTGATGTTTTATTTTGAATTTTAGTAATGTAAGTTTTACTTTGTAGTTTAACTCTAAAAGAATTAATAACAATATTTTGCGTTATTGTTACAGCCAAAGTAAAATAACAAAAAACAAATATTTATTGACAGTAGACAATTCGAAATTCTTCTGAAATCATTCGCGGTAAAAACAAATTCCGAACCGCAGTTAATTATCAAGCATGCGTACTACGATAATTCTGAACTGTATAATTTAGTACTCGAAATGAATGAATTGTTTTCCACGGCATACTTGACATGAGTTCCTATGACTTATGTAGGTCTAGAAATAACATTTTTGCTGTTTTTTTACTAATTTCGACCATTACTACGTTTAGGTGTAAAAATATTGAGAAATTCCGTTTTTTAAAGCAGGTTGTAAATAAAATAGTCCTAAAGGATACATTTTCACGAACAAGTTGATTTTATATTATAAAGTAGGTTGAAATGAACCATTTTAACGTTTCCATGGCCTTCTTTTTACACCTGGTTATAGACATTGTAGGAACCAACGGAGAATTGATCTAGACGGCCAATTTTAAAACAAAAGACAATGTGAGATAAATCATTGAAAAAAGCATATTCTATAGAATTCAAGAACCTGGTTTCTATTTAAAATTTGACTTCGATTCCGGTTAAACCGGAAGTGATTTTGAAGGTTTGAATTGGTCAAAAAATGGCATAATTCACACTTTTAACTACTTGGTAAAGTTTTTAAATCTTTACCTCTAGAACTACGGAAAAAATTACTGATATCACCCGGCTAATGTGTTGTGTGTGATTGAAATAATTTTTTAGTTCGCCCTAAATGTTAATAAAAAAATTTGTAACTGATCTGGCCCTAAATAACCATCCAAGCAAATATTGTTGGTATTCTACCCATATGAAATTCTGATTAATGCACCCTGTATCCTAGAATTTTTTTAAGTATGTATGTAGCTTGAGAAGTTAAATTTTAATATTTGTTGACTTACATATTTTAATTTATTCATATTTTATCACAGGAAAATTTGTTTGTAATTACACACGGCTGTGATGAACCGATATACAGGGTGTTACAAATTCGACATATCAGCATTGGGATCTCGGAAACCATAGGAGTTAGAGAAACGGTTAAATGGGGGCAAAGTTGTGCAATTCGATGCTGATTATAATGCCGCTTTAAAAGTTTTTAAATTCCGATTACTTCCGATTTTATTCGAAAAAAAACCGAAATTTTGCAAAATCGTTTTTATTTTTTCCTGAGCTCATTTGACTAGCTATTTAAAAATAAATGACTTTTTGTCGTTGCCACTTTTTCTCCTCTAGAAAAGGACGTTACTAAACTAAAGATCCGCCGTTTCGTCTCCGAGCGACCATCACCAACTTTACTTTTTTAAATACGGACCTGGATTTTTTTAAACCGATTTTTAAACCCTCCTACCCTCAAAATGTAATGGCGATATTACTTTCTCGTAATGATGAATTGTTCTTGCTTATTTTTTAAAATTCATATTGTTTACACTTCTTGTCAGTCCGGTCCTGGCAACATATTTCACCGCTGGATTTCTTTTTATGGGGGGCTTTAAAAAATGGTATTTATAAAAATGACGTAGATACCATGGAAGAACTCGAAGAACGCATAGAGGTTGCATTTGATAGGATAAAGAGAAGATTGGTTGAAAGGGCTGTCGCCAAAATTTGAAGAAAAATCGATCATTGTACTGAGCAAAACGGCAATCTCTTTGAACATTTAGAAAATTAGGATTTATAATTAGTAAATTTAGCATTAAGTATTAGAAAATTCTTATAAAATAAATTATATTACTTATGTATGAATGTTTTAAATAAAATAAAGTTTTTATTTAATATTGTGATTCGTTGACAGGACCGGACTGACAAGAAGTGTACAAAATATGAATTTAAAAAAATAGACAAGAACAATTAATCATTATGAGAAAGTAATATCGTTATTACATTTTGAGGGTATGAGGGTTTAAAAATCGGTTAAAAAAAATCCAGGTCCGTATTTAAAAAGGTAAAGTTGGTGGTGGCCGCTCGGAGACGAAACGGCGGATCTTTGGTTTAGTAACGTCATTTTGCAGAGGAGAAAAAGTGGCAACGACAAAGTGTCATTAATTTTTAAATAGCTTGTCAAATAAGCTCAGGAAAAAATAAAAACGATTTTGCAAAATTTCGGTTTTTTTCGAATAAAATCGGAAGTATTCGAAATTTGAAAACTTTTAAAGCGGCATTATAATCAGCACCGAATTACACAACTTTGCCCCCATTTAACCGTTTCTCTAACGCCTATGGTTTCCGAGATTCCAATGCTGGTATGTCGAATTTTTAACACCCTGTATTACTAATTGTGAAAAATATCCAGCTATTAAAAAAACGACGATATAAATGCCGTGGTAAACATTCAAGTTGACTTACCTAATAGGCAACATGGCGTGTTAGTTGTATGAAATGTTGAATTTTTTTTTAACTAGTTATTTTTATTTTAAAAATGCCCAGGATCTGTATACTGTACCTGTTAATATAATATTTTGTCCAGATTATAAAAAATGTCGTTATGATAAATATATTTTAATAGCCTGATATTTCTTTGGTGTGTTTTGTTTGCTAGTTTTTAAAAATTATTTGTGTTGGATATCATAGTATTTTAATAAAGGTTAATAATTTTCTGAATGTTTTTTTGTAAGTAAAAATTACGGTAACTAAAGTATTATATTTGAAAACTAAAATTTTTAAAAGATATTTATGTTTTGCTTAAATATTTAATTTTTTTTTAATACAATCTGGTAAATTTTTTTATATTCCGACGTGTCATAATGATATTATTATGGATTTTATTTTCAGTGTCAAAATGATATACTTTATTAAGTACTATAATGATTTCATTATAGGACTGAGTACTATAATGAAAAATAGACGCAAAATTGAAAAAATGTATTTAAAAAAACAAAATGAAACAAAATTTAACGATTAAAATTAAAATTATTACAATTTGTTAAATTGATGTTGGACATAGGAGTTAAAATTGTTGCATTGTTGTGATTTTTAATTTCTATGGTTTCTGTTCCTTCTGAGGGAACGACAGTCGATGAAACACTCGATAATGATTTCTTCCCGAGAATGGCTGATGAAATTCTTTTCTTGTTTTCGTCAGAGTTCTCTATATATCCTTCAGCAACTGTGTCACTTTTCCAGCCACCATGGCGTTTAATAGTGTGAAGATCGACTCCTGAATTAGCCAGCAGTGAAGCTGAAGACCTCCGGAAACAGTGACCTGTGTATTCGGAGGAATTGGGTAACTTTAAAAAAGCAGCGATCATTTTGCACATCTTTCCGAAAGTATGTATTCCCGCTGGTTGCTTTGTACATTTGTTGTTTCTAAATGATAAAAAAAAAACGAGAAACTTCGGCATCGGGGGGTCTCATTGCTACATAGGTCCGAACAAGCTGCACCATATTTATTCCTTCGACATCGCCAGGTGTTACGTGAAATTCTCGGGGAACGTTGGTTTTTGTACTAGGTATGAAAATTCGAAAAACAACCCCCTCATCGTGTACATCTTCTATCCTTAAGTTTTTTTAACTCAACTCTTCGACATGCTCCACTTATACCTATTATCATTGACATTTTTAATAGCCAGTGTTTCGTTGTCTGCCTCTTGCAATATTTTCTTTAGTCAAAATCCTGGATTTTTTGGGTGTGTAAGAATCAGATTTTCGTTTTAAAAAGCTATCAATTGATGGAACTTACTTATGTCGACGTTTTTCTTAAGTAATAGTGTACTCCTTAACATAGAGTAATAACTCCATAAACTCAAAGACTTTTTCTTCATTGATTCTTCCTTGAAATATGCCAAAAGTACCTTGTCGTGTACGATATTGACAACCTTTTTTTGGGAACACCAAGTTTTGTAATTGGCATAAGTTTTTTTATATATGCCTTTAGACTTTTCGGGCAACAAACCAACAACTGCTTTATCGGCCAATTCTTCGATTTACCCAAAATATACGCGGTAGATGAAATACTGCGTGAATATGGTCATGAGGTTCTACGACTGCCACCATATCATTGCGAGTTTAACGCAATAGAATTAATATGGGCTGGTGCAAAGTCTTATTATGAAAAACATGTAGGTGATGGTCTTAAATCCGACCAAGTACAAATAGTTTGGCAAGATTCGTTAGATCATATTACACAAGAGTACTGGAAGAAATCGGTGGAACATACAGAAATATTAATAAGGGATTGGAGGGATCGAGAACAAGTACTAGATGTCGAAGTAGCGCCAATGATAATTGCTCCATTCGAAGACGACGAGGACTTTTCAGATTTTATAAGTGACGATGAGAGTTTTTAGGCTATAATTATAAACGGTGTTTTTCGTTTACATTTTTTAGTATTCTTGGGTATTATATTATGCTTTTTTTTATGCACATTATTCTGCATAGTCCTTAAACTAATTCCCAGTGTTTTCATTACGGTTTCCTGCATATTGGTTTGCGAATTTCCACTTTTTCTTTCATTATCGAATTAGTTTATCAGACTAAATGCCATTGTATTTTTAGGTTTTAGTAGTAAAATTGTTAAAATAAATTGCACTGTTTATTATTGTCGTTTTTAATTAAAGGGTACAGTAGGTATATAATTAACGATTATATAATTTTTTTGTAACTTTTTCAACTCCCCTGTACATAATTTTTACAAAACTAATAATATTAGGTATATGTGGCTATCTTCGCGATAGCTAAAATAATGAAACTATTTTTCCTTCCTTCGGTATATTTGTAAATAATCTCACAACATTTTGATAGCCTTTGTGTTGTCTGATTTGACGCATATGATCAGTGACCTTTGGACCCGCACGTTAAGACCAGATCTGACTATATTTTTTTTACTAACGTTTACTGACGAAAACTTAAAATTTATTTAAAAAAACAGAAAAATCGTCGGAATATAAAATATTGTATGAAATTCGGATCATAATAACGATCATTATTGGTACACGCCGTGTTATTAGACTCGGCTGACGCCTCGTCCAATAATACTCACGGCTAGTAGCATAATGATCGTTATTATGATCCTTATAACATAAATATATATTAATATTTATTATTTAACCGCCAAGTTTGACTGTAACATAAATGACTTTGACATGCATTATATACTCCCATTCAAAGGTGCGTGACTAGTAAATTAAAAATTAAGGTACCCAGGCCAGTATGATTGTGAGAAAATTATTTCTGCCAATGTTACGTCTGTCACAGTCAAACTTGCCGGTTAAATAATTATTATTAAAATTCGTTGTGCAACCCGACAATTGTATCTAATATAAAAAATAATCCAGTTGGTACGAAATTTCAGCCTGCCATTGCATTGATACATTTGTATTGTATAATTATTTCAGTCGCCCTATACGTGGTACTGGCGGTACCAGACATGCAGTCTTCGAAAAAATGCATTGAATAAGCACACACCTTGCGGGAAATATTTCATCAGACTAATGCAAACCACTCGGTGTCGGTGCCTACCATTATACCTGCATTTGTTTTCTTGTCCACATGAAGCGCGGCGCGTAGAAATATGCGGTAATTTTTATATAAATTTGTTTACTTGTTCCATAGGCGACATAAATTTTCCTAAAGTAATGTAATAATAAACGATAATAATTATGGTCATGGTCATAGAGGTCTACATAGTAGACTGCAAAAAATATTAGGGTAACACCGAAAAAATATTTATAAGGTTAAATTACAAACCCATACAAAAGATATATTCTTTTATATTTTCACCGGTGAATTCAGCCAGTCGTGGAACTGATGAACTTATGATTGACAGCCGGTGGCATGACGTCATCAACTGGTTGATTAATTATTTTAGGATCTCTCTCTCTGTCGTTGACGTTGATAGGGATCAACAGAAATCCATCACGAATAAAATAAAACGATTTATGTTCAACCGGCAACACAATAGATAATTCAAGAATGCAATTCGGCTCAACCGGTGGACTCACCGGTGAAAATAAAAATATATCTTGTTATTGGGCCTAATTCGCCAGTGTAAGAGAACGATGTCGATCCCTGAAATGATCATTCGCTTCCTCGTTAGCGTCATAGTGAAAGGAAATCGGTATTCTAAAACCTGATTGGTCGAGAGGATGTCGCTGGCGACAGAACGTAGCTCTGAGAACGCGGCTTTACAACAAAGTAAAGTGATGGAGACAAACGTCACATATACAGGGTGTCCCGTAACTTATGGGCCGTAGAGCAACTGGAGATACTAGACATCAAACTAAGCCGATTATGTCATATAGTTTGTCATTAAGTTTTTTCGAATTGTCACTTTTGTTTTTTTTTGTTAATTTAATTATTTACTATGTTTTTTTTATGCTTTGGGATGTTTAAAGGGAAATATCTCGAAAACCGTTAAAGATATTAATATCAATCAAGTACAAATGTTTGACTCAGAAAATGCCCTTTTTAAGAAACTATAATTGAAAAACACCTAATAAAAAATCATAGATTTATGAAGCCCAGTGTATGCAATTAGCGCCCTCTAGTTTGAAACTTAAAAATGTCTACAAATTCTTAGTTCTTGCTCATAAAAACATAATATTGCCAACTTTCAATTCGAATTATTAAACCGTTTTAAAATTATGTCTTATTTTCAAGAATAAAGTTTTACTTTCAACACCCTGTATCTCTAGAATGAGTAACAATCCGAAAAAACTTATGACATAATCGGCTTAGTTTGATGTTTAGTATCTCCAGTTACTCTACGGCCCATAAGTTACGGGACACCCTGTATAAATAGGCTGAAAAGTTAGGTTTTATATAAGGTGATAGACACGTTCTTTTACGTAACAGTAGAAGAAGCCGGTTCTCCCACTGTTTGGTGATAGGTACGATCATCCTACTTCAAGAATACGATTTTGAAGGTTTCAAACGAACTCACAAATACCACTAACTTGTTAAGGTTTAAGTACTAGGCCTCCCAAATGTCCCCCATTAAAACTAATATCAATTAAAGAAAAAAGATCTAGGAAAAATGCTCGGACCCGTAAATTTTTATTTTTAATTGTGCATTTTTTGATATAAAAATATTATACAGGGTGTCTTATAGAACTGTCGTCACGTATTTGACCATTTTTTTAATGGAACACCCTATATATTGTATTATTTTCTGATTCCCCACAAAATTCTAAATGTCATATGTCTAAATTTAATAGTTTTTGAGATATTGACGTTTAAAATATGTCATTTTTTGACTTTAATAGGCTATAACATTGGTACGGGTCATCTTAGAGAAAAATGGTTTTCACCTCCCTATCTTAGTTTTTTATTCTCTTTCCAAAGAAACCAACCTCCGATTTACCATGTTAAACCGTTAAAACAGTTTTTTTTTGGTTTAACATGGTAAATGGGAGGTTGGTTAAAAATTTACGGGTCCGAGCGTTTTTTCTAGATCTTTTTCCTTTAATTGATATTAATTTTATGCGGGACTTTTGGGAGACCCAGTATATAACTTACGTATTACGATCCTCCCACGTCGGTTGTCTCTCCTACTTAAGTAGCTGGTAATAAAGACTTATTTTGTATAGTTCGGAGAGAACCTGGTTCACAATACTGACATGAAAATCACTTTTTTCTACTTACACATGGAAATTTGCTGTTTCCTTTACACTAAAGTGATTGGAAAAGTGGGCTATTCCGCTTAACTGAACGGATATAATTCCATATCCATCCTAGTTAAAATATGAAACTGACCAATCACAATGGTCAATTACAAAGAAACCAAATTTACACGTTATAAATCTTGGTTTTCTGACCCTTGACAGAAGTGAGAATAGGAATATACTTCAAAAATATGTAAATCTGTCAGATAAAATTTGTTATTTTTTAATTTAAATCAAAACATTTATCCCAGAGTTGAAGCATACACAATTTTTTCCTAAAGAATGCACGAAATGGTCCAAAAATTAAAGGTATAATACCAAAATATATTTCTAACAATTATTTCCTGACCGAACTAAATATTTATATGTACAGATGCACTTTCGTATTTCAAAATCTCCAGTTTTCCACTCATTTATAGACAATTACTACTAGATTTAATGCATAAAATGTACTTACAAAATAAACGTTTTTTACTAACCTTGGTTGGTTTTTTGCCATGCAAATATTTGTCTATCCCGATTTTTTCCGATCATATTTTGAACGGGGATCCAACCCAATCAATTTTAAAACTTTATTATACCAACAGATATAGAAAATTAACTGGTAAACCTTCCTTCAATGGTGCAACATAAAGATGATTGAATAAAACAGACGAAATTATAAGATTTCTAGAAAAAAATTCATCCCATTACCTAAAGGGTTTAAGGTTGTTATTTTTACAGTATTGCCACTTCTCTTTCCATGTTAACAGTGTTGCTCGTTTATAAAATGGCGATTATTTTGAAAAACTTGACCATAGTGAACGTTAAGAGTTCATATTATTAATGCACAAAAGCCGTTTTTAAGGGGTTAAAACGAATTCTACAAACATTTTGTCGTACTTTCTGAGTTAAAATTCTTACGCAATCAGAAAACAATCCAACAAACCCTTTTTGTCTTCTGTGCATTTCAGCAAAATGATTTAATCAAACTAGTTATGGTTGAGAAAAATAAATTGTTAATTTTTATTAATCAATAAATTGTTTTTTTTTCTGTTATTCTGCAAAAGGCCAATTGTGTCAAAGATAGATATTCAAACTGATTTTGTGTAAATATTAGAATTGACCCAAACAACAAATTTTTATTACCAAATAACAGGTAATTTGATCCATGATGGATTTGCCAACGAAATAAATATTTCTTTAATTGGTTTTTTATTAATTTTCTCACAAGTTAACGGCCAGTTAAAAAGATTAATTACGATGCCCAATTTAAATAATTTTTTAAAATTATTAGTATGAAGTTGTGCTTGAAAATGAAATATTTTGGGTTGGGTGATGCTGCTATCAATTTCTTGAAAGACTACCTTATGGACCGAAGCCAGAGAGTATATTTAAACAACGTTACTTCTGATACCTTAAGCTTAGAACGTGGTGTGCCTCAGGGAAGCATCCTGGGCCCCCTGTTCTCAATATATACGGCGGATTTTGGGAATTACTTATACTATTCTAATTCTCATCAGTATGCTGATGATTTTCAGTTATACAAGAGTTTTTACTCAGAAGATATCAATACAGCCGAAATCTATATTAATCAGGATCTTGATAGGATATACAACCTGTCTGTCGCTCATAACCTTATTTTAAATCAAGCTAAAACTCAACTAATAATATTCGGAAAAAACTCTAATCTACTTTCTGAACGCGTCAATATAAGACTTAACAATGTTAGAATAGGTGTCTCTGAATCTTGTAAAAATTTGGGTGTTTTCTTTGATTCAAAGCTTAGATTTAGTAGACACGTTTCTTACCTACTTCAAAAAAGCTATGGAAAATTGAGAACTTTATATTTGTTTAAAGACTTCCTTTCTTCACAAATTAAATTAAGGTTGTGCGACTCAATTATCTTGTCATTATTATCCTATTGTAAAGTATATTACAATATACTGGCCGGCATTACTCCAGGAAGACAGAGATAGCCTACAGCGGCTTCAGAATGGTTGCTTGAGATACTCCTATGGAAGTTTGATCATATTTCTCAGAGCTTTATTGACTCTGGCTGGTTAAAACTTGATCAAAGATTTCATTTGCATTTATGTCCCTTACTTTTTAAAATAATTAAATTCCAGCAACCCAAATATCTCTTTGATAAGCTTACGAGAGGTTCTGATGTACATGGTAGACTTACTCGGCATAATGGGCTTCTCTCTGTCCCCAGATATAAAACGGCATTGTATCAAAGGTCTTTCAGCTTTAATGCAGTTAAATACTTCAATCCCTTGCCAACAAGTGTCAAAAACAGCTTGTCTGTCGAAACGTTTAAAAAGAATTTTAAAAAACACATCAATTCACTGATTTGATGAATTTGTTACTGTTTGGCCGAACTGATTTCAGTGGATTACTCGTTGCTGGAGCATTAATGGTCGCACATTTGCTATATTTTTTGTTACTATTTTATTTATAGATTATTTCACTTATTTTGTTTAATTAATAAATTAAATCAAAAATTGGCTATATTAATATCATCATTTATTATTCTCTTTTATAAGTTTTTCTCTGTGTTCTTTGAACGATCTATTGTACTAATTATATAATTATTTGTAATAGATGAGTTTGTATTTTGGGATTCGGTCAAATTAAATGCAGTTTAATTGGTTGACGTTTCGGTTTATTTAATAATTAAACCATCATCAGAACTATAAAAAGAGAAAGAAAAATTTTTTTATCTAAAAACACCGTTTAAGAAATACATCATAAGTATAAAACATTTTTAAATTTCTAATTAATGTTAATATTATAAAATTAAAAATACAACATACCTTAATACTAGCAGATGTTAGCACTAATATTCACATTTAGATTTACATTTTAATACATTGTAAAGTGTTTCTGGTGTAACAGAGAACTGAATTCTAATTTTAATTTTAAAGTAGGTAGTTTATATAAAGGTATGTCTTTCGAGGGTTTGGAAATTCCATTTATTAATTCTATTATAGTAAAATATTGTTTATAGTAAAAATTTGCATTCATTTAGATGTAATTAAATCATTATAGATGTTACTTAAATTATCTGTATCAGTTCGAAAATTAAGAGAATTCTTATTCTTTTTGATATGTATCATTTCTTTTATGTTTCGTTTTTTATAATTTGTTTCGAAGTCTAAGATTTGAGTTTGTTCAAAGTCAAAATTATGAAGATTATCTATTTTAGGGCAATATGTGATTGGTTAGTATTTCTTAGGCTGTTCTTATGTTCTTTGATTCTGTTTTTAAGGTATTGTTTTGTTTGACCAATGTATGTTTTTGAGCAGTCAGAGCAATCAATTTTATATATTAGATTAGTTTGATTTAATTTTGGTTCTGTAGGTTTTAATTTTGTAAATAATCTTTTTGTATTATTACTAGGTTTTTCGGCAATAATAATATTGTGTGGTTTAAGTATTTTTTTAATTTTTTCATTTTTTTCAGGTATATGCGGAAGCGAGATGTATTTGTTATTTATTGGTTCTTGTGGATTTGTATTGTTGTTATTGTAAATGTGCTGTATTCTTTTTTTAATAATTGGTTCATAAAATTTCTTGGGATAGTTATTGTTTTTAAGAATTGTTTTTACTTTGTTTATGTTTTGCGGTCTATAGTCAGTATGGCTTAATGTGATTGCTCTGTCAGTAAGGGAGTTTACAACGCTTTTTTTATATTTATTGGGGGTGTAGGACTCAAAATTAAGATATCTTCCAGACCAAACAGGTTTAGTGTACCAGTTTGTTTTGATGTTACCTTCGTTGTCGTGATTAATGCTTAAGTCTAAGAAATTTATTGAGTTATTTTTTTCTATTTCATATGTGAATTGAAGTTTTTTATGAAAATTATTAAATTTATTAAGAGTATATTGAAGTTTATCTTTTGGAACACACAAAATGCAATCATCAACGAAACGCTTAAAAAAATATGGTTTATAGTCAAGAGTCTCGATGACACTTGCCTCTAAATGTTCCATGACTAAATTGGCTATGGTTGCGGAAATGGGTGAACCCATTGCTACGCCATATATTTGTGAATAAAATTGTTCATTAAATTTAAAATAGGTTGAGGTTAGACAAAGTTTAGTAGCCTCTATAAATTCATGTTCTGGAATTGTGCTAAATTCTTTTATTAAATTCCATTTTTCTTTTATACAATTAATGGCAAGGTCAATAGGGATATTTGTGTATAAAGAGATAACATCAAAAGAAACCAAAATGTGATTTTTGGGTATTTTTTTATTTTTTATAAATTCATGAAAATTCCATGAGTCTTTAATGTGGTATTCACTTTTTCCGATAATGTTTGTTAAAATGTTAGAAAGAAATTTGGAAAGGTTATATGTTGCAGAGCCAATAGTACTAACAATAGGACGTAGTGGAATATTGTCTTTGTGTAATTTGGGTAAACCATATATATATGGTGGTTGACCATTGTGGCAAATTAGTTTGTTTTTTAAATTTTTTTCAATATAGTTTTTCTTAAGCCAGCAGTTTATAATGTTGTTTATTTTAATTTGTATTCTGGAAGTTAAGTCTCGGTTTTCTTTTTTATATGTAGAAGAGTCATTAAGAAGGTCATGCATTTTTTTATCATAGTCATCTTTTTCCATAATAACTGTTTTGTTACTTTTGTCAGCTGATAGAACATAGAGTGAATGATTTTTTGACATAAATTGTTTAGCTTCTTTTAAAAAGTAGTTTATTTTACATTTGATTTTTTTGTGAGAGTTTTTTATTTTGTTTTTATAGTTTGTAATGATATTAGTGATTTTGTTTCTAATTAGTTCTTTATCATTTTGCTTTAATTGCTCAATACCGGCTTCAATATTAGTGATAATGTTTTCGAAATACTTAGGTCCTATTGGTTCATTTATTGAGAATTTTGGTCCTAATGATAAAAAAATGCATGACCTTCTTAATGACTCTTCTACATATAAAAAAGAAAACCGAGACTTAACTTCCAGAATACAAATTAAAATAAACAACATTATAAACTGCTGGCTTAAGAAAAACTATATTGAAAAAAATTTAAAAAACAAACTAATTTGCCACAATGGTCAACCACCATATATATATGGTTTACCCAAATTACACAAAGACAATATTCCACTACGTCCTATTGTTAGTACTATTGGCTCTGCAACATATAACCTTTCCAAATTTCTTTCTAACATTTTAACAAACATTATCGGAAAAAGTGAATACCACATTAAAGACTCATGGAATTTTCATGAATTTATAAAAAATAAAAAAATACCCAAAAATCACATTTTGGTTTCTTTTGATGTTATCTCTTTATACACAAATATCCCTATTGACCTTGCCATTAATTGTATAAAAGAAAAATGGAATTTAATAAAAGAATTTAGCACAATTCCAGAACATGAATTTATAGAGGCTACTAAACTTTGTCTAACCTCAACCTATTTTAAATTTAATGAACAATTTTATTCACAAATATATGGCGTAGCAATGGGTTCACCCATTTCCGCAACCATAGCCAATTTAGTCATGGAACATTTAGAGGCAAGTGTCATCGAGACTCTTGACTATAAACCATATTTTTTTAAGCGTTTCGTTGATGATTGCATTTTGTGTGTTCCAAAAGATAAACTTCAATATACTCTTAATAAATTTAATAATTTTCATAAAAAACTTCAATTCACATATGAAATAGAAAAAAATAACTCAATAAATTTCTTAGACTTAAGCATTAATCACGACAACGAAGGTAACATCAAAACAAACTGGTACACTAAACCTGTTTGGTCTGGAAGATATCTTAATTTTGAGTCCTACACCCCCAATAAATATAAAAAAAGCGTTGTAAACTCCCTTACTGACAGAGCAATCACATTAAGCCATACTGACTATAGACCGCAAAACATAAACAAAGTAAAAACAATTCTTAAAAACAATAACTATCCCAAGAAATTTTATGAACCAATTATTAAAAAAAGAATACAGCACATTTACAATAACAACAATACAAATCCACAAGAACCAATAAATAACAAATACATCTCGCTTCCGCATATACCTGAAATAAATGAAAAAATTAAAAAAATACTTAAACCACACAATATTATTATTGCCGAAAAACCTAGTAATAATACAAAAAGATTATTTACAAAATTAAAACCTACAGAACCAAAATTAAATCAAACTAATCTAATATATAAAATTGATTGCTCTGACTGCTCAAAAACATACATTGGTCAAACAAAACAATACCTTAAAAACAGAATCAAAGAACATAAGAACAGCCTAAGAAATACTAACCAATCACATACTGCCCTAAAATAGATAATCTTCATAATTTTGACTTTGAACAAACTCAAATCTTAGACTTCGAAACAAATTATAAAAAACGAAACATAAAAGAAATGATACATATCAAAAAGAATAAGAATTCTCTTAATTTTCGAACTGATACAGATAATTTAAGTAACATCTATAATGATTTAATTACATCTAAATGAATGCAAATTTTTACTATAAACAATATTTTACTATAATAGAATTAATAAATGGAATTTCCAAACCCTCGAAAGACATACCTTTATATAAACTACCTACTTTAAAATTAAAATTAGAATTCAGTTCTCTGTTACACCAGAAACACTTTACAATGTATTAAAATGTAAATCTAAATGTGAATATTAGTGCTAACATCTGCTAGTATTAAGGTATGTTGTATTTTTAATTTTATAATATTAACATTAATTAGAAATTTAAAAATGTTTTATACTTATGATGTATTTCTCAAACGGTGTTTTTTATATAAAAAAATTTTTCTTTCTCTTTTTATAGTTCTGATGATGGTTTAATTATTAAATAAACCGAAACGTCAACCAATTAAACTGCATTTAATTTGACCGAATCCCAAAATACAAACTCATCTATTTGAATTAACGGCCAGGAAAACCACAAACAAGTATTTGTAATGATTTATTTTCTTTTATAAGTTTTTTTCTGGGTGATTAGATGAGTAGCCATGCTAGATCTCGCCACCGAAGTGTAATTGTATTTTTGTTTGCTCTTTTCTTTATAAAAATAAAGGCTATTTATTATTATTATTAAGTTCGGAAGTTCATTCGTAGAAAAAATATACTGTACAACTCGAGTGGATTGTCAATACTGCGCTCGGAAGTTTACTACTTGCATGTGCTGTGCAGACACATGATTTAATAGAATTATTCAGAATAAGTCAGTTTGTATTTCTCTCTCTCCTGAATGACATGGGTTGAACAGGAATCAGAATAAATTACTAAAAATTATTAACCTTAACCCACAACATTTTTCTACTGTCACCATTTTATTTAAACATTGCCATCGGCTAAAAAATATGCTTTTTTGCGACCTGAATTTAAATTTAAGAAAACCGCAAGACTATTGTTAAAAATCTCTCCTTTTACTTCTTATAATAACGATAAACAATGCATTTCATAAAAAGTGACCTCGGTATCGCACTTATAATTATTTAAACAAGTAAAACATAATATCACGATTAAAAAATGCTTTTAAATACCATGCAGTAGCAGTTAAGCTCAACTACCTACCACAACTCACCATTTGTCAAGAAATTACAATACATTTTTTTATAGATATAACATTTTATATCAGATTTAGGCTTGTTATGTGCTTTTATTATAAATAGCGTAGGGGAGGGGCGGGTAAGATGACATACTTAGTTTCTTTATTAGAAAATTCGATGAACGAAATAGTTATGTTAAATCCAAAGTTTTTTAAAGAAATAAGTACCTTGTAATGTTTTCCTAAATGTTAGGAATTAAACACATCATTTTCACTTTCAAAAAACTGTATTAAAAATACCCTAAACTATTTTTTTCGAAAAAACCGTCGCCGGGGCGGGCAAGTTGGCATAATGAAACAAACATGTAAACATTATACTTAGGACTTATACAGTGAGTCCCAGAAGTAATGTCTAATGGTGAAGTTAACGGAACGGTAAAAAATTGAAAATCTATGCATGGTTGGGTTTTTTGATAAAACACGTACTCAAATAGAAACAGCCCAATTATTTAATGAAATCCAACCTGATCGTTCTCCCATATGTCAAAAGATGGTGAGTAGAATAGAGGCTAAGTTTAGAGAATTCGGCCATGTTAGAGATTTGTCTAAATCTGGTCGTCCTACTCGAGATAAAAATGAAAAACTTGACGTTTTGCTTTCTTTGGAAGAAAATCCATGTACTCCCCTGTCGCACATTGGGGCCGATTTACACATGCCGAAATCTGTTGTTCACCGAGTAGTTCAAAAGCACAAATATCGCCCATACAAAGTTATTTCAGTGCATAAGTTATTTGAAGATGATTTCGATAGGCGAAATGAGTATTGCGAACGCATGCAAAATATGTACAATCTAGATAATAATTTAATAAAAAATATTATCTTTTCGGATGAAGCTACGTTCTATTTAAATGGTAATGTGAACAGACAAAATTGTCGATATTGGGCAACAGAAAATCCGCATTGGATGATAGAGGTTCATAGCCAGTACCCTAAAAAAATAAATATTTGATGTGAAATCGTACGCGGAAGAGTAATTGGTCCATTTTCTTTGAACAGTCTTTAACTGGACAAGTATATCTCGAGTTTCTCCAACTTGAATTAATTCCAGCATTAGTAGCTTTATTTCCGAATCCATTGGATCCAGACTCCCCTGACGAAGAACTGATATTCCAACAAGATGGTGCTCCTCCGCACTATGCTGCCACTGTGCGCACATTTTTGGATGACACCTTTCCCAATCGGTGAATAGGAAGGAGAGGACCTATCGAATGGCCTGCTAGGTCGCCAAACCTAACTCTGCTGGACTTTTTTTTGTGGGGTTACCTCAAATCAAAAGTATTTGTTAACAGGCCAAACAATATGAAGGAGTTGAAAGAGAGGATCCGAAGAGAAGTGCGTGTCATAACTCCGGAAATGGTTGGAAACGTGCAAAGAGAGTTTATTGATCGTCTTGGATATTGTCAAGCCGTAAATGGCGCACATTTTCAACATTTAATTTGATTTTGTTGTGTTTTTTTTTAATAAACAGTTCTTACTTATAGATATGTTCAATCCTAATTTTCTCAATAACTGTTGAATTTATGTATAGGACATGAAACATGCTTAGAATTCAATGCCAAATTCAAAAATGACATAAAAAATATATGTTTTCATTTGAAAAAATGAAGTTGATGGTCGTAACTTATTTTTGAGCTACCCTGTATACATGAAATTATCACAAAAAAAAAAACACATTAAAAATAAAAATTGACGGGTACGAGTGTTTTTTCGAAAAACTTACGGCTGAATTTTAAATGAATTTAGACATTACTTCTGGGACTGATTGAACAATAAAAAATAAAAACCATCAATGAAAGTGACATTTAAACAGAGTCTTCTCAGTCCTTGCAAAGCCCGCAAACGAACATTCTCGCTCTTTTAGAGAGACCTGCGTATTCAGAGTGTAACGACTTTTGACAAAGCTGACATTGCGACCACCCTTATTTTGATTTTGATCGACTAAATAAGTCGTTGCAATAAAAACTACAGTCTATTTTAGAAAGGTGTAGAATAATTAAAGCTCATTAGGTATGAAAAGGGACTACAAAGTAACCCAACAAATATTAAAGCCACTTTCATAATTTGGCATTGATTTCATTGTAAAATTCTTTATTTTCATCAAGTGCAGGTAGTACCACCCGGGTTTGGGTCAATTTATGGGTTTTGCCAACACACAAACACTGAAAATGGTTTGACAAATGCGTGCATTATGTACATAGTATTAGGTAAACTTATTTTTTATTATACAAAAAATACATTATACAGAAATTAATCTATAAAAACTCATAATATTCTTCGTCATCTGAAGAACTGTTATCTCCTCTTGACGTTAGTTATCATAAATAGTTTAATGCACATAATTTACCTGCGCCTATGGCCGACACCGAAAATGAGCCGAACTGGACGGAATTTTCCCCTTTATTACCCTACACCTTTCTGAAATATATAATACAGGGTGGCCCATTTGTCCGGCAAAGTAATATACCGTCTCTACTATTAAAGATATCAAAAAAAAGTTTTTATAAAAGTTGTGAGGTACAAAAAAATATATGTTCTAAAATTATTTTTAAACATACAGGATGGTCCAAAAAAGTAGGAAAATAAAAATATACATTTTTTTAAATAGAACACCCTATATATTTTAGCATTTTTTGTTTCCTTACAAAATTGTCCATATGACGCCATATTTAGTTTTTTAATTTTTTGCAACGTTGCCAAACAAAATGCAAAATTCTTAAAATCTTGGAAAAAACATGATAGTAAAAAATTACCTGTATTTCTCAATAAGAGTATCGAAAATAGAAAATTTCTTGTAAGCTCTTAAGTTTAGGGATAGATAAACTGTCTAAAATCTTTAAGTACCGAAAATTTTGTACAGGGTGTTTTCTGTTGACATCCAAATATACAAAATTTTAAAATACAATAACTATGTTTTTTCAAATGAAACACCCTATATTTATTAGGCTCGTCTGATATATATTGTAAGTATCTTTTATTATTGTTAAGTCATACCTATACCTAAATTTACTAGTTTTGGCAATATTTCGATTTTTATTTAAATTTTAATGAAAAAAACTATAGTTTTTATTTTTCTAGTAAGCCATGACCAGCAAAGTCAAAACAAATGTAATTGAATATAATGCCATATTTATAATTATTATATTTATATTTATAATGTTTGTAAACTTATTTTCAATATCAAGTTACGTAATAAAAACAAAATTTTATTAAATTAAATAAGTACGTAACTAACTATGGTTATCAATTTATTTTAATATGGGATAATATTTAATTACATTTGTTTTTAGTTTGCTGGTCATGGCTTACTAGAAAAATAAAAAATATAGTTTTTTTCACCAAAATTTAATTAAAAATCGAAATATTGCCAAAACTAGTAAATTTAGGTATAGGTATGACTTAACAATAATAAAAGATACTTACAATATCTATCAGACGAGCCTAATAAATATAGGGTGATTCATTTGAAAAAACATAGTTATTGTATTTTAAAATTTTGTATATTTGGATGTCAACAGAAAACACCCTGTACAAAATTTTTGGTACTTAAAGATTTAAGACAGTTTATCTATCCCTAAACTTAAGAGCTTTTAAGAAATTTTCGATTTTCGATACTCTTATTGAGAAATACAGGTAATTTTTTACTATCATGTTTTTTCCAAAATATTAAGAATTTTGCATTTTGTTTGGCAACGTTGCAAAAAATTAAAAAACTAAATATGGCGTCATATGGACAATTTGTAAGGAAACAAAAAATGCTAAAATATATAGGGTGTTCCATTTAAAAAAATGTATCTTTTTATTGTCCTACTTTTTTGGACCATCCTGTATGTTTAAAAATAATTTTAGAACATATATTTTTTTGTACCTCACAACTTTTATGAAAACTTTTTTTGATATCTTTAATAGTAGAGACGGTACACTGAGAAAAGCTACAGCAAGAAATTCTTTGCTAAGATTATTTTGGCTCTAATATTAAATTTTCAACCTACGATAGCAATATGAATTTCTTATTGCAAAAGAATCAATTTACCTGAAAACTCTTTATACCAGTTACAAAAATCTTTGCTATTATAAAAAACTTACATTATGATAACAGCTAAGTAAGAATTTATAAAAAATTATTTTCTAAGACTACTATTTGCTTTGCTGAGGAAGTAATGCAGTTTGCTGCTTTTGAAAAAAATCTGTATCAAAAAATCTTTTCTAGCGCTCTAAAGAGTTTTTAAAGGGGTAGCAAAATTTTTTGTTGGAACTGGGAAATTCGTAACTGTTCGGTTCGAATCGGATTATTTCGTGGTGACAAATTTAGTCTGATTGGGCCAATTTTTATATTGCGCACCACACCAGTCGTCCCGTTCCTGTCTCCACATGTCTTCAGGTCTTAATTTTTTCTGATATTTAGATGCTCGTTCCTTCATAAAGTAAAATCGTCGCATCGGTGGCTGCTGTTGGTGACCATTACAACTCGACATTTGTCTCATTTTTTCCAATAAAAATTGTCTTGGCTCAAAAATGTTTCCAGTGTGTAGTGCTTTATTGGATTGTGACATCAATGACAGTGCAGATTTTTAAATCAGTGTTAAAAGACCAAAGTTATTTTAGTTTTAATTTTTTTTATGTTATTTGTTTAGTTTAACTGTTGTTTATTTAACAATAATTTTTGTGAGTCAAGTTTTAGAGAAAAGAAAATTAGTAATTCTTTAGCAAATGCTATTCATAATAAAAGTCCCTAAACTAAAAGACAACTTACCAAAGTTTTAAACACGGTATGATTTTTAAAAGGAAGATTTTAAGAAATATCTCAAAAGTAAAATACTTTCTTTTTCTAAATGAAATACAATGTAATTATTATTTGACCTAATATTCAGGTTAGATGTAAAAAAATGTTTTTCGGCATTCCCTTTTGGATATTTGTTTAAATTTAAAGTGAACAGATATTTTTTAATAAGATATGTTTTAACCACTCAAAGAAAAAAGCAGTAAAATACTATTGTTTTTTTAAGCAGCTAAAACTGAAACTATTTTTAGGTTATGAAGTGTTGTTTTATTATGAAGTGTTGTTTCTGTACATTTTTTTTTAGTTTCAAATCTTTGACAACCTATTCAGACGTGGGGAGTTGCATGATGTAAAATATGATGGAGTTACCTGAAAAATAAGTTTTATACTATGTTAAATTTTTGATATAGCATGGAAAATTTTATTTTTAATAACACAATTTTAAATAAATCAAAATTTTTTGAAACTTACGTACCCAATGTGAAAAAACTTGATTTATATAAATGTGTTATTAAGCATAATATGTTCTCTAGAGTATATTAAAAATTCAACAAAATATACGGCTTCTTTTTTGGGCCACCCCACATATTATAGCAATTCTTAGTTGCTACCTTAGCTAAAAAAGAGTTCCTGAAGTAAGTAGGTACATTCTGACCCAGCAAAGTAACTTTCTTGAAATATATAAAAAAAAATCTTTCCAATCTAGCAAAATGTTATACTGATATTGAAAAAAAATCTTGTTTCGAAAACAATGCGGATGGCGTAGAAAAGTATCTTTATTGTTCTAGCAAAGTCTCTTTATAGCCGATGGTCAGTTACTTTGCTAATACAACATTCTTGTTTACTTGAGCTAAGTGATCATTTTTTATAAAGTGACTTTATTACGACAGCAAAGAAATTATAGCCAAATGGATTTTACTAGTTCAGGTAGTTTTTCTTTTGTCCCCTATGTTAGCATTTTTCTTTATAAGCGGTATAAAGATTTTCATAAGGACAGCAAGAATCTTCTCTCAGTGTATATTACTTTGTCAGACAAATGGGCCACCCTGTATGTATAAATTGCACAGTCCTTATTCATCGTCATCGGAACTGAAAGGTTCTTCTTCTCCGCTTGATTCACAATCCATTACCTTTTTCAACCCTATTTCTCTGCTGTTGTTGGCCCTGCAGTTGACTATTGCAGCTTCAGTCTCTTCATTTAATAGAGATTCAAACGAGCCAGGTAATTTTCCTTTTTCATTTCACACATTTCTTCATTGCTGACAGCCTCCAAAGCTTTTTCCATGTCCACCTCACTCCAATTCCTCCTATTGGTCTATCTTTTATTAGAGTAAAAAACACCTGAAACAAAATTGCCACTGGTAATGACATCGGCGATAGAAGGCAGGCAAGATGACATAGTGATTTATTGGACCCGCCATCATGATCTGCCATTGTGCCCGTCTTGTAGATATAAAATGAATTTGATGCCGCCAAAACAGCGTAAACGTAGTATTCAATTGTTAGATATTGTCACAATATAAATACAGCACTAGGTGATCACACACAACAAACTAAATCCGTCTAATCCAAGCCTAATAATGACTTCCCGCTACACACAATGCGAAGTTGCCCTTAGATTTCTTATAACAGCAAAAAGTAATCTTCCCCATCTATGCCATCTTTTACCCGCCCTTGCCCTACCTATCGTGGAAAATAATTTTCAAACATACAGAGTTATGTATTTTCCCGGGTATATTTGAACCTGTAAATCTTGATAAGATTACCTTGGAAGAAAAAATATTTTTAAATGTCGCTTTGCTTTAATAAGTGAGAAAATTCACCTTTTGTATTTTTGATCTCGGACGCCTTCACTGCCTTACCCACGTGCGTTTGTTTTGATTTTGAACTGTCAAACTAAAATAGGAAGGTCAGTGATTTTACAATGTTGCATGACAGTGACCTATTAAATAAGAGTTTACTGACCTTATGTTATTAGGTTAATTCTTTGTTAAACTATTTACTTCATATGGCGTCCTTACGCAAACACTTGTTTTTGTTCATATTTCTCTTTTTTCTGCAATAAAACCGACAAAACCTTTTGTTATTCCGACAACGCAAACACGTTTAAGCTGTCAATTACCTACAGTTACAAAGGACGCCGCTATAGCGCTGGCGTCGATTTAGTTAGTTAGTGATGGGCGATGTGTATCGATGGTTTTCTAAACATCGGTATTTTTTACTGATGTTCGATATTTTGCCATTGATAATAAGAGTCACAAACTACGATGAAAGCATCGATTTTTAACCTTCGATGTTTGACACTGCGTTTTAATATTTGACGCCACCTTTTTATTTAGAAATTACTTTGATGAGGCGGAGTTTCAGCACGCCAGGGACCGGCGAAACAAAACATCGAAGAATCTCGCTCATCGATCACTAATTTAATTTGCATGGTCAAAAGCATTGAGTCACCCATCAGCAATGCGAATGCACCAAGAATGTCATCTTGGAACAAAAAATAGCCTTTTCGTGTCTGGTATTATGTAAAAACGGTTTTTATTTCATCTAGTTGTCTTCGTGAAACGCGGGGTTGTAATTTTCTCCGTGGAATAACATCTTCTTTTGAGAAAAAATGCGATCGTAAAAAGTCAAAAGAGACAAAGCTGATGATGATGCCGTATTTATTTCCTTATTTTATTATTTTCATTTAGCTAAAAAGTGAACTGGTTAAAAACAATTTCTTGTTTACTAAACACAAGCAGCTGATGCTGTAAGTTCGCCTAAAAACCATATGTTTTCTTTATTGAACACCTGATTTTGACAGTTTGAAATTTGGCAACATTTTGACACCCATCTTTCTCCCTTGCAGGCTATGCTTCTCCCCGTATCTCTCACTCTTTTACATTGAGAAGTTCATGGCTTTTATTCATTGGCGTCGGGCTGATTTTAGGGGTCCTTACCCCACTTTTTAGATGGTCGATTTAAAAAAAACAAACCATGGAGTGTTTTTCTAGGACACCCAAGGAGTCACCCGTTTAAATATAACTTGGGCAATTCCATAACACCCTGTACTTATAGCGTAATAAAGGAAAATCGCTTAATAACTCTCTACCTAAAATGAAGTTCGATAATTTTTTCATACTGGGTGACCCAAATTTTTTCTTCAAATGAAGTCAGAAAAAAATAAAAACGCGAAACTTCGGTTTTGCTGAAATATCTTCGGAATGAATCGGAATTTGTTAAATTTGAAGATACAATGTTGCCGAATTTAGTAGAGCGCAACTTTTTTCTAATTTAACCATCTTTGTATCTTATATAGTTTACACGATCCCTGTAGAGTGAATCCTTATCGAGGACACCCTGTATATATATAAAATTTCCATATCGTACGAGTAATTAAATTGAGCACGCGACGCCTCATAGACAAAAGTATCTGAATAATAATCCATTTTTATACCCTTTTCCGCAATATATCATGCATTATCATTTTTAAAATTGTTACCCCCCCCCCCTCGAAGGGAAATTTTCGTAAATGCAACTTAAAACTGTTGAATCAAAAAAGGGTAGGTACCCGTTACCCGTATAGTTTTTGATTTGGAATAGATGGATTATTTGTTAACGCATTTATTCCCGTTAAAAATTGCCCCTGTATATTAAAGTAAAATACGAAATGCAATAAAAATTCCGAGTTAATTAACCTTAGCACCTTGTCAATTAAAAAAAATCGATTCGATTACTCCACGCGCAATTATAAAAATCTGTTTCCTATACCACATTAGGGAGTTTTAAAGCGTACCTAAATCCTTAAAACCGTAGAATCGACAGTGGGACGAGCAGATTGATTGCATTGTTTCAAGGGTTAATTCGGCCACCTTTGCGATCAGGTATTTGAGGAATCAGGTTAATATCAGCACTCTTAGAGTTTTCTACTTTGCAGGTATACAGTCAATAATGTATAGCATAATGTTTTGGTTTAGACGCTCAGTTCTGAATTCTTATAGAATATTCGTTTCGCAAAAGAGAGCTATAAGGGCCATGTTGAGTATGGGCTGTCGCGAATCTTGCCGGGACGGTTTAGACAATTGAATATTCTCACAGTTCCTTCTCTCTTTATTTATAATTGTGCCTTGTTTGTCAAAAGCAACCCTCACTTATTTAGGTTAAATTCTTCTTTTTATGACAGATGACAGCATGCGAACGAGAGGAGGAAGTGACTTGGCTGTACCGGTTCATAATACTTCATTGTTCAGTAAGAGCCCATTGATAAACTTAAAGTTTTTAACGCTTTGCCAGCTGACATAAAGAGGATGGATAATCGAACTTCCTTCAAAAATCAGATAAACAAGTTTTTAATTAAAAAAAAGTTTTATTGGCTGGAGGAGTTTATGTGATCTATCCTCTTTATTATCACTGAGGTTTTATTACTGAGTTTGTTTTATATTTATTATATGTAATGTATTTATACTTAGATGTTTTGAGGGTCGACTGTCTTTTTTTTAACTTTTATTATTGATGTTTGTCTTTATATATTTTAAATTGACGTTGTCAATGTCCTGTAGGATTTGTACGACAATAAATGATTTTGATTTGATTTGGTTTGTACAAACAATTTTGTCAACCCACGGATTAAGAGTAAAGTCTAGTGATGCATTCGCCATTTCAGTTTCTGATCAATATTTCTTATCCTTCTCGCTTTTTTCAAAAATGGGCCAAATACCCGTGGTTGAGTAGCAATTACCTACAGTTTTCAACTAAAGAAATTTTCAATAATAAATTAATAAAAACAAAAATTTTTCTGTTTTTATTACTTTATAAATTCAAACTTGTTTAACTTTAAAATTGTAGGTTTTCAAATATGGGTATTTGGCCGATTTTTGGATAAAAGAAAAAGTAACGAAAAATTTTTCAAAAACCAAATAGCGACTGCGTCACTAGACCTCAGTTATCTCTCAACATAAAAAAACATTGCTTTAATCGAGCCGAAAATCTTGGTCCAAGAGCTCACATAAGAGTTTTACGTTTTAATGAATAAGTATCCCGGTAATCAATCGCAAAGATTCTCAATTGTTAATAATTATTATTGCATCTATACGGTGCGGTAAAATCCGCAACCTTAGCTGAAGAACATTGACCTAGATTGTGATAACGTCTAAGGAGAATTTAATAGAGAGTTTTAGGATTATGTACGGAAAAAAACTATACTTAACCGAGTATAAGCGAACACTTGTAATTTAACATTTTTAACACAAGTTTATTTCCTCATCAAGAACTTACAAGGTATTGACTTTCAAGAGTTGTTCTTATTTTAAAACGTCTGTATGTAAATTAAAACTCATATGTAATATTTGTTGAAGTTAAATGCTATATTTTATTTAATTTAAAGGTTTTCTTAATATAAAATTATCTGATTCCTCGTTTAAATCCTAAAAGTACTTATATTGGATTAATTATAGTAACTGAATGAGAATAGTAGTTTGTGTACAATTATTATTGTTATTTAATGTGTATTATTATTGTAATAAGAGTGGATATGATGTATATATACAGGGTAAGATGTATTTTCCTGGGTATATTTGAACCTGTAAATCTTCATATGATAACCTTGGAAGAAAAAATATTTTTAAATGTCGCTTTGCTTTAATAAGTGAGAAAATTCACCTTTTGTGTTTTTGATCTCGGACGCCTTCACTGCCTTACCCACGTGCGTTTGTTTTGATTTTGAACTGTCAAACTAAAATAGGAAGGTCAGTGATTTTACAATGTTGCATGACAGTGACCTATTAAATAAGAGTTTACTGACCATGTGTTATTATAGGCTATATTTAAACTTTTTAGAAATTAAAATTAAACATACCTCAGCAAGAATCCTTAAAAACTGGCATAGAAACCATAATAAAATAAACAAATTCTTTTTAATCGAATCTGCGATTCACACTTCGAAAACTAACCCTTATTTCATAACAAAACTACGTTATTTAAGCAAGCCCACATTGAAAATTTTTTGTTAAACTATTTACTTCATATAGCGTCCTTACGCAAACACTTATTTTCGTTCATATTTCTCTTTTTTCAGCAATGAAACCGACAAAACCTTTCGTTATTCCCACAACGCAAACACGTTTAAGCTATCAATTACCTACAGTTAGAAAAGACGCCGCTATAGTGCTGGCGTCGATTTAGTTAGTGATTGGCGATGTGTATCGATGGTTTTCTAAACATCGGTGTTTTTTACTGATGTTCGATATTTTGCCATCGATAATAAGGGTCACAAACAACGATGAAAGCATCGATTTTTAACCTTCGATGTTTGACACTGCGTTTTAATATTTGACGCCACCTTTTTATTTAGAAATTACTTTGGTGAGGCAGAACTTCAGCACGCCAGGGACTGGCGGAACAAAACATCGATGAACCTTGCTCATCACTAATTTAATTTGCATAATCAAAAGCATTGAGTCACCCAGCAATGCGAATGCACCAAGAATGTCATCTAGGAACAAAAAATAGCCTTTTCGTGGTTGTTATTATGTAAAAACGGTTTTTATTTCATCTAGTTGTCTCCGTGAAACGCGGGGTTGGAATTTTCTCCGTGGAATAACAGCTCCTTTTGAGAAAAAATGAAAAGAGACAAAGCTGATGATGATGCTGTATTTATTTCCTTATTTTATTATTTTTATTTAGCTAAAAAGTGAACTGGTTAAAAAAACAATTTCTTGTTTACTAAACACAAACAGCTGATGCTGTAAGTTCGCCTAAAAACCATATGTTTTCTTTATTGAACACCTGATTTTGACAGGTTGATATTTGGCAACGTTGTGACACCCATCTCTCTCCCTTGCAGGCTATGCTTCTCCCCGTATCTCTCACTCTTTTACATTGAGAAGTTCATAGCTTTTATTCATTGGCGTCGGGCTGATTTTAGGGGTCCTTACCCCACTTTTTAGATGGTCGATTTAAAAAAAAACAACCATGGAGTGTTTTTCTAGGACACCCAAGGAGTCACCCATTTAAATATAACTTGGGCAATTCCATAACACCCCCTGTATATCTCATTAGGAAGCAAACTTTCCAGTGCGGTATGGACAATCCACTCGAGTTGAATAGTATATTTTTTCTACTACCAAACTCACGAACCATATGTCTGTTTGAAGGTTGGAGACAATAATGTTTCTTGAATGATATAAGAGTTTTCTACTAGCATTGTTTTACATCATAACGTTTTAACTGGTAAGTATCTCCAGCCGTCTTCAGCCTTCAAAGAAGAAACTAACTGCATAAAGACCGACTTGAACAAAAATGGCTATCCCATGCATTTAGTTGATAAATTATTGGAAAATCGTAAAAATCTGCCAAATACACAAAAGAATCAATAGAGTCACAATCAACACATTCCTTATGTCAAAGGAGTAACTGAGAGAATTAGAAGACTAGGACAACGATACGGTATTCGGCTCGAGAGACACTTTCAAAAGCCACCTGACGAAGACGAAACCGACAAGCCAAAAAGACAGCAAAAACGGTATCTACCAGATCCCCCGCGAATGTGGCTAATCTTACATTGGCTAGACACGCGAAACAAGGATCAAGAAACACAGAAACAATACGCTAAAAGGAGAGCGGAAGAATCAGGTGCAGCTGACCATGCCTGGACAGACGGCCATCATATCAAGTGGACAGAAGCTCAAATTCTGCATAAAGAACCACACTGGAGGAAGTTCAAGGAAGCTGCTTCCATACACCAAAATTCAGATTGTTTTAATAAGAAATATAAGACATTTTTTAAAATGAAAAGTGTTTTGCCGGCGTACAGACAAGATTAAAATTGAAAAAGTTTTATGCCTCCGCTGGGATTCGAACCCAGAACCTCTCGATTACATGTCAAGCGCGCTGCCAATTGCGCTACGGGGGGACCTGATATTCTCTCACCAACTTCGGTCATATAACTTATTCAATTTTATGTTAGTAGTAATAGTCTGGAATCTCCTGCGATTCACAGACCGGGGAGGGTGTTAGATTAGATGTTTCTTATAAACGAATGCATTTTAGAGACATAATGTAGTCGCAACTCTTCAGCTTGCCAATAAAATTTTTTAAAAAAGGCTGACTGTGAGTAGAACAGATCTTTATTGAAAATCCCAACGTTGCTGAAAAAACTACCTAGAGAATGAATGAATAACCAGTAAACAAGAAACTCGATAAGATTACAAGGAAGTATAGGACTGGAATGATAAAACTGTGATATATTTAGGTCCTATTTTTCAATAAAATTATAGCATGCTGCATTTATCGAATTTTTTTTTTTTGTTTTTACAGACAATGGTAGTGAATGAGTTCCCTTTCCCCTTAACACCCTCACCGGGCTTTGAATCGCAGGAGAATCCAGACTATTACTACTTACACAAAATTGAATAATTTATATGACCGAAGTTGGTGAGAGAATATCAGGTCCTCCGTAGCGCAATTGGCAGCGTGCTTGAGGCTTAACCGAGAGGTTCTGGGTTCGATTCCCAGCGAAGGCATACAACAAAATTTTAATCTTGTCTGCACGCCGGAAAAAACACTTTTCATTTTAAGAAATTATTTACAGACACCAACATACCTACATTTTAATATAAGATATATCTGAAAATGCCGCGCACGAACTGAACGCATGACTGTACCCATCTCGGTTACGGTCCAGTGCATCTAGCTAGTATAAACAGATACTTACTAGTTAAAACGTTGTGATGTAAAACATATAAAGACAATGCAAGTCATCATTATGTCAGAAATTAAGGTAATAATAATAAATTTCTTTATTTCAAGTCATAATCAAGAAGAATATAAAATGAAATGACGTCAAAACAATGCAAATACCTTATAGACAATTCACACTATAAACTATCAATAAAATCACCTAAATTATAGGATTCTAAATCAATTAACAATTTTCTAATTTCCACTTTATAAAGTTTTTGTGAGTTTATTTGTTTAATATTAATTGGCAGAGCATTAAAAAGTTTTAAGCACATGTAATGGGGAGTTAATCGATGTTTTGGATACGAAACATCAAGGGTTCTTTTTCCATCTTCATGCTTCACCCTTAGATTGAATATATCTTTATGTTTAAAAAAAACATTAAATTATATACAGTGCGTCTACTTAAGTTGGCAACTAATGGGAAACTTTTTTATTATTAACTTTACGAAAAAAAGTTATTCTTTATAAAAAGCTCTGCATGGTCCAAAAGCTAGAATGCAACCATCAGATGTTACATTTTTTCAGTCGTATACGAGATTTGTCAAAAAATATAAATTTTGCCCAAGAGTTAAGCACCTACCTTTATTTTTGACAATATCAAAAACTGTAATTATGAAAAGTTGTTCGGTATGAAAAACTCTGTTCTATTATGCAATTATACTAAAAAATATTTTGTTTTATATTTACAAATTTGTCGATAATTTGTGATAAAATTTGTAAAATAAAAAATACTTTGTAGTGTAATTGCATATTAGAACATAGTTTTTCATACCGAAAAACTTTTCATAATTACAGTTTTCGATATTGTCAAAAATAAAGCTTTACTCTTGTGCCAAATTCATATTTTTTGACACACCTCGTATACGACTGAAAAAATGTAACATCTGATGGTTGCATTTTAGGATTTGGACCATGCAGAACTTTTTATTATATATATAACTTTTTTTCGTAAAGTTAATAATAAAAAAGTTTCCCATCACTTAAGTAGAAACACTGTTTAAATAGCATAAACCGTCAACATTCCTAAATTTTTAAAAACATGTCTGCAACTTTCCCTATATTCTCAGTAAATTCAATAAACTGTGACTGGTCAGTACTTTATAAGGACTCTACAGAGGAATCTAATTATTTATAACAATGTTGTCAACTAATGGGAAATTTTAGGATTCGGGACAAATATAGATCCAATGCACAGAGGAGACGGCGCTGTCTCCAAAGGAAAAAGGGACAGTTTTACGCACAGAACATATTGGTAGGATATAGGGGAGGGAGTTGGAGGAGGGGGGGGGGGATGTCACGATGTTATTCTAGGGGGAAAGTTCCGCTTCGTAACAAATACTGGCGTTTGCCGTTTTTTTGGGTAATCGACCAGTATACTCGATTTTCGTACTCGAGTTCACAACTTCTAGAAGGGGGAGGGGGGGGCACTTATGACATCTCCTCGTGGCGACCTCAATCACTTACTCACAGATGTGGTGATATTGCCAGTGGAAAAGGATGGTGCATTCTCTGGTAGTTTTTGGTATTAAAAGGTTTTCTAATTTTTTAACTCTATATAACGTTTCGTTTTAACGTTGCAAATTCAACGTTGATTAATTTAAAACTCTTTAAAAATTCTTAGTTAATAAAATGGCAATAAATGCGTTTATAATAACTCTTTCATGGACAATTGCTTGCTCGGTACCGCAAAAATTTTCAAGGCATGGCCTAGCCTTAAATCATCTTAAATTCATGGCCGCAATTCTTCTTTAAACGCCCCTATTAGGGTGGAGTAAAAATATAGTTTTCTGGAATGAAACGGAATACCTGGAAAAATGTTCTTAAAACGATATTCTAAAATACTTTTTATATTTTGATGCGTGTCCATGATTTTTGAAGCTTAAAAATGTTCGTAGAAATATATTTATTTTTAGGAATAGAATAAACTACCTGACAAAAGTTTAAGAAAATTTTTTAAAGTTAACGTGAAAAATATTTTTGTACTCCCATATGGAAATTTGCTGTTTCCTTTACACTAAAGTAATTGGGAACGAAACTGACCAATCACAGCAGTCGCGGCTCGTCAGGTGAAGTAGGTGAAGGGGCTCTTCACAAAAAAAAAATAAAATAAAACCAGGAGGAAAGTCTTTCGACAATATTAAATATTATTGTACTAATACCGCTACCATTTTAGCTCTTAAAAAATAATTGTGTTAATATTAATTAATTCAATCCAAATGTAGCTATGCATAATAGGGCCACAGTTAACTCCGATGGACAATAATTATAAACACTCGTGCAGTTTGGCGCGCCCCAGCCGACCGTGTCCATAAGCTCAAAGCAAGTGAAGACCAACGCTGTTTTGATTTTCACCGTTGCATGTACCAATTTGCATTATGATGAAGTGCAATTTAAAAATAGATCAGTCGTTTGCACCATTGTTTTAGCATTGGTTTGCCTAACCTTAAGGTATTTTTTTGAGGCTTCGCGAAACTAACGGTTATAGATATCGTTTTTACGTGATTTACTGTGTGATTAAAAAGTTTTGTTTTTATTTTTCAGTTAATTCAGTAGTGTACGTTTACTTGTGCGTTTTAAAAATAAACCCAATTAATGACATAGTTTGTAGTTTGTTGGAAACTCCATTCAGTCGTTAAACAGATGAGGATAAGAGAGACGTTTTGTTACACGGGTTTTTAGTCAATGTTTTTTTTAAGTTCCCGCACTATACCTAGCTCTTCGCCATTTTTAAGACCGCGAGCCGCCACTGAATCGCAGTGGTCAATTACAAAGAAACCAAATTTATATGTTGTAAATTTTACAAGTCGTTTTTTGACACTTGATAAAAGTAAGATTAAGAATATACTTCAAAAATTTGCAAATTGTCTGACAAAATTTGTTGTTTTTAAATTTAAATCAAAACATTTATCCCAGAGTCTATGCTTACCCAATTTTTTCCTAAAGAGTGCATGAAATGGTGCGGAAATTGAAGGTATAATACCAAAATATATTTCTACCGCACTATTGTTATTTTCTGACCGAACTAAATATTTGTGGACAGATACATTTTCGTATTTCAAAAATATCCAGTTTTCCACTCATTTCTATACAATTACTACAAGATTTAATGCATAAAATGTACTATATACCTACAAACGAACGTTTTTTTTACTAACCTTGGTTGGTTTTTTGACATGCAAATATTTTTCGTCCACTGCGATATTTCCTGATATATTTTGAATAAAGATCGAACCCCAATCGACCTCAAGTCCTCAAAACCTGTATTAAACGCAATAGATATAGAAATATAACTGAACTGGTAAATCTTCCTTAAATGGTGGAACATAAAACCAGATAAAACAAATGAAATTATAAGATTTTTAGAAATAAATAAGCGTTTTCCATTTTTTATTAAAAGTTTTAAGGTTATGTTATTTCTACTTACAGTATTGCCACTTCTCTTTCCACGTTAACAGTGTTGCTAGTTTCTAATTTGGCGATTATTTTGAAAAACCTTACCATAGCGAACGTTAAACGTTCATATTAATGCAGAAAAGCCCTTTTTAACTGTTTAAAACAAATTCTATAGCTATTTTGTTGGTACTTTCGGAGTTAAAATTCTTATGCAAGCAGAAAAAAAAAACTAAACAAACCATTTTTTCTTCTGTGCATTTCAGTAGAACAATTTAATCAAACTAGCTATTGTTGAGAAAAATAAATTGTTTATTTTTATTCATAAATAAATTGCTTTTTGTCTGTTATTCTGCAAAAGGCCGAATGTGAGAAAGATAGATATGTTCAAAGTGATTTTGTGTAAATATAAGAATTGACCCACATCGACAAATATGTTACTGTGTAATTTGATCCATGGATGAGTTTTTGTCAATTTTTTTTATTATATTTCTCACAAGTTCGCGGCCAACTGAAAAGACAGGGCATCATACCTAATTTAAATCATTTTTTAATTTTTTATGAAGTTCGGGAGTTGAGCCGTAGAAAAAATATACTGTACAAATCTTTGAGGACGTATTTTTGATTTTTAGAGATATCTTATTCCGAGCGCCGCTATAAGCAGCGCACCATTTAATATCCCTACCCTGTATATGTAGAATGTAGAGTATATTTTTACCGTTGTATTTCTTATAAATGCAAGCCTCTGGTAATATGAATGACGTACGTACGTAAAATATAAAACCATTTTTTATAAACATAGTTAAGCCTTAGGTAGGATCATTAAATACGTAATAAATGACGTGATGTGATTGTTATTTTCTTGAATTCCCCAGCTTGACGACATCTATGTTAATTTTGGCTGTTAAAAATCAAGGAATGTCCATTTATACCAGTTAAGAAAAATCGATTTAATATTTAATTTTGGTAGTATAGGGCAGCAACGATGTCTTTAGATTTTTGTATTTAGTTTTATTTTTACCTTTTTGATGGTTGTTGATTATTTTTTAATTACACTTAAGTTTTTTCTTTCCGAGGTTGATTATCTTTATACCGGGTGTCTCATTATGGATGGCCACCGCGCCATACAGGAAGTGAATTTTTTAAATCCAGATATCTCAAAAACAGCTGCTCAAATCGACTCTTACCACGTATACACTTTTTAGGTAAAAGACGTTGGAAAATCCGAATTTTTATTTAAAAGTTAAATATAAGGTGACTCAAAAAAGTTATTTCGTTTTAAATGTGTGCGAGGTACCGAAGCTGGCGCCCTCTAGACTTTACAATAAAAATGAGAGCAGATTTTAATTTCTCACCCCGCAAAACTCCCCCAAGCCGAATATTGTGACATTAAACCAATTATTAAAAAAATTATTTATAAAAAATGAAAACCATATTGAACTTCTGACACTCTGTATCTCCGAAATCATCCACTTTTGGATTGAGGTAAGTTGGATTAGATCGTCATATTTACGCCTCAGGAACTTGTGGTAGCTTTTTTCTCCACGACCATTACTGAATGCAATAATTCCAAAATCATTTTTGATAATAGAATGTAAAAATTCTCGCTATTGAGTTGGAATATTTATTCTGAAACACTTGCTTCTTATGCGTTTTGCGTGTATTTTCATTCCATAACAAGATACGGAATGAATATTCTGTAATTGATCTAAACGACATAGGTTGCCATGAATTTCGAAACTGTCAATGTCAGCAGACAAATTTTAGTGTAAGTCAAAATATGAGTGAAAAATCAGATGAATCAGATATGGAACTGGATAATACTCCACCTAAAATTACAAATATTGCGAATAGCATTTTTGGTCGTGGAGAAAATATAGTCTGCTACTCGGTTAGAATGAAAATTCGATACTCGTGGTTCCTCACGCTCGCTACGCTCGCGTTCGGAATCTTCCACTCGGATCAAATTTTCATTCCAACCTCGTTACAGAATTTACTATTCCGCACCTTTTAGAGATACGCTATAGAATACCTAATGGAAATTCTGGGACACGCTGTATAATTGTTAATACCTAACTTACTTACAGGCAAGTACCTTATTAACGATTAAAATTAATTAGATATATGTGACAATAATTAATGAAACCCTGATATTAACCTTCGAAGTGCACGATATAACGGTTACTTACCTATACAAAATTAGAATTTATTATTTTCCTAACTTTTGTCAATGAATTTGATGTTGACAAAGTTAATATAAATATTTATGAATCAATCTGGGAATCGGTTATATAAAATTATACATAACAGCTTTTGTCCCAGTTGTAAATTGTGTTAATAATAAATTTTAAAAAATCGTCATGAATATAAATATTAGAATTTACTGTTATTAATGTATACTGGATATTGTCTATGTATGGATACTCGAATAAAGTATATTTTTTGACCATAATATTGGACCACCAGGTATCAGAGGCTTGGCGTAAGCAGCAAGCTTGGCAACATCTGGAGGCAGTACAATTTTTTCTTCTAATAAAAATATAATAATTTGAGATTTTATTTAAATAAAATAGTTTGTTATTAGCGAACCTTTAACTTAGGTTGATTAGTAACAGTGGCGTACCCAGAAAATATGCTCGGGGGGGGGGGGGCTCTGTGGGCATAAGTAGGACATTTTTTCTGGAGAGAGGGACAGTTGGGACTATATGTATTTCATGACATTGTACCTACCTAGTTAATTGTGAAAATATGAATATTGGTGTCAACCGAAAATTTTAACATAAGACGTATGTATGACTCTAACCAGCGTTTTTCGGGCTCGGTTTTTCATGATTAAAAATAAAGTAAATATCGCTTACCACGCCAAAATTGATGATTTTTTAGAAATCATGTATTTTAGGAGCGTAGATTTAAGAGCAGTTTTTGGTGCAAATGGTTACTTTTTGTATATTCCTAATAAAGCATTCTCGTTTCTTCCCGCACTATTTTTTTTTATTATAAATTATCACACTTCTTCCATAAAAAATGTTTCAATTAAAATTTTTACTTTAATTTTTCTCTTTAAAAATAAATACCAAATTGTTTCCTGGTTTGTTGTTAAAATATTTTATTGCATTGGGTTATATTTTTGTTGATTTAAAATATCTCTAAAAAGCAAAAACGGAACAGACAAGTATAATATTATAGAAAAATACTATAAAATATTATTCTTTTTATTCGTTTTCCTTTAAAATTGCGTCAAAAATCAATAACTAAAACGATGCGTCAGAAACCTTAATTTCTGTATAAAACCGGACTTTTAGAAGGAAAAGTTTAAAAACTAAACGTTTTCCACATGACCTTTGTAATCTAAGCCAAGAATACATTATTTAAAGATTTAAATTAAGTGTCCAAACGTTCGACCAAAAATTAGGTTGCAATTAGATTTTAAGACCCGAGCTCCTAGGCTCGCCACCTCTCCGCTCCCGCTCCGCTCCCTCTAAATACGCCACTGGTCTTGCAAAAGTCACAATTGGCTCCGGTTTTAAAGACCCATGATAATTATCTAACTGCCCTTAATGTATGGGAAAATGGGGGAGGGGACACGCAGCCCGGCAGCCCCCCCCCCCCCCCCCCCCCCCCCCCCTTGAATACTTTCTATTTAGAAGACAAAGTAGCAAAAACATGCAAAGCCATAATCAGAGAAATGTAGGTTGTGGTGGCTGGACCAATAAGGACACTTCGGATTATGACCAATCAGTAACTTTTTTCAAGTACGGCGAAAACCACATCAGGAATCGGCATTTTTATTGACCTGGCGTGAGGTTAAATTTATTAAATTAGAATCGCAGCGATTTGACGCCTTTTTAAAAACAATTTTTACATAAAACTTTTATATTTCGACAATTTTTTGATTATTTAAAATTGTTTAGGATATAAATAACTTTACGATTTGATAAGATCATTTATTTAATAATTTCAATTCAAAAAAGTCAAGTGGGTTAAGATCGAGTGATCTGGGTGGCCACTTTATTGTCCCCCGTGTACCTATCCAACCTTAGAAAAAATATATTTAAGTACTTCCTTACATAAACACCATCCTGTTGAAACCATAAGAATAAACTTGGTAAACCAGGATCATTATCATCTGGAAATAGAGTGGCAAGAGCTGGAAACAAATCATTTCAAACGAAATTTCCATACCGGGTGCTGCATCGTGGTTGGAAACCTAGGAAAACAATTAGGTAGATATTTTTAAAGAAAAAAATTAAATTAAAAATTTTAATTGAAACTACGATCGTTCAAAAAATGTCATTTTGTGTATGCATTTCTAATGGCAAAAGTAGGTCTTTATTGTATACTATGCAATAAAGTACTTTTTGCCCTAGTGCAATAAAGTAAATTGCCTAGGAAACAATTTGTTTATAGTATGTGTATCACCAAACAATATGGCGGAATGACGGACGTGTTCCTTCCAAACAATTAAAGTCAAAGGTATCTATGATCCATTGTTAAATTTGAATTACAACTTTTGCACACAAAGGAGAGGTAATACAGAGCAATTTTAAACTTTTTTGTTAAATAAAAAGCGATCGTAGAAAAAATAGTGTATGTAACATGTGCAAAAAGTGTGTTTATTGCACATGGCATATTATTCACCTCGACTACGTCTCGGTGAATAACTTCTATGCCGTATGCAATAAACATACACTTTTTGCACATGTTAAATAAATAACTATTTTTTTTTAGTAAAGAGCCAGCTAGGAAACTAAAAAAAAAAGTAAAAAAAACATTTACAAAAACAAATTTTAATAATTTTGATGAAATTTGTTAAAAGTTAGGAAAATTTTAAACGATTTTAGGGCGTGGCCCCGAAAATTTTGCGCGTTCTGCGCTTTTCCGCCTTCTTTACTAGGTACAATATCATGAAATACATGTAGTCCCGACTGTCCCTTTCTCCTGAAAAAAAATGTCCTACCTGGGACATTCAGCCTCCCCCCCCCCTCCTGAGCATATTTTCTGGCTACGCCACTGGTTGCTAGTAAAACATTTAAGGTACAAGTCCAATCAATGCTGGTGTCCGCAGCATCACCTGTTGAATTCTAATGAAAAACCAACCGCAATCCTATTCAAATAAGTTAAGATGGGGTTGTTCAAATTCCGCAAGTGCACTCACCACACAGAGACCCCACCCTAAAATAATCTCCCTACAACCTCGCTCTAAAGTCAACTGGGTACTGGTAGCAAATATTTGGACAAAGAAAGAAAAAAAAAATCAGTGTAAGTATTTATTAACACTGACGCCAAGAGTGCTTTCGGCCCTATTTACTTAAGGTCATCATCAGGGCTTCACTTTGTCAAATTGAGTTTTGCGTAAAAAGTTTTGGTGGTACATAATCGGAGAAACAATAACCTGAACTTGAAATGGCATGACAAAAATGTCGGCTCATTAATATAACCCTGGTAGTCTCTTCAAAGTTTTAATTGTTTACTGGAAAATTATCAAGATTTTCGAACAGACGACTTTGGTATTAACATTTATTTATTATTCAGGATACTATCAAGTCAATGACATCGGCTTCGGCAAATGACGCAAACATCATACAAAAAATGTCCCCTATTAAGGTCCCCCAAAATATATTATTGCGAATAAATTGCCTGTATTTCATTCACATATTAAAAACAATTCAAAAGATCGTATAACAGCAACCTTAGAGTGAAACCAGGTCATGGATTTTTAACGGGTCGATTATCATAGAAATCGCCAAAATTTTAAAGTTCGAACCGCGCGCGTGCCGTCTTCAATAATTGCAAATTTTTTGCGTAATATCGTTACATTAATACTCTCGTCGATCGTTAACCTTTCGTCAACCATTTATCTATATTATACTACCTAATTCCTTTGAGAATTTTTCATTCCTGACCTGAAAATATTGTAAAGCGGGTTTCTCCGCAGGAAAAGTCAAAAGCTTATTTTTTTCTCTTTAAGGGCTTATTATCGCATTGAATATTTTCCACTCGCGTCTAGCACTTATGTTTATTTAAATACGACCTATGCAATCGAATTAGTTTCAAGATACAAGTTCAATTTAGAACTTTGATAATTCGTAGGATTCTATACAGGGTGTTACAAATTCGACATACCAGCATTTGAATCTCGGAAACCATAAGAGTAAGAGAAACGGTTAAATGGGGGCAAAGTTGTGCAATTCGGTGCTGATTATAATGCCGCTTTAAAACTTTTCAAATTCTGAATACTTCCGATTTTATTCGAAAAAAAACGAAAATTTGCAAAATTGTTTTTATTTTTTCCTGAGCTCATTTGACTAGCTATTTAAAAATAAATGACACTTTGTCATTGTCACTTTTTTTCCTTTACAAAATGACGTTACTAAACTACAGATCCGCCGTTTCGTCTCCGAGCGGCCATCACCATCTTCAATTTTGTAAATACGGACCTGGATTTTTTGTAACCGATTTTTAAACCCTCTCACTCTCAAAATGTAATGGCGATATTACTTTCTCATAATGATGAGTTGTCCTTGCTTATTTTTTAAAATTCATATTTTTTACACTTCTTGTCAGTCCGGTCCTGGCAACAAATTACAATATTTAAAAACTTTATTTCATTTAAAATATTAATACCTAAGTAATATAATTTATTTTATAAGAATTTTCTAATAATTTTAAATTAACTAATTAAATCCTAATTTTCTAAATGTTCAAAGAGATTGCCGTTTTGCTCAATACAAAGATCGATTTTTCTTCCAATTTTGGCGACAGCCCTTTTAACCGATCTTCTCCTTATCCTACCAAATGCAACCTGTATATAAATACCTAATATGAACTTAAGACAAACTTCTTTATAAAACTTATTTGTAAAAGTTTTAAATAAAATAAAGTTTTTAATTAATATTGTAATTCGTTGCCAGGACTGGACTGACAAGAAGTGTAAAAAATATGAATTTAAAAAAATAAGCAAGGACAACTCATCATTATGGGAAAGTAATATCGCCATTACATTTTGGGAGTAGGAGGGTTTAAAAGTCGGTTACAAAAAATCCAGGTTCGTATTTAAAAAAGTAAAGTTGGTGATGGCCGCTCGGAGACGAAACGGCGGATCTATAGTTTAGTAACGTAATTTTGTAGAGGAAAAAAAGTGACAATGACAAAGTGTCATTTATTTTTAAATAGCTAGTCAAATGAGCTCAGGAAAAAATAAAAACGATTTTGCAAAATTTCGTTTGTTTTCGAATAAAATCGGAAGTATTCGGAATTTAAAAAGTTTTAAAGTGGCATTATAATCAGTACCGAATTGCACAACTTTGCCCCCATTTAACCGTTTCTTTAGCTCCTATGGTTTCCGAGATTCCAATGCTGGTATGTCGATTTTGTAACACCCTGTAGAACCTAAACTACCTACTCAACTTTTTAATATTTTCCAAAAACAGAGTTATAAGGAGACATTAGATCTATAGTCTATTTCAGAACGGTGTAGAGTAATAAAATGAGAAATTTCGTCCAGTTCGGCTCAATTTCGGTGTTGGCCATAGGCACAGGTAAATTTTGTGCATTAAATTATTTATGATAACTAACAAAAAAAAAAAACAAGATAATTTGATAAAGAAGGAACTATTAGCTATAGCAAATTTACACAGACATCGTTTTATGAAATATGCCTTGGAAGATATAGCTGAAAAACATAATGTAACTGTGCTGCGCACACCGTCATATCATTGCGAACTAAATCCTATAGAACTTATATGATGGGCGCAAGTGAAAGGATTTGTAGCAAGACACAATACGACATTCAAAATAAAAGACGTTAAGCTACTGTTTGATCAAGCCATTAACGAAGTGACACCAGAGAACTGGCAAAAAGCATTCCATCGTGTCATTAAAGAAGAGGAGAAAATGTAGGATTTTGACCACCTGATCGATCGGGCCGCCGACCCGTTAATTATAACGTCAAGAGGATATGACAGTTCCTCAGATGACGGATAATATTATGATTTTTTATAATTTAATTTCTGTATAATGTTTTTTGTATTTTTTTATAATGTTTAATAAAAAAATAAGTGTACCTAATACTATGTACATAATGTACGCCTTTGTCACACCATTTTCCGTGTTTGCGAATGGATAACAATAGGCAAAACTCATAAATTGACCCAAACCCGGGTGGTACTACCTGCACTTGATAAAAATAACGAATTTTTCAATGAAATCAATGCCAAATTATGAAAGTGGCTTCAATATTCGTTGGGTCACTCTGTAGTCCCTTTGCATACCTAATGAGCTTTTATTACTCCACACCTTTCTGAAATAGACTATACAATTAAAAAGTATTTTAATTATACAGAGTTTCCAGAACAATCTATGTCTAAGAAACATTTTTTTAATCATCAACCTATTTATTATTTTCTGATTCCCTATAAAACTCCACGTATATTTTGTATAAATTGTCATATGTCTAAATTTAATTGTTTTTGAAATATTGACGTTCGAACTATTTTTTTGATATACCTAACATGTTAAACCGGAAGTTGTTCTCTTTTGATAGAGAATAATAAATCAAGATTGGGAGGTAAAACCCATTCTTCTCTGAGATGCGCCATTTCAATGCTAGAGCCTGTCAAAATGTCATATTTTAAACGTCAGTGTCACAAAAACAACTAAATTTAGACATATCACATTCTAAACAAAATAAGCGTTGATTTTTATAGGGATTTGCTGTTTGTTTGTGCTAATTAGACCCCCCTCCTCACCCCAGCAATACTTATTTATTATATTAATATGCTATGCGCTCTATAGTGGGAAAAAATAGTTGTCGCCAGCAAACTTGCTTCTGTAAATTAGAGAAAAGCCTGACTTTCTATACTTGACAACAAGTAAAGTTCACCATATGACCAGTGGCGGCTCGTCAGGCGAAGTAGGTGAAGGGGCTCTTTACCAAAAAAAAAAATAAACCCAGAAGAAAAGTTTTTCGACAATATTAAATATTAATGTACCATTTTATTAGTCCTTAAAAAATAATTATGTTCGAATTAATAATATTAATTTAATCCGAATGTAGCTAAGCATAATAGCGCCACGGTTAACTCCGATGGACAATAATTATAAACACTCGTGCATTTTGGCGCGCCCCAGCCGACCGTGTCCGTTAGCTCAAAGCAAGTGAAGACCCAACGCCCAACATGGCTTTGATTTTGATATTCACCGTCGCTATGGTTACGTGACGTCAGTCACGCTAACAGAATGTAACAATTTGCATTATGATGAAGGGCAATTTAAGAATAGATCTGTCGTATGCACTATTGTTTTAGCATTGGTTCGCCTAACCTTAAGGTATTTATTTTGAGGCTTCGCGAAACTTACGGTTATAGATATCGTGTTTACGTAATTTACTGTGTGATTAAAAAGTTTTGTTTTTATTTTTTAGTTAATTCAGTAGTGTACGTACCTACTTAGTTGTGTTTTAAAAATGAACCCAATTAATGTCATAGTTTGTAATTTGCTGGAAACTCCATTTAGCCGTTGGACAGATAAGGATAAGAGAGACGTTTTGTTACATGGGTTTTAAGTCAATGTTTGTTTAAGAACCCGCACTATACCTATCTCTTCACCATTTTTTAAGACCTCGAGTCGCCACTGCATATGACTAAAAATGTTAGGCTTTTCACGAAAAAGCCGCGAGGCAGAATATAGAGTAACCATATTTCTCTACACTACTTATATGTCTGTTTGAAGGTTGGAGACAATGATGTTTCTTGAATGATAAAATAATTTAAAGACAATGCAAGTCCAAAACTATTCTATCACTACTTATATGCCTACGTTTCATGGAATGTCTAGGCTTTTCATGAAATGACGGATTTCACTATATGGCTACGACATTTCCAAATTTTACTGCAGAAAAGAATGTTTCATGTACTATCATAAATAGAGACCGGATTTTATGCAAATGCATATATTTAATGCATATTTTGCATATATCTTGAAAGTTGGCCATCCACAGCATATTTAGGGTACTTAGGGCATAATTTGCATATTTTTCTAATTTAAAAGATAAAACCGAATTTAGGTACTAAGTTGATCAAAACGAAATATTTTATTTTCATTTATTTACGGATTATCTTAGATACCTATTTACCTGTGAAAGGATTAGAATTATTTAAGGGCGGTTTTATTTTATTATTCCTTAAACAACAATTTAATCTTAATCTGCATTCCTAATAGGTAATTCTAAATTGTCCAATCGCCTATAAATAGTTTTTATGAAAATTTGATTCATGTAACTTGTCTAGCCCATGGATTAAATATAGTTGCAGCTTAGAGCTTCCTTCCCTTTGGTCAATGACTTAATAGCCAATGTGAAAAAAAAATCATAAAAGCTTTTTATTCAGAGCATTTTCAAAAATTAAAAGAGATTGTTTCTCGAATTGAAGATGATTCTCAGTGTATTAAAAAATGCAAACAAATATTTCAAAATTCTAAAGTGGAACAATAATTGATTTATATAAAATGTAACTATAGTTTTGTAGCTGAAAGTATTTTAAAACTAGAAAAAACGTCTAGTAGTCTATTAGAGTCAGTTGATATTGTAGAAAAATGCAATAATAATTGTAAGCAAGTACGAGGTGAGGCAGGAAAAGCAGTAAGTAATGTCGAAGTTAGAAGGAATAATAGAAACGAATAAAGGTTTTAAATTTTTAATAAATGTTTTAAAAGTTCTGTCAATAACAATTGAACCAAGTAGGTACTTCCACACTATTGAATTAACTAAACAACAAAAACAAAACTTTTTAATCCCACAAAAAAAAAACAGTAAAAACGATATCTATAACCGTAAGTTACGCGAAGCCTCAAAAATAAATACCCGAACCTATGATAAAACAATGGTATTTTCAAATTGCACTTCTTTAAAATGCAAATATATTCATGCTGCCGCGTGACGTCTCGCGTTTCGGACGCCAGTGAAGTCACGTAACCATAGCGACGAGTAAACAAAACCGCTTGACTGGATGGCTCTGCTTGCCTTCCAATGCTGTTGAGTAGAGAGCACGGCGGTCGACTGGGGCGTGCTAAAATGCACGAGAGTGTATAATTATTGTCTATCGGAGTTACCCGAGGCCCTATTATGCATAGCTATATTGGGCTAAAATGGTAGCTATATTGGTACATTAATATTTAATATTGTCGAAAACATTTCCTCCTGGTTTTATTTATTTTTTTTGGTGAAGAGCCCCTTCACCTACTTCACCTGACGAGCCGCCACTGCACCCTGTATAAGGTTAAGTTATTTTGCACTTTATAGGTACATCTTCATTTTTTGCGAAAATTATAGTTATTTAAAAATCAGTTCCATATTTGTCTATAAAATAATTAATAAAACTTGATAATGTATTATATTATGTCATTAAAACAATTTTTATAATGCATTTTTGGAAGCCCGTTTTATAACCACGGAAATAATAGTGCATCTTTAATTGTTCAAAACTAGGTCATGCATTTTTATTCGGACTATTATCATAGAAATTGACAAAATTTAAAAGGTCAAAGGCCTCGCGTGCCATCAAATCGATGAGTTTATATAAATTCACTGGGTTATGTAAAATTAATTCTGTAAAAGAGAAGGCACACCTACTACAAAATTCAGTTAGTTTCTAATATTTTGTAAGCCAAAAATGTATTTTTACGTAACTTTTTTTTATTTATGAATTACAATTTATTATTCCACTTACATCCTAGAAATATAAACCTATTAAATCTACCAACATTTCAAAATAACCGGATTTACTTTGAATGGCTTTTAAAGCTACATTTGTCAAGTTATTAGCCAGTTTTTGCCACCCAAGAAAATCCCGCTAAACGGTATTTCAAACGCGAATTTCTCTGAAACTACACAAACAATTTGGTAAAAACCTGTTTCTTATTTAGGGGCAAGTATCCTTCTTTCTAGCGAACCGAAATTGAGGTTTCAGAACAGTGGCGTAGCCAGAAAATATCCTCGGGGGGCTCAGTGGGCTTAAGTAGGACATTTTTTTTTCTGGAGAGAGGGACAGTCGGGACTATTTGTAATTCATGATACCAAGTGAAGAAGGCGGAAAAGCGCTGCAGGCGAAAAATTTTCGGGGCCACGCACAAAGTTCGATTAAAAATCATCTAACTACTATCAAATTTCGAAAATTAAATTATTACCTCTCCCCCTCTGCATGGTTGGATTAAATTTGTTTTTGTAAATGTTTTTTTGATATTCCTAGCTGGCTCTTTATTAAATTTTTTTTTAATATTTGTGAAAAATATGAATATTTGAGTCAATCAAAAATTTTAACATAAGACGTATGTATGACTTTAACCAGCGTTTTTCGGGCTCGGTTTTTCATGATTAAAAATAAGGTAAATATCGCTCACCACGCCCAATTTGATGATTTTTTCAGAAATCCTGTATTTTAGGACTGTAGATCTAAGAGCAGTTTTTGGTGCAAATGCTTATGTTTTGAAATACTTCTTCTTAAGTGCCGTTTTGTATATTCATAATAAAGTATTCTCGTTTCTTCCCGCACTATTTTTTTTATTATAATTTATCACACAATATGTTTCACTTAAATTTTTACTTTAATTTTTCTCTAATTTTTTCTCTATAATATAATATAATAATAACCTAAATGTTTTTGGTTTTTGTTGTAAAAATATTTTATTGCATTGAGTTATATTTTTGTAGATTTAAAGTAGCTCTAAAAAAGGGGAAAAAGGAACAGACAAGTATATAATAGAAAAATACTATAAAATGTTATTCTTTTTACTCGTTTCCTTTAAAATTGCATCATAAATTAATAACTAAAACGATATGCGTCCGAAACCTTAATCTCTATATAAAACATGACTTTTAGAAGGAAAAGTATAAAAACTAAACATTTCCTACAAGACCTTTGTAATCCAAGCCAAGAATACATTATTTAAAAATTTAAATTAAGAGTCCAAGCGTGAGACGAAAAATTAGGTTGCAATTAGACTTTTAGACCAGAGCTCCTAGGCACTGTTTCAGAAGTTAGTAATCATCAGGTACCTATTAGCGTTTGAGAATTCGAATCTTGGGAGCCGAAAAAACCTGACTCCAAGCGGCTTGAACAGTACACTCAGGAGATCTTAGAGTTATGTTTATCTGAGGTAGTAGAAGGAATATTAAGTACTAATATACATAGCTGCCAAAAAATATAAAAGCATATTTGTGTGACCCAAAAAAGAAGACGTTGATGAAGTCTATATCAGACATTAAAAAGGTTTAAAATTCACCTCAGATAGACAGATGGGGCGAACTTTCTTTTAAAAATGACTAGTCTCCATTTGATATATTATAGACATGCATTTTTATTCGATATTTACAGTCTTCAATGAATTTTTTTTCTTTATTATTTTCAAGTGTTCAATAGTTGTGTTAATTTAATTTATTATTTACTTGGTTGTACCTAGTTTGTGTAAGTTGAAAAAAAATGCAAATATTTAACAGTACATTTTCACGACTACTGCGATGGTCAACTACGCCCCTCACTGTAATGCGAGCTATTTATCATGCAAATTCAATAGTCGGTCAAGTTCACCCCTGTGCGGGGCGAAGTTGACCATATAGATTTTTTAAAATTTTTTACCTCAAAACCTATAAAACTGTGGTTAATTAACGTAAATATTAATAATATACCTCAAGGCCTATAATATAGCCCACATCAATATCCTATTTTTCTAATTTTACACAAAGATAATTCCTTCTAAAGTTGCAAATCGGTCAACTTCTTCCCCCCGTTTTACGGTACAAAAAATTTAATTCTCTTTCTTCAAAACGTATAACTGCTGCTGATGATGAACTCTACACTGTGGCTCAAATTAAAGGAGTACACTTTTTAATTGTGAATATTTTTCTAGATTTTGCACTGATTTAATTTATTTTTGGAGTGATGATGAACTGAAATCGTCTTAGTAAAATGTGCAATTTTTATCAAAATATTTTGAACAGGGCCGGATTGACAGGTTTTTTTCAACAAACGTGCACTTATGCTCGTTGCAAACGAAAACTGATTTATTCATAATTCAGAAAATACGTTTTTTTGGTAGATTAACTATCGAAACTTCTTCAGTATAAGTCTCACTCTAAAAGATTCTTAAATTCAAGAAATACAATTTATTTTGTTCATTGATGTATTAAAACATTCCGGATATCATTTTGGAAGTCGTTTGAACCATGATAGCAGCATCCATGACCGTTATTAAAAATCAAAGTTTCCATGACTATTATTAAAATAATAAACAATGTTATTTTTGACGTTTTGTGCGCTTCATGACAGCTAATCCGTACACAATGGCAGTTTTAAGTGAATAGGATCGAATTCTTATCAAATATTTTCGACAAACACATAATTACGGCGCAAGAAAAATTGTAAAGGAGTTTCCTGAAAAAAATTGGTATGTTGGAACAGTTGGCAAGTTTTTAAGACATCTTACAGAAAATAATGGATCGATAAAAATAAAATTTGGAAGGGGAAGGAAAAAAACTTCAAGAACTCAAGGAAATATTACCATGGTAAGAAATATTATAGGAGAAACGATTAGAAAGATGTAATCTATTACTACGAAGATTCCGTTCTCGGCAAAATATCGCAAAGATATGGTTTTCAGATGAGAAGATGTTTACTTGAGGCCGCCAAAGAATACTTACACAAAATAATCGGGTATACGCAAATGTGCGAGTAAAGAGGGAAATCCCATTGGAAAATCTTTGATTCCAGAGAAGTCACTTTTCACCTGGCGTAATGGTCGCGGTGGCAGTTTCCAAATTGGGGAAGTCAAGTCTCATTGTTGTAGATGCCGGAGTAAAACTCAACTCGGACGCGTATCAACAACAACTTTTACATCACTTGCTTCCTGAAATTGAAGCAATTTGCGACGATTACGTATTCCAACAAGACGGTGCTCCTTCCCATATTCTCGAAGTACAAGAATGTTTTTGTTTGAGCAATGCCCTGATTATATTGAACCGGAGATGTGGCCACCCAATAGTCCAGACTTAAACCCTGTTGACTATTCCATATGGGGAATTTTCGAGGCAAATGTTCACAATAGTCAAAGGTTTAACACCATCGAAGAGCTAATGGAAAAGTTACAGTTCTGTTGGAATAATTTTAACCAGGACATAATGAATACAGCTATTGACCTATGGCGAAGGCGACTGCAATCCGTGATAGAAAATCATGGTGGTCATATTCATAATGTTATCCTATAAATATTTATACTACTTTCGATTTTAGGTGATAGTTAGTCTTGATATCAGTAATTGTTAATATTATTAAATTTATTATTAATATTGAACAAAATAAATTGTATTTCTTGAATTTAAGAATCTTTCAGAGTGAGACTTATACTGAAGAAGTTTCGATAGTTAATCTACCAAAAAAACGTATTTTCTGATTTATGAATAAATCAGTTTTCGTTTGCAACGAGCATAAGTGCACGTTTGTTGAAAAAAACCTGTCAATCTGGCCCTGTTCAAAATATTTTGATAAAAATTGCACATTTTACTAAGACGATTTCAGTTCATCATCACTCCAAAAATAAATTAAATCAGTGCAAAATTTAGAAAAATATTCAAAATTAAAAAGTGTACTCCTTTAATTTGAGCCATAGTGTATAATAATGCCAGTACTTTTCAACAAAGTTATAGTAATGACTAATCCTCTAAACTTTACCAGCTCAGCGAATGTCGCTTAAAGCAGTATTTTTGAAAGACTTAATAATTGTGAGTTGACTTCTATAAGTAGAATATATAGAAATCCTACTATCTATTAAAAAGAAACGATATCACAAGTATGTACCCTGAGTCTATAAAGTACCAGTATTTTTATTTTACCAGTGAATCTTCATGTAATGTATATGTCATACCATAAAATGTCCTCTATAAACAATGTCTGTTCAGCAAAAAGTACTTTTTCTACTCCTACATGGAAATTTGCTGTTTCCTTTACACTTAAGTGGCGAGTAAAGTAGGCTATTCCAGTTCACTGTGCGGCAAAATTTCATAACAATCCTAGATAGGTTAGGTTAGGTTAGGTAAGAGTGGCAGACCCTTGGTTCTGACCAAACAGTCTCACGTAGTCCTGATTAGGTCCGTTGTGATACCACACGTGTTCCGTAGAACCCACCTTCATCAGATCTCTGATGGTTAGTGCGACGTAACCGCGGAAGGATTTTAACAACTCATTCAAACCAGCCACTACTGTTCAGAAATCTGCTCAGCCGTCCAAGTTGTAAGTTGCTTAGTTCCTCCAGGCTATCGAAAGATGATTCACCCAGAGTAGTGAACCTCCTTCTTGCGAGGCCAGGGCATTCACACAGAAAATGTTGAATACTTTCTTCCTCTTCCTCATCTCTGCAACTTCTGCAGAAGTCGTTAGTGGGTATTTGCATACGTTCGGCATGTCTACCGAAGAGGCAATGTCCGGTAACAACCGCAGTAATATTTCTCACGTCTTATCGACTGTGTCTTAATAGCTCTGCGGTTCTCTTTTTATCGAATGTGGGCCACAGTTGCCTGGATGTACTACAGGTTGTCAACCCTGTCCATCTGTTCTGTGCAAGCTGCTTGGCCGTGTAGTCAATCTCCTCTTTGACCAATCCCTATCCTAATCCTAGATAGGTAATGAAAGTGACCAATCACAGCAGTCAATTACAGAGAAGCCATTGTTGTTCTTAGAAGTACTGACCAATCACAGTATATTCTTTTTACTGAGGCTCCGCCTTCTTTTTCAAGACACTAAATTATATAATTTAAATGCATATGGTACAATTTGTTATTCATTTGTTCAATATAATAAAATCTAGACGCATTTATAATAGATTTATCAATAATGCAACCTGCTGAATGTGCATAGAAAATTAATTTCATATAGCATCATTTATCAGTTGGTTTTTCCATAATTAGTTTAACGTTTGGATAGCCTAGAGGTAGAGCGTTTTACTATGGATCCAATGGTCGTGAGTTCGAGCCCGGCAACATGAAAACTTCTTTTACATTTTTTAGCATAAGGTTTGTAAGTTTGGTCGTAGAAAAAATATACTGTTCAACTCGAGTGGATTGTCCATATTGCCCTGGGAAGTTTGATGAATTTACTTCCTCGTGCGATATGGACATCATATCTTGTTGTACAAACTACTATTTCATCATTGCCTGCGACCTACCTACGTTAGCTTTTGATTAATATCACATAACAATCGTTTTACTGTACGTGATCTTAATATAACTTAGTTGCATCTCATAAATATGCAAATCATTTGTTCGTTGTTGCACAACTTGTGCAGTTACTTACGAACCTGTTAAAATGTTCTGAAATCCAAAATAATTTGCATATATTCAGTTTACCGGTTTTGTTGCGCGCGATTTTTTTAAACGAGTTTGGAATAATTTAATAGATTTGGCATATTTATGATTTGTTTTAAAATCGTAGTTATCCAATACCAGAGACTATTAACACAAATTGCTGGCTTGCTTGTTATCATGCTAAAATCGTCTGAAAAAACTATAACTTCTTTAATAATACTTTAGAACAGCAAAAATGTTTCCGAGACCAAAACAGCAAATTTTTACTTATTTTATTATAGTAATTAACAATCTGTCTTGCAAAAGTCCCAGTTGGCAACGGTTTTATAGATCCACGCCAGTGGAAAGTTTTTCGACAATATTAAATATTAATGTACCAATACAGCTACCATTTTAGCCCTTAAAAAATAATTATGTTCGAATTATTAATATTAATTTAATCCGAATGTAACTATGCATAATAGGGAACGGTTAACTCCGATGGGCAATAATTATAAACACTAGCTAGCTTAAAGCAAGTGAAGACCCAACGCCAAACATGGCTTTGATTTTCACCGTTGCTATGGTTACGCTATGAGTCATGCAAACAGCATGTAACAATTTGCAATATGATGAAGGGCAATTCAAAAATAGATCAGTCGTATGCACCATTGTTTTAGCATTGGTTCGCCTAACCTTAAGGTATTTTTGGAGGCTTCGCGAAACTTACGGTTATAGATATCGTTTTTACGTGATTTACTGTGTGACTAAAAAGTTTTGTTTTGATTTTTTAGTTAATTCAGTAGTGTACGTACCTACTTAGTTGTGTGTTTTAAAAATGAACCCAATTAATGACATAGTTTGTAATTTGTTGGAAACTCCATTCAGTCGTTGGACCGATGAGGATAAGAGATACGTTTTGTTACACTGGTTTTTAGTCAATGTTTGTTTAAGTACCCGCACTATACCTAGCTCTTCACAATTTTTTAAGACCGCGAGCCGCCACTGATCCACGCTTATTATGATAATTAACTACCTGCCCTAAATGTATGGGAAAATTCGACCATTAAATAAGAAATACCGGGATTTATTATACCAGTGGCACTTTTTAAGGGGTTTAAATGCATATTACATAAATCCTAAAATTATTAAATTAAATTAAACATTGCCTGACTTCTGGCCATGTTTATTAATGGGTTTTAAAGATTTTTTTAAATTTTGCCTTTACAGATATTGAAGAGTTTCAGAAAGTTAATTTTAATAATGAACTTTAGTAACAGGTTTTCATTGACTTATATCTTTTTCTCCGATTTTTTTCTGCATGAAAGTGAAATGTGCTGAGAAACTACTTAGGAGGTACTATTCCATGATATTGTATGAGAGTGGGATATACTTAAAAGGTACTGTTACACAACAATGGAAATATGCCTAAAAGATGTGCGACAGTACATGCCAAGTATATAAATTAGGTAGGGGAAGGTGGGACAAGACGGGGTAGTGAGGCAAGACGGGGTACCCCCGCCATCTTTTAAGCTGAACGTATCTAAACCGAGACTTTTACACAAATACACGCGGCTAACATGCCTCCCTCTTCTGTTTTCTTTGCGTATTTAGAACTTTTTCGAATATTCTATTGTCACAACTTGGGCTCTTGAAGAGACAGAGTAAAGTGGACGTTAAGGTAAGTATTAGTTTTTAGGTTTTTGATAACCGATTTTTCTTAAATGTTACAGTTTGTGTTATAATGCTCGAAGAGGCATGATGGGGCTCTTAATATTGGAGAAAGACGGGGTACCCCATCTTGCCCTCGATTATATTTATTTTTTTTCTTTTTGTTTTGGAATGGTCCGAAACTATGTTAGAAAAACTGATAGAGGGAAATGGTCGAAAGTACGCAGTCGTCTTCAAGTGAATACTGTATTCACCTGAAGACGACTGAAGATGCTTACCAGTTGAAACGTAGTGATTTTAAACAAATAAAGACAATGCAAGTCCAAAACTCTACTACCATTCAAAAAAAAAACAATTAGGTATTTATTTTTGTGTGTGTGTGTGTGTGTATTACGTTAATGGCACTGGTTTAAAGCAAATGGCCAGCTTCGATTTTTTGACTCAATAATCTGAAGAAGGAGCGTTCCTTTCTTCAAAAATATTTGAGGAGAGAGGAAAGAAAACACAATCTATTCTTTTTTTTTACTGGAATTATGATACCTTACATTTTGAAATTTGGATGTTTATCTCTATATAGGTATAACATTAAATAATGTTTTTTTTTTTTTTTTTTTTTTTTAATATAGCTGTGCTTATATTTCTTTTATTATTATTATTTTTTTAATATAGCTGTGCTTATATTCCTTTTTTTATTATTTTTTTTAATATAGCTGCGCTTATATTCCTTTTTTTTATTATTATTATTTTTTTTTTTATAATTCTATTCTATTATCTATAATATGTTTGTATAGTAAGTGCCTTATAAATATTTACATTATTCAATGATATGAGGTGACTCAAATTGAACGGCCTTGTCACGAAGTCACCCAGATCATCAAACAGCGAGTTTAAGCTATTTTGTAGGTTGATACATTCTAGAATGCAATGTTCCATATCGCCTATTCTGCCACAACTACAATACTCGGTACCAACTAAACCTATCCTTTTCTTATGTTTCGGGTATAAAGCATGCGAAGTTCGGATTCTTGAAATAATTGTTATTACATTTCTATTTGATATTTTATTAAACCAAGAAGTTTTTGGAATTATAGGGAAAATTGCCTTATAGAACGATCCCTTATTACATTCAGTATAATGCGTCTGCCACTCATGAATCATTTTTTCTTTCGCGTTTTTTATTATGTCAGATGAAGGAATTTTAAGTTCCATATTTATATACTCGATTGTGGTAGCTTCTTTAGCTAATTTATCAACTATTTCATTAGCTGATATTCCTATGTGGGCTCTTATCCACACTAAATTGATTATAATATTATTGTACTCTAGAATGTGAAATGTTTTTAAGATTTCCACGATAATATGATTGGTAAGTGCATTATTATTACAGTTAGATATTCCTTCCAGAGCGCTTTTGCTATCTGAAAAGATTACAAATTGTTTATTATTATATTGTTTAAAACCTAAGCAGTATCTAAGTGCCTCCAGGATAGCCCATAACTCTGCTGTATAAATTGATGCATTGTTTGGTAGTCTAAATTTCCTGGAAATGTTTTTATTCTGATGATAAAAGGCACAGCCAGTACGGTTAGCCATCAATGACCCATCTGTAAATATGTGTTCTGACCCTTTCCAAACTGTGATGTGAGATCTTTTAGAAATTGTAATCGTATAATATTTTGATCTTCGGTTTCTTGCTTCTTAATTATTACTTTAGGTGTATTATTAATGTTTGAGAGTTTAAGTTGATAAAATGGAGATGGAGATGACTGATATATTTTATCTTTTATTTCTGTTATCCATGAGTAGCTTATAGTCAATAGTGGGAGATTTTTTACTCTCCAGTAGGGGTGTGTATAGCCTAATACTGTAAGATCATGTATTTTACTTACTAACACACTTTCCTTAGCTATGATTCTGAGTGTATTTATTTTTAAAGAGAAAAATTAAAGTAAAAATTTTAATTGAAACATTTTTTTATGGAAGAAGTGTTATAATTAATAATAAAGAAAATAGTGCAGGAAGAAATGAGAATGCTTTATTATGAATAATCAAAACGGCACTTAAGAAGGAGTATTTCGAAACCTAAGCATTTGCACCAAAAACTGCTCTTAGATCTACGTTCCTAAAATATAGGATTTCTAAAAAAAAATCATTAAGTTTGGCGTGGCGAGCGATATTTACTTTAATCATGAAACTGGATCTGTTTTAAAGTTTTAATGCGAATCGTATTTGTCAGAATTCGGACGAATATTTGCGAATGATCCCATTTGAAGAAAACGCGTTTAAGGCCATACACCGCATGCGAAATCATTCATGCGAATTCGTGCGAAAACATGCGATGTGCGTTCGATACCATAGAAATGGAATTTGTTCGTACTTTCTTGTTCCGACAATTTTTAGTTATATATATAGGGGAGAGCAGGGCAGAACGGGGATTGCGATCTTACAAATTAATGTTGATATTTAGTAAACGATATAACCTGACTTCAATTTCAAATATTGAAGAAATTGTGGTAAAACCAAAATGTCATTGCCCCCCATTTTGCCCTATGGTAGGGGGTAAAATGGGGACCATGTAAGGGCAAATTGGGGATCATCTAATAAAAAGAAAATTGAATACTAGGTAGGTATATTATAATATATTTATGAACAAATCGAATAGGATTATTATTAATCTATAAATATTAAATAAAGAATTAACTTCGCGACACAAATAAATTGTATATCGTCATCATCAGGCAGTGGCGTATTTAAGGGGGGGGGGTGCTTTTAAATGTAGGTTATACCTAGTATATTTATTTTCAATTGGCAGCGACAGTAAACATTTATGACCCTAACCACGAAATCGGTTCTCACTATTCTACTTGCTCTAGCAGCAACGATGCAATTAGACCGGTATAGAAGAGACTATCGAAAATTCATTTTTATTGATGAAGCCGCACAAAAACAATAAAGCAAAAACTTTTTCGTCGAAATATCTACAGCTGCTAATTCGGCGTCATCATATAGTCATATAGGGAGCGAGTCCATCGACAAAAAAATTAAATATATGGATGTCAGAACCATTTTTGTATTAAGTTTGGTCTTTTTTGTAAATTAGGCAACATCGTATTTTTATTTTCATGGCAACGTTGTACATTCAGGCCAGAGAGTAATAATAGCTCGGCGTTGTTGCTAAACCGGGGAATGACGGCAGGACAATATAGTCAAGGGGGCTGAGGATATAAGAAAAATTAGTGCAATGGCGGTTTTGAAATTGTCACTCGAAAAAATGTTATACGGGAAACAATAATCGTTTTGGTAGCGCGTATTCTGGAATAACTAATGCAAAACTCGAATAAATAGCGATAAATAGTTTCATTTTCGTTATTATTCTTTTTTCGAACCGTCACAATACGAAAATGGGTAATTTTCGCGGCGTGACGACACAATGGGTAATTCTCTGGATAGAGAAATTTTTACACAAGCGCTGAAAAAAATATATTTTAACGCTTTTTCTATCTTCTCGATCAGTAAAACAGAATTTCTTTTAGAATAACCCATTTCGATGGTCCCTTCTATAGATACGAACAGGACTGTATTCAGCCTGTATTTGAATAAACACGTCTTCCTAATATATTTTAACGTATTTCTTTCATTTTTTGCCAGTTGAAGATAAAATACAAATATGCTTTGCTCTTTCTCTTAATTAATTTTATAAATGATAAATCAGTAAAAATTTTTTAGAAAATATCTGGATATTTTTAGTTTAGAAACAGGTTAAACAGGCTAGCAGAAATATGGAAATGAAAAATATTCTTATTAAATTGAAAAAGTTTATAAAATTTTTTAATCAAGTTCTGCTTGCGCGCCTTGAAAGTTGTTGCCCTAAATCAAATCGGTGGATAAATGAGTAGGTATTATAAAGATTTTTATTAATAATTAACTAATCAGCAACTTTGACTGTGGCATTAATGACATTGGCACACTATATTTTATTTAAATTAAAGTTACTTGATTAGTAAATCAAGAATTAAGCCAACTAGGTCACCTTGTAAGAAAACTATTTTTGCCAATGGCTTATAGGCATGCCAGAGTCAAAGTTGCTGGTTAGTTAATTATTGTTAAAAATCCTTATGTAACCCGACATTATTATATTATGTATAAACATATCAATATGGTTTTATTTTTAACTTGAAAACCCGAATCCTAAAAACCTGGTTTGAAGATATGAGAGCCCCCCACCCCCCGAACATATTTTCAGGCACTTTCGCCGTGGGTGCAGTTTCCACATGTTTCCACCTTCGCACGATTGGGAATATATTATTATGTCATGACAATATAAACAGTTGCTATCCAATTTGAACTATCACTTCCAGAATCCTCAGTTCCACGTTTCTGTATATTTTTACCAGCTCTGCCAGTTTTCATAGAGATATTTCCAAACTTGATATTTCTTTCCACACCTTTGGATTTTATGACAGTTTTCGCGATTTTGTTATTAGGTAGGTACCTAATGTTTTTACTAATTAAAATTTTAACGGGGCATACCGGGGAGGTCCTGATTTTGCGCAGCTCGAACCTCACCCTTTTGTCCCATTCCGAACACAAATAATTAGTTAAGTGAAACACGTGCTTAACTTTAAATTACCAATATCGGTTTTGTAATAAGAAAAGAAAATAACTATGTCATGTCCTCAGCTAGTGAATTAAAATCTGGGGTTTTAAATATGTCGATTACCAAACCATACTTAATATGTTATTTTTTTAATCTGCAGGACAAATATGGTTATTATTAAATTGATTTACTATTGCCGTACACCACTACGACATAACTTTCAGGGATTTGTGCTTGTTAGCGAAACTACACATTGACATGAGGAAGGAAAGATGGCACCACATGTATCGATTGAAAATTTCACATCCCCGTTTTGCCCCCTATCCCTGTTTTACCCCGCACTCCCCTACCGTATGTATATATTATAATAAAAGAAAAGATGGACATACATTCAATTTAATCATAATCATATTCTGATTCATGCGATAGTACTTGAAATATTTTTCATTGTTTTCCTTTAAATCATTATATATATCGTGAAATTCTCCGAATTCATTTCTTTTTGCTAATATGTCATTAACCCAACATCTATTTAAATTTAGTTGCTGTCTTATAAAATAACTATATTAGAAAAGATAATCATCCACTTTAAATAATTTGGTTAAAAAATGACAACGTACGACTGACTGATTTGCGTCATATCGAAACGGGTCTGGTGGACGATAATACATTATAGGGAAAGGGTGAGTAGCACCGGACATTTAACTCATTTTTAAGATATAATCAACATATCACTATTTTTTTAGTCTTAAAAATCGAAGAGGAACATTTTAAAATGTAGTTATATTGGCGTCTGTAAATAATTTTTAAGTTGAAAAATGTTTTTGCAGGCGTACCGACACGATTAAAATTGAAAAGTTTTATGCCTCCGCATGGGAATCGAACCCAGAACCTCTCTATTAGATCTCAAGCGCGCTGCCAATTGCGCTACGGAGGACCTGATATTCTCTCACCAACTTCGGTCATATAACTTATTCAATTTTTCAATTTAGGAACATCTTTTTTTTTCAACCTGTACAGTACAGTACTTAGGTTTTATGTACGATATTCTCTTGTAAAATTTTATCGAAGCGCCGGAAAAATAACGACGGATTACAACTTTCTTTTACGTCCAACGCGTTTGCCCATATTCAATTTCATTTGTCTTTACACATCGTATAACAGGATAAGTCCAAAACCCTACTGCCGTTCAGGATCTTATGTTTTTTATTCTTGTCGGGTTGTGCGTAAGTACCTGATATTTAAGGTGTCCGGGGGTACCCACTGTCCGGGGCTACCCTTTGTCCGGGGCTACCCACTCTTCCCCTATGTGTAATCTGACGAAATTATTAGCAGGACATAAAACGCACGCAAACGCATCCAGAGGACGATCGGCCTAAAACCAGCTTTTTTCACCAAACCGAATCTCCAATCTCTAGAAAGCGTCCACAGATTTCAACTTATTTCCATGTTCCTTTTGGACCTTTATACATTGTAATGTCCTAGCCCGGTTAGGAAAGGAAGGAAGGAATCTGCCTTACTATACTGTCCTCAGTAGCTAGGCGTTGACCATGTGAGAGGCTTCAGGGACGGATCCAGAGACAAATTTGGAGGGACACCTAAATTTTGTTTAAAATTCACCCAAATACTATAAAATTTCTTAAATCGTGATGTAAATGTGAATATTTCTCATCTGTGCCATGTTCAAAAATGTTTTTTTTATAAATATTTTCCTTAGGTATAGATTTTGTATTTATTTTTTTTCTATAGCGGTGATACAGGATTTTTCTTTTGTCATGGGAGGGGGAGGAGTTTGACAGACACCCCCACCCGTCCTCCCTTCTATCTACAGCCCGGTGTACTAGATGCGTTTCGTATCGAGAAATTTAAGTTGCACTGATATTTAGAAAAATTAGGTTATACACACAAAAAAATCCATACTCCAGTTAAACATAAGATAGTCAATTCAATCCTTCATATACTCCCTATTTAACCCACACGAAGTTGAATTCGAAATGAACTTACTGTTGGCGTCAACAAATATATTGTTTTTGAATATATGGTAGAGTTACTTTAATTTTTGTCGTATATTTTGGGTTAGTGTTATTTTGGTGTCAGACTGTAATCTAATCGAATATAGTTATTTTTGTATTAAGATTAAAGTGTAAAATTAAAATTATACTTAGATAAAAACTAAACTAGAGATTAATATTAATAGCTTTTCTAAGTAGATTTGTTCTGATTTTACTAGCCCGATTCTAATAGTATAGTCAGATTTGATCCTAGGTTTTTTTGTGTGCAGTTATTTACGATATAAGTGTTGTAAAGAAAGATTCATATTACAACAAGACATGTTAAAGTTGTCAAACGAGGCCTCAGCTGAGTTTAATAAAACATCGAGTGTAGTAATATGAATTTACAACAAGAATATTGTACAAAATTTTATCTACGTTCATCTATAAATAAAAATATTTGGCAAAAGGCATTTTTAAAAATAAAAATGCACCTGTAAATATGCACCTGCTATTAAGTTTACTAATCAAGTTTTTTATGTTACCTTTCGCATAGTTAGTGTCGAAACTTTGTCAAACAAATTCAAAAATATAAAAAGCGTTTTTCAAAATGAGCAATTCTGATGGAAGTTTACCCTCTGATATAGAAGCAGCGGCAAACGAAGCGATCTCAAGTTTAGTTCCGACAAAATCCAAGGCGCGGTATGAGTTGGAGTATCAGAAGTTTGAAGATTGGTGCAAAGCTAACAAAATAAAGGAGGTGTCTGAGAAAATCCTTTTGGGTTATTTTTCCGTAAAGCAACGCTCCCAGAAACCATCTACACTATGGACTCACTACTCAATGTTGAAAACTATGATTTCAGTCAAGAAAAATCAAGATATAATTTTTAATAATAAATCATTCTTCTAAAAAGTGTGGTTTTATTTAAAAGCAAAATTTTAATAAAATCAGTTTCTTTTCCATTACAGCACTAGTGCTGTAATGGATGCCCTTACAAAGCGATTTACAGAACTGTAAAATTCATATTACTAAATGAAAGTAGATAAAAAGTCTTTCCTCGACGTTTCAAAAAGTTGTTTACACTGAAACTTATAAGGTCAATTGTTTTAACTTTAAGGAATGTAAAATGATAATGTATCCTTCCTTGTAACATCCTTGGTCGAGTTGAAATAAAAAATTTAAAAATAAATTTTTAAAATGTTGTTTATCAATTACTTGGAATGAAATGCAGAGCATAGTCATAAAAAGTTACGTAAGAAATTCCATCGAATATTATCGATAAAAACTCACTACATCATTGACGGCTCGCCAGGGGCAGTAACTTATTAACTCTTTTTTATTATTTTTAATTTATTTACTCTTTCACCAGTTAGTCGTCTTTTAGGCAATGACTACGGTCGAAAAAAATAATAGGAGATCCTCTTACAGATTAGGAAAAACAACGGCTAGTCGCCGAAAAAAACAATAAAATAGGCAACCAAACATACAATTAACGGATTTAACTCGTGGTGTCGGATTTACTCTGCATTTGCCGCATGTGTACTTTTTGAGGGGCAAAACATAGTAAATGTTCTGTTTTTGGTTCATGGCCATGCAAATTAGGTCTCGACGTGACGTCAAATCGACGCGTGAGTTTAGCTTTTTTTTCTACTCTCACATGGACATTTGCGGTTTCCTTTACACTTAAGTGACGAGAAAAGTAGGCTATTTCAGTTCACTGTACGGCAAAATTTCATATTCTTACTGTCAGTGCTGAACAGTGTTGCAACCTTTAAAAATAAAATTTCCCCTTTTTAAAGAAAACTTCCACGAATACACACAATACGGACAAAAGTATTTTTTAGCAGATTACAACCAGAATTTGTCCTAAAGAATATCCTACAAATACACCACTGTGCGTAAAAATGTTCCTTTTTCCCTTGGAGACAGCGACGATCTATCATTCCTATGTGTAAGTTCTTACAAATCCGGAAATTTTCCATTAATTGACAGCATTGTTATAAAAATTGATTCTTTCCCAAATAGCATAGATTAGACAGTGACAAATACCGTTGTTTAAGTCTAAATAACTTTAAGTTGGGAAATGGGTAGAAATTGGAACCGCAATTGCCTATTTAAACGAAAAATAACTACTTAGTCCCGAGTTACAGACACAATAACGTTATATTTACTCTAAATGTGTCATATGAAGTTAGGTAGCAATATAAACCCAGTAAAAGTCACATAAACTGACCACTCACTTCAAAAATGTCTATAAAGTATTTTCACTACAAAGTCGCTAGTCGACAGTAGCTAGAACTAAGGATTTACTAAAAATTCTTTGTTAAAGTAATTGTCATCAATGGGTGACAATCAACGAGTAATGGCGACTTTTGGTATGACTTTGAAATTAGTAACATATTAGTTGCCCTAATCGTAAAATGTTACTATCTTTGACTTCATAAGAATACAGTAAAGTAGCGCCTACTAATAGATACTTTATATTAGAAAACCTATAGTAAGGGTTACTACAACATAGAAAAAAATACTTTTGGGTGGAGGAATTATCTTTTATGGTAACAGTTTTTTACTCCGCGATATTTTTTAAATCAAATAACCGATGTCATTTATGTATTGAGCTATTTTTAAATTTTACTTACATTTAATCTTCAATAGGCGCTCGTTTCTCGCCTGTAAGTACTAATATGAAAAGTACGGTTGCTTAAAGAAGCAATTTATATATATTTTTTAGTCTTTAACTTTTAGTGAGGAATATATTTTTATTAGAAAATAAGAATTGTGCAGGCGCGTTCACTTTTAAAGAATATTTTTCATATTAAAGTAAAGTTAAATGCATTAAAACATTTACCCCTAGGATAGCTCTAAAAACTTGTAATTATAAAACCACAATTAACAAGAACTTTAAAGTACCAAATCGGCAATTATAACCATGATGCCATTAATATTGAAATTAATGTCAAACATTTTCTTTTAAAAAGGAAAAAAGATACTAACGTCTAATAAGGAAGTACCAGTTGCTATACTGTGACGTAACAGTATAGGAACTATTTCTACACAGAAATCATTCCCCAAATTAGTGAATATAACGTAGCGGGTAAGTATTGAGATGCTTATGGTAGACTTATAGCCTCGGACAGAATAAGTGTTATTAGGGGTGTACCACAAGGATCTATTTTAGGCCCTTTGCTTTATATAATGTATAGGGGAGAGGTAGTAACAGTGAGACGGCTCGAACAGTGAGACAAATCCCGTACAAAAACCCCGATTTTAAATCCAGCGCCAAAATAAGTAAAAGCCGTTGCAGATGGCATTGACTGAGACGTACCCGAAGTTTGGCGGCTGGCGATCCAACCGCGTTTCAGTTATCCACGATTATCCTAAGAGGGTGCATCAAAGTAAATTTTATTGTGCAATATAACACGTGTTTCTGTGAACTATAAGGTAATTTATTTATTGTAGGTACCATAACTTTAATTGTTGTTAATGTTGAAACATGAAGTAGCACTTTACACATCTATTTTTTTATGTATAAGATAATATATTTAATATTTAGTGAAAAACTTTATTTAGAAACAGTGGGACGTTGTGTAAGTTGGAACACTAAGACTGTCTCACTGTTCCTTACTCTGTTATAGTAGTTATATTTTTTGCAGGTCACAGGATGCCTAGAAAAAATAAAACAGACAAACAAATTGGCCGGTTTTCGGAAGCACTAATGAGAGAAGCCGTTCAATTAGTTTTAGATAGTACCAGCATCCGCGAGGCTTCAAGAATAAAGAGACTATCTTTTCAAACAGTCCATAGATATGTGAAGAGAGAGACAAACATCTTTGTTAAAATTTGAAATTAACTTCTCAAATTTAAACATAAAATAGATTTACAAATTACAAATACAAATATTACGATAATGTTACATAACTAATAGCATGCTTATTTAAGTGTAAAAATACGTAATAAGCAATGTCTCATTGTTCTTACCATGGGTTAGAACAGTGGGGCATTTCCGTTTTTTTAAATATTTGTTTACAAAGTTTATTTTTTGTTTTTTATGTGAACTGAGTTTACTAATTAGTTCCTAACGGTGTGCCAAAGACGGATTTTAATTTGCAATAAAAAATATTTTTTAATATAAAATATATTTTGATTTAAAGTTTTGTGTCTCACTGTTACTACCTCTCCCCTACTAATGAATTGGTGAGTATTACAGGTCAGTATACAGTTCTTTATGCTGATGACATCACTCTGATCTTTAGTGAGGAGGACTCTGATTCTATGATGATTAGCGTTGAAAGAGCTTGCGCTGACCTTGACAGGTACTTTTCAGGCCATGATCTTCTTTTAAATATACCTAAGATTCAGTGTATTGTTTTTGGGAATCGAACTGACCATGCTTTTGCATTTACCTACAGGAATAGTAAAGTCCAGAATTTAGATCGGGTTTCCTTTCTTGGTGTAACAATAGACAAGAGATTGGACTGGAGAGCGCATGTCGAGGCTATCGCGACTAGTATATCGAGGTACTGTTATGCTCTAAGAATTATTGCTGAAAATGTCTGCATAGAGGCTGCAATGTCAGCCTATCATGCATTTGTTGCATCTAAGATTAGGAATGGTATTATTTTTTTGGGGAATTCTACAGATATGGACAAGATTTTAAGATTGCAAAAAAGATGTGTCAGGTGTATTTTCGGGTCTGTTGGTAAAAAAACTTTAACATTGGTTTGTGTGTATATAATGGATTCCTTTATGTTTGTGCATGGTAATAGAGATCTGTTTGAAGATTCTAAACATTGTTATCCAACTAGACAAAGGACTAACTTACACATAGAAAAATGTAATTTTAGCTATATTCAGAAAAATGCTCCTAGTGCTATAATAAAGATTTATAATAGTTTTCCGGATAGTGTTCGAAATCTCCCAAAGTGTAAAGTTAAAAGTACTATAAAAAACTATTTAATTAAAAAAGCATACTATAATATAAGTGAGTTTTATAATGATGCAGATAGATCTGATATGCTTCTGTAAAAATACTATTTGTGTTGGATTATCATTGCGTCAACTGCCACTACTATGTTTGTGAAGTAGGTGTCTGTTATATATATTTTTATTTCTAAATATTTCTTGTTTTATACTTAAGAATATTTTACCATAAAACTGTTCCTTATGTCAAATTATTGTTTTTAACCAGATATTATTTTTTGCATAAGTACTATGTAGAATATCTTTTTTTATAACATTGTTCTATGCCTTTTGGTTTTTTTTGAATAAAAAATATTTATCTATCTATCTATCTATCTATCTATCTATCTAACAGTTATTGGTTGCGAAACACTATAAAGTCGCGACGTAGTCGATATTACGTTCCTGAGTCGAAAAATGTTAGTTGGGTCTGTGGTGTTCTTATAAGGTACAGACCAAGCACAGTTCATAGTATTTACTGAGGCTCTGCCTTCTTTTTCAAGGAACTAAATTATATAATTAATATGTATATGGTACAATATGTTATTAGTTTGGTCAATATAACAAAGTATAAGGACACTTATAATAAAATAAAATCAATAATGCAACATGTTAAATGTTTATAGGAAATTAATTCTATGTTTCCCTGTCTTTTCGTTGCACAGTTACATTCGATGAAGATTCTTTTTAACAGTCATGAATCCCATTACAGTATCTGTACTACATCTAACATTACATTTTTACTATTATTATTGTATCCACCTGAAGACGACTGGAGATACTTACCAGTTGAAACGTTGTGATTCAAAACAAATAAAAATAATGCAAGTTCAACTCCAAAACTCTTCTGTCGTTCGAACCTTTTTGCTAAATGTATGTATTCGTTACTTAGTATTAGGTACTCTAATCTTTTTGTACCTTTGTTTTTTTTGCCAGTATGCTTAGGCCTATAAGGTCCGTATTATTCATCTCCTGGTAACTTTATCAGCAAGATAATTTCCAAAGAAACCATTGTTAAGACAATTGTCTCCATAGAAATTATCTGGCTGGTAAAGTTACCAGGAGATTAATAATAGGTACGGGCCTAAGGCCAATTGTATACCTTATCGTCTGGGTAATGTCAACCAGACGGGACTTACAGCTTAACAGTGGGATCCGAAACATCTGTATGTACTAGATATCCTTTTTACGCTCCGAGAGGTCCATAACGCCCTTCTCGGTCCCGTTATTAGGAATCACTAGTAGCATACTGCATTCTTTTATCCACTAAATTTCGGTCATACTTTTTTTATTATGCGTATGCCCACTCCGGGTATCGAACCTGGACCGCCAAGGTCAAATGCACCGTACCTCTGAGCCACTGCCGCGTTTTTTTTTGTACCTTTACTCAATCTACAATTATTGTCTGTATAAATTACTCGTACTCGGTACCCAAATACATTTTGTTTATACTCGAAGCAGCTCTGTTATTTGAGGCATTTTTGAATATAATTTTCTACACTGTGGCTCAAATTAAAGGAATACACTTTTTAATTGTGAATATTTTTCTAGATTTTGCACTGATTTAATTTATTTTTGGAGTGATGATGAACTGAAATCGTCTTAGTAAAATGTGCAATTTTTATCAAAATATTTTGATCAGGGCCGGATTGACAGGTTTTTTTCAACAAACGTGCACTTATGCTCGTTGCAAACAAAAACTAATTTATTCATAATTCAGATAATACGTTTTTTTGGTAGATTAACTATCGAAGCTTCATCAGTATAAGTCTCACTCTGAAAGATTCTTAAATTCAAGAAATACAATTTATTTTGTTCAATATTTATAACAAATATAATTAATAATAAGTTAATAATATTAACAATTACTGATATCAATGAATCACTTAAAATCGAAAGTAGTATAAATATTTATAGGATACCATTATGAGTATGAACACCATGATTTTCTATCACGGATTGCAGGCGCCTTCGCCATAGGTCAATAGCTGCATTGATTATGTCCTGGTTAAAATTATTCCAACAGAACTGTAACCTTTCCTTTAGCTCTTCGATGGTGATCATTGTGAACATTTGCCTCGAAAATTCCCCATATGGAATAGTCAACAGGGTTTAAGTCTGGACTATTGGGTGGCCACATCTCCGGTTCGATATAATCGGGACATTGCTCAAACAAAAACATTCTTGTACTCCGAGAGGTATGGGAAGGAGCACCGTCTTGTTGGAATACGTAATCGTCGCAGATTGCTTCAATTTCAGGAAGCAAGTAATATAAAATTTGTTGATACGCGTCAGAGTTCAGTTTTACTCCGGCATCTACAACAATAAGACTTGACTTCCCCAATTTGGAAACTGCCACAGAGACCATTACGCCAGGTAAAAAGTGACTTCTCTCGATTAAAAGATTTTCCAATGGGATTTCCCTCTTTACTCGCACATTTGCGTATACCCGATTATTTTGTGTATTCTTTGGCGGCCTCAAGTAAAACATCTTCTCATCTGAAAACCATATCTTTGCGATATTTTCCCGAGAACGGAATCTTCGCAGTAATAGATTACATCTTTCTAATCGTTTCTCCTTCACATTGGCACTAAGTTTTTGACAGTAAACTTTTTTAAGGACTTTAAGTTGACATACATGTTTAATAATTCTTTGAACTGTAGAACGGTGGATTCTTGTTCTTTTCGCAATTTTTCTGGTACCTACAGATTCTTCAGGTTGTACATTTTCTATAATATTTTTTACCATGGTAATATTTCCTTGAGTTCTTGAAGTTTTTTTTCTTCCCCTTCCAAATTTTATTTTTATGGATTCATTATTTTCTCTAAGATGTCTTAAAAACTGTTCCAACATACCAATTTTTTTCAGGTAATTATGTGTTTGTCGAAAATATTTGATAAGAATTCGATCCTCTTCACTTAAAACTGACATTGTGTACGGATTAGCTGTCATGAAACGTCAAAAATAACATTGTTTATTATTTTAATAATAGTCATGGATACTTTGATTTTTAATAACGGTCATGGATGCTGCGATCATAGTTCAAACGACTTCAAATTTCCAAAATGATATCCGGAATGTTTTAGTACATCAATGAACAAAATAAATTGTAGGTACCTATTTCTTGAATTTAAGAATCTTTCAGAGTGAGACTTATACTGAAGAAGTTTCGATAGTTAATCTACCAAAAAAACGTATTATCTGAATTATGAATAAATCAGTTTTCGTTTGCAACGAGCATAATTGCACGTTTGTTGAAAAAAACCTGTCAATCCGGCCCTGTTCAAAATATTTTGATAAAAATTGCACATTTTACTAAGACGTTTTCAGTTTATCATCACTCCAAATATAAATTAAATCAGTGCAAAATCTAGAAAAATATTCACAATTAAAAAGTGTACTCCTTTAATTTGAGCCACAGTGTATATTAGTAACGTTTTATCGATTCAAAAATTGGATTTCTAAGACGATCTTTCTTGTCTGCGTGGTAAAGCTTCAAACATAATAAGTTCCGTCTCTTTAATTCTTCTATTTGTAGCTCTCATCTATCATTGTTAGTGAGTTAACTGGCTGATAAGTTTAACATTATGGTAAAAATCTAGTCCTAAAAGAATTTAGGAGTTTTTTTTATTGCATTTTACTGCCGATAATAAATTATAAACAAATTCGGTCAGTACAAAATTTTATATCGGGCGGGCCGCGTTTACGTTTAATTTATTGGGAGAATTTTTCTTTTTCGTTTTAAGAATTCATTTTTATTTTTTTACTTAAGTTTTACGGGTATTATATATTTTATTTATAAGTAAGTGGTTAAAAATCGCTGATAAAAACAAATTCAATTAAAGCTATTGTTTTAAATTAGTATGTTGTATTGCTGCTCTAAAATATTACTGTGATCAATTTTCGAAAATCCTTTGAGCATTAGTGTTAAAAGTTTGGTGAACATTATTTCTTTCAATTTTTGTGATAAGAAAGAATTAAACGATGAAGATTGAAATTGAGATTATTAGAATAACAGGTAAAAGAGCATTCTTTTGTTTGTCAAGTTAAGAGAACTCCTTAAAAAACAAAAAGAAGAAAACTTTACAGTTACCCAGGATCGTATACAGCTTTAAAATATGGGAGGGGGTATATTTTTTTAATAAAAAAAAAACAATTTTTTTTAGAAATGACTTAAGTATCTATTAACCATCTCAAAGACATCAAGGGGGTTATATCAGTAGCGCAACCAAGGGGGGCTGTAGTCCCCGCAGTGGCGGCTCGCAGTCTTAAAAAATGGTGAAGCGCTAGGTATAGTACGGGTACTTAAACAAACATTGACTAAAAACCCATGTAACAAAACGTCTCTCTTATCCTCATCTGTCCAACGACTGAATGGAGTTACCAACAAATTACAAACTATGTTCCTTAATTGGGTTCATTTTTAAAACACAAAATTAAGTAGGTACGTACACTGTACACTATTGAATTAACTGAAAAATCAAAACAAAACTTTTTAATCACACAGTAAAACACGTAAAAACGATATCTATAACCGTAAGTTTCGTGAAGCCTCAAAATAAGGCGAACCAATGCTAAAACAATGGTGCATACGACTGATCTATTTTTAAATTGCCCTTTATCATAATGCAAATTGCTGATTGCGTGACTGACGTCACGTAACCATAGCAACGGTGAATATCAAAGCTATGTTGGGTGTTGGGTCTCCACTTGCTTTGAGCTAACGGACACGGTCGGCTGGGGCGCGCCAAAATGCACGAGTGTTTATTATTATTGTCCATCAGAGTTAACCGTGGCCCTATTATGCATAGCTACATTCGGATTATATTAATATTATTAATTCGAACATAATTATTTTTTAAGGGCTAAAATGGTAAAATTATTTTTTGGTGAAGAGCCCCTTCACCTACTTCACCTGACGAGCCGCCACTGAGTCCCCTGCAGCTCCCCCGAGCTTAATAGCTCCAGTCTAAAAGTCTTAATCTAAATATTTATTTAAAAAATGTGAAACCAACACAGCACAAAATCAATAGGTATATTAATTTACCTTTCTTACATCGGTATTTATTACACGCTCACCACGCCAAAATTGACCACTTTGTAAGGAATGTTGTATTTTTGGGTTAGATTACGAAGCAGATTTTGTCGGAAACGCTTAATTTTTAAAAATTTCCTTCTAAAAGTCCTGGTTTGTATATCGTCATAGTTATTATTTTGTATTGCAAATTTAAAGGAAACCGAGTACAATGAATATGTTATCTGAAAATGTTTAGCGGCGCTGCAGACTTATGCTTCCGCTGGGAATCGAACCCAATTTTTATTTTATTTATTTTTCAATTTTGAAAAACTTTGTCTGCAACGCTGCTTAACATTTTTAATTAATTTAATTCCCGACACAATAACCCCACATATAATATTCTATTATATACTTTTCTGTCCCGTTCCCCCCTTTTTAGAGCTATTTTAAATTAACAAAAATATAGCCAAATGCAATAAAATATTTTTATCTACTTTCATTTAGTAATATGAATTTTACAGTTCTGTAAATCGTTTTGTAAGGGCATCTATTACAGCACTAGTGCTGTAACGAAAAGAAAACGGTTTTATTAAAATTTTGCTGTTAAATAAAACCACACTTTTTAGAAGAATGATTTATTATTAACAATTATAAAATTAATTACCAATTATTAATTAAAATATAACACTTAAGGTTTATTATAAACATTATTAATACACTTTTTACAGTTAGAAATTTGTATATTTTCTAAAGAATTCTCAACGTAGCCTTCTGCCGTAGAAGAGGATTTCCAGCCCCCATGACGCTTTATCATCTGCATATCTGCACCACCATCAACTAGAATGGTGGCTGAGGACCTCCTAAAACAATGTCCACTGTATCCTTCGGGATGATTCAATCCAAGTTTTGTTACAATCTTTTTTGCTATACTTCCAAAACTATTAATTCCGACAGGCTGGGAGGTGCATTTTCCTTTTCCATAGAATACAAAAAACCGCCTGTGACTTGCATTAAGAGGACGAAGTTTAGCATACTTTCGAAAAATACTTAAACAGTTGACACCTGTCACATTTCCTTCTGTTATAACAAATTCTCGCATAATTTTGGTTTTCGAGAATGGAATCACAATTTTTTTATACAAATCATTGTGTTTAATATGATCCAACATTAACTTAGCTAGTTCTTCGCGCCGACAAGCCCCAAAAATGCCGATTATCATAACAACCTTCATAAGTAAATATGTTTCATCATCTGCAGTACTAAGAAACTTACATACGTCTTCTTTGTGAAAACTTTGGACTTTTTGACCTTTTAACCCTCTGAACTTCTTTTCAAAAATGCGATTAGTTGAGGAAATCTGCTTATATCTTGATTTTTCTTGACTGAAATCATAGTTCTCAACATTGAGTAGTGAGTCCATAGTGTAGATGGTTTCTGGGAGCGTTGCTTTACGGAAAAATAACCCAAAAGGATTTTCTCAGACACCTCCTTTATTTTGTTAGCTTTGCACCAATCTTCAAACTTCTGATACTCCAACTCATACCGCGCCTTGGATTTTGTCGGAACTAAACTTGAGATCGCTTTGTTTGCCGCTGCTTCTATATCAGAGGGTAAACTTCCATCAGAATCGCTCATTTTGAAAAACGCTTTTTATATTTTTGAATTTGTTTGACAAAGTTTGGACAGTAACCATGCGAAACAGTAACTATGCGAAACAGTAACTATGCGAAAGGTAACATAAAAAACTTGATTAGTAAACTTAATAGCAGGTGCATTTTTACAGGTGTATTTTTATTTTTTAAAAATGCCTTTTGCCAAATATTTTTATTCATAGATAAAGGTAGATAAAATTTTGTACAATATTCTTATTGTAAATTCATATTACGACACTCGATGTTTTATTAAACTCGGCTGACGCCTCGTTTGACAACTTTAACATCTCGTGTTGTAACATGAATAATCGTTACAACACATATAGTAAATAACTATTACTATAAAAGAAATTACAATAATCAGTCTTCTTTATTTATTTTTAATGACAAACATTACAGTAAACCCTTTAATTGAACTTTTTTTTATTTATTGAAGCAGTGTGAAGTCAATTTAAGAAGAAATATTTCAAAACCTAAGCATTTGTAACAAAACGACTATCTCAGATTCGTAATCTACGCTCCAAAAATACATGATTTGGTTTGTAACGCTCAAAGGGGGGAGGGGGCTTTAAATATATTAAAACGAAATGGCGAATGCATTACTAGACATTACTCATAAGTGTAGTTTCCCGTTTTGTTTGCTGGGGACGATTTTATTTAATAAATGCAGGACAAATATTGGTAAATTTTAGAAATAGTCTCCAAATAAAAAAAAACGTCGACAATTTTTTAAGTCAGAAGGAATTGTTTTTATTGGTTCTATACTCGCAAATATCTATCTGCCTTAATTATTTTTTTCATTACGTTCTTAATGGATTTTCATAAAATACCTCATTGATCATGGAGGATATATGGAATAATTGAGTGATAAGTTAAACGGAAAGAAATAAGACGCTCATATATTGGGTTGCACAAAGACTTTTAACAATAATTAACTAACCAGCAAGTTTGCCTGACATGAATGACATTGACAGGCACTATGTACTCACAATCGATGCCTGATGGGTAAATTAAAAATTAAGTCACCAGGCCACTGCGATTGTAAGAAAAATATTACTGCCAATCTCATAATAATGTCAAAGTTAAAGATGCTGGTTAGTAAATTAGTAGTAAAAACTTTCCTCTACTTATATATTAACGAGTAGATAAATATACAAGAGGTTTTCTACATATTTTGGATGTAGAAACATCCATCATCAGGAGAAACAGAAAGTTGTATAGAAATTAGAAAACGGTGTGTGAAAACATATTACCGTGATACAGTTAAGCAGAAAGTATATTTTTGTGCAAAGCTTATCACGTAAATTTACGGCTATACGGTAAACTTATTTGATATTTTGTTAATACATAATGACGTTATAGGTACTTCTAAATATTTTGTAAAAAATATACGTCCTATTGTGTTATAGATGGTTCTTAAAAGAACATGTGAAAAATGTATACGTGCTCTCACTACAGCTGTTTAATCTACAGCTGTCAATTCTGCATAAAAATGGTCTCTTGCGTTTTTCTCCTCAGGTACACTGTTCTTAACTAAAATAATTAAATTAAATTAGACGGGCGGAAGCATGCCTATTAAATAATGAAGGTAGTCATTTCCAACAATTTTTATTAAACAAAATTTTTTGTTATCAATGTTAATAATAAATAGTAGAGCTAATTTAATTATTTTAATTAAGAACGGTGTGCCTGAGGGAAAATGCAAGAGACTAATTTTATGCAGAATTGACCAGGATAATCAGAAATGATATCCACATGGAAAAATGTCATTGGCGTACCACTTTTTTTCTAAAAAATATCAGAGGAAATGTTTGCAGGGACGCCACTGGTGGGACAAAAAAAACTTTTATTACTAAAAGATGTGGTTTTATGTCCTATTAGCACATGCCAAAATTGAAAATATTATCTAAAGTACTTTCGGAGATATTACAAAAAAAGCATTAAAAAAAAATAATTCAACACCCTGTAGCAAAAAATTTAAGCCGTTTAGGACATATTATGTTTATATGAATTTTTCTTCATAAAATGACTTAAGGAATCACACCCTAAAATATTAGCACGTCATTAAGGAACACCCTGTATAAAGTATTCTTATATCTTAATTTCTAATTATTATTCTAAAAACTAAAATAACCTTTTAAGCTTTATTGTAATTTTTCAGCCTGTCCAATAGGTTTTTTAAATTATCTATAGTGTATGTATACAAAAAAACTACCCTATAATTAATTTTTTAAAATATTCATTACATTGAGGGACATCAATCATTGAACAAGTAGCGCGTGCTCTAAAACAAAGTAAATATAAGAATTTTATCATTTAACTGTTATCGTCCCAATGGTCTCTTCTCTCCCCTACTACCTATTTCCGCTCTTGTTGCATAAATAAGTATTTTTTGTTCTTGAATATTTTTAAAGCATATGTAGGTGAAAAATGCAACTTGACAGGTGACCCTGCCCTTCTAGCACTACATCTAATTAGACCTCATCTATTACATTAGAAAGTAGCCCCATAGACCAATACAGACACCCATGACTTCTTTCATGCCGTCCTTTCCATCGACCAGCCTTAAGCCCAGTCGATTTCAGTATACCGTTAATACACGTACCACATAGTACCGATTTCTTTTTACACGGACTTGTATTTGTGATATTTTTTTTATTTGTTTTTGTGATTATTTATTGATTTATCGAATAAATTATTTAAATAGATTTTAGTGCTTAGTGCGTGATAGGTTGATTGTCAGTTGGTTCCGAGAAGTTTTTCTATGCATTTAAGTAAAAAAAAGTGCCATAAATAGTATGTGATTTTTTTTTAAAGTGACTTTTATTTTGCATATATAATTGCCAAGTTGTACCAGTGGGTGCCAATGAGATGCAAACAATACTACAATTCATAAAAAGTTCCGTACTTATATGAGTAAATATTTACAGTGATTTATAAACTTTGGAGTACCTACATTTCGCGGATATATTGGTCTACCGCGGATTCAAGTAGCAGACACCTAAAACCTTGGGTACGTATATTATATTATAATTACTCTTATTATAGTGTAAGAATAATAATCGCTTAATTTGTTTCACATTGCGCTGATACAAGGTGATTGGTATCGATTTTAAAAATGGCGTCATTCCTAACTTAAACCAAAATATCTTATACTTGATTAAGGGCGATCAAATAATGTGGTGCTCACGGGTAAAATATCTGGTAAAGTCCTTTTCACGATAAATGGTTTGTTATCACTCTATTAAAAATAGAATAGTATAATTTAAAAAGGGTTTATTTTGAATTAACCAAAATTAATATTTGATACAGTGCGTGCTTAACAATGGTTTAATGTAAAGTAAGTCCATCCCAATGTCGCCAATCTCTCGCCGAGCCCGTGTAATGTGAGAACCAATGGCACCCGTAATCTTCCAAGCACCGTCATCGATTCTCGGATTGTCGATAACATTCGGCCTTTCCTGACACGGGAGTGCCCTCACTCCTAGTTGAACCATCTCTAAGAAAAACAACAAAGAAAAACCTGAAATATCGACACGGACTGGACAACAATTTAGTTATGTGACAAAGCAAGTGCACAATGCCTAAATATAAACATTAGTATAAAAACACAGTATAATTGAAATATGAAGTTGCAACAGATTTATAAACGTCATATAAAAACACAGCACACATAAAATAATACCAATTTATCACCAATTTATAGACGTCATATACAGATATCTAAACCTTTATGGGCCCGCGCTAGAAATTTCCTAGCCACTGGAAATGAGAGTCCGGGAAACAGTAACCGTACTAGTAATACCGGGACTTACCGCCCTATTCTAGCTTCCTCGGTTCTGACCACCCTACTCGACTGCGACCGGGCGCCATTACCAATCCAGGTAATGGACCGCCACACGCCATTTCCAGTACCAAACTTAGTTTACCTACTAAAACTGAATCCAGGGCTTCATGTTTTCGACCCCAGCTACGCCTAGGTAAGGCATCCTTGACCTTGTCATTCCAGGAATCTCCTTGATTTCATATCGGTCATTGCCAAGGATTCTGGAAACTCGGAAGGGTCCACGCCACTTTGGTAACAATTTCTGGCTGGTTCCTGTGGGTGGTGTAGACGTGATCTTTAATAAAACCAAATCGCCATACTGATAATGTCTTGCTATGCATCGTTTAGTGTCCCTGGTCTACCTTACTACAAATTCATGCAAAACAAAAATCATTAAACCTTTACAAATTTCGCCCAACATCACTTGTTTGTACAACATAACAAAGTATTTTCTCTTTACCCTTTGTACTACTTACCATTATCATGCAACTAATAAAATTATTTACCTTTGTTAACAAATGCCATCTTTGTTACCTGGGTATGTAATAACAAAAATACATTAAGTAGAAATAAATCAATTTTACTCCAACTGCCTGTAATAAATAAAAGCTTTCTCATAATTTATATCAATCAGTCACCAACACTATAACTAACTGTAGTACCACTACCAGTCAATATAAAACATCACCTTATTTTAGATTTTTCATATTATTTATAATCAACTACATTTATATCTCTAGCATTCAAAGCGCTAAATTCTGAGATACATGTACTTTTAACGTTACCTATGCAATTTATTAGTTTAATTTCTCTCTACACCTTTCCTGAAATAATATGTAGGTACTTTTCTAACTCATCTGCATCTGTACGTACACATTATCATAATATGTATATTATTTTCCCTATTACTCAAACTAAACGTTACCTTGCATTATACCTACTACGGCACTGCACGCCCCTATGACTACGTCACTCTTAATTTTTTTTAACGCTAAAGAAAGGTAGTAATCAAATATCTTTTCAAAACATCAGCTTTCAATTTCAGATCAGTACTTTAAAAATTAAAATAAACAAAGACCCAAATAAGAGCGATAAGCTAAGCAGGAAATTATCAAGTTGATATGAGTATGAGGCAATATTGCCGCTCGGCGCTTGTCAGCATTTTGTACATAATAATAACACTCTTTTATAGGACAAATAAAGAAAATCTTACTGAATAGATTAATAAAATAATATTAGGCTCTCTGCTCTTTTACTTATTTTCGTCTACCGAATTCAATAAAGGGCAACACAAAAATTATCAAGAATCTCTCAATAACTGTCTGTGCAACTAACTAACTTTTGCATTGACAGAATTCATCTGTTTACATAACAACAATGGTCATACAAATTCTTTTATTGTTTTTAAAAGGAACCATAACTGCTTGGTTCGTACTACTTATAAATCGATGAGATCATAATATAGTCTGTTCAGTACAACAATAGGTCATTAATTTTATATTACACTTAACTTAACTACTCTTTCAATAATATTAAAAATAAACTTTTAACAAAAATTAAACAACAAAAATAATACTATTGACACAGGTGTATCAATCATGTCTTACCTGCTCATACAATTTGGTTACAGTTTATCTATCCTTGGAAACGAAAACTTATAGTTCTCATTCTTTATTTTTCATCATCATAAATACAGTAGTTCAGAATTAACTCCACCATCTTAAATTTAGAGAAAAACTTCAAAATTGTTTCCACTTAATTAATAACCAATTTAACTTTGTCTCTTTCTGATATTTATTATAAAAGCATATTTTCATACCACCTCTCTATATTTTCATGTAAGAAGCTGTGTATTCTGATCTTTGGTTTTCTAAAATTTTTACCGGAAACGCTCTGTCATTGTGGTATCTATCGTGTGGTACTTTTTCCTCAGTAATCAAATTTCATATGAGATCAACCCTGATCAAATCAATTCCATATTTTATTAACAAACCAACTTTACTTTACCAAATATAATACAAACTGTTCAATTTGACCAACTTGATAGAATATATCAATCCGAACCTGTCTATCACATTTTATTTTAGATTTCCTAAAAATATAAACTCTGTCTTTTAAGAATCACCCTAATAATATTTATTTGCAACGGTTAATAACATTTATTTTAACACCCTACGACTCTATTTTTATCAGCCGCTTATATCAACCATGTTTCCATGGTTCCATGTTTTCTCGTGTTTTCTTCGTTTTTGTAGGAGGAAATTAGTGCCCTAAAAACTTTTTTTTGTTTCTGATTTAATAAATGATCTACTACATTAGAACTTAGCACATGGTACACATATCATCAGGTAACATTAAAATTTCTTTTACAAATGACTTACTCTTACGTTGAACGTACTCTACTAATGATTTTATCATTATTTGTGATTTTGTATAACTGAATGGAAAGAAATCTTTTTAAGTAAATATACTCAAAAATAAAAATAACAATATCAATATATGACTATGGACCACCCTCGGGCCCACCCTATAGATCAAACTTTGGATTAAGCCCAAAATATAATTAATTATCTAAGAAAAATGTAATTTTCTTTTCGTCGTACTGTTTGCATCTGTCTTTCAGATTATAATGATTTTACCTTACCTTTTTAGATCGTATTTTACATAAAACTTAATCAAACCAATATCTTCATGCTACATGTTCACACAATAGCAACATGGATCTAAAACTATTTTTTTGTTGCTCGATTGGTCCTACGACCTTCATTTTTACCATCCCTAAAATAAAAACACTTAACCATATCCCCATCGGACACAGACACTAGGGATCTTCAAATAAGCTGAAAAAAGCTTTCCCCCCTTTGTTGAGATCTTCCCTTACGATACATTTTAGCACAAAATGGTACAAAAGGCACTGGATTACTAATCTCACTTCTGATGTTATCACTCTATTAAAAATAGAATAGTATAATTTAAAAAGGGTTTATTTTGAATTAACCAAAATTAATATTTGATACAGTGCGTGCTTAACAATGGTTTAATGTAAAGTAAGTCCATCCCAATGTCGCCAATCTCTCGCCGAGCCCGTGTAATGTGAGAACCAATGGCACCCGTAATCTTCCAAGCACCGTCATCGATTCTCGGATTGTCGATAACAGGTTCTAATTTAATGACTGCAATAAAATGGGTGCTAAGGACTTTAGTAAATAACCGTTCATACCTAGTATGTATTGTTATCAATTATAATGATTGTGATGCAAGGTTAAATTGAAATAAGATACTTTTAGATGTTTGAAAATCCTCCAATTACTTTAAAAGATTGAATGTCAGTCTTTATTTCTCACGAGAAGTGTTCAGTTTTATTGCAATATCATTTATTTTTAATGTCAGAGCTCATGTGGCATCAATTTAAATCAATTGTTAGGTTAGAAAATACTTCTCCGGTTTTAAGTTATAGTGTAGTAGACTTAATATAAAAATTATGGTGTCTGTGTGAAGGTTGGAGACAATGATGTTTTTTGAATGATAGAAGAGTTTTGGACTTGCATTGTCTTTATTTATTTTACATCACAACGTTTCAACTGGTAAGTATCTCCAGTCGTCTTCAGGTGAATACTATATAAGCAAAGTAACTACAGCTCTATTTATACTAGCTAGATGCACTGGAGCATGACTGAGATGGGTGCAGTCATGCTTTTAGTTCGTATGCGGTATTTTAAGTTTACATCTACTTAACAAGGGTTTCCAGATGTTTCTTATATCTAGTGAGGGCTTACTAAAACAATCTGGGTTCTGGTATATTGTAGCAGCTTCCTTGAATTTCCTCTTCCTCCAAATCCTGCACAAAGAACCACATTGAAGGAAGAGGAAGTTCAAGGAAGCTGCTACAATATACCAGAACCCAGATTGTTTTAGTAAGCCCTCACTAGATATAAGAAACAATCTGGAAACCCTCATTAAGAAGATGTAAACTTAAAATACCGCATACGAACTAAACGCATGACTGCACCCATCTCAGTCATGCTCCAGTGCATCTAGCTAATATAAATAGAGCTGTAGTTACTTTACTTATTTAGTATTTACCTGAAGACGACTGGAGATACTTACCAGTTGAAACGTTGTGATGTAAAACAAATAAAGACAATGCAAGTCAAAAACGCTTCCATCATTCAATAAATAGTGTGTTCGTGACATTCCCCCAGGGTATTGGAAAAATTCAATCCATCAAGTAATTAGCGTAGAGAATTTTTATGTTACTTTGCATGATACTCTACAAAACCGATAATATTTAACTTAAATGAGGATATTGACAACGAAACAGAACTAGATATAGAACACCATTATACATGTAAATAAATATAAGTAGTATTTCAATATTTATAATATTTAATTTTTCTTTTTTCACTTTATTGAATTAATATAAACACATTCTACGGGTATAACTTCCTAAATTTCTTAGTCCGACCCTTTACTGCACCTTTATACTTCTCTTATTTATTGCCAAACTCTTGTTAACACAAATCGAATATTTAGTTTTATTGCAGTTAACAAGTCAAACCCATTTTCCTCTTCATAGACCTAAGTTTAAACCTAGGTTTAAAGTAAACAATATTTTAAATATAGCAGGTACAAGAGTAAGAAAAGATACATACAGATATCAGAGTTTACTCAGTTTTTAATTTGTTTGCTTATAAAATGGTTTAAATTGACATTTAAATAATAAAATCACGATAACTGACATACGACTTTGAATCTCATAATTTGAAGCAAACTGGTTTCAGACATATACGATTTTACAACTTTTACCAAAAAAAAAACAAATAATTTAACGTAGGTATTCTAATAAAAGAAAAAACAATCTACCATATATTTTACACAGGAAATTGTTTAGCTGATATAATGGCGAAGGTTTATTAATTATTTGTAAAACTAGGTTTAGACTAGAGCTAGACTATGGTCTTAAGGGAGTTCTATAACCTACACGATCTCGGGCATAAAAATTCAGTTTTTAGGAAATATTTCTGTTTTAAAATAAAACATTGTTAGCCATCTCTGTGAATGAGGAGTAGCTATGGAGGTTGTAGTTGGCCAAAGATACAATTAATTCTTATTAGAGACCAAATATTGTCATCAATTTGACCAAACGCAACTAAAAAAGTATTAATTTTCAGTAGAATTTTTAATGTAATAATAAAATAGAAAGAAAAGGCTAGCAGCAAGCGGACGAAGAAGTGCATCTATCTTTTACATTAAAGTACACCGGGACGCCAAAGGTAGACAATGACGGCCGTTTCATCCTTATTAGGACTCTACGGAAAGCCATAACCCTTAAGTTTCCCTTAGCCCTTAGTTGCTTAAGGGTTATGGCTTTAGAGCTGTAGAGTCCTAATAAAGACGTCAATGTCTATCTAAGCCCCCAAAAACCCTTTTTTTTGGCGCCCCTGTGTACAGATGCACCACTTTGCCCGCTTGTCGATAACTTTTCTTTCTATATTAATTTTTATTTCCGCATCAACCACCCCCTTTTCCCTAACCCGACCCTCTTCCTCTACTACTAAGAAAAGGAGGGATGATGGAGAGGATCCATCATCCCTCCTTTTCTTCCGCCCCCCTTCTCTTTCCTCTACAGTCCTTCTTTTCTTCTCTCCTCCCATTCCCCCTCCTCTCCTAAGACGAATGATATTTGGTTTCCTAAGATGAATTTACTCGACTCTCCCCAGACGAATTTTCTTGGTTTGGGAAGAAATTCCAATTTATAATTTTGATTACGTGGTTTTGTTCGCATTTTTGGATCACCCTGTAATGTAAATTACTCATACCAGACCGCCGTTGAATATTTTTAATTGGTATATAACTTTTAGTTGTATAATAACGTCGATATATTAAAACCGTGTTTGCGGAAAATTTTTGATAAGACTTTTTCACCTTGAATTTTTCTATTGTTTTACCTCCATCGTTAAGGTCAGTGCAAGTTTCAATTAATAATGTCAGGTGCAATAAAATCTCTTTATTTTTGTTTGTTAATTACTGAATTAGATTGTGTAAAAAATAGCTAATTTTTTCGTTTCATTAATTTTGAGTAAGTAATATTGTTTTATGTTGATACCCGAATAAACCCGAACGCGAGCAAATTGCATTTATAAGCAGTTATTGTGAAGGATGAGGATTTGTTCTTTTTTACGGACCTAAGGGAAATCACATATTAGTTACGTAAAATCAAAATCGAAAAATTTTCGGGGCTACGCCCAAAGTTCGATTAAAATTTACCTAACAACTATCAAATTTCGAAAATTAAATTATTACCTCTCCCCCTCTGCATGGTTGGATTAATTTTGTTTGACTTTTTAATGAAATTTTTTTTTTATATTTGTGAAAAATATGAATATTGGTGTCCCCTAATATAATAATATTAACATAAGACGTATGTATGACTCAAACCAGCGTTTTTCAGGTTCGGTTTTTCATGATTAAAAATAAATCGCTCACCACACCCAAATTGATGATTTTTTTCAGAAATCATGTCTTTTAGGAGCGTAGATGTAGGAGCCGTATTTAATGCATATATGCTTAGGTTTTGAAATACTCCTTCTTACGTACCGTTTTGTATATTTATAATAAAGAATTCTCGTTTCTTCCCGAACTATTTTTTTATTATAAATTACTTTAACACTTCTTCCATAAAAAATGGTTCTATTAAAATTTTTACTTAAATTTAAAAAAAAAATAAATGTTTTCTGTTTTTGTTGTAAAAATATTTTATTGCATTGGGTTATATTATTGTTGATTTAAAATAGCTTTAAAAACGGAAAACGGAATAGACAAGTATATAATAGAAAAATACTATAAAATATTATTCTTTTTACTCGTTTTCCTTTAAAATTCAAAAATCATAAATCAATAACTATAAAACGATATGCGTCTGAAATCTTAAGGCGGAACTTTGTGCAGCAAGAAATTTATTTGCAAGAGAGTCTCACCCGAAGTGGGCATACTAGCGAGCTTATGACGTGGTGAAAAATATTCCGTAAACATCGACACACACTGAAACCACGAGACGAGGCGGCAGGTTCTTTCTTATGCTAATGAGTTTCGGTTGATTTTATTTCGAAGATGAGAAATTTGTTTTGAGGAAAATAAGTATTTTACTTGTTATTGTATTAGTTAAAATAATGTATCTAATCGTTATACGGATATATCTTTTAAATTTTGTCTTATTTTATTTTTAAAGCTATAGAATATTTACAAAAAATAAAGTTAGGTAGAGCAGAAAGTTTGAAGTGTTAATTAATAATAGGAATAGGTATAAAAGCACCTGCAAACAGGGTGTTCGTGTTCCACCGGGAACCGCTTCGAGCTATATATGGAAAACTATACATAGGAAAATTTTCAAAATTTGCCATCGTGGTAATGCTGATGGGGACGACCGGACTAAAAAAATTTCATAATGGTGGTACTTCCGGTTATACCGAAAGTTAGTGTCAGCTAGGGTAGTCAGGTTTTAAAAATTGAAAAGCGGGAGGTGGATAGTGCCTGGAGGACAAGTTTTTTTTGAGGTGCTTAAAATAATTATATTGATGATTTCTAAAAAAAAAGTCGATACCCCGTTGTCCTTACGCTGTGGCGTGCCTTTTATATTTCTTCCTCCTCTCATCAAACGTGCTTTCTAAAAAAAAAGGTTGCCCCTCTCTAAGGCAGCTGTACAGTTATTAGGCGTCCGTCGTGTTATCGGAAAAGCGGGAGTTTTGTTTAAGTGAGGGGGCGGCGGGAGGTTTAGTAAAAAGCGGGAGCCTCCCGACTAAATCGGGAGGGTTGGAAACCCTAGTATCAGCGTGATTATTTTAAATAGAACATCCTATATATTATTACATTTTTGCATTCTACGTAAGATTCTAGGCAGATTTTGTACAGGGTGGGGACTTTAATTGGAATAAATTCGATATTATTAAAACTGCTGAAGTTACGCCTACAAAATTTGGTATGTGGGGTTTTGAAGCATGCGGAATTGAATTATGATGTCGGCGCAGTTGCCAGATTTCTTAGCTTTGCGCTACACGTAGTAATTTTAATAATGTAAATGGAATGCCCAATTTATTTTTATTGCAGTGCATTGGGCGTGTCCAATTTAATAAGATGCCAAATTTACAAAATTCTATCTTCACTAATTGCTGAGCTCTGGCAACACTGTAGTTCCATTAAAAAGTATCATGAGAATTTCTTTTTTTAAAGTTTAAATTAAATTGGCCATTTTGAAAAGACAAGAACTTTTCTTGAAGCTTGTCAATAACTTAGTAACTATGGAGGTAGACAAGCGTCCCGGTACTTTTTAAGCGAACTACAGTGTTGCCATAGCTCAGAAACTAGTGAAGATAGAATTTTGTAAATTTGAGATCTTACTAAATTTGATACTACCAATTCACTGCAATAAAAATAAATAGTGCATTCCATTTAAAATAACAAAATTACTACGTGTAGCGCAAAGCTGAGAAATCTGGCAACTGCGCCGACTTCATAATCCAATTCCGCATGCTCCAAAACCCCCACATACTAAATTTTGTAGGCGCAACTTCAGCAGGTTTAATAAAATCGAATTTATTTCAGTTAAAGTCCCCACCCTGTATACCTATACCTATAAATATCTAAGCGTTTTTGACATATTTGAATTTTTCTGTTAAGAATGACGTTTGCAAGCCTTAAAATAATTATCAATTTTTTCTATAAAGAAGCCTTATATTTATTTAATTTAAGCGGGATTCCTTGTTATAAAGGACCTGCTTTATTAGATTTTTTATAATATTTTGATAACTATTAATTCAGGGTGTTTAAACAATAAGATTGAAAAAACTGCAAAAAGTCTAAATTTTATAATTACTTTTAGTTAAGCATTAAAAAGGGTAAGTTTGTATATTCCAAAAATGTTTAGTTTTCGAAATATTGCTAATTTAATATTTGTATATGGCAATTTTGCTGCAGATTTTTAGTTCAGTGACTCTTAGTTGTCTATGACGGCGTTGAAAAACAGCAAAATCTAATTTTACCATTTGAATATTATTAATAAGCACATTGTGATGGCTTCTGTTTTGAAGATATCGATTGGCAAATGTGTCCCATGTTCTTAATATAACTTTAACGCATTCTCCATAAATAATAAATAAATTTAAATAATCTTCGTTTGTACAATTTAAGCGTACATACATGATAATTAATGATGTTTAAATGGTAAGTGACAGCTTCATAAATTTTTCTCGCATTTGATTGTTTTTCAACGCCGTTATAGCCAACTAAAAGTAACTAAACTTAAAATCTGCAGCAAAATCGCCATATAAAAATATTAAATTGGCAATGTTTCTAAAACTAAAATTTTTTGGGATATACAAACTTACCCTTATTTTTAATGCTAAATAAGGAATAATTATAAAATTTGTGTATTTCCATTTGAAAAACTAGTCTTTTTGCAGTTTTTCAATTTAATTTTTAATCGTATTGTTTAAACACCCTGTATTAATAGTTATTAAAATATTATAAAAAATCTATTAAAAATATCTAAAACGCTTAGACATAGGTATAGGACATGGTATACAAGATATGCCTAAATTCTTGCGTAGAATACAAAAATGTAGTAATATATAGAGTATTCTATTTAAAATAAGCAAGTTGACACTTACTTCCGGTATAACGGGAAGTGCCACCATTATAAAAATATTTTGGCCCGATCGCCCCCATCAGCATTAGCATATACTGTCAAATTTTCAAAATTGGGAGGCACAGGCCTACCCTGAAACTAAAGGTTTTCAGCATTGGTTATCAAATACTTCGTAAGGTCAATAGTTTTTCAATCAAAATTTTCTTATATTACAAATTTTTCACCGTGTTTATTTAAAAAACAAAAGATAAGTCCCGCTGGTTCCAGGATTTGTTGACTGTGGTTACTAACTCGCGCAGTATTTTGTCCGTCGCGTTCCGTGCCATTATAATTTTTTTTTTAAAGTGGTATGTTTTTGACGATTAGTTGCGCTGCACCCTCAAAAGAGGAAAAAGTAAGTACCTAGACTTTTTTTTAGTAACACAGAAACAACAGGAGGTAGTACCGTATCGTCGCGCCAATCCGATACAAAATCACGGTATTAATGTTTTTTATAAACATAAAGTGATAGGGGGGTAGCCAAAAAAACGTGTAAGTTCTCAAGAGTGACTTCTATAAAATAAAATACTTCGCAGCCTTTTCTACACTTTCTCCACCGTTCAAAAGTGGCTACAAAAAAAAACAAAACTTTGCGTTTTCAAGAACTTCTATCAAAAGTGATTCCTACAAAAAAAAATGTCGCAGTCGTTTCATAAACTCCCCCTAACAAAAGTTAGTAAAAAAGTATATCTACCTCCAACCCCCCCCCCCCCCCCCCGCTCCCCCTTGGTCAAGAGCAACAGCCCTCTCTATGGACGCCCATGCCTAACAAAAAATTGTATTTTATTACTCTGCGTGGCATACTGTCCAATTTTTATATATTACCTACCTAGCTTCTTAGAAGCATTGTCACTATACAGTAGTCTCGCTGCACCAAATTGTAGCTGCGAGCCAATAACATGGACAGATAAATATCATGTGACCAACGCCAAATTCGTGCCTGACAACTACTTTTAAATCGTTAAACCATGGATAAAATAATAAACACATTTCACCTTTAAGATGAATTCATATTTTAACAGGTTTAGACAGAAGCTCACTATATAAACAATATATAGAGCCTGTATAATAAGCATAAAATATAAAAACAATCGAATAGAAATAGATTTATTATGCAACAGTTGGTTTCCTTACTCACTAAGAACCTTCATAAATGGCATTTTATTGCACCTATCACCCTTTACCAAGACAAATTAAACTTTAATTTTAGATCTAAGAGTTAATATACCAGGGTTACCATACATCCTGGGATTTGTCATAAGTTCCCGGTGACCCAGTTTGGGCCTCTAATACCAATAAGCTATTTACCTTAGTATATTTTGTTCACTATCAAGACAATGGCCCATTTCGATAAAAAACGAAACAAAAAAAATTCAATATAGCCCATTTTTGATTGCAATACATCAACAAATCCACTGCATTTCGTTCAATTCTTATCCTTACCTAACATGAATAAGAAATTTTGAAAGCCCAAACACCCGTTTTGACAAAATGGTGAAAGCGCCTTGAACATTTTGCCTTCCGGCGCAGTATAAACCATCTCGGTCTAAGCCGAAACATTTATGGCAACCCAGAGTATATAGCACAACTACTAGTTGCGTCTTTTTAAAATTGACGCTTAGATATTCTGTTATTGGCATTGACAATCCAAAAAGAAGAACATAAAATTTAGCCCAAAATTTCCCCCGAAATTACTTCTTGTTCGACCACCTATAATTTTTTTCAGTGTATCATTATTCTCTCTGGATGTAAATTGTTTCACGTCAGCCGAGAATAAATTCAGCTGTATATAGGCAACTTCTATAACATGACAACAAAATTTACCTAAAACATGAGTTGCGCGCTGCAAGATAACGGACTTATTACGACATTGTTTTGTCTCAATTTTTGAAGTCTTAAAGATAAGACATGGAACTTCTAAGGTACATGGCTATTTTTTTGAAAAAAAATTCTTAGCTACGATATTAACCTTGGAAAAGGGCCTAAAAATACGCACCTTTAGTGGGCATTTTCTTATACATATTCTTATTTTTTTCAAAAAAGGGCTTTGTACCTTAGAAATACAAACATTCCTTTATTAAATTTTAAATTGTCCCGACAAATATCTCAAATAGCCTTTGCAGAATCCTGCAGTAGCGAAACGGTGTTTTTCATCCTCTAAATTTGCGCGTGGTAGAGCCTTAATCTCAATATAAAACAGGACTTTTAGAAGGAAAAGTTTAAAAACTAAACATTTCCTACAAAACCTTTGTAATCTAAGCCAAGAATACATTACTCAAAAATTTAAATTAAGAGTCCAAGCGTGAGACGAAAAATTAACTTGCAATTAGACTTTTAGACCCGAGCTCCTCGGGAGGGGGGGGGGGACTGCCGGGCTGCAGCCCCCCTAAATATGCCACTGGTTAATGCCGAGACTACCTTTATCCCATTAAAATATTATGCTTGCTAGATTAGGGGGGTTATTTTTCTTACAACACTATAAAAATAAAAACGTTTTTTTAGCTCGTTGTTTGTGTCTTAGTGCTATTTAGTTCTGGCCATCTTGGAAGACATTTTTTATTAGAAAGGGAGGTCGAGTGATATCTGATTTTAAAGGTATTTTTCCTAATTTATCGCTGCGATCTTTAATATTCTAAAATGTGCCGTTTGAAAATGGCGACTAGGAAACATATTTAAAAAAATTGTATTTGTGCAGATTCATCATTAATGGAGTAATAAAACAATAATTTTTTATAATATAGTATAAAATAAGTAAAAAAGCCCACAAAACATATCAATCGACGTGTTTTTACATTTTCTTTCACATGATCTGGCATAGCGATTTGCTTAATTTTTGATCCAGACAACTTTAATTTTGAGAAAATATATGCATGCCAATGTTTATTAATGCCACAGTCAAAGTTGCTGGTTAGTTAATTATTGTTAAAAATCTTTAAAATGCCTACTTATTAATCGACCGAATTTTATAGCAACAACTTTTAAGGCGCGCAATATGATTAAAATAAAAACCTCTATTGTAATTTTTTATAAAATCTTTCAATTTAATAAAAATATTTTTTATTGCTATATTTCTGCTAGCCTGTTAAACCTGTCTCTAAAATAAAAATATTCAGGTATTTTATAGTGTACTTTTACTATATTTTATATCTATATAGTCAATTATGCGAAAGGCAAAAGCAAAGCATATTTGTATATTATCTTCAATAACTGGCAGAAAATTAAAACAAATGCCTACGCTAAAATATAATCGGATGACGTGTTTAATCAGATGCAGGCTAAATGCAGCCCTGTTAGTATGGAAGGGACCATCGAAAATTCATTTATAAAGGTTGCCGACATGAACAGCTTAGCCGGCATCTACCTGGCCCGACAAGTTTTTAAAAAATGAAATTTTCCAAAAAAAATTCTGTTTTACTGATCCTAAAGCAAGAAAAAACGTTAAAATTCATTTTTTTTGAAGCTTCGCTTGCATACAAATTTTTTTATCCAGAGAACTATCCATATATTTAATATTTTTTTTGTCGATGGACTCCCTATATGACTCATACATAATGACGCCGAGTTAGCAGGTGTAGATATTTCGACGTATTTTTGTTTTTATGCGGCTTCATCAATAAAAATGTATTTGATAGTCTATTCTACACCTGCCTAATTGCATCGTTCTTACTAAACCAAGTAGAATAGTGAGGAGTGACCAACCGATTTCATGGTTAAGTTCATAAATATTTACTGTTGTGGCCAATTGAAAATAAATATGTTAGGTATATCCTACATTTAAAAGCTGTAAAATTCACATTTTTACTTACGGCAACTAGGATTATTTTTTCGTCACACCGCTAACAAACTACTTAGCAACGTGTAAACGGTAAATCTGCATAATTCACAATAATTCGGCGTTCAAGCGAGTGAGTAGAAACGTCGTTTTCAACAAACTAACGCTGCAACTCGAGTACGGTGCATAGCCGGCTTGGCGGACAGCTTGAGCTTAGTTGTTAGTGCCACTATGGCGATCGAGAAACAGTGTTGCCAGACGTAACAAAATTTGACTATTGATAATAGTGAATTTTGATAATTTGTTAAAATGTAGCGGAATGTGACCGAATATAAAAATATTAGTAAAATAAGGTGTAAGACGAGAAATTAGTTTTCAATTAGACTATTAGACCGTGTTGCAGCCCCCCCCCCCCCTCCTTAATACGCCACTGAATGTCACTACAAGTAACTATGACCTTACTCTTCATATAGTTGGAACCATTGTGCTTCGGCTCATAGAGTTAAACAGTTATTCGTGAAAAAAGTAGTACTGTATCCTCGTGCTGCTCTGCTTAATAACTATTTGAAATATGAATACAAAATATTAACGTTTTTTCTACTCCAGACCTATGATATCGTCGCCATGGCATTTATGACCCCTTATTGAAGATATCTCTATGAAGAAGACGTCCAAGTATGTACAGTGTACACTACGTTAATTCAGTTCATTTTCGAGTGCGTTCCAAGAACACCGTGCTTCGTAAATTGCATTCGTTTTCGTGATGACGACTTCGACGCGCATAATCTAATCAACAAATCCTTCGGACAAATATTTTAATGTGTTGTTGTGCAGTGCACTGTTGAGTGTTGATATAAATCAATAAATCTATAATAATATATAGGTCATACGTAAATTGGGATAGGTACTTAAAAAATAAGGTAAATGCATAGTGAAGGGTGGAATTTATCAATTTCTCAACTTTATTCTGCGAGTATGAGCATCTGAACATATTTTATGTAAATTTATAAATAACATTTTTATATGAATATGTGAAATCTTTTTTTTTGGATAAAATAAACTTTGAATAAAAAAAGTGAAAAATCTGTACCTGTATACTTAAATGGAACGCTGTTTATAGTGGGAATAAGATTTTTGTAAAATCCAAAAATATGTCCTCAAAGATTTTTTATGCGTGTCGCTCTTGGTATGTAAAAAAAATTGATCGAAAAAGAATTTGTACATTATTATTTTTTAATATCCGTCAAACCATATCATTGTGTCAGAAATTTAATTAAAACTAATTTTATTATGTATATGTATATTATATTCATAATAACTTTGAAACTGTAATGTCACTTTTTTAACATAGTCATTGTTGATAAAGTGCCCATAAATCTATTAGCACAGACCCAATTCATGGTAGTACTCTTCTCTTACTCTTTCCAAAACTTCTGGCGCGATTGAACGTATATATCTCTGCTCGAATCCTTGGCTTCAACTCTTTCAGATTTCTAGGTTTGTGATGACCTATTATACTCTTCTTTCAAATCGCCTCATAAATAAAAATCCAAGGGTGTAATATCCCGAGATTTGGGCGGCCACTCTATAAATCCTCACAGTTCTATCCACGTATTTGGAACTGTTGTTACATTTAATAATTCTCTTACATTTCTTTCAAAGTAAGGAGGGGCTTTATTCAGATTTTCATAACTAGAGAATTATTATTCTTTGAAGTTCGGGTATTAAAAACTTATTAATTATACATATTATCAAAAACTATAATTAAATAGGTAATTTTTGGTTAATAGTTCGATAGCTCTTTAATCTGCGCATGGGTAATCCAAGCAATAAAATTTGATCGAAACAGACATAAATAGATATTATATTAAACGGCAGTAGAGTTTTGAATATTCACCTGAAGACGACTGGAGATGCTTACCAGTTGAAACGTAGTGATACTAAACAAATAAAGACAATGCAAGTTCAAAACTCTACTGCCGTTCAAGAAACGTTATTGTCTCCAACCTTTAAACGGACAGATATTATATTGTTAATTCCTTCTAAAACTATTAAATTTCGCATTAGCATTTCGCATATTGTATTTGGTAAAAATTATAATGTAACCACAGCCGTATCGTCTGAAAATATTAAGGGCGATACATGGTTGAATTAAGGGCTTAAAGAGATTTCAAAAAATAAAATAAAAAATGCAGGTCCATATTTAAAACATTAAAATTGTTAACAGTTTTACAAAAACGAAACGTTGTATCGGAATTCTAAAAACACGGTAGTATAAAGCTAAAGAAATTGCTTTAACAATACTGTATTTAAACTTGAAGAAATAGTCCATACTTAAAGTGGAGTGGGAATATAGAAGGTAAAAATAAGAACACAAAGTCTTCTTCCACTGATATATTATAGAAATATTTTAAACAACTTCTCTACATGTTTCGAATGCAGAAGCATTCATCTTCAGGAGAAAAATTAAAAGAAGAAAAGGCCAGTAGATATCACCCTAACTGAGCAACACAATTATAGGTTCGGTATAAAATGAGTGGAACGAAGAGGAAACCGATACACACATTGCATTGTGAATAAGAAAAGTATATGGGTTTAAGGCTTAAGGCACTGTGAAAACTTTAAAGGTAGAATGAAAGATTTAACATCTTGGTGTGAAAGAACTGTCGAAAGATAAGATTAAAATAAAAGGGAATGATCACCCCTTTTTTTTTGCTTAATGATCATTCCCTTTCACTTCAATCTTATCTTTCGACAGTTCTTTCACACCAAGATGTTAAATTTTTCATTCAACCTTTAAAGTTTTCACAGTGCCTTAAGCCTTAAACCCATATACTTTTCTTATTCACAATGCAATGTGTGTATCGGTTTCCTCTCCGTTCCACTCATTTTATACCGAACCTATAATTGTGTTGCTCAGTTAGGGTGATATCTACTGGTCTTTTCTTCTTTTAATTTTTCTCCTGAAGATGAATGCTTCTGCATTCGAAACATGTAGAGAAGTTGTTTAAAATATTTCTATAATATATCAGTGGAGGAAGACTTTGTGTTCTTATTTTTACCTTCAATACTGTATTTATTTTTCTGTAGCGATAAAAAACAGATAAATAAATAAACAATAAGTAAGTAAAAATTTTAATTTTTTTTAGAATATTTCAAAAAATAAAAAAGAAAGCTCAAATATTTTTTTTACAATATTACTGGACACAAATTTCCGCAACTTTGCCATCATTTTATCGATGCTGTATTATAGTTTCCGCGCGAGATACCCATGATGAGCATCAAATTTGAGACAACCTGTACAGGGTACTTGCATTACCTGAATTATAGATTAAAAAGAAAGCAATTTTTTGAATATAGAACAATCGGAGTAGAAAACATATAATACGCAACTCGGGTGGTAGTGCTCTTGACCTCTCTCCGACTTTGTTTTCCAGCCCTCGTTATCGCTTGGCCACAAACCACGTCTTCGACTGGTAAGAGCTACCTACCTTCTTTGTAGCGTAAATAATTATTTCTTGATGATGCGAAAAAAAAACTAAATAAAAACCGCCGTCCATTGTCGATTTCGAAATCTTTTAAACTCGGCTTTCTAATATTATCGTTTTATCTAAAAAAAAGTTTGCTTTTTTTATTATAGAAACTATTTTTGAGGAAGGTCTTCATTGGACACTCCTGAAAAATCATTTATCTTTATGCACTAACGACTTGTATGATTATAAACGACAGAAAAAGATTGCACAACTGAGTAATAAGAAGAATTTATGTTTGACTATCCGACATAACTACGTAGAAAATACAAAGTTAAAAGAATGATGACTTAAGCTTACGGGAATTTGACGATTTTTATCTTAATAACAGTATTTAACATTATTTTTTCTTACGGAGTATGAAGAGTAATAGAGGTGTACGTGGCAATGTTGCTCGGTGGCTAAATTCTTTTCTTTCTAATCGCCGAATAAGAGTCAAAGTTCAAAATTCCTATTTTAATCAATTTAATGTTAAATATGGTGTACCCCAAGGGGGCGTAATATCTCCTTTGCTCTTTGCACTTTTCATAAATGATCTTGAAAAATATCTCATATCAAAAGGTATGCCTGCCAAACTAATTTTATATGCGGATGATGCAACTGTGATTATATCTGCTGGAACATTGGATCAACTGATTGCAATCGCTAAGCATATTTTGATTAGATTTTCATTATGGTCTGAGAAAAATCACTTAATTATCAACGTAAACAAAAGTCACTATATGGTTTTCTATAAAAGGAGGCAGGTTCCTGATTTAAATCTAAAACTAAACAAGAATCCTATTCAGAGAGTTGAGCAATGCAAATTTCTTGGCCTTCATGTAGACTCACATTTGAAGTGGACCGCTCATGTTGATTTTGTTGCTAATAAACTTAACTTAACTCAACTTAAAAAATTGTATGGATAGCAAACAATTACTTAATATATACTATGCATTAGCCTATAGTCACCTAAGTTCTCTAATACTTTACTGGGTCCAATCAACAAAACTACAAAGATTATTCATTTTGCAAAAAATAATAATTCGTAAAATTTAATCTTTAAGCCCACTTGAATCTTGCAAAGATACATTTCGGCGATATAAAATTCTTACGCTGCCTAGTATTTTTATTCTTAGTGCAGTAATGTTTGTAAAAAAACGCTCTTCCAAATTTCCCAATACTTCAACAATTCATAATCGTGATACTAGAAACTCAAAGGGTGCATTTTGTTTCTACAGCTCTCTTTATAATGCGCTCCCGGAAACTGTCAGAAGCATTACTCAATTCAGACAGTTCAACAACAAAGCAAAATGCTACCTTCTTGACAACATTTTTTTATGATATTTGAGAATACCATGATATCATATGAAACTTACAATAACATTTCTTTTTCTTACTTGGACAATGTCATTATTTACTTTGTAAATGTATATGGCAATAAATATATAAATAAATAAATAAATATTCTTTTAAACAACCCTTCTTATTTAAGAGAGAGGTCCAGCTTCAGCAAAGGATTTTTTAAACTCAAGTAGTTCCAAATAATCGACAAATACGTTTTCTTTGTGCTTTCCTCGCTAATTAAATTATACAGGGTGACAACAAGATCATGTTACAAGGTAGTAGCGTGCAATGCTGTTTTAATCAGGTTAGGCAAAAATTGTATTTAAGGCAAAAATGTACCTTCCGTACGTAGCATTCAAGTATCTAAATTTCAAATTTTGTCACAAAATATCTTGTTTTTGAGTTTATGGAAAGAACACTGGCAGAAGAAGAATAAAACGACATTATTTGTAAATGAGTTCTTACATAAAAATTATTTTAAAACATCGTTTTAAAAATTAGTTTTGCGTTTTAAATCCTGCAAAAGGTCGCTCTCCAGAAAGATTATTGTAAATAAGCGTATCTCTCCCTGTGTGTTTTGTAAGTAGGTATGAATTCGTTTTAATCGAGAATCGTTCTGCAGATGCGCTAGCCGGAATAGTAACAATTAACGCCTCCATATTTATTTTTTTCCCGAAATCGACGGCGCGAAGTCTAGCAAAAGGCCGAAAACACTAATTATAAATTAAAAATCTATCATCCACCTGATTGAACCAATGTTGCCAAAAACGAGGGCAATTATTATCTGAAATATGATGATAAGCTTACTGATTATTAAATATTATGAACCTATCAGCAAAAATTATTGTTGTCACAAAAGTGCTTTTTATTTTATGGTACCTTATATGTTATCCCATTAAAAATATCTTAACTAAACTAATTAATAAGCGAGGTATTTTCCAAACTACGGTAAAACTTGAAGACTGGCACAAATGCACTTACCAAATGCGCGCTTTCTTGGCGCGGGGTGATAGATGAAATTTTTAACATTTCTTTGATTTCAACTGGACCTTGATTCAAGTCGACTTTATAAAATTGGGCAAAAGAACATGTATGATAAACCGAGGTCCAGTTTTAATTGAAGAAATGTAAAAAATGGTAATTTTATAAAGTGGTATTGATAGCAAAGTTCGAGTTAAAAGTGATTTACCTGTTCATAACTTAATATAATGTAACATAACATAACAAGTTATGACCAGGTTGATTACTCTAGATTTAACTTTGCTGTCAATACCGCATTATAAATCGACGATTTCTGACATTTCTACGATTTTAGAATTATTCTTCGGTTTAAACCTAGGCTTAAACTTAGATTTAAGAGAACTTTATAAAATTGAGCCTTAGTGTTCAAATGTACCTACTTAACTATCTTCTATGAGAATAACATGCTGCCCATTTTAAAATATAATTTTTTTGTTTTTGCAGAATCGTCAACCGAAAAAAATGCGACAAACTGGATAACCAATCAGCGAATGTGGTGATTTCACATAAAAACGAAAAACAAATCAGCCAGGAAATGCTTTGCTAATGAAAGAAATGAAGAGCTGGAAAGTGTTTTGATAAAAATAACCACTAAAAATCAATTGGCGACGTATTTTTTACTGCCCAGAATTTTTAAAGCCAACAAAATTGAACATCAAAGTCCAATTTTTGTTTGTAAGAACTGCACCATAGAAGAAAACGGGAAAATTAATAAATATAAATTTAGCAAAATCTGCTTAAACAATTAATAAAAATACTTTAAAGAAAGTTAGAAAATATCCTTTCAGAGTAATTTTTCTTATCTTTTTTTAAAATTATTAATTTATTCCTAAGTTTATATTAGGAAATAAACTAAGATAGATCAAGTGGATCGCAGAGAAGCTTTGGCTCAAACTTTTATAAGAATCGAATAGAACAGAACTACTTCAAATAACTTTTCGCGCAAAACTGTGTATGGATTAAAGTTGTCTTATTATGTCTGTTGTGATTTTGTGAAATAATCGCCTTCTTACAAAAACATTTTGCTTAAAGTTCTTTTAACGACTGTTGTATATAGATTTTACAAAGTGAGTTCGTGGTGAATAAGTTTTAATTTTTTGTGTGTTAAAGATAATTTTAAAAATGCTTAATTGTACCGATTTGGAGTGTATTCTGCACCACCACCACTACTACGCCCATTTGCATCATCTCAAGCATGGAACGCATGTGGATGAAGGTAAGTTTTTATATTAACATTAAATGTGGAGACATTTTAAGTTTTGAAAATTAAAAAATATAATAACAAAAATTTAGTAAATTTACATTGAATTCACTTATAATTTGTTTGATATACAGTTCCCGTGGAAAAGTCTGCATCATATGGAAAAAAAATTATTCGTAAAATTTAAAGAAAAATCAGTTTCTAGTTTATTTTTGCTTAATTAGAAATTCAAAAATAGTCTAAAATATTTTCTTACACCCGTAAATGTCATTCAAAATTTCCGAACGTCGGAAAATGACATTAGCTCTCCAAATATCAACAAACATCATAAGAAAAAGTTATTTGCATTGCAAATAATAGCTATTTATACAATAAGTTGCGAAATGACTGTCATTTAGGCACGCGACGTGAAAATTGTCCAACGAGGCAATGCCAAGTTTTACAACACGTCTAGTGGCTAAAAGACATCGTTTCGTAACGAATTATATACAAGATTTTTTGTGAAAGCGGAGAATTTGATAATTTAAGCTTTTATTAGTATTTTTAAACATTTTGAAAAGTAGGCAGGCAATCTGTTTCTAAGGCATTGTTTATGCATTATTTAATGTCAAGTGTGTTGTCAAATTCGAACGTCGCGTTTTGCTTTTTTTCCCGCAAAATTTTTCTCGAAAAATTGCTTCAAATGAGTGATATTGACGAGTCTTTAGGAACTAAACAAGCTGCTGAAGCTGCGCTTTCCACGTTAGTATCAAAAAAATCGAAACATTTATACGAAAAAACCTACGACAACTTTGAAACCTGGGCCAAAGAAAAACATATTGAGAACTTTACAGAAAAGGTATTACTAGCTTATTTCTTTAAGCTATCAAGTTCAATAGTTTACATAATTGTACATTTAACATATACAGGGTGTCCGGTAACTTATGGGCCGTAGAGTAACTGGAGATACTAGACATCAAACTAAGCCGATTATGTCATATAAGTTTTTTCGGATTGTCACATTTGTTTTTTTTTTGATAATTTAATTATGTACTATGTTGTTTTATGCTTTGGAATGTTTAAAGGGAAATATCTTGAAAACCGTTAAAGATATTAAGATCAATCAAGTACACCTTTTTAACTCAGAAAATGCCCTTTTTAAGAAACTATAATGGAAAAACACCTAATATCACAGGTAAGAAAAAAAATCATAGATTTATGAAGCCCAGAGTATGCAACTAGCGCCCTCTAGTTTGAAACTTGAAATTTTTTCAAATTCTTATTTCTTGCTCATAAAAACATAATATTGCCAACTTTCAATTCAATTTATTAAACCGTTTTAAAGTTATTGCTTATTTTCGAGAATAAACTTTTACTTTCAACACCCTGTATCTCTAGAACGAGTAATAATCTGAAAAAACTTATATGACTTAATCGGCTTAGTTTGATGTCTAGTATCTCCAGTTGCTCTACGGCCCATAAGTTACCGGACACCCCGTATAATAAATAGATAATTTTCATTGATTTTAATGTTTCATATTTACTTTTAGGCACTAGTGCCTAAAACTGTCACATTTAGACACTAGTGCCTAAAAGAGTGTCATTTCGATATTCTAATCAATATCGAAATATGTCTATTTCGATACGCTTTCACGAAAATATAATTAAAGTCCAACTCTACTGCTGTTCAAAAACATTACCTATTTTTTTTTTAATTGTATATTTCTCCCGAATTTTGGATAAAAACCGAAAGCATTCTTTATTATTATTATTATTAAAATAATTTCTATTTGTTCCTCTATTGTTACCATTTTTAAACAATAATTCAAGAAAGAAATTACACAAAACTGATATTTATTCAAGTATTTATATCGAGTAAACTGTCAATTGTTTTCCAAGCCTACTTGTGAAATGATTAAAGTTTGATGCCTCTTAAAAATTTTTAGGAAACCCGCGGTGAAAAAGTAAATTTTAGTTAAATAGTTTGTACTTTACTTAAAATAAGTGAAATTTTTTCGCATTTTCGCTCATTATAATTGTACATAAATGTGAAAATAGTCCAAGAATGTCCTCTAGTCTTCTCACCAACATCTTTTTTTTTATACCTTATTTTAATTAAGAAAGTTAATATTTTTTATTTTTTACATAATGTTTTCGTTGAGAGACATGTACACAGTGTTTTTATTGGGCAAGATATTTTAAAAAAGTAAAATTTTTAAATTTCACACCAACCTTTGGAATTAAAATATCCCTGTTAATGCAAATATCTTTTTCTTATGACTTATTGTAGATATTTGGTCAAATATTGTCATTTTTCGACGTTTAAGAGCTATTTATGTACCAGGGGCGTCAAGTAAACATTAATTTTAAAATACAAATAGTTAAATTCCTGCATTTTTTTAAAACTATTTTCGCCAATTTTTCGTATTTAGTGAGCTTTGATCGGTTGTCATAGAATAAGTTTGACAATTGCAAAGGGTTGTTTATTTTAAGCATCATTTACGTATTATAAACAAAAATATGGAAATTCCACAAAATATTTTAGAAAATGCTGAAAAAGCTTAAGGAAAACTTATTACCGGCAAAGTCTAAAGCCCTGTATACAAGGAGTTCTACAATGAAAAGTAAAAAACCAGATTGCAAAAAAAAAACATAATAATAATATGTAAAAAAAAATATTAAAAATAATTTAAAGAAATTTTTTAAAATATTTTCTTTAATAATAATTACTGGGCATTATGAATTTTATCGCCCGTTAATATTTCCTATGATATTATGATGATGTTTATAGCAACCGTTTTTAAGGTATTATAAGTAAATATTTGATAAATGAAAAATAAAAATTTTAAATGACTTTTACGAATTGAAGATATTTTAGACTATTTTTTGGTTTCTAATTAAGCAAAAACAAACAAATAATAAAATAGTATAGACTGCTCTAATAGAATTTTAAAAATATACTGAAATTGTTTTCTCTAACTTCGTATAACCCGCTGCACTCTATATGAAAGCGATAAATGACTACGGTTGAACTGATTAAATCAGATAATTTCGACCCCCCGCCGAAAAGTTGTCCCCTTCATATTTTTTTCAACTTCCATCTAAGCAAATTAATTCTGCTAACTGGACATTCAACGTGTCACATTGCTAAGCCAGATCACTGATGAACACCCAGAATCAGAAACAAGGATGATCTCACATTTTATTTTAAGTGAGGCAAGAAATGTAACATCAAATTAAATGACAGGACAGCCGTGGTTACCTCAAAAATCCGATGGACGTACCTATCGGTAAACAAGCGTTGAGCGGGTTTGCACGCTGTGCACCCCTTCGTCTATTACCCGCTGTCAATTCACCTTGTCAGTGGGGAATGGCAGTGTATGGGTCCTTAGGCCCACTGCGGTATGCCCTGTCTTCTTCCGCTAACATCTTAATCCTTTCGTTGTTTCGTCCTACTGGGACTCATCAAAGAGGCGCGACCATCCTGAGGCCGCGGCCCGCAAAGGGTCTGCGCCTATAGATGGTCAATTGTCTGACAACTGGCGTTATTCATCATCGTCATGGAAGGTATCAGTCTCCATACTCACGGACCTCTCTTCAAGGGTCAGGACTGGGTCGGCTTTTGGTGAGCTTAGTTAAAGCCAATAGTTGTCTCGAAAGAGAACTCAGTTTGTTCGTTTAGCAGTAGCAACAACGTTTAGCAACATCAACGTTCGATGTCCAGTTAGCATATTGACCCTCTAGACTTCTTAGCTCATTGTTGTCGGTGATTTATTCGACACATGAGAGGTAGGCAGCTTGGCTGCTCCTGAGTTATAGTTAAGGCTGATTAAGTATTCTCTTCTTTCGATCAAATTAATTCTATTTTAATAAAGGACAAAAATCATCTGGTCATTGTCAAATATATGTCTGGTATCTATATCCAAAAATAGAAGTACTGCATCGGATGCTTTTAAAACAAATTGATTTTATGATATAATCATAGAAGTTCGTTTATAAACATTTTTATGGTGACCTTTTAACCTATCATGCAATGAAGCTCTTGCACAATAAATCTTTCAACCATAAATACAAATGTTTAAATGATTAGCACATTATATTTTGGAAATATATTAAATATGAGTTTGTGACTACAAACCAACTATTTTAATTACAGAAAGTCCCTGTTTGAAGTGAACTGGCAAGTTTAATAGGAATAATACTCTAAGTCAACCGGCACTAAGATATACAGTGTGGCCATTTAAGTGTGCAACATATGGGAAATTTTTTTATTACCGATTGCTCACAAAATTTTATTCTTGATAAAAGTTGGTGCATCGTTGAGAATCATCTTAGGTGTACTTGGAATGGATGCAAGTCAAACGGTGTACAATGTAGGGCAAAAAATATAAAATTTCTACAAGAATAAAGTACCCCTATTTCAGAAAATTCAGCAAAATAATATTAAGAAAAGGTGTTTAGAATTAAAAGTTATGGATAGGTTTGAAAACGTGACCTCCTAAAATAAAAAACAAAATTTTTTTTTTCCAAAAAATTTTTTTTCTTGTATTCATCCTAAAGACCCATAAATTAAATAAAATCAAATCAATTTCACATATCTTTGTTCAAATTCAAGCACATTTGTACAATTAACTTAGCTTTTTAATTTATTAAGGAATCCTAAACTTCATGTTTGTTGCAAGGACATTAAACACAACTTTTAAATACCCTAAAAATTATTTTTAACAAGATAAAACATTAGTAATGATAATTTTCATATTAAAAAACTCTCATTTAAATTACTAAATATTTATTAGAAAATTGTACAAAATAATCCACAAATAATTAATATTTTCAAAAAAATTTTGTTTTTTATTTTAGGAGGTCACATTTTCAAACCTATACATAACTTTTAATTTTAAACAGCTTTTCTTAATAACATTTTGCTGAATTTTCTGTAATAGGGGTACTTTATTCTTGTAGAAGTTTTATATTTTTTGCCCTACCCTATACACCGTTTGACTTGCATCCATTCCAAGTACCTACACCTAAGATGATTATCGAAGATGCACCAACTTTTATCACGAATAAAATTTTCTGAGAAATCGGTAATAAAAAAAATTCCCATATGTTGCACACTTAAATAACCACACTGTATATTTAATGATTTTTTTATCTATTGATTTGGTTATCTAGATGTTTCAGACCCATACGCGTTTATCTTTAGGAGAAATGTAAAATGTTGGAAATAACCTTAGAATAGAAAATTGTAAGTACCATCCTAATGGAGCTTTCTTAAAAAAATAAGAGAAGAAAACTTTCCGTAGAAGTAAGAATGGAAAACATACCTCCAAGTATTGGTAGGTACGACATTTTACCCTCAATTCGTGGTAGTATGTTTTCCCCCATTACTATGGAAAGTTTTTTTTACTTTTTCAAAAAAGTTCTTTTAGGATGTTACTCACAATTTCCGATTCTCATACTGAAATTATTTTTTAATATTACATTAGTAACAGGGAGCAGAGAGTTTCAGTAAACAACAGCAGGCCAGTTTTTTGATATCCATAGGCATTGTCAAGAAAATATTTTCGGCCTATTAATTTTCTCCCTGTATACTTATGATCTTTAAATGTTCTTCGAATTTTGACAATTACATCAGTATGCAGATGATACTCAAATATATTTTTCTTTTTTCTCTTTAAACTTGCTGCTTCTGTGCATAAAATAAATATTAATACACAAAACGTGTCCAGTGCCCCCATAAGCTGGAGGCTAAGACCCAGCTAAGCTGGAGGCTAAGATGCAGCTTATAACTTTTGGTAAATATAAAGTCGCAGTAATGCTAGAGCCATTGTTGAAGATCTCAATTAATAATATTGTTTTGAAACCCTCTCTTATCTGCAAGAGACTTGATTTAACTTCCGATTCGGACTTCAGATTTTTCTTGTTTCGCTATTAATTTAAAAAATCTATGGCAAAATTAAATAACTTTATAGGTATAAAGATATTTTTAATACAGGTACGAAACTAAGGTTTCTTGATAACAATAATGTTTAGAACAAAAGCATCGCATGCGAATGTTGTAACTGAAATTGCAAGAGTAAAGCTACTGGATTTAACTAAATTGCTGGACAATTGCTTTCGAGCAAGACAAATTTCGCCTAAATTTACCAGTTTATATTTTCTGAACCAGATATGATATCGACCTACGGTTTTAAATGGTTGATAGATTCATCCCTTGGGAAACAATTGTCAATGTTGGATTTTCTTTAACTGTCAGAAATACTTATATACAGGAAGTTAAAGACGACAGTGATTTTTGCTCCAATATTAATGTCGTGTAACTTTCACAATAATATTTTTAAATTTTATCACTCTACGTCAATTGAATCACTAGTTCCTAGCAAATAAAGTAATTTGTCAAATTTTTGATATCTGCTATATTTTAAGAAATACCGATTTTTTGGAAAACCTTGCTTTATTTCAACTTATTGGTAGCTAGATCTCATTGTGCGTTGTATATCGTGCAAACTTTGCGCGGTATTATTATACCTTATGAAGAGCTTGATTATGTTGAGTAACAATAGTTGTACCTAAATGTTATGATGTACAGTTGCGTACTTATTAAACACCTATATGTCTATGGTTTATGAGTATCTCACAATTTTTCACGATTGTTTTATATTAGAAAGTACTCGCCCCTAGATTAGGTGAATTTTTTCTTATTTTTTAGTTTTTCATATCGCACTACAGGTATATTATACAGTGTGTTTACAAAATTTTAACAAAAATAATAAGTAATGTTTAATTTTAGGAATAGTGTTAGAAAGTTAGAAATTAATACATACATTTTTTCCAAAAATTAAAGAAGAAAGAAAAAAATTACCTAATCTAGGGGCGAGTACTTTCCAATACAAAACAATCGTGAAAAATTGTGAGGTACTAACCATAGACATATTGTAAGTGATTATAGGTACGCCACTGTACATCATACCATTTAGGTACAACTATTGTTACTGAACATAATCAAGCTTTTCATAAGGTATAATAATCACTCGCAAAGTTTGCACGATACAACGCACAGTGAGATCTAGCTACCAATAAGTTGAAATAAAGCAAGGTTTTTCAAAAAATCGGTATTTCTTCAAATATAGCTGATATCAAAAATTTGACAAACCACTTTCTTTGCTAGAAACCAGTGATTCAATTGACGTAGAGTGATAAAATTTTAAAATATTATTGTGAAAGTTACACATCATTAAAATTGGAGCAAAAATCATCGTCTTCTTTAACACCCTGTATATAAAATTTTCTGACAGTTAAAGAAAATCCAACATTGACAATTGTTTCCCAAGGGATGAATCTATCAACCATTTAAAACCGTAGGTCTATATCATATCTGGTTCAGAATATATTAACTGTTAAATTTAGGCGAAATTTTTCATGCTCGAAAGCAATAATTGTCCAACAGTTTATATCGAGAAGGGGTGTGCTAAAGTTGTTGCTTGCGCAGAAACTAGAGTGTGCTATTGCACGTCTTCAGACGACTGGAGATGCTTACCAGTTAAAACGCTATGATTTAAATCAAATTAAGACATTGCAAGTCCAAAGCTCTTCTATAATTCAAGAAACATCATTGTCTCCAACCATCAAACAGATTCGAATACTTATGTTAGGTATAATATTTTTAACGGGAAAATCGAGCTCAGGATGCTTGTTAGATAAGTTAAATGAAAAAGCCAGAAGGGACCATTAATTTTATACTAATCTTTAAAATAAATAATTCTCACTATTCAGTTTTACATTACAAATATGCTATAATGTTGTTGGGTAATTCCATAGTAATGTGGATGACCGGCAATTTAACGTTAAAAATACATTGCCCTCCAGTTGTTTCAGACATTATATAACTAATTATAATTATAAATATTCCTTATCAATTGTCTAAAATGTAAAACTGAAAAGTGAAAGGCTTTAATATAATACAATATTTGTATACAGGGTGTTTCATTATGGTTTACTACCGGCCATATTAAATAAAAGCTCAGGAAAAAAAAGTTGTAATTAAAGTATGCTTGAGAAAATATTGGAAATAATTTTTAAAGTTCCGCATTATGCCGCAAGAGGGTACAATTGTACTTTGATAAGAGTGGGGAAAGCTATTGAAAGCTTCTTTATTTAAATTGCTGTAACTTCTAAATGACTTCTCGGATTCTTGTAAAATTAAGCTTGTTATGAAGAGAAAGGTAAGTACTTTCAATTGTCGTAACCATTAGTACACGATTGTTCCTAATAAAATTAAAGTTAGAGGGCACAATTTGTGATAATAACAGCTTTTTTCATTTAATTCTAAAAACTGAAATCATATGGTATAATTAGGACATCATAATCGCAATTTCTCTTACAAAGTGCCTGTCCTGGTCCTAGTGGCCATCGTTTTTGAAGATTAAGATGTCGAATACATGCCAAAGAGCAGGTAACCACCCAAGCAGCAAATTGACGTCTATATTACGTAATTTTTAGTGACATTTAGATCTGTAATGTCATGATACATTTCACCTCGATGAGCCGGCGGCTCAAGAGAATGAACTTTTCCAAAAAAAAAGTCATTAAAAAAATATTAAATTTTTAGTTTTGTTATTACGAAGAAAACCTTATTTAGTATACTTTATAGTTGTAAAAATAACTGTTTAGCCATTTCCCGTAATGCCATAGGTAACTATTTAAGTTTTATTATCTGAAAACAGCATATTCATTATTTCCAATTGTCTGTCTCAAACTTTATTACCACATATTATATATTGTGTAGAGGCAGTAATAAAATGGTCAATAAACTATCAACAAAATTAAGTGCCACAAAAACAGGACCTATCAATTAGACAGAGCAATGAACAATGAACTGTCGAAGATGTTTTGTTCGGCACCATTTCTTCATTATTTATTGTAAGTAATGAATTTTGCAGTATACCGGAATTTAATAAATATGAATCTCCATAGCTTGTACAGGGTGTTTCATTAAGGCTGGCCACCGGCCATACCTAGGAAACAGTAGTTTCCCAGTACAGGACCGGCCCTAGACATTTTGGCGCTCCGGGCAAAACCTTAATTTTGCGCCCCCCCCCCCCCCATCCCGTTTTTTTTTAAAGTAAATCTCATGCGACCATATCAGGAAGTCAAGAAAACATTGAAAAAAAAATTAAAAAAAAACTTTTTATTAAAAACTCAATCATCAGATAACAAGATAAGCAATTTAGCACTTAAGGCAAAATAACAAAAATTAAAATGTAGTAATGCTAACTAAACTAATATCCCATATTATAAATAAATTCTTACTAACCAAAGTAATTAAAATGCCCTTTTTCTAACTTTTCTTTCGGCAACTCACAAACTAGTGATTTCAAGTCTAATTTGTCACTAATTTGGTGTTCTATAGCTATCCTTGCCAATCCATTGAGACGATTTTGCGCCTGCATCGTTCTGAGATAATTTTTTATTATTTTTAGTTTTGAAAAACTTCTTTCCCCTGAAGCCACAGTGACTGGCAATGTAAGTAGGATTCTTAATGCTATGCTGAGGTTTGGTGCGAATTTAAGTGCAGCGATAAACTTGAGAACTTCAACAGGGGTTTCCTTTTTTGTTAATAATGACGAAACAATGCTTATTTCATCGGCTAAGTCCAGGGCGTCAAGATCATTTGAATTTCCATCAGTTAAAACTACTTCCAAATCTTTGCAATGAGCCAATAGCTCATTTCTGGGCATGTCTTGTTGACCAAAAATATTATACAAAAAGCTGAATTATGTGCTTAGAAATAAAAATGATAAATTCCGCCTGCCGCCTCTTAATCTTGTCAACTATCAGTCAAATCTTGCAACGCGTTTTTGAGAAAATTCCCGTGAACCGATTTCAATGAAATTTGGTATGCTTACAAAGGTCCGATGACAATGCAATATTATGAAAAATAATTTATCGATATGATATCAGACTGATAAAAAAATATTCTTTACTTTTTAGTGCATTTTATAAAAGCCTGTAACTTATTTTTTTTATCAGTTTATTTTCATTTTCCATGATTTTGGCGCCCCTAGATCATTGCGCTCCGGGCGGCCGCCCGGATCGCCCTACCCTGGGGCCGGCGCTGCCCAGTAATGCATAGAAACTGATTTAAATAAAATATCTACTTATATTACCAAAAATTAAAGTAACTACAGCTCTATTTATACCAGCTAGATGCACTGGAGCATAACTGAGATGGGTGCAGTCATGCGTTCAGTTCGTGTGCGGTATTTTAAGTTTACATCTACTTAACAAAGGTTTCTAGTTATTTCTTATATCTAATGAGGGCTTACTATAATACACAAAAAATACAAAAGGAGAATACATTCGGTATGTCAAAGGAGTATCTGAGATAATTAGAAGACAACGATACATCAATACGATATTCACACACACACTTTAAGAAGCCATCTGACGAAGACGAAACCAACAAGTCAAAAAGACAGGAAAAACTGTGTCTACCAGATCCCAGCGAATGTGGTCGATTTTATATTGGTAAGACTCTAAGGCCACTTGAAACTCTGATCAAGGAATACTGAAACAACACGCTTAAAGGAGAAACCGAAAAATCAGGTGCAGCTGACCATGCCTGGACACACGGTCATCACATCAAGTGGACAGAAGCTCAAATCCTGCATAAAGAACCACATTGGAGGAAGAGAAAATTCAAGGAAGCTGCTACCATACCAGAACCCAGCTGTTTTAGTAAACCCTCATTAGATATAAGAAATATCTGGCAACCTTTGTTAAGTACTTGTAAACTTAAAATACCGCACACAAACTGAACGCATGACTGCACCCATCTCAGTAATGCTCCAGTGCATCTAGCTAGTATAAATACAGTTGTAGTTACTTTACTTATTTAGTATTTACCTGAAGATGACTGGATATACTTACCAGTTGAAACGTTGTGATTCAATACAAATAAAGACAATGCAAGTCCAAAACTCTTCTATCGTTCTAGAAACATCATTGTCTCCAACCTTCAAATAGAAAAAAAGAAATACGACCTCTACCTAAGAATTATAATTTTATAATAATTTAAGAAATTATTCCAACTACTTTCAATGCATATTATTATATGGCACTTTTCAAGCGGTGGTACCAACTTAAAATTCCTTGGATCTTACCCTATTTTGGTTATCCGAAATTTTTTTATTATATATAATTCGAAAAGGGTGAAATCTCATTTCTCTATCCAAAACGTGTATTATTTTATTCTGCATTTGCAGCTCATGCGAATTTTGCGATTTTAATTAATCTTTTACTTTGCAACTAACTGGTGACATTGTTTGCTCGAAGAAGAAAATCAGCAGAATGCAAATATCAATAAACAAAGAGAAAGCCATCTTAAATCTATTTATTTAATGGTTAAAAACAAAATCGGTCTAAACTATGGACGACACTATAACAAGTGAAAATTGTACTTAAATAGTTTCAATCTGCTACTGGGCTTCTATTCTTTAGTCACGATTGAATATTTGTATTGTAGGGATTTATACACAACGCAACAATGTAATAAAAGTAAAATGGATCACTTTAAGCTATAATCGGAATGATACTTCTATAGTCTATTTCAGAAAGGTGTAGAGTAATAAAAACTTATAAGGTACGCAAAGGAACTACAGAGTGACCCAACGAATATTTAAGCTACTTTCATAATTTATCATGATGATTTCATTGCAAAATTCTTTACTTTCATCAAGTGCAGGTAGTACCACCCCGCTTTGGGCCAATTTATGGGTCTTGCCTATTGTTATCACAAACACTGAAAATGGCGTGACAAAGTCGTGCATTATGTACATAGTATTAGGTACACTATTTTTTTATTAAACATTATAAAAAAATACATTATACAGAAATTAAATTATAAAAATTCATAATATTCTTCGTCATCTGAGAAACTGTCATCTCCTCTTGACGTTATAATTAACGTGTCGACGGTCCGATCGATCAGGTGGTTAAGATCCCACATTTTCTCCTCTTCTTTAATGACATAATAGGCACCTTTTCGCCAGTTGTCACTTCCTTAATGGCTTGATCAAACAGTAGCTTAACGTCTTTTATTTTGATTTTTTTTAAATCAGAACAATTACAATATTCATTAACTTACTCTTTGCAAAACTTCTGGCGTGATTAAATATATCTCTGCCCGAATTCTTGTCTAACTCTTCCAGATTTCTAGGTCTGGTGACGTATACCATTCTTTTTAAATCACCTCATAAATAAAAATCTAAGGGTGTAATATCCGAAAATTTGGGCGGTCACTCTATATATTCTCGCAGTACTATACGCGTATTTGAAAATGTAATATTTAAGAATTTTCATAAATTTCTTGAAAAGTTTTTAATGCCAGAACTTTAAAGAATATTTCCTAATTATGGAAATCTAGACCAAAGGAAATTTTTCCAGCAGGATGGAACCCTTTCTTACTTTGCAAGAAATGTAAGAAAATTATTTAATATTACATTTCAAATAGGTTGATAGGACTGCGCGGATTCGCCCGAGTGCCACCCAAATTGCTCATTTTAAAAAACTTTCTTATTTTAAATAGCACACCCTGTATATTTTTATTTTATATGATAATAAATTACCTGCTTAATTTTTTTTTTAAATACGATTTTTTAAAGCTTGCCATGACAACTGGATATGGATACTTCATAGTGATATTTATAAGGGAAATATTTTAAGCAATTATCATTTAGTCTTCTAATATATCAGGAGTTGGTCGATTCGGATATTTATCGTGATATAATATCTGTGATAGAAACACTAAAATCTTCATTTAAAAATCCCAAGCACATTTTCCAGAAACAGAATTGTCATTCTTAAAATACTCACCAAATAATTTATAGCAACTGTTTTTCTTGTCAAAGCATTCTAGAAAACATTGCCGCTAACAATATTTCCCTTATAAATATCCATGTACATTTGTTTTCATGGAAAGCTGGAAAAAATCGTATTTTTAAAAAAAACTTGATATTTTAAGAAAACGCGTTGATATAGATATAGAAAAGGTTATAGCGATTTTAAGGAGTAGTTAATTTATCACCATATAATATAAAAATATACAGGGTGTTCCATTTAAAAAAAGTTTTTTACAATGAGCCTACAATTGTGACCTCCCCGTATATTTTATGCCAAGTTTAATTACTTTTTCCTACGAGCGTGCGCAAAGTAGTACTTTGCGCACGCATTTTTGTGTGCAAAGTTACACTTTTCCGCACTAGTGCGGATAAGACTTTTATCCGCACTGGGTGCGGAAAAGTAAAACTATTCAAAAATCTCCTTGGTAGGGAATATTTATATTTATTTTAGTAGCTGTAAACTATTTTATGGCAATGTGAGAAGCCGTTGCAAGAGTATTCTCTTTTATCTTTTAATCGTAATTCCCGATATTTGTATTTCAGCTTAAAACGAAAAAAACTGTATTTTTTAAGTACCTCGTATAGTGATAAATGATTATAATATTGCCAAGCAACAATAAATGTACATGTCGATTTTGACACATGATGTCAGATTTTTCCTCAGTTTCTATGTCCACAAGAATCTACAAACACCGACACTTTTATTTTTATCAAATCATAAAAAGGCTTAAACACTGTTAAATAAATTATCATATTTTTATTTTTGTTGTTATCTGATATGAAGCTCGTAGGAAAAATGTTGTTCCTAACAAGTGCGCAAAGTGCTTTTCCGCACGCAAGAACTTATCCGAACTCCGCTTCGCGTCGTTCGTCCAACTGTACTTGCGTGCGGAAAAGTATCACTTTGCGCACTTGTTAGGAAAATAACTATTTAAGATTTGTTGATTCTTTAACTATACAATAACAAAAAAATTTTCGTCCAGGAGCTAAGGTAAACAATATATACTTACGAAATAATTACAAAATATGCAGATATTTCAGAAATTAGTAGATTAAGGTAAAAAACGTTTTCCATAAAATGTAATTAAAATATAATGCAAAAACCAAAAATATACTAAAAAAATGCTATATTGCATTTAAAAAATAAAAGTTGAAGCTACTTCCGGTATAACCAGAAGTGACAGGAACATGTTAATATTTTAGTTCAAGAGAGCATATCGATAAACTTAAACCTACAGATTTTCAATAGTTAACTAACTCAAAAATTAGAATGCAAGCTCGTCGTGAATCACCCGGTATATTATATAAGCTGTATTTTCATGGGTAAGTAATATTTCTTTACGGATATCGTAAATTTAAAACTTTTATGAAAATTTGCTAGCCAAAGAACATTTTCCGCTATTTGTTAGGCAAAATTACACCTATTTATAATAAAAATATTTTTTGCACTAATAAATCATTTTACTTTTTACTGTCGAACTTATTATATTCATACAACTTAATTATCAAATTTAAAAAATAAAATACCTGGGAAAAGTTACTTAAAATAATAAAACCCTTCAAAATATTTTTTGGCTAGCTCAACATTAAGAGGTGCCGCAAAATTTGTCAAATCCAAAAATTTTCGTAAACATAATTTTTTTAATTTTTGGGAATAGGAAGGAATAGATACCCGAGAGAAGTTTAAGAATATTTCTCAAGGCAACTATAATAGTAGTTTGTACAAAAAGAGTTGATATGATGTCCATATCGCACGAGGAAGTAAATTGAGCACGACGCCGTAGGCAAAGTGTTCAAACTTCCGAGCGCACTATGAACAATCCACTCGAGTTTTTACAGTATATTTTTTCTACGACTCAACTTCCAAACTTCATGCTAAGAATTTAAAAAAATTACTATTATTTAAATTAGGCATCATAACTTGTCTTTTAAGTTGGCCATGAACTTGTGAGAACGGTAATAAAAAACAATTGAACAAAACTTAATTTTGATGCAAACCCATGGACCAAATTACCTACACTGTAACATATTTTTGATTTGGGTAAGTTCTTATATTTAAACAAACTTACTTTTGAATACATCTATTTTTCTCACATTCGGCTTTTTGCTGAATAACAGACAAAAAGCGATATATGTATTAATAAAAACGAACAATTTATTTTCTCAACCAGGTAATTTGATTAATAATTGTTTTACTGAAATGTTCAGAAGAAAAATAGGTTTGTCGGGATTATTTTTGCTTGCGTAAGACTCCGAAAGTACAACAAAATAGCTGTAGAATTCGTTTTAAACAGTTAAAAATGGATTTTGTGCATTTAATATGAATTTTTAACGTTTGCGATGGTCAAATTTTTTAAAATAATCGCCAATTTACAAACTAGCAACACTGTTAACATGGAAAAAGAAGTGGCAATGTAAGTAGAACTAACACAACCTTAAAAATTTTAGTAAAAAATGGATTTTTTTCTAGAAATCTTATAATTTTGTCTGTTTATCGGGTTATCTTTATGTTCCACCATTTAACGAAGAATTGCCAGTTAAATTTTCTATGTTTGTTGCGTGTAATAAAAGTTTTAAGATCAATTGGGGTTGGATCCCCGTTCAAAATATATCGGAAAATATCCCCGTGCACAAATATTTATAATAATATATTATTTATATGGAAAAAATAACCAAGGTTAGTAAGAAAACGTTTATTTGGTAGGTATATAGTACATTTTATGCAAAGCTTGTAGTAATTGTCTAGAAATGAGTGAAAATAAAGATATTTTTGAAATAAGAAAGTGCGTCTGTGCGCAAATCTTTAGTTTGGTCAGAAAATAACAATTATTGGGTAGAAATATATTTTGGTATTAATTTTGTTATTATACCTTCAATTTTTGCACCATTTCGTGTACTCTGTAGGAAAATATTGTGTATACACATAGACTCTGGGATAAATGTTTTGATTTAAATTTAAAAAGAACAAATTTCATCTGACAGATTTACATATGTTTGAAGCATATTATTAACTTAACTTCTCTCAACTGTCAGAAAACGAATTTACAACATGTAAATTTGGCTTCTCTGTAATTGACTACTGTAATTGGTAAGTTTCATAACCTAACTGTTGGATATGAAATATTGCCGCGCAGTTAACTGGAATAGCCTACTTTACCCGCCACTTAAGTGTAAAGGAAACAGCAAATTTCCATGTCGGAGTAGAAAAAAAAATTTTTTGTCTATCAACGTCTAGAGGTGCCCCAGGATTTTATAAAAATCAAAAATATTCCTAAAAATTGATTTTTTAACGTAAATCATTCTTCGGTTTTATTCTTAATTAGAACATCTAGTAAATATCTGACAACGGATACAAAGCTGTCTCTTATATACTTTTATTGGATAGACCCGGTAAAAATTCCTACAATGGCTCTTAATGTCCCACCCTACGTATAAATTCCTTGTACTTTGAAGTAAAGCGATTCTCTACAATACAACATAATAAATAAAAATTATTCACCTTGGTTGACCGATTTTTGTGACATATGCATATCTGGTGACAATCTGTACCCAATATTCAAGAATAAATCCCCTATAAAAACACATTATTTTACATTTTTATTTGGCGATATTGCGTGCTTGTTGAATTCAATGGGGCCATAAAAGTTATACTGCCAATGTCAAATGTTTAATAAAATAAAGACTTATTAGGGAAAATTTTAGTTTCTCTTTTGTAAAAAAAAGTTTGGATGTATCAGCGACAAACTAAGAGAGTTTAAGGCGCTGGATGGGTTATCAAGACGGTCACAAATGTTTAACTGCAAAAAATATTGTTAGATATCTTTAATTAACTATTTTTTTAAATATTATAGTTATTTATTATACCGGGTGTAGAATAATTTTTAAAACTTTAAATGAAGAAGCGAATATATATTTTTTAGAAAAAAAGTGGGACGCCACTGATATTTTATATGTAAATATTATTTTTAATTAGCCTGGTCAATTCTGCATAAAAATGGTCTTTTGCGTTTTTCTCCTCAGGCACACCGTTCTTAATTAAAATAATTAATTAAAATTAGGCGGGCGGAAGCTTGCCTTAATAGGCATGACCACCTTCACTTAATAGTGAAGGTGGTCATTTCCAACAATTTTTATAATACAAAATATTTCATTATCAATGTTAATCATAATAAATAGTAGAGCTAATTTAATTTAATTATTTTAATTAAGAACCGTGTGCCTGAGGAGAAAAACGCAAGAGACCATTCTTATGCAGAATTGACCAGGCTAATCCAAAATAATACCCACATGGAAAAATATCAGTGGCGTCCTACTTTTTTTCTAAAAAATATATAATCGCTTCTTCATTTAAAGTTTTTAAAATTATTCTATTGGCGATAACGCTGAAACGAACGGAGATATCGAGCTGCGGATTTAATATTTTTTCTAACACAATTCATCTTCTTTTTGATTATGGTAACATATATATACCGTATGATTTATTTTTTCGGAGTAAAATCAAAAAACGTGTTATTATTACAAATTGCGCCCTCTATCATTTTTTTTGAGAACTATTATGGACAACTAAATAAGATTGGTGAAAGTGCATACATTTCTCTTCCAAACAGTCTTTAGTTTGCTAAAATCGGATAAGTATAAGTTACAGCGATTTAAATGATTACACTTTCAACATCCCCCCTCTTATTAAAGTCGGTACGCCAATGAGCATAAGACCAAAATGATGCATAATTATCCAAGCTTTTTAATGGTGTTACCAAAGATATACCTTAATGTGGAATTTTCGGAGATATGTAAAATTTTAAAATTTACTTTTCAATTACGCCCTCTTGCATCAAAATGCGGAACTTAAAAATTATTTCCAAAATTTTTTCATGGCCACTTTAGTTATCATTTTTTTCCCGAGTTTCTATGCCCAGTAGTTTCCAAGATACGGCCGGTGGCCATCCACAATGGGACACCCGGTACAAGACGATAAAATTGTACTTTATCTTTAAGAGTGTTTTTTAGCGTCGAAATGCCAGTCGAGACCTTAATTACGCTCAAGAAGATAATTCGATTTTATCGTCGTGTGCAATACAACATTTTTTGTAATTTTTGGCACAAAAATCGCAACTGTGTTGCTCCGTTACTAGGGATATGAATAATTACTCTGCCAACAAATGTCAAACAAATTTTACATTCTGGTTTTAGTGGAGTGTTTAGTATTATTGCGTTTTGTGTACGAAGTGAATACGAAATGTACTGAAAAGAATTAACACAAGAAGAAGAAAACCTGCCATCAGATGCAGCGTTGCAAGCAGAAAGTTGATTATTACCCCAAAATTCTAGGATAATGTATGAGAAGAAATACCAGTCCTTTAAAAAGTGGAAAAGCATCAAGAATATTAATGGCGTGAGTGAAAAAGTGCTTATGGCGTATTTTTCTGAAAAGTCGAAGAAAGCGAAGGCATCGTGTAATATTGTTGGTCGTATTATTCGATGCTGAAGCGTACGTTGTTGGTGAATGAAAATTGTGACATTTCTAAATTCAGCAAGTTAACCACCCTACTGAAAAACCTGAGTGGAGGATACAAAGCTAAAAAGTCCAAGATCCTAAAGTTAGATGACATTATTAAATTTCTGACAAAAGCTCCTGATGACGTCTATTTTTTTTTGAAGGATATTGCTATTTTTGGTGTGCATGGAGTGACTAGGTCCGATGAATTGCACAAGTTAGAAGTGTTTAATGTGGACGATAGAAAATCGGTGATAGTCGTTACGTTTTCTTTTCTACAAAATAGCATTATGAGTTTTTAAATCCGACATTTCGATGTTTGGGCCCATTATTAACCTAATATTTTAAATACGGACCTGGATGTTTTACCACGGATTTTAAATATGCCGCGCTTTTTTTACCTGGTCCGATTGCCCCCGCCCCCGAAGAAATATCCTACTTTCGCCAATGATATTAAGTTATTCTCGGACATTTGATGAGTGTGGAAAAATAACCTTATTAATTTTTTTTTTATGTCAATTGCCTCACCGAGATGTGCTAAATCTTTTAAGGCTTAAATTGGCGACAGTAAAAGAGGTCATTATTTATAATGTGTGAATTGCTACAGTTTACTTTTACAATTATTTTTTTACAGTCTGATAACTTTCAAATCCTTTATTATTGATCTAACCTACAAAAGAAGATGCTCTCAAGTAGAAAACAAAAGTTAAGAACTTAATTTTAATATTTATAACGGCATGCGAAATGAACACTATATTTGACTCCTCCTGCCTGCGCTGTTGTTATCGGATCCAGTTTGGTAAAGACGATCACTTTTAAAGAAAAATTTATAAAATACTATAGGGGAAAGTCGGGTATTGGTGCGCACCTAAGCCAAAATTGTAATATTTCCGAAATGACAATAGATTGTACTTCTAGGTTCGCTATCAAGATTCTTTAACGATTTGGCTTTAATATTCTGTAATTAATTTTAAATAAAAATGCACAATGTGACTTTAAAATTCGAAATTTTAAAAAATGACACTGCGCACAATTACCCGAAGTATGCGGCTAATGGTGCGCATGGATAGGATAATCGTGCGCATTGATAAGGAAAACGAAAAAAATTATTTATTAAAGCTAAGATTATACCTATTTATTCTTATAGCCTGAATCATGATTTCATGGATTCCATTGCGCCTTTGTTATTTTACGTTGGTATTTCGGCATTTGCAAAAATGCAAAATATTATAATCTAAGATATTTAAGACCGCAATTATGGGTTCTTTTGAGGTTACGCCGAAACTCTGACGTGCTGACTTTTTTGGACCCCGGATTTGGATTTAGCGTCCCCAAAAACATGTAGTAAACGTGGCCTGACCAATTTTTTGTGTGCCTGTGTTATTTACAACGCATTCTTAACATGGTAAATACATGGCGGCTATTATTAACCGAAAGTGGCAGATTCGGGTTTAAATTCTTTAAAACAATATAAAACATTTTTTTGCCTAAATTATATATATCAGTAACAAGAGGACTTATTAAGCCATGTATTAACGAACACGATTATCAAAAAATGTAAAAATGGAAATACTTACGGCTTATTTTTTTCGAAGCATCTACTAGTACACGACATAAGTAAACAACAAAGTGACCATTTTGGATAAGTAAAGTAAAGCGATCCACCTGACTCATATATCATAGTACACAGGCTTGGCAAGGGATGGCGCCTGAATACCGATGGAAATAAAGACATGCGCACGATTAGCCGCCGCGCACGATTACCCGACTCTCCCCTACTACTATTAATACTGGATAGAAAACGTTAAATACAAAAACTATAGAAAAAAGTAAGATGTATATTTTAAAATTATATTGAAGCCTACAAGGCTGCCCAAAAAAACGTGGCGAGCATATACTGTTTTTAAAATATATTATTATTGCATTTTTGAATAGTACTACGAAGTCAGCACTTATTTTAAATCGCACATGAGATGTCTAAATTCAAATTGTTTTTAAGATATGAACATTTAAAGAATTACGTTAATCCCACTTTAACAGACTGTAGCGTCCAAACGGTGCATCTTAGGAAAAAACGGGTTTTACATCACTGTCTTAGTTTTTTATTTTCTACCCAAAAATATCAACTTTCGGTTTGGTATTTTGGAGTAGAAAAATGAAAATAGAAATGTAAAACCTGTTTTTTTCCTAAGATGCACATTTAAATATTTTAATAAAACGCACAATTTCTTAAGTACTAATTTAATATTTTAAGAAATTATTGTACCTACAGTGTATTCATTTTCTGTTAAATTGTTTTTATTTATCATTTTATGTTACCAGGTAATAAAATGTGATTCTGTATTTTATTATAATTATATACTACTAAAAAAAATTGACAATCAGTACAGAACAGACGTTTCAGGAATAATCTTGCCCTCATCAATGTTTTTTTATGATATAGAAAATGTAATCCATTTAAAATACGTTCACAAGCACGAAAATTAAAACGTTTGAATTTTGTTTAAAGGGTGTGCAAGATTTATTAATTTAGAATTTAGATGCTCGCAAGTCTACTTACACTCTTAATTATAATTTAAATATTATATAAAATATTATTTCTGATTAAAGAATTGTTTTTTACTGAAAATATTTGTATTAATTAATATGTATTTCGAAAAAGATCGTGAAAAAATAAAATATTGATATGTCGATATTTTATATTTGATATAATATCGACAATTTTATATCGATATTATTATATATCGATATTTTTTTATCAGAAACACGTCTTTCCCTAGTAAAATACGGTATTTTTTGTAGCATAACAGTAATGTGAAGTTGCATAAACATTTTTAAAAATAATTAACTAACCAGCAAGTTTGACGGTAACAGAAATAGTTTATAAATTTTTTAATTTAGAATTATAACTCACGTTTATATTTAAAGTAGTATTTCACTTATTTATTACTATTACAAGCAGAATTTTTACACAAATTGATCGGGTTGACTGGAAATTCTTCTTCAAGTATGGTGAAACTTCTCGATTTCTTGGTTTTAGTGTCTGGCAAAACTACGTAAAAATATTTGTCTTGAATATTTTCTATTTTTAAATTGACCAATTCATCGCATCTACAAGCACCGCTAATCCCCATTATTAAAGCCACAAAAACTTCTCTATTTCAGGTCGTTCTAATGTCTTGGATTTCTTTGGTTTGTATCCCTGTGATTTGCTTTTCAAAAAGCTCGTTAGTTTGCCATATTTTGAATTATCTTTTTTTTTATAAAGGTGAATAGTCGACCGAAGCATCGAGTATTTGGTCCATAGCGACGATGGGGCTAATTTTTTTTGCAAATGTAAAAAATAAGCCAATAGAACATTTTCATCGATACCTTTTATCTTCCGTGAATTCATCCAAAACTCAAACATTTTGAACTCCTTGTCGTAAGCATCTCGGGACTTTTCTGGCAAAATCTGCATCGCTGCTTCTTCCGCTTCCGTAAGGATATCATCAGGTACGTAATTTTCATCGGTTTCCTCCATTTTCTATAGGTTTTTTTCTTCAAAAGAGCTTTCCTTTTCTGCAGGGAAAACTGACAAGTGTCAACATTTATTTAAACATTTGCTATTTAAACATGCCCGTGGCAACCTAACAATCAACCAACTTTAACAAAAATGTTAAAAAGTCACTGTCAAGTCATTCTGACTTTTATAGGGTATGTTCACCAAACTTATTAATTATTATTATCTCATAAAAAAACGATTTCTTCCACTTGTTGGATAAAACATTGTATGCCACTCGTGTGTTATGTTACCTAAGTCACTTGAGAATTTATAAATCTTTCTCATGTGACTTATTTTCAACATAACACACTAGTACCATAAATAACTATCATACCACTCGCGTTAGCTTAACATTTTTTAATTTATTAAAACATGAACGTATCAATTATTGCCAGGAAAGAGCAGGCATGTGCATAAACATGTGTAACCACTTATTTTACCTATTTTACTTTAAAACTAATGGCAACATATTATGAGTTATTAGACTGTAACATTTAATAATAATAATTGCATATGTACAATTTTGGGTAAAATTAACGATAATTCATGCAAAATGGTTTGTTAAAATTCCAAAGAAAGTATGTATCTATAATTGCTTTAATGACTATAAAAAGGGGGCAAAAACTGGGTCAATAAAAAGATAATTATAAGTGTTAGAATTAGTCATTAAAAAGTTGCGATTTTGGTGTTTCGTGGTCGACCCGACCATGCTCATTATTATTAACATAATATACAGTAGTGCACTTTAAACAATGCACCATAATAATTTACATGGTAAAAACTTTACCTTGGTTTTTCTGCTTTGAATAATTCATTTCGTTTTTGCGCATATTCAGTTAAGGGCATCGGCTACTTTTATTCACTGTGCCCTCGGATCGATGCATGAATAGGTGAAAAAGGCTGATTTTTTTTTGAGTTGAAACCTTACTTCTGGGCATAAAATAACGATTTTTTGAAAAAATCAATAAATCAATTTTTTTAAATTTTTATTAATTTATAATATATAATAATGATCGTTAAATTTACTTATTTTCATTATTTTGTCTCTATTCGCCCAAAAATATTTGTTGTCTAGATTTACAGTTAAAAAATCTTCTCGAGGACATACAAAATAACTTGTATGGACATAACAATTTTCGGTAGCGTGCAGCGTCATTTATGAATATTTTTTACGCTGGGCTGATGACGATCAGAGCTGTGAGTAACTTAAGCAACTAGATACTTTTTAGTATCTAGTTACTTAAAGTAACTTAACGTTACGTTACTTAAAGTAACTAGAGACTTAGTTCTTTTTGGAATCATGCCAAAAGTAACTGTAACTTCGTTACTTTTGAAAAGTAACTTGTATCTAGTTACTTTTTAGGAGTAACTATACACTTCAAAAGTAACTAGATACTTTTAAAGTAACTAAGTTCCTTTTAAAGTAACTAAGTTCCTTTTAAAGTAACTAAGTTCCTTTTAAAGTAACTAAGTTAGGTACTTTTAAAGTTTCTCTAGGATACCAATAATGCACACGTGCCGTCCGTCCATCAGATGATGACCAATGATCGGCGGCCGTTAATCAGATTTTCACGAAGGGACGAGCGGCGAGTCGCGAGCGTCAAACAGTAAACTGGTTGGAAAGCGAAATTTCTTGGAAAGCATTTTATTCTACTTGTTCGTTGTTCGAATTAACACTTCTTAGTTTAGTTTTCTGATGGTAATAATGGTAGTGTGTACAGGAACATGAGTTATCACTACCTGGTAAATTTATGGTATATCTAGTTCAAAAGCATCTTAGTTACTTTTAGAGTTTCATAGTTACAATTAAAATAACTAGTTACTCAAAGTATCTTAGTTACTTTTAGTAACTAGTTACAATCAATGTAACTAGTTACTTTAAAAGTATCTTAGTTACTTTTAAATTATCGTAGTTACAATCAAAGTAACTAGTTACTGTAAAAGTATCTTAGTTACTATAACTAGTTACTTTAACTAAGTAACTAAGAACTAAGTTACTTTTAGGTAAAAGTAACTATTTCTTATAAGTATCTAGATACATTTGTGCAAAAGTATCGAAAAAGTAACTAGTTACTTTTCTGAAGTAACTTTCACAGCTCTGATGACGATTAGTTATGTTTTTGCACTTACATAATGTATTTAAACACTTCGTTTTAAATAAACTATCTTCCTTTTTTTGAAATTCCTAATGAGTAATTTGATTCGGCGACTTGTTTTTACAGCAATTTATAATTTGATTTAAATTACGGTTAGAATTGAAAAAATCAATTGATGTCTGGTTAAGTTTTATACCTAAATTCGCACCCAAAACTTAAAAATAATATCCACAATCACACACGGAATAACGTAAAAAAAGATGGAAACGATTACAAACTAACAAAAAAAAATGTCTAAAGTAAAGTTTTATAAATATTAACACCCAAAACTAGGAAATTATAACCACACACGAAAGAACGAAACAAAAGATGTCGACGAATAAGAATACAAACAACGCCGAGCCGGTTCTGTTTACGTTCTGTCAGCTATCGTGTCGGTTGCCTAATTTTTTCCCTACTGCGCAAGCGCCACGGACCCAATTTCAAGTTATTTTGAATTGCACGATGGGTATCTTCTTGCTTCGTGCGGCTGCTTGTATTGGCAATATAGTGTATGTATATATGTCCTAAAAACAAGCTAAAATTTATTCATTATCCATGATTACTGAGCGCCCTCGGTAAATCACCAAAGCGAAAGAAGAGCCATGCGGCGTTTGGCAACTCAGCCCTTGCAACTTCCACCGGCTTGTCACATCTAAAATTAATCATACACCTGAAGCTCCTTTTTGTATCAAACAAATTAGTATATTATTATGATGATTTGCGTATTGCGTTGTTACACATTTATTTTCTTGTTTTGCGAATCAGATACGGGTATTACGGGTTTGATCGTCAAAATATAATCTTGACTGCGTGTGTGCAATTATTTACGGTTTGGATTGAATATAAATAGTGTTATTAAATTCCAATTTTTCAAGCCTTTCTTTGGCATACAAAATAAAAATGAAAGAGTTGGGTTGACACAAATTAGTAAAAGGAAACCAGAAACAGAACCTTTACAGGCCGTTTCTCTAAAAATACTTATGCAATAAATGCTTTGGCTATTATGTCCATAAACAGAAATTTATTTCATAAATAGCTTTGAAGAAAAAGTCATGAAAAAGTGTATTTCCTTAAAAGACCGTAGGGCTGATTTTAATTTTAGAAAGTGAGTTCATTCATTGACACGATATAACATAAATGTTTTGTTTAATTTCAAGCATTAATTAACCCAAACTGTGTTAGTTTTACTATGCCATTTTCATGTAAAGTATCCTAAAAATGTAAGCTGAATACTTAGACCTATTTGTTTCTGTTATTTTTTTTTGTTGGTAAATAACTAAAATGTAACAATACAGGGTGATTCCTAAGTTGATACTTCTTTTTTACCTTTGTATAGAAGGCATTAAAGTAAACAACATTTTCAAATACCTTTTTTCAAAAAACCCAAAAATAAAGTACTTACATTCATTTATTACACTACAATTCAAATTGGTTCTGCCTAACTTGCCTGTTAAATAACATTAGGAAAACTTCTGGGTGTAGAGAAGAAACATCCGCACTTTTACGACACTCACAATAAATAAGCACCATAATTACTTCATTGTTTTCAAATTTTACCATTTTCACCAATTTATTAAAATTAATTTGCTTCAGAAAACCACACCGCCCCGCGAATTGTCAAAATAAATAACTGACGACCGATCCGTAAAATGCATGACTCACATACAAAAAACGGAGAAAAACAATTTAAAGTAAAGGGCTACGTTTTGATTACCAGGCCCGCACTTAGATTTTTTACTTCTGTAACTCGGCTATTTTTAAGTTTTTTGAAAAAAGGTATTTAAAAAAGTTGTTTATTTTAATGCCTTCTATACACAGCTAAAAAAAAGTATCAACTTAGGAATCACCCTGTATAATTTTATGCCTCTTATATTTGTACGTCATGCATTTAAGACTTTGCCTTAAAAATTAAAATATCTCCGCATGCATTTATTTTTGCATACCTAATTTGCAAGCGCCACCAGCCGCCATTGGTAATATTTTTACAGTATACAGGGTGTTTTATGGTGGATGGAACGTTAAACTTTTATGGAAAATGGATCATATCGTTTAAAAATATATTAATACCAACTTCCGGTTTAGCAAGTTAAACCAAAAAAATGGTTTTACGGTTTAACATGTTAAACCGGGTAACTTTTAGATAGAGAATAAAAAACTGAGATAGGGAGATGAAAACATTTTGCTTCAAGATATGCCGTTCCAGTTTCCAGTGCTACAGCCTGTCCACGTCTGAAAATGACATATTTCAAAAGTCAATATCTCAAATACAATTGAATTTATATATTACATTTTATATAAAATATACAAGGAATTGTATAGGAATCAGAAAATATTATAATATATAGGGTGTTCCATTTAAAATAACGAAGTTGTCACCTGTTTCGGGCAGATGCGGTAATGCCGCATTGCTGAAAATACTTTAAACAACTAAATTATTAAAGAAAAAGTATCACCCGTTTTTCATTAACGTCCAACTTTCCACCCACTGTAAAACATTGTAGTAATAAATTGCCAACGATAAATAGTGTAATTATTTTTACCAGTATAGTCAATTTGCACTACCTATCTTAACGCCATTAACTGTGAGGTCGTGTGACGCATTCGGCATTTTGTTTTTTGATTAATATTTCGTTACTTTTTCCTTTTATCCGAAGATCGGCCAAATACCAACATTTGAAGAATAATTACTTACAATTTAAAGTTAAACAACTTTGTATTTATAAAGTAATAAAAGCAAAAAAAGAAAAATGAAAAAATTTTCATTTTTTGCTTTTAATAATTCATTAATCAAAATTTCTTCAGTTTAAAACTAGGTAATTGCTACTCAATGACGAGTATTTGGCCCCTTTTTGATCAAACAGAAAATGATAAGAAGTATTAATCAAAAAATTAAATAGCGAATGAATCACTAGACTTTACTCCTAAATGTTATTTTCATAGTTTTCAAAAAGATCTTTTACTTTACCCTCATAAAACCGAGAACTAAATTAAAGCTGCGTACGACTAAATGCCGTTATTTATTTATTAAACTTTGGGTTTTTCCTGGGTACAATTTTTTTTTAATATGATCTACACTAACTAAACTGAATGCATTTATCGACCAGTAGCGAATTTTAAACAACACAGACCTTGATATATTTTTACCTTTTTGCACATATTGGATTATTAACCGATTTAGTGAACAGGACAAGGCCGTCAACTTGAGGTTTGACTTTTTAATTTGGTGCATTTTAATCATCATCGTTGCTTATAATAGTAATTATGTATACAGGGTGTAGAGGAAACGTTTTTTTTCTACCACTTCTTATTAAAATAATTAGTTCTATGCCATTTTTGGGAGATAATACCTCTTGTTTGTGGGTAGTTAATAATAATTTATTATTCGCCTTGACAATTTCGTATTCATTTTCGCTCAATTATCTGCACTTCCTAAACTAATGATTATAATAATATACTGCAAGGGCTTTAATAACTTTCTCCCTATCAATGACATTTTTTTTTAATTATACAACTCATAAAGCATTTTCATAGTACCCTGTTAAAAATAATTACACTGTTTATCGTTGACAATTTGTCACCACATAATATACTGTAATAGTTATTTATGTACCAAGGCAGTAAAGTGATTCTTTATCGAACGAGTCTAAAATTATGAGATGAGCGAGCGAAGTGAGCGAGGCGAATAACAGGCGAGTTCGATAAAGACACTTTACTGTCGTGGTGCGTACAAAATTTTATCGCCAACCGTTCAGAATTTATAATATAAAAAATTGAGGCATAGCTCATCGCAGCATCATATTATAACAAAGTAAACAGCAAATATAGAACAAATCTACTTATTATTTGTTTAGAAAAGACGAGCTGCAGATCTATTTTAGAATCGGGTCTACGTAAAATATTTAATAGTTCTTGCCTTATATTTGGCCAAAATGTAAAGTAGTAGTTTCATACTACATATTCCATCCCATATTCAAGCTCGAAAGGTTAAAATAGCTTCACAATCTGACGATAAAAAGCCCATTTTGGTCTAAATTTGACAAGTCAAAAAATTTCGGCCGACCACGTGCGTATTCCAAAGCAACCCTCAAAAAATTTGATCTACTATAAGAAATGGCAAATTTTGAGGGTTTGTTCGGCATAGAGTGAAAATTTGCGGAGGGTAAAATACTTTACCTGCCGCAAATGCGGCAGATAAAGTATTTTATTTTACAATAAAATCATCAAAATCACTCTGATAATGTACGGCTTTACTGACGGTAAGAAATTTCCTTAATTTCATGTAATTTTGTAGAGTATTTATATAGTAATACTACCTACACAAGTTCTTTGTAAATGCACACTTTAGATAGGGTAAATGTTAGTTGTACAATTAACTCGTTTTCCTAAATTTTACAGCTTATACAGGGTGATTCCTAAGTTGGTACTTCTTTTTTAGCTGTGTATAGAAGGCATTAAAATAAACACCATTTTTAAATACCTTTTTTCAAAAAACTTAAAAATAGGCGAGATACAAAAGTAACAAATCTAAGTGCGGGCCTGGTCATGAAAACGTAGCCTGCTATACTTTATGTTGTTTGTCTTATCTCTTATTAGTCATGCAATTTACGGGTCGGTGGTGAGTTATTTGGCAATCCGCTGCGGTGTGCTTTTCTGAAGCAAGTTAATTTTAAATTGGTGACATATGAAAATGGTAAAATTTGAAAACAATGAACTAGTAGATATGGTGCTAATTTACGGTAAGTGTGATCAAAGTGCGGCTGCTGCTTCGGGATTATACGCACAACGATTTCCTTTGCGGACTCATCCTACACCTAGAAGTGTTCTTAATATTATTCAACGGGCAAGTTAGGCAGAACCGTATTTGATCCACATCGTTCACGTGTTGAATAATAAGTGCGGTGTAGTTGTTGTATTTGGTATTTTTAGAGATTATTTTGCGATTATTTTGCGTGTAAATTTTCTGGTTATAAACTGTTGAACTGTGTGTATCTGTGAAGTATTTTTTCAAATTTCTATTTTAAATAAAATGGGTTTCCTTCCAGTGGCGGCTCGCGGTCTTACAAAATGGTGAAGAGCTAGGTATGGTGTGGGTACTTAAACAAACATTGACTAAAAAACCCGTGTAACAAAACGTCTCTCTTATCCTCATCTGTCCAATGACTAAATGGAGTTTCCAACAAATTACAAACTATGTCAATAATTGGGTTCATTTTTAAAACACACAACTAAGTAGGTACGGACACTATTGAATTAACTGAAAAATAAATACAAAACTTTTTATTCACACAGTAAATCATGTAAAAACGATATCTATAACCGTAAGTTTCGCGAAATCTCAAAATAAATACCCTAAGAGCGTTTTCACACGGCACCATATATCGCGCGCGATAAATGGTCGCAATATTACTTTACACCAAATTATGTGTTCTCTAATATTGCTTGTGTGTGAAAATGGCTCATTAGAAAACATATAATTTGGTGTAAAAGCAATATTGCGACCATTTGTCGCGCACGATATATGGTGCCGTGTGAAAACGCTCTAAGGTTAGGCGAACCAATGTTAAAACCATGGTGCATACGACTGATCTATTTTTAAATTGCCCTTCATCATAATGCAAATTGTTTCATGCTATTTGCGTGATTGACGTCATGTAACCAGAGCAACGGTGAATATCAAAGCCATGTTGGGCGTTGGGTCTTCACTTGCTTTGAGCTAACGGACACGGTCGCTGAGGCGCGCCAAAATGCACGACTGTTTATAATTATTGGTCATCGGAGTTAATCGTGGCCCTATTATGCATAGCTACATTCGGATTAAATTAATATTATTAATTTGAACATAATTATTTTTTAAGGGCTAAAATGGTAACTGTATTGGTACAATAATGTTTAATATTGTCGAAAAACTTTCCTCCTGGTTTAATTTTTTTTTCGGTGAAGAGCCCCTTCACCTACTTCACCTGACGAGCCGCCTCTATTACCTTCCTCAGCTTTAAACTAAAATCAAGATTCAAGTTTAATATTCAAATTTTTTATTCAATTTCTACATTATACTACCTCTTTCACTTCAACATTCATCATATTCTCTTCTCCATGATATGGTTAACAATTTAATTTAAATAAACATCAATCAAATTCCCTCATCTTCCTATTACTTTCCTAAACTTTCCTCGGTAGTATGTTTTATTATAACTCCTGATGATTGACGTTGCTATGTCCAAAATATGTTTAGTTTTTACTTCTTAATCCTTTTTTTCTTCAGTTACGTATATTTATGTTTTTAAGCATATGATCTATACAGAGTGAAATTTTTAACTGGAATAAATTCAGTATTAGAAAGCCACTTTATTTGCGGAGAAAATACGGAAATACGGGTGCCTTTATTTTTAGTTTATTACACTTTTTTCGTTCCGTCATAAAATTTACCCCTCTTTTGGGGGTAAAAACCGCCCTAACTTTTTTGCGATAGCTCGTTGGGAAGGGCATAAAAAAAGGAATACGACTTTTGTATTTTGGTAATGTAGAAAGCCAGAAAAAAATAAGAACTGGCTATTTTAGCAACAATTCATACTACAATTTTGGCTTTGGCAGCGCAGGCTGGCTAAAAAAAAGAAACATGTTATTAATAAGGTTGCATGTTTGTTTAGTTAATGCCGCATTCCAGTGGTCAGTTTTTGTTATTGGTTTTGTCAAGAAAAAATGGGCAACATTTTCAACAATTTCATGACGGAATGAAAAAAGTGTACTAAACTAAAAATAAAGGCACCCGTATTTCCGTATTTTCTCCGCAAAGAAAGAGTCTTTCTAATACTAAATTTAGTCCAGTTAAAAATTTCACCCTGTATGCTGAGGATAATGCCTAACAAAATCTACATAAATTATAACAATCGTTTAGGTAGTTTAAAAGATATTTGATGTAACAAAATGTCATTACCCTGCAAACATTTTCATTAAGTTCCAGAGTTCGCAGGGAGCAAACTTGATTTGGCACAACTTTGTTGCTACACTGTGAAAAATGAATTATAACCATTATAGGAATTCTTATGGCCATTATGAGAATATTTAATATCTACTGTTTGGGACAGCAATACGAGCTAATACCAGTTATACACCAGATATTGCTAGGACCAGTGCATAAGGATAACTAAAATATGTTATACTGTTTATATGACACATATGGTAACCATGAAGGTTTGTTCCATAGCGACTATGAAACGTACTTTTATGGGTATACACATTAGTTAAAAACGATTATACTGTTTATATGATACGGATTAGGTATAACCATAAAGGTTTGTTCTATAGCGACTATAAAACGCTTTATAACCAGTACACCCAGTTGAAAGAGTATAATCCCGTTTTATAACCGGTATAAAATTGTTTAGCTGCCAATATAAAACGTTTTTATACTGTTTCCCAATTCAAATTTTGTGCTTGCGCATTCCCAATATTAATTTTTGATAAATTTATCGATCACTTATCACACAAACTCCAAGCAACAAAAGAAATTTAGGATAATTGTATGTTTTAAGACCCAAAAAATAATAAAGGTAAAGAAATGACATTTTACTATATTTATATAGGTATTGACAAATTTAATTTTTTGATTTTACCATGTAACTACTGCTATTTTTCGCTTTAAAACATGTGCAATCGTATATCCAGAATTTTAAATAAAGAGATAAATGGCCGATAAAACTACCAAAAACTAATACAATAAAACAAAAGCTCAAATACCAAATATATGTAATATTTGAAAGGATTACAAGAAAAAATAGGTTAACATTTTAAAGGTATTTATTTAACTAAAAAAAATTAAGGGTATTTACCCTCAACACTTTCTAATCAAGAAACAACGACAAATCTAAGATCATAAACACAGCTCTTTCTGATAACTTTACACCACCACAAATAAAGCTTAATAATAACCTCACAGCACTGTTCACAAAAAACAACAAACATCTGAAACAATCCGCACAGCTGAACAAATGCAAATGGCATCATAAAACACGGCTTGATACGTCGAAGTCCCCCCCACTCATGCAAATTAAAAGTATGCTGCATAAGGGTAAATAAATGTTGAATACCAAATAATAATTTAATTAATACCCCCAAAAAAGCGTTTTATTGTTGGTATAATCTTTATGTTGTATAAAACCATTTTTATTTCTAAAAAGAATGTTTTATTAAAATACATCCTTACAATTCTGGGCTTATATTCATAATTATTTTGTTTTATTGTCCGTATAAATAAAGAGGTAGTAATTCTGTATGCTGTTCCTTGGTTAACATTTTTGCTATAGTTAATAGTGATTATTAAAAATGTTGCTACTGGTATAAGACTATTCTTAACAATTCTGTTTAATTAGTCGATTTTGCCCTGTGTGGGCATTATAGGAATATTTATAACCCCCCTTCCTTTCCGAAACAATCCTGAATTGTTGACCACATACCGCTGTGACAAATTGTTTCGGTCTCCCCTAAAAATCGTCAGCGTGACCAGCAAGACGTCCCCAAAAATTACTTTTTTTTTCACTGAAACTGAACGTTTCCTTCCGGATTTTCTTGCCCAGTAATTACTTTACCATGCGTGTCAAAAGAAAGGTAAAAGTTAATGTTGCATCAATGCATACAGTACTACGATTCCGACAAGAAAATTATTATTTATTTCATTGAGACGAGGTTTTGCATGTTTTATTCAAGAACGGAATTACAGCTAAAAAGAAACGAGCAAGTATCGAGGATATTTTTATTTTACAGATAAACGACTTTTTTTAATTAGAGCTAACGAAAATTAAAGAGTTTTGGATTTTCTCAATACTTGTGTCTGCACGGCCCGCTATACCTACAGGGTGTTACAAATTCGTGTGCGTACAAGAAAATTGTAAATATTCCGAATACTTTCTGAGATATCCGAGAAAAACCGAAATTTTTAAGATTCAAGAAGTAGTCCATACTCACAAAGGTTAATAATTATATGATAGGAATAAAGGTCGGTCTAAACCACAATATCTTTAATGAGAAAATATGTTTATGGGTAATTTACATGAATAACAGAAGAGAACATGTTTCGACCTTAGAAAAGGTCATCATCAGCTCTAACTAGAAAAGTTTCGTAGACAAGCTAGTACATTAGTGCAAAAATGGTGGTGTAGAAATTAAAGCATAAAATTTAAACGGGGATAGAGGTTTTTATAGCATAATATTATCAGACCTAGTCTGAAACATATGGGGGTGGACAGAATGAGTGATAGAAAATATAGGAAACCCTTTGTTCACTCTTGGTTGGGTCAGAATATACAGTTTTAGTAAAAAGTCGAAATCTTAAACCTTAAAGGTCGTGATTCAGGACTCATAGATATGTGGTAATTTTTATTCTATTTTAAAAAAATTCTTTTAATAAAATATTCAATCTGCTTTAAGAGATAAACAGTGTGTAGGAGAAGCCATCGTCTTAGCGTATTTATAATTCTGTAATTAAAAGGAAAATTTTTTGTTAATAAAAAGCAATTTTTTTTATTTATTAATCTTTTTATATATTATTTATTATTTTAAATTTTAGAATTTTTAAATTTCTAAATTTTAATATATTCTTCAGGCATATATAATTATTATTTATGAGTTTATGAAATCTTTAAATCTTCCTAAAGTACTGAAATAGTACAAAATGTAAAAAATGTAAAAAAAATGTCAAAAATTCTTTTTGGAAAAATTAAAATCTTACCTTTCTTTAATTCGGCAGATTACCAAACGAATAGTTTTATTCTTCTTTTTGTACCTTTTCTACGGTCGAAACATGTTCTCTTCTGTTATCCATGTAAATTACCCATAAACATATTTTCTCATTAAAGATATTGTGGTTTAGACCGACTTTTATTCCTATCACCGAAATTTTTAGTTTTGGTTTTTAATTTTTTGCGCCTTCATTTTTAACTTAGGAAAAAACAAAACACTTTATCGTAGCCGTTCTTTATGTTCTACAAGATGGCGTTTTTAGTTTTCAAATTGGACATTTTGTTCTTTAGATACCAACCTCAAATCATTTTTTTTAAATACGGCCTGGAATTTTTTTTAACAGTTTTAAGGACTTTTAAGCTTTGGAAATTTAATACAATTTAAACGTTTTTAAAATTTTAACGTTTTGTCATCAAATAACACGTCACTAGCATTTCAAATGATCCTTTCATTACTATTACGGCCCTGGAAATTATTTTTATGATTACTTAAATATAAAAATTACATAACAGGAAGTTATGGTGTTTAGGTTGTTTATTTTTTCAAATAAGATTAACCGTCACAATACTCTAAGCTAGGAAGTAAGCAAGTTTTTAAGGCATGAGAAGTAATTCTATTTTTTATTAGTATTTTATTTATTTTATTAATATAACGTCCTATGGTTTTTGCCTTAGATCTAGACCGAAATACTGTTAAACAGAAGAAAAATAATGCTCTCGAGTGAAAACAGGTAACTGGAGTGTTAGTTTAGTTATATTTTTGTGAGGCGCTTATGTTTATTTTAAAAACAATTTAAATTTTTTTTAATGTTTAGAAGATCTGATGCTAGTTTCAGGCAAAACATGTAACAAAACCAAACAGACCTAGATATTTAAGACCGTGACTTTGGGTCTTTTCTCTTACAAAATATCAAATGTTAAGCCCTTTGAGTCAAAATGGACGGATTTTTTAAATTAGCAATATTTTGTTTTTAGTTTGGCTCTAAATGTTCAGGACCGTAATGAAATAAAAAAGAAAATTTGAAAAATGTGTTATTAGAAAACAAAACGTTAAAATTTCAAAAATTTGTACATTGCATTGAATTTCTAAAGCTTAGAAATCCCTAAAACTGTATTTAAAATTCCAGATCCGCATTTAAAAAAGTTGACTTGAGGTTGGGAACTAAAGAACGAAACGTCGAATTTATAAACTAATAACGCCATCTTGTAGAACATAAAAAACCGCTATGAAAAAGTGTTTTTTATTTTTTCCCCAAGTTAAAAATGAAAGCGTAAAAACTTTTAAAAAAATAATGGAAATTTCGGTTTTTTTCGGATATCTCCGAGAGCATTCGAAATAATTACAATTTATTTTCACCAAATTATTAAGCCCTAAAATATGCAACTTTGCCTTAATCTAACCATCTTCGTATCTCTTACCGTTTTCGAAATACCCTTGAACGCACACGAATTTGTAGCACCCTGTATATTAAATTAGACCTTTAAATTTCAATATTTAAAGAACGACGGATCAGTGCAAAAATGTGGCAACCGTTTTTAAAGACGAACTAATGTTTATCTCCATTTTCGATCGATTTCAGACACAAGATATTGTATTATTTTATGCAATAAAAGACGGCGCGCTCTGAAGTCACGTCGGTTCTTACGTAGCGAATGAATCATAGTGCGCCTATCTATTCGGCTTTCTTTTTTGGAATTCAAAGATTAGACTAAAAACATTGCGTTCTCTTGGCCTGGTCGTGTTTATTGTGTGGAGAAATTTGAATCGCAATTTAACACGGCAAAAACTAAAATGACACGTAAATAATGGCGCCGATCAACTGGCATTGATGCTCCGATGCACGAAAGTCAGAGTCGAATATATCAAACTCCTAATTTACTTATACTAGTAATTTTACATTCTTTTTACAAAATTGAAAATCGTAAAAAAAGTTATTAAATTTTTTGAATGTAAATAGATGAGATAAAATGATTGATTTTTAAATTTGTTTACTTATTATCTTAAAATGTGCTGTTCTCTTTGTTATATAATAGTATATTATTGACCAAGGTTTAGACAGATACTATTATTGACCGAGCGTGAGGGCAATAATAGTTGTCTAAACCGTGGTAAATATATTATTTTTCCACTACTAACTCATTTACAACATTAAATTATTATTTAAAGTTAACATACCTTCTTAGGCTAACTGGACATCAAACGTATCACATTGCCAAGCCAGATCACTGATGAGCACCCAGAATCAGAAACAAGGATGACCTCACATTTCATTTTAAGTGAGGCAAGGAATGTTAACATCAAATTAAATGACAGGCTTGCCATGGTTACCTCAAAACCCGATGGACGTACCTATCGGTAAACGATTAGTTTATTGGTAGCTCTCCACGGCGTTGAGCGTCCGGGGTTTGCATGCTGTGCACACCTTCGTCTATTACCCGCTGTCCCCTCACCTTGTCAGTGGGGAATGGCAGTTTACGGGTCGATATGACTCACTGCTAACAACGGTATGCCCTGTCTTCTTCCGTTAACATCTCAATCCTTTCGTTGTTTCGTCCTACTGGGACTCATCAGAGACGCGCGACCATCCTGAGGCCGCGGCCCGCAAAGGGTCTGCGCCTGAGTTTTCTTTCGAGACAACTATTGGCTTTAACTAAGCTCACAAAAGCCGACCCAGTCCGGACCCTTGAAGGGAGGCCCGTGAGTGTGGAGACTGATACCTTCCATGACGATGATGAATAACGCCAGTTGTCAGACGATTGCCCATCTATAGGCGGAGACCCTTTGCGGGCCGCGGCCTCAGGATGGTCGCGCGTCTCTGATGACACACAGTAGGACGAAACAACGAAAGGATTGAGATGTTAACGGAAGAAGACAGGGCATACCGTTGTTAGCAGTGAGCCTAACGACCCATAAACTACCATTCCCCACTGACAAGGTGAGGGGACAGCGGGTAATAGATGAAGGGGTGCACAGCGTGCAAACCCCGGACGCTCATCGCCGTGGAGGTCTACCAATAAACAATTTTGTTTACCGATAGGTACCTTCATCGGGTTTTGAGGTAACCATGGCAGGCCTGTCATTTAATTTGATGTTAACATTCCTTGCCTCACTTAAAATGAAATGTGAGGTCATCATTGTTTCTAATTCTGGGTGCTCATCAGTGATCTGGCTTGGCAATGTGACACGTTCGATGTCCAGTTAGCATATTAATCCTCTAGACTCCATAGCTCATTGTTGTCGGTGATTTATTCGACACATGAGAGGTAGGCAGCTTGGCTGCTTCTGAGTTCTAGTTAAGGCTGATTAGGCCTTCTCTTTCGATCAAATACCTTCTTAGGGTTGCTTCTGTTTTTTTAGTCAAGTTACCTTTGCTTTGAAATATGCAGCATTTTTTTAAATCTTGTCTGATGGCATTCTTAGTATTTGTCGATTCATACAAAAATTCAAGTCTTTTTGATAAAATTAGCGAAGAAACTATTACTGTTACGTGCACTCCTCCAGAAATGAAGGTGGAAGCACAATAAATTAATGATGAGTTGCTACCCCAAAAATTTAAGGTTTTGTATTTAAAAACCTACTTAGTATTTAAGGACTGGTGCCGAACAAAGAAAGCTGAAATACCTGGTTGTGTAAACATGACGTTTCCATATATTTTTAAAATAAAAAAATGTAAAGTTGTCTGTTTTATATTCTTTTTGCCAGAAGCCTCTATTATTGACCGTTGTCAATACCGACGGTAAATAATAGAGGCTTCTGGCAAGGGGTAAAGAAAAACTATTTCTAAAGTTAATAATCGGTCAATAATAAGTAGTTTTAAAGTAAGTAGTGGAAACAAACTTTAATTTCACGTTAATGTATAAGTTAAGCATACAACAAGAAGTAGATATTATTAGCTTGTTGAAAATGTGTATTTTAGTAAACAGAAATTTACTGCAATATTACTACACACCCCAAAATAACAGCGTAATAAGCACAAATCTGACACATATCGAAAAATTACACCAATCCTCTTAACAAATTTGCCACAACAAACCAAACCAATAAGTGAAGGTTAAAATTCAAAGTGACAAATAAGGATAAAACCAATTATTGCCAATTGTCTAGGTAATCATTCAATGAATGGTCATGTGACGCGATAGCAATTGTTAATGGCCGTGGCGATGCGATAGCGGTGAGATTAAAGACCGCCTGGAGATAGGAGAAGCCCCCTTCGCGAATTTACTTCTCGAAGATTCTTAATTTCTTTAAATTAAGAGATTATTTATTTAGGCTTTGACGGGATAAAGTGAAATGGGTCACCGAAACGATGTTGTAAGGTAAAGGAGTAAAGTAAACGGGATTTTAAGAAATAAGAGTTCACCACTGAATTTCTCCAAAATGGAAAATACGGAAAACCCCTACACGAGGTAAATTGGCTGTAATTATAACTGATTGTAAAAACTTTTTAGTATTCTGTACTATGATTATCATTAAATACAGAATCACATTTTATTACCTGGTAACAGTGACGTGCAATGCTGTTTTAATCCGGGTAGTCAATCATAAAACTTATAGAGGCGTGTTTCATATTTTATATTGAGAAAACGAAGTATTTTCTAAACTACGGTAAAACTTGAAGATTGGCACCAATGCACACATCAAACGTGGGCTTACTTGGCGAGGACTGATGGATGAAGAAAGTTTGCGACGGGTTTATTTATTACATCTCTTTTTACCCTACTACATACCGGCTCTCTCGCTTGCTTCGACTCGTACAAAAGCAGTGCTTTTGCATAAGACGTTAATGTACAGCGAGATCTTTGCTTTTAGAACGGTCTTACGGAATGGTTATACAGGGATCTAGTTTACGATATAAATTAGTAAAGAATGCGTTCGTGGAATAATATAGAATTCATTTTTCGGTCCTATATTATTATTTATTATAATAATGTAAGATAAATTGCCAAAGTTGGATTACACGGACAGGGCCGTCAAGAGACAGGTCGGGCCCGGGGGCTGTGTGCCATCCCGGGCGGCCCGGGCCCACTCCTATACAGAAAGTGTATCCCAAGGTCAGTTTGCTGTATAAATCTACTAAATATAACATTATTATAATTTAGGGAATACATTTTATTTATTATTCTGTGTAGTGCTTGTCATGGGATACTAAAGGGTGATTTTTTAAGAGTGTCTGAACTTTAAATTTAAATTAAACAACAACCATATTAGATATCTCTAAACTATTTATTTTATGTGAAATAACACTTAATGGCATTAATGTTTGAAAATAACTTCAGTCAAATGTCCGCCGCGGCTTCTTCTAACAAAGCGCATTCTGTCAATCCAATTTCCGACCACTTTTTCAAGCAATTCGGGACTTATGCCTGCAATTGTCCGCGTTATGTTGTGTTCTAATGCGTCAATATTTGCCGGTTTATTGGCATAGACCAATGATTTATGATGGCGTTAAATCACACGACCTTGGGGGCCAGTTGACAGGTCCATTCCTCGAAATAATTTTCTCACCGAATTCTTCCCTCAATAAATCCAGGGTTGCATTGGCTGTATGACATGTGGCTCCGTCCTGTTGAAACCACATCTCGTCCAAATCAATACCATTCAAATTTGGAATTAAATATTCATTAATCATCGCTCTGTAACGATCCCCATTAACTGTCACGCGGTTTCCAGCTTCATTTTTAAAAAAATACGGCCCAATAATGCCACCGGCGTATAATCCACACCATACCGTGCATTTCTCTGGATGCAACGGCAATTGTTGAATCATTTTGGGATTATTTGCACTCCAAATGCGGCAATTCTGTTTATTGACGTAACCGTTTAACCAAAAATGAGCTTCGTCGCTGAACAAAATTTTGCGGTAAAATTGTGGATCAAGTTGCAATTGACTAAGAGACCATTCAACGAACGTGCGACGCAAACGATGATCTTGCGGCTTAAGTTCTTGGGTAAGCTGAATCTTGTAAGGCACCAGACCAAGATCTTTAGTCAAAATTGTCCACGTAGTCGAATAACAAAGCCCAACTTCTTGTGAACGTCTACGAATTGACAAATTTGGGTCTTCATCAACACTGGCAGCTACAGCGTCAATATTTTCTTGGGAACGCACAGATTTTTGTCTGGTTTTTGGTTTAATATCGAGTAATGTAAATTGCGTTAGAAATTTGTCTATAACTCGGCGAATACCTCGTTCGGTTGGGCGATTATGAGCACCATAGAATTCACGAAGGGCTCGATAAGTTTGGCGCACAGAACACTGGTTTTGATAATAAATTTGGACAATTTGCAAGCGTTGCTCTGGTGTCATTCTTTCCATAATGATTTGCCAGACTATACTGAATAATTCTGACACTACAAGCGCGAAAAGTGACAGTTCATTTCACAGCCTTCTCGGATAAAAGTTCGGACACTCTTAAAAAATCACCCTTTATAATCTATATTATGTCTGAATAACACAGCACCTATAAGCAAATAGAAATGCCTATATTCAACAACACATGTTTTTAAGGACAGATACCTTAGTACATAAACATTAAACATCATGGTATTTATAAGTATCAAATGTAAAAAACATTGGAATAAGATTGCATCTAAACAGTTTTTGTCAAAGCATGTAGGTACCTACTTAATTAGTGATGTAAATGAAAAAAAAAACGTTGATGTTTTTTTTCAAAACTCGACTTTTTATTTTGAAAAAAAAACATAGAGGATATGTTTTTTTTCTAAATTGCGTTTTTTTCAAAATAATTATCAATCAGCTGTGAATAAAAAAATCGTAAAAATCTCCTTAAAAAAGTATTAACATCCTATTTTCTTCGCCTCTGGTTAATGATTTTAAGTCCTAATTCTCACACCTTCGTTTTGTCCCTGGCGACAAGTGATGTGATCAATAGAAAATGAGTATTGGAGTCACATGTCAAAATACTCATTTTCTATTGGTCATAATCACAACTCACAACACGTGTCGCCGCCAGCGACAGAACAAAGCTCTGAGAACTCGGCATAATTCATTTTAAAATGGGATAATGTGTTGCCTTATGTACCAAATTTTGAAAAATCCTGACTGAAAAAAAACATGTTTTTTTTTACGTTTTTTTTTTTTCAGGTGGTCAAAAAACGTTTTTTTTACATCACTATACCTAATATAACGGGGCTTTGCATGCCTTACGACTTGAAAATAAATCTATTACTACACTAAAGTCACAATTTCTAGCTAAATCAGACTCAATAGCTAGTAAACCTAAATCTAACAGAAAAGTCAGTCAAATGAGTCATTGTCGATCTTAATATATTCTTAATACGCGCTAAGAAACTAAAAGATCGTTCGGCTTGAGCTACAGTAATGAAAAATATTCTCAAAGCAATTACAATGTTGGGAAATACAGTTTTAGATTCAAAAAACTCAATTTTGTTCAATAAATCAATTGGAGAGTAATTTTTCTCCAAAATTTGAGTGGTAAATTGCTTTAAGGTGCTTTATTTTATCGAATATATCTAGACTAATATCAAGTTCGTAAGTGCTTTGAAGTTTTTTATTTTATTTTGTTCATCATCATAAACATCATCATCATCAAGAAATGTTCACAAAACACTGAAAAGATCATATTTATTTTTTGCAGATTCAAATCGAGTTTAAATATTGAGAATCACACAATCCAAAAGAGTATCAAATATACTGATTCTAAATTTTTCTTCTGGATTTAAATCTACGAAAACATCGTTTGGATTATTTTCATCAAAAAAAGTGGTTTCTTTTCATTTTCGTTTTTCATACGAAGACAAGTTCCTGTTAAACCTAAGTTTATAGCAACTTGCATTCATTGGCAGGGCAATGTAAGTAGGATTCTTAATGCTATGCTGAGGTTTGGTGCGAATTTAAGTGTAGCGATAAACTTGAGAACTTCAACAGGGGTTTTCTTTTTTGTCATGTTGAATTGAATACAACTAGATTTGGCCTTAATGTTTAAATATATTATATTATTTGAATTATGTGGTTAGAAATAAAAATGATAAATTCCGCCGGCCGCCTCTTAATCTTGTCAACTATCAGTCAAATCTTGCAATGCGTTTTTGAGAAAACTCCAGTGAACCGATTTTAATGAAATTTGGTATTCTTACAAGGGTCCGATGACAACGCAATATTATAAAAAATAATTTATTGATATGATATCAGAATAATAAAAAAATATTCTTTACTTTTTAGTGCATTTTATAAAAGCCTGTAACTTAATTTTTTTATCAGTTTATTTTTATTTTACATGATTTTGGCGCCCCTAGATCATTGCGCTCGCCCTACCCTGGGGCCAGCGCTGTCATTGGTGTCATTGCCAGTTATTTCTAATTAAACTTAAATAGTCCATCGGGCTAGAAAAATTTTTAACTTCCACATCGCTCTTTTAAGATTTAAGATATCAATAATGACCCCCCCCCCCCTTCCCATTGATCCGCGCTTGCTTATTTGAGGTAGGTATATCAAAAAGAAAAAAGTCAGAACCATACATTTTGTTTGTTGCTATAATATAACATGGTGCCCTTGGAAAACCGCAGAATCTTTAAAACCGAACTTTTTATTTAGGTCATCTTTATCTATCTCTCATAAGGTACCTTCAGATGTCATGGTTTTACTAGTAAATAAATATTTTTTGTTAGCATGACCACACTGTAAACGATAATGTAAGAAGTGTAATCAAGAAATCATACCGCATAGTGCGTAAACAATGTTGTTTGTTGACTGCAACATATGGTTGCAAAAGAATCTGTGTTATTGTTAAATGTCACTAGGTTTATAGTATTTACTAGATATGGCGTGAAAACATATTGACTTGTTTTAGATAAAATTGACGTCAATTTAAACTTCAAAGGGTAAATTGATTTAGAATTTAAATGACTAGTGACTGCCGATGGGTGCCCATAGGGCAGTTGTCCCCCCCTGGATTCCAAAAAAGGATATACACGCGACCACTTTTTTTGGGACTACTTTTCGTAAGAGGATAAATGATGACATTTTGAAAATCAAAAAAACCCTCTAAATGCTATTTCAAACGTGATTTTCTCGAAATCCACACAAACAATTTTGTAAAAACCTGTTTCATATTCAGCCGCAAATATAAGTATTTCCAGCGGATCGAGAATCCCGTTTCAGGTGCGGAGATTTTAGTGCCTGAAAAATCGATTAGCGGGTTTTTGTTGGTTGGCAAAATGTCACCAATGACGAGAACTTTTTATTTGAAGTCAGTTCTGACAAAAACGGCGAGGGCGTTTCGTTCGAACTCACTTGGAAGAGAAGTTTTATAGTTTTTTGGCTAGTTGCCCCCCCCCCCCTCTTGAAATGTAGAATGCTTATTAAAAATTTGACCCATTTACTCATAGACCGGATATAGTCATGGCAGGACACGCAATTCCCCTGGCACCATCTATTAATTTGCTGGGGGTCAATCTGGGAGGTAATATGTCTTGGCATGATCACGTTGCCGCAATTGCCAAGGCAGCTGCACAGAAACTTGGTGTACTTTTCCGCACCAAAAGGTTGTACACACCTCATCAACTTTTGACACTCTACAAAGCCCAGATTCGACCATCATTAAAATATTGCTGTCATGTCTGGAGCTCTGCACCCAAGCACACCCTTCGGCTACTGGATTCCATTCAAAGGAGAGCCGTTCGTCTGATCGGCGACCCCGAGCTGACCAAGACCCTCGATAGCCTGGAGCATCGAAGACAGGTTGGTGATTTGGCTCTCTTTTACAGATATTTCCATGGCAGGTGTTCGACTGACATTGCCCACTTGATTCCATCTGGAGAACGTCATCTTTGTGGAATGATCTTCCTGAGGTCGTGTTTCCCAATGAATACAATCTTCAACGTTTCAAGACCAACGTTAATCGCTTTTTTCGCACTCGCACCGCTCCCAGAGCGCCTTAAAGGATTTTTCCTACAGTGCAGGTGTTTTATCATAAAAAAAAAAGAGTTGTTGATGGATACTGTGAGCCAGTGGCAGCTCGTAATAGTCGATACAGGTTGGGCCAAAATATCAAGTTGAAACCTTTAATCAGGATACAGGGTGTTTTTCGATGCATTAATATTGCTACCTCGGCAACTATAAGAGATAGAGATTTGGTTGAATGTAGGTAAAGTTGCATAATTTAATGCTAAATTATTTGTTAAAAAAAAAATTAAAGAATTCCGATTCCGATACCTAGTTCCGGACTATGAAAAAATGTCCCCTTATCAGGGATGTCCGCTTATCAGAGGTGTCCGTTATGAGTTTCACTGCATTATTTTTTGTTTGTGGTGTACCTATGTCGTAGTCATAACTCCAATGAAAAATTAGCATCGGTTTCTCCTGGCCTGACGCAATGATTTTTTTTGTCCCAGCTCCACTCCTTTGAGATGAATTAACCTCGGATTAACCATACGACTCGATATGCCGTTTTTGGTATTGCCGTGAAAGTGAAACCAAAATATTAATACTTTCATTAATTTTTGAATTGGCAAAGACAAACGAAAATAATTGGATTAGATTTAATGCATCCGGGCAACGAGTTATTTTAACTAGAATACCAATCTAGTTTTAATGGGCTGAAACTTCTGAACAGTATAATAATAATAATAATAATAATAAATGCCTTTATTTATATACGAAAATAAACAGTTTACATAATTTGTTTTTAAATGGTGGCGAGATCTAGCGAATTCGCTACTTACCTAACCACCTACCAATTACGAAAATAAACTTAAAATAGTATAGATAGTACTAAATATTAATACTAAAATATTAATTTAAAAAAACAAAAAAAAGGGATTGTACCTGCAAAACTTAAATATTACAGAAGAAGAAAGTGTTAGCGATATATTGACTTAAATTTAAAAAGAAGAACATAATTTAAAGAAATGATATAGAAAAGCAACCTATTATATTATTAAAAGTTATAAAAATTGAATAAAAATTAGTTATATAATATTTACTTAGATTTTATGTAGTCTTTGATTCGCCTCTTGAACGCTGAGACAGTCGAACTCGTTTTTATATTTAAGGGTAATGAATTGAAGCATTTGGTAGCATTATAAGAGAAAGAGCGCTGAAATAAAGCAGTTCTGTGCCTTGGAACAGTATACAGAAAATTAAAGCGAGTAGTTAAATGATGAATGTCCAATCCCCGTGTAAGTTTTTGTAAGAGGTACTCTGGCTGCTGAAACATGCCAACTTTAAAAACCAAAGTACACATATGTAAAAAATATCTGGAATCTAATTTTAACCAACCTGATTCCAAATAAGTAGGGGAGATGTGGTCATATTTTCTAACTCCATAAGAAAATCGGAGACATCCATTCTGTAACTTTTGCAAACTACCCTTATCCTTAGCCGTTAGAGCAGGCCAAAACAATACATCACAATAAGAAACAAGTGATAAAATAAGAGATTCACATAGTTTCAATTTAATATTTTGACTTAAAATATCTTTATATAAGTACAAAGTCTTTAACTTACCGTAGCTTTTTTGTAAAATATAAGACACGTGTTTCTCAAATCTAAGTTTTTTATCAAAATAAACACCCAAATTTTTAGCGGAATCAACAGCAATTATACTAACATTATTAATCTTAATATTAAAGTTATCATCATTACCCCTTTGTCCAAAAACCAGTAGCTGTGTTTTAGCCTCATTAAGTATAAGACCATGGGCTATGGAAATATTACAGATTGTGTCAAGATCATTATTTATCCTTTCCTGCGCTACCACTGCTTCACTGCCTTTAAAGAAATAATAAAGTTGAGTATCGTCAGCGTATTGGTGCGAATTAAGGTATTTTAAATATCTACTAAAGTCAGCAGTATAAACAGAAAACAACAAAGGCCCAAGAATACTACCCTGAGGAACACCACGCTTAACTTCCAAAAACGATGAAGTAACGCCACCCAGTGAAACTCTTTGACATCTACCACTTAAGTAGTTCCTGATTAATTCAACTGACTCAGGGCCTATGCCAAAATAACTAAGTTTATTACAAAGAATAGCATGATCAAGAGTATCAAAGGCCTTACTGTAGTCAAGGAGAAGCAAACAACCATTCATTCCCCCGTCTGACGCTCTTAGAAAATCATCAGTCACCTTGAGTAAAGCTGTGGTAGTACTGTGTTGTGGACGAAATCCGGACTGTGTAATAGGTATTACCTTACATTCCAACAAGTAATCAGTAAGTTGTTTAAAAATTATCCTTTCTAATATTTTGGAAAAAACCGGTAAAATACTAATTGGTCTAAAGTTGTTGAGACTTGTTGGATTATTAATTTTGGGAATAGGAACAATATTAGCAGTTTTCCAACTAGAAGGAAATTTTTTGGTGTTTAAACAAGAGTTGATAATAAATGTGATGTGTCTCAATAAATGGGGAATTAAAAAGGATATCATTTTTATATCAAGCCCATCCACGCCTTTAGCATTAGACTTAATTTGACTTATTACTTGGCCTACCTGATCCTCATTCACTTGAGAAAAATTAAAAGTGTATTGAAACCCGTCAAAGAGAGAATCAGAATACTCACCCAGGAACCTTTCCTTTAGTTGAGGATTAGCATCCATTGTAGGTATGCTATCTATAAAATATTTATTGAATTCATCCGGAGTGCTCACGAGTTCAGGCTGGCCGTCAACACTGGTATTATTAATATTTAGCCATTTTAACGTTCTCCAGAATTCCTTAGGATTAATTCTAAACTTATAGTTTAGGTAAGCCTTTTTCTCGCTTCTGAGAGAGGACGTCACTAAATTTCTGAGTTGCTTATATTCATCCCAAGTCGCATTAGTTTTACACTTTTTATATTTAGAGTAAGCTTTATCTCTTAAGCGCATCATAAATTTTATATTGTCCGTAATCCACGGGGCAGGAGGTTTAGTAAATCGAGAAGTTTTATAGGGTGCATGCTTGTCAAACAGGGAACCCACCATTGCATTGAAAAAATTTACCATATCATCGACATCTTGCATAGAATACAAAATATCAAAATTTAAATTATTTAAATCAATCAAAAAAGAATCGTAATCAAAATATTTATAGTCACGATATGTCTTATACTTGACAAGAGCCTTAGGTTTTTTTAAGTTAATGTTACATTTGACTAAACAGTGGTCAGATATGCCATCCATTGTGATAGTAAGCGGTTCTTTTATTAGATCAAGTGAAGAGGTGACAATGATATCAATAAGGGTGGTGCTGGTATTTGTAATACGGGTGGGTTCCCTGACTATCTGGTGAAGGCCGTATTTATCTAAAAAAGTATTCAAACATTGGACACCAACGGTGTTTGAAAGAAAGTCCACATTAAAATCACTTCCAAAAAGCACTAAATCATAACAAGGAAGAAATGTTGTAATTATATTCTCAAGGTCATTGATACAATCGTTCAAATTCTCGCTGGGTGGACGATATAAAGACCCTAAACAAATATTTTTACCCTTAATTTTAACGCTAATCCATAATTGTTCCAAGGCACTAGTGGAAGGAGGTATATCAATTATTTTATACTTAAATATATTTCGCAGATAGAAAGCAACACCTCCCCCTCTACCCACTCTGTCTTTTCTAATTAAGTTAAAATCAGGAATATTCAGAGCAGTGCTGGACATGTTTTCATTTAACCAAGTTTCCGATAAGCCAATTATTTCCAGCTGCTCAGCTGCCACGAATTCAAGAAACGCATCAAATTCTGAAGTTAAAGACCGCACATTGAAATGAGAAAAAATTACTGCATCGCTAACATGAGAATTCATAATAATACTTTTTATGCTGCTGTAGTGAACGTTAAGCTCCAACGGAAATACAAAGAGAAAATAGAAAACAGGTTAAATAAGATTTAAGTTACACCAGTCACCCAAAAAAATAGAAAAAAAAATTAAATTATGTCATTTATATCATAAAAATAAACACATAAACAAGCATTTCAAGAAAAATCCGTACCGTATGTATAATATAAATAATCTAAGAGAGAACAAATTATTAATTATTAATGCGATAGGTCGCCATCATAAAAATATCTATAAGTAAACATAACAGCATACACAAATTATACATAAAAAAAAAACATATTTAATTTTCCATGGAATATGTTATCCAGCAAATCATTTTTAAAATTAAACCTAAGAAGAATGCATTGCATAGAAATCAATAATTTAATAATAATGAGAAAATAATGCCACAGCCCGCTCAAGTGTCGGTTGTGATAATATTATTTATCTATTACCCAAATTCAATAAATAAATATTTTTGCAAATACAAAATAAGTATTTGAAATTATTGGTTTATCCCAAATATAAACACAATATACAAAAACGATCTTTAAAGTGCGAGAAAAAAAAAAAACTATTCATTATTGAAATAAAATTCCTATCGCATGAAAGTAATATAGTAGTATACCTTAAATATAGTCGTGGTCTTAGTTTTAATTTATACTATATCTTCCTTGGCTTTAAGCAATATTTTTTTATTATGCGTGGGGTGCCAATAAAACACTTTGCCCCCTGAAGACCAGGCTTTAGTGTTTCCAAATTGTTTCTTTGCTAACATCAATAGGTGATATTGATTTGAGGTGAGATCCTCAAAAATTGCGCACGATTTACCTTTTAAGAGCTTTTTCACAGCCAAAACGTCATTTTTTTTCTTACAACGCACAAAATTTACGATAACCGCACGTGATTTATTTACCACTGCTGGCCCTACACGAAATATATCATCAAGATCACTCTCGGTGCAAGGTACATTAAGATCTTTATTTAAAACCTTCATTATGACATCAGGTAGATTTTCATCATTAGATTCGGGAAGACCGCAAAAGCGCAAAGAATGACGCTTTCTATCCTGTTCTAGGGTTTCAACCTTGTCTTGAAGTTCTTTAATGACTTTAGTATTGTCAGCCAGGCTAACACTAATTTGCTTAAACGAATCACAAGCCATTGAGAGTCTCTGCTCCAACTTTATAATCCTGCTGCTGTATACAGGGTGATTCTTTTTTAGCTGTGTATAGAAAGCGCATTAAAATAAACAACGTTTTCAAATACCTTTTTTCAAAAAACTCATAAATAAGGAAGGTACTAACATTCATTTATTACACTATGGATCAAATACGGTCCTGCTTAACTTACCGTTGAATAACATTAAGAAAACGTCTGGGTGTAGGATGAGCCTGCAAGGGAAAGCGTTCGGCATATAATCTCGAAGCAGTACCCGCACTTTCACGAAACTCGCCGTAAATTAGCACAATATCTACTAGTTCATTGTTTTCAAATTTTACCATTTTCACGTGTCACCAATTTAACATAAACTTGCTTCAGAAAAACACACTGTAGCGTATTGCCAAATAACTCACCACTGACCCGTAAATTGAATGACTAATAAGAGATAGACAAACAACATAAAGTATAGCAGGCTACCTTTTGATGAGCAGGCCCGCACTTAGATTTTTTACTTTTTGAGCTTAGGTTTTTAATGTCATTTACTGATCTTAATTCCTACCCGGAATTTTTACTTTTTAAACTCCAATCTTAAATTTAATTATATATTAATGATATTATAACTTTCTGAAATTTAAAATTTTATCTGGTAAATTTAAGCGGTTCCTAATATGCAATTTGATATATTCTATATAATTTAAATGTTTCTTTTAGCTTACATGTTGTTTCTATATATCTTAAGGCCTTTTTAAATTAGGTGCAGTTTTAAGAAAAATTGCCTGAAAGCATGTGTTTTAATCAGCTGATGCAAGTTTTCCCAAATAAAACCTGCACCAGCTGATTCAAACGTCGTCAAAGCGCATGCTTTTAGGCAACTTTTTTAGAAATTGCACCTAATGTGAAAAGGCCTTTGGTTTATTTATGCTAACTAGTGCCTAGTGTGTAAAATTTTAATTTTTAAACACAAATATTTAAATAAATAAAAAAAGGAAATGTTAGTATTTTTTTTGGCTGTATAATGACAATTAAATTGATCTTCACCTTGAAAACACTTTTAAGGCACTGAATTTAAAATTCAAATTAGTTTAAGAGTTTTCATTGGTGCAGATTTTGGAATTATTATAATGTCTTTGTTAATTTTTTTTAATTATCAAAAAATTGTAAATGGCATAAAAGCTATATGTTTTTTTAAATTGTTATTAAGAAACATTGTCTTGTTCTTCTCGTAGTTTCCTAACAAAATGCATTCTTCCTAATAAACATCATCTTCGAGAAAGTAAAACATTAGAAGAAGTTTGCAAGTGATACGGTACCAATCAATGTGACAATAGCTTGAACATTATTGGTGTGAAAGTAAACAAAAACTGTAAACAAATTTATTACAAAACTTTCGTAATTTTTTAAACTTGTAACGACAAAACGAAATTAAAATTTAATTTAGCCAAATAACGAGGTTCTAGAACAAGAATAAGGAAACTTAAAAAGAATACAAACTACTGAAAAAAAGCAGCAAGAAGACACTTTTAGCATTATTTTTAAATATCAATAGATCAAAAACGAATTTGTCAGTTTCTTAAATTTTTTTTATTGAGATTTAACTATGTTAAAGGAATATACAGGGTGCTACAAATTTGTGTACGTACAGGGGGATCTCGAAAACGGTAAGAGATACGAAGATGGTTAAATCGAGGCAAAGTTGATGGTATTTTGGGGCTTAGTAATTTGGCAAAAGGAAATTGTGAATATTCCGAATACCTTCAGAGATACATACCGAGAAAAATACCGAAAATTTTAGTTTTGTTTCTTGATTTTTTGCGCCTTCAATTTCGACTTGTCATGAAAACAAAAGACATTTTTTTATAGCAGTATTCTACAAGATGACGTTATTAGTTAATAAATTCGATAGTTTTGATCTTTTAGATAGCAACCTCAATTCAATTTTTTTAAATACGGACCTGAAATTTTAAGCACAGCTGTAGGGACTTCTAAATTTGGTAAATTTAATACAATTAATAGGTTTTTAACATTTTTTCATCAAATAACACATCATCAATATTTAAAATACCATTTCTTTACTATTACGGCCCTGGCAATTATTTTTATAATTATTTAAATAATAAAGTTACATTATCGGAAGCTATAGTGTTTAGGCCGTTTACTATTTCAATAAGATTTACCGTAACAATATACTGGGAAGTATGTATGTTTTTAAGGCATGAGAAGTAATTTAATTTTTCTGTTTTTATTTATTTGATTAATATACTATATACCTTATCATTTCTTGCCCTTTTTTCGAATTTAGCTTTTTACCTTTTCGTTTGCTGCCAGGCCCATTCCAGAGGGGACCTACAGGTTAACCTGGGTTCCAAACCACGATCCTCAGTCATGATACACTCCCCCCTAAGGGCTAATCCTCGGTTCTTGTGCAATTACATGACCTACCGATTGGGGAATGTGTACATTCTTCCGCACTCTACGAAAACTCTGAGCCACTGTCGCGGTTACTATACAGGGTGTTACAAATTCGACATACCAGCATTGGAATCTCGGAAACCGTAAGAGTTAGAGAAACGGTTAAATGGGGGCAAAGTTGTGCAATTCGGTGCTGATTATAATGCCGCTTTAAAAGATTTCAAATTCCGAATACTTCCAATTTTATTCGAAAAAAACCGAAATTTTACAAAACCATTTTTATTTTTTCCTGAGCTTAACTCAGCCGATCTTCTCCTTATCCTACCAAATGCAACCTGTATGTAAATAGACATAACATGAACTTTAGACAAACTTTTTTATGAAATTTATTTGTAAAGGTTTTAAATTAAATAAAGTTTTTAATTAATACTGTAATTCGTTGCCAGGACTGGACTGACAAGAAGTGTAAAAAATATGAATTTAAAAAAATAAGCAAGGTCAATTCATCATTATGAGAAAGTAATATCGCCATTATATTTTGAGGGTAGGAGGGTTTAAAAATCGGTTAAAAAAATCCAGGTCCGTATTTAAAAAAGTAAAGTTGGTGATGGAGACGAAACGGTGGATCTTTAGTTTGGTAACGTCATTTTGTAGAGGAGAAAAAGTGGTAATGACAAAGTGTCATTTATTTTTAAATAGCTAGTCAAATGAGCTCAGGAAAAAATAAAAACGATTTTTCGAATAAAATCGGAAGTATTCGGAATTTGAAGACTTTTAAAGCGGCATTATAATCAGCACCGAATTGCACAACTTTGCCCCCATTTAACCGTTTCTCTAACTTTTATGGTTTCCGAGATTCCAATGCTGGTATGTCGAATTTGTAACACCCTGTATACCATAATTCCGATGATTTTTTCCTTAGACCTCGAAATACTGTAAAACAAATAAATGTATGCTCCCGAATGGAGGAAGGGCAACTGAAGTGTTAGTCTAGTTATGTTACTGTGATGTGCTTATGTTTGTTTTAAAAACAATATTAACTATTTATGAATTTTGATGATGCTGAAAGATATTTTAAGCCGAGACTATTTTACAAATTGCAAAATTAATATCAAATCTCTTTTAAAGTAAAATTGGACGAATTCTTCAAATCACAAAACTTTTTTTTAGGTTGGCTCTAAATGTTTAGGACCGAAATGAAATAAAAAGATAATTAAAAAAAAAATATTATTAAAACGTTAAAGTTTCAAAAACCTTTAAATTGTGTTTAATTTTCAAAGCTTAGAAGTCCCTAAAACTGTATTTAATATTCCAGGTCAGTATTTAAAAATATTGACTTGAGGTTGGTATCTTAAGAACGAAACGTCAAATTTGAAAACTTATAACGACATCTTGACGAACAAAAAAGGCTCAAAAAGTGTTTTTTAAATTTTTCTCCCAAGTCAAAAATTATTTTTTTCGAAAATCTCGGAAGCAATATTTAGAATTTTCTTTTACAAAATTATTAAGCCCTAAAATACGCAACTTTGCCTTAATTTAATTATCTTCGTATCTCTTACCGTTTTCGAGATCCCCTTGTACGCATACGAATTTGTAGCACCCTAGAAGATCTCTATTTTAAAAATATTTAGTCTAGAAGGCGGTGTAATTTCATCGCGCCACCAGGCACATAGTTTTGCAAAGGGTGCTATGGCACTACTAATGTTTTCATTTTTTGTTTCCTGTCTCGACAGACGCGTTTTCTTTACGTCTACGCGTTCTATTGAAATTTGTTGTAGCTTGATAACGTGCGTGATTTGCAAAATTATTAAAATGAGATGTTTTGTGAATTTTTATTTGAAAATAAATAATGTAAAACTATGAATTTAAACAAACCAGTATCGGAGGGAAAATAAAAGTTCCGGATCGAAATAAACTTCCGTTGATGGAACCCCCCGTAAAACCTGTAGTTAAAAGAAAAAGCAATGGGTCAACAAGTAGTTCTGATGAATTGCATTGAGGAAGAAGCCATGTTAGGTAAAAAGAATAATGACGTTTTTATTTATTTTAATATTTATTATTAAATTATGAAAATAAGAAAGAGTGTTGTATATTTCTAAAGCGTAGGATATATTATGTAATATTAAAGTAATTTAAGCATGTAAATTCTGGGATTTTTTTTGTGCTGAATCAAGCCAAAATTGACAAATTGTTCAGCAATGACGTATTTTGTTACTGACTCATACTCCATCAGGTCCAAAATTACGATCAGTGATTCATCGCTTACATAAAGAGAGCAGCGGGTTGTAAAAAAATTCATGAAAATTAATATTCTAATATTCGCTGTACTAGAATTTTACAAATCCACTGGAATTATTTCTTCTAACTTCATACAACCGACTAGGTATTTATACTCTACATACAAATGATGTACTACTGACAGTAACTTTGGATTTAGGCTCGGATTTAGGGTATAGATTACGAATCTGAGTGCCTCTTTTTGTTGGTAAAGTGTTAATTTTTGAAACCTTTTTTCAAAAAGTGCCTTTTTAAAAGGTTAGTTTCTGATGAATAATTTTAACAATCACCATTTTTTGTGAAATCACCCTTTTTCTTTATTATAAAAGCAGACATTATTTTTTTTTAAAGAAAATAGATACTTCAAAACTCCCCCCCCCCCCCCCCCCTACAAGTTAATTCATGTTCATATTCCGACGTTATGAATGTTTATTTGTCGCTTTTGAGATAGAAAAGAAGTCTTGGAATGTATGTCTTGTCTATATCCTCTACCTCTAACGTCTAAATAAAGATATTGCTAATAATTAAATTATTTATATATTTTGTTGTTACAAATATTATGCAAAGTACTTTTGAATGATTTAATAAATGTATGGACAACATTAATTTTGTACCAGGTTTAAATTTTTGATTCAAAATTTTTAAACAACTTGTAGGAACCCGTGCATCGGGACCCGATTAGACTTTGTTTTGACCATATTTCTTCGATATGATTCGTACGATTTTAATGACGTACGTAGTTATGACGCACGGGGCACGGATTATTCAAAATTCACTGCGAATACTTTATCAAAGTTTACTTATGCTTCAGGCATTAATATTAGTATCATTTTTTTCTTATGGCGTTTTCTTATTCATATTTAATGTATTCCGTCTAAATTATTATGGCTCGATAACTTTAAACCATCGAGCTCGTTTTTCTACAAACAAACAACAGATTTTAAAACAATGTTTTTTTTTCTCTCTCGTTCCGCATTTTTGCGTTAAAATTATAGGCTGATTCTCAACTTCCGGCGTGATTAACTTTTTTATTGTGACTGGGGAAATAATATACAGGAGGCACATTTTAAATTACTAATGTGAGAAAATATGCAAATAATAATTAAATAACACTGCTGATTAGAAACATTAACAATAATTAATTTTTTTTGCTTCCTGCTCCCCACATGAATAACGCATTCATACTAAAATTTGTCCATATGTTTAGTACTGAACTGATTCCTGAATAAAAATTGTTTTTAAAAATTTTCTGGGAGAAATATTTTATTTAAATGAAATTTAAAAAATTAGTAATCAAATTTGCAAATAAGTGGTAGAAAATTTCAATAAATGCCTTTTTCTCTTATATGGAAAAATAGGCAACAATAATATAAAAAATAATTCAATTCGTCCGGTAGTCCGGCATCCCGGAAGAAGAGTTGATACACGTGACTGGCGTGACGCGTTTTCCAAGAATACAAACGCCAGATCAAAGAGAGTCGATCTTCTTCGGAGAAGAGAATAATATAGAATTTATTATTCTGATTAACTGAACTTAAAATTTTTTATTGAAATAAATCTACTGAACTTATGGATTAAAGCAAAACTTACTATATTAATTGGTTACAAGTGGTGTAGCCAGGGGGGGCTGCTCCTCCCCCCCCCCCTGTAATTTAAAAAACCAGAACATTTAAAATATAATTGGGAAACGAAATTACGGCAACCCTATCAATAACGCACCAAATGAAATAACACATCATCTTACATATTATACAAAATACTACTTGCAAGACAAACTGACATCCACGCAAATCTTAAAACTTTTAAATACACCCACAGCGCGCGACACCCTCTTTGGATTTTTTTAATTAAATTAAAAAGTTTTATTGGTGTTTGCATGCATAATCTTTACATAACTATGGCTATTATGGTAGAAGAGTTTTGGACTTGCATTGTCTTTATTTATTTTACATCACAACGTTTCAACTGGTAAGTACCTCCATTCGTCTTCAGGTGAATACTATATGGCTATTATAGTTAATATATTTTTCGGTTTTCAATAAATAAAAAATTTAAAAATTAAATTTAAATTATATTAGTGTATTTATACCTAACTCCCTACAAGTTATTACAAAAATATATATTTTTTCTAATTTGAAATGGTCCAAAAAGGGTTTTTGGGCGTGGCGCTAGTTAACCGATTGCAGGTTCTTCCCCCCCCCCCCCCAACTAACTGGTTCAGCACCACTAGTTCCAAGTACCATGTACATTAAAATATAGCATCACTTATAGATTTTCGCCGCCTGCAGTGCTGCCCCCTCCCCTCTAATAACTACCTCTGGATAAGCTACTAATAAGTTTCAACTCTGTAAAGAAGGAACAAACGATATCGACATAATCATTATGTTGCTCTCAAAAGGCCATGTTAGCGTGTCTTTTATCTAATTGTGTATAAATTGCCTAGTGGAAAACATCAATAAACATATGATGTACAGCAGTACTAATATAGCACCGGTTATTTATAAGGTACGGACATAACAGAGATGTTCAATGATAAGTTCAGTGTTAATTATTTTAAAAATATGTCCTGCTTAGAATAATATTTTTATTAACTAACCAACTGTTTTTCGACCGAGCATGGTAATTTGGCCATAAACCAATCGGGATATTTTTAGTGACATGAAAAATAAAGGTTTCTTTGAATGTGCAACATTATTTTATAAATGTAGTTATTTTGGCGTCTGTAAATAATTTTTAAATTGAAAAATGTTTTTGCCGGCGTACAGACACGATTAAAATTGAAAAAGTTGTATGCCTCCGCTGAGAATCAAATCCAGAACCTCTCGATTGGACCTCAAGAGCGCTGCCAATTGCGCTACGGGGGACCTCGGACCCCGGTCTGTGAATCACCGGAGATTCCAGACTATTACTACTAACATAAAATTGAATAAGTTATATGACCGCAGTCGGTGAGAGAATATTAGGTCCTCCGTAGCGCAATTGGCAGCTCGCTTAAGGCTTAATCGAGAGGTTCTGGGTTCGGTTCCCAGCGGGGGCATAAAACTTTTTCAATTTTAATAGTGTCTGTACGCCGGCAATAACATTTTTTAATTTATTTTATTAAGTTAATTTTCGGTTGTTACAGAAAACAAAGGCCTTGACAAAAATGTGCAAATAAAGACGTATTTAAAGTAATTTTTCGCTTGGACTACCATAAAATGAATTCGGTCTTCCGAGCGTTAAATTACCTTCATTAACATTAACTTAAGTACACTACCAGACAACAAATTCTGAATGTTTTTGTTCATAGATTTTATGGAACTAATATTAAAAAAAAAGTCCGGTCATTTGAAGTTAATGTAACATTTTTAGCCGGAGAAAATTAAAAAAGAAAATCCTATAGAAGTAACCAAATGTCTCTTTTTTACACTAGGTAGATCCTTCGTTTGAATAATAAACTTATGAAGGTGCTTCAGGAAAATAGATAACAAAAATTAATGATTCTAAAAAGATAACCAATATTTTAAAGATGCTGCCAGTAATTCTGAGGGATCATGGTTCGGAACCCACGTTAAGCTATAGGTCCACGAGCAAGTGACCCAGAACAAACAAACAATATAAGATCCACAATATAATGAGCTTATTACGTAACCCATTTTAGCCTGTTTGAGTTACGTAATAAGTTGTTGTATCATACTAGTGATGTAATGAGCTCATTTGATTTCAAAACAGCAATTTATAAATTATACAAAATAAAATGCTTATTTTTCATAAATATCAAAAGTAAAATTAATACCTGATGCTTATGACAGTACCTGGTCTGTGTTTTGAACGTTTCGGAAAACCAAAAATCTGGGTCTTAGATAAAATATTGTTTATCACACGTACGGTAAGGTTCATTACAGCACTCGTTACGGTAATGAAGCTCTTACTAGTAATATAAATAATTATTAAAACAAGGCCGATAATTAATTTTGGATCCCAATTCCCAATTGATCTCTTGCTTAAGCTATACATTATTTATCTTTGCTACTCATACATTTTCTAAAACTAAGTAATCGTTTATGTATTAGCTTACCTACCTAGTTTTGAATATAAACAAACATTTTTTATACAAATATTTGGATTGCTACGTCAAAAATTAACATGACATTCTTAATTTAAAAAAAGTAAATATTTTTAAGTGTACGGGTTTTAGGAGAAAATTTGCATCGAATCTTACGATTCATAGCATTTTGGCAAGTTCTAGTAAGAAAATGTAAAACGTGTGACTTTTACGCACTATTTTTAAGTAGATTAAAGCTCACTAGTGCGAAAAAGTAAATTTTTTATGTCTTTAAATTCCTACGGACTGAAGACGTTTCAATAATGTGGTTATTACACCAATAACAACGAAATTTAAGATCGATTATTATTATTAGGAACGTTATATTGACACACAATTATTAATACTAAAATTTTTTCAAATTTACATATTTTTTTAAATACCCGCTTTTTTTTTAAATCGAATTATGTTACCGTTAAGTTAACGTAATCGTTTACACAAAAGTCTCCCACTGTTTAACTCGTAATTATTCGCACAAATAATAATACCATTAATTCAACACACGGTATAGTTTGCCAAATTAAAAAGAAACATGTTTTGAAAAAGAATATCGGCATGTAAAACGTTGACCTTTTAAAAAAATTAAAGATCGTTTTTATTTCTTTCGACTTTCGCTATAATTATATCCCTTTTGGAAGCTCGGTAATTTATCATTTTAAAGAACCGTTATTATTATTTAAGAGGTCTAGATTCGATTCCTTCGCCATTTTTTTTTGTTTTATATTATTTTATTTTTTCTGTTCCTCACTAAACGTGATTGGATAAGTGGGGTATTCCTGTTAACCGGATAAATATAATTTCATATCTATCCTTGTTAGGATATGAAACTGACCAATCATAATATATAATATATACAGGGTGATTCCTAAGTTATATACTTCTTTTCTAGCTGTGTATAGAAGGCATTAAAATAAACAACATTTTTAAATACCTTTTTCAAAAAACTCAAAAATAAGGTGCTTACATTCATTTATTACACTATGGATCAAATACGCTCCTGCCTAACTTGCCGTTGAATAACATTAAGAAAACATTTAGTAGGATGAACCCGCAAGGGAGCGTTCTGCGTATAATATCGAAGCAGTAGCCGCACTTTGACGAGACTCATAGTAAATTAGCACCATATCTACTAGTTCATTGTTTTCAAATTTTACCATTTTCACGTATCACCAATTTAAAATTAACTTGTTTCAGAAAAACACACCGCAGCGTATTGCCAAATAACTTACCACCAATCCGTAAATTGAATGACTAATAAGAGATAAGACAAACAACATAAAGTATAGCAAGCTATGTTTTGATAGCCAGGCCCGCACTTTGATTTTTTCCTTCTGTATCTCGCCTATTTTGAATTAAAAAAAAAAGGTATTTGAAAATGTTGTTTATTTTATTGCCTTCTATACATAGCTAAAAAAGAAGTATCAATTAAGAAATCACCCTGTATAAAACTTAAGAAAGATTACAAAGAAACCAAATTTACACGTTGAAAATTTTACGAGTCGTTTTCTGACATTTAACAAAAGTGAGGTTAAGAATATAGTACAAAAAGACACAAGTCTATGAGATCAAACGTCAAATAATATTTGAATCAAAACATTTATTTCATCATCCATACACCAATATTTCCCAAAGAGAGCACGAAATGGTGGAAAAATTAAAGATATAAAACCAAAATATATTTTTACCGAACCATTCTTAAGTATTCACCGAACTAAAGATTTCTGCTCACTTCACTTTCTTATTTCAAAAATGTCTAGTTTTCCAGTAATTTCTAGATTATTGGTACAAAATTAAGAACATCAAATTTATATAGAAAGTTAACTTTTGCACTTGCCTTTGTGAGTTTTTAGCGATGCAAATAATTTTCCACCGCGATTTTTTTAGCGGGGCCTCAACCCCCAATCGACGTTTAACCTTTTATTACACGCAACTAATATAAAAAAAGGTAAATCTGCCTAAATTGGTGAAAAGTGCATGAAACCAGATCAAATAGATGAAATTATAAGATTTCTAGAAAAAAAATAGACTATTTTGAGAAACTTTACCGTTTTAAATTTTTGAAAATGAATTTTACAGCTATTTTACTTATATTTCAGCGTAATTATATTAATATATTATACCTTGGTTCGTTCCATTATTTATGAAAAGTAAGGTTCCCGTCCTTTGCCCAAAGAAGATTATAAAACTCCTATTTTAATATATAATATTAATAATCAAAAATCTTGCAAACAAAAAAATTAGAAAAACATCCATATAATTTCTTTTCTATGTTAATGATCACTACCAGTTATATATAATTATCGCTACAAAATTTAAATCAACTTACCACTACAATGCACTTGAATTAATTAACTATTCAATTATAAACTTTGCCGAACGATTTTCATTTGTTTAGATAATTGGCTGTCCATAATGCAGCAAAGGCCACTTTGGAGGATATTCTTTTGCTCAGGGTTATAAGGGTATCCGATGATGTCAAATTTATTACATGTCTTGTTATGGATTACTAATGTCGATCCTTAATTTACGCTGTGGGCTCTAATCCAATAGAGCATTTAAGCATTTGGTCATAATCACAACATCGGAAAGCAATCAGGGATGTGGAAATTGATGAATAGCCAAAATATGGAATATAAACAACAAAATATCGAGGTTTCCAGAACATCGAACATTTATTTTTACAAATACGTTATGACAACATCAATTTTAATCATTTATTTTCCATTTCTGAGGGTGTATTAATTCATAAAGTAAATATTTCCGTTTGCCTGAACATAATTTAAGTTTTCTTTTCATTATTGACAATTCCGGGATGGGTAAGCCCTGTTTGAAAGTCGGAGACAATAATGTTTCTTGAATGATAGAAAAGTTTTGAACTTGCATTGTCCTTATTTGTTTTAAATCATAACGTGTATCTCCAGTCATCTTCAGGTGAATATACTGAAGACGATATGCTCCAGGCTAGGATCTGGTAACTTCTCTTCAGAGGTGCTCGCTTTAAAAGTATTTTTTTCTACTCCTATATTAGTAAACATTATTTTAGGTACATTTCACTTTATAAGTAAATCTATACTTACGCACAATCGTGCGTAAGGAATAAAAAAAAAACAGTGCGTTATGATGCATAAAAACACACAACTGTGCGTTATGATGTATAAAAATACACAACTTTACGTTATGATGCCTAGTTTAACAATCAAAATAGCTTTGAACCACACAAATCGTGACATATATCTATCTTTCGTTCTGAATATGTGACAGTGGCATTGTCATTATTTGAGATTTTAAGTTCGAATCGATACTTTATATTAACCGATCTTTAATTTATTAAGAGTCGTAGAAAAAGTATTTCGTGTTATAAAACAATTACGCACTCATGTAATTACCGCACTCGCCGCTACGTGGCTCGCTCGCAATGTTTCCATTCGTGCGTAATATTTTTATCACACTTAATACGTAATATACTATTACAACTTTTTACAGTTTGGTGAAAAAACCATACGATGTTTCACAGTGTTTATAGTTACTTTTTGACATGGAATGGATGTAAAAATGTGACATTCCACAAATGCACCTGTTGTTGCTCGACTTTTCATCATTATAGAGGTTACTTACGAGAATTATCTAAAACTTGCAACGGCTCTTCTTGTTGCATAAAATAGTCTACAGTTACTACTAATAGTTACGTCAGTAAAGTGTCTTTATCAAACTCGCCTCTTATTCGCCTCGCTCGCTCATCTCATAATTTCAGACTCGTTCGATAAAGAATCACTTTACTGCCTTGGTACATAAAAAATTTTATTGCCAAGGGTTCAGGAAAATAGATTTTTTTTCGCAATGTTAACTTAATAGAAAACACGACCTGCAGACTTATTTTGGAATCGGGTTTACGTAAAATATTTAATAGTTCTTGCCTTATATTTGGTCAAAATGTAAAGTAGAAGTTTCATACTACCTATTTCACCCCATATTCAAGCGGAAAAGGTTAAAATAGCTTTACAATCCGACAACAAAAAAAAACATTTTGGCCTAAATTTGACACGTCAGAAAATTTCGGCCGACCACGTGCATATTCCAAAGCACCCCTCAAAAAATTCGACCTGTTTGGCATAGAGTGAAAATTGCGGAGGGTAAAATACTTTACCTGCCGCCGATGCGGCAGATAAAGTATTTTATTTTACAATAAAATAAAGTGTTCCTTTACTTCCGGAAATCACTCTGATAATGTACGGCTTTACTGACGGTTGGCGATAAAATACATTTAAACCTTCTTGATCCATGACATTTTGAAATAGTTTTACTTTTCAGCTCGCAAATGCATGCGTAAAGTTTAACATTGCGCACGCTCGTAGAAAGAAGATTTTAAGAAATATTTCTAACAACTGACAACATTGGAAACAGTATTTACGTATGTAAAGCAAAAGATAATCTTCTTTTAAAATAAGCTAGCATAAATAAATAATGACTATGTTGTTTCCGTATTTGTATACGTTAATTTAGATAATTATAATAATTAGAAAATTATACATAACATGGTTGATGTCTGAATAAAGTGTATACTTTACTTTAGAATAAGAAAAACAGTGCGCTCAGCCAAAATTTGTATCGCCACATATGTATTTTGTGCTAGTAAAGAACGCCAAGATAATATTCTGAAAATAGTTGGTTGCGTTCGGCTAATAACAAAATTTCACTAGCATAGTATTTAGTTCAACAAAATTTAATTTAATATCACTTGCTAGCTAAAGGTTTATTTCTTGTTAAGCGTATGTAATTTATTTTTAGAAAATAATATCTAAACATGAAAAGGTTTGAATGATAGAAGAGTTTTGGACTTGCATTGTCTTTATTTGTTTTACATCACAACGTTTCAACTGGTAAATATCTCCAGTCGTCTTCAGGTGAATACTAAATAAGTAAAATAACTACAGCTCTATTTATACTAAGTAGATGCACTGGAGCATGACTGAGATGGGTGCAGTCATGTGTTTAATTCGTATGCGGTATTTTAAGTTTACATCTACTTAACAAGGGTTTCCAGATATTTCTTATATCTAGTGGGGGCTTACTAAAACAATTTAGGTTCTGGTATATTGTAGCAGCTTCCTTGAACTTCCTCTTCCTCCAATCTGGTTCTTTATGCAGGATTCCAGCTTCTGTCCACTTGATGTGATGACCGTGTGTCCAGGCATGGTCAGCTGCACCTGATTTTTCGGTTTCTCCTTTAAGCGTGTTGTTTCTGTGTTCCTTGACCCTAGTTTCAAGTGGCCTTAGAGTCTCACCAATGTAGGATCGGCCACATTCGCAGGGGATCTGGTGGACACAGTTTTTCCTGTCTTTTTGACTTGTTGGTTACGTCTTCGTCAGATGGCTTCTTAAAGTGTCTTTCGAGCTGAATACCGTATTGATGTTATATCATTGTCCTAGTCTTCTAATTCTCTCAGATACTCCTTAGACATACGGAATGTTGAGTGTTGATTGTGACTCTATTTGCTTCTTTTGTGTATTTGGCCGATTCTTGCGATTTTCCAATAGTTTATCAACTAGATGCCCGGGGTAGCCATTTTTGTTGAGGTCGGTCTTGATGTAGTTAGTTTTCTATTTGAGGACTTCATTTGAATTACAGATGGTAATTGCTCTATCCACAAGCTTTCTTACCATGCCATGTTTTGTGCTGTTTGAGTGATTTGAAGTGTAATTCTGATATTGACCTGTATGCGTAGGTTTCCTGTATACTGAAGTATGGATGGTGTTGCCATTTTTCTTTACGTTCACATCTAGGAAAGGTAATTTACTGTTTTCTTCTCTTTCCATGGTGAATTTGATTTTCGGCGTCAGGCTATTAATGTGATGTAGGAATTCCCTGAGTTCGTCGTCGTTTCCATTCCAAATAATGAAGGTGTCGTCCACATTTCTCAGCCACGTTTTTGTTTTTTTTTGCTTGTTTTATTGCTTCGGATTCAAACCATTCCATGTAAATGTTTGCGATTATTGGTGAGAGAGATGAGCCCATCGGTTGTCCGTCTACTTGGCTGAAAAACCTATATTTTTCCTGGAAGTAAGAATTATCCAGGCAACATTCTAATAGTTCCATGATGGCCTTGATAGGTAGCGGTGTTCTTTCCTGTAGTGTTTGGTCTTCCTCAAGTCTGCTTTTAATAACCTTTAGTGCATCTTTTACAGGGATGTTAGTGTAGAGAAACAACAACAAACAGACACATGAAAAGGTTTGCTGTATATAAATTTATATAGATTTCAAAATATGTAAAAAATATTGATTGATATAAGTATAGATGCAATTATTCATCTAATATGATTAATGGAAGGATAAGTCAAAATTTTTCATTTGTACTGTACTGTATTGTAGTATTTTAAAGTTTTTGGTTCGTTTTTTTATAAACAATATTTTTTAAAATGGATGTAAATAATTAATTAACATACCTAATATACATATTTTTTTCAGGTTAGTATCCAAAATACCACTTACCAACAATAAGGAAATGAAAATTGTGCAGGTATGAATTTTAATTTACTGTATAATAAATAATAATTAATTTTATTATTACTCATTAATCCTGATTATTGTTTTAATGTATGCACGGCAAAACAAGCTTGATACCGTTTAAGAGGAATCATACGCCGAAAAGACTATCGAATGTAATGCCACAAGATGTTTCAGGACTACCGGATAATACTTTTATTTGGGTCGAAACGTGTTACTCAGCAACACCACGACCCCGACACAACATTTTCATTATGCATTTTTTCTCCTTAAAATACTCCAATGCCACTGGCACCTCCATGCTAGTTCGGAGGCAGCTATGAGGAAACATTGTTGGTGGAGCCCAACTGAGGTATTTTCATACAAACTAGAAATAATTTTTAATAATAATTTCTTGTCTTGTCAAAGCTATGGAGGAATTCTTGCGTGCACCAGGTACCGCCTGCAACTTTTCTTTTTTCGTTTCGGGCAAAACGTGTGCTTTAAGACCATTTCATTGAATACGGCCGTTATGTCAAGATGTATGTAGTACCTGAACCATTTTGGACGTTTTGTTCCATACAAGCTTGACTTCTTTATAATTGCTTTCATCAACTTTTTCGTATATTATACCTATGTCAACTCTTTTAAATAGGGTGTCTAGGAGCCGGGAAAACCGATAAATCCGGGAAAAAAACGGGAAGTTTACAAAGCCGAAAAAAAACGGGGATTCGACGGGAAAATCAAGTTTAAGCCGGTAATTTTGAATGAGCAGATAATTTAACAACACAACACAAAAAGATAAAAAGGCAAAAAAGGTTGACAACGATTTGAAACAAGCAGAAAAAAGGAAGCTTCAAAAGCAAGCAGAAGAACTGGAAACTAAAAAGAAAAAAATTATCGAACAATCACAAAAAGATTTGGCAGTTATAGAACAAGATTATAGAACAAGAAATCGTAAAATAAAAAAAGTAACTATATTATTTGGTTGTTTTAAAATTTAACAACGAAAGTGTAGTTAATTTAGGAAAACCCAGCCGGAAAATTTCCAAAAACCGACCGGGAAAAACCGGGAATTAGTCGGGAATTTTGTTTTCGATTTTTGCTAGACACCCTGTTAAAATGTTGGACAAATCCTCTTCTGATCGTTTTCTTAAATTTATAGTCAAAAGTCAAAACTCAGTATATTGTATTTGTAAAGTATTCTTTGCACAGAATTAATACTTATTTGTAGCAGCTTATGTGTGTGCAATAATTTTGTAGAGTTTTTTGAGGACGTTGAGAAGGCAGGTAGAAAATCAGATGCAGAAAATTACAAGTGTATAAAATCCCTTAATAATAATTAACAAATATCAATAATAGGTACCTATTATAAATTTATGATAAAAAATGGCAAAAATAATCCTTTCATTGTTTTAAATAAAGAAGAAGATAAAAATTAGAAAGCGAAGGTTCTTTTGATGATCGTGTAAAAAGATCCGCGATTATAAAATGTCAGGATCATGAATATTAAAAAAAAAATGATCGATTTATAATTATTGTTACAATACAGAATGTGAAGAGGATACAATAACAAATGTAGGTGGGAATAAATAAAATTTGCAAATTGGCGACTTTACAACGAATAAGTTTTTAAAATGTTTTTCATTATCGATAAACGTAAAAATTCACCCGGTTTTGAATTTTAACATTATAATAGGACTGAGAAAAAAAACATTCGCGTCTATATCCCAACCTAATGGTAGGCACACTGTGCATATCAGACGGAGAGCGTGATGGCGGTATATTTGAAATTTATATAGGTAGAAATAAGTTCAATTCAGTGGCGGCTCGCGGTCTTAAAAAATGGTGAAGGTACTTAACTAAACATAAAATAACGTCACGTAACCCTAGCGACGGTGAATTTCAAAGCCATGTTGGGAGTTGGGTCTTCACTTGCTTTGAGCTAACGGACACGGTCGGCTGGGGCACGCCAAAATGCACGAGTGTTTATAATTATTGTCCATCGGAGTTAACCGTACCCATATTCAGATTATATTAATATTATTAATTCGAACATAATTATGTTTTAAGGGCTAAAATGGTAGCTGTATTGGTACATTGATATTTAATATAGTCGAAAAACTTTCCTCATGTTTTTTTTGATGAAGAGCCCCTTCACCTACTTCACCCGACGAGCCGCCACTGGTTGAATTATTACATGTAAAATATGTTTGATATCGCAATTAATTAATTACATTTTTAATATTACAGTTTTTTATTTATATTTTTTAATAAAACACTTTATTCTCTTTTTTCTTTTACTTTTCAAGGAATTCAAAGATGTGGTTACCGCTGTTGACAGTCTAAGATTTTGTAATTCCGACTTTTTGTTATGAGGGTCATAGTTAGAAGAAATCATAGGGCTTATGGTTGTTTTTAGTGCATTAATACCAGAAATACATGGCATTTCCACGCTCAGCACATAATGTATCTCTTATTCTCCTAATACTATAATGTACTATTATTTTAAAAAACATGTCAATGTCTTGATATACAGGGTGGGGACTTTAAATGGAATAAATTCGATATTATTAAAACTGCTAAAGTTGCGCCTATAAAATTTGGTATGTGGGGGTTTTGGAGCATGTGGAATTGGATTATGATGTTGGCGCAGTTGTCAGATTTCTCAACTTTGCGCTACACGTAGTAATTTTGTTATTTGAAATAGAATGCCCAATACATTTTTATTGCAGTGAATTTGGCGTCTCAAGCTTAGTAAGTTCCCAAATTTTCAAAATTTTATCTTTACTAGTTGCTGAGATATGACAACGCAGCATTTGAAAAAAAATTAATTGTATTATTTTATTATTTTCGAATGAGCAATAAACTTATCGGAAACGCCTAAATAAAATAAGAACAGTAGACGCTGCTTCATATTTTCAGGCGTTTCCGATTAGTTTAATGTTCATTTGAAAACAATACAATTAAATTTTTTTTAAATGCTGTGTTGTCATATCTTAGCAACTAGTATAGATACAATTTTTAAAATGTGGGAACTTACTAACCTCGAGATGCCCAATTCACTGCAATAAAAATATATGGGGCATTCTATTTAAAATAACAAAATTACTACGTGTAGCGCAAAGCTGAGAAATCTGGCAACTGCGCCGATATCATAATACAATTCAGCATGCTCCAAAACCCCCACATACCAAATTTTGTAGGCGCAACTTCAGCAGTTTTAATAATATATGAATTTATTCAGTTAAAGTCCCTACCCTGTACAAGAAAAGAGCATACTGACAATAGGAAGCTTCCACAAAATAAAATGACAGGGGTAACTATTATCGACCTTATATTATTCTAAGTGCATTGACCTTTTCAGTGATTTCAATCTTACTACTTGTATAACGGCAGTTATGCAATTGATTTCTATATAGTTAAGTAATTTTTTTAACGTGTGATATACCTGATCTTTGGTTACTTTACTTTGCATGGCGTGTAAATTTAAAATTGCAGTAAAAACATCCTTCCGATGACATCGAGCCTTGAAATACTTAGTAGGCTTCTGATATTTTAAAATAAAATTAGCATTTTATGGACTAGTCTATAACGATACTAGAAAATAGTATATTATACAACAAGCATATAATGGTGGCTATTATTCACGCCGACAAAAGTTTATGACACGAGCCGTACAATGTATGTATATCATAATCAAAATTTTTCCTGGTATTTCATCTTAATCATTGATTTAAACAATTTTGCGCCCCGATAATATGGTATAAAGTACTATAAATACTTAATCGTAAACTATTAGAATTAAATTTCTTTGATATGATGAAAATATTACATATCGCTTAGAATACAAAACAAATTCATAATTTGTCTATTTAAACATAGTTATAGAGATATAATCATAATCTTTACTTTATAATACATTTTAATACTATTATAAGAAAGAATTATTTGCCATTATGATACGACTTTTAACAGTGGCGGCTCGTGGTCCTAAAAAATGGTAAAGAGCTAGGTATAGTGCGGGTACTTAAACAAACATTGACTAAAAACCCGTGTACCAAAACGTCTCTCTTATCCTCATCTGTCCAACGACTGAATGGAGTTTCCAACAAATTACAAACGATGTCATTAATTGGGTTCATTTTTAAAACACACAACTAAGTAGGTACGTACACTACTGAATTATCTGAAAAATAAAAACAAAACTTTTTATTCACACAGTAAATCACGTAAAAACGATATTTATAACCGTGAGTTTCGCGAAGCCTCAAAATAATACCTTAAGGTTAGGCGAATTAATGCTAAAACAATGGTGCATACGACTGACCTATTTTTAAATTGCCCTTTATCATAATACAAATTGTTATATGCTCTTTGCGTACCATAGCAATGGTGAATATCAAAGCCATGATGGGTGTTAGGTCTTCACTTGCTTTGAGCTAACGGACACGGTCGTCTGGGGCGCGCCAAATTGTACGAGTGTTTATAATTATTGTCCATCAGAGTTAATCGTGGCTCTATTATGCACAGCTACATTCGGATTAAATTAATATTAATAATTCGAACATAATTTTTTTAAGGACTAAAATGGTAGCTGTATTGGTACATTAATATTTAATATTGCCGAAAAACTTTCCTCCTGTTTTTTTTTTTTGGTGAAGAGCCCCTTCACCTACTTCACCTGACAAGCAGCCTACTACTAATGATATTTGAATTATAAGAAATGATTTGTCATGGATCCTCTAAATTGACAACATAATCCCTCGTTAGACGCCCAAAATAAATTAAACAATTTATTCAAATTATATTTAAATGTCAGTTAATATTCGTTATCAACTCATTAAGCAAATAACTTATTTGTTAACAACCGATCCCCATTTTTCATTGTTTTCCATAGAAGTCAAACATGTTTTTATGATGGCATCATCGGGTATATGAGCTGAAAAAGAATTTGGATATCTAGAATAAACTAAACGTAGTAGAATTTATTAAAATAAATACGTAAAGGTAAATATTTATGATATCTTTCTTTTAAAATGTAGGTTGTTGTGTAATTTAGTTTAATAAAGTAATTTTTCCTCTTCGTTCGCTGCCAGGGTACCTATAGCTTAACGTGGGTTCCGAACCACGATCTACAGTCATGCGACACCCCCAAGGGCTACCAACCCTTGGTTTCTTGCCATTGCATGACCTACCGATTGATGAGTGTGTACCTTCTTCCGCACCCCCTTCCCCCCCGTGTGTTGGGAGATACTAAATTTAAATATTTTTTTTTTATTATGCGTATGCCCACTCCGGTGATCGAACCCGGACCGCCACGGACGGATTCCAGTACCTCACCACTGCCGCGCTTCTTTAAAATATAGGAATACTAAAGAACTTAAGTCAACATTTAGAGCCTTTTTATTCGGTATTACATTGTATTAAAAATATTTTAGCTATAGTCCGGTCAAATTAGACCAAAAAATTATTACACATTCGAAGATACATAAATTTACAACAAGCTAAAAATCAGTAAAAATGTTCAAAATACAAATATAAATAAAATTTGAAAGTTCCCCAACTTTCCCGTGTATGGAAAAAATTTGACTCGAGGTCAAAGATCAAAAATATTATAGATCATAAAATTATCTATAAAAAATGTATTAAAACTTTTTTCCTACGAGCCATCGTTTCTGAGATACGATTGATACCGATTCAAAAAGTTGTAAAAGTTGTAATCGTCGAATCGAAAAAAAGTTATTCCTTAGAAAAAGTTTAACTTTTAAAATTATTAAGATTGGCTTAAGAATTTTTTTTTGTATATTACAACTCTAGAGATGTATATACGTGGCGTACTCATGCATATTATGACAATTACAACTTTTACAACTTTTTGAATCGTGGCCTATATCTCAGAAACGGGGGCTCATAGGAAAAAAAGTATATATACATTTTTTATAGATAAGTTAATGGTCTACAATTTTTGTCTAAAGTATTTTTATGATAAAACTTACCGTTTTGCTAAAAATTGCGAAAAACTCATTTTTTTGACTTTTGACCTCGAGTCAAATTTTTTCCATACACGGGAATGTTGGGGAACTTTCAAATTTTATTTATAATTGTATTTTGAACATTTTCACTGATTTTGCTTGTTGTAAATTTATGTATCTTCGAATGTGTAATTTGACCGGATCACTATTTAAAGGTCAGTTTTTAATTTTTTGATACAATGCTCTTAGGCCCAATTTTATAAAGTTAATACTACCGAATGAAAATAAGGTAACTGGAGAGTTTAGCTATGTTATTGTGATTAATTCTGTTTGTTTCAACACATCTTTAACTGTTTATAAAAGTTGATGATGCCGGTTTCAGGCGAAATATGTAACAAAAATAAACAGACAGAAAAATATTTGAGGCCGAGACTTTGGATATTTGTTTTACAAAGTATTGAATATCAGATAGCTTTAAAAAAAATAGACTAATTCTTAAAATCAAATTGTTTTTTAGTTTGTATCTAAGAGCTAAGGACGGTAATGGTATAAAAAGATATATAAGTGTCCTATGTTGGTGTCTGTTTAAAGATTAAAGACGACTGGAGATATTTACCAGTTGAAACGTAGTGATTCAAAACAAATAAAGACAATACAAGTCCAAAACTCTACTGCCGTTCAAAGAATGTCCGATGTTATATAATAATTAAGGAAATGATATAAAGTTATTTGATTAAATGCATGTGAATTGTAAATTTTTATATATAATTGATGATCTGACCGGATATAGTCATGGCAGGACACGCAATTCCCCTGGCACCGTCTATTAATTTGCTGGGGGTCAATCTGGGAGGTAATATGTCTTGGCATGATCACGTTGCCGCAATTGCCAAGGCAGCTGCACAGAATCTTGGTGTACTTTTCCGCACCAAAAGGTTGTACACACCTCATCAACTTTTGACACTCTACAAAGCCCAAATTCGACCATCATTAGAATATTGCTCTCATGTCTGGAGCTCTGCACCTAAGCACACCCTTCGGCTACTGGATTCCATTCAAAGGAGAGCCGTTCGTCTGATCGGCGACCCCGAGCTGACCAAGACCCTCGATAGCCTGGAGCATCGAAGACAGGTTGATGATTTGGCTCTCTTTTACAGATATTTCCATGGCAGGTGTTCGACTGACATTGCCTACTTGATTCCCCCTAGAGCAATGCAAAACAGAAATACACGGCGAACCACTGCCGCTCATCCATATGTTGTTCAGCTTAGTACTCCTCGAACTTCATTGTTCAAGAATTCTTTCATCTGGAGAACGTTATCTTTGTGGAATGATCTTCCTGAGGTCGTGTTTCCCATTGAATACAATCATCAACGTTTCAAGACCAACGTTAATCGCTTTTTTCGCACTCGCACCGCTCCCAGAGCGCCTTAAAGGATTTTTCCTACGGTGCAGGTGTTTTATCATGAAAAAAATCTGCAGATATTCTGTTGTCATAATTAGAAATAATAGGATAAACTTTGCATAGTATATAGTGAAGTTACCATAATTTAACATAATATGATATACAGTTTATTATATTACATGATAATATGCGATGATATGACATGCAGGACGTCTTAGTATATTGTCATAATTGAGAAAAATGTGATATACAGTTTTCTGATTATTTGTTTTAAAGATCTTACAAAAGCCGAATTCCTGCAAAAAGAACCACACTGCAGGAAGAGGAAGTTTAAGGAAGCTGCCTGCCACCATACAACAAAACCCAGCTTGTTGTAGTAATCCTTCATTAGATATGAAATACGTCTGGAAACCATTGTTAACTAAATGTAATCTTAAAATAAAATCTTGGAATAAAATCACGTAAGAGTTAAACGCATGACTCCGCCGACTTAGTGATGCGTTACTGCAACTCGCTGATATAAGGATGGTCACGTTTTTCTATGAAAAACTATTTAATGGCATAAACATGTACCCAAGAAAACAATCATAAATCATAAGTACCCAAAGACGGTTCTCTGCGCAAATTAATTGTAGAAAAAATAAGTTGTTTAAAAAATTTAAAAGATCTCGCCAAGATATAGATTATATATGGCCTATTCTGATACTCGTCGCGAAGTAAAGTACAGAACCGATATGTGTTATTTGCTGTCTGTCTCATAAACTGAACATCTTATTCCGGGCAACATTAAGCATTTCTGGAGCTTCATCAATAACCTTAGAAAAGATTCTAAGTTGCCAAGCGTTATTATCAAGATCAGGAGTTGACTGACCCAATTCTAATAGCAGACGCATTTGCCAAGCAGTTTAGATCCTGTTTTAACACTACACAAGCACTACATCATATCTAAACAACATAGGTTTTATAAGGGACGCTCAACATCAACAAACTTTGCCAGGTATCACGGTTTTTTAGTGTCATCAGTGAAGACAGGAAGACAGGTCGATGTTATCTACACCGATTTGTGCGGATCTATTTCTGAAGAAATGACAGTAACATCAGGTGTTCCGCAAGGTTCACTTATCGGTCCCATTTTATTCATACTTTTCATAAATGATGTTATACAATGTTCCGAGCCTCACTCAATGTTCACTGTCTTATATATGCGAATGATCTTAAATTTTATTCCATTGTTTCACCAAGACACAATTATTTGCAAAGGAACCTTGACGGTTTTGTTGACTGGTGCGATAAAAACTATCTAAATATCTAAAACTTAACCTAAAGAAGTGCAGAGTTTTAAGGTTCTTAAAATGTACTAACCCGCAGAGTGAGATCTATAGTATTAATGGCGTTAATTTGGAAGTTGTATCGCATTTTAATGATCTTGGAGTAATTTTTGATAGTGACTTATAATTTAGTGTACATATAGACAACATAATTCTTAAAAGTTTTAGGCTGTTGGGTTTTATAAAACGACACACAAAGCATATTTTTGACATCAAAGCGTCGACAACCCTCTACAACTGTTTGGTGCGCAGTATTTTGGAGTTTTGCTCTGTAATTTATTTATTTATTGTCATACACAATTACAAAGTAAGTAATGACATTGTCAAAGTAAGAAGAAGAAAAGTTATTTGAAGTTTCATATGATAATATCATGGTATTCTCGAATATCATAAAAATTTTTTGTCAAGCAGGTAGCACTTTACTTTGTTCTTGAACTTTCTGAATTGAGTAATGTTTATGACAGTTTCCGGGACTGCATTATAAAGAGAGCTGCAGAAACAAAATGGACTTTCTTGATAAGAGGATGTTTTGTAGCCAGAAATGTAAATTTTATTTGAGTTTGTAGTATCACGATCATGAATTGTTGAAGTATCGGGAAATTTGAAAGAGTGTTTTTTTGCAAACATTACTGCGATAAGAATTAAAATACTAGGCAGCGTAAGAATTTTATATCGCCAAAATGTTTCTTTGCATGACTCAAGTCGGCTTATTTTTGCTAAATAAATAGTCTTTGTAGTTCTGTTGATTGGCCCCAGTAAAGTATTAGATAACTTACTTATTACATACTTACTTAATTATTATTTACATTACTTACTAGGAATTAGAATAAATTTACAAAATATCTGCCTTTTTCCATATCAAGGCTCTCCTTATGAATATGAACCCCCCCGAACAAACCCGAACAACCCCCCCCCCCCATGATTTTGTAGTGTACTGTTACTGTCAATAAATTAAATAGAACTGTTATTACCATACTTATTTAGTATTCACCTGAAGACGACTGGGGATGCTTACCAGTTGAAACGTAGTGATTCAAAACAAATAAAGACAATGTAAGTCCAAAACTCTATTGCCGTTCAAGAAACGTCATTGTCTCCAACCTTCAAACAGACACTGACACTAAGAGGTTGCCGAACATAGCATCTAAAATAGGGATTTTTTTACATTTTTAAACAAAATTTGACCAGTAATTTTTAAACATTAATGCGTAAAAGTTTGGATCTATAAACCATGTAATTCTAACCGTGACAAAACATTAAAATTGCAACATAATTTACCGGAAGCCAAATAGTTTTATATTTTTATTTCCTTACACAACATCTGCATAATTTATATTATTTACTCTAAATAACCATTCTCATTGTCTGCACATGTATTTAGCAAAATATAGCTTATCTTTCGTAATAATTTCACCTGTGTTATTCACTAAAAGTTGTTTGGCTGCGGGGATCCTACCAATTGTAAAAAAAAACACTCTACCTAAATTTGTTTATTCACGTGTAAATATAAACAATTTCTTTCTTTTCCAGTTAATTTATTAGCCAGTGACGCATTTCATACCTTTTAATATTAACCGCGACAGTGGCTCAGAGGTGAGGCACTGGTATTCGACCGTGGCGGTCCGAGTTCGATCCTCGAAGTGGGTATACGCACGATAAAAAAAGTATGTCTGAAATTTAGTAGGTTTAAGAATGCAGGGAAGAGTGTAAAATGTATCATCTCCCAACCCACCCCATTCACGCCGGTAGCCAGGGGGATGAGATCGGATATCTCGACTCCCCTATCGGTAGGTCATGCAATGACATGAAATCAAGGGTTGATAGCCCTTGGGAGGTGTCGCATGACTGAGGATCGTGATTCGGAACCCACGTGTGTGTGTGTAGGTTTCCATTGGGAATGGCCCTGGCAGCAAACGAAGAATTAAAAAGCCTAATTCGAAAGAAGGACAAGAAAATAACCTTTTAATATTAACTAATTTATAAAAAATTTCGAGCTTCTTTAATATCAACAAATTCTGCAAAACACCTTTACTTTCTTCCCCCCTTCCTGCATTTTCTCCTGAGGATTAATCAACCATCATCAAATAGCTAAATTATTCCTTAAATGATTTACATTTCAGGAAATTGATACATAAAATCCTTCTAATCAAAAAGGACACACACACACTACTTTTGTACACTAAACAAAATTAGTTTTTTTTTAAACCCATTGTTATATGGAAAACGAATTGTATATTTGATAAACGCTCGTTTTACATACGTTCAACGTGCATTATGTTTTAGTTGGTATAATATATCGCATTAATAAAAAAGGCTCCATAGGGTGTCTCATAACCAAGGGGCCATATAGCAACGGAAGATAGTAGACTTGCGCACTTACGTAGCCAAAATTTAAAACAAATATTTAAAATTTTAAGATTAATAAAGTACAACATTTTTACGTATAAAATACTTTTTTTATAATTTGAGAAGAAGCGGTTAGAGAGAGTGTAAGAGATAAAGAATATATGCGAACATTTACCAGACTAATATTGTGTAACTAGCGTCCTCTAGGTAGTATCCTATGACCAATTATAAAATGGCCTTTCTTGCCCTCAAGAACATAACTACACCAAATTTAAATCATCGCCAATTTACTAAAATATATTTTTTATTTGGATGACCCTGTATCCAACCATGGATAATTTATCATAAAAAAATAAGCATAATAATTATATTTTTGGACTAATATTTTTTTAACTGCTTAAACAGTTTTGAGTTATTCGTTTCTTTCATTAGATCCCAGCTCTACTGATAAGCCATGATATGCGAAACGCGTCTAGGGATGAATCTGACGAAATAAAAAGAAAATCTTTATTTGTTTTAATACTTTTTTATCCATCGTGATTTAGCACAATTTGACCTAAATTACAATGTATGTAACTAAATAGAATGTAATGGTAGGTAATTGTTGAAAAATATTCGTTTTGCAATACGCCATCTTTTTAGCCAAAGTCTACTGAATTAGTGAGAAGTATGGGAATTTGACGTCAAAATGGACACTTTTTTTAATAGGGTTTCAAGTATCGACCCCCTGGAAGCTGAAAATTTACAAAAGAGACGTCTAAACTGCAAAAAAACAATACCTGCCGTTGTTGACAAAAACAAATGAGTAATAGTTAATATCATGAAATCATAAATTTTTATTTATTTAATAATATATTTTTATTATCCCAGTAAAATTAATAAGTGTGTCGGCCAACTTGTTTATGGGACAAATTTTATGTCAGTAGTGCTCACATATTATTAATATTAATATGCATGTTGATCTGTGGCGAATCCACATACCTATACAGGGTGATTCCTAAGTTGATACTTCTTTTTTAGCTGTGTATAGAAGGCATTAAAATAAACAACATTTTTAAATACATTTTTTCAAAAAACTCAAAAATAAGGTATAATTTACATTCATTTGTTACACTATGGATCAAATACGGTTCTGCCTAACTTACCCGTTGAATAACATAACACGCAAACGCCGCACTTTGAAGACACTCACTCTAAATTAGCACCATATTTTTTAGTTCAATGTTTTCCAATTTTACCATATTTCACGTGTCACCAATTAAAAATTAACTTGCTTCAGAAAACACACCGTAGAGGATTGCCAGGCCCGCACTTAGATTTTTTACTTCTGTAACTCGGCTATTTTTAAGTTTTTTGAAAAAATGTGTTAGAAAATGTTGTTTATTTTAATGCCTTCTATACACAGCTAAAAAAGAAGTGTCAACTTAGGGATCACCCTGTATAAAACCAATATATTGCCAGTGGTATGCAGCCAGTTTTTCCTCAACTCGATCTTCCGTATACAGGGTGATTCCTAAGCTGATACTTCTTTTTTAGCTGTGTATAGAAGGCATTAAAATAAAACATTTTTAAATGCCTTTTTTCAAAAAACTTAAAAATATGCGAAATACAGAAGTAAAAAACTTAAGTGCGGGCCTGGTCATCAAAACGTAGCCTGCTATACTAATGTTGTTTTTGTCTTATTAGTCATGCAATTTACGGGTCGGTGGTCACTTATTTATTTGACAATCCTCTACGGTGTGTTTTTCTGAAGCAAGTTAATTTTAAATTGATGACACGTGAAAATGGTAAAATTTGAAAACAATTAACTAGTAGATATAGTGTTAATGTACGGTGAGTGTCGTCAAAGTGCGGCTGCTGCTTCGAGATTATACGCAGAACGCTTTGACATTGTCATTATTTGAGATTCGATCGATACTTTATAAATTATAAACCGATCTTTAATTTATTATTAAAAAGTATAGTTGTAAAGCATTTATGCAATCATGTAATTACCGCACTCGTCAGTACGCGGCTCGTTCGCAATTTTTCCATTCGTGCGTAATTTGCTTTTTACTACACTTGATACGTAATATACTATTACTTTTAATGGACCTTCCCCTGCGAATGTAATTAAACATCCGTTTTACCAAAGAAAAATCTATTAAATACTAAAAAAATAGTTGGGTTTGGGTTACTTTGCAAAAGTAAGTACTGGAAAATCCGCCAATAAAATAAAATCGAGTTATTATTGACCGATGGAACTTTTTTTAAAATCCTCCTATTTTTTATTATTTTAAATTACCAGTTTTTAGACGTTCTACTAATTACTTCATTTTAATTAGTTTTCTCATAATAACATGTATTTTTTGTTTCATATTTTGGATGTATTTATTTGTGGTATAAATATATCAAATGACTGGCATTTTAATAAGTTCGGAACTATTTTAGTTTCATAATGTGTACAGGGTGCTACAAATTCGTGTCTCGAAAACGGTCAGGGATACGAAAAAAACCAAAATTTCTATTTTTGGTTTTTAAATTTTTGCATCTTTATTTTCGACCTGGGAAAAAAACAAAAACCACTATTTCATAGCCGCATTTTATGTTTTACAAGATCGCTTTATTAATTTTCAAATTCAACATTTCGTTCTTTAAGTACCAACCTCAAGTCAACTTTTTTTAATGTGGACCTGGAATTATAAATACAGTTTTAGGGATTTTTAAGCTTTACAAATTTAATACAATTTAAAGTTTTTGAAGTTGTAACGTTTGTCATCTGATAACACATTTTTTCAAGTTATCTTTTTATGTCATTACGGTCCTGAACATTTAGAGCTAAACCAAAAAAAAAAGATTTCTGATTTGAAAAATCCGTCAATTTTCACTTAAAAAAGCTTGATATTTGATATTTTGTAAGAGAAAAGACCAAAAGTCTTCACCTCAAATATTTTTCTGTCTCTTTATTTTTGTTACATGTTTCGCCAGAAACTGGCATTATCAGACCGTATAAACAGTAAAAAAAATTTGAAATTGTTTTCAAAACAAACTTAAGCGCATTACAGTAACATAACTAGACTAACATTCCAGTTACCTTTTCTTTACTCGAAAGCATTAATTTTTTTCTGTATTACAGTATTTCGGTCTAGGTCTAAGGCAAAAACCATAGGACTTAGGATGTTGTATTAATAAAATAAATAATATACTAATAAAAAATAGAATTAATTCTTATGTCTTAAAAACTTACTTACCTCCTGGAGTATTGCTACGGCAACCCTTATTGAAATAAAACGGCCTAAACACCATAGTTTCCTGTAATGTAATTTTAATATTTAAGTTATCCTAAAAATAATTGCCAGGGCCGTAATAGTAAAGAAAGAATAATTTGAAATACTAATGATGTGATATTTGATGACAAAACGGTAAATTTTTTTAAATTGTATTAACTTTTCAAAGAGTTGAAGTCCCTAAAAATGTTTTTAAAGTTCCAGTTAGTTCCGTATTTAAAAAAAAAATGGACTTGAAGTTGGTATCTAAAGAACGAAATGTCAAATTTGAAAACTAATAACGCCATCTTGTAGAACATAAAGAACAGCTATAAAAAAGTGTTTTTTGTTTTTCTCCCAACTCAAAAATACAGGCGCAAAAAATTCAAAACCAAAACAAAAAATGTTGGTTTTTTTCGGATATCTCCGGAGGTATTGGGAATATTTAGAATTACGCAACTTTGCCTCAATTTAACCATCTTCGTATCTCTTACCGTTTTCGAGATCCCCTTGTAAGCACACGAATTTGTAGCACCCTGTATACTGTATACAGGGTGGCCCGCTTTCAACGCAGGATTCCATAGCATCTGAACTACGTAACTTTTTTATATTTTTCAAAAACAAAGTTGTAGAGCATATTGCTACAATCTAAAATTATTTTAAATTATACAGGGTGTCTCAAATAGTCAAGGCATATCCAAAATCCTGTTTTTTTAAATTTAACGTATGTTTTGTACAAAATGTCAAATGTCTCAACTAAAACATTGTTTTTGAAATATTCACGTTCATAATATGACATTTTCAGGATATTCGTGGAATTTTATAGGAAATTAGAAAATAATATATTATACAGGGTGCTACAAATTCGTGTGCGTACAAGGGAATCTCGAGAACGCTAAGAGATACGAAGTTGGTTAAATTGAGGCAAAGTTGCACATTTTGAGGCTTAATCATTTGGTGAAAGAAAATTGTAAAATTTTCTAATTTCTTCAGACATATCCGAAAAAAACAGAAATTTTTAGTTTAGCTTTTAATTCTTGACTTGGGAAAAAAACAAAAACACTTTTTCATAGCCGTTTTCTATGTTCTATTAGATGACGTTATTATTTTTTACATTCAACATTTCGTTCTTTAGATACCAACCTCACGTAATTTTTTTACGGACCTGGAATTTTTAAAAATTTTAACATTTTGTCATCAAATAAAACATCTATATTATTTCAAATTATCCTTTCTTTACTATTACGGCCCTGGCAATTATTTTTAGGATTACTTAAATATTAAAATTACATTACAGAAAGTTATGGTGGTTAGTATTTCAAGAATTGTATCTACCATAACAATACCCTAGGAAGTAAGTAAGTTTTTTAGGCGAGAGGACTAATTTTATTTTCTATTATTATATTATTTATTTTATTAATATTTTAAGATTTAAGGGTTTTAATACATTTTTAAATGTCTGATAAGTATAGGTTCAAATCAATTTAACACCCTGTATAATATATCGATCACTTCGTTAAATCACCAAACACAGGTATAACTGGTAATTATAATATTTGTATTAATACTTCCACAAAATAAACAAATTGTAACAATTAAGAAAACAATTAGAGTTTATGTTGCGCAATGACTACTTGGCATCATGAGCTCGACCACGGTAGTGTTCTTCTTGAATCCCGCGGCAATCCCCTCGTCATCTCGCCAGCGGCGTCGACCTCCAAAAATTTCTGACTCTAACAATATTATATATATCTATGAGTCCTATGGTTTTTATACCTAGACCTAGACCAAAATACTGTAAGATAGACAAAAAATAATGCTCTCAAATAAAGAAGAAGTTAACTGGTGTGTCTAATTATGTTACTGTGATGCGCGTATATTTGTTTCAAAAACAATTTAATTTTTACAGAAGAGGAATTTCCTTTCGTTTCATCAGATCCATCCCTAGACGCGTTTCGCCATATCATGGCTTATCAGTAGAGCTAGGATCCGACGAAAGATTTTTTTTTTACTATTTATAAGATCTGATGTTCAGACGAAACATGTAATAAAAATAAACATACAGAAAACTATTTGAGGCCGAGACTTTTTTTGAAAAAAATATCAAATTTCAGGCCGTAATGATAAAAAAAATTTTTTTAAAAATTTAAAAAAATCTGTTATTAGATGACAGAACATTAAAATTTAAAAAACCTTTAAATTGTATTGAAATTTCTAAAACTGAGAATCCCTAAAATTGTATTTAAAATTCCAGGTCCGTATTTAAGAAAATGTACTTAAGGTTGGTATCTAAAAATCGAAACGTCGAATTTGAAAAGTAATATCTCCATCTTGTAGAACATAAAAAAGTGTTTTTTGTCTTTTCCCAATTCAAAAATGAAGGCGCAGAAAATTAAAACGAAAACTAAAAATTTTGTTTTTTTCTCGGATATCTCCAAAAGTATTGGGAAAATTTACAGTTTTTTTTATCAAATTATTAAGGTCTAAAATACGCAACTTTGTCTTAATTTAACCATTTTCGTATATTTTACCGTTTTCGAGATTCCCTTATACGCACACGAATTTGTAGCGCCCTGTATAAGGTGTTCTATTAAAAAAAAGTATGTTGGATATCTTCCAACTGTTTGGGATACCCTGTATAATTTAAAATAATTATAAATTGTAGATCTAATGGCTCCTTATACCTCTGTTTTCGAAAAATAATAAAAAATTAGGTAGTTTGCTTGCCGTTCTGACCTTCTTTCGAATTAGGCTTTTTTCCTCTTCGTTCGCTGCCAGGGCCATTCCCGAGGGGACCTACAGTTTAACGTGGGTTCCGAACCTCAGTCATGCGACACCCCCCAAGGGCTATTAACCCTTTGTTTATTGCCATTGCAGGACCTACCGATTGGGGAGTGTGTACCTTCTTCCGCACCCCACGAGATATCCGATCTCATTCGGCCTGGTTACCGGCGTGAATGGGGTGGGTTGGGAGATTATACCTTTTACACCTTTACTTACTTTACCTTTTTATTGTACGTATGCCCACTCCGGGAATCGAACCCGGGTCGCCGCGGTCGAATGCCAGTAGCTCTACCTCTGAGCCACAGCCGCGGTTTTGTTAGGTAGTTTATGGAATCCTGATGCGTTAAAGCGGGTCACCCTGTATAATAAATCTTCTTATATTTATTAATAATTTTAATCCGCTGAGTTACATGTTTATGGATCGGAAACCGGCTCGTCATTGTTGTCACTAGGTATTGTTTACTATATTTAAATCTGATTTTTGAGCTTTAATTTTGCGGTTGAGTTATTACCTTTGTTTATTTGTTTAATAATGAAACCGTTGGTGATCGTTGGAAAACAAACTGATAAAATAACCTATGATAGATACTTTTTTCAGGATTTTTTTTTATAATTTAATATTAATACATGGTCGCCTTTATAGCTAGCGAAAAATATTTTGGGTTTTTAAAAATCTATTATACTTATATATAATAGGATCAGTTAAAAAGTTTGGGAAGAACAAAGTTTTTATATTTATATATATAATTTTAACACCTTGTATTTTATTTCAATTATTTGTCAAATTCTAAAAGAAAATGTTTATCACACCACGTATCCAAACTTAACCGTTTTCGAATTATCAAATTTTGAATATTATTAGTAAATAAATAATTATAAAGTTCCTTAATTTTCTAGTCCCTCAAGTTACCTTAGGAAATATTTAACTCTGTAACAACGTTCTTGTTGTCAAAGTGGTAATTAATATTTTTTTTCCACTATTAACCTCTAAAACGGCAATTATTGACCGATTATTAACCTTAGAAATCTGTTTTCTCTACCTTGACACTTATTATTGACCATTTTTAATAATGAAAACAATCTACTTGGAAGTAGGTAACTTGATTTTTTGAATCTACAATAATAACATCGAAAGTGATTTCCTGTAGGTAGGCAACCAGATAATTGGCAATAGATATCAGATTCTCAGAGATGTTCAACGTTGTAAAGTATGGATACTGTAAATCACAAATATAAGCTATGACAAGAAATGGGGGGGGGGGGGGGGGGCTGGCGGCGCGCAGCTCCCCCCGAGCTCATAAGCTCGGGGTCTAATAATCTAATTGTAAGCTAAGTTTTCGTCTTTCACCTTTTACTAATATTTTATATTCGGACACATTTCGCTACATTTTAACAGATTTTCAAAATTCACCATTATCAAGAGTCGAATTTTGCTACGCTACTTTGTTAAAGACTTTTAAACGATCTTTCCATGCCCGCAGGACGCAAGGACGTATCAAGCGCAGATCCAGGGGGGGGGTCATGGGGGTCATGACCCCCCCTCCCAAAAACAGAGAAACACAAACAAATTTTTATTGTTTTGCCGGTCTGCATGCATAACCCAATGAAATAAAATATTTTTACAACAAAAACAGACAAAAATTATAATATATTTATTTTTTTTTAAATAAAGTAAAAATTTTAATTGAACCATTTTTAATGGAAGAAGTGTGATAATTTATAATAAAAAAAATAGTGCGGGAAGAAACGAGAATGCTTCATATACAAAACGGCACGTAAGAAGGAGTATTTGAAAACCTAAGCATTTGCACCAAAAACTGCTCTTAGAGCTACCCTCCTAAATATATGATTTCTGAAAAAATCAACAATTTTGGCGTGGTGAGCGATATTTAATTTATTTTTAATCATGAAAAACCCATTCCGAGAAACGCTGGTTAGAGTCATACATACGTCTTATGATAAAGTTTTGGATTAATACCAATATTCATATTTTTTTTCACAAATATAAAAATGTTTTTTTTAAATAAAGAGCCAGCTAGGAAGCAAAAAAAAAAGTAAAAAAAAACATTTACAAAAACAAATTTAATAAAACCATGCAGAAAGGAAGAGGTAATAATTTAATTTTCGAAATTTGATAGTAGATGAATTTTAATCAAACTTTGGGCGTGGCTCCGAAAATTTTTCGCCTGCGGCGCTTTTCTTGCCGGGCTTTAGGCGTGGCCCAAAAAAAAATTTCACTTCATTTACATGATTTGACCCCCCCCCCCCCAAATCCAAGTTCTGGATCCGCGCCTGGGACGTATAACTTGTCAATAAATGCAAAGCATCTTTAGGTTACTTCCTCATCATATGTTTACTCCTTTAGGTTTGTTAGAGCTATGAGTGTACCTATAACAACGGCACTAGATGTCCCTCCATGCAACATCTTACTGGTGGATTTACCAAAAAATGCTTAAGTAGTTTCGAGTTTTTTCTTTCGTCGAATTCTAGCTCTACTGATGAGTCAGCGAACAGCGTCTAGAGATGGGTCTGACGAAATGAAAGGAAAATCTTTATTTACAAAAATACGATAACTTTTTTTTCTTAGACCCTAATGTACATGATATATATCCTAAATAATCACAAAGTAAAGACAATAAATAAAAGCTCTGCATAGTTTCGCAATAATTTTAACATTAAGACATTTTATTTAAATTAATATCTTATTTAAACTTGATTTATTATGCAAAAGGTCAATTTTAACGGGTTATTTAATTTTCTGTTGTTTAATTAAATTTATTAATTAACAGGTTAATAATTGTACAAACAATAAGACAAGGAAAACTTTTTAAAATTGATTTATTTGGCCTTACAAAATTATTAAATATTTGCGAAGATTTTTTTTCATCCATATATACAATTATTAAATTAATATGCGTATGCGTAACGTGAACATAACATTATTAGATATGGAAATTTACTTTATTCATATAAGCAATTAAATATTTCTGTTCACTTTTTGTTTATTGTACGCTAGCTTTTGACCACCTCTCAACAGCGGGTATATCTCCCTAATGGACAATCGGACGAATCCTTGGATTGTTTGGGGTCATTACATTTTTTGAAGACATGCTATCTTAAATTTTGCGAGGGCCAAGATGTATAATTTTATTAGTGGTCTAAAGTGGTCGAAAAAAGGTTTTCAAAAAATTTAACAGCACGAGACAACTCGTTATATTGTATTGGTACTAACCAAAGTACTAAAATCGTCGTTATGAGATGATTACCTCTAACTGTTAACCCCTTCGAACACTTTTTTGGGGGCGCTTTACAAGATGAATCAACGATAGAGTAATGTTCATTTTCACCTTTATCTTAAAATTAGTGAAAAATTTGAAACGTAAAAGTTGTACCGGGTGCCCCACTAAGAATGTCTCTCGGCCGTATCTCGGAAACTACCGGTCATAGAAACTCAGGAAAAAAAATTATAACTAAAGTGGTCATGAGAAAATCCTGGAAATAATTTTTAAGTTCCACATTTTGCCGCAAGAGCAATTAGCTCTACTATTTATTATTATCATTATTAACATTGATAATGAAAAATTTAGTTTTATAAAAATTGTTGGAAATGATGCATATCGATATCGAGCTGCGGTTTTAACATTTGTTCTAGCAAATTTAATCTACTTTTCGATTATGGTATCATAATTATACCGTATGATTTATTTTTTCGGAGTAAAATCAAAAAATGTGTTATTATTACAAATTGCGCCCTCTAGCATTTTTTTTTTGAGAACTATTATGGACAACTAAATACGATTGGTGAAAGTGCATACATTTCTCTTCCAAACACTCTTTAGTTTGCTAAAATCGGATAAGTCGTTTATAAGTTACAGCGATTTAACTGATTACACATTCAACCGCTTCCCCGCCTTTTATTAAAGTCGGTACGCCAATGAGCATAAAACCAAAATGATTGTCCAAGCTTTTCAATGGTGTGATCAAAGATATACCTTAATGTGGAATTTTTGGAGATATGTAAACTTTTAAAATTTACTTTTCAATTACGCCCTCTTACGGCAAAAAGCGGAACTTAAAAATTATTTCCAGGATTTTCTCATGACCACTTTAGTTATATTTTTTTTTCCTGAGTTTCTATGCCCAGTAGTTTCCGAGATACGGCCGAAAGCCATTCTTAGTGGGACACCCGGTACAGATCATTAAATTAAGGTGCACATTTTAAAATCATATTGTAGTCTACGGGGTGGCCTAAAAAAAGTGCGGTTCTATTTGCAGAATTTTGACTTCTGTCCACATGATATGATGGTCGTGTGTCCAGGCGTGGTCAGCTGCACCTGATTTTTCGGTCCCTCCTTTCTATGTGTTGTTCTTATGTTCTTTAATCCTTACAGCGAGTGGTCTTAGTGTCTCACCACACTCACTGGGGATCTGGTAGACGCAATTTTTCTCTTGTTTTTGGCTTGTTGGTTTTGTCTTCGTCAGGTTTTTTAAATGAGACACCCTATATATTGTCATATATAGACATATGGCATGTCCTGCTTTCTTAAATTCCCATTTTTCTTATTATTTAAAGTTAATATTAAATATACCTACTGACCCAATTATTTGTTATTAAAACAAGCAAACTACAAGGATGCTATCTTAGCATATTGCCGAGCTTGCATTTTGTTACCAATCAATAACTGGGTTAGTTTATTGATACTGATTGGTGTAAATAGCAGGCCGGTACTATGCAAAAGACACCACTCGGTCGATACCACTCGGTCAAGACCATTCAGGTTATCTCCATCGGGTCGGGACCATTCGGGTCTCGACCAGTTCGGTCAAGACCATTCAAGCCAAGACCATTTGGTTAGAAACCCTTCAGGTCGATACCCGATCGATACAAGATTCGGTCCAGAGCAGAAACATTGGGTCAGTAGCAGCATAGAGTCCTGTTCCAATTGTCAGCCTCTTGCCCTAGAGAGCTTGTCCCTAGCCAAATATGCTATTGTAAGTAAAGTTTGATTTTGTGTAGGTAACCATTAAACTGCCGTTTCATATTGCATAATAAAATAGGTGTTATGGAGACTTGTCGTCTTTAATTCTTCCCCACGTGACAATATTGTATTATTTTCTAATTTCCCACTAAATTCTACGCTTATCTTGCATAAAATATATCTAAATTTAATAGTGTTAAAATATGGCATTTTAAGACTTTGACAGGCTGTTACCTCTCTATTTTAATTTCTTATTCTCTATCTAAAAGTTATAACTTCCGGGTTAACATGTTAAACCGTAAAAACAGGTTTTTTGGTTTAACATGGTAAAACGGAAGTTGTTTTCTTTCGATAGAGAATAAAAACTAAGATAGGGAGGTGAAAACCATTTTTCTCTAATATGAACCATTCCAATATTGCAACATCGTCTTGCATGCACTCGAACCCAATACCTTCATTAAGTGAATGTTTGAGCAGGAATTTTGGGAAATTACATTATTGGACCATTTTTAATTGACGGAAATCTTAAGGATCCAATATATTTAGATCTTTTTCAAAATAAAATTGGACCTGCACTGGAGGAAGTCGCTAATGAAAATCAGGAGATTTGGTTCCAAATGGATGGTTGCCCGGCCCGCGAATTTACATAGTATACCATGTATAGAGCATCGGGTCTAGAAGCCCCGCCTCTAAAGATAGTTGTGCTTTGAGAGTGTTTTTAATGAGGTATAGAATGTAATCATAATGCGCGCGAAATGGGGTATAGAATGTAATCGCGTTATGCGCGGTTGCAGGCTCTTTTGATATGCCAAGTAAAGTAAATCTACACTATGTTATAACTATTTATTTTCAATAAAATAATAGTTAAAATTATGCTTCTAAAGAATTAACAAAAAAAACATTTATTCTACTAAATACATATAGAGTACATGGGTATTATTATTAAAAATATTGTTAAATATTATGCTAGCATCTTAATTATATATTAATGTCCTTTGGCATTTGGGGTATTCTCGGCAATATTTTTGCTTAAGCACCTTTTCTTCTTTTTGGGCCTGCTCTGTCCTGATGGTCTTCCTGATTGCCTTCTTTTTTGGGAGCGCGAACCATGAGCCCTTCTTGACAAGGCTGTTGGTTGCACTTTAATATACTTGCCTTTTTTGCAGTTTATTGTAGTATTGGCAATAAATGTTTTTAGCTGCTGCTCTGTGTTAATATTATCTATTTTTTTATTAAAGCCAGTTAATAATTCTAGCATCTGATTGCTTTTATATTTTTCTGTCAAAAGCAATAATTTTTCCATATTTGTTCTCAATAAATTATGTTGAGTTTCAAAAATGTCTTCGCTAAACTTTTGAGGCTCGACAAATAAAGCTGTGACGATATTTGTAGCACTGTTTGTTGATGTATGACGAGTTATATTGGGCCCTTCTGAAGTTGGGTCACTATCTCGGTCATGATCCATATCGAGAAAAAAATGTTCGGGAATTTTGTCTCCTAGGGCCAATTTTGCCAGGTCGGCTTTGACACTTGCAGCTAATATAGGTGAGTACATAAATTGTAAATTTGTTTTTAAATGGACAGCAAATATGTGCTTGCAAAATTTACCGCTAAAACCTTCAGGACAGTCACATGACTCACTTTCAATATTAACCGAATAGAAAAGTTGCTCATCTGATGAAGAAGTTACATGATAAATATTGTGGGACACATCAATGACAGTCAAATCCCTCGATTTTTTCATAAAGTTCATGTAGCTGATACTAGGTTTAGTCACTCGGCCGTTAGCAAATTTTAGAAGTATTTTTATGTGATATTCCTCTAAAACAGTTGTAACAAATGTTATAAGAGCCATGCCGTTATAAACTTTACATCTTTTTAGAATAACGTCTTTGAATATTCTTATGGAGCTTTCTGCATAATTATTTGTGTTGTTTCCTCTTGTGAAAAAACCTGCCCTAAAAGATAGACACCATTCTTGTTTTCTTTTCCACTTCTTCGCCTGCAAAATCACTTCCTATCATTCTGCATCTAATTATACCCTTATACTCAGAATAACTTTTAAATTCCAAACTCTGTATTTCAACCTCAGGTTTTAGATTTTTTAATACAATTTCCAAAGAATTTTGCTCACTCATTGTGATTTGTTTTTTATCTGCACTGCAACAGTCGCGAAGTAACTAAACGCGAATACTATTTTGCACTTGTAAGAATATTTACGACGCGACGTTGCCATCTCATTTGCCCTTTTTAAAGAAACCTCCTACTACAAAGTACAAAGTATACCGCATTTCGCGCCTGTCCTAATTACATTATATACCGCGTTAGGAACAAGAGCGTTTATTATTGCGAATTGAGGCGGGGCTTATAGACCCGATGCTCTCTACATGGTATACTACGTAAATTCGCGCCCGGCCCACAATTCGCTTGTGGTACGCGAATATCTGAATATTGCTTTTAATGGACACGTTGTCGGTTCAAACTCAACAATTAATTGGCCAGCTAGGTCTCCTGACCTCTCATCCTCTGGGGGGCATTACATTTTTCTTTAAAAAAGTGTTAGGCTTGAAAACTTAGAGCAGTAAAAAAAAATAATTTTAATGCAATCCGAAGGAATTACCCAGTACCAGCTCGCGAATGTTCGTAGATAATTTGACGATCGTTTAAGATATTATTTAGCAGCAAATGGTGATTTATTTTAACATTTAATTGAGAACTAAAAATATTCCAAGGTATTTTACAGTTTTCTTAAAATAAAATTATTTGGTTTATTTTTACAAACAACTGTTTATTTGAAAACACCCTCTTATTTTCTTCCCCTTTCAGCAATTCTTGATTATTTTAATACTATTTATTAGGTTTTATTGTAAGTAAAATAATCCGTTTTTAAAATAAATTTACGTTTTATTTGAAAATATAAGTTAAATCCAGTGTAAAATGTGTGATGTGGTAAACATTTTTAAAAAGCCTACCGTTTGCAAATTACATTTGACAATGACAAATCACGAATTGACGAGTCCAATTAATGCTGCTGTCCGTAGCATCACCTGTTGAATTCCAATGAAAAAGCAACCGCAATTGTATTATCGATCGAATTGTCCAAAATTGTTCAAACTCCGCATGTGCTTTCACCATCTCCCTACAACCCCGCTCTGACGTCAACAGGTGAGCAAATATTTGGACAGTCTAAAACTTGCATGGGATTTCCCATGTTTCTGACCACGATGCACCACCCGGTATAGTATCTTCTTTATTTTCGCAATAAAGATTAAATTTATAAACCTCTCGCATGCTACATCTTTCTGACGGTCAATCTCTTTTAATATTTAATTAGCTGTACAACTGTTCCTTTCTTTCGTTAGACCCCAGCCTTACCGATGAGGCATGATATAGCGAAATTCATCTAAGGATGGGTCTGACCCTGACGCAATGAAAGAAAACTTCTTCTGAATTAAAATTACAGTGATAAAAGTGCATGTTGTTGTAAGAATTTTAAAAATGTGTATGTTCATTTTGCATATTACATAGATAATGAGTGTTTTATTTATATTCTGATATTCTTAAGGCTAGGTAGGGCTAGCTACATTCTTACATGTATCGGATTTATACCTGTTGTAGGTACTCTTATTATAAATAGTTTTAAAACCGCGGCAGTGGCTCAGAGGTAGAGCTACTGGCATTCGACCGCGGCGACCCGGGTTCGATTCCCGGAGTGGGCATACGTACAATAAAAAAAAAAGTATGTCCGAAATTAAGTGGATTTAAGAATGCAGGGAAGAGTGTAAAAGGTATCATCTACCAACCCACCCCATTCACGCCGGTAACCAGGCCGGGTGAGATCGGACATCTCGTGGGGTGCGGAAGAAGATACACACTCCCCAATCGGTAGGTCATGCAATGGCAATAAACCAAGGGTTGATAGCCCTTGGGAGGTGTCGCATGACTGAGGATCGTGGTGCGGAACCCACGTTAAACTGTAGGTCCCCTCGGGAATGACCCTGGCAGCGAACGAAGAGGAAAAAAGCATAATTCGAAAGAAGGGCAGAACGGCAAATAGTTTTAAAAATGTAGGAGAGTTATTTGTAAACAAAAACAAACACTACACTGTACTGATAATAATCGAAATAGTAGTTGGTACAACAAGAGTGGATATGATGCCTATATCTCACGAGGATGTAAATTGGGCACGATGCCGTAGGCGGAGTAAGTAAGTATAAGGTAACAAATGATAATATTCACTTTATTTTTTACACGACATTTCATAAACTTATTGTTACACGCTTGCGAGAAAATCGTTTCTTGAATTATTAAAGACTGCTTTTTAAATCATGATATTGTAAATAAAGTGTTAAGTTATCATCATATAGTGTATTTCACATAAGCTTTTAATGACCGTTGATGACACACGTCATTTCTAGTGACATTTATTTTAGAGTTTGATCAGGGCCGGACTAGGGTTTCTGTAATAGTTAATTACCAAATAAACTGTAACGTACAGTCGCGCCGATAAAAAACTGGGACAGGAAATTTTTCTATTTTCTCCTAGACTATTAAGAATAATTTTACATCAAGCCTGGTACCAGTAAAATGTCATGAAAATTTGCATGTCAATAAAGATTGTCACTTTATGATTGACTCGTCAAACATACAATCATATATTATTTGTAAATATGCCACAATTAACCCCCCAGCAAAAGACAATTATTTATAGTCGGTTGCGAGATAGTGTTGCTATTAGGGATATTGCAGATGAACTGGGAGTAAGCAAGAATACCGTGCTATTGGCAAAACAAAAAATAGCAAGACATGGGACTATTATTAGGAATGCAGGTTCTGGTCCCCCTAAAATTTCTACTGATGATCATGATAGAAGACTGGTTAATTATCTAAGGGATCATCCCTTCGAAACTGCAATCAAGGCAAAAGAAGAGACGAATTTTCCAGGTTCTGCAAATACCGCTAGAGACAGGGTTCGAAATTCCGATATACGAAGCCGTTGTGCTGCCAATAAAATTTTTTTAACGGAAATAAATAAACAGGGCAGGTTAGAATTTGCACATGAATATATTAATCAAATACATTTATGGGAAACAGTTATATTTTCTGACGAGAAAACTTTTCAGTCATGCAATAATGGGAGAATTCGGGTGTATAGGCCTTCCGGCATGCGGTATGATGAGAGATACACCCACAAAACCAACCAAAGTGGGCGTTTCTCCATAAATGTTTGGGGCTGGATTAGCGCTAGAGGACCAGGACTTTGCCAAATCGTCGAAGGAAGACTAACTGCAGCAGTATACGTTAATATACTAAACGAAGTGATGATACCATCGGTAAAATAATTTGTTCTCTCTTAGATTATTTATATTATACATACGGTACGGATTTTTCTTGAAATGCTTGTTTATGTGTTTATTTTTATGATATAAATGACATAATTTAATTTTTTTTTCCTATTTTTTTGGGTGACTGGTGTAACTTAAATCTTATTTAACCTGTTTTCTATTTTCTCTTTGTATTTCCGTTGGAGCTTAACGTTCACTACAGCAGCATAAAAAGTATTATTATGAATTCTCATGTTAGCGATGCAGTAATTTTTTCTCATTTCAATGTGCGGTCTTTAACTTCAGAATTTGATGCGTTTCTTGAATTCGTGGCAGCTGAGCAGCTGGAAATAATTGGCTTATCGGAAACTTGGTTAAATGAAAACATGTCCAGCACTGCTCTGAATATTCCTGATTTTAACTTAATTAGAAAAGACAGAGTGGGTAGAGGGGGAGGTGTTGCTTTCTATCTGCGAAATATATTTAAGTATAAAATAATTGATATACCTCCTTCCACTAGTGCCTTGGAACAATTATGGATTAGCGTTAAAATTAAGGGTAAAAATATTTGTTTAGGGTCTTTATATCGTCCACCCAGCGAGAATTTGAACGAGTGTATCAATGACCTTGAGAATATAATTACAACATTTCTTCCTTGTTATGATTTAGTGCTTTTTGGAAGTGATTTTAATGTGGACTTTCTTTCAAACACCGTTGGTGTCCAATGTTTGAATACTTTTTTAGATAAATACGGCCTTCACCAGATAGTCAGGGAACCCACCCGTATTACAAATACCAGCACCACCCTTATTGATATCATTGTCACCTCTTCACTTGATCTAATAAAAGAACCGCTTACTATCACAATGGATGGCATATCTGACCACTGTTTAGTCAAATGTAACATTAACTTAAAAAAACCTAAGGCTCTTGTCAAGTATAAGACATATCGTGACTATAAATATTTTGATTACGATTCTTTTTTGATTGATTTAAATAATTTAAATTTTGATATTTTGTATTCTATGCAAGATGTTGATGATATGGTAAATTTTTTCAATGCAATGGTGGGTTCCCTGTTTGACAAGCATGCACCCTATAAAACTTCTCGATTTACTAAACCTCCTGCCCCGTGGATTACGGACAATATAAAATTTATGATGCGCTTAAGAGATAAAGCTTACTCTAAATACAAAAAGTGTAAAACTAATGCGACTTGGGATGAATATAAGCAACTCAGAAATTTAGTGACGTCCTCTCTCAGAAGCGAGAAAAAGGCTTACCTAAACTATAAGTTTAGAATTAATCCTGAGGAATTCTGGAGAACGTTAAAATGGCTAAATATTAATAATACCAGTGTTGAAGGCCAGCCTGAACTCGTGAGCACTCCGGATGAATTCAATAAATATTTTATAGATAGCATACCTACAATGGATGCTTATCCTCAACTAAAGGAAAGGTTCCTGGGTGAGTATTCTGATTCTCTCTTTGACGGGTTTCAATACACTTTTAATTTTTCTCAAGTGAATGAGGATCAGGTAGGCCAAGTAATAAGTCAATTTAAGTCTAATGCTAAAGGCGTGGATGGGCTTGATATAAAAATGATATCCTTTTTAATTCCCCATTTATTGAGACACATCACATTTATTATCAACTCTTGTTTAAACACCAAAAAATTTCCTTCTAGTTGGAAAACTGCTAATATTGTTCCTATTCCCAAAATTAATAATCCAACAAGTCTCAATAACTTTAGACCAATTAGTATTTTACCGGTTTTTTCCAAAATATTAGAAAAGATAATTTTTAAACAACTTACTGATTACTTGTTGGAATGTAAGGTAATACCTATTACACAGTCCGGATTTCGTCCACAACACAGTACTACCACAGCTTTACTCAAGGTGACTGATGATTTTCTAAGAGCGTCAGACGGGGGAATGAATGGTTGTTTGCTTCTCCTTGACTACAGTACGGCCTTTGATACTCTTGATCATGCTATTCTTTGTAATAAACTTAGTTATTTTGGCATAGGCCCTGAGTCAGTTGAATTAATCAGGAACTACTTAAGTGGTAGATGTCAAAGAGTTTCACTGGGTGGCGTTACTTCATCGTTTTTGGAAGTTAAGCGTGGTGTTCCTCAGGGTAGTATTCTTGGGCCTTTGTTGTTTTCTGTTTATACTGCTGACTTTAGTAGATATTTAAAATACCTTAATTCGCACCAATACGCTGACGATACTCAACTTTATTATTTCTTTAAAGGCAGTGAAGCAGTGGTAGCGCAGGAAAGGATAAATAATGATCTTGATACAATCTGTAATATTTCCATAGCCCATGGTCTTATACTTAATGAGGCTAAAACACAGCTATTGGTTTTTGGACAAAGGGGTAATGATGATAACTTTAATATTAAGATTAATAATGTTAGTATAATTGCTGTTGATTCCGCTAAAAATTTGAGAAACACGTGTCTTATATTTTACAAAAAAGCTACGGTAAGTTAAAGACTTTGTACTTATATAAAGATATTTTAAGTCAAAATATTAAATTGAAACTATGTGAATCTCTTATTTTATCACTTGTTTCTTATTGTGATGTATTGTTTTGGCCTGCTCTAACGGCTAAGGATAAGGGTAGTTTGCAAAAGTTACAGAATGGATGTCTCCGATTTTCTTATGGAGTTAGAAAATATGACCACATCTCCCCTACTTATTTGGAATCAGGTTGGTTAAAATTAGATTCCAGATATTTTTTACATATGTGTACTTTAGTTTTTAAAGTCGGCATGTTTCAGCAGCCAGAGTACCTCTTACAAAAACTTACACGGGGATTGGACATTCATCATTTAACTACTCGCTTTAATTTTCTGTATACTGTTCCAAGGCACAGAAATGCTTTATTTCAGCGCTCTTTCTCTTATAATGCTACCAAATGCTTCAATTCATTACCCTTAAATATAAAAACGAGTTCGACTGTCTCAGCGTTCAAGAGGCGAATCAAAGACTACATAAAATCTAAGTAAATATTATATAACTAATTTTTATTCAATTTTTATAACTTTTAATAATATAATAGGTTGCTTTTCTATATCATTTCTTTAAATTATGTTCTTCTTTTTAAATTTAAGTCAATATATCGCTAACACTTTCTTCTTCTGTAATATTTAAGTTTTGTAGGTACAATCCCTTTTTTTTTTGTTTTTTTAAATTAATATTTTAGTATTAATATTTAGTACCTACTATCTATACTATTTTAAGTTTATTTTCGTAGTTGGTAGGTGGTTAGGTAAGTAGCGAATTCGCTAGATCTCGCCACCATTTAAAAACAAATTATGTAAACTGTTTATTTTCGTATATAAATAAAGGCATTTATTATTATTATTATTATTATTAAACGCTGTATACGGTCAAAATTACACATTTCAGCATGATAATGCTCCAATACACACAGCGCGCATTGTACAAAATTTTCTCCAAGAAAATAACATAGCAGTTCTTCCCTGGGCTTCGAAGAGTCCCGATTTGAACCCGATAGAAAACATTTGGGGTGCCATGGTCAAATCTATGTATAAACATGATTTTCAACCTAGAAACAGGGATGAATTACGTCATAGGATAAATCAAGCTTGGGATGAAATAACTGTCGAATTATGTAGAAACTTAGTTTTAAGTATGCCACAAAGGCTCCAAAAAGTAATAAACAGAAATGGTTCTATGACCAAATATTAATTTTGTGTTGTTTTGACAAACTTTGTGTTCGCAATTTTTTTCTTTTTATTAAATGTATTTTATTACCTGTATTAGCTTTATTTATTATTTTGTGGTAATGGTAAATATAATAATTTATAAAATATTTGACTTTAAAAAAATCTAATAAATTTACTTTATCCATATTATATGATGTCTCTCAAATTTAACCACCCCGTATCGAAAAATACAAAACATTCCATTATGTAACCTAGGTTACTTTTTAAATTTTGAATGTTTTTCCTTTTTAGCTCTAGACACCTTTTATAGTCTAGGGGATATGTATTTCTTACATTGTTTTTGTAAATCTCTTGTCCCAGTTTTTTATCGGCACAATAGTACATCACTTTTATTATTAAAACACATCACATTCGCATATTATTACTTTATTAGTCTCAACACAAGGAAGGCTCGGTATATAATGGCAGTGGCGGCTCGTCAGGTGAAGTAGGTGATGGGGCCCCCTTCACCAAAAAAAAATAAAACCAGGAGGAAAGTTTTTCGACAATATTAAATATTAATGTACCGATAGAGCTACCATTTTAGCCCTTAAAAAATAATTATGTTCGAATTAATAATATTAATTTAATCCGAATGTAGCTATGCATATTAGGGCCACGGTTAACTCCGATGGACAATAATTATAAACATTCGTGCATTTTGACGCGCCTCAGCCGACCGTGTCCGTTAGCTCATAGTAAGTGAAGATGAAGACCCAACGCCAGATATGGCTTTGATATTCACCGTTGCTATGGTTACGTGACGTCAGTCACGCAAACAGCATGTAACAATTTGCATTATGATGAAGGGCAATTTAAAAATAGATCAGTCGTATGCACCATTGTTTTAGCATTGGTTCGCCTAACCTTAAGGTATTTATTTTGAGACTTAGCGAAACTTATGATTGTAGATATTATTTTTACTTGATTTACTGTGTGATTAAAAAGTTTTGTTTTTTTCAGTTAATTCGGTAGTTTACGTACCTTTAGTTGTGTGTTTTAAAAATGAACCCAATTAATGGACATAGTTTGTAATTTGTTGGAAACTCCATTTAGTCGTTGGACATATGAGGATAAGAGAGACGTTTTGTTACACTTGTTTTTAGTCAATGGGTGTTGTCTAAGTACCCGCACTATACCTAGCTCTTCACAATTTTTTAAGACCGCGAGCCGCCACTGTATAATGGTATCCAATATATTACATTGGCAATACGTTTCTTAATCATACGATTATGTCATCATTCTTATACTCTACATCAGGGGTTCCCAAACCTATTTTGTCTACTGCCCACTTTGAGAATAAATTATTTTTTAGCGCCCCCAATTTTTCACCTACTTAATAACCACTATAACTTTAAATTAACTTAATTAATTATTGTGAGCTATATTAGCGGAGATTAAATATTCATTCTAAACGAGACTTTTACTATAACCTGCAAGAGTTAACTTGAGACCTGAGCGCAGTAGGTAGTACACAACGGCGTTTAGGTCTCAAGTTTACTCTTACAGGCTACACCTGCCAATGAGAATGATTATTGAAACGCAACTTTATAGTATTCAGACAAGTATTCCATGAACCAGCCAATTGATACAGGAATACACAAATCGGGTTATTTAACAAAAACTTGATAAAAGATGATTGCCCGCGGTCTATCATCTACGAAAATTACCTATCTAGGAATACTAATAACAATGAAAATGCAAAAGTGTGTCTGTTGCCTTTTTATTTTTTTGTATGTACTTTCATTTCGAAACGGAGCGACCGATTAACATGATTTTTATTTTATTTATTCAATAAAATAGGACAGATATATGAACTACACGGAGAGAAATATCGAACCGAGTTTGAGCAATCTTACTAATATTAAGATGTTCACAAGTTGTAGTCAAGAGTTGAGAGCTCAGTCGGTGTCTAAGAGTCCTCCTAGCTAGATAAAATTACAAATCGCCCCCCAAGCCTCTACACAACACCCCAATTTTTTTTCTGGGTCTCTTACCGCCCCCCTTTACTTCTGCAGCGCCCACAAGAGGGCGTTATCGCCCACTTTGGGAAAGGCTGCTTTACTTACTTACTTTTTCATAAAAAGAACACTTCACATATACATACAGTTCAACAGTTTATAACCAGAAAGTCTATGCACAAAATAATAGCAAAATAATGTCTAAAAGTATCATTACTGCCGTTTCGGAATTAGGGAATTTTTAAATCAGATGTTGGCAAACACGTTTGACAAGAGAAACGGCAAAACTTTAAAATGTACGTAAAATTTATTATACTGACAGGTATGTATGGTCGTTTTATCTAAAATCACAAGTGTCTCACAAAAAAGTTACTTCCATTAAATTATAATTTTAAAAACTGGTACGGTTAAGTAAAAGAGAAAGATTTTCTCGCAAATAGTTGAATTTAGGTAAAAGATACATTTCATGAAAATAAATATTTATAGAATTTTGTTCCGAATTAAAAAATAAACTAAAAAATAGGCGTATGGTATTCATTTAAAAAAAATAAATTAATTGCTATAACTTGTTTCTGGGACAACCTCTCAGACACCTTCACCATCAATGGCGGTGTTCCTCAAGGGTCCATATTGTCGCCTACCCTCTTTTTACTGTATATTAGCGAACTTCTAGTGAAAACCCAAATTCAATTTATTATATTATATTTTGCTGATGACAGCACACTTGTCTCATCTTTTACCTTGACTCCCCAAATATTCGCTGCCGACGCACATCCTCGCAGGCAGCATGAAGTATTGCGCCTCAACAATGACCTGGAAGAAATCTTGGCTTGGGGTGACAGTAACCAAGTCGAATTTAATGCTAAGAAAACCCAGGCAGCAGTCTTCTCCAAAAAGGTTAACATTGCAGAACCGGATATAGTCATGGCAGGACACGCAATTCCCCTGGCACCGTCTATTAATTTGCTGGGGGTCAATCTGGGAGGTAATATGTCTTGGCATGATCACGTTGCCGCAATTGTCAAGACAGCTGCACAGAAACTTGGTGTACCTTTCCGCACCAAAAGGTTGTACACACCTCATCAACTTTTGACACTCTACAAAGCCCAAATTCGACCATCATTAGAATATTGCTCTCATGTCTGGAGCTCTGCACCCAAGCACACCCTTCGGCTACTGGATTCCATTCAAAGGAGAGCCGTTCGTCTGATCGGCGACCCCGAGCTGACCAAGACCCTCGATAGCCTGGAGCATCGAAGACAGGTTGGTGATTTGGCTCTCTTTTACAGATATTTCCATGGCAGGTGTTCGACTGACATTGCCCACTTGATTTCACCTAGAGCAATGCAAAACAGAAATACACGGCGAACCACTGCCGCTCATCCATATGTTGTTCAGCTTAGTACTCCTCGAACTTCATTGTTCAAGAATTCTTTCATTTGGAGAACGTCATCTTTGAGGAATGATCTTCCTGAGGTCGTGTTTCCCAATGAATACAATCTTCAACGTTTCAAGACCAACGTTAATCGCTTTTTTCGCACTCGCACCGCTCCCAGAGCGCCTTAAAGGATTTTTCCTACAGTGCAGGTGTTTTATCATTAAAAAAAAAACCTTTATACGTACATTTACGGACATTTAAAAAAAACCGTAACAGAAAAAAAAAAAATTACTAATCGGGGCATTTTTCGAAAAAAAAACATGAATTATAAATGAATTTCATGATTCAACCAAAATCATTGCTGTTGACCTGCTATACTGGTCCCAGCCAACAAACTAGGTCATTAAATGATTACATGAATATCATCAACATCATAATATATCATTTCTTCGAGTCAAAGGGTATTGACTTTTAAATTATCGTCTACAGGGGCGGACTAGTACTAAAAACCAGACCGGGCTATGCTTATTTGCACCTATTAGTTGTGATAACCACTTCTGTCACTGAATAATATCTGTAATATATTTTTTTAATAATTACTTTTTTGGTAAGCATTTTATTAAAATTGAGAGAATTGCAAATAAATAATAGTTATTTATGGTACTAGTGGGTTATGTTGAAAATAAGTCACGCGGGAAAGATTTATACCACGAGGCCGTCAGGCCGAGTGGTATAAATTCTCAAGTGACTTAGGTAACATAACACACGAGTGGCATACAATGTTTTATCCAACAAGTGGAAGAAATCGTTTTTTATGAGATAATAATAATTAATAAGTTTCGTGAACATACCCTATAAATGTCAGAATGACTTGACAGTGACTTTTTTACATTTTGCTCAAAGTTGGTTGATTGTTTGGTTGCCACGGGCATGTTTAAAATAGCAAATGTTTAAATAAATGTTGACACTTGTCAGTTTTCCCTGCAGAAAAGGGAAGCTTTTTTTGAAGAAGAAAACCTATAAAAAATGGAGGAAACCGATGAAAATTACGTTCCTGAGGATATCCTTACGGAAGCGGAAGAAGCAGCGATGCAGATTTTGCCAGAAAAGTCCCGAAATGCTTACGACAAGAAGTTCAAAATGTTTGAGTTTTGGATGAATTCACTGAAGATAAAAAGTAACGATGAAAATGTTCTATTGGCTTATTTTTTACATTTGCAAAAAAAATTAGCCTCATCGTTGCTATGGATCAAATACTCGATGCTTCGCTCGACTATTCACCTTTATTAAAAAAAAGATATTTCAAAATATGGCAAACTAACGAGCTTTTTGAAAAGCAAATCACAGGGATACAAACCAAAGAAATCCAAGACATTAGAACGACCTGAAATAGAGAAGTTTTTGAACGAAGCTCCCGACGACGAGTACTTGTTGATGAAAGTGGCTTTGATAATGGGGATTAGCGGTGCTTGTAGATGCGATGAATTATTGGTCAATTTGAAAATAGAAAATATTCAAAACAAAGGGAAATATTTTTACGTAGTTTTGCCAGACACTAAAACCAAGAAATCGAGAAGTTTCACCATACTTGAAGAAGGATTTCCAGTCAACCCGATCAATTTGTGTAAAAATTCTGCTTGTAATAGTCATAAATAAATGGAATACTACTTTAAATATGAACGTGAGTTATATGATAGTTTACTTGTCTAAAATGACATTGATAATTGCAGTCATAACTGTCATGTGTTGGATAAAGTAAATAAATACCTTTATTTTATACTCTGCGAAGTCCAGTAAGTGCTCTACCAAATCGATTCACAGTTACAATTACATCTTTTGAGACGTAGTCCTCTTAATAGATACATATACTATTAACTTAAATATATAAATTCAACAATAAATAATGCCACAAAAAATAGCGCCATAGGCGAACATTTTTTTGTGAAAACAAAGATTTTATCTTGTTTACGTTATTTTGAATATTTTAGTCATTTTGGACAGCGAGAAGAAAAATTACTTCTTCTGACAATAAAGCATATTTAAGTTTGAGTTTGAGTATCTTGTGGGAGATATTGGGCTTACCTTAATTAACTTTTACACCTACTCGGTGGTACTATTTTCTGAGTATTTTGATTAAGTTATTTGTAGGTAATATGTGATGTGCTAGTCCCTGTTCCCGTTTGTAACCAACTAAGAAAAACAAACTTGTTAATTGGTCGAAGCAAAGAAACGTCAAAAACACGTGGCGTCACCATCGTGTCTGGCGAGAACCTTGAAACAAGAAGCGGGTGATAACAAGAAGCCGGGTGGCGCCGTATGAAAGAAGCATGATGGAAGCTCCAGGATCAAAATATTCCGGAGGTAAACTCGCCCCCCGATCGGATCTCCGGGTGGGGGCTGGTCCTGTGGCTTCATCAAGCGAAATTAATGAATTATCGACCATTTCCGACAATTTACTGGGTTCCTCCAACAACACTCAACGAGGAAATGGTGTGGCGCCTGCAGTTGCTAACAGACCCAAAAGTAACAATTTCAAAATTGATTTCTGCAATATTAGAGGGCTTAACACTAACATCAATTCAGTCCACCAGCACTTACAAGCTTCCAAGCCTCATGTGCTTGCACTGACCGAGACAAAAGTCAGAGCGTCAACGAACACCGTCAACTATTTATATCCTGGATATGATTTTCACTTCCGTTTTAGACGCAACTTTGGGGTCTGTCTGTTCATTCGAGATGATCTTTGCTGCCAACGGGAGGAAATACTGGAACCGAAAGACTTTGATGTAATGTGGTTTAAAATATCTTCACAAAAAATCACTAAGTTTATATGCTGCCTTTACCGTCCTCCAAGCGACATGAATTACAGGGCCCTCTTCTCATCACTAGCCAACACAATCGACTTCTTGCAAACCAATCATCCAAATGCCGAAGTCGCTATCTTTGGCGACTTTAACGTCCACAATGTCAACTGGCTTAAATACTCAAACACCAACGATGAGCAAGGCCGCGAGGCCGAATCTTTTGCGATCAGTTCTGGTCTAACTCAACTCGTAGAAGAACCAACGCGGGTTCCAGACCGAGCTGGGGATTTTGCTAATCTTTTAGATCTCTTTTTAACTTCAAATCCAGACCTATATACGGTCACTGGGCTCTTCCGATCACAAACTAATGTGCTGCGCGAGCTGCCAATTAGTTCTGAACAACCTCCTAAACCCCGTAAGATTTGGCACTATACATCAGCTAAGTGGGAAGACCTAAAGGACCATTTTCGCAACTTTCCCTGGCTAAGCGTATGCTTTTCTTCCGATGATCCATCTGTCTGTGCAAAGGAGGTCTCCGACGTCATTCTAACTAGCATGGAGGCCTTTATTCCTTTCTCCAAAAAGCGCCCTTTCAACGCTAGCAAGAATTGCGAGCGTGCTGTCAGATCTAAAAACCTGGCTTACCGACAGTGGCGTAAAAACCCTACTCCTGAAAATCGCGCCATCTTTGTTACCACCCGAAACCAATGTGAGCAAATGATAGACCAAAGCAAAGAAGCTCATAACGAGAGAATCAAAAACAAACTTCTTGCCAGTCCTAACGGATCAAGGTCCTTTTGGTCAGTCGCTAAGGCCGTCAGCCAAAACTTTACAAAGTCAACTATTCCACCTCTAACACGTTCCGACGGCACAATAGCAACCACAGCCGGGGATAAAGCAAACCTACTTGCTGAACTGTTTTCCTCGCATTCCACTGTAGACTTTCAGGGAAAACCACCACCCAACATTCCCTCAGTTCAATCGCAAATGTCTGAAATCGTGTTCCGTCAGCGTCTTGTTAAACGGATTCTTAAAGGACTCGACGTCAATAAAGCTTCTGGTCCAGACGAAATTCCTATCATTATTCTCAAGACATGCGCCGATGAACTTACACCAGTATTTTGTAGACTTTTCAACTTATCCTACAAAAAAGAAATATTTCCATCCTGCTGGAAGTCGGCGCGTGTCCAGCCCATTCCATTGCTTTCAGTAATTTCAAAAGTAATGGAGAAAGCTATTAACCAACAACTCCTAAAGTACCTGGAAGGGCTTAACATTATCAGCGACCATCAATACGGTTTTCGTAAGTCCAGATCAACAGGTGACCTTCTGGCATATGTCACCCATCTTTGGAGCAACACCATCGAACATCATGGAGAATCCCGGGCTGTTGCACTGGACATCTCTAGGGCTTTTGATCGTGTTTGGCACGATGGGCTTCTAAGTAAATTGCGAACCTACGGTATGCCTAATGGATTTTGTTTATGGTTAACCAGCTTCCTTAAGAACCGTTCTCTGCAAGTGGCGATTGACGGGTTTCTCTCAGACACCTTCACCATCAATGCCGGTGTTCCTCAAGGGTCCATATTGTCGCCTACCCTCTTTTTACTGTATATTAACGACCTTCTAGTGAAAACCCAAAATCCAATTTATAGCTTTGCTGATGACAGCACACTTGTCTCATCTTTTACCTTGACTCCCCAAACATCCGCTGCCGACGCACATCTTCGCAGGCAGCATGAAGTATTGCGCCTCAACAAGGACCTGGAAGAAATTTTGGCTTGGGGTGACAGTAACCAAGTCGAATTTAATGCTAAGAAAACCCAGGCAGCAGTCTTCTTCAAAAAGGTTAACATTGCAGAACCGGATATAGTCATGGCAGGACACGCAATTCCCCTGGCACCGTCTATTAATTTGCTGGGGGTCAATCTGGGAGGTAACATGTCTTGGCATGATCACGTTGCCGCAATTGCCAAGACAGCTGCACAGAAACTTGGTGTACTTTTCCGCACCAAAAGGTTGTACACACCTCATCAACTTTTGACACTCTACAAAGCCCAGATTCGACCATCATTAGAATATTGCTCTCATGTCTAGAGCTCTGCACCCAAGCACACCCTTCGGCTACTGGATTCCATTCAAAGGAGAGCCGTTCGTCTGATCGGCGACCCCGAGCTGACCAAGACCCTCGATAGCCTGGAGCATCGAAGACAGGTTGGTGATTTGGCTCTCTTTTACAGATATTTCCATGGCAGGTGTTCGACTGACATTGCCCCACTTGATTCCACCTAGAGCAATGCAAAACAGAAATACACGGCGAACCACTGCCGCTCATCCATATGTTGTTCAGCTTAGTACTCCTCGAACTTCACTGTTCAAAAATTCTTTCATCTGGAGAACGTCATCTTTGTGGAATGATCTTCCTGAGGTCGTGTTTCCCAATGAATACAATCTTCAACGTTTCAAGACCAACGTTAATCGCTTTTTTCGCACTCGCACCGCTCCCAGAGCGCCTTAAAGGATTTTTCCTACAGTGCAGGTGTTTTATCATAAAAAAAAAAAAAAAAAAGAAGCGGGTAATATTTATGCCAAAAACTATTTAAAACCCCACTAATTGGTTTTATAAGTAATAAAAACCAAATAATAGGATTCTGAATATACTTTTCGGCTTTAAATATCACTTTAAAATAAGTCCTTTCAAATTTTTTATCATTGTCTGTAAAAATGGAAAATAAAATTCCAGAAATGCAGCATGTCATAATATTATTAAAAAAGTATATGTACATTTATCATAGTTATCATTCGAGTCTTTTATTTCCTCGTAATCTCCTTATCGAGTTCCTTGTTTACTGGTTTTTAATTCATTCTCTGTTTTTTTTTCAGCCATGTTCGTATTTTCAAAAAAAATCTGTTGTTGTCACAGTTCGCCTGGGCCTGGTTTAAAACTTTTTATTGGCAAGCTGAATATCAACGACGAAATTATGTCTCCAAAATGCATTTGTTCATAAGAAACAGCTAATCTAAAACAAAAATACATAATGCAAATACAATTCCAAAGTGGGTTAAAACGATTTTGACTAGTATTCAGTAATCGGCAAAGGGCTAAAAGACATGATATCGCGAGTTTAGGAAAAATAATTACAAGGGTTTGCAAATTTTGGCTGGTTTAGATCATCATTATCATCATCAACCAGCCCTCTGTGTCCACTGTTGAACATAGGCCTCCCTAATCATTTTCCATTCCAATCGATTTTGTGCTGTTTGTATCCAGTTGTTGCGGGTCCTCTTGATATCGTCCGACCAACGAGTAGGCGGTCTTCCTCTAGAAGCCTCTTTTCCCATCGGTTATCTCGCATCCGTGGAACGTGGCCAGCCCAGTTCCACTTAAGCTTCGCAATAGCTCCAACGACATCGCTGACACCGGTTCTTCTGCGCAAATCCTCGTTTCCTTTGTGATCTTTTAAGGTCACACCAAGCATGGATCTCTCCATCTTCCTCTGTGTAACTCTAAGTTTCTTAGCTGTTGCTATTGTTAGTATTTCTGAGCCATATGTCATCACTGGCAGCATGCACTGATCGAAAACCCTTCTTTTTAGATTGACGGAAATGTCACTCTTGAAAACGTCTTTGAGTTTTCCAAAAGCTGCCCATGAGAGAGTGTGCCTTCTCTTTAGTTCACATGTCTGATTATCCCTTGAGATGCTGACCTCATGGCCAAGGTACACATATCTATCCACCATTTGAATCTCAGCTCCTTCAATCTTCAAGCCACAGCTGGGGACAAGGTTTGTCATGAATTTTGTTTTTGACATGTTAAGTTTAGATACCTACTAATAATTCGATGATTGGTAAAATTATAAAGATAAAATCTATTATTCAAAGTCAAAAAGTATTTGAATTACATATTTTAAGCAAAATGACGATTCTCTTTTTCATGAACATGAAGACGGGGAAGTTAGGTAGAATTATAAAATAAACTGCTAGTGCCAGTCAGATCATATTGCCGTCCCTTTCTGCAATCCACCGGTAGTTAAAGTAAAAAGAGACATATATAGTCAGAACAAGTTCGCCTGCCTTAGCAAACACGCTCATTTTGTAGAAATAACTACGTAGGTGTAATATTGACACATAAACGATAGGGATTAACGTAGATCCTAACTTGAGTGAATAGTCTGAAGGTCTGACGTCACTAGCTTCGATCCCGCCCATAAGAAGTCTTACCGGGCTGGTTGTGACTGCGAAGGCAGCAACGAGCGTTAGGAATTAATCTTTAAAAGTACCGCAGCAGCGCAGTCGTATCCCTTTTGGTCTGGCTTCTACCCACAGACCTTTCCAGCATTATTAAATCCTTATAGGTTAGGGATGGAGCGAAAGTATAAAGTTTTCTGCAATGAAATATAATAAATATATGGAAATAGTTATTTTCCTAACAAGTGCGGAAAGTGATACTTTCCCGCACGCGACTGCAGTTGACCTGAACGACGCGGAGCGGAGTTCGGGCAAGCGGTCAAGGGCGGGAAAGACACTTTACGCATGAGTTAGGAACATTATTTTTTCTACGACCGTATAGGTATACAAAAAAGTATACCAACCCATTTTTTAAAAATTATTTTAATTCAACATACATATACAAAACTTTAACTAAAAACTACTAATTATTGTAAATATTAATATTATTTATATATAATATTTCTCCTTACACCATGTAACAAAATGGTCGTATTGCTTTTCATATCTTAGTCTGGATTTGGCAGGTAACAGCTCGGAATTAGCTTTATCTGCAGCCTTCAAAATGGCTTCAGGAAGTTCTTGGTCGGATGAATCCATCCAATATTATTGCTTCGGATTCGGTTTAATGTGGTTTAATTTAGAAGAAGATTGTATTCGGTCACTTCGAAGACGCTTTGAACAACTTTGACGTTTTAGTAACAATTACACGCCTGGGTTCTCATAGCAACTGATATCAAACCCGGTGGTTTGATAGTTGTTTTGTGACATTACTTTAAAGAATGTACAGGGTTATATAAAAATATCTTCATTATTTTATATTTTCAAAAAATTAAAAATGCAACAAAAAGCTAGAAAATAGATTTTATTTGATGGACTATATCGTAAATATTTATTTACCTGTTGTAACAATAGTTATAACTTCCGAAGTAAAAAACTATCTAATAAGGTCAAAATTTGCATTATTTTACTTTCCCGCACTAGTGCGGGAAAGTGACACTTTCAAAACTAAAATGCGTGCGGGAAAATGGGTTAAAACGCACGGTCCTAGAAAAAAGGATTTCTTTCAATTTAAAAAATTTCGTAAAAATATGTTTTTTGTAATTTTGTAAAATAAAATACCTGTAAAAAGAAGAGAAGGGAGTATTTCTCAAAGCAACTGTTTACCGCTGGCAAAGCCCTTTAGGTCATGCCCCAACGGTACATCAAACTGGTATTGCAGCGGAAGAGGAGGGAGAAGAAACTCATATATTTCTACCATCATACAATTATTAATATTCAGATTGACAAATTCATCAAAATAACAACATCAAGTAATGATACTTTTATAATAATTGGTTAATTAATACATAATTCTGGGCAGTTTTCAAAGGTTTTATTAATTTCAGAGGTGAGAAGCCGCTAGTCATTTTTCAGGACCGGCCCATCTAGCGGATAGGCCAGTCCGCTCCTGATCATCTACACAGATTTTATACCTTGTCAAGATAATGTAATAATGCACGGTGTTCCTAAAATACTAATGCGAAATAAATTTAATATTTAGTAGTCATTTTTACCTAAGGAGTTATAGACAAGCTGGTTTGAAGAATATTGACCTCAGGTTAATATACCTAGTGGATAGGTCGTGATGTGATGGCGTCCATAAGAGTAATTCCGGGCCATGATTCGATCGTTTCGGTCATGAAGAATTTTTAAAAAGTAACAAATAATTTATTTTTGTTAAATTTGAAAGCAATAATATATACAGGGTGGTATTTGAATAAGTATATAAACTTTGAGAGGTAAAACTTTATATGATTTCAAGACAAATATAAACATATGTTCTAAACGTTTAATAAATCAACGTTGTCTCACTCTGCCAACAGTATTAAATGATACGCATAACAATGCATTCTTTTATTTTTTTGTAAAATAATTTTAAGGCCGTAAATAGAGAAAAACGTTAAGACAGTGACAAGTTTAAGAACAAAATGATAAATTATTTTTATTCTTTAATTTAGCCGGGTCGTAATAAAAAATTAGGGGAGATTAAAGAGGTCATGAACAAAAAAACGAGGATCCTGTATACGATTTCAAAAGTTAATCACGTTGTTTTATAGGTACAGGTACCCAATAAACACTAACTACTATCTTTGTATCTATAATGACGTCATTTTAGTAATTTTTTCGTAATGAACATTTATGGACCTTAAATTGACGTATGATGAACGTTAAAACGTTACGTTCTCTAAGCAGACGTCTTATAGTGGTCGGGGCGGTTTTGGTTATTTTATGATAAAGAATTTGACGTCTTAGTAATGTCGAAATTTTTTTTTATTAGGACAAGTATAATTTTCTGGAATTTGTAAACCACATTTAGACGTCGCTTTTTCCACCAACCTTGGTCACTTTTTTCGTCAGTCGCGGCCAGTTAAAATAAAAAGACGGAATTTGTAGAATATAACCTTACTTTTAAGAAGGTGATAGGTGACAGTTTTTACCTGAAGCCGACTGGAGATACTTACCATTTGAAAAGTTATGATTTGAAACAAATCAAGACAATGTAAATCTCAAATAATGACAATGTCACTGTCACATATTTAGAACGCAAGATATATAACGTCACGATTTGAGTGGTTCAAAGCTCACTTGATTGTTATACTAGGTATCATAACGCACAGTTGTGTGTTTGTATGCATCATAATGCACAGTTGTGCGATTTTATTCTTTACGCACATTTGTGCATAAGAATGGATATACGTATAGAGTGAACTGTAAGTAAAACAATGTTTACTCTAATAGGTGTAGAAGAAAACACTTTTAAAATAAAGAGTTACCAAATCTTATCCATGCTCCAGGATCGCTGTTCAGTAAAGTATTCACCTGAAGATGACTGGATGATGACTGACAGTTGAAACGTTGTGATTTAAAACACAAAAAGACAATACAAATTCAAAACTCTTCTATCATTCAAGAAACATCATTGTCTCCAACCTTCAAACAATAAAACTATACTGCATAAGTGCATAACATTGTTTTATTTATATTTACAGTGTACGGATACTCTGTTATGTCAGTATCGGCAATGAGAGTGCACCGTCTTTGAGCACAATAATATGCTGGCACTAATTATATTGAAAGTAAAGCTATGTTACTTTATTATTACATTTTCTGTGTGAATAATTGAATATAATGAGTTTGTTCATTCAATAAATAAAAATAGTTAAAAAGGAAGAAGGAATTAAATAAATCATAAATGATAAAAAGTTGCGTATGATTGACATATGCAGGTAGGAAAAATTATAATTGGTTGCAGAAATTATATACACTCAGCGTGTGCAATACCGTATACGGTGTTGATGCTTAAACCTTTTTAATTTTTAGACATGAGTCAGGAAACGTCTGTTAACGCAGTGATCTTAACACATAGTTCCTGAAATATTTATAAATAATTTTAAACTTAATAATTCAATAATTATTACAAAGTAGAACTCTCTTACTTTATCTATACAGAGTGTCTCTGAAAGGTCTGTACAAGACGCTTACAGAAATTGCTGATACTAAAATATGTAGTTCTAGTTCAATTTATCGTAGTTCAAAAGTTGATAGTATTCAAAATGTTTTAAAAACTTTTTGTAAATATTGCTTATATTACTTAATAATGGTATGATTTGCACGAGAGTTTTAGCATAATAAATCTTGATTTAATCACAATTTCGATGTACATTGTTGAGGGCGCTACCACTTTGCCTACTTCCAAATCTTAATAACTTTTTATGCCACGGTCTATTAAGTTTCTTTACCATAAATCCAAAAATATGTCCAGTCACGAGAAGTGACCACTTAATTTTAATTAGAAAGGAGCAATATAATCAAATATATACAGGGAAAATACAATATTGTAAACATATTTTTAAAAATTAATGTTGGTTTGCACAAAGATTTTTAATAGTATGTAACTGGCCGAAATGCATGTAAATTGGCAATGACAGTAAACGGACAAGAAAGTAACCCCATCTTCTCGTACCGCTTGGAGTAGATCCCGCCCACTCCCACAGATGGTTGCTACGATGTACCTGAGTAATACGATGCTACGATGTACCTGAGTAATTAAAGCTAGTTTTTTCGTACCGTTTTTCCAGTGAAACAAGCATAAACCTTTCTAAATCAATAAATAATTAACAACAGTTTATAAAGTGCAAGCAAATTAAACTGATTCATGACGGTTATAGATTACTGGAACCTGTCACTCTAACACAAAATAACAGCCAGATTTTTCCTACCTGGACTAAAATCAGCCCCAGGGCGTTGCTTCGTTCCTGGTTAGCACTGCTAATCCAGCAGGAACTAGTTCTTAAGAAATATTATGTAACATACTACATAGTAGTAGTAAAACTGACCAGTAAAAATATTTTTAAATGAATAAAGTATGTTTTAAAATGAAATTAATAAATAGTATATAATTAACTAACCAGCAAGTTTGACTGTGACATAACTGACATTGATTGACAGGCATTATGAACTGACTGAAAGCTGTCTGATTAAATAAATTAAAAATTAAGTATAATTGTGAGAAAAATATTTCTGCCAATGTCATGTATGTCACAGTCAACCTGCTGGTTAGTTGATTACATTATTATTCTTTGTTCAACGTTTCTGGAACAAGAGTAGCCTACTAAGTGTCATGCTAGATCTATTATTCCATATGAAACTTTACTTTGTATATAAGCGTTAATATATAGGGTGTCCCAAATTCGAAGCACCATTGGGATCTCGGAAACTATAAGCAAAGGTTAAATTGAGGCAAAGTTGCATAATTTGGATGTTAAGTTAATGCCGGTAAGAATTCAAAAAAATTCCGACTACTTTTGGAAATATCTGAAAAAAAAACGAGAATTTAATTTTCCGTTTTTGTTTTTTTGTTAAGTTACTTATAAACATATGGAAAAACGGAAGGTTTTTCTACAGTTTTTCTACAAGCACTTTTTGACGATGCATTTAAAGATTCTAATTTAAAAATTAACGTTTCGGTTGTCAGATATCATCATCAAATCAACATTTTTAAATACGGACTTAAAATTTAAATATTATTTTTTGAGGTTTCTTGTTCCCAAAAACATAAACCATTAACATTTTGCCAAAATTTCTCCGTTTTGAATCGAAAATCCATCATCAGTATGTAACTTTTTTATATGTAGTATGTAAGTTTCTTTGCAATGCGGTCCTGTTAATTATTTTGTTTGATATTGATAACCTTAAAAATCTATTTAGTTTGTTACCAAAATTTCAATTTTTAATTTTTTTTTGTTATTATGACTATTTTAAATTATTTATTTTAATCATTCGGTAAAATTCCTTTATCACCAAAATATTACTTAATACATTCTTTCTGCTTGAAGAAGTAGTCCATACTTAAAGTGGAGTGGTAATTTAGAAGGAAAGGAATAAGAACACAAAGTCTTCCTCCACTTTTATATTAAAGAAAAATTACTTTAAAGGGTTGAAAAATTCTCTACATGTTTCGAATGCAGAAACATTCATCTTCAGGTGAATCAATAAAAAGAAAAATTATTAGATATCACCTTAAGGCGGAACTTTGTGCAGCAAGAAATATATTTGCAAGAGAGTCTCACCCGAAGTGGGCATACTAGCGAGCTTATGACGTGGTGAAAAATATTCCGTAAACATCGACACACACTGAAACCACGATGCAAGGCGGTAGGTTCTTTATTATGCTAATGAGTTTTGGTTGATTTTATTTCGGAGACGAGAAATTTGTTTTGTGGAAAATAAGTACTTGTTATTGTATTCTTAGTTAAAATAATGTACCTAATCGTTATACGGATATATCTTTTAAATGTTGTCTTATTTTATTATTAAAGCTATAGAATATTTACAAAAAATAAAATTAGGTAGAGCAGAAAGTTTGAAGTGTTAATTAATAATAGGTATAAAACAGCGGCGGCGCCAGGGGAGGCCACTGGCCCACCCTAGAAACATGAGTGCCCACCCTGGTGCCCCCCCAAAATTGATGGATCCGTTGTGTAAGGGACTTAGCTATAAAAGTTTTGATGAGTAGTTGTATGGTATTTTGAAGAGAACGATGACCTTTTTTTTTTAGACATCACTTAGAAAAGAGGAAGGTTTTGTTTGTTCGCTGGCCTATAGCGTTCTAGAGCGACCCGGAGGCCGCGACCTTTTTTTTTTTTAGAAGTCACTTTTATTTTGGGTAGTGCCCACCCAAAAATCACCGAGCCCATTTGTGCCCTCTCATCCCAAAAATCCTGGCGCCGCCACTAGTATAAAAGCACCTGCAAAAAGGGTGTTCGTGTTCCACCGGGAACCGCTTCGAACTATACAGGGTGTTCCAAGTTAAGTGCGCACTATTGCTAACTCTTTTATTATTATAGATACAAAGTCGGTTAAATTAGCAAAATAGTAACGTTTTTTCTGCTGACTAAGATAGTAAAAACAAAAAAACAATTGAATACAGCATTTCCGATTAAACGAGAAAAACGCAGTTTTTTTAAACGGAACACCCTGTATATTTTTGCCACAAATGTTTGCAAATCGTCTACAGAATAAAAAAGTTCATATGCAATATTGGCCTAAAACTAAGAATAATCTAATTATTGCCATATTTACTTTTTAGACAAGGTGGCTGTGCATTTTTAAAACAAAAGCTTTATTCGGTGCGTCAGAAGATTATTCTGCTGTCAACGAAAGTAAGCATTTATATTATTGTCAGTGATTGAACTGGTCTGTGATTTTAGATTTTTTGGTAAAAATATTACAAAATGGTGTTCACACATTTGGAAAAATGCGATATGTTAGAAGCGTATTTTGTATGCAGAAAAAATAGTTTTCGGGCACAGAAAGAATATTCCCAAATGTATCCTGAACGTGATCAACCAAACAGAAGGTATTTTTTAAAGCTGTATATAAAATTTAAAAGCAACGAAGTCTTTGCAAAGGTTAAAACTAAACGCCAGTTTATAATAAGTGAACAAGTAAAAGTAAATGTGTTGGCATATTTTAAAGCATACAAAAATAATTCAACCAGAAGAAATTTGTTTCTTTCTCATCCCCGAAATCCACAAATAAGATTTAGTATTAATATTTGGTGTGGTATAATAGGCAGTCAAATAATTGGGCCAATTTTTTATGAAGGAAATTTAACAGGCAAGAGATATGTTAATATGTTGTCAGAATTACTGGAAGCATATTTAGATAATGTGAACTTAGAGGCACGTAACCAAATCTACTTTCAACAAGATGGAGCCCCCCTCATCAGATTCACGAAGTAAGAATATTATTAGAAAGGCTTTTTTAAGATAGCTGGATAGCAACAAATGGTCCGATACGTTGGCTCCCAAGATCTCCTGACATAACTCCACTAGACTTTTACTTTTGGGGTTATGTCAAAGGAGAAGTCTATAAAAGGAGATACGCGAACCTGTAGGAACTTCTAGAAAGCATTCGATTTATCATATCATCCATTGATGGCTGAACAGTGTTAAAAGCCACAAGACAGGTTTTAAAGAATGTCGAAAAATGTATTACACAAAACGGCGATGTCTTTGCACATCTAATGTAATTTTTTTATAACGCTTAAACCAAACAGTTATGATAAAATTAGGTTTTATTTTAAAAATGCACAGCCACCTTGTCTAAAAAGTAAATATGGCAATAATTAGAGTATTCTTAATTTTAGGCCAATATTGCATATGAACTTTTTTATTCTGTAGACGATTTGCAAACATTTGTGTCAAAAATATACAGGGTGTTCCGTTTAAAAAAACTGCATTTTTCTCGTTTAATCGGAAATGCTGCATTCAATTGTTTTTTTGATTTAACTATCTTAATCAGCAGAAAAAATGTTACTACTTTGCTAATTTAACCGACTTTGTATCTATAATAATAAATAAGTTAGCAATAGTGCGCACTTAACTTGGAACACCCTGTATATGGAAAACTATACATAAGAAAATTTTCAAAATTTGCCATCGTGGTAATGCTGATGGGGACGACCGGACTAAAAAAATTTCATAATGGTGGTACTTTCGGTTACACCGGAAGATAGTGTCAGCTAGGGTAACCAGACGCTGTGGCGTGCCTTTTATATTTTTTTTCCTCCTATCATCAAACGTGCTTTCTAAAAAAAAAGGTCGCCCCTCTCTAAGGCAGCTGTACAGTTATTAGGCGTCCGTCGTGTTATTGGAAAAGCGGGAGTTTTGTTTAAGTGCGTGGGAGGCGGGAGGTTAAGTAAAAAAGCGGGAGCATCCCGACTAAATCGGGAGGGTTGGCAACCCTAGTGTCAGCGTGTTTATTTTAAATAGAACATCCTATATATTATTACATTTTTGCATTCTACGTAAGATTCTAGGCAGATTTTGTGCAGGGTGGAGACTTTAATTGGAATAAATTCGATAATATTAAAACTGCTGAAGTTACGCCTACAAAATTTAGTATGTATGGTTTTGAAGCACGCGGAATTGAATTATAATGTCGGCGCAGTTGCCAGATTTCTCAGCTTTGCGCTACACGTAGTAATTTTAATATTTTAAATGGAATGCCCTATTTATTTTTATTGCAGTGCATTGGGCGTGTCCAATTTAATAAGATGCCAAATTAACAAAATTCTATCTTCACTAATTGCTGAGCTATGGCAATACTGTAATTCCATTAAAAAGTACCATGATTTCTATTTTTAAAGTTTAAGTTAAATAGGCCATTTTGAAAAGACAAGAACTTTTCTTGAATCTTGTCAATAATTTAGTAACTATGGAGATAGACAAGCGTCCCGGTACTTTTTAAGGGAACTTCAGTGTTGCCATAGCTCAGAAACTAGTGAAGATAGAATTTTGTAAATTTGAGATCTTACTAAATTTGACACTACCAATTCACTGCAATAAAAATAAATAGGGCATTCTATTAAAAATAACAAAATTACTACGTGTAGCGCAAAGCTGAGAAATCTGGCAACTGCGCCGCCATCATAATCCAATTCCGCATGCTCTAAAACCCCCACATACCAAATTTTGTAGGCGCAACTTCAGCAGGTTTAATAATATCGAATTTATTCCAGTTAAAGTCCCTACCCTGTATGCCTATACCTATAAATATCTAAGCGTTTTTGACATATTTGAATTTTTCTGTTAAGAATGACGTTTGCAAGCCTTAAAATAATTATCAATTTTTTCTATAAAGAAGCCTTATATTTATTTAATTTAAGCGGGATTCCTTGTTATAAAGGACCTGCTTTATTAGATTTTTTATAATATTTTGATAACTATTAATTCAGGGTGTTTAAACAATAAGATTGAAAAAACTGCAAAAAGTCTAAATTTTCAAAGGGAAACACCCAAATTTTATAATTACTTTTAGTTTAGCATTAAAAAAGGGTAAGTTTGTATATCCCAAAAATGTTGAACACTATTAATAAGCACATTGTGATGGCTTCTGTTTTGCGGATATCGATTGGCAAATGTGTCCCATGTTCTTGATATAACTTTAACACATTCTCCATAAATAATAAATAAATTTAAATAATCTTCGTTTGTATGTACAATTTAAGCGCACAGGCATGACAATTAATGATGTTTTAATGGTAAGTGACAGCTTCATAAATTTTTCTCGCATTTGATTGTTTTTCAACGCCGTTATAGCCAACTAAACTTAAAATCTGCAGCAAAATCGCCATATAAAAATATTAAGTTGGCAATGTTTCTAAAAGTAAAATTTTTTGGAATATACAAACTTACCCTTATTTTTAATGCTAAATAAGAAATAATTATAAAATTTGTGTATTTCCATTTGAAAATCTAGTCTTTTTGCAGTTTTTCAATTTAATTTTTAATCGTATTGTTTAAACACCCTGTATTAATAGTTATCAAAATATTATAAAAAATCTATTAAAAATATCTAAAACGCTTAGACATAGGTATAGGACATGGTATACAAGATACCTATGCCTAAATTCTTGCGTAAAATGCAAAAATGTAGTAATATATAGAGTATGCTATTTAAAATAAGCAAGTTGACACTTACTTCCGGTATAACGGGAAGTGCCACCATTATAAATATATTTTAGCCCGATCGCCCCCATCAAATTTTCAAAATTGGGAGGCACAGGCCTACCCTGAAACTAAAGGTTTTCAGCATTGGTTATCAAATACTTCGTAAGGTCAATAGTTTTTCAATCAAAATTTTCTTATATTACAAATTTTTCACCATGTTTATTTATAAAACAAAAGATAAGTCCCGCTGGTTCCAGGATTTGTTGACTGTGGTTACTAACTCGCGCAGTATTTTGTCCGTCGCGTTCCGTGCCATTATAATTAATTTTTTTTTAAAGTGGTATGTCTTTGACGATTAGTTGCGCTGCACCTTCAAAAGAAAAAAAAGTAAGTACCTAGATTTTTTTTAGTAACACAGAAACAACAGGAGGTAGTACCGTATCGTCGCGCCAATCCGATACAAAATCACGGTATTAATGTTTCTTATAAACATAAAGTGATAGGGGGGTAGCCAAAAAAACGTGTAAGTTCTCAAAAGTTAATTCTATAAAATAAAATACTTCGCAGCCTTTTCCACCGTTCAAAAGTGACTACAAAAAAAAAAAACTTTGCGTTTTCAAGAACTTCTATCAATAGTGATTCCTACAAAAAAAAAATGTCGCAGTCGTTTCATAAACTCCCCCTAACAAAAGTTAGTAAAAAGTATATTTACCCCCCCCCCCCCCCCCCCCCCGCTCCCCCTTGGTCAAGAGACAGGGGCAACTGCCCTCTTAATGGACGCCCATGCCTAACAAAAAATTGTATGTTATTACTCTGCGTGGCATACTGTCCAATTTTTATTTATTACCTACCTAGCTTCTTAGAAGCATTGTCACTATACAGTAGTCTCGCTGCACCAAATTGTAGCTGCGAGCCAATAACATGAACAGATAAATGTCATGTGACCAACGCCAAATTCGTGCCTGACAACTACTTTTAAATCGTTAAACCATGGATAAAATAATAAACACATTTCACCTTTAAAATGAATTTATATTTTAACAGGTTTAGACAGAAGCTCACTGTATAAACAATATATAGAGCCTGTATAATAAGCATAAAATATAAAAACAATCAAATAGAAATAGATTCATTATGCAACAGTTGGTTTCTTTACTCACTAAGAACCTTCATAAATGGCTTTATTTTATTGCACCTATCACCCTTTACCAAGACAAATTAAACTTTAATTTTAGATCTAAGAGTTAATATACCAGGGTTACCATACATCCTGGGATTTGTCGTAAGTTCCCGGTGATCCAGTTTGGGCCTCTAATACCGATAAGCTATTTACCTTAGTATATTTTGTTCACTATCAAGAGAATAACCCATTTCGATAAAAAACGAAACAAAAAATTCAATATAGCCCATTTTTGATTGCAACAAATCGACTGGATTTCGTTCAATTCTTATCCTTACCTAACATGAATAAGAAATTTTGAAAGCTCAAACACCAGTTTTGTCAAAATGGTGAACGCGCCTTGAACATTTTGCCCTGCGGCGCATTATAAACTATCCCGGTCTAAGCCGAAAAATGTATGGTAACCCGGAGTTAATAACACAACTACTAGTTACGTCTTTTTAATATTAACGCTTAGATATTCTGTTATTGGCACAGACAATTCAAAAAGGAAAACATAAAATTTAGCCCAAAATTACCCCCGAAATTACTTCTTGTTCGACCACCTATAATTTTTTTCAGTGTATCATTATTCTCTCTGGATGTAAATTGTTTCACGTCAGCCGAGAATAAATTCAGCTGTATATAGGCAACTTCTATAACATGACAACAAAATTTACCTAAAACATGAGTTGCGCGCTGCAAGATAACGGACTTATTACGACATTGTTTTGTCTCAATTTTTGAAGTCTTAAAGATAAGACATGGAAGTTCTAAGGTACATGGCTATTTTTTTGAAAAAAAAATTCTTAGCTACGATATTAACCTTGGAAAAGTGCCTAAAAATACGCACCTTTAGTGGGCATTTTCTTATACATATTCTTATTTTTTTCAAAAAAGAGCTTTGTACCTTAGAAATACAAACATTCCTTTATTAAATTTTAAATTGTCCCGACAAATATTTCAAATAGCCTTTGCAGAATCCTGCAGTAGCGAAACGGTGTTTTTCATCCTCTAAATTTGCGCGTGGTAGAGCCTTAACGGAGCATCCAAATTTGCAGTTACAAAGAACCGGTTCAATGAATAGAACGGAGAGAAAATCATAATGTGACTTGCATTATGAAAAAGAGAAAAAGAATTATGGCTTAGGGCACATAAGAGTTCAAATGTAGAACGAAGGGTTCACCAGAAAAATTTATGTTCGATTGAACAGGAAAATTGGAGAATGTTTTAAGAAAAATCATTATGAAAATTTATTGAAGAAATTTATTAAGAAAAATCATTATGAAAACTTTGGGAAAGAAGTTTGAGGAAGAAAAACTAAATAAAGTTCTTAATTAAATAGAGATGTAAGCCTGAAAAAGAGATAACTTTTAGGTCACATCTATTAAACAAAAATATAGAAAAACCTTACCTCATAATGAAGTTAAGAATAAGTATAGCCAAAGTAATAAATTTTGGGTTTGAATAACATTTTAGTTTAGTTTTTAAAAAATAAAAATTTGGATTTTACAAAATGCTTGATGGAAACGATACCACGTTTTCCAAAAACAGTCCTATGAAATTTATGACAGCTCTTTTAAATATTAAAAGAAGGGCGTTTGGAGAAAAAAGCACAGAAAATTGGTTTGAAAAGCAAGGAGGCTGAAGGCTGACACAGAGGAAAAGTATTAAATCTATAGTCACAGAAAAAAATGGGGTTGACGAATCTTTTACAAATTTAAAGCTCAGTCAAGGTTTACAAAAGACATCCAATCACATAAACCAAAACAAGAAAGCAGGACATGGGAGCCTGCGATGCTCGTTCTGGAGAATGACAAAAAATCATAATGCAAGTCACATTATGATTTTCTCTCCGTTCTATTCATTGAACCGGTTCTTTGTACCTGCAAATTTGGATGCTCCGTTAAGGTGATATCTAATAATTTTTCTTTTTATTGATTCTCCTGAAGATGAATGCTTCTGCATTCGAAACATGTAGAGAATTTTTCAACCCTTTAAAATAATTTTTCTTTAATATAAAAGTGGAGGAAGACTTTGTGTTCTTATTCCTTTCCTTCTACATTCTTTCTGGTTAAAGTATCATATTTTTCTAACATATTAATTATTATTATTATCGCTTTGCAAAAAGTTACTGATGATGGATCTTCGGTTCAAAACGGTGAAGTTTTGCAAAATATTATTGATTTATGTTTTCGGGGAAGAAAATTCTTCAAAAAATAATATTTAAATTTCAGGTCCGTATTTAAAAGTATTGATTTGATGATGATATCTGAAAACCGAAACGTATTTTTTTAAATTAGAAACTATCTTTAAATGCATCGTCAAAAGTGCATGTAGAAAGTGCTTTCCGGTTTTTCATATGTTTATAAGTAACGTCACAAAAAACAAAAACGTAAAATTAAATTTTCGGTTTTTTTGAGATATCTCCGGAAGTAGTCGGATTTTTTAAAATTTCTCACCGGCTGAAGCTCCCAATTATGCAACTTTTCTCCAAATTAACATATGCCGTATCTTTGACAGTTTCTGTCATTTCAATGGTGAGCATCAAACTTGGGACACCCTGTACAGTAATACCATATTTGTATTAACCTGTCTATACAAATTTCGAATCACAAAACAGGAGATTGCAACGCTCTTTGCTAAGTGGTCTATATGGTATTCCCAGGAAAGCTGAATATCCATATAGACGCCCGCAGAAATTTGGCGCTGTCTTCATTCTTTATTGTGGTTTTACCAGATTTTATTAAGATGCTTTGTGGAAACCTGTCAGTGGATCTGCTTTTCTTAAATTGTGAATTACAATTGATTTGACAGGATTTAACAAAGAACCATTTCAGTCACACCATTCGATAAGTTGGCTAGATAACAAATTTGTATCATCAATTATTTTCAAGAAATCAGGATTTCCAATTACGATCGAAGTGCCGTCTGTTGTTGATTTGAGTCAATGAATGATTTTTAACCAGACCGTTATTATTTGGTTTAAACTTACGTTTAAACTTAAGTTTAAGAGGATTTCGGTATTCGGTTGGATTTCTGAACTTTGTCACATTAATAATGGCCACCCTGAATGAGGTTATTTGACGATATTATTTTAATCCAAAAATATAAATTTATCAATAATGTTATCAGTAAAGGAAGTAGCTGTTCGTGCTTATGTGTTTGCTATCCTTTTAGGGATCAATCGGCAGGATATTGTAAAGGAAAGGCCACTGGTAATGCCTTACACTAAACCAAGTGTATTATTAAACACGTGTAAAAAATCGATTAAATGACAAACAATGTTTGAACTTTTAGTTATCCAGTGATATCAAATTTACACCTATTTAATTAAATAATTGTATATAGGTACGGTAAAACACAATTTTAATAAAAATATTATTTAAAAAGTGTTTTGTAGGACATGTAAATAATTCTTATGATAGAATTTTATTACATCTTATACAGTTACCTTAGACTCTTGAAAATGGTTTAAAAATAAACCGAAAAGTTGGAAGTAAGTAAAAAGTAGAGAGTGTTTTTATTAAAGTTCTCTACCCACAAATAATAGAGAAAATAATTAAAATATCAAGGATGCTAAATTAACTTGTAAAATGATCAATGCTGTAACCATGGTTCAAACAGCTATACTATTATAGCCCTTAGAGCGTTTTCACACGGCACCATATATCGCGCGCGACAAATGGTCGCAATATTGCTTTTACACCAAATTATGTGTTTTCTAATGAGCCATTTTCACACACAAGCGATATTAAAGAACACATAATTTGGTGTAAAGAAATATTGCGACCATTTATCACGCGCGATACATGGTGCCGTGTGAAAACGCTCTTACGCCTTAAATCGCTCATCGCTTCACTCCTCGTGATTTGAAATCGACGCTCAGGCAATAATGGTAGCTGTCTATACAGGGTGTTCCGTAACTTATGGGCCGTAGAGTAACTGGAGATACTAGACATCAAACTAAGCCGATTATATCATATAAGTTTTTTCGGATTGTTACTCGTTCTAGAGATACAGGGTGTTAAAAGTAAAAGTTTATTCTCGAAAATAAGCCATAATTTTAAAACGGTTTAATGAATCGAATTGAAAGTTGGCAATATTATGTTTTTATGAGCAAGAAATAAGAATTTGTAGAAATTTTCAGTTTCAAACTAGAGGGCGCTAGTTGCATACACTGGGCTTCATAAATCTATAATTTCTTTTCTTACCTGTGATATTAGGTGTTTTTCAATTATAGTTTCTTAAAAAGGGCATTTTCTTAGTCAAAAATGTGTACTTGATTGATCTTAATATCTTTAACGGTTTTCGAGATATATCCCTTTAAACATCCCAAAGCATAAAAAAACATAGTAAATAATTAAATTAACAAAAAAAAACAAAAGTGACAATCCGAAATAACTTATATGACATAATCGGCTTAGTTTGATGTCTAGTATCTCCAGTTACTCTACGGCCCATAAGTTACGGGACACCCTGTATAATAATAATTAACTAACCATCAACTTTGACGATTACATACATGACATTGGCAGAAATACTTTTCCCTTACAATAAAGGTCCTTATTACCTTAATTCTCAATTTACCACACAGCCCACCTTCATTGTGAGGAGATAATGCTTGCCAATGTAATTTTTTTCACAGTCTAAGTTGCTGGTTAATTATTTAGTACATAAAATAAGTGTGTAATACAACATTTGTCTATTATTAACCATACGCGTTCATTGGAAACTTAAAATAGTAAAATAATTTACTCTTTCATCGAGGGAGAAGCTGCGGAAGCAAGCTTAATACTAAAAATATCAAGTTGGTACTGGTAATATGTTGTATTATTATGTGATTTTAAAAAGACTGGGGACATTAAATGACGTAAAACACGCTTTATATTTTTAGCACAAATTGACTTAAATTAGTGACAATTAGTAGTAAGACCAATCTTTTACGTCAAAGTTAGTACTTATTAACATCATTTCCTTATTATGTTAACATCCGTTTGTAATATTGTGTGCATAGAAGACGTCTTTTAGAGATATTTTATTGTATAATAAATACAAAAATAATAATAAGCTCTGACGTTTCTCGACGTATGAATTTTAAAAAAATGGAGCCGCAGGACAAAATTTTTCTTCGAAACAAATAAAAATTTAAAGGTTGGAGACAATGACGTTTCTTGAACGGCAGTAGAGTTTTGGACTTGCATTGTCTTTATTTGTTTTGAATCGCTACGTTTCAACTGGCAAGCATCTCCAGTCGTCTTCAGATGAATACTGTAATACACATTATTATTCACCTGAAGACGACTGGAGATGCTTGCCAGTTGAAACGGAGTGATTAAAATAAATAAAATAATGACAAAGCAAGTCCAAAACACTACAGCCGTTCAAATAAAAATTTATTGGAGTAATTGTTTAAACTACAGGCTAATCAATGACGATTGATCATATTCTTTGTATAAACACTTTATTTGTAACAGATCATTATAACTATATTTCACATTGCGTACGGTGCTATATTGTGGGAACACTCTACAAACGCATTACAGATCTTTCGATTACAAAAAAGAGCCGTAAGACTTATGGCTAACGTGGGCTATAGAGAACACTGTAAGCCCTTTCTAAAAAAATTTAATATAATGCGCTACCTATGGTCTATTTCTTTTCGATTGCGAACGATGACAGAAACCCGTTTTACAACAAGAAAATGCAAGAATTTTAATTTTTGACAAGTTGAAAAAGTAAGGTTAGGGATTTACGTCATAACTGACATTTTGTTGTTTACTATTTATAGCGGTTAGAATTTTAAATTAACACTTGTTACTCTTCCGATTCTTGGACCCTCCTTCCAAGAATCGGAATCGCAAGTATTTAAATCTGGGGTATTTGGAGGCCACTCGTGGGATTCTAGAACATCGTCAACGTTCTCCCTTAAATAATTATTAAAGGCAAGGACACAGGTATGACACATTGCGCAATCCTATATTGTTAGAAATTACTATATTAAACAATTTGATAATCAAAATAAGTGGAATTTCGCAACTGTCAAAAACACAAATAGCAACGACAAAAATAAAATAATCGATGTGATGAGGGGTACGTTGTAATAAAAAAACTATTACCGACAAAATATTTTGCACATGATGATGTGAAAGTATTCCATATTCCTGGACTCTCAGAAAACACTTTCAGACAAGCTCTTGAGCAAGATTTGGAGCTTTCACATAATATAGCTCTACATCAAGCAGCGTCATACAGCATACTAGCGATGAACCAAATCGACTATTTAATATTGTAAATTGTACAAACGTAAACATCCGTCTGAATATAAATAAGTAAATCTCATAATAATTAAAAATAAAGTAAATATCGCTCACTACGCCAAAATTGATGATTTTTTGAGAAAAGGAGCGTCTAAACGGATCTAAGAGCAGTTTTGGTGCAAATGCTCCTTCTTAAGTGCTGTTTTGTATATTCATAATAAAGCATTCTCGTTTCTTCCCGCACTATTTTTTTTATTATAAATTATTACACTTCTTCCATAAAAAATGTTTTAATTAAAATTTTTACTTTAATTTTTCTCTTTAAATATAAGTAAATATTTAATTGTTTATTGCATTGGGTTATATTTTTGTTGATTTAAAATAGCTCAAAAAAAAGGGAAAACGAAACAGACAAGTATATAATAGAAAAATACTATAAAATATTATTTTTACTCGTTTTCCTTTAAAATTGCATCATAAATCAATAACTCAAACGATATGCGTCCGAAACCTTAATCTCTATATAAAACAGTACTTTTAGAAGGAAAAGTTTAAAAACTAAACGTTTCCTACAAGACCTTTGTAATCTAAGCCAAGAATACATTATTTAAAAATTTAAAATAAGAGTCCAAGCTTAACAATAAAAATTAGGTTGGAATTAGACTTTTAGATCCGAGCCCCTAGTCTCGGGAGGGGGGGGGGGGGGGTGCAGCCCAGCAGCCCTCCCCCTAAATATGCCACTGGATTAAATGACCCATTTTAGGCCCCGTTTGGCGGGACTAAAGTACCTACTTTAGTCCCGGAAGTACAAAAAATATATTTAGTACTCACAGGCATAACAACATTTTATTATTAAAAATTTTCCCATGACTCCCATGGGCTATTGTCGTATGTGATTTGGATTTACTACCATAAAACAGAGTTAATAATTATTGGCCGATGATGTGAGGTCATTAACATAACAATTTTTTTCTTTGTCTTTTCAGGTTTATTATTTTACTATTTGTTTACTTTGTATTGCATGTAAGTACATTGGAATGTAGTAAACAACGTTTTATGATGTAAAGTAGATAGAAACCAACTTGAAACATTTTTTCCTAGAAAATCAATTGCTTAATAATTGTATCTGTGAAAAATTGTAATTTTTTCTATTATAAAAAATGTATATTAAAAATATATTTAAAAAAAACAAGTAAAACTACTACAAAATTAGCGCTGCAATTACGCGGGGGGAAATTTATAATACAACCTATAAGAATAATAATAAGAAGTACTTATTATATTTTTTAGTATTAAGTATATCATAATCCAGTATAATACCGTTTACCTACAATAATATTATATTTCTTATAGTAGGGGGTACCTATTATTTTTGGTAATATAAATTATTATATTGTCTATTAAATTTTATGAAAATTTGTATTACATATTACGATATTTTCTGAAAAAATATTATTTTTTATTTGATTTTATTTTAAGAAAAATAAAATATTCTTATAGTTATTAATAATTTCTTATATGGTATTATATCGTTTCTTAACGTTTATTATCTGTAATTATGAGGTTCTACTATAATTTATTATAAGATGTACTATTTGAATATTATACAGGGTAAGTCAGTATACAGTATTGGTAAACTCGAATGCAATCAAGGGAGAAGGCACAGATGGGCAAAACCTTCAGTTAAAAAGAGACACATAACCACTCCTACATTCCAATTGAAAGGGGGGATATGTGTGCGGTGTGGCCAAGTCGACGTATCGATCGCTCCCGTGGCTGCTTTGACCGTGTGTTCTAAAGAATGGAAAGTGGGAGGTAGGGGATAGCGTTTTCTCTGTTTAACGCGTTAAACGCTACTAATAATCTTCGTCTGATGCGTTTATATCGGCACCCTAGATTCAAGTTTGCCAATAGTGTATAAAGGCAAAGTTGATGATGGTTTTGAAAAAACGAAACGGCGGAATTAAAATCCAATTACTACAACTTGTAGAGGAGAATAAATGGTAATGAGAATGTAAAGTTTATTTTATCATATCTCTTCAAATAGAGTTAAATATCTGCGGAAGTATTAGGATTTTTTTTAATTTGGAAAGAAAATGTTGAAGAATTTGGTAAGGCGCAACTTTTTTCTAATTTAACCATTTCTGTATTTTTTATGGTAACCATCGTACATTACATTATATGTTATAATATAATAAGTGCTACCACGTAAATACAAGTTTTTCTAAAACATTAGGTACATCACAGACTGTAAAGATCGAGCGTAAATAAAGTTAGTTACTTATTGTTTAAATATTTTCAGAGAATATTGTGCTCACACATGTATTAAAAATAGAGGTTGCCAGACGCTACAAAGTATTTTTAAATATAGTCCTATAATTAATAAACAAACATATTTTAATTTAAGTAATTTTAGCACAATCAGTTTTTATTTTAGCGCCTGTCTAAAACAAAATAATAGGTAACGATAATTGATTCAAATTGCAGACTCGTGCCTTTTAAAGACAATCAATGTAGGAATACGCGCTTTGGTACTTTCCGCTATGGCAATTTAAAATAAAAGCACACAAGCACAATATAAAAGCATTTTTTCAAAATTAATAATTAATGAAACTAAAACGGGGGAGGAGAACCCCGCCCTTCCCCAGGCCCATTGCTAGTAGAGGGCCAGAGTGGGCACCCACTTTGATTGAAGAAGTGGGGACCATTGGAAAAGCATTTCAAGTCTAGTATAGTTAATAACAGTGTATCACAGAACAGAATATTTCCTTTCATTTCGTAAGATCTATCCCTAGACGCGTTTCGCCATATCATGGCTCATCAGTAGAGCTAGGATCCGACGAAAGAAAGGAGCAACTCAAAACTGCTTATACAGTCTTTGGTGGGGCACACCAGCAAGATGTTGCACGGAGCGACATCTGTGTCATTGTTGTGCTCTGCCCGCGTCTGTCCATCCACCCTCCTCATCACTCAATTTTTTTCCATGTTCCAGAGGATTTTCGTTAATTTTCCGTTAGGCCAAAAGTCAACGCCAGAACTTCTTTGTAGTGTAGTAATTATAGTTTTTATAATAAACGGTTCCACAATTGTACCTGATCAAAGTTTATATAGTTTTTACAATTTTTTTTTTTACTAGAATTTTTTAAGTCAATATTTAGTAATTATTAATTATGCATAAAGTACAAGGTTATGATGTTTTTAATTATTGTATTAGTATTTATTTAATTCTCGGCGTTTTCTTTTAATTAATTAATAGTCCAACCTCCGCAAATTGAATTTATTGTTTTTTCTCGTTCAACTGTTATTACAGATAGAATGTTTTCTGTTGTGCACGTCAATTATTTACATGATGTTAATTGGGGTTTATGAGTCTAAATATCTAAAATCCCAAAAACTCCGATGACTAACAGATAAATAACAATAAAATCTGGTAAAAATATGTAGATCGCGATAAGCTTTTAATTCCAAGCCTGACGATATTTTTTTAAATACTGATTGGAGGTATTTTTTATTTGTTCTTGTTTTATGAAACCAAGCAGACTGCTGACGTTAATTGAAAAGTTGAAAACTAATCCGGTAAATGTACAGTAAATATTGAAATAAGTACTATCAGTGGCGTAGCCAGAAAATATGCTCAGGGGGGCGGGGAGTCGGGACTACATGTATTTCATGACATTGCACATAGGGAAGAAAGCGGTAAAGTTCCGCTGACTTTTTGGAACTACGCCCAAAGTTCGTTTAAAATTCATCTAATTATTACAAAATTTCAAAAATTAAATTATTACCTTTCCCTCTCTGCATGGTTGAAATAAATTTGTTTTTGCAATTCCTATTCTTTATTTAAAAAAAAAACATTTTTTATATTTGTGAAAAATATAAATATTAGTGTCAAACCAAAATTTTAATATAAGACGTATGTATGACTCTAACCAGCGTTTTTTGGGCCCGGTTTTTCATGATTAAAAATCAAGTAAATATCGCTCACCACCAAAATTAATGATTTTTTCAGAAATAATGTATTTTAGGAGCGTAGATCTAAGAGCAGTTTTGGTGCACATGCTTAGGTTTTGAAATACTCGTTCTTAAGTGCCGTTTTGTATATTCATAATAAAGCATTTTCGTTTCTTCCCGCATTATTTTTTTATTATATATTATCACATTTCTTCCATATCAAATGTTTGAATTAAAATTTTTACTTTAAAATAAATACCTAATTGTTTTTTGTTTTTGTTGTAACAATATTTTATTTCATTGGGTTCTATTATGTCATTGAAAATAGATTTTTTTGTAGAATTTAAATGTGGAATAAAAATAAGGGATTATTACATTAAAATCTTAAAAAGTGGCTTCACTTTCGGTTAAACCAGAAGTCGTTTCAAAGGTTTAAATTGGTCGATAACTGGCAATTTACATGCTTTTTAACGGCTCATATTTTTAATTATTTAGCTGCTAAAATAACGAAAAAAATTGACAAATCTTTCTTGTGTCACCCGGTATACTTCTGAAAATGTAACAAACATTACTTTTAAACGTATGTCACCGAATCATGATACAACTACAAGAAGATATGATACCGCGCAGGTGGACATGTCTTTCGTGACGTCACCTTGTGAGTAAAAATCGCCATATTGCGATATTCTTCGTTGTTTACGTTTGAATTATGTACCAGTCGTTTATTTCTGATAACTGATTTGTAAAGTTACTGAAAACTGAGGTGTGCGGTATATGGTTGTATAATGTCAATAATAAACGCAAGAGTTTTACGCCTGATGTCCAATTTTAAGAAATTACAAGAGGAAGCGTGTGTGTAAAGGCAACGATAAGTTTAAAATTAAAAATGCTGGTGCTTGGTCCAAACATTTCAGTGACGATGACCGAAATTTTGAAACACGAATAATTGTTGAAAAATACACCTGACAAATATCTGCCTTGTTTATTTTTTTTACTCTGCATATTCATTCTTTGAAATCAGCTCTCTATATTAAGTTCGAAGAGCAAAAATGTTATTTTTTTGATGTAGGATGTATTTTTGTAGCAGATAATTAAAATGATGCGACCCTTCCTACAAAAAGAAAAATGATAAAACACAATAAACTAAATTTTGTATTAAACCTTTTTATGTAAAATAAATTCAGAACAATTTTTTTTTTGAACGAATTCTTAGACACGGGTAAAAATATTTTAAGTTCTTTTGTATACAAAAATAATTGGACAGTGTGTCGTTTTCCAATTCCCATATTCGCCAATGTATTCCTACTTAACTTGTTCGTGTTAAGTATATCAACTTTTAGAGTGAACGGCTAAATATTCATTTCTATTGTCTATTTTTATAATAATTTTAAATAAAGATATTTCTTATTATTATTGTTATTTTTATTATTATTAACTTTCCCAAACAATGCCATCATTTATTATTAATTCTACTTGTGCATATCATCTATCAAAGTACTCGGAGTCAAAATATTTATATTTTCAAATAATTTAAAAATAAAATGGTTTTAATTTGCTTGTAAAATCGGTTACATGCTATTTCCATGTAAAATTTTGATCTAAATGAATTCCTACGTACTTTAAAGAAGTTTTCCTTTTAGCATGATCACATCTAAAAGTTTGAGTTAAGGAAGGTAAGTAAAAGAAAGTTTTAAATTTTGATCACAATAATCAATCTATCTATATAAAATGTATGTTTCAAGATTTAAGTCACAGTAGAAATTCTAGGGCTAATAGATATTATTTGAAATAAATTTATTAAAAATTTCATATAAAATTGCCTTTTAATAACGTAAACTACGAGTTGCCGTATAATTCGACGCGTTCAATTCAAAAATTCGTCACAAGGTGACGTCACGATCCACTGCGCATCCTGTTGGTATAATATCTTGTGTACATGCAATGTTGCCAGGTCTGGTGATTTTTCACCAGATTTGGTGATTTTGAACCCCATCTGGTGATCTGGTGAAAACTTTTGAAAAAAGTCTAATTTCTGGTGATTTTTCGGCACTGATGATAAGCTTATATCTTAAAAAAAAAAAGAGAGAAAAATGGCTTGATTGTGTTTTATTCTTCTTTGTTAAAAATGGTGACATCGATGCAAAAACTTATTGGTTTCAAAAGCGAAAAGCGTTTGTCTTTGTCTGGAAACTCTCTACTTCTCTGTGCCGAATATTTCTTAGTAGCGGGGGATTTACAGAATTTGTATCTGTTACTGTTTTATATATAGTGATTTCTAAAAAAAAAAAAAAAAAGGTCGTACCTCGGAAATAACACACATCTCATTTAAGGTCTTGGCACCGGGGCACTCATGTTTATAGCTTAAACAACATGAGTGCCCACCCTGGCGTCAAAAGCTTAAATGAGAGGTATATATATACCTTTTTTTTTTTTTTTTTTTTTTAGAAATCACAGCACAGCAATATATTTGATTTTACATTATATGGTGTTGTATGTGATTATGCGAGAAATTAAGAATCTGGTGATTTCTGGCAACTTTTAAAGCAAGGGTCTGGTGATTTTTAGTTTTTTGACCTGGCAACATTGTGTACATGTTTGGTGGGATCTATTTCTTATCATGTCATTGTACTTAACTCTATCGTGTTCATTCTTTAATCTAATTTCTCCACGCAGGCAAAGCCGCGGGTGCATTTTATTAATGATAAATACCGCCTCTCACAAGGCTATTTAATTTATCTAGTAAATTACAAATTTAATTTGATTAATTGTCTCCTCGTCTTAATCCGAAAATGCACCTTGACCTAAACATTTCTTCGACATTGTTAAATAATTTTGAACGTTTAATTACGTAAATATCTGATTTAATTATTTTTGCCTATGATATTATGCTATCAGCGAATCTCAAGATTTCATGTCTTTATCGAATAAAAGTGCGGCCCATTATAGCTGGTCTAGGCCGGAAAATAAAAGTTCTTTAAAAGTTAGTGATTTCCGGTTTCTATACAGGGTGGTTCCTAAGTTAATACTTCTTTTTTAACTGCGTATAGAAGGCATTAAAATAAACAACATGTTCCAATACCTTTTTCAAAAAACTCAAAAATAAGGTACTTACATTTATTTATTATACTATGGATCAAATACGGTTCTACCTAACTTGCCAGTTGAATAACATTAGGAAAATTTCTGGGTGTAGGATGAGCCCGCAAGGGAAAGCGTTCTGCGTATAATCTCGAAGAACTTTGCCACACTCACAGTAAATTACCACCAAATTATCTATTAATTCATTGTTTTCAAATTTTACCATTTTCAGTATCAATAATTTAAAATTAACTTGCTTCAGAAAAACACATCGCAACGGATTGTTCAACACGTAAGGGTGTATGATTAATACTAATAAGAACAGAAAAACAACAGAACGGGGTATGTTTTGATGCCAGGCCCGCACTTAGATTTTTTACTTCTCTATCTCGTCTGTTCTTGAGTTTTTTGAAAAAAGGTATTTGAAAAAGTTGTTTATTTTAATGCCTTCTATACGCAGCTAAAAAAGAAGTATGAACTTAGGAATCGCCCTGTATAATAGAGACCTCTTGCAAACCTAGAAGTTTAAATTAAAAAATCTTATAAATTACACATTTGTACATTTTTATTTCGTATTTACGAAGGCTTTTTAACTTTAAAAACTTTTTAAACATTTTGTCACTATTTATTACAATTTTGTTTGATAAAATATATTTTCCTACGACCGACCACCTAGAAAATGAGAAAAAAAGCACGGTTAATTTGGCTAGAAAGCGCCGTATATCACACGTGTGTTGAAAAAAAATATTTCAACAGTAGTGTTGAGTCGCACTATTTAATTTAAACATATTGTGCCAATTTGACAAACAACCTCTATTTATTAAAAAGAACAAATTTTTGAAAGCAGTAATTGTAAAGTGTTTAACTTATTTATCATGTATTTGTCAAGTGATTCAGAATTAGAGTGTGAAAATAAATTATAAAAAATGTTAATAATTTACTGGAAAATCTATTACCAGACAAAACAAATCACGCTGAAAAGAGTGTCATGTATTAAACAATAAATCTTTATCGGTCGCGATAGCGTGGAGAATAGAGCTTTAGTCTATACAGATCGCAAGGTCACAGGTTCAAATCCCATTAGGAGTATTTGACTTTTTTTTATAAAAACATTAAATAATTTATAGAAATATTTTAAATTGAAATCGTCCTTGTTGGGTGGGTTTTTTAAATTTATGTTTAATTCATCTTTCCTTGATTAAATTAAATATTTTTTATTCTGGTTAATCTAGAAGTAAATTCAGGATTAGTTCTTCCTATGATATATTATAAATAATAAAAAATTAAACTACAACTAAAGGAAAAGCCTATTAACAAACTATGAAACTAGATATTAACTGGAACATAATCCTAAGTATGTTAATTTCAACACTAGTGTTGATATTTTTTTCACAAATCAAAGGCTTTCTCAATAATTTTTTCTGGTGGTAGAAAAAATAGTGTACATTACTCGTGGGAAAGTAATTATTCTAAAACTCAGAGAATTTCCGCACTCGGCTGACACCTTGTGCTAAATATCTCCTCGTTTGAAAAGTATAAAGTATCACTTTCATCACTTGTTATGTAATAAATAATATATAAAGTATATTTAATATACTATTTATATTTACTTAATATATTATTTTATAATTAATATTAATAATTGAACTATTGCAATATTAACTAGTAACGTCTAAGCGAAGCACTTTCTTTTATAAGGAATACAACTTCCTAAAAAGTCAGAAGGTAATAAAAAAGTTTTCCATAATATGTCGTATCCATTTTTGGATACCTGTATACCTACCGGGTGTCCATTTAGTGTGCCGGTGGATGATATCTCGTTAACGGTATGTTTTGGCAAACAACTGTTAACGCAAAAATTGTATTAATTAATTACGTGTCTCTATTTTTAAAAGATCGACATCCTCAACATCTACAACTTTTGTATTAACAGTTTTTTTATAAAGTCGACTATGGTCGACACACTAAATGGACAGCCGGTATAAAAACATGTATTGTGTATGTTCTTTTTTGCTTTTCTCGTGACAAAACAACAGTTTACATTGATTTTTCAAATAACCCGTCCATTTCCGGCCGCCGTTTCCCATCGTAGGCCCGCGACCTTTCAAACCCGAGCACACGCTAACCTTACCTGTGAAAACAGATATACCGGCAAAATACACCTGAACAGGTGAGTTTATTCAAACACCGGCACCGGGTCGGTTGGGTTCAGTCGGGTTCCTGTCAATCTGTCGGTCGACGTGTTTATTACTGGATAGTCGGTTACTACCTGTACATAAATCAGTTTTCTCGGTCAGTAGGGACGGCTTTGTGATAATTCTTGCGCGTTTCGAGATAATTGGTGTTCGAGGGTACTATGGCGCTTGTGACTTTACATTTTTTTAATGGATTTTAATTTCGGCATTGGAAAAAAGTAATTTTTAACATCAATTTGGAGATTATTTTCGACTGTACAAAGTTTGGGATTATTACGACACCGTCCCATTTTGTGATAACTTCAGAATTTTTGAAAAAGGAACCGTGAAACTTCCTATATGTCAGTATTCACTGCCTACCAAAAAAATATAGTTTTAATGCTTTAGTACTCTTAATTAACACTTAAATCACAGTACAACTACTAAAAGCACAGATAATATTTTCAAACTTTCAGGCAATTGGGAAAACTGTACCTAAATATACTTCACTTGGATGACAACAGAATAATTTTTCATGGTAGTACCTACCGTTAATAATACATATTTTAAAACAGTGCGTTTTTCCTAAACAAGCAACCGAATTCAAAAAGCTATAAAAGAAATACATATTTAACTTTTACTGACTTTTTGTGATACTTATACATATCTTGGCTAGAGAAGAACTTTGCTAAAAATTTCCAAGCAGAAATATGTGATTGTTTACGTCTCACGTGATATATAATGAAATCTTTATTAGTGCTTCCTTCCAGATCTTTATCTGTACACCGCTATTTTTTGTACAGATACGTTAGTTTCTTTGTGGTACCGCCAAAAGTTTTGTGATATATCCTGATAGTATACGATTAGTGGCCTTAAAAAGTTTGTGTGATAAATAAAATATAGTTACACATTTTTTGTGTGAATTTGATTTTATCAAGTATTACCTTTAAAAAAGTAGTATTTGGGCAGTACCTGATTATAGTGCAATGGCAGATAGCTTATGCACGTCTACGAGCTGTGTACCGATAGTAATTCACATTCTAAACAGAACTCCAGGTAAGATTTTATTTTTATTTCACATTATTTAGAAATAAATGATGTACGGTTTTAAAATAGTTTTTTTTATTTTTTTTTTATTTGGTGGAGAAGGGCATCGACCGCGATAGGTCATTAGCGCAGGTACATTTGGATTTACATAAATATTTATTTGATTTGACAATTAATTGTTTGTGCCTGATGTGTTAGATGTCTTTTAGTACAGTCCTTTAAAAAGTTTAATTAGTTTTTCGCACTGTTTGAGTTGTTCGCTAGAGCCTCGTGTAAGCTGTATTTTTTGTTTTGCTTTTGATTGGTTCAGTTAAGTTAGTACCAGTTAGCAAAGCTGGGCAAAACTGGCAAGTACTTTGGAAAAATTTATTGCAACCCCTTTAAAGTGCTTGCAGTCCTTTAAAAAACTTGGAAAGTTTAAAAAGTACTTGAAAACAAATTACTTTCTTCAAAGAGCTTGGTGCTTGCCAGTTTTGCACAGATCTCATCCTATAATAGCTTTATAAATAAAGTGTTTCTAGTAAAAAAATCATTATTTTTTTGTGTATTAACGACCTTCTAGTGAAAACCCAAAATCCAATTTATAGCTTTGCTGATGACAGCACACTTGTCTCATCTTTTACCTTGACTCCCCAAACATCCGCTGCCGACGCACATCTTCGCTGGGAGCATGAAGTATTGCGCCTCAACAATGACCTGGAAGAAATCTTGGCTTGGGGTGACAGTAACCAAGTCGAATTTAATGCTAAGAAAACACAGGCAGCAGTCTTCTCCAAAAAGGTTAACATTGCAGAACCGGATATAGTCATGGCAGGACACGCAATTCCCCTGGCACCGTCTATTAATTTGCTGGGGGTCAATCTGGGCTGTAATATGTCTTGGCATGATCACGTTGCCGCAATTGCCAAGGCAGCTGCACAGAAACTTGGTGTACTTTTCCGCACCAAAAGGTTGTACACACCTCATCAACTTTTGACACTCTACAAAGCCCAGATTCGACCATCATTAGAATATTGCTCTCATGTGTGGAGCTCTGCACCCAAGCACACCCTTCGGCTACTGGATTCCATTCAAAGGAGAGCCGTTCGTCCGATCGGTGACCCCGAGCTGACCAAGACCCTCGATAGCCTGGAGCATCGAAGACAGGTTGGTGATTTGGCTCTCTTTTACAGATATTTCCATGGCAGGTGTTCGACTGACATTGCCCACTTGATTCCACCTAGAGCAATGCAAAACAGAAATACACGGCAAACCACTGCCGCTCATCCATATGTTGTTCAGCTTAGTACTCCTCGAACTTTATTGTTTAAGAATTCTTTCATCTGGAGAACGTCATCTTTGTGGAATGATCTTCCTGAGGTCGTGTTTCCCAATGAATACAATCTTCAACGTTTCAAGACCAACGTTAATCGCTTTTTTCGCACTCGCACCGCTCCCAGAGCGCCTTAAAGGATTTTTCCTACAGTGCAGGTGTTTTATCATAAAAAGAAAAATCCAAAATTTGATTCTTTAATTTATTTTTGTGACCTTTATGTTTTATAATAAACTCATGTTTTGCCACCCCCTAAACGGCTCCTGAAATGAAGTGTTTCAATAAAAAAAAACTGTATGCAAAATTTAATGCATTTCGATTTTAATTTATCTTAGTATTATATAAACTAATTTGAAAAAGGAAAATGATACAGAAACAAATCAAAATCTCGAATACCATTAATTGGTGAAAAATTATGATTTTTTAAAATATAATCTAGAATCACTTTACTTCTAAGACCGTTTAGGTGGTGGCAAAATATAACATTAGCAAAACTTAAAGGACATAATTAATATCTCGAAAACCATGAATTTTGCCTAATATTTGCATTTACCAAAAGCACAATAACAGCTGAAGCTGATACAAATATTAAGAACGTAGTATCCCAGGCACTTTTTAGAAATTTATTTTAACACAGAATCTCTAGATTTATAATCCTGAGAATGAACTAATACAGGTCGAAACGTCGATTTCAAATCACGTTTCTTATACACCATAACATCGATATCTTATGCTTCTTCATGCCACTGGAGTCGTAGAAACCCTTTTGACAGATATTACAGAGATATGACGTTTCGCCAGTTTATTGCCTATATCTTGTTGTTTTCATTACTCGATGGTTTACCTACAGCAAGCGACCAAGGTGCGATAACTATATTTATAAGGTGGTACCGGGTACTAGGTACCTGTAAATAAATCACATTTCTCAGGTGGCAAGGACAAGAATGACAACTTTGTGATAATTCGCACGAGTGTCATGTCGAGATAATTGGTACTCGAGGGTACCGTGTTATTTTTGGGTTTGCTTGTGTGTATTTCCGCAACAGGCTTCAATTTTAAGTAGGTTCTGCATAAATAGTATATTGAACCGACCTTAAGAAATTAGTAGTTATTAATTCGACCTGAATTGAACTTTTAATTGTTTATGGAAAATACTAATATAATAAAAATAAGGTAGTTAGATTTATGAATCTTTTCCACATATATACCGGGTGATTCACGACGAGCTTTCATTAGAACTTTTGGGGAAACTACTGAAAATATTTTTTTGAAAATCTGTAGGTTTAAGTTTATCGATATTCTCTCTTAAACTAAAATATTAACATGTTTCTGTCACTTCCGGTTATACCGGAAGTAGCTTCAACTTTCATTTTTTAAATACAACATAGCATTTTTTATTATATTTTTGGTTTTTGCATTAAATTTTAATAACATTTTATGAAACATGTTTTTTACCTAAGTCTCTAATAATATCAGGTGAAGGAGTTGGTCGATTCGGATATTTATCGTGATATATCCGACATGCTCTTAGCTTTATTATGCCACATTTAATATAAACACTTAATAAATTTTTAAAATATTTGTTTGAAAATCCCAAGCGTGACATTTTCCAGAACCAGAATTGAAATTCTTAAAATAGGTACGCAACCAATAATTTAATGCAACTGTTTTTCTTGTCACAGCATTCTAGAAAACATTGCCGCTAACAATATTTCCCTTATAAATATCACTTTGGAGTATCCATGTACATTTGTTTTCATGGCACGCTTGTAAAAATCGTATTTAAAAATAAAACTTGATATTCTAAGAAAACGCGTTGATATAGGTATAGAAAAGGTTATAGCAATTTTATGGAGCAGTTAAGTTACCATTATATAAAACAAAAATATACAGGGTGTTCCATTGAAAATAAGAAAGTTTTTAATATTTAGAGTTTTTTACAATGCGCCCTTAATTGTGACCTCCCTGTATATTTTATGCCAAGTTTAATTATTTCTTGAGATTTGTTGATTCTTTAGTTATACACAAACAAAAAATGTTTAGTCCAGGAGCTATGGTAAAAAATATATACGGATAATTTCATCGCTATGCATTTACGAAATCATTACTAAATATGCAGATATCTTAGAAATGAGTAGACTTAGGTAAAAAACGTGTTCCATAAAATAATATTAAAATTTAATGCAAAGACCAAAAATATAAGAAAAAATGCTATGTTGTATTTAAAAAATTAAAGTTGAAGCTACTTCCGGTATAACCGGAAGTGACAGAAACATGTTAATATTTTAGTTTAAGAGAGAATATCGATAAACTTAAACCTACAGATTTTCAAAAAAATATTTTCAGTAGTTTCCTCAAAAGTCTAATGCAAGCTCGTCGTGAATCACCCGGTATAACCAATATATTGCCAATACATGCACCCAACCTTTCGCCAATCTGTGCTTCTGTGTATATCGTTAAGGGAATTATACAATGCATGCCCAATAATATGTACTATAAACAACACGTTTTGACAATTTTTTTTCTGTGGATATCATGACGCGCGCGATGCATGACCGGGTCTACAGATGAGCCTCTGGGTATAGCGACAGCGACGATCATTCCTCTGTGCTTTCTTCTCTTTTGTTACAAGGGCGTTAATTTTTTGTTATTATTATATTATATTTAAGGTGTTTTTCTTGCAAAGAAATTATTTAGGAAAATTTAAGTGTCCTCATAAACTACACGGAAACAAAATTGTAGCAAATTTCCCTACAATAGGGACTACTACAAATTGTGTAAAATAGTTACAGTAAATTGAAGAAAAAATCACTACAAATTGTGTGACTTTGCGGTATATTTTCTCCAAACTTGGTTACTGTACAGGGACATTATTTTAAGTGTCTCACCCGATTGGCGACTTTGCTATCAACCACAATAAAAAAACAATTATGTATTCCCTAACAGCTTTTAGTGAAGAAGCCAAATTTGATGTCAAAAAAAATCTATGTTTACAAATTTGACAGATACGACGCCATATTGGATTTTCCTAAATGGCAACCCTACCTTATAGTAAGCCAGCTGCATTCGCCTATTTGTTCCAACATTAAAAATGTATAATTGTCAATATTTATTTTCAGCCGTTCCGGAGATACGAGGCTTCGAAGTTGGTGATTTTGTTATCATCGAATTAACAGAAGCCTTTAGATTAGAAACTCAATTTTTTCTGGAGATACGTAATTTTTTATAACGAAGCCACCCATGCTATTGTCAAATATGTCAGATGTCAGAAAATGACAGTTACGAGGCCATTATGAATTTTTTTAAATGGCAACCCACATTTATAACTACACCAATGTATTAGGTACATTTAATTAATTCATCACAAAGCTTCTATTTTTTAATAGGGTGAGATACTTAAAACACATAATCATACGATGCAGTTTTTGATAAGGTCGTATTTCGGTAAGGTTTGGAAATAAATATCGACAACTATATATTTTTGAAATCGGATCGCGAAATGCAATACATTGGTGTAGTTATAAATGTGGGTTGCCATTTAAAAAAAATCAAAATGGCGTCGTTACTGTCATTTTCTGACATATTTGACAATAGCATGGGTGGCCCCGTTATAAAAAATTACGTATCTCGAGAAAAAATTTAGTTTCTAATCTCAAAGCTTCTGTTAATTCGATGATAACAAAATCACCAACTTCTAAGCCTCGTATCTCCAGAACGGCTGAAAATAAATATTGGCTTACTATAAGATAGGGTTGCCATTTAAGAAAATCCAATATGGCGTCTTATCTGTCAAATTTGTAAACATAGATTTTTTTTGACATCAAATTTGGCTTCTTCACTAAAAGCTGTTAGGAAATACATAATTGTTTTTTTATTGTGGTCGATAGCAAAGTCGCCAATAGGGTGAGACACTTAAAATAATGTCCCTGTACATAATTTGTAGTCATCCCTATTGTAGGGAAATTTGCTATAATTTTTTTTTCCATGTACTGTGGTTGATATAGCGCCTTTCACTTGCCGTGTAATTTATAACTCTCACATAACCGGCACTGTTTTTTTTACATGGTCCATAAAATGATATGAATAGCGCAAACTCTGTATTCCCTTAAAGTCCTCCATGTGATCATAAATCTTGTACTTACATGCTATTAGCAATATATTAGTTATATATACTGGGTGACATAATTTTTTCCGTAGTCCATTTTTCGATCAATTTAAACCTTTCAAACAATTTTCAGTTTAATCGGATGTGAAGTCAAGTCTTGCTTTATAATAATAAATTAACTTGCTTGAGAAAAATGTATACTTTAGGGCTATTTTATTTACAAGCTGTTTAAAAAAAACAGAATTACTCGATTTTTTCAAATAGCAACCCATCTTTGTTTTATTGTTGATATTATAATAAAATTATTCATTTAATTTCCTTTTTAACGGTGTATCACAAGTTAAAAATTATTTATTAGGTAATAGTAGAAATTGACAAGAAATATCATAAATGTAATTTCTAGACCCGTAAAGTATAGCGTGGAAAACTTCGTAATTATTATAAAAATACCATATTATTATTACATTTTGGTCTAATAGATACGAGAATAATGTTTTTGTACTCCCACATGGAAATTTGCTGTTTGCTTTACACTAAAGTAGGCTATTCCAGTTAACTGTGCGGCAAAATTTTATATCCATCCTAGTTAGGTTATGAAACTAACCAATCACAGTAGTCAATTTACATGTTGTAAATTCGTTTTCTGACAGTTGAGAGAAGTTAGGTAGGTTAACAATATGCTTCAAAAATATGCAAATCTGTCAGATGAAATTTGTTCTTTTTAAATTTAAATCAAAACATTTATCCCAGAGTCTATGTGTATTCACAATATTTTCCTAAAGAGTACACGAAATGGTGCAAAAATGGAATGTATAATAACAAAATTAATACCAAAATATATTTCTACCAAATTATTGTTATTACCTAGGTAACATCGCATAAAAATAGGTAAATTCTTAACATATGGCACGTTTCAAAAATGACGCTTTTCTGAATTTGTTGGTATAAATAGCCTGAAAGGCCAAGTTTTTCCAAGTTGGGTTTGACATTTTTCGTCAAAGCTCCCTCCACCGATATTATGATCGGAATGATGTCTATTTTCTAGCTTCCATATATTTTTTATCTCTATAGCCAAATTCGAGTACTTGGTCTTCTTCTCCGATTGGGTTTTAAAGAGGTTGTATCTTAATGGGCAACCTATACCTATTATAAAGGCTTTCTTGGTCGCCTTTTCGATAAGAAGAATATCTGGTCGGTTGTGGTCTACTGTTCTATCCGTTATTGTTGGCATGTCCCAGTATAAGAGATATTCAGGAGATTCAAGAACTGGCTCGGGTATGGTAAGAGGTTTTCTTTTAGACCTAGTTCATGGGCCAGTTCTTTGTGAGTGATTTTTGCCACCTGATTATGCCTTTCCAGATAAGCATTGGAGCCATAGCACCGCAACCCAAATTATACTTTAATATCGCGGGGCGACAAAAGAAACCTTATACCTTAATATATCAAAATACCGGGTGTTGCATCGTCGAGCGGGACAAAGGAAATCCCATGTAATTTTAAATGGGATCAATTATTGGCTTCCCTAATTATTTTAGAGAAAAATTCTATTAGGTTTATTAAAGAGCACTAAAACCCACATTCAAAAGAATAACTTTAGATATTTTTGATGAGCCCGTTTACGGGTTATCGCCGATTTCTTTTTAACTATTTCTCCTTTTTATGGACCCGTATTTGCGGGCACCAGTCAAGGTAAAAGATGACTGTCAAATAAGGTTGTCATTTTGAAATGTGTGCTTTATGGTTATAAAAACTCGTACATCGAAAATATTAAAGGTGTATTTATGAGTACAAATTAATCTGAATAAAACTAAAATAAAGTATCCAATTACAAGGTTAATTATGACATTTTACATGTTTCAATATTTTACTAATTAATAGGTAGGTACTATTAAATTGTTAGAACTTTAGGATTTAAAAAGATGTTCAAATATTCCTCCATTGACTGCTAGACAATAACCGAGGCGATCATAAAATTCTCTTCTTACATTCGCTAGTTGGTAAACTGAAATTCTATTGCACTCGGTAGAAATAGCATTTTTTAACTCGTCTAGATTTGGGTATTTTTTATCTTTGTATATCCTGTTTTTTAAATGGCCCTAGAGAAAGAAATCATTTGGCGATAAATCAGGAGACCTGGCTGGCCAATTTACTGTATGATTTAGCCAATAACATTTCCATTAAAAGCACGGTTTAAATATTTCCGGACAGCCAGGGTACTATGTGCCGGGCAGCCATCCATTTGGTACCAACCTTCCTGATTTTCCCTGGCGGCATCATGTAAAGTAGGTGAATTATGATCTTTAAGTAGTTCCAAAAAATATTCTGCATTTAAATTTCGTGTAAGGAATAATGGCCCGATAATATTTTCTCCGAAAATCCCAGCCCAAACATTAACTTTTTGTTGCGTCCTTGTTTCGACAAACCTGTGTTGGTTTTCTTTGCTCCAATATCGATAATTTTGAACATTGGGTTCATTGTTTAAGGTAAATGTGCATTCGTCAGTGAAACAAATGTTTTTAAAAAATTCATTATCCATGTTTGCTCTTTCAATCATACCAAAACAAAACTCCTGTCGTCGTATTTCGTCCCTATCTCTTAGCTCTTGGTGCTTTTCATATTTTGTATGAATAATATTTATGTCGTTTCAAAGCTCGTAACGCTGTGGTGTGATCTAATCCTATGTCATCCTCAAGTTTCCTTGTGCTTATCTTCCCATTATTTTCTTCCACGCACAATAAAACTTGCAAGTCCCTATCATTTCTTGCATCTCTTCTTTGTTCCTACCTTTCTTCTCACCTGCAGTTATTTATTCCAGTGCCTTTTGTCTCAAATTTCTTGATAGTCCTTTCGACTGTAGATTTTGCAGGTATCGGTCTATTCGGATACAGAGCAGCAAACATGTCTGACACATTTTGATAACTATTTCCTTGATAATACCATTTAATCATCAATATTTTTTCTTCAGAAGTGTAATTCATGGCTAATATTTTCGATGTACGAGTTTTTATAACAATAAGGCACACATTTCAAAATGACAACTTTATTTGACAGTCATCTTTTACCTTGACTGGTGCCCGCAAATACGTGGCCATAAAAAGGAGAAATAGTTAAAAAGAAATCGGCGATAACCCGTAAACGGGCTCATCAAAAATATCTAAAGTTATTCTTTTGAATGTGGGTTTTAGTGCTCTTTAATAAACCTAAATAGAATTTTTCTCTAAAATAATTAGGGAAGCCAATAATTGACCCCATTTAAAATTACATGGGATTTCCTATATCCCGCTCGACGATGCATCACCCGGTATATCTGCCAATACCTTAATTTGTTGTTAAATATTTTATAAGCCAAAATAGAGAGACTAATAAAAACCAAATATTTTATATATTAATTATGTAAAATTAAAATCGAGATGTATGGGCATAAACTTCTCATTAAAATTCAATTCAGATTAACCATTAAAGTCAGCTTAGGAATATTTTAAAGATAAGGTAAAAGTGATGTTGCCAGTTTGTAGAACATTTTTAGATATCACGGATTTCCATAACTGATCTATTTTGTAAGTTCAATCGTTAAGATATACAGGGTGATTCGCAGAGAATTAGAGAATATTATAGAACTTATCTACTAATTTTTTTGGCACTGGGAGTAATAACTAATTCGGAATAAATATAGTTTATGCCAGAAGTTACGGTTAACTTTCAGGTCAACAAGTTTTGACCCTCTGATATTTAAGGAAGTATAACAAAAATGTAATTTGTCGGGTTTGTTCGGGTTGAAATTAAAGCTTTGGTTTTACAATTCTTTATAGGCAGGTCTCAAAATCTAAGAAATGCATAGCAGTATCTATTACAGAGATCTAATAAACCATAAAAATAACCTTATCATTGGCAACATTGTGTGTAAAAGACCTTTTATCTGAATTTGTTTATGTTGGAAACACGTTTTTATGAGTTGGATATTCCCACACACTGCGGAGTAAATGAAATCTATAAACATTTTATTGAATTAGCTACAGGTTTGTACAATTGAAGGGTTTTTCAGAGTAACAACATATTATATCACTTTCTAGCAGTTAGCATCACGACTGGTTAGATATACTATACCAGCTAGTATAGCAACGTAGCTGTTATGTTAGTTTTCTGTAACATTGTGCATTTACAACCTTAAATTAGTTTACATAAAAATATTTATACGAATTTTTTTGAATTTTTTCTATAGTTTCAATAAAAAATAATTTACGCTGTTTTTAGCTTCCTCTCCCTCACCATCCTATTTTTAAAAAAAACTACCTATGCTCTTGCCTAATACTAAATACTAAGTCGAAGTACCAAAAAATTAAAATAAAACAGGAAACTTTTATGTCGGGATGTACAAATAATTTTAATGATTATTTACCTCATCCATTATAAAAGCGGGTTGATTTTCACCTGATTATTCAGCGATAATCTCCCGCTCTCCGGTAAAAATCACCCTTGTCAATGGACACAAACTTACGCACAGGAAGCTGGCCAACTTACAGGGAAAAAGTGACAAACCATTCGCTGCGAGCTTCTGCTGTGTCTGCTCTTGCGAAAAGCGGCATCCAGGAAGAGCAGCTGATGAAAATTACAGGCCATTCATCGACTGCATCAATCAGGCCGTACTTGCAAATCGATTAAGAGCACCATGAGAATATCATTTATAAGATGAGAGGAAACGACGACAAGAACATGGTCCCTGTTGCACCCATCAGTGCTCAACCTATTCATCCCAGAATGGATATTTGTGAAGAGACCATAGCAGCGAAAATTGGCTCTGTTTCTTCAAACTCCACCCCTCAGCATTCTGTTATACAGTATGCTAATTGTGTGTTTAATTGCAATACATTAAATTGTGCAACATAAATCGTTAGTTTTTCATTTGTTAAATAATCTTCAAAATACATTTCGGGATTGGGAAATAATCAGAAAATCATTCTCAGATTTTTTGCCATTAGGAAATCTTCGGAATGATTTTCGATAATTTTCCCATCCCTTAATATATTACTACAGATAATTAACTCACCAGCAAGTTTGACTGTCACATACATGACACTGGCAGAAATAATTTTCTCACAATCATACTGACCAGGTTACCTTAATTTTTTATTTATTAATGGGGCATTTTTGAATGTGAGTTTATAATGACTGTCAATGTCAGTTATGCCGCAGTCAAATTTGCCCATTAGGTAAATATTGTTAAAAATCTTTGTGCAACCCAACATTAGAGTTTCTTAAGCTAATCTAAAAATTGTTTATATTAAAGAGAATATAATTTTATTCACATATCATTTATTAATATTTAATGTTTATTGTAACAGTCATATTATGCATTTTACTGTTGGAAATTTGTAATGCTATAGTCCTCGGAACCAAGTTTTACAGAATCGAGGCCAGTAATAAACTAATATTAACAAAAAAATGTATAATGCTAACACAACAAAGTGTAATTTATAACGACCTTATCGACACAAACGGTACTACAAGGTATGGGAAAATTGACGAAACAACCATCAAAGGGAAAACTGGTGGTTTATTTTCTCTAGATGTTTAAGATGCGCGAAATATAATACAAGATGAATCAAAACACGATTATTTATCGATTTTTATTCATAGCACCACGCGCGGTTTGTCCATAGGGTAATTTGATCAATGACCCACCTAATTAATTTATTTTTAATAACAAATAACAATCATTATCCCTCAAAAAATGCAAGAACTCTAAAGTGTGTCATGTGAAAATGTGTTATTTCATTTATTGGTTTTAATGAAGGTAGGCTGTTAAATAGTATAAAAATGTAATGTGGGTCACACCTCTATACAATTTTAGGTCTGATGATGCTCCGTAAAGAGCGAAACATGTCACCTTAGTTGATTTTATTACATGATTGAGACCATGACTTTGTGATTTTTGTCTTCCTATTTATGTTGAAAATTCCCCAATATAGATCGAAGCCACCGTGGAATTGCTCCGCTCGGTCGTTTTTTAGTTTAGCTCACGGTTGACCTTATGAAAATATATATGAAATTAGTAGATTACATAAGTGAATTGGAAACTATGAGCGAAACAGACATATGCGCTCTCAGAAGCTAAAAAAAGACGGGAAATAGACAAATCCGTCGTCGACTTCGGCACACTTTGCCTTCAATCGGCCTCAGTGATTCAATCACGTTCAATAGGCATTTATGGAGACACAGTCGAACAGTTACGTGAATCATGCCATTTCAATCAAAACTTTGCCTTAGACAAAAAACCCTATTACAAAATATGCGGATTGTATTTGCGCATATGCATTTATTTCATTAGGAATGCCGAATCGTCCGTAGTATGTTCTTAACTTTTATTTAGTTCGTGTATGTGTGTTTTTGATGTGTACTAAGTGTGTGTTGTGACTTGTATTAAAGAACAATGACTTCAACAGTTTAATAAATATTAGTTTTAAGCAAGCGGTGCGTTAACATTTGAAAAACTTTTATTAGAAGTATTTTAATTTTAATGACCTATGGTCTATTTCTTTTCGATTGAGAACGATGACAGAAACCCGTTTTACAATAAAAAAATACAAGAATTTTCATTTTTGACAAGTTGAAAAAGGAAGGTTAGGGTTTTACGTCATTACTGACATTTTGTTGTTTACTGTTTATAGCGGTTAGAATTTTAAATTAACACTTATTAAGGCCGCTTTACAGTTTGCAATTTTTCTTTCGCGCAAGAGAAGATTGCCCGGGAGTATGCGCAGAACGAGGCTAATGATCTGCTGGCACAATTTGTATTGCTTGCAAGAAATATAACTCCGACCGTATTTTTCAATTCTGAGGATTTTCTGGTGATTTATGAGACATCAAACTAAATATAAAAATCCCTGACATTTATTTATGTTTTTTCTAACCTATAGCGGGTACGTTTTGTTTTTGTTGGTTTGCTTTCATGTCCTGTAATGATGTTTTGTTAAAATGAATGCACAAAAAGCGCCGGTAAGTCATAACCAAATGTATTTTTATTTTAATGGTTGGTGGTACATCACCTACGATCTTGGCAAGTCATTGCACGCTGTAAAACGAAGTGAAATTTTTATTGCCGCAATATTAATTGCTGCAAGACAACTTGCGTGAAAGAAAAATTGCAAACTGTAAAGCGGCCTTTAAGAAGATGAATTTTTAGGTTATGTCACAATGTTTGGCGTTTGGCATGGCCTTCTATATTTTGTCGATAAATCGGGCATCCTTTTTGCTTTTACACAAAGTAGGCATAGGTTTATTATTTTATGTTGCAGAAAAACGTGAAATTAACCGATTTTATGTACAGAAAGTTAATAGATTGTTTGTTTCGTAATAGAACTAGAGCTAAAAGTTATTTTTAATTGATAAAAGGTTTATAATTAGCATATATTTGCTAGAAATCAATCGAACGGAAATTTCTTATTTTTCTTCTGTGATTTAAAAAAAAGACCTTTAATAAGTTGGCTATGCATTTATGTAGTGTAAATTGGTCCATGATTTAACCAATTAGGTGAATTTTTGTTCAATTTTTTTTTCTGTCATCGTTCGCAATCGAAAAGAAATAGACCATAGTGAACATTTTTCCAAACAAAAGGATAAAAGAATAGATTTGATATAGAAACATACAACCACATAAAGATAAGATAATTATATAAAAATATAATAATAAAGTAAAGCTGTTTGATGAAATTTAAAAAAAGTCACAGAAAATATGCAGTTTTAGTATTTTATGTTTTTGCGGTTTTTATTAGTAGGTAAATTAAAAATACAAATTCCTTGGCAAAACTACGCACTAAACTGCATTCTACTTATTAGGCGACTGCCATCAAATTTTGCCCCACCTGTAAAAAAAACTCATGAGCCGCGCCAGCATCATAGTACAGGGTGTCCAGTTTTTGTATGTTTTACGGGTTATCCGCCTTATTAGTAAAGATAAGGTTGCGGTTTTCACGGCACTGTGTTACTTTTTTGAGAAACAAACGATGACACAAAAAGAATTTCCATAGCCCCCTTAGTTTTTTAGATACGGGGTGTATTTGAAAATTTTGCATTGTGTGACACCCCCCGTATCTCGGTTACGCTGCAACTTATTAAAAAAGTAAAATATGGACTTATCAGTTTTTTTCACGAAGAATCCAGTGGCTGAGTCAGATTTTTTCTATATTTAATTGTTTACGAGAAAAATAGCAAACTTGCATTTTTTTAAATGGGACGCCCTATATATTTTTAACTATTATGATTCAGTTTATCACAAGCTTTTTAAAAATATATAATACTTTATGACTGTTTTCTATGTGAAGCTCAAAATTTACATATTTCAACAAATTCATATTTTTTTTAAATGGCACACCGTATAAACTTTAAGATTAAACAATTCAGATTGTCACAAGCTTCTCACAAATATAAAATACTAATTTTAAGAATATATACCTTTTATAAATATAAATAACAATTAACTCAGTTGTGTTATACTTTCAAAAATTAAAAACTACAATTACTATTTGATTTAGGAAACTGTCTACTGTAATGCTCGAATTTTGCATTCGCAGCCATAATTAGGAAAAAACTGCTCTTTACCGAAACTGTATAGAAATAAAGAACAGAAAATGGATAACCTATTCTGACAGTTAATAAAGATTATTTTAGATAACAAGCCTGTCATCTTTTGTTTTCCTAAATACCCGTCATGGCCTACTAAAAAAAATGTAAATTTGTTGAAAAATGTAAATTTTGAGCTTCACATAGAAAACAGCCATAAAGTATTATATATTTTTAAAAAGCTTGTGATAAACTGAATCATAATAGTTAAAAATATATAGGGCGTCCCATTTAAAAAAATGCAAGTTTGCTATTTTTCTCGTAAACAATTAAATATAGAAAAAATCTGACTAAGCCACTGGATTCTTCGTGAAAAAAACTGATAAGTCCATTTTTTACTTTTTTATAAGTTGCAGCGTAACCGAGATACGGGGGGTGTCATAAAATGATATCTAAAGAACTAAGGGGGCTATACGAAAATTCTGTTTGTGCATCATTTGTTTCTCAAAAAAGTAATACAGTGCCGCGAAAACCGCAACTTTCTATCTTTACTAATAACGCAGATAACCCGTAAAACATACGAAAACTGGACACCCGTACATATACATACAACACAACAAGACAGCTTTTCCATAATAAAAAAATCAATTTTGAATTTCGTACTACAAGCCACATACCCATTATTTCATGGATTAATTGTTTTCATTTTGATATTAATATTTCCTAAATATCGTTTGGTATCCATATATGAAAATTAATTTTTAATTTTGCCGTTCAAAAATGTATTGTGGTATTGTTTATCGGTAATTTTTAAAGTAGTCAATAAATTAACAACAAATAAATTATATAATACTTTTTAAAAAACACATTAATGTCACATGGAGAACCTTATAAAAAACAAATGAATAAGTATTAAAACGATTAACGTTCGTGATCAAAATATCGTTAAGGTTGTTTTCGCGAATGATTTAATGTTAAATTATCGAACGAAAGTAATTGATTATTGCTTTTAATTGTTGCTGTGCCGAAAACAATATTCATATACAGGGTGTCCGGTAACTTATGGGCCGTAGAGTAACTGGAGATACTAGACATCAAACTAAGCCGATTATGTCATATTCGTTTTTTCGGATTGTTACTCGTTCTAGTAAAAGTTTATTCTCGAAAATAAGCCATAATTTTAAAACGGTTTAATAAATCGAATTGAAAGTTGGCAATATTATGTTTTTATGAGCAAGAAATAAGAATTTGTAGAAATTTTTAAGTTTCAATTTAGAGGGCGCTAGTTGCATACACTGGGCTTCATAAATCTATGATTTTTTTTCTTACCTATGATATTAGGCGTTTTTCAATTATAGTTTCTTAAAAAGAGCATTTTCTGAGTCAAAAAAGTATACTTGATTGATCTTAACATCTTTAACGGTTTTCGAGATATTTCCCTTTAAACATCCCAAAGCATAAAAAACATAGTAAATAATTAAATTAACAAAAAAAAAGTGACAATCCGAAAAAACTTATATGACATAATTGGCTTATTTTGATGTCTAGTATCTCCAGTTACTCTACGGCCCATAATTACCGGACACCCTGTATAATAAGAGGAATATTTTTTTACATTCTGGAAAGCAGTTTCAAAACTAAAGGAAAGAAAGTAATCAGGATAAATAATATAATATTAATTAACTTAAAAATAAAGAAGCGAGTACAACAAGAATGCTACTTTATCCATGTCCTTGTATGTACAAGTGACATGATAAGGCGAATTCAATAAGGAATTCTTGATGCAATCACACCTGTCAAAACATAGCAAGATTCAGCTCTAATATGTACATTTGTTAATAAAACATTCTGTTACCTAATATACAGGGTAATTTCTAAGTTGATACTTCTTTTTTAGCTGTGTATAGAAGGTTTTAAAGTAAACAACATTTTCAAATATCTTTTTCAAAAAACTCCAAAATAAGGTACTTACATTCATTTATTACATTATGGATCAAATACGGTTCTGTCTAACTTGCCCGTTGAATAACATTGGGAAAACTTCTGGGTGTAGGATGAGCCCGCAAGGGAAAGCGTTCTGCGTATAATCTCGAAGCAGCAGCCGCACTTTGTAGACACTCACCGTAAATTAGGACCATATCTACGTTCATTGTTTTTAAATTTTACCATTTTCACGTGTCACCAATTTAAAATTAAGTAGCTTCAGAAAAATACACCGCAGCGGATTGCCAAATAACTCGTACTGACTCGTAAATTGCATGACCAAAGACAAACAAACATAAAGTATAGCAGGCTACGTTTTGATGAGCAGGCCAACAATTAGATTTTTTACTTCTGTACCTCGCCTATTTTTAAGTTTTTTGAAAAAAGGTATTTGAAAATGTTTATTTTAATACCTTCTATACACAGCTAAAAAAGAAGAATCAACTTAGGAATCCCCCTGTATTATAATTATAAAACTGTATCTACAAGATTCCCTGCGAATGTGGACAATCTTATATTGGTGAGACACTAACATTACTCGAAATAAGGATCAAAGGACATAGAAACAATAAGCTAAAATAAGAGACAGAACAATCAGGATCCTGGACACACAGCCATCATATCATGTGGACATAAGCCGAAATCCTGCAAAAAGAACCACACTCGAGGAAGGTCAAGGAAAGTAAGCTGCCACCAGACACTAGAATACAGGTTGTTTTACTATTTCTGTAATAATTATAAGTACAAAACTTAACGCAAAAAAAGTTTGGTCTAGTTTTACTCTACTACCCCCTCCTTTTGGCGCCATTTTTAAGATACCGACATTTTACACATAACAGATGTACTCAGCGTACAAAGTTAACTTAAACTTCATTATTTCGTAATTTTATTTTTGACGATTTCGAAAATATTTAGTGAAAACCATCCTCAGAGTCCCCCTTTTAGGGGACTGTAGCTCGATAAGTAGAGGACATTGTACAGAAAATTGTATATATAATTATTAATCTCCGTAAATCCTTATTATTGACCATACCTTATTAGGACACCCTGTATACAAACTCTCATAATTTATATCTATAAATAAGCAGGATAATATGTAATATGTCAACAGTGGGTGGCAGTGTTTATATCATGTATTAATTAGTCTTCTTGAGAAATTCGGACTCCTAAATATAAAAATATACCTGAGGTGGTTAGGTAGTCAATGATCGCTCAATTTGAGTTCAGAATTTCTTTTGGCTTGTCAAAATAACTTATTACGACTTCCAAGAGGCCCCTGTCAAGAACTTTAAACGATAAAACTGAAAACAAACAATCAATAACGACTATTAAAAGTTATGACTACCTTCAATATAATAAAGTGACTGACTAACAAGGAGGCCGACGCCGAAATTATATTATATTGTCAAGTGGGACGTGAAAGATTAAAATTAAATTTTTTTGCTAATATTCACGTCGAGGAGGTAGAAACTGTTTATAATATTTAACACAAAAAATACTTATTGTATGTGAAAAATTAGGTGAGACATCAAAATGAAAGAAAAAGGAAAGTTTTCTGACACAGAAACTATTCGCAACCCACGATGGGTTTGTAAAATTTAAAAATCTAAATTTTCTTTTTTCTCTGAAAATACGAGAGTAAAAAAATTTATTAAAAAACCATAAAATAACAATGAAGTTTAGGAAATTTTCTAAAAGCAACTAAAAATGCCACATTTTTGCACTGATCCGTCTTTCTTTAAATATTGAAGTTCAAAGCATTATGTTTACTTTATTTTTTCCCCAAACATTCAACTAATTAATACCTTTTGAATATTTATATCCATTGCCAGTCATATAGTAACACTTTGCATAAATTATGTAAATACATTTTTGTTAATAAAAAATTTTGTTTAGTAAACTGGTTTTCTCAAGTAAAAATCTTCTTTGTGTTATCTTAACAAATTGTATAATAATTATATATTATAAATTATGGAAAAATTATACAAACCTTTTTACAAACTAGACATTATGTCGTTTAATTTTTAATTTATGCTATATTACTTAAGCTCTTTAGATGATTTTAACCTTTTTGGGTCGAAGTGGTTTAAAGTCTACATCGCCAAAAGAACTGTACACTCGAAGGATGTTAAATTGATGAGGAGAAAAAAAAATACTATACACTATGAAGGTATATGAAGACTCTACTCGATCATTCATAGTCTATTTCAGAAAGGTGTAGAGTAATAAAATGGGAAATTCCGTCCAGATCGGGTCAATTTCGGTGTCGGCCATAACTAACCAAAGAAAAAAAAGAAGATAATTTGATAAAGAAGAAACTATTAGCTATAGCAAATTTACACAAACATCGTTTTATGAAATAGGCCGTGGAAGATATAATAGCTGAAAAACATAGTGTAATTGTGCTGCACACACCGCCATATCATGGCGAACTATATCCTATAGAACGTATATGGACGCAAGTGAAAGGATTTGTAGCAAGACACTACACGACATTTAAAATGAAAAACGTTTAGCTACTGTTTAATCAAGTGACACCAGAGCACTGGCGAAAAGCAGTCCATCATGTAATTAAAGAAGATGAGAAAATGTGGGATCTTGACCACCTGATCGATCGGACCGTCGACCCGTTAATTATAACGTCAAGAGGAGATGACAGTTCCGCAGATAACAAAAAATATTATGATTTTGATAATTTAATTTTTGTATAATATATTTTTTTTATAATATTTATTAAACAATTTTGTCACTGTTTGTGAATTGATAATAATAGGTAAAACCCATAAATTGACCCAAACCTGAGTGGTACCACCTGCACTTGATGAAAATAAAGAATTTTACAATGAAACCAATGCCAAATAATGAAAGTGGTTTAAATTTTCGTTGAGTCACTCTGTAGTCACTTTACATACCTAATGAGCTTTTATTACTCTACACCTTTCTGAAATAGACCATAGACTGGAAGTATTGTAAGGAGAATGACAGTAATAACTGATTGATAGCTAACTTAACATAACTTCTTATTAGAAGCAAGACTGATGCAAAAAGGACGAATAATTGATATCACTGAGGACTGGCTTTGACTTTACAATAAAAAGGAAAATAGACACAACTTAAAATAAGAAACACTTTTGATTGAAGCCAAGGCATTTTTGAATCAAACTTGACGATACATACTGACTATTTGGAAAAATATAACGGTTTAAAGGGAGTTTGTATTTTCGAGGTGCGACATTGACACGAAATGTCGATATTGACATCAATAATAACATCGGTACTTGGTACTTCCTATCGATATCAACGATAAATCATATATCGTATAGAAAACATCTGTGTTGCCATCGATGTACATGTTCATTGTTAATTTGTAACCTAACTTCTTATTGAAGAAAGTTTTTTAACAAAATATTATCTTAAAAAAAGAAGATCGTCGGCAGTGCAGAAGTTTGATGAAAGTTCTTTACTTTGATTTTGATATATCGATATTTATAGAAAGAAAAATTAGGCGGACAGTGTTGCTATATCTTTTGCATTAAAGTACACAGGGACGCAAAAATAATGGGTTCCCTGGGGCACAGGTAGACAATGACAGCTGTTTCGCCTTAATAGGACTCGTCAGACAGCCAGAACCTGTAAGCAACTTCAGAAATAGCGAAAATGCGTTCTTAAAATTAATTTCTTAAATAATATAAATAAATATAAAATATCTGTGGTAGTTTCTTGGGACTTTTGGTTCTTGTTGAAAAAAAGTTTTTTTTTTCAAATTCTGTTTATTTCAATAAATTATTTTAGACGTTTCGGCAATATTTTTGCCTCCATCAGTGTTTTTATTTAAAAACTAGATGGGTTAATCCATTTAAAAACAAAACATTCACAAATACATGTTAAAATCAATTGTTTGTATAAAGTTTATTTAAAAATCATGTGCAAAGTTATCATTTTATATGCCAGTGCGGCCAGCGTCTCGATTTGCACTAATACTTTTTTTACATATACTAATTTTGGTTGGTTGGTTTTGGCTTTCTGATGAGTGAAAAATATTCCATTTTTTACTAAAGGTTTTAAGGTTATTTCTACAGGATTGCCACTTCTCTTTCCACGTGAACAGTATTGCTAGTTTGTATAATGATGATTATTAAAAACTTTACCATAGCGAACGTTAAAAGTTTATATTAATGTACAAAAGCCGTTTTTAACTGTTTAAAACGAATTCTACAACTATTTTGTCGTACTTTCGGAGTTATAATAATTGTGAGAAAGATAGATATATTATTCAAAGTGAGTTATAATTCTTACGCAAGCAAAAAAAACCGAAAAAACCCTTTTTTCTTCTGTGCATTTCAGCAAACAATTTAATCAAACTGCTATGGTGGAGAAAAATAAATTGTTCATTTTTGTTAATAAATATATCGCCTTTTGTCTGTTGTTCTGCAAAATGCCGAATTTAAGAAAGATAGATATATTCTAAGTGATTTTGTGTAAATTTAAGAAATGGCCCAAATTGATAAATATGTAATTTGATCCATGGATTTGCCAACGAAATGAGTTTATTTTCAATTGTGTTTTATTATCTTTCTCACAAGTTCACGGCCAACTAAATGGACAGACAAGTTATGATGCTCACGTAAAATAATTTTTTAAAACTTTCTAGTATGAAGTTCGGAAGTTGGGCCGTAGAAAAAATATACTGTACCTACAACTCCAGTAAATTATCCATATTGCGCTCGGAAGTTTCAATTTCCTTCCTCCTATCAAATATTATTAATTGCATCCAAAATTATTTTTATAAAATTATTATTTAGAACAGTCAGTTCTAGTACAAAAAGTAAAGTTCCTGTAACCCAAAGTGGGTGTTAATTTATATGTACCATTTTAATAATTCTTTTTAATTTATTATTTCATTAATTAGTATGCATTATCATTTACCTTGACTTACAAGTTACAATAATGAAATAAAACAATGTTAATTCATAAAATGAAATAAACATAAACAGAATTAAACTCTAGGACATCATACAGGGTGTTCGAACGGAAGCTGCTGTGTGTGCGGTAAACACTCCGAAAAAAATTAAAAAGACACAAATAGTTGTTAATTCTGTTTTCCGAGTTATGGCTGAAATGCTGATGGAAGTTTTATTGTTATTTTTAAATGGATTTTTCACCATTAAGCGTTCACCATCACTTATAGCTATTATGCACTCACTCTTTACATTTATACCGTTTCCTTAAAACCGACTGAAATTTCTAGATACCTACATTTGTATATTCAGAAATACAAGTGATTTTTGTACATTCGTATACTTACGCCCAAATAACCATGTCATAAATTGTTGTAGGCATTCGGCTATTATTAATTATCACAAGCAAAATTTAATTAATCATTGAATAACTAAAGGTTTAATCGTTTTTTATATGGTAATAACCAGAGTAATAATTGTATGTTTATAATAGTTATTTACGATATAAGTGTTGTAAAGATTCATATTACAACACGAGGTGTTAAAGTTGTCAAACGAGGCGTCAGCCGAGTTTAATAAAACATCGAGTGCAGTAATATGAATTAACAACAAGAATATTGTACAAAATTTTATCTACTTTCATCTATGAATAAAAATATTTGGCAAAAGGTATTTTTAAAAATAAAAATGCACCAGTAAAAATGCACCTGCTGTTAAGTTTTCTAATCAAGTTTTTTATGTTACCTTTTGCATAGTTACTGTTTCGCATGGTTACTGTCGAAACTTTGTCAAACAAATTCTAAAATATAAAAAGCGTTTTTCAAAATGAGCGATTCTGATGGAAGATTACCCTCTGATATAGAAGCAGCGGCAAACGAAGCTTTAGTTCCGACAAAATTCAAGGCGCGGTATGAGTTGGAGTATCAGAAGTTTGAAGATTGGTGCAAAGCTAACAAAAAAAAGGAGGTGTCTGAGAAAATCCTTTTGGGTTATTTTTTCATAAAGCAACGCTCCCAGAAACCATCTACACTATGGACTCACTACTCAATGTTGAGAACTATGATTTCAGTCAAGAAAAATCAAGATATAAGCAGATTTTTTTTCCATTACAGCACTAATGCTGTAATAGATACCCTTACAAAACGATTTACAGAACTGTAAAATTCATATTACTAAATGAAAGTAGAATATAACAATAAACAATAAAATATACATTTTTTGCGCTTTCCTACACATCTCTACGGTTTTGTAGATTCAGATCTAGATCGCGCTACAGTCGCCCACTGGTGTGCAGCACTAATCCGTAAATGCCGTGTGTAAGTATATATAAATGTGGAATTTAGTGTCCGTTAAAATATATAAAGAAAAGAAGCTTAGCGGCAAGCGGACAGAGTAGTGCGTCTATCTTTTGCATTAAAGTACACAGGGACGCCAAAGGTAATGGAATCCCTGGGGCACAGGTAGACAATGACAGGCTGTTTCGTTCTTGGACTCATCAGAAAGCCATAACCTGTAAGCAACTCCCAATACAGCGAGACTGTTCTTTTCAAGGCGTTTTTAAGAAATAAAAACGCGATGACAACCCAGTAGCGCCATCAGTAGGAATCAACCCAATGCAACAGATAGCCATCTAACGTGAAAACGTAGAAATAAATAAATCTAAATCAATCAAGCACGGAACGGCCACTTCTAGATAAACATTTTTTTTTAATTCACATGATTTTCTCGTCTTCATTCGCTGCCAGGGCCTTACCCGAGGGGACCTACAGCTTAACGTGGGTTTCGAACCACGCTCCTCGGTCATGCGACACCTCGCAAGAGCTATCAACCCTTGGTTTCTTGCCATTGCATGACCTACCGATTGGGGAGTGTGTATCTTCTTCCGCACCCCACGAGATGTCCGATCTCATCCGGCCTGGTTACCGGCGTGAATGGGGTGGTTTGGGAGATGATACACTCTACCCTGCATTCTTAAACCTACTAAATTTCGGACATACTTTTTTTATTGTACGTATGCCCACCCCGGGGATCGAACCCGGACCGCCACGGTCGAATGCCAGTAACTCACCTCTGAGATGATAAAACTATTTAAAATGTAAATCATTTGTAAAATCTTTTTGGCGTTTTACCTTTTTGATTTTATCGCGGTTTAATAATTGTTGTAAGTGGAATTCCACACTTTTATTAGTGATTTTATAAATTGACTTCCAAGATATCATAAATATCGTTATAAATCAATATTTCTAGGGATTGTTCTTACTGGTAAATTAGCAAAGAAACGTACTACTTGAACTAGCGTGATACATATTCTGAAAAATTATTTTTATTACTTTTGAATTATATTATATACAGTGTGTCCCGAAATTAGCGTGCAATATTTTTGGGGAGGACGTACAGTACATAAAAAAATATGACAAAAATGTCCTTTAAACATATGCCCAGAAATGCTTCTTCTTGTTTTTTTTGTATTAGCATGGACCCCTTTTAAGATAATAGCATGCAAATTGGTACGTGCATTGCAATCGATACATCTAACATGTTAATTACAGTGAATTAAAAATGAAAATATTCCTTTCAGTGGCGTCGTACGAAGTGGGGCTTAGGGTAAATATAATCATATATTCTTTATTTCTAAGATTTTTTAATTTTAAATGAAATAAAAATCTAGAGTTTGTTTTTAAAAAAAGATATTCTTGTTTCATTTTGATAAAAAGCACAGTTTTCGAGTAAAATTAATTTTTTATATATATTGTATTTTTGAAAAGGAATCCATGTGGTTAGGTTCAGATAATTCCAAATGTTATCACTAACAATTTGGCATTTTCTGAAAGATCTTAAAATAATTAAAGAAGTTCCTATAAGTAATGTTTCAAGTATCATCAAGTTGTAAAATATAATTTTTTTTTGTAACAAAACTTTCGGAATTACCTGAACTCATATTGATTATCCTTTCTTTTGAAAAATACGTTACTTTTAAAATTAATTTTATGGTCCAAAACGGTGCTTTCTATCGAAATAAAACAAGAGTGTCTATTTTCAAAAAAAACTTTTTTTTTAAATATGCATTTAAAATGAAATAATCTTAGAAATAACAAATATAGGATATTATATTGTATATCGTTATACAAAATTTACATGTGTAACTTTCTAAAACCTTGCTGTCAATTGAAAACAAATATGTTTCGCTCCCCCTTCTCCCAAATATAATATTTAAAAAACAAGGACAACTCTGTAGATAAATATTTTTTAAAACGCTATCTCAGCAAGTAAAGATAAATGGAAAATTTTGCATTATGGAAATTGAATGTACAGATTTATATAGTTTTGACAATGCTGCAATAAAACATACCTAATATTTATTTAATAAGTTTAAAAAATTTCCTTAAACTTGGTCCATATAGTAAGGTCAAAAATATAATATTTCTGTATAATTATTATCATATAGTGGAGCGTAAAGTAATAGGAACATTAGGTAATAACTAAAACTGAGACATTCGTATTCGAACCATAGGCGTATCCGTTTTTACATATCTAAATTAAAAATGCAAAACAAGAGTTCTATTCATTATCATGCAATATTGTATGAAATCCTTGTAAAAATACATTATGATGCCGTTCAAACTCCTGTTTTGAAAAGGAACGTTCTATATTGAACACGTTGTCGGCAAGCTTTTAATTAATATCACAGTTGTCGTGGCTAAAGTATAGACATGCCCCACAAGCACAGACATTAATTTAGTCTTATAGTGGGTTGCATAGAGAAAAATCATTCATGGTTAGCTTAACCGCGTATTAAAAAAATTAAATTGAATCGGGTCTAAAAGTCTAATTATATTGTTGTAATTTTTCGTCTCACGCTTGGACTTTTAATTTAAATAATGTATTCTTGGCTTAGATTACAAAGGTCTTGTAGGAAACGTTTAGTTTTTTAACTTTTCCTTCGTAAAGTCCTGTTTTATATAGAGATTCAGGTTTCAGACGCATATCGTGTTAGTTATTGATTTTTGATGAAATTTCAAAGGAAATCGAGTAAAAGAATATTATTTTATAGTATTTTTCTATTATATATACTTGTCTGTTCCAGTTTCCTTTTGTAGAGCTATTTTAAATCAACAAAAATATAACCCAATGCAATGAAATATTTTTATAACAAACCAAAAACCAATTAGGTATTTATTTTTATTAAGAAAAATTAAAGTAACAATTTTAATTGAAACATTTTTTATGAAAGAAGTTTGATAATTTATATAAAAAAAATAGTGCGAGAAGAAATGAAAATGGTTTATTATGAATATACAAAACGGCACTTAAGAAAATGTATTTCAAAACCTAAGCATTTTCACCAAAAACTGCTATTAGATATACGCTCCTAAAATACACGATTTCTGAAAAAATCATCAATTTTGGCGTGGTAAGCGATATTATTTATTTTATTTTTAATCATGAAAAACCGAGCCCGAATAACGAATAACTAGTGGGCGGAGTCATCCGTTCGTCAGAAAGGAGCTGCCGCAGAGAATTATTGAGAGTTACAGGAAGTGTTACAAATCCTCCTGAATTTTTGGTAGAAAGAATCAATTTATCGTATCTCGATAAATTAAACAATAAATATGATGAAATACATTTATCGCATTGTTGGCTGGCGGCAAGGGGGGCGCGTCTTAAGAAGGAGCTGCCGTTGCTTCTCTTATACCCTAAAAAAATATTACACAAAATTTATTAGATCTACTTCTCGGGATCTAAAATGTCATAATAATTATTTTGTTGCAAAGTTAAAAATCTATTTTTGTTTCAGGTAAGTTGTGATGACCCTCTACCATTGTCAATCATACTCTTCCTAAAACAGACTGGTGAAAGGTAAATATGGAAATAATCATAATAGCATTATGATTGAGTATAAGCATAATAAATGAAATACTTACAGGTAATTTGTTTTAATAATGGTAATTTTTGCTAATAGCGATAATGAATCATTTTCCAGTTATAGTAATCCGGCTTTAAAATGAGCAAAACAATTTTACTCCACATACATGTTTATTTAATTACTTCGTGCCCAATGAAGATAATAATTAACAACGCTTTACCATATTAACATTTATATAGTTTTGAAAATGAAAATCTAAATATCTCTTCAGTGTATATACACTAATTTTTGACACAGAGAATCAACTCAAGTAGTGTAAGTATTTATCTGAAGACGATTGGATATACTTACTAGTTAAAACGTTGTTATTCAAAACAAATAAAGAAAATGCAAGTCCAAGACTCTTCTGTCATTAAATAGAATAGACTGTTACTGTATCACTTCAAAATATTTATCTCATATTCTCCTCTTTGTGTTTTTCCTTATTTTTATACATATAAGTAGGATAGGATGGTGTGAATTAAAACCCACAACAAAATTAAATACAATATAAAATTTAGCTAAAACGCGATATACAGAAAAATTGTTTTAAAAGTTAAAATATAATTAAATATTGCATGTTTGTATAGTTTAAAAAGATTCTACACGGAGAGAAACTTACCTATAATACAACGTATAAGAAAATTGTATAATGACTTTTATTATAATTTCCAATAGTATATAGAACCATAATCTAATGTAATATATTTTACAGTGTTATTATATCTCATTTAGTGACGGGTATTATTTTTGGTAATTCGATCCGTCGACTGCTTCGACCGCGTGTTCTAAAGAATGGAAGGTGGGAGGTAGGGAATAGCGTGTTCTCTGTTTAACGTGTTAAAAGCTACTAATAATCTCCGTCTGATGCGTTTATATTGGCACCCTAGATTCGAGTTTGCCAATAGTGTATACAAAATGCTTGCAACACAAAAACCGACATCCACGCAAAACTTTTAAACACACCCGCGGCGCGCGACACCCTCTTCGGATTTTATTTATTAACTTAAAAAGTTTTATTGGTGTTTACATGCATAGTGTTTACATGACTATGGCTTCTAATAATTATCGAACTCCCTACTTCTATAAAAATATTATTTATTTTTCTAATTTGAAATTTTTTTTATGGTCCAAAAAAGGGTATTTTGGGCGTGGCATTCAAAAATTTTTTTGTCTGCGGCGCTAGTTACTCGCTTTTAGATCCCTTTGGGCCACCTCCAAACTAAATTTCTGGCTACGCCACTGTATCTAAATTTCATTGTTTTTGAGATTTGGACATTTAGAAAATTACTTTAATACTACTTTAACAAGCTGCAGCGTCCAAATTGTGCATCTTAGGATTTTTATCCTATTTCCTGTATGCTCCAATATAATTTAAAAATATGCATTTTAATAACTTTTGTATTAAACGTTTTTATCTAGTTTTTAAAATAAAAATCAATATGTACTTTATTCTAGCGTTGACTTATCCTGTACAGGTTAGTCGCAAAGGAACCAAAACTTTGTAATATATCTACAGGGTGGCCTATTTGTCTGACTAAGTAATATACCGGCTCTACTATTAAAGATATCAAAAAAAGTTTTTATAAAAGTTGTTAGGTATAAAAAAATATATATTCTAAAATTATTTTTAAACATACAGGATGGCTCAAAAAAGTTGGACAATAAAAAAATGCATTTTTTAAAATGGAAAACCCTTTATATTTTAGCATTTTTTGTTTCCTTACATATTTATCCATATGGCACCATATTTAGTTTTTTAATTTTTTGCAACGTTGCCAAACAAAATGCAAAATTCTTAATATTTTGGAAAAAACATGATAGTTAAAAATCACCTGTATTTCTCAATAACAGTATCGAAAATCGAAAATTTCTTGGAACCTCTTAAGTTTAGGGATAGAAAAACTGTCTTAAATCTTTAAGTACCCAACATTTTGTACAGGGTGTTTTCTGTTGACATCCAAATATACAAAATTTTAAAATACAATAACTCTGTTTTCAAATGAAACACCCTATATTTATCAGACTCGTTTGATAGATATTTTAAATATCTTTTATTATAGTTAAGTCATACCTATACCTAAATTTACTAGTTTTGGCAATATTTCGATTTTTATTTATTTTTATTTTCGTAAAAAAAACTATAGTTTTTATTTTTCTAGGAAGCTATGACCAACAAAGTAAAAACAAATGTAATTGAATATAATGTCATTTATAATTATTATATTTATATTTATAATGTTTGTGAACTTATTTTCAATATCAAGTTGCGTAATAAAAAAGAAGTTTTATTTAATTAAATAAATACGTAACTAACTATCTTAATCTTAGTAAGATACCGCACAAGAATTAAACGCATGACTGCACCCATCTCAGTCATGCTCCAGTACATCTAGCTAGTATAAATAGAGCTGTAGTTACTTTAGTTATTTGATATTCACCTGAAGACGACTGGAGATACTTACCAGTTGAAACGTTGTAATGTAAAACAAATTAAAGACAATGCAAGTCCAAAACTATTCTATCATTCAAGAAACATCATTGTCTCCAACCTTCAAACAGACACTTAAAATATCTGTCAGACGAGCCTAATAAATATAGGGCGTTTTATTTAAAAAAACAGAGTTATTGTATTTTAACATTTTTTATGTTTGGATGTCAACAGAAAACACCCTATACAAAATTTTCGGTACTTAAAGATTTAAAACAGTTTTTGTATCCCTAAACTTAGCTCACAAGAAATTTTCGATACTCTTATTGAGAAATACAGGTAATTTTTTACTATCATGTTTTTTGCAAAATTTTAAGAATTTTACATTTTGTTTGGCAACGTTGCAAAAAATTAAAAAAATAAATATGGCGTCATATGGATAATTTTGTATGGAAACAAAAAATGTTAAAATATATAGGGTGTTCCATTTAAATAAATGTATCTTTTTATTGTCCTACTTTTCTGGACCATCCTATATGTTTAAAAATAATTTTAGAACATATAGTTTTTAATACCTTACAACTTTTATAGAAACTTTTTTTTGATATCTTTAATAGTAGAGACGGTATATTACTTTGTCAGACAAATGGGCCACCCTGTATATCTAAAAATTGTATGAACCAGCATTTGTTTTCTCCCAAGTCTGTTTTCAGACTCAACCCCGTTGACGCAGTGTTAAAGGTAGGCGAAACGCATTGGGTGGTTTAATAAATATTAACTGCATGACATTTTAAAACGTAAAGCATGGTTTTGTAAAATGTTGTGTTCTATTATGTTCTATTATAAATACACTTACATTTTTATGGTTTTAGAGACAAACTTAAAAGAAAATATATTTATTTTTTACAATAAAATATATTAATTTCGTAATTTCCTATTTTACAGTGCTGCTTATTTTATATATTTTAATAAAATGGACAATTTCTTTAGGTCGTAATTTAACACTATAAAATATTATTGTATAGAGTACTAATTTTCTATTAAATTACATTTAATATAATTTTATGTCACCAGGTAATAAAATATGTTTCTGTATTTTATGATTATTATTATACAGATTATTAAAAAATATTTATTTACAATGAGTTATATATAATACAGCCAGTTTTCTCCTTATGTCTGTAAAAAATTGTGATTTTTTGTATAAAGTAAAACAAAACTATAAAAATAGCATGGCAGGTGCAATTTTAATAGCAAAATTAGTACATTCTGTAGAAATTAACAAGGTATAAAATTGAAAGATACCTAAGTGGGTAAATCTATTAACAAAATAAAATAATTATAATAACCACCACAAGCTAAAATGTTATTCAATTTAGTGAAAATCTTTATATTTCAACCAAGACTTTAACGTTTCACTTTCAATAAAATGAAGTGAAATAAATTTATTAATAATATGTGAATAATATTAGACTTGTTGTAAAAAATGTCGATACCCCAACGGCATTTTTGTAAGAAAAGAAGAATTTTTGTAAGAGACTAAAGATATATGTTGCCCCTTAGCCCCCCCCCCTACTTTCGGACGCTCATGTAACACACTTTTAGGTACCTATTTAAGTTTTGGCAGACGAGAGATGGAAAGCTCTATTTGTTTTTTAATCTATGTCGGCTACTTTGTATGCCATATTTATTTGAGAAGTTTCTTTATATTGATTTTATGTTTATATTTATATTTTTATTTTTATTTTTGTTTTTCAGACAATAATTTTATTATTGTTTTTGTAGTAACTAATTTACTTTTATTATGATATATACAGGGTGATTCCTAAGTTGTAACTTCTTTTTTAGCTATGTATAGAATGCATTAAAATAAACAACATTTTCAAATACCTTTTTTCAAAAAACTCCGATATAAGGTACTTACATTGATTTATTACACTATGGATCAAATACGGTCCTGCCTAACTTAAACATAATCTCGAAGCAGCAGCCGCACTTTGACGATACTTACGGTAAATTATCACCATATCTACTAGTTCATTGTTTTTAAATTTTACCATTTTTACGTGTCACCAATTTAAAATTAACTTGCTTCAGAAAAAAACACCGCAGTCTATTGTCAAATAACTCACCACCGACCCGTGAACGTCACAACGTCAAGTATAGCAGACTACGTTTTAATGACCAGGCCCGCACTTAGATTTTTTACTTCTGTATCTCGCCTAATTTTAAGTTTTTTGAAAAAAGGTATTTGAAAATGTTGTTTATTTTAATGCCTTCTATACACAACTAAAAAAGAAGTATCAACTTACGAATCACCCTTTATATCAGTGAAACATAATAAATTATTATTGCGTGTCTTATTAAGGAAGAAACACTATGAAATTGTAAGGCACATGGGCGCCCTTAGGGGGAGGGGACGGTACCCCCTGAATCCTGTAGATTGTAGAATTCACTTTTGATAAAAGTTAATAATACCGTTAATAATACAGCAAGTTTTTTTGCTGGTTAACCTCCTCCCCTCCTGAAATTGACTCTATAAGCGCCCATGATTAGGGGCTCCGGATTGATTAACAGGCCTAGGGCCCCCTATAACCAAAAATAGGCCCTGGTAGTCTTCTGTAGTAAGCACGTACATATAACGTAACCTACTATACGATACGACAGCTTGACATCTGAAATAAAACAAAAATGTCGTATAAAATAATATTTGAATTTATAATAATTATTAAAACAATTTTTGACAATAACTCGTTTTGGACAGGTTGTGTGAGGCGTCGAAGTTTCTCAACAATTTTCTGTATTTGAAACAATAGTACTAACAAACAATGACCAGCACTATTTAAAATATGTTGTACACAAAAAATTCAAAGAAATGTCTTCTATGGATTTTTTGTATACAATATATTTTTAATGTTGCCGGTCATTGTTTGTTAATACTGTCGTCATTAGGATCCGATATATAAGTTATTATTTTTAAAGTAATTAATTAATAAACCATTTAACAAAATTGACCTGATATTAATCTCTTAGAAATGAAACGTCTAATGACAATTTTGAAAGTAAATTATGAGAACTACAAATTGCCCTAATGAGGTTTTGTTCATTTTTCAAAATTGTCCTAAGGCCCAATTTTATAAAGTCCTCTTAAACCTAATTTTAAACCTAGGTTTAAACCATAGAATAATTCTAATATATTGTTAGAGGTGCTGGTATGCTCAAGAGTGTCTAGCAACGACACAGATGGTGCTCCGTGCCACATCTTACTGGTGTGTCCCACCAAGTGCTGCCTTAAGTAGCTTCGAGATCCCTTTTCTTTTCGTCGGATCCTAGCTCTACTGATGAGTCATGATATGACGAAACGCGTCTAGAGATGGATCTGGCGAAATGAAAAGGAAAATCTTCTTTAATTCTAATATAGTACAAATGTCACAAAAACTCGATTTATAATGTGGAGTTGACAGCAAAGTTCAATTTAAGAGTAATCAACCTGGTGATAAGTTATGTGTCTGTTTAAAGGTTAGAGGCAATCACGGTTACTAAAAAGAACGGTTGTCTGGTAACTTCTGACCAATAAGAGCCTGCCTGCTGATGACGTCACAAAACGTCTTTGTTATACGGGTCTATTATGAATGCAACAGACAAAGAGAGACAGATACGCCTTTCTATGAAATGAACAGAGCACGGTATATATATTTGATCGTTTTTAGAAAATTTTAGTATTTATGGACCTAATAAATTAGTTTTCCTATTTCTGGAAGCGAATTTTATAAAAATAAAATTGAACTTAGACCGTAATTTTAAATATTCAGTTTTCTGTTTTTCTTTTAATATAAGTAGATAAGTCTACAAATACAGACCTAGCACAGGGTGCAATTTCATTTTACTAACTTTAAAGTTTACTTTAAAAAAACGCATATGTATGTAGCTGCTGTTTTCAATGTTTATTTCAGAAAATATATATATAAATTTTGTTTATTTCTTATAAAACATATATATTATTGTTCTGTACAGATAAAAGAGTAAAAAATTATTGTTTGAATATAAAATACATATTTTTACTAAAACAACTTTAATTTATTATAAAGAAGCAAAAGGTAACAGTTATAAAGATCAAACTTAGGACTCAGTTAAGCTAAATTATAAGGGAAACTACATAGCTTAACGCAACTAATAAACTATATACACACATAAAGACGGTCTTGTAAAAATTCCCTTTAACAACGTCGAGGTTACATGATTCGCTGGAAACTGAGCATCATGAGATCTAACTACAAAAAGGAAAGAAACATATAAAAATAACAACACCTGCATTATAAATGTTTTGTTTTTAATACTCTGGAATCATCTTTAGTTTAAATATTTAATTCTTATAGATACCCGTTGTCTCGCAAAAGAATATACTAATTTAAAGGGAATATTGGAAACTTTTCGAAATATAATTTTTGCAGTTCGTTTTATAATGTTTGTTTTAAATTTAAAGTTATTACAATTCAATTTATTAAACCATTTGTCCATTTCTTCTACACTTTCCTTCCATGAAATTGAAGGATCAGTTAAACCCCCAAAAGAAAGACTCTGAACTCAAGATGGCATAGCATACAAATGCATTTTTTGGCTCATTCTCATAATTGTAGCAACCCAGCTTAGGAAACCCTTTGCGATTTTTTCGTGCTAAAAAGCTTGCCACATACACTAACCCATCTTTTTCACATATTATATTTGTAGCAGATCTGCGTGATGAAGTAGAGGAAGTATCACTAATTTAGTCACTTTATGCTAGCCTTTATAACCAGCCCGGTTTAAGGCAGTAGACAAGATAAATTCTTCACTTTGCTCCCCCTCAACATTAGTATTTCTTTGTACCATTCCGGGATTTTTGCCAAGTACTATCATTCTTATTCTATCTATAGCATTAAGGGGTGCCGGGTGGTCAGGTTCTTATCTGAAATATAAAAAAATTATAATATACCTATTACTTAGGTAAACAAAAACATGTAGGTAGGTATTAAGATTTAAAGAGAATAATAATTAATTACCTTTTATTGTACTGTACGGATTAATATATTGATAAAATGTCTCTTTATCTTTAAATATAAGTCTCTAAAACACCTTACTACTTTGAAAATTTGCTGAAAACCACTTCAAAAACAGAAATAACAGAATAAACAATGCTAATTCTGTATACAAATGTCTGAAAAGACGTTTTATGACGTAGGCGATGACGTTTCGCCCGCCATGACACCAAGCTTACAAGGCAACCTATCTATCTAAAGACCTTGAGAGGCAATGATGTTTCTTGAATGATTGAAGAGTTTTGGACTTGCATTGTCTTTATTTGCTTTACATCATAACGTTTCAACTAGTAAGTATCTCCTCTCTATCTGAATACTCAGTATTCAGCTGAAGACGAGTCGAGATATTATATTTGAGCAAAGTAAATATCTTAGAATTTAATGAAATTCTCAAATATAACACTTGTAAGATATCTGGCATTGATTAAGATTGTTATGGCGTCACGACGCCCTGGCTTTCACTAGCGTAGGTCTAATTTTTACTATCTTTTTTTAAATTGTTTTATTTGACCACATTTTTGTAAATTACAAATTGTAGCAAATCATATAAAATATAAGGCACCGTATGTATCTCAATTCATTTTAAAGATACAAGCAGTGCAATTTTAAGTGAAACACCTCGTATAAAACATAAAAGTTTATAAATGTATTATATTTTTACCTGCGACGCAACGTTATTAAAATGCATCTGAGTGATATCCACATATTGTAATTACTGAGTATTTTTTTTCCTCGAGGACCCGTCCCTGCGCCGGATGCACCTAGGCCAGATTTGACCCATTGTGCTTACCTTGTTTGGTTGTTACACCCACTCCGTGATCCCAGTTCCTTGCACTAGTTTGCGTAAGTCAACTGGGGAGAGGGTAAGGATGTCTTTTGGTTTCAGTTTGGTTTGCCTGAGTATTTGTTGACTCTTCCCATCGAGTGACTCGCAATGACAAACTATGTGCTGTACACTGTCTTGTCCGCATAATCTGCAGCCAAGGTCTCCATTGTACAGTTGCATTCTGTGCAGATGGTTGTTGACAGCCATTTATCCTGTGTCAAAATTCCTGTAATAGTTCTCAGCTGATTTCTGTTCATTTGAAGCAGCTGTTTCGTAAGTCTTGGGTCTGGATCCCAATGAAGCTTTTGTTGTCTGTTTGAAGGTTGGAGACAATGATGTTTTTTGACTGATAGAAGAGTTTTGGACTTGCATTGTCTTTATTTGTTTTATATCGCAACGTTTTAACTGATAAGTATCTCCAGTCGTCTTCCGGTGAATACTAAATAAGTAAAGTAACTACAGCTTTATTTATACTAGCTAGATGCACTGGAGCATGACCGAGATGGGTGCAGTCATGCGTTTAGTTCGAGTGCGGTATTTTAAGTTTACATCTACTTAGCAAAGGTTTCCAGATATTTCTTATATTTAATGATGGCTTACTAAAACAATCAAACATCAAGTGGAAAAAAGCTCAAATCCTGCATAAAGAACCACATTGAAGGAAGAGGAAGTTCAAGGAAGCTGCTACCATATACCAAAACCCAGATTGTTTTAGTGAGTCATCATTAGATATAAAAAGTATCTGGAAACCTTTGCTAAGTAGATGTAAACTTAAAATACCGCACTCGAACTAAACGCATGACTGCACCCATCTCGGTCATGCTCCAGTGTATTTAGCTAGTATAAATAGAGCTGTAGTTACTTAACTTATTTAGTATTCACCTGAAGACGACTGGATATACTTACCAGTTGAAACGTTGTGATATAAAACACATAAAGAAAATGCAAGACCAAATCTTTTCTATCAGTGAAGCTTTTGTTGTGGTGTAATCCATGTCTGTTGCTCCAGTGGATTTTGTGTCCATCGCTTTACAGTATCTCGTACTGTGCACCTTGGTACTCCGAGTGCCGGTTCTGGACCAATAAATGTATTTTCTGAGCCTTTCTTTCGCAAGTTTATCAGCTTTTTCATTTCCTGTAATACCTTCGTGGTCCGGCACCCACTGCAGTACTACTTTGTTTATTTTTGCCAGGGCCTCCAGTTCCTCTTGACATTCCCACACCAGTCTTGAAGTTACCTTGTTGCATATAAGCGATCTAATAGCTGCTTGACTATCATAATATATATGGATCCGCTTATTGAGGTAAGCCCTCCTGTTGTTTTCGTACGCACATTGCAATATGGCGTAGATTTCTGTTTGGAACACTGTGGGAGACTTTCCCAGAGAGAAAAACGCATTTTTTTCCGGTCTTACTACGTGTATCCCCGCTTCGGTACCCTTCTTTGATTTTGGAGCCGTCTGTGTACCAGATTATTGCCCCAGAAGTAGTTTTTGGTGTTTCGTTCATCAATTATGACCTCATATGGTATGTCATAGCGAAACCCTGGACACTGGGTCATAATGTATACAGCGATAAAATAAATAAATCGATTGAAAACAATAAAATAGTTTCCTTTTTATTTAGATGTAGATGTGATGCTGCATTTAAAAAACTATTAGAATTTGTAAAATATTGAGAAAAGTTAAAGTTTTCCAAAAATGATTTAATTATTTGTTTCATTCATGCGAGATAAAATTATTCCTATTGTGCATTGTTCGAAAAATTCTGTATATGTAAATTTTCCATAATTACAACATCCTCATCATCGCTATACAAATTATATTATTCGTTAAAAGCCAAAACCATCACAACCACAACTCCTCCGCATTTAACATCATATTATCTAGCGCAATTTAAAAAATGTAGTTTGTAGTAATAACGCACGAACAATAAGAGAAAATTACATATTTGATGATGTTTTTTATGAACTTGGATCTATTATGGGATTGTAGGTTATGTAGTTTTTGTTTTTGACTTATTTATTAGAGAGTTAGATTTTCATCAACCTCTAACTGAACGCTAAATTGGTGTTTATTGCTACATTTTTAGAATACATGAACCGTATTTTAGTTAGGAAGACAATACAATTCATTAGGTCAAAATTAAAATTAAAACAAATCCATAATTTCAAGATAAAATATAAAATGACAAAAATAAGCTGGAAACACATTCATTTAAGTTCTAATATAATAAAGACAGTTAGTTACTCAATAATAGACGTTTATTAGTATTTTAAATTGATCTGAATATGCAGTTCAACTGCCACATGGCTAGAAGTGTGTGTACGAACCTTGACCTGGATGGTTCGAGTTTTTATCTCGGCATTTTATAGCCGTACAAAAGTGATTAAGAGAGAGAAATCGCTGGAAATTATTTTTAAGTGTCTAAGTTGACCGCTAGGGGGCGTAACTGTAGTGACCAATCAAAAATTAGAATTTCCTCAAAAATCCTCATAATAAACGTGGCATTGTTGTAATATATGAAGAATTAAGGAATAACTTTTGTTTTTAAGTTCTTGCTTTAAGCATTTAAATAAGAGGGAAACGAGGGGCGAAAGTAGTCATTAAAAAAATATTGATATCTTTGGTTTGGTTTACCGGAATTTAACCATCGTGGGCTCGTTAAATAGGGTTTTCTCCGTTTTATCAAGGTAATAAAAAACAAAGTATTTCTAGATTTCGTTGCGACAACTAGAGGGCGCTATTTGGCAGAAGCAACTTAATTTTTCTCAAATGTAAACGCAATAATTTACCATTTTTAACTTGACTTAAAGGAAGAGCAAATAAGAAGAATTATTATAAAATCCGCAAGGCAGGGGCGGTTCTAGACCCAAAATATTGGAGGGGCAACACATTGGCGTAGCCAGAAAATATGCTCGGGGGGGGGGGGCTGGGTGGGCGTAAGTAGGACATTTTTTTTCTGAAGAGAGGAATAGTCGGGACTATACAGGGTGGCCCATTTGCCTGACAAAGTAATATGCCGTCTCTACTATTAAAGATATCAAAAAAGAGTTTTTATAAAAGTTGTGAGGTACAAAAAAATATATGTTCTAAAATTAATTTTAAACATACAGGATGGTTCAAAAAAGTAGGACAATAAAAAGATACATTTTTTTAAATGGAACATCCTATATATTTTAGCATTTTTTGTTTCCTTACAAAATTGTCCATATGACGCCATATTTAGTTTTTTAATTTTTTGCAACGTTGCCAAACAAAATGCGAAATTCTTAAAATTTTGGAAAACACATGATAGTAAAAAATTACCTGTATTTCTCAATAAGAGTATCGAAAATCGAAAATTTCTTCTAAGCTCTTAAGTTTAGGGATAGATAAACTGTCTTAAATCTTTAAGTACCGAAAATTTTGTACAGGGTGTTTTCTGTTGACATCCAAATATACAAAATTTTAAAATACAATAACTCTGTTTTTTCAAATGAAAAACCCTATATTTATTAGGCTCGTCTGATAGATATTGTAAGTATCTTTTATTATTGTTAAGTCATGCCTATACCTAAATTTACTAGTTTTGGCAATATTTCGATTTTTATTTAAATTTTGATGAAAAAAACTATAGTTTTTATTTTTCTAGTAAGCCATGACTAGCAAAGTCAAAACAAATGTAATTGAATATAATGTAATATTTATAATTATTATTTTTATATTTATAATGTTTGTAAACTTATTTTCAATATCAAGTTGCGTAATAAAAACAAAATTTTATTTAATTAAATAAATACGTAACTAACTATGGTTATCAATTTATTTTAATATGACATTATATTCAATTACATTTGTTTTTACTTTGCTGGTCATGGCTTACTAGAAAAATAAAAACTATAGTTGTTTTCACTAAAATTTAAATAAAAATCAAAATATTGCCAAAACTAGTAAATTTAGGTATAGATATGACTTAACAATAATAAAACATACTTACAATATCTATCAGACTAGCCTAATAAATATAGGGTATTTCATTTAAAAAAACAGAGTTATTGTATTTTAAAATTTTGTATATTTGGATGTCAACAGAAAATACCCTGTACAAAATGTTCGATACTTAAAGACTTAAAACAGTTTTTCTATCCCTAGACTTAAGAGCTTACAGTAAATTTTTGATTTTCGATACTCTTATTGAGAAATACAGGTAATTTTTTACTTTCATGTTTTTTCCAAAATTTAAAGAATTTTGCATTTTGTTTGGCAACGTTGCAAAAAATTAAAAAACTAAATATGGCGCCATATGGATAAATTTATAAGGAAACAAAAAATGTTAAAATATATAGGGTGTTCCATTTAAAAAAATGTATCTTTTTATTGTCCTACTTTTTTGGACCATCCTGTATGTTTAAAAATAATTTTAGAACATATATTTTTTTGTACCTCACAACTTTTATAAAAACTTTTTTTTGATATCTTCAATAACAGAGACGGTATATTACTTTGTCAGACAAATGGGCCACCCTGTATGTATTCCATGGTATTGTACCTAGCGAAGAAGGCGAAAAAACGCCGCAGGCGAAAAATTTTCGGGGCCACGCCCAAAGTTCGTTTAAAATTCACCTAACTACTATCAAATTTCGAAAATTAAATTATTACCTCCCCCCCTTTGCATGGTTGGATAAAAAAAAAATTTTAATGTTTTTTTTGATATTCCCAGCTGGCTCTTTATTAAAAAAAATTTTTTTTATAATTGTGAAAAACATGAATATTGGTGTCAATTCAAAATTTTAACATAAGACGTATGTATGACTCTAACCAGCGTTTTCCGGGCTCGGTTTTTCATGATTAAAAAAAAAAGTAAATATCGCTCAATTCGCCAAAATTGATGATTTTTTCAGAAATCATGTATTTTAGGAGCGTAGATCTAAGAGCAGATTTTGGTGCAAATGCTTAGATTTGGAAATACTCCTTCTTAAGTCCCGTATATTTATATTCCTAATAAAGCATTCTCATTTCATAAAAAATGGTTCAATTGAAATGTTACCTTAATTTTTCTCTTAAGAAATAAATACCTAATTGTTTTTGTTGTAATAATATTTTATTGCATTGGGTTATATTTTTGTTCATATAAAATAGCTCTAAAAAGGGGAAAACGGAACAGATAATAGAAAAATTCTATAAAATATTATTTTTTTTACTGGTTTCCTTTTAAATTGCATCAAAAATCAATAACTAAAACGATATGCTTGTGAAACCTTAATCTCTATATAAAACAGGACTTTTAGAAGGAAAAGTTTAAAAGCTAAACGTTTCCTACAAGACCTTTTTGGTAGCCTTCGCAAGCAAATAACGCCACAGCCCAACATTTTTTAGGATCATGCTCAAATTGTATCAAGTTATGTAAATAATAAAGCACCCGGAATTTTTTTTTATCAGTGGCATGAATTTTATAGTTTTTTTCAGAAATGTTGGGGGGTCCTGGGCCCCCCCAGGCTCCCCGTAGAACCGCCCCTGCCGCAAGGCAATATCTTTTTTAAAACCTGAAATATCGAAAAAGTAAATGTAAATTAATGTAAATTGCCTTTGTTTACCACAATCGTGTATTATTCAACAAACATATAATGGTGGCTATTATTTACGCGTATAACGTTTAACATACGAGTCTTAGGTGAGTTTTTGTTTCACGGCCCATTGAATACTTTTAATCACGACTTTTGTATAAAATGTTCACTATACAATGTTTGCACTCTGGGGATCGAACTCGAACCGCCACGGTCGAAAGCACCAATGCAATTTCACCTCTGAGGCACTGTCGCGGTTCCCATATTATTATTGGGTTTTCACTAAACCTAAAATAATAAGAAGAGTGATACTATACCAAAATAGATTAGGTTATAATAAATTGTCGTTTATTAACAAGAATCTCAGCAATCTCCAGTAATATAATTAAATTAAAGTTAGTAACTATTAGATTAGGATATTAAAGGATTATAAATATAATTTTTTATGTACATAGATGATAAGTAATTACACATGCCGCGTGTCCAAAATGAAGTCGGCTTTATTGCAAACTTTTTAATTTTAAGAGATACGAACGACGTCAAATAAATAAGTAAAGAGTTGTAGTTTCATATGTTGATGATTATGGTGATGAAAAAAAAATTGAATATTTTTTAAACTAATAATATTTTTAGTTTTTGGTATAGGACTACCAAAAGCTATATGCTATATATAACCCAAGAACGTTGATATCATAGGCTTTAGCATAAAAACTTTCATTTGGTATGGTATGAACACCTACCCCGTAATGACGAGAACAACAGAGTTCGAAACCGGTCTGTAAGTGGAGACATGCTACCAAAAGTAAAGTTTTCACTTCTTGATAGTACTATGCAATCAGTTTTTATGCATTTCTTAAAAAATTAGTTAATTTCACAATCAATATTTACCTTATAAAAAGTGTACTTTTACAAAGAACTTGTGTACTATTACTATATAAATTCTCTATAAGATTACATGAAATCTACGAAAATTTCTTAATCAACTAATAGTGTAATTATTTTTATCTACTTTCATTTAGTTATATGAATTTTACAGTTCTGTAAATCGTTTTGTAAGGGCATCTATTACAGCACTAGTGTTGTAATGAAAAAAAAACGGTTTTATTAAAATTTTGCTGTTAAATAAAACCACACTTTTTAAGAATGATTTATTATTAACAATTATAAAATTAATTACCAATTTAATTAAAATATAACACAAAGTTTATTATAAACATTAACAATACACTTTTTACAGTCAGAAATTTGTATACCAGAAGTGGATGTGATGGAGCCCTTTACGTTCAATTAGAAAAACGCTTTTTATATTTTAGAATTTGTTTGACAAAGTTTCGACAGTAACCATGCGAAACAGTAACTATGCGAAAGGTAACATAAAAAACTTGATTAGTAAACTTAATAGCAGGTGCATTTTTACAGGTGTATTTTTATTTTTTAAAAATGCCTTTTGCCAAATATTTTTATTCATAGATAAAAGTAAATAAAATTTTGTACACTATTCTTGTTGTAAATTCATATTACTACACTCGATGTTTTATTAAACTCGGCTGACGCCTCGTTTGACAACTTTAACATCTCGTGTTGTAATATGAATCTTTACATCACTTATATCGTAAATAACTATTAGCAGTGTTAAAGAAATATTTTTCAAAATAGTTAAATTTTGATGGAATTTACATCAATGTTCTTAATAATAAAATAACGAAGATTGTGACATGTCTAGACACAAGTAGTAATATTTTGACATTATTTTTCTATAGCGTTTAATTATTTGAAAAAGTAATAGAACTCTCAGGTTGCTTCCCATTTGCATTATTTCCCTTTTCTGAGGCTACAGGTTTTATAGTCCCCATATTCATACCTTTAATAAATAATTATAATATTTTGCGCATTTGGAATTAAATATTTTTTTTTGTAAAAAAAAATCAAGGTTAAAGAATACAATATCCTTGTTAGGTTATGCATCCTATTAATAATATTTACCGTTTGGTTTTCATAAATTACTATTTCATGCGAAAAGAGCTAATTTTGTGGTTGTTAGATTAAATTACATGTCGTCTTATATCATTATGTAAATTTGTTTATAAATTATATTTTCTCACCGCGGTAAGTAACTTAATAATAAAATTACCTACTATTTTTTTGCACGCATTACTAGACTCTTAAACTTACTCATAAAAAATTAAATCATACCTAAAATAACTACACTATTTATCGGTGGTAATTTATTACCACAATATACCGGGTGTCCCATTATAGATGGCCACCGGCCGCATCTCGGATACTACTGGACACAGAAACTCGTAATTAAAGTGGCTAAGAGAAATTTCTTAAAAGAATCTTTAATTTCCGCATTTTGCCGCAAGAGGGCACACTTGGAAATTAAATACTGAAATTCTAAATTTCTCCGAAAGTTATCACATTAAGGTAACATCATCAGAAAGCTTAGGCATCATTTTTTAAGCCTCATTGGCGTACCGACCTTGATAGGAGTGGGGGAAGCGATTAAAATTAATAATTTAAATTGCTGAAGAGTATAGTAAAACTACACAGTAATAATTATCTTAACCAAGCACGCACACCCGGCAATATTGCATAGTTACACAAGAGAGCGTGATTTACAGGGTCCCGTCAAATGTTTGTTGATTTATGCCGGTCTTCGAAGTGTAGTGCATTTGTGTGTGATTTGTTTTAATCAGCCCGGTGAGACTTTTTATGGGAGATATAAAATTAGGACATAAAAAGCTCCCGACTATTTACTTTAGTTATGCCCTACGGTCAAAACGAACTTTTTTTTAACCTTTAATTGTTTATGGACAAGAGCGCCCAACAAACATATTAAGTACCGTAGACCAGAACGAAAGGAAAATAATCCTAAATTGGCAAATATTTGCTTATTTTTGCCTTAAATGTTTTCTTAAAAGTCACAAAAGGTTCGAACTCCAAAACATAGGTTATAATTTATATATTTACGACTTAAATAATTTCTTATAGGGAAATTTACTTTTAGGTTAATTTACCTAGTTAAAAATTACAAATAAATTACCTCTTTAAAACATTAAAAATAATTAATCCTAATAAGTCATATTATGAAGTCATAACTTACTTCTTTGTAACTTAAAAAATGTCTTCATAGTTAAGGAATTTTTTGACTATTACGCTAGGTAAAACATGACTTAATTACTACCTAAAAAATGTCCTAATAGTTTGCTGACCATGGAGTTCTAGAAACAAGTAATATTTTGGTTAACTTTGCCTTATAATTGTTCCCAAAGTTATAAACCTTTTGTGGTTAAAAATTGAGCTATTTGTCAATCTTCTGATTAACCTGAAAGGATAAAATTGCTTGTACAATTGACCTGTTAGAAAAGTTGTCTTGATTGAGGTCGCAGATTACATATTACAAATTACCTTCAAGATACATGGTCTCTTAATATACCTTTAACGACATTTGTTTATGTTCTCGGTTGTGTCTGTATTTTATTTCTAGTTTTTAACCAAAAAGTGCGTAGAGTTAACTTGCAATGTCAAACCAAAATTCTAATAAGAAAATTAGAGCATACAGACATACTACACAATATTACAGGAGCATTAATAGAAATGTCGAGGAAAATCCTATTAATACGAGTTGCAGCAATGATGATTATTTTTTTTCACCTTACAGTTAAATTCCTTCCAGTCACTTTCAGGCGAAGACGACGCATCTGCCCTTAAAACTCGTAGATTTGACTGTGGCCAAAGGAGAATATTTTTTGTTTCCCACTTGTGGGGAACAAAGCAATATTCCACCCGTTTTTTCCGTATAACTGCGACAACTTTAAAATGATCTCTAGTGGCTGACATCTAAAAAGATATAAGTATACAAAATTATTACCGTAACACTAGAGTTAAATATGCAAAATAAAAAACACCATAAAACTTACCTTGTGTAGTTTTGGGCTTAAACTTATTTCTTATTTTTATCTTGGACACAAAAATTTTCTAAAAAATCAGATTGGGAAATGTGAAATGTCACTTGTCAAGAATCAATGCGCCAACCTAAAATCCGCAGTGCCAATCGTAATGTTAAAACGGAATCAATTCATTTAGGTCTAAATATTATTAGAGAGAGACAGTAACAACGATTTAGGTTCATATTAGACAAATGCTGCAATGGTCCAGACTACTCCGGATGCTATTACACTACTCGAATATTTAAACGAATTTATTGTTTCCAGTATTGGTCAGCGCGGATCCTAAAATATTCCCTGAATTTAACTTTGACTTATAACTAGAAATGTCTTATTTAGGAACGATTTAACTTTAAATTCGGTAAATGATTGCCAATTTAACCTCGGACCAGGGAAACATGTGCTTAAAGTTAATAATAAAGGGAAAAATAACTTTAAGGTTACAAATATAAAAACGGCCATATTTGATAATTAATTTTCCTGTTTATCGACAATAATCTTTAAAATTTTAAGAATTACGTAAGGTCAGTTGAAAATCCATTAGACTACGATGTTTTTTGTCAACAGAAGATTTTTTTAAAACTATAGGTACAAATATAATGTTTATATGAAGACACTCTGTTTTTAGGTTAAATTAAAATATTTAAAATTATCCCAATAATACATAGAATAATCCCATATTTCAAGGGGGCTTTTTGTTTTGCGAAGTATTATCACCCTAATTAACAAAAAAATTTCTTTGGCATCAAATTTTTGGTCCAGAAAGATAATTACACTAATTAAATATTGCTTGATTGTTGGAGTTAATAAGCGGCCATTCAAAATATCTACTTGGATCAAACTTCATTTTATAATTTGTTTGTCCTGTTGGAAGTGTTGGCATCAGTGCATCGAGTTGTTGTCTTTTCTTTCTAACGCCAGAATTATGATATTATGTTTTCTCTGTTGTGTTTTTAAAACCTATTTAGGTTATATTTAGGTCACAAGGTTGGTCTTATTTTCCACATTTAGAGGTAAAATAGGTCTATATTTATTTCAGTTCGTTGTGTCTTATTAGACAGAAATCCCTATGAACCTATTTTGGACTTCCAAATTACTTTAGTTTCGTTCCCCACATTGGGCAAAAGGAAAACAAATGTAGGTAAATTATCCCTATATATAATTGGTCATGCAAAATTTTTGACCTGTGTAGAGGTCGATAATAGGTAAATTTAACTTAAAATGTTTGTTGGGGCATTATCATTTTGCTAAAGGTATATAATTCAAACATCTTTTTAATACATACAAATCATCCCATATTCATATTAAAAGATTGTCAAGACGACGTAACTATAATTCTTGTAATTAACAACAAACTTAGTATTGGCAACAAATATGCTCTTTGAACTAACAAACAGATAGTTTGCTAATGACAAAAGCAACCAATGCCGGAATCGGTCTAGCAATAAAATATAGCATTCGTTACTAAATGTCCTCATTTGACTATTTTAACTAACTTTTCTTCTCATGGAAACTAAGATTATGATATGGTATACTAGGCCATTTTTTAAAGTGTGATAACATCGTAAACAAAACAAGTTATATTAGTTACAAAAAATATAATGTAGGATAGTTATTAAAATGATATTTAACACAAAAAATTAAACTATTGTTATCTATTAGATTTATAGTTATTATCTATAGATATTAACAGAACTCGTTGTGGTGTGGTTCGTTGTTTTTACCAAAATATTTGTTCCATGTCAGTTTTAAATGTGTGTTCCCGTCTGGGTATGATTTTAACAACTATTTCGACACATGTTTAGAGATAGCCTTGAGAAAGACCCAATAAAGGTCGAAACGTCGGCAATTTTTTAATTTAGAGGAATTGTTTTTTATTGTCCCAAACCCACAAATACCTACCTACCTGGATTTTGAATTAGAACGCTAATTTCATAACATTGTTATCTATTTTAGCTAAAGATTTACTCTGGTTAGTCACAGAACTACTGGTTAACTCTTTTGTAAATTCGTGTTGGCTTAGCACAGAACTACCAACTGAACAATCACTTGCTTCATGGGGTATTTTACTCGTTTCTACCAGTGACATCCATATTTTAATAGTCCAAACTGGTTAAAAGTTTCGTTTTCGTGTATTTTGTCCTTTTTCACGGACTCTAGGTATAAATCATTTAATATTGCGGTAAATCAGAAAATAATTTTAAAACTTATTCACAAAACTATAACAAGAGACACCTTAATTAAATTAAGATTATCCAAAAACACATATTTATCAAATAGAATTATATCTCTAATGAAGTTATCGCTCTGTTAAATAAACGCATTGGACAATCGATATAGTTTTAACAATGTTTAAATTCTCGATTATGAAACAGATTATAAAAAAGAAATATAATAAAAATGATTCATAATAAAAAATGTAATAATTTAATCACACAGTACAATGCAAGTTCTACATTATACTTAATATCAATATACAGGGTGTCCCAAATAAGGATGCACTCTACAGGGATATCGTAAACCATATAAGATACAGAGATGGTTAAATTAGAAAAAAGTTGCGTCCTACTAGATTCTGCAACATTGTGTTTTTAAATTTAAAAAACTCCGAATCTTTCCGAAGTGATTTGGGCGAATATTCACGAGTTCACTTTTATTTTTTTCCAGTTCTATTTGAAGAGATATCTTTAAATAAAATTTACAATCTTATTTCCTTATTTTTTCTCCCCTATAAGTTGGTGTATTTAAATTTTTATTCTGACGTTTCGTTTTTTCAAAACCATTACCAACTTTGCTTTTTTAGATAGTCGACAAATTTTATTTTATTATTTATAAATTCCCTCTTTCCTAATAAGTTAATGACGTATCTCACCTAGTATTAATAACACGTTTCATAGTTAACAACCCATCATCAATAAGAATAAGTGCTAATTGATTTTAATCGGAACTATAATATTTTCAATTTTCGTAATCTAATGTAATTTTCATCTCTCTCAACTATACAGGGTGAGGCAAAGTTGCGTATTTTGGGGCTTAATAATTTGGTAAAAGAAAATTGTAGATTCCGAGTGCTTTTAGAGATATCCGAAAAAAACCGAAATTTCCATTTTTGGTTTTTAATTTTTTGCGCTTTCATTTTTAACGTTGGAAAAAAACGCTTTTTCATAGCTTTTTTATATTCTACAAGATCGCGTTATTAGTTTTCAAATTGGACGTTTCGTTCTTTCGATACCAACGTCAATTAATTTTTTTTTAAATATGGACCTGGAACTTTTAAAACCGTTTTAAAGACTTTTAAGCTTTGTGAATTTAATACAATTTAAAGGTTTTTAAAATTTTAACGCTTTGTCATCAAATAACACATCACTAGTATTTCAAAGTATCCTTTCTTTACTATTACGGACGTGACAATTATTTTTTGGATTACTTAAATATTAAAATTACATTACAGGAAGTTATGAGGTTTAAGCCATTTATTTTTTCAAAAAATTTACCGTCACAATACTCTAGGGAGTAAGTAAGCTTTTACGGCATGAGAAGTTTTTTTTTATTAGTATTTTATTAATATAACTTATATCTTAATTCCTATGATTTTTGCCTTAGACCTAGACCGAAATACTGTAAAACAGAAAAAAATAATGCTCCCTAGTGAAGAAAAGGTAGCTGGAGTGTTAGTCTAGTTATGTTACTGTGATGCGCCTATATTAATTTGTTTTAAAAACAATTTCATTTTTTTTTTACTGTTTAATATATATATGATGATGCTAGTTTCAGGTGAAACACGGTACAAAAATAAACTGACAGAAAAATATTTGAGGCCGAGACTTTGGGTCTCTTTTCTTATTAAGTATATATCAAATATCAGGCCTGTTTGAGTAATAATGGGCGGTTTTTTCAAATCAGAAATCTTTTGTTTATTTAGTTTGGCTCTAAATGTTCAGGACCGTAATGAAATGAAAAAGATAATTTGAAAAATGTGTTACTAGAAATTGTTATTAGATGACAAAACGTTAAAATTTTAAAAACTTGTACATTTTATGAAATTTTTAAAGCTTAGAAATCCCTAAAACTGTATTTAAATTTCCAGGTCCGTATTTAAAAAAATAATACTTGAAGCTAGTAACTAAAGAACGAAACTTCAAATTTGAAAACTAATACCGCCATCTCGTAGAATATAAAAAATTGCTATGAAAAAGTGTTTTCCCAAGTCAAAAAATTAAAAACCAAAAATGGAAATTTCGGTTTTTTTCGGATATCTCCGAAAACATCCTGAATAATTAGATCTTTTTAACCAAATTATTAAGCCCTAAAATACGCAACTTGCCTCAATTTAACCCTTTTCGTATTTCTGACCGTTTGCGAGACCCCCTTGTACGGATATGAATTTGTAGCACCCTGTATAGTAGGCTGTGACAAAGACTTGTTTAAATAAATTATAAATACTTGCAAAATGACAGATTAGAGGAATGAAATCATTTAGTGCAAATGAACTTTTATCTAATTTATTTCAAGTAAAAACTTTATGTTTTTGATAAGTTGTGTGTTTTTTTATATAAAACTTATTCAACATTATTCAATAGAGAAGAAAAATTAAATATGATTTATAGTCGTCGTCCAGAGTTTAATTATTACTGAGTGGCTTTGAAAACAAAATACATTTTGTGGATACAAGATGAACTTACACTTATTCTTATTGAGGATGATGATTTTTTAAATCCGAAACGTGTAATTAATACTACACGTTTGGGTCGATTGTTTCGTAAGATTAAAAACAATTTAAATTAATAGTCATTAGTAAACTGTCACTTATATAACAGCAATAGAAAATAGTTTGTTATTACCATTTAAAATTCACGGCATTACTTGGTAGGCTATGATATACGGTTGTTAGTTTACGACATAACTTTAAGGGGTATGATCGGCCTTTATTTCTGTGTCTTTCATTATTTATAAGGGTACGATATGCGTTTTTAATAACTAGGAAAGGGTATTGTGATATTTGCACCTTGATAAGGTGTTTTTAATTTAGTTGAAATCATTGAATAAACAAAATGCTATCTTCTCTATATTAAATAATAATGACACCTGTTGACATGCCTATCATTTTTATTTTATTACAAAAAGAAATTATTTAATACAAAATACTTCTCAACAAAATTCGATCTACTGAACTCAAAATAACGTTATTTTGATAATCGCGATATTTAAACCGTGAATTAATTGCAAACATTTTTTAGCACTTTCAAGTTTATCCACTAATATAGATTAAAATGACTTACCTTTCTTTTCCAAACAAGCCTAAGTTTACTAAAATCGGATAAGTCGTTTAGAAGTTACAGCTATGTAAAGGATTACACTTTCAATAGCTTCCCCTACTCTTATCAAGGTCGGTACGCCAATGAGTCTTAAACTAGAATGATGCAGAATTTTCTAAGCTTTATAATTATTTTTCCAAAGGTATACTTTAATGTGGGAATTTTCGGAGAAATTTAGAATTTCAGTATTTAATTTACAATTGTGCCCACTTGCGGCAAAATGCGGAACTTAAATATTATTTCCAGGAATTTCTCTTAACCACTTTAATTACGACATTTTTTCCCTGAGTTTCTATGCTTTCTGATTATTTTCCCAAAGGTCCTTAATGTGAGAAATTGCGAAGAGATTTAGACTTTTACACCCGGATTCACTAAAGGGGTTTAACAGGGGGTTAAAACAGTCAGTGAGGTGAAATACTTAGAGCTAATCCTGGATGCCAAACTGACCTGGAACCAACAAATCAAAAACCTAAACAAAGCGAAAATGTGCCTGATGAGATGCAGAAGCTTGTTTGGTAAAACCTGGGGACTCAGACCGCAAATGGTGTTGTGGTTATATGTCACAGTCATCAGACCCATAGCGACATATGGATCTGTAATATGGTGGACGAAAACACAGCAAACTACGACAGTCACCAAGCTAAACAGCCTGCAGAGACTGGCTTGCCTGTGCATCAGTGGTGCAATGAAAAGCACCCCCACCGCAGCGATGGAACTAATACTAGGACTACCACCCCTAGACATTCACATCAGAAAGGAGGCCAGCTGTAGCGCCTCCAGGATGAAAATAAATGGGGAATGGAAACAACAACCCATAAAAATAGGGCACACATGAGCCGCGGATCTAATCAACGACGAGCTCTTGGAGATGCAAACAGATCACATGAAAGAGGTATACAACTTCACCAGACCCTTCAACATCAGGTGTGACTCTGACATGTGGTCAAAAGGGACACCACCGTCATTAGATAAGGGCCTGGTTTGGTACACTGATAGATCAAAAACGGCAGACGGAGTAGGCGCAGGTATATTTGGGGAAAGACCTAGACTGGAAATCAGCATTCCCCTGGGAAACTACGCCACAGTATACCAAGCAGAAATACGTGCTATACAAGCATGTGAACAGAAAAATATCGAAAAGGGCTACCACGACCAAGAGATATACATTCTGTCAGACAGCCAAGCTGCCCTCAAGGCCCTGAACTCCAGTCGACTCAAATCGAGGATCACACTGGAGTGCCTAAACGACCTGAAAGACCTGGCCGCAAGGAACAACAAGGTAGAACTCCTATGGGTTCCTGGCCACTCAGGGATAGCAGGCAACGAAAAGGCCGATGAACTGGCAAGAGCCGGATCATCTCAAAAACTCAGGGGCCCTGAACCCGCCCTTGGCATATCAAAACAGGCAACCAGAGCAGCATCAGACAGGTGGGCACAACAACAACACCTGTCCCGATGGTCACACCCAAGCGAGGGGCACAATTGGAAAACCCTCCAAAAAGTTATCAACTGGAATGATAACGCGCACCCAGCTAAAACAAGTGGTCGGCCTACTAACAGGCCACTGCTTAAGAAAACACCTACACCGAGTAGGAATTTACAATGGTCCCATTGAATGCAGGCTTTGCGGCGATGAGAACGAAACTGCCTCACATATCATATATAACTGCGAAGCACTGACCCGAGGAAGACTCAGAATCTTCGGAGACATTCAATGTGGGGATAACCTCCCACATGACAAACTTGGTAGGAATTTACTGGACCTTATAAAAGGAACAAACCTTTTCTAGCAAGATAGGGGAGCACAATAAGCCGCTAGGCTGCAGTGCAAGAAGCTTGGGCCGAACGCCCAACCCCCGCCTTAAACCAACCAACCAAAGGGGTTTAAAATATAGACCATCCAAATATTTGGATCTATAAACTCACAAATGTATTTTCACAGTGGCATTATTTTATACAATTACTAGAAATGCGAAACTAAAATTACTTTCGGTATTTTCTCACTTTAATTACGATTATTTTTTTTGAGTGTCTATGCCCAGTAGTTTCCGAGATTTGGCCGGTGGGCAACTTTATTCAGACACCCTGTACAGGAATTTGAACATAGCAGTAGTTCATAGCAGTTTATTTTAATAAAGATTGAATTTTCGTTAGAACATCAACAATAAAATGTTTTTCCTCTTTTCGAGGTCCCCTATACCACAAAGACTGTAATGTAAGTGAAGTCGTCGGTACCAAGTAGTGCGACATAATAGTTATTTATGTATCAAGGGTACTAAGTAGATGATTATGCCCTGAGGGTGACATTGTTATAAAGCCGAGGGCCTCTGGCCGGAGGGTTCGTAAGTCGCCCGAGAGTATATATCTATTAGTACCCGTGGTACATACAACATTTTATGTCATACCAGTTAATTTTAAATAATAAATATTTTTTTTTTTATTTAATTTGATTTACCAATTTTTAATTTTTACCCTGTTTTTTGCTTCATTATGCCCGAGCGGGCCATAATGTGTACATTATGCCCGCACGGGCATAAAGTAATCAATTATCTAGGTGGTATCTAAGGTATAAAAATACAATAATGTACTGGTATGACATAAATACAAAAAAAATGTTTTTGTAGGCGTATTTTAACAGGTTCGTTCGGCTGATTAATGGTCACCTTGTTGGTCATAGATGTTAGATACTGACAGTATCAGCTAATATGCAATTATTTTTAAAAAATAGTGCATAATCGCTTACGTATAACTAAAAAAAGGAACGTTGCAATTTAATAGAACGGATTTGGAAGTGAAGCAGTACTTGATGCCTATTTAAAATCGGGTGTATAACCAGCCATTTTATAAGTCAGCCTTTTAAATAACATAACAACTAAAATTAGTCACATAGATTACCATTTTGAATAAAATTGTTCGCAGAACACATCAGGCTTTGTTCAGGTATTATCTAATTACATTATAATGTAAAATGTTCAACTTACGCTAAGGTATTTCGCACTTTTTTTCTATTAATATTGATGACTATGTTATAGCATTATTTTTATAAGGTGTGACATCCATTGTTTTTTTTTCAGCTTATATTAGAAATAGTTATGTCGACAAGGGATGTATTGCCATAAAAACTGCGGGGAAGTGCGACTATAATTGAGGCGTCTAGTTTTAAAACCGGACAGATCCGCTGTAAGTGGAAATGCGTTAAGTCCAAAAAACCGTCATTTCTCAAAAAAGAAGCGGAATGGTCTACTTTTTTTATGATAATTAGAAAAATATGATAGCTATCAATTCTTAAATTTTAATAAACAACCCTTATTTAAAAAAAAATCAGATGGATTTGTCCTGTTTTGAAATTTATCAACAAGGATCTGTCCGGTTTTGACAGTTATTAATAACTAATTATTATTAATCATTTTATAGAATAAACTGTATTTATTTCTTTAATTCTATAACATGTTTTTTAAAAAATAAAAAAGTACATATTATAAAGTTGTAAAACCTTTAAAAACTCAGGTATTTATGGTTTTTAAAACTTAAAATTAACCTAGATCTAACTCTGCTAGTAAAGAAATCAAAAAAAATACTTCTAATTATATAAAATAATTATCATCTTCCGGTTCTTTACAGAGAGGTTCCTCGAATTGAGGTTGGGCGGGATCAATAATTTGTGCTCTGTTGTGAACAGCTTTGTAGAAGTCTAAGCCAAACTCTGAAGAGTTACTCTCCCAGTCATGTCCAAAATGTCCTAATAGTAACATCTTAACGTTAATTAATTTTTCAGGTAGGGAACAGGAACACATTTCTCTAATATTTCGACACTATCTTCCTTATAATATTACTATAAGATTTAAACGAGTAAGCATAAATATTGATTTTATTTTAAATAACTAATGGTTTGTAAAATTTAAAACTAGTAAATTTTTTTAAATACGAGACTCTGTAAATATTTTTTTTACATTAGTCTCCTTATGCCGTTTAATTTGTTATAACATTGTCACGGGTTTTGAAAACCGGTTTGGGAGATATCGACTTTACATTTTACATTTGCTAATTTTAGCCTTTCTTTTTACTTTAAAACATTTTTAACCTAACCGTCTCATTAAAAAAAAATAATTTAACTTGTACTTTTTCTTTATCAGAATATTATGTTTTAACAAGCTAGTTTTTTATTTAAAATGAGACGTTTGGGTTAAAAATGTTTTAAAATAATAAGAAAGGTTACAATAATATTTAATTAAAGGCCTCGGTGCCAGTTTATTTGCAACTGATTTGAGGTCTGAAATAAATCTTTTTCAAAAAAAATTAACAAATGTAAAATTTAAAATTTAAAAGTCGATATCTCCCAAACCGTTTTCCAAAACCCGTGACAATGTTATAACAATTTAAACAGCTTAAAGAGGGGAATGTAAAAAAAATAATATACGGGTGTCGTATTTATTACAAACTTCTTCACCCTGTATAACTATGACAGGTGAGTCAATCTTATCAATATTTTATTGAAGGCGAAATTCTACAGAAATATTTGTAATATCCAATTTTTCCAATAATTATACCAGGGCTTCCAAATAAGTAGGTAAAGCGGTTTTTCCTAAAAAAATTATTGCTTTTTGAAAACGTCCTATTGATTGGCTGGTTTAAGGCGGGGGTCGGGCGTCCGGCCCAAGCTTCCTGCACTGCAGCCTAGTGGCTTATTGTGCTCCTCTATTTTGCTAGAAAAGATTTGTTTTTTTCATAAGGTCCAGTAAATTCCTACCAAGTTTGTCATGCGGAAGGTTATCCCCACATTCGATTTCTCCGAAGATTTTTAACCTTCTTCTGGTCAGTGCTTCGCAGTTTTATATGATATGTGAGGCGGTTTCGTCCTCTTCGCCGCAAAGTCTGCATTCAATGGGACCATTGTAAATTCCTATTCGACGTAGGTGTTTTCTTAAGTGGCAGTGCCCTGTTAGTAGGCCGACCACTTGTTTTAGCTGGGTGCGCGTTAGAAGCAACATTCCAGTTGATAACTTTTTAGAGGGTTTCCCAATAATTGTGGCCCTCGCTTGGTTTTGACCAGGTATCCTGTTCCATCGGGATAGGTGTTGTTGTTGTGCCCACCTGTTCGATGTTGCCTTGGTTGCCTGTTTTGATATGCCAAGGGCGGGTTCAGGGCCCTTGAGTTTTTTAAATAATCCGGCTCTGGCCAGTTCATCGGCTTTTTCGTTGCCCGCTATCCCCGAGTGACCAGGAACCCATAGGAGTTCTACCCTGTTGCTCCTTTCCACTAGGTCTTTCAGGTTGTTTAGGCAACGTCCTGTACAATTGATTTTATAGTCCCATTATTTAGTAAACAAGCTTCATATATTTTAAAAATGTGAAATTATACATTTTTTTGTTTCTCAAAGTTTCATTTAAAACATTTTTTTCTATTTGCTATTGCTTCGAACCTACAGTTCCTCCACACATCGTTGATACACCCGGTATATAATGTCATAATCATCATCATAATGTCATGATGACACTATATATCGTACTAAATCCAACAATAGGTTACTTTTTAAAATACCAGTAAATAGAATATCTCTGTCAAGTCAAAAATATAAAAATGTCACACAATTTAAAAGTAGTCATAAAATTATTCTATTTCGTAAAAACATACTTTGGACGAGCGTATGTTTCGAAGATTATAATAAAATTACCAAAATGCTTATTTCCGGAATACAGAATTGTTGTCAACCAAATTATTATAGAGAACAACAAAAAAAGCATGAATTTTTTACGTGGTAACTCATCAGATGAAAGTTCCAGCTCCGAGTTCGATGATTCACTATTATTGGTCGACGAAAACAACACATTCGATATGAAGTCCCTAAAATCGAAGGAGAGCTCACCGTCAACTTTAAAAAAATGTTGTAAACATTGTCAAAAATTATATTATCTCGAAGAGGAGCTTAATAGATCGTACGAAGTTTGTTCTTCAGTAAAAATATCTCAAGTTAATTTTATCGAGTCTCAAAATTGTTCGACGCCCATCAAATTATGGTCAGATGAGATTGAACCAGAACTAAAAGTCTTGGAAATAAAAAAAGATGGCGCCAATTGTATGCCCCCTATACCACCACCCCTGCCTACAGCAAATATTCTATGTGCCGAGTTCTTAGATGTGGATAGAGATGAGTTTTTAAGCAAAACACCTTTGAGAAGAGTAACAGTTGGAGACATACAGTCTGTGAAGGTTAGTTTTGTTCTTATGTTATAAGGCCGATACACTATATGCTAAATGCTTATCTCTCTCTCTCACAGCGGCGAGGCCAGGATTTTCACGATAGGTGGGCATAAGCGGGCCCAATGATTTTAGAGTGGGCACTATCCTAATCAAAAGTGACTTCTAAAAAAAAACTCCGCCTCCCCTACGCTCTGTAAAGCAAACAAAACTTTCCTATGTCCAAAGCCACGTCTAAAAAAAGTCCTCTTCCTCTTGAACTTGAACATACCACCATTCCCTAATAAAAAAAAAATTTGGGGGGCACCAGGGTGGGCACTCATGTTTCTAGGGTGGGCACCGCCCCACATAGTCTAAACTTAGAAATATTTTGACAAAATGTGTAAAGGAAGCCCTTTAGTTTACCCTTGGTTGGGTAAAAATTGTATTCGATGTGGTAATGATAGTTTTAAAATGATTTCAAAATCAAAATCTTTATTTTTTCATTAAATTTAAAGTCATAATTTATGACTTTTTATTTTATGGTTTTTTAAAGATAATTTTGATTTAAAATATTTCAATTTTTATTTGAATAAAAAGTATAAAAATGGAATTGCAATCATCCTAAAATATTTTAAATCTGCAGAAAAACAACACAGCGGCATTTTTATACAATTGTTTTTTTTATCATCTTTCTCACTGGTTATAATACCCAAATTAAATAACTTTTTTTATAATTTTTAATATAAACTTGGTAAATTGGGTCGTATAATAGTAATTTGTACTATAAGAGTGGATATAATGTTCATATCGCACGAGGAAGTACATTCAAGTCAAACTTTAAAGTTAAAAATTTAAAAAAATATTTAAATCAGGCATTATAACTCTTCATTTTAGTTGGCCGTAAACTTGTGAAAAATGATCGAAGAAAAATATATTTCGTCGGCAAATACAACTGTTTTAATAATAATAATAATAATACGTTTATTGTCATAAAAATTCAAAAGGTTGAACATCGACAATGTCAGGCCTAAAGCTAAAAGGTTAAAGTTACAATAAATATAAAATGTCCATAATTACAAACGCAAATAAATATATAAATAAATCAGTACATTACACATATTGCAAGTAGTATTCATACAACTACAACATTAGATACCAACGACACAGAAACACAATGCTAAAAAGAGTGAGCTTTACCCACCGTTTAGATACTCGTTTTGCCAAGAAGCAAACCAAAATGGTAGTTCATTTTGTGACATTTTTGCCAAGTTGAGTTTTTTAAATATATTTACGGACTTTTTAATCTTAAAGCAACGAAAAGATAACAAAAAATTAGTGGTTTGTGAGAATTGTCACGTCTTGCTGATAATTGATATCATTGTACTGACATGGAGGTCTCCACTCAAGGTTAGACTCCCCTCAAAGACGTCCCCGTACCGAGATCACTCAAAATCCCCAAATGAATTGGCATGAGATTCTGTCTCACTCACTTTTCTAACATCGAGAAGGCAATGATATACTGGCGAGCAAAAAATGTAGGTCACTTAGTAAATATGCCATGTTTGCCCATGGTAACCATAAAAGGCATGATCTTCGAGAATTTCTGTAATGTACCTGTGAGATGTTAGGGAGCCATTTTATACGAAGACCAATTCTGTGCGGGCTTGTGCAGTGATTCCTGCCCAAACCATTACCGAACCACCGCCAAATGGAAGATGCTGGTCAATACAAACTGCAGCATATCTTTCTCCTGGTCTTCTCCATACTCGTCGACGTTCGTCTAAGCTATTGAGGCAAAAACGTGACTCATCTGTAAACAGTACATTGCTCCAATCATCATCATTCCATCCTAAGTGACCTAAATTTTTTACTCGCCAGTGTATTTTCTTTTTTTTAGCTAAAACCCTTGAACATGACAATACCAGTTCCGAAGACACCTGAAGTTACCGATATGATGGCGGTTTTAAGAAAACGCTTTGCCGCCATGCATTCGCCATTATTTGGTGATCATACTATGACAAGTAGCGACTCAGAATCTGAGTTATCAGATTTTTATTGGGATTTCTCAAATATTACATGTAGAAACCGTAATAACTTTCAAATTGGTGTGATTTGAGTTGTTTTCTGAATTATTTTTATGTATTTTTGTATAGGGCAACGATGTTTTAAATATAGTGTTTTGTAATGTAGGTATTTATAGTAAATATTTATTTTCTGTATACAGGATGTTACTTAATTATTATTATTTATTATTAAGTACTTTTAATGAGTGGTTCCTGAACAAACTTTAATTCGAAAAGTTTATATACACACATATATAATATGTGCTAAAATGCTTTATTTTTGATATATAGGGTGTTAAAGTATTAATTTTTTCTGGGTTTTTATCAAAAATCTCGAACACCGCGTGAGATATTACAATAAATTTTGGTATAGACTACTGCGATATTAAAACATATTTTTAATCCAAAAAGTTTTTCTTTTTCAAAGCAGTGGTGTTGGTACAGCTGCGCCTCAATACAATTTTAACCAAAAAATGGAAGAAAATAATTAAAACAATAATTATTACAGAAGCGACAATGAATTTAGTAAAACGATTTTTGCTTAATAAATATATCCATTAATTTAATTAATATGTTAATAAGGGATGCTTAAGACCCTTCCATACCGGCATGAAATGCGACATCGTTTCCTGGCTTGTCGAATTAAAAATTTAATACAAAAATTCAGCTAAGGGGAAGAACTTCTAATTTAACTGATGATTTTTTTTTTCAAAAAAAAAATTCAAAATTTATATTAAAGTTTCAAATATATTGCTTCAAATTATATCATCCGCCATAAAAATATAAATATTACGGTTAGTCATGTTAATTTTTTATTGTCCATCAAAATTACAAGCGATGCCCCGATATTATCTTCAATATCTTCACTGAAAAAAATTCTCGTAAAATTCATTTATATAATATTTTGTATATAAAGAAAGAAATTTTATTGCCATCGCCAGAGGCAGGTACAATTTGCGCGATGTGGGAAAAATGCACTATTTGTTCATATCATCGACTACTGTTTGCTCTTAAGTAATATTATTACCTGCACAGTTGTACAGTTGTACTGCTCTCTATGCAGGAATCCATAGTATCTCAACTACTCGACTTTTTATTATTAAAAAAAAAAAGAGTTATAAGGAGGCGTTAGGTCTACAATTTAAAATTATTTTAAATAACATGGTGTCCCAAATTGCCAGGATTATCCAACATATTTTTTTTTAAATGGGGCACCCTATACATTATCATGTTTTCTAGTTCCTTATAAAATTCCACGTATGTTCTGTAGAATATTTGATATCCTAAATTTAATAATTTTTAAGATATTCACATTTAAAATTTAGCAATTTCAGCTTTTGGCAGCTTGAAAAATGGGTTTCACCTTCCTGTCTTGGTTTTTTATTCTTTAGCCAAAAACGCTAATTTCCGGATTAAAATGTTAAACCCAAAAAAAAGGTTTTCCGGCTTGACATGTTTATCCAGAAGTTTTAAATAGAAAACTACATAGGGGAGCTGAAAACCAGTTTTCTCTAGGATGTGCCGTTCCAATGCTACAGCCTGTCAAAGTCTGAAAATGACATATCTTAAACGTCAATATCTCAAAAACAATTAAATTCAGATATTATATGGCATTTTATACAAAATATAAGTGAAATTGTATAGGCAAGTAAAAAAAAATTTAATATAATTGTGCTACATTAATAAAAAGTATTTTGGATATGCCCTGGTTGTTTGGGACACCTTTTATAATTTAAAACAATTCTAGATTGTAGATCTAATGCCTACTTACTAACGCTGTTTTTGGAAAATATTAAAAAGTTTAGTGGTTTAGATGCGCCCCCCCCCCCCCCCCCCCCCCACCTCTCCATCCCCGAGCCTTATACTTTTAACCTTAAAAATTGTAGGGTGTGTACAGAGCTGTGAGTAACTTAAGTAACTAGATACTTTTTAGTACGTAGTTACTTAAAGTAACTAGATACTTAGTAACTTAGTTCTTTTTTGAATCAAGCCAAAAGTAACTGTAACTTCGTTACTTTTGAAAAGTAACTTGTATCTAGTTACTTTTTAGGAGTAACTATACACTTAAAAAGTAACTAGATACTTTTAAAGTAACTAGATACTTTTAAAGTAACTAAGTTACTTTTAAAGTAACTACGTTACTTTTAAAACTTATGTTAAGTTAAGTTAAGTTAGGTACTTTTAAAGTTTCTCTAGGATACCAATTATGCACACGTGCCTTCCATCAGATGATGACCAAGGGACGATCGGCGGCCGTTAATCAGATTTTCACGAAGGGACGAGCGGCGAGTCGCGAGCGTCAAACAGCAAACTAGCTGGAACACGAGATTTCTTGAAAAGCATTTTATTCTACTTGTTCGTTGTCCGAATTAACACTTCTTAGTTTAGTTTCCTGATGGTAAGAGTGGTAGTGAGTACAGGAAAATGAGTTGTCACTACCTGGTAAATTTATGGTATCTAGTTCAAAAACATCTTAGTAACTTTTAGAGTTTTGTAGTTACAATTAAAATAACTAGTTACTCAAAAGTATCTTAGATTATTTTAGTAACTAGTTACAATAAAAGTAACTAGTTACTTTAAAAGTATCTTAGTTACTTTTAAATTATCGTAGTTACAATCAATGTAACTAGTTACTGTAAAAGTATCTTATTTACTATAACTAGTTACTTTAACTAAGAACTAAGTTACTTTTAGGTAAAAGTAACTATTCCTAGTATCTAGATAGATTTGTGCAAAAGTATCGAAAAAGTAACTAGTAACTTTTCTGAAGTAACTTTCACAGCTCTGGGTGTGTAAAGAGTCACAATTTTCTACTCTTCTTTAATGACATGATGGACTGCTTTTAGCCAGTTCTCTGGTGTCACTTCCTTAATGGCTTAATTAAACAGTAGCTTAACGTCTTTCATTTTGAATGTCGTGTCGTGTCTTGCTACAAATCCTTTTAGTTGCGCCCATATAAGTTCTATAGAATTTAGTTCCCCATGATATGGCGGTGTGCGCAGCACAATTACACTGTTTTCAGCTATATTTCATAAAATGATGTTTGTGTAAATTTGCTATAGCTAATAATTCCTTCTTTATCAAATTATGTCCTTTTTTTCTTTGGTTAGTTATCATAAACTTTTGCTCTTTTCAAAGCACACAATTTACGTGCGCCTATGGCCAACTTCGAAATTGATCTGAACTGGATAGAATTTCCCATTTTATTACTCTACACTATAATTATAGATACTTATACATTATTTACACACAACGTAAATAAATTATTGTACGAAGCCGGGACGGGCCGCATCATTGTATGCAAAAGCTGTCAAAAGTGATCTGCATAAAAATTGATTCAAATAAGTATTAAAATTCTAATCATAATAAACTTTACTTTCTTAAAGAAAGTGGTGTTGTGCAATATTTTTTTAACCGATTAATTCGTAATTACCGAATAACGATGTGATGCGGCCATTACCATAATTCTAAATATTATCAGTTGTTTTTATATAATCATTATGCTGAACAAAAATTTTAAGAGAATAGGAAGTATTTAACACCTGAACTAGAGGCCTGCAGGGGCCGGGTTTTCATCTCGGGATTTAACGTGGCTCGGCCCGACTCCGGGCTTGGGTCGAGCCCGGGCCACTTAATCAATGATAGTTCGAGTTTTCGGGCCCTAATATTTATTAACGTGCTTGCTGGGCTTGCCGATCCCGACGAGCCTCCTGGGCCTGCCAGAGTTTTGTGGCCAGCCGCTCTTTCGGGTCAGCCTTGGTTTGCTTATGTGCTTTTTTTAAAGAAATATTTTAAAAATAATTGTCAGGCCATAATATTTTTTTTCTGGTCTTCGGGGCTTATCGGGCCTGCCGGGCTGTTCTGTTTTGGTTGACGGGCTGGAGCGGGCCGCGTCGCAAAATTCCGACTCGGGCCGGGTCGGTTCGTGAAATTCCGGCCCGTGCAGGGCTCTAACCAGAAACTTTGATGGTGACATGTATGACATTGGCAGAAATAATTCTCTCACAATCAAAACGGCCCGGTTGCATTAATTTTTAATTTACTAATCTGGCACCCTTGATTTTAAGTAAATAATGTCTGTCAAAGTCATTTGTGTCACAGTCAAGTTTGCTGGTTAGATAATTATTGTTAAGAGTAGTTTGTACAAAAACGTGAATATGATGTCCATATCGTACGAGAAAGCAAATTGAGCACGACCAAGCACAATATGGTCAATCCATTCGAGTTGTATAGTATATTTTTTCTACGACTCAACTTTTGAACTAAACTTTTTACCACAATGACGCGGCGTGGACAAAATGTTATAATGATATGACCATTGTGATTGGTCAGTTTCATATCCTAACTAGGATGTATATGAAAAAATCAAACATACATACTCACTTGAGTGTAAAGGAAACAGCAAATTTCCATGTGGGAGTAGAAAAAATCTGTATGCAACCCAACATAGTTCTTTATTAATAATAATTATTATTAAATTTTTAATAATTTGCTATAGTTTTTTTTACTATCTTTCGTACTTTGATGTAGGGATGTTTAAAAATTATTGATAATTCAAAATATTTTTTGGTTAAAATACGGCAAATTTCAACAATAAATGATTACCACATTGGAAAGTTCCTGATTGATCAGAGACAAAGATATCCTTCCCTAATAAAGCAACAGCGTGGACTTTTATTTGCAATATTGCAATGTTTGCAAGTTTTGGGTCAAAATGAAACGTGCAGTTACTTTCAACACATAATTAATAGTTTGATAATGATTTACTTTAATCAACGGTCAGACTTTTATAAGTGAAAGAAGAATAAATGACTCCGGATATGTTCTACGTACCAGACGATAATTGGATCCGGTGGATTAAATGGATCTAATCGCGCTAAAATTTGCCGTGTAAAATTGCGGTTCTCTTGCTTGAATTACAAAAAAACGAAAAAAATTATTCCGTTTTTTTTTTCACCAATCGAAAAGTGGTATCTATGTGGCTGTGGTAAACTTCGAAACAAAAGATATAAGCCGATGAAAATTCTAAAAATTATTACTGGAAGTTCATTGTATTGTAATAGTATATTACATAACAAGTGATGAAAGTGACACTTTTCAAACGAGGGGATATTTACCACGAGGCGTCAGCCGAGTATGGAAATTCTTCGAGTTTTAGAATAATCACTTTCACACAAGTAATGTACACTATTTTTCATACGACCACAAAGAATTATTAAAAAACCCTTTGATTTGTGAAAAAAATATTTCAACGCTAGTGTTGAAAAAAAAAATATCAACACTAGTGTTGAAATTAGCATACTTAGGATTATGTTCCACTTAATATCCGGTTTCATAGTTTGTCAATAGGCTTTTCCTTTATTGTAGTTTAACTTTTTAATTTTTTTATATTCATAAGAAGAACTAATCCTGGATTGACTTCTAGATTAACCAGAATGAAAAATTTTAAATTTAATCAAGAAAAGAAATTTAAAAAATTCTCCCAACATGGAAGAATTTAATTCAAAATAATTCTATAAATTATATAATGTTTTTATAAAAAAAGTCAAATACTCCTGATGGGATTTGAACCTGTGACCTTGCGATCTGTAGACTAGAGCTCTATTCTCTATGCTATGGCTACCGATAAATATTTGTTATTTAATATACGACACCCTCTTCAGCGCGATTTGTTTTTTCTGGTAATAGATTTTCCAGTAGATTATTAACATTTTTTATAATTTCAGATGGCGTATTTTCACACTCTAATTCTGAATCACTCGACAATAAATACATGATAAATAAGTTAAACACAATTATTGCTTTGTAAAATTTGTTCTTTTTAAGAAATATGGGTGGTCTGCCAAATTGCCATCACATGTTTAAATTAGATAGTGTGCCTTGTATTTCGACACCAGTGTTAAAATATATTTTCAACACGCGTGTGATATTCGGCGCTTTCAAGCAAAGTTAACCGTGCTTTTTTCTCATTTTCATATGTGGTCGTAGGGAAAAAATATTGGTATCTATTCTCTTAAAATAAAATGAACTTTCTGACACTCTCGCATATTTGTAGAGTACAAATTTAAAAGAAGTTTAAAAACCCATTAATAAACATGGCTAGGATGCGGAGAGAATGCAATGTTTTTGGTCTACTTTAATATTCAGGGTGTCCCAGCATCCTTATGCAGTCTACAGGGATCCCGTAAACCACATAAGACACAAAGATGGTTAAATTGGAAAAAAAGTTGTGCCCCAATAAAATTATGCAACATTGTGTTTTCAAATTTAAGAAACTCCGAATCTTTCCGAAGATATTTGGGCAAAACCGAATTTTCCCGATTTCGTTTTTATTTTTTTTCTAATTCTATTTGAAGAGAAACGTTAAAATAAATTTTATAATTTTATACCATTTTTTCTCCTCGACCAGTCGGTATAATTAGATTTTTACTTAGAAGTTTCATTTTTTCAAAACCATCATCAACTTTTTTAACTAGTCGATAAATTATATTTTAATATTTTTTTATAAAACCTGTCCTTCTATATAATTCAACGACGTATCACACCTAGTATTAATAACACGTTTCGGACTTAAGAACCCATCATCAGTAAGAATTAGTGCAAATTCATCTTATTTGAAAAGATTTTATTTTCAATCTCCGTAACATAATCTAATTTTTAGCTGTATAGTAGGCTGTCATAGGCACTTGTTTAAATACTTGCCAAACCACAGATTAGATTAATAAAATCGTTTAGTTATTTGCACTAACTTTTATGTCTTTGAATAGTTTTGTGATTGTAGTTTTTTTGTTTAAATAAAAATTGTTCAAAAGAAGAAAAATTGGATATGATTTATGGTCGACATCCAGAGTTAAATTACTTCTAGTCGGCTTTGAATTCAAAAGAGAGTTTATCGATACAAGATGAATTTTCACTTATTTTTATTGATGATGGGTTTGTAAGTCCGTAACGTGTTACTACTTCTAGGTGTGATACGTCATTCAATTAGAAAGGTGGAGGGGAATTTAAAAATAATAAAATATAATTTCCCGACTATTTAAAAACCAAAGTTGATGATGGTTTTGAAAGAACGAAACGTCGGTTTAATAATCTAATTACACCTACTTGTAGAGGAGAAAAAGTGGAATGTAGGTAAACTTTATTTTAACATATCTTTTCAATTAGAGTCAGAAAAAAATAAAAACAAAATCGAAAATATTAGGTTTTGCCCAAATATTTTCGGAAGGATTCGGAGTGTTCAAATTTAAAAACACAATGTTGCCAAATTTAATAGGGCGTCACTTTTTGCTAATTTAACCATCTCTGTATCTTCTATGGTTTACGAGGTCCCTGTAGAGTGCATCCTTATCTGGGACACCCTGTATAAACTAGTAAATTTAATGATATATCGAAAATTTTTCTGACATCATAAGTAAAAAATAAGACCAATTGACAAGGCGAAGATTTTTGCAATTTTTGTTACAGTTTAAAATTGTTTTTATAGGAAAGTTATAAAAATATTCAAAATTTTTCTGTGCTTCTTTTTGATTTTACATAAAAACTGAAGTATGCCTATTTATGCTGTTGTACACTAGATTTACGCAACATGGGGACATATTTTATATCTACTCTTATTATTAATACTTTTTCTTAACATCTACATAACAACTAATTAACACCTAATACAAATGTATTTTAATCGTGTTAAAATAATAAAGTCATGCTTTAATCACTAGAGGATTAGGTGATTTGTTTATCAACTTTTTAATACTATAACGACTTTTCCAATTTTAAGTACTCACAAATCATAGCAACGCTTCAGGAACCTATAAAATTTATTGTTGAAAGGATTAATTTTTAAGGTTCCATTGACCCGAGACGTCAGGCCCTTACGTACAAGGAACCTGACGATTTTCATTGACGAAATTCCTAAAACATGTTTTCGACCACCTGTGCGTATCTCGTAAAGATCACCTGATTTTTCAGTCTTGTAATGTCCTATGCTTAAGGCCTTTTTACATTGGATGCAATTGAAAGAAAAAATTGCCTGAAAGCATGCGCTTTGTCGACGTTTTAAACAGCTGATGCAGGTTTTAAATGAGAAAACGTGCATCAGCTGATTAAAACGTCGTCGAAGCGCATGCTTCCAGGCCATTTTTCTTGCAATTGCACCCAATGTAAAAAGGCCTTTAGAGTAGACGTCGAGTATTTTTAGAGTTCTGCTTAACCAGAAACTCTATGAATGAAATATTTTGACGATTTGTTTTTAATCTATTTGCAGGATGACGTGGTTTTTCTACTTCTCTGTTATTTTTGGCACGTTAACACTTGTCAGCAGTACATTTACTTCCATCAATAGTTGTAGTAGGTGTCGCACCGGTGTCATCATCACCCTTTTTAAGAAATTTTTATTTAGTACACAGGGTTCTACAAGTTCGTCTGCGTACAAGGGGATCTCGAAAACGGCAAGAGATACGAAGATGATTAAGTTAAGGCAAAGTTGCGTATTTTGGGGCTTAATAATTTAGTAAAAAAAAATTGTAACTATTACGAATGCTTTCGGAGATATCCGAAAAAAAAAACCAAATTTTTAGTTTTGGTTTTTAATTTTCAGTGCCTTCGTTTTTGACTTGGGAAAAACAAAAAACAATTTCTCATAGTCGTTTTTTATGTTCTACACAAGATAGCGACCTAGTTCTGTTACTATGATGGGCTTACGTTAGTTACAAAAACTTTTTAAAAATTAGTGAACTGTTCAAGTTACAGGCTGTAGCATTAGAATGGCGCATTTTACCATTTTTCTCTAAGTCTGAAAATGCCATATTTTAAACGTCCATATATCTCGAAAACAATTAAGTTAGGACATATTGTTACGACGAATCTCAGATTTTTAGGGTTTGAAAGTGGACTGTAATTTTTGGTTAGCGTGGTATTAAAATAAATGGTAAAAAAAAATGGCGATGCTAAGTAAAGGCATAAAAATATATATAAAAATGAGAAAATAAGAACAAACAATGCGAGGCACTAAAACGGCTTACCTTGGTGTAGTCTTCGTAGAGCTGGAAGGCTTCTTCACGGGTACCCTTGTGGCCTAAAGAAAATATCACTTCACGAAATGCGTGATCGGCGTAAAAATGGTAAAAAAAGGCGAGAAAAATAGCGTCGTACGCGTATATTGGTACTTATTGTACTGCTGGTTCCTCGACGATCTTAGAACCGCCTTAGTGCCAAAAAAGTGGCGATTTTGCGCGTATATGAAATTAACTACATTTTATGCCTTATCCTCTTCGGGCCTTAGGTATCATATATGATACTACGGTTCTAAAATGTATTATAAATCATCGGGTTGTATTTCCGTTATTTGGTCCTCTGGTATCGCATGTGATATATGCCTACTATTGGGTAAAAAATTGCAAGGCCTATCGCGTGGTTCGAGCGAGTTATTTAGTTGTTTGTTTGATTGAGTGTAGACGCCATGGCCGCTGCCAATAAAAACAAAGAAAAGAAACGTAAGTATTAAATTTTTTGTTTTTTTTTGCATAGTACCTTTTTTAACAATTCAGAAAAGTTGTGGCATGTTTGTTATGATAAAATAAGTAGGCTAAATGTTTTTCATCCCCTAAACTGAAGGTATCTCTAGTGATACTTCGGGTCCCAAACAATACAATATTTTAAAATATTGTTTTTATTTTTTCAAGCACTGACTGACGCAGAACTTCAGGAGGCCGTAGATAATATAAACTTGGATGAATCGGACTTGGATGGAAATATTTCCAGCGATGACGATGGATGGGATGAATGGAATAGCCCCACCGATACTGAAGTTTTTGGAACCTTTCACGATGAAACACTGGTTGGAAATGACGAAGAAGGTGGTGACGGTACTTTAGAGGGTGACGCTAACGACATTAGCAGTTCAGATGATGACTTGCCGTTAATAAATTTGATTCCAAAAGGCAAGAAAAGAAAATGGAAGAGAACAAATTTTGAACCGCAACATGAAAAGTATATTCCTTGTGTTGATGATCCTTTGATACCTGAAAATATTCCACAGCCTATTCACTACTTTACTAAATATTTAGATGATTCTTTTTTTCAATCCATGGCCATGCACACGAACATAAGTTGGCTAAAATACAAAGAACAGTGCTTAGCTGCAGAAATTCCCAAGAAATCCATTAAAGACTACCTGGCATTTAAGTTCTCGCTTGCTAAATCTCTTTTGTATTCGATAGAAAAAGATTCGTCTACCTCAGAGGAGAGTGACGTTGATAATGAGCCCAGCAGAAAAAGAAGAAAAATTACACCAATTCCTGACAAACGCCTACGAAGGAGGGAAGCTATACATCTCCCTGAATACCTTAGTGGGATCCAAAAATCTAGATCAAAATGCAGATATCCCGGATACAGAAGCTAACATTTTGCGAGTGTGTTGCATGTAACGTGTTTTTATGCTGTAGTCTTCAAAGAAATTGTTTTTCTGCCTTTCACCAATAAATGTTAACTAAAATTTAAAAAAAAAATTGTTTTATTGTCACAGTTCGGACCCAAAGTATCCTCAGTGATACCACAATTTTTTCAAAAAATACCCATCCAAAAAAAAATTCAATCATTTTTTAGCATTTTGTATCCCTCTAAGATTATTTATTTCTCTTGGCATCAAAATATTCCCAGCAATTCTGTCTTGGGCCCGAAGAGGTTATACAGGGCGACCATATTAGTGAAACTTGAACACATATGACATTCTATACAAAATATAAATGGGATTTTGTAGAGAATTAGAAAATAACATAATATATAGGGTATTCCATTAAGAAAAATTATGTTGGATATTCCCTGATTATTGAAAATAATTGTTAAACTAATGCCTCTTAACAACTCTGTTTTTCAAAAAACATTGAAAAGTTTATTAGTTTAGAGGCTATGGAATACTGCGTTGAGAGCGGGCCACCTTGTATAATACATACCTATATGACAAACCAATAGGATTTTCCAATATTTTTTGTTTAATTTATAAAATTTTTATATATCTCTAGGGCTTTTGATCGTGTTTGGCACGATGGGCTTCTAAGTAAATTGCGATCCTACGGTATGCCTAATGGATTCTGTTTATGGTTAACCAGCTTCCTTAAGAACCGTTCTCTGCAAGTGGCGATTGACGGGTTTCTCTCAGACACCTTCACCATCAATGCCGGTGTTCCTCAAGGGTCCATATTGTCGCCTACCCTCTTTTTACTGTATATTAACGACCTTCTAGTGAAAACCCAAAATCCAATTTATAGCTTTGCTGATGACAGCACACTTGTCTCATCTTTTACCTTGACTCCCCAAACATCCGCTGCCGACGCACATCTTCGCAGGCAGCATGAAGTATTGCGCCTCAACAATGACCTGGAAGAAATTTTGGCTTGGGGTGACAGTAACCAAGTCGAATTTAATGCTAAGAAAACCCAGGCAGCAGTCTTCTCCAAAAAGGTTAACATTGCAGAACCGGATATAGTCATGGCAGGACAAGCAATTCCCCTGGCACCGTCTATTAATTTGCTGGGGGTCAATCTGGGAGGTAATATGTCTTGGCATGATCACGTTGCCGCAATTGCCAAGGCAGCTGCACAGAAACTGGGTGTACTTTTCCGCACCAAAAGGTTGTACACACCTCATCAACTTTTGACACTCTACAAAGCCTAGATTCGACCATCATTAGAATATTGCTCTCATGTCTGGAGCTCTGCACCCAAGCACACCCTTCGGCTACTGGATTCCATTCAAAGGAGAGCCATTCGTCTGATCGGCGACCCCGAGCTGACCAAGACCCTCGATAGCCTGGAGCATCGAAGACAGGTTGGTGATTTGGCTCTCTTTTACAGATATTTCCATGGCAGGTGTTCGACTGACATTGTCCACTTGATTCCACCTAGAGCAATGCAAAACAGAAATACACGGCGAACCACTGCAGCTCATCCATATGTTGTTCAGCTTAGTACTCCTCGAACTTCATTGTTCAAGAATTCTTTCATCTGGAGAACGTCATCTTTGTGGAATGATCTTCCTGAAGTCGTGTTTCCCAATGAATACAATCTTCAACGTTTCAAGACCAACGTTAATCGCTTTTTTCGCACTCGCACCGCTCCCAGAGCGCCTTAAAGGATTTTTCCTACAGTGCAGGTGTTTTATCATAAAAAAAAAAAAAAGCATTTTTTCTTGATTAATATTACTATACCCGTGGAAAGAAACCTTGTTTTAAAGATGTACGCAATCCTCTTAATATTTACACTCTAAATATTCAGCTTTATTTTTTAAATTTGCTGCGATACATAATGGAATAATTACGTTTTTAGGGCAATTTCACACGAAAGCTACTTGTTTTGGTAAACACTGTCATTACATGGTAAGATTGGTCAGTCATTATTTTCAGTGATTATTGTAATTATGGTTGGAATAATTTGCGAAATATCATTAAACCATGTAAGTTTTTTCGAAGAATATGTCGGAAATGAAAATCAGTAAAGCTGCGGCTACACTAAAAATATGTTAGCGAACAATGTTCGCGATAGTTAATAAACGTTTGGAAATGTTTGCACATTCCGTCGTAGCATTCGCTAAGACTAGAAAAACGTTCGCAAACAACAACAAACGCTGTCCATTTGCGAATGTTTGTCGGTACTCCGCGTATGGTTTTTAGGAAAGTAAATATGTCTTATTTTTTAAAAAACAACTTTGCTCTCTGTGCAGCATCTTTCATTGTTCTAAATCATTTAATAAAAAATGAACAATGTCATTCCCAGCATCTTGCGTGTAGGAATGATGCATAGTATCCCATTCATATATCACTTTTGTTTTATACAATTCTATTACTATTGCACGAAACTAACGTTTTCACACCCACATACACTGGACCACAGAATAAACGATTGAATTGAATTGAAGATTGAATTGAAGCAACATTTTTTCCGTCCGGTTAATTTTGTGGTCCACGTAGATACCACCTTTCCATTAGTGAAACCAGAAATTCAATGACATGACATGCATGCGAACTGCCGCATTGGTATGCAGCAGTTGCATATCCCGCTGTAGACTAATGTTCCGCAATCGTTTCGTTCCCATTCCCGCTCCCGCAGTCCCGCGTTGGTTAAAGCAACAATATTATTACAGATAATGTATGTGCCATTGTCAGCAATCATACACCAAATGGTTATTAAGCAATTAATTTCTTTAATATTTGTATTTAGAGTGAGGTCTAGTGATACATTTGTCATTTCATTTTTTGAACAATATTTCTTATCCTTTTCGCTTTATTCAAAAAGCGGCCAAATCGCCGTCCTTGAGTAACAATTATCTAGAGTTTTCAACTAAATAAATTTTGATTAATAAATTAATAAAAGCAAAAAACTTTTTCTTTCTCTGCTTTTCACTTTATAAATTCAAACTGTTTAACTTTAAATTGTAGGTAAATATGCTTCAAATGTCGGTATTTGGCCGATTTTTGGATAAAAGGAAAAATTAACGAAATATTGATCAAAAAACGAAATGGGGAATGTGCCACTAGACCTCATTCTTCTTAAAGAACGTAACAAAACTCTAAAGGTGTAATTTATTGCGTTAATAAATAGAAAGAAATCGAATTGTTTAAGAATTAAAATGAAAAAAAAATGTAATCAAAGCACGCTGATGTAATAAATAGGTAGGCGGATACTTTAAAATTACAATGTCAAGGACATTTTCTAGCAGCTACACTTTCCTATTTTGTCATCACATGAGGAAAAATTTAGAGAGCAATAAACTACAAGGCCCGTATTCAAATTCCATACCATAAAAAGTCAATCTAGGGGTTTTGGTAAGGTATATTTATTTTTATCCAGTTAAATGAGGTGATAATGATCGCCACTTTAGTCACATTTTGTCATTTGAAGCGAACTATACAAGAAGTTACAAATTCGCGTGCGTACATCTTCTGGCAGAGTTGCGTATTTTGGGGCTTAATGATTTGGTGAAACAAAATTGTAAATATTCCGAATACCGTCGAAAAAAAACCGAAATTTTCAGTTGTGGGTTTTAATTAAAAATAAATCTTTTTTAATTAAAAATAAGTCTTAAGTCAAAAACACAAAACACCTCTTTATAGCCGTTTCTTATGTTCTACAAGTTGAAGGTATTATTTTTCCAATTCGACGTTTCGTTCTTTAGATAGTAAATACGGACCTGGAATTAAATACTGTTTTAGGAATTTCTAAGCTTTAGAAATTCAAATAACACATCATCAATTTTTCCTTTCTTTGCTATTACGGCCCTGGCAATTATTTTTTAGGACTAATTAAATATTAAGATTTTATTACAGAAAGTTATGGTGTTTAGGCCGTTTATTATATCAATAAGATTTACCTACCTTAAAAATTAGTTAGTTATTAATATAACATAGTTATACCATCGTTTTTGCCTTAGACCTCGAAATATTGTAAAAAAAATTAATGCTCTCGAGTGAAAAAAGGTAACTGCTGTGGTAGTTATGTTACTGGGATGTGGTGGTTGTGTTTGTTACAAAAACAATTTTAAATTTTTACAAACTGTTTATAAGGTCTGATGAACAAACAAAAATATTCGACACAAAGGACTTAGACATTTTTTCTTACAAAATATCAAATATCAGTGATAGAAGAGTTTTGGACTTGCATTGTCTTTATTTGTTTAGAATCACTACGTTTCAACTGGTAAGTATCTCCAGTCGTCTTCAGGTGACTTCAGACGACTGGAGATACTTACCAGTTGAAACGTTGTGATGTAAAACAAATAAATACAATGCTAGTCCAAAACTCTTCTATCATTCAAGAAATATCATTGTCTCCAACCTTTAAACAGACATCAAATATCAGGTCTCTTAAAGTAAAAATATACTAATTCTTCAAATCACTATTTTTTTTTGTTTTGCTCTACATGTTCAGAACCGTAATTATATAAAAATATAATTTGAAAAATGTGTAATTAAGTGACAAAACATTAGAACTTCAAAACTGCACAAAAATTGTGTTCAATTTCTAGAGCTTAGAAGTCCCTAAACCTGTATTTAAAATTCCAGGTCCATATTAAAAAAAATTACTATCCAAGGAACGAAACGTCAAATGCGAAAAATATTATCTTCATCTTGAATAACATCAAAAACGGCTATGAAGGTTTTTTTTTTGTTTTTTTTCCTAAGTCAAAAATGCAGACACTAGAAATTTAAAACCGAAACTGAAAACGTCGTTTTTTTCGGATATTTCCGAAGTTATTCGGAATATTCGCAATTTTCGTTCACCAAAATATGATACCTCAGAATGCGCAACTTTGCCACAATTTAACCATCTTCATATCTCTTTCCGTTTTCTAGATCCCCTTGTAGGCACTTGAATTTTGTAGCACCCTGTATAGTATTGTATATATGATTTTTTTTTATAATCATCGTTAATAAAATTGCAAAATTATTTTCTCACTAACAAGTTAACAACGTCAAACTTTTGGTAGTAATTGTATGATCGATCGTTTTGTTATTTTCCATAAATAGAAAGAAAATGTATTGTGTAAAACTAGACGAAAAATACAATCAGAATCAGCGTAGGCCTTTACGTAATATCTTAAAATCACTCAATGTCAAGGACATCTTCAGTCAGGTGTTTCGAGACTCGTGTTTATGAACCATAATATACATTTTGTCAATGAGTTTTTATAAAATAGAGATCGACATTATACACTGTACTAAATTCAATAATTTTTTTTGCAAATTACATTTTATACGATAAATTTCGAATAATGTAATAGCTCCGAATGTTGTTATAAAGTGTTGCCAATTTTTAGCAGTAACAGTACTTGTAAACGGTACGGCGCTTTAACGGGAACAGTAAGTATCTAACACAAAACTGCATATAGGTACACTTTTTTATAGTTTCCATCCTCAAAAACGAGGGGAAGAGTGGGTTTCATGGCAAAGTAATTGGTGATATCACAATTTTCGAAATTTAGGTTTTTTTAAATTGGCACAATGGCACTACGTTTTAATGGGTACAGTAAGTATCTAACATAAAGCTCTAACCAACACAATAAAAAAATTTAATTTTCATAGTTTCGTATTTTAGAAATATCAATGTTAAAATCAGCAGATTTTACACAGCTTGATATTTTAGCCATCACTTTGTATAAAAAAGACATAAAGTGAAATCACACAAATTGTATTTAGTGGTACAAGAGACAGCCTACCCAAAAAACTGAAAATGAAACGGATTGATTATAAGTTTTGATGAAAATATGGTATTTTGAAATTAAACTAATTTTTTAACTACTTCATAATTTATGGACGCAGTGTATTTTTGGAAGCCAAAAACAATCCATTATCCATAAAACACTTCTGTGAAAAATATTGATATAGCCCAACAAGTGTTTCTGTTGAAAATTACATGCGCATGATACATTTTTAAAGTAAATTTATTATTTTGCACAACGCCATTTTTTATTATCAATAGTGGAGAAACGGTTCACAACAATCACTATATAGTGGAACTCGTTGATCTGTTTTATTTTATTAATAGACAACATTTCACTGGTATTTGAAATTTATTCATAGCGTCTCTTTTAAATCTATTATTTTTTTTATTTATAAGTTTAACGTTTAATTTGTTCAATGTTATTATTTTTTTTGGTGTTTTAATTATTTCACGAACGATAAATTCATTTAAATGATCATAAGCATAATCAAATTTTTAATTAAGATTAGTCCTATGAACAGGATTTTAATTGTCTATTTATTTGCCTAATTTTTTATACAGTAAATGTTTCGGAAAATCCCTACCTAGGCCTTGTACGAGTTCATGCTAGAATAGGTCCGAGATGTATCGGATGGCTCTTTTTGATGAGTAGTTTTAAATAATTGATCAGATCTTAAACTTCAAATGTTATTTTAATTATATTACTTTGGACGACTCCCCACGGCAAAACGAACACTGAGCGCCAGCACCTAAGGCGCTGGCGCCATAGTTGCAAGGTGTCTAGATATTCTACTCATCAAATAGATGATCAGATCTTAAAATTCAAATGTTATTTTAATTATCTTACTTTGAACGACTCCCACGGCAAAACGAACACTGAGCGCCAGCACCTAAGGCGCTGGCGCCATAGTTACAAGATGTCTAGGTAGTACCAAACTCAAAATTAACTTCTTGCAGACCACAAAATGTAATTCTAGAGACTTTAATAGAAAGTTTATAACGAAAATATATGTAAAAACACTTTTGGACGTGGCACAGGCAATATATCAAGAAAAAAGTAAAAAAAATTATAACAACCAAATTTAATTAAGCAATTTTATAGCAATTGTGCGAGTTTTCAACGAAATTTGGAAGTGGTCCCGAAAATGTTTTGCCTGCCCTTTACTGCCCTACCTTTTCCTACCCTCAAACATTCCTCTCTGGATCAACGCGTAGCTATGGCCGCGAATTTGAGTTCATGTAAGTACATATACCATTCCTTTAAATCTTTTTTACCTTTTTTTTCTCCAATTACAAATTTTTCATTGTCTAAAATCTATGTTATTTGATAGGATCCGCTATATTTTGGCAAACGTTTCCTGCTTTGCCCATCATTATTTGCTTGTAAAGTTCTGCCGAGCAAAAATTCGTCAGAACTAAACTTTTTACCGCAATGGCGCGGCGTGGAGAAAAGTTATATGGATATGACCACTGTGATTGGTCAGTTTCCTATTCTAAGACGGATGTTAACCGGAATAGCCCACTTGTCCTGTCACTTTAGTGTAAAGGAAACGGCGAATCAAATATCCATGTGGGAGTAGAAAAACTAGTTTTCTTGGCATATCCTAAAAATACCAGACCAAGATAAATTTACCGAAAAAGGAAATAATTTAGCTTAACCCATTTCTTGCATGTTGCATGTCACTCTAGACAAAAGTTCAAAGAAGCGAAGCTATTTGCTTAATTGGTGAAATAAATAGCCACGAAATTAATTTCCAAACAAAGAGTTGCGTGCTCATGGTCCCCTCAGGGACAATTTCAGGGGCCATTTTTAATTTGAAATACATGAAAGTACGTTTGTGAATAATTAAACTTACATGTAATACTGAACATTAAATAAATAGTAATTTAAATATTTATTAGTTTATAACATTGACATTAACTGACAATAGTACTTTGTACAACAAGAGTGGATATGATGTCTATATCGTACGAGGAAGTAAATTGAGCACGACGCCGTAGGCGGAGTGCTCAAACTTCCGAGTGCGATGTCCATATCGCACATATCCACTCGAGATGAACAGTATATTTTTTCTAAGGCCAAAATTACGAACCTTATGTTAAAAATTGTTTTAAAACAGTTTGCAGGCTGCCGGGCTTGAACTCACAATCATTGGATTCAAAGTTCGACGCTTTACCGTCTTGGCCACGGGATCATTATAAGAAATTATAGTAAAACCAACTCAATAATAATGCTACATAATATGCATTTTCTATGGACATTCAGTAGGTTGCATTATTGATAAATCTATTATCGATGCATATATATTTTATTATATTGAACAAATTAATGGCATTTGTACCATATACATATAAATTATATAATTTAGTGTCACGTTATAGTTGGCTGGCAGCTATAAAACCGAAACTTTATACCAGCACCGCAGCTAGAGAATTTTGCACCTGGTGCAATAAGCTGTTGAGGCGCCGAAGGGCAATATTTCTTAGAAAAAAAGGAAGGGGGAATGGTGTGCGACCCTAAAAGCGTTTTGAATATGTAATAAGCTGACGCTTTCTATGATGAAATGGGCTTTAACAAAACTATATGTCTTAAAACAATTTAACATTTTAAAGAGATAAATTTATCTTATAAAATATTATGGAGTAGCACAACGGTTATAATTTCCACTATTTATTTTAAATTGCCGTAACAATAATTGTTTCGACACACAGTGTCTAATCTAACCTTATAATAACAAAGTGGAAATTATAACCGTTGTGTTCCTCATTAATATTATACAGCGTGATCAGTTAAGGGTACGGAACGGCCATATCTCGGAAACTACTAGATATAGAAATTTAGGAAAAAAAATGATAACTAAAGTGGCCATGAGAAAATCCTGGAAATAATTTTAAGTTCCGCATTTTGCCGCAAGAGGGCGTAATTGAAAAGTAAATTTTAAAATTTTACATATCTCCAAATATCCCACATTAAGGTATATCTTAGATAACACCATTAAAAAGCTTGGACAATTATCCATCATTTTGGTCCTATGCTCATTGGCGTACCGACTTTAATAAGAAGGGGGGAAGCTGTTAAAAGTGTAATAATTTAAATCGCTGTAACTTATAAACGACTTATCCGATTTTAGCAAACTAAAGACTAGTTGGAAGAGAAATGTATACACTTTCACCAATCGTATTTAGTTGTCCGTAATAGTTAAGAAAAATGCTAGAGGGCGCAATTTGTAATAATAACACATTTTTTGATTTTACTCTGAAAACATAAATCATACGGTATAATTATGACACCATAATCGAAAAGTAGATAAAATTTGATAGAAAAATATTAAAACCGTAGCTCGATATCTCCGTTCGCTTTAGCGTTATCGCCAATAGAATAATTTTTAAAACTTTAAATGAAGAAGCGAGTGAGACGCAACTGATATTTTTCCATGTGGATATTATTTCTGATTAGCCTGGTTAATTCTGCATAAAAATGGTCTCTTGCGTTTTTCTCCTGAGGCACACCGTTCTTAATTAAAATAATTAAATTGGGGCAAGCATGTCTATTAAATGAAATAATTTTTATAAAACAAAATTTTTCATAATGAATGTTAATAATAAGAAATCATAGAGCTAATTTAATTAATATCCACATGGAAAAATATCAGTGGCGTCTCACTCGCTTCATCATTTAAAGTTTTAAAAATTATTCTATTGGCGATAACGCTGAAACGAACGGAGATATCGAGCTACGGTTTTAATATTTTTCTAGCAAATTTCATTTACTTTTTGATTATAGTATCATAATTATACCGTATGATTTATTTTTCCGAGTAAAATCAAAAAATGTGTTATTATTACAAATTCCGCCCTCTAGCATTTTTTTTGAGAACTATTATGGACAACTAAATACGATTGGTGAAAGTGCATACATTTCTCTTCCAACCAGTCTATAGTTTGCTAAAATGGGATAAGTCGTTTATAAGTTACAGCGATTTAAATTATTACACTTTCAACAGCTTCCCCCCCTCTTATTAAAGTCGGTACGCCAATGAGCATAGGACCAAAATGATGGATAATTGTCCAAGCTTTTTAATGGTATTATCAAAGATATACCTTAATGTGGGATTTTCGGAGATATGTAAAATATTAAAATTTACTTCTTAATTACGCCCTCTTGCGGCAAAATGCGGAAATTAAAAATTATTTTAAGGATTTTCTCATGGCCACTTTATTTATCATTTTTTTCCAGAATTTCTATGCCCAATAGTTTCCGAGATATGGCGCTCCGTACCCTTAACTGATCACGCTGTATAATAAATTTCCATTAAGTATCGGCTACTTCAGGAGAATATCTATCTTGAAAACTTAAAAACACAAACTGGTACTAAATTTAATATTTTTTGGGCGCCTGTTTTAGTTTGGCGCCTGGTGTAAGAAGGGCACCCTCTGCAGCCTCGTTGCGGCGGCACTGCTTTAGACGTGCACTGATAAACCCGCCTTTAATACTTTTTTGAGAACGCTCTTTTCGTAGTCACGCAGTATATCATAACAAATCGCATTTCCTGCGTGACAATGACATTGCCATGAGTGGAAAGATAATTTGTACAAATTAAATCTAATTTTTCAAGGCTAATTAGCCAATGAAATCGGCCTTAACTGTAATTTGTACGGGTAAGGTTAAATCAAAATGTATTTGGATTTTTGATGGTTACAAAAAAGGTCGACATGCTTTGTTTCGTATGCAAATTACTTATTTATAAAACTAGCGCGTGAAATGTAATTTTAAATTTTAAAGAATGAGGAGTTTATTGATTGACACGTTAGGGGGTGAGGGTTAGGCAATAACGCACAGGAAAGCAAAAATAACAAAAAGAAACATATTTTTACTCAGTAACTTGTTGAATGAACTCAAAGTGAATCCGAAATATAGACACATAACTGCGAGGAAGGACGAAGAAACATTTAAGCTGCTAATAATTTTGAATCGATGACTTTCACAACCGTACAGGGACATTTAACCTAGACTGAACAGCACTGCAAAAAATTAGTGTAAAATTACATTTTTTTCCAGTAACATATTTGTTAAATTTCCCCAATAAACCGTGTGTTTTTATTTTTAAATAATATATTTGGGATTTTTCAGATGTAACTAAAAATTCATAATATATCACTAAAATTTATTAAGTAAAACAAAATTATACTTTTAAATTCGCGTAAAAATACCAAAATAAATAATGTACCTAAGAATTAAAAAATTTTAAAGTATATATTCTGTAAATGCGTCGAAGCCGGTTGATGTCAAAATATGGTTGACAAAGTTGCATAAAATTTTACTGAAAATAAGACAATTACAATTTAAAAATCATTTTATTATAACTGAATAATATTTTACGGTATATATACCATATAATATTCGGTAAATCTATTGTAAAGCCCTAACACGTTTGACAAAATCGCATTATATATTACTGAAAAGGTTCTATTCCCTCCCACCAACTGCCGATGCGACGCTACGATCTTCGGCATCGGCATTTATGTTTCTACGTTATCCAGGATAAGACAGGCTTTTATCTCCGTTTATCTCCGCTGCCAAATTTTCAAAATGATCTGTTATTTAGTTCTGCATAAACGTCTAACGTTCCATCCATCCTGAATTACCCTGTATAAAGTAAGTATATAGATAATAATAATAATATGCAGACTTAATAAAATTTACAATAAATTGCATATCAAAAAATCTTTGTGGTTAGATAGTTATTAAGTCTGCATAAGAGTCCGGAGGACTTATTAACTAATATTATGAAAATTATATATTAGTGAATATCTATAGTTCTATAGTTAAGTTTAAGCACGTTTTCCTGTAATGGTTTATTCAGTTACATGTTTAACTTATGATTTATATGGTTGTTAGTAATATCCATCTTAGTGTATTACATAATGTATCTATGTATATATATTGTATAGTATTTATTTAAATAAATACCTTAAGTTTGATCAAACATCTGATATGTTCGTCATATGTGTGACCAACTTAAGATTCGTTACGAATTTTGTTTTTATAGTTACACCTTATAGGCTATAATAGACCCCCACTTTTTACAGTTAAATTGACCGTATAATTATTAATTTTGTTTGAATAATTTTTAAAGTATGCATAATTTTTAAAGTAAACTGTAAGCGTAATAAAGTAATCACAGTTTACAAAGAAAAAATACATTTAACTTGTGTTTATAGCTTTGGATAGCGGGGTTAAATTTTTTTCACAAAATTGATAAACTACTGTAAATTTACATTGTTTGTTACTTAATAGTATGGAATAATATTAAGTAATACATTCAATAAAAAATCAAGTTTATATTAAGTAATTTCCATAAGAAACCTAATTAAAATTCATGGTTATATTATTTTAATTTAAATAATTAATTATGAAGAATTCCTTAATTTTTAAGGGAAAAATAAGAATTACGGTATATATTTTGTAAAAGTTTACGCAGTTTCTCTATGAAATTTACTTCATATGTAACTCAAGAATGTCAACAATTTTATAATATTTTACGTCGGATATAACTTAAAAATATTTTATTTTTATTAAGTAATTTTACGGAATATTAAACTGAATAACGTCAAGAAATTTTTTATGTGATTTTACGGAACATTACGTTGGCCTCTGTGTGACCAACGTAATGTTACTGAAAATTACATAATTATTTTTTGTAGTGAGGGGCCTGTTCTCTGAATTTTCCTGTATTTTTATTAAAACCAATATTGCCATCTTGTTTATGCCTGACCATAGAATCCAAAATTGCCATTTAAAACGCGACTTGGCTTAAAACCAACTGTGGGGGTAAAGTTGTGGTTTTTTCAATGGAACACCTTTTGAAAGGTATTTTTGTCCTGATTCCAAAAATATATAGATTGTCTATATCATCCCAGCCTTTTTAAAGATATATGAGCGATCAAATATTTAAAAAGCTGGTGTCGAAGGTGTCATCCACATATCTCAGGCACGTTTTTGGTTTCTTTTTTGCTTGCTTTAGATTAAACCATTCCATGCGATTATTGGCGAGAGAGATGAGCCTATCGGTAGTCTTCACTTGGCTGAAAAATCTATCTTTTTCCTGGAAGTAAGAAGTAGGGAGGTAACAATGTAACATTCTAAGAGTTTCATGATGGCTTTAATAGGTAGCGGTGTTCTTTTCTGTAGTGTCTGGTCTTCCTAAAGTCTGCTTTTCATAACCTTTAGTGCATATTTTACAGGGCCGTTAGTGTAAAGACTTTCAACGTCAAAGCTGACAAGTTGATCTTCTGGTTGTAGGTATTTCCATTCCACCTATTATTAGTACGGAGTGTTAAGCATTCTTTACATCTCAGTTATGCTCCATTACATCTACTTAATATAAATAGAGCTGTAGTTACTTTACTTATTTAGAATTCTCCTGAAGACAACTGGATATGCTTACCAGTTGGAACGTTGTGATGTAAAACAAATAAAGACAATTCCAGTCCAAAACTCGTCTATCATTCAAGAAACATCATTGTCTCCAACCTTCAAAAATACATTGTATTTACTTATTTCTTTAATGGTTATTAGAAAATCAATAATTTAAAGCAGGATTTTTTGTTTGTTATTTGAATCGATTTAATTGACGTCAATAAGTTCTAGGTACTTATCATTAAAATGTAACACTGTCAAGTGGTAAATCTAGTTTTTGTTAAACTCTCTTGTGAATGCCAATTACTAACGTGAATTTTCAAGAGGGTTTTATTTTTATTAAGTGGGCTTCAGAGAGAGCAAGTCCGTTTATTTAAATTACCAAATTTTCTGAACTATTCGTTAGCTAGTTCGTCATACAGGGTGGCCCATTTGTCTGACACAGCAATATACCGTCTAAACTATTAAAGATATCAAAATAAAGTTTTTACAAAAGTTGTGGGGTATAAAAAAATACATGTACAAATTATTTTTAAATATACAGGATGGTCCAGAAAAGTAGGACAATAAAAAGATACATTTTTTTTAAATGGAACACCCTATATATTTTAGCATTTTTTGTTTCCTTACAAAATTATCCATATGACGCCATATTTTTTAAATTTTTTTCAACCAAAATGCAAAATTCTTAAAATTTTGAAAAAAACATGGCAAGCTTGAAAAAAATTGTATTTAAAAATAAAACTTGATATTCTAAGAAAACGCGTTGATATAGGTATAGGAAAGGTTATAGCAATTTTAAGGAGCAGTTAATTCACCTTCATATAAAATAAAAATATACAGGGTGTTCCATTTAAAATAAGAAAGTTTTTAATATTTACAAAATTTTACAATGAGCCCTTAATTGTGACCTCCCTGTATATTTTATGTCAAGTTTAATTGTTTTTTGAGATTTGTTGATTCTTTAACTATACAATAACAAAAGAGCTTTAGTCTAGGAGCTAAGGTAAAAAATATATACGGATAATTTCATCGCTATGCATTTACGAAATAATTACAAAATATGGAGATATCTCAGAAACTAGTAGACTTAGGAAAAAACGTGTTCCATAAAATGTAATTATGATTAAATGCAAAAACCAAAAATATTTAAAAAATACTATATTGTACTTATTTAAAAAATAATAGTTGAAGTCACTTCCGGTATAACCGGAAGTGACAGAAACATGTTAATATTTTAGTTTAATAGAGCATATCGATAAACTTTAACCTACAGATTTTCAAAAAAATATATTCAGTAGTTTCCTCAAAAGTTCTAATGCAAGCTCGTCATGAATCACCCGGTATATACAGCATCCGGTACTTGAAAAAATAATTTTTTATATAAATGTTAAAATTAACAGCCAGCACCTAGTATAAGGAGACCTCGTCTAAAAAATATTACTATTATACGTATTTTAATTTGACATTATATTCAATTACATCTGTTTTGACTTTGCTGGTCATGGTGAACTAGGAAATTAAACTATAGTTTTTTTCACGAAAATTCAAATAAAAATCCACCGTGAATCACCCTGTATAAAGAATTGTCCCACCCCCATGTTTAAAAACATTTATAAACACAATAGACAAATTTGATATTACAAAAAAACACATCCCATACTCTGCATGCATTAAAAAATAATAATAAAATGTAAAAAGGGTTGTCATTACACAAAATAAAATAATTACATAAATAAAAGCTACTTGGACCTCCCCTTTTTCGCTACTTTAGACGATTTAGCTTACTAAAACCTTCGTTACACATAAAACCTTAATTATTTATTTTATCTGTATTAAATAATCATTTTTTGCAAATAGAACTCTTTTGATTGGTTTTGTGGATTGTGGTTTTAATCCATCAATATTGTCAATTTTACCATCAAAAAAACTAATTAAAAATAGTCTAGTCTAACCAGTCAAAACATTAGGATTGCCAAAATATATTAAATAAATACTCATTCTTAAGTATTAAGAATTAAGTATTGACCTTGACATGAAAACTAGATAAAATATTTATGTTAAGATCTTTATCCTTATTTCAGCAATATAAAAATTATCTTAAATGGAGCTTGGCGGCTTTAGTTTCTGTTTAATCGAAAGTGAAGTCAACTTTTAAATGAAAATCTGCCATTTTTATTCGTCGCTTAAATCCAATAGAAAATTCGCTTTTTAATGACATATTACACTTTATCATTTGTTTTAAAAATGTCCGCCTATGACAGTGGCAGATCCAGGGTTTTGCTGAGGGGGGGGGGGGGGGGGACAAAAAAGTGAATTAAAAAAAAAACGTATCCCGCCTCTAAAAATGTAACTACCCTCAAAAGTGATTTCTAAAAAAAATTCTGCCCCCAATTGACCTGCTCTACAAGACTCAAAGTAAACAAAATGCCCATTTTGTAAGGCTCGGGAGTGGGGGGGACTTCCTTCTTCCCACGCTGCATTCTCGCATTCTGCATTTTTGATTTCTTCGATTTAAACTGGACCTCGGTTTAAATCATAGATGTTCTTTTGCCAAATTTTATGTATATATTTAAACCGAGGTCCAGTTTAAATGTGTCAAAAATGATCATTTTATAATGTGGGATTGACAGCAAAGTTAAAGTTAAAATTGACTTACCTGGGTTATAACTTAATATAAGGTAACATAACAAGTTATGACCATGTTTAAATTAAATTGAACTTTGCTCTCAATCCCACCTTATAAATTGACCATTTCTGGCATTTTCCTCGATTTAAACTGGACCTCGGTTTAAATCATAGATTTGATGTTCTTTTGCCCAATTTTTTATAGTCTATTTATAGCGAGGTCCAGTTTAAATCAAAGAAATTTCAAAAATGGTAATTTTATAATGTGGGATTCACAGCAAACTTTGCGTTAAAAGTGATTTACCTCGTCATTACTTGATATGGCAAGTTATGACCAGATTGGTCACTCTTAAATTGAACTTTGCTCTCAATCCCACCTTATAAATTGACCATTTCTAGCATTTTCCTCGATTTAAACTGGACCTCGGTTTAAATCAAAGATTTGATGTTCTTTTGCCCAATTTTATATAGTCAAGCTAGGTCCAGTTTAAATCAAAGAAATGTCAAAAATGGTAATTTTATAATGTGGGATTGATAGCAAAGCTTAAGAGTACTCAACCTGGTCATAACTTGTTATGTTAGAAACTTTGCTGTCAATCCCACATTATAAATCGACCATTTCTGACATTTTTATATACGATTTTAGAATTACTCTTCGGTTTAAACCTAGACTTACGTCTAAGAAAACTCTATAAAATTTCGCCTTAACTAATTTATTTTAATTGTTCGCGAAAATGCCAGATTTATAAGTATGAAGTTTCCTTTTCGTTACAAAATTTGGTTAAGGTTAAAAGTAAACAAACTGTAACAGGTGTATATGTCATAATAAGTTAAACCTTGAATTTTTTATCACGTTCAAAATAAACACTTCCGCCTAATGAATAATTTTATTCAATTTAGATGTCTGTCTTTATGGAAATTAATTGTTTTTTAACCGCAATAATTATTGAAATTGGTTTCGAGAATTACCGTTCATTTGTCTGTTTTGAAAATAATTAGGTTGGAAGATTATGCGTTGAATAATAATATTTAATGAATCATGTAACTTTACCAATTCTCGTATTTTCAATACGAGAGATTTAAGGGGATGGATGAAAAAATATGAAATTTAAGATAAAATATTTCAAAAAAGCAATATTTCTTTATAAAACTGTTCTATTTTCCAAAATATGCTTTATTATAAAATCAGTCCTGGCGCTACCCATATTTCTAAATTTTCTCAAAAGTTACCAGCTCCGTGCGAAATTGTATATACAGGGTCCTGTAATAGTGAGTCAGACTTCTAGACAGCTCCTATACTAATTAAATTAGGAATTTCATTCATATGCAGATTTATACTGTGTCATAGGGGGCGCAGGAAAATACTTTTTCATATACAGTGTGGCTCAAAAGAGTGTGATAACAAGAATTTAGAACAACCAGTATTTTATTGCATATTTAGGTTCGTATTAGAGTCCTTTATAATTATTGTGAGATTTATGACAAGAGGTCTAAAGATAATATTAATCTAATAGTGCTTATATATTTTGTACAGGGGTGTTCATAAAAATATTTCAAAAACGACACATTTTAAATTCATTTTCTCAAGTTTTTCAAATGGAACACCCTGTATTCGATGTAAAATTCTTAATCAAGTTTTTTTTTGTACCACATACATTTAAGTTATTTTCAACCGTTTACTCGAAAAAATTGCAAATTTCATGGTTAAAAATTTTGGTTTACCATTAAAATTATACGTAGTAAATGTTCAAAATGTCTTTCATTTTAATCTCTGCACAAGTCAACATGTTTTTAAAAACATCTGTTTACATCCCTTAAAATTTTAGGTTGAATAGTAGCAACACTGTTTATTAGTAAAGGTTATGCCTTAAAATCATATTATGATTTTAAATAAAATAGGAATTCATTTGTTTATTATAATTTGACAAGTTATTTAATTAATTTAAAAAAGTTTGTAGTGAACTCGTTGAACTTTAAGCTTGTTTATTCAAAAATTAAATCCCTCGAGCTTCGCTCTCGGGATCTAATCAGAATAAACAGGTCCAAATTCAACTCGAAAAATTTCCAAAAAAAGTTTTCGTGACAGCAAAAAAATGTAACCGATAAAAAACGAGGTCTTGTGACATTACTGTTGATTATTGACCAAATTTGTTAAAATTTGGACGTGGTCCAAAAAAAATATTGCCTGTGGCGCATTTCGCCTACGGCGGGCTCTTCGCCGACCCACATCTACACGAGCCGCCACTGCAAGTCACAATAACAGGCTCACCCTAGGCCACCCCCAGGTCAGAGGGCTAGTAGTTACGCCACTGACCATAGTTCTAAGGCATAACCATTACTAAATGAACCGATTTGCTAGTATTTCACTTGAAATGTTAAGGGATGTAAACAGATCATTTCAAGAACGTGTTGACTTGTACACAGATTAAAATGAAAGGCCTTTTGAACATTTACTGTAGTTTAGTCTAGTCGTCTATGTTTTTAAACATAATTTATGAAATATGCACTTATTTTGAAAACGGTTGGAAATAATTTATTCCATTTGAAAAACTTGAAAAAAATGAATTTAAAATGTGTCGTTTTTGAAATCTTTTTATGAACACCAGAACACCTTGTATAAAATAGATAAACACTATTAGATTCATAATATCTCTAGATCCCTTGTTATAAATCTTACCCAATCCCATTATTTAAAAAATAAATTTTGATCTTTTTTTTCCTGGACCGTAAAACTTTATATTTTTAAAGTTTTTAATTTATTATTCTTAAACTACGAAAGCAAAATAAATAAATTTTTGCAAACTTGCAAGTAATTTGAAAAAATTTGTAAATATCATAAAAATTTTTTAGTGTAATTGCATATTACAACATAGTTTTTCGTAGCGAGGAACTTTTAATAATTACACTAATTACAGGTTTCAATATTGTCACAAATAAAGTAACTTTATTCTCATACCAAATTCATAGTTTTGACAAACCTCGTATACGACTGAAAAAATTTAACATCCGATGGTTGCATGGTCTATGCAGAACTTTTGAAACGAATAACTTTTTTTTCTTAAAATTAATACTATAAGAATTTTCCATATACCACTTAAGTAGATACACATGAACAAAATTGTCAACAAATTATCAACATAGTATAGCCAATTTTTGAAAAATCAAACATTTACCCAATAAAATCCTACACCCTCCTTAAAAATACTCATTGTAAACATAAAAAATCTATTTTCCTTGAACTTTAAACAATTTTCAATATAAACCTTTTATTTAAACTGACATTGGCAAAGCAGCAGACTATGAATGTGAGAGAAGTAATGCAGCATGTCTAACATAATTGCTTCCTCAAGAAAATTCCTTAAATAAAATTGCAATGTCATTATCATTAACAAAAGTCAAGAACCATAAAAACAATAGGACGTCCATTTTTTTCAATGCGTAGATAATTGAAGAAATTTAAGTTGAGTTCCGTTTTAAATTGAATTAATTATCGAGGGATTGTATGCCAATTGAATGCAAAATAGGTTTCTTGTATAATCCTTTTGGATGAATATCTTTACTTTATACATAATTTTGTAAAATTTTCTTAAACCTAAGTCTAAACATAGGGTTAAACCTGAGAATAATTCTAAAATCGTAGAAATGTTAGAAATGGTTTATTTATATTGTGGGATTGACATCAACAAATGGTCATAACTTGTTTTGTTATATTTAATAGAAATTAATTTATATTAGCTCATTAAGCCATTTCAATATATTTATATTTTACTTCATTATCTTCTTTTTGATAATTACAATCTAGAAAGACTATCGTCGTATTTAACTTATATTATTGTGTAAAATTTGTTTTTTTTAATTTTTTTAATAAAATTGTATGTTACAATATATTAAGTTATGACCAGGTCAATTACTTTCAACTCCAACTTTGCTGTTAATCCGACAGTATAAAATTGCCATTTTTGACATTTCTTCGATTTTAACTTCTAAACTAAAAGTCAGTTTGTGTGTTAGAGAGAAGGGACATATTTTTGAACATTTAGGAAATTCTAATTATTATTAGTTTTTTTAGTCGAATTTCGAATTTAATATTTAATTTGTAAATAAAGCATTGAAAATAAATAAATAAATAATTAAAAGAGTCAGGTCAGGATTAAAAATATTAAGAAATTATTTTAAAATTAGTTTTAGCTATGTCACGTCGCCATTATGGATAACCAATATTATCAATACATTACTGGGACTAATTAAAAAAGTCAACAAATATCCAGGTCCGTATTTAATAAAAAACTTGGTGATGGTGCATAAAAAACTAAACGCTGGAATGAAAAACTGTATGCATAATTTTGTAGAACTTGAAAAGTTGCCCAGAGAATGTTCAACCACCTTTTTTTTTTTAATTTGGAATTATAAGCGTAAAAAATTAAAAACAAATATTTAAAATTTTGATTTTTTTCGTTTTTTTGCGGAACCAAACGGAATTTTCTAAATTTTTCAACGGCAGTCTATTAAGCATCAAATTACGCAACTTTACCCTTTACCTCCCAGTGGTCACTTTTAAATTACGGTTCGGAAAAGGTCGTAGGTAAATTCTCTCCCAAATTTCAGGTAAGCGCAAATAAAATGTTAAGGAAATAACAATCGTAAAAACTAGCTGGTGTCATATTTGTTAAATGATAGATGACAGCAACGTTGTCAGATTGTTTAAGAAATATGTAAAGTCCGGAAATAATAGTCAATAGTAATATGAACAAAAAAAATGCCCTGTTGAACAAGAACAAACCCGCCCCAATACACCGTTTGGAGCTGAACTGATGATTTAAACACGTGCTAACCTACCTTAATACACCTATTAGAGCAGATTATCGATCCTCAGTTCAGCTCCAAACGGTGTATTAGGGCGGGTTAGAACTTCTTCAACAGGGCAATATCTGACAACGTTGCTGTCATCTATCATTATATATATCACCCGAACCTCGGAGACAACTTACCTACCCTTGGGAGTGAATTTACCTATGGTTATTTTGACCTTTTCGTAATCGGGAGACAACTCGGTTCCTCCGCTTAGGGTTTGTTCCCATATCAGTCACGGACAGTCCACGACAATCAGGACGCGGATTTCTGGGTGTTTGGATTGGTTAGCGAACTGTCAAACTGTCGGTAACTTCTCCGTGATTGCTTGTGGGAACAGAGCTTAAGAGAACGAGTTAGGGTCTGCTTCTAAAGATTTAAAAAGGTTTTGAAAAATTGGTTGCATTGTTGTTTTATTGTCAGTAAGTAGGTATAATTTAAACCGAAAATACTAACATTGATAAAAATATAATCTACTGTGCTAGATCATTCTTAGTTAAAGTGTGGTTTTGCTAATTCTCTTTTAAGTCTAGGCTAGGAGATAAAACAAGGTTACTGATTCGTTTGTCTGATGCTGGAGTTATAATTTACTTATTTATTGTTATTATAATTAAAAGATAATTTTATTTTTACTTTACCTTGAATCTAAAATTACCACAATTCTTTAAAGTTTTTTTATTAATAGAAATGTCAACTCGATTTGGTATATAGACAATAATAATTAGGATGGTTGTGTACTGATGTATGATTTAGAGGATTAATGGGTGACCCTCAGCGGCGGCCCGTGGATATTGAGTATGGGAGGGCGCAGATCTAGGTACGCAAAATTGAGTGTTGCAGATAATTTTAAAATTTTTGAGGAAATATCTAAAATGCATGAATTACAAATTCATATCGAAAACGTTAGCTAGGAAAATTGGCCACGATAAAATTTATGGTTCTTTATTTTTTAAGAGCATTCTAAAAATATTTTTAAATTTTTCTTCAAAGTTACCATGATTCATGCGAAATTATATCTATAGCCTATTTCAGAAAAGGTGTAGAGTACTTTAAGCTCATTAGGTATGCAAAGGGACCACAGAGTGATCCAACGAATTTTTTTTTTGGCCACTCTCATAATTTGGCATTGATTTTATTGCAAAATTATTAATTTTCATCAAGTGCATGTAGTACCACCCGGGTTTGGGTCAATTTATGGGGTTTGCCTATTGTTATCCATTCACTAACACTGAAAATGGTGTGACAAAGGCGTGCATTATGTACCTACATAGTTTTAGGTACCTACACTTATTTTTTATTAAACATTATAAAAAAAATACAAAAAATACATTATGCAGAAATTAAATTATAAAAAATCCTAATATGGCTTGATCAAACAGTAGCATAACGTCTTTTATTTTCAATGTCGTGTTGTGTCTTGCTACAAATCCTTTCACTTGCGCCCATATAAGTTCTTTAGGACTTAGTTCGCAAAGATATGGCGGTGTGCGCAGCACAGTTACACTATGTTTTTCAGCTATATCTTCCAGGTAAATTTGCTATAGCTTGCTAGCCTTCTTTATCAAATGATCTTTTTTTTCTTTAGTCAGTTATCATAAATAATTTAATGCGTAAAATTTACTTACGCCTATGGCCGAGACTGAAATTGAGCCGAACTGGATGGAATTTCCCATTACTCTACACCTTTCTGAAATAGACTATATGTATATTACATCCTGGCTAATGTTTATAAATGGATTTTTAAATACTTTTAAATACTTTTAAATTTCGACTCACAAATACACAGATATTGGAGAGTGTGAGAAAGTTATTTCATAAAAAAAAAATTTTAAAATATTTTTAACAATACAATGAAATTAAATACTGCTTTTAATGGTTTTTATTGGCTTATTTTATTGCATGAAAATAACTTATTCACACCCACATAGATACCACCTTTTCATTGGTAAAAACAGAAATTCAATGTCGTGCTCAGTTTTTTTTGCAATTCGGGTCAAGAAAGCCGCTATCTTACACGGCAAATGTTAACGCGTCCCTTATTTTACATTTGTGCTTTGCCGTTTGCCGCACAACAATTGCGGATAAACAAAGGAGGTATCAGCGTATTTTCAGTTACACATCGGCGGATGGAATAGGGCCATGCGAGGTCTCTGAATTTACGCGTTCGTCAGAAAGGAGCCGGCCGCAGAGAATTCGGTACCGAGTCACAACCGAGTGCATTAAATGATGGCGCGTGAATTATCGTAAGGTAAGAGAGGTTAAGAGAGTTGCAGGCAGTGTTGCAAATTCTCCTGAATTATCGGTAGAACTACTAAATTTATTTATTGTTTACCGATTAATTAAACAATAAAAATGATGAAATAAAATGATCGTATTTTTGACAGAAGAGGGAGTACAGCCAGGCGCCGCCAAGAAGAAGCAGCCACTGGTGACCTTTGATTTTTTTAAACAATTTTAACTTGACATTCGTTTAAAATCTATTTCTTACAAGGCGATTTTTTAAAACGAGGGGGGTGGGAACGGACTTAAAAAAGTTATTTAAAAAAAAGAGCGTATCCTTTCTCTAAAAATCTGTGACTTCTAAAAAAATACTGAACCTTCATACGCCCTACAATTTTCAAAGCTCAAAGTAAACAAAACACTCATTTTGTGAGGCTCCCCCCGATCAGAGCGTGCATTAGGCAAAATTCACACTATTTTCTAAATTCTGTATGGTATTATAATAATACTTCTTTTGTATGTTTGAAGGTTGGAAACAATGATATTTCTTAAATGATAAAAGAGTTTTAAACTTGCATTGTCTTTATTTGCTTTAAATCACAACGTTTCAACTAATAAGTATCTTCTGTCATCTTCAAGTGCATGCTAAATAACTAGCAGCTCTATTTTTATTTGCACTAGTATACATTTTACCCTGTATATCCTATGGTTAAGTTTATATGGTTTAAATTTTGTTAGATTAAATAGGTTTTTTAGTGAGACTATTCACTATTGTGGTAACATTCAGAACAAAAAACAGGTTTTATTGTTTTGTTTACGCAGCCTTGCAATTTATTTTACAATACATCATAATAAGGTCAAAAATTAAAAAAGTCACTAATAATATTTAATTTGATATAAAGCTATCTAATATTAAGTTGCAATAAGAAAAATCTTGACCCCGTAACTTTTATGATAACCATGATCTGACATTGCTACTCTTTAGAGAAATTTATAAAAAATGTAATAGAATATTTCAATAATAGAATTTAAGAACAATTAAAGAAATTTACGTAAAATTTAACTTCGGCCAAAGACGGGTGTTTGCTGGAATTTTTTAAAAATAAATCAAGTGGTTTGTTTGCATTATTCTACTAAGCTACATTTTTTGAGTTTTATCCGTCTTCTTCGCGAACCTTAAGGAAACTTATCTAGTTTTCGTAGAAATTGGTAAAATTTTAATTATTTGATTTCAGTATAGACGTAAAAGTGAAAAAATAGTTCAAACTTTATTATTAACAATAACAATACTAATCGGTAAAAGAACTATCAGTTATGTGCATTTGTTATATTTAGGGTCAATAGTTAAAAACCAGCTTTAAAGCTAACTGGTATAGAAATTTTTTTTTATTTCAGAATTAGTATGAGGTCGTGGAATGTTAATAACTGCTGATTGCTGCAAGTTGAAAGTATCAGTGGCGAATTTTTCTCACCAGAATAAGCACCTAATATAGGAATTTATAATAGTAAATTAAAAAACCTCTTCCCCCAGCCTGGTCAATTCTGCATAAAAATGGTCTCTTGCGGCACACCGTTCTTAATTAAAATAATTAAATTAAATTAGACGGGCGGGGTGATAATTTCCAACAATTTTTATAAAACAAAATTTTTCTTTATCAATGTTACTAAAGATAATAAATAGTAAGTAGAGCTAATTACATTTAATTATTTTAATTAAGAACGGCGTGCCTGAGGAGAAAAACGCAAGAAACCATTTCTATACAGAATTGACCAGGCTAATTCGAAATAATATCCACATGGAAAAATATCAGTGGCATCCCACTTTTTTTCTAAAAAATATTCTTTATTTAAATTTTTAAAAATTATTCTATTCGCGATAACGCTAAAACGAACGGAGATATCGAGCTGCAGTTTTAATATTTTTTCTAGCAAATGTTATCTACTTTTTGATTATGGTATCATAATTTAACCATATGATTTATTTTTTTGGAGTAAAATCAAAAAATGTGTTATTATTACAAATTGCGCCCTCTAGCATTTCTTTTTGAGAACTATCATGGACAACTAAAAACGATTGTTGAAAGTGCATACATTTCTCTTCCAAACAGTCTTTAGTTTGCTAAAATCGGTTTAGTCGTTTATAAGTTACAGCGATTTAACTGATTACACTTTCAACAGCTTCCCCCCTTCTTATTAAAGTCGGTACGCCAATGAGCATAACACCAAAATGATACATAATTGTCCAAGCTTTTTAACGGTGTTATCAAGAATATACCTAAATGTGGAATTTTCGGAGATATGTAAACTTTTATAATTTACTTTTCAATTACGCCCTCTTGCGGCAAAATGCGGAGCTTAAAAATTATTTACAAAATTTTCTCATAGCCACTTTAGTTATAATTTTTTTTCCTGAATTTCTATGCCCAGTAGTTTCCGAGATATGGCCGCTGGTCACCCTTAATGAATCACCCGGTACAGTACAGCGTGTCCCCTTAAGTTCTCCCTATATTGTTTAAATCTTTTTAAATATTAATTTTGAAGAAAGTTACCCTTCATAAAGAGTTGATAAATGTAAACATAAATCTAAAATACCACCAAACTGCTAAAAATAGATTAAATTGCGGTTTACAGAGAAACAATAATTTAATAGTTAAATTTTTTTATATCGATTCTATATTATTATTTTTTTGCTGAGGTTGGCGAAAGAGCCAGTATACTTAGGCTTATATATGGCCCATGGTATATCCCATCGTCAGGGTAACGTCAGCCAGACGGGACCTACAGCTTAACGTGGAATCCTAACCACGTGTATGCACAGTGCAGACTCTTTTACATAAACAGTAAAAAAAACACTGTTTATAAATTTAGCAAAAAACTAAATACTTAAGATTACTAAAACTTTAGTTCCGTTTTTACTAATTTATTAATAATATTCATAAATAAAATTTTTGAACTTGTAACTGTATATGAAGGTTATAGGTAATTGATTTAAAGGGTTATTTGGCCTCTACTTGAATGAAATGAAAAAAATATTAAATACTGATAAGAAAGAAATGATAAATGAAAACGTATTCTAAAATAAAGAACCCTTAACTACTTGTACTTGATTTTATTACACAACAAACAATTACAACAAGTAAAAATGACGAAACATTTAGAATTCATATTAACAAATTTTATTACCTACATAAATATTAAAAACAATGTGTTTTACTTTTAAAAACTACTATACTATCTAAGCTATATGACAACTAAGCCTTAAAAAATATATATTTTATTTTCAAGCCCTGAAAAAAATCTGCATTTTCTTTAAATTTATTAAAGATTCGTTCAAGTTGAAGAAATAGTGTTTTTTGAAATCTATATGAAACTACAGATTTTTCTGGATATATCTTGCTACATATCTCTTTTTTAATATTCACACACATATACAGGGTGTCCCGAAATTAGGTGACAATATTTTAAGGGGATAAAGTACATCCAAAAATAGGACTAAAATACTCTATTAATATACCTTCAAAAACGCTTCGTTATGGGGCTAGAGCCCCCCGAATGGAAGCTATGATAAGCGGTTTTTTCACAATATCTCAGAAACTGATTAAAGTATCAAAACAAAATTTGATACATGTTTTACCCATGACAAGACGCAATAAACGGTTTCTTTAGCTTAGGTGTATTTTTTCCAGTGGCGTCCCACTGGGTAGGTAGTGAGGAGAATATTGCCCTAACTTTTGTATTTGTAGGATTTTTTTAACGCCAGGTGCAATTTTTAAAAGCACTAAAGTCTTCTATTGAAAAAAGATACTCTTGATTCATTTCGGTAGGATTCACCATTTTTCAGAAAGATCGATTTAAAAATGTTCGGTTTTTTACAAGCCGGTGAAAAGGCTAAGGTGTTTTTGCATATCTCAGCAACCACTTGATATTTAAATATGAAATTTATTTGAAGTTCTACTAGCGACAAGGCATATTTATTAAAGGATGTAACATTAAAATATTTTTCCAGTAGTGACGCACGGATTGGAGTCTAAAGTAAATATTACTATTTTTTTTTATTTGAGGGGCTTTCCTTTTATACCATTTTCAAATTCTCCGTGCCTCACAAAACATAACACGCAGGTCTAGATTTTGCATCCAACAAAATGGAAATCATTTCGAACATTTGCTTAAGAATTAGTTTCCCGTGTGGTTTTACAATTAAATTTGATTTGGAATTTGTTATTCTTTGTTGTTTTATTTTAAGTCTCTTATACAAATAAATATTTAAAAAACAAGGTCTAAAAATCTGTTGAAAACCTTATATTCTGTCAAATTACAATAATGAAAGGTTTTATTAACAAAATATTTAAAAATTTTAAAAAATTACATTAAAAGTATGAAAGCCCCTCAAATTAAAAAAAAAATGTAATATACTGGAAAAATATTTTAATGTTACATCCTTTAATAAATATGCCTTGTCGCTAGTAGAACTTCTAATAAATTTTATGTTTTAATATCAAGTGTTTGCTGAGATATGCAAAAAAACACCTTAGCTTGTAAAAAACCGAAAATTTTTAAATTGATTTTACTGAAAAATGGTGAATCCTACCGAAATGAAGCAAGAGTATCTTTTTTCAATAGAAGACTTTAGTGCTTTTAAAAATTGCACCTGGCGTTAAAAAATCCTACAAATAAAAAAGGGACCTACCCAGTGGGACGCCACTGGAAGAAATACACCTAAGCTAAACAAACCGTTTATTGCGTCTTGTCATGGGTAAAACATGTATCAAATTTTGTTTTGATACTTCAATCAGTTTCTGAGATATTGTGAAAAAACCGCTTATCATAGCTTCCATTCGGGGGGCTCTAGCCCCATAACGAAGCGTTTTTGAAGGTATATTAATAGAGGATTTTGGTCCTATTTTTGGATGTACTTTATCCCCTTAAAATGTTGTCACCTAATTTCGGGACACCCTGTATAGGTATTGTTCCCAAAGTACCTCTTATGCACTGGTGCGTTGTTGTGATCTATCAAGTTCGTATGTCTTCTTGTGTTTGTATGTTCAAAATTACAAACAATTTTAAAACACTTTTATTACCAATGCAAGTAAAAGAACCTTACCTCTTTCTAAAAAGCGTAGAACAGTGCAACCTCCAAAGTAGTTAAAGTGAATGTCTAGAGACTGGATAGGGCTGTTTGTGTATTGAATTTTCAATCGTGATTTCGACGAAATGCCTGCCAAACGTATATTTCGTTCTTGTATAATTTTCAAATGTAAGCATTTATTTCACCAGTTTCTCTCAGTAATTTTGGGCCAACTAAAAATATATATTTTCAAACTTATAAGCTTATTTTTTATAATATTTTGTGTAGATAATTAAATGAACAATAAAACCAGAGGTACATTAAATATTGAACCAACCCCATATCTAATATTTTTTTAATGGACATTTATTAATCTACTACCATAACTCAGTCGAAAAAGAATGTATAAAAACTCACCGGTCCACGTCAATGAAAATTAGAAAATTTACCCAGAACCCCACGACTCTGGCCTATTTTTGCCAAATTTTCCACAGCCGTCACACTGCTTTGGTGCTGTTATATTATTTATACGATAACAGTAATTTAAGCGGCCAAGATCAGTAGAAATGCTCAATAAACTCACTAAATTTTCTCAAATCTCGAATTTCAAAATTTTGCGTTGACAATTAAAAGAAGCGTTTCCAAATTTTATTTTTATTACCAAAATCGGGAAAAATGATTCATTTATTAGTTGTTGGGTAAACGGTTTCGATTATTTTATTTCTTAGTGCATTAGTGAGACAACGAACCTAATAGTCCGTTGATTTATCCTTACCCAAATTTTTTTGCAATGGTGTCCACTTGACTCCTGTTGTACACGACACGACACGTCTTTGGTCATCCTGCTGAATTTGTTAATCCCAACACGTTGTGATAATTAAAAAAATATATTTTGAGAAGGGGCAGACTTTGTGGCCGAAGTAATGCAAACTTTATTCTTTTTCATTAATTTTTTATTAAGTTTGCCTTTCGTTTCGTTAAGTTTATGACCATTTTTTTTTAAATAGACATGTAAACAAAATTTTCTTGTCACATGTCACTATAATCTGGATCAAAATATTTCAGAATAAACCTTATAAATCAGTAAATTTGTTTTGCAAAACTACGTAACATATCATGCGAAAAAACACTAGTTTGATAAGTGACATTACGTGATGGTGATAAAAATCTGAACAAACAATCGTTGCGATACATTTTTATTGACAATACAATTAGCATATACGCAGTACACTAGCGGAAAACGGTGAAAATCAGACAGTGACACCAACGTGGGTAGAAATTAAAATTTATTGGATAAATAATGATGTTGCAATAATTTAAAATAATAAAATATTTTATTGTTTCAGTTAATTTTAAAAATCAAAATAAGTATTTACTTTATTAATATATAAAAAGGGATCTGTTTATTTTGCACTAGTCTGTTGAACCGTTATTATAAATATCTCCCATATGAATATTTGCTGTTCCCTTTACACCAAAGTAATTTGATAAGTGCGCTATTCCGGTTAACTTAACGGATATATTTTAATATCCATCTTAGTTAGGATATGAAACTGACCAATCACAGTGGTCAATTACAAAGAACCCAAATTTACAATTTATAAATTTTGCTAGTCGTTTACTAACATTTAACAAAAGTGAGGTTAGGAATATACTTCAAAAAAATGCAGATCTGTGAGATCAAATTTGTTATTTCTTATGTTTGAATCAAAACATTTATATCAAAGCCATTTTTCCCAAAGAGGGCACAAAATGGTACGAAAATTAAAGATATGAAACCAAAATATATTTTTATTGAACTATTCTTAAGTTTTTTCTGACCGCTCTAAAGATTTGTGCACAAAAACTCTTTCTCTTTTCAAAAAGTCCAGTTTTCCACTTATTTCTAGAAAACTACTACAAGATTTAATGTATAAAATACAAATATAAAAAAATGACGCACATCTTCGCAGGCAGCATGAAGTATTGCGCCTTAACAATGACCTGGAAGAAATTTTGGCTTGGGGTGACAGTAACCAAGTCGAATTTAATGCTAAGAAAACCCAGGCAGCAGTCTTCTCCAAAAAGGTTAACATTGCAGAACCGGATATAGTCATGGCAGGACACGCAATTCCTCTGGCACCGTCTATTAATTTGCTGGGGGTCAATCTGGAAGGTAATATGTCTTGGTATGATCACGTTGCCGAAATTGCCAAGGCAACTGCACAGAAACTTGGTGTACTTTTCCGCACCAAAAGGTTGTACACACCTCATCAACTTTTGACACTCTACAAAGCCCAGATTCGACCATCATTAGAATATTGCTCTCATGTCTGGAGCTCTGCACCCAAGCACACCTTTCGGCTTCCATTCAAAGGTAAGCCGTTCGTCTGATCGGCGACCCCGAGCTGACCAAGACCCTCGATAGCCTGGAGCATCGAAGACAGGTTGGTGATTTGGCTCTCTTTTACAGATATTTCCATGGCAGGTGTTCGACTAACATTGCCCACTTGATTCCACCTAGAGCAATGCAAAACAGAAATACACGGCGAACCACTGCCGCTCATCCATATGTTGTTCAGCTTAGTACTCCTCGAACTTCATTGTTCAAGAATTCTTTCATCTGGAGAACGTTATCTTTCTGGAATGATCTTCCTGAGGTCGTGTTTCCCAATGAATACAATCTTCAACTTTCAAGACCAACGTTAATCGCTTTTTTCGCACTTGCAGCGCTCCCAGAGCCTTAAAGGATTTTTCCTACAGTGCAGGTGTTTTATCATAAAAAAAAACTTGCTTTGTTATGCTCATGTTATGACGGGGCTCTAACCCCAATCGATCTTAAAACTGTTATTATACGCAACAGATATAAAAAAAAACTGCTAAATCTTCCTTAAATTGTGAAAAATGAAGATTAATAAATAAAACTAGATACAACAGGCAAATATATAAGATTCTTAGAAAAAAACTTAAAATTTTTTAAGGTTATTATTTTATTCTGGATTACACTGTTAAAAGTAATTAGAATTTATTACCACAATATATACTGTAAAATATATTACACTATTAGTTGTGTAAGAAAGTTGTGTAAAAAAGTGTTTTTTGTTTTTTTCCCATTTCGGATATCTCCTCTATAAGCATTCGGAATATTTACAATTTTCTTCTTCCATAGGCGTAGTTAGGGGGGTACTTGGGAGTGCTATGCACCCCCAAAAAAAATTTCATTTACAATATATAGGCCATAGGCTAATTTTAGAACTAACCTATTTTCACTTCAGCACCCCCAGTGTTGACAGTCTAACTACGCCTATGCAGAATACGCAACTTTGCCTCAATCTAACCGTCTTCGTATCTCTTACCGTTTTCGAGATCCCCCTTGTACGCACACGAATTTGTAGCACCCTGCATAGTGATACTACACAAGTTCCTTTTAAAAGTACACTTTATATAAGGTAAATTTAATATTAATATTGGTTGAAAAATTATTTTAATGAAAAATAGGTTAATTTCAAACCACCTGATAGTCCCTTATACTGTAAGGTTGTATTTATTAACACTGTTATTAGAGATATTAAAATACAATGTCACCACCTGCAGACTGATTTTGAACTCTGTTGTTCTCGTCATTACGGGGTAGGTGTTCATACCATACCAAATGAAAGTTTTTATTCTAAAGCCCACGGTATCAACATTCTGGGGTTGTTTATAACCCATCGCGCCATCTTTTGGTAGTCCCACACCAGAAACCCAAAAAATTATCCGTAAAAAGAATATACTAACGGAAAAAATATTTTTGGGTAGTACATTTTCATAAAAGTTCCAAATTTCATGGTTATCATCCGTGGCATATAAACAGTATAACATAATTACTTACTCTTATGCACTGGTCCTAGCAATATTTGGTGTATAACTGGTACTAGCTCGTGTCGCTGTCCCAAATAGTATTAAATATTCTTATAATGACCATAAGAATTATTTTAATGGTTATAATTCATTTTTCTCAGTGCGTAAGGGTCTAGAACATCAAAATATTAGTAGAGCTTTGGACTTGCATTATCTTTAATTGTTTTAAAGTCACAACGTTTTAACTGGAGCTGGAGATACTTATGCAAGTTCAAAACTCTACTACCGTTCAAGAAACATACTATATATGTGATATTAAATTTATCTACAATGTATATAGCTGACATTTATACGTCAGTGTTAGGTTATGGCAGTGTAAGTTTTATTACAGGTACGACCCATTAATTCGGTGTGATTTTATATTATCAGCACTAACTTTTTTACTCGTATATTATCAGGGTTTGTCCGATTTTACACAATCTTTCGCTGTTGTAACTCCGTATAAATTAAGTAGTTTTATATTTATTTGTATTCATGTCAAAAGCGTGCTGTGAAGGCGTACCTATTTGCTAATTAAATTTAGGTACTTTGCGAATTATAAATAGATGGCTAAAACAGTAGACAATTAACACAAAAAATATCTAATACTATGGAAAATTTACGACGGCCAAAATTTTGTTCTTAAGTAATTTGTTTATTTCTTGGTAGATATTTTATTTGGGGGAGGGAAGAGGGGCAAACTAGCATTTAATAAATATATTTAAAGTTTAAATGACGGGAGGGGGAACTAAAATGTTGACGTGTCGTGTGCATTTGCTCCGCGTTCGGTATTTGGACTCTAACATGGGATCGGTAAACGACACACGCTCGTTTACCGATTAACGCATTAAATATAGCCGATACCGTTACTAGGGGCATCGAAGGTTTTATATATTTTTTCTTTCTAACAGTGTATCACAGGTTAATAATATATTTATTAGGTAATAGTAGAAATGAACAAAAAATATGATAAATATTGTCACGCCCAGATTTTAGGGTGCGTAAAGGTAGTTATGGGACCTTAGCAACTGTCAGTAAAACAAAGTGATTTTGAAAACAAGTCCATTACGAAAATCAAAATAATATTTACCTGAAGGGTTTACAAAGAAAATAAAAAATGATGAATAACTTGGATTTAAACCTTTAACAATGATTTTAAAATAAAATTGTACGTACATAAAATTGGGGCTTATCGCTGGCATCTTGGTAATTTGGGACCAACGAGTTGTTTCACAATTTTTAACGTGGATGCGTCACCGACCAAGGACTCGAGCACTAGTAGCGTCCGATATTTTTTCTACCAATAATGTGCCGTTTCAGCAAGTCAGCAATTTCTCCCACTTTAGGCGACGACCAACTTAGGTCGTAAACCTTATTTCTGCTGACTTCTAGACTCGACAATAATCGATAGATCGGGAAGCCCGTATAACATTTCATAATTGCGAGGTATGACCTGTGGTTAACGCGAATAATAATTAAAATATTAAAATGGAAAATATTGATTTATGAAATATTATTATCTTATGATTCCCTATCGTGACAATATAATTTCTAGACCCGTCTAAGCCACGAGAGGTTATGTCAAGTATGCCGTGAAAACAATTTCATTTCAATCCTCGTAATTTTATTTAATACCGTTTGACATGCAGACATAATGTTTTGTTTTTCCACGGCATACTAGACTGGACTTGACAAAACTTCTTATGGCTTATTTAGGTCTAGAAATTACATTTGTGGTATTTCTTGTTAATTTCTACTATTATCTAACAAATAATTATTAACTTGTGATTAACCGGTAAAAAAAATTTAATGAAGAATATTATGATAATAAAACAATGATAGGTTGCCATTTGAAAAAATCGAGAAATTCCGTTTTTTTTTTAATAGGTTGTAAATAAAATGGCTTTAACGGATACATTTTTCTCAAGCACGTCGAACTTATAAGTATCATAAAGTAGATTGACATAAAACATTTTAACGTTTCCATGGCCTACTATTCACCACTAACGTTGTTTTAACAAAGTTATGGACATTTTAAAGAACAAAGGAAAATTGATCTAGGCGGCCATATTTACAGTAAATAATAAATGGTGATATGTCATTGAAAAGAGACATTTTTATAGAATTTAAACGTCGAATAAAAATAAGGGGTTTCCACAGGCCCGGACTGGCCAGGTCCGCGATAGCGGAAGGCCCCGGGCCCGAGGGGCCCCAAATGGGCCCTGCACAGTGTTTCGAAACAGTGTAAAATTGAAAAAAGTCGTCTGTTGATAGAGCTGCGACAGTTTGCACAACAATACAGCAACTTCATAGCGGCAGAGTCCACTAAGAACTATGGAGACAGATGCAGTGACGAAGAAGACGATTTTGACTCAACCGAAGAAGCGAAAAAAAAATGCTCACATTTACTGCTCTGAAAATAGACAATGTTTCCAGTGTTTGAAATGTGCTTTTTCTGTTCTGCTTGAACTTACTCAATCTGGACTGTTTACCAACCTGTATATTGCATATAAATTTGTTCTTACCATACCTTCTACCCAAGTCACATGGGAATGAGTTTTTTCTAAAATAGTTAAAAATCGACTTCGGTCGTCTTTAGGCCAAGACCCTATGTCCAGTCTGCGTTTTCTTAACGTTGAGAGGGATTTATTTTATGATTTGGACAAAAATAAAATAATAGATGAAGTAACTTTAGCAAAGGAGTTGCTTACAAAGAAGCTGTTACTTTAGGCCTAGGGGAGTAAAATGTTGAATCATCTCAGATAATTTAAGCCCCTTCTATTCTAGTATAACAACATTGTAAACTTTTTTTTAAAAAGTTTCACATAATTCATTAATACTTTGGGGTGAATAAAATACTGCACTTTATTTTGAACTCCGTTGTAAATATTAGCAGTTCTACAGCATGTGTTTTGTAGTGTTGTGGTATCCTAAAAATTCGGTGAATTTCTTATTTTATTGAATAATAAAGTTAAAAAAATTCGAAAATCATAATATTCGTATAAAAACCTAGCTGAATTTATTCTTCTTTATAAGTGCCAAAATAGCGTAAAAACGAGTTTTCATTATTTTCAAGCATCCAATTTTCAACACCCAGACCCTCCGGTAGAGGGCCAATTTACAGGTCTTAGCTGAGGGCCCTAAATGGTCCCAGTCCGGGCTTGGGTTTCCATTTAAAATTTAAAAGTTGACTTTACTTCCGGTTAAACCGGAAATGATTTCAAAGGTTTACATTGGTGGAAAAATGGCAATTTACACACGTTTTAATGTCTCACATTTTTAAATCTTTACTGCTAAAATTATGGAAAAAATTTCTTGTAACACGCGGTATAGATTAGGGTTGTTTATTTAATAATCGAAACTATAACAAAAATATAATTTGGGTTAGGTGAATAATAAATTAATAAAAGTAACTTTATCATATTATTTTTTACTCTCTCCTTTAGTAATAAAATCCTCAAAATTTACTTTAAAAAAAATTGGGAAAAGTTCAATCAAATATAAAATAAAAATACTTTATCTTTCCAAAAAGTATCTAGAAATCAAAGACGTTTAATTTCTAGACAAAACGGTATCTGGGTTTTTCTTATTTATTTTGTAAAACAATTCTAAAATGTTTTTGGTCGCCCCTGTAAAATTTTCATTTTTGGACTAACTGGTTTAGCATATTAATCCGAAGATATCTCTTGTTGAGAAATATTAATTTTGCAAGGCGAGACAAAAGATACATCTATTGCTCATTTGAAATCTGCTGACTTAAATAAATAATGCACCGTATCAAAAGCCGGTTTTAAATCTATAATCACAGGTACTTCTTCCTATAATAATTAAATGCGTCAGTCTAGTTTTATGTACGAAACGTATGCAAACAATACGTCAATGAAGATCTCTAGAAGCAACATTATACCTATATGTATGTTTAAAAATACCTATTTAGAATTCTAATGATTTATTGAACTTTTAAATGTATACCAACGTCAACCATTGGTACATACTATTAATGTTCGTAATTATAATCTACCTAACATAAACTAGTAATTTCTGGAAACATTTTAAAACTGTATCCTAATGTATGCAGTTTATATGGAGACCGTGCATTTGGAAAAACTAACCAGTGCATTAAAACTTACTTTAAAGATGTTATAAAAAAATCAGCATGCATTTGTTATAAAAGTAATGGAGAAACCACAAATAAATAGTTGTTTTGCGATTGTCCTCGTCAATTGTAACGAACCTATTACATGTGTGTACGCTCTTTTACTGAAAAAAAAATTAAATTCTAAGAATTCGTCCATTTTTGATATCTTGTAAGAAAAAATGAACATAATTATCTTAAATTTTAGGAGAAAATACCGCGACGCGTTTACTCCGTTAATAAGAGACTATATGCATTTTTCAGATTACCACTTAAATTTAAGCCTCATATTGACAAATTATTACTTATTCTAACAACTTTTTCCGGTCCTGTCGAGCTTGCTGGGCCTGATGCGCTGGACGGGCTTCACAGGCCCGCCGGACTTTTGTGACCAATCGGCTAGTAAGTTTCGCGAAGCCTCAACATAAATGCTGCGAACCAATGTTAAAACAATTGTGCATACGACTGACCTATTTTTAAATTGCCCTTCATCATAATGCAAATTCTTACATGCTGGCGCGAGACTAACGTCACGTAACCATAGCGATGGTAAAATCAAAGTCGCTTGACTGTATGTTTGCTCTTCACTGCTGCTTTGAGCTCATTGATGAGGTCGGCTGGGGCGCACCAAAATGCACGAGTGTTTATAAATTATTGTCCATCAGAGTTAACCGCGGCCCTATTATGCATAGTTACATTCGGATTAAATTAATATTATTAATTCGAACATAATTATTTTTTAAGGGCTAAAATGGTAGCTGTATTGGTACAGTAATATTTAATATTGTCGAAAAAATTTCCTCCTGGTTTTATATTTTTTGGTGAAGAGAGCACCTTCACCTACTTCATCTGACGAGCTGCCATTGATGCATAAGTTTGGTGCCAATTTGATTGAAAAGAACAAATTTTAGGAAGCAGTAATATATAATAAAGTGTTTAACTTATTTATCATGTATTATTTTTGTCGAGTGATACAGAATTAGAGTGTGAAAATACGCCATCTAACATTATAAAAAATGTTAATAATATACTCAAAAATCTATTACCAGAAAAAACAAATCGCGCTGAGGAAAGTGTCATGTATTAAACAACAAATCTTTATCGGTAGCGATAGCGTAGAGAATAGAGCTCTAGCTTACATATCGCAAGGTCATAGGTTCAAATCCCATCAGGAGTATTTGCCTTTTTTTATAAAAACTTTAAATACTTTATAGAATTATTTTGAATTGAAATCTTCCTTGTTGGTTGTTTTTTTTTAAATTTATGTTTAATGCATCTTTCCTTGATTACATTTAAAATTTTTCATTCTCGTTAATCTAGAAGTCAATCCAGGATTAGTTCTTCCTATGATATATAAAATTTAAAAAAATTAAAAAGTTTAACTACAAATAAAGGAAAAGCCTATTGACAAACTATGAAACCAGATATAAGGTGGAACATAATCCTAAGTATGCTAATTTCAACACTAGTGTTGATATATTTTTTTTCAACAGTAGCGTTGAAATATTTTTTTCACAAATCAAAGGTTTTTTAATAATTCTTTGTGGTCGTAGAAAAAAAAAATATGTACATTACTCGTGTGAAAGTGATTATTCTAAAACTAGGAGAAATTACGCACTCGGCTGAAGCCTCGTGCTATATATCTCCTTGTTTGAAAAGTATCACTTTCATCATTTGTTATGTTATATACTATTATTACTAACCAATAGACCGGCGAAGCAAAATATTTGTATGGGTCTGCTCGAATATTCTTATTTCAATTAAGTATAATTTAGTTAGTGCATATGTGATGATTTTGTTGATTTTTGCGTTACAAAGTCAAATTCAATTTTAAAATATCACTACTTCCAACCTAATGTTGAATTGCACAGATTTTTAACCATAAAAAATTAACCAGCAAATTTGACTGTGATATAAAATTATGGGCCAGTATGATTGTGAGAAAATTATTTCTGCCAATATCTGTGTCTGTGACATACACAGTCAAACTTGCTGGTTAGTTAATTATTATTGAAATTCTTGGTGCAAACCGACATATGTGTTATTTGGTTACGAATCCTTTTGCAAATATGTAAATTTGTCACAAATATGTTGTTGGTTGACCATTTTGGTTTGAAAATTTTACGAATTGGCACTGCCAAGTTATCATTTTACAAAATACGTAGATATTCATTGGTCGAATACTGACGATTAGTTTGTTGGTTTGTATAGGTGTGACTTTGTTGATTTTTGCTTTTGGTAGATCAAATATCGTAGTTAAATTAAGCAGTTACGTAGCCAGAAAATGGGCTCGGGGGAGGGGGGGGGGGGGGGGGGGCTCAGTGAGCGTAAGCAGGACATTTTTTTTCTGGAGAGAGGGACAGTCGAGACTACATGTATTTCATGATATTATACCTAGTCAAGAAAGCGGAAGCGCGAAAAATTTTCGGGGCCACGCCCAAAGCTCTTTTAAAATTCACCTAACTACTATCAAATTTCGAAAATTAAATGAATGCCTCTCCCCTCTGCATGGTTCAACTAAATTTGTTTTTGTAAATGTTTTTTTTTACTTTTTTTTTATATTACTAGCTGGCTCTTTATTTAAAAAAAAATTTTTTTTAATATTTTTGAAAAATATGAATATTGGTGTCAATCCAAAATTTTAACATACGACGTATGTATGACTCCAACCAGCGTTTTTCGGGCTCACTTTTACATGATTAAAAATAAAGTAAATACCGCTCACCACGCCAAATTTGATGATTTTTTCAGAAATTATGTATTTTAGAACGGAAAAGCATTTTTTGTTGCAAATGCTTATAGGTTTTAAAAAACTCCTTCTTTAGTGCCGTTTTGTATATTCATAATCATCAATCATAAAATTATTATAACTTATCACACTTCTTTCATAAAAAATGTTTCAATTAAAATGTTTACTTAAATTTTTCTCTTTAAAAATAAATACCTAATTGTTTTTTGTTTTTGTTGTAAAAATATTTTATTGCATTGGGTTATATTTTTGTTGATTTAAAATAGCTCTAAAAAAGGGAAAACGGAACAGACAAGTATATAATAGAAAAATACTATAAAATAATATTATTTTTACTCCCTTTAAAACTGCATAATAAATCAATAACTAAAACGATCTTTGTTTGAAACCTTAATCTCCATATAAAACAGGACTTTTAGAAGGAAAACTAAACGTTTCCTACAAGGCCTTTGTAATCTAAGCCAAGAATAAATTATTTAAAGATTTACATTAAGAGTCCAAGCGTAAAACGAAAAATAAGGTTGCATTTAGACTTTTAGACCCGAGCTCCTAAGCTCGGGGGGGGGGGGGGCTGCAGCCCCCCTCCCCCCTAAATACGCCACTAAAATTAAGTACCCATTAAAACACACTGGAATTTACCACTTATTATGCTCGACGATTATGCAAGTTGATGTTGTTTTATAGAGTAAATACTGGAATATGACGTAGGGGTTTTCTTACGATGCAAAGCAGTTCTTGAAAAATAAAAAAAAAACACAAGTAACAGAAAACAACTGGACAAAAAGACAAACTATAAAAGGCAATGATCGAAGGTAGGGTAAGGTTGCCTAAATCGTACCACTTTTTGGTTTTAATTTTTTTTTGTTATAAACTGTTAAATGAAATATATATTTTTTGAAAGTAAATGTGTGGAGTTGGTTGTACACTGTGTTCTGAAGGAAGGAAAAACGTTGTATTTCAGTGTAACAGTTACACTGAAATACAACGTTTTTTCATATATTTTTTGGTTTAAAACAATAGATCGGTCTATTGGACACCTAACTGCAATTTTTAAAATATTATTTTTTATTTCGTTTTAAAAATACAGCTGTTTTTGTCAGGAATAGCAAATGGTACGATTTAAGAAACTGGTTGCCTAAATCGTACTAGTGGGTTCCTAAATCGTACCACAGTGTTCTTTTGGAGTATATTAAGTAAAAATGCGTACAGTTTGTTGTAAAGAAAACATATTACACAAAATTATCGTTTATATTAAGCATTTTACAAAAAACATTTAAAAAAATCTACCAAACGTTTGAAAATAATTTTAAATGTACCTACAAACAAAAGTTGCATACGTAGTCCTTATTTAGACGTGTCGAGCGTCGAGCAGTCGAAGCGAGTGGATGTGTATACAGAAACTCTCTTATCGCAGTACTGCACGACGTTTTTTAACATTCCTAAAATAGTTGGAATTCTAATACAAGCATTATCAGTAGTTGTTACTATTTATTATTAAAATATTTTACATTTCAACCGATTTTGTTCATTCAACGAACAAACCAAACTGGCCACGCCTACTAAAATATGGACCATGTAGCGGGTGCCGAGGGCACCCCAGAACAAAACCTTCAGGACATGATGGATTTTACAGGACAATTAATAGGGCAAAACACGGAAGCAAACCCGAAAGATGATGACAACATAAGCATAGCGAGTAGTAGAGTAAGCGCTACAAATGCAAGACAAATACAAACAAAAACTCTTCTCAAACATCTAATGACACATAAAGTGTGTTGCGCAGTATGCGTAGAGTACTATAAGATATGTCAAAACAAGAAAGAAAGGGACCGACTAAGAATGGAAGTCACACAACATCTAAAACACAAACATAGAAACAATGCAAGAATCCTACTGACGCCACCAGTAACGACAAATACGAAGAAACCTGAAATGAAGAGACAATTAACAATGACAACGTCACACGCAAACACAGAAATGAACCTAGACGAACGCATACAATGGGAAAACGAGAGGGAACAAATAATAACAGGAGAGGGAATCTTTGAAGTACCCAAGAACCCAATAAAACCCCTAAAAATTGTTACTGCAGGACAAGATGAAGGACAACCCTCGAAATACCAAAAAATATTACAGCCTAGGCCACAAATCGTACTTAAAAACAGATTTCAAGCACTATCTGACGAAGAGGACACGGACTTAGAATTCGAAACAACAGACAATGAATCATGCGCTCAATCTGAAATATCGACAAAAGTTAGACAATCATTAAAATCAAGAAACAAAAATCAAAACCAAAACAAGACAAAACAACTACAGGAAAAAACAAAACAAACAAAACCTCCAGCAGCTCCAAAAGTAGTAAAACCACCCCCAATAATCTTGAAAGGGGTGGCACAAAACAGAGAGGCATACATCGCATTAAACACGGACCTAAGGAGAACAATAACAAAAACTTACACTATAAAATTTACAAAAAATAACACGATTATATACATTGATGACCACAAGGACTACGACAACTATAAGCAAGAACTGAAAAAAGAAGAACAAGTTGAGTGGCACACATATACAACAACACAGGAGAAGACCCACGCATTTATAGTTAAAGGACTTGACCACTTACCAAACACAGAAGACATCAAAACAGAACTTAAAGACGAACATGGCATCAACGTGAAAACAATATACATTATGCGAACAAGATACCGACCATTATACCTAATTATAACCGATGCAGCAACGAAACTTACAACACTGGAAAAAATAAAATATTTAAACTATGTAAGAATAACTTGGGAAAGGAGGAAACAACAAAATGCAGTAATACAGTGCAAAAAATGTGGCCAGTGGGGACACGCCACCACGAACTGTTTCAGAAAAATACAATGCCTGATCTGTGCACAAATGCATCCCACGTCGGAATGCAACAACAAAGAGGAGCTGAAATGCATAAATTGCGGAAGAGGTCACAAAACAACGTATCAACAATGCCCCGTCTATTTGTACAAATTAGAACAAATAGACAAGAACAATCAGGCAAGACGAAAACCAATTTATGTACCAGCTCCTCAACCGACAAGAAACGCCTGGACGGGTAGGGCAAGTACCCCAACGTGTACCGAAAGGGCAAGTCTCGGTCGAAGACAGCATGGACAACAACAACCCCTACAAAATCAACCCCAACATGACGAGACGGACACAGAAGAAGAATACAATCGAAATTTTCCACAAGTAGCAAGGACACGCCCACAAGGCAACCCCCCCCTCCCGCAACAGAATTTTGGAGTCGCCCAGGCAGGTAACTTATTTTCTGCAATGAGGGAATTTAATCAACTGATAAATATAAATGAATTTATTCGATTTCTTACAGATTGCACCAAAGAGCTGAGGAAGGCTAAAACAAGTGAAGACCGCGTATCAATAATGATGTCCCTAATGGGGGACAATTTAAACAACTATAAAATTAGCCTTCCATAGCTCTTTGAAAGTCGTTATATTTAATGCAAACAGTGTTTGCAGGAGAATAGACGAAATAAAGCATTTTCTAACCAGGTACAAGGTAGATATAATGACATTATGCGAAACCAAACTAACTCCAAGCAAAAACATAAAAATTCGAAATTATCAAATAATTAGAAATGATAGAAATGCACGAGGAGGGGGCGTGGCTATAATAATTAAAAGTAATATTCCATATGTTAGACTACAGCAAACTAATTCAAACATTGAACACATATCAATTAAATTAATTAATGGTGTAATAATTACTAGTAGCTACGCCCCCCCCCATATACCATTTCAGGATATTGATTTAGATTATTTATTCAACCAAGGGCCGAAGGTGATAGTGTTGGGAGACCTGAATGCAAAACACGCAACATGGAAAAATGGACTAAGTAATAACCATGGAAACAAACTAAGACAATACATCGACAACAACAATGTACAAATAATACTACCAACAGAACCTACATACTACAAAAGACCTGCAGGAATACCAGCATACTTAGACATTGCACTGACAAAAAACATAACAAACATAGACGAATTAAAAACATTGAACGAAATGTCGTCTGACCATCTTCCGGCAATATTCGAGTATAGCACGAATATAAAAAAGGAAGAGGGAAGGACGGCATGGCTGTATAAAAACGTAAACTGGACAAGATACAGACAAATACTAAATGAAACAACAGAAATAACAAACAACATAACAACAGTCGAACAATTGGAAGAACAAGTTGAAATACTGACAAAAAACATACAAAACGCAAGAAACAGGACGGCCACAAAAATAAAACTAGAACCAAAAGAAACAAAACTACCACAAGACATACAAAACTTAATTAAACTAAAAAACCAAACGCGGAAAAGGTGGCAAAGACTAAGACGTGACCAAGACGCACAATTAACAGACCAATTACAAAATGAAATTAAACAAAGAATACAAGAGCATAAAAACCAAACATGGACGAACATACTAACAAATGCAAACATAAGAGACAATTCTCTATGGAGATTGACACGAAAAACAAAAAAGACTGACGAAAATATACCATCGTTTACAACAGATCCACAAACAAACAAACAAAAAGCAGAAGCATTAGCCGTGCAATTCGCACAAGCATGCGCAGGGAAACCCAACACTACACAAGAACAAAACAATATTACTGAAATGGTAAACAAATTCACAAATCAAAAATACCCCATCCCACCTACGATATTACCCACCCTTTACACCAATCCCCAAGAGCTGTGTAAAGTGTTGAATCAACTTAAAACCAACAAGGCACCAGGAGAGGATGAAGTTTCCAACATCTTACTCAAAAACCTTCCACGCAAAACAATAACACAACTACACTACATAATAAACGCCGTTTTCCTACTGCAGCATTTCCCAGGCCAGTGGAAGAGAGCAATTATTGTACCAATACTAAAACCTGGTAAAGCGCCGACAAGGCCAGAATCGTACAGACCAATTGCTCTCCTAAGCTGTATTGGGAAAACTGCAGAGAAAATAATACACCAAAAACTTAAGAACAAAAAGTTAGACCAGAACCTGCCGGAAGAACAATTCGGGTTCAGGGAAGGCAGAGGAACAGTATTATTGATTGCGCATGTAGCGCAAAACGCGATGGAAAAAATTGAGAAAAAACAATGTACTGTTCTTTTGGCCCTGGACGTAAGGCGTGCTTTCGACAGTGTATGGTTTAACGGTTTGATCTATAAACTCATTACGCAACACAACTTTCCACTTTACATCATCACACTATTATACTCATACATGACAAACAGAACGTTGAGAGTAAGAGTTGGAAATGAAACATCCAATCCTGTAGTACTACACGCTGGGCTACAGCAGGGTACAGCACTTGCAGCGCCGCTGTTTAACCTTTACACAGCGGATATCCCGAAATTTCCAAACTCCAATCTAGCTATATTCGCGGATGACGTATTACTATACGCAAGTTCATTCCATGCGAATGTAGCTAGACAGCACCTAACAAATCATCTAAACGTCCTCCTCCCGTGGTATGAGAGGTGGAAGCTAGAAATTAACGAAGACAAATGTGAGTGTCTAGTAGTAACAAAAAAGATCAATGATACACACATAAATCAACATATAAAAATAAATAACAAAGAAATTGAACCTAAACAAACCCTAAAATACCTGGGGGTGACATTAGACAGAAAACTAACATTCATACGGAACACGACAAACCTAGTACGGAAATTTTACATAATAACAAGACAATTACAAAAACTAATTGGACAACAGTCATTTTTATCTCCACAGAACAAACTAACAATCTACAACACTATGATAAGACCCGTCATGACGTACGCTTCTCCAGTCTGGTGTAGTGTATCAGACAGTCAATTCTACCGACTACAAAAACTACAAAATATAATACTTAGACGAATACTTTCGGTACCGAGACACACACCGACAAGAATACTACATAATGCAACAAATACACCATACCTACAACAATACGTACAAGAACAAGCAACAAACTTCTACGCAAACCAGCCAGTAAAAACTAGACTAACAGAAAACCTAACACATACAAGACAACAAGACAACTACAAACATAAGCCGATATACCACAGATTGCCTATTTTCTTTCAAAATAGGTAAAATAAATTAAATGAAATAAAATAAAATAAAAAGACCAATTACCAAACAAATAAAAAACCCGATCCTCTCATACCACGTGGGTTAAGCCCCTCCCATCCATAAATCCCACATTAATTTGATAATTTCGAGTCAAAAATTTTCTTTTTGACAAAATATAGCTACTTGGTACCTGATTGAAAATTAAGCTGGTTTTTTCGTCTATTTTTCCAGTAAACACCACGCAGAAAGTGTAAAATTTAAGCAATAAGTAATAAAAATCATTTCTCAAGTGAAAGCAAATAGATCCCCTCACGGCAGTAATAGGTTACTGGAACTGGCCGACATATTTTAAGTAAAAATCAAATCTTCTTACCCAGGGAAAACAACTACCCCAACAGGGCATTGCCTTGTTGTCGTGTCCTTGCTACTTAATAGTAAGAGTAAAAAAATATTTACTATATAGGTTTACAATATACCTATTGTATTATGTATATAGTATACTTAGATGTAAGAAATTGATATGTAGAAACAACACGAAAAATAAAGATATTTTTGAATTTGAAAAAAAAAAAACGTGTCACGCTGGAACACTTTTTATGTGCGTGTGTGGTACGATTTAGGAAACTGTCAATTAAAATAGTAAATGATACAATTCTAACCCCAATTTAGATCTAAAATTAAATTCAATTTTTGCAAAATTACAAGAACTTTCCAGGCTATGCTACTAAAAAAAATATCTGTATAAATGTTACTTACCAATGAGATAGAGCCTTGCAAAAAATCAACAATATTAATATGAAAATAGCCGAATTCTTTTAACTTGCTTTTCCCGCTTTTATCGTATAATTTGAAAACTTGTAGTTTGTACGATTTAGGCAACGGTACGATTTTGGCTACTTTACCCTACTAGGGTGCTGTTGCCAACATCCGACCATACATTACATAATATTTTCTTCTTGGAAAAATAAGTAAATAAATACGTAAAAGAAAAAACATTAAGGTTTCAGATCTTCAAATAAATTTGTTTATTTTTATATTAAAAATAAGAACAAAGACATGATATGTTTCATAGCACTGCTACTTCGTCAGATGTCGAAATGGAATTGACAAACAAAGTTGTAGGTATAGAAATATTTATATGTTAAAAACTAATTAATTCAAAAAATTCCCTACAGTACGGGTTTTTGGAAAAACCAGAATTATACAGTATACCTACTTATAATGTAAATTCTAAACAATAGGAAAGATATAAAATGGTTGGAAAATCTAATATTTTAAAACAAATTTAATAAGGGTGAATTATTAACCTCTAATTAAAATTTTTCCTGCTTTTTTATTTTTGTTAATTTCTAGAGATTTCAATAAAGACAACTTTTTACTTTTATTCTCGACAGAATAAGTGACTTATAAGAATATAAGTCATTACAATTACTGGCTGGATGCACGTAATCTTTAAAAATTCGTAGTTCCAAAAAGTGGCTTCTAAAAACCAGGGCGCCTCTGTCGTTTAAAATATCGTAATTCCTAAAGTAACTTCTTGTACAAAATATTGATTAGGGATCATTTTTTCATCATTTGACTGGAACAAACAGGTGCGGCTTGGCGTGGTCCAAGTGACCACTACTATAAGCTAAGCAAGGGTGTGCGATGCGACGTCTTTGAATATACAGGGTCCTGCGCCTCACCTCCCGTCATCAATAGCTCACTTATTAATTAAGTTAGGATTTTGATATTTTCCTGACTTTACCTGTATCCTAGGGCGCATTTCAGGAAAATACTTTTGTTTATACAAGAAAAATAAATTTCTTTAAAGTTTGACGCTAAACTTTGGACATCCTGTACAATTTGTATTAATAAAAATTGGTTAACGAGACTGTTTGACCTAATTTATTAAGTATTTTTGTATAATTTTAATAACGAGGCATTATATTTATTTTTTATTCATTTTTAAAACCAGTGGTGCAAAACTAATTTTTCTTAGTTTCTATTTTTTTCGCCTATAATACTGAACCAATTTCATTAAAATTTTAGTGGTATGAAGGCAACTATAAGAGGCATCAAAATAAGTAAGAATATAATATATAGCATGTAATCTAAAAAATAGATCCTTATCACGTCACACTTTTTTGGAACACCCTGTATAAACAAAAATATTTTCCTGAAATGCGCCCTAGGATACAGGTAAAGTCTGCAAAATATCAAAATCATAACTTAATTAACAAGTGAGCTATAGAAGTTTGAGCGGAGGTGTTTTTGTAGGTCCGATATATTTTTTGTAAGTTTAGGTATAATAATGTGATTTTTGTTTCAGCTATGTCGAATGAGGGGGAGGGGTACAGCGACGAGCCTGTACAAGGATTTCCGAATGACACTGGTAAGTAGTTCGCTGACCACACATCATAATTTCTTATAAATTCTTCTTGCTTTAGTTCAAATCGATGTTAAAAATATGATTCTGCGAAAGCTTAATATTAAATTTAGAGCATGTATTTATAATGATCTGAGTTCTGTTAACGTGTATTACCCATCTAAAGGGTTATGATAAAGAAGCAGATAAGCATTTTATATAGAAAACCGCCCACTTAATCAACAATTGCTGGAACCCTTCAGATACATTTTTTTGAAATGCAGTGTTTTTAGAAAATAATCGAATTGTTATGATAAACTTGTTGAATTCCAATAAAAACCAACCGCAATCCTATTCAAATAAGTTAAGATCGGGTTGTCAAATTGTTCAAACTGGGCATGTGCACTCACCACACAGAGACCCTAAAAAGTCTCCTTACAACCTTGCTCTAAAGTCAACAGGGGAGCAAATATTTAGACAGTTTAAAACTTGCATGGGATTTCCTATTTTTCCAACCACGATGCACCACCCGGTATACCACAATTATTGCACTTATTTTTTCTTTTTTAAAGAGGAAGGAAAAGGCCATTAGGAAATGTTGGTTAGAATGACATTTTTCGTCATAATTCACGATTTAAAGAAAATATATCTTACATCGATTTTTCCCCATGCCTTGGATTTCTTACATTCGGAAAACAGCTTAGACATGGATAATAAATAATCAATGTAAATAAATTTTCTCTAAATCTTGAATTATGACGAAAAAGGCAATTCTACAGGGTGATTCACGTTGAGTGGCCTATTAGAAGATCTCGGAAACGAGTAAGCTTTTCTTCCTAAAAATTTGATAGCAGGCATAATTGGTTTTGAGCTTTTTAAACATTATATTTTAACGTTTTTATTACTTCCGGTTATACCGGAAGTTAATGCCAACTTTTCTATTTCAAATGGAACACCCTGTATATTTTAGCATTTTTGATTACCTTATTAAAATCTAAATAACTTTTGTTAATAATAATCTATTTATATCTCTAAGCGTTTTTGAGATATGAATTATTAAAGAATTTTTTTGGGGTAAAAACGCTCCGAGAAGAAAGTTTAGTAACTCTGAAAGTAATGAAGGTAAACATTTAAAATTTCGTAAGCTTTCAGGTAATACATAGATCTTTAGTTTAAATTACTTAGGTTTCACGTTTTTTATACAGGGAGTTCTTAAAATTGTGCCAATGTTTCCATTTAAATAAATGTGCATAAATCAATTTTTGCAAATGGAACACCCTATTTTTTTGCTTACTAACGTGTAGAGAATTAAATTTCCTATCTAAATGCCTAATATGTTACAATCCACACTTTTAGTTGTTTTGGAATTATGAGCAATTTAAATAAAAAATCTTAAAATTTCTGTTAAAAAATAATGAGACTTTATTTTTGAAAAGAAGGCTTTGACTGGGACATTTTTTTGGCTTTGAATGAGAAATAGCTAAACAACGAACATAGGCACTTAATAATAAATTGTAACAAAGCTCAAAGTCAAATCAAGCTCAAATCCCAGTCGAACCCTTCTTTTCACAAATAAAGTCGCATTATTTTTGAACAGAAATTTTAAGATTTTTTATTTAAATTGCTCATAATTCCAAAACCACTAAAAATGTGGATTGTAACATATTAGGCATTTAGATAGGAAATTTAATTCTCTACACGTTAGTAAGCTAAAAAATAGGTTGTTCCATTTGCTAAAATTGATTTATGCACATTTATTTAAAAGGAAACATTGGCACAATTTTAAGAACTCCCTGTATAAAAACCGTGAGACCTAAGTAATTTAAACTAAATATCTATGTATTACTTGAAAGCTTACGAAATTTTAAATGTTTACCTTTATTAGTTTCAGAGTTACTAAACTTTCTTCTCGGAGCGTTTTTACACAAAAAAAATTCTTTTATAATTATTCATATCTCAAAAAGGGTTAGAGATGGGAATAGATTATTATTAACAAAAGTTATTTAGATTTAAATAAGGTAATCAAAAATGCTAAAATATATAGAGTGTTCCATTTGAAATATCAAAGTTGGAATTACTTCCGGTGTAACCGGAAGTAATAAAAACGTCAAAATATAATGTTTTAAAAGCTCAAAACCAATAATGCCTGCTATCAATCGTTTCCGAGATCTTCTAATAGGCCACTCAACTTGAATCACACTGTATAATAACCAACATTTCCCAATGACATTTTCCCCTAAAACGTAAAATTAAGACAGTTTACTCTTAGGAAAATTAATATTTTTTAAGATTTTGACCTCCCTATAACCAAATTTTGACAAATCTTAATTTTTTTACAGGCAAAATTTATTACCTTTTGTGTAGATATTAAAATTTAAGTCATCAATTTATATGGTACAGGTAATCAAGGATCAAGGAACACCCTGTATAAAAGGATATTGTATAATATAATTATGTTATTATTTCGATAATAAAATTTTAAAAAGACATAATAAAAAAAAAATATTTCCATTTAATGGGCTAGTAGCCAGTGGCGTAGTAACCGCTGTATCAGCTGTATCAATGATACAGAGTTCACTGGCCTGGGGGGGGGGGGGGGGCACCAAAAGGAGGAAAAATGTGCTCTAGCCGAGGGGCCCACTGCCTGGCTCTTGATACAGGGCCCACTGCCTGGCTCTTGATACAGGGCCCATTCAATGCTAGCTACGCCACTGGTAGTAGCAGTACCTAAACCTACACTTTGAAAGTATAGGTTAAATAAAATCATAATTAAACAATTGAACGTTAACAACTCGCATGCTAACCGGTATATTTGCAAAAAAATCAACTATTAGCTTTCAGATAATAATTACAACTACGTTTATATTTATATTAAAAATAGAAATTTAGAATTTAGTTACAAATAAAAGCTTTGTTGCTATTTTGTCCATCTTTGAAGAACAGTTTATTTCCAAAGCCCTTGAATCTTGAATAATAATTTGAATAAATATTCCAATTTAGTATTTACCCATCATAGTTGTTCAAGAGAATTAAAAAAAAAATTCTTTCCGATGAACGGATGAACATAATATAGCGATATTCGTAATTTAAATTTTTTTAAACAGAAATATCGTCAAAAAACTAAATATTTATGCTTTTAAATCGTTTTTAAACACCTTTAATTTAAAAAAAAAACAAATAAAATAGAAGATAACTTTATAATGTAATTTTATTCAAAATATATACTCGTAGTGCCATCTAGAAAAGCAGGAACAAATTATAAATTCTGCATTGCAAATAAATTTATGCCGGCGCCACCTCTGAGATAATACAATTCCTAACGTATATTACCTCTACATAGGCGGCCTCCAAAACCTCGTAATTGAAATATTTAATAGATGGCGACAAAAGCACTAACATTGGTGCATAAAACCTCAACTTAGGTTTTTAGTTGCTAGATGTCGCCCAGAGTTAAAGTTCAATGTTTAGTAACGTACAGTTTTGGACTTGGTGTATAGGTGGCGCACGATGTGCAATTATATTAATATTTCTTACTTCCAAGCAGGGTTGCCACATTTAGTAGATTTTCTACTTTCTGGTAGATTTTCACCCTTCTTCAGAAAATTTTAGTAGGCATATTTTCTTTAGTAGATTTTGGTAGATTTTAATATATAGCTTTCAATAATGTAAAAATGCCATTAACAATATAAAGTATTGTAAAAATTATTTTAATTAAGTACTTATTTATTTTAATATCGGACGACGACCTTTTTTTTTTTTTTTTTTTTTAGACTCCACTTAGAAAACAAGAGGAGGAAGGTTATGGTGTTTGCTGCCTATGTCGAGGCCGCGACCCTTTTTTTTTCACTGTTATTTTTAGTGCTCACTCAAAAATCACCGAGCCCATTTGTGCCCTCCCCTAATTTAGTAGATTCAAAATAAAATAAAAGTAGATTCGCCAAAATAAATGTGGCAACGCTGCTTCCAAGTTCTTGCAATAATAATAGTAGGTAGTAGGTTTATATGTTTCGAGGTGGCTGAATCCGATTCTGACTTCAGTTTCACCCTATCAGGTTAATTGGGGCCGTGAAACCACCCTTTCAGGGGATAAGATCAGTTTTTGTTGTTTTTGAAAGATGTTGGTCAAAATCATGACGGAGGAATGGTTTGCATATAGTATATTTATATATACCCACTGAACACACTTTATGAAAATCATATGGCAATAACATTAGAACACTAACGTTTTTTTACACAACATTTAATTTTGTAAAAAAAAAGTTAATAATTTCAACATTATTTTTTACAACCTATTAATAACAACTGTTGGGTCGAATATATTATTTTTAGAGGTATTTGTGCAATGTTTTATTTCCCAACGATATAATTATATTACTACTTATAACGTTACTTAAATCAACATGTTTTTCATTTGCACAAAATGTATTTTTAAATTTGGCGCCCGATTTAAACTACCTCGTGTTGACTTCGCTTATGTTCGGAACTGGTCGCAACCACCCCGCCCACGAGCAGCCTCCGGCTCCCGGCCCAGCGTCCATTCTACTACCTTTTTCGTTGTCTTATTCTTGTTGTCTTTCTTAGTTTTGTTTTGCGATTCTTAAGTAAAAATTAGTAATGGTGTGTTTTGTGATATGTGCCTCTTTTATGTTTGATGTGTAGGTAAGTTTTCAAATTTCTTTTTGTATATTAATAACTATTTGCCGTCGGAATATCTACAGAAACTGGCCGAAAAACGATGTGTCACCAATGGCCAATATCGCCATGTTTTTAAAATAAAAATATGTAATAAAAGAAGAAAATAATGTTTAAAAAAAAATATCACCCCTTTTTAACCAGATTTAACACCTAACCTTGCTGGTAAGATGATGACCGCGGCTATCCTACCGTTTTGTTTTAAAATAAAAGGTCATAAAATTTAAAGTAAAAATAGGTATTTAGTCAATGGTCAACTATCGTAAGAATATTGAAACTTTATTTTGGGATTAGGCGAGGGATATTCATCTTTATATAAAAAACTCACCAGTTGGTTACTTTTATTACTAGTGGCTTGTGTTGCAGGCTTATAACAATTTTTTTTTTAAGTACATATTTATGCAAACTTATAAAAAAACAAATGCATCTAAATAATAATCCCGAGGGTAATCCAATTTTTGTTCATTTTTTTTTTAGTTTCACAAAGACCTGTCATTCAAATGCAAAAGCTGAATGCCGTCCTGTACCATCGAGATAGAATAAACAAGGAGGAGACACACGTGACTAAAAGTGACCCTACCTGCGACCTTTAAAGCTTGATATCTTTCTGTCATTCATGTAGTCAGCTGTTCGATCAATCATAATCGAGGTAGTTTTAGATTTTATGAGAAGGTTTTCAAATTTTGTGTAAAACTATTGCTACTGTGTGATAGATATTAATTATTTCTTGTGCCGTGCGAAGTTGTTCCAGCAGAAAAGCGGTGAATAAAGAAGAAAACGGCGAAAATTACGTTTCATAGGTTAGTATAAATCGTATACTTCATCTGACTTTAGCATAGACAAAACGATAATGGAGTATGTTCGATATGCTAATGCCCGATTAAAAAAATTAAATGTATAAAAATAAAAAAAATGATATAAAAACAGTTGTGTTATTGGCTTGTTTTCCCTAAAACCCAATTTTTATCGACAAAAAAAGATCGCTGTGAATATATGTTGATGCTAATAGAACTATATATGGTTTTTGGATTCCAATTGTATCAAATTGGAGTTGATTTCAGATGTCGTTTACGATTGCACATTTGTATCTTCAGGGATTTGAACCTTTTAAGATTAGAACACTGGAAAACAAGCTGAATATTGAACTTGTTTGTATCGGACTATGGATAGAACTCTAATTCATATACCTAAGTCTCGGGATGCATTTAGTGTTTCAATCTCAAAACGTCAAGATCCCAGAAGATGCTTCAAACAATCGTAGGCGAAAGGTAATCGAAAACTTGGTACGATTTGAGCCCATAAACCATTATAAGAATACGTTTATAAAGTAATACCAAAATATTATAATTCAAGAATATTCTAATAGGTAAAAAGTTGAAAATATAGAATATCTAATGATAAAATACCATTATAAATAAGATAAAATATAGTGCTTTATCACAAATTTTAAACGTTAAAATAATGTTAAACGTTTTTGTCCGCAACGTTATTCTACATTAGAATTAAGTAAATATAAAGATATTTTATGTATAAATGATAATACAAAAACAACGTTAAAATATCTAATGTTTTTTACCACAATGTTATTTATCGGCCGATTAAATGTTATTTTCATATTGATAAACATGTTATTCGCCTAGTCAACGTTTTTTAATACCATATTAATCTAACATGGTTTTAATGTTATTTGGTTGACTGGGTATCCAAATATGAATTTAAATGAAAAACGGGTTTAACCCCCAATAGACCTGATGAATGAATATGAAAAAGGAGGTTCAGCGACCTTGAAAACATGGGAATCTAGTCCATTGAACATGCTTTTTTCTTTTCCAGTTCAATGAAAATTCTCGGATAATTTTTAGGGGTACCAGCCATAATATGTTCCAACACCCTTAATAGTAATGTATTCATATTTGTACACGTATATGTATACAAACTTCTCCTCTCGCGTTTTTCACCTTAGGAAACCTGGTTTTACCCCCCTAAAAGCGTGGTTTCACCCCCAATAGACCTGATAGAGTGACCTCGAAAACATATAAACATGGGGGCCTAGTCCAGTATGACTTTTTTTTCGTGGGGCTGGTGTTATGTTTGTCAATTTTATGATATTATGGGTCACCCTACATTTTCATGCAAAAAATATCTTATCCTTCAGTAATCAGCAATTCCATCTTGTATAGTTTATTTCAGAAAGGTGTAGAGTAATAAAATGTCATTAGGTAGAGGTATACAAAGTGACTACAACCCATCAAATATTTAAGCCACTTTCTTAATTTAAATTCATTGCAAAATTCTTTATTTTATTTTCATCAAGTGCAACCCGGGTTTGGGTCAATTTATGGGTTTTGCCTATTGTTATCCATTCACAAACACTGAAAATGGCGTGACAAAGACGTGCATTATGTACATAGTATTAGGTACACCTATTTTTTATTAAACACTATAAAAAAATACCAAATACCAAAAATACATTATATAGAAATTAAAATACTTATAAAAAAATCATAATATTCATCGTCATCCATCTGAGGAAAAGCCATCTCCTCTTGACGTTATAATTAACGGGTCGATAGTGCGATCGATCAAGTGGTCAAGATCCTACATTTTCTCCTCTTCTTTAATGACATGATGGACTGCTTTTCTCCAGTTCTCTGGTGTCACTTCCTTAATGGCTTGATCAAAGAGTACCTACTTAACGTCTTTTATTTTGAATGTCGTGTTGTGTCTTGCTACAAATCCTTATATAAGTTCTATAAGATTTAGTTCGCAGTGACGTGGCGGTATGCGCAGCAAGTTACACTATGTTTTTCAGCTATATCTTCCACGGCATATTTCATAAAAAGATGTTTGTGTAAATTTTCTATAGCTAATAGTTTCGTCTTTATCAAATTATCTTTTTTCTTTGGTTAGTTAACATAAATAATTTTATCCACAAACATTACCTGCGCCTATGGTGAACACCGAAATTGAGCCGGAAATTCCCATTTTATTACTGTACCACTTTTCTGAAATAGACTATTACAATTTTTATATTAAAGGTATTCTTGCATTTCTAGAAAAACGTATTCTCTTTTTCTAGAATAAAACATTAACACACAGTTATTTATATTGATCCTAATAATGAATAATTATTTTTTTCATTTCATTGTTCGTTTTCCGGCTTATTGGCTTAATAAAATTAAAAAACAATAAAAATGTTTACTTCATACGTTTTAATAGATTTTGAATTATTTTTAAGTAGCGATTGACGTCCGAAATACAAATACTTTTTATATTTTTCCACTGCTGCATTACGGAAAAAGTTGTTGGAAAAATAGAAAATACTTTCAGAATCTGATTATTGAGTCAGGTCAAATACCAATAATTGATGAGTGATGCTTTATGGTGGTAATGAAAATAAAAAACTTTTATATTTTAGGTGCAAAGAATTTTTATGATAATTAGCAGAGCGCTTTCGATCTTAAGAGGTCATCTTCAGTGCCTCTTTGTCAGATATAGATATAATCGGGATGCTTTAATAGCATTAGCTCTAAGCAATACAATTAAAATAACATTTTAAAAATTGATTAGGTGAAAATCCTCGATTAATTTAAAAAATTTCAAATAATGGTTGGTGGTAAAAAAAAAGTGAATTTTTTAATTATTTTAAAAAAATTGAATATTGTAAAATTGCCAATTACGCTGCCATGAAACCTAATCTCCCCTCTGTTTTCGAGGATACGGAAAAGTGGTAATTACAGCTTTCTGTTAGGCACTTACTCTGTTCACATTACAGCGCAGTACCGTTTGTCAATTTAAAAAAAAAAATTTCAAAAATCTTTTTATATTGCCAATAATAGTGCTATGAAGTGTAATTGAAAATAGAACGATTTTTGGAATTTAATTTATTTTTTATTGATATGAATGACACTTGCGGGGCGGCTCGGTCATGTCCATCAAGCAAAACCGAACAGCCCGTCAGGCCCGATAAGCTCGGCAGACCCGGAAGGCCCGAAACAAAATAAGAGGGATTAAAAATTATTTTACAAAAATTTCTTTTTGAAAAGCACATAAGCAAGCCAATGTTGACCCGAAAGACTGGCTAGCCACAAAAGTCTGGCAGGCCCGGCAAGCCCGTCAGGCCCAAGTTCTTGAAGTGCATAACTTTTTCTGTGAAAATTAACAGTCTTTTTTAGAAAGGTGTAAAGTAATAAGAGCTCATTAGGTATGCAAAGGGACTACAGAGTGACCCAACAAATATTTACGCCCCTTTTTAATTTGGCATTGATTTCATTGCAAAATTCTTTATTTTCATCAAGTGCAGGTAGTCCCACCCGGTTTTGGGTCAATTTATGGGTTTTGCCTATTGTTATTCACTTATTAACGCTGAAAATGGTGGGACAAAGGCGTGCATTATGTACATACCTACTATTAGGTACATTTTTTATTAAACATTATAAAAAAAATACAAAATACATTATACAGAAATTAAATTATAAAAATTGTTAATATTCTTCGTCATCTGTGGAACTGTTATCTCCTCTTGACGTTATAATTAACGGGTCAAGATCCCATATTTTCTCCTCTTCTTTAATGACATGATGAACTGCTTTTCGCCAGTTCTCTGGTGTCACTCCCTAAATGGCTTGATCAAGCAGTAGCTTATCGTGTTTCATTTTGAATGTCGTGTTGTATCTTGCTACAAATCCTTTCACTTGCGCCCATATAAGTTCTATAGGATTTAGTTCGCAATAATATGGCGGTATGCGCAGCACAGTTAGGTAAATACACTATGTTTTTCAGCTATAACTTCCACGGCATATTTCATAAAACGATGTTTGTGTAAATTTGCTATAGGTAATAGTTCCGTCTTTATCAAATTATCTTTTTTTTCTATAATTTAATCCACAAACATTACCTGCGCCGAAATTGAGCCGAACTGGACGGAATTTCCTATTTTATTGCTCTACACTTTTTTGAAATAGCCTATAGCGATTTTTTTAACATTAATTTGTTAATACCTATTACCTACCAACATTTTGGTTGTTTTTTTTGTCCGAAATATGCGGCGATGTCAAATAAATTTTCATCAATTTATTAAAAAAAAACAGAACCTTGAGTGTTAAGGTGCCCATCCAGCCTTGTAACAAATCTTATTTCGTTAAAATAATCTTATTCCTAGTTCCATGACAAAATATTTAAAAATATATTTTTTTAATATGTTAAATATAACTCTTTGTTGCTAAAAGTAGACAAGGTTTTAAACGTGCGGTTTTTAACTTATTTAATAAGCACACGTAGTTTCACGTTTTTGCTATAACACATATTTATAGGTATTATATGGAGGTACCATTATAATTAATAATACAGGTGATTGTGCACAGGGGCATAGCTAGAGGGATCAATATTGTTAACAGGTGGCGTAGCCAGAAAATATGCTCGTGGGGGGGGGGGGGGGGGGACGCTCAGTGGGCGTAGGTAGGACACTTTTTTGGAGAGAGGGACAGTCAGGACTACATGTATTTTATGATATTGTACCTAGCGAAGAAGGCGGAAAAGAGCCGCAGGCGAAAAATTTTCGGGCCACGCCCAAAGTTCGTTTAAAATGCACACAAATTTCGAAAATTAAATTATTACCTCTCTCTCTGCATGATTGGATTAAATTTGTTTGTGTAAGTGTTTTTTTTCCTTTTTTTTTTTGATATTCCTAGCTGGCTTTATATTAAAAAAAAAAACATTTTTTATATTTGTGAAAAATACGAATATTGGTGTCAATACAAAATTTTACCATATTTCCTATTAAGACCTATGTATGACTCTAACCAGCGTTTTCTCGGGCTCAGGTTTTCATAATTAAAAATAAAGTAAATATCGTTCACCACGCCAAAATTGATGATTTTTTCAGAAATCCTGTGTTTTAGAAGCGTAGATCTAAGAGCAGTTTTTGATTCAAATGCTTAGGTTTTGAAATACTCCTTCTTAAGTGCCGTTTTGTATATTCATAATAAAGCATTCTCGTTTCTTCTCGCACTATTTTTTATATTATAAATTATCACACTTCTTTCATAAAAAATGCTTCAATTAAAATTTTTACTTTAATTTTTCCCTTTAAAAATAAATATCCAATTGTTATTTGTTTTTGTTGTAAAAATATTTTAATCCCTGGTTTATATTTTTGTTGATTTAAAATAGCTCGAAAAAAGGGAAAACGGAACAAACAAGTATATAATAGAAAAATACTATAAAATAGTATTCATTTTACTCGTTTTTCCATAAATTTTCCATCATAAATCAATAATTAAAACGATATGCGGCCGAAACCTTAATCTCTATATAAAACAGGACTTTTAGAAGGAAAAGTTTAAAAAATTAACGTTTTCTACAAGACCTTTGTAATCTAAGCCAAAAATACATTATTTAAAGATTTAAATTAAGAGTCCAAGCGTGAGACGAAAATTAGGTTGCAGTTAGACTTTTAGACCCGAGCTTCTAGGCTCGAGGGGGGGCTGCAGCCCGGCAGCCCCCCACCCTAAATACGCCACTGCCAACTGTCACCAATGTTTAGTTATTTAGTTATAGTATAATTTTTACGTTCATTTTATTACATATAATTTATTATTATTGCTTTTGTCACAAATAAATATCTTCATTATTATTAACAGGCATAAATCTAATAGATTAATATAGGAAAAATTATCCAGTCTGACTGCAACTGATGCTTTCTAAAATACAGGCGAAATAGACAAAAAAAAAATCTAATTGTTTAGCCATAAATTCAAAAATCTGTTCAGTGGCGACATCATTTTAATTAGAAAGCGGCCCATAATTAAACATACACTGTTAAAATACAATACTGTCAACTTGAGAGCCGCACTATCAAAATGTTGGTGGCGTCGTTGATACGTCACTGAAAATATTTTTTAAAATATAGCATAACGGAAAAATTTTATAGGTTCAAAGGTATGGATGATTAATACATTTTAAAAGTACGTAATCACGAGACCTAAATATTTTAAATATTTTTCACAAAAACAAATCAAGCGAAATAACTTCATTTGTTTTTCCATACTTTTCACTTCACGGCACAGTCTATGTGCCAAAAATATGTACTGATGTTTATAATAATTGCGACTATAATTTTTGTGCCAATATTTTTAAAATGTCTACTAATATGGCTAGACTAGTGCTAATGGTTAGTCAGGATGCCGATCTTGGATCGATCTTTTACGAGATGAATGTATAGAGTGTTCCAATACTATCCTAGTTCCATTGTAATTTTTTCGAATGGCACGTAACAGTGGGGACTCGCGGTCTTAAAAAATGGTGAAGACCTAGGTATAGTGCGGGTACTTAAACAAACATTGACTAAAAATCCGTGTAACAAAAAGTCTCTCTTATCCTCATCTGTCCAACGACTGAATGGAGTTTCCAACCAACTACAAACTATGTCATTAATTGGGTTCATTTTTAAAACGCACAACTAAGTAGGTAGGTATACACTACTGATTTAACTAAAAAATAAAAACAAAACTTTTAAATCACACAGTAAATCACGTAAAAACCATATCTATAATCGTAAGTTTCGCAAAGCCTCAAAATAAGGCGAACCAATGCTAAAACAATGGTGCATACGACTGATCTATTTTTAAATTGCCCTTTATTATAATGCAAATTGTTACATGCTGTTTGCGAGACTAACGTCACGTAACCATAGCGACGGTGAATATCAAAGCCATGTTGGGCGTTGGGTCTTCACTTGCTTTGAGCTAACGGACACGGTCGGCTGGGGCTCGCCAAAATGCACGAGTGTTTATAATTATTGTCCATCGGAGTTAACCGTGGCCCTATTATGCATAGCTACATTCGGATTAAATTAATAATATTAATTCGAACATAATTATTTTTTAAGGGCTAAAATGGTAGCTTTATTGGTACATTAATATTTAACATTGTCGAAAAACTTTCCTCCTGGATTTATATTTTTTTTTTGTAAAGAGCCTCTTCACCTACTTTTCATCTGACGAGCCGCCACTGTCACGGAAGTAATGAAGCAACTTTATTTTAAACTTACTTTAACAAACCTAGTTAGTTAGAAATGTATAACCATATATTTAAAAAGTATTTGTTTTCTAGCCCAGCTGTTTATTTATGTATATACTTTGCGGCGCCAAGGGGGCAGGGGGGTACCGTGCCACCCTAAAAACATGGGTGCCCACCCTAGTGCCCACCGAAAATTGAGGGATTCGGTTTTGTAATGAAATTTCCGTGGGGGAAAGGGGATTTGCCTATTAAATTTTCGATAAGAGAGGAATGGTGTAGAAGGATGATGGACAAGAGGGGAGTTTTGTTTCGCGCGTTATAGAGCGTGGGGGAGGTGGCGACTTTTTTTCTAGAAGTAATTTTTGATTGGGTAGTGCCTACCCTAAAATCATCGGGCCAACTTGTGCCCACCCATACCAAAAATCCTGTGGTCGCCACTGCCTTCATACCCATGGACAATTTTGTCGAGCCACTGGGTCCAACTGTATGACGTAGTTATTTTCTTATGTCGTCCTTCAATCGCTACATATTTGTCGTAATAGCATCTATGTCGCCAATAATTTCAAAAATAAACTCCCAAAATACGCTATTACGTTAAAACTAAAATTATTTTGGTCGAAGGAGTATATTATTATTATATTTGATTTGCTTTGAAACTAAACTATGGACTTCAAAGCTAAAATGTTATAATTGATTTAATGTGATAATTATATGATTCAGAGAATTTTATTAAAATAATTAAAAATTATAAATGCCACGTCGTTCACGTGGTCACTTTGCCGCATGGCTTAAAAATAGGTTTAAAGGACCAGAAATTTGATAACTTTTGGAAAAAAAATACATTCAAGCATTTAGAAAAATAATAATAAATATGACTAAAAGAACTAATGATCCACCATCGTTTCTCAACCTTTCTCAATTTCCTGGAAGGTTCTGAACTTTCTATTCCTGGCACATATAAAACTGTGATAAATATTAAAATATATAGGGGAAGGTCGTAAAGCTTTTTAATCTTTTTTAGGCTTTTTAAAAAATTGCGATACTAGAAGATTAAGAAACTATTCGCAGATTGTACAAAGATTTTTAATAATTAACTTACTAGCACCATTGACGGTGACATATACGACATTGGTCACAATCACAGTGGCCCAGTAACTTAATATTTAATAGAAATAAGCCTTGCGGCAAGCGGGCAGAGTGATGCGTCTATCTTCTGGGTACAGGCAGACAATGACAGGCTGTTTCGTGCTTATTGGAACTCATCAGACAGCCAGCAATTCCCATTACAGCAAAAATATGTCTTCAAGATATTTTTACGAGTAAAAATGTAATGAAAACCTAGTATCGCAATCTGCTGGAATCAGCTTAATATAAAAAATAGCCATATAACGTGAAAACATAAATAAATATAAATAAAACAAACACAGAACGGCCAGTATAGCAAACATTTTTTGCGCTTTCCTACACATCTCTACGGTTTTGTAGATTCAGATCTAGATCGCGCTACAGTCGCCCACTGGTGTGCAGCACTAATCCGTAAATGCCGTGTGTAAGTATATATAAATGTGGAATTAAGGGTCCGTTAAAATATATAGAAAGAAGCTTAGCGGCAAGCGGACAGAGGATGCGTATATCTTTTGCATTAAAGTACACAGGGACGCCAAAGGTAATGGGTTCCCTGGGGCACAGGTAGACAATAACAGGCTCTTTCGTCCTTATTAGAACTCATCTGAAAGCCATTACCTTTAAGCAATTTTCGCTATACCTATGGCTTTTAAGAGAAATCATAATACATAATAATATGCAGGAACTGGTAGGGATTTTTACTACGTTAGTAGAAAAAAATAATTCAAAATCCTAATTTCTCTAATTTCATAGCAACCTAGTTGGAAAGTTAGTTTTTTGTAACATTATGGATGTTAACATTAATTCAATTCAAGCAGTAGCTGCATTGTAACGAGGCAGAGATTAGCCATAGAATATAATAACAGATGTTACATGAACGTATATTTTTTTTCAGGCGATCTAAAGAACCAACGTTTTTAGATTAGATCCAGTGGACTTTTATTGATTTTATAACATGTGGAATATTGGATAATTTATTATTTATTTACCGTAAGATCACACGTTACAGTGGTTTGCATGACAATATCTTTATGCTGTCGATGTCGTTCGAAACGTCAGCCCAGTTCCGTTGCGTTAATCTCATTTCTTTTACAGGAAATGCAAAACAAGATCACTAACGTTAGATAATTTTTTTTATTATTCGTAAATGAAGTACTTTGGAAAAACCGACAATCGCAAAAATATAAAAATTAAATCTATAGTAACCATACTTATTTTTAATGGCCAATATCCTTTCGATGCCTATACGTCACTAGACTTAATATATGGAATTTTCGATAATAGAATTTTGATAATGTCATAATTTTGATTAATGAAAATGAAACAAAAGATACGATCTTATAAGATATTTATTTAGTAAATCTGTAATAAATACCTACTTAAGTTGCAGTAAATATTTAGGTTCAACGGGCTAAGTAATATGATTAGGAAATCTGCAGATTTTTATAAACAAAAATAAAAAACTGAAACTGTAATTGGAAATATTCTCTATTATTGTCAACCAAAGTATTAGTAAAAAACTCATAGTACCCACTGGCGGCTCGCGGTCTTAAAAAATGGTGAAGAGCGATAATGCGGGTACTTAAACAAACATTGACTAATTTATATTTTTATTACGTACAAACACTAGGAATGCCAGACGTCCCGTATTTTCCGGGATTGTCCCGTTTTTCAAGATTTTGTCCCGCGTCCCGGGCAAGCTATAAAGGGGACGCCATTTGTCCCGTTTTTTTTAGTTGACACGAAAATTTTTATTTTATCTCACAATAATTGTTTTATTCCAACAATCCAACTACAAACTATGTCATTAATTGGGTTTATTTTTAAAACACACAACTAAGTAGGTACATACGTATACTACTGAATTAACTGAAAAATAAAAACAAAGCTTTTTAATCACACAGTAAATCACGTAAAAACGATATCTATAACCGTAAGTAAGCCTCAAAATAAACACCTTAAGGTTAGGCGAACGATTGTTAAAACAATGGTGCATACGACTGATCTATTTTTAAATTGCCCTTCATCATAATGCAAATTGTTACATGCTGTTTGCGTGACTGACGTCACGTAACCATAGCGACGGTGAAAAGCGACTTGGACGTTGGGTCTTCGTCTTTACCAGTATTGCCGATCTGTTACAGTTGTAACATATCTGTTACGTTTTTAAAGAATCTGTTACGCCTTTAAGCAATCTGTTATTTTTTCTTGAGCTTGATTTTTTTTGGGTAAGAGGACAAAGAACCTTTTTTTGGTTTTTTAGTCATCACTTTTGTTTCGGGTTCGTCGTTTGCGTAGCTTGGGTAGGGGTGGTGACCTTTTTTATTTTAGAAATCACTTTGGATTGGAAGGAGAAGATATTCTATAATGCTGTTATTATTTTAGTAAATCTGTTACGGTTTTTAAGTTAATCTGTTAGAGCGTTTTCACACGGCACCATACCATTACCATAAATAGCGCGCGATAAATGGTCGCAATATAGTGCGAACTTTTTACACAAAACGATAGTTAGCTCCCATAACATATTGCAGAACAAGAAAATAAATCGGTGTTGCCGACTTGCACTTTATTGTTGGCGCTGATTTTAAATCGAAGGATTGCTCCTAAGCAAAGAGAGGCTCGACAAAAAAATCGGCGTTTCTGGGTTCATCCCTTGTTAGAAGCAAGATATGTAGATGGTGCTTTTTATATACTTTTCAAAAAATTCATACATCAAGAAAAATGTTTCAATTATTTCTGAATGAACCCAGAAACATTTAGTCTTTTGAATAAAATTGAGCATTCCTCCTAAAGAAATGCTAGCAGTTACTTTGAGGCAAGCGAAGTTTAATTTCTTATTTTACAAATACGTATTCGGATGATGGAGACGGATATTAGTTGATTCCCATTACGTATTATCCGGATGTCTAAATAATACGGATATTTACAACACTTATTTTGCGACACATGCATGCAACGCCGCTCGAATGACGCTAAACAAATTTCGACAATATGTGGCGAGTTGTGTGAAAATACGCATTAACCGTCCACTGTTTACAGAATGGTGTCCGCAAAAAATGGCGCAATATCAGTAGAACAAATCGTCTGCTTATGCGATATAGCGTCGGCGTTACCATAGTTTTTATGGTGTCGCCTATGTGTGAAAATGGCTAATTAGAGAACAGATAATTTGGTGTAAAGCAATATTGCGACCATTTGTCGCGCGCGATATATGGTGCCGTGTGAAAACGCTCTAAAGCAATATTGCGACCATTTACCGCGCGCGATATATGGTGCCGTGTGAAAACGCTCTAAAGCAATATTGCGACCATTTGTCGCGCGCGATATATGGTGCCGTGTGAAAACGCTCTAAAGCAATATTGCGACCATTTGTCGCGCGCGATATATGGTGCCGTGTGAAAACGCTCTAAAGCAATATTGCGACCATTTGTCGCGCGCGATATATGGTGCCGTGTGAAAACGCTCTAAAGCAATATTGCGACCATTTGTCGCGCGCGATATATGGTGCCGTGTGAAAACGCTCTAAAGCAATATTGCGACCATTTGTCGCGCGCGATATATGGTGCCGTGTGAAAACGCTCTAAAGCAATATTGCGACCATTTACCGCGCGCGATATAATGGTAATGATATGGCGCCGTGTGAAAACGCTCTAAAGCAATATTGCGACCATATATCGCGCGCGATAAATGGTCGCAATATTGTTTTACTACAAATTATGTGTTCTCTAATATCGCTTGTGTGTGAAAGTGGCTCATTAGAAAACACATAATTTGGTGTAAAAGCAATATTGCGACCATTTATCGCGCGCGATATATGGTGCCGTGTGAAAACGCTCTAAAGCAATATTGCGACCATTTACCGCGCGCGATATAATGGTAATGATATGGCGCCGTGTGAAAACGCTCTTACGATTAAAAAAAACGTGTGGCAACACTGGTGTTCACTTGCCGCTCTGAGCTCGCGGACCCAGGCTAGTGCACGGAGGCAGTCGGCTAGGGCGCGTCAAAATGCACGAGTGGTTATAATTGTTGTCCATCGGAGTTAACCGTGGCCCTATTATGCCTAGCTACATTCGGATTAAATTAATATTAGTAATTCGGACATAATTATTTTTTAAGGGCTAAAATGGTAGTTGTATTGGTATATTAATATTTAATATTGTCGCGAAAATTTCCTCCTGGTTTTATTTTTTTGGTACTACTTCACCTGACGAGCCGCCACTAAAAGTACTAGGGTTGCCAACTTTTAATATTTAAAATAGAGGACCCAGTGGCGGATCCAGAATTTTTACAGTGGGTGGGGGGGGCTTGAGCAAAAATTTTTCGACTTGTTTTTAGCGAAATATGAAAAACTCTTGTATTAGGTATTTAATGACAAACAATATAAACCTTTGTCGTTTTTGCTAGTTCATGGTTGGTTCCACCACCAAGATAAACGAAAAGAGTCAATAAAATAGAAAGAAATGTTTGAAACAAAACAATTTTCTATATAAGTTTAAATTCGGTAATTTTTTATTTGAATAGTTGTCCTGAAAATTAAAATAATTTTTATATTTCGAGTTTGGTAGGTAATAAAAGAGGACATTTTCTATATGTTAGAGAAAAGAGGACAGACCGATAGAAAAGAGGACTGTCCTCTGGAATAGAGGACGGCTGGCAACCCTAGAAAGTACCCACTTCTTTTTAAAAAACAGAAACAGAAATAAAAACAAAACATTCTAAAAACAAGAATATTATATCTGTCATAGGTTTTCGTTTGTAAATTTTCCACACTCATAATTACGCCAACTTCTAAAATTCTTGGTAAATAATAAATTATACCATTAGATATTTTATTTTTGTTTTTGAAATTAAAGCTTTTTGTCTAGCCAAATTTGTAGACATTTCAAAATTAAATTGGCTTGATATTAACTTAAGTCGTGGAATACATGCATGAAAAATTGTATATTATATCTGGAATATTTCATGCAGATACTACGTATCATTTAACTCAGGCAATTATTGAAAATTAAATGCCAAGAAAGTAAATGCGTGGTTTTGCAGAGACTTATGTAGAGACACTTTGTAATTTTGCTACTTCTGCCAGGAGCTGCAGCCTGCTAGCTGTCCTTCTTAACCCAAGTAGCATTTTAACATTGATAATCATTTGCAAACCAACAAAATCCCTCTAAACGCTATTTTAAACGTGATTTTCTCGGAATCCACACAAACAATTTTGTAAAAACCTGTTTCATATTCAGCGGCAAATATAATTATTTCCAGCGAATCGAGAATCGGGTTTCAGGTATCAGCCAGTACGGAGATTTTAGGGCCTGAACAATCGATTAGCGGGATTTTGTTGGTTTGCAAAATGTTACCATTGCCGTCGACTTAATGTTCCCACCAGTGGCGTAGCCATGGGGGGGGGGGGGGAGGGGTCCCGGGCCTCCCACAAAATCCAAAAAAATCTTTGACGGCAACGCTATCAATAACGCACCAAATAAAATAACAAATCATTTTCCTAGTAACTAAAGCTTCAGCAGAAAGACGTTTTTTCACTTTAAAAAGATTAAAAACATATCTGAGAAATCATTCAGGTGATGAGCGTACAACAAGTTCAGCTTTAATAAGTATTCATAAAAAAATCCACATAACTCACTACAAGTTTCTTTAAATGTATGTGATTTATTATTTTGAAATTTTTTTGATTGTCCAAAAAAAGAGTTTTTTGGAATTCTGGCTACGCCATTGGTTCCCACACAACGTTAACACGCCGTCCTAGCGACCTTTATTTACACAAGTTTGGGGAATATAAACCGGGTTATTATGATGTTGTCCCGCGTCTTAAGGTTTTATTAGGGTTATTTTGTTAACCATTTAAAACAAGGTTTTTAACTTTAGGTTTATTTAATTAAACTATACATCGGAATTAGTGCAGCAAAAAATGAGTGTTTGAATTTTGAAGAGTAAAAAATGTTCCTATTTTATTTATGATGATTTGCACTTACAGCATTTACTTAAATGGAGTAAATTGCCAAAAAGAATATACTAAAAATGGCAACAACGGCCACTGTACGTTAAATATTAATATAATACTTCCAAAATTTAAGAATCGTCTTCAAAATAATAATATTTTAACAAAAATATAAAAAGTAAAAAAAAATAATAAATACATTTTGGTTCAAATTGTGAATTAAAGTAAATCTAAATATAGCTGTCGATTTAAATTTAGTTAAAATTGTTAACATGCATTTTACATTACTAAAGTTTCATACCTTTTAAAGTGGTCAAACATGTCGATATTTTAATCTTGTCTTATTAATTAAAAATGGCGAGATCCGCAATTTATTCTAAAATATTACCTAGTTTAACAAGACATACAATAAGTTGGAAAATCTACACTTTAGGACTCTTAAACTTAAAACATTGCACCCATTTACTACTTTTTTTTTGGGGGTGCTAATTTAGATTTTGGGGGTGCTTAGTACCCCCAAGTACCCCCCTAACAACGCCTATGTAGTTTAGATAAGCAGTGAGAGTAAATTTTAATAGAGCATATTTCCCATTCTTGGAAACAGGATGGCGTACTGTATTGGCCTCCAATGAAAAGTGATTTAGTTGGCCTTTACAACAATGAACAATGTTCGTGTACGTTGGATATATTATTATCTCCGTCGCAACAGGCGACGTTTGGTAACTTTGAAGTGAACGACGCGACGTTTACTAATCTAAGGTATTTTAGCGTCGCAAATGGTCTTTTTAATCCAGAACTTAAATAGCCAATATTTAACGTCGTGGTGCGAAACTAAAATATATTAACGTAAATACGACGCTTGTACAACGTCGGGTAGCGTAGACAACCATGTTTGGTGACAAAACAACGTTAAAAAACCTTAGTAAACTCAAAAATAATATAACACTCCTGTATCTCTCCTCGCGATCTCTTAGGGCCCTTGAAATGATATGTTGAGTATTGCTCAATGCTCAAATAAAAATAGCTTATGATAGTTCACCTTTTCTAAGGTCGACAGACCTAAAGTCTGGCTTAATTGACCGAAATAGAGCCTGGTCAAGATCAAACGATATTAAAAATAAAATCAATATTATTGAAAGTAAAAATAAAAAATGAAAGATACTTTCTAACTGTATTTTCTACTTTCTTGAGGGGTGAAAAGTCTAATAATATTTTCATATAAGTTACACTAAGGAAACTGTATTGTAGTATCAAAGAGTCACTCATTAAATCAATGGTATACTGTATTTGCTATTCTTGAATAACTGTTTCCGGTTTAACCGGAAATGAAGTCAACTTTTAAATTTTACATAGAGACCCCTCATTTTTATTCGATAATTAAATCCTCTTTTCAATGACATCACACTTTATCATTTGTTTTAAAGATGGCCGCCTAGATTAATTTTCCTTTGTTTTCTAAAATATCCATAACTTTGATAAAAACAAAGTGAGTGGTAAAGAGTAGGCCATGGAAACGTTAAAATGGTTCATTTCAACCTGCTTTATATTATAAAATTGACTTACTTGAAAAAAATGTATCCTTTAGGGCTATTTTATTTACAGCCTGTTTTTAAAGAAAACTAAGCGGCAATTCTCGATTTTTCAAATGGCAGCCCATCCTTGTTTGATTATAATTAAATTCTCCATTTAATTTCTTTTCTAACGGTGTAGCCAAGCACCGGTTCCCGCAGATCACCGAAGTTATGCTGTGTCGAGCGCAGTTCGTACTTGGGCGGGTGACCGCACACGGCGTTTTTTTTTTTTTTTTTTTTTTTATGATAAAACACCTGCACTGTAGGAAAAATCCTTTAAGGCGCTCTGGGAGCGGTGCGAGTGCGAAAAAAGCGATTAACGTTGGTCTTGAAACGTTGAAGATTGTATTCATTGGGAAACACGACCTTAGGAAGATCATTCCACAAAGATGACGTTCTCCAGATGAAAGAATTCTTGAACAATGAAGTTCGAGGAGTACTAAGCTGAACAACATATGGATGAGCGGCAGCGGTTCGCCGTGTATTTCTGTTTTGCATTGCTCTAGGTGGAATCAAGTGGGCAATGTCAGTCGAACACCTGCCATGGAAATATCTGTAAAAGGGAGCCAAATCACCAACCTGTCTTCGATGCTCCAGGCTATCGAGGGTCTTGGTCAGCTCGGGGTCGCCGATCAGACGAACGGCTCTCCTTTGAATGGAATCCAGTAGCCGAAGGGTGTGCTTGGGTGCAGAGCTCCAGACATGAGAGCAATATTCTAATGATGGTCGAATCTGGGCTTTGTAGAGTGTCAAAAGTTGATGAGGTGTGTACAACCTTTTGGTGCGGAAAAGTACACCAAGTTTCTGTGCAGCTGTCTTGGCAATTGCGGCAACGTGATCATGCCAAGACATATTACCTCCCAGATTGACCCCCAGCAAATTAATAGACGGTGCCAGGGGAATTGCGTGTCCTGCCATGACTATATCCGGTTCTGCAATGTTAACCTTTTTGGAGAAGACTGCTGCCTGGGTTTTCTTAGCATTAAATTCGACTTGGTTACTGTCACCCCAAGCCAAAATTTCTTCCAGGTCATTGTTGAGGCGCAACACTTCATGCTGCCTGCGAAGATGTGCGTCGGCAGCGGATGTTTGGGGACTCAAGGTAAAAGATGAGACAAGTGTGCTGTCATCAGCAAAGCTATAAATTGGATTTTGGGTTTTTACTAGAAGGTCGTTAATATACAGTAAAAAGAGGGTAGGCGACAATATGGACCCTTAAGGAACACCGGCATTGATGGTGAAGGTGTCAGAGAGAAACCCGTCAATCGCCACTTGCAGAGAACGGTTCTTAAGGAAGCTGGTTAACCATAAACAAAATCTATTAGGCATACCGTAGGATCGCAATTTACTTAGAAGCCCATCGTGCCAAACACGATCAAAAGCCCTAGAGATGTCCAGTGCAACAGCCCGGGATTCTCCATGATGTTCGATGGTGTTGCTCCAAAGATGGGTGACATATGCCAGAAGGTCACCTGTTGATCTGGACTTACGAAAACCGTATTGATGGTCGCTGATAATGTTAAGCCCTTCCAGATACTTTAGGAGTTGTTGGTTAATAGCTTTCTCCATTACTTTTGAAATTACTGAAAGCAATGCGACGGGTCGGTAGTTGCTTGGCAGGGTCTTTTTACCTTTCTTTGGAATAGGCTGGACACGCGCCGACTTCCAGCAGGATGGAAATATTCCTTTTTTGTAGGATAAGTTGAAAAGTCTACAAAATACTGGTGTAAGTTCATCGGCGCATGTCTTGAGAACAATGATAGGAATTTCGTCTGGACCAGAAGCTTTATTGACGTCGAGTCCTTTAAGAATCCGTTTAACAAGACGCTGACGGAACACGATTTCAGACATTTGCGATTGAACTGAGGGAATGTTGGGTGGTGATTTTCCCTGAAAGTCTACAGTGGAATGCAAGGAAAACAGTTCAGCAAGTAGGTTTGCTTTATCCCCGGCTGTGGTTGCTATTGTGCCGTCGGAACGTGTTAGAGGTGGAATAGTTGACTTTGTAAAGTTTTGGCTGACGGCCTTAGCGACTGACCAAAAGGACCTTGATCCGTTAGGACTGGCAAGAAGTTTGTTTTTGATTCTCTCGTTATGAGCTTCTTTGCTTTGGTCTATCATTTGCTTACATTGGTTTCGGGTGGTAACAAAGATGGCGCGATTTTCAGGAGTAGGGTTTTTACGCCACTGTCGGTAAGCCAGGTTTTTAGATCTGACAGCACGCTCGCAATTCTTGCTAAACCAGGGCTTGCCGTTGGAAGGGCGCTTTTTGGAGAAAGGAATAAAGGCCTCCATGCTAGTTAGAATGACGTCGGAGACCTCCTTTGCACAGACAGATGGATCGTCCGAAGAAAAGCATACGCTTAGCCAGGGAAAGTTGCGAAAATGGTCCTTTAGGTCTTCCCACTTAGCTGATGTATAGTGCCAAATCTTACGGGGTTTAGGAGGTTGTTCAGAACTAATTGGCTGCTCGCTTAGGGTTGAAATAAGTTTGTGATCGGAAGAGCCCAATGGTGGTTGTACGGTGACCGTATATAGGTCTGGATTTGAAGTTAAAAAGAGATCTAAAAGACTAGCAAAATCCCCAGCTCGGTCTGGAACCCGCGTTGGTTCTTCTACGAGTTGAGTTAGACCAGAACTGATCGCAAAAGATTCGGCCTCGCGGCCTTGCTCATCGTTGGTGTTTGAGTATTTAAGCCAGTTGACATTGTGGACGTTAAAGTCGCCAAAGATAGCAACTTCGGCATTCGGATGATTGGTTTGCAAGAAGTCGATTGTGTTGGCTAGTGATGAGAAGAGGGCCCTGTAATGCATGTCGCTTGGAGGACGGTAAAGGCAGCATATAAACTTAGTGATTTTTTGTGAAGATATTTTAAACCACATTACATCAAAGTCTTTCGGTTCCAGTATCTCCTCCCGTTGGCAGCAAAGATCATCTCGAATGAACAGACAAACCCCAAAGTTGCGTCTAAAACGGAAGTGAAAATCATATCTAGGATATAAATAGCTGACGGTGTTCGTTGACGCTCTGACTTTTGTCTCGGTCAGTGCAAGCACATGAGGCTTGGAAAATTGTAAGTGCTGGTGGACTGAATTGATGTTAGTGTTAAGCCCTCTAATATTGCAGAAATCAATTTTGAAGTTGTTACTTTTGGGTCTGTTAGCAACTGCAGGCGCCACACCATTTCCTCGTTGAGTGTTGTTGGAGGAACCCAGTAAATTGTCGGAAATGGTGGATAATTCATTAATTTCGCTTGATGAAGCCACAGGACCAGCCCCCACCCGGAGATCCGATCGGGGGGCGAGTTTACCTCCGGAATATTTTGATCTTGGAGCTTCCATCATGCTTCTTTTATACGGCCCCACCCTGGAAACCGGAAACATCAGCACAGCGACGAAACGTTAACTCAAAGAGCAACTTCACGCCGCGTAAACTGATGCAATGGTATCTCACCGGGCGATGCCGGGTGGGCCAGCATATTCCATTTGTATTGCTCTTGCCTTAGGGAAGAGTGTAAAATGAATCGACACCTAGCCATCCTATTCACGCCAGACAGGCCGGATGAGATCGGATATCTCGTAGGATAAAGGTGCCGTTTCACACTCCCCAGTCGGTAGACCACATTTGTGGTCGATGACCGGTTCAAGACGGCCTCCGTAGTCGGCGAACCGTAAAAAAAAAATTCTAACGGTGTATCACAAGTATAATTATTTATTAGGTAATGGTAGAAATTAACAAAAAATGTGTTACATGTAATTTCTAGACCCGTATAAGCCGTGAGAATTTACATTTTTTAACATAAGCAGAAATAATGTTTTTGTTTTCCACGGCATACTAAACTGGTCTTGACAAAACTTTGTATGGCTTATATGGGTCTAGAAATTACATTTATGATATTTCTTGTTAATTTCTACTATTACCTAATAAATTATCATTAACTAAAAATTAATTTACAATAAAACAAAAATGGGTTGCCATTTGAAAAAAAAATAGAAATTCTGCTTTATTTTTTTAAATAGATTTAAAAAAAATAGCCCTAACGAATAAATGTTTTTCAAGGAAGTCAATTGTATATTATAAAGCAGGTTGAAATGAACCATTTTAACGTTTCCATGGCCTACTCTTGACTACTTATCCTGTTTTACCAAAGGTATGAACTTTTTAGAAAACGATGAAAATTGATCTAGGCGGCCATTTTTAAAACAAATAATAAATTGTGATATGTCATTGAAAAGAGAATTTCTTATAGGATTTAAATGTCGAATAGAAATAAGGGGATTCCATTTAAAATTTAAAAGTTGACTTCATTTCCGGTTAAACCGTCACTTTCTTGTGTCACTCGGTATTATCAAATTTTGCAGTAAACGAAAGTCTAATCTAAGCCATGGTTACCTTCCCAACCAATTTTTATAGTGCAGGAAAAAAAATTACATTGCCAAGTTATTTTTAAAATTCAATAACATATCAGGCGTCATGGAATCAAGTTGTTGAAGACGTCATGGCTTTCCGAGGAAATAAAAAAAAAAAACAGAAAAATCATGTGACAGATGAGTGGTCATTAGAAAATTTGCCAATATTTTTACGGGGAGCGTAACTGCGAACAGGCATATGCGAGGACAGGTCAGTCTACTAATAGGCCAGTCTAAGTCTTAAATATCAAACATGTAGAAATTGAAGTTTATATTTTTAAGAACAGACACATTTTCAAAAAAACTAAATCTTTTAATCATTAATCAGATAAATCGCTTGCCAAGAAATAAAAATTTTCATCATTCTGACACGGCGATATTCCACTTCACGTGCCCAAAACCTTATTATTTTTTTTTTCAAAAAAAAAATGAGAATTTATTTTAAAATTTCAATAGGTTTAAATTATTTCATCCGCCATGCAGAATAGAAATATTGCGACTATGTGTTAATTTTTTATTTTCCATTAAAATTACAAACGATGCCCAGATATTATCTTAAAAATCTCCGCTAACGCAGCGCCACTTAATTCTCGTGAAATTTGTTTTTATAATATTTTTTAGATAAAAAATGATGTGGTAGTTCTAGTTAAGAAGTTGAACTAGATGGAGACCACATATTGATATGTCTAGTTCAACTTCTTAACTAGAAGTATCACATAATTTTTTAATACTATCTATTAACTTTTATCTTCCTCAATTACTCACACTTACATTCACTTCGTTTTTCATAGTTTCCGTAATGACTACTCCACAATTTTCTTTTTTTAAATAATTCTTAACATTTTTATTATTTTCAATTTCATATAAATCAACTGTTCTTCCAATACAGAGATGTTAAACCTTTAACTCCACATTTAAGTTATAGTGCTCTAAGCCTTAATCCCATATACAGGGTGTCCCGTAACTTATGGGCCGTAGAGTAACTGGAGATACTAGACATCAAACTAAGCCGATTATGTCTTATAAGTTTTTTCGGATTGTCAATTTTTTTTTTGTAAATTTAATTATTTACTCTGTTTTTTTATGCTTTGGGATGTTTAAAGGGAATGTATAATAAAAAAATTAAACAAAATATGATTGACGCGTTATAGTATAATGTATATTAGATTATGTCGGAAAAAATAAAGGGATGCTAGGAAAAGGAGTAACCGTAGGCTAATAGCACAGTACTGGGTTACGAGTTTTAAAGAAACAATCATACAATACCATTCATACAATTACGAGAAACGCTAAGAATTGCGGGAAGTAGATAAAGAACAAAGTTCAGACTTTTGTTTTCTAATGATGGGACGCTGTAACAATCACAGTTATTTTTTTCTATGGAGACACATAACAGATAACATTTCTGAAAATGTTCGGCACGAACATTTCAACCAATTGAGAAACTCAATTTCAGCAGTTTGTGATAGAATCTCGCCCTACAAACTGGAAAAAGTAAGAAGATAATTTTATAATCGTTTAGGATATTGTTTGGCGGCTAACGGAGGGTTGTTTAAACATCTTTTTAAACATTAATTAACATAAAATCTACGACTGGAAATATTATTAATTAATTTTGTTTAAATATTGTAATAAATTTATCATTAGGTTTTTGATTATTTATTGTATAGGCAAAATTAAAAAATGTTATTTTTTCCGAGGCCAGTCCGTACGCCGGACGCTCTTAGGCCAGGTTTGGCCCATTGTGCTCACTTTGTTTGGTTGTTACAACCACTCCGTGATCCCAATTCCTTGCACTAGTTTGTGTAGGTCAACTGGGGAGAGGGTAAGGATGTCCTCTCGTTCCAGTTTTGGTTTCCCGAGTATTTGTTGCCTCTTCCGATCCAGTGACTCGCAATGGTAAACTATGTGCGGTACAGTTTCCCTGACTTGTTCGCGTAAACAGTTAAGGTCTCCATTGTACAGTTGCATTCTGTGCAGATGGTTCTTGACAGCCATATTATTATGTCCTATCAGAATTCCTGTAATGTTCCCAGCTGGTTCCTATTCATTTGAAGCAGTTGTTTCGTAAGTCTTGGGTCTGGATCCCCAATGAAGCTTTTGCTATGGGCTAATTCCTGTCTGTTACTTCAGTGAATTTTGTGTTCATTCCTGATCCATCGCTTTATAGCATCTCGTGCCGTGCACCTTAGCATTCCGAGTGCCGGTTCTGGACCAATGAATGTATTTTCCAAGCTATTTCTCGCAAAAAAAGGCTCCGAAAATACATTTATGTAAAAATGTTGATATTTTTTTAACTGGAAGTTTATTACAGTTATTGAATAGGTAATTTTACGCAAAACCTATGTCTTACATTAACAGTGACATAAAATGACTTTAACAAACTTTTAATGATTTATTTGCTGGTCTACTGACAGAAATTTGTCACATTAGTATTTCCTAATTTGTCATTTTAAAAATAGATTTTGTCAAATCACTCTCAAATTACTAGGAAAATACACTTTAAATTGGACGAGAACATTCTTCTTATGGTCTTCTTTAAAAAGTTTAAGAATATTTTTTGGCTAAAATTAATACGGGAGTCAATATTTGACCACCTCGGAATTTACATGGGAAATCCCATGTGTCCTGCTCGGACTCACCACTCGGTATAGAAAAACATAATTTTTCCCTTGATTTTTAGGAAGTTCAGTGTTTACTGCACAACAATTTTTTGATCTAATACAGAAACCGACACTTGTCTTTATTATAATACTGGTCTATTAGAAAACTGGCCAAAATTCAAAAATAATCTTTCCTGCTAACAGACATTGTACGATAATATGTCGTCGAAATAAAGGATTTTGGACTATGTCCCATTTAGAAAAAAAAATTGTGGCGTAATAAAACTGGTGACATCTTTTATATTTTGGTACAAGGTGGTTTCAAAAATAATATTTCTGGAATACTGCGGTAAAAATAAAAGTTATTGAGTTTTTAACAAAAAACCCAAGTGTTCTAAGGTTTTTTATTTTTGTATATTCTAGGAAATGAAATTAAAAAAAAATATAATCATCACATTTACAGGTAATATTAATGCTTCAATTTTGCAAACAATAATAGATACCTACTTAAGATATTTTCTTACACTCCAAGCGTACAGCACATAATACAAAAAACTTATAAGATTATTTCCGATATCTAAAACATTATAGAAATCAGCAAATTTTGATGGCAGTCACCTAACAAGTAAAATGCAGTTTAGTACATATTTTTGCCAAGTAATAATTATTTATCTACTTTCATTTAGTAATATGAATTTAACAGTTCTGTAAATCGTTTTGTAAGGGCATCTATTACAGCACTAGTACTGTAATAATGCCTTTACGGCACTTGTGCTGTAATAGATGCCTTTACAGCACTAGTGCTGTAATGAAAAAAAAACAGTTTTATTAAAATTTTGCTGTTAAATAAAACCACACTTTTTAGAACAATGATTTATTATTAACAATTATAAAATTAATTACCAATTATTAATTAAAATATAACACTTAAGGTTTATTATAAACATTAATAATACACTTTTTACAGTTAAAAATTTGTATACCAATTTCAGTCCAAGTTTTGTTGCAATCTTTTTTGGAATACTTCCAGAACTAATAATTCCGACAGGTGGGGAGGTGCATTTTCCTTTTCCATAGAATACAAAAAACCGCCTGTGAGTTGCATTAAGAGGACGAAGTTTAGCATACTTTCAAAAAATATTTAAACAGTTGACACCTGTCACATTTCCTTCTGTTATAACAAATTCTCGCATAATTTTGGTTTTCGAGAATGGAATCACAATTTTTATATACAAATCGTTGTGTTCAATATGATCCAACATTAACTTAGCTAGTTCTTCGCGCCGTCAAGCCCCAAAAATGTCGATTATCATAACAACCTTCATAAGTAAATATGTTTCATCATCTGCAGTACTAAGAAACTTACATATACATACGTCTTCCTTTGTGAAAACTTTGGACTTTTTGGCCTTGTAACCCTCTGAACTTCTTTTCAAAAATGCGATTAGTTGAGAAAATCTGTTTTCTGGGAGCGTTGCTTTACGGAAAAATAACCCAAAAGGATTTTCTCAGACACCTCCTTTATTTTGTTAGCTTTGCACCAATCTTCAAACTTCTGATACTCCAACTCATACCGTGCCTTGGATTTTGTCGGAACTAAACTTGAGACCGCTTCGTTTGCCGCTGCTTCTATATCAGAGGGTAAACTTCCATCAGAATCGCTCATTTTGAAAAACGCTTTTTATATTTTTGAATTTGTTTGACAACGTTTCGACAGTAACCATGCGAAACAGTAACTATGCGAAAGGTAACATAAAAAACTTGATTAGTAAACTTAATAGCAGGTGCATTTTTACAGGTGCATTTTTATTTTAAAAAATGCCTTTTGCCAAATATTTCTATTCATAGATGAAAGAAGATAAAATTTTGTACAATATTCTTGTTGTAAATTCATATTACTACACTCGATATTTTATTAAACTCGGCTGACGCCTTGTTTGACAACTTTAACATCTCGTGTTGTAATATGAATCTTTACAATACTTATATCGTAAATAACTATTATCTATCACTTTATATCTTTAATTATAGCACCATTCCGTATCCTCTTTGGGAAAACTTGGTGTATGCATAGGCTCTGGGATAAATGGTTTGATTAAAATATAAAAATAACACTTATCCAATCACTTCAGTATAAAGGAAACAGCAAATATCCATGTGGGAGTAGAAAAAATAAATACAGCCTTACTTCTTTATGCGTATAGAATCCTAAAAAAAATAACAATATCCCATCGCCATTTTGGTATACGTAATTTATGTATTATTTATTATTCTTCAAAGAACAAACGATATTTACGATTCCTGTATGTGGGTGTTACGAATGTGAACCTGTCCCGTAATAAAACTACACCAAAAATGTGTTCACGACCTTCTCTTAGAACCAACGGTTCTCGTAGCAACAAGAACAAAAACGCACATACAAATAGTAATACAATGATCGTTTTACACCATAAATATGTAGGTGCAACCCAGTGTTGCTAGATGTAACCACTTTTCTGTAAAATTATGACTTTAAATATTAACATCGTATTTAATAATAAGTACTTACACTGAGGACTGTAGTGTTCCGAGTTCGATCCTCGGAGTGGTCATGTGCATAATTAAAAAAAAGTATCCTCGAATTTTAGTAGGTTTAAGAATGCAAGGAAGAGTGTAAAATGTATCACCTCCCAACCCACCCCATTCACGTAGGTAACCAGGTCGGATGAGATCGGACATCTCGTGGGGTGCGGAAGAAGATACACACTCCCCAATCGGTAGGTCATGCAAGAAACCGAGGGTTAGCCCTTGCATGGGGGGAGTGTCGCATGACTGAGGATCGTGGTTCGGAACCCACGTTAAGCTGTAGGTCCCCTCGGGAATGGCCCTGGCAGCAAACGAAGAAGTAGAAAGCCTAATTCGGAAGGATAGCAAGAAATGACAATGAGTAATTAAGGTATATGTTTTATAAATATGAAAAATTCCTTTTATTTACTTTCTATCTTGTTTCAAACAATTGTGTAACAGTTATAATTTAATGAAATAAGTATTGGAAAAGCACTACAAATCTTGATACCACCAGCTTTATTGATTATTATAATAAATTTGAATAAAAATATAACCCAACGTCTTCCGGACACTATTCTTTGACGTAATACGTTGTTGCCAATTAAACGTACAAGACAGAGAAAAAATTGTAAGAAAAGATTGTGGATTGATTTGACTATTTAATTTTATTATTTTTTTAAGTTTGTCATGACAATTTATTTATTAGTAAAAATAGTTCTTTTCTGGGGTTTATTATCGTTCTTTGGGTTTCTGCTAAGTAGTTTAAGATATGTATATATTTATGGGTAAAAGTTCTAACTTTTAATGATATGTCGCGAAAAAAATTACGGCGGTGGCCACTAAATGAAGATGCTAAAAAATTAAATATTCTACAGGGTGCTACAAATTCTCATGCGTCCAAGGGGATCTCAAAAACGGTAAGAGATACGAAGATGGTTAAATTGAGGAAAAGTTGCGCAATTTGGGGCCTAATAATTTGGTAAAAGAAAATTGGAAATATTCCAAATATCGTCGGAGATATCGGAAAAAAGCCGACATTTTTTTTATTTTAATTTTTAATTTTTTGTGCCTTCATTTTCGACTTAAGAAATAAACATATAAACACTTTCGTTTCGTTTCGTTTTTATGTTCTACAAGATGGCGTTATTAGTTTTTAAATTCGACTTTTCGTTCTTTAGATACAAACCTCAAGTCAATTTTCACGAACCTAAACTTCGAAGCTTTAGAAATTTAATTCAATTTAAAAGTTTTAAAAATTTTAACGTTTTATCATACAACATATTTTTTTTACTATTGCGACCCTGGCAATTATTATTAGGATTACTTAAATATTAAAATTACATTACAGGAATCTATGATATTTAGGACGTTTACTATTTTACCGCATATTTTACCCTAACAATACTCTAGATAGTAAGTAAGTTTTTAAGACATGGGAAGTAATTCTATTTTTTATTAGTATTTTATTTATTTTATTAAATTAACATATTTTATATTTAAAAAAATTAATTTGAGGTTGGTATTTAAAAAACGAAACGTCAAATTTAAAAATTAATAAGGCCATATTGTAGAACATAAAAAACGGATATAAAAAGTGTTTTCTTGTTCTTTTCCCAAGTAAAAAATAACGGCACAAAAAATTAAAAACCAAAACTAAAAATTTCGTTTTTTTTTCGGATGTCTCCGAAAGTTTTCGGAATATTTACAATTTTCTTTCACCAAATTATTAAGCTCTAAAATACGTAACTTTGCCCCAATTTAACCATCTTCGTATCTCTTATCATTTATAAGATTTTCTTGTATGCACACGAGTTTGTAGCACCCTGTATTGTGTGTGTATTGGGAAAAATATTGTGCAAAGTGCTTTTAAACGATCTATTAAATGTATGGATATGGTTCATATCGCGATAGAAAACGTCGTTTCGACAGTTGAAAGCCACAGATGACATTCACAGCTGATTCTAGTTCCGCCGAAAAGTTACTAGATTTAGTGTGGACCGTAACAAATTCACATGTCAGTTTGCGTCCTATTGTTTTCGGTTTTTTTTTGGTGTTTTTTAGTATTTTTGTGGCTTTTTTTTATATAGTGTGTGTTTAAAAACATATATTTTTAGACTTTTATTAACCATATATACCATGTTTTACGTATTCTACCTAGCTGGTGCAGTATTACCGGCATTTATTACATTCTTTAATATTCACGAACAAAGGAGAGTAGTGTGTCGATAAGTTAAATTTTTTAAAAGCTTTGTCGATAATATTTATGTTACTAGTACATTACTTTATTGTAAGTAATTCCTATCACAATATCTAGGTAGTATTCAGTGGATACCTAATAGGTTCTTGACTTTTGTTCCAATTTGGATAACATCTCCAAAAGTTTTTGGACAACTTTAGTTAAAAACAATGATTTAAATAGAAAAATTTATAAAGTCTTCTTTGATAAATTAAAATGGGAGATAAGGAACTTAATATTTAAATATTTTTTTAGTTTGTTAATGGAACATAAAAATAGTCAATGTTAAGACACTAATTTCAAGAACCCGTACATCGGAACATTAAGCACATCTATTATACTTAATATTTATTAAATTAGACTTTGTTTGGACCACATTTTTTATATTTGAATCTTACTATTCTAATGACTTATAAGTTATTACACTGAGAATACTGTATACAGGTATTTATGTCTCAGTTTTCTCATTACCTTTAAGTAAATTTTATGTCGAGACTTGACAACATTGTAATTTCATATTTGCAATATCGCCTTGCATAAAGTGATAGCGTAGCAACAGCGTTTGCATGTTCATGAATGTGCAATACTAAAAAGGTGTTTTTTTGTAATTATTGTACTTTACCTAGTAACCTTATAACACAGATATCTACAATGAGGATGCAACCTTAGTATAGAAAAATTGGTTTTTAGAATATTTTTATTAAAATAATGTAGGTAGGTACTTATAAGGTTCTGTCAAGAATGACTGTAGTCGCGTGGATATCAGCAGACTGAGCGACAAGACTAGTCTATTTCAGAAAAGTGTAGAGTAATAAAATTTTTAATCAAAATTATTAGTCTATTTCAGAAAGTAATAAAATTGGAAATTCCGTCCAGTTCGGCTCAATTTCGGTGTCGGCCATATGCGTAGTTAAATTTTGTGCATTAAATTACATGCTGTTTGCGTGACTTTCGTCACGTAACCATAGCAACGCTGAATATCAAAGCCGTGTTGGGCGTTGGGTCTTCACTTGCTTTAGCCCACGGTCGGCTGGGGCGCGCCAAAATGCACGAGTGTTTATAATTATTGTCCATCGGAGTTAACCGTGGCTCTATTATGCATAGCTACATTCGGATTAAATTAATATTATTATTTCGAACATAATTATTTTATAAGGGCTAAAATGGTAGCTGCATTGGTACATTAATCGAAAAACTTTCCTCCCCGTTTTATTTTTTTTTTACTTTTTTTACTTCACCTGACAAGCCGCCACTCTTAACCTAACCTAACATAGACCAGACTTTAACAGAATGCCATAAATGACAAGTGACTTGGCAAGATTTTAGAAAAATTTGACTTTATTAACAACCGCGGCTGTGGCTCAGAGGTAGAGTTACTGACATTCGACCGCGGCGACCCGGGTTTGATTCCCGGAGTGGGCATACGTACAATAAAAAAAGTATGTCCGAAATTTAGTGGATTTAAGAATTCAGAAAAGAGTGTAAAAGGTATCATCTCCCAACCCACCCCATTCACGCCGGTAACCAGGCCGGATGAGATCGGACATCTCGTGGGGTGCGGAAGAAGGTATACACTCCCCAATCGGTAGGTCATGCAATAGCAATAAACCAGGGGTTGATAGCCCTTGGGGGGTGTCGCATGACTGAGGATCGTGGTTCGGAACCCACGTTAAACTGTATGTCCCCTCGGGTAAGGCCCTGGCAGCGAACGAAGAGGAAAAAAAGCCTAATTCAAAAGAAGGGCAGAACGGCAAGACTTTATTAATACGATAGAAATCTAAACCATTTAAGATCTGTTTTTAATAAACGTTATAATGCCTGCCGCCAGTGGAAAATATCTAACCAACGATGAGAGATTTTTGTATTTGCAATCACTGGAATAGTGAACGGCAATAATATAAACTATGTTAAATCATCAGGAGTTTTCACTTAAAATATAATATATCTTTATATAAGATTGACCTATTGATTTTAATTTCTTTTATGTAACGTTCCTTAATTAATGGAAATAAATACGACGTTTGGCGACTTCTTTATTCGATAGGTAATTAATTTTAATTGAATAATTTACAGTATTTTAATGCAGACAATTGACTTTCCTATTTTTTGTACTTGACCCTTTTGCTCAATACAAATTTAACATTTTCTATGGGAAATTTCATGGTAGGTACTGAATATTTCTATATTTTTTATTGGCGATCTGTGGGCAGGAGCTCTAAGGCACAGATACACCAGTGGCGGCTCGTCAGGTGAAGTAGGTGAAGGGACTCTTCACCAAAAAAAAAAAATAAACCCAGAAGGAAAGTTTTTCGACAATATTAAATATAAATGTACCAATACAGCTGCCATTTTAGCCCTTAAAAAATAATTATATTCGAATTAATAATATTAATTTAATCCGCATGTTGCTATGCATAATAGGGCCACGGATAATTCCGATGGGCAATAATTAGACACTCGTGCATTTTGGCGCGCCTCAGCCGGCCGTGCCCGTTAGCTCAAAACAAGTGATGACCAAACGCCCAACACGGCTTTGATATTCACCGTTGCTATGGTTGCGTTACGTCAGTCACACAAACAGCATGTAACAGTTTGCATTATGATGAAGGGCAATTTAAAAATAGATCAGTCGTATGAACCATTGTTTTAGCACTGGTTCGCCTAATCTTAAGGTATTTATTTTGAGTTTCGCGAAATTTACGGTTATAGATATTGTTTTTACGTGAGTTACTGTGTGATTAAAAAGTTTTGTTTTTATTTTTCAGTTAATTTAGTAGTGTACTTACCTACTTAGTTGTGTGTTTTAAAAATGAACACAATTAATTACATAGTTTGTAATTTGTTGGTAACTCCATTCAGTCGTTGGACAGATGAGGATAAGAGAGACGTTTTGTTACACGGGTTTTTAGTCAATGTTTGTTTAACAGATGAGGATAAAAGAGACGTTTTGTTACACGGGTTTTTAGTCAATGTTTGTTTAACAGATGAGGATAAAAGAGACGTTTTGTTACACGGGTTTTGTAGTCAATGTTTGTTTAAGTACCCGCACCTAGCTCTTCACCATTTTTTAAGACCGCGATCTGTCACTATGATTCGCTAGAACTTAAGTTAGGAGTTAGGCAAATATTCCCAAGCTAGTTGATAATAGTAGTTTGTACAACAAGAGCTGATATGATGTCCATATCGCACGAGGAAGTAAATTAAGCACGACGCCGTAGACGGAGTGCTCAAACTTTCGAGCGCAATATGGACAATCCACTCGAGTTGTACAATATATTTTTTCTATGACTCAACTTCCGAACCTCATAGTAATTTTTTTTTTAAATTAGGGATCATAATTTGTCGTTTTAGTTGGCCGTAAACTTGTAAGAAATATAATAAATACAATTGAAGAAATATTAATTTCGTTGGCAAATCCATTGACCAACATATTTATCGATTTCGGTCATTTCTTATATTTACACAAAATCACTTTGAATACCTATCTTATCTTTCTTACACTCGGCGTTTTGCAGAGTAACAGACAAAAAGCGACATATTTATTAATAAAAATGAATACCTAATTTATTTTCTCAACCATAGCTAGTTTGATTAAATTGTTCTGCTGAAATGCACAGAAAGAAAAAGGGTTTGTCCGGGTTTTGTTCTGCTTGTGTAAGAATTACATAACATTTAAAATTATCTTAGTTAGTTGGATATATCATGTCCCTTGCATTCTTGTACATTTTTTATTCAGTATTTTATTTTAAAATAAACAACTGAATAAAAGAAATATTTACAAAATTCGAAATTTAGATGCTTGAATGCTACGTACTGAAGGTAAATTTTTGTCTTAAATGCAATGTTTGCCTACCCTGATTTGCATTGTATGTACATTGTACGCCACTGATCATAGCTACTTATTTATTAAAACTGAAAAAGTTAATAAAGTTATGTAAAATTTATGTTTACTTTTTGGCGTGTTACCAAAAATACAAATAAGAAAACATTAAACAGAAAATTAAAATTCAAATCAATTGTTATTTTACAGCGACATAAAAGTTTGCCATTTCGATTTTTTTCTATTGTTACTCTGTATGAAGTGAGCAATACGTAAAGTTGGCGACAAATAAAAGCATACGACGGCCGAAACAAATGTTTTTTTTTGGCACCTTGAACATAATATCTTACTATTATTTTATTTGGTCAATTGAATTTTATAAATATTTTTGTAATCTTTGTAACGAGTAACTCATTTTAATGTAGTAGCAAAAACAAGAACGCTACATATTATAAATAACTTTTATAATTTTTAAGTATCTTTTATAAATCAGTTGTCTTAGGAGCCAAATTTCCAAGTCTGTTGCAGCTCACAACCCCTTGATCAGAGCTGTGAAAGTTACTTCAGAAAAGTAACTAGTTACTTTTTCGATACTTATATATATACTTATATATTATACATATTATAAAATTTTGCCTAAATTTAACCGTTAATATTTTCTGAACCAGATATGAAATCGACCTACGGTTTTGAATGGTTGATAGATTAATCCCTTGAAAAACAATTGTCAATGTTGGATTTTCCTTAACTGTCAGAAAATTTTATATACAGGGTATTAAAGAAGACGATGATTTTTGCTCCAATTTTAATGGCGTGTAACTTTCACAATAATATTTTTAAATTTTATCACACTACGTTAATTAAATAACTGGTTTGTAGCAAAGAAAGTAATTTGTAAAATTTTTGATATCTGTTATATTTTAAGAAATACCGAGTTTTTTGGAAAACCTTGCTTTATTTCAACTTATTGGTAGCTAGATCTCACTGTGCGTTGTATGGTGCAAACTTTGCAAGTGATTATTATACCTTATGAAAAGCTTGATTATGTTTAGTAACAATAGTTGTACCTAAATGTTATGATGTACAAAGGCGTACTCATAAACACCTATATGTCTATGGTTTGTGAGTATCTCACAATTTTTCATGATTGTTTTATATTGGAAAGTACTCGCCCCTAGATTAGGTGAATTTTTTCTTATTTTTTAGTTTTTCATATCGTACTACAGGTATAGTATACAGTGTGTTTACAAAATTTTAACAAAGATAATTTTTTTATTTGTTATTTTATTATTTATTTATTTTTTTTATTTATTAATTTCTAACTTTCGAACACTATTCCTAAAATTAAACTTACATTCAAAGGGATCCTTAAAATTTAGTAACGCTAGTTTGATTTTGATGGGATTAATGGATGGACGGGGTTTGGTTTGGCGTAGTGATATTCTATATAAAAGTATCTTTCAATGTAAGTTTAATTTTAGGAATAGTATTAGAAAGTTAGAAATTAATAAATACATTTTTTCCAAAAATATTAAATTAAAAAAATTTATCTTTGTTAAAATTTTGTAAACACACTGTATACTATACCTGTAGTACGATATGAAAAACTAAAAAATAAGAAAAAATTTACCTAATCTAGGGGCGAGTACTTTCCAATATAAAACAATCGTGAAAAATTGTGAGATACTCATAAACCATAGACATATAGGTGTTTATAAGTACGCCACTGTACATCATAACATTTAGGTACAACTATTGTTACTGAACATAATCAAGCTTTTCATAAGGTATAATAATCACTCGCAAAGTTTGAATGATACAACGCACAGTGAGATCTAGCTACCAATAAGTTGAAATAAAGCAAGGTTTTCTAAAAAAATCGGTATTTCTTAAAATATAGAAGATATCATATCAAAAATTTGATTGATATTTAATTGACGTAGTGTGATAAAATTTAAAAACATTATTGTGAAAGTTACACGCCATTAAAATTGGAGCAAAAATCATCGTCTTCTTTAATACCCTGTATATAAAATTTTCTGACAGTAGGTCGATATCATATCTGGTTCAGAAAATATTAACTGTTAAATTTAGGCGAAATTTTTCTTGCTCGACAGCAATAATTGTCCAGCAGTTTAGTTAAGTTGTATTAGAAATAAAATACAAAATTTGTAATTATTCGTCAACCATAATTTCGATAAATTTTATACACTATTACATTGTGCGCAATTTAATTGAATAATAAATCATAAACACAGAAAAACGTATAAGTATTCAATTAACAGTGTTGTGTTATTAATCAAGGTTTAGACAGCTACTATTATTGCCCGAGTATCAAGTTTAAATCACGAGGAGTGAAGCGGTTAAGTTTAAACCTAGGTTTAAACCGAAAAATAATTCTAAAATTGTAGAAATGTCAGAAATGGTTCATTTACAATGTTGGATTGACAGCAAAGTTCAATTTAAGAGTAATCAACCTGGTCATAACTTAACATAACATATTAATTATATTGATTACTGAGCTATGACCAGGTAAATCACTTGAACTTTGCTGTCAATCCGATATTATAAAATTACCATTTTTGACATTTCTTTGATTTGAAGTGAACCTCGGTTTAAATTATAAATGTTCTTTTGCCCAATTTTATAAATTCAATTTAAACCGAGGTTCAGTTTAAATCGATGAAATGTAAAAAATGGTAATTTTATATTGTGAGATTGAAAGCAAAGTTCGAGTTGAAAATGATTTACCTGATAATAACTTAATATAATGAAACATAACAAAACAAATTATAATCAGGTTGGTTGGTTGATTGGTTACAATCAATGTAACTAGTTACTTTTTCGATACTTTTGCACAAATGTATCTAGATTCTTATAAGGAATAGTTACTTTTACCTAAAAGTAACTTAGTTCTTAGTTACTTAGTTAAAGTAACTAGTTATAGTAACTAATATACTTTTACAGTAACTAGTTACATTGATTGTAACCAATCAACCAACCAACCTGATTATAATTTGTTTTGTTATGTTTCATTATATTAAGTTATTATCAGGTAAATCATTTTCAACTCGAACTTTGCTTTCAATCTCACAATATAAAATTACCATTTTTTACATTTCATCGATTTAAACTGAACCTCGGTTTAAATTGAATTTATAAAATTGGGCAAAAGAACATTTATAATTTAAACCGAGGTTCACTTCAAATCAAAGAAATGTCAAAAATGGTAATTTTATAATATCGGATTGACAGCAAAGTTCAAGTGATTTACCTGGTCATAGCTCAGTAATCAATATAATTAATATGTTATGTTAAGTTATGACCAGGTTGATTACTCTTAAATTGAACTTTGCTGTCAATCCAACATTGTAAATGAACCATTTCTGACATTTCTACAATTTTAGAATTATTTTTCGGTTTAAACCTAGGTTTAAACTTAACCGCTTCACTCCTCGTGATTTAAACTTGATACTCGGGCAATAATAGTAGCTGTCTAAACCTTGATTAATAACACAACACTGTTAATTGAATACTTATACGTTTTTCTGTGTTTATGATTTATTATTCAATTAAATTGCGCACAATGTAATAGTGTATAAAATTTATCGAAATTATGGTTGACGAATAATTACAAATTTTGTATTTTATTTCTAATACAACTTAACTAAACTGCTGGACAATTATTGCTGTCGAGCAAGAAAAATTTCGCCTAAATTTAACAGTTAATATTTTCTGAACCAGATATGATATCGACCTACTGTCAGAAAATTTTATATACAGGGTATTAAAGAAGACGATGATTTTTGCTCCAATTTTAATGGCGTGTAACTTTCACAATAATGTTTTTAAATTTTATCACACTACGTCAATTAAATATCAATCAAATTTTTGATATGATATCTTCTATATTTTAAGAAATACCGATTTTTTTAGAAAACCTTGCTTTATTTCAACTTATTGGTAGCTAGATCTCACTGTGCGTTGTATCATTCAAACTTTGCGAGTGATTATTATACCTTATGAAAAGCTTGATTATGTTCAGTAACAATAGTTGTACCTAAATGTTATGATGTACAGTGGCGTACTTATAAACACCTATATGTCTATGGTTTATGAGTATCTCACAATTTTTCACGATTGTTTTATATTGGAAAGTACTCGCCCCTAGATTAGGTGAATTTTTTCTTATTTTTTAGTTTTTCATATCGTACTACAGGTATAGTATACAGTGTGTTTACAAAATTTTAACAAAGATAAATTTTTTTAATTTAATATTTTTGGAAAAAATGTATTTATTAATTTCTAACTTTCTAATACTATTCCTAAAATTAAACTTACATTGAAAGATACTTTTATATAGAATATCACTACGCCAAACCAAACCCCGTCCATCCGAGGAGGGCCTACAAGGCATTAATCCCATCAAAATCAAACTAGCGTTACTAAATTTTAAGGATCCCTTTGAATGTAAGTTTAATTTTAGGAATAGTGTTCGAAAGTTAGAAATTAATAAATAAAAAAAATAAATAAATAATAAAATAACAAATAAAAAAATTATCTTTGTTAAAATTTTGTAAACACACTGTATACTATACCTGTAGTACGATATGAAAAACTAAAAAATAAGAAAAAATTCACCTAATCTAGGGGCGAGTACTTTCCAATATAAAACAATCATGAAAAATTGTGAGATACTCACAAACCATAGACATATAGGTGTTTATGAGTACGCCTTTGTACATCATAACATTTAGGTACAACTATTGTTACTAAACATAATCAAGCTTTTCATAAGGTATAATAATCACTTGCAAAGTTTGCACCATACAACGCACAGTGAGATCTAGCTACCAATAAGTTGAAATAAAGCAAGGTTTTCCAAAAAACTCGGTATTTCTTAAAATATAACAGATATCAAAAATTTTACAAATTACTTTCTTTGCTACAAACCAGTTATTTAATTAACGTAGTGTGATAAAATTTAAAAATATTATTGTGAAAGTTACACGCCATTAAAATTGGAGCAAAAATCATCGTCTTTTTTAATACCCTGTATATAAAATTTTCTGACAGTTAAGGAAAATCCAACATTGACAATTGTTTTTCAAGGGATTAATCTATCAACCATTCAAAACCGTAGGTCGATTTCATATCTGGTTCAGAAAATATTAACGGTTAAATTTAGGCAAAATTTTTCTTGTTCGAAAGCAATTGTCCAGCAGTTTAGTTGTATATTATTCCCGCTAACGATAAAGCCTGAAAATAAACTCTGTAACAATCAAATTACGCCGCAATGAAAGTTTTTTCAAAAATAATGGCCTTTTGTTTTAGTTTTTATTGATAATAATTTTTGTTTGAAAAGTAATTTCGGGCAATTGCTTTTGTTATTGTTATGCTTCATTGATTTGTCATGAAAAATCTAAATCTTGCTTAGCATTTGTTTACAGGGTGTCACATGTTACCAATTAAAATGACCAGGTTATTATATTGGGAGCTGATTACATTTACATATAATCAGTGGCGAGTCCAGGATTTTGTTCTAGGAGGGGGGCTGAGGTCAAAAAAAATGTGTATCATCGTGACGTCTCCAAATTTTACTGGAGTAAACGAAGATGTTCTCTTAATATATGGCGATTTAAATATTGCTTAGTTCTGGAGGGGGGGCTGAAGCCCCATAGCCCCCCCCCCCTGGATTCGCGACTACATAATATAATAGTTTCCTTTAAAATTAGCATTAGCAAGTTGCATATTTTAAGTGTTTCTTTATCCTATTGTTAGTGTGTTTTGTTTTAAATAATTTATTTTGCTTTTATGTATTATTTTGTTTGCTTTTTTTATTTTTATTTTTCTTTTCTTTTCAGATTCTGACGTGTCAGATTTATCCCATTTAGGTAAGTAGAATAACCTACTACAATATAATTATGTTACGAGCTTCGATAATTCAGCGTGAAGGACAGTCTTTAAAATTATATAAAGAATTTCCACCAAAATACGGCTAAACGATATTTTAAATGTGGATTTCTCTTAAACTACACAAACAGTTTGGTAAAAACCAGTGGGCAAATGATGGGAGGGAGCAAATCTAGGTACGCAAAATTGAGTGCATGCGAATAATTTTACTAAATTTTGAGGAAATGTCCAAAATGCATGACTTACAAATTTATATCGAAAACATTAGCCAAGAAAATTGACCAGGATATGATTCAAGTTTCTTTATTTTTTTAAGAGTATCGGAACAAAATATTTTAAATTCTTCTACAAAGTTGGGTTTTCGGTTGACCCAAATCCTGGGTCTCACGTAATACTAACAAAAAAAAATGTTTTAAATGGAAAGTGAAAAGTTATTTATATTAAATATTTTTTGAACAAATGATTTTTTGGGTATTTGGTATGCGACTACAAAAAGATAGCGCTAATGGCTATCTATATACAACCCAAGAACTAGCTAAGTCTTTAGTATAAAAACTTTCGTTTCGTATGGTATGAACACCTATCCTGTAATGACGAGAACAACAGGGTTCAAAACCGGTCTGCAGGTGGCTACCAATAGTAAAGCTTCACTTCAGGTGGTTTAAAATTTATTTTTTTATCAATTTCTTAAAACGAGTTAATTTTACATCCATATATGTATTACTATATAGATACTTTACAAAATTACATGAAATCTACGAAAAATCCTTACATACACCTAACAGTGTAATTATTTTTAATAGTGTATGGTTGAATACCAAATAAAAGAACAATAAACAGCAATTTTTTAAATTATTTTAATGCGACCTTATTTATTTCACAAAAAATGTGCATAAATGTTTATAATATTAAGTAAAAATTTCTTTCCCGGGTCTGATGTCGGCTCTCAATGTCCCTGGCTCACTGACATCACAAATTTGATGATAAGGTTTGACAACCCAGGATAATTTTATATCCGGTTATGATTCCATCATTTTGTCCATTTAAAAAGCAACTAGACCAAACTCAGGCGTGTGTCAAACGGCCCCGCAGACCCCGCCACGCGGGGGGGGGGGGGGGCCCGGGCCCCCAATACCCGAGTCAAAATTTTTGGTCTGAAAATGGTGGATAAGGTCTGAAATAGTAGCACCGAAAAAGAAAATGAAATAAAGATCACAAAACGTGACTTCTTCGCTCGAATGCTACGGGACGGGGAAGAATATTGAAACATCCAAACGGCAGAATTAGTGCGGATTAGACGCGCAGTAGCTGTACTACGATATGGCGAATGCGCTAGTATACGTACATAAAAAATGTGAACGTCCAAACAATTGTCAACCCTGGCTGGTCGAAACCTCAGTGATTCCCATAGCATAAGTTATTCCCCGTTTTAATGGGAATTTCTGGTTATTAGCGAGTCTTTGTTGTTGCACTTGTTACGTTTGAGTTTAAAATATTAAAATAAGTAGTTTGCGCAAATATCTGAGTGGAGCTCAAAAAAGAAAACTAGTTGAAAAAAAGGAGGAGAGAACAAACATTGATAAACGCGCAAGAATCTGATATTGTAGCTAATGCCAGAGTATTAATAGAGAAATATCCTAACGACTTAACTTAAAATCAAGGATTGGAACTAATACAATTACAAAATTTACTTTACGAAAAGAATTTTCATAGCATAAGAAAGTTTTCAGATTTTATTTTTGAAAAAAATCAATTACTAATAAGTAGTATACCTGAAATTTGCACTGCGTTCCAGTTGTTTCTAGTACTTCCCGTTACACCGGCTCAACCAGAAAGGACTTTTTCAAAGTTGAAGCTAATAAAAAGCTTTACGAGATCTAGTATGGTACAAAATCGCCTTAGCTCATTGGCCATAATCTCAGTAGAAAATGAACGAGCGAAAGACAAGTTCCTTTCGTTAAGGTACAAACGTTAGGATATTTTATAAGTAGTTTTTAAAATAATGCATATTTAATTCCATATCTTTGTACTTATTAGTTAAATATTTGTTGTATGTTTTTCTGGTATTAGAAGAACATTTTTTTTAGAACTTTTCAATCATCCCTCCTATATTATAATAACATATAATAATTTATAGAAATAAATTTAGTTTCAAAAATTCGCTGTGTTTTTTGACTATTAGATAATGATATTGTGTATAAATATTTACTATAATGGGTTATTTTTGGAAAATATAATAGTGACATAGGGAGCCTCAAAAAAAAGTTCGCGGGGGGGGGGGGGGGGCCCAAAAAATTTGACACGCTACTGACCAAACTTAAGAGTTTGATGGTAGTTATAATATGTCATCATGATCTGGCAAAAAGTGACACTTCACAAAGTTTATTCCTATTGGCCATAACGTAAGCTTCAAATTATAGGAAGTTGATGAGTGTGATCTTTACACGGAACGTTTTAACCGCGCGAATTCAGACGCGCACGTTTATTTCCTTTCGTAAATGTTTGTTTCTATTTATGTTATAAAGGCGGAGTTTTGAACCCGCGATTTTATAAAAGCAATCGCTTCGATTATTCCCACGCGAAAACTTTCCTTTTATTAGACGATATTAGAAGGTATTAACCGCGCGAATTTAGACACTCATGTTCTCCATCCAAATGCTTCCTTTATATTTTTTAATTATTTTCGCTGTACTGATTATTCCTGCTGTTACTTGGAAGTATTTTTTTATTTTCTATAAAATCTGACATTTTTTACTAGCAAGAAAATCTAATAGGTCAACCTTTTGAAATTTTAATAATTCCACCTAAAATTTTGCGTGCGTAATTTTAAACTCTCTTAACCGAACGTAAGAGTGTGGTAACTGTGGTAGTCAAATAGTACAATTTTAATACCATGGCACAGTCTTACGCGTGCAGTTGCGCATTCCTGTGACGCGGTTAAAAGTCTACGTATAAAGACCGCCCTTATTATGTTCCATTAAAATTTTAAATTTTAATGTGTTTATAAATTCTTATATTAAATCACACACATATTATAAATGCAAATCTGTCTTCAGGAGAATCTACCGCAGCCGACATGTAGAATACCTTTTGGCGCCGTTTGTGTGATTACTGGTTGTAAAAATAAATTTTATTTCTTACCATCATCCTCGGACTCTCTTATTATATAAGTACATAGAATATTACATACCTTCTTATACATTCTACTACGTTATTACTGAGAGAATAAAAGAAGTGTAAAATGTTGGGTTAACATTTTTTCACGCAACTTCCTTCGAACTAAAGACATATCTGCGTGTCATTGCCGTTTTACTTCTCATGGATTTATTTTAAAAACTTGTTGTACTTCATTCCTGTCAAGAAATTTCTAGGTTTAGACGGAGAAGTATTTTGATATTGTGGTCTTTACAAACGTTGGTTTTCCAAATAGGTTTTTCCCGTCTAAAAAGAAGTTCAATATTGTGATGAGTTTTTTTTTCACCTTGAGAGTTTTAGTAAAACGATCAAAACACTACAGGTCAGCTACTTGAGCATGCTAGTGTTAGTTGGTTGGTTGACTTAAGGGGTCGGCGGTCGGCCCAAGCTTCCTGCACTGCAGCCTAGTGGCTTATTATTGTGCTCCCCTATCTTGCTAGAAAAGATTTGTTCCTTTTATAAGGTCCAGTAACTTCCTACCAAGTTTGTCATGCGGGAGGTTATCCCCACATCGGAGTAATAATTCTTACACAAGCAGGCAGCTAATAATGCATTTTAGAAAAAAAACCGGACAAACCCTTTTCTTGTGTGCATTTTAGCGGTTTAGGGGCGTTTCGGGCGTCCTGTTTCGTGCGTAAACCCAAAAAGTTCCTGTTTCGTGCTGGCACCCCAGGTAGAGAATATTCTAATAAAATATAACCCTACAAAATTCCTGTTTCGGGCGTTACTTATTCTGCTCGTTTTCACAATTAAATAAAGACACAAAATGTTATTTAAAAATGGTATATTGACAACTACAGTCATTACATTAAACAAAATTTACTATATAAACTAATTTTCTAAGGGTTTGTTAAAGACACAAAATGTTATTTAAAAATGGTATATTGACAACTACAGTCATTACATTAAACAAAATTTACTATATAAACTAATTTTCTAAGGGTTTGTGAAATAGTGGCTCTTCCTGCTGTGAGGTCTGCAATAATCGTTTCTAACCTATGGTCTCGTTCACTGTACTTCTTGGCTCGTTTAGGAACCTGCATATGTACGTTATTTCTTTCATATATGGTGTCGTAGAACAACATTTCCTCTTGTAGGCCTTTCAACAGTTCGTATATATTCGGGTGCGATTTTCCAATTTTTTTGTTAAAGCGGTTGTGCCAGCCTTCTACGGAATTGGTAGTGCGATGCCGTTCTCCACTGCAAACCCATATTTCTTCCTTGTCCATCCAACTGTCAACAAAGTAGTCATAAAATTCGGTTAGTGCTTCGTCTTGTGGTGTAGATTCCATAATAGAGAGCCATCCCTCCGAAACATATTCGATTGGCACATGTGCCAATGCAGCAACCATCTTCACATGGTCTCTGATTTCTTTATTGTCTCTGTAAGCCTGTGTCATTCCTAACTGTTGCACTTTTCTCCATAAGGCTTGGTTGAAATGAAAATTACAACCCTTTACATCAGCCGTAAGAAATTCTTCTTTGACGGCACTTATCGCAGCGGCTTCAAAATCGATGTGTATCTTATATGGATGAAAACTTTTAAGTTGCTTTTTTAGACAGGAAAACAATCTTTTGTAAGTGGATTTCTTTCTGTTGGGTAACAAAGCATATATGGCGGGAACTATACATGTCCTCTCTTCGGTGCTTCCGATATCTACATGCAGTGTGTATAGTTGGTCGAAAAGCGGACAACAACTTTTAAACGTGCCATCCAGGAAAAATGTGGTATTGCCGGCGAGAAGACTGTCCAGTTTGTATCCGAACGCTAGAATCCTTTCTTCGTTGCCATCGTCCACTATAAGGTTCTCCTTTATTGATTCTGGAATAATAACTTGTTCTCGGCTTTTGGGTAAGAATTTGACTCCCAGTGAGTTATGCCTTTCTCTGTAGAGCGATGTTTTAATTGATGTAAGTTCTGGAATCTGCGTGACGAAATCCAGTCCCATATTCCTCGCAGTTACCAACTCCTGGCGATATATCTGTGGTACTGGCGTGAGTTCCTCTCGGGCCCTCTTCTTTGCTTTTTGGATGCAGAGTTCTACTTCATTCTTAGCAACATCAGGAACACAGGTGTGCTGCTTGCTTTGAATTACACTTGCTGGCGCGTTATCTGTGATGAGGGCTCCGGGACAGGTTCGGTTGGCACATATCCATCTAATGGTGTTGTTTTTATTTGTTGATTTTAAATTAAATCTATAGCCGGAATAAAGAATAACTTGCTTTCCTCGCTTTGACGTCACAACTTGAAGGTCCATATTGCATAAGTCGCAGTACGTTAAAGAATATTTTTTTGAATATGCTCAGAACAATTTATAGTAAATTTTACCTACCTACCTTTGCATTATAATCCGTAATCCACAAAAATATTTATATTGTTATATTTGTATTGTCATACCAACCATAAATTAATTAAGATTTACAGCACTGGTGATGATCCTAGGTAATAAAATGCCATTAATACATTAGCGCACGAAACAGGAAAAGGTTAGCAATTGTCGTAGCTCAACGCCCGAAACAGGCCATTTTCAGGTATAATTTTTGGAGCGCACGAAACGGGACGCCCGAAAGAGGAAAATACCCATTTTAGCAGAACAATTAAATCAAACTAGCTATGGCTGAGAAAAGAAATTGTTCATTTTTATTAATAAATATATCGCTTTCTGTCTGTTATTCTGCAAAAGGCCAAATGTGAAAAAGATAGATAATATTCAAAGTTATTTTGTGTACATACAAAAATAACTCAAATCAATAAAAATGTTACAGTGTAATTTGGTCCATGGATTTTCCAACGAAATGAATTTTTCTTCAAATTTTCTTAATCATCTTTCACACAAGTTCAGCAAGTAAAAGAATAAAAAATTGGCATACCATTTCATTCGCACTAAAGGAATGCCAGACAGCAGTAAAAATGCTGATTAATATAGGGCATTGACGTTTACCTTCAATAATCGTAAACTACAGGAAATTTTTAAATAAAAAAGCTTGCAGTGTACAGGATAGGTTAAATACAGGGTGTCCGGTAACTTATGGGCCGTATAGTAACTGGAGATACTAGACATCAAACTAAGCCGATTATGTCATATAAGTTTTTTCGGATTGTCACTTTTGTTTTTTTTGTTAATTTAATTATTTACTATGTTTTTTATGCTTTGGGATGTTTAAAGGGAAATATCTCGAAAACCGTTAAAGATATTAAGATCAATCAAGTACACATTTTTGACTAAGAAAATGCCCTTTTTTAAGAAACTATAATTGAAAAACACCCATCACAGGTAAGAAAAATCACAGATTTATGAAGCCCAGTGTATGCAACAAGCGCCATCTAGTTTGAAACCTAAAAATTATTACAAATTCTTATTTCTTGCTCATAAAAACGTAATATGCCAACTTTCCATTCGAATCATTAAACCGTTTTAAAATTATGGCTTATTTTCGAGAATAAACTTATACTTTCAACACCCAGTATCTCTAGAACGAGTAACAATCCGAAAAAACTTATATGACATAATCGGCTTAGTTTGATGTCTACTATCTCCAGTTACTCTACGGTCCATAAGTTATATATAAAATATAAAAAACACTTTTTATATATTGTTAGCTCAAAAGAAATTATCAGCAGCTTCTGTCCAAAAAGCTTGGTTTGTGGCCTAGGTATCACAAACGATTCTTGAACAATATTTTTCTCCATTTTTCTTATCTCGTTGGCAAATACAAGAAGGGCTATAAATAGCCTTAAACCTGGTTAACGATCTCTTTTAACGGCCGCCATTAAACAACTGTCATGGCGCCGATGTGGGGCCGATGCCCAAGTAAATCCTGTTTCACTTTTTTTTTGTCTTGGGCTTAAATATGGATTTATTCGAGAGACTCTTGATTGGATATAAAATAAATTATTATTAAACTGATGGTATCAATTTCGTATAAAGAGGCCAGTGATGATAATTACATTAATCAAGAAAATTTCATATCCGAAAGCAGAGTAATTTCTTAATTTTTTTGTGCATTTTTCATATATGGTAGTATACTAACGGTAAACATGCGTAGATAATATTAAAAAAAATATTTCACTTAAAAATTTCTGAGTAGTTTAAAACCTAAAAAAATCATAGGTATATCAAATTCTTGCAGTCGTCTGCGAAGTTTGTTAAAAAATACGAATTTCGCTCAATATTGTATTTAAAATGTTGAAGCAAATTTAAAAAAATGATGAAATACACAGTGAAAATTAGTTTTCTTTTCCCTTTATTACGCTTTCCACTATTTTCTATCTCAATATTCTGGAAAATTACCAGCATCGGAACCATATTATGTGACGCCATAAGAATATATAGAAAAAAACATAGATAGGACATTTATTTCCGATATGATTATTTGACACTATATTAACATTTTCTGTGTTTGATCGTTAAATTTACTATATGAACTGAAAACGTATCGTTTTGCCGTTAAAACCAGCAGAAAAAATGTAGAAGAAGATGAAGAAGATGTGGGTATTTTAAAAAAATCTGTTTGTGAGTTGTTATAAATCAAAAATATTTGACATATTTAAAGTAGAAAACTTGACATGACATAAAAATCACAGAAACCCCATCTTTAGAATGAAACAGAAATAAGCAAAATTCGCAGCGGAAACATGAGAAAAAAAGGTAAAAAGTAAATTTAGTGTCTATTTTCCTTTCTGTTCTTATTGATCACTTGATTACATTCCCGATAGAGTAAAACTATTAAGACTTTGGAGCGCCATCTGTGTCGTTGTTAGACACTCTTGAGCATACCAGCACCTCTAACAAACTTATAGAAATAAACTAAATGTTAAGAGGAAATCACCTGTAAAGACATCCGTCACAATTACAGGAGTCCCGCTAGGCAGCGCTAACCTGTAGGCATCGGTTTAAGTTCCGAAAACTAAGGTCAAAACAATTAAGATTTTCCTTTCATTTCGTCAGATCCATCCCTAGAAGCGTTTCGCCATATCATGGCTCATCAGTAAAGCTAGGATCCGACGAAAGAAAGGAGAACTCCAGGACTCCTGTAATTGTGACGGATGTTTTTACAGGTGATTTCCTCTTAACATTTAGCTTATTTCTATAAGTTTGTTAGTGGTGCTGGTATGTTCAACAGTGTCTAACAACAACACAGATGGCGCTCCGCGCGACATCTTACCGGTGTGTCTTACCAAATGCTGCATAAGCAGCTTTGAGTTCTCCTTTCTTTCATCGGATCGTAGCTCTACTGATGAGCCATGATATGGCGAAACGCGTCTAGGGATGGAGTTGACGAACTGAAAGGAAAATCTTATTTGTTTTATTTAGATTTCGATTAAATATACCTTTGAAAAAGCTAGCAGAAAATACAAACTTATATAAACATATATTAAAATTATTTTAATTTTAGTTGTTAAAATTTTTACGGCTGTTAAGAGCTTTTATCTCGAGGCATATCGTTTTTGACGATATTTCTAGTTAAAATAAAAATATGATAATTATAAATCATTGTGACTTCTAGTAGTCCATCTTTCCAGATAAAAATAAATGATAGACTTGTCATTTCCGATATACACGTTGATCTATTTATGTCGACGTACACTCGCAAACGTCGAAACGGTACAGTAGGTATATACAGGATGATCTAATGAATGCACCATAGAGTAATCATTGATTCTGCACATAACAATAATAGGTTTGAGGTCAAAACAACAGAAGGCCTTAGTAAAATGTTGGTCGTTAATGAAATAGGTACATTTTCACCTTTATCTTAGGAATTAGATAAAAATTGGAAATACAAAAGTTGTAGAGACCATTGAGGTACACATTTTAAAATTATGCTGGAGTATACGGGGTGGCCAAAAAAAAGTGGCGAATGTAACTTGCATTTTTTTAAATGGAACACCATATATATGCTATTATTTTATGATTCCCGACAAAATTCTATGCTTATTTTGTAAATGTCATATCTCTAAATTCAATAGTTTTTGAGATATTGACGTTTAAAATATGGCATTTTCATACTTTGACAGGCTGTAATATTGGAACGATTTATCTTTCAATATTACAATTTTTTATTTAAAAGGCTAGACAAAACTGCAAGAGTTCATCACCAGCTGTAAAACAAATCCATATTTTGCACTCCGCTGCCACTGAATTTCTCCAAATTGAGACATTTTTCGAAATATTCAGTGATTTATGCTAGTATAAATAGACCCTATTTCGAAATTTTTTTCTTAAATAAAAGTATTGAAAATCTATTACATGACAAACAAATTTGGAACCTTTGGATATCCAGTGATACCAAATTTATATCTCGCCGCAGCCCTTTAGCTTTTGAAATAGTGACACCACCCTCCTTTCTTTCGTAAGATCCTATAGCCCTATCGCTGATGAGTCTTAATACTGATGACATGAAAGGAAACTCTTCCTCTGAATTCATTAGTTTCGGGTCCACTACCGATATGGCTTCTAGTGCTGAATAGCGGGAATCCTGTAAGTGTGTCTTGACAAATGTAGTGATTTCCTCTCAACATTTTACTTATTTTTAAAAAGTTGTTGGATTCCTTATTTCTTCTATCCAAAGAAACCAATTCACCATGTTAAACCAAAAAAACGGTTCTACCGGTTTAACATGTTAAACCGGAAGTAGTAACTTTTAGAAAGAGAATAAAAAATTAAACTTCGCTATCTTAATTTCAATGACATTCTTTACAATCCAACTTTCCTGTATTTATTTTTTTTATGTAATAATCCAAATTTCCGCCCTTTACGAGTAAAGTTCTAAGCTCTAGACAAGCAAGCACATAGTCAAAAATATATGAATGATTCGGTTTTTCATCTTTGCTTAAAAGTTTAAAAATTAAATCTTAAAAGGTGATATTTGAAATACCATTTTATCAAACTTTAAAAAATACAGAAACAGCTTTACTTGAAGATGACCTTTTGTTACAGACTAATGTTAACCAGGCGCCAGTTTTATCACACCTCAATTTAACCTTAACAATATAATTTTACATATTTTTTAAAGTTAAATCTGAACTTGATATTAAAAAAGAAAGGCCACCTGCCTACTTTAGAAAGTAGTATTGTGCAGTTATCAGTCATAATTTTATAATATGTAATAGAATTTAAAATGTTATTTAAAAAATGTTATAAGCCATGCAGAATCAAAGAATCATCAAGGACAATCTCAAACTGACATTTCCATGGCCCATAGTTATATATAGCTCTCTACACTGAGATAAGATTCTTGCTGTCCTTATATCTTTATACCGCTTATAAAGAAAAATGCTAACATAGGGGACAAAAGGAAAACTACCTGAGACAGTAAAATCCATTTGGCTGTAATTTCTTTGCTGTCGTAATAAAGTCACTTTATAAAGAATGATCACTTAGGTCAAGTAAACAAAAATGTTGTATTAGCAAAGTAACTGACCATCGGCTATAAAGAGACTTTGCTAGAACAATAAAGATACTTTTCTACGCCATCTGCATCGTTTTTGAAACAAGAATTTTTTTTTCAATATCAGTATAACATTTTGCTATATTGAAAAGATTTTTTTATTTATTTCAAGAAAGTTACTTTGCTGGGTCAGAATGTAGGTACCTCAGGAACTCTTTTTTAGCTAAGGTAGCAACTAAGCATTGCTATAATAGTAAAGTGGTTTATTATGACAGCACCACTTATTTGCTATAATATGTGGGGTGTGGCCCAAAAAAGAAGCCGTATATTTTGTTGAATTTTTAATATACTCTAGAGAACATATTATGCTTAATAACACATTTATATAAACCAAGTTTTTTTACTTTGGATACGTAAGTTTCAAAAAATTTTGATTCATTTAAAATTGTGTTATTAAAAATAATATTTTTCATACTATATCAAAAATATAACATAGTATAAAGCTTATTTTTCAGGTAACTCTATCATATTTTATATCATGCAACTCCCCACGCCTGAATAGGTGGTCAAAGATTTGAAACTAAAAAAGAAATATTTTTCTCTTTATTATTTAATTCAACAGAAAACAACACTTCATAACCTAAAAATAGTTTCAGTTTTAGCTGCTTAAAAAAACAATAACATTTTACTGCTTTTTTCTTTGAGTGGTTAAAACATATATTATTAAAAAATATCTGTTCACTTTAAATTTAAACAAATATCCAAAAGGGAATGCTAAAAAAACTTTTTTCTGCATCTAGCCCGAATATTAGGTAAAATAATAATTAGATGTATTTTATTTAGAAAAAGAAAGTATTTTACTTTTGAGATATTTCTTAAAATCTTCCTTTTAAAAATTATACCGTGTTTAAAACTTTGGTAAGTTGTTTTTTAGTTTAAGGACTTTTATTATGAATAGCATTGCTAAAGAATTACTAATTTTCTTTTCTCTAAAACTTGACTCATACAAAAATTATTAAGTATTAAATAAACAACAGTTAAACTAAAAACATAACATAAAAAAATTGACATAAAACTAAAATAACTTTGGTCTTTTAACACTGATATTAAAAATCTACACTGTCATTGATGTCACAATCTAATAAAGCACTGCACACTGGAAACATTTTTGGGCTAAGACATTGTTTATTGGAAAAAATGAGACAAATGTCGCAGTCATAATGGTCACCAACAACAGCCACCGATGCGACGATTTTACTTTATGAAGGAACGAGCATCTAAATATCAGAAAAAATGAATACCTGAAGACATGTGGAGACAGGAACGGGACGACTGATGCGCAATATAAAAATTGGCCCAATCAGACTGAATTTGACACCACGAAATAATCCAATTCGAACCGAACCGTTACGAATTTCCCAATTCCAACAAAAAATTTTGCTACCCCTTTAAAAACTCTTTAGAGTGCTAGAAAAGATTTTTTTTATAAAGATTTTTTTCAAAAACAGCAAACTGCATTACTTCCTCAGCAAAGCAAATAGTAGTCCTAGAAAATAATTTTTTATAAATACTTGCTTAGCTGTTACCATAATGTAAGTTTTCTATAATAGCAAAGGTTTTTGTAACGGGTATAAAGAATTTTCAGGTAAATTGTTTCTTTTGCAATAAGAAATTCATTTTGCTATCGTAGGTTGAAAATTTAATATTACAGCCAAAATAATCTTAGCAAAGAATTTCTTGCTGAAGCTTTTCTCAGTGTATCCTTTTATAAAATTTTGATCCCTGATCTTAAAGATAAGCATTATTGCTAACACGAGAAGTTATATTGTGGCAATGTTACACACTTTTTTTTATATTATGAGAAACCGTAGGTTGCTTATCAGTAAATTATATTCAAGGTTATTTTAGTTCAATATCTTATATTCAATATAGCTTAATTACAATATCCACGTGTAATGGTAATTTAGAAAGGGTTAGTGGTTTATCGTTTTAAAAATAATAACCAGATTTTTTAATAGAAGTTTTGCGAATGGTTTCTAAAATTAAATTGAATGTGTCGTATTTTACAACCCCCAGGCACTTTAGTATGTGATTGGTGAATGTTTTGAATTTTGGATCTTTGTACTTCCAATCTTTTTTTTTACTACGATTTTACATCTTGAATCTGTCATCGAAACCGACTGGGGAGTGTGAAACGACACCTTCATCCTACGAGATATCTGATCTTATCCGGCCTGTCTGGCGTGAATAGGATGGCTAGGTGTCGATTCATTTTACACACGCACGCAGTGTTCCCAAGCGGTCACCCACCCAAGTACTAACTGCGCTCGACACAGCTTAACTTCAGTGATCTGCGTCCCAAATAGTCAGGGCATATCAAATATACTTTTTTTAACGTAACGCCCTATATATTATCTTATTCTATAATACTTTACACAATTATATGCTTATTTTGTATAAAATGTCATAAGTCTAAATTCAATTGTTTTTGAGATATTGACCTTTACAATATCGCATTTTCATATTTTGACACGCAGTAAGATTGGAACGGTTCTTCTTAGAGAATAGTAGTTTGTACAACAAGAGTGGATATGATGTGCATATCGTACGAGAAAGTAAATTGAGCACGACGCCGTAGGCGGAGTGCTCAAACTTCCGAGGGCATTATGGACAATCCACTTGAGTTGAACAATATATTTTTTCTACGACCTTATGCTAAAAAATGTAAAAAAAAGTTTGTAGGTTACCAGGCTCGAACTCACGACCCTTGGTTTCAAGTCTAACGCTCTAACGTCTAGACTATCGAAGCGTTTAGTTAATTATCGGAAAACCAACTGATAAATGATGTTACATGAAATTAATTTTCTATGCACATTCAGCAGGTTGCATTCTTGATGAATCTATTATAAATGCGTCTAGATTTTAATATATTGAACAAATTAATAACAAATTGTACCATATGCATTTAAATTATATAATTTAATGTCTTGAACAAGAAGGCGGAGCCTCAGTAAAAATAATATACTGTGATTGGTCAGTACTTTTATAAACAACAAAGGCTTCTCTGTAATTGACTACTGTGATTGGTCAGTTTCATTACCTCTCTAGGATGGATATGATATATTCCCGCACAGTTAACTGGAATAGCCTACTTTACTCGCCACTTAAGTGTAAAGGAAATAGCAAATTTCCATGTGGGGGTAGAAAAAAATGGTTTTCACCTCCCTACCTCAGTTTTTTTATTCTCTATCTAAAAGTTACAATTTTTAGTTTAACATGTTAATCCGTAACACTATTTTTTAGTTTAACATGTTAAATCGGAAATTGGCTTCTTTGGATATAAACTAAAAACTAAGATTGGGAGGTGATTTTTCAAAGCTGCGCCGTTTTAATGCTACAGCCTGTCAAAGTCCAAAAATGTCATATTTTAAACGTCAATATTTCAAAAACAAATTAATTTAGATAATTATATAACATTTTATTCATAATAGGCTTGAAATTTAATAGGATATTAGAAAATAATATAATATACAGAGTTATTCACGCTATTTGACATGACATGTTATAGCTAAATTGTGTTTGTTGAATACAGTTTTTTTCTCCGCGTGGATAGGGGCCTGTTGGATGTACTTTTTAAAATTATTTTCATAATGTACAGGATGTCTCAAAGACACGAAAAGTATCAAAGTTGTATTTTTTTTACATAGAATGCCCTGTATATTATTTCATTTTTGGTGTCTACGAACAAAATAAAAGTAAGTTTCACGAAGGTTTAATATACTTAAACCTTAAGGTTTTTGAAATATTTCGCATTTTGTAAAAATGTAGTAACAATTTTAATGATTAAATTCCCAACAGTAATTCCTTTTTTTAAACCAAATTCACACTAAAGTCAACCGATTATGTTTTGTATTGCACTTATGAAAAATTCACTAATTTATACAGGGTGTCCAAAAAGTATGGCTAAATAATTACAAATTTAAAATGATAATAATTTTTGTAATTTGAATGTAACACACTGTATTTTATATCGGCAACATATGTAACTATATCTAACTGTAATAATAATGCACTTACCAATCATATTATCGTGGAAATCTTAAAAACATTTCACATTCTAGAGTACAATAATATTATAATCAATTTAGTGTGGATAAGAGCCCACATAGGAATATCAGCTAATGAAATAGTTGATAAACTAGCTAAAGAAGCTACCACAATCGATTATATAAATATGGAACTTAAAATTCCTTCATCTGACATAATAAAAAACGCGAAAGAAAAAATGATTCATGAGTGGCAGATGCATTATACTGAATGTAATAAGGGATTGTTCTATAAGGCAATTTTCCCTATAATTCCAAAAACTTCTTGGTTTAATAAAATATCAAATAGAAATTTAATAAGAATTATTTCAAGAATTCGAACTTCTCATGCTTTATACCCGAAACATAAGAAAAGGATAGGTTTAGTTGGTACCGAGTATTGTAGTTGTGGAAGAATAGGCGATATGGAGCATTGCATTCTAGAATGTATCAACCTACAAAATAGCTTAAACTCGCTGTTTGATGATCTGGGTGACTTCGTGACAAGGCCGTTCAATTTGAGTCACCTCATATCATTGAATGATGTAAATATTTATAAGGCACTATACAAACATATTATAGATAATAGAATAGAATTATAAAAAAAAAAAAAAAAAAAAAAAATAATAATAATTAAAAAAAGGAATATAAGCACAGCTATATTAAAAAAATAAAAAATAATAATAAAAAAAAGGAATATAAGCACAGCTATATTAAAAAAAATAATAATAAAAAAAAAGGAATATAAGCACAGCTGTATTTAAAAAAAAAAAAAAAAAAAAAAAAAAAAAAAACACATTATTTAATGTTATACCTATATAGAGATAAACACCCAAATTTCAAAATGTAAGGTATCATAATTCCAGTAAAAAAAAGGATAGATTGTTTTTCTTTCCTCTCTCCTCAAACATTTTCGAAGAAAGGAACGCTCCTTCTTCAGACTACTGAATCAAAAAATCGAAGCTGGCCATTTGGTTTAAACCAGTGCCATTAACGTAATACACACACACACACAGGATATTAGAAAATAATATAATATACAGAGTTATTCACGCTATTTGACATGACATGTTATAGCTAAATTGTGTTTGTTGAATACAGTTTTTTTCTCCGCGTGGATAGGGGCCTGTTGGATGTACTTTTTAAAATTATTTTCATAATGTACAGGATGTCTCAAAGACACGAAAAGTATCAAAGTTGTATTTTTTTTACATAGAATGCCCTGTATATTATTTCATTTTTGGTGTCTACGAACAAAATAAAAGTAAGTTTCACGAAGGTTTAATATACTTAAACCTTAAGGTTTTTGAAATATTTCGCATTTTGTAAAAATGTAGTAACAATTTTAATGATTAAATTCCCAACAGTAATTCCTTTTTTTAAACCAAATTCACACTAAAGTCAACCGATTATGTTTTGTATTGCACTTATGAAAAATTCACTAATTTATACAGGGTGTCCAAAAAGTATGGCTAAATAATTACAAATTTAAAATGATAATAATTTTTGTAATTTGAATGTAACACACTGTATTTTATATCGGCAACATATGTAAAATTTAATTGTCTATCAAAAAATACTTTCCCAATTGCTCACGTTTTCATAAAAAATGCAAGTCTTTATAATGCAGACTGATTTTAACCAATTTAATAATAATCAAGTCATTGTCATTTCTTGCCATTCTTTCGAATTAGGCTTTTTTCCTCTACGTTCGCTGCCAGGGCCATTCCCGATGGGACCTACAGCTTAACGTGGGTTCCGAACCACGATCCTCGGACATGCGATACCCCCCAAGGGCTATCAACCCTTGGTTTCTTGCCATTGCATGACCTACCGATTGGGGAGTGTGTACCTTCTTCCGCACCCCACAAGATGTCCGATCTCATCCGGCCGCGATGGGTTGGGAGATGATACCTTTAACACTCTTCCCTGCATTCTTAAATCCACTAAATTTCGGACATACTTTTTTTTATTGTACGTATGCCCACTCCGGGAATCGAACCCGGGTTGCCACGGTCGAATGCCAGTAACTCACCTCTGAGCCACCGTTGCGGTTTTAATAATCAAGTTTTATGTACATATGTTACTCTGTTGCATCTTGTTATATTAAAGAATATTGCATTTTAAAAGAAATCCCTAAAAATTAGATTTTTATATTAACTAATTTCTAAGGAAAACCCCAAAACACATTAACAATGTTTTTGGATTAAAGATTTTTTTTGGAATGTAGCCCTTACGGGGTGCAACACACCCCTGCAAATTATTTATCAACGCCCTGCCCTTACAACTAATGATAGAAAGCTGGCATTTTACATATAGCTTTAGTTGGGGCTGCAGATATTCACTAAGATAGGCTTTTGCAAGACTATTAGCGGGTTGCATAACGAAAAATAGTTCTCGTTTAGCTTAACAGCGTATTATAAAGATAAAATCCAGAGGCTGGCAAGGCCTACTCCGTATTTGCACGAAATTGCTTTGGATTTGGCAAAATTAGACAGCTGTCAGATGCCAGTTCTTGTAAAATATAAGGTTATTCTGAGCAAATACAAAATTGGCCTCGCCAGCCTCTGATTAAATGTTGTCTTTTTAATACGCGAATAACCCGCAGTTACCCTCTTATCGGTTAAAACCCATCCTTAAAAATTAAATAACTTTTATTCCAAAAACCACTGGGTTTTATAAAAAAAATTTCGAAATATAGAATTTATAAATATTATTTATAGAAATGCCTAAATTAAAATAAACATGCCTATTCAGCACTTTCTTAGATTTTTTTTTTTTTTTTACGGTTCGCCGACTACGTAGGCCATCTTGAACCGGTCATCGACCACAAATGTGATCTACCGACTGGGGAGTGTGAAACGGCACCTTCATCCTACGAGATATCCGATCTCATCCGGCCTGTCCGGCGTGAATAGGATGGCTAGGTGTCGATTCATTTTACACTCTTCCCTGAGGCAAGAGCACGCCGTGTTCCCAAGCGGTCACCCGCCCAAGTACTAACCGCGCTCGACACCGCTTAACTTCGGTGATCTGCGGGAACCGGTGCTTAATATGTCGACAGGCCCTTGCCCACTTTCTTAGACTGTGCGCCGTTAAATGTTGAATAAGTAGTAATTGTGCCAAAACTAAAGTGTTCTGTTCATGATATATTCTATTTTTATTTCTGGTCTTTATGTTAAAAGGTGCAACTATAAAAACAATCAAGGACAGACATTAAAACAAAAATACTTAAACGCCATGTGCCAGACTAATTTTAATTGTCTTATTCTTTATTGTTTAAAGTTGCCAAGTCTTAATGAAACTTTTGTTTCCATAATTAACTTTTGGATGATTTATTAAAATTTTCATTTCGTAGTTTTAAGGTTGAGGGTAGAGGGCGTTGATTACATTCATAAAGCCACGATCATGGTGTCTATTTTTTTTTTGCAATAAAGTTACCTAAATTCACTTTAAGGTCGTCGTTTTATAAAAAAAAGTATAATACAGGATGGTGTCCCAGATAAGGATGCACTTTACAGGGTGTTACAAATTCGACATACCAGCATTGGAATCTCGGAAACCATAGGAGTTAGAGAAACGGTTAAATGGGGGCAAAGTTGTGCAATTAGGTGCTGATTATAATGCTGCTTTAAAAGTTTTCAAACTCCGAATACTTCCGATTTTATTTGAAAAAAACCGAAATATTGCAAAATCGTTTTTTTTTTCCTGCGCTCATTTGACTAGCTATTTAAAAATAAATGACACTTTGTCATTGCCATTTTTTCTCCTCTACAAAATGACGTTACTAAACTAAAGATTTGTCGTTTCTCTCCGAACGGCCATTACCAACTTTACTTTTTTAAATACGGACCTGGATTTTTTTTAACAAAATATAATAGCGGTATTACTTTCTCATAATGATGAATTGTCCTTGCTTATTTTTTTAAATTTATATTTTTAACACTTCTTGGCAACGAATCACAATATTAATTAAAAACTTTATTTTATTTAAAACATTAATACATAATAAGTAATATAATATATTTTATAAGAATTTTCTAATAATTTTAAATTTACTAATTATAAATCCCAATTTTCTAAATGTTCAAAGAGATTGCCGTTTTGCTCAATACAACTATCGATTTTTCTTCCAATTTTGGCGACAGCCCTTTTAACCGATCTTCTCCTTATTCTACCAAATGCATTCTTCCAGTTCTTCCATGGTATCTACGTCATTTTTATAAATAACATTTTTACACAATTAATATTGTGATTCGTTGCCAGGACCGGACTGACAAGAAGTGTAAAAAATATGAATTCACAATTCCTCATTATGAGAAAGTAATATTGCCATTACATTTTGAGGATACAAGGATTTAGAAATCGGTTAAAAAAAGTAAAGTTGGTGATGGCCGCTCGGAGACGAAACGACGGATCTTTAATTTAGTAACATCATTTTTTAGAGGAGCAAAAGTGGAAATGACAAAGTCATTTATTTTTAAATAGCTAGTCAAATGAGCTCAGGAAAAAATAAAAACGATTTTGCAATATTTCGGTGTTTTTCGAATAAAATTAGAAGTATTCGGAATTTAAAAACTTTTAAAGCAGTATTATAATCAGCACCGAATTGCACAAGTTTGCCCCTATTTAACCGTTTCTCTAACTCGTATGGTTTCCGAGATTCCAATGCTGGTATGTCAAATTTGTAACACCCTGTATAGGAATCTCGTAATCCATAGAAGACACATATATGGTTAAATTATAAAAAAGTTTTTTGCAACATTGTGTTTTCAAATTTAAAAAACTCCGAATCCTTTCGAAGATATTTGGACAAAGTTTTCACGATTTCGTATTTATTTTTTCCTGACTCCATTTGAAGATATATATTTAAATCAAGTTTATATTTCCTTCACCATAAATTCTTCTATATAAGTCGGTGATATAAGATTTTTAATCCGACGTTTTTTTTTTTTTTTTAAACTTATATCAATTTTACTTTTTTAAATAGTGGGGAAATTTTATTTTATTATTTTTTAATTCCCCGCCGCCTTTCAAATTCAATGACGTACAACACCTAGTATTAATAACGCGTTTCGGACTTAAACACCCATCATCAATAAAAATAAGTGCAAATTCACCTTATTTGAAAATATTTTATTTTCAATATCCATAACCTAATCTAATTTTCATGTGTCTTAACACAGTGGCAGGGCCAGGATTTTTGGAATGGCTGGGCACAAGTGGGCTCGATGATTTTAGGGAAGGCACTACCCAAATCGAAAGTGACTTCTAAAAAAAAGAGGTCGCCTCTCCCCCGCGCTACATAATGGCATAAGCGGTAAACATGATCTCTCTCAGATAAAACTCCCCTTTTGCCTAAAAAAATCGAATTCGGATCTAATACAAAGTTATCCAATTAAAAAATGCTGTTTTTACCCATTGATGACAACTCAATTTATCTTGGATATTTTACATCGTCATAATAAATATTTAGTAAAAGAGTAAATCTTTAAAAACCATAAATTATTATTTCGAAACATAACAATCAGAATGTCAGTATTTATAAAGTCACCTTGTCCAAAATTTCTTTGATGCGGTCCCGTTACCCACTGACACCATTTCGTGTGAATGTCGCCGCCATGCGGTGTTATATTTTACAGTTTTAAAATAATCTTTAAAGTATTTAAAATCGATTTTTATCAATTCTTTTTTATTCCATTGCCATTATTCTTATTATTATAAAATCTGCACTCCATTCGGTTCATTAATAACTACTACATATCAGAGGCGTACCTATGATAGCGCAAGTGGACGCACGTAGGCCAGGGCCGTAGCCAGAACCAAATTTTTGGTAGGGCTATTCGATTCCTTACCAGGGCCCATATTCTCACGTTGAAATTTGATTTTTAAGGGACGCTGTAGAATTTTTTACATTTTAGAACGACGGACATCCGACATGCTTCATTCATATGCATGTATTATATTTATTATAAGCAGTGGCGTAGCCAGAAAATATGCTTTTTTTTCTGGAGAAAGGGACCACATGTATTTCATGATATTGTACATTGTACCTAGGAAAGAAGACGGAAAAGCGGCGCAGGCGAAACATTTTCGGGGCCACGCCCAAAGTTCGTTTTAAATTTATCTAATTAGGTACTAACAAATTTCATCAAAATTATTAAAATTTGTTTATGTAAATGTTTTTTTTTAATTTTTTTTTTTGATATTCCTAGCTGGCTCTTTATTAAAAAAAAAACAATATAAATATTAGTGTCAATCCAAAATTTTAACATAAGACGTATGTATGACTTTAACACGCAATTTTCGGGCTCGATTTTTCATAATTAAAAATAAGTAAATATCGCTCTCCACGCCAAAATTGATGATTTTTCAGAAATCATGTATTTTTGGAGCGTAAATCTAGGAGCAGTTTTTGGTGCAAATTTTTAGGTTTTGAAATACTTTTTTTTGTATATTTATAATAAAGCATTCTCGTTTCTTCCCGCACTATTTTTTTTTAATTATACATCATCACACTTGTTCAATAAAAAATGTTTCAATTAAAATGTTTCCTATAATTTTTTTCTTTAAAAATAAATACCTAATTGTTTTTTGTTTTTGTTGTAAAAATATTTTATTGCATTGGGTTATATTTTTGTTGATTTAAAATAGCTCTAAAAAAAGGAAAAACGGAACGACAGGGGCAGGACAGGACTCTACCCGTATGACGAAATTATTTAATTAATTTTATTTTATTAAACTTATCAAATAACTTGCAGACATTTTTGACACTTATTTTTTTCTATTTCAAAATCTTTTTTACCAGGGCTCAATATTTTTTTACCAGGGCTTCGCCCTGGCCAGCCCCTCTCTGCCTACGGCCCTGACGTAGGCGTGGGAAAAATAATCGATTAATAAATAAATCTCTTATTCAATTATAACTTTTTTTAAATCGATTTTTTCGATCGGCCGTTTTGATTAATTAAATAAATTTCTTGTAATTTTCCGGCATGTTTATTAAATATTCCGAATTACAACAAAAATAAAACAAAATACAGCGCTGGTATGTAATATTTTTTTAAATATTATTGGTTCTTTGGGGGGGGGGGGCTAGCTACGCCTTTGGTGCCAACCCATAACTATCGGTTTAACCTTTCCAAATCTAATATAAAGTCACATGAAGAATTTCCTCTCATTTCATCATCTAGGCTTCTCAGTGGGGGACGTCTTTCCCTTAACATTTTTCACTTATTGCTACAAATTCGTGTGCGTACAGGGGATCTCGAAAACGGTAAGAAATACGAATATGGTTAAATTGAGGCAAATTGCGTATTTTAGGGCTTAGTAATTTAAATTCTAATTATTCCGAATGCTCTCGGAGATATTCGAAAAAAAAAACGAAATTTCTACTATTGGTTTTTAATTTTTTGCCCTTTAATTTTTGACTTGGGAAAAAAAATTAAAAATACTTTTTTATAAGTAGCTGTTTTTTATGTTTTACAAGATTGCGTTATTAGTTTTCAAATTCGAAGTTTCGTTACCTACCAACCTCAAATCAATATACAAATACAGTTTTAGGGATTTTTAAGCTTTAGAAATGTGATACAAAGAACAAGTTTTTAAAATTTTAACGTGGTTTCATCTAATACCTAACACATTTTTAAAATTATCTTTTTCATTTCATTATGGTCCTGAACATTTAGATCCAAACTAAAAAAAAACAGAAGATTTTTAATTCAAAAAATCCGTTCATTTTTACTCAAAGAGGCCTGATATTTGATATTTTATAAGAAAAGAGACTCAAAGGCTCTGCCTTAAATATTTTTTGGTCTCTTTGTTTTTGTTGCATGTTTCGCCTGAAACTAGCATTATCAGATCTTATAAACAGTAAAAAAAAATTGAAATCGTTTTTGAAACAAACATAAGCGCATCCCAGTAACATAACTAGACTTTTTTTTTACCTTTTCTTCACTCGGGAACATTTTTTTTCTGTTTTACTGTATTTCGGTCTAGGTCTAAGGCAAAAACCATAGGACTTAAGATATACGTTATATTAATATAATAAATAAAATACTAATAAAAAATGAAATAACTTCTCATGACTTAAAAGCATGCTTACTTCTTAGGGTATTGTGACGATAAATCTTATTGAAAAAATAAACAGCCTAAACACCACAACTTCCTGTAATGTAATTTTAATATTTAAGTAATCCTAAAAATAATTGCCAGGTCCGTATTAGTAAAGAAAGGATAATTTGAAATATTAGTGATGTGCTATTTGGTGACAAAACGTTAAAATTTTAAAAACCTTTAAATCGTATTAAATTTACAAAGCTTAGAAGACCTTAAAACTGTTTTAAAAATTCCAAGTCGGTATTTAAAAAAAATGAATTGAGGTTGGTATCTAAAGAACGAAACGTCCAATTTCAAAAACGAATAGCGCCATATGGTAGAATATAAAGAAGGGCTATGAGAAAGTGTTTTTTGTTTTTTTCCTTAGTCAAAAATAAAGGCGCAAAAAATTAAAACACAAAACTAAAAATGTTGGTTTTTTTCGGATATCTCCGAAGGTATTCGGAATATTTACAATTTCCTTTCATCAAGTTATTAAGCCCCAAAATACTCAAATTTGCCTCAATTTAGCTAACCTGTTATCTCTTACCGTTTTCGAGATCCCCTTGTACGCACACGAATTTGTAGCATCCTGTATACCTTTATTGATTTCAAAATAACATTCTTATTGCCTAATTATTTCTCAGATCTTTCTAAGTGGATCCGAACAATATTCGGTTTAAAAAAAAACACATTTTAACATGGGAAATTTTAGTTCGTTCGGATCCACTTAACCTTTTATAAGTTTTTTTCAAAAAATTATACTGGGTATTTAAGAAACCTTAGATACAACCTTCTTTTTTCTATGACCTTAGATTCGCTAGATGAATGCAGTTTTTTCTCGTTAGCTTAAGTAACTCATACAATTTTAACAATAGACATAATTGATACCTTTACACCATTCAAATTATGATGTAATCGTAATTTCTAAGGTCAACGAAAAATATTGTTGGATAAAATAAAGGACAAGATCCACATCGTCGTGTGCGATCTAGTCTAAGTCCTACATTTTTTGGGTACTTAGGACACAATAATGTAAAATTCAATTCTAAACATTTTTTTGATAGATGTTTTTACTACATGGTTTTCTCATTTTGCTGTTGAAGCTGAAATTTTTCACGGTTGTGCATAATAGTTTTCATAAAGTTTTATTTAAATATCTCTAGCAATACGAATTCATTGAAACCATTATTTATTGTAAAACATATCAACAGACCTTTTTAAATAGTGTAAAGATATCGGCGTGCAAAAATTTACAGACAAGCAATCCATATATTTATACAAATACAAGCAGCAAGGTGATTTCAGTAAACCTTGAAAATATAATTTCCTGATTTTTTTATTGAAATTTTCCGTTGTCGGATTTAAATATGGTTGCTTGCGTGTCCGTATACATACAAATGTGTATATACGTACGATCAATAGATGGGCACCTTTTAACTATTATTTAAATGAATATTTCCAATAATTTATTAAGTGAATCCAACGTCGCTAATTGCAAAAAAAACTAAAAAAATTAGTGAATTTATCTTCCGCCAATAAAAAGGTGGTATCTTTGTGGGTGTGAGAAAGGTATTTTCCTACGACCACCTATGAAAATGAGAAAAAAAGCACGGTTAACTTGTCTCGAAAGCGCCGAATATCAATACATACGCGGGTTGATTTCAACACTAGTGTTGAGAGATCAAGGCACACTATTTAATTTAAACATATGGTCCCAATTTGACAGACCATCCCTGTTATTAAAAAGAACAAATTCTGGAAAGCAGTAATTGTAAAGTGTTAAACCTATTTATCATGTATTTGTCGAGTGATTCAGAATTAAAGTGTGAAAATACGCCATCTGAAATTATAAAAAATGCTAATAATATACTGGAAAATCCATTACCAGAAAAAACAAATCGCGCTGAAGAAAGTGTCATGTATTAAACAACAAATCTTTATCGGTAGCGATAACGTAAAGAATAGAGCTCTAGCTTACAGATCGCATGGTCACAGGTTCAAATCCCATCAGGAGTATTTGACTTTTTTTTATAAAAACATTAAATAGTTTATAGAATTATTTTGAAATAAAATCTTCCTTGTTAGGTGGATTTTTTAAAATTTATGCATCTTTCCTTGATTAAATTTAAAATTTTCCATTCCGATTAATCTAGAAGTCACCCTAGGATTAGTTCTTCCTATGAAATATTAAATATGAAAAAATGAAAAAGTTAAACTACAAAAAAAGGAAAAGCCTGTAGACAAACTATGAAACCAGATATTAAGTGGCACATAATCCTAGTATGCAAATTTCAACACTAGTGCTGATATTTTTTTTATCACTAATGTTGAAATATTTTTTTTACAAATCAAAGGCGGTTTTAATAATTCTTTGTGGTCGTAGAAAAAATAGTGTACATTACTCGTGTGAAAGTGATTATTCTAAAACTCGGAAAGTTTCCGCACTCGGCTGACGCCTCGTGCTTAATATCTCGTTGTTTGAAAAGTAACACTTTCATCCCTGGTTATATAATATACTATTTCATGCAGAAAAAAAATCGAGGAAAAGATATAAGCCAAAGTTTTTTATACTGTAAAAAAAATGAGAATTATTTTTTAAATAAAAATAACTTTCTCACGTTCTCAACTATCAGTAAAGTCAAAATTTAAAAAGTTTTAAAAAATCTATTAATAAACATGGCCAGGATTCCGGTCAAAAGAACTCAATGTTTTTAATATACACTGCGTTCATTAATTATGGAATAATTAAAAAAGTACTTGACATGTTGCATGTTTATTAGCTGCTGACATCTTGCATCCATTTCTCGCATTTATATCCATTTTATTATTAAAACCAACCTTTTATGTATCCATATATTTAATTGTTAGTTTTATCACACAACTGATAGCATTTACTATTATAGGTCCTGCTTTTAATCTTCTCTAGCTTTTTTTTCTTAATTTATTTTCCTACTTCTTTTTCTTGACTTCTCATGCTGCATCTTATTTACTCTTCAGCCATGGACTTTATCTTTCTAATGCCTTTCATTTTTTCTGGATATACTTATTGGAATCCGGCTCGAAGGACCGATGACTTTCAAAAGCCCATATTTTTATCAAAATATGACCGTTCCATTTTGAGTTTATTGGAAAGGCTGTCTCTTGGAGCACCAAGTATAGTTTTTTTTATACAGGATATGATTAAAATATTAAGCTGTATGAAATCTGCTGATTATAAAATTGATGTTTCCAAAATACGAAGCCATAAAAATTAAATTTTATTATTGTGTTGGTTACAGCTTTATGTTAGATACTTACTGTACCCATTCCAACTATGTGCCGTTTGTGTCAATTAAAAAAAAAATATTTCAAAAACCGTGACATTGAAAATTACGCTGCTATGAAACGAAACCACCCAACCCATTTTTTGCGAAAGTTTGATGGAAAAATATAAAATAATAATTTGGTTCATGAACTTTTCATATAACCCGTCGTATAGGAATGTTTAAAAGTATTTTTTTTTAGCAAACCCTACCGAAAAATAGGTTTACCACTTTTACCAGTGCATACATCACGATGCGTATGTGGCGCTAAGTAATTTAAATACAACCCAAAAACATCCCATGTTTTTGCAGAGTCGCAGCAAGGGGACTGCAAAGCGTGCTCTTGCACCAGGCGCCAAACTAAAACAGACGGCCAAAAAAAATGAAATTAAGCAAATGATAAAGAAATAAAAGGAAGTTACCAACTGTACTGTTAAGTGTCAGATAGGTTAACCACCAGGGGCGGGTCTACGGGGGGGGGCCTGGGGGGGGGGGGGGGCCCAGGACGCCCCAACATTTCTGAAAAAAACTATAAAATGTATGCCACTGATAAAAAAAAATTCCAGGTGCTTTATTATTTACATAATTTGATACAATTTAAGCATGATCCTAAAATATTTTGGGCTGTGGCGTTATTTGCTTGCGAAGGCTACCAAAAGTTGTGTGGACTCTTAATTTAAATCTTTAAATAATGTATTCTTGGCTTAGATTACAAAGGTCTTGTAGGAAACGTTAAGCTTTTAAACTTTTCCTTCTAAAAGTCCTGTTTTATATAGAGATTAGGGTTTTCAGACGCATATCGTTTTAGTTATTGATTTTTGATGCAATTTTAAAGGAAAACGAGTAAAAAGAATAATATTTTATAGAATTTTTCTATTATATACTTATCTGTTTCGTTTTCCCTTTTTTAGAGCTATTTTAAATTAACAAAAATATAACCCAATGCAATAAAATATTTTTACAACAAAAACAATTAGGTATTTATTTCTAAGAGAAAAGTTAATTATTAATTATATTTCAATTGAAACATTTTTTTTGGAAGAAGTGTGATAATTTATAATAAAAAAAATAGTGCGGGATGAAATGAGAATGCTTTATTAGGAATATAAATATACGGCACTTAAGAAGGAGTATTTCCAAATCTAAGCATTTGCACCAAAAACTGCTCTTAGATCTACGCTCCTAAAATACATGATTTCTGAAAAAAACAATAAATTTGGTGTGGTGAGCGATATTTACTTTTTTTTAATCATGAAAAACCGAGCCCGGAAAACGCTGGTTAGAGTCATACATACGTCTTATGTTAAAATTTTGGATTGACACCAATATTCATATTTTTCACAATTAGAAAATACGTTTTTTTTTTGTTAAATAAAGAGCCAGCTAGGAATATCAAAAAAAAAAACATTAAAAAAAAATTTAATCAAATCACGCAAAGAGGGAGAGGTATTAATTTAATTTTCGAAAATTGATAGTAGTTAGGTGAATTTTAAACGAACTTTGAGCGTGGCCCCGAAAATTTTTCGCCTGCGGCGCTTTCCCGCCTTCTTCGCTGGGTACAATACCATGGAATACATATATTCCCGACTATCCCTCTCTTCAGAAAAAAAAATGTCCTAATTTTTGTGTATGCGGTATTGCGGCTTCGGCGGCGCCAATTGCACCGGGCGCCAAAAACTCTGGCTGCGGCACTGCCAGTTTGATTACCTTGAATAAATTAAAATTTTGATTGATTTTATTGATCAATTTTAGATTTGTTGTCTTAATACGAACATAAATAAGATTTACAATGCCGCCAAGTTAAGATTCAGGAAGAAATAAATGTAGGATTTTATTGATGTTTTTAATTTGGTTTTATTTTTGGAAAACGGCACTTGCGTGCGTAACGCTGTTTTTAAATTGATTGATGATGGTGGATTATATATGTTTGCTACAACTGATGTTACCCCTTGAATGTCAGAGAGGCAGTGGATGTTTTTGATAAAGATAATAAATAAATATATCTTTTATAATAATCTTCACACATAATTATTTAAATATGTTATATGACCGTCTTCAAGTCTTATACACCGACGCATCAAAAATTGACACCGGCATCGCTACAGCGAAAAACCATCCTCAAATTTAAAATGTCACAATACACCACTACCTTCACCGCTAAACCTAACGCTATCCTTCAATCCATCAAGCTTACTTTGGAAAAAAAAAATCAACTCAGCTATGGTGCGATTTCTTCTATTACGCATACCCTACTCACCCAATAGTTATTTCTATTAGAGATATCCTCCACCTACTAGAAAATGCCTCCGTAGATGTAGTCCTACTTTGAATGCTTTTTCGCATCGACCTTCCAGGGAACGAAAAGGCCGAGTACGCTGCTAGAAGTGCAATTACCGACAACACCTCAACCATCGTAACAAAAAGCACCGTCAACAACCTAAAAGCACAGATAAAATCAAAAGCTTTAAAGGCATCCCAAACAGAATGAAACCGATCAAAATCAATCAAAATCTAGCCAATATAAAGTCAACAATCAACCCATGGCGACCTTTTGACATCAATCAAAGTTTCCAAGTCTGCCTCTCCAGCCTAAAAATAGGTCATATAAGACTAACCCACGGATTTCTAATCTCAATAACAGAATTACCAAACTGTGACGAATGCCAAGAACAACTAACCATCCAGCATAACGACAAAATACATACTTTTCCAACAGTGGCGGCTCGCGGTCTTAAAAATTGGTGAAGAGCTAGGTATAGTGCGGGTACTTAAACAAACATTGACTAAAAACCCGTGTAACAAAACGTCTCTCTTATCTTAATCTGTCCAACGACTGAATAGAGTTTCCAACACATTACAAACTATGTCATTAATTGGGTTCATTTCTAAAACACACAACTAAGTAGGTACGTATACTACTGAATTAACTGAAAATTAAAAACAAAACTTTTTAATCACACAGTAAATCACGTAAAACAATATCTATAACCGTAAGACTCAAAATAAATACCTTAAGGTTAAGCGAACCAATACTAAAACGATGATGCATACGACTGATCTATTTTTAAATTACCCTTCATCATAATGCAAATGTTTGCATGCTGTTTGCGTGACGTCACGTAACCATAGCGACGGTGAATATCAAAGCGATGTTGGGCGTTGGGTCTTCACTTGCTTTGAGCTTTGGGGCGCGCCAAAATGCACAACTGTTGATAACTATTGTCCATAGGAGTTAACCGTGACCCTATTATGTATAGCTACATTTGGATTAAATTAATATTATTAATTCGAGCTAAATTATTTTTTAAGGGCTAAAATGGTAGGTGTATTGGTACATTAATATTTAATATTGTCGAAAAACTTTCCTCCTGGTTTTATTTTTTTACTTCACCTGACGAGCCACCACTGACTTCCAAGCAGGTTGAGCGTGGCTTGCGAACAACTCAAATAATGCAAAAACCTTAATAAACCTTTTAAAGGGCTGTAATTTACTAAAAGACATTTAACACACCACGCACAAACAATTAATTATTAAATAAATCCAAAACGTATGACCCATCGCGGTCGATCGCCTCTCCACCAAATAAAAGCAAATATCTCTTTTCACCAGGATTGACGGAGAGGGACTTCTTTATTAGTTTATATTTATTTTAGCTTATGCTAAAAATAAAAACGAGTTAACCTTAGGTATTTTTGTTTTCTTCCTGGTTTAAAAATAACTATGTATAGCGTCAAAAATAAAGTACTACTTTTTTCGAACACGTATTGGAAACCTTGTTCAAGATTAAGTCAATGACTTTTTGAGTGACTTTCTTATCTTGCCGTTTCAAGAAAGTACTTAAGTAGGATATGTTCGAAGCCGGACATACAGGGTGGCCCGCTCTCGACGCAGGATTCCATAGAATCTAAACTACTCACCATTATAATATTTTTAAAAAACATAGATATATGGAGGCATTAGATCTACTTACGATGTACCTAAAATTACTTTAGATTTACTGTGTAAAATTTGAACTTTTTACCTGCTTTTACGCGAGCATCATAATGGCTCATCACAATGCAAATTTACTCAACAGTAACTAAATGGTAGTTCATAACTCGATTACATGAAATAAACATGATAAACAATTATTGTTCTGATCAAGAAGCATAGCTGTTTTGATACTCACAGGGGGTTGCTTCAATAGTGCAACCTCTAGTTCCTAATTTAATATTACTTCTACATTTATGACATTATTTTATGTAAACTCATCACATTATCCACCATTCTTTATCTTCATTGGTCCAGAACAGGCATTCCAAGTGCCAAGAGGCACGGCACGAGATGCTATAAAGCGATGGATCGGGAATGAACACAAAATCCACTGGAGTAACAGACAGGGATTAGCCCATAGCAAAAGCTTCATTGTGCATTCAGACCCATGACTTACGAAACAGCTGCTTCAAATGAAAAGGAACCAGCTGAGAACCATTACAGGATACATGGCTGTCAAGAACCATCTGCACAGAATGCAACCGTACCATGGAGACCTTGACTGCAGATTATGCGGACAAGATAGAGAAACTGTACAGCACATAGTTTGCCATTGGGAGTCACTAGATCGGAAGAAGCAACAAATACTCGGGCAACCAAAACTGGAACCAGAGGACATCCTTACCCTCTCCTCAGTTGACCTACACAAACTATAGTGCAAGGAACTGGGATCACGGAGTGGGTGTATTAACCAAAATGGGCCTAACCGGGCTCTTGAAAAAAAATAGAGAATTAGAAAATAATATAATATATAGGGTGGTCCATTTCAAAGAAGGTATGTTGGATGTGTCCTGACTATTTAGGACACCCTGTATAATTTAAAATTAATTTAATTGTGGATCTAATGCCTTCTTTTAATTCTGTTTAGTGGTTTAGATGTTATGGAATATTGAGTTGAGAGTGGTCCGCCCTGTATATATCCTGCATTTATTAAGAGCTCGTATTTCCTTTAAAATTTAATTAAAATTTACATGCTAATCGAAAAGTCTTCCTTTTCATTATTCTCTTCTTCATAAAAAGACTGGCCTGGTTTTATTAATAGCCAGTTTTTGCCAGGCACCATAATCCCATTAAACTATATTTTAAGCGCGAATTTCTCTGAAACTACACTTCAACAAAGAATTTGGTAAAAACGTGTTTTAAATATTATCCTCCTAATATCTAGGGAACCGAAACTCTGGTTTCAGGCGTCAGTGAATGCCGAGATATTAGCGTGAATAGTGGTTGGCAAAAAATGGCTAATAAAAAATACCGGCCAAAATCTAAACAAAATAGTTGGCCTAATGTAATACAATACTGATCATTTTTTAAAGTTAGTTTTAATACCATTTTTTGGAGCATCGGTTTTAAAATGTGGGTCAATATACTTTTTAGGCTCTGAAAAACTAGATAGAAGAAGAAAATAAGAATGTAGCCTTGGTTGGTTTAAGGCGGGGGTTAGGCGTGCTGCCCAAGCTTCTTGCACTGCAGTCTAGTGGCTCATCGTGCGTCTCCGTCTTACCAGAAAAGATTGGTTCATTTTATAAGGTCCAGTAGATTTCCACCCAGTTTGTCAGGCGGGAGGTTGTCACCACATTGAATTCATCCAAAGATTTTGAATCTTCTTCGGGTCAGTGCTTCGCCGTTGCATATAATATGTGAGGCGGTTCCGTCCTTTTCGCCGCAAAGTTTGCATTCAATCGGTCCATTATAAATTCCTACTCTACGCAGGTGTTTATTTAAATGACAGCAGTTACTAGCAACATTCCGGTTTATGGTTTTTTGAGGGTTTCCCAATTCTGGCCCTCGCTTGGGTTTTACCAGGTATTCTGTTCCATCGGGATAGGTATTGTTGTTGTGCCCACCTGTCTGATGTTGCTTTAGTTGCCTGTTTTGATAGGTCATGGTCGGGTTCAGGCCAGGGCCCCTGAAGCAGATACGGCTGTAGCCAATTCATCTGCTTTTTCGTTGCCCGCTATCCTTGAGTGACCAGGAACTCATAGGAGTTCGACCTTGTTGTTTATGATCTCCGCCATGTACTTGTTGTATTATTATTTTTGGAAATTAACTATATTAAATAATTTTATATATACAGGGTGACAATTTGAAAACGAACAGCATTTAATATTGCCTCTACCAATGATAGCATGAAAATTTGGCGAAACACGTCAATTGATATATCGAGGGGGACATTTTTTAAGACATTTGTTGTCGTGTTACTTTCAACCCCCTAACCCCTAGGGCACCTACCCCTAAAATTTTAAATGGCAACCCCTATTTATTTTGCCATTTTTGTGTTCCTTATAAAATTCTACATAAACTGTATCATTTTTTTTTTCAAAAAATGTAATTATTTTATTTTTTCTAGTGGCGATATCGAAGACGAAATGTAAATAAATAAAGGAATTTGGAATGTATTTCTACATTTCGTCTTCGATATCGCCACTAGAAAAAATTAAATAATTACATTTTTTGAAAAAAAAAAATTATACAGTTTATGTAGAATTTTATAAGGAACACAAAAATGGCAAAATAAATAGGGGTTGCCATTTAAAATTTTAGGGGTAGGTGCCCTGGGGGTTAGGGGGTTGAAAGTAACGCGACAACAAATGTCTTAAAAAATGTCCCCCTCGATATATCAATTGACGTGTTTCGCCAAATTTTCATACTATCATTGGTAGAGGCAATATTAAATGCTGTTCGTTTTCAAATTGTCACCCCGTATATAAGTTTGCTGCATTTGTTTATTAGTTTCCTTCAAAGACATTTATATGAACTTTATTTTATATTTATATAAATAGAAAAATAACATTAATTGCGTTAACCTGAATTGTTTGTGCTTGTAAGGCAAGTCTGAGAAAGTAAAAAAAATATATAAGTTTCTTATTAAAGGCGATAATCAAAAATATAATTTTCTGATGTTCCGATTTTCATCTCAATCGGACAGATGATGCATATAATTTTGGATAAAAAGAACCAAACCTTGTATCATATTTTCCGTTTATTTTTAAAAGTCATACTTTGTAATATCTTATGACGCCCCAAAATAACAATTTATAATTCAAATACTTTACATTTTTTTAAATCATTTCTTCAATCAATACATGATCGATATGAACCATCTGTAAAAATATTTTATTAACCCCAAAAATACAATATGTCTATTTGTACCGGGTGGCCTAATAAGAATAAACGTCGGCCATATCTCAGGAACCGTTTGTCCCAACGTGTTTAAATAAAAAAAATCATTTCAAAATCGATCAAAAAATATTGCTGGAAAACGGTGAAACTATATTTTAAATATTAGCTACTATAGGATGAGCGGTTTTAAATAACACAAAGTTTGTTGAATTTGGTTAAGACAAACCAGAGTTATGAGAATTTTCTTTAAAAGAGGTTCCCCCTCCCCCCTCAGCTTATTTTGCGAGTTAGATCGAAATGTATTAAACCAAATTAATCCGTATATTCGATTTTTTAGACGCGAAAATCTCCTGAAACCCGAATTTGACTTCGTTAGAAAGATTGATACTTGCCGCTCAATATGAAACAGGATTTTACCAAATTTTTCGTTGTAGCTTTAGAAAAATTTGCCTTTAAAATATGGTTTAGCGGGATTTTGTTGGTTGGCAAGAACTAGCTAATAAAACACTTACAAGGTGATTCCTAAGTTGATACTTCTTTTTTAGCTGTGTATAGAAGGTTTTAAAATAGACAACATTTTCAAATATCTTTTTTCAAAAAACTCAAAAATAGGCGAGATACAGAAGTAAAAATTTTAAGTGCGGGCTTGGTCATCAAAACGTAGCCTGTTATATTTTATTTTGTGTGGCTTCTTGGTCATGCAATTTACAGGTCGGTGGTCAGTTATTTGGCAATCTGCTGCGATGTGTTTTTCTGAAGCAAGTTAATTTTAAATTGGTGACACGTGAAAATGGTAAAATTTGAAAATAATGAACTAGTTGATATGGTGCTAATTTACGGTGAGTTTCGTCACAGTGCGGCTTCTGCTTCGAGATTATACGCAAAACGCTTTCCCTTGCGAGCTCATCCTACACCCAGAGTTTTCTTAATGTTATTCACCGGGCAAGTTAGGCAGGACCGTATTGGATCCATAGTGTAATAAATGAATGTAATTACCTTATTTTTGAGTTTAAAAAAAAGGTGTTTGAAAATGTTATTTATTTAAATGCCTTCTATACACAGCTAAAAACAAGTATCAACTTAGGAATCACCCTGTATACGATAACATATTATCGATAAAAATCCTTAAATCTTCTTAGTCATATGTTGAACGCCCTCTAGCGGTAAATTTAGGAACTTTAAAATCATTTCCAGCGATTTCTCTTGATCGATCCTCTAATTTTTTTTTTATTTCAACAGGTTTGGACAAACGGTTCCTAAGATATGCCGTGGCGTTCATTGTTATTTGGCCACCCAATAGATCGTTTTAAAATTGATATTGACGTGTTTCCCCGTAAATTAAACCAGAAATTAATATACATTAATTTTTGTATTTTTCATTGGTTTGACATTACGTTGCTTACCTACTGTTTAACAGCCTTTGTCAAAAGTACCGGGTGTACAACTAATAATGGACGCAGGCTGAATCAAAAAAACATTTATTACAAAAGTGACGAAGAGAAATCGTTGAAAATAATTTTCAAGTGTCTAGGTTAACCGCTAGGTAGCGTAACTACAATCATCAATCAAAAAAAGGGATTTTCTCAAAAATGTTCATAGTAAAGAATGTAAAATGTATAATCTCCTAACCCACCCCATTCACGCCGGTAACCAGGCCGGATGCAATGGCAAGAGAGACCAAGGGTTGATAGTCTTTGGGGGGTGTAACATGAGGAGGATCGTGGTTTGAAACCCACGTTAAGCTGTAGGTCCCCTCGGGTATGGCCCTGACAGCAAACGAAGAGAAAAAAGCGTGTGAAAAAAAAATTGGATATAAGAACACCAATTGGTCTAGGGGGCTAATCTCGATTAAAGGGGGGCTAAGCTCCTCCTAGCCTTACCCTAGTTGCGCCTATGGAAACGTCATTCTACTGATAAGAAATCAATACGTACTGACCATAAATTAATTTGACTCAATCGATTGTTTCACAACGACTTATTTTCATTTATTGTTTCAAATTTTGTTAAACCGATATTAAATCTGTTTGTAATTTGCCCAGCTATATTTATGGGTTTGCCCTAATTTTGTAATAAGTATATTTTACGATTTAACGTATTTATATTTTAGTTTTCGATTATTTTAGTACAAGCATCGGGTCGCAATCTACTGCAATCGTCCGCGAATGACGTCAATGTGACGTCAGAAGTTCTTTTCTAGGTTATTCCTTGGTGGCTATTGCATCGTGCACACGTTGATGATGTTTGGGAGATAGACGCAGCTGCACTATAATTACACGAATAAAAAATATTTATTAGTTACAAGATGTTTTATTTCATAATATGGGACTATTTTAGTAGCGATTGGACTCCAGTGGCGTAGCCAGCAAATATGGGAGGGGGGGGGGGGGGGGGGCTCAGAAGGCGTAAGTAGGACTTTTTTTTTTCTTGAGAAAGCGCCAGTCGGGACTACATGTATTTCATGATATTGTACCTAGTAAAGAAGGCGGAAAAGCGCCGCGAAAAATTTTCAGGGCCACGCCCAAAATTCGATTAAAATTCACTTAGCTACTATCAAATTTCGAAAATTAAATTATTACCTCTCCTCCTCTACAGTCCCTTGCCATATTATTAGACTCATGCTGCAAATCTACACTTTTACTTGATATTTCTTGTTGTTAATATGAACTTTTTGTAGATATGTTGGTAGAACTTGGGTTTTTGAATATCGCGGGCACTTTTATCGTTTTGGCAACACTGATCATGTTGGTAATCGATGACTCACATCGATTATCGCGAAAATGACATGTACATAACCTAAAAAACAGAGTTTCAGTTTGATAGTGCAATTCAACAATTTAATGTGTTTCAATAGCGTTTTCTCTTGTAAAACTCTTTTCCATTTCATAAGGTGAGTTTATTGTTGACAAACAACATGTCAAAGTATATATTTACACGTTTTGAGGCCATATTATGATAAAAAAACAATTTCAGAATGGGAAAAGTGTCTGATTTGTCGCCAATAAAAGTTGGTCGAATTTCCGGCATGCTGGAAGCACGAAACATGTCGCAATACCAAATAGCGCGAATTGTTGGAGTTTCTCAAAGTTCTGTCAAACGAATAAAACAAAAAATAGACCTCGGTGAAGATCTGAGAGCCAAACGTAAAGGTGCGTGCGGTCGTCGGAGAATCACGACAGTGAGAAGTGACCGAAAAATTCGCAATATTTGTGTTGAAAATCGAAAACTGCCGATACAAATTCTTGCAAAAAAAGTTCTTGAAGCCGGCATTGAAGTTTCGCAAAGAACAGTGCAGCGGAGGTTAGCAGAAGAGGGTCTTATTGGACGTAGACCAGCACGCAAACCAAGACTTACACCTGCTATGATATCAAAGCGATACCAATGGGCACGAAAATACAAGGATTTCACGACTGATGACTGGAGAAAGGTAAATAAATGCTATATAACTATATTCAAGTTGTTCTTGTACTGTAGATATTGTTAAATCTAAATTCTATGACATTTTTCAGGTATGTTTTTCGGACGAGTCGATTTTCCAAGTATTGGTCGACAAATCGCAGTTTGTACGGCGAAGGTCAAATGAGAAATATAAGCCAGACTGCATTGTGCCGACCATTAAACATCCTCCGTCGGTAATGGTATGGTCAGTTATCAGTTATAAGGGACCAGGGGCCTTATACGTTGTCGAAGGTACAATGAATGCCGAAAAATACCAGAAAGTTTTGGAAACTCAGCTGCTTCCTCAAGTGAAAAAATGGTTCAAGAAACGAGAAAAGCCAATTTTTATGCATGATGGTGCGCCTTGCCATCGTGCACACAAAATTACAAAATTTTTAGCTGAAAAAAAAGTAGATATTCTCGACTGGCCAGGAAATTCGCCTGACATGAACCCCATCGAGAACGTCTGGGAGTTTTTGAAATCTGAGGTTAGGATGAAAGCCCCTACAACCAAGCAAGAGTTGATCAATATACTTAATGACACTTGGAAACATAACCCAGAGATCAAAATAAAAATTCAAAGCTGTATAAGCAGTATGCCACGTCGCGTTGAAGCTGTGTTGGCTGCGAAAGGGGGTCATACAAAATACTGATTTTTGCAAAAAAATTTATTTTCATCTAAAAAGATTTCATTTCGATGTAAATTTCTAATTTTCTATGTGACATTTATTGTATTTATAATAAATTTTGACGTTTCATCATGAAATAGCGTTGTTAATGTCTACTGACGTGTTATAAGCCAGAAAAACTTCATTTTTAAGCATGAGTCTAATAATATGGCAAGGGACTGTACATGGTTGGATTAAATTTATTTTTGTAAATGTTTTTTTTTTGATACCTCTGGCTCTATATTAAAAAAAATATTTTTTATATTTGTTATCACACTTCTTCCATAAAAAATGTTTCAATTAACATTTTTACTTGGGGCTCCAACTCAGCAGACACCAGTGTTGGAATCCATTTTAATAATTTTATAATCTGTCAGGTAGTTGTCGTAATGATATTATTATTTCAATGTTATGTTTCACAGCTTTTTGTTGGCATGGCTGGTATTACCGTACAGAAAACCTGTACTGTTTAGAGGTTTAGTTTGGAGGATGACGCTTTTCTGTATCTGTTGGTATAAATAACCTGAAACTCATTATGATCGGAAAGATGTCTATATTTTCAAGATTCCATATATTTTAATCTCTATCGCCAAATTGGAAAAGTTACTTGGTTTCCTTTTCCGATTCGATTTTAGAGAAGTTGCGTATTAGTGGGCAACCTATATCGATTATAAAAGCTTTCTTGCAATTTTTTTCGATAAAAAAATATCCGGACGGTTGTAGTCTACTGTTCTATGCGTTATCATTGGCCTGTCCCAGTATAAGAGACATTCAAGAGATTCTAGAACTGGCTCGGGTAAGTACTGATAGTATGATGGTAGGTTTTCCTTTAGGATTAGTTTATGTGTGAGTTCTTTGTGGATGATCTGTACCACCTGATTATGCCTTCCCAGGTAAACGCTGGGTGCCATAGTATGACAACCCGCCGTAATATGTTCTATCGTTTCTCCGGAGCAGTTTTATTTTTTGTACAGATCTTTCACACTTCTTTTCATAGTTTCGAGTTCAAATGATACGGTCTTGGATAGAAATTATAAAACCTTCTGTTTCAAAGTGATGCTGCCTTTTTCCAACCAATTCAGTTTCTATATAAAAAATTATAAAAACTTAAACAACCTGTATCCGACTAGAATTGGGCCATGCTTGTTATCCAGCCCACCTAAATAAAATACGTATTGTTTCCTCTGACAAATATAATTTGTGCCACACCAGAAATTTTTTTAATACAGGGTGATTCCTAAGTTGATATTTCTTTGTTAACTGTGTATAGAAGGCATTAAATTAAACAACATTTTCAAATACCTGTTTTCAAAAAACTTAAAAATAGGCGAGATACAGAAGTACAAAATCTAAGTGCAGGTCTGGTCATCAAAACGTAGCCTGCTATACTTTATGTTGTTTGTTTTATCTCTTATTAGTCATGCAATTTACGGGTCGGTGGTGAGCTATTTGGAAATCCGCTGCGGTGTGTTTTTCTGAAGCAAGTCAATTTTAAATTGGTGACACGTGAAAATGATAAAATTTGAAAACAATGAACTTGTAGATATGGTGTTAATTTACGGTGAGTGTTGTCAAAGTGCGGCTGCTGCTTCGATATTAAACGCAGAACGCTTTCCCTTGCGGGCTCATCCTACACCCAGAAGTTTTCTTAACGGGCAAGTTAAGTAGGACCGTATTTGATCCGTAGTGTAATAAATGAATGTAAATACCTTATTTTTGAGTTTTTTGAAAAAAGTTATTTGAAAATGTTGTTTCTTTTAATGCCTTCAGCTAAACAAGAAGTATCAACTTAGGAATCACACTGTATACTGGTAAGCTACTTATACAAAACAAATCTAAAACTGTAAATCTTAAAAAATATTACAAACCTGCTCTAGTCTTTCCCAATGTGTTTTTTCTTTTCCCTTTTTTAGTGGTCGTCATGTCTATAAAAAAAAGTTTTATATAATAATTCGAAAAAGTTTCGGTTAGTTTTCAATCGAAAATAAACTCTAAATCTAGGTTATCATTTTATATGACCTAAAATCAGTCGATTGATAATTTGAAATAATGTGTCGGATAAAAATGTTTTTTAAATTTTCTTTTGAAGTTTTTCTCGGCCAAACGGATTTATTTTCGGACGATTAAAATTATTAAAAGCGTATCATTAATTATTCTGTTTCTGGAAACACAAAAATTAAATAGTATAATAAGGCGATGAGAACATGTAAATAAAAATAGTTCATTCAAGGACTTTGACCTATTAACGAACGCAAAAATAAATACTAAAGGATATCGCAAACCAACGCGGTGCTGCGGTAATGGTTTCACCGCGCGGTGCCACAGAACACAGCACTAGATGGCACGACTCACACCGCTGCGCAGTGGCGGCTCGCGGTCTTAAAAATTGGTGAAGAGCTAGGTATAGTGTCGGTACTTAAACAAACATTGACTAAAAACCCGTGTAACAAAACATTTCTCTTATCCTCATCTGTCCAACGACTGAATCGAGTTTCCAACAAATTACAAACTATGTCATTAATTGGATTTATTTTTAAAACACACAACTAAGTAGGTACATACACTACTGAATTAACTGAAAACAAAACTTTTTAATCACACAGTAAATCACGTAAAAACGATATCTATAACCGTAAGTTTCGCGAAGCCTCAAAATAAATACCTTAAGGTTAGGCGAACCAATACTAAAACAATGGTGCATACGACTAATCTATTTTTAAATTGCCCTTAATCATAATGCAAATTGTTACATGATGTTTGCGTGACTGACGTCACGTAACCATAGCAACGGTGAATATCCATTGGGCGTTGGGTCTTCACTTGCTTTCAGCTAACGGACACGGTCAGCTGGGGCGCGCCAAAATCCACGAGTGTTTAAAATTATTATCCATCAGAGTTAATCGGAGTTAACCGTGGCTTTATTATGCATAGCTACACTCGGATAAAATTAATATTATTAATTCGAACATAATTATTTTTTAAGGGCTACAATAGTAGCTGTATTGGTACATAATTATTGTCAAAAAACTTCTGGTTTTATTTTTTGAAAAGCCCCTTCACCTGACGAGCCGCCACTGCCGCTGCGTGCCAAACTCTCGTTTCCCGCGTTTTGTTTTCGCAAAGCCCTCTGCACAGTTCAAGGGCGTGCAATGCTGTTTTAACCACGGTGGGCAAAAATTGCATTTAAGACAAAAACTTACTTTGAGTAGCATTCAAGCATATAAATTTCAAATTTTGTCACAAAATGTCTTGTTTTTGAGCTTTTGGAAAGAACACTGTGGCAGAAGAAGAATAAAACGACATTATTTGTAAATTAGTTCAACAGTCTTTACGTAATTTTTTTTTTAAAACATCGTATCGTCATACAAATTGGTTTTCCTTTTTAAATCCTGCAAAAGGACGCTCTCTAGAGAGATTATTGTTAATTCACTTAAGCGTGTCTCTCCCTGTGCGTTTCGTAAATAGGTATGAATCCTTTTTAATCCAGAACAGGATTGTTCTGTAGATGCGCTGCTAGCTGGAATAGTAACAATTAAAGCCTCCATATTTTTTTCCCGAAACCCGACGGCGCGAAGTCTAACAAAAGAGCGAAAACACTAATTATAAATTATAAATCTATCATCCACCTGATTGAACTAATGTTGCCAAAAACGAAGTCAATTATTATATGACATAATATAATGATAAGCTTAGATACTGATTATTAAATATTATGAATCTATAAAAAAAAATATTTTAATTGTTACAAAAGTGCTCCAATGCACTTGCCAAATGCATGATTTCTCGGCGCGGGCTGATAGATGAAGGAAGGTCGAAGGTGAGGGGGGGGGGGGGGGGGGGCGGCGATTTAAAAAAATACTTCTAAAAAAAAGAGCGTATCCCGGCTCTAAAAATATTCCTACTCTCAAATGTGATTTCTCAAAAACTTCTGACCCTTCACACGCCCTACAATTTTCAAGGCTCAAGGTAAAAAAACACCCATTTTGTGAGGCTCAGGGGGGGGGGCGAAACTGCCTTCGCCCCCCCCCCCCCCTGGATCCGCCACTGGCTAGTGCAGACACTAATGTACAGCGAGATCTTTGCTTTTAGAACGGTCTTACGGAATGCTTATACAGGGATCTAGTTTACGATATAATAAGCAAAAAATGCGTTCGTGGAAATTAAATGTATCTGTTTGTTTTATCGTTCTCAGAGTAGGCAATGCTTTTTTGCCTATATTGTATGCACGTCACTGGCACTGTTTTGCCGCCCACCGGCACATCATTCACGTGCCTTGTGCTATGTCTTTTTATTTTTGTAATACATAATTGTTTTTTTCTCTTTCAGGTAAGCATCAAATAGAAATTAAAATGATTAAGACCGTCTTGCTGGTAAGTGTAATAAAACGATAAGCTCCCAGCCCCCTCTTTCTCTACAAGAAAGAGTTGTCCCTGTCCTTCAAAAATAGTACATTGTATAGATACCTAGTAGGGAAGGCTGAACATTTCCGGACGACCGTAAAGATTGTATGTCGAGGCGCAAGCCGAGACTGACAATACGGAGTTATTTTATTTTCCGTTGCCTAGCAATAACTAAGTGTATGGAAATATTGCCTTTTTTTTCAGAAATGTTTCAAAAATGTCAATATTTCCGATCGATTTTCGGAAAAAAATTTATTTACACTATTGGACTATTTTTACATCGGTCTATAGTACCAAATACTATTCTGCTATATTTTATTGTAATCGACATGTACATTTTACCACCCACAATATTATAGACGCGAAAGCTGACCCTGAACTTTTATACCTTATAAAAATGTAATAAACACGATTAATCGACTCCAATCGTGACGTCACAAAGTTCAACCCCCACGTTACGAGTGACCTTTATTAATACGTATTATACGATTGAAAAGGGTTGTAAAATCCAAGGAGAAGGTGAACGATTTTTATTATAATAAAACATAGTCACGACACTAAAAAATAATTTTTTCTACTTCTACATGGAAATTTGCAGTTGCCAACGGAGTTTGAAACCGGTCTGCAGGCGGTGGCATGCTACATAAACTACAAGTTTTACTTCAGGTGGTTTAAAATTTATTTTTCCTACGACCACCTATGAAAATGAGAAAAAAAGGACGGTTAAATTGGCTAGAAAGCGCCGAATATCACACGCGTGTTGAAAAAAATATTTCAACACTATTGTTGAAATACAAGGCACACATTTAATTTAAACATATGGTGCCAATTTGACAGACCACCCCTATTTATTAAAAAAAAAATTTTAGAAAGCAGTAATTGTAAAGCGTTTAACTTATTTATCATGTATTTGTCGAGTGATTCAAAATTAGAGTGTGAAAATACGCCATCTGAAATTATAAAAAATGATAATAATATACTGTAAAAAATATTACCAGAAAAAACAAATCGCGCTGAAGAGAGTGTCATGTATTAAACAACAAATCTTTATGGATAGCGATAGCGTGGAGAATAGAGTTCTAGCCTACAGATTGCAAGGTCACAGGTTAAAATCCCATTATATTTGACTTTTTTTTTATAAAAACATTAAATAATTTATAGAATTATTTTGAATTGAAATCTTCCTTGTTGAGTGGATTTTTAAATTTAAGTTTAATGCATCTTATTAAATTTGAAATTTTTCATTCTGCTTAATCTAGAAGTCAATCCGGGATTAGTTCTTCCTATGATATATAAAATATGAAAAAATAAAAAAGTTAAACCACAAATGAAGGCCCATTGACAAACTATGAAACCAGATATTAAGTGGAACATAATCCTAAGTATGCTAATTTCAACACTGTGTTAAAATATTTTTTTCACAAATCAAAGTCTTTTTTAATAATTCTTTGTGGTCGTAGAAAAAATAGTGTACATTACTAGTGTGGAAGTGTTTATTCTAAAACTCGGAGAATTTCCTCGTTTGAATAATATCACTTTCATCACTTGTTATGTAATATACCTACTATTTTCTACTCCCACATGGAAATTTGCAGTTGCCATTATACTAAAGTAATTGGAAAAGTGGGCTTATTCGGTGAACTGAACGGATATGAGTTCATATCCATCCTAGGTAGGATATGAAACTGACCAATCACAGCGGTCAATTAAACCAAATTTACACATTGGTAATTTTACGAGTCGTTTTATGACATTTAACAAAAGTGAGGTTAAGAATATACTTCAAAAATATAGAAATCTGTTAGATAAAATTTGTTCTTTTTTAATTTAAATTAACACATTTATCCCAGAGTCTAGGCATACACAATTTTTTCCATTTTTTTATAAAAAATAGGCTTAAGTTTTTTTGGCAAAAATTGCAGAACACCTTAAAATCCCCCCACCAGGAGCCGCCACTGCCCACCCCAAAACTATAGGTGTCACCTATTTTCCCACACAAATTGTGTGTTTAGAATGCTTATTATTTTCCGCAAATCTTTTAAAAGTTTTTTTTTAAAGGCCACAGCTGAATATCATGATCCGCTATGCATACCTAACGTGACCATTTATTTTTCTCCTCAAAACGGGACCCTGCAAAATCTGTTTGGTTTGTTAAAGTAAAGCACAACATAATTGAAACAGTAGTTTGTACAAGAGTGAATATGATGTCCATATCGCACGAGGAAGTAAATTGAGCACGACGCCGTAGGCGGAGTGCTCAAACTTCCGAGGGCAATATGGACAATCCACTCGAGTTGAACAGTATATTTTTTCTACGACCAAACTTACAAACCTTATGCTAAAAAATGTAAAAAAAAGTTTTCAGGTTGCCGGGCTCGAACTCACGACCATTAGTTCCATAGTAAAACGCTCAACCTCTCGACTATCGAAACGTTAAACTAATTATGGGAAAACCAACTGATAAATGACTGATACATGAAATTAATTTTCTACGCACATTCAGCAGGTTGCATTATTGATAAATCTATTATAAATGTGTCTAGATTTTACTATATTGAACAAATTAATAACAAATTGTACGATATGCATTTAAATAATATAATTTAAAAAGAAGGCGGAGCCTCAGTAAAAATAATATACTGTGATTGGTCAGTACTTTTAAGAACAACAATGGCTTCTTTGTAATTGACTACTGTGATTGGTCAGTTTCATTACCTACAGTTAACTGGAATAGCCTACTTTACTCGGCACTTAAATGTAAAGGAAACAGCAAATTTCCATGTGGAAGTAGAAAAATGTATTTTTAAGCAACATTATAATAGGCGGCTTAATTAAGTTTGATATTTCTCAGATGAAGAATTTTTTTAAAATATATTAGGTGACGAATTTAGAAAAGAATGGTATTCTTGACAGATTTTATTCACATTCACCTTCATAATCAACATCGCTTTAAAAACTGATACTTGCAATTGAGTTTTATATATACCGACTTCGCCCACTTCCCGAGAACGGGACATTTTGGCGTCCCGAAGCTTTTTTTGGGGACAACGGGACTGAGTGTCAAATAACGGGACTGTCCCGTTCAAAACGGGACGTATGCATACCCCAAAAATATCTGGACCCTTTATGCCCAAGGTCTTTAGATAGATAGGTTGCCTTGTAAGCTTGGTGTCATGGCGGGCGAAACGTCATCGCCTACGTCACAAAACGTCTTTTCAGACATTTGTATACAGAATTAGCATTGTTTATTCTGTTATTTCTGTTTTTGAAGTGGTTTTCAGCAAATTTTCAAAGTTGTAAGGTGTTTTAGAGACCTATATTTAAAGATAAAGAGACATTTTATCAATATATTAATCAGTACAGTACAATAAAAGATAATTAATTATTATTCTCTTTAAATCTTAATACCTACCTACATGTTTTTGTTTACCTATGTAATAGGTATATTATAATTTTTTTTAATTTTAGATAAGAACGAGGGGGGCCTTCGTTCATGACCATCCGGCCCCCCTTAATGCTATAGATAGAATAAGAATGATAGTACTTGGCAAAAATCCCGGAATGGTACAAAGAAATACTAATGTTGAGGGGGAGCAAAGTGAAGAATGTATCTTGTCTACTGCCTTAAACCGGGCTGGTTATAAAGGCTAGCATAAAGTGACTAAATTAGTGATACTTCCTCTACTTCATCACGCAGATCTGCTACAAATATATGTGAAAAAAATGGGTTAGTGTATGTGGCAAGCTTTTTCGCACGAAAAAATCGCAAAGGGTTTCCCTAAGCTGGGTTGCTACAATTATGAGAATAAGCCAAAAAATGCATTCGTATGCTATGCCATCTTGAGTTCAGAGTCTTTCTTTTGGGGGTTTAACTGATCCTTCAATTTCATGGAAGGAAAGTGTAGAAGAAATGGACAAATGGTTTAATAAATTGAATTGTAATAACTTTAAATTTAAAACAAACATTATAAAAAGAACTGCAAAAATTATATTTTGAAAAGTTTCCAATATTTCCTTTGAATTAGTATATTCTTTTGCGAGACAACGGGTATCTATAAGAATTAAATATTTAAATACCAAAGATGATTCCAGAGCATTAAAAAGAAAACATTTATAATGCAGGTGTTGTTATTTTTATGTTTCTTTCCTTTTTGTAGTTAGATCTCATGATGCTCAGTTGCCAGCGAATCATGTAACCTCGACGTTGTTAAAGGGAGTTTTTACAAGACCGTCTTTATGTGTGTATATAGTTTATGTAGTTTCCCTTATAATTTAGCTTAACTGAGTTCTAAGTTTGATCTTTATAATTGTTACCTTTTGCTTCTTTGTAATAAATTAAAGTTGTTTTAGTAAAAATATGTATTTTATATTCAAACAATAATTTTTGACTTTTTTATCTATACAGAACAATAATATATATGTTTTATAAGAAATAAACAAAATTTATACATATATTTTCTGAAATAAACATTGAAAACAGCAGCTACATACACATGCGTTTTTTTAAAGTAAACTTTAAAGTTAGTAAAATGAAATTGCACCCTGTGCTCGGTCTGTATTTGTAGACTTATCTACTTATATTAAAAGAAAAACAGAAAACTAAATATATAAAATTACGGTCTAAGTTTCAGTTCAATTTTATTTTTATAAAATTCGCTTCCAGAAATAGGAAAACTAGTTTATTAGGTCCATAAATACTAAAATTTTCTAAAAAGGATCAAATATATCTACCGTGCTCTGTTCATTTTATAGAAAGGCGTATCTGTCTCTCTTTGTCTGTTGCATTCATAATAGACCCGTATAACAAAGACGTTTTGTGACGTCATCAGCAGGCAGGCTCTAATTGGTCAGAAGTTACCAGACAACCGTTCTTTTTAGTAACCGTGCTTTATGCCCACCAATTTTTATTCCTGGCGTCGCCACTGTCTCTGCTTGTTACTAGATTTTTAATTTTATCGATGATTACAGATATTTTTCCAAATTTCCTACCTAATTTTGCAATAATAAAATTGAATAATTACTATCTAACTTATAATCATTGTATAATTATTAATCTTAATGAAGTACAAATTAGGTGTTTATTGTTGATTCTGTAGTATTCGCTGACTAATAGTAGTTATAATAGATTCATATACTCATACTACCACCTACTAATATTAGGGAACGACTGTCCCAGCAAAACCACAACGCACCGGCTACCAGGCGTCGGACATGATACAACTATACTACTATATAAAAACTAATAAGTTTAGATATGGGGTATAATAAATTAAAAATATTGAGGAAAGTAAGATAATTTTAAAAATTACATTTAAAACGGAGGAGTAGCATTAAAACTATTGGAGAAATTTATGTTTGAATGTCAAATTTTGCAGCACTTCCGATTAAATTGAAAGTCAATAAGTTGTGACTTATTCAGACGAAATATTGAAAAAGAAGTAAAAAATAGTAACACATTTTTTAATTATTAATTTTTTTTAGTCTTAAAAACTATAAATTTTGTGGCTAATTTGACAATTTACAACTCCATTTTCTCGGAAACTGTCTTAGATAGGTATAGGATGTTATATGCTTGGAATTATTTGTAGAATGCCTATCTATAAAGATATATAGGGTGTTCTATTTTTAAAAACCAAAGTGTGTGCACTTCCGGTTCAACCAGAAGCAAGCGCGGATCCAGGGGGGGGGGGGGGGGGTCATGGGAGTCATGACGCCCCCCAAAACAGAGAAACACAAACAAATTTTTATTGTTTTGCCGGGCTGCATGCATAACCCAATGAAATAAAATATTTTTACAACAAAAACAGAAAACAATTATAATATATTTATTTAAAAAAAATTAAAGTAAAAATTTTAATTGAACGAATTTTAATGGAAGAAGTGTGATAATTTATAATAAAAAAAAATAGTGCGGGAAGAATGGAGAATGCTTATTATACAAAACGGCACGTAAGAAGGAGTATTTGAAAACCTAAGCATTTGCACCAAAAACTGCTCTTAGAGCTACGCTCCCAAGATACATGATTTCTGAAAAAATCAACAATTTTGGCGTGGTGAGCGATATTTAATTTATTTTTAATCATGAAAAACCCATTCCGAGAAACGCTGGTTAGAGTCATACATACGTCTTATGTTAAAGTTTTGGATTGATACCAATTTTCTTTTTATTTTTCACAAATATAAAAATGTTTTTTTTTAAATAAAAAGCTAGGAAGCAAAAAAAAAGTAAAAAAAAAACATTTACAAAAAAAAATTTAATAAAACCATGCAGAAGGGAAGAGGTTATAATTTAATTTTCGAAATTTGATAGTAGATGATGTAGGTGAATTTTAAACGAACTTTGGGCTTGGCTCCGAAAATTTTTCGCCTGCGGCGCTTTCTTTATCTCACTTTGGGCGTGGCCCAATAAAAATTTCACATCATTTACATGATTTGACCCCCCCCAAATCAAAGTTCTGGATCCGCGCCTGACCAGAAGTGACAGGCAGACGTTTGAATACTGAAAATATGCGCACAGAGCAACCATATAACATACCAATATTTCATAATAACGTATTATTTTAGAAGAACGTGACAAGCTGGTTAGTAATTTCGTTGTCACCCGGTATATAGAAATAATTTCGAATGCGGCTGGTAACTTTGGAGAGGAATTTGTAAATATTGTTCGGATCCACTTAATTATTATCTAATAATTAATTTACTTTAAACATCAACATTTATATAATTTTATTAACAAATTGGATCATGATATTATATCATGATCCAATTTATTAATTTGATATTTATTGTTGATGAAATAATCCTTTTGTTTTTAAATTAGGTTTTTAATTGAAACATTAAAACCGGCGGTTTTATTGGGATACCCTGTAATCCTGTAATATTAACAGCACTAGTTTTTTTTAAATACTAAAATCTAAGTAGCCGTAAAACCATCAAAAATTCTAGGTATATAGGTAATTGAATTTTTTCTTAATGTTAGAAAAAATTAACACGGTTCTAATATCTGTGTTAATTCACAACTCATAATAAAATTATCGGAAAAAGTACCACACATATTATAAGTGTACGTATATTTTAAATAAGTATTATGTATTTATGATATTTTAAAAAATATGAGTACCTACCTAATATAATGTGAAAAGGACGCTGTAAAACCACCTCTTATGGATGATTGCTGAGTTTAATTATAAACCGATATCTTTTTCATTACATGAAAATAACTTATCCACTTACACACCACCTTTCCATTAGTGGAAAAAACCTCAATAATTTTCTTTATTTTTTTGTAATTCGAGGCAAGAAGAATCACAATATAACACGACAAATTTTAGCGCGGTCGACTCCATTAAAAGAAATGAGTTTAGTTTTCTCTTAAAACATGTACATGTTTTTAAAAAATGAAGATAAGATATCGATGCACTCTTAAAAATGACTTGGTATTTGGTACTAGTTTTTATTTGTTCTCGTGTTTACGTTACCAAAAATAACTATTTTTAGTTAGGAAAACAAAAAAGATTTTTTTCTTGGTTATATTTACCAAAAAATTAAGCCATCAGAACAAAGAAAATATCTTGTTTTTATATTAGTTGGCAGAAATAAAATATTTTATTTAGCTGAAATTTACTCTGTATATATCCTGTTTAAATGTTACATCAAGGTTCCTACAAACTTGTATTTATCAATTAAGCTTTTTGTAATAACACATTATTAATTTGTAGTCCCTATCATTTTGTTAATTTTGATTAAGATGCATTCTTAGTTACCAGAACTATCTTTTCTTTTCAAGTAATATTTTTCTTCATATTATTATGTATAACTGACCGCATCGCTGTACTCACTTTACAACAGAGACTTGACGCCCTTGACGGTGGGTGGGTTACATCATTCTAGCCAGGACAGTCAGAGGTTGGTTATGTTATGTTAGGGTGCTTTTGCGGTTCCGTATCCATTTTTTCGTGTTTTTAAGGCAATAATCCGTGTGGACAATGGATTGGACAATATTTGGTGTAATTTATTTGTGTTTATTGTCTTTCTTGTGTACGTTCTTATTGGCAGAAGGAAGTTAAATCATCAGAAAGTAAACATTTTATTTTTTATCATTGCAGTTGTACATTAGAAAGTTTATATGAGCTTTTTATAAAGCATGGCAAGGTGACCCGATGAGAAATAACTTTAAAATATTTTTTTTTGTTTTGTTTTTGTTCTATGTTCCATTTCTATAAAAGAACTTCATATTGATGACTTTTTAATCTGACCAAGTACAACAAATTTCATATAGCTGTATATTTTAAATAGAAAGTCCAGTGGATATTTTTTGTTTTTTAATAATCCCAGTTGTAGATAAGAAAATTTAAATAAGAACAATTCAGTTGTATAAGCAATTGAACATTGAACAAAAGGTTCATTAAAATAAGTTAAAAATCTAGTGTTTCTCTTTTGTATCGCATAAGTATGTATTATAAAAAACATGAGAGAACAAGTATAAATGTATTGGAAATATTTTTTTTTAAGAAACCATAATATCCCTGATAATTTATTCCAATTAGTTTACGAATACCTAATAGAGTAGTAATACCAAAGCATGTTTTTTTTTGATGGACTCTAGGTAGGAGTATTTTTTGTTACTAAGTATAAATTACATATGACATTTTTTTTAGAAATGAAACAGATTTTTTTAAAAGTTATTTCTATCAAGTCAACTTGCTAATTTTGCCATGCGTTCTAAGCAGTTCATTCAAACTTTCTAATGTGCAACTGCAATGACAAAAATATAAAATTTTTACTTATTTATGATTCAACTTCTTTCTTACAATTAGAAAGTACAGAAAAAATATAATATACACAATGTTGTGACTACATACGTAATTGTTACTCTATGAAAATTTCAAGTTTGGCCCAAATAAATCATTGCTTTGGCAATATTTGTAGATTGCATCATTAACTAAAACAATATTTCCTTGAAAAAAAAATTTCAATTTTCCATATTTACACATTAGTTGTGACAACTAATTTTAAAAGCGGGAGTACCATATAAATTTAGTTATCCGTATATAAAATTTCGTTGTGACCACTAAAATTTGTAGTTTGTGTTGGTTAATGTTATTAATTAGTTCAACAGTTCAATACACATTAGTTGTGACAACTAATTTTAAAAGCGGGAGTACCATATAAATTTAGTTATCCATATATAAAATTTCGTTTTGACAACTAAAATTTGTAGTTTGTGTTGGTTAATGTTATTAATTAGTTCAACAGTTCAATACACATTAGTTGTGACAACTAATTTTAAAAGCGGGAGTACCATATAAATTTAGTTATCCATATATAAAATTTCGTTTTGACAACTAAAATTTGTAGTTTGTGTTGGTTAATGTTATTAATTAGTTCAACAGTTCAATAACGACAATTTTTTTTTGGTTGTACAGATTAATTTTTGGGTTCAGTCCGATTTCACGAAAATAAATAGTTGTCAGAACCAAATTTTAGTAATCCATACCATGTTATTTTTCAGAGTGTGAAATTCCCTTTCTCACGCCTACAAAGAAAAATTATGTTTTTCCTACTTAGCCTGTATTTCTATTATTTAATGGCATTGCCAAAAAACCTTCACTTTAATAAAACCTTAATTAATAAAACGCTTTAATGTTTCTGTGTACTATTTTCAAAATATATTTTTATAAGAACTTAACGCATTAAGAATATTTACGAAAAAAGATCATAAATCTTTCTAAAAATAACATTTTGCAGCCTAAATTTAAAAAAAAAGGTTAAATTGTTTGTGGGTGTGTTCTTAATAATATACAGGGTGTTAAGGATTGGATGTACCTAATAATTTCTATTTGCACGTCCTTGATTTTGGGAATTCTATGTCGGTAAAGTACAAAGTTCGTCTTTTTATGCATTTAACAATGGAACATTTTCTAAGCAATAACGTAAGATAAATAGATTTTTCCTTTCATTTCGTCAGATCCATCCCTAGACGCGTTTCGCCATATTATAGCTTATTAGTTGAGCTAGGATCCGACGAAAGAAAGGAGTAACTTAAAACTACTTAAGAAGTTTTTGTTGGAACACACGAGTAAGATGTTGCACTGAGCGACATCTGTATCGTTGTTAGATACTCCTTAGCATACCAGCACCTCTAACAAACTTATAGAAATAAGCAAAAATGTTAAGAGATAAAAATAACGTTAAATGTTTAAAAGACGAAATATAAAAACTTATATTAACAAACTTAATAATTATAAAAAAATAACGCATCACCATTTCGTGATTTTAATGAATATGTAGTTGCTATACCGATCTTTGGAACTCAATACGGGGTGATTCCTATGTTGATACTTCTGTGTATAGAAGTCAACATTTTCAAATACATTTTTTCAAAAAACTTAAAAATATGCGAGATACAGAAGAAAAAAATCTAAGTGCGGACCTGGTCATCAAAACGTAGCCTGCTATACTTTATGTTGTTTTTGTCTTATAAGTCATGCAATTTACGGGTCGTTAATCAGTTATTTGGCAATATGCTGCGGTGTGTTTTTCTGAAGCAAACTAATTTTAAATTGGTGACACGTGAAAATGGTAAAATTTGAAAACAATGAACTAGTAGATATGGTGCTAATGTACGATTAGTGTCGTCAAAGTGCGGCTGCTGCTTTGAAATTATATGTAGAACGCTTTCGTTTGCGGGCTCATCCTAGACCCAGAAGTTTTCTTAATGTTATTCAACGGACAAGTTAAGCAGGACCGTATTTGATCCATAGTGTAATAAATGAATGTAAGTACCTTATTCGTTTTTTGAAAAAGGTATTTAAAAATGTTGGTTATTTTAATGCCTTCTATAGACAGCTAAAAAAGAAGTATCAAGTTGGGAATTACCCTGTATACGAATATTAAAAACATTGCATTCTATTGAAGCGAATCCTGTCCATGTGTATTAATCGATATTTTAAAACTTTTTATATTTTGACTCTCCAGATATTGGACAATGTGAGAAAGTTATTTTTATTTTTTAGATTACAACGAATTTTAGTAATTTTTTTGAGGGATTTTATTGGCTTATATCTTTTTCCTTAATTTTTTTTTCTGCATGAAAATAATTTTTTCCCACATCCAGCTTGATACCACCTTTTCATTGGTGAAAAAAAAATGTAATAATTTGTTAATTTTTGTTTGCGGAAGAGCCAGTATACTTAGGCCTATTAGGCCCATTGTATTCTCTATCGTCTGGGTAATGTCAGCCAGACGGGACCTACAGCTTAGCGTGGAATCCGAACCACGTATATGCACTAGTTAATCCTTTTTATTTCCCCAGAGGTTCTAGGTCCTCGGTGCCCCTCTCTCTGGGTCCCGATATTAGAATTCACTAATAGCATATTACTTTTTTTATTAAGCGTATGCCCACTCTGGGGATCAAACCCGGACCGCCAATAACTCACCATGGAGCCACTGCCACGGTTTTTTTTTTTGGTAATTCACTTCAATTAATTTCACGAAAATTAAAACAGTATATAGTGTAACAAAGACGTTTTTGAATAAACGAAATACATAGTGATCAATAATTAACCAAGTTTTGTTGAGTAGGTATACAGAGTGATTCACGGCAAGCGTTCGTTAGGACTTTCGGGAGAATTACACATCAATATTAAATTTGCTAGTATATATTTTTTGATGTTCTCTCTTTACCTAAAATATTGGTGTGTTCCCATCACAGTAGAAGTAGCTGTTAACTGTTATTTTTAATACGTTATTATTATTTTTATTGTAATTTTGGGTTTTGCTCCATATTTAAACAATCTTGTATAACAGGTCTTACATCTAAAGTCAATAGTCCTTTAGATATATACATTTGAAAAGTTACACTCATAAAACTTTGACATTTCAATGATGCATCTTAAAGGACAATGGCTTGCACAAAGATTTTGGTCATTTATTGCAATTTATTATTATTTTTTTAAGGTAAAATTGATCATTTTATCGTCTTTTTTTACCATGTATTTTGTAGATTAATTTTTCTCTGTTAGGTACTCCATTTTTCCCAAAACAACTTTGAACAACACCCTGTATAGTTTTGATAGACTACACTTTCCGATTGGTAATTACCACCAAAAATAAACGAGCAGACGTAAATGTAAGCAAATTGCCAATGATAATAAATTACAAGAGTATTTACGGATCCAAGTCGTATTTTTACGCGGAGTTACATTAATTTTAGGATCAAAACATTGTTGGGTCATTCTACGGATCTTAGGGATTTTTTTTTATATCTCCAAGGGCGTTAGTAACTAAAGAAAGTCCACCTGTTCCCTCATTAGCGATACTTTCGTCAATGTCACCACAATTTTGATTGATTGGGGTAGACAATAATACTTTACTTACTAATGTTCTTTATTATATTGTTCTTCAATACTTAAATACTTTTTAAATGGCCATTGACCGAGGTTGTTATTTTTATAAATTGACGCGCATAAATGAAAAATGAAACTTTTTCATTTTATTTTGGCCAGTTTGGTGCCGGAATACCAAATTATAGCGCAAAAAGCAAATTTTTTGAAAGTGGTTCGCCGAGGGGAGGGGGAAGCATATGGGGCCCCTCCCAAAACTCCAAAAAAATTTAATTTAACTACCCAATTAACAAATTTCCAGCGCGATACAAAACGCAATATAATTTCTGTGTATTTTGTTTGGTAGCATTAATATTAATTTCACCGGACAATAAAGACAATGGTGTGGCAAATGTTTTTATAGTAAAGGGGGGAGTTGGTTGTATACTGTGTTCTAAAGAAAGGAAAAAACGTTGTATTTCAGTGTAATTATTTAATAACACTGACGCCAAGCACTTTCTGCCTTATTTACTTAAGGCCATCATCAGGGCTTAACCTAGTCAAACAGAGTTTTGAAAGCAATGCTTAAAAGTTTTTGGTAGTACATAATTTATGTTTAAACAATAACCTTATAATTTATGTTTAAACAATGACAATTAAAATAAATTATGTACTACCAAAAACGTTTGCTTTCAAAACTCGGGTTGACTAGGTTAAGTCGTGATGATGGCCTTAAGTAAATAGGCCGAAAGCACTTGGGGTCAGTGTTATTAAATAGTTACACTGAAATTTATTTATGTGTATCTGTACGACTGTACCCCAGGGAGAAAATATCATAATCGAAAAGTAGATGAAATTTTCTAGAAAAAATATTAAAACCGCAGCTTAATATCTCCGGTCGTTTCAGCGTTATCGCCAATAGAATAATTTTTAAAACTTTAAATGAAGAAGCGATTATATATTTTTTAGAAAAAGTGGTACGCCACTGATATTTTTCCATGTGGATATTATTTTGAATTAGCCTGGTCAATTCTGCACAAAAATGGTCTCCTGCGTTTTTCTCCTCAGGCACACCATTCTTAATTAAAATATCTAAATTAAATTAGCTCTTTTATGTATTATTATTAACATTAAAAATTAAAAACTTTGTTTTATAAAAATTGTTGGAAATTCACTTAATAGGCATGCTTCCGCCCGTCTAATTTTCATCATCAACTTTAAAGAATCATAAAATACTTTAAAAAATATAGTACATATCGAGTCTTTATAGAATGACCCTAATGTTGACTCACCATGCTTACTCACTTTTTTATTCTGTAAACTTTACTTTTTATGTGGTAGATTCGTAGAAGAAAGTTTATAAAATGTAGGCCTCTGGTTTCTTTTAATTGCAGTGTTGTAATGGTTTATTATTTTTTAGCGAGAAAAAACACTTCGCATGAGCTTAAGTTTTCTGTTTTATTTATTTGTGTTTATAAACAAAACTAATTTTGGATTAAGTCGTATTAAACCAGTAATGCAAAGGTTTTCAAATTGCAGGTCGTAGATCTTTAAGTGGATGCAGGGCCGTTCCGACCCGGGGTGCAGGGGGTGCGAGGCACCCGGGCGGCATTTATTAATAAATTAACATGATACATAAATATTATTCTTTCAGAAAATATAGATGTGTCTAACATTGTTAAGACATTTGCATTAAAAAAGGCTAGAAAAGCAAACTTTACTGTATAACTTATTAGTAGATAATGTTAGCATCCTGTACTGTATGTATGTATGTATTTATTTCATTACATTACAAATAAGTTGTAAAATTATATTATATTAAATCAACTGTGCATGTTTTTACAATTTTGTTTTTTTTTAACTTAAAATTATTTCAACTTTTTTATTATCAACTTTGGGAGGAGGAGAGTTGGGTTGGGTTTTGGGAGCCAGGAGGAAGGGGGGCCTACCCGAAATCCAAAAGACCAGAAGATTTAAAATATATTTATTTGGTTTTCAATAAATAAAAAATAAACCTTATTTTTAATATTCTTTTACTCAGTTATGCTTATTTCATAAAGATTTAAATTATTAATATTAGTGTATTAGAACTCCCTACAAGTTTCTATAAAAATATTATATATTTTCCTAATTTAAAATTTTTTTATAGTCCAAAAAAGGTATTTTTGGGCATGGCACCCGAAAAAAATTTCGTCTGCGGCGGTTATTTAGTCAAAAAAACAATAAAGAGCATGCTGTATAAAATTTAATACTATTCTTATTCACAACAATAATATATCAAATTAACCTACACTTTAAATCCCAAATATAGTCCAGTCACTATGTAATCAATATTCTTAGAGAGAGCAGGATTATGGATTATGACATACTCGCATTATGTAAAATTAATTATTATGTTCGTTGTGTAAGGTCAATGATAGTAGACTTATTATATTATTTTTTTTGTTATCATTTTAATGTTTACTGCTATATTACTACAATGTTTTGAAATTAATTTAATAATTTTATATTCATTCAATAATTTATTATAACAAGGCACTTATCTAATATGTTAAACTTTAGATAACAAAATTTAAAATATTGTTAAGTCATTCTGGGTCAGCTTAGAAGTTGACTGTAATGTTAAATAGAGGGTGTTTATAAATACACAGTATATTTTTCAAAAAATGTCATTATGTGCCATGGATGTTGTATAACTCAAAAATATTACCGCGGCAGTGACTCAGAGGTGAGGTACAAGCATTCGACTGTGGCGGTCCGGGTTCGATCTCCGGAGTGGGCATACGAATAATAAAAATAGTATATGCGAAATTTGGTGGATAAAAAGAATGCAGTATGCTACTAGTGATTCCTAATATCGGGACCGAGAATTGCGTTAAGGACCTCTGGGGGCGTAAAAAGGATAACTAGTGCATACACGTGGTTCGGATTCCACGTTAAGCTGTAGGTCCCGTCTGGCTGACATCACCCAGACAATAGGGGATACAATGGGTCTTATGGGCCTACTGGCTCTTCCGCCAGCCCCAGCAAAAAAAAATCAAAAATATTAGATGTAGTATAAATAAAATAGTAGAATTTAGTGTCCGTTAAAATATATTAACAAAAGAAGCTTAGCGGCAAGCGGACAGAGTAGTGCGTCTATCTTTTGCATTAAAGTACACAGGGACTCCAAAGGTAATGGAATCCCTGGGGCACAGGTAGACAATGACAGGCTGTTTCGTTCTTGTTAGAACTCATCAGAAAGTCATAACCCGTAAGGGACCCCCAGTATAGTGAGCCTGTTCTTTCAAGGCGTTTTTAAGAAATAAAAACGCGATGAAAACCCAGTAACGCCAGTTGATTCCTTATGATGGCGTTACTGGGTTTTCATCGCGTTTTTATTTCTTAAAAACGCCTTGAAAGAACAGGCTCACTATACTGGAGGTCCCTTACGGGTTATGACTTTCTGATGAGTTCTAACAAGAACGAAACAGCCTGTCATTGTCTACCTGTGCCCGAGGGATTCCATTACCTTTGGAGTCCCTGTGTACTTTAATGCAAAAGATAGACGCACTACTCTGTCCGCTTGCCGCTAAGCTTCTTTTGCTTATTAGATGTAGTTATTATATCGCAACATTACTTCGTATGATCTCTAGAATAAGTTAATGATATTATCAAACGCATTATTTATTATATATTTAATAAAAATAACTTTCTCACATTCTCCAATATCTGCAGAGTTCAAATTTATAAAGTTTTCAAAAATTCATTAATAAATAAACGTAATGTTTTTAATATAATTGCGCATAGAGCTGGTAACTTGGGAGAAAAATTTAGAAATATCATTCGAATCTACTTAAACAAAGTTTCTCATCTGCCCCCCCCCCCCCCCACGCCCTCCCCCCAGATATTATTTTCCACTTAATATCTGGTTTTATACTTTGTCAATACAATAGGCTGTTCCTCCATTTGTAGTTTAACTTTTTCATATTTTATATATCATAGGATTGACTTCTAAATTAAAATGAAAAATTTAAAATTTAATCAAGAAAAGATGCATTAAACATAAATTTAAAAAATCCATCCAACAAGGAAGATTTTAATTCAAAATAATTCTATAAATTATTTAAAGTCAAATACTCCTGATGGGATTTGAACCTGTGACCTTGCGATCTGTAGGCTAGAGCTTTATTCTCTACACTATCGCTACCGATAAAAATTTGTTGTTTAATACATGACACTCTCCTCAGTGCGATTTGTTTTTTCTGGTAATAGATTTTCCAGTATATTATTAATATTTTTTATAATTTCAGATGGCATACTTTCACAATCTAATTTTGAATCACTCGACAAATACATGATAAATAAGTTAAACACTTTACAATTACTTCTTTCTAAAATTTGTTCTTTTTAATAAATAGGGGTTGTCTGTTTAATTGGCACCATATGTTTCAGTTAAATAGTTTGCCTTGTATTTCAACACTAGTGTTGAAATATTTTTTTTCAACACGCGTGTGATATTCGGCGCTTTCGAGCCAAGTTAACCGTGCTTTTTTTCTCATTTTCATAGGTGGTCGTAGGAAAAGCTGTATCAAGTCTAGTTTAATGTGTCTAGAATGCCTTAGACGTGTAAAACCATGTAAATAATAATAGGATGGCGTTATGGGGGCCATATTGAACATTTTTTTCCAATGCATTCTAGACCTATTACCTAAACCATAATGAATACAGCTTTTTAAAATTTGATCACTCAATAATATCTAAAAAACGGGTTGAGCTAATGGACAAATTATATATTTTTGGAATTAGGAAAGAAAGACTTTTCATAAAAATACAAAAACATGGTGCTTTATTAAAAAAAACAACTACTTTGCACCATAGTTCCTTTGTTTTAACTTGGCTTAAATAGCAATTTTCGAATCTACGGTCAAAAATAAACCAGATAGCTATATTGATTTTAATAAAATTAAAGGAAAACTCAAAAATAGGCCCCTTTTCAGTCCTGGTTGAATGACCCTGTTGCTGTTGCATGACATTTTGTTGGACATAATTATTATTTCTTAGAAATTCTGTTGTCGTGAAAATATTTGTTTCCTGAATCAGAAATTTTTAAATTATATGGTGAAATTATGACGTAAATACAGGGTGATTCCTAAGTTGATACGTTCGTCTGATCGGCGACCCCGAGCTGACCAAGACCCTCGATAGCCTGGAGCATCGAAGACAGGTTGGTGATTTAGCTCTCTTTTACAGATATTTCCATGGCAGGTGTTCGACTGACATTGCCCACTTGATTCCACCTAGAGCAATGCAAAACAGAAATACACGGCGAACCACTGCCGCTCATCCATATGTTGTTCAGCTTAGTACTCCTCGAACTTCATTGTTCAAGAATTCTTTCATCTGGAGAACGTCATCTTTGTGGAATGATCTTCCTGAGGTCGTGTTTCCCAGTGAATACAATCTTCAACGTTTCAAGACCAACGTTAATCGCTTTTTTCGCACTTGCACCGCTCCCAGAGCGCCTTAAAGGATTTTTCCTACAGTGCAGGTGTTTTATCATAAAAAAAAAAATCTAAGTGTAGGATGAGCCCGCAAGGGAAAGCGTTCTGTGTATAATCTCGAAGGAACATCGGCACTTTTACGACACTCACAGTAAATGAACACCATATTTATTAGTTTATTGTTTTTAAATTTTACCATTTTCACGTATGACACACACATCGTATTGCTCAAGACTACCCGTATGACTAATACTAGTAAGAAATAAGAAAAACAACAGAAACTATAGCGGTCTATGTTTTTATGACCAGACCCGCACTTAGATTTTTTACTTTTCTATCTCGTCTATTCTTAAGTTTTTTGAAAAAAGGTATTTGAAAAAGTTGTTTATTTTAATGCCTTCTATACGCAGCTAAAAAAGAAGTATCAACTTAGGAATCACCCTGTATATTCGCCAATAGAGTTTCTGTTTTTACATAATCCAAAAAATGAAGCAAATCTGCTTATAATGATGATTCAAAAAACGCATTAAGGTCTGACGCCACCACATTCACTCAGATGCGTCCCATCCAGACGTGGTTGGTAATGTTTTCAAGGAAATCGCCATTAATTTTTTAACCAGCGTTTGTTTTAATTAAGGAAATTAACAGTTTACAGACATTCGGGTTTTATTTATCTATTAGTAACGAAAGAACAGATGTTAACACAATATAATTTTTAATAGGCAGCGTTAGTCAGTTTTTTACGTAGTTCCGTTGGTTGTGGGCTAATAATAGTTTTTTTTTATGTTGCAATTATCATGATGTAATATCAGCGTAAAGCTTCTTGGCGGGAGATGTAAGCATATCAGAGGTAAATCAAGGATAATTTTATTTTTTATTTGATTTAATTCTAAGAAATCAACTTTGATCGGTGGCGTAGCCAGAAAATATGCTCGGGACTACATGTATTTCATGATATTGCACCTAGTGGAGAAGGCGGTAAAGCGCCGCAGGCGAAACATTTTCGGGATCACGCCCCTTCGTTTAAAATTCACCTAACTACTATCAAATTTAGAAAATTAAATTATTACCTCTCCCCCTCGGCATGGTTGGATTAAATTTGTTTTTGTAAATGTTTTTTTTTGTTATTCCCAACTGGCTGTTTATTTAAAAAAAAAAGCATTTGTTACATTTGTAAAAAATATGAATATTAATTGGTGTCAATCCAAAATTTTAACATAAGACGTATGTATGACTCTAACCAGCGTTTTTCCGGCTTGGTTGTTTATGATTAAAAATTTAAAAAATATCGCTCACCACGGCAAAATTGATGATTTTTTCAGAAATCATGTATTTTAGGAGCGTAGATCTAAGAGCAGTTTTTGGTGCAAATGCTTATGTTTTGAAATACTCCTTCTTAAGTGCCGTTTTGTATATTTATAATAAAGCATTCTCGTTTCTTCCAGCAATATTTTTTTATTATAAATTATCACACTTCTTTCATAAAAAATGTTTCAATTAAAATTTTTACTTTTAAAAATAAATACCTAATTGTTTTGTGTTTTTGTTGTAAAAATATTTTATTGCAATGGGTTACCTATATTTCTGTTGATTTAAAATAGCTCTAAAAATTGGAAAACGGAACAGACAAGTATATAATACAAAAATACTATAAAATATTATTCTTTTTACTAGTTTTTCTTTAAAATTGTATCCTAAATCAATAACTAAAACGATTAGCGTCTGAAACCTTAATCTCCATATAAAACAGGACTTTCTATCTAAGCCACTGTCTTGGCTGTTATTAAATATATTAAATTCTGCTAATGGAATGTCAATTTCGACAGATTTGTAGGTTCAAGGCAGATTTGTAGACTTAGAGAAGATTTGTAGTCTTATAGCCGATTCGTAGGCAATGACTCAGATTTTTTAAAAGGAACATTGGCAACTACACAATTTTTTCTGGCAGCAATAATCAGTCGGTACTGAAAAGGACTAACAAAGTGCAAGGAAAGAAATTGAAAATGCCAATCATCTTCAGATCTTCAGGAAAATAAATAAGACGATCCAGACACTGGATAAGCGTTAGGTTAAATCGAGAGGTTCTGGGTTCAATTCCCAGCGAAGCCTTACAACTTTTTCAATTTTAATTTTGTCTGCAGGCCGGCAAACACTTTTCATTTTGAATATAATATTTAGGGTCTTACCTTAAGAAAAATTATGGTGGATATGCCCTCACTATGTAGGACACCCTGTATACTTTAAAATAATTTTAGATTGTAGAACAAACGCCTTCTTATAACTCTGTTTTTGAAAAATGTTAAAAAGTTAGGTAGTTTAGATGATATAAAATCCTGCGTTGAGCGTGAGCCACCCTGTATAACCACCGTATATCCAATTTTTCAAAATATTTATACAAACATTAATCGGATACATGGCCAATACGATTATTCCGGCCCTTATGTTAATTTACCAACTGAAGATGGAAAATATTTATTTATTTTCGGCTAAATCTACCGATTTATTTTTATCCACTTAAGCGGTAAAATACCCTATGAAGTGTTTCTAAATACATAACGCAAATATGGCGTCGGGGTTTGAAGACACGAGAATCGAATACGAATCTGGGTTTATCTTATTGTATTAGTAAAGAGTTAAAATTAAATAAATAAATAAAAAATAAATATTTTAAATGTTAAAATTTTGAATCGAATTCTTTTTCCGCAAAACTTTTGTCTATAATTTTCTCCGATACCAGGAAATAAAACCTAATGTGGTTTTGTACAGCTGGGCTCAATTTATACTGTTATTAATATAGCGGAACCGCGACTTTATAAAACACACAAACCTGTATTTGGCACCGGTTTAAGATAACAGTAATACTTTTACTTTCGGTCCTCAATGTATAATAACAGAACGTTTCGAATGTTTACGTGTTGTGTGACATGATTTTTTTTAATGGTTTATTTAAAAAGAATTTAAAAATAAAAATGTCACTTTAATCAATTTCGTATTTTTTAAAAGAGGGACTTAGTTTCAAAGTTTCAGTTTGGTCCGGAGAGAAAGGTTGGGGAAAGGAATAAAATTTCGCAGATCTTCAGTACCGTATCTCAGTGGCGTGCATACAATATAGGCAAAAGGCATTACCTACCCTGGAAACAATGAAACAAACAAAAACAATTTTTTTTATATATTAGTTTTTATCCTTGTAATCCAACTATGGCAATTTATCTCTACATTAATATAATAAATAATAATATAGGACCGAAAAATTAATCCTATATTATTATTATTTTGGCTTATTTATGTCGTAAACTAGATCCCTGTACAAGCATTTTGTAAGACCGTTCTACAAGCAAAGATCTCGCTGTACTTTAGCGTCATGTGCAAAAGCACTGCTTTTGTATGAGTGAAAGAAAGCGAGAGAGCCGGTAGGCAGTAGGGTAGAAAGAAATGTAACAAATAATCCCGTCGCAACCTTCGATCTTCCCTTATCAATCAACACGCGTTTGGTAAGTGCATTGGTGCCGATCTTCAAGTTTTACTGTAGTTTTGAAAATTCCTCGCTTTATCAATAAAAAATATGAAACAAGCCTCTATAAGTTTTATTATTAATTAGTTTAGTTAAGATATTTTTAATAACGGATAAGGTATCGTAAAATAAGAAGGACTTTTGTGACAATTAAAATAATTTTTGCTGATAGGTTCATAATATTTAATATTCATCATATTGCATATAATAATTGACTTCGTTTTTGGCAACGTTGGTTCAATCAGGTGGATGATAGATTTTTAATTTATAATTAGTGTTTTCGGCCTTTTGCTAGACTTCACGCCGTCGGGTTAGCAGCGCGTCTGCAGAACGATCCTTTTCTAGATTAAAAAGATTTAATACCTATTTACAAAACACAGGGATAGACACGCTTAGTAACAATAATCTCTCTGGAGAGCGACCTTTTGCAGGATTTAAAAGGCAAAACCAATTTTTATGACGATGTTTTAAAATAATTTTTACGTAAGACCGCCATGTTAAACTAATTAACAAATACTTAATGTCGTTTTATTTTTCTTTTGCCACAGTGTTCTTTTCACAAACTCAAAAACAAGACATTTTGTGACAAAATTTAAAATTTATATGCTTAAATGTTACGAAAGGTAAATTTTTGTCTTAAATGCAATTTTTGTCTACCCTGATTGAAACAGCATAGCACGCTACTGCCGTATCTATCCATTGAACGTTTAGCTATCCAGTAATACCAAACTCTTACTTGAATTTTTTTTTTATGATAAAACACCTGCACTGTAGGAAAAATTCTTTAAGGCGCTCTGGGAGCGGTGCGAGTGCGAAAAAAGCGATTAACGTTGGTCTTGAAACGTTGAAGATTGTATTCATTGGGAAACACGACCTCAGGAAGATCATTCCACAAAGATGACGTTCTCCAGATGAAAGAATTCTTGAACAATGAAGTTCGAGGAGTACTAAGCTGAACAACATATGGATGAGCGGCAGTGGTTCGCCGTGTTCGCAATGTTAACCTTTTTGGAAAAGACTGCTGCCTGGGTTTTCTTAGCATTAAATTCGACTTGGTTACTGTCACCCCAAGCCAAGATTTCTTCCAGGTCATTGTTGAGGCGCAATACTTCATGCTGCCTGCGAAGATGTGCGTCGGCAGCGGATGTTTGGGGAGTCAAGGTAAAAGATGAGACAAGTGTGCTGTCATCAGCAAAGCTATAAATTGGATTTTGGGTTTTCACTAGAAGGTCGTGAATATACAGTAGAAAGAGGGTAGGCGACAATATGGACCCTTGAGGAACACCGGCATTGATGGTGAAGGTGTGTAGTATACATTGTCCCAAATTGGATGCTCATGCACCATTGGGATCTTGGAAACTATAAAAGATACAGCTAACCTTAGAGTCGGATAAAGTTGCACAATTTACAGCTTAAGTTATTGCCGGTGAGAAATTAAAAAAAAATCTACTACTTCCGGAGATATCTGAAAATAACCGAAAATTTAGTTTTCCATTTTTGTTTTATTGTGACGTTATTTATAAACATATTGAAAAACAAAAGGCACTAGGTTACGCTGCATTTCAAAATATTTTTTTTATATCAAAAATAACGTTTCGGTTTTCAGATATCACCATCAGATCAAAATTTTTAAATACGGACCTAAAATTTAAATATTATTGAAATATTTTGTTCCCCCAAAACATAAGCCAATGACATTTTGCCCAAATTTTACCGTTTTGAACCAAGAATCATCAGCGGTTACTTAAAGATGTTTTACAATCAGGCGCGGATCTAGGGGGGGGGGGCGAAAGCAGGTGGCCCCCCCCCCCCCCCCCCCCCGAGCCTCACAAAATGGGTGTTTTTTACTTTGAGCCTTGAAAATTGTCGGGCGTGTCAGCATTTTTTTTAGAAGTCACTTTTAAAAGTAGGAAGATTTTTAAAGCCGGCACGAGCTTTTTTTTTAGACGGCATTTTTTTTTAGTCGCCCACCCTCAACAAAATCCTGGATCCGCCACTGTTTACAATGCGGTCCTGTGTTAATTATTTAAAAAAATAACCTTAACACCCAATTTAGTAAAACATATGCACCTTGAATACTTTATATAATTTTCTTTATTACCACACTGAGGAAAATCAGTTAATTAAAGTATGTTACAGGTGATTTATTAATAACTATAACTAAAGCTTTAATTGGCACAGCTCTTTTTTTATTACTAGCAGTAAGATGATCTATCTGCTACAATTAAACTCATCTTTCTGAAGTATTTGTATTACTGTAAGCATATTTCTACATTATAGACCCAAAAAGGTTTAATTACTATCAGTATACGGGTTAATTAGGTTTCAAAAGACTACCGTAATGTAGGTGTTTAGTTGTAATAATTTATTTGATTAGTTATGATTATTAAAGTCTGTTGACAGTGTTTCGTTTAATAACGTCAGTAAATGACATTCGTACTATAACAAAACCTCGAATTATTATAATTAAAGCCTTTAATAACCATAACTAAAGTCGGCGTTTGAAGTTTGTTTCTACTCAAACATCGGATATGATCGACAGTGTTCGATAGTCCGAAGAACGCATCATCGTTATCGGTTCGGTTTTCTGGCGTCGCGTTTTCACATGTTTCATCAGCTATTCTGAGGGTACGGTTCGTCCTGCGTCTTCGTATTTGCGACAGTGTTTGTGTTGAAAACAAAATGGCGTACCTACAAATCAATTCTGTATGACTGGGGCCTAGAGGCTTTTTTAGAAGCATTTGAAGGTAAGAATTAAAAAAATTACTAAAATATTTGTTGTGTTTTCTTTTTAAACCATTACCATAGAAAGATAATAAATATTATAACTAATATTTCAGAATTTTGGTCAGGTAATGACGCTCTGTCGAGGTTATGTCCGACTAGAATTCAGCTAATAGGTAAAATATAGCAGTGATAGGGCTAAAAAGGCATCAATTTTTTTATTTTTGCGCACTTTCAGCACTTAGGGTTTTTAATGCAATTCCTATAAATAACTTTTATTAATATAGTTTGATTAAGTAGTATTATTATATGTAAATTTTGTTGCTAAAGGGTATTGAATTATTTTTGTTTAAGAGTTATTTTGCAATATCTCCTAGAGTACTTAGATATTAATTTAAATTTTGGTATGTGTTAATATTTCAGTTAAAACGTTACTCTATTGCTCTACCACTAGTCAATAATAATGGATTTCAGGAACCCCCCCAGCAATCGATCGACTACATCAATGAGAAAAATGTTTGCCCAACATGAGACACATTTCTTTGGACGCTATGAACGTAACTGCTGTGTGTTGTTGCATTGATCTACCATTAGATAGCCTAACCAGAATGGTCTTACTTGAAATGTTTTTTTTAACCCAGGTGTTATTTTTAGCTTAAGTTAGGATTTATTTAGACCCTACAACGGGTCTATTTTTAAATTAAGTAAAGTGTTTTCGTTGTTGAATAATAAGTAACTATTTAATTAATAATAAACAAAAAATAAAAATATATATTGTTTTATTTTTCCTAATGACAGGAAAACAATTTTTCATAAAAACTACTTATTTTTTTACAGCCTTAGGAAGAAAAAATATAGATGAAGCAAATTAATACTGATAATAAATGATCAAAAAAAGAGAAAAATGGATTGGGCTACAATATTCCATATTCTTGTTATGATTGTTTACTATCGGTAATTGTTCTGTTTTTAGTTATATTACTTTTTTGTGTTTAAAATTCCCAGTGTTGTAAAAAATGTAATATAACCAAAAACAGAAGAATTACCGATAGTAAACAAGAATATGGAATATTGTAGCCCATCCAGTTTTCTATTTTGATCATTTATTATCAGTATTTATTTGCTTTATCTATATTTTTTCTTCCTAAGGCTGTAAAAAAATAAGTAGTTTTTATTAAAAATTGTTATCCTATCAGTGGCGAAGGAGCCAATAAAGGCACCTTAATTAAAGTTTTTTACTGCGACAATTAAATTTATTTTGCTACAGTAATTAAAGCTTAATTCTACAATAACTAACGGCGTTAGTTACAGTAACATCACTACGTTATTAAGGGTATTAATATCCTACATCTATGATAACTAAAGTACTTTAATAACCATCGCTGATGTTTAACAATGAGCTTGTATAGTGCCCGTTAATACGATATAATGTGGTAATTAAAGTGCTTTAATGATGGTAGCTAGCATCGTTAAGACTGTAAATTAATGATAATTAAAGTACTTTAATTACAATAACTATAGCCACAGCAACTAAAGTAATTTACTGTAGCAGCTCAGGTAAAAGTAGAAAAACGACTTTAGTTATAACAGTAAATGACTGTAGCTGTCCCCCATTTAACTAAGATAATTTAGTTATGGTTATTAAAACTTTAATTATGGTCGATAGAATTTTCCCTCAGTGCAAAATCTCACTTACTTATTAAAAAAAAAATATTATTAATGAGTATTCCCCTGAAGACGACTGGACATACCTACATAACAGTTGAAACGTTGTAATTCAACACAAATAAAGACAATGCAAGTCCAAAAACCTACTGCTGTTCAAAAAAAATGTTGTTGTTATTGTCAATATTTTCGACTTTACTTTAATTATATACTTTTTGTAACATTCCTTTGTTACCAAAACATTAAATTAAATTTTTTCTGGTTAGAGAAGCATATTTTTCCAACTTAATAATTATCATGACCGCATTCCAAGCGGTGAAATTTTGGCATAATGTTATTGGGTTATATTTTTGGTGAACAAAATACCATTTAAATTTCAGGTCCGTATTTAAAAATGTTGATTTGATTATGATATCTGAAAACCGAAACATCATTTTTTAAATTAGAAACTATTTTTAAAACGCATCCATAAAAAGTGGCTACAAAAAGTGCTTTCCGTTTTTCATATGTTTATAAGTAACGTCACAAAAAAACAAACGGAAAATTAAATTTTTGGTTCTTTTCAGATTTTATCCGTCGTCATAATTTTGTTAATTTCTCACCATCATTAACTTAAGCTCCAAATTATGCAACTTTGCCCCAATGTAACCTTTGCTGTGGTATTTATTGATTCCGAGATCAAGAAAGTACTACATCCCAATTTTTTCCGTAATTCTAGACGTAAAGATTTAAAAACTTTAGGAGTTGATAAATGTAGAAATTGCAATTTTTTGACCAATTTAAACCTTCAAAACAACTTCCGGTTTAACCGGAAATGGGGTCAACTTTTAAATTTTAAATAGAAACCCTCCATTTTTATGTGATGACTATATTCTATAGAAAATTATCTTTTTAATTATATATATCACACATTACCATTTGTTAGCCAATTTCTTGGTAGGAGTGGAAAATACTAAACAGCGATGTTAAATGTGTTCTTCAAAATGATACCTTGATGAATCTTTTAACAGTAATATAGTAGATTTTTTGAGTACTCTTGCTAGATGGAGTTAAAGCCACGTGCATGCTGCTGGTATATTTACTTTCCATAACACAATTTATAACGTGACCTATGGGCTAATTACGGCTCACTAAAAATCTAAGGAAATCATGAGGTCCCGATTTCAGCTGATACCGCCGCGCCGTTGTTTGTCGGAAAACAACGAGATCGAGTTAAGATGGTTGCGCAGACTATAACAAAAAAGATAAGTTCTAAGTGCTTTATACGACAGTGCAATAAACCCATAACTTAACATTTTTAAACTGCATGTTGCCAGTAAACTCTGCCTACAATATTAAATATTCCCGAAACTCGACACCTGCAAAGCACCATTTAAAAAATCCTTTAAACAAAAGATAAAAGAGTTTAGCCATAAATTTCAAAAGCATTTGGCAGAGAATAACCTCGTTGTTTTTACTGTTTTTATGTACCCACGTCAGACAAAGCAATATTGATAAATGTAATTCTAAATTTTCAGGAAGTATGTATGTTACACGAAAGTTTTTTTAAAATTTATTTATATTGCAGAGTCTCAGAGAAAGTTATTTTCATTAAAAAAAAATTATTTTGAATAGTTTTAACAATACAATATTTTCAGTGACTTTCATTGGCTTATATTTTTTCCTGGAACTTCAATATCTTGCTTAGTTTCTCGGTAATTCGGGGGTGAAGTGCCGCGAAAATTTTCTGCCGCCACACTGCTCCGTCCAACTCTGTATTTGGTCCGATGTTAAACGCGTACGAGAGAGATAATAACACGAATAAATATATCTCCCTCTCTTACTGATCCCCATATAATGCTTTATTTTATCGAGAGTGAAGAGTCCCAATCGGATTAGGGCACTACTTGGGTATATAGTTAATTATGCTTTCGGCTTTGCTGCTGCTACCAGATATCAGGTAACAGCTGTTTTTAAAACGATTTTGCCTGTTGAGATATTAATTTAAAATATTTGTCTTGTTTTTTACTATTTAACATAAATTATTAGGTTTAGGTCAATCCGTAAGTGAATTATATTCCTGATTCCGGGTTTAGGTGTATGAATTTTCAAATGAATAAAATGAAAGAAATACTTTAGCTCTTTAGGTATGTTGTCTGCCGAAAAACATTTTGTAAACAATATTGGTAACTTCAAGAACAAAAGTGAAAATTTTCAAGTAAAAAACGTAAAGACGTATGGACTTTTCTTATAAGAAAATTTGTGTGTTTTGTGAACATTTTTTTATTAAAACTACTGGAATAGGTACCTTATTAAATTCTCCATTTAATTATTCGATAAGTTTTTTTCGATTTCGGAGATATCCGAAAAAAAAAACGAAAAACTTTTTTTTACGACATAATAAGTAGGAGTCTAGGGGTGCGCAAAATAATCGATTAATCGACTATTCAATTATGGATATATTTTTAATCGAAAAATTGATTAATCGATTATTAATCGAACATTTTTCGATTAATCGATTATTCGAAAAATCGAAATGTTTTCGACTAATCGATTAATCGAAATGTTTCTATTTTTCGATCATCGATATATTTTGGATTAAAATATCTCTTTTTGAAAGTGTATCGCATTTAAGGTTTAATATTTTTAAGGCACCTATTACGTATTACCCTCAAGTTGGCCTTGTCAAAATTAATAATAATTGTGATAAAAATATTATTTCAATGTTGTTTTTATAATGAGAAAAAATCGATTACTATTTTTGATTATTTGATTTTTTTATATTAATTGATTATTTTCAATAAGGCGATTCGAAAAAAAAGATTTATCGATTATTCCGATTAATCGTTTATTTCGATTATTTCGATTAATCGATTAATCGATTAATTCATATAATCGAAAATCGATTTTTTTTTTAAATCGCACAGCCCTAAGTCGAACTGATTATTTTAAAATCAAGATAATAATTATAAGAGGTCAAAAGCTACCCAAAATTTATAAAAAAATTCAGGTCCGTATTTAAATAAAATTAAGTTGATATAGGTATCCAAAAAACAAACGTTGTACCTGAAAAATAAAATTATTTTCTTGTAGAGCATAAAAAATTGTCTTAAGCAGGTACTCTTGGTTTTTAAAAATAATCAATACTTTGTCGTAAAGAAAATAAACACAAAAATTCATTTTCTCTGTTCTTTTTTCGGATGTCATCGAAATTTGTTAATTTTTTTAACAAATAATTCAACATTAAATTATGCCACTTTGCCACCATTTAACCAAATCTCTATCACTCATAGTTATTGAGAGTGTATCGAATTTGTAACACCCTGTATTCTCATTAAAGATTATTGACTTGATATTTTGGCCCCACCTGTATCCAGGGCCCGCTCTAGCAATAACGCCGCCCTGGGCAATACAAAAAAATGCCGCCTTTTTCCTAGTCTCGCACATAATTTCGAAAGTGTTTTTTCTAATTTTAACAAATAAAAGACTTGTCAGTAGGTTTTTTATTTAAAAAAAAAATACTGAATATTTTTTTAATTGCGTATTTATTGCACATAAATAAATTCTAAATACTAACAAAGTTAAAATTAGCAAAAAAACATTAAAATTTTTAGGCAATCTAATTGCACATTATAAATATATGTTTAAAAAAATAAGCCCTTTGCTGCGACGCCGTCATGTCATGACCGAAAAAAGCACCGGTGCCGGCGTTGTTCGGCATGCTTTGTCGCGGAATTGCTTGATATTATAATAATATTAAAAAGAAAAGGGATCGGTTGAAATAGTCACTGTTTAAAAAATAAAACAGCAAAACAAAGGAATTTAATTTTGTTAACTGGGAATTCGAATGGTTCAAACTTCAAATATACGTAGGAACGTAGGTAGGCAAAACAGGGATTTATGATGTTTTTTAGAATTGTCATGCCGCTCTTCCAACTTGTCGCCCTGGGCAGGGGCCCAGGTTTTTCCCCCGTAGAGCGGGCCCTGCCTGTATCAACTATCACGAGCCGCCACTGGTTATGTCTCGAAAAAAATTATGGCGGTGGCTAAAGTCCTCTAAATGAAGATATTTTATGTTAAAAAATTAATCATCCACGTTGATCAAAATATTGTGCGCAAAATGCTTTTGAACGATCTATTTAAATGTATCGATAACGATGGTTTTGTACTAGACTTAAATTTTTGATTTTGAACTTTAAACAACTTTTAGGAACCTGTACATCGGGTCATTAGGCACATCTTTTAAATATTTGTAAAATTAAGTTTTGTTTTGGCCATATTTCTTCGATTTGATTCGTATCATTTTAATGACGTAATACTTATAATGCTCGAGTAATCATTCACTGAGAATCCCGCTTGTATATATTTTTTTAAAGTGATATTCTAAAACTTTAATCTATTTAAAATTTTAGGTTCAATCTGGTTTAAATCAGTTTTATTTGATTAAGTACACTAAAAGCATTGACAAAGATCTATTTCTATTTCAATTAGACCTGCATAAGTAGTAGCTAATACTGGAAAAAAGCACAAAAACCAGTAATACCCAATATGTATAAATGTATCTAATATACATAATTCTTATAAAGTTGCAGTTTGACGTTAAATCAGTTTAGCAAGTCCAAGAGTCATTTGCAAAAATATCTAACACTAAACCGTTAATTTTTTGTATGTTCAAACAGAATTTCCTATGGATTTTGGAAATATGTATTTGGATGTGTTAAGATTTTGAATAAACACATTTTTGAATACATAATTTTAAAATTTTCCACCCAGACTTTAAGACGTAATCGGTATCGATACTAATATGTCTGGAATTTTACGCTATTTATACATTATTTTGGTTTAAATTACTTTCTCCTCAGCCTCCTCAGTAACTCTTGCCCTCTTACACATTTTCTTGGTTTATTTCTTAAGTAGTAACTTTTAATTTACAGCAAGCAAATATGTAATATGTTTTCATTCGGATTCTTAATTTATTTCCTTATTAGCTATTTTTCCACTATTTAATAGTTTTTTTTACAATCTCACACACATATAGAAGAAGTATTATAATTTATAATAAAAAAAAAATAATGCGGAAAGAAACGAGAATGCTTTATTATGAATATACAAACCGGCATTTAAGAAGGAGTATTTCAAAACCTAAGCATTTGCACCAAAAACTGCTCTTAGATCTATGTTCCTAAAATACATGATTTCTGAAAAAATCATCAATTTTGGGCGTGGTGAGCGATATTTACTTTATTTTTAATCATGAAAAATCGAGCCCGAAAAACGCTGGTTAGAGTCATACATACATACGTCTTATGTTAAAATTTTGGATTGACACCAATAGTTATTTATATTTTTCAGAAATATAAAGAAGTTTTTTTTTTAAATAAAGAGCCTGCTAGGAATATCAAAGAAAAAGTAAAAAAAAAACATTTACAAAAACAAATTTAATCCAACCATGCAGAGAGGGAGGGGTAATAACTTTTTGCTAAAGGGTGGGGTAATACTGGTCAATGATACCTCATTAGTCCTAGGTCCTTACTTCTTCTTTGAGGTCAATTAATTTGATTTGAATGCAGAACCATGATCAGGCTATCGTATAATATATTTACTTATATCGTAAGCTTATATTTTATTAACTATACGTAATCTAGCTTAAGTAATCGCCATTCTTTCACTGTCCCCTAAATAAAACAAAATATTTGTTAACGTTGCTAATCTAATAAAAAATTGGACAGTATTTATAAGAGGGGATTTACAAAGTTATTTTTTATGATATTTAATAATTTACAAGTAGGATTATGGATTAAGAAAATATATAGATTATGTCATAAATTATCATAATATAATATTACATTAAGGATTGAGCTTTTTATTTTTTTATTAATATATATATGCTTTGTTATTTTATGACGAAATCTTTAGAAATATTGAATCCTAAGGGAAACATACATATTATAAAAATTATTCGCTTCTAGGGCGCCCTGGAACCTGAATATCATTTTTTATACAGTCGTGTGGAAAAAATAATTCACGCTCCAAATTTAGTTAATAATGCTTATAATTGTCACTTTTCGGTTACCTACCATGTTAGTTTTAACAAAGAATAAGTTTTTTTAACAGTTTACTATAACTTAGTGTAGTTATTACTTTTTTCCTCAGAATTATGTGATTATTATAGTTAATTAAAAATTATTAAATTTCTTTGAAATATGTGTTACTTATTTCCCCATGTCTGTAGAAAAACTATTGTACCTGACACTTGCGGAAAATGTTTTTCCTGCACTCGGCTACGCGTCGTTCGGTGAACGGCAGATTGGTGCGGAAAAATTCATTTTCTTGTTAGGTAAATAGCTATTACGGACATCACACGCAAACACATGTTATGTGGTAATTTTGTGTTATAGCTACACCACATTATGAAATTATCAGAATTGACGTATATTGACGCGTAGATCACTAATCTGAAATCGAAAATTGACGAAAAGGATTAGTTTTCTAGATAATTTTATCTAAAGTGCTCAATCTCCAACTTCTCTTTAAGACCCATTTTCGTTAAAATTACACTGCTAATTCTTCAGATTTTCACCACAATATATTATATCACACTTATACTAACACCTTCTGGTAAAATATTACAAAACACATACATACAGGGTGATTCCAAAGTTGATACTTCTGTTTTAGCTGTGTATAGAATGCATTAAAATAAACAACATTTTCAAATACATTTTTTTTAAAATCAAATATAAGGTACTTAAATTGATTTATTACACTATGGATCAAATACGGTTCTGCCTTACTTGCCCGTTGAATAACATTAAGAAAACTTCTGGGTGTAGGATGAGCCCGCAAGGGAAAGCGTTCTGCGTCTAATCTCGAAGCAGCAGCCGCACTGTGGCGACATTCGCCGTAAATTAGCAACATATCTACTAGTTCATTGTTTTCAAATTTTACCATTTTCACGTGGCACCAATTTAAAATAAACTTGCTTCAGAAAAACACACCGCAGCGTATTGCCAAATAACGTACCACTGACCTGTAAATTGCATGACTAATAAGAGATAAGACAAACAACATAAGGTATAGCAGGCTACGTTTTGATGACCAGGCCCGCACTGAGATTTTTTACTTCTGTATCTCGCCTATTTTTAAGTTTTTTGAAAAAAGTATTTGAAAATATCGTTTATTTTAATGCCTTCTATACACAACTAAAAATAATTATTTTCGTGGTGTAACGATAACAGAAACTTACCCTATATCGTTTCCTTGTCTCACCCTCTCCTTGTAATAGTAAGTATATTACATAACAAGTGATGAAAGTGATACTTTTCAAAGGAGGAGATATTTAGCACGAGGCATCGGCCGAGTGAGGAAATTCTCCGAGTTTTAGAATCATCAATCACTTTCACACGAGTAATGTACACTATTTTTTCTAGGACCACAAAGAATTATTAAAAATGCCTTTAATTAGTGAAAAAAATATCAACACTAGTGTTGAAATTAGCATCCTTAGGATTCCTCTTAATATCTGGTTTCATAGTTTGTCAATAGGCTTTTCTTTTATTTGTAGTTTAACTTTTTCATTTTTTCATATTTTAAATATCATAGGAAGAACTAATCATGGATTGACTTTTAGATTAACCAGAATGAAAAATTTTAAATTTAATCAAGGAAAGATGCATTAAACATAAATTTAAAAAAGCCACTCAACCAGAAAGATTTCAATTTAAAATAATTCTATAAATTATTGTTTTTATAAAAAAAGTCAAATACTCTTGATGGGGTTTGAACCTGTGACCTTGCGATCTGTACTCGAGAGCTCTATTCTCTACGCTATCGCTACCGATAAAGATTTGTTGTTTAATACACGACACTCTCTTCAGCACGATTTGTTTTTTCTGGTAATAGATTTTCCAGTATATTATTAACATTTTTTATAATTTCAGATGGCGTATTTTCACACTCTAATTCTAAATCACTCGACTAATACATGATAAATAAGTTAAACACTTTACAATTACTGTTTTCTAAAATTTGTTATGTTTAATAAATAGGGGTGATCTGTCAAATTGGCACCATATGTTTAAATTAAATAGTGTGCCTTGATATTTCAAAACTAGTTTTGAAATATTTTTTACAACACGCGTGGGATATACGGCGCTTTCTAGCCAAATTAACCGTGTTTTTTTCTCATTTTCATAGGTGGTCGTAGGAAAACAATCGATCGTCAACAAACATGATCTCCCCTGTTTGTTTTCGGACACGCTCATACCATCAAATATCTTAAACCGGGGGTTTGTTGTACAGGGACATTATTTTAAGTGTCTCACCCGATTGGCGACTTTGCTATTGACCACAATAAAAAAACAATTATATATTCCCTAACAGCTTTTAGTGGAGAAGCCAAATTTGATGTCAAAAAAAATGTATGTTTACAAATTTGACAGATACGACGCCATATTGGATTTTCTTAAATGGAAACCCTACCTTAAAGTAAGCCAGCTGCATTCGCCTATTTGTTTCGACATTAAAAATGTATAATTGTCAATATTTATTTTCAGCCGTTCCGGAGATACGAGGCTTCGAAGTTGGTGATTTTGTTATCATCGAATTAACAGAAGCTTTGAGATTAGAAACTCAATTTTTTCTGGAGATACATAATTTTTTATGGCGGAGCTACCCATGCTATTGTCATATATATGTCAGATGTCAAAAAATGACAGATACGACCCCATTTTGAATATTTTTAAATGGTAACCCACATTTATATCTACGTCAGTGTATTGCATTTTGCGGTCCGATTTCAAAAATATATAGTTGTCGATATTTATTTTCAACACTTACGGAAATACGACCGTATCAAAAACTGCATCATACGATTATGTGTTTTAAGTGTAACATAATCGTACGATGCAGTTTTTGATACGGTCGTATTTCGGTAAGGGTTGGAAATAAATATCGACAACTATATATTTTTGAAATCGGACCGCGATATGCTATTTACTGACGTAGTTATAAATGTGGGTTGCCATTTAAAAAAATTCAAAATGGCGTCGTATCTGTCATTTTTTGACATCTGACATATATGGCAATAGCATGGGTGGCTCCGCCATAAAAAATTACGTATTTCCAGAAAAAATTGAGTTTCTAATCTCAAAGCTTCTGTTAATTCGATGATAACAAAATCACCAACTTCGAAGCCTCGTATCTCCGGAACGGCTGAAAATAAATATTGACAATTATACATTTTTAATTTTGGAACAAATAGGCGAATGCAGCTGGCTTACTATCAGGTAGGGTTGCCATTTAAGAAAATCCAATATGGCGTCGTATCTTGCAAATTTGTAAACATAGATTTTTTTTGACATCAAATTTGGCTTCTTCACTAAAAGCTATTAGGGAATACATAATTGTTTTTTTATTGTGGTCGATAGCAAAGTTGCCAATCGAGTGAGACACTTAAAATAATGTCCCTGTACATAGTTCAAGCAAACCACCTATTTATTCATCTCATATTATGAAACTAAATACCTACATTTATATTATTTTCTCTTTCAACATGTTTTATGCACAATGCATGTTATTATCCCACGTGTGGTGTCCCCAAAATATCAACAATTAAAGCCTATTACGTAAATAAAATTACAGTTATTCATATACTTGAATCAACCCATAATATGATGTGAGTCATTAAACTCACCCATATGTTTGTTCTATTTAAATGTCAGTTGAGTTTCCTGCTTTATTTGCTTTAAACAAGAATATTATTTGAATAACATTCAATTTATGTTCGCCATCTAATAATAAGGTAAGCCAAGAAACGTCCTCAAAGTAAGCCGTGAAACCAGTGGCGTATTTAGGGGGAGGGGGGCTGCCGGGCAGCAGCAAAGCCCCCCCCCCCCCCTCGAACCTCGGAGCTCGGCTCTAAAATTCTAATTGAAACCTAATTTTTGAACGCTTGGACACTTAATTTAAATCTTCAAATAATGTATTCTTGTCTTAGATTACAAAGGTTTTGTAGGAAACGCTTAGTTTTTCAACTTTTCCTTCTAAAAGTCATATTTTATATAGAGATTAGGGTTTCAGACGCAAGTTACATGCACAGAATCCCACGGAAACCGCAGATTCAGCAGATTCCCAAGTTCATCTTTCCGCGAAGTTCTTATCTGTGTTCTCAGCCATGTATCACTTTTATTGTAAACTAAAATCATTCTTTGGCTATATTCTGTGGTACACAGTCCATTTTTTATAACTTGTAATTCATTTTTAAATAAATTGTTTTTTTAAAAACAAGTTTGGGTGTTCGTGTTATTTAAGTGGCGCAGTCGGTAGGATTGGTACGGTGGTGTTTTTCCCAAATTTTGAAGAATTCCGACCACTTTGCGGTTTCAACCCTTAAGTGCTGATCCGAAAGAACCAACATCGAACGACCCAGGACAAGTATTGACCAAGCCAGAGGATCGGGAAAGGACAAGGCTCTGAACGAAGACTTCGGAAAAAGTAAGTGCCATTTCCTTTTCACCCCCGTCAAACCCTTCGATTAGGACTTTGATAGGGATAGTTATAGAGCAGTGTATAGCACACAGTTTTTTCAGTCTATTGTAGACAAATTAGTTTTAGATTTTCTCAGTCTATGGAAGACAAATTAGGGTAAGATTTTTGCAGTCTATCGTAGACACGTAAATTAAGATTTTGAAAAATACCTTCTCGCCGAGAAAAAAAAGGAACTTTTATTTTTGCAGTCTATTGCAGACAAGTAGGTTAAGATTTTTGAAATATTATATATTTGTACACTTCTCGCAGAGAAAGTAAAGAAAAAAGTAATTTTCTTTTATTAAAGAAATATTGTTTATTCTAGTATTGTTTTAAATAGTAAATTATTCTGTTAATTTACTGAAGTAATTAAATTTAAGAAAATGGCTACAAAAGAGGCTCCAAGTGTAGTCAAAACTGTCAATTGGGATTTATTTAAATCCAAAATAGAAAATATTAAACCATTTAATGGGGACAGTAACTTTTTAGCTAGATTTGTCAAAAGATGTGACAACCTTGTTAATAAATATAAAACTTTTAATGACGATGATCTAAATCAACACGTATTTGAATGTATTCAAGAGAAATTAATTGATAAAGCCGAATACATGGTTGACAGACGTGTCGAATTAGATGATTGGGATAAATTAAAACCTGCATTATTCCAATGTTTTTCTGATAGAAGAGATATTGATTGCTTGGTACAAGAATTGACGCGTACCAGACCCTATAAAAATGAACACCCTGTAGATTTTGGTAACAGATTGCAAATTTTGCGTAGTAACGTTATCCAACGTATTAGTAATGATACTACCTTATCTGACGAACAACGTAATTGCCAAATTGTTCATTATGAAAAAACAGCATTAAATACCTTTATAGGCGGTTGTACGGGAACTTTACGTAATAACATATACATAAAAAAACCAACATCTTTAGAAGATGCAATGGCTTATATTAAAGAATATGAAAATTTCGAGAAATTATACGGAAATATTTCAGAAAGACCAAATCAAAAAATAAATTTACCACAAATGCATAAATCAAACAACTATCAAAATTCGCAATACTCTCCTAATTTTGTTCCAAATCAATATCAAAATACGCCAGTTCAAAGACCCCAGTTCTTCCAAAACTTTCCAAACCAACAATATTACCCAAGACCAATGTGGCCTAGCCAACCAATTAACTTACAACCTAGACCAGCACAATCACGAAAATACCCGACAAACAGACAAGTATTTGGACCCCCACAAAATGTGTTTAGACCCAACCAAATACCCCAAAATCAGATGCCAAAACCAACCCCTATGTCGACAACTTCGCGAAACCCTTCCGTAGCTACAAATAGAAATCAAAATCAAAATTCCCAAAACCAAAATTTTCAAAATCAAAATTTCCAAAATCAAAATTTTCAAAATCAAAATTTTCAAATCCAAAATTTCCAAAACCAAAATTTTAGATACCCACAGTATCAAAAACCTCATTTGGTTTTCGAGGAGCTTTTTTCAAACGAAATCGGCGACAACACAGAACAAGATGTAGCGACGCCGTTTACCGACTCTTATTATCAGTACGACCCAAACATGCCGTACTATAATGAAAACGAAATTATCGAAAATGACCAATCGGAATTTACCGACAAAAATCATGACGAAGATGAACAACATAGTTCTGAAAATTTTCGGGACACGGGCCCAGAAAACCCTCAAGCCTGATAGAAATTAATATTTCTTCAAATAATACACTACCATACGTAGCAATAAAAAAACCCAAAATTAAATTATTAATCGATACCGGTAGTTCACGATCAATATTAAAACCATCAATAGTCGAAAAATTCTACCCGAATTGTATCTATAATTCAAATAATACAATCAAAACAGCCCTAGGGAGCCAAACCACGCAATTTCAAGCTATAATACCAGCATTCGCAGAATTTGGCAGTAGTCACGAAATAAATTTTATTTTATTTGATTTTCACGATTATTTTGATGGAATTTTAGGACTTTCAGATTTAATAAAAATGAATTTAAATATCGATCTAGTTAACAAAAAATTAGTCGGAAAAAACATTCAAATTCCGTTTCAGTACAGAGAACCTACCGAAGTTAATTTTTCTTTTTCAGTTAACCCCCATGAAAAAATTATAAAAAATATTCCTGTCAGTATATATAACGGTGAAATTTTAACAATACCTGGAAACATTAATAATTTAATCATACCCCAAATTTTGACAATTTCAAAAAACGGTTTTGCAGCCCTAGAAATACAAAACCCAACTGATAACGCAATCTCCGTAACATTATCTACACCCATCCCTGTAGAAGCAATCGAAGTAAATTTATATGAGATTTATACTATGAAAAATTTTACTAAAAACAAAAGTAATTTTAATTGTAATAAAAATATTTCAGAAATTGAAAAATTAATTCGTATTGATCATATGAACACAGAAGAAAAATCAGCTTTAAAAAAATTATGTAAGGACTATTCGGATATTTTTCTAAAACCGGGAGATAAACTAACTTCCACATCAAAAATAAAGCATACGATAAAAACAACGGACGAAATCCCTATACATACTAAATCATATAGATACCCCTATATTCATAAAGAAGAGATCGAACGACAAATCAATGAAATGCTAGAAAAAGGAATTATTAGACCGTCTTGTAGTCCGTGGTCATCTCCAATATGGATCGTCCCGAAAAAAATGGACGCGTCGGGCAAACAAAAATGGCGCGTAGTTTGTGATTTTAGGAAAATAAATGAAAAAACTATTTCTGATCGGTATCCAATCCCAAATATAAACGATATATTAGACCGATTAGGCAGGGCACAATACTTCACCACGCTTGACCTAGCAAGCGGATTCCACCAAATTGAAATGGATAAAAACTCTATAGAAAAAACAGCTTTTTCGGTAAACAACGGGCACTATGAATACCTAAGAATGCCGTTCGGGTTAAAAAATGCCCCCTCCACTTTTCAGAGGGTAATCGATGAAGTATTAAAAGAGCTCCAAAATAAAATCTGCATGGTTTTTATGAACGACATAATTATTTTCAGTGTAGGATTGCAGGAACATATTCAAAATTTAAAATTAGTATTCTCAAAATTACGTGAGGCTAATCTTAAAATTCAACTAGACAAGTGCGAATTTCTTCGTAAGGAGGTTGAATTTTTAGGTCATATAATAACACCGGCAGGGATAAAACCAAATAATCGTAAAATAGAAGCAATAAAAAAATTTCCCATCCCAAAAACGCAGAAAAAAATAAAGTCCTTTTTAGGGTTGTTAGGGTACTATAGACGCTTCATCAAGAATTTTGCTAAACTAACAAAGCCATTAACTCAATGTTTAAAAAATAATGAAAATGTAGTTCATAACAAGGAATTTTTAGATTGTGTTAATATATGTAAAAACGTCTTAACATCCGAACCAGTTCTAGCTTACCCAAATTTTGAAAAACCCTTTGAAGTAACTACAGACGCATCAATGTACGCAATAAGCGGAATTTTATCTCAAGATAATCACCCGATATGTTACGCATCTAGAACCCTTAATCCGGCGGAAATTAACTACTCCACTATCGAAAAAGAGTTACTTGCAATAGTGTGGAGTTGTAAATACTTTAGGCCTTATTTATTTGGTTGTAATTTTACAATTTATACGGACCACAAACCTTTACAATGGCTTTTCTCGCTGAAAGAACCCAGCTCTCGACTTGTAAGGTGGCGGTTAAAACTCGAAGAGTTCGATTACACCGTTCAATATAAAAAAGGAAAAAATAATCAAGCCGCAGACGCGTTAACAAGATATCCAATCGATAATGATCTAAATGCACTGGATACTCAATCAATAGACAATAACCCCGGAGACATAGAGATCACAGTTGAGGACTACTTACAAAACGCAGACGTACTCCCAAATATTGATGAGTCAATCATCCAAGAAATCCTTGACCCCCAATTTGAACAAACCCGAATTAAAATAATTTCAGACATTCAAATTGCACCCCCCGGTACACCCAAAGACCACAATATCACAGAGGACTCACAAACAGTACACACTTCTTTAGAAGAACCAATCCTTAATATACCTATATCGGAAAAATCTCTAAATACATTTAAAAATCAAATAATAATAACCGAAGGTGACATAGACAAAATTCAATGTAAGTTTAATAAAATATTTCAAAATACGCGATTGTATATATCTGTTTCTAGTAGAAATCCAACGCCCCATTTTGAAATAGTTAAAGGACATATAAATAGTACCGACCCATTTGATATTGATGACCAAATAATTATATCAAATTACGTACAGAAACATAAAGAAACTGCTAAAGAACTTTACGGGAAAATTCAAGAACGGAACGCGGAAACTAAAGAAAAAATTATATCGAAAAGAAACGAAAATAGCCGCGAACCACCCGATTTTGATAAAGAAAAAGTAGCTTACATTAAAACCAAAGCTCGAAATAAAGCCTTACCTAAATTTAAAAAGTCACCAATAAAAGGACAGAGTAATATTAAATTAATTACGCACAAAGGAACATACCATAAAAGTTTTGCTAGAAAACCAAAAATTAAACAAAAACCCTCTTTGCAGGTAAACAATGAAGCTAATACTTCTAACACTGCTTCCGGTCCCTCAGATACTTCCAGCCAACAGTGAACAGACAGACATACAACTAACAACAATAAAAAATCCCAATTTACCCATCCAACTTGGCAATGCAAAAATTATTTATAATAAACACACCTTTTTACACTATATAGATTTACATCCAATAATAACGCAACTACAAAATATTGAAAAATACTTTTTTATAATAAAAGGCAACATTACAACAAAAAAACCCAATAACCCAATCTCTTATCAGGGCTTAGCGGAAAGTCTTCTCTTACGTACCGAATTTCTTATTCAAACTACACAGGAAAAACTCGAAAATCTCCACCCACACATACGCAATAGACGAGGTTTAATTAATATAATAGGTAAAACATATAAATGGCTTTTTGGCACGTTGGACGCTGACGATGGTAAACGTTACGACGAGGCGATCTTAAACTTAGCTCAAAACCAGAAAAATATAAAGAAAGACCTTAATTTACAAATATCCCTATCGAAAAATTTGATTGATAATTACAACAAAACGATATCGACTCTGAATAAAAATCAGAAAGAACTGGAATACAGCTTAAATATCTTTCAGGCAACAGTGCAAAATTCTTTTAATAACCTTAATCATTATATAACATTTCAAGGCGTCTTATCTCAAATAAATCTAGATTGCCAAAATTTAATTACCTTTGTTGACAATCTAGAAGATGCAATAATGTTTGCTAAGCTAAATACACTCCACAATTCTATAATATCTAGTAATGAATTAGAACAGACGATAACCTATTTGAAAACGATATACAGCGAAAATCAAATTCCAAAATTCAAAAATATTTTATCATACTATCAAAATTTAAGCACTCAAGTCACATTTTCTAAAACAAAATTAATTTTTGCTATACATGTACCTATAATTAAACCTGAAACCTATACCTTTTCCCATTTATATCCCGTGATCCAAAAAGGCAAGACATTTATCCCAAAATACCCTTATTTGGCACAAACTTTTAAAGAAGTCCAGTTCAAAGAAAGTACTTGTCCATCAGTAGAAGATACCTATTACTGCATGGAGAAATTCTACCCACCTGACAGCTGTACCCTTCAACTAATGGAAGGCACCTCCACCACTGGTTGCAAAATTTTAGAAATAAAAATGGCAGAGTCAATCTTTGAACAAGTTACATCCGAAGAAATTCTTGTCCTACCATCACAAAAGGAAAGAATTTTTGCCCAATGTAAAAGCGATCAATATTTGGAAATCGAAAACCCAACATTGATCAAAATTCCGAATTCTTGCAGTATTCAAGCAAAATACACGAAGTTTATCCATGACGTAAAATTACAGCAAGGAAAACCATTAATACTACCGACTGTTGAAATAGCCACTATGGACACAACAAAGTTGTACCGAACACCAAATTACACCGAAATAAATTTTGAAGAAATCTATCGACTAAAAGACCTGGTCAATCAACTATCGCCAATACAAGAAATCAATCAATCTATCGAGAGTCCAATCACATTCAGCCTATTGACGTTCGTTATAATGATCCTATTATTATGGATCATTTTTAAGAAGAAAGAATATATTGTCAGATGGTTTAAGAAAAAATCCAATCAAGCCAGAAAAACCGAAGATATCGATGACTTTCAAAATCCATCCTCGATTTTGTCAGCTTAAGAAGGGAGGAGTTACATGCACAGAATCCCACGGAAACCGCAGATTCAGCAGATTCCCAAGTTCATCTTTCCGCGAAGTTCTTATCTGTGTTCTCAGCCATGTATCACTTTTATTGTAAACTAAAATCATTCTTTGGCTATATTCTGTGGTACACAGTCCATTTTTTATAACTTGTAATTCATTTTTAAATAAATTGTTTTTTTAAAAACAAGTTTGGGTGTTCGTGTTATTTAAGTCGCATATCGTTTTAGTTATTGATTTTTGATGCAATTTTGACACAGGTAAAAAGAATAATATTTTATAGTATTTTTCCATTATATACTTGTCTCTTCTGTTCTCCCTTTTTTAGAGCTATTTTAAATCAACAAAAACATAACCCAATGCAATAAAATATTTGCACAAAAAACCAAAAAACAATTAACTGAAACATTTTTTATGGAAAAAGTGTGATAGTTTATAAATATATAAATATTTTTACAACAAAGACAAAAAAAGTTAGGTACCTTTTTATTTTTAAAGAGAAAAATTAAAGTAAAAATTTAATTGAATCATTTTTTATGGAAGAAGTGTGATAATTTATAATAAAAAAAAATAGTGTGTGAAGAAACGAGAATGCTTTATTATGAATATACAAAACGGCACTTAAGAAGGAGTATTTCAAAACTTAAGCATTTGCACCAAAAACTGCTGTTAGATCTATGCTCCTAAAATACATGATTTCTGAAAAATCATCAATCATGGTGAGCGATATTTACTTTTAATCATGAAAACCCGAGCCCAAAAAACGCTGATTAGAGTCATTCATACGTCTTATGTTAAAATTTTGGATTCATATTTTCACAAATAAAATAATGTTTTTTTTAAATAAAGAATATCAAAAAAAAGTAAAAAAAAAACATTTACAAAAACAAACTTAATCAAACCATGCAGAGGGGGGAGGTAATAATTTAATTTTCGAAATTTGATAGTAGTTAGGTGAATTTTAAACGAACTTTGGGTGTGGCCCGAAAATTTTTCGCCTGCGGCGCTTTTCCACCTTCTTCGCTAGGTACAATATTATGAAATACATGTAGTCCCGACTGTCCCTCTCTCCAGAAAAAAAAATGTCCTACTTACTCCCACTGAGCACATTTTCTGGCTACGCCACTGCGTGGAATCGATTTCGCATATCGAAAATGTTTGCTCTTAAAAAGTAAACTAAGTACCCAACCCGAATTATTACACTCTTGAGTGATTTAAAACGCAAAACCAATTTTTTTGACGATGTTTTAAAAGAATTTTTACATAAAGACCGCCGTGTTTAACCAATTTACAAATAATGTCGTTTTATGCTTCTTTTGCCACAGTTTTCTTTCCACAAACTCAAAAACAAGACATTTTGTGACAAAATTTGAAATTTAGATGCTTAAATGCTATGAAAGGTAAATTTTTGTCTTAAATGCAATTTTTGCCTACCCTGATTAAAGCACAGCATTGCACGCCACTGGTATAGAAGATTCTGTAATGTCAAGTCAAGGAACTTTAAGTTTTAAATCATAACCTTAGCAACTTGCCGTCATAAACTCTCCATATTATATGATAGACACAACTTTTAAAAGAAAATGATGAGATTGGCAAAATTGCAAAAAGTCGGACACTTTTGTTATAATAATAGCAAGCGTGTACAATGTCTACCATTATTGATAAATAGATGTAGACTAAATATTAGATTTTGCTTAGTTTGAAGATTATGAGAATGTGACACATCATAAGAAGCATCACAATAGAACATAATCTGAATTTCAGGCGAATGCGAACAAGGCACGTTGTATGTTATTCCTTGAATATCTGATTTTTTTTTAATAATATCTAAATATAATTTAGCGTCTGGCTGACACTACCCAGACGATAGGGGATACAATGGGCCTTATAGGCCTAAGTATACTGGCTCTTCCGTCAACCCCAGCAACAAAAACAAAAAAAAAATAGTTGTAGGTTTAAGATGCGACAGGAGTCTTCTCGTAACGCGACCTGTAATAATTGTGAATATTAATATTTAATGCTCATATGCATTTTAATAAGTTCATGTCAGAGATGGTGGTATATTCCGGTGATGTTTAATACCAACACCACTAAAAGTCTCTGCTGGTCGCCTCTAACATCATAAACGTTATCGAAAATGATCCAGAGAATCTAATCAGTCATAAAAATTCATTTTGTCTCTTAAATCTTCATCTATAATTATTTCCGAAAAAAAATTATAGCGGGCATATTGCGAGGATATACAGAATAAGAGCGTTTTCACACGGCACCATATATCGCGCGCGACAAATGGTCGCAATATTGCTTTTACACCAAATTATGTGTTTTCTAATGAGCCATTATCACACACAAGCGATATTAGAGAACACATAATTTGGTGTAAAGCAATATTGCGACCATTTATCGCGCGCGATATATGGCGCCGTGTGAAAACGCTCTTAGAGTATACACTACCGGAGACAGGTTAGCAACGGCCACTGGCAACGCGAGATATTTTTATCGACGGGGGACGTCGCGCTCGCAGTCGAACCTCGTCGGTCGACTAGAGGGGCCTGGATCATCTGCATCGTGATTGATAATAAAAGTAGCTTACTCATTTAAATTATTAGATAGATGCTCACTCATAGTTAGTTATTAATCGATTTTTCCCATAAAACATGGTAATAGTCAGATCGGCCCGATTTGTTTTTTTTTTAAATGGTCTCAAAGATGAAAATTCGTAAATATTAAGAAAAAGTAATGGTTTATTTTAAATGTGAAGAGAGGGACGTCATCCTGTGACCTGTTAGGGGGTTTAAACTAAAGAGCACTTATCGTTTACTTGATGTTTTCCAATATCCCCAACGATCAGCCGGTATACGTCAATAATCAGAGTCGTACTATAAAAAAACAGGAATTAAGATAAACGCACGTCTATGAACTTTTACAAAAAAAGAACCGTTGCTGTCATCAAGAACACTTATCGTTTACTTGATTTTTTCTAATATTCTCAACGATCAGCCGGTGTAAACCCCCTCGCAGGTTACAGGATAACGTCCCTCTCTTCATATTTAAAATAAACTATTACTTTTTCTTAATATTTACGAACTTTCAACTTTGAGACCATTAAAAAAAAAATCGGGCCGATCTGACTATTACCATGTTTTTATGGGAAAAATCGATTAATAACTAACTAAGAGTGAGCATCTATCTAATAATTTAAAATTATTATCAATCACGATGCAGATGGTCCAGGCCCCTCTAGTCGACCCACGAGGTTCGACTGCGAGCGCGGCGTCCCCTGTCGATAAAAATTTCTCGCGTTGCCAGTGGCCGTTGCTTACCTGTCTCCGGTGTATACACCGCTCTGTTAAAGCCCTCGGGATATCCTTTAAAAAATGTAAACATTTTTACCTGTACAAACCAAGGGAACTGCGGACTGCAATTACAAATTGAAAAAGACATTTCGACCGCTCCTATTGAATGGTCACTTAGTGTATGTTGTTACGACATAAAACTGATATTATGAAGTTTAAATTTTTAAATAGAGCACCTGATATATTTTTCTTTTTTTGACTGATGATGGTTTAAATCCAAGCACTTTTTGTCATAAAAAAATTAAGAAACTATGTCTGTAAGAATTTTTATCGTATAAATTTATTCGAAATTTAATTTCACTGTTCCCAATGTGCCGCTTGAAAATGGCGAATTGGAAAAATATTTTTAAAAAAATGTTTGTAGATCATCTTCATCTTGAATAACGATACAACATTGTTTTAGTATCAGTAAGTATTTTACTTATCATTTATGCATACCGAAACTGAATAAAGTAATTTTAAAATAAAACGTATTAAAATAAATACTTTATAAAACAGCTGTTCTCGTCCACTGCTGGACATAGGCCTCCCTTAATGTTTGCCTTCGCTTTCTATCTTGCACTTCTTGGATCCAGTTTCCCCGGATTCTTATGATGTCATCTGTCCATCTTGCTGGTGATCTGCCTCTGCTTCTATAAGCTTCACCCCTTGCTGTCTACTCCAAAATAAGCTTTGACCATCTTCCCTCCGTTATTCGTGCCACATATTATTCTTAAAGTCAAGCAGCCCTTAGATCGCTACTATGCAACAAGGTAACCTCAAGACTGGTATGGGAATGTCAAGAGGAACTGGGGGCCCTGACAAAAGTAAACAAAAGTAATACTTCAGTTAGTACCATTACAGGAAACGAAAAAGCTGATGAACTTGAGAGGATAGGCTCAGAAAGCATATTTATTGATCCAGAACCGGCATTTGGAGTATCAAGGTGAATAGTATGAGATGCCATAAAGCGATGGATCAGGAATTAACACAAAATCTACGGAAATAACAGACAATAATTACACCATAGCAAATACTACATTAGAGACTAGCGAAACGGTGGCTTTAAATGAACATGAATCAGCTGAGAACTATTACAGGAATTCCGACAGGACACATGGCACAGAACCATCCGCACAGAATACAACTGTACAATGGAGATCTTGACTACAGATAATGCGGACAAGTCAGATAGTTTGCCATTGCGAATCACTAGATCAGAAGAGGCAACAAATATTCTGGCAACCAAAATTTGAACCGGAGGACATGCCTACCCTCCCCCCGTTGACCTCCACAAACTAGTGCAAAGAACTGGGATCACTGAGTGGGTGTACCAACCAAACAGGGTGACCACAATGGACCAAACCTGGCCTAAGTGCATCCGGCGCACGGACGGGCTCGAAAAAAAAGTGTTACTTGCTGCACAATGATAACAACAAGCATTTGTAAAAATGTGTGAAACCCGATACCTACTTTGGACTACTGCGTATATACATTTTTTTTGTCTTTTGTAAATAATGCACATATATGTATTACCTACACATATTTATATTACTATTAGACGTTATTAATGGTAATGGCTAAGCAATTACACGTGTGCTTTTATCAATATCACCAGTAAGAAAATTGTTTACAAATCATTTTTTAACGCTGCTGTCTATCAGGCACGCGTACGAAACATTAAACATTGTGATGGACGTTGAACCGTTGCAACTAAGGCAAGGCAATGTTTCATGTTAGACATGTGATTTTTTACTATTACCTAGTGGTAGCTAGAAATTCGCTAGGTGTACTGGATTTACTTATACTTACTAGATGTTCCGCTTTACACTGAAAAAATAGGTGCTCTCAGTGGCGTAGCCAGAAAATACGCTCGGGGGGGGGGGGGGGGGGGGCTCAGTGGGCGTAAGTAGGACATTTTTTCTGGAGAGGGGGACAGTCGGGACTACATGCATTTCATGACATTGTACCTAACGAGGAAGACGGAAAAGCGCCGCAGGCGAAAAATTTTCGGGGCCACGCCCAAAGTTCGATTAAATTATTACCTCTCCCTCTCTGCAAGGTTGGATTAAATTTGTTTTTGTAAATGTTTTTTTTTTTGATATTCCTATTCTCTATTTAAAAAAAATATATTTTTTATATAATTTGTGAAAAATATGAATATTGGTGTAAATCCAAAATTTTAACTGAAGACTTATGTATGACTCTAACCAGCGTTTTTCGGGCTCGGTTTTTTATGATTAAAAATAAAGTAAATATCGCTCACCACGCTAAAATTGATGATTTTTTCAGAAATAATGTATTTTAGGAGCGTAGATCTAGGAGCAGTTTTTGGTGCAAATGCTTAGGTTTTGAAATATTCATTCTTAAGTGCCGTTTTGTATATTCATAATAAAGCTTTCTCGGTTCTTCCCGCACTATTTTTTTTATTATAAATTATCACACTTCTTCCATAAAAAATGATTCAATTAAATTTTTACTTTAATTTTTCTTTTTAAAAATAAATACCTAATTTTTTTGTCTTTGTTGTAAAAATATTTTATTGCATTGGATTATATTTTTGTTAATTTAAAATAGTTCTAAAAAAGGGATAACAGAACCGACAAGTAGGTATTATGATAGAAAAATACTATAACATTTATTCTTTTTACTCGTTTTCCTTTAAAATTGCATCATAAATCAATAACTAAAACGATATGCGTCCGAAACCTTAATCTCTATATAAAACAGGACTTTTGGACGAAAAAGTTAAAAAATTAAACGTTTCCTACAAAACCTTTGTAATCTAAGCCAAGAATAAATTATTTAAAAATTTAAATTAATAGTCCCAGCGTAAGATGAGAAATTAGGTTTGCAATTAGACTTTTAGACCCGACAGCCTAGGCTGGGGGGGGGGGGCTAGGACCCTGCTTTCAAACAGCCCCGGTCTGAGAGATACTACTTATGCAAATGGTATAACACAAAATACTTTGAACGGCAGTAGAGTTTTGGATTTGCATTGTCTTTATTTGTTTATAATCACTACGCTTCAACTGGTAAGCATCTCCAGTCGTCTTCAGGTGAATACTAAAGACAATGAAAGTCCAAAACTCTACTGCCGGTCAAGAAACGTCATTGTCTACAACAACTTAGATCCTGCCATTTTTTTTATTGTAAAAAAATATTTTATAAAATGTTAGCCTATCGACAGATTTATATAAATTTTAAAAAATAATAATTTTTGTTCTTCTGCGAGAACTATAACGAAACCGTCACCGACGTTCTATTACAGGTATTCGTTCAATCGCACGCCTCGATGACGTTGGCGACCTCTTTATATCTTTTGTATTTTGTTACTTATAAAAAAAAAATCCGAGATACAGCCTTTGCGCTGGCCGACCTTAGCGGGACACCCGGTATACATCTTCCATGATAATATCTCGCTATATAATATAGCTCACTCCTCAACCTCCTAAGTATAAAATGTACTATTAATTAAACTTTCTTAAATTCTTGACTTCATTATAATAAAGGGTAAACTATACAGGGTGAGTCAACGATAGAGTAAAGTTTATTTTCTACTTTATCCTAAGAATTAGATACAAATTCTAAATACAAAAGTTGTAGAGACCATTGAGGTGCACATACCCAAAAAAACGTGACGAATATAATTTTTTTAAAAGGGACATCCTATATATTGTATTATTTTCTGATTCCCCATAAAATTCTACGCTTATTTTGTAAATGTCATATGTCTAAATTTAGGCAAGGGCCTGTCGACATATTAAGCACCGGTTCCCGCAGATCACCGAAGTTAAGCTGTGTCGAGCGCGGTTAGTACTTGGGTGGGTGACCGCTTGGGAACACTGCGTCCTCTTGTCTCAGGGAAGAGTGTAAAATGAATCGACACCTAGCCATCCTATTCACGCCGGACAGGCCGGATGAGATCGGATATCTCGTAGGATAAAGGTGCCGTTTCACACTCCCCAGTCAGTAGACCACAATCATGTGGTCGATGACCGGTTCAAGATGGCCTCCGTAGTCGGCGAACCGTAAAAAAAAATATGTCTAAATTTAATAGTTTTTGAGATATTGATGTTTAAAACATGGCATTTTCAGGCTTTGACAGACTGTAAACATTCGAACGGTTCATCTTAGGGAAAAATGGTTCTCACCTTAATATTATAATTTTTTATTCTCTATCTGAAACCTACAATTTCAGATTTACCATGTTAAACCAAAAAACAGGTTTTAACGGTTTAACATGTTAAACCGAAAGTTGGTATTTTTGGATAGAGAATAAAAAACTAAGATAGGGAGGTGAAAACCATTTTTCTCTAAGATGAACCGTTCCAACGTTACAGCCTGCCAAAATCTGAAAATGTCATATTTTAAACGTCAATATCTTAAAAACTATTAAATTTATACATATAACATTTACAAAATAAGCGTAGAATTTTGTGGGGAATCAGAAAAGAATATAATATATAGAGTGTTCCATTTAAAAAACCCAAGTTATATTCGCCACGTTTTTTGAGCCACTCCGTATACTCCAGCATAATTTTAAAATATGCATGCACCTCAATGGTCTCTACAACTTCTGAATTTCAAATTTCTATCTAATTCTTAAGATAAAAAGAAGAAAAGTAACTTTACTCTATCGTTGAGTCACCCTGTATATAAAAATAAAACTAACCTCTTCCTGTTGTAGAATGTGTTGAAATATATTATATTAAATTTTTAAAAGAAGAAATTTTTTTCGAAAAATTCCTCCCAGAAAAATATCCCCTTTATTTCAAAAACCTTCTAAGGAAAAATATTACTTGAATTTCTTTTGCAAACTTCCTCGACTTTGCAAAAAAATTGTTGTTTTTTGTAAAATGTTTAGGTCATTTTTTACTCCTTTAATGTGCAATCAATATTTATATTAAAATCGTCTGTGGTCGTGGGTTTTCTTATTAGATATAAACGACAATAAAATCAATTTCCTTTATATTATCCGACAAAAGATTGTTTTGTTTTTCTGTTTGTGTCGACTTAAGTATAAATTGGTTACAATTTCCGAAATCCGTTAAAGAATACTAAATAAGGAAAAGTTTACAGGAAAAAACATCTCGTGCCTTTCACGTGATCGTGATAGATGTTTACCCTTGATTGTCCAATCTAGGATTGTTGTGCGAGCGAAACCTTATCAATAAAAGAAAACCAAAACATTAAGTAAGTGGCTTTGTTTTGAATTAATTTCAAATAATCACGGAAAGAGAGCTGTTTCAATGACAAATGAAAATATATGACTAATAAATGTCAATTACTGAGTAGAAAAACATAATTATTTCATTGGACTCTATGTTTCTACTATTAACATAGTAGACATAAAAAAAAGTCCTGGTCATCCTGGTTTAATGGCTAAACCAGTGGCGGCTTGCGGTCTTAAAAAATGGTTAAGAGCTAGGTATAGTGCCGGTACTTAAACAAACATTGACTAAAAACCCGTGTAACAAAACGTCTCTCTTATCCTCATCTGTCCAACGACTGAATGGAGTTTCCAACAAATTACAAACTATGTCATTGATTGGGTTCATTTTTAAAACACACAACTACGTAGGTACATACAGTACTAAATTACCTGAAAAATAAAAACAAAAATTTTTAATCACACAGTAAATCAAGTAAAAACGATATCTATAACCGTAAGCACAGAATATATAGCTATATAGAAGGTAAAAATAAGAACACAAAGTCTTCCTCCACTGTTATATTATAGAAATATTTTAAGCAACTTCTCTACATGTTTCGAATACAGAAGCATTCATCTTCAGGGGAAAAATTAAATCTTTTAATTGCTTAAAATATTTCTTTAATATAACAGTGGAGGAAGACTTTGTGTTCTTATTTTTACCTTCTAAATTCCCACCCCACTTTAAGTATGGACTATTTCTTTAAATATAGCTATATATTATGTGCCTTCGCCAATTCGTTTTTTTATCAATATTTCGTTAATTTTGCCTTTTATCCAAAAATCGGCCAAATACCGACATTTGAAGCATGGTTACCTACAATTTAAAGATAAACAAGTTTGAATTTATAAAGTAAAAAAAGCGGAAAAAGAAAAATGGACTAATTTCACAAATTTTCGTTTTTTGCTTTTATTTATTCATTATTCAAAACTTCTTAAGTTCAAAACTGTGAGTAATTGCTACTCAAGGACAGCTTTTGGCCGCTTTTTGAATAAAACAAAAAGGTTAAGAAATATTGATCAAAAAATTAAATGGCGAATGCATCACTATACTTGTCTTAATGCAAAAGACAAATCCACTAAAAAAGTGACCTAAAGAAAAGACAACGGCATGCCGCACATCCAGTATAAAGAACGACATTTTGCGCTTCACCAAAACAGTCGGCAATTCACAGATAATTCAGAAATGTATTGCACCGAAGTGCTTACTAGGGTGCTCGCTATCCGTTAACAAAAGTAGGAAAAATATAAATAGTAGAAGTTTTGTGTCTGTGATGTAGGTACATATATCGATGATTCCCAATAAGGATGAAACGGCCGTCATTGTCGTCTACCTGTCCCAGGGAACCTGTTGTTAATAAAAAAGACAGATATACGACACTAGCCGCATTTGTTTCTCAATTATTACTGACACAAAACTTTTGCTAATAATTTTTTTATGATTATTGTTTTTTTAATTATTATTTTTGCTTTTTGTTACAGGTGAGTAAAATAGCCATAAAGGATGGAAGAAACATCTATATCACTGGTAAATATTTATTTATTGCCATATACATTTACAAAGTAAATAATGACATTGTCAAAGTAAGAAAAAGAAAAGTTAATTTAAGTTTCATATGATAATATCATGACATTCTCGAATATCATAAAAATGTTGTCAAGAAGGTAGCACTTTACTTTGTTCTTGAACTTTCCGAATTAAGTAATGTTTCTGACAGTTTCCGGGAGCGCATTATAAAGAGAGCTGCAGAAACAAAATGGACTCTTTCGATAAGAGGATGTTTTGTAGCCAGAAATGTAAATTTTATTTGAGTTTCTAGTATCACAATCAGGAATTGTTGAAGTATTGGGAAATCTGGAAGATTGTTTTTTTACAAACCCTGATGCACTAAGAATTAAAATAACGTAAGAATTTTTAATCGCCGAAATGTGTCTTTGCAAGATTCAAGTGGGCTTAAAGAGTAAATTTTACAAATTATTCTTTTTTGCAAAATAAATAATCTTTGTAGTTGTGTTGATTGGCCCAAGTAAAGTATTAGATAACTTAGATGACTATAGGCTAATGCATAGTATATATTAAGTAATTGTTTGCTATCCATACAATTTTTTAAGTTGACCACAGCAAAATATGCCGAGTTAAGTTTACTAGCAACATGTGTTGTCCATTTTAACTGTGAGTCTATATGAAGGCCAAGAAATTCGCATTGCTCAACTCTCTGAATAGGATTCTTGTTTAGTTTTAAATTTAAATCAGTAACCTGCCTCTTTTTATAGAAAACCATATAGTGAGTTTTGTTTACGTTGATAATTAAGTGATGTTTCTCACACCATAGTAAAAATCTAATCAAAATATGCTTGCGATTGCAATCAGTTGATCCAATGTTCCAGCAGATATAATCACAGTTGCATCATCCGCATATAAAATTAGTTTGGCAGGAATACCTTTCGATATGAGATATTTGTCAAGATCATTTATGAAAAGTGCAAAAAGCAATGGCGATATTACGCGCCCTTGAGGTACACCATAATTAACATTAAATTGATCAGAATAGGAATTTTGAACTTTGACTCTTATTCGGCTATAAGAAAGAAAAGAGTTTACCCACCGAGGTATATTGCCACGTACACCCAACGCATTTTTTTTTAGCAATAATCAACACAGTGAGCTCGAGTTAAATCAAAGAAAATAATTAATGTATTTAGCATTTTTGGTGTATTTTTCAATTGTCTATATCAAGCTCAGATGTTCGATCATGACGCCACGCTGTAGACGCTTATAGTGCTCTCGTGGTACAAACTATTAGTTTGAGGGCTTGATTAAAAAAAAACCGTGACTCCATATACCAAAAAATTATAATCTCTCGAGCGAACGTATTTAACAATATTGTTTATAGCTAACAACGTCCCAAATTTTAAATTATATTTCCGAGACAACCTTGAATTCTTGATCTACGGTAATATTTTTTCTACCTTTAGTTTGTTCGACATTCTAGCCAGATCTAACCGCCGCCTTTGTGTTTTTACCGGTCGTGCAGGATGGTCTGCGAATCAAACGGTTCAAGAACCTAAAATGGTTCCATGGTATCCTTAATTAAACAGTCGTGGAGTTTGGGTAGATAGAACTCGAAGGTTCGAACCAAAATTTAAATAAACTTATTTCCAACAATTGTTTGTTAGCTTATTTTCTGTTCCGTTAATAAAATAAATAATGTGTATTAGGTTTTTTAAGATGATGAATTTATATAAATTAATGACGTTTTAACTGTTTAAATTAAAAATAGATTATTGAAGAAATACTAAAAGTATTTTTCAAAATTTATTATATAATAAATTTTATAACCCATAAGTAGGGTTGTCAAGTAGCCCCTAGATTGCTAATATGCTCAAGACTGGTATGGAAATGTCAAGGGGAATCAGAGGCCCTGGCAAAAGTAAACAAAGTAACACTGAGGTGGGTACCAGGACACGAAAGTATTACAGGGCACGACCAAGCCAATGAACAAGAAATACTCAAAAAATGCATTCATTGGTCCAGAACCGGCACTCGGTGTTCCAAGATACACAGTACGAGATGCCATAAAGCGATGGATCAGGAGTGAACACAAAATCCACTGGAGCAACAGAGAGGGATTACACCACAGCAAAAGCTTCATTACAGATCCAAGACTTACGAAACAGTTGCTTCAAATGAACCAGCTGAGAACCATTACTGGAATTCTGACAGGACACATGGCTGTCAAGAACCATCACTGCACAGAATGCAACTGTACAATGGAGACCTAAACTGCATATTATGTGAACTACTTTACTTTAAAAACTTCTTTATTTGTTTCATTGCTTAGTTGTCGACAATTCATTCTACGTTATACTAATATATATATTATACAATGTACTTAGCTAGTATTTTGTTTGTTCCTGTGGTCACAGTTGACCATGACATGCACCTAGGCAAACGCCCCGGTGGGGTTTGTGTTAACCCTTAGGGTAGAAATGAAAATGCCTTTTATTATTTTACAATCGGTCAGTTCCGGTAACCCCTTAGACTGCCATGAGAGAGTTTATTCTAGCTTTCGCTTTTAAGATTTTTGGGTATACGATTTCTATTTTGCTAAAATTTTGTGCTTAGTATTTGCTGGAAAAGTGATTGAAAAACCAGCATGAATTTTTTCAGGTACAAATTAGCTTGTTTTTGTTTGTAGAAATTTAAGATTTATATTTCTCCAAACTTAAAAAAGGCTGTTCCTCTTACTTATGAATATTTTCTCTTTCCTTTTTGTTCCTGATGATGGGTGTTACTACACCCGAAACATGTAGAGTATCTACCACCTTCTAATTTTATTTCTAATAAACCAGTGGAGAAAGACTTTATGTTTTTTTATTTATTTCTATAAATTAACTCCACTTTAAGAATGGACTACTTCAAAATTAAAAAATGTTGTTGCGTAGGGTGGAAGGGGATTAGGAGTTGGCGGAGCCCTGGGACATGTGCTTTTTCAAAATGGAAATTGGAAAAATATTGATTTTACCTATCTTGCCGGAAAATGGGAAGCCTGTGGTCAATGGGTTTGTGTAGTGGATTGTCTGTGTGTCTTATTATGTGTGTAAGGTTTTGTGTTAAGGGTGCATTTTGTATGTGTGTTTCGTAAAATTTGGTTGAAATGTCATCATATTGTATAAAGTATGGTGTGTTTGTCTGTCTGTGCAATTGCACCAGTGGAGTCCATCTACTTGCTTTAAGTATTTGTCTAAGTACAATGTTTTGTTGTTTTTGTAGTCGGTTAAATTGTTCGTTTGATATGCTGTACCATACAGGGGCGGCATACGTCATTGTCGGTCTGATTATTTGGTTGTATATTGTTTGTTTGTTTTGTTGCGATAAAAATTACTTGTAATTCATTAATTTGTATAATTGTCTTGTTATTGTGTAGAATTTTTGTATTATGTGTGTGGTGTTGTGTATAAAGTTGAGTTTTTTGTCCAATACAACCCCTAGATATTTGATTTTATTCTTCGGTTCCACTGGAGTGTTCTTTACTATGAGATGTTGGTTTATGTGTGTATTATGTGTTTTTCGTGTAATGTTTAGGCATTCACATTTTTCTCCGTTTATTTCCAACTTCCATTTTTTATACCACGGAAGAAGGACGTTGAGGTAGTTGGTGATGTGTTGCCTGGCCACATTTGCTAGCGTAGACCAGCACGTCATCTACAAACATGGCCAGATTGAAATTGGGAAAGCTGGGGATGTCTGCTGTGTATAAGTTGAATAAGGGAGCCGCCAGGATTGTACCTTGTTGCAGACCTGCATGTAAATTTACTGGGTTTGAGTAGTCGTTTTCTATTTTTACTTTTAGAGATACTATCCCTATTATATACGAATACAGGAGGGTAATGAAAACGAATATTATGTGGGGGGGGGGGGGGGGTATGTAGGGGAAGAGCACAGCACATAGCTTGCCATTGAGAGTCACTAGATCTAAGAAGGAAACGAATACTCGGGCAACCAAAACTGGAACCAGAAGATGATCTGACCCTCTCCCCAACTGACCTACACAAACTAGTACAAGGAAATGCGACCACTAAGTACATTTTTTATAATAAAAGTAAGCTATGCGGTTAAATAAATATACAAAGTGCTAGACTTAACAATGAAAAAATGTAAATAATTAATTCCTTTGTGACTTAACTTTTTAATTCTTGATTTGCAATAGTTTGTCTGTACCTGCCTTAGATAGTTCGATCACTCAAGTAAAGTCTAGTCTGCATGGTAAGCAGTGGCGTAGCCAGAAAATATGCTTGGGGGGGGGGGCTCAGTGGCCGTAAGTAGGACATACTATACTTATTTTATGATATTGTACCTAGTGAAGAAGGTGCAAAAGCGCTGCAGGCGAAGAGTTTTCGGGGCCACGCCCAAAGTTCGTTTAAATTTTACCTAACTACTATCAAATTTCGAAAAATAAATTACTACCTCTCCCCCTCTGCATGGTTGGATTAAATTTGTTTTTGTAAATGTTTTTTTTACTTTTTTTTTGATATGCCTAGGCTCTTTATTAAAAAAAAACATTTTTATATTGGTGAAAAATATAAATATTGGTGTCAATCCAAAATTTTAACACAAGACGTATGTATGACTCTAACCAGCGTATGTATTTTAGGAGCGTAGACCTAAAAGCAGTTTTTGGTGCAAATGCTTAGGTTTTTAAATACTCCTTCTTACGTGCCGTTTTGTATATAGCATTCTTGTTTCTTCCCGCGCTATTTTTTTTATTATAAATTATCACACTTCTTCCATAAAAAATGTTTCAATTAAAATTTTACTTTAATTTTTCTCTTTAAAAATAAATACCTAATTGTCTTTTGTATTTGTTGGAAAAATATTTTATTGCATTGGGTTATATTTTTGTTGATTTACAAAATCTCAAAAAAGGGAAAACGACAAGTAGGTAGGTATATTATAATAAAAAAATACTATAAAATATTACTCTTTTTACTCGTTTTCCAATAAAATTGCAACATAAATCAATAACTAAAACGATATGCGTCCGAAACCTTAATCTTTATATAAAACAGGATTTTTAGAAGGAAACGTTTAAACTCTAAACATTTCCTACAAGACCTTTTTAATCTAAGCCAAGAATACATTTTTTAAAAATTTAACTTAAGAGTCCAAGCGTGAGACGAAAAATTAATTAGGTTGCAATTAGACTTTTAGACCCGAGCTCCTAGGCTCGGGGTGGGGGGGGCTGCCGCCCGGCAGCACCCCCCCCCTTAATACGCCACTGCACCGGCCCACTTTTTACAAGAAGTTATTTTAAATTAGAAAGTAGTGGTATAAGTTTCACCCGGGGAAGATTTTTTTTTCATTTGGGCAGTGCCCACCCTAAAAAGATAACTAGTGCATATACGTGGTTCGGATTCCACGTTAAGCTGTAGGTCCCGTATGGCTTACATTACCCAGACGATAGGGGATAAAATGGGCCTCATATAGTCCTAAGTATACTGGCTCTTCCGCCAACCCCAGCAAAAAAAAAGTAGTAAGTATAAATAAAAGTGCAAGATACCAAAATTTAAAAATTTTCCTTATTCAATTATTCTACTTTGATATTAATCTATGAATTTAGAAACTTGTAGGTCAATGTTATTATGAATAATCGTGTAACAATCGATAACACTTCTTATATGATTGCTCTCTATAGTAACCGAAAACGCTTCGTAATAAGAGAGATAAACGAACAAGTTAATAAGATCGTAGTCGAGCAAAAAGAAATTCCACATCTCGAACTTTAAGTGCCAAAGCCCAAAATAGCCAAATAAATAACTGAAAGGAAGCCGAAAGGGGGCATTTGTCGGTTAAAAACCCCAAAACCGCCGGACATTCCAGGCCTGTGGTACTTTGACCTCCAAAACTATAATGTCTCGCGTTTTAGTGCGAAGTTCGAAAAACTCATTTTGGGGCTGCGCTGTTGTCAAACTTTGGACATAGGCGGGTAAAAACATTTAATCCAATTGAATCTCTTAAGGCCTTTTTACATTAGGTACAATTTCGAGAAAAATTGCCTGAAAGCATGTGCTTTGACGACGTTTTAATCAGCTGATGCAAGTTTTCCCATTTAAAACTTGCATCAGCTGATTAAAACTTCGTTAAAGCGCATGCTTTCAGGCATTTTTTCTTAAAATTGCACCTAATGTAAAAAGTCCTTTATAGGAACGAGTGAATAAAAATATGAATAAACTTGATTTCGAGAATTAAGGTGCGTCATATGGAAAATAATATCGGGACATTTTTTGGTAATTTTAATGTAAAATATTAAATTATCATGAATAGGCGTAATATTCCTATTTTTATGTTCTGCATGACGGATGATATAATTTGAACCTACATAAATGAAACTTAAAAAAATAAATAAATAAGGTATCATACGCCAAACAAACAAAGTTCTTGTGAACACTTTAGTAAAATTTTTGTGTTAAATTTTCAATTAGACGATCCAGGAAATGATGACGCGTTTCACAATCGTATGGTAGGCTCTTAAAGAAATATATCTAATAGCCAATCTTTTTTAAAAACTAAATATTGTGAACTTAATTGAACAGACCACAAAGTTTTTCTAGACACAAAACCAATTACTAATTAAATGGGGGAAATAATACTCTAAGTAATCCTTCACTAAGATATATTCAATAAGAAATCTTTATTTTACTCTACATGTTTCGAAAGTATAAACATTCATCTTCAGGAGAAGTATAGTTTATGTTGGGATAAAAATAGGAAATTGTGAGTAACACCCTCATAGAGCTTTTGAGGAAGTTAGATTATTGAAGAAAGTGATGAAGTAAAATACTACCAGGTTCTATAGATAAATATGGGAGAATGATTGATAAATGGTTATAAATAGTAAAGTGACGAAATGAAAAACGTTACGTGAGAATGATATTGGTGGTGAAGTATATTGTTAAAAAGTTATTGCTAAATGGTGAAAATGAAAATTATGTGTTGGTAGGACAGATATACTATTGTTGTCGTTACATGTGTATATACAATATAAGAAACATGAAGGTTTTACAGAGATTTTATTGAGAATTGGCAATTTCGTTTTAAGGTATGTTCTAGAATACGTTCGTTCTTGTTGTACTTAAGTCGAGTTCAATCTTTCTTTTTGGTTTTTTTTCTCTCTTCTGCTTCAACTAACTGGTCTTTAAATGGTGAGCTGGTAATGATTTCAGACTTCTTGCTTTTGTGTTTAGTGGATCGCATTATTATGGATTTGGGTAATGGAGAAATTGCTGCTAATGAAACATAAAATTGTTTTGATTTGTCATCATTAATTTTAGCCACGTAAGTTACCGATGCTGTTGGAGAATCCGGGCCAGATAAGGAGGTTGCATCTAGAGGCATCGTGATGGTAGAATTTTTAGTTATGGCAGCATCAATTTTGTCAATGCATTAGGAATTTCACACATAACAGTGGCGACTTCTGGTATGACAGCAGAAATTTCAGGTAGTGCAGCAGCGTTTTCTGATATGGAACTTGTGGTTTCGGGCACGGCAGGAGCAATTTTAGTCACAACAGCAGCGTTGTCTAAATGGACAGGCGTTTCAGGCGTGATTGAAGGATCCGCTGTTTCCGTAACTTGGCTGGCTTAAAAATCTGCCTCAGTAAAAATATCATTGTTGAATGGGCATATCCCGGTGACTTTAAATCCTTCAATTGAATTTGTCATGGTAGCAGCTTTAAAGTATGCTGGGGCAAAGATAGTGACAATTTGATAGACAGTTATGGCCTGGTGTGGGTCGTTGGTAAGCCATTACTTGCATTAATTTGCGTAAAATTTCTTTAGAAGACTAAACAAACACTGGTCTAAGGGTTACATACGGTGACTACTGTGTGGCGGAAGAGTCAGTGCTTTAATATTATTTTTTCGAAAAAAAGAGATCAGTGTTAATGAAACTACTTTCGGATACCATTCCTATTATGGACGATGGAGGAGCCCCATCTAGAAGCTCTGCTTTCATTCTTTTTCTGGGAAATATAAAGGCAGGATGAACAAACTGCCCACCCGGACTCATCGCACACACCACAGTCACATTTGTGCCTCGTTTGGCGCTAGAGATTTTATTGGCACATCTTTTACCTTTTGTAGATAACACTTTTGGCAGTTTGTTGGGTACGGTGGAAAATCCAGATTCGTCCAAATTATAAATTTTATCTGGAGGAAAATTATATGTTTTCATTAATTCAGATAGGTTGTCATAAATTTTTTTGCACTGTGGTTGGTTAAACCCTATGGCTCTTGCAAGGCTGGTAGCGGTTGGTTGTCTTAGTGAAAAGGCGGGGTGTCGTTTCAAAAATCCTCGTAGCCAACCTTTACCTGCCATTTTTATTGCTGTACTAAAACAATGAGGAATTTTGTTGCTTTCCGCAAAGTCAATGGCTAAACTTCTTAACACTCTTGTCGTCAATCCATAAAACATATTGTCTATAATCTTTATAAACAATATTCATCCTCCATTTCTTTTGTCAAGGTGGTATAATAGCGCCCTAGATTTGTAGCTACCGTAGCTCTTTTCAATCTTTTTCTTAATGTACTTTCTGCCATACCCAAAGATTTGGCTACTTTTCTTTTACTCTCGCCATTTTCAATTCTTTTTTTTTGCTGTGTCAAGTTCTTCTCGGGACCACAAAGATCTCGTTTATGTTCGTTTTCGTGTTGACATGCTCTAATATGAAATTTGAACTAAGTTTCATACATTAAAAACACTAGGCAAATCTTAAAATATATATGGTTTGCAAGAGTACGCGCGCACTCTTACAAGCTACGTACGTGCGCCCTCTTACATACCATGTATATTTATTCATAATGATACAAGTGTCGCCACCTTTCCTTATATATGCCAATTATGGGTTTGGAGTCGTATAAACAACTAATTTCTTGACGTAATATTAAAAGATTTTCACAATTTTCTCTAAAACATCAATTATATTCCAATTCTAAAATGTCTATATATTTTAGGAAAACAGAGTAAAAAATTAAAACGTACCTAGGACCTTAATTCTTCTTGTTTCTTACATGCATTTTTTTAACAATCACCTTCACGTTGCTTTTGACAGGTATAAATTAAAAAGCAAGGTTAGTCTTAAGAGCGTTCCGAAATAAACCCCGTGCGCACTCTTATCGCCCGCGCACTCTTAGAGCACCCTACCCTATATGGGAACTAATGAATAAGTACTTTTCTTCGATTTAATGAAATATATTTAGACATATTTTCCTTAAAAATAAAAGCTTCAAGATATTTGTCTTGTGTACTTAATTTAAAGAAATATTTTTAAGACCATAGAAAATCTTGAATTGAGTGATTTTTTTTGTATGTTTATAAAAAATTTACTCAATATAAATCAATTTTTAAAAAGAAGTATGATATTATAATATCAGCTCAATAGGCATAAATTGGACTCATATATAAATATCAAGCGAATATTTCACTGTCTATTAATTAATATAACTTTTATGAGTTTGTTATGCCACGCCCAATTACGTCCGGCTTGGTTTCTATTGCCTCCTAGAAAAAAACCTATTTGTAAATTAAAAATTATGACTTGTAATCTGTGTAATTATTGGGTCATACTATTGCTTAGCTTATTTAACAGCTATTTGCGTAAACTATTGGATATCATATTTTTATTTTAGGAAATATTGATAAGAAACAGTGAATTTAGAACTTGGTAACAGTTATCTGTCTTTTAAGACATTCTAAAAAATATTTTTGCAACATTTCTCAACCATGTTGTTGAAAGATCATTCAATCAGTAAGTTTTTTAGGATTGACGTCACACTGTCCATATCTGCAACTTATCAACATGTCAACAATAAAAATTTTATTAGTATAATGGGGAATTAATTGACCCTAAATAATTATAAAACCTTTCAATATTTCATCAATTAAATTATAAAAATATTAAAACAGTTTTCGTGCAAATATTTTGAACGTAATTGATTTATTAAGGTAGTTTTTGTTTTTTCGAACATTTTTTTTAAGTTAAATTTATAACAACCTTCATATTCACTCAGAGTTTTTAAAAATTTGCTTTAATATTTTTTCTACTTCTACATGGATATTTGCTGTTTCCTTTACACTATATAATATATATAATTTTATATCCGTCCTAGTTAGGATATGAATTTGACCAATGCAGTGGTCAATTACAAAGAAATCAAATTTACAAGTTATAAATTTTACGACTTCGTTTTATGTCACTTAATAATAGTGAGGTCAAGAATATACTTCAAAAAGGTGCAAGTCTGTCAGATCAAATTTGTTACTTTTTATCAATCAATCAAAACATTAAAGCCCATGCATACACCAATTTTTACCGAATAATGCACGAGATTGTGCGAAAATTGAAGATTTAAAACTGTTACTGAAGTATCGCTAAGTATTTTGTGACCGAAGTAAAGATTAACACACAATGCATTTTCTCTTTTTAAAATTGTCAATTTCAAAGATTTAATGCAAAATATACAAGACGAGCGTTTCTGCTTACTTGCCTTTGTTGATTTTTTGGGATGAGGCTCTTAACCAAATCATCATAAGAATAATACAGATAGAAAACTGATTTTTTCAAGAGCTTTAATGCATTAAGGAGTTTATAACCCAGTAATTCTTTAAAAATATAAAATATCTATCAGAATTATTACTGACTGAACAATTTTAAACAACAAATAACGTTATTTTAAACTAATATGTTTAATTCGAATAAATGGGCTTATTAGATACAAATTTCCAATGCATGATAGTAATAAAAGTATCAAACAAATTTCTAGAAAAATTGCAAAATAAAATGTTCTACCAATTATAAGAATGGTCGTAAATGAGTCAATTACAACTGTTCATTTAGCGGTTATTTGTTTATGTTTATACTTAATATAAAATCAGCTCAAATAAACCAATATGTACCTAAGTATGAGGTTAATAAACACAATTATACAACTGACTGAAGTAATCATTACTCTTACGGTTTGTAGAAGTTTATAACTGTTATGTAGGGTTGGGAACAGAAAGCCCTATCTTCCTTCTTACAAAAACTATTTTATTAATTACAATCTACGCGTTTCGGCCTACAAGGCCATCATCAGGGTGTAAAGTAATAAGGTCAACACAGCGGCGGCGCCAGGGGAGGGCCAGGGTGGGCACTGGCCCACCCTAGAAACATGAATGCCCACCCTGGTGCCCCCCCAAAATTGATGGATCCGTTCTGTAAGGGACTTGGCTATAAATGTCTTGATGAGTAAACGATGACATATAGCGTTGTAGAGCGTCGAGAGGCAGCGACCTTTTTTTTTTATCACCGAGCCCATTTGTGCCCTCCCATCCCAAAAATCCTGGCGCGCCACTGGGTCAACACATATAGACCACAGGCAGGATGCACCCTATAGTCAACAAATCAATTACCAATAAAAATAAACACTTGGCACATTGTTTTACATGAAAAACACATTTACAAATTAAAATTTGGAAAACAACGACAATCAACAGATTAAAAATTAAAAATTGGTATGCATTTTAGCAGTACATATATCTGAGTTATATAATATATCTTTTGATTATTGTTGTTTTCCAAATTTTAATTTTTTTAACAAGTGTCAATGTTTTTTTCATGTAAAACAATGTGCCAAGTGTTTATTTTTGTTAATTGATTTGTTGACTAGGGTGCGTCCTGCTTGTGGTCTATATGTGTTGACCTTATTACTTTACGCCCTGATGATGGCCTTGTAGGCCGAAACGCGTAGGTTGTAATTAATAAAATATTTTTTGTAAGAAGGAAGAAGAACCCTACATGATCATGTCCCTTCTGGAGAGTAGATACGACTTTGTTGTAACTTTTAGTTACATAGAAATATTTGTAATCGGTGGGAACCTTTGACGGGCCATGTACGGTGCACATAGCGCGATGCTAGGAACAGGATCGCCGCCACCACGTGTCCACCGCATATTGTTATGTGATTCCTAAGTTGATACTTCTTTTTTAGCTGTGTATAAAAGGCATTAAAATAAACAACATTTTCAAATACCTTTTTTCAAAAAACTCAAGGTACTTACATTCATTTATTACACTATAGATCAAATACGGTCCTGCCTAACTTGTCCGTTGAATAACATTAAGAAAACTTCTGGATGTAGGATGAGCCCGCAAGGGAAAGCGTTCTGTGTATATCTCGAAGCAGCAGCCGCAGTTTGACAACAATCACCATAAATTAGCACCATATCTACTAGTTCATTGTTTTCAAATTTTGACTAATAAGAGATAAGACAAAACAACATAAAGTATAGTAGGCTACGTTTTGATGACCAGGCCCGCACTTAGATTTTTTACTTCTGTATCACTGTATCTCGCCTATTTTTAAGTTTTTTGAAAAAAGGTATTTGAAAATGTTGTTTATTTTAATGCCTTCTATACACAGCTAAAAAAGAAGTATCAACTTAGGAATCACCATGTATAAATTTGATTTTTTTGTCATTTTGAATTGGTGTAGGCATTTTTTAAAACACACCAAAGTTAAATAAAGCTAAGTCGCACAACCGTGCGATAGTCCAAGGAAGAGCAATTATTTGGGACACATTGTATATTGTTTATATGGAACGCCAGTTAATTAAGACAAGAATATAAATATTAAAGTTGCAATAATTAAAAATGTTGTCTTAATCTGAACATTGATTTTTATCGATAACATGAATGATGAATAGGTACTTTAAATTCTTATATAAAATGGAGTAAATCATGTTTATGTTAGAGTTTATCACTGAATGTAAAAAAAGTTTGTTTGTTTGTTTGTTCTCCCCTATCACTGTACCGGGTGTCTTGCTAAGGTCGGCAAGCGGCTTTATACATATGTATATAGGAAGGTATTGATCATACATTTTCGGGAAAAAAAAATTTAAAGGTAAACTGGTAGAGAAAAAAATTGGAAATTATTTTTAAAGTTGTACGATTGCCGCTAGAGAGAATATCAGACGGAACAAAATACTTTTTGATATTTTGATATCGCTAATGGAAAGCCTATCCACTCTTGCGGCAGCTTGATCCTAAGGAATTTTTTTGTATCTTTAATAATAAGGGTGGGGGAAGCTGATAAATATATTATTATTACTAAATGTACGGTATCTTTCACATGTTTTATCCAATTTTTGGTTTCTTCAGATAAATGCCCCAAGTTTAAAATCGATTACATGACAAACAACAAACCCTTAGCTATTCGGTAGTATCAAATTTATACCTGTTTAATTAAATTTTACTCATGATATTTTGTGACAACTGAACGCCCGTAAACATTTTTTAAATATTCATTTTGGTATTATTTACCAGCCCAAAAGTCAAGTGTACATGCGAAGTACTTCCGTAGTTCCCGATAAAGAAATATATCCTCAAATACATTCAATGGAGTTTTTGAATAAACTGTATAAATGCCCAGTGGCGTAGCCAGAAAATATGTTCGGTTGGGGGGGGGGGGGGGGGTACTCAGTGGGCGTAAGTAGGACAATTTATTTCTGGAGACTACATGTATTTCATGATACTGTACGTAGTGAAGAAGGCGGAAAAGCGCCGCAGGCGAAAAATTCTCAGGTCCACGCTCAAAGTTCGTTTAAAATTCACCTAACTACTATCAAATTTCGAAACTTAAGTTATTACATCTCCGCCTCTGCATGGTTGGAATAAATTTGTTTTTGTAAATGTTTTCATTTACTTCTTTTTGATATTCCTAGCTGGCTCTTTATTAAAAAAAAAAAACATTTTTTATATTTGTGAAAAATATGAATATTGGTGTCAATTCAAAATTTTAACATAAGACGTATGTATGACTCTAACCAGCGTTTTTCGAGCTCGATTTTTCATGATTAAAAATAAAGTAAATATCGCTCACCACGCTAAAATTGATGTTTTTTTCAGAAATCATGTATTTTAGGAGCGTAGATCTAAGAGCAGGTTTTGGTGCAAATGCTTAGGTTTTGAAATACTCCTTCTTAAGTGCCGTTTTTTATATTCAAGTATTCTCGTTTCTTCCCGCACTAGTTTTTTTATCATTAATTATCACACTTCTTCCATAAAAAATGTTTCAATTAAAATTTTTACTTTAATTTTTTTCTTTAAATATAAATACCTAATTAATAAAATATAAATCCCTAATTGTTTCTTGTATTTGTTGTAAAAATATTTTATTGCATTGGTTTTTTTTGTTTATTTAAAATAGCTTTAAAAAAGGGAAAAAGTATATAATAGAAAAATACTATAAAATATTATTCTTTTTACTCGTTTTTCTACAAAATTGCATCATTAGTCAATAACTAAAACGATATGCGTCCGAAACCTCAATCTCTATATAAAACAGGACTTCTAGAAGGAAAAGTTTCAAAACTAAACGTTTCCTAGAAGACCTTTGTAATCTAAGCCAAGAATACATTATTTAAAAATTTAAATTAAGAGTCCAAGAGTGAGACGAAAATTTAGATTGCCATTAGACTTTTAGACCCGAGCTCCTAGGCTCGTGGCTGCAGGTCGGGCACCCCCTTCTCCCCCTAAATACGCCACTATAAATGCCATCATCCAGCCGCAATTATTAGAAAATACCGAAAAGCAAAAGGATTTAATTTATTAATCGCAAATTGACATTCCACTTAATTTTTTTAGTCGTTCTTAATATTTTTTGTTGCTAAGCAAAATGTGAAGGACGAATTTTTATGGTTACTACTCCTGCTCGTGCTCGATAAACTATTAAATATAATGTAATACTTTTCGTTTATCTTAGGTACTTTCTTCTATCGCTATGGACAATCTATTTTTTTTTTAGCATATTTTATTTAATTATTTTACAATGTACTGGGGTGACCCAATATTTTTTAATACTAGCATAAATTTGTTTAATAAACTATGATAGTGGCGCAACCATAGGGGGCGGGAGGGGGGTGCTGCCAGGCAAGAGCTATTTTAAATCAACAAAAATATAACCAAATGCAATCGTCCTTTATTTAGTTTTAAATACAAAAATTAAATTAAAAATTTTAATTAAAAAAATACTTTTTTAATAAAGAATTGTGATAATTTACAAGTTTAAGAAGGAATATTTCGAAACCTAAGACTTTGCAATAAAAGCTACTCTTAGATTCGTAATCTACATACGCTCCAAAAATACATGCTTTCTAAAAAAAACCATCAATTTTGGCGTGGTAAGCGTATAATAGTGGTTTGTACAACAAAAGTAGACATTATCATGTCTATATCTCACGAAGAAGTAAATTGAGCAAGACGCCGCGCCGTAGGCGCAGTGCTCAAACTTCCGAATGCAATATAGACCATCCACTCGAGTTGAACAGTATAATATATTTTCCACGACCAAACTTACGAACCTTATGTTAAAAACATTTTTAAAAGTTTCCAGGCTACTGGGCTTAAACTCACGACCGTTGGATCCAAAGTTCGACGCTTTGCCGTTTGAGCCACAGGATCATGTTAGAAATTATGGTTAAACCAACTCAATAATAATGGCACCTGAAATTAGTTTTCTATGCACATTCAGCATGTTGTGTTCCCCTTAAAATCTGGTTTCATAGTTTGTCAATAGGCTCTTTCTTTATTTGTTGTTTAACTTTTTTATTCTTTAATTTTTTATACTATATCATAGGAAGAACTAATCCTGGATTGACTTCTAGATTAACCAGAATGAAAAATTTTAAATTTAATCAAAGAAAGATGCATTAAACATAATATTAAAAATCTACCCAACCAACAAGGAAGATTTCAATTCAAAATAATTGTATAAATTATTTAATGTGTTTATGAAAAAAGTCAAATACTCCTGATGGGATTTGAACCTCTGCCCTTGCGATCTGTAAGCTAGAGCTCTATTCTCTACGCTATCGCTACCAATAAAGATTGTTGTTTAATGCATGACATTCTCTTCAACATGATTTGGTTTTTCTGGTAATAGATTTTCCAGTATATTATTAACATTTTTTTTTAATTTCAGATGGCGAATTTTCACACTCAAATTCTGAATCACTCGACAAATACATGATAAATAAGTTAAACACTTCACAATTACTGCTTTCTAAAATTTGTTCTTTTTAATAAATAGGGATGGTCTGTCAAATTGGCACCATATGTTTAAAATAATTGTGTGCCTAGATATTTCAACACTAGTCTTAAAATATTTTTTTTCAACACGCGTGTGATATACGGCGCTTTCTAGCCAAATTAACAGTGTTTTTTTTTCATTTTCATAGGTGGTCGTAGGAAATTGTAGTTTCGACTGCTTCCCTCTCCGGAAAAATTGTTACAACCACTGAGCCCCCTCCCCCGAGTATATTTTCTGGTTGTGCCACTGAACGGAGAAATCGAAATCAGACGTAGTGAAATTTCTTCTGCCTTCCCAGTTTGGGTTTAGTTTTATCATTAATTTTTTCGAAACTATAAGATTGCTTGTACTGTCTTGTAAATTAATTGTAATATAAATGTTTTTGTTGCCACCAGCAAAGAGAGGTCAAAAGTTATAAAAATAAGAATAATTAATTATTGTATATAATTGGTTTGGTTACTAGGCTGAGGACAAAACATTTTAATTCTATTAGGGAGTAACGAGCATGACGAAACCGGTAAGACTAATTTTAGCCAGAAGTCACATACAGTACCTATGTTATGGAATTGATGCATTACCTATATTTAGATGGATATCCTAGGGAAACACTCCATCCTTTTTTTTTAAACAACTGCCTAAAAAGTTGTTAAAGCACCTCTAAACCCATACTGAATCTACGGACACATAACACCTATAGTATAAGTCGGAAATAATAGTCAGTGACTCATCGCTTTCAAATCGAGAGCAACGGCTTATATAAAGTCAGAGGAAAAAAATTTTACGAAAATAAATATTCTGCTCTATTAAAATTTCAAAAAAACACTGGAATTGTCTCCCCTAACTTCGTACAACCCACTACACTCTATATGAAAACCATGAATCACTGACTATTATTTCCCACTCATACTATAGAATGTTATGTGTCTACGGATGCTGGCCCTGGACATTTCTTATGCTTGTAAAAAATATGAATATTGGTGTCAATCTAAAATTTTAACATAAGACGTATGTACGACTCTATAACCAGCGTATTTCGGGTTCGGTTTTTGATGATTAAATATAAAGTAAATATCGCTTACCACGCCAAAATTGATGATTTTTTCAAAAATCATGTATTTTAGGAGCGTGGATCTAAGAGCAGTTTTTTTGGTGCTAATGTTTAGGTTTTGAAATACTCCTGCAGTGCCGTTTTGTATATTCATAATAAAGCATTCTCGTTTCTTCCCGCACTTTTTTTTTATTATAAAACTCCACACTTCTTCCATAAAAAATGTTTCAATTAAAATTTTTACGTTAATTTTTCTCTTTAAAAATAAATACCTAATTGTTTTTTGTCTTTGTTGTAAAAATATTTTATTGCATTGGGTTATATTTTTGTTCATTTAAAATAGCTCTAAAAAAGGGAAAACGGAACAGACAAGTATATAATAGAAAAATACTATAAAATATTATTATTTTTACTCGTTTTCCTATAAAATTGCATCATAAATCAATAACTAAAATGATATGCAGAAGGAAAAGTTTAAAAACTAAACATTACCTACAAGACCTTTGTAATCTAAGCCAAAAACACATTATTTAAAAATTTAAATTAAGAGACCAAGCGTAAGACGAAAAATTAGATTACAATGAGACTTTTAGACCCGAGCTCCTAGGCTCGCTGCTGCCACTTGCATATAATATAAAAAGCCTTTAGACTGTATAATTATGTACATTTAATGAACTCGTCTGTGCACACACAAACAAGTTTGTTATTTCGGTTAATTTTTCATTTCGATTAATTTGGGAAAAAGGTAAATAATTATTTATTTCATTATAAACCTAAATGAATCATCTTATAAAAATATTTGAGAGTACTTACCTATGTTTATTATTGTTATGTTTATGTATTATGGGAAAAAATTGTGAAATAATGTGATATATTATTTTTATTTAATTTTTGGCATTGACAAGTATCAGAATTAAGTTAACTAAGTTTAACTAATTAAACGTTTTTTTTTCTTTAAATTTATAAAGGAAATATACAGCGTGATCAGTTAAGGGTACGGAGCGGCCATATCTCGGAAACTACTGGGCATAGAAGTTCCGCATTTTGCCGCAAGAGGGCGTAATTGAAAAGTAAATTTTAAAATTTTACATATCTCCGAAAATTCCACATTAAGGTATATCTTTGATTACACCATTAAAAAGCTTGGACAATTATGCATCATTTTGGTCTTATGCTCATTGGCGTACCGACTTTAATAAAAGGGGGGGAAGCTGTTGAAAGTGTAATCATTTAAATCGCTGTAACTTATAAACGACTTATCCGATTTTAGCAAACTAAAGACTGGTTGGAAGAGAAATGTATGCACTTTCACCAATTGTATTTAGTTGTGCATGATAGTTCCCAAAAAAATGCTACAGGGCGCAATTTGTAATGATAACACATTTTTTGATTTTACTCTAAAAAAATAAATCATATGGTATAATTATGATACCATCAGTAGATGAAATTTGCAAAAAAAAAATATTAAAACCGCAGCTCGATATCTCCGTTCGTTTCAGCGTTATCGCCAATAGAATAATTTTTAAAACTTTAAATGAAGAAGCGAGTGGGACGCCACTGATATTTTTCCATGTGGATATTATTTCTGATTAGCCTGGACAATTCTGCATAAAAATGGTCTCTTGCGTTTTTCTCCTCACACCGTTCTTAGTTAAAATAATTGTTATCATTACAAATTGCGCCCTCTAGAATTTTTTTTGAGAACTATTATGCACAACTAAATACGATTAGTGATAGTGCATACATTTCTCTTCCAACCAGTATTTAGTTTGCTAAAATCGGATAAGTCGTTTATAAGTTACAGCGATTTAAATGATTACACTTTTAACAGCTTCCCCCCCTCTTATTAAAGTCGGTACGCCAATGAGCATAAGACCAAACTGATGGATAATTGTACAAGCTTTTTAATGGTATTATCAAAGATATACCTTAATGTGGAATTTTCGGAGATATGTAAAATTTTAAAATTTACTTCTCAATTACGCCCTCTTGCGGCAAAATGCGGAACTTAAAAATTATTTCCAGGATTTTCTCATGGCCACTGTGAATATAATTTTTTTTCCCCCGAGTTTCTATGCCCATTAGTTTCCGAGATTTGGCCGCTCCGTACCCTTAACTGATCACGCTGTATTTTAGTGTTACATACTGTGTTCTTAATAGAACTAAAACTCTATTTGCAACGACATTCCGATAAAATTATTAATTAAAGACGATTTAATTACAAAAAAAAATCAAATTAACACAACAGCATCATAATGCCACGGTGAAAACACAACTGCGAGACTATAAGATCTAAAAATGTTAATGGTCCAAATTTAAAGCCCTTTAGTGAATACGGATGAAATGGTCCTATGGCAATGATGTTATATATTTAAGTGGGTAACTCTTTGGGTAGTAGAGAAAAATTCTATTTTTTTTAAAAGCAACCATCTAAAAAGTCGAATAAGAAATATCGACTCCTAAAACTAGACCAGATACATCACAGGCCAGTGTAAAAAGGATATCAATTTGAATCCGAAAATTTACTATTGCCACGTTACCAAACATTCGTAATTGTAATCAGCATCAATATAACTGTAGCAAATATTAAAATAATCTGAACCTAATTAACTTTTTAACTAAATTAAAATAATTAAAAAGCGACCCAAGTACGGAATCATTTAGTAGAACTATTGATAGTAGTTATAGATTGCCCATAAAATAACCAATTGTCACATGAAAAATAGCAAGGAATTTTATAGAGTTAAATAAATTATTTAAAATCCATAAAAAAAAATTAAAATTTTGCCTTAAGAGGCTCAAAATTTACAGCTGATTGTAAATAAATAATCACATTTTGCCAATCAACAAAATCCCTCTAAAAGTTATGTCCAACGTGATTTTATCGAAATCCACACAAACAATTTTGTAAAAACCTGTTTCATATTCAGCGGCAAATATAATTATTTCCAGCGAATCGAGAATCCTGTTTCAGGTATCAGCCAGTGTGGAGATTTTAGTGCCTGAAAAATCGATTAGCGGGATTTCATTGGTTGGCAAAATGTCACCAATACGTAAAACCCTATTTCTTTATTTAAAATGTTACTTTTGACAGATTACATAGTGATATGACTTTTTTTACATGCGTCATTTTTTGTCCGCAAGAACTTTAACCAATTTGAAGGTTGAAGACAATAACGTTTCTTGAATGATTGAGAATTTTGAACTTACATTGTCTTTATTTGTTTTACATCACAACGTTTCAATTGGTAAGTATTTGCAGTCGCCTTCAGGTGGATACTGAGTATGTGAATTAGTATATTACATAACAAGTGATGAAAGTGATACTTTTTAAACGAGGAGATATTTAGCACCAGGCGTCAGCAGAGTGCGGAAATTCTCCGAGTTTTAGAATAATTACTTTCACACGAGTAGTGTACACTATTTTCCCTACGACCACAAAGAATTATTAAAAAAACCTTTGATTTGTGAAAAAAATATTTCAATACTAGTGTTGAAAAAAAAATCAACACTAGTGTTGAAATTAGCATACTTAGGATTATGTTCCACTTAATATGGTTTCATAGTTTGTCAATAGGCTTTTCCTTTATTTGTAGTTTAACTTTTCAATTTTGTTATATTTTATATCATAGGAAGAACTAATCCTGGATTGACTTCTAGATTAACCAGAATGAAAATTTTTAAATTTAATCAAGAAAAGATGCATTAAACATAAATTTAAAAAATCTACCCAACAAGGAAGATTTCAATTCAAAATACCTAATTCTATAAGTTATTTAATGTTTTTATAAAAAAAAAGTCAAATACTCCTGACGGGATTTGAACCTGTGACCTTGCGATCTGTAGGCCAGAGCTCTACTGTCTACGCTATGAATACCAATAAGACTTGTTGTTTAATATATGACACTTTCTTCAGCGCGCCTTGTTTTTTTTGGTAATAGATTTTCCAGTATATTATTAACATTTTTTATAATTTCAGATGGCGTATTTTCACACTCTAATTCTGAATCACTCGAAAAATAAATGATAAATAAGTTAAACACATTAAAATTACTGCTTTCTTAAATTTGTTCTTTTTAATAATTAGGGGTTGTCTGTCAAATTGGCACCATATGATTAAATTAAATACTGTACCTTGTATTTCCACCCTAGAGTTGAAATCTTTTTTTTCAACACGCGTGTGATATTCGGCGGTTTCGAGTCAAGTTAACACTGCTTTTTTTCTCATTTTCATAGGTGGTCGTAGTAAAATTAATTTTCAAATGTATAGGTCTTATGGGACATCAGCATTCTACCATTTTCACAATCTTTAAAGTTAAAAAAAAATATTTGCAAAAATTATTAATAATCCCGTTTTCAACACATCCTAAATATTTAAAAATGTTGATACTCTAGTCCATAAATCCCCAGTTCATGACTACATTCGATATACAAAAATTTAATTTTTCTCAAGAATATTTTTGAACATAAACTTTAATATTCTGGATAATAACCAGATAGAGGTCTATCTTTCGTTGCTTTAACCTTTATTTTCTATTTTAAAATTTTTGGAAAATACGGTAAACAATGTGAGCTAAAACTTATCAATATTTACGAAAACCTTCGTTTAAAGGTTAGGTAAAGTTTATGATATCTATATTAAAATAATATTTGCTTGATATGTTGTGATATGTTTGCCAAATTTTTGTATTTTTTTGTATATTAAAGGCACAAAATGGATATACATTTTGTGCTCTGACCACCATCGGTTAGCACGTTTTTTGTATTTTGAGTATGAATTCTAAAATTAAATTTAAAATGTTTCCGAAAGTTATATTCTAAAACTTCTACTTTCTTATTTTAAAACTTTTAATTTTAATTATATTATGTAAATAAATTCACAACATTTCTTTCTTTTTCTGTTCCTCAGTTCAAAACATGCAATGTCGAGAGTCTCTCTTCGTGTAATATTATATTAGTAATATTCCGCTGATGATGAAGGCTTTTACCTTCGAAATGTGCGCCTTAATATTGAAGCTTTTCTGAAAAGAAATCCTTTTAATAAACTAGTGGAGCATACAGTGTGTTATAATTTCCTTACAAATAATTTTTAATCTTATTGTGTCCAATTTTAGTGCACCCTGTATTCTGTCTAGACGAAATATAATAAAGAAACTCGCTTTCAATAGAAAAACGGTTGGTCCCTTCATTTAAAATCAGCAAAAGATTTTTTAAAAGCCGTTCACACGGTAAAATGAGATAATAATCATTGGGGGTCAAATCAGGAAGGTTCCACGAAATCGAGTTTATTTTTTTTATTTGAAAAGTCTCCTTCAAATATGTCTAATTCAAAATATTTGGTGTCTGACGCTGTGGAGAGCTAAAATTTGACAGATTTTAAACGAAACATAATAAAAACAAAAGAGTAACCCATAAACAAAAAAATAAAACCTAACATAAGGAATACAAAAATATTAATTTTGTCTAAGTTTTCGTAGAAAGTAGAATTTTTAATTTCGGTGTTTACGAGGGACTTCAATCCCGGGATCGCGGAATCCCGGCATCCCGGAACAAAAACCTGTCTCGAAAATAATAATTGGCCCACAAGCGTGGAATCCGAGAGATATTTCTCTTCTGCCAGGGTTTTTCTGTAATAAGATACATTCGATTTTTTTTTCCGAGGCCCGCCCGTGCGCCCGAACTCTTAGCCCAGGTTTGGCCCATTATGCTCACCCTGTTTGGTTGTTACATCCACTCCGTGATCCCAGTTTCTTGCACTAGTTTGTGTAGGTGAACTGGGGAGAGGGTAGGGATGTCCTCTGGTTCCAGTTTAGGTTGCCCGAGTAATTGTTGCCTCTTCCGATCTAGTGACTCGCAATGGAAAACTATGTGCTGTACAGTTTCTCTGTCTTGTCCGCATAATCTGCAGTCAAGGTCTCCATTGTACAGTTGCATTCAGTGCAGCTGGTGCTTGACAGCCATGTGTCCTGTCAGAATTCCTGTAATGATTCTCAGCTGGTTCCTATTCATTTGAAGCAGCTGTTTCATAAGTCTTGGGTCTGGATCCCCAATAAAGCTTTTGCTATGGACTAATCCCTGTCTGTTACTTTAGAGGATTTTGTGTTTATTCCTGATCCATCGCTTTATAGCATCTCGTGCCGTGCATCTTGGCACTCCGAGTGCCGGTTCTGGACCAATAAATGTGTTTTCGGAGCCTATTCTCGCAAGTTTGTCGGCTTTTTCGTTTCCTGTAATACCTTCGTGGCCCGGTACATATTGCAGTATTACTTTGTTTACTTTTGCCAGGGCATCCAGTTCCTCAGGACATTCCCATACCAGTCTTGAGGTTACCTTGTTGCATATTAGCGCTTTAACATAAGGTCTGCCTGACTGTCAGAATATTTAAAAAAATACTTGCGATGCTGGGAGATGAAACTTAAGAAGTACTAATACTTTTGCGGTATTTTTTTCAAAATTTATAAACGTAAAACTTATTTGTTGGTATTTACAACACACTCCTTTAAGTTCGTTTAAGAAATTTTTTTTGTTAAATTTTGTGTTTTAAATTAATACAATAAAAGTTTTTGACTGTTATCTGATTTTTTTCGGTATACCTAATCCCGGGATCAGATCTCGATGTTAATCGTATAAATCTCAAAAATCCCGGGATTAGCAAAACCTTTTAGGATTGACATCCCCAGTATATACCCTAATAATTAATGGTATCGGTCAAATATTATGTATCAGATTTATGCCTGATGTGCTATAATTAGAGCCACTTTCCTAATTATTGCACTCTTAAAAATAACATGGTATGGATTACTAAAATTTGGTTCTGACAACTATTTATTTTCGTGAAATCGAACTCGACCCGAAAATTAGTTTGTACAACCAAAATAAATTGTCGTTATTGAACTGTTGAACTAATTAATAACATTAACCAACCCAACCTACAAATTTTAGTTGTCAGAACGAAATTTTATATACGGATAAATAAATTTATATGGTACTCCCGTTTTAAAATTAGTTGTCACATCTTATGCGTAAATATGGAAAATTGAAATTTATTTTTTTGGAAATATTGTTTTTGTTAATGATGCAATCTAGAAATATTGCCAAAGCAATAATTTATTTGGGCCAAACTTGAAATTTTCATAGAGTAATAATTACGTATGTAGTCACAACATTGTGTTTATTATCTTTTTTCTGTACTTTCTAATTGTAAGAAAGAAGTTGAATCATAAATAATAAAAAAATTTATTTTTTTGTCATTGCAGTTGCACATTAGGAAGTTTGAATGAACTGCTTATAACGCATAGTAAAATTAGCAACTTAATTTCATAGAAATAACTTTAAAAAAAGTCTGTTTCATTTCTAAAAAATATGTCATATGTAATACTTAGTAACGAAAAATACTCCTTCCTAGGTCCACATTTAAATAAAAAAATGCCTTGGTATTACTACTCTATTAGGTATGCGTAAACTAATTGGGATAAATTATCAGGGATATTATGGTTTCTTTAAAAAAAATTTAAAAATTATTTCCAATGTCCTTGTTCTCTCATGTTACATACTTATGCAATACAAAACAGAAACACTAGATTTTTAACTTACTTTACTCAACCTTTTGGGTTGTTCAATTGCTTATTGAACTGAATTGTCCTTATTTAAATTTTCTTATCTGCAACTGCGATTATTAAAAAACAAAAAATATCCCCTGGACTTTCTATTTAAAATATACAGCTATATGAAATTTGTTGTACTTGGTCAGATTAAAAAGTCATTAATATGACGTTCTTTTATAGAAATGGAACATAGAACAAAAACAAAACAAAAAAAAATTTTAAGTTATTTCTCATCGGGTCACCTTGCTATGCTTTATAAAAATCTCATTTAAACTTACTAATGTACAACTGCGATGATAAAAAGTTTACTTACTTATGATTTAACTTCCTTCTAGCAATAAGAACGTACACAAGAAAGACAACAAACACAAATAAATTACACCAAATATTGTCACATCCATTTTCCACACGGGCACAGCCATGAAAATGGCCAATTATTGCCTTAAAAACACGGAACCGCAAAAGCACCCTAACATAAACATAACCTCCTTACAGTCCTGGCTAGAATGATGTCACATGTCACCCCCCGGGCAAGGGCGTCAAGTCTCTGTTGATGCCGTTAGTTATAAATATGAAGAATAATATTACTTGAAAAGAAAAGTCAGTTCTGGTAACTAAGAATGTATCTTAATCAAAATGAACAAAATGATAGGGACTACAAATTCATAATGTGTTATTACAACAAGCTTAATTGATAAATACAAGTTTGTAGAAACCTTGATGTAACATTTAAATAAGATATATACAGAGGCAAATTCAGCTAAACAAAATATTTTATTTCTGTCAACTAATATGAAAACCAGATATTTTCTTTGTTCTGATAGCATCATTTTTTGCTCAATATAACCAAGAAAAAAATCTTTTTTTGGACCGCAAATAAAAACAAAAATTTCATTTAAATAAAACAAATTTATATTATGTGGGACACTATGATTTTGTAAGAAATTGTGAATTTTTACAAGTCTGGTAAAGTCCTTGACGGGTATGTTGTTTTGTTTTAAAACATCTTTATTTACTATAATTACTGAACATTCCAGGAATGTTCTGATATTCTAGTAAAATATTTTCTAAATGTTCATAGAACCTTCTTGTGTTGTTAGGGGAAGACCACCGCTTGTTCTTTGAAACCGTAACTATGCAACCATGTAAACACACATTAACGTTCGCATAGCGCCAGATGTTTTTAAACAAGCATAAAAAAGCCATGGTGGCCAAATTTTGAATTTTAATTTTAGAATAGAAGATTTGCCAAAAAACTGAATTTTTGTGGGTAAGTGATATAATAATCCGCATGTTATATACAATATAATCATTTTGCTAAAAGTTGGCGCCATTTTTTACTTATGGATAATCTATTAATGAATATTTTAAATAAATACCTAATTTATTCGGAAATTCCGACAATTGAGAAACTTTCCTTATCAGTTTTAATAATAAAATTCTTTTCAGCACGTTTCATTTAATTACCCATAAATATACCTACCTATGTATATAATAAACCCTTATCGCAAGACTAAACCGATTAAGAGTTGATCACCGTATGTATATAAAATAAACAGATTCTACCGAAGAACTGCGTTTTGGTTGTCTGATTACAGAAAAATTATATTTAGAACCATGCACTACTTCATGAATTCGCCCAAAAGGTCTAAAATTAAGTTAGAAATTAAGGTTTTTATTATCATACAAATAATCTACAAACTGTGAATTGTATTTGAAATTATTGTTTTGCAGCTCCTCGCCAATTTCATATTTAATTTTACCTTAATTTTATAATTTAAGACCTCATAAAGGAACGCATGGTTTTTAAATATTTATAATTTTTCTTTTATCAGACAACCAAAACGAAGTTCTTAGATGCTATTAGAAGCCAAAAAAGTTACCTGTATATTTTGAGTGTAAATATAAAATTTGATGTTTTATCTAATTTTTTCAAACTTTGCCCGAACTGCAGATCCAATATCCAGCGCATGATTTATTTAAATATTTTACATTAATTATGCTAATATGCAACTTTTGCGCACTATTACAGTGCATGGGTTGCATGAAAATATTAAAAAGACAAAATTTAATTGGAGGACGACAAGGCCCACTGCGTGTTTGCGTGAAATTGCCTTAGATTTTGCAAAAAATGGCCGATATCAATGCTCTCATATATAGGTAAGATTATTTCGCACAAATACGAAGTTGGCCATGCCAGCCTCTGATTAAGTTTTGTCTTTTTAGTATGCGGTTAAGCTAATCGAGACAACAGAGAGTAGTAAGGAAACCCTTGAACTGCTGATTGATTCCCACTTTCCTGGCCATAGAGCCCCTTATCGATCAAGGAGACGTTCCGGATTTGAATAGCATCAAATCAGTAGTCACTTACGATAAGCTAGAATGGGCGATTGACTCATTTGAACCTTACAAATCACCAGGATTAGACCGGATAATGCCCGCCATGCTACAAAGAGGGAAGAGAATCCTGATCCCTTGGCTCTTGGTGATATACAGAAGCAGCTTGCATTTTACTTACATGCCGGCTGACTGGAATAAGATAAAAATAGTCTTCATCCCTAAGGCTGGTAAGAGCAGTCATGTAACCGTCAAAGACTTCAGACCAATAAGCCTGTCTTCGTTCCTTGTCAAAACATTGGAGAGGTTACTGGATCTGCATATCAAGAACTCGGTGAGAGAGCGAGAATTAAGCTCGTCTCAACACGCTTATACCAAAGGGAAATCAGTGGAAACGGCGCTACACGAAGTAGTAGGCACTATTGAGAAATCCCTTAATAAAGAGTACACCCTAGGTACCTTCTTGGATATTGAAGGAGCCTTTAATAACGTCACGACCGAGGCAGTGTGCGACGCTCTAATAGAAACAGGGGTCGATAACTACATCTGCCGTTGGATTAGGAGAATGTTGAAAGGCCGTCAAATCTGCTCCAGTCTGGGAAGTAGCGAGATGGTCAGATTTGCTGGAAGAGGAACTCCGCAAGGCGGGGTTCTGTCACCAACACTCTGGCTGAGAGTTCTAAATAAAGTTCTCATAGCGTTGGAGAAGGCTGGAATAAAAGTGATTGCATACGCTGACGATATAGTTATACTAGTGTCAGGTAAATTTGTAAACACAATCAGCGACCTAACAGGAATGGCGCTACGAATACTACAACAGTGGGCCATGAAATGCTGGTTAAAAATCAACCCCGAAAAAACGGAGGTAGTTCTATTCACACGCAGAAGGGTGATCGAGAACTTCAGACTCCCAGTACTCGACAATAATGCTTTAGTGCTTAAGGAAAAAGCAAAGTATTTAGGATTGGTACTTGACTCCAAGCTAAACTGGGGCATAAACTTGCAAGAACGAGTTAAAAAAGCGTCGGTAGCATTATATGCCTGCAAAAAAGCAATTCGAAAAAAATGGGGACTAAAACCCCACATAGTACACTGGATCTATACAGCTATTATAAGACCTATATTAATATACGGGGTCCTGGTTTGGTGGACCGCTTTGGAAAAAGCAGTGCACACTAAGTCAATAACAAAGATACAAAGGGCAGCTTGTTTAGGAATAACCGGAGCCCTTAAGTCAACCCCGACAGCGGCGCTAGAGGTCATGTTATATATACCCCCCTGGATATCTATGGAAAAAGTATAGCTGCAAAAAGTGCCCTGCGACTGAAAGAGTCAAAATTCTGGAAGGAAACCAACTACGGGCACAGCAGTATACTAAAGATCCACCTGGGAAATAATCTACGAGACCCGACTGATTACTCTGTCCCAATAACATGCTTCGATAGAAGGTATTCTATACTCATTCCGAGTAGGGAAGAGAGGGAAGGCAATCAGAATATAACGAAAACAGATCACGCAATCTTCACAGGCGGTTCAAAAATGGACGTTGGTGTGGCAGCCGGGGTCTTTTCCGAAAGTTTACAAATACAGAAATCGTATAGACTCCCCAACTATTGTAGTATTTTTCAAGCAGAAGTACTGGCAGTAGAGAAGGCGGTCAATATTCTGCAAGAACACCTTGGCTTGGGAGTAGCCTCGTCAATCACCATCTTCAGTGATAGTCAGGCGGCGATTAAGGCAATCTGTTCCAGCAGCGTTAAATCAAAGCTCGTAAAGCGATGCCGCAACAATCTATGCACACTTGGCAACCAACATCGGGTTATTCTGTGCTGGGTTCCTGGATACTCCAAAATAGATGGCAACGAGGCTGCCGATGCGCTCGCAAGAGAGGGCGCAGGTATGCCAGCTGATCTAGCAGACAATACAGTGAACAAACCACTGGGATTGGTCAAAGAGGAGATTGACTACACGGCCAAGCAGCTTGCACAGAACAGATGGACAGGGTTGACAACCTGTAGTACATCCAGGCAACTGTGGCCCACATTCGATAAAAAGAGAACCGCAGAGCTTATGAGACACATTCGAAAAGACGTGAGAAATATTACTGCGGTTGTTACCGGACATTGCCTCTTCGGTAGACATGCCGAACGTATGCAAATACCCACTAACGACTTCTGCAGAAGTTGCAGAGATGAGGAAGAGGAAGAAAGTATTCAACATTTTCTGTGTGAATGCCCTGGCCTCGCAAGAAGGAGGTTCACTACTCTGGGTGAACCATCTTTCGATAGCCTGAAGGAACTAAGCAACTTACAACTTGGACGGCTGAGCAGATTTCTGAACAGTAGTGGCTGGTTTGAATGAGTTGTTAAAATCCTTCCGCGGTTACGTCGCACTAACCATCAGAGATCTGATGAAGGTGGGTTCTACGGAACACGCGTGGTATCACAACGGACCTAATTAGGACTACGTGAGACTGTTTGGTTAGAACCAAGGGTCTGCCACTCTTACCTAACCTAACCTAAGCTAATCGAGACCTATATTTCTTTATGCAACCCGCTGTTAGACTTCAATACTTGAAATAATGATTTTTTCGACCCACCTTATAATGTATACTTACTTATTTTATTATTTTATGTTAGTATAAATCGGCCATCTTTAGCAATTATTTTCTTTTAAAAAAGCCCCAAATTAAAAATATATTATAGGATTAATATCAAAAGTATAGCTATATGCTGTATATTTGTTTAATAAAATTTTACCCATGATATTTGATGAGAACTATGTTAATAGTAAATAAAGTAAAGATTTAAATTTCGTCAGATCCATCCCTAAACGCGTTTCGCAATATCATGGCTCATCAGTAGAGCTAGGATCCGACGAAAGAAAGGAATAACGCAAAACTACTTATACAGTAGTTGGTGGAGCACACCACACATTTTAATAGTAGTTTGCACAAGCAATCCACGCTAGTTGTACGGAATACTTTTCTTACTTTACTTTTCCTACTTCCGAATTTCATACTAAAAATTTTAAAAAATTATTTAAATTAGGCATCATAACTTGTCTTTTAAGTTGGCCTCAAACTTGTGAGAAATATAATAAAAAACATTTGAAGACAATTTATTTCGTTGGCAAATCCATGGACAAAATTACACTGTAACATATTTATCGATTTGGATCAACTCTTATATTTACACAAAATCACTTTAAATAGGTTTCTCACATTCGTCCTTTTGCAGAATAACGGACAAAAAGCGTTATAGTATTTAATAATAAAAATAGGAAAATTATTTTTCTCAACCATAGCTAGTTTTTTAAATTGTTCTGCTGAAATGCACAGAAGAAAAAAAGGTTGGTCCGGGTTTATTTCTGCATGCATAAGTATTATAAACTCCGAAACTATAACAAAATAGCCGTAGAATTCGTTTTAACCAGTTAAACATGTTTTTTTTTGAATTAATATAAACTTTTAACGGTCGCTATGGTAAAGTTTTTCAAGATATTCACGCTAAATTGCAAACTAGCAACACTGGTAACGTGGAAAGAGAAGTGACAATACTGTAGAAATACCATAACCTTAAAACATTTAGTATAAAATGGAAATTATTTTTTTCTAGAAATCATATAATGTCTGTTTTATGTACTTATCTTCATGTTCTGCCCTTTAAGAAAGATTTAGCAGGCATTTTTCTTTATCTGTTGTATATAATAAAAGTTTTAAGGTCGATTGGGGTATCCCCGTTCAAAACATATCAGAAAATATCGGAGTGAACAAATATTTGCATGGCAAAGAACCAACCAAGGTTAGTAAAAAACGTTAATTTGGTAGGTATATCGTACATTTAATGCATTAAATTTTGTAGTAATTGCCTAGAAATGAGTGGAAAACTGGAGATTTTTGAAATAAGAAATTGCATCTTGGCAAACATCTTTAGTTCGGTCAGAAAATAATATTTCAGTAGAATTATATTTTGGTATTATACCTTCAATTTTCGAACCATTTCGTGCACTCTTTAAGAGAAAATTGTGTATAAATGGATTCTGGGATAAATATATTGATTTAAATTAAAAATGAACACATTTTATCGGACACATTTGAAACTTTTTGAAGTATATTTTTAACCTCACTTCTGTCAAGTGTCAGAAAACGACTCGTACAATTTACCACGTGTAAATTTGGTTTCGTTGTAATTGACAACTATGATTAGTCTATTTTATATCCTAACTAGGATAAATAGGAAATCATTCACCTTTCAGTTAACCGGAATATCCCACTTTTCCAATCACGTTAGTGTAAATAAAACAGCAAATTTCTATGTGGAAGTTAAAAAATTCTTTATCTTGTCATTCAATGATAGTATATAGTAATATTTTTCTGCAAGCAGGCAACCAAGAATACGCAGAACAATTAATCAAATTGGCTATGGGCTGGAAAAGAACATTGATCATTTTAATAATAAACATATCACTTTCGATTACACCGGAAATAGTGTCAACTTTGTTATTGTAATTGTGATATGACAATTTTAATTGTATTTTTGCATTTTTCCCAAAGATACAGGGTGGCCCATTTGTCTGACAAAGTAATATACCGTCTCTACTATTAAAGATATCAAAAAAAAGTTTTTATGAAAGTTGTGAGGTACAAAAAAATATATGTTTTAAAATTATTTCTAAACATACAGGATGGTCCAAAAAAGTAGGACAATAAAAAGATACATTTTTTAAAATGGAACACCCTATATATTTTAGCATTTTTTGTTTCCTTACAAAATTGTCCATATGACGCCATATTTATTTTTTTAATTTTTTGCAACGTTGCCAAACAAAATGCAAAATTCTTAAAATTTTGGAAAAATCATGATAGTAAAAAATTACCTGTATTTCTCAATAAGAGTATCGAAAATTTCTTTTAAGTTCTTAAGTTTAGGGATAGATAAACTGTCTTAAATCTTTAAGTACCGAACAGTTTGTACAGGGTGTTTTCTGTTGACATCCAAATATACAAAATTTTAAAATACAATATGTTTTTTCAAATGAAACATCCTATATTTATTAGACTCGTCTGATAGATATTTTAAATATCTTTTATTATTGTTAAGTCATACCTATACGTAAATTTACTAGTTTTGGCAATATTTCGATTTTTATTTAAATTTTGGTGAAAAAAACTATAATTTTTATTTTTCTAGTAAGCCATGACTAGCAAATTCAAAACAAATGTAATTGAATATAATGTCATATTTATAATTATTATATTTATATTTATAATGTTTGTAAGCTTATTTTCAATATCCAGTTGCGTAATAAAAACAAAATTTTATTAAATTAAATAAATACGTAACTAACTATGGTTATCAATTTATTTTAATATGGGATAATATTTAATTACATTTGTTTTTAGTTTGCTGGTCATGGCTTACTAGAAAAATAAAAATTATAGGTTTTTTCACCAAAATTTAAATAAAAATGGAAATATTGCCAAAACTAGTAAATTTAGGTATAGGTATGACTTAACAATAATAAAAGATACTTACAATATCTATCAGACGAGCCTAATAAATATAGGGTGTTTCATTTGAAAAAACAGAGTTATTGTATTTTAAAATTTTGTATATTTGGATGTCAACAGAAAACACCCTGTACAAAATTTTAGGTACTTAAAGATTTAAGACAGTTTATCTATCCCTAAACTTAAGAGGTTACAAGAAATTTTCGATTTTCGATACTCTCATTGAGAAATACAGGTAATTTTTTACTATCATGATTTTTCCAAAATTTTAAGAATTTTGCATTTTGTTTGGCAACGTTGCAAAAAATTAAAAAACTAAATATGGCGTCATATGGACAATTTTGTAAGGAAACAAAAAATGCTAAAATATGTAGGTTTTTCCATTTAAAAAAATGTATCTTTTTATTGTCCTACTTTTTTGGACCATCCTGTATGTTTAAAAATAATTTTAGAACATATATTTTTTTATACCTCACAACTTTTATAAAAACTTTTTTTTGATATCTTTAATAGTAGAGACGGTATATTACTTTGTCAGACAAATGGGCCACCCTGTATACATAAACGTATTTGGTATAATAGGTTAAACGTCTTAACTAGTTTTATAGTTTTTTATAGTTAATAGTTTAGTTTTATAGTTTTTTATAGTTAATAGTTTTAGAGATATTAGCATTTGGAAGATACATTTTTTTTTATAGAAATGTGGAAGCGGTTCTTTCCTAAGATGCACCGTTAAATGTTAATATATCAAAACCTATGTAGTTTTCCAGTTTGACCTAATTTTACAGATTTTACTATTTGATCTCGTTTTTATCTTATTTGTCCATTCCCGTTAACGTTAACCGAGACAAAGCGATAAAGGTCTAGTTCTATAATCTAACTTGATCCAGTTTTAAGGATTTTAGTGGGAAAATGTATATCGGAAACCAGGTGCTGCAAACAAGTGAAAGGGTATTGGCAATAAAAATTTTATTAATAACAAACGCGATAATAAGAATTTTTTATAGTCTGATGCGTAGTTTGCAAATTATTTTGTGATTGAATATTAAAGAATTTTGCCTACTAGATAATGGGCTGTAAAATATAACGACCAGATACAAATTATGGGTTATTATTGTTAATATTATATTAATCTAAGAGGGCTAGTTATATTACCTACCCATAACAGAATGTTGTATAAAATTTAATTGATGGCAACAATAAGATTGCCTGGTAAAATTTTTAAAAATTTATGTAATCTTTTTTTTAATTTTCGAAGATAGCAATCATATTTATAATTGTTAAATTACCCACTGTAAATTGTAAGGTATATTTATAGTAATAATAATATTAATTAAAAGAATTTACCTAAAACGAAAGGAGGGAGGAAGAGGTCTCATTAATATATATATAACTTGTGCAAGTCGCAAGAGACCTCTATGAGAAAATACTTCCAAGAATCGAATGGGGAAATTCTTAAAAAAGTGGTAGCAGCAGACACTGGATATACACTATACAGCCCTTAACTTAAAGCAAAACGGATTACCTAACATCATCCGCGCGCCGCCAAGTCAACAGCTTGTACCTTGGCAAGAGAAAGCCCTACACGGAAGTACCCTACTGCACTCCAAAATCCACTCATAGATAGAGAAATGTCACTGAATTGTTTAGAGAAAAGGCAGCTTTACGCTGAAACAGAGGGTTTTATAATCTCTATCCAAGACCGTGTCATTCGAACTCGAAACTATGAAAAAGTCATCTTGAAAAGAAATGTGGAAGATGTGTGCAGAAAATGCAATTGCCCCGGAGAAACGATAGAACATATCACGGCGGGGTGTGGTGCTATGGCCCCCAACGCTTACCTGGGGAGACATAATCAGGTGGCAAAGATCATCCACAAGGAACTGGCCCATAAACTAGGGCTAAGGGAAAACCTCCCACCATACTACCAATACTCACCCGAGCCAGTCCTTGAATCCCCTGAATATCTCTTATACTGGGACAGGCCAATAATAACGGATAGAACAGTAGACCACAACCGACCGGATATTCTTCTTATCGAAAAAATCACCAAGAAAGCTTTCATAATCGATATAGGTTGCCCACTAACACACAACCTCTCTAAAACCGAATCGGAGAAGAAGACCAAGTACTCGAATTTGGCTATAGAGATTAAAAATATATGGAAGCTAGATAAAATCGACATAATTCCGATCATAATATCGGTGGAGGGAGCTATGACGAAAAATTTCAAGCCCAACTTGGAAAAACTGGGCCTTTCAGGTTATTTATACCAACTTATTCAGAAAAGCGTCATCCTCCAAACTTGCCGTATAGTACGGAAGTTTCTAAACAGTACAGGTTAAGATGAATTTCTTCTCTGTACTGTAAATAATACCAGCCTTACCAACAAAAAGCTGTGAAACAGAACACTGAAAACATAATAATAATAATAATAATAATAATAATAATAATAATAATAATAATAATAATAATAATAATCATAATAAAAATAATAATCATAATAAAAATAATTGTAGTATTAATTGTTGCTAAAATGGCCAGTTTTTCTGATTACCGAAATGCAAAATTAATAGTGGATCGTATTCCCTTTTGTATGCCGTTTCCAACACAATACATACCTTTGCATTTATAAAAAATAGTGGGGGGGGGGGGGGGGGGCGATTTCAAAATGAAGTAAATAAAGGGGTTTCCTAATACTAAATTTATTCCAGTTAAAAATGCCACCCTGTATAATTTCTGGAAGGTGTCACAGCGTGCAAAGTAGCATATTAATACATATTATATACATACATTGAGGGCGATAAAAATATTGACAACATATTTTTAGTTTGTCCATTGCATCTAAAAACAGAAAGCACTCTTTCCAATTAGTAGTCGAGCATATCAGGTGATATTAATAAACTAATGCTATTTTTAATGTGTTCGTATCTAAACAGTATCACAAATTTTGTATACGTTGTTAAAAAGATAAACACCAAACCACTAAAGACTGTTTACTATGACTGTGCATGTAGAATACAAGGACGCTTTTTGTATTTATAAAAGTTGATATTTAAAAAGGCCAATTGTAGGGGAAATTAGTAGCACTATTAGGCAGTAGTGTAGCCAGCATATTTTTTTAGGGGAACCTTTGAGAGGTCGGTTCGAAAAAAAAAACTGGTTTTGTTAATAAAAACGAGTAAATTTAATAAAAAAGGCAAATATAGTGGCGCCGTAGGAGAAAAGGACCCCGCACAAAGCTTATGGGAAATGACTTTCGGTTAATTTTTCTGAATTTTTAGTATTATCTAGATCTTGACGTCCTGATTAAAAGTGTCCATGGCCGTTATCCAATCCTATGGTATAGGAATAAAATTTGTACAGGACGTTGAATAATTTATGGGCGGATTAAATAAATACTAATAATAAAAAATTATGAAAATCTAAAATAAATTTTACTCATTTTTTGAATTTTGAAAACAAACGGCTAGATTTTGTTCTTTTAAAAGTTTTCAGTTGTGTAAATCATTGTAACTGGTTTACCCTGTATATCTAAGATAAGAATGTGTTAGAGAATAATTATTGTAAAAGAAAATTGTTACAGATTGGCATAATAATAAAATGAATCAATTATAAGTCGTTTATTACGTTTTCAGGTGAATTTTCAATTTTTTTTTGAAAAATAAAATACCCGACAATATATTCTACGTCAACCTATACCAAGTTTTTTTCATCTACAGCTTGGTTCTACAAGATATTAAAATATGAACAAAATCTATCCGTTTATTTTGGAAATTCAAAAAATGAGTAAAATTTTGTTTTTTTTTGATTTTCATAATAATATTGGTATTTATTTAATCCGCCTATAAACTATTCAACATCCTGTACTTAATTTATCTCTATATAAGTGAAAGAAAACTTAAGGCCTATCAATAAATAAAAAATAAAAAAGTTGATAGTTTTTAAGTGGAAACTCCAAAGCCATAACTGAAAAACTAGTCATCGGATTGAATTACGGCCATGGACACTTTTAATCAGGACGTCAAGATCTAGAAAATACTAAAAATTCAGAAAAATTAGCCGAAAGTCATTTCAAGCTTTGTGCGGGGTCCTTTGTAAACCTATATATTTTTTTGACGTCAAATTTGGCTTCTTCACAAAAACCTTTATAGGGAATAGATACGTAATATTTTTTTAATATAGTCGGTACTAAAGCCTCCAATCATAAATACTTTATATTAAAGAACTACCCTTAAAACATTAGATATAAATAAAAATGAAATAAGCGTAAATCTGATATATTTTACATGTAAAAACATAGCCGACGTTTTTGTTATAAGCAAAAAATAATTGTTTCTTAATTTTTAAATTTAGAAATACGCTTGCATAAGATAATGTCAAGGCATGCTAAATTAAACTTTCGAAAAAGTACTCTCTGCATTCCAATAGCTTGTTCGTGTCTATTACAATAAATGCACTTTACCGATTGCATATACAGGGTGTGTCATTGGGGTTGGCCATCGGCCATATCTCGCAAAACACTTGGCATAGACAAAGAATATAATATAGCTACGTAGCAATATATTCTGTGGCATAGAGTATCAGTGGAAAAAATTGTAATTAAAGTGGCCATGAAATAAATTAAATATTACCACCCGTATTTACTAAAGGGGTTTAAAATTTTTAATTAAAAAAAAAACATCAAAATATTTAGCTCTAATATGTCGGGTTGCACAAAAAATTTTAATAATAATTATTTAACCGACAAGTTTGACTGTGACAGACGTAACATTGATAGAAATAATTTTCTCACAATCATACTGGCCCGGTTACCTTAATTTTTAATTTACTAATCACGCACCTTTGAATGTGAGTATATAATACCTGTCAAAGTCAATTATGTCACAGTCAAACTTGCCGGCTAAATAATTATTCTTAAAATTCTTTGTGCAACCCGACAATAGTGTCACAGTTATGTTGTCACCGTGGCATTATTTTATATGCCATATTATGACACTTTTTTATTTATTTATTTTTCTACTCCTATATTTTAGTAAACATTGTTTTACGTACATTTCACTCTATAAGGAAATCCATTTCCTGCTGCAAAATTTTAATTGAAACATTTTTTATAGAAGAAGTGTGATAATTTATAATAAAAAAAATGGTGGGAAAGAAACGAGAATGCTTTATAATGAATAATATACAAAACGGCACATAAGAAAGAGTATTTCAAAACCTAAGCTTTTGCACCAAAAACTGCTCTTAAATCTACGCTCCTACAATACATGATTTCTGAAAAAAATCATCAATTTTGGCGTGGTGAGGGATATTTACTTTATTTTTAATCATGAAAAACCGAGCCCGAAAAACGCTGGTTAGAGTCATACATACGTCTTGTGTTAAAACCTTGGATTGACACCCAGATTCATATTTTTCACAATTATAAAAAAAAATTTTTTTTTATAAAGAGCCACTATGAATATCAAATAAAAAGTAAAACAAAAACAAATTTAGTTCAACCATGCAGAGGGGAGAGGTTTTCTCCAGAAAAAAATGTCCAACTTACGCCCACTAAGAGCCCCCCCCCCCCGAGCATATTTTCTGGCTACGCCACTGTTCAAATCTATACTTTATAAATTATAAACCCATCTATAATTTATTAGTAACAGTGGCAGAAAAAGTATAGTACGTATTGCGCGTTGTAAAGCAATTACGCACTCAGGTAATTACTATACCCTCGCAGCTACGCGTCCCGTTTGCAATTTTTCCATTTGTGCATGCTTTTACCACACTTAATACGCAATAAACTATTAGGCATTGACCTTACAAGTTTACAATTATTCTTATTAGAATTGCCCTTTTAGCAGTAGATTTAAATTTGTCTTGTGATACATTCATGAAGTGAAGCCTGTTGCAGTTCAAGTTTACATTGGCAGATATTCCGTTTATTGGACTATGACTACAATAAATACCATGTTCTAAAGTAAGGTATATGCAGAAGGGCTTGATTACGCGTCTGGTATCGCGGAATATGAATATTTAAGTATCCAAGGCACTCCTAATATAAAAATTTAGTAAATTGAATGCAAAACATCATAGTTTTTCCTTTTGCATGCTAAAGTTGGTAAATTTAAGTATGACATAGTCTGGGTATGATAAGAATATGGTATTTTTTTAAATTTTATACCGGGCATATTTAATAAATTTGTGCTGTGAATTTTCAAGCCTACAGATGTGTATTTGAAAATATGGTTAGATAACTCCAAGATAGATCGCACCAGATTTATATACAATATTTTTATAGCTATAATATTTTTATTTAAAGTCTTTAGTAGTATTAGTAGCCCTCTTAATGAACCCTAACATTCGGTTGGCTCTTCCTATTATTGTTTCTTAGTGTTCTGTGAACATTAGTTTTTTGTCAAAATAAACGTTTTCAAGATCTTTCACAACAAACATTTCCTTGAGAGAGTAATATTATTTATAGAATATACAAAAGGTACTACATTGAGTAATCTGCTAAACCTCTTAAAGCAACATTTACTGATATTTAGTGACTTATCATTAGCTTTACTTACACTAGTTGAAAATAATGTCCTGAGAATTAAAATGTGTCTAAACAACTTCATATCGTCCGCGCTCAGCAGAAAAAATAATGAAAGCAAGTCACCCAAATATTTTATAAATAAACCGAATAAAAGACGTCCCAGATGGGAAGCCTGGGGTACTCCAGACGTCACATTAAGCGGTGATGATAAATATCCATCTACTTTTACCTGTTTACCAGATCTGATTCTATCCAGGAGAGCAAAGAGTCTGAAACCGCCATAATTGGAAAGTTTGGAAAGTAATATGATTAACCTTATCAAAGGCCGTGTTTCAACGCATCTTTCAAAAGATTTATTAATGAAGTAAATAAATAGAGACAAGTTGCTATCTACCTAAAGACCTGCAATGAAACCGTGTTTTTGAGTTACAATTATTTGGTTAACAACACTGTTGTTACAACAGTTGATAATACGACCATGACTGGAACCAGTTGACCGGCCATAGAATACGAGCCCACAAACTCTCATCCCAGTGACTGCCTCTTTAACCGTTACCGCCTTACAGTTTGCAATTTTTCTTTCACGCAAGTCGTCTTGCAGCAATTGTTGCGGCAATAAAAATTTCACTTCGTTTTACAGCGTGCAATGACTTGCCAAGATCATAGGTGATGTCCCACTTGCCAACCTTTTAAAATGAAAATACATTCGGTTAGGACTTACCGGCGCTTTTTTGTGCAGTCATTTTAACATAATCATTACAGGACACGAAAGCAAACCAACAAAAACAAAATGTACCCACTATAGGTTAGAAAAAACATAAACAAATGTCAGGGATTTTCATATTTAGGTTGGTGTCCCATAAATCGCCAAAAACACCCCAGAATTAAGCTTTCAATTGCAGTAAAAATAGGGTGGAAGTTATATTTCTTGCAAGCAATACAAATTGCGCCAACTGATCACTAGCCTCGTTCTGCGCATACTCGCAGGTAATCTTTTCTTGCGTGAGAGAAAAATTGCAAACTGTAAAGCGACCTATTATTGTGCATTAACTTTTTATCTTTCGTTAATTTAACATTCCGTACTTACTAAAATGGGCCAAAAAATTCCTGTTTGAATAAGCCAATTACAACTGTATATATTTATTGTCAATATCCTCAGGGTTGAATGATCAACACTAAATCCGACAGCCTTGAGAATATCATTACCTATAATTTCAATGCTAACAAAGTAATATGATACTAATTTCCCGAATGTTGTAATTTGATGGTAATCTTTTGTAAATACTGATGGTGCTATTATCAAATTGGAATTAGTACGACCCGCACAGACTGTACACTCCTTTAATATGTTGACAAATTACGCTAATTATTCTAAAAGGTCATTAGCAGGTCAATATTCGTTAATAAGCACTATAGCTAGAATATTTTAGTGGACCCGAACAACATTTCTAAATTCTTCTCCAAAGTTACCAACTCCCATGCAAAATTATATCTATATACAGGGTGTCATATAGTCTATTTCAGAAAAGTGTAAAGTTTTAAAATCTCATTAGGTATGCAAAGTGACTACACAGTGACCCAACGAATATTTAAGCTACCTTCATAATTTGGAATTTTGGAATTTCATTGCAAAATTCTTTATTTTCATTAAGGGTAGGTAGTACCACACGGGTTTGGGTCAATTTATGGGTTTTGCCTATTGTTATCCATTCACAAACACTGAAAATGGTGTGACAAAGGCGTGCATTATGTACATAGTATTAGGTACACTTATTTTTTATTAAACATTATAAAAAAATACAAAATACATTATACAGAAATTAAATAATAAAAAATCATTATACTTTTCGTCATCTGAGGAACTGTCATCTCCTCTTGACGTTATAATTAACGGGTCGACGGTACGATCGATCAGGTGATCAAAATCCCACATTTTCTTCTCTTCTTTAATGACATAATTTACAGCTTTTCGCCAGTTCTCTGGTGTCACTTCCTTAATGGCTTGATCAAACAGTAGCTTAACGTCTTTTATTTTGAATGTCGTGTTGTGTCTTGCTACAAATTCTTTCACTTGCGCCCATATAAGTTCTATAGGATATGGCGACGTACACAGCACAGTTACACTATGTTTTATAGCTAAATCTTCCACGGCATATTTCATAAAACGATGTTTGTGTAAATTTGCTATAGCTTATAGTTCCTTCTCTATTAAATTATCTTTTTTTTTTCTTTGGTTAGTTATCATAAATAATTTATATGTGCGCCTGTGGCCGACACCGAAATTGAGCCGAACTGGACGGAATTTTACATTTTATTACTATACACCTTTCTGAAATAGACTATAGATAAGGATGCACTCTATGTTGGGACCGTCCTGGGCTTTTCCAGTGTCCCAATCTTCTTGAATTTTAGCAAATAAAACGCTACCTTGATGATAACTCATTTTTATTCACACTTGTTTTTTAAGTACACTTGTTTGTGTTGTCTTCTTAGAGCGAAGCAAAAAATGTTATATCTGATGATGACATGATGCGTTCTTGTCACTAGAGAGGTTCTCACCTCCTTGAGCTACCCACTTGGGGGCGCTCACAACGCGTCATGGCAACAGCTGATTTACCAGGGGTAAAATGTAGTTTACGGGGGGTATGTAATAACAATCTAAACACTCTACAGGAATTTCGTAAGCCATATTAGATACAGATATGGTTAAATTAGAAAAAAGTTGCGCCCTATTAAATTCTGCAACATTGAGTTTTTAAACTAAAAAAAAAACCCGAATCCTTCCGAACATATTACACTGAGAGAAGATTCTTGCTGTCCTTATAAAAATCTTTATACCGCTTATAAAGAAAAATGCTAACATAGGGGACAAAAGAAAAACTACCTGAGACAGTAACATCCATTTGGCTGTAATTTCTTTGCTGTCGTAATAAAGTCACTTTATAAAGAATGATCACTTAGCTCAAGTAAACAAAAATGTTGTATTAGCAAAGTAACTGACCATCGGCTATAAAGAGACTTTGCTAGAACAGTAAAGATACTTTTCTACCCCATCCGCATTGTTCTCGAAACAAGAATTTTTTTTTTCAATATCAGCATAGCATTTTGCTATATTGGAAAGATTTTTTTATTTATTTCAAGAAAGTTACTTTGCTGGGTCAGAATGTACCTACTTACTTCAGATACTCTTTTTTAGCTAAGGTAGCAACTAAGCATTGCTATAATAGTAAAGTGGTTTATTATGACAGCACCACTTATTTGCTATAATATGTGGGGTGGCCCAAAAAATAAGCCGTATATTTTGTTGAATTTTTAATATACTCTAGAGAACTTATTATGCCTAATAACACATTTATATAAACCAAGCTTTTTCACTTTGGGTACGGAAGTTTCAAAAAATTTTGATTCATTTAAAATTGTGTTATTAAAAATAATATGTTCCATGCTATATCAAAAATTTAACATAGTATAAAGCTTATTTTTCAGGTAACTCCATCATATTTTACATCATGCAACTCCCCACATCTGAATAGGTTATCAACGATTTGAAACTAAAAAAAAATTATTTTTCTCTTTATTATTTAATACAACAGAAAACAACACTTCATAACCTAAAAATAGTTTCAGTTTTAGCTGCTTAAGAAAACAATAATATTTTACTGCTTGTTTCTTTAAGTGGTTAAAACATATCTTATTAAAAAATATCTGTTCACTTTAAATTTAAACAAATATTCAAAAGGGAATGCCGAAAAAACATGTTTCTGCATCTAACCTGAATATTAGGTAAAATAATAATTACATTGTATTTTATTTAGAAAAAGAAAGTATTTTACTTTTGCGATATTTCTTAAAATCTTCTTTTAAAAATCATACAATGTTTAAAACTTTGGTAAGTTGTCTTTTAGTTTGAGGACTTTTAGTATGAATGGCATTTGCTAAAGAATAATTACTAATTTTCTTTTCTCTAAAACTTGATTATTATTAAATAAACAATCACATAACATAAAAAAATTAACATTAAACTAAAATAACTATGGTCTTTTAACACTGATATTAAAAATCTACACTGTCATTGATGTCACAATCCAATAAAGCACTGCACACTGGAAACATTTTTGAGCCAAGACAATTTTTATTGGAAAAAATGAGACAAATGTCGAGTCGTAATGATCACCAACAACAGCCACCGATGCGACGATTTTACTTTATGAAGGAACGAGCATCTAAATATCTTAAATAAAATGAAGACCTAAAGACATGAAGACCTGGAGACAGGAACGGGACGACTGGTGCGCAATATAAAAATTGACCCAATCAGACTGAATTCGTCACCACGAAATAATCCGATTCGAACCGAACAGTTACGAATTTCCCAATTCCAACAAAAAATTTTGCTACCCCTTTCAAAACTCTTTAGAGCGCTAGAAAAGATTTCTTTATAAAGATTTTTTTCAAAAGCAGCAAACTGCATTACTTCCTCAGCAAAGCAAATAGTAGTCCTAGAAAATAATTTTTTATAAAGACTTACTTGGCTGTTATCATAGTGTAAGTTTTCTATAATAGCAAAGATTTTTGTAACGGGTATAAAGAGTTTTCAGGTAAATTGTTTCTTTTGCAATAAGAAATTCATTTTGCTATCGTAGGTTAAAAATTTAATATTACAGCCAAAATAATCTTAGCAAAGAATTTCTTGCTGAAGCTTTTCTCAGTGTAGGGCAAAACCGAACTTTCCCTATTTCCTTTTTATTTTTGTCCGGCTCTATTTGAATAGGGTTAGAGTAAAATAAAATGTATCTTTATTACCATTTTTTCTACACAGTTGAAAAGTATATTAGGTTTCGGAGATTGACGGATTAGTTTCAAATAAGATGAATTTGCACTTGAATTGAAACATGTTTTATGGAAGAAGTGTGATTTATAATAATTTATAATAAAAAAAATAGTGCGGGAAGAAACGAGAATGCTTTATTGTGAATATACAAAACGGCACTTAAGAAGGAGTATTTCAAAACCTAAGCATTTGCACCAAAAACTGCTCTTGGATCTACGCTCCTAAAATACATAATTTCTGAAAAAATCATCAATTCTGGCGTGGTGAGCGATATTAACTTTATTTTTAATCATGAAAAATCGAGCCCGAAAAACGCTGGTTAGAGTCATACATACGTTTTATGTTAAAACCTTGGATTGACACCAATATTCATATTTTTCACAAATATAAAAAATGTTTTTTTTTTAATAAAGAGATAGAGGAATATCAAAAAAAAAGTAAAAAAAAACATTTACAAAAACAAATTTAATCCAACCATGCAGACGCCGGGGGAGAGGTAATAATTCAATTTTCGATTATTTTGATAGTATTAGGTGAATTTCAAACAAACTTTGGGCGTGGCCCCGAACATTTTTCGCCTGCGGCGCTTTTCCGCCTTTTTTACTAGGTACAATATCATGAAATACATGTAGTCTCGACTGTTCCTTTTTCCAGAAAAAAATTTCCTACTCACGCCCACTAAGCCCTCCCGGGCATATTTTCTGGCTACGCCACTGCTGTTTTGTATAGAAAATGTAAATTCGCGACCGGGCCACCCTGTATATCAAGTAAAACTCAATCGCGTGAATATAAATCGACCGTTTATAAAGTGTATAAATTGTAGGGTGACCATTCGTCCGGAAAATCCCGGACATGTCCGGAAACGCAGAGCTTAATTTCAAGTCCGGGCGGAATCACAACATTCATTAAAATGTCCGGAATTTTGAGTCCTAATCAAAAAAATTGGTATAATATAGAAATCTATCTATTCTTTCTGCATTCATTGATGAGTATTTTTCAATCCAAAATACAACTAATTGAAAGACAAGATAATTATCTTTTAGAAATAACCGAAATATTGAATAGCACCAAGATTTGTTTGACAGAAAGACTTAATCAACAGTTCCTTCCGTTGAAAGTTAGAGAATTACTTTCAAAACTGGAACATGACGGAAATGGAAATACCCATAAATGTGCTCAATTTAAGGAAGAATCAATTGCAGTGTATGCTAGATGCTTAGATTATTTAAGCAAATGGTCACAAGCTTTCGAGGAGTTTTCTTGTTTTGAGTGGATGCGGTTGAAAGTTAGCCAGTTGGAATACGGAAACTTGACAGATAGCATTTATTTTTTACGGGAGAGAGGAGTAGATATTGACGACGTTGTATTATTTGACCAATTTTGCAATTTAAAAAATTTTGTAAAATTTTTTTTTGCCATTCCTGGACACAACGCACATGTGGAAAGGGTATTTTCTCTAATTAACGCCCAATGGACCAAAGAAAGAAACAGATTTACGGTAGAAAGTATAAGGGGATTGACTCTGGTCCAATTTAATTATAAGAACGTAATGTGCACTGAATTTTACAAGTACTTATTGCAAAACAAAGACATTCTTAAACAAATTGGAAGTTCAGAAAAATATGGCACATGCACACCAGCAAGTGCAACCAGTTAATGCAGATTTGAAGAGTATTAGTTGTGAAGTGTCGTTCTTTGTTTAAGTCGTTTTTCTTTAATATTAATATATGAATATATTTTTATTTAGTTATTTTTTATTTTTCGTTAAAAATTTACATGTTTTTCGTTTTTAAATACATATACCACATGTGACACATGTCACCCCCCCCCCCCCCCCCGGGGCCGGGTCCGGATTTGGTCTATGGAGTATATGGTCACCCTAATAAATTGTTTCAAAAATACGGTTTTGAAAAAGTCGTCTAAATTACTAGTTTACTTTTAAAAAGTGCACTTTTTAATTAGGACGGTTTCAAATATCGACGTCCAGAACTAAGGTCAAGGATTTTTTGTGAACATAGTAACAGCATACATTTATATAATTGCTTCTCAAATACTCAAACACGAGTATTATGTGTGTCTGATGTGATGACTTGATGACATTGCGAATATTGACTTGTTTGACAACCACTTGAATCATATTAAAAACGCTTTTTTCGTATAAAAATACAATTTGTTGAAAAGGGACATTTTTCGCCACATTTCAGTTAGAGGTTATGGGGGAGGATTTTGATTTGATTTCAAAATTTCCTTATTCGTTAATATACATTTTAATCAATTTTTGTAAATATTTCCGGTTTAAAACAAGTTAAGCGTTTTAAAAATTTTGTAGTTTAAAGACTGTCATCGATTTTTATAACTTTTTATTTATTTATTAATAATGTGTGGTCAAATTAATCTATAGATAAAAAGAAGAAATTCGTTTAATGTAATTAATTTTCTTATTAAAGTTACAAATTTGTGTTTTTTTTTACCGAAATGTTAAGGATTTATTTCTCTATTATACCATGATAAAACAAGCTTACCATTGCGTTTAACTTTTTCGATAAAAAACTTAATATTTGCTTATATTTCATAACGCCATCTAGCGGCGACGGCAAAACTCAAGGATAAAAAAACAAAAGAGCAGTTTATAGGGTGAATAAAGCTCTTTTAAAGGAGACTAAGTTTGTTCAAATCGGTTATGTCAAACCGGAGTAATCGTGATGTATTTTTAGAAAAAAATAATTCCTCCCACCACTTTATTTTACTAGATCGGAAAATTTGTGTAGAAAAGAAAGTACTAGGAAATATGTAAGGATTATTATACAAATGTTTTTTACACCTCTCAATTAGTCAAAACACGAAGAAAATCCTAATTTTAACCGTAATCATGGTTGGTACGCCCCCTTGCGGGTATTTTACAAACTCGAAAATAATTTATCCGGATGCTAAACAATACTAGTTTCTGAGATATGGCCGGCGGCCATTCTTAGTTGACCACCCGGTACATATCATTTTGTGCCTAATTTATTTACATGTATTACATAATATATATTATACAGAACACTAGAGCTGGCTAGGACTCGCAACATTGCATGCAATGTAGGGGCTGGTGTTAACTCACTGGTAGATGCAAATCTGACTTATATGACGTTATTTCGGTCAGTTCCAGTAACTTATTCACTGCCATGAAGGAGTTTATTTTACTTGCAAGTAATTCGTTTCTGCAGTTATTATTTATTAAATTTTTGGTGTGGTGTTTGCTGGAAAACCGCTTCGAAAAACCAGCATTTATTTGCTCAGGTATTTTCGGGACAGGTTTTCTTTCCGGTATTCCGGGACTGACATCTCTACTCTAATATGTTCGTTTATATTAGGGATTCCAATCCCGATGAAAATAAATAATAATGGGATTTTCGGGATCCTTTTATGTAAGCCCGGGATCGGAAAAGTATGTTAAAAAATATTAGCTATCCCGGAAAAGTATGGTAAAAATGGTAGCTATGCCAAGAATTTGGGATAGGGGTATCCCGGGATTGCAATCCCTAGTATATAATATATAGTACAATCTCGGTAACATGAACACAAAAAATTCTAAGGGTTCATATCAGTGGAACGTTTATGTTAGAGAAGTTTACAAAAAATACATATGTAACAAATTATTATTATTATTGTACCTACCAAAGTTACTCCTAAACCTTTATTAACATCCAGAGCTGTGAGTAACTTAAGTAACTAGATACTTTTTAGTATCTAGTTACTTAAAGTAACGAGATACTTAGTAACTTAGTTCTTTTTTGAATCATGCCAAAAGTAACTGTAACTTCGTTACTTTTGAAAAGTAACTTGTATCTAGTTACTTTTTAGGAGTAACTATACACTTAAAAAGTAACTAGATACTTTTAAAGTAACCAAGTTCCTTTTAAAGTAACTAAGTTACTTTTAAAGTAACTAAGTTAGGTACTTTTAAAGTTCCTCTAGGATACCTATTATGCACACGTGCCGTCCATCAGATGATGACCAAGGGACGGTCGGCGGCCGTTAATCAGATTTTCACGAAGGGACGAGCGGCGAGTCGCGAGCGTCAAACAGCAAACTGGTTGGAACGCGAAATTTCTTGGAAAGCATTTTATTCTACTTGTTCGTTGTTCGAGTTAACACTTCTTAGTTTAGTTTTCTGATGGTAATAGTGTTAGTGTGTACAGGAAAATGAGTTATCACTACCTGGTAAATTTATGGTATCTAGTTCAAAAAGCATCTTAGTTACTTTTAGAGTTTCGTAATTACAATTAAAATAACTAGTTACTCAAAAGTATCTCAGTTATTTTTAGTAACTAGTTACAATCAATGTAACTAGTTACTGTAAAAGTATCTTAGTTACTATAACTAGTTACTTTAACTAAGTAACTAAGAACTAAGTTACTTTTAGGTAAAAGTAACTCTTCCTTAAAAGTATCTAGATACATTTGTGCAAAAGTATCGAAAAAGTAACTACTTACTTTTCTGAAGTAACTTTCACAGCGCTGTTAACATCCTCTATGATTTTTGTTTTTTCGGGAAGGGAAAGGCATTTTGATTTTCCTTTTACATTGACCACTCTGTAGTATGAACAGTGTTATTATTAAACACTATTCATACTACAAAGTGGTCAATGCAAAAAATATTATGTTCATATTACTGAGTTGTTCATAAGAGTGCATATTCATATTATCGCGATTGTACTGTATTATGTGAGTGACAAATTAAACTTGCATTGTCTTTATTTGTTCGGGTTTGTTATAATATTATTATTATATATTAGTATTCACCTGAATACGACAGGAGATGCTTACCAGTTGAAACGTAGTGATTCTAAACAAATAGAGACAATGCAAAATGCAAGTCCAAAACTCTACTGCCGTTCAAGAAACGTCATTGTCTCCAACCTTTAAACATAAATTGGTATATTAAAAATTATGTATTGTGGTTTTGGTAGTCATGCATACTAGCATACTGCATAGAGTACGAATATTTAATTACCTACTGACCTACTGTTTAAAATTAAATATCAATATTGCAGACTTATATATTTTTTTTAATTTTTGAAAGGCTACAAAAATCCTGAGAACCAGGTTCCTAAAAACAACCAAATTTATTCTCGCTATATTTTGTGTTGTTTACAAACAGCCTCTAGAAATGAAATATCTTTCTTTTAAATTTTTCGGAATCTGAATTTTAGACGTGATTTAACATGGTTCACGGTCAATACCGTCAACCATTAGCAATCTGTTTGGGTTCTAAAGGCCCCGCATTTGTTTTTTAGTTATTCCTCCCGTCTGGAACTGTTTATTTGGAAGGGAATTAAAATTAATAGATTGGCAATCGATAAAATATTCGTTTTATTTTAATAATTTGTCTAAAGGTCAATACTTCCAAGGTCGGTCAGCTTCGTTAACAGCTGGTTATTTTAATTAAATATATAATGTTATCAATTATTCTAAGGGGTGTTAAAAAAGATGATTAATATTATTACTGCCATTACTACTGCGTTCAAAAATATATACTTAATGATTTTTAATCACTTGCGTACATCCGTCCGTCGTTTTCTTTGCCCGATCGACTATTTGTGTCTGCGGCGTCAATTTTGGTATAAAATTCTTTTTGTAATATTTAGGAGCAAAGTAATAGTAGTTTGTACAACAAGAGTGGATAATATGATGTATCATTTATCTCACGAGGAAGTAAATTGAGGACGACGCCACAGGCGGAGTGCTCAAATATTCGAGTGCGATATAGACAATCCACTCGAGTTGAACAGTATATTTTTTCTACGACCAAACTTACGAACCAATAATGATGCTACATAAAATTAATTTTCTATACATATTCAGCAGGTTGCATTATTGATAAATTTATTGTAGATGCATATTCAGGGTTGCCCAGAAGTCCGGAATAAAATTAATATAGCCTTAACCTGTAACTTTTGGGGAAAACGCTGGGACACGTCAACTTAGTTTTTGATGTGCTCACATTTTGACGTTATTCGTTTGTTTTTTTTATAGGCATTTGTCAAAGATATGACGGCATCGATCTTTTTTTTAAATAGAAACATACAGCTTGTGATACATCATTTGAAAGCTAATATCTTGTACCGTATGCTCATAAATTTTGGCGTGATTCACACAAAAAAAAAATAAAACCAGGAGGAAAGTTTTTTGACAATATTAAATATTAATGTACCTACCAATACAGCTACCATTTTAGCCCTTAAAAAATAATCATGTTTCTAATTAATAATATTAATTTAATTCGAATGTAACTGCATAATAGGGCAACGGTTAACTCCGATGGACAATAATTATAAACACTCGTGCATTTTGGCGCGCCCCACATATGGCTTTGATATTCACCGTTGCTATGGTTACGTGACGTCAGTCACGCAAACAGCATGTAACAATTTTCATTATGATGAAGGGCAATTTAAAAATAGATCAGTCGTATGCACCATTGTTTTAGCATTGGTTCGCCAGCTTAAGGTATATATTTTGAGGCTTCGCGATACTTACGGTTAAAGATATCGTTTTTACATGATTTACTGTGTGATTAAAAAGTTTTGTTTTTATTTTTCAGTTATTTCAATAGTGTACGTACCTACTTAGTTGTGTGTTTTAAAAATGAACCCAAATAATAACATAGTTTATAATTTGTTGGAAACTCCATTCAGTCGTTGGACAGATGAGGATCAGAGAGACGTTTTGTTACACGGGTTTTTAGTCAATGTTTGTTTAAGTACCCGTACAATACCTAGCTCTTCAACATATTTAAGACCGCGAGCCGTCAGTGGAGTACGCCGCTCTAATAATAATAATAATAATAATAATAATAATAATAATAATAATAATAATAATAATAATATATAATAATAAGCCGTCTGCGTTCCGGTTTACGAATCTAGGCCCAGGGTAGAACCTGCCTGCCGTAAAAGGCGGCTAAAAGGTTGGTGGTCCTTGCCTTAAGGGGGCCTACATTGGTCACCGGCTACCGCAGGTAGGCGTAGGAACTGATGTAGTGAAGAAACGGCTGACTCCATGTTAGGGGCGGTTTCTCAACAGCGTCTGTTCCCTATGTTAAGGGCGGCTGTATCAGTAACCTGGCAGAAGGTATAAATGCAAACCATTTCTGACGAAATGAGTAAATTTGGACTTTAACAAATATGATATCGAATTTAGAAGAAGATATACCCCAGGTGGGTGGAAACGAAAGTTTGCAATCCCACGCTGCGCAAGCAGTCAGCCTCACGGATTCTGGGGGAGGCACTAATTCGATTAGTACTAATGTAACTAACGGCAGGATGCTAGGACAAGCCCCTGCCGACAACCGAACTATTAGTGAACATAACACCGGCGAGGAAAACATCGTAATGGAGACTAGCTTGCAGCCCGACCCTGGAGTCGATAGAACTGCCGCTGGTCTACCCAGAAGAACAGAAACCGGTCGAATCAAGTGGAGTCGAGACATGAATAGAAGCTTTATCAAAGCATTCCTCTTGATTAACGACTGTGAAGATAACCCCCGCCCTGGCTGGAGAATAAAACTCCACCGAGAAATAACCAGACTACACCCGGAATTAAAAATGACCGAACAAAATGTAGCGTGCCGTCAAAGAGCTATATATGCCAACCACCTGCTACCCCAAGCTGAAATAGATCAAATACGGCGTGAAGTTGGCAGAACGTTGCACAACCTTCAGCATGTGGAAGAACTAACAGCACAGCAGGAAGTAATACATGAACAAGATCAAACTATACAGGCTGATACGGACAATACGAACCAAAAATATTTGGAAAATTTGTCCTTATTTGAAAATAGTGACCCGACCTTGAGACCGAGTATCCCTAAGCTAAGATTCAAGAAAGGAACCCACGAAATACTAGCAAGAGTAAACCTAGCAGCAGGGACGTCCTTAAATAGAACTGAGGACCTCGAGACATTACACAGTGGGTTATATGCAGCAGCAGTAACTGTAATTGAACTCAATGGTCAGGCATTATATCTCAGAACTGATAAGAAAACAACCAAAAAACAAGCGGCGCCCGCTTGGAAAATGAGACTTGAAAAACAAATCAGCCAGTTACGGGCACAAAGTGATATAATTGGAGAACATCTAAATGGAAACTCTAGCAGCAAGGTTGCTAAAAAGGTTAAAGATATACTGAAAGCAGAGAGCATTCCTTTAGACAGTCCCGATGTAAAACGGTTGCTAACAATCGTAAGAGACAATACAAGACAAAAATCTAAGGCTAAAGGAGCTCGTCTAAGACGATACAACAAAGCCACAAAGATGAAGGTTCAAAACCAACAGTTCACCAGTAACCAAAAAACCTTCTATAGGACATTGAGCCAAGAAGAAAACGACGTTACTCCAACTAATTTTGGAGTAATATTTGGTCTGACGCGTCCCATTTCAATGAAGAAGCAAGCTGGCTCGAAAAAGTTGAAGCCGAGGCTGAAACTTTGCAAGAAATGCCTGAGCCGCAAGTAACATCGATCGACATAAGGGATGCCACTAAGAACTTGGCTAACTGGAAATCACCGGGACCTGACCAAATTCATAATTTCTGGCTCAAAACTTTCACCACCCTACACCCTGTTATCGCAAACTGCTTTAGCAAGGCTCTCCTAAACCCCGAGCACTTCCCAGCTCATCTTGCCAGTGGCAATACCTTCCTTTTATTTAAAAAAGGGCAGGTAAACGACCCAAAAAATTACAGACCGATCACCTGTCTGTCAGTGGTGTATAAACTTTTAACATCAGTCATGTATTCAAAAATATACACACACTGCATAAACAACAACCTGGTAGCTGATGAGCAAAAGGGCTGTATTGGGAAAGCTTTGGGTTGCAAGGAACAGCTTACAATCGATGCCGTTATTATAAAACAGGCAGAAGTTAAAAGGCGAAATCTAAATATGTGCTACATAGATTATAGTAAAGCATTCGATTCTGTTCCTCACGACTGGCTAAAGAAGATATTGCAAATATACAAAGTACACCCCCTAATACGCAACATGTTAGGCACCCTAATGGAGCAATGGAATACCAATCTCCATATTGGACAAGAGAAGCTTGGCAATATAAATATATCAAAAGGTATATTTCAAGGCGACTCTTTAAGCCCCCTCTGGTTCATTTTGGCCATGAACCCACTGTCCTCACTACTAAAATCAACATCCTACGGATATCGTCCCAACTTAACTGAGAATTTTAGAATAAACCACCTTCTATTTATGGACGATATCAAACTCTACGCTGAAAGCAAAACTCACCTACAGTCCCTAATTCAAATAACCAAGACATTTAGCGATGACATCAAAATGTCGTTTGGCTTAGACAAGTGCGCAATCTTGAATGTCGTACGCGGAAAGACTGAACAAAATCGTGGACTGCTTGAAGGCATAGATATACTAGATGAGGACAAAACATATAAATACTTAGGCATCTCCCAAAACCAACAAATAAACCACACAAGCCTAAAAAGGGAGTTTAAAAACAAATACAAAAGCAGACTAACAAAGCTTTTTAATACTCACCTGAATGCTGGTAACCTTACTACTGCCATCAACACCTGGGCAATACCAATACTTACCTACTCATTCGGAATCCTTAAGTATTCAGACACGGATTTGCACGAACTAGATAGGCTTACGCGCAGGCTGCTAACAAAATTCAGATTCCACCACCCACGCTCTGCACTTGAAAGAATCTACCTAAAACGAAAGGAGGGAGGAAGAGGTCTCATTAATATATATAACTTGTGCAAGTCACAAGAGACCTCTATGAGAAAATACTTCCAAGAATCGAAAGGGGAAATTCTTAAAAAAGTGGTAGCAGCAGACACTGGATATACACTATACAGCCCTTAACTTAAAGCAAAACGGATTACCTAACATCATCCGCGCGCCGCCAAGTCAACAGCTTGTAACTTGGCAAGAGAAAGCTCTACACGGCAAATACCCTACTGCACTCCAAAATCCACTCATAGATAGAGAAATGTCACTGAATTGGTTAGAGAAAAGGCAGCTTCACGCTGAAACAGAAGGTTTTATTATCTCTATTCAAGACCGTGTCATTCGAACTCGAAACTATGAAAAGGTCATCATGAAAAGGAATGTGGAAGATGTGTGCAGAAAATGCAATTGCCCCGGAGAAACGATAGAACATATCACGGCGGGGTGTGGTGCTATGGCCCCCAACGCTTACCTGGGGAGACATAATCAGGTGGCAAAGATCATCCACAAGGAACTGGCCCATAAACTAGGGCTAAGGGAAAACCTCCCACCATACTACCAATACTCACCCGAGCCAGTCCTTGAATCCCCTGAATATCTCTTATACTGGGACAGGCCAATAATAACGGATAGAACAGTAGACCACAACCGTCCGGATATTCTTCTCATCGAAAAAACGACCAAGAAAGCTTTCATAATCGATATAGGTTGCCCACTAACACACAACCTCTCTAAAACCGAATCGGAGAAGAAGACCAAGTACTCGAATTTGGCTATAGAGATAAAAAATATATGGAAGCTGGATAAAATTGACATAATTCCGATCATAATATCGGTGGAGGGAGCAATGACGAAAAATTTCAAGCCCAACTTGGAAAAACTGGGCCTATCAGGTTATTTATACCAACTAATTCAGAAAAGCGTCATCCTCCAAACATGCCATATAGTACGGAAGTTTCTAAACAGTACAGGTTAAGATGAATTTCTTCTCTGTACTGTAAATAATAACAGCAATACCAACAAAAAGCTGTGAAAACCAACATTGAGAAAAATAATAATAATAATAATAATAATAATAATAATAATAATAATAATTGAACGCCTTAATGTATTTTATAATTAATAATGTGTTTTAAATGTTTCAAGTAATTTAGTATGATTCTTCGTTCTCTATTAATTACAAAGACTACATGCGGTTGTTTGTCCTTTTCTTCAAACTATGTCAATATCTATAGAGAGTTAGAAACCATTCTTGTGTTGTTGTTTTGATGTACCGAATATTGCAAATTTAATGGTTAATTCGTAACTTTTTTTATTTGCATAATAGGATTGTTTACTACGAAATTAAGTGTGCGAGGTCAGGACCGATCCCAAAATTCTTTGAACTGCATATTTCGATTCGGTATTGACTTTAAAGGTCAAGTTAAAAACATACGTTAAGGCTTGTTTTGCAGTATCAAATTCATAAGGCACACATCGCGATCGGGGTGTAAAGGCCTTTTATTTGTGTTTGGCATGCTCGCACTGCCCATGTTACAGTGGCGTTGCCAGAAAATATGCTCGGGGGGGGGGGGGGGGGGGGGGCTGAGTGGCCGTAAGTAGGACATTTTTTGTTCTGAAGAGAGGGACAGTCGGGACTACACATATTTCATAATATTGCACCTAGTGAAGAAGGTGAAAAAGCGCCGCAGGTGAAAAATTGTCGGGGTCACGCCCAAAGTTCGTTTAAAACTATCAAATTTCGAAAATTAAATTATTACCTCTCCCCTCTGAATGTTTGGATTAAATTTGTTTTTGTAAATGTTATCTTTTACTGTTTTTTTGATATTCCTAGCTGGCTCTTTATTAAAAAAAACATTTTTTATATTTGTGAAAAATATTGGTGTCAATCCAAAATTTTATCATACGACGTATGTATGACTCGAACCAGCGTTTTCGGGCTCAATTTTTCATGATTAAAAATAAAGTAAATATCGCTGACCACACCCAAAATTGATGATTTTTTTAGAAATCATGTATTTTAGGAGCGTACCAATGCAGTATTACTTTGTTTACTTTTGCCAGGGCCTTCAGTTCCTCTTGGCATTCCCACCAGTCTTGAGGTTACCTTGTTGCATATTAGCGATCTAAAGGCTGCTTGTTTAGGTGGACATCGACCTTGAGACTATAAAAAACATTCAAACTCTGCATACTACCTCACTGCGGGCCCCTTAAACGAAATCTGTAAATACACAACTGATTGGACCAGCCTCTTTTGCTTTCTTTATTTACTGTGATTATAAAACTCCCGTAAAAAAATTATTTTTAGGATTTAGGTAAAATATAAAAAACTCAAATAAGCATTCACAGCGGGGGAGGTATATCCTCTTGCTTTTCACTCTACTATAAACATTGCTATTCATTACTCGAAACCTAGTTTACATAAGAGTAAACTTCCTTTTTTTATTTGTTGATTTTTCAACTTTCGCATGCCATAAAACATTCGATGTGTTACGATTTTGTTTTGCTTTAAAACTTGGTAAATTTGGATATTTAGAGCTTACAGTTTTTCTATGATTGGTTTCACCAAAGAGGCATTTAGTTTAAAGAGTAGTTCATACTTGATGTGAAGTTGCAAGTTAAATGAGGACAAATAATACTCTAAGTCAGCCTTTCCCAAAGTGGGCGACAACGCCCCCTTGTGGGCGCTACAGGCCTAAAGGGGGGCGGTAAGAGACCAAGAAAAAAAATGGGGGCGCTAAAAAATAATTTATTCTCAAAGTGGACAGTAGACAAATTAAGTTTGGGAACCCCTGCTCTAAGTCAACCTTCACTAGGATATATTTCAAGGTAAAAATATTTATTTCACTCTCTACATGTTTCGAATGTATAAACGTTCATCTTTAGGAGAAGCATAATTCATGTTGAAAAAGTTATTAAGTAAGGAAATCGTCAGTGACATCCTCATAGAACTTTTGAGGAAATTAATTGAATAAAGGAAAATGTTAAAGAACTTGCATAGAAGTAGGAGAGAAAAACATACTACCAAGTTATATAGATAAAGTTGGGATAAAAGTTGTTAATTTTCAAAAATTCAAAGTGACGAGGTGAGAACCAAACTAGAAATGATACTAACTACTGTGAACAGTACTCTGAGACGTCTCACAACGTCATGTAACATGTAATTTTTCTACTTACACCGTCTATCAAGCATTTTCCTTCAATAATATGCTTCACTACTAAAGTCGTTTTCATTTTTCAGTATTATACTGCGTATGCTGCGTATCCAGCTCTCTGTCCAGCACTCTAGACATGCAAACTCAAAGATATTTTATAGCTTACCTAGTTATCTATTTTAAAAAACGCCGTAGATAAGCACAGTAACTTCAAAAAGTAAAATAAAGAATATTTATTAACTGTAAAAATCTATGTTCTGCCTATTAAAATTTTAGTGCTTTACGTACATCCTTTGAAATAATTCAACTACTGGGTATTTCCAAATTGTTGTTTATTTAAAAATAATAATTATTTTTTAGTTTTTAGAAATAGGTAATTCACTTGGTAACTGCACTCTTTGATCTTATATCAGACCAAAAAAAGATTAGTCCTAAAAATGTAGTTTCGTAAGTGCTTTAAATAGAAAAACAACTTTTAATACATTTTGATTTTTTTAAATTGCCCAGTAATGTTAATACCTTCTATGGTCTATTTCAGAAAGGTATAGAGTAATAAAATAGAAATTTCGAACAGTTCAGCTCAATTTCGGTGTCGCCCATAGGGGCAGGTAAATTTTGTGCATTAAATTATTTATGATAACTAACCAAAAGTTTTAGAGAATTAGGTTAATGGGTATTAAGATTAAATAGTAGTGCTTGTAATATTAAAATTTCAAGTTATTGTGTAAGAGGATTAGGAAAGGTATATTTTCTGGCCTGAAGTGTCAAAATCGAAATATTGTGTAGGGATTAGTTACGTATACCAAATAAATACCCAGCCTAGATAAGATTCTAATGGACCTTGGCCAGGATGACAGTATTCCGTTGATAACTAGAAAACTTTTATGGACCACTTAAAAAAATATGGATTTTGTCTGGGAAAAGACTCCAACTTCATCTTGGAGAAAACAAGAAATTATCAACTGGTTAACCACCAAAAGTATTGAATTTGAAGTTGATTTGATAAAGAAGGAACTTTTAGATATAGCAAATTTACACAAACATCGTTTTATAAAATAGGCCGTGGAAGATATAGCTGACAAACATAGTGTAACTGACCTGCGCACACCGCCATATCATTACGAACTAAATCGTATAGAACTTATATGGGCGCAAGTGAAAGGATTTGTAACAACACACAATACGACATTCAAAATGAAAGACGTTAAGCTACTGTTTGTTCAAGCCATTAAGAAGGCGACACCAGAGAACTGGCGAAGAGATGTCATTAAAGAAGAGGAAAAAATGTGGGATCTTTACCACCTTATCGATCGGACCGTCGACCCGTTAATTATAACGTCAAGAGGAGTTGACAGTTTCTCAGATGACGAAGAATGTTATAATTTTTAATAATTTAATTTTTGTTTAATGTATTTTTTATTTTTTTTATAATATTTAATAAGTGTACGTAATACTATGTACATAATGCACGCCTTTGTCAAACCATTTTCAGTGTTTGTGAATGGATAACAATAGGAAAAATCCATAAATTGACCCAAGCCCGAGTAGTAGATACTACCTGCACTTAATGAAAAACAAGAATTTTGTAATGAAATCAATGCCAAATTATGAAAGTGGGTATTCGTTGGGTTACTCTGTAGTCTCTTTGCATACCTAATGAGCTTTTATTACTCTACATCATTCGGAAATAGACTATAGACGCGTAACTCAAACACAGGGAAATAAATTCCAAAAAAAAATTTAGGTTAGTTTAGCATATCATGTAGATAACCATCCTTTAAAGTTATTAAGAACTGTTTTATTCTGATGTCATAAAATTATTGCGATATAGTAAATATATCGTAATATTGTTAATATTATTTTTTCGGTATTTTTTCTACAGATTTTTATTGTTATTGCTGTTTTAACAGAACAGTAACATGTACTGTTTAGGAATTTCCTTACTCTATGGCAAGTTTGGAGGATGACGCTTCTGTATTTGTTAGTATAAATAACCTGAAACCCCAAGTTTTCCAAGTTTGGCTTAAAATTTTTTCTTATAACTCCCTACACCGATATTATGATCGGAATGATATCTATTTTTTCTAGCTTCCATATATATTTGAACTCTATGGCCAAATTCGAGTACGTGATTGTCTTCTCCGATTCGGTTTTAGAGAGGTTGTGTGTTAGTGGGCAACCTATATCGATTATGAAAGCATAAATAGGAAGACAAAAATCACAAAGTCATGGTCTCAATCATTTAATAAAAAACTAAGGTGACATGTTTCGCTCTCTACGGAGCATCATCAGACCTTCATTAAAACCAATAAATGAAATAACACATTAAAAACAAGACGAGTACCATGTCAAAACAAACAAACTTGTTTTGTTTGTTGGTATTTTCAAGAGAACGATGACCTTTTTTTTTAGACGTCACTTAGGACAAGAGGGGAGTTTTGTTTGTCGCTGCTTATGGCGTTCGAGAGCGTCGGGAGGCCGGCGACTTTTTTTTTTAGAAGTCACTTTAGATTTGGGTAGTGCCCACTCAAAAATCATCGTGCCCATTTTTGCCCTCCCATCCCAAAAATTCTGGCGCCGCCACTGATTCAGTGACATTTCTCTAGCTATGAGTGGATTTTGGAGTGCAGTAGTGTATTTGCCGTGTAGAGCTTTCTCTTGCCAAGTTACAAGCTGTTGACTTGGCGGCGCGCGGATGATGTTGGGTAATCTGTTTTGCTGAAAATTATGGGCTGTAGGTATATCCAGCGTTTGCTGGTACCACTTTTTGTAGAATTTCCCCATTCGACCCTTGGACATATTTTCTCATTGATGTCTCTTGTGACTTGCACAAGTTAAATAATAAATATATTAATGACACCTCTTCCTCCCTCCTTTCGTTTTAGGTAGATTATTTTAAGTGCAGAGCATGGGTGGTAAAATCTGAATTTTGTTAGTTGTAAGTCTATCTAGTTCGTGTGTGTTATACAGGGTGTGTCAATAAGGTGTCGGGCTTTGATAGCACCTAAACTATCAAAGATAGGAAAAAAAGTGTAATATAAAAGTTAAATGGTTTGTTAGGATGCATAACCTAAAAATATTTTAAAATCTACAGGGTGGTCCTAAAAAGTGGTACTGAATAATAAAAAAGAAAATTAAATGGGACACCCAGATAAATTTTCCAGAATATGATTCAATAGAATAAGGACTTTGCAACCATCTTAAAATTTTTGAACTAAAATGCAACGTTGCCAAGTAATTAATTTTTTTCCGAAATTTTAGTAATTTTAAGGGTATCGTAAAAAAATCATAGTAACCTGTGGATTAACCCTAGGCAAATATACTTTACATTGTGGGTACTTTAAGGTACGATATATTGATCGATAGCAATATTTTTTAAATCTCTTATACAGAGCGTTCGGTATAAGTTGGACAACTCGACAGTTTTAAAAATGCTTTATTTCAATTTTTTTAAATGGGACCCCCCTAATTTTTTTAGGCAAAAGAATTTATCTTTCGAAAACCTTACTTTTTTATTAAACATGTCATATATCTAAATATTATAGTTTTTGAAATATTTTAGGATTTGTCTTAACTTAGGGTAAAAAAGGAAAGTTCTAATTGAATAATTTAGTCAAGATTGCTTTGGAACAAAAAATAAATAATTTTCTTTATCACAGCTGTCATTGCAAAATTATTTCGCTAACATTTTTGTTTAAAATTTAGTGTCCCGAACTAACTTTATCGAAATAGAAAAATATGAGTTTTGATAAAGTTAGTTCAGGAAACTAAACTTTAAACAGTAATAAAGCACAAAATGTTGGCGAAATAATTTTGCAATGACAGCTGTGACAAAGAAAATTATTTATTTTTTGTTCCAAAGCAATCTTGACTAAATTATTCAATTAGAACTTTCCTTTTTTACCCTAAGTTAAGACAAATCCTAAAATATTTCAAAAACTATGATATTTAGATATATGACGTGTTTAACAAAAAAGTAAGGTTTTCGAAAGATACATCCTTTTGCCTAAAAAAATTAGTAGGGTCCTATTTAAAAAAATTGAAATAAAGCATTTTTAAAACTGTCGAATTGTCCAACTTATACCGAACGCTCTGTATAAGAGATTTAAAAAACATTGTTATCGATCAATATATCGTACCTTAAAGTACCCACAATGTAAAGTATATTTGCCTAGGGGTAATCCACAGGTTACTATGATATTTTTACGATACTCTTAAAATTACTAAAATTTCGGAAAAAAATTAATTACCTACTTGGCAACGTTGCATTTTAGTTCGAAAATTTTAAGATGGTTGCAAAGTCCTTATTCCATTGAATCATATTCTAGAAAATTATACGGGGTGTCCCATTTAATTTTCTTTTTTATTAATCAGTACCAATTTTTAGGACCACCCTGTAGATTTTAAAATATTTTTAGGTTATGCATCCTAACAAACCCTTTAACTTTTGTATTACACTTTTTTCCCTATCTTTGATAGTTTAGGTGCTATTAAAGCCCGACACCTTACTGACACACCCTGTATATGATTATTATTATTATAATTGGGAGAAAATTTGTCTAGTGCACATTGTACTTAACTGGTCGTTAAATCATACACGATCTCTTTCTAGATACCCTGCAATAAAACAATCGCCATTTATACCATCCTATTCATTAATTCATGAACTATAGTTAACATTTAAAAAAAAATGGATTTCCAGTCTCCAGTTACAATTAAAACAAGTGTCGAGCTGAATTTTCCTTTATAAAAATAAATTTCCAGATCTATTTTGGAGCAGTTTATTGCGGTTCCAACTAAATAAAACTAATTTTTTATTGTCCGTGTAGGCGAAGTTGGAATATGTTCATAATTGAATGGGCTATTTTCGAAATAACCTGAGGCATTATTTGTTATAGTTAATGGTAAAGGGTAAAAACTTTCGAGTAGTTATAATTGGTAAAAAATAATAAAAAAACATAAAAACAAATGGTTTTAAAATATGGTGTTACCTAAATTGGTCTAAAATAGTCTAAAAATGGCCATCCATTGCCATGGAAATTGCGCCTGCAAGACAAATTTAACTGACTAACACTTATTTAGTTGAACTTAGTATGATTTGCAGAGATGTGAATTGCACGAATAGTCGATAGCCTGGAGCATCGAAGAAAGGTTGGTGATTTGGCTCTCTTTTACAGATATTTCCATGGCAGGTGTTCGACTGACATTGCCCACTTGATTCCACCTAGAGCAATGCAAAACAGAAATACACGGCAAACCACTGCCGCTCATCCATATTATGTTGTTCAGCTTAGTACTCCTCGAACTTCATTGTTCAAGAATTCTTTCATCTGGAGAACGTCATCTTTGTGGAATGATCTTCCTGAGGTCGTGTTTCCCAATGAATACAATCTTCAACGTTTCAAGACCAACGTTAATCGCTTTTTTCGCACTCGCACCGCTCCCAGAGCACCTTAAAGGATTTTTCCTACAGTGCAGGTGTTTTATCATAAAAAAAAAAAAAGATTATTCACCCTACACCTAATCCTAAACCGTTAAAGATACATTCCTTGTTAAATTATTGGCATATTATAAGGAGCCTAATTAAAAGCTGTCGAAAAATTTTAATGCTTTTCCAAATCAATAATTAGATTCAATTTGCCATAAAAATTAGACCAAAAATTGTATGCTTACAAGGCTTACGGTATTACTGTCTTGTATTTGGCAGATATAATATGTTAATTAATAATGAAGGCAAGGTGTCCCGTATAGGGTCGTGATAAAATAGAAATTTTTCATTGTGGCACACAATTTAATATTATGTTACTCTACTGCACTCAAGTAGGTATTAAAATCTGAACCTTAAACAAGTTCTCGTATGTAACTATGCCAAGGGACCAGTAGTCGCCTTAAAATAGCTTATACATGTCAAAAAAAGATAGAGATAAAAACGTCAAAAGACGGTAAAAAATCATATGGCAAACCCACAAGACTATTTATGTTTTTTCAATATAATTTTATGTTAAAGAAGTTGCAATAGATTTTCAAAGTTGCTGGCAAATAAGAAAGGTAAAAAATTCACGACCGATTTTTTAAATTCTTCTACAAAGTTACCAGCTCCATGCGAAATTATATTTATATACCGGGTATATTTTGGTTGGAAACATATAAAATCCCATGCAAGTTTTAGACTGTTCAAATATTTGCTCCCCTGTTGACTTTAGAGCAGGGTTGTAGGGACGTATAAAATAAACATTTTATATCAGTTTTCTCAACTATGACTTCGAAATTATAGTAAAGTTGGCAATTCTATAAATTGTTGTTTTTTGTTTGCTTTAGCTGTCAATATAAGAATTATATGGCACCGATTGTCCAAGAAAGTCTAGGGAACCAGAGTGGTAAGTGAAAATTTAGCCTATCCTGATACTTCTATCATCCCGAATTTCCAATAAATGAAATATTTCGTATTGTATCACAATCAATGCTGGAATAAAACCAATATTATTTAAATAAAAAAAGTCTACTTATGTTCACTCGGCCGGCTGACGGACGTCAGTCCATCCGCCGGCCGGTCGTTATCGTTCACCGATAATGCCTGGCAGTTTTCGGCCGGTTTCGATAGCGGCCTCCATTTCACTGTTATTCATTTTTCATTATCACAAGAAGAGTGTGCGCAGCGGCAATTGTTATTATATCACAGGAGTCGAGAACACAATTTGGATGAAAGAGTGGTTAAAGAGATGTTGCACTTTTTCCTACATGGAGCTGATACGAGAACTCAGACAATCTAGTTCCTTTCTTACGGTGAACAATAATTGTTTCTAGGGATTATTAATTTCTGCTTCTATTTGATGTTTTAACCATTTTTAGTTCCTTTCTAATTGCACTTCTCATATCATGTATCTTATTTTATGTTCCATGGACCAGTTGGCCAGTGTCGGCAGTCCAATGTCGGCCAGCACACGATACGTTCAGTTTTAACAACCGCCGGCCGGCCATTATCTTCCCGACAAATTCCGGCCAGCCGACTGTACAGTTAAATAGTATGATTGATAGGTTTAACCAAATCATAAATTCTACATGGATTTAAATTTATCTTATATGAAATGTAGGTCATTATTTGACAAATTTCAGAAAATTTTCATTTTTTTAAATATGTCAATAAACCAACATGTTTTGCTCTAACTCAAGCAGTGAAACAATATGCGCCTGTCCATTTTTTATCTGTAGGTACAACCATCAAACAACAAACCTTTTTAATATGTCGTATATAATAACTAAAAAACAATGTTTTGTGTTTTTCCAAAACAGGGAAAACAAATATTTTCATCGCGTCAACGTGATATGCAAAAACGATGCAAATGCTTCAACGGCCATGTTAAATAACTTTATTTTCGTTAATCTTATCATGGACCGATATTTGCACTAGAGCATATTGAAAGTGGTGTTTGTTTAGATAAGAGTAACACACCTTTTTTGATATCTCATCAAATAATGCATAGAGAGAGGGATGTTATTGTTTCTTTGAACGTTATGTTTGAGAAAATTTAGGTTAGCGACGACAGAATTTCTTACGTCATTTACTAATAGGAAAACTAATTATCTTCTACAAATATAACACCAGCGAGTCTTTTTCATACTCCGTGTAGTCTATTTCTAAAAAATATTAAAAATTTAGTTCCCTAGAAACATCGACGGCTTGGATTAGTTGGTTCAGACATACGTGATCTCTGAATTAAATTCATTATGGATTCAAATTTCATTGAACTGTTTTCGGACTCTACTACATATAGTCAGATCTGTTCTTAACGTGCGGGTCCAAAGGTCATTGATCATATGCGTCAAATCAGACAACACAGAGGCTATCAAAATGTTGTGAGATTATATACCGAAGGAAGGAAAAATATTTTCATTATTTTAGCTATCGCGAAGATAGCCACATATACCTAATATTATTAGTTTTGTAAAAATTATGTACAGGGGAGTTGAAAAAGTTACAAAAAAATTATATAATCGTTAATTATATACCTACGGTACCCTTAAATTAAAAACGACAATAATAAACAGTGCAATTTATTTTAACAATTTTACTACTAAATGCTGAAAATACAATGGCATTTAGTCTGATAAACTATTTCGATAATGAAAGAAAAAGTGGAAATTCGCAAACCAATATGCAGGAAACCGTAATGAAAACACTGGGAATTAGTTTAAGGACTATGCAGAATAATGTGCATGAAAAAAAAGCATAATATAATACCCAAGAATACTAAAAAATGTAAACGAAAAACACGGTTTATAATTATAGCCTAAAAACTCTCATCGTCACTTATAAAATCTGAAAAGTCCTCGTCGTCTTCGAATGGAGCAATTATCATTGGCGCTACTTCGACATCTAGTACTTGTTCTCGATCCCTCCAATCCCTTATTAATATTTCTTTATGTTCCACTGATTTCTTCCAGTACTCTTGTGTAATATGATCTAACGAATCTTGCCAAACTATTTGTACTTGGTCGGATTTAAGACCATCACCTACATGTTTTTCATAATAAGACTTTGCACCAGCCCATATTAATTCTATTGCGTTAAACTGGCAATGATTATGGTGGCAGTTGTAGAACCTCATGACCATATTCAAGCAGTATTTCATCTACCGCGTATATTTTGGGTTTTTTAAGAGACTTTGCTATTGATAGGAGTTCCGATTTAGGCATATTTGGTAAAGGATTTTGGTTGTGTTTTTCCAGCCACTCATAAATATCACTTTTCCTCCAAGATGAAGTAGGCTGTTTATTTAAAATTCTTGAATGATACGATGCATTATCTAATACAATTAAAGACGGAGCATCCAAATTTGGTATCAATTAAACTTTTAACAATTTTTCAAACATTTCGCATTTCATATTATCATGATAGTCAGCACTTTTTGATGTTGAAGAAAAAATTAAACTCGCACCTGCAACATATCCTGTTGCAGAACCGGCATGCAAAATAATAAAACGCTTTCCCGTACCGCTCTCCTTTTTCCTTTTAACACTTTTTACAGACTCATCTTGCCAAAATTTTGAACCACTTCCATTCGAAAATATCCACGTTTCATCTAAAAATACCACTTTTTTAAATTTCGATTTGTATATCCGTATATTTTTTTAAAAACTGAACACGCTGACTCACTATCTGTGGCTGCTCACATAAAAATCTTCGGTTACAGTCTTTTTTATAGCGAAAACCTAAATTTTTTAATACTTTTGATAACGCTTCTAGTCCAATTTCCAAAACACCCCGAATTTTTAATGTATATTGTAAAACTGGAAGAGTTACATTGGTTTTTGATTTGTATAAATCGTAAATCACATTTCGAACTCAAATTTTCTCTTACATCCTCAGTCTTTGGCTTTCTTCGTTTACACTTTTTAGTATTCTTGGGTATTATGTTATGTTTTGTTTCATGCACAATTTTCTGCACAGTCCTTAAACTAATTCCCAGTGCTTTGGCTACTGTTTCCTGAATATTGGTTGGCGAATTTCCACTTTTTATTTCATTTTCGAAATAGTTTATCAGATTAAGTACCATTTTTTTTGATTGGGGATGCAAAAACCCAGAAAATTGTTTCATTTTGTCACAAACTGTCAAAGTCACAAAACTGGTATATTTAAAATAAAACGTAGCTGGTGCTATTATAAGCTTTTTTAGAATCGCTGGAAAGTAAATACATATAATATATATCCTTTTTTTTTCATGTCAAAATGGAATAAGTCTGTCTCATTTATCTTACGTATTTTATTTAGAGGGTAAAATTAAACGCAAGTAAAGAAAACAAAAACTGAGAGTATGTCTTTCTTGAATCGTATGACCCACACGATAAGACCAGATCCGACTATACCTACATTTTTAAACGCTACCTACTTAGGTAGTTATACTAAATATGTGGGCACTATGACCCAATAATATTAGTTTCTTACAGAAGGATAACTTTGCTATTGCATCTAAGAGGGAATTATCTTTATATATTTCTTTATATGCATGCATTTTGAATACATTGTTTATGATTCAACCTTCAATAGCCCATAATAATTAATGATTATTTTTGACAAATCACTTAAATATGGCTTAATAATTAATTTAGTTGTTTACAACTTGTTGCTAACCATTAATAAGAAATCTCAGTAAGCAGAAACACGATTAGTTATTATGCGATGAATTATTATCACCATACTTAACAGAACCGTGTGATTTATTGTATATTTAATAAAATTTGAGTCATCATATCATTCGCGCACATGAACATACATATGTATGGATTTGTAAATGGTTATCCGATATGAATAATGCTCCAGTTTAAATACAATTATTATTACTTCTATTTTATGACCTGTTAAGTTATAGTCTATTTCAGAAAGGTGCAGGTAAACTTTGTGCATTAAATTAGTTATGATAACTAACCAAAGAAAAAAAAGAAGATAATGTGATAAAGAAGGAACTATTAGCTATAGCAAATTTACATAAACATCGTTTGATGAATATATTATAGTTTAACTGTGCTGCACACACCGCCATATCATTGTGAACTAAATCCTATAGAACTTATATGGGTGCAAAAGAAAGGATTTGTAGCAAGACACAACACGACATTGAAAATGAAAGACGTTATGCTACTGCTCGATCAAGCCATTAAGGAAGCGACACCCGAGAAAAGCAGTCCCTCAGGTCATTAAAGAAGAAAGAGGAGAAAATGTGGGATCTTGACGATTTGATCGATCGGACTCGCGACCCGTTAATTATAACGTCAAGAGGAGATGACAGTTCCTCAGTTGACGAACAATATTATGATTTTTTATAATTTAATTTCTGTATAATGTATTTTTTGTATTTTTTTGATAATGTTTAATAAAAAATAAGTGTACCTAATACTATGTACAATTGTACATAATGCACGTCTTTTTCACGTTATTTTCAGTGTTTGTAAATGGATAACAATAGGCAAAACCCAAAAATTAACCCAAATCCGGGTGGTATTACGTGCACTTGATGAAAATAAAGAATTTTGCAATGAAATTCGTTGAGCCACTCTGTAGCCCCTTTGCATACCTAATGCGCTTTTTATGCTAAAAAAGTGACATTACAGTTTTAAAGTTTTTGTTAATGAATTGTTCCTTAAATTGGTTTTTATTAAATTTCTGACACATGGTTTGACAAATGTCGGAAAAAATATATATGGACAACTTTCTTTTTTGATAGCTTTTCCAAAAGGTGCCGCAGGTGGTATCCTCTAATTTGAAAAAAAAAGTTTGTTAGGGCTGCGCCTCCCATTGGGGTTCCAATTTTTTTTACATTACGAAAGCGAAGCCCATGAGTACGTATTTTTGGATTTTAGAGAAACCTTGATCCCAGAGCCGCTATAAGCAGCGTTCCATTTAAAATCCGACCTTGTATACAAACCCCTCGCTTGTCACTCTTCTGAAAAATATTCTTCCACAAAAAAAAACTTGTTTCATACCCGAAAAGGTGGGGTTAAACCCCCCCCCCCCCCCCCCCCCTTACTTAGACCTAATAGGGTGAGACGGAGGTCGGATTTTGCGACCTCAAAAACATATAAACAGGGAGTCTCGTCAAGTGGACATGACTATTTTCGTAGGGCTATGTAGGTTATAATCCGTTTGAAACAAAAGGATAATAAAACTTCTAATAGTCGTTTTTCCCACGTGATCATCCGAATCCATCATAAATTATTTTGTTAGTCAGGGACTATAAAAAAATAAAGACGTAGATACTGCCTTGCTAATCCCGTCGTCTGGACAACATAAACTTGTCAAACGAAAATCCCACGATGAAGAAAAATACACTAGCGCGCAGCAGATGCTTTTCTTAGAGAAGAGTAGCAATAACATTAATTTAAGCTGCAACGATGGAATTAAGATAGTAAAACGTCGCAGCAGGCGGGCAAGGACAAGTAGCATATAAAAAGTCTTGAAAGTGTTGCAAACGGCCGGAAATTTTTACGAGCTGTCTACCATTGCAGTGTTGGTTTAGTTTTGTTAAATTGAGACGCAATTAATATACAGGGTGATTCCTAAGTTGATACTTCTTTTTTAGCTGTGTATGAAAGGCATTAAAATAAACAACATTTTTAAATACCTTTTTTCAAAAAACTTAAAAATAAACGAGATACAGAAGTAAAAAGTCTAAGGGCGGGCCTGGTCATCAAAACGTAGCCTGCTATACTTTATGTTGTTTGTCTTATTAGTCATTGGCAATACGCTGCGGTGTGTTCTTCTAAAGCAAGTTAATTTTAAATTGGTGACACGTGAAAATGGTAAAATTTGAAAATAATGAACTAGTAGATATGGTGCTAATTTACGGTGAGTATCGTCAAAGTGCGACTGCTGCTTCGAGATTATAAGCAGAACGGTTTCCCTTGCGGGCTCATCCTATATCCAGATGTTTTCTTAATGTTATTCAACGGGCAAGTTAGGCAGAACCGAATTTGATCCATAGTGTAATAAATGAATGTAAGAACCTTATTTTTGAGTTTTTTGAAAAAGGTATTTGAAAATGTTGTTTATTTTAATGCCTTCTATACACAGCTAAAACAGAAGTATCAACATTTGCACGGTATCATAAGATATTTTTACCAGAACTTTTTGGGAAATAATACATATCACTTTTTGTTTTGCACTTTTAATTTATATTTATAAAAATGGATACGTCTATGATTCGAATACAAACATTTCAGTTTTAATAATAATAATTTTTAACAACAAACCCAAATAAACAAATACTAAACAACTTTTTTTTGTAACCGTCTGGAAAAACCGCATTTACTGGCTGTTCTGACAATGTCAGATGTTTGTTAGACATGAGTGTATCTATCCAGAGGTGGAGTTAATTACAATCGGACAATAACATAATATTATGTTGTTCTTAGAAAAACCCTTGAAACATATTACATTTTTTGAAAGAATTAGGTTTTGATTAATTTAATGAAAAATGCGGGAAAGGACCATGAAATTTTAATATTCAGAAATAACTAGATGTAGGGTTGCTCCCACAGCAGTCACGGATAGTCAGTGACAATCAGGATTCTGCGCAATAGACTTGGACGCTGAATTCTGGGTATTTCGATTGGTTAGAAAATTGTCAAACTATCGGTAACTTGTCCGTGTTTGCTTGTAGGAACATACTTTAAAGCATCAATTATATTATGGGCGCAAGTGAAAGGATTTGTAGCAAGACACAACACGACATTCAAAATAAAAGACTTTAAGCTACTGTTTGATCAAGCCATTAAGGAAGTGACACCAGAGGGCTGATGAAACGCAGTCCATCATGTCATTAAAGAAGAGGAGAAAATGTGGAATTGTGACCACCGGATCGATCGGATCGTCAATCCGTTAATTATAACGTCAAGGGGAGATGACAGTTCCTGAGATGACGAAGAGTATTATGATTTTTTTATAATTTAATTTCTGTAGGTATAATTTTTTTATAATGTTAAATAGGTGTACCTATAATACTATGTACATAATGGACGCCTTTGGCACACCATTTTCAGTGTTTGTGAATGGATAACAATAGGCAAAACACATAAATTGACCCAAATCCAGGTGGTATTTCCTGCACTTGATGAAAAGAAATAATTTTGCTATGAAATCAATGCCAAATTATGAAAGTGGATTAAATATTTGTTGGGTCACTCCGTAGTCCCTTTGAGCTTTTATTACTCTACACCTTTCTGAAATAGACTATAGGTAATATATTAAAACATTGGCGTCCTTGCGGTTGGTGATTTCGGCCAGTATGATCGATAAAGCCCGCCTGTCATCGATTTTACCCTCATGGCATTTACTTTTTTCTTTATAAGTTTAAATGAAAACCATTTGCAATGCAAAACTTAGTTCGCTTATTCATTTTAAACCCAGTAATATTCATTTAGAACGATTTTAATTTTAGATCCCTTTAGTGTAGTTAATACCATTATGGACCCAGAAAGTTAACAGTGAAATTTAATGTCGGTAAATATTTTTATTGGTAAAATAAATGCATTTTCCACTCTTCATAAAGTTTACAGGTTGATTTCTGCCAAATGTGTTCCGGCGCGCAAGAGTATTGCGCGCTTGAAGTTGTTGGCCTTTCTCCAAAAAGTCAAGACTTTTTCTGGAAAATGTTCCAGGTATAACCTTTGCTTCTATGCCAGACTGTGCGTCTTGCTGAATTAAGTTAAATACACACAGGAAAATTTGGAATATATATTAACTTTTCCCAGGGTTTTCCGACATTAGATTGATGAGAAAATAAATCTGGTGTCTTGTCGGGTGTGAAAATTTTAGAACCGTGTTCGTATTCTGAGATTATTTACGGTAAACATCTCAGAAGTTACGAAAATATCCGCTGTATTTTTTTATGTGAAACTTTTCTGTTTAGACACGTGCCTATTACAGACAGCTTGTCCTATATTACCTACGTATTTTTGAAATTAGAATAGTAATAAAACTATTTTAATTACTATTTAATTAACAAGTTAATACAATCACCAATAATCAAAAATAAATAAATAAAAAATAAATCGCCTATTATTGTATTAACCAATTATTTATGGTGCATTTAATAGCAGTTTGATGCTATACTGTGTTTGTGCTAGCTCTAAAAACTGGTCTGCTAGGTGCCCTTTGTCTGTTTTGAAAAAGAAATTTAGACTGGAGGAGGGCTATCGTAACTTGCCCCTTTCCCACCCTGAACATTACAGCATTATTAAGCTATGCTGTAGGTGTGCTAGCTCTTAAAATTGGTGTGCTAGGTGCCCTTTATTTGTGCTAGCGTTTTGGCAATTTTGTTAACTGGAGTGGGCTAGCGCTAATCTGCCCCCCCCCCCCCCCCCCCCCGAGTAAAACTACATTTTTTACCTATGCTATAGATGTGCTAGCTCTAAAAATTGGTGTGCTAGGTGCCCTTTATTTGTGTTTGGCAATTTTTTTAACCGGGGTGGGTTAGCGTTAACCTGCCCCCCCCCCCCCGAATAGAACTGCATTTTTTACCTATGCTATAGATGTGCTAGCTCTAAAAATTGGTGTGCTAGGTGCCCTTTATTTGTGCTAGCGTTTTGGCAATTTTTTTTTATTTTTTTTTGTATAATTTGGTCCTTAGCCCTAGCGCTATTTTTTAATAGTTACTTCGAAAAGGTGGAGTTCAGCCTGTTTATTTAGGACCAGCTTGCCGCCCCCCCCCCCCCCCTGACTAATACTCTATGAATGCCGTTTTAAGTACACACAATCAGCGTAAAATAAGTCCAGTGATGAATATAATAAAATATTTTTCAACTTGTGAAAATATTGAACTAAAACGTACAGTCTGGCCACTGTCTACACAAATTTTTACATTTCCCAGAAAAGAGTGTTTGACTTGTTGGACACAAGCCAATAACACCAACAGCTTTATTTGTAAATAATATGGCCTTTTGTAAGAAACCCAATAATAATTTCATTTTTCTTTGCTACTTTTACCATACAACCACCAACATGGAATTATCATTAAATTTATATTCTTGTATTAAAAAACTAAATAAAAAACGAACAAAAATAACAATTTTATTTGGAATATTGTGAGAACAAAATTTATAATGTGTATGAAAAAGTATCCAAGTAGAAAGAATTTTGAGAAGAACGTGGTACGGAATGGCAAATGATTCTTTAACATAAGCATAAATAAATTAATAACCTAATACGTACACACTAGACATATGGATTCATCCCACTAAGCAAAAAACAAAACGTTCCAACTCGTTTGCTTGCTTCCATAACGTTTCTAACGTATGGGCGAATCCTAGCTATAAGATAGCGATGGAAGTGTCGAGAAGCGAAGCAACTTTGGACGAATATTCGCTGTCGACAAAAAATGTTTACTTTAATATGCGATGGTCGCTGTAACTTGTTAGAGATTTGGATGCGCGTCCAAACATATAAGCGATAGTAGTTGTTTGTAAGATATCTATATCGCACGAGGAAGTAAGTTGAGCACGACGCCGTGCGTCGTGCTCAAACTTTCGACCTTTCGAGCGCAATATAGACAATCCACTCGAGTTGTACGGTATATTTTTCCTACGACTTAAATTCCTAACTTCATCCTAAAAATTAAAATAAATCTATGTAAATCAGGCATTATAACTTGTCTTTTTAGTTCATTTTGTATACTGCTATAAATTTTTTGCATTAAATATTGTAGTAATTGTCTAGAAATAGGTGGAAAACTGGAGATTTTTGAACTACGAAAATCTGATAATTATTTAGTTCGGTCCGAATACCTATATAGTTTGGTAGAAATATATCTTGGTATTATACCTTCAATTTTCGCACCATTTCGTGCACTCTTTAGGAAAATATTGTGTATGCATAGAGTATGGAATAAATGTCTGGATTTAAGTTAAAAAAAGAACAAATTTAATCTGACGGACTTGCATACTTTTGAAGTATATTCTCAACCTAACTTCTGTCAAGTGTCAGAAAACGACATAATATTTACAACGTGGAAATTTGGTTTTTTGTAATTGACCACTGTAATTGGTCAATTTCATATCCCAACTAGGATAGATATAAAATCATATCCGTTTAGTTAACCGAAATAGCCCACTTTTCCAATTACTTTAATCTAAAGGAAAGAGCAAATTCCACGTGGGAGTAGAAACATTTTATATATTGAATGGTTGCTCTGGGTTTTATCGTCTTATGGTTTTACTTATTAAATAATATGAGTAAATGTTAAGTCGTTTCTCACCAGTATATTAAGGAATTAGAAAATCTATCCTCAAAATATTTCGGATGTAGGGGAAAGGGGGATAAGATGGCGAATCGGATACGATGACGAATTGGAAAATTTCGACTATTGTAATTAGATAGCGCCACGTAGTTGATTGCCAAGTGTAGCATGTGTGCTTCGTAAGTTGCCTATGTATTACCATCAAAATCTGACTTACTTGGTTGACGATATTTCGCCATTTGTGTTTAATGGTTATGTCATTATAATATTAGTGTAAGACGAAATAAGCTTTATAAATAGCGTTTGTGTTGAATCTTATTTTCAATCGGTAAATATTTTCTTCCATGTAATGGTATTGTTTATCTATAGCGCATTAGGTTTTCGTAAAATAATATCTCTTTGTTGGTTAATACAAAACTCGATTCAAAACTTCCTGGTCGGCTAAGATGACGAATTCGCTAAGGGGGCAAGATGGCGAATTCGTCATCTTACCCGACCGAAGGATGTGGTGGCATTATTTAATGTGGCTTACGATAAGGTAGCCACAATAAAAAATTCTCAAATATTTAAAGATTTTGACTTCGAACCCTTAATGACCACAGACAAGCCATACGAGCCTTCCAAGAATGTTGACGAAAACTTAGACCATGATGTACCGGGACTAACAGATGTCACTAATGCTCTTTTACCAAATATGGTCACTGCGTAGGAGAAACATCTCAAAATACTTCCTCTAATGGCTTAGATATTTCTCTACAAGGGCGGTCTAATGCAGAATCATTGAATTGTTTACCTCACTTGCCTATTGCTGCTTATAAAGAAAAGAGACAGAGAAAGAAGCTACCTACTCTGCATATAACGAGTGTCGCCGTTAAAAGTGCATTAGAAGAAAAAGAGAATGAAAAAAAAACTAACGAGGAGAAAAAAGAAATTAATCGAAGGAGAGAAGAGAATAAAAGAAAGAAAGTTGAAATAAAGAAAAAGCAGATCAAAAAAGGCAAACATGTCAGAAAAGTGAGATTTGACGATCATGATATTAATGTAGTATTTTAGTCTTTGTATGTGCTATGGAGTGTAATGTATCTCTGTAAGTGCTGATTCAATAATCAAATAAATAAATAAATGATGATGGCCCCTCCGTATCAGTAAATTACATGGAAGAAAATGACAATAATGTGGAGCAACAAGAAGAAATTTGTTTAATTTGTAACGATCCTGGAAAAAATGAAATTTGGTACGCCTGTTCCCTCTGTCGTAAATGGGTTCATGCAGCATGCTCAGGACTAACATCCGCAGGAGCGAAGCGCAAAGCATATATTTGCGACTTTTGTGATAATAACTAATATATCTTTCTAATAACCTACTGTTTTTCTTTTATTCAATAATACTCGACATCTTACCCGCATGCTTTCGTCATCTTACCCATACATGAGGGCAAGATGACGAATTTGTCATAAAATTTTGAACTTACGATAAAAAAAAATGTAGAGTGAAGATAGCATGATAAGAAGCAAACTGTTGGGAACTAAAATTATCCTGAATGCTCTAAAATACGAAACAAAGTTTTAGGGCGAAATATGACGAAGAAAATAAAAATATATGCTTACTGTCGTCATCTTGCCCTCCTTTCCCCAAAAAATGTGGTAGCTTAGCTCACAGTAATACTTATTATTAATTTTTAATACCCCAAAAGAATTATTTTAATAAAGGTATAGTGGTAGCTCGCGCCGCATAAGTTTAGATACCGGATGTAAGTAAGTCTGATATATCCATTGACATATAATTAATTACACAATATTGATCTGTCATAATTTTAAAAACGTTTAGTCAGATGAAAGATCAGTTACCTTGAGAGGTAAATAATCTTAGACAATGGTATGGATAACCGATAAACTTACCTTAAAAATGTGTTTAAACATTTTACAAGTGTAAACGAACTAAAGGTCGATTTTTATACTTTAAATTGAAGGTGGCAAAAAGTACACGTGTCTCATGGCCATATATTAATAGATTTATGGATTAAGATACATTTTGTATAGAGGCGGCAACGAACTGTGTTTGATATAACTTAATTTGTTCCTTAAAATGAATTTGAATTATTTAATCCAAATAGACTTTGTTCTTGCTAAGATCGTAAGATTTATTAGGAATAGCAGTTTGGGCTACAAGAGTGGACATAATGTCCATATTGCAGGAAGAAATAAATGGAGCACTATGCCGTAGGCGGAGTGCTCAAACTTCCGAGCGCAACATGGACAATCCACTCGAGTTGTACAGTATATTTTTTCTATGGCTCAACTTCCGAACACCATACACATATAGTAAGGGAATATCTGGATGAAGTTGGACTTTCAAGATTGGAATGGCCTGCAGTAGCCCGGATCTCAACCCAATCGAACATCTTTTTTGTACAAACCTTGCAAAACTTACGACGCGACGGGCGCTGACCGAAGAATATCAAGCTAGTCCTCGAGAAAGAAAAAGTGACCTTATTCATTCGATGCCACGAAGACTGTAAGCTGCCATTGCTGCGAGAGGAGGAAATACACGTTATAAAATTGTTTTTTTAAATTAATTTTATGATATATATACTTACCTAGTGTTTGTTTTTCTTAATAAAAATAGGCTTCAATTCAGCGTTTTATTAAAAATTTTGCAGCTCTCAGCATAAATGAGATAATGGAATGAATCAAAAAATAAATGTTTAGAATACATCAGAGATACCCTTTACAATACGTAGGAAGAAAGAGGGGCTGACGCCCCTAACTCTACGAGAAGAAAATATTCCACTGTCAGAAGAGGTCAAATATCTGGGAGTAACCTTAGATTCCAGACTGGCCTGGAACAAACACGTGGAAAAAACTATTCGAAAGCCAGAAGTCACTTTAGCAGTCACTAGACAAATATACGGAAAAACATTGGGACTCTCCCCTAGGCTGGTGCACTGGTTGTACACCAGAGTGATTAGACCCGCAGCCTAGTATGGTGGCCAAAGGTGCAGCAAAGAACCACAATATCAAAGCTAGGAAGCCTGCAAAGACTGGCCTGCTTGAGGATCACTGGGGCCATGAAATCAACTCCCACAACCGCAATGGAGATCATTCTAGACCTTCCTCCGCTTCACTTTGTGATAAAAGGGGAGGCAAGAATGGGACTATATAGACTTCAGAGTTCGATGCCGCTCTTGGGCAGGCAGAGAACTGGACAGGAATTTTTAAGCGAGATTATAGGTGGACCTGAGTTAGAAGTGAAATCAGACCACATAAATCCAAGGTTTCGCTATGACATACCATATGAGGTCGTAATTGATGAACGAAACGTATGGAAAAACAAACCATCAGAAACTACTCCTGGGGCAATGGGAATGTCAGGAGGAACTGGGTGCCCTGGAAAAAGTAAACAAAGTAATACTGTAATGGGAACCGGGCCACGAAGGTATTACAGGAAACGAAAAAGCCGACAAACTTGCGAGAAAAGGCTTCGAAAACACATTCATTGGTCCAGAACCGGCACTCGGAGTGCCAAGATGCACGGTACGAGATGCTATAAAACAATTGATCAGGAACGAATACAAAATCCACTGGAGTAACAGACAGGGATTAGCCCATAGCAAAAGCTTCATTGGGAATCCAGACCCAAGACTTACGAAACGGCTGCTTCAAATGAATAGGAACCAGCTGAGAACCACTACAGGAATTCTGACAGGACACATGGCTGTCAAGAACCATCTGCACAGAATGTAACTGAACAATGGAGACCTTGACTGCAGATTATGCGGACAAGACAGGGAAACTGTACAGCACATAGTTTGCCATTGCGAGTCACTAGATCGGAAGAGGCAACAAATACTCGGGCAACCAAAACTGGAACTAGAGGACATCCTTACCCTTTCCCCAGTTGACCTACACAAACTAGTGCAAGGAACTGAGATCACGTAGTGGGTGTAACAACCAAACATGGTGAGCACAATGGGCCGAACCTGGCCTAAATGCATCCGGCGCAAGACGGGCATTCGGAAAAAAAATACATCAGGGATTACAAGAAACAGTATGAAAACAAAATTATCCACCTCAATTTTCCTACAGGGTGTTTTGAAATTACGACAAAAAACAACTTTTTGATTTCCTTCTGTATAAAATAGCCTTATCGAAAAATTATACTTTATAAAATAATTAAAGAAAAACAGAATAAATGGATTTACAAACTGATAATAAAATCATGAAAATCGGATAAAAAATAAATAATATATCTAAAACATTAAACTTGGCCCAAATTTCAGGGTAGAGGAATTTTGTGCCGGCGAGTGTACATTGATTTTAGTAATTTTTTTAAGACATAGATAACAACTTTTTCATCGGTGAAAAATAAATTGTTTAGTTTTTTGTAATTCACGTCACGAAAACCAGAAATTTATCAAAGGACATTTTAGCACGTTCGGACTCACTTAAATCATAATTGACCGACCAGCCCTGGTAGTCCAAGGATAATAACCTCGGCAATTGGCCAAAAATGTCAAAACATACATTTTTTATGTTTAAAAAGTGCCTTTAACGGAAACCATGGCAAATTCATAACAGCTGATTGGGCTGTAAACAAGAATACATTTGTCTACGGGTGTATAAAAATAAATTTAGCCATCACTAATAGAAACGCGTAGGCCGAAACAACATAGAAAAAATTAAAGTTCAATGCCAATTCGAAATCGATGTGTGTGGTAACCACAGTTGTATATTTAATGCGTCTGTATGGGATTAAAACAGTATCGAGAAAATTATTGCTTGCCAATAATAAATAATTACATGCTAGGCAGGATAAAAATAATCTAGGGATATTATATTTATCGGTATTGATAAAAATAATACATATGTATGTATGTAGATATTCGAAATTAGGTTTTTATCTACATTATGCAAAGTTGTAGTAACTAAACTATGATTAGGGGGTTAGGGCGATAAGTGAATTTTTGAAATTTTCAAATTTTTTAAATTAAAATAATGGCTAAACCATACGTGATATACACGGAACAAACCTGCTTTTTGTAACTGATTGTAATTTTTTTTTAATGACTTGTATAATAATTATCATAAAATACAAAATCACATTTTATTACAGGGTAACATAAAAATGTATTAAACACAATTTTATAGAAAATACACAATAATTTTTGCACATTTTATTATAGTCTATTTCAAAGAGGTGTAGAGTAATAAAATGAAAAATTCCGTCCAATTCGGCTCAATTTCGGTGTCGGCCATAGACGCAGGTAAATTTTGTGCATTAAATTATTTATGATAACTAACCAAAGAAAAAAAAAAAGATAATTTGATAAAGACAGAATTATTAGCTATAGCAAATTTACACAAACATCGTTTTATGAAATTTGCCGTAAAAGATATAGCTGAAAAACATAGTGTAACTGTGCTGCTCACACCGCCATATCATTGCGAACTAAATCCTATAGTATAGAACTTACATGGACACAAGTGAAGGGATTTTAACAAGACACAACACGACATTCACAATGAAAGACGTTCAGCTACTGTTTGATCAAGCCATTAAGGAATTGACACCAGACAACTGGCAAAAAGCAGTCTATCATGTAATTTAAGAAGAGGAGAAAATGTGGGATCTTGACCACCTGATCGATCGGACCGTCGACCCGTTAATTATAACGTCAAGAGGAGATGACGAAAAATATTATGATTTTTTATAATTTAATTTCTGTATAATATATTTTTTCTATCTTGCATTTTTTTAATGATGTTTAATAAAAAATAAGTGTACCTAATACTATGCACGCCTTTGTCACACCATGTTCAGTGTTTGTGAATGGATAACAATACACAAAACCCAAAAATTGACTCAAACCATGGTGGTACCACCTGCACTTGATGAAAATAAAAAATTTTGCAATGAAATGAAGGCCAAATTATGAAAGTGGTTTAAATATTCGTTGGGTCACTTTGTAGTCCCTTTGCATACCTAATGAGCTTTTATTACTCTGCACCTTTTTGAAATAGATTATAACATACATATATTATAATAAGCTGCACATGCACAACCAATAGGAATTAATATATTTTTTATTTAAACACAATTCTGAAATACTTTTTACAGATTATAAACACTTTCAATCTCACGGAGGTTTATAAAGGAGAAATCATTTTTTGGCTCTATCAATAAGCAAGTCAGGGGCGGAAAAAAAAAGAAAAGTTTTTCGACAATATTAAGTATTAATGTACCAATACAGCTACTATTTTAGCCCTTAAAAAATAATTATGTTCGAATTAATAATATTAATTTAATCCGAATGCTATACATAATAGGGCCACGGTTAACTCCGATGGACAGTAATTATAAACATTCGTGCATTTTGGCGTGTCCCAGGCGACCGTGTCCGTTAGCTTAAAGCAAGTGAAGACCCAACGCTCAACATGGCTTTGATATTCACCGTTGCTATGGTTACGTGACGTCAGTCACGCAAACAGTATGTAACAATTTGCATTATGATGAAGGGCAATTTAAAAATAGATCAGTCGTATGCACCATTCTTTTAGCATTGATTCGTCTAACCTTAAAGAATTTATTTTGAGGCTTCGTGAAACTTACGGTTATAGATATATCGTTTTTACTTGATTTACTGTGTCATTAAAAAGTTTGGTTTTTATTTTTCAGGTAATTCAGTAGTGTACATAACTACTTAGATGTGTGTTTTAAATATGAACCCAATTAATAACATATTTTGTAATTTGTCGGAAACTCCATTCAGTCGTTAGACAGCCGAGGATAAGAGAGACGTTTTGTTACACGGGTTTTTAGTCAATGTTTGTTTAAGTACCCGCACTATACCTAGCTCTTCACCATTTTTAAGACCGCGAGTCGCCACTGAAGCAAGCTTCAAAGGTGGCCAAGTATAAATGCACAGCTAATAATATTTTTTATTGTGGACATCATTCTATCAGCCATTACAATTTTGTGACACAAGCTACAAAGATCGGGCAAATTTTGACCATTTTTTTTTGTTTCAGATGCTCCAAACGAAAGTTTGTACATGATTAGTGGAGTATGCGTCGCCATGTTTCTCGTTGGTGTGATCATCATTCTCTTGGCCGTCACCATCAGGTAAGTTATCTAAAACTAGGTAGTACCTAAACAAATTTGATGAATAAATTGGTATTTTCCGAAAAATCAATTTTTAAAGAAAATGTTTATTTTTTCTTGTTTAACATTAAGGTAAAGTGGGGTGAGTGGGGATCTGGGGCAAGTGCGTTTTTTAGTAATAATTGTAAAAAAATTACTTTTAAAAACCATAACTACAATAAAATGGTTTTTTGGACTCTTATAGACCCCAGCATATTGTTAAAAAAATTTAATATTTTTTTTTAAAGTGACACAGCTTATGTCAAATGTATCTAAACTTCGTCTATAATTACAAGTTACGGCAAAAATGTTTAAAATTTTTTATCTGTACTAATTTCAAACTTAGGTTCAAAGTTTTTACATCCTTAAAAAAGCCCATTGTAATCACTAACGTTATCTCTTGTATTTTTTTAACATTTCAATTTTTCAGGTTTCAGTTTTAGGTCCATAGTTCCCACTTGTCCCATTTAAATTTTTTATATTAATAAAATTCAAAGTGAAAAGTTTTAAAAAGTTGAAAAGGGAGATTATGCGTAATCTGCAAAAACTAAAGTAAATAAAAACTTAAAAACGGTATTATGTCTTAAAAAAATGTATAGAAGAAGAAATCTATAACATATAAACTTCCTTATTTTTAGGAATTTTTTTAATCTGAAAAAAGCCTGTTGTTGGTAAAGTAGCAATAGATTAACCCATTTGCTCTAGTTGAATATACCATTAAATGAAATTCTTGGGTAAATAATTAAATAAATTTTGTCGTAATTGTAAATATCACTAATTACTTCCTATCTAAAGCGTATCTCTGTAACTCGATTTTTAAAAAAGTTATGTAGTTTTAAAGGCGACCTTTTATATTTTTAATCCCCACTTACCCCACCTCACTTATATAAAAATAAAAATTAACATCTTGCAAATTTTGTCCAAGTTTCTGAGTTGTTCCATTAATTATTTTAATTTTTTTTTGTATTAGAGTATTGTTCTTTTTGACAAATAAAAATCTAGTCAGATTCATCTCCAGACGCGTTTCGCTATATCATGGCTCATTAGTAGAGCTAGGACCCGACAAAAGAAAGGAATGACTCTTAAACAATATTTGGTGCAAATCACTAGCAAAATTTTGCGTGTAGCGACATCTGGTGTCGCTAGTAGGCACTATTAGAAATTTTCTTTTTTGAACAATGCTGTCAAGTCATGTTGTATTATTGAGTTAACATTCCTCCAGTAATAACGATAAATTATTAAAAATGTAAACCATTCAACGACACACTATATGACAAGTATAGCTTCAAATAGTGGCAAAAGTAACATCCTATTAAATTATAAGTGAATATACCATTTGGCAAGTTCGCCCATTCTGCCCGTCCATCACGCCAACCTGCGCACCTTACTTTAATCGCACTATTGTGATGATTCCGATGGATAAACATATTTGTTTATAAAAAGACACCGTGAGTTGTTATTTTTATAATCCAACCAATGCTAATTAAACCAATTTTTCAATTTGGCACATTAAAATTTTGTTTATTTAGTTTAAATGATCGAGATTATCCATTCAATTTTATTTTATTTTTTTATTAAACACGTTAGATGTAGATTATAAAACCTTTATCAGTGTCTGGGTATTGATATACAGGGTGATTCACGGCGACAGTGGCGTATTTAGGAGGGGGGGGGGAGGTCTGCAGCCCGGCAACCCCCCTGTTTTTGTGTAAAAATATTTTATTGCATTGGGTTATATTTTTGTTGATTTAAAATAGCTCTAAAAAAGGGAAAACGGAACAGACAAGTATATAATAGAAAAATACTTTAAAATGCTATTCTTTTTACTCGTTTTCTTTTAAAATTGCATCATAAATTAATAACTAAAACGATATGCGTCCGAAACCTTATAATCTCTATATAAAACAGGATTTTTAGAAGGAAAATTTTAAAAACTAAATATTTTGTAATCTAAGCCAAGAATACATTATTTAAAGATTTAAAGTAAGAATCCAAGCGTGAGACGAAAAATTAAGTTGCAGGACTTTTAAACACGAGCTCCGTGGCTCGGGGCGGGGGCTGAAGCCCGGCAGAAATTATATTATTACCTTTCCTCCTCTGCATGGTTGTATTTTGTTTTTGTACATGTTTTTTTTAAATTTTTTTTTGATAGCTGGCTCTTTATTAAAAAAAACATTTTTTATATTTGTGAAAAATATGAATAATGATGTCAATCCAAAATTTTAACATAGGACGTATGTATGACTCTAACCAGCGTTTTTCGGGCTCGATATTTCATGATTAAAAATAAAGTAAATATCGCTCGCCACGACAAAATTATTGAGTTTTTTAGAAATCGTGTATTTTAGAAGAGTAGATCTAAGAGCAGTTTTTGGTGCAAATGCTTAGGTTTTTAAATATTCCTTCTTACGTGCCATTTTATATATTTATAATAATATAATAAAGCATTCTCGTTTCTTTCCGCACTACTTTTTTTATTATAAATTATCACACTTCTTCCATAAAAAATGTTTCAATTAAAATATTTACTTTAGTTTTTCTCTTTAAAAATAAATACCGAATTGGTTTTGTTGTAAAAATATTTTCTTGCATTGGGTTATATTTTTGTTGATTCAAAATAGCTCTAAAAATGGGAAAAACGGAACAGACAAGTATAGAATAGAAAAATACTATAAAATATTACTCGTTTTCCTTTAAAATTTCTAACTAAAACGATATGCGTCTGAAACCTAATAAAACAGGACTTTTAGGAGGATAAATTTTAAAACTAAACGTTTCCTACTAGACCTTTGTAATCTAAGCAAAAAATACATTATTTAAATTAAGAATCCAAGCGTGAGACGAAAAACTAGGTTGCAATTAGACTTTTAGACCCGAGCTTCGGGGCTTGGGAGGGGGGGGGCTGCAGCCCAGCAGTCCCCCTAAATACGCCACTGTAGGTATAATAAGCCATTAAAGTGTGGATTACTGTGACGAAATATCCATTAAGAGTTGAACCGCTATTTGATTTTCTCTTCGGTTGTTGGTAACAACATAATGTTTTTGTTAGTATTTTTTTTCTTCGTAGAAAATAATTTTTACGATCGGTTTGGTACTAATACACATAACTTCTAAGAGATGACTGATCCCCTAAGAACAAATGTCTGCTAGTATCTTTATTTTTATGTTTAGTTTGTCTATGGACAAGCCATAATTATTGATAATTTGTAAACCAGTTTGAATAATGAGTTTTTAATTCTGGTAATTATAAAACTAATTATGTGTTTTTTAAGTTTTGTTAATCTTCAATGTAGACTAATAATCAAACAAAAGGAAATTAAGCATATCACGTGGATTACATGTGAACATTTAATAGATTTTAATGGCAGACGAAGTTTAAGGACAATAAACGTTATTTCAATTCCAGTAACGTTAATATCAATTTTTAAAATACACACAAGGATTCCTAATTTCAAAATTTTTTTATGGTATTCTTAAAATTAACGTTTATTTGAAAGAAGATAAGATACCTATCAAAGACAAGATTAAGGTGATTTGAATTTTTTTTGATTTTTTATTATTTTAATTTATTTTAAATTTTTTTATTTTAATTTACAATTTTCAGGTATAAGTGGATCCCACCGCGCTAAAATTTGCCGTGTTAAATTTAAGTTCTTCTTAAGCCGAATTACAAAAAAACTAAGCAAATTATTGAATTTTTTTCCACCTATGGACAAATCTACATACGGGGGTACGGGAAAGTTATTTACGTACAAAAAAAAATCGAAGAAAAGGAAAACCCTAAAAGTACAAGTTCATTGCATTGTAAAAATATTGGAATGTTTTTTAAATAAAAAAAAATAAAAGGTTCTTAAAAAGTTTTTAAAATTCTATTATTAAACATGGCCAGAATTCATGCCAAGAGAACGCAATGTTTTTGGTTTAATTTAATATACCGGGTGTTGCATCGTCGAGCGGGACATAGGAAATCCTATGTAATTTTAAATGGGGTCAATTATTGGCTTCCCTAATTATTTTAGAGAAAAATTCTATTTAGGTTTATTAAAGAGCACTAAAACCCACATTCAAAAGAATAACTTTAGATATTTTTGATGAGCCCGTTTACGGGTTATCGCCGATTTCTTTTTAACTATTTCTCCTTTTTATGGCCCCGTATTTGCGGGCACCAGTCAAGGTAAAAGATGACTGTCAAATAAAGTTGTCATTTTGAAATGTGTGCTTCATTGTTATAAAAACTCGTACATCGAAAATATTAGCCATGAATTACACTTCTGAAGAAAAAATATTGATGATTAAATAGTATTATAAAGGAATTAGTTATCAACATGTGTCAGATATGTTTGCTGCTCTGTATCCGAATAGACCGATACCTTCAAAATCTACAGTCGAAAGGACTATCAAGAAATTTGAGACCAAAGGCACTGTTATAAATAACTGCAGATGTGAAGAAAGGCAGGAACAAAGAAGAGATGCAAGAAATGATAGGGACTTCCAAAGGCAGGAACAAAGAAGAGATGCAAGAAAAGGGACTTGCAAGTTTTATTGTGCGTGGAAAAAAATGATGGGAAGATCAGCACAAGGAAACTTGAGGATGACATAGGATTAGATCACACCACAGCGTTACGAGCTTTGAAACGACATAAATATTATTCATACAAATATGAAAATCACCAAGAGCTAAGAGATAGGGACGAAATACGACGACAGGAGTTTTGTTTTGGTATGATTGAAAGAGCAAACATGGATAGGGAATTTTTAAAAAACATTTGTTTCACTGACGAAAGCACATTTACCTTAAACAATAAACCCAATGTTCAAAATTATCGATATTGGAGCAAAGAAAACCAACACAGGTTTGTCGAAACAAGGACGCAATATCCACAAAAAGTTAATGTTTGGGCTGGGATTTTCGGAGAAAATATTTCTTACACGAAATTTAAATGCAGAATATTTTTTGGAACTACTTGAAGATCATATTTTACCTACTTTACAAATCAGGAAGTTTGGCACCAAATGGATGGCTGCCCGGCACAAGTACCCTGGCTGTCCGGGAATATTTAAACCGTGCTTTTAATGGAAATGTTATTGGCTTAAATCATACAGTAAATTGGCCAGCCAGGTCTCCTGATTTATCGCCAAATGATTTATTTCTCTGGGGCCATTTAAAAAACAGGATATATAAAGATAAAAAATACCCAAATCTAGACGAGTTAAAAGATGCTATTTCTGCTGAATGCAATAGAATTTCAGTTTACCAACTAGCGAATGAGAAGAGAATATTATGATCGCCTCGGTTATTGTCTAGCAGTCAATGGAGGAATATGTTAAAGTTCTAACAATTTAATAGTACCTACCTATTAATTAGTAAAATATTGAAACATGTAAAATGTCATAACTCACCTTGTAATTGGATACTTTATTTTAGTTTTATTCAGATTAATTTGTACTCATAAATACACCTTTAATATTTTCGATGTACGAGTTTTTATAACAATAAAGCACACATTTCAAAATGACAACTTTATTTAACAGTAATCTTTTACCTTAAAAAGGAGAAATAGTTAAAAAGAAATCGGCGATAACCCGTAAACGGGCTCATCAAAAATATCTAAAGTTATTCTTTTGAATGTGGGTTTCAGTGCTCTTTAATAAACCTAAATAGAATTTTTCTCTAAAATAATTAGGGAAGCCAATAATTGACCCCATTTAAAATTACATGGGATTTCCTATGTCCCGCTCGACGATGCAACACCCGGTATAGGGTGTTCCATGAAGGCTGGCCACCGGCCATATCTCGGAAACTACTGGGCATAGAAACAAATCGTAGTATCTCTGAGAAAATCCTGTAAATAATTTTTAAATTTGCCGCAAAAAGCTCAATTAAAAATGAAATATTAAAATTATAAATTTCTACAAAAATTTCTACATTAAGGGTACCTATAGTTGGTAAAATCATTAGAAAGATTAGACAATTCTACATCATTGTGGTTTGATAATCATTGGCGTACCACCTTTAATAAGAGTGGGGGAAGCTATTGAAAGTGTAATCATTTAATTTGCTGTAACTTCTAAACGACTTCCGATTTTAGTAAACTTTGCGCAATTTATAATAATAACAATTTTTTGATAGTAAACTTACGCTTATTTAAAAGAGAAATGGAAATACTTTTAATTGTCGTATCCATTGGTACACGATAGTTCCTTATGAAATAGCTAGAGAGCATAATTTGTGATAGTAACAGTTTTTTTGATTTTATCCCAAAAACTCAAATTATACGGTATAACTATGACATCATAATCGGAAAGTAGTTTTTGGCCATTAAATAATGAGTAGCACACTCTTGCACAATCATAAAGTTTAAAAATATTTTTTTGTCGTGGATTCTTTGACAACGAAACTATGAAAACAATCACTTCTTCTTGTGATGTCATAGTTACACCGCATGATTTAAGTTTTCGGGATAAAATACAAAAAATCTAATAAAAACTGAATAGAACAAAGATATCGGACTGTTGTTTTTACATTTTTTCTTGCTAATGATACTGTATAATTTACATTTTTGGTATAAAATTTAAAAAACTGTTATTATTAAAAATTTGCCCTCTAACATTTTTTTTAGAAACTATCGTGTACCAATTGATAAGACCATTAAAAGTCCTTACCTTTCTCTTCCAAACCAGCTTAAGTGTACCCAAATCGGATAAGCCATTTAGAAGTTACAGCATTTTAAATTACTACACCTTCAATAGCTTCCCCCACTCTTATCAAGGTCGGTACGCCAATGAGCATAAGACCAATATGATGCAGGATTGTCTAAGCATTCTAATGATACTTTCAAAGCTATATCTTACTCTGGAAAATTTAGAATTCTAATATTTAATTGACCCCTTGAGCGGCAACATGCGGAACTAAAATATTATATTCAGATTTTTCTCATAGACACTTTAATTTTTTCCCCGACTTTCTATGCCTAGTAGTTTTCGAGATATGGCCGTTGGCCAGCCTTATTGAAACACCCTGTGTGTATTATAGGGTGGCCCACTCTCAGCGCAGGATGGTATAGAACCTAAATTATTTAACTTTTTAATATTTCCCAAAAGCAAAGTTATAGGGTGTCCCAAACAGTCGGGGCAAACCAACTTTTTTAATGGAACACGCTATATATTAAAATATTTTTTAATTCCCCAAAAAATTCTACCCTATTCTATTTAAATGTCTAAATTTAAATGTTTTTGAGATATTATTTTTTATAGGCTGTAATAATAATGGAACGGTTTATCTTAGATAAAAATGTGTTTCACTTCCCTATCTTAGTTTTTATTCTCCATTTAAAAGTAACAACTTACGGTTTAACATGTTAACCAGTTACATTTGAACTGAACATAGAAATACCGTTGCTCCATATCGAGGCCGCAGAGCTGTGGGAGCTGATGACGTCACTGCCTGCCGTTCCGGCCGAGCCTTGAATTCGATTTTAAACTCGTATTTGTTAACAACTACTTTATCGGATCGATTTGAAATTTTCAGGATTAACTATAAAATGTGAATGCTTGGTAGAAATTAGGTTAAGACGGTAATTTAAGGTTTAACCAAATGACCCTTACGCCACTGTTACTGCTTGGAAATTTAAAAAATAACATGATAGTTCAAAAAAGGTGTTAAAAACCTACCTATTTGTCATGCTAATGTGCGTTTATTGTTCTATAAATTCAATACAGTTTTTTTTTATCGAAAACTCCTACATTTTTAAAGGCTAAATAGCAGTTAATTTTATGCAAATTGGCTTAATAAATGGCAATTAGAGGGACCGGATTACCACTAAGTAGAATAATGCTAAACCAAGTTAAATACATAGTGTTAAATGTTTAAATTTCCTTTTTTATATTTAAACAAGTAACAAGAAAAAATGTATTTAAACATTTTTAAGGCTTTTTAAATATATTTTTTGGGTTTGTTCTGGTTCTATTCTCAGTAATATCTACTAATGCTTAAACTGGTTCACAGACACAACAAAAAATTCATGAATGAAGTTGAAAATAATCCAGTGCTGTATACAGGGTGATTCCTAAGTTGATACTTCTTTTTTAGCAGTGTATAGAAGGCATTAAAATAAATTATATTTTTAAATATATTTTTTCAAAAATAAGGTACTTACATTCATTTATTACACTATGGATCAAATACGGTTCTGCCTAACTTGCTCGTTGAATAACATTAAGCAAACGCCGCACTTTGAAGACACTCACTCTAAATTACCACCATATTTTTTAGTTCATTGGTTTCAAGTTTTATCATATTTCACATGTCACCAATTACAAATTAACTTGCTTCAGAAAAACACACCGCAACGAATTGCCAAAATAAATAACTGACGGAAAGAGCTACTTTCCCGCACGCGACTGCCGTTACCGGAACGACGCGAAGCGGAGTTCGGGTAAGCAGTCGAGTGCGGAGAAGTGTCTTTCCGCATGAGTTAGGACCAACATTTTTTCTACAAGCGTTAGAAAAACTACCACAAAATATTTCTAAAAATATAATTTAAACAATAAACAAAGAGATTTAATTTCTACTTATTAATAATATTTATATTAAAAGTGCAATTTGCCAGATGCCAGACAGGTTGAAGCAATCGAAGCCAACTGATCATGATGAGCGGATGGTTGTGTGAAACTGTGGAGTTGGGTCGTAGTCTCTTGATGTAGGCAGTAACTTTATAGCATTTACTGATATCTAATTTTTTCTTAACCTTAAGTACACTTTTTAACATGGAATATCGACCATAAGGTATTTGGCGTCCAAAGTTTAGACATTTTCAAGAAATATGCCAAAAGTAAGTTTTTCTTCTCTTGGTGCTTTTACTTTTTCGCTTCACACCAACTAACAAAATGTTCGTATTGTTTTTAATACCTGACTAATTACTCTTTTGGTAGTAAATCCAAATTTGCGACACTTGCAGCTTCTAGAATATCTTCTGAGAGCTCATCGTCCGAGAAATTATCTATGGAAGACATTTGTATCAGAATCTGCACGAAATCAAAAATCAAAACCACCCTCCGGTGAACTGTTGTAAGGTGTCACTTTGACAATTAAATTTTATGTGTGTCACAAAATAAAGTTTGTGATGTGTGTGCCGTGGTTACCATGTTAACATCTATGTAGGTACGGGGTTTTTGAAATAAACCGTTTTAAATTAGCTTTTTTTAAAATGTTTATAATAAACTGCAAAAATTTGTGTTTCTGTAATATACCTCATTTACTTTCACTAAAAATGAGTCTAAAAATTCATATTTTATTCATTATAGTTGTATTTTATTATAAAATTACAGAAACAAAATTTTTCCGGCACACCGTGCGGGAAAACTGTTCCCACACCATGCGGGAAAATGGGTCTTTTAGAACCAAAACGAGTGCGGGAAAACGGTAAATCGCGCACGCTTGTAGAAAAAATGTTTTTCTGTTGTAAGATCTTTACCAACAGCAACAAAGCTCATAGTGCCCGTGATATTTTTTATTGGAAAAAAATGTTAGATAGTTTGTTTAGTTTCAAAACATCTATAAAAATAAGAGTCATAAATAAAAATATATTTTTATAACAATTTGGGCACAAAGTTGCATTCTATAAGTGAGGTAAGAACCAATTATAGTTTGGTACTAAAATCTAGTTACGACTTTTGTACGTACGTATATTACATCAAAGAGCGTGCAAACTGACGTAAGATACAATGTTTGTTATTTATTTATGCAAATCTATTTTTAGAAGCAGTTTTTTTACAATAAAGGAAATTTATTTTTATATTTTTAAAAATAATATTTATTATGGATTTTCCATAACCGTGTCTTAAAATTGTAATATCTATTTTTATTTATTAAGTGACGCGTTGTTGTTCTTAAAGAGCGCATTCTTGGTCACGGTATAGGCTACGTTTCTTTTCTACGTGGTAGATACATACAGGGTGGGGATAAATTAAGGAAACAATTCAATATCTCGAAAATTGAAAAAGCAACCTTAAAACCCTCGGACACGTCGATTTAATTTTACTTTTGCGCAGACTGTAAAATTATTTTGAATTATACAGGACCACTCACAAAAGCTCTACAACTGTCAACTTTGGTTTTTTTAATAGAACACCCTAGTTTTTTTGGCTGTTTTGGATTTTGCGCACAATTCTAGCCAAATTTCGTATAACATAACATATGACTAAAATTGACAGTTTTCGAGATATTTATAGATAAAATGAAATGATACCTCCTAATTATTGCGTAAAGGTATGTGTTTATAATCAAAAAATTAAGGCGATATGGCAAAGGTTATTATGTCTTATAATTTAAATATCTCGAAAACTGTCAATTTTAGTCATATGTTATGTTATACGAAATTTGGCTAGAATTGTGCGCAAAATCCAAAACAGCCAAAAAAACTAGGGTGTTCCGTTAAAAAAACCAAAGTTGACAGTTGTAGAGCTTTTGTGAGTGGTCCTGTATAATTCAAAATAATTTTACAGTCTGCGCAAAAGTAAAATTAAATCGACGTGTCCGAGGGTTTTAAGGTTGCTTTTTCAATTTTCGAGATATTGAATTGTTTCCTTAATTTATCCCCACCCTGTATATTGTCTTTTACGTGCCATGTAATTTCTAACCCTTATTAGCCCTGTTCAATATTTACATGATCCACAAGATTTTGTATTTGTATCCCGGTTATTCCTCCATCTGAGTCACAAGACTTGTATACAGGGTGCTACAAATTCGTGTGCGTACAAGGGGATCTCGAAAACGGTAAGAGATACGAAGATGGTTAAATTGAGGCAAAGTTGCGTATTTAAGGGCTTAATAATTTGGAGAAAAAAAATCCAATTATTCCGAATGCTTTCGGAGATATCCGAAAAAAAACCTAAATTTCCATTTTTGGTTTTAATTTTTGGCCCCTTCATTTTTGACTTGGGAAAAAATAAAAAACACATTTATTTAGCCGTTTTCTATATTCTATAAGATGGCGTTATTAGTTTTCAAATTCGAAGTTTCATTCTTTAGTTAGCAACCATAAACCAATTTTTTTAAATACGGACCTGGAATTTTAAATTCAGTTTTAGTGATTTCTAAGCTTTAGAAATTTTATACAATGTACAAGATTTTAAAATTTTAACGTTTTGTCATCTAATAACACATTTGTCAAATTATCTTTTTCATTTCATTGCGGTCCTGAACATTTAGAACCAAGCTAAAAAACAAAATATTTCTGATTTGAAAAATCCGTTCATTATTAGAGGAATGATATTTGATATTTTGTAAGAAACGAGGCCCAAAGTCTCCGCCTCAAATATTTTTCTGTCTCTTTGTTTTTTTTTTCATGTTTCGCCTGAAACTAGCATCAGTAGATCTTTTAAACAGTAAAAAATTGGTGAAATTGTTTTTCAAACAAACATAAGCGCCAGTAGAGTTTTTGACTTGCATTGTCTTTATTTGTTTAGAATCACTACGTTTCAACTGGTAAGCATCTCCAGTCGTCTTCAGGTGAATTCTGTATTCACATAAGCGCATCACAGTAACATAAAATAGACTAACACTTCAGTTACCTTTTCTACACTCGGGAGCATTCTTTTTTTTCTGTTTTACAGTATTTCGGTCTAGGTCTAAGGCAAAAACCATACGTTATATTAATAAAATAAATAAAATACTAATAAAAAATAAAATGACCTCGCATGCCTTAAAAACTTGCCTACTTCCTAGAGTATTGTGACGGTAATTAAATCTTTTTGAAAAAATAATTGGCCTAAACACCATAACTTCTTCTAATGTAATTTTAATATTTAAGTAATCCAAAAAATAATTGTCAGGGCCGTAATAGTAAAGAAAGGATAATTTGAAATACTAGTGATGTGTTATTTGATGACAAAACATTAAAATTTTAAAAACCTTTAAATTGTATTAAATTTCCAAAGCTTAGAAGTCTTTAAAACTGTGTTAAATTTAAATGTATGTTAAAATTAAAATTCCAGGTTCGTATTTAAAAAAAAATTAATTGAGGTTGGTATCTAAGGAACGAAACGTCCAATTTGAAAACTAATAACGCCATATGGTAGTACATAAAGAACGGCTATGAGAAAGTGTTTTTTGTTTTTGTCAAAAATAAAGGCGCAAAAAATTAAAACCCAATAATAATAAAAATTTAGTTTTTTTTTCGGATATCCGAAGGTATTCGAAATATTTACAATTTATTTTCACAATTATTAAGCCCTAATTACGCAACTTTGCCTCAATTTAATCATCTTCGTATCTCTTACCGTTTTCGAGATCCCCTGGTACGCACACGAATTTGTAACATCCTGTATACCATTAACAAAATACTGGTAATAAATATGTGATCGAGCGTCGTTTGTTCTTGCTTAAATTTGGTTCCTATAAGGCGGTCTGACAGTGACGAAATCTAACAAGTAAAGTATGCAACCTAAAAAACAATAGATCCAGCAACTTCTGATTTTATTACCCAACTTTTTAAATTATTTTGTACAAAAAAAAGGTGTTTCCCTAAGACACCTGAGGAGTCATCCATTTATATTTCGTCAGTTCTATCAAACCCTATATTTTATCATAAATTTACCGGTAGCTACAACAGGGTCTGCTGTCAATCTTCTCAATTGCGAAACAAAAAGTGTTTGATGTTTCTGGGCGCATCGACAATAGTCCTAAAAATATACTATATAATATGTTGAAAGTGTAATCATTTAAATCGCTGTAACTTATAAACGACTTATCCGATTTTAGCAAACTAAAGACTGTTTGGAAGATAAATTGCAATGATAACACATTTTTTGATTTTACTCTGAAAATCTAAATCATATGGTATAATTATGATACCATAATCGAAAAGTAGAAGACATTTGCTAGAAAAAATATTAAAACCGCAGCTCGATATCTCAGTTCGTTTCAGCGTTATCGCCAATAAAATAATTTTTAAAACTTTAAATGGATAAGCGGTTATATATTTTGTAGAAAAAAAGTGGGACGCCACTGATATTTTTCCATGTGGATATTATTTCGGATTAGCCTGGTAAATTCTGCATAAAAATGGTCTCTTGCGTTTATCTCCTCAGGCACACCGTTCTTAATTAAAATAATTAAATGGGCGCAAGCATGCCTATTAAATGAAGGTGGTCATTTCCAACAATTTTTATAAAACAAAGTCTTTCATTATGAATGTTAATTATAATTATTAATAGTAGTGCCAATTTAATTTAATTATTTTAATTAATAACGGTGTGCCTGAGGAGAAAAACGCAAGAATGCAGAATTATCCAGGCTAATGTCAAATAATATCCACATGGAAAATATCAGTGGCGTCCCAATCGCTTCTTCATTTAAAGTTTTAAAAATTATTCTATTGGCGATAACGCTGAAACGAACGGAGATATCGAGCTGCGGTTTTAATATTATTTCTAGCAAATTTCATCTACTTTTCGATTATGGTCTCATAATTATATCGTGTTATCATTACAAATTGCGCCCTCTAGCATTTTTTTTTGAGAACTATTATGGAAAACTAAATACGATTGGTGAAAGTGCATATATTCCTCTTCCAAACAGTCTTTAGTTTGCTAAAATCGAATAAGTCGTTTATAAGTTACAGCGATTTAAATGAATACACTTTCAACAGCTTCCCCCCCCCCCCTCTTATTAAAGTCGGTACGCCAATGAGCATAAGACCAAAATGATGCATAATTGTACAAGTGGTGTTATCAAGATATACCTTAATGTGGGATTTTCGGAGATATGAAAAATTTTAAAATTTACTTCTCAATTACGCCCTCTTGCGGCAAAATGCGGAACTTAAAAATTATTTCCAGGATCACTTAAGTTATTATTTTTTTTCCCTGAATTTTTTATGCCCAGTAGTTTCCGAGATATGGCCGCTCCGTACCCTTAACTGATCACGCTGTATATTCCTCAAAAGCAAAAATTTTGACTTTTATCATGGAAAACAAAATTTTCTTGACCGCGGCAATGGCTCAGAGGTCAGTTACTGGTATTTGACCGTGGCGGTCCGGGTTCGATCCTCGGAGTGGGCATACGCACAAAAAAAATGTATGTCTGAAATTTAGTAGGTTTAGGAATGCAGGGAAGAGTGTAAAATTTATCATTTCCCAACCCACCCCATTCACGCCGGTGATCAGGCCGGATAAGATCGGACATCTACTGGGGTGCGGAAGAAGATACACACTCCCCAATCGGTCGGTCATGCAATTACGCAAAAAACCGAGGGATAGCTCTTGGGAGGGAGTGTCGCATGACTGAGGATCGTGGTTGGGAACCCACGTTAAGCTGTAAGTCCCCCTCGGGAATGGCCCTGGCAGCGAACGAAGAGGAAAAAAATTACACTGACTGTAGTTTACTGGCTTAAGATAAAAAGATATATGTAGTTTTAAATAGAATTGTAGATGATTATTGTAGTTTAATCAGTGAAAGTAGTGAAAGTATTTTTTTAAATATACAATCGTGTTAAAATTCAAAATAAATTACTTGCCCGTAACACTTAGGATCCACTATGTAATTAATTAACATTTCTTAATTGTTAACAGGATATTATAATAATTATTATAATTCCATATATTGTTTTTAATTAGGTAATGTTTCTTGAAAATTACACATTAATTCGAAATTTTAGGATTTATTACAAATTAATTTATTAAATTTGTAAATGGTTTAAAGACTTCTCTACTTCTGTAATAGGATAGAAATGAACCACTGATCAATAGGTATCGCTAAGAAACGTCTAAAATATTATTTGTCATGTCATTTCTTGCCCTTCTTTCGTATTAGGCTTTTTAGCTCTTCGTCGCTGCGAAAGCCATTCCCGAGGGGACCTACAGCTTAACGTGGGTTCCGAACCACGATCCTCAGTGTGTACCATCTTCTCACCCCACGATCTATCCGATCTCATCCGGCCTGGTTACCGGCGTGAATGGGGGTGGATTGGGAGATGATACATTTTACACTCTTTCCTGCATTCTTAAACCTACTAAAATTCGGACATACTTTTTTATTGTGCGTATAACCAGTCCGAGGATCGAACTCGGAACGTCACTGTCAAATGCCAGTGACTCACCGCTGAGCACCGCCGCAACAATGTTATTTATCTTCACATTTTTATAATTCATTTTACCTAAAAGATAGAAGAATTAAGGGCGTGCATTGTCTTTATTTGTTTTAATTCACAACGCTTCGACTGGTAAGTATCTCCAGTCGTCTTCAGGTTTATATACTATAAGTGATAAAAAATAATATATAGATGTCTCGCCTTGATATGGCTGTGCATTTACAATATATATTTTGAATACCTATATTTGCTATAATTTACCATTTATCAAAAAATAAAAGTCGATTTATTATTATTTAATATCATTTGATATTTTGATTTTTTTTTGTGCATATTACTTTAGATTTTTAATATCGCCCAGCCCTACTTATGATCACGTCTATGTAGGAATCAGAAACTATTTTTTATTTTTTGTTGCGCAGTGTTATTAAAGGGTATTTTTGTAAAACTTAAAAACCAATAACAAACAATTATTTTTCCTTGTCATTTTCAAAGTTCTAAGTTTATTGATGATTTACACTAGTGAGGCTATGTTGGTCACCAACATAACATTAACAAGAGGAGATAAACCTCCCTCTTTGCCCAACCCGGCCAAACAAACAACCGTGCCCCTATTCACCGATATTGAAACAGAAGTTTTGGTGACAGGGGCAAATTTTTATTTGAAATTTTTAGGATGACTGCACCCAATATAAAAAGGCCTTAAAAGCCGCTTTTGATCGGATACTTATGATTTTCTTTTTCGCATCACATTAATAACTTTGTTCCTCAGAATACAGCCCTATTTATTTAGTTATAGGTAAGTATCCTATGATTCAGAAGTTTTGAGCTTTTGTTTCTGACTATTTTCGTTACTGCAAATACAATAATGTCGTTTCATAATCTGGATTGGAACGTGTAGCTTAGATAGTTTGAAATAACGTTTTAATTTATTTAATTTGTTGTGTGCTATCTATTTACTGAAACACAAAAGTTTTTAATATGTTTATGAAAGCGAAGCAAAACAAAGCAATTGACTATTACATTATGATGAATAACATACAACACATATATAACACTCTAGGCAGGCCCGCGCCTAGCACTTTTGGCGCCCTTGTGCAAATTTAAAATAACGCCCCAAATTCTTTCAACGTTCATATGTGAGTACAGATACGGGTTAAGTTAGGTATTATTATCCACTATTGAATTGAACAATAATTTTAAAAAGTATATTCATAAATTTATTTTTATATTTTACAAGTACAAGCCATACAAGTATTTTCTCATTGAGATACATAACATAATTATAAACTTATAGAAAACAGAAATATATTCTAACAGTATTACAACTCAAAATTTTTGTATTTTAGTTTCAAATGTAATATATGATACAAAAGCACAAGAAATAAAAAAAATATTTAAAACATAAAAAATACTCGTTTATATATCACAGGACGAAACTGATCGACAAATAAAAACAAAACAATATATTATTTTCGAGAAATTCGGTTCCCTCGTCTCAAAGAGAAAAAATAAAATAATAAACAAATAAAAAACAATGTAATAGCTAGCAATTCCTTACTGTTTTTTTTTATCATTATAAATTTTGTTTTGACAATGTTGTTTGTTGCTTTATCTTTTTTTTACTTTTGAGTTTTAAGGCTTTTCGGCCTCGGCGCCGTCGTGCACCACACGACTTTGCCCTTATGTACGGCGCGGGCCTGATAGGTGTTATTGAAAAATTAGACAGAAACTAATCTAGATGAATAATTATTCAGATTCCTTTTTAGCCCATTTTACTTTCAACATTAAGTTTTGTTTTCTACTTATTTTTTGTTTTCTGGGCCACTATTTTCTGATTTGCAAGTTAGTTTTGTTTCGCCATAAGCACTTGAATTCACCGAATCAGATTTATCTTATTTTGGTTATATGAGAAGCCAGTATTTAAAAGCTCGACTTTTTCCTATATGAATAGAAATTTACTCCTTTGATCCAGAACTTTAAAAACTATTAAAAGTTTTGTGAAAATTTCAAATTTTCAATATTATTTTTATTTGCTAAAACAAAAGAGGGGTGTTATAAAATGTCTTTCGTGCATTTTTCTAATCTTTTTTTATAAATAGTATTCCAAAATATATTTAACTAATTTTCATAACCAAAATATAAGTAGGTATATTGACAATAATAGCCAGTAGTCAATCTTGATTATTGACAACCAAAGAGCAAAAAATCCATAAAAAAGGGGGATTGTGACTTAGTTTTTCTTAATTTCAATTTTGAAACCATGATCAGTAAATTATGCAAATAAAATCTTAGTGAATACGCAAATTAACTTCGCGATTAAACCTAATTTGAGAATTAACTAATTCTGATTAACGTGCAAATTGGTTGATAAGCTTTAAGTAGGTACTATAGTTATTTTTGCATATAGAATAGTAGATTCTGTAACGAGGTTGGAATGAAAATTTGATCCGAGTGGAAGATACCGAATGCGAGCGTAGCGAGCGTGAGGAACCACGAGTATCGAATTTTCATTCTAACCGAGTAGCTGACTATATTTTCTCCACGACCAAAAATACTATTCGCAATATTTGTAATTTCAGGTGGAGTATTATCCATGTCCAAATCTAATTCATCCGATTTTTCACTCATATTTTAACTTACACTAAAATTTGTCTGCTGACATTGACAGTTTCGAAATTCATGGCAACCTATGTCGTTTAGATCAATTACAGAATATTCATTCCGTATCTTGTTATGGAATGAAAATACACGCAAAACGCATAAGAAGCAAGTGTTTCAGAATAAATAGTCCAACTCAAGAGCGAGAATTTTTACATTCTATTATCAAAAATGATTTTGGAATTATTGCATTCAGTAATGGTCGTGGAGAAAAATTATTATAGCATATTAAAATATGCTTATTATATATTTGCACATCTGTTTTAAAAGAAGGAAATGCAAAAATCTTATGCAATCCACATCGTTCGATACAACACCCAGTTACGCTCCACATATTGTTATTATAGGAAAGGCTTTATAACATATTTATGGGACCCTAGAGGCCTTGATTTCTCCTTGCAATCGACTCGCGTGGAAACAGTAAAGATATTTATAAATATTTTTGCATAAGTGGTGCCTACATAGACATGTATCACACATCAATTTTACAAAACAATTAATTTTGACAGTTAAAAGTATTTATCGGTTTTCAGATAACATTTTTTTTAATTGAAAAGGTTTTGTTTTTTCGCTAGGGATAGAATCCAGGTCTTTTTGTTAATCGCCCTTACTACTACGCTACTTAAGCATTAAATTTTTTTCTTATTACATTTTTTGTAGAAAAGCGCAAAAAATGTTTCCTTTACTGGATGGGTGGCCGTTCCGTGCTTGATTTATTTATATTTATTTAGATTTCTATGTTTTCACGTTAGATGGCTATCTTTTGTATTGAGTTGATTCCAGCAGATGACGATACTAGGTTTTCATCACATTTTTATTCGTAAAAATGTCTTAAAAACATATTTTCGCTGTAGTGAGAATGGCTTACAGGTTATGGCTTTCTGATGACTCCCAACAAGAACTAAACAGTCTGTCATTTTCATGATTGAGAATCGTGGTTCGGAACCCACGTTAAGCTGTAGGTCCCGCTGGACTGGGCTGGCAGCGAGCGAAGAGGTATAAAGCCCAATTTGATAGAAAGGCAAGAGATTACATCATTACACAATACATTTTTTCGCAACTTTTATTAATGGTTGGTTTTGAAAAAACGCGTTGAGATAGTTTGATAAAAAAAAAGTTTAAAGAGTAAATTACTCACACTTGTTTATTTTTACTCTTTTTCTGAGCCACCACAATATAGTTTTCCTAAATATATATTTAATATGATTTAATTAAGATATTTTAAAAAATTTTGCTGGAAACCATAAAAAAATTATTATAAGAATAATACGACAAAGGGAATTTATTATTATATTTTATTAGTTAATTTATTACTTTTTCATAATAAATAATAATAATTAAAACCAGAAAAATCCGCGTCAAAACCAGAATATTTAAGTAGCATTCTTAGTTTTTTTTTTTAAATATGCCGTGCTATATTCAATTAACTTTTCATTAGACTATTAAGGAACACGCAAAAACTACTAATATTTATTAATTTAAGTTTTTTGTTCTTAATATCTTATTACTTTATCATATCACTCACAACCAGTTATTTTTCTTTGTATGACCATCAGTGGCGGCTCGCGGTCTTAAAAAATGGTGAAGAGCTAGGTATAGTGCGGGTACTTAATCACCTGTTACCTGTCTGGGTATCGATATACAGGGTGATTCGTGGCGAGTGATCTATTAGAAAATTCCGGAAACAGGACATTGTAACTCTGGCACTGGACATAATTAGCTCTAAGCTTTATTAGAAATTGCGTTTTGTCCATGATACAACTACACAAGATATGATACCAACAGCGTGCGCAGTGAATCGTGACGTCACCTTGTGAAGAATTGTTGAATTGAACGCGCCGAATTATACGGCAACGCGTAGTTTACGTTATTAAAAGGCAATTTTATCTGAAATTTTTAATAAATTTATTTCAAATCATAGTAGCCTTAGAATTTCTACTGTGACTTAAATCTTGAAACATACATTTTATATAGTTAGATTGATTATTGTGATCAAAATTTAAAACTTCCTCTACTTACCTTCCTTAACTCAAACTTTTAGATGTGATTATGCTAAAAGGAAATCTTCTTTAACCCATTAGTGCATAATGTATCTTTAAATGGACACACATATTTCTGGTTGCTCGCATGTATCTACAAAAAATATCACATGTTTGCATATTTGCCACTCTTCTAAACGGTATCCATAGTCAGTTCTCTTCAGTGAGCAGTTAGATCCACACGCGAAATTTGTTGTTAACGCATTGTTATGGATCCACAATTGTACTCCCAACGGGACGGCGGGTAAGTTTATTCTCCTATTAATTAGAAATTATATATATATATAGATGTATTTTCTTAAAATAAGTTTGTTGACTCCACATAGAATAGTATTATATGTGAGATAATTTTTTGTGCCAATTTTTTCTACCCTAAAAATACCTATATTTCTTGGGTTCCTTATAATGGACACTATGCATAATGGCAACCATTTTTATTCTTATTACAAAATATGTTTTTTCTTGTTTGTTAGACTAGAAACCGCAGATCCTAATCATCAACCAAGTACAATATTGAGCCAAGTCTGCGAGGTCAGATATGATAATTCGATAGAGGACGATAATATTCCTCTTTCAATCTTAAAAAATAACTTAGCAGCAGATCATTCAGATAAAGAAGACTGTATTCCTCTATCTATTCTAAAAAATAAATTAGTAGCCACGGCATCAAAAGAAACTTATACATCAGAAAATCAAATTGGTCAGAAAATATTCCCACTTAAAACAGATCTCAAGATTGTAATCCAAGATCTCCTTCATAAAGTGCTCATTTAGCCAGGACACCGCTAGATTTTTTTTATTTATTCTGGGAAGACGATATTGCTAACCAAATTGTTATCTATTACAAAAATTTGGTACACCACCTGGAAGAGGGCGCGTATCCAGTGCAACCACCGACGTTAGATATGACAATATAGGACATATTGTGCTGTACAGTCAAACTCACAAAAGATGTAAACAGTGTACCAAAACGGCTAATTTCATTTGCGAGAAATGCACTATAGGTTTGCATCCTAAAAAATGTTTCAAATTGTATCAAAATGTATAACATATATCTTAAAACTATTTTTATAAATATATTTCTAAATTTTGTAAAAATTTCTTGTTTACAAAGTGACCCAGCGCATACTGTCCATTTAAATGGACCTGTCATTCTGACAGACTGTGAAATTAAGACGATTTTTTTTGGGTTTCACTCTTATTTTTAAAATATTACACATGTAAAAAAACATATTTTTACAGAAAATAGAAAAAAAATTAACCTCATGCACTAATGGGTTAAAGTACAATGTAGGAATTCATTTAGACCAAAATTTTACATGGAAACAGCATGTTACTTATTTTACAAGCAAATTAAAAATATTTTATTTTTAATTTATTTGAAAATATAAATATTTTGACTCCGTGTACTTTAAAGATGATATGTACAAGTAGAATTAATATTAATAGTAAATGATGGCATTGGTTTAGAAAGTTAATAATAATAAAAATAACAATAATAATAAGAAATATCTTTATTTAAAATAATTATAAAAATAGGCAATAGAAATGAATATTTAACCGTTCACTCTAAAAGTTGATATACTTAACAACGAGTTAAGTAGGTATACATTGCGAATATGAAAATTGGACAACGACACACTGTCCAATATTTTTTTGTATAGAAATGAGTTTAAAATATTTTTACCCGTGTCTGAGTATTCGTTAAAAAAAAATTGCTCTGAATTTATTTTATTACATTAAAAGTTTTAATACAAAATACCTATCGGTTATTGTTTTTTTTTCTTTTTCTAGAAAGGGTCGCATCATTTTAATTCTCTGCTATAAAAATACATCCTACATCAAAAAATACCATGTTTGCCCGTCGAACATAATATAGAAGAGCTGATTTCCAAAAATGAATAGACACAGAGTAAAAAAAAACAAAGCCGATATTTGTCAGGTGTATTTTACAAATTTTACAAATCTGTTATTAGAAATAAACGAATGGTACATAATTCAAACTCTAACGTAAACAACGGAGAATATCACAATATGGCGGGTTTTACTCACAAGGTGACGTCAAGAAAGGCACGCCCACCTGCGCGGTATCATATTATCTTCTTGTAGTTGTATCATGGGTATTTCCATATGAGGCGATACGAGCAAACTCCTGTGCTCGATTTTCCAAATATCGAACACCGAGCAGATGTAGGTACCCGAGGTATTGTCATAAACGTTAATTATTACTATAAAATGTATTGCTTAATATCAACAGTACATTTCTGGGAGTTATTATTTTTCATAACGTAATGGTAAGAAAATTATATTTAGTTGCGGATTCCTTAAGTTAAACTTTTAGTTTTAAAAACGTCTGTATGGCCACATTTAATTAACACATAATTACCCTATTAAGATAGAATGAGTAATTAAAATAATTACCATCAATATCAAAGCATTCTCTGGTACCAACTGGTAATTAACTAATTCCATGAGAAAAATTGACATACCGTCATAAATGTGTTCACATTTAAAAATTAAGGTAATAAAAAAGTTATATTTTTTATGGTATTTCATTAGGATTTATATATTGTCTTAAAAAGTAAAATGTTATATATTCGTGAGGAAATCTAAAAGTAATAATTCTAGAAAGAAAAGTTGGCCGAATCGGACAAAGTTTAATTTTAATTTTATTTGAATAAAAAGTAAAAAGGGGGGTGGAGAAGCAATCATCCTGAAGCTGGTTCAAGTTATTCTCTTATTCGGTAGTAAATTAATAGAGTAAGTAAAGTAATTTTGCACCGAATAAGAGAAGAACTTGAACCAGCTTCAGGATGATTGCTTCTCCTGACCCTTTTTTACTTTTTATTCAAATAAAATTAAAATATTTTATACTAAAAATTATCTTTTTTAAAATACCACATTCAAGACATAAGTTCTGACCTTAACCTTAAATCTTGATGAATTCACCTTTCCCCATTAAATCCTTAATTTAATAAAAAGTTAAGATTTTACTTTTGAAATTTTTTTAAAATCAATTTTAAACCGTCTTTTCTACTTTCAAGAATTCTTACCCAACCAAGGGTGAACTAAAGGGCTTTTGTCACACATTCTGTCAAACCCCATAAATTCGTAAGTTTGGACTATCTATTGACATTTTGTTTTAGAAACTTCTACCCCTGTTTGATTTTTATACCAATGTTTTAGCTTTTCTACGTCACTTAAAAGGGTTCTCTATTTAGAGCTGATAATGACCTTCACTAAGGTCGAAACATGTTCTCTTTCATCGATGTAAAGTACCCAATAAAAATTTTTTTTTTTTTCATTATTAAAGATATTGTGGTTTAGACAGACTTTTATTTCTACCATAATATAATATTATGATTTCAGCCGTTTTTTTGTTTAAAATATTTTATGATAGTTTATATTAGCCATATGATATCTTAATTAGTGTCCATGAGGCCAATATTCTTTTTCGGATGATGGTTGTCATAGAAATTAACGGTGACCAAATTTAATACATATTTTTATTTCAGAAGAAAAAATCTTCCCTTTAACATTTTCTTCTCTCTCTGTCTTAACTAGATAATTTTTTAAAATTATAATCTCGAAAATTTTATTAAAATCTGTCTCCTCCAGTTCTTACAGGGTATACACAATACAGGCGTAATTTTGTTTGTTTATTAAAAACATTCTGAAATTGGGTTATTTTAAATTGTAATTAACATGTTTTGTACTTTGGTTTAAGGTCTATAAAACTCCAGTATCTTGAACTATGTAAATAATTGGTATTCTTAAATTTAATGAAGGATAATTATTTAATATTCCACCAAAAAATACAAGTTAAAATTTTCCGTATGAAACCTAATGGATTTTTAATACCAGATTATTAAAAATTTGGCAAGAATGATTCCTAATTAAACAATTTTATTCCATTGACTTTAGCGCTTAAACTCTAATTTGAAACGGTGGTATTTCTGCTTAAACCTATTTTAATATAGAGTTTCAGTGATGATGATTATCGGAATTAATGGAAAACAAATTTCTTTCGTGCTGTTGCTAAAACTCGCCCTCCTGGAATTTTTTAATTTATCTTATTAAAAGGTCGACGGAGTAGGTGCAGATATATTTGGGGAAAGACCCAAAATGGAAATCAGCATTCCCCTGGAAAATTACGCCACAGTATACCAAGCGGAAATACGTGCTATACAAGTATGTGTACAGAAAAATATTGAAAAGTGTTATCACGACCAGGAGATATACATTCAGTCACAGTCAAGGCCCTAAACTCCAACCGACTCAAATTGAGGATCACAATGGAGTGTCTAAACAACCTGAAAATCCAAGCAGTAAGGCACAACAGGATAGAACTTCTATGGGTTCCTGGTCACTCGGGGATAGCGGGCAACGAAATAGCCGAGAAACTAGCTAGGGCCGGATCATCTCAAAAACTCAGGGGCCCTGAACCCGCCCTTGGCATATGAAAACAGGCAACCAAAGCAACATCAGACAGGTGGGCGCAACAACAATACGTATACCGATGGAACAGGATACCTGGTCAAACCCAAGCGAGGGCCACAATTCGAAAACTCTAAAAAATGCTATCTGCTAGAATGTTGCTTCTAACGCGTACCCAGCTAAAACAAGTGGTCGGCCTACTAGCAGGCCTCTGCTACTTAAGAAAACACCTACGTCGAATAGGAATTTACAATAGTCCCATTGAATGCAGACTTTGCGGCGAAGATGACGAAACCGCCTCACATATCATATATAACTGCGAAGCACTGACCCAAAGAACATTTAAAATCTTCGGAGGAATCCAATGTGGGGATAACCTCCCACATGACGATCTTGATAGAAATTTACTGGACCATGTAAAAGGAACAAATCTTTTCTAGCAAGATAGGGGCGCACAATAAGCTACTAGGCTGCAGTGCAGGAAGCTTGGGCCGAACGCCCGACCCCCACCTTGTAGGCATAATTACAAAAGATGCGGTACCTTTATCAATTAAAAAAACTTTTTGTACCTTGGAAGCTTTTCGGTATTAAAAAATACCACCGAAAGTAATTAAACAGCCATCGTTTTCCTCTTTAAGTGAAGGGCTTTAGAAAAAGCACGATAATTATTTGCAAAATCTCTCTATTTTAAAAATCTAGTTACAAAATGTCAAAACTACTCAAAGCACCGCGGAAAATCACCATGTCCGAGAAAATGGCGGCGTTCGTGACGAAACAAAAACAATCGACAATGACATTAAAAACAAAATAATAACAATATGACTTATTAAATTGTTGGGTAGTGTATGGTATATTTTATGGCATGGTATAATCGTATAATTTCCTTTCATTGTTAGTTTTTTTTACTACTACATTAGATGATCACAAGATGCTATAAGTATATCTATATACAATCATGCTGGTACTGTAGTTTTCTGTATCTTTTAAGTGCGTGAGATGTGTTTAGGAGAGTATGTATTTTGTGTCAGATTTTCGAGGTAAGAGTCAACAAAATATTAACAAACAAATAAAGTACCGACATACCAAAAGTTTTAAGGTCGATTGGGGTTCGAGCCGCATTCAAAATATGTATATCAGAAAATATCGTGGTGGAGACGACAAATAACCAACAAAAGCAAGTAGACTTATTCATTTCGTAGATAAATACATATTTTGCATTAAATCTTGTAGTATAATTATCTAGAAATGAGTGAAAAACTGGAAATTTTTGAAATAAGAAAGTGCATTTGTGCACAAAAGAGTTCGGTAAAAATACACTTTGGTTTTAATCGACTAATTTCGGACCATTTTGCGCATTAAAAGTTGGTGTATGCATAAGCTCTGGGAAAAATGTAATTCAATTAAAATAATAACAAATTTGATCTTAAGTATATTCTTAACATCACTTTTTCTCTTCAGAAAACGACGCATACAATTTACAACGTGTAAATTTGGTTCCTTTGTAATTGACCACTGTGATTGGTCAGTTTCATATCCTAACTAGTATGGATATAAAATTATATCCGTCCAGTTAACCGGAATAGTCCCCTCTTCAATCACATTGGTGTAAAGGAAATAGTAAATATCCATGTGAGAGTAGAAAAAATACATTTTGCTTTGCACATATTATTTATTTATTTATTTAATACTCAACAGGTATAGAAATACCAAATTACAGAGTAGGAGACTTAATAGCTAAGAGTACATAATTATTAATACTATAATTAAACAGCTAAAATCAACACTTTTTTGAGTTCTTTTAAACTCATATGAAATAAATCACAATCTTTTGGGGTATCATTAAACAATCTACACATGACATTAAGTGATGCATTATTAAAATTATATTTGTACTTGCAGATTCCAAATAAAATGTAACAGAATTTCTTGTTCTATAACGGAATTTTAAAATTAATCAAGAGAATTAGCAATTTGATTATGCAATAATTTAAAAAGGAAAACTAATAAAGGATTGCTTCTTCGGTTTTCCTAACTTTGTAGGTTATATTTTTTTATGGAGTTAAATTTTAGATATATGTGGTTATGTCACAATGTATTTGTTTTCCTGTAATATTATGCTATGCTATAAGGTGCTATAATGATGTGTTATAAGGTTTTACTTACTTTTTATTAAGATATTCATTGCTAATATTTTAACAGAAGGACGCACATTATTAGTTATTAAATAAAGCGACAGGAATTTGCATTTAATTTTAGGTGTAAATTTTTTCTACAAATAATGGAAGCAAGTTAATATTTATCTTAAAAATAATAGGCGCGTGACTTTTATAATGATTTTTAAAAAGTTGTGTTTTTGTATCAAAATGGAGAAGAAATGGGTTTAAAGCTCTAGAATATCTACCTTTTGTTGGATACCATTATCTCAAAAATAACTGTATAATTGTATGTATATTGTTGACTACCCTCACAGAGTTTTCTAAACTACGATTTTCCTAATGTTTCATTACGCTCCGAAGAAGGTGGAAACTAAACTACCGAAACGTCGGCAAAAATTAAAATACTTTAGTATTACGATACACTAACACCGGTATGCTACGCGAATAAATTCTCTATCCGTATTGTGACGTCACGCTCGAGGGTGCTTTAACAATTTTAAGGCCGGTTTACATTAGATGCAAGTGCGTATAACATAAAATTATTTTTGACTCTATAGGGTGGCTCAAAAAGGCGTCCTCATGGAAATGTAGTGTTTTTAAATGGACCACTCTGTATGTTATTACATTTTTAAATTATACTTAGAATTCTACACCCATTTTATATACCATAGGATAAAGGATAGTTCTAAATTCAATTTTTTTAAAGATATTTACATTTAAATAATAACATTAATCACTCTTGACGCGTTGAAGAGGTGTATCTTAGAAAAAAACGGTTTTCTCGGTCCTATCTTAGTTTCTTATTTTTCACTCAAAAATACCAACTTTCAGTTCAAAGGTTAAACCTGTAAAACCGGGTTTTTAGGTTTAATCGTTAACCCGAAAGATGGTGTTTTGGGTAGAAAATATAAAATTAAGATAGGACCGAGAATACCGTAATTCTCTAAGAAGCACCATTTGTAAGCAGCAGCCTGTCAAAGTGGGATAAATGTCATTTTTTTAATGTCAATATCATAAAAACTATTTAATTTAGACAAGTAAAGAGTTATATAAAAATAGGTGTCAAATTCTAAGTATAATTCAAAAATACAATGTGTTCCATCAAAAAAAAATTAATTTTTTCTAGTTGCGCTTTTTTAAGCCACCCTATAGAATCAAAAATAATTTTACTTACTGCCCTTCAACTTTTATATTAACGTGTTTGTTGCATTTGAAATAGGAACGGAACTATTGTATTTTGCCATATTAAACTGCCACCCTGTATTTGGTATTTCATTGAAAAAAAATATATTGGATATGCCCTGACCAGTTGGGACACCCTGTATAATTTAAAATTATTAGATCTAATGCCTCCTTATAACTCTGTTTTTGAAAATAATTAAAAAGTTGAGTAGTTAAGATGTTATGGTATCTTGCGTTGATAGCAGGCCACCCTGTACATTGGCGTTGTCAGAAAATATGCTCAGGGGGGCTCAGTGGGTGTAAGTAGGACATTTTTTTTCTGGAGATAGGGACAGTCGGAACTACTATCAAATTTCGAAAATTAAATTATTACCTCTCCCCCTCTGCATGGTTGGATTTGGTTTTTGTAAATGTTTTCTTTTTTACTTTTTTCTTGATATTCCTAGCAGGCTTTTTATTAAAAAAAAAAAACATTTTTTATATTTGTGAAAAATATGAATATTGGTGTCAATCCAGCATTTTAACATAAGACGTATGTATGACTCTAACCATCGTTTTTCGAGCTCTGTTTTATGAATAAAAACAAAGTAAATATCGCCCACCATGCCAAAATTGATGATTTTTTCAGAAATCATGTATTTTATAAGCGTAGATCAGTTTTTGGTGCAAATGCTTAGGTTTTGAAATACTCCTTCTTAAGTGCCGTTTTGTATATTCTTAATAAAGCATTTTCGTTCCTTCCCGCACTATTTTTTTTATTATAAATTATCACACTTACTACATAAAAAATCTTTCAATTAAAATATTTACTTTAATATTTCTCTTTAAAAATAAATACCTAATTGTTTTTTATGTAAAAATATTTCATTGCATTGGGTTATATTTTTGTTAATTTAAAATAGCTCCAAAAAGGGAAAACGGAACAGACAAGTATATAATATGAAAAAAGCTACAAAATATTATTCTTTTTACTCGTTTTTTAAAATTGCATCACAAATCAATAACTAAAACGATATGCGTTTGAAACCTTAATCTCTATATAAAACAGGACCTTTAGAAGGAAAAGTTGGAAAACTAAACGATTCCTACAAGACTTTTAGACCAGAGCTCCTAGGCTCGGGGGGGGGCAGCCCGGCAGCCCCCCCCCCCCCCTTTAAATACGCCACTGATCCTGTATATGAACAAAGGATAAACAGGGTAATATTTCCCAATTTTACAGATTATTCATATTTTTATGCATTTGTTTCATTTAAACTGGTAAATTATTACTGTCTATAAAGTAATGTAATAAATAATAAAAGATTGATTCTTATTTTATATCCTGTTTTCAATGTCAACAAAGTACGCAAAAACTAATAAATTTTTCCTACTACTCAAACAGTTATAACATAGGTATGAATTATGATATTGTAAATAAAAACATTAAACATTTGTTTATATAAGTTCATTTATAATTAAATTTTTGTTAGAAAGGTCCGGGATAGGGTCCATAGTTTTGAATATGATCCAATTTTTTTTATCGTCGTGGAGCAAAGTATAGGTATCTACTTACGTCGTCAACATTATAATCATGATCAAATGATGTGATGTTCATTTGCTCTAAATTTTTAATGTGCTATTTGAGACGCAGTTTTGTATGACCAACGCGGTACGGCCGTGACGGTAGCGGTGACGGCTTGGCTGCGGTGCCACAAACCACAGCGGTAAATACCGCAATCCACACCTACACTGAGGTGTTCAAATTCCCGTTTCCCACTGTGACAACGACATCAGTGACCTATTTTGTGTAACTTGCTCGATTGTTGTGCCGACTTTGATTGTTCTTTTCACATATTTTAACAAATTATATTCACAGAACAATAGAAATCGCACCACACCGGGATCAGTGGGTGGAGTAAAGGAGGAACGCGATGTAGGTACCGCCCGGTAACCACCACGGCTACCGCCGCCCCGGGTTGGTCTGGGTAGTCCGTTATAAATCAGAAAAAAAGTCATATGCTATATTGTAAAAATTTATATAAGTATTTAGAGAGAGGAAAAAATATAATGCCTGTAGGTTTTACCTTGAGAAAACTAGGCTTCTCCAAACAGATATAGTTATAGATTTTCCTCCTAAATAGATGTTTTGTAGTTTTATATTAATATCGTGGAGTCCTACAAAACTAACAACGAATAACTGCACCTATAAAATAACCCTGAAATTTGAATTACTAAAATGATTTAGTTGATATAGGTACTTGGATACTTTTGGTTATCCATAATGTTAACATGTTATCTCTTTCAGTGGCGTAACCAGAAAAAAGCTCGGGGGGGGGGGGGGGCAAAATTGATGATTTTTTCAGAAATCACATATTTTAGGAGCATAGATCTAAGAACAGTTTTTGATGCAAATGCTTAGGTTTTGAAATACTCCTTCTTAAATGCCGTTTTGTATATTTATAATAACGCATTCTCGTTTCTTCCCGCACTATTTTTTTTTATAAATTATCACACTACTTTCATAAAACAGGTTACAATTAAAATATGTACTTTAATTGTTCTCTTTAAAAATAAATACCTAATTGTTTTTTGTTTTTGTTGTAAAAATATTTTATTGCATTGGGTTATATTTCTGTTAATTTAAAATAGCTCTAAAAAAGGGAAAACGGAACAGACAAGTATATAATAGAAAAATTCTATAAAATATTATTCTTTTTACTCGTTTTTCTTTAAAATTGCATCATAAATCAATAACTAAAACGATATACGTCCGAAACTTTAATCTCTATATAAAACAGGACTTTTAGAAGGAAAAGTTTAAAAACTAAACGTTTTCTACAAGACCTTTGTAATCTAAGCCAAGAAAACATTATTTAAAGATTTAAATTAAGAGTCCAAGCGTGAGACGAACAATTAGGTAGGATCGGGGGAGGAGGGGGGCCCGAGCTCTCCACCTCCCCCGTCCCCTGTCCCCCCTAAATACGCGAGTAATCTCTTTAAATCTTTCTTTGTGATATACGTTTTTTTTTAAATGTGTGAACAGATTTGAAATGTTTAATTTATTTCCAAAAGACAGACAGTGTATTTTAAAATCGGTAACGTAATAAAACAACCTTGTCAGGTCGACGCCAATTGCATGTTCTAATGCTTACTCAAAGTAAATTGAAATGTTTTTGATCAATGAAAACATCCTGTTAGAAAATCTTCGTATTTTCCTCAATTATAAACTTGGTTTTAAAAGCAATTGTTTTTGTTTTGAACGGACTTTGTTCCCAACTTGAAATTATTTTTGGAGTTCCGTGTCAACATTACAATAATATTTCATTCCAAAACCATCCGGATCTCTGTCTATTCCAACCTTTAGTTGGATCGGTGCCCGTCAAATCACTTTCGTGGGCAAAGGAATAGTTTGTGTATACAGGGTCCTGAACCTCACCTCCCGTGTTCTATACCTCACTTATTAATTAAGTTAGGATTATACGTTACCTGTATTCTAGGGCGCATTTCAGGAAAATATTTTTGTTTATACAGGATATTCCAAAAAAGTGTGACGTCATAAGGATCTATTTTTTTAAATTACATGCCATAAATATTCTTACTTATTTGGATGTCTTTTATAGTTGGCTACATACCCCCAAAATTTTAATGAAATCGGTTCAGTATTATAGGCGAAAAAAAATAAACACTAAGAAAAATCAGTTTTGCACCACTGGTTATAAAACTTAATAAAAAATAAAAATAATGCCTCGTTATTAAAATTATACAAAATATACTTAATAAATTAGGTCTCGTTAATCAAGTTTGATAAATACGAATTGTACAGGGTGACCGACATTTACCTGGTCATAACTTAATATAATGTAACATACAGTGGCGTGCAATGCTGTTGTAACCAGGGCAGGTAAAAATTGTATTTAAGACAAACATTTACCTTCCGTATCATTCAAGCATTTAAATTTCAGATTTTGTTACAAAAGCCTTCTTTTTGAGTTTGTGGAAAGAACAGTGGTAAAAGAAGAATAAACCGACATTATTTGTAAATTGGTTCAACACGGCGCCGCCGACGATCTTTAAGTAAACATTCTTTTAAAACATCGTCATAAATATTGGTTTTGTGTTTTAAATCCTGCAGAAGGTCGCTCTCTTCTGAATTCCTTTTAATCCAGAAAAGGATCGTTCTGCAGACGAGTTGCTAGCCGGAATAGTAATAATTAACGGCTCCATATTTTTTTTTTCTGAAAACCGACGGCGCAAAGTCTAGCAAAAGGGCGAAAACACTCATAAATTAATCATCATCCACGTGATTAAACCAATGTTGCCAAAACCGAGGTCAATTAATATGCGAAATATGATGATAAGCTTACTGATTATTAAACATTATAAACCTGTCAGAAAAAATTAATTGAATTGTCACAAAAGTGCTTCTTATTTTACGTTATTCCTTTAACAATATGTTAACTAAACTAATTAATAATAAAACTTGTAGAGGCGTGTTTCATATTTTATATTGAGAAAGCGAAGTATTTTCCAAACTACGTTAAAACTAAAAGATTGACACCAATGCATTTACCAAACGCGTGCTTTCTTGGCGCAGGCTGATAGATGAAGGAAGGTCGAAAGTTGCGTTGTTACATCTCTTTCTACCCTACTGCCCACCGGCTCTCTCGCTTGCTTCCACTTGTACAAAAGCAGTGCTTTTGCTTTTGCATAAGACGCTAATGTACAGCGAGATATTTGCTTTTAGATCGGTCTTACGTAATGCTTATACAGGATCTAGTTTACAATATAAATAAGCAAAGAATGTGTTCGTGAAAATGATATAAATTAATTTTTCGGTCCTATACTGTTATTTATTATATTAATGCAGAGATAAATTGCCAAAGTTGTATTACACGGATAAAAACTAAAATACAAAAAAAAATTGTTTTTGTTTGTTTTATTCTTCCCAGGGTAGGCAATGCTTTTTTGCCTATCTTGCATGGGCGTAGCCAGAATTTTCTCCAGGGTGGGGCAAAAATAAGTATTAAGGTGGAAAAGCGCCCCAGGCGAAAATTTTTCGGAGCCACGCCCATAATTCGTCAATAATTCACTCAATTATAAGTGCAACCAAATTTCGTAAATTAAATTAGTTTCGCAAGTCCTTTTTTATAGATATTTATGATGTTTTAAAACAATATAATTAAATTATTTTTGAGGGCCCGAAAGGGGTATTAGGTGTTTTTTTTTTTTTATGATAACACACCTGCACTGTAGGAAAAATCATTTAAGGCGCTCTGGGAGCGGTGCCTGTGCGAAGAAAGCAATTAACGTTGGTCTTGAAACGTTGAAGATTGTATTCATTGGGAAACACGACCTCAGGAAGATCATTCCACAAAAATGACGTTCTCCAGATGAAAGAATTCTTGAACAATGAAGTTCGAGGAGTACTAAGCTGAACAACATATGGATGAGCGGCAGCGGTTCGCCGTGTATTTCTGTTTTGCATTGCTCTAGGTGGAATCAAGTGGGCAATGTCAGTCGAACACCTGCCATGGAAATATCTGTAAAAGAGAGCCAAATCACCAACCTGTCTTCGATGCTCCAGGCTATCGAGGGTCTTGGTCAGCTCGGGGTCGCCGATCAGACGAACGGCTCTCCTTTGAATGGAATCCAGTAGCCGAAGGGTGTGCTTGGGTGCAGAGCTCCAGACATGAGAACAATATTCTAATGATGGTCGAATCTGGGCTTTGTAGAGTGTCAAAAGTTGATGAGGTGTGTACAACCTTTTGGAGCGGAAAAGTACACCAAGTTTCTGTGCAGCTGCCCTGGCAATTGCGGCAACGTGATCATGCCAAGACATATTACCTCCCAGATTGACCCCCAGCAAATTAATAGACGGTGCCAGGGGAATTGCGTGTCCTGCCATGACTATATCCGGTTCTGCAATGTTAACCTTTTTGGAGAAGACTGCTGCCTGGGTTTTCTTAGCATTAAATTCGACTAGGTTACTGTCACCCCAAGCCAAAATTTCTTCCAGGTCATTGTTGAGGCGCAATACTTCATGCTGCCTGCGAAGATGTGCGTCGGCAGCGGATGTTTGGGGAGTCATGGTAAAAGATGAGACAAGTGTGCTGTCGTCAGCAAAGCTATAAATTGGATTTTCACTAGAAGGTCGTTCATATACAGTAAAAAGAGGGTAGGCGACAATATGGACCCTTGAGGAACACCGGCATTGGTGGTGAAGGTGTCTGAGAGAAACCCGTCAATCGCCACTTGCAGAGAACGGTTCTTAAGGAAGCTGGTTAACCATAAACAAAATCCATTAGGCATACCGTAGGATCGCAATTTACTTAGAAGCCCATCGTGCCAAACACGATCAAAAGCCCTAGAGATGTCCAGTGCAACAGCCCGGGATTCTCCATGATGTTCGATGGTGTTGCTCCAAAGATGGGTGACATATGCCAGAAGGTCACCTGTTGATCTGGACTTTCGAAAACCGTATTGATGGTCGCTGATAATGTTAAGCCCTTCCAGATACTTTAGAAGTTGTTGGTTAATAGCTTTCTCCATTACTTTTGAAATTACTGAAAGCAATGCGACGGGTCGGTAGTTGCTTGGCAGGGTCTTTTTACCTTTCTTGGGAATGGGCTGGACACACGCCGACTTCCAGCAGAATGGAAATATTCCTTTTTTGTAGGATAAGTTGAAAAGTCTACAAAATACTGGTGTAAGTTCATCGGCGCATGTCTTGAGAACAATGATAGGAATTTCGTCTGGACCAGAAGCTTTATTGACGTCGAGTCCTTTAAGAATCCGTTTAACAAGACGCTGACGGAACACGATTTCAGACATTTGCGATTGAACTGAGGGAATGTTGGGTGGTGATTTTCCCTGAAAATCTACAGTGGAATGCGAGGAAAACAGTTCAGCAAGTAGGTTTGCTTTATCCCCGGCTGTGGTTGCTATTGTGCCGTCTGAACGTGTTAGAGGTGGAATAGTTGACTTTGTAAAGTTTTGGCTGACGGCCTTAGCGACTGACCAAAAGGACCTTGATCCGTTAGGACTGGCAAGAAGGTGTACTTATATTTATTAAAAAATTATTGTTAAAATTTGAGTCAAACTTGCCAAACAAAGTGACTCCTTGTAATAATTACTGTGATTAAGTGTTTCGGTTTTTTAATCGTGACCCCGGAAAGGCGCCAAATTTTGCGACGCTAAAAATAGGGTAATTTTTTTAGAGAAGGTAGGCAAAATATTTTTCTTACAACCGTACAGACAATGAACCACATGAAATTCTCTAAACGATTAAATAACAATTTTATTTATAAATATCCTAACACATCATGTTAGTACACACAAAAAAATGGGGAATTTATACTGTTTATTACTGGTTAGAAAACTGATCTTTAACCCACCTTAAGGGCCCTGAGTGCCGCGAGAACTAACCTTTACCTATTTAAGGACTAGCCTATGGGGATTCTAGCTAAACTTTGACAAAATTTCGTTCTCAAATTATTCTTTTACCTAATTCCAGAACCTTCTTTTTATGCACACTCATCATTCAAAGGCCAACAAGCCGATTTTCTTTCATCTGTTGACCTTAACCATGTTTTTACCCTGCGCAAAGTGCTAGAAGATCTTTCGATGGTGCCCGTTGCGCAGGGCTGTGCAAGGGAAATTAGAAGCGCCTGTCTTATAGCTGGGTAAAACAATTGTGTTTCTTGAACTAGTAGGGCTAGTTCTATTTCCTTTGGTTCGGCCCTTGACGCATTTTTCTCTTTCCATTGGTTGTACCAAAATTCAACTTCACCGATGAAACTATTTTAATTGTATAGGTACTACACAAACTTTCAGTTTTTTTTTTTAATCCTCATATGTCATATCAAGCATTACGTGAGAGTGCAACGAAAGCAATGAGTATGCGGGTAAGTTCTCCTCAGAAAACCGCTGTTCTAGAGACATTATGCTGGAGAATTTGCACGATGTTTCTGCTGAATTATGACCTGCGGCATACTGAAATCTGTTCAAAGATGCTCGGCGATTGTTTCAGCCTCTGCTACAACACTTTGACTTTTAACATCGGCATTTTTATAGTGTTTTTTATAATGTTTGTGATTTTTTTAATATAAGTTGCACTTACAGGACGAAATACTTGAGATTTTTGGTAGTAGGTAGGTAGTTGAGCGCTCGCTCAATTCACTGGAACTAAAGATGATGTGTCGTGGCACGCACGAATGTTGAAATATTATTTTTTTAATTTTAGGTAGTTTTAATTTATTTTTTGTGTTTTTTTTTATTTTTTCCCTTGATCCAGGGGGGGGGGCATCCTGCCCCACCTTGGCTACGCCTGTGCTATCTTGTATGCACTCCACCGGTATCATAACATAACAAGTTATGACCAGATTGATTACTCTTAAATTGAACTTTTCTGTCAATCCCACAATCAACCATTTAATAATAATAAAGATATTTATTTGTGCCAAAAATAAGAACAATATAATAAAATGAACTTGTAAAAATTATACTATAATTTAATAACTAAACATTGGTGACAGTAAGACACGATTTTAGAATTATTCTTCGGTTTAAACCTAGGTTTAAACTTAGGTTTAAGAAAAAGAACTTTATAAAATTGGTCCTTACTTAGGTTCAAATCCCGATTTTTTTTAAAATTTTTTTATTAAGGTTCGTAAGTTGGGTCGTAGAAAAAATATACGGTACAACTCGAGTGTATTGTCCATATTCACTTTTATGGAACAAACCACTATTTTGGTAATCATTATTGTTAAACATTTTAAATCGACACTTTTTCTGCAGACTTTGCGTAATACTAAAAATTTAGTGGATGTTAATTTGTTTAATCCAGTAACATTTTAGTTGGATTTGTTTAATTTCCAGAGTTTCACTGAACGAAAAGGCGCCCGCTAATGGATGAAAACGGTTATTGTTTTGTATAGTCTGTAGTTTTATTACACGCGTCGAAAATAATTTTTATAAAACCAACAATCACAGCGTTTATAATGTATCTAATCCTTGAACAGTATCTCAAAGTGACTAAATAAACACGATTTTTGTATGCGCAAAATCTCAGTCATTGTTATCATAACAAAAGGTGGCTTTTAGTTTAATTATCTGGCATTTTTTAACAATTTTTACGGGTTTTCTTGCTAAAAAATCAATAAAAAGTACATCCCGATAGTTGCGACTTTGTGATTAACAAATGGTGAACAAAAAATACCAACTTTCGAACAGAATTTACAGTGTTAGTGATTTTTGTAAAGCCTATTTCTACTGTTATGTTTGGACCACTTGCTTTCATTATGTGTCGAAAAAAATTCAGTAAGTAATTTTTTTTTTAATAAAATAATTCAGAAATAATAAAAGCCTCTTAAAAATCAGCACTTGCAATTACAAGTCAAATAGATTATCTCTTAAATTTTTATTTTCGCAGTCACGTACGCGTGACGTCAAAATAATCTCTCTCGCTGGTAAAGGGCTTGGTTGATATGGAAAAAGAAACGTTTAATAATTCAATTTAATGAACTCTTTACAAAGAATATAGTGGTGTATAACATACTAAAGGAATGCACGATAGTTTTCGATACATCGGACCAGTGGCGTAGCCAGAAAATATGCTCGGAAGGGTGAGCGTAAATAAGACATTTTTTTCTGGAGGGAGGGACAGTCGGGACTACATGTATTTCACGATATCGTACCCAGTAAAGTAAAGAGAAAAGAGAAATTTTCGGGGCCACTCCCAAAGTTCGTTTAAAATTCACCTAACTACTATTAAATTTCGAAAATTAAATTATTACCTCTCCCCCTCTGCATGGTTGGGTTAAATTTGTTTTTGTAAATGTTTTTTTTTACATTTCTCTTGATATTCCTAGCAGACTTTTTATTAAAAAAAAAACATTTTTTATATTTGTGAAAAATATGAATATTGATGTCAATCCAACATTTTAACATAAGACGTATGTATGACTCTAACCATCGTTTCTCGAGCTCTGTTTTTTATGATTAAAAACAAAGTAAATATCGCCCACCACGCCAAAATTGATGATTTTTTCAGAAATCATGTATTTTAGGAGCGTATATCAGTTTTTGGTGCAAATGCTTAGGTTCTGAAATACTCCTTCTTAAGTGCCGTTTTGTATATTCATAATAAAGCATTCTCGTTTTTTCCCGCACTATTTTTTTAAATATAAATTATCACACTTTTTCCATAAAAACTGTTTCAATTAAAATGTTTACTTTAATTTTTCTCTTTAAAAATAAATACCTAGTTTTTTGTTTTTGTTGTAAAAATATTTTATTGCATTGGGTCATATTTTTGTGGATTTAAAATAGCTCTAAAAAAGGGGGAACGGAACAGACAAGTATATAATAGAAAAATACTATAGTGTCTTTTAGGCACGCGACGTGAATTGTCCTACGAGGCGAAGCCGAGTTGGACAACACGTCAAAGTGACTAAAAGACATTGTTTCGTAACGAGTTGTATACAATATTTTTTCTACTGAGGTTTTATAATAAAAAACTTAATTTATTTTACTAACATTTTATTACCTATGTTTCATTTGCCCTGTCAAAAATTGACACTTGCCAAAAAAAATTAAATTATACCTAGTCTGTGGTTACGCTTTAATTGTAAATAATTACCTGCGTTAGTTTTAAGCACGTTGCTCCTGGTAACGTGATTAAAAGTTTTTTAAACACGCTGCGCCTAAAAGGAGGTTATTAAAAAACCATAATGACAATCGAAAAGAGGTTATTATAAAACGTCAGTAGAAAAAATATTATTCTTCTTACTCGTTTTCCTTTAAAATAGCATCATAAATCAATAACTAAAACAATATGCGTCCGAAACCTTAATCTCTATATAAAACAGGACTTTTAGAAGGAAAAGTTTAAAAACTAAACGTTTCCTACAAGACCTCTGTAATCTAAGCCAAGAATACAATATGGGAAGATTTAAATTAAGAGTCCAAGCGTGAGCCGACAAATTAGGTTGCAATTAGACTTTAAGACCCGAACTCCTAGGCTCCGAGGGAGGACTGCAGCCCCTCCCCCCCTAAATACGCCACTGCATTGGACACATCAGACAAAAACATCGATGTTTTTATATCGATGGAATTAGAGTCGATGGTTTATGACATCGATTGAGCTCAGGTCAATGTATCGAAATATCGATAGGTTTCAAAATACATCGTTATTAACGAATGTCGGGCGGCTTTTTGTAAAAAGTCATATCGGAAAAGGAATGCCAGGAATCTTTTATTCAGAAGTCACATTTAATTTGAGAAGAAAATTTAGACGAGCAGGAATAATTTTTTTTAGAAGTGACTTTTGATTGAGAAGAAACATTTGGAGAAGCACGAACGTTTTTTTTTTAGAAGTCACTTGTCAGAATGATTAATACATCGATAATATGTCGAAGGATTTGGATAGACAATCGATATACCAGGTGTCCCATTATGGATGACCACCGCCCGTATCTCGGAAACTACTGGGCATAGAAACTCAGGGGAGAATATTGAAATCCTAAATTTCTTCGAAAATTCCCACATTAAGGTATACCTTTGGTAACATCATTAGAAAGCTTAGACAATTCTGCATCATTTTGGTTTAGGGCTCATTGGCGTACCGACCTTGATAAGAGTGGGGGTAGGTATGCAAAGTGTAATCATTTAATTTGCTATAACTTCTAAACGACTTATCCTATTTCAGTAAACTTAGGCTTGTTTGGAAGAGCAATGTAAGTACTTTTAATTGTATCCATTGATACACGATACTTTCTATTAAAATAGCTAAACAGCATAATTTGTGATAGTAACAATTTTTTGATTTTATCCCGAAAACTTAAATCATACGGTATAACCATGATATCGTAATCGGAAAGTAGATTAAATTTGCAAGAAAAAATGTTTAGACCGCAGTTCAATATCTTCTTGCGTTTCAGAGTTATTGCCAAAAGAATAATTTTTAACACTTTAATAATTGAAGATGTGATTGTTCTCATAGTTGTCCACAAGCATTCCACGATAAAATTATATTTTTAACTTTTATGATTATGAGTAAGTTTGTCACTTATTATTCCAATGGCCCAATCATATAATCATCAAATACTTCTAATTTAGACATAATTCGAATATGGTGTTTAAGAAATTAATCTAGATAGCTGTAAAACAAAATTGGCAGGTTTTTTAGAAGTCACTTTTGATAGAAGCAAACGGTTTTTGGCACTTTTTTTAGAAGCTTTCCGTCCCATGCATTTATGTTTTAGGAATTCAAACAAATCAAAAATGAAAATAAAATATAACTGCGTGTACGAAGTACGGAACACAATAAAATTATCAAAATACACTGCGTCCATTAATTTACAATGTGTGTGATATCACTTTATGTCTTTTTTATACAGGATGATGGCTACATTATCAAGGTGTGTAAAGTCTGGTAATTTTAAAATTGATGTTTCCAAAATACGAAAGTATGAAAATTGAATTTTATTTTGTGTAAGTTACAGCTTTATGTTAGGTACTTACTGCACCCACCACAGCACAAATACAGTTCGTATCAATTAAAAAACAATAATTTAAAAAATCTTGTACATAAACTGAAAATTAAACGGATTGATTGAATTTAGATGAAAATATTGGCTTTTGAAATTCAAGTACCTACTTTTTTTAACTGTTTCATAAATAATGGACGCAGTGTTATCGTTTGTTTCATTTTTAGGAAAGAATAGTAGTTTGTACAACAAGAGTGGATATGATGTCCATATCGGACCAGGAAGTAAATTGAGCACGACGCCGTAGGCGGAGTGCTCAAACTTCCGAGGGCAATATGGACAATCCACTTGAGTTGAACAGTATATTTTTTCTACGACCAAACTTACAAACCTTATGCTAAAAAATGTAAAAAAAAGTTTTCAGGTTGCGGGCTCGAACTCACGACCATTAGATCCATAGTAAAACGCTCTACCTGTCGACTATCGAAACGTTAAACTAATTATAGGAAAACCAACTGATAAATAATGCTACATGAAATTAATTTTCTATGCACATTCAGCAGGTTGCATTATTGATAAATAAATGCGTCTAGATTTTATTATATTAAACAAATTAATAACAAATTGTACCATATGCATTTAAATTATATAATTAAGTGTCTTGAAAAGGAAGGCGGAGCCTCAGTAAAAAAATATACTGTGATTGGTCAGTACTTTTAAGAATCTCAATGGCTTCTCTGTAATTGACTACTGTGATAGGTCAGTTTCATTACCTATCTAGGATTGTTATAAAATTTTGCCGCACAGTTAACTGGAAGAGCCTACTTTATTCGCCACTTAAGTGTAAAGGAAACAGCAAATTTCCATGTGGGAGTAGAAAAACTTTTTTTGTACCGCTAGTTTTTTTTTAACATATGATACGGTCGGTGCGTCGTTTCTTTGGAAGAAACATTTAATCATTTTATCTACGTGTGAAGAATACGCCCAATAAATTAACACAGTTTGATTACATAATTTTTGAAAAAAAGTTATAAAATACCATTTCGTTGTAATGAAATGATAAGATTAGACAGGAAGATTATTTAATACTTTTTATCAATATAGGTACGATGTGATAAGTAATAAGTATACATACTCTTGACTATCTTTTCAGGGTCGTATGAACTACTGATCTTAGAAAAGGTTGAGGTATTTGCTTGAATAATTTTATCATAATTATTTAAAGTGGGTCACAGTACAGTCATAAGTGAGTAACATCCTATAATATTCTCAAAATCGCGTTTAAATTTTTTTAAAGCAAATATTGCAAATTTGATATACTTTTTCCATAAAGTATCTTATGTATGGAGGAAACCAGAATCCGGTTCATTAACTACATTATATTGTCTTATGTATTGATACTTAAAACAAAAAAAAAAGAACCGTCAACGTATAAAATTCTATAAATCCATTTTATTTTCAGTTTATTGGATACTTAGACTGTCTCTTGAACCACTAAGCACAACGTGTTTAAGTATTCTCCTACGACCACCTATGAAAAAAAGAAAAAAGCGCGGTTAATTTGGCTAGAAAGCGCCGTATATCACAGGCGTGTTAAAAAAAAATATTTCAACACTAGTGTTGAAATACAAGGCACACTATTTATAGTGTGGTGCCAATTTGACAGACCACCTCTATTTATTAAAAAGAACAAATTTTAAAAAGCAGTAATTGTAAAATGTTTAACTTATTTAGCATGTATTTGTCAAGTGATTTAGAATTAGAGTGTGAAATACGCCATCTGAAATTACAAAAGGTTAATAATATACTGGAAAATTTATTACCAGGAAAACCAAATCGTGCTGAAGAAAATACCATGTATTAAACAAAAAATCTCTGCAGGTACCGATGGCGTAGAGAATAGAGATCGCAAGGTCACAGGTTCAAATCCCATCAGGAGTATTTGACTTTGTTTTTATAAAAACATTAAATAATTTAAAGAATTATTTTGAATTGAAATCTTGTTGAGTGGATTTTTTAAATTTATGTTTAATGCATCTTTCCTTGATTAAATTTAAAATTTCAGTCAATCCAGGATTAGTTCTTCCTATGATTAAAAAAATATGAAAAAATAAAAAAGTTAAACTACAAATAAAGGAAAAGCCTATTGACAAACTATTAAACCAGATCAAAATTGGAACATAATCCTAAGTATGCTAATTTCAACACAAGTGTTGATATTTTTTTTCAAAAAATAGTGTACATTACTCATGTGAACGTGATTATTCTAAAACTCGGAGAATTTCCGCACTCGGCTGACGCCTCGTGCTAAATATCTCCTCGTTTGAAAAGTATCACTTTCATCACTGGTTATGTAATATACTATTTTTATACAATATGATGGTTAAAATATCAAGCTGTGTAAAATCTGCTGATTTTGAAATTTATGTTTCTAAAATGCGAAGCTACGAAAATGGAATTTTGTTATTGTATTGGTTACAGCTTTATGTTTGGTACTTACTGTACCCATTATAGCTCAGTACAGTTCGAGTCAATTAAAACAATATTAAAATCCAAAAATCTTAATATATTGCCTTAATATATTTTTGGAATAATTTTTTTTTATTGACACGAACGGCGCTAACCTGTAATAAGTATAATAGGTATCTAACATAAAAGCTGTAAACAACACTTTTTATATTTATAAAATACAGAGAGTTTTTAAAATGGCAATAATATGATAAAAACTTAAATAGTCTATTATTATTATTTAAAACAACCCCATAAATAAATTTAATGTTAAACGGGAATAAAGAAGTTTACAAGATATTATTATTATTATTAAGTTGCGACTAAGCATTTCAAACAACAAAAAATGAGTTGAAAGTCAATCTGTTTATTCAGGCAAACAAAATATTTACATTTACAAAATTCAGTTTTTTCTCAAAATACGTCTTCTAATATTATTGTTTTTGTTAATATATTTTATTTACATCATCTCTTAAAATGACGCTTTATTAAAACTTTGTTAAAAATAACGAATGAAGAATGATAAATATGATGCTTTGCTTTCCTATTTATTTATTAAAATGAGAAAGACAACTGCTTGTCAAAAAGGGGTTCTTTATTTGTTATACAATATAACGGGTTCCAATTACGATTCTTACCTTTGGGATAATAAAGTTTTTTCAGTTACAAAGATAAAGTTTTTCCAGTTACAAAGATGGTTAAATTGGGAAACTTTATCGAAATTTGTAACCGACATCAGATGTTCTTTCGCCATTTTTCCACAATGTCTAACTAAACAGAAACCAAATAGTTTTTTTTCCGAGGGCCCATCCGTGCGCCGGATGCACTTAGGCCAGGTTTGGCCCCTTGTGCTCACGCTGTTTGGTTGTTACACCCACTCCGTGATCGCAGTTCCTTGCACTAGTTTGTGTAGGTCAACTGGGGAGAGGGTAAGGATGTCCTCTGGTTCCAGTTTTGGTTGCCCGAGTATTTGTTGCCTTTTTCGATCTAGTGACTCGCAATGGCAAATTATGTGCTGTACAGTTTCTCTGTCTTGTCCGCATAATCTGCAGTCAAGGTCTCCATTGTACAGTTGCATTCTGTGCAGATGGTTCTTGACAGCCATTTATCCTGTCAGAATTCCTGTAATAGTTCTCAGCTGATTCCTGTTCATTTGAAGCAGCTGTTTCGTAAGTCTTGGGTCTGGATCCCCAATGAAGCTCTTGTTATAGGTTAACCCCCTCTCTGTTACTCTAGTGGATTTTGTGTTCACTCCTGATCCATCGCTTTATAGCATCTCGTGCCTTGTATCTTGGCACTCCGAGTGCCGGTTCTGGATCAATGAATGTATTTTCGGAGCCTTTTCTTGCAAGTTTATCGGCTTTTTCGTTTCCACTAAATAGTTTTACTTAACACATTAAACATTTTTTATGTAAATTTACCATACTCTTCAATGGTAATAAACTTGAACAGCCAGGTAAGTTAAAATAATTAACTTGTAACACCGTCTAAAATGACATCGTAGTTATTTCTTTATACTATGAATTATACGTGTACAGTCATGCCAAGGTACCAATTTTGCCTTGCTGAAAATATAAAGCATTAATTCTTCTATGTTACAAAGGAATGTATATAAATTATTGTGGAGCTACTTTTAAAAACCTGTAGTCGGTGCCTTATATTTTTTCATCAGTCTCTATCAATATCAGAGCTGGGCACTTTGGAAAGTGCTTGTTCCTTGGTGCTTGATGCTTTGATCAGTCTAATCCAATTTTAGAATTACATAGAAATTGGATTGATTCTAGATTTGCTTAGTATAAGCGTGAATAAGTACTATGATTTTACTAAAGTAATTTCAACAGAAAAAAAGCCCGGCGGCCATGATTTGGGTTTCGTAATTTTTCCCAAATCATTTAAAATGTTAATTACGTGGTGCCCAGGCTGTGTTACTTATCAGATTTTTTTTTTATTATTGATTACTCCAAATGTTCTTTAGTAAAACTTACGATGCTCTCCAGATGAAAAGCTGCCAAAAGCCTTGGTAACTTACTTTGTTTTATAAAAAGTGTTAGACAACCTATAAATGCGGATTTTGAATAAAAACCTAACCTTTACAGTCTTTAAAAAAATCATTTCAAAAAACTATAGAAATTTCGGACAAAAATCGTACTCAAGATCCCTAATAAAATATGCCAAAAATTATTAAAAGCTAACTTCGTCTTAAAACTAGTGTGTTCTGCACAATACAAGCTAAAGCACGCGTTCGACACCATAGAACGAGGCGAAATGCATAATCAGTTATGCTTTTTTATATTATTTTATATGATTTTTAAAAATGTTATTTAAATTCACAGCATGCTTCACGGGAACAAACATAGCATCCTATAATTTCTTGTAAAATTATGTAATATATACGAAACCTAAACAGTTTTGACCTAGTAAAAAAATTGTTCGTAAAATTAAACAAATTTCGTGTGGTGCGGAAGAAGATACACACTCCCCAATCGGTAGGTCATGCAATGGCAATAAACCAAGGGTTGAAAGCCCTTGGGGGGTGTCGCATGACTGAGGATCGTGGTTCGGAACCCACGTTAAACTGTAGGTCCCCTCGGGAATGGCCCTGGCAGCGAACGTAGAGGAAAAAAGCCTAATTCGAAAAAGAAAGAACAAATTTACATGCGTTTTTTATAGTGAGTGTTTCACAAATATAATTTCGGCCCCACAACGGTATTTGAAAATGTTATCATACCTCGTGACAAAGCGACAATAATATCACAGATCCTTGACAACATAAAAATAGCCAGTGGCGGCTAGTATATGAGAGCTGCAGAGTGGCAGCACCTGTTCTGATAATATGAAAACATTTATATTTTGGGGTCTTAATTATCCTATATTTACAAAACAAAAATTTAAAATTGTTTTCTTTTATTAAAGTATAATTTTTATGCATGTAGTTTGTCTTGTCCGCACTCAATCGTCGGCGGTCATCCAACGAATTCGATTACTTATGTTGTTCGTTGCAGAGCTGGCAGTATACGTCACAAAACAAGTGGTCGACCTTGAGCCAACCCAATGGCAAATGCGAATTGTTTCTATGCCGCGATATCGTCTATAGTTTTAAGAGCATGTTTACTTATTCATACACAGCTGCAACATTTTTAGCCTAGCCGTGGTGGCCTGGTATTTTACAGCGTTATGTATTTTGTGTGTTTGAGTTAACTGTTTTGTTTTGATTTTGCTAATTGAAAAGTGGATTTAATTTCGAAACACATATAAGGACTTTTCAAGATTAAACATTCACTAAAAACATAAAGTTAAGCGAAACGAACGTTCTATGCCTAAGTTAAATATTGAAAGTGTCTTCCACAAGCAGGGGGAAAAACTTATACCAAAAAATGTAATAAAAATATATATGAAAAATACGTATGGATCTGTAACTGTGAGATCAAAAATAGTCCATTTTGTTTTGTGTATGCACTTTTTGGTAGTGTTGATTATTTAATAATTTAGTGCATCTCGTTGAAAATGCCAAACTGCATGGGTGGGTACCTATCAAATTCTTTTTTTTAGGTAGACGATAACACAATATATAAAAGCGCAGTTTGCAGAAGTGGATTAAGTCTTCCATAATGATCGGTCTCTCGTATTCATAAAATCCATTTGATATGTCACTGTACATCAATAATTTCTTTCGACTTCTCGAGCATTGAATTTAGAACAGAAGTTGCAGTTTTTTATGACAAAAAGCTTAAACGCAAAATTATTTGTTAGTATGCAAGTGGATGTCTTTTTGTCTTTTACAAGAAACTCAAAACGTAATAGATTGGTAAAATTTACATTGTTGTATTAGCCATGTATTTTGAATATTCGTGGTCACTCGGTAACTAACGATTAACCACCTCTTTTACTGTTCACTATAAAACTTTATGGTTAACGTTAATAGTTTAAAAATTCTTAAGATTACATGGATAATTTATGACATTCACATTGAGATTCAGTAATTTATTTTTATTTTAGTAAATTGGCAGAAAACTTTATCACTTGCCATTGCAATGCCAATAAAATCGATATTTAGAATTTTCTTATCGTGGCGGTGCTTGTTTGGTTTTCTAATAAAAATCAAGGTTTTTCCTTCAGTTTTGTAAACATAAAATTGATAAATTTATAAAACGAATATGATGGGTGACCAAAAATGTATATTCGTTTTCAATCAGAACTAACGACTTCGAAACGGATATGCAGATACAGTGACGGATCCAGGATTTTGCCGAGGGAAGTGACAAAAAAATATATAAAATTGAAAAGAATGTATCGCGGCTCTAAAAACCTACTTTCCTTTCAAAAGTGACAAAAAATACTAACCCGTAATATTCCCTTTAATTTTCAACGCTTATAGTAGTAAACAAAATACTTATTTTGTAAGGCTTAATTGGGGGGGGGGGGGACTGCCTCTATGCAGATAGTATGATAAGTAACACAATGGTAGTATAATATCCTTAAACATTACAAAGTTAACTAAATGACACTCAGTATTATCCTAAAACAGCGGATTGCATAAAGAAAAGTCATTCTCGGATAGCTTAACCGCGTATTAAAAAGACAAAATTTATTCAGAGGTTGGCGAGGCCAACTTCGTATTTGTGCGAAATAACCTTATATTTTACAAGAACTGGCAACTGCGATGTTCGCACTGACAGAGGCAATGTTTTTCAAAATGCAAGATAGTTTTGCGCAAACATGTAGTAGGCCTTGCAAGTATCTAATTAAATTTTGTCTTTTTAATACTCGGTTAAGTTAACCGAGAACGATTTTTCTTTATACAACCGACTGTAGTGATATTTTATTTAATGATAAGTTTATTGTTGGTTAGGAAACATAAAATATTTTTAATTTAAATTTTAGAATCTATATGAGGTTTCAATGGTGCTGTACAATTTACAATTTTGAAAAAATTGTATATTACAGTTACCAGTTACTAATGACATTTCAGTATCATGTAGAAAATTATCGTCTTTCAGTCTAAATATCAGTCTTGCGTTGAGTTCTCAATCTTGATTCTGCACAATCTTGAAATTATCCTGCTCATTTTTAAGTTTCATGATTTTTGTGAAAAAGTGTCATAAAGAACATTATAAATGTGAACACTCGTTCTTAATGCTAACCACAGGAAGAAATTACATCTTGCTCTTTACCTGAATATAGTTTATGGATGATGTCGACTCATGGAAAATCAGTGGAATATTAACAAAAGACTGTTTATATAAGCATTTGTAGATTACTAAAATTTGTTTTAAGTTTGGCCAGAGTTGAATATTACGGCGTATAATATGCGTTTTCATAAATTATCAATCGTTTCGTAGGCAGGTACAAATGAATTTAAAACATAATTACAGTTTTCTTGTCTTACTTATAAGAGCTAAACATTTATCAAAGTTAATAAATTTTATTTATTTATTTATTTTTAAATATACCAATATTATTTATTGCAAAACTTTATACTATAAAAATTTTTTTTTTAATTTAAAAGAGGAGTAATATTACTATTTTGAATTAGAATCTAAAAAGTTTTAGTGCCTTCTATACCACCGTGAAATGCAGCATCTTTTCCGGGCTTGTCTAATTTAAAATTTAATACAAAAATTTTACTAAGTGGTTCACAAAAACTTCGAGTTTGGCGAATGGTACCTTATTTTTTTTTCAAAAAAAAAATGAAAATTTATAAAATAGTGGAATTTAGAGTCCGGTAAAATATATAGAAAGAAACTTAGCGACAGGCGGACAGAGTAGTGGATCTATCTTTTGCTTTAAGTACACAGGGACCCCAAAGATAATGGGTTTAAATGATAGACGCATTTATTTGAGGATGTGATTTATATTGTTCTCTTACACTGGAGAACCTCAGGGGACTAATTCTCATCCTCAAATAATCATTCGTCTCCCCATTAGTGTCACACAGAGATAAATCGGTATTCTCGACAACAAGGGAAATGATGGAGACAAACGTCACATACTTATTTGGTGATAGGAACGGTCACCCTACCTGAAAATACGATTTTGAAGGTTTCAAACGAAGTCCGCCCATTTATCTCATGACAAGACTGTTCCTCGATTTCGAGAATTCGACCCCTGGCATTACCTCGCTATACTTAATAATTTTAAAAGTCAAGCTGATATTATAATAATTTAATTTTTTTAAAGTAGGGGAGACCGGGGCTAGTTGGTACAATTTTGACTCTTGATTTTTTTATAGCCTAACTTTAAGTATTATTCAGATTTTGGCACAATGCTGTTAAACTATCTCTGTTTGGCTACCTAATTACCTAGTTATAAATGTTTTTATAGCAAATCAAAGGTAAAAAAAATTATAGTTTTCCAACATGTCATCTGTACCAACAAACCCCATATGCGGGGTATGTTGATACATACGTAGGGGTAAGTTGGTACAACCATTAAACTTTTAGATAATCTTTATTGGGTATATAATTGTAATAATATCAGTAATAAAACAAACGGCATATTATAAGAAAAATATTAACTATAAATGTTATGTCACTCCGAGTCGTCGGAATCGCAGTTGTGGCATATATAAAACTTAGTAGAATCACAACATGCTTCGTGCGCCCACAGTTTACATGTTAAACATTGAATCCATTTTTCACGGGAAGCGCTGTTTGAAAATGGTTCCACACACACCAAGCATACAGTTTCTTCGTCATCACTGGAATCGTCATGAGTTACAAAGGTTTGCTTATTTTTTGGTTTTCTTTTTTCATTCCCAAGGTATTTTCCGAATACATTCTTCTTAACTATATCTGCCACTGCATTCATATTCTTGCCCTTGTCCTTGTTTAATTTGGCATTTTTTTGGTTTTCTAGTTCCTCTTTGACAGGGGTGTCAGTTAAGATAGCTGATTTTCTTTTACGTCGATTTTGTGTAGATTTTCTTGGGGCCGCTTTTGGTAATGGTTTTAGTATTTCCAGACAAATGGAAGAGTTGCTACAGCTAGATAAGTTTAAAATGTCATCAGTTGGAGTAGCATGACGAGGAGTCTGCACTGAAGTCGATGTAGTGGCCAAATTATGAGCTGCAGGTTCGAGATTAAGATCACTGGCTGTGGATTCGCTATTAGGCGGCAGGTCAATTGTTTCATTGTTTTCGATGTTGGGATCCGGTCTGTCAGTAACATATGATGCCATATATTCGCTTTCGGGAAAAATGTCTCGATTAAACGGTGATATGCCCGATACTTTAAAACCACTTGTGATATTGTTTGGTGTCGCAGCCAGAGGTAAACCAGTAGCAACAATCCCAGGTATATCATATATAGTCATTGTGCGTCCCGGATTATTAGTCATCCATGCGTCACACGCGCTATTGACATATTTTTTCAATGGACCATATACACTCCTATCAAGGGGCTGTAGCTTGTGGCTACAATGTGGAGGAAACGACAAAACTGTAACACCATTATCCTTACAAAAATTAAGCCCTTCGACTGACAAATGAGAATCATGATTGTCGAGAAGTAACAAAACTGGTCGATCCATGAAGGCTTTTTGTGTGCCTGACAAAGTGTTTAATATAATCAATAAAATGATTTTCCTTCATCCAGCCGGATGGATTAGCTCCACCTACACTGCCAGGTGGGCCTTCTTTTAAAAAATGTGGCTTAAAATTTACCCTTGGAAATATAAAGTAGGGGGGTACACTATTTCCAGTAGCCGAGACAGCAAAAGCCATTGTCACAAGTGTCCCTCTTTCGGCGGAAGTTATTCTGCCCACTTGGCGAGCACCTCGACGGGCTACTACCCGATCAGGCCTTTGCACTGTAGTTATTCCTGTTTCGTCCATATTCCAAACATCTTCTGGTCCACACTTGAGTCGATTTAAAACAGTTTGAAGATTATCGAAAAACGCAGTAACATTCGTTTTGTTAAAGCTGGTTGCTCTTGCGAGGCTTGTAGCTTGGGGTGAACGAATAGATAGTGTTCTGTTTCTTTTTAAAAAGGCAGAGAACCAATCGCTGCCAGCCATTTGATTTTCGTTCCATGTGTGCGGGTGTGGACAAGTTTAATGATGTCGCATATAGAAAAGCGACCCTCCTTACTTCTTTAGGGGAAAGACCATAATAAATATCGCAAGCTTTCTTGATATAGTCAGAAAGTTGGGCTTCTTGTTCTGATGTAAATAGAGCTCTGGGTGTTGAAATATTTTTTTCACAAATCAATTCATAGTTCTTTGTGGTCGTAGGAAAAATGATGTACATTACTCGTGTGAAAGTGATTATTCTAAAACTCGGAGAATTTCCGCATTCGGCTGGCGCCTCGTGCTAAATATCTCCTCGTTTGAAAAGTATTACTTTCATCACTTGTAATGTAATATACTGTCTCCATTTCAACTTTTAAATCTACAGATATAGCGAACTATTGACGGAAAGAGCGACAGACCGACGGCAATAGAAAACATGTTTATTATAATCTAGAAACCTTAAAACACAGGCGTTATTTGATAAACAAAACTTCTGAAAAAATATGTACAATTTTTTTAAATATGATTTCTAAATAAATTAATGTGAGTACCAAAGTAAGTAGAACACACAAAGCCAATAACTAAATATTTATATTTAATTAGGTATTTATTAAGCCTACAGCTATATTTAATTATGTTATTTATTATTTCAACTAAATTTATGATAAAATTGTTAGTTAAATTCAAGTAGTTTGGTTATTTTACACTTCCGCCAATCTATAAAGCGTAGAATACTGCCGAAAGTAATTCGACAATCATAATAATAACGGCTATGACGCACCGTCTGCTTTTCAAAACACGCAAAAATTTGCGGAAATATAGTAAATTTTGTATTGTATTTTAAAAGTCGTCGTAGAAGCAGATGTGGTATTATATTTTTTTCGTTTTCGCCTTATTTTAAAATCCGCCGGAACAATATTGTGTCATTGTTTGTTTTCTATTTAATGGATACAAAGTTTATGGTGTTTTTATGACTTTTTATGACTAAAATCAAGACATAAAATAAATTTTAAAATTAAACGGATTTTACAATAGTAATAAGCACAATACAAAATAAATAATTAAGGGCAATAATTAAAGGTACACTCTACGTTATTTCTTTGTGCCGACATCCTAATTTGATATAGTATCCTTAAAATTATATTATTTTATATTTTTGAGAACGATTTTGATTTTTTTTTAAACGTTTTTCTCGTTTTATTTAACCACCGATGTGTAGGTATAAAACTGATAAAAATAATACCTTATCTAAAACCATAATAATGTTAAACAAAAAGCACAAAATTTATCAAATAAGCAAACCAAAGCGTAATTCTAAAAATGAAGAAATGTCAGATATGATTGATTTTTAATGTGGGATTGACAGCAAAGTTCAATTTAACAGTAAAATTAACCTATATATTTTATATTATATAAATATTACATAATAATTATATAAATATGTATCTCTGTCAGTGGCGTAGCCAGAAATTTAGTTTGGGGGGGGGAAAGCATATGAAACCGAGTAACTAGTGCCGCAGGCGAAATTTTTTTAATGTGCCACGCCAAAAAACCTTTTTTTAAACCAAAAAATTGAAAATTAGAAAATTATATAATATTTTTATAGAAACTTGTAGGGAGTTATACTAATACACTAATAATTTAAAACCTATAAAAAAACTTTATGAAATAAGCAAAACTGAGCAAAAAAATAATAAAAATAAGGTTAATTTTTATTTATTGAAAACCAAAAAAAATATATATTAACTATAATCTAATCGATAATTATTAGAAGCCATAGTCATGTAAAGATTATGCATGCAAACACCAATGAAACTTTTTAAATTAATAAATAAAATCCGAAGAGGGTGTAGCGCGCCGCGGTTGTATTTAAAAGTTTTAAGATTTGTGTGGATGTCAGTTTGTCATACAAGCATTTTGGATATATTATGTAAGATTATGTGTTATTTCATTTGGTGCGTTTTATTAATTATTTTTGCATTTACTTATAGTCTATTTCAGAAAGGTGTAGAGTAATGAAAGCTCATTAGGTATACAAAGGGACTACAGAGTGACCCAACGAATATTTAAGCCATTTGCCATTGATTTCATTGCGAAATTCTTTATTTTCATCAAGTGCAAGTAGTACCACCCGGGCGTGGGTCAATTTATAGGTTTTGCCTATTGTTATCCATTCACAAACACTGAAATTGGTGAGACAAAGGCGTACATTATGTACATAGTATTAGGTACACTTATTTTATACAAAAAATACATTATACACAAATTAAATTATAAAAAATCATAATACTCTTCGTCATCTGAGGAACTGTCATCTCCTCTTGACGTTATAATTAACGGGTCGACGTTCCGATCGATCAGTTAATCAAGATCCCACATTCTCTCCTCTCCTCGACATGATGGACTGCTTTCGCCAGTTCTCTGGGGTCACTTCCTTAATGGCTTGATAAAACAGTAGCTTAATATCATTGATTTTGAATGTCGTGTTGTGTCTTGCTACAAATCCTTTCACTTGCGCCCATATAAGTTCTATCAATAGGATTTAGTTTGCAATGATATGGCGGTGTGCGCAGCACAGTTACACTATGTTTTCAGCTATATTTTCCACGGCATATTTCATAAAACGATGTTTGTGTAAATTTGCTGTAGGTAATAGCTATTTCCTTATAAAATTATCTACTTTTTTTTCTTTGGTTAGTTATTATAAATAATTTAATGTACAACATTTTTCTGCGCATTTGGCGGACCCTGATATTGCCGAACTGAAATAGACTATAATAGTTATCTATCAGTTCTAATATAAAACATTATTTGGAAAAAGTATTGTAAAGAATAAAACTTTTATGATAATTTAATAATTGGCTAAATAATTATATAAATAATTACATAATCCAACTTCATTTTTCTCCTTTACAAAATTTTCAAGAAATAAATATGGCCACATGATGTTTTGTATTTTTCCAATTAGGTAATCAGTAAGTATTACATTTTCACAGAAATGCTCATGACGTTCGACTTGTTTTGTTTTTTGCGTTTTCATGAAAATATAATTGGACAGTTTTACTAGAAGATTATCTGCGTTGAATCAATACTATTTGTTTTGTTTCTAAACCATAAAAGTTTTATGATACTTTTATTATATTCAAAAATTCGGTCTGGCTTCAGGGACGTGTAAGGTTAGTGCTTTATTACACCCGCACCTGTTTTAAATTACAATATTGGATGCTCCGTACCAAAATTAAATATAAAATATTGATGAAATCAATATGGTATCTACCCATCATAAGTAGCCTTGTTGTTCCAGACATGATAAGCTGTTTTCATACCTAAAAATTAAGATCATTTTCTGGAAGGATAAATACTCGGATAAATATTTTTATCGGGAAATACAATTTGGCAATAACATTATACAACCGATAATAATTAACGTAAATAAAGATTCTGATGTCGACACTTCTTTAGATGAAGAATAAGATAATTAAATTTGTACACGGAGGGAAAGTTATAATAAAACCTACAAGAAATATAATAACATTTATTTCTAGTAGTATATTGGACCATAATCCAATATAGTACCGTTCTATTATTTTTATTATTATATTTCATTTAGTGACGGCTATTATTTTTGGTAATAAAAATTATTATATTATTTTGTAATCTTCATAATAGTTTCTAATAAAATTTATAAAAATGTTATTAAATATTACGATATTTTCCAATAAGAAATATAATTTTTTTATTTGCTTTAACAATATTTTATTGCAAAGTTCACTATATTATATTATAAGATTTACTATATTTTACTGTAAGATTTGCTAAAAGTACCTATTCTAATGTGAGATCTATTATATTTTATTGTAAGATCTTCTATAATTTATTAAATTGTATTTTCAACCAGAGCTGTCGTGCCGCAGTGGCAACCGCCACCGCTCTGGTTTGCGCCTCGCTTTATAAAGTAGAAACAAAAGTTAGCGGCAAGCGGTGCATCAGTACACAGGAACGCCAAAATAATGGGTTCCCTGGGGCACAGATTAACAATGAAGACGGTATCGTCGTTATTACTTACTACTCTGCGAAAAGTCAATACCCACGCATACGCAACTATAGAATCAGCGAAATCGCGTGTTTCTTATTAGAAAATGTCGTAATTTAATATTATAAGAGATTATTGTACAGGGTATTACTTTTCTAGTAATTTGGTTTTAATATACATTTATACTACAAGGTAAAAAAATGTGATTGTGTGTTTTATGACAATTATTATACTAAAAAAATTTTACAATCAGTTATAATAAAGCTCCGCCGCCGTATTCACTAAAGGGTGTCAAATTTAAAAACTTAATTAACAGTTCTTGGTTTAAAATGACAACTCAACCAAGTTTTTTATTGTATATATTTTATTTAAATGTATACAGAAAAAAGTATTTTATTCTACGTTTTATATTAGACCCAAACATGTATTTGCAACCACATCTCGGTAACACAAAAGCGTCATATGGCATATCACAATAATTCCACGACAAAAATGAATTTTTTCCAACATTTACTTCATCTTGAAGTAAATTTCATTATTGCAATCGAGAGGTCAATAGTTCTGCTTTTTTTTTTGGGTAATTCTAAATCCCTTAACTTAATTTACTTTGAATTATTTTGTAAGGCTTTTTCTGGGAAGTTCACAGACAAAATCGGAGTCTTGCGAGATTGATGAGCCGATAATTTTTATCCTGAACTCCACCTTTGCAGCCAAAATACAAGTGCTAATCCTATTTTATTAAAGGGTTAAGAGTACCTACGTTTTTGTTTCAAAAAAGTCACTTCAACAAATACAGGGTATCCGGTAACTTATAGGCCGTAGAGTGACTGGAGATACATACATCAAACTAAGCCGATTATGTCATATAAGTTTTTTCGGATCGTCACTTTTGTTTTTTTTTTTTGGGTAATTTAATTATGTACTGTTTTTTTTATGCTTTGGGATGTTTAAGGGGAAATGTCTCGACCAACCGTTAAAGATATAAAGACCAATCAAGTACACCTTTTTGACTCAGAAAATGCCCTTTTTAAGAAACTATAATTAAAAAACACCTAATATCACAGGTAAGAAAAAAAAATCATAGATTTATGAAGCCCAGTGTATGCAACTAGCGCCCTCTAGTTGGAAACTTAAAAATGTCTACAAATTCTTATTTCTTGCTCATAAAAACATAATATTGCCAACTTTCAATTCGATTCATTAAACCGTTTTAAAATTATGGCTTATTTTCGAGAATAAACTTTTACTTTCAACACCCTGTATCTCTAGAACGAGTAACAATCCGAAAAAACTTATATGACATAATCGGCTTAGTTTGATGTCTAGTATCTCCATAGTTACTCTACGGCTCATAAGTTACCGGACACCCCGTATATAACAAAAATCTACGTTCCGGCTTATTTACACAAACTCGCGATATGTTGTTCAAAACTCTCTAATTTCTCAAATACGAACAACTATCGATCAACTGGTGGTTGAAATACAACTAACTAACATTTTAGAATTTTTGTTATATACCGTGTGTAACAGGATCATGGTACACCCCCGTATCTCCGTTAGTTTTAAAGGTAATTGATTGAAACTTGGGATATCCCATATACATAATAAGCGGCATTTTTTTACCTACAAATGATTTTTTTTTCACTTCCGGTTTCGCCGGAAGTGACACCAACTTTCGATTTTTAAATGGAACACCCTGTATATTATTACATTTTTGAATTCTGCATAATTTTCTAAATCCAGTGATACTACAAAGGTGACATTTCAAGCGCAAAAAATATTTATTATTTAATTTTTAATTTTCCATTTAAGTGTGCCATGACGGTTCCGATTTATTCCAATTGATCTGTCTAATGCTAGAAAAATTGAAGTCCCGTCAAAAATACTAAATTGCGTTTTTATTAGCAAATAAAATTCATCGTAATCGTTTTTGGGGTAAAACTCAATTTTTCCAAATGGAATTTATTCATACCTGGTCATAACATGTGCAATAAATACAATCAAAATTACAGCTAAAAGAAAATACAATTATTTTGTTCTAATTTAATGCTAAGAGATTATTGAAGTGACTTTGGAATACAAAAAATGAACACAAACTATTACATAAATAATTAACATGTCCACTTTTTCATCTCTTGTATAAATGTGCGGCATTTTGAACAAAAATAACAACAAATATAAGACTTTTCCAATACACAATAAAAACACCGATAAATCACCGAATACTTATTTGACAATCTGAATAATTTCATTGTTTTCAAAGCCTCCTTATTAATCTCTTAACATTAAATTAGAACAAAATAATTGTATTTTCTTTTAGCTGTAATTTTGATTGTATTTATTGCACATGTTATTACCAGGTATGAATAAATTCCTTATTAATAGTACTAAGAAATGGTACCACGGTACCAATATGGTTCCATTTGGAAAAATTGAGTTTTACCCCAAAAACGATTACGATGAATTTTATTTGCTTATAAAAAACGCAATTTAGTATTTTTGACGGGACTTCGATTTTTCTAGCATTTGACAGATCAATTGGTATAAATCGGAACCGTCATGGCACACTTAAATGGAAAATTAAAAATTAAATAATAAATATTTTTTACACTTGAAATGTCACTTTTGTAGTATCACTGGATTTAGAAAATTATGCAGAATTCAAAAATGTAATAATATACAGGGTGTTCTATTTAAAAATCGAAAGTTGGTGTCACTTCCGGCGAAACCGGAAGTGAAAAAAAAATCATTCGCATGTCAAAAAATGCCGCTTATTATGTATATGGGCTATCCCAAGTTTCAATCAATTACCTTTAAAACTAACGGAGATACGGGGGTGTATCATGATCCTGACACGGTATATTTAAATCCCTTTTTAAGTACACCTGGTATAATAAATCCAGGTATTTCTCATTTATTGGTTGAATTTTCCCATACATTAAGGGCTGGTAGATAATTATCATAATTTTAGCATGGATCTATAAAACCGGAGCCAACTGAAACTTTTGCAAGACAGATTTATAATTAGTATAATAAAATAAGTATGATTTTGTTATTTTGGTCTCTGCAACATTTTTGCTCTTCTCCAGTGTTATCGACAGGACGCAAAATCCTGCCAGTCCGGCAATGCTAGGTATTTTTGCAACAAATAAACAAAATAATTATATATTAAAAAATGTTCACGAGAACAAAAAATCCGAGTTATGCACTTAAATTTTGACAACAAATATTTGCACAGGACTCAATAAATTTAATAAAAAATAAAAATATCCTTGAACCCATAGTTAAACATCTAGAAATTTTTTGACGCAATTTTTTTATCATGCACACTTATTAAATTGTTCTAAGCTTTTAAAATGTGGACATTTTCCATTCATCAAAATCAGACTTACGTTCACTACAACAATACGTGTTAATTTTTTATAATTATCGCCTTAAAATTTATATCACTCTATGTATCTATGCAGAACTTGGAATTTTGCATGACTGAAACGGTACCACAGAATATTTTTTTAATACAATTCAATTCTCATATTCAGGAGGTTTGAATTATTTTAGATTTTCTAATTTAATTGGTACACTCTACATTGGTATAAATACTACTACAACTTTATAACAAAAATTTTTAGTTTCCAAACTAATTGTAGCTGTTACTTGGTCAATTTAAATAAAATTCTTTAGTTTTGAAAACTAAATATTATTCTTAACTGTATTTTAGTATTGGTAACCAAGTTGGTACGTTACAACCAACAGATATTAGCTTACCTAGTTTACGCAACTAGTTTAAATATTTATCTTAACCAAGCACGCATATTGGCTACATTGGATAAGTACACGAGAAATTCTAAAGATGAACAAAAGTTACAAATCTTACAAAATAATTGCATAAGATTTTTAACAAGCCCTTAAAAATATGACCATGTTACTCAAACCTATAAACAACAAAATATTATAAAACTGGAATTTAGACGCGAAATTCACCTTAACTGGTTTATTCATAAAACAATTTTTACTAAAAACTCTGATTATCTATATAAAAAACTTGAATATAGAATTTTTGACAACATTACGAAGGCGTAGAGGGGCCATGTAGTTTTTTTTTCTTAAATTCCGACTTTAAACTCGGAATATTATTAAATTCCGACTTTAAACTCGGAATATTACTATTTTTTTTTCTTAAATTCCGAGTTTAAAGTCGGAATTTAATAAAATTCCGAGCTTAAAGTCGGAATTTAGTAAAATTCCGAGTTTAAAGTCGAAATTTAAGAAAGAAAAACATGGCCCCTCTCGCCTTCGTACAACATCAATACTAGAAATGAAAATAATTTAGAAATACGAACACATCGTACAGAAAAATATTTATCCTCTTTTAAATTTAATGGTTCAATAAGATATAATAATAAACAATCTGATATAAAAAAAATAAACTATTCTACTGTTAAACAATATTTTCCTGGGGTCGGATTGGAAGACTGATTGATTACTAATCTTACCTATTCGTGCCAACTGATATCTTACTGTCACCAATATTTAGTTATTTAATTACAGTATAATTTTTGCAAGTTCATTTTATTATATATAATTTATGTTGTTGTTTTTGGCACAAATAAATATCTTTATTATCATTTAAAAACGTCCAGATTATTTACTTAAGTTAAGCCCTACGAATCCTACGATCAAAACGACATTTTTTTAAACCTTTAATTGTCAATGGACAAGAGCATTGTCATTTTGCTAAAGGCATGTAATTCAAATATCTTTTTAATACATGTTATCTTTAAAATAATTACACAAATTATCATATATTCATATTAGAAGATTGTCAAGAGAACATTACTTTAATTCTTGTAATTAACTACAAAATTAATATTGGCAACCAAAAAACAAACAACCAATGCCGGAATCGATCTAGCAATAAAATATAGTATCCGTTACTAATCATCCTCTTGAGGATATTTTAACTAACTTTTCTTTTTACGAAAACTAAGATACTGGTATGGTACAGTAGGCCAATTTTTAGAGTGCACCTCATGTACCTCATTGGCAGCGGTAGATACTCATCGTACCTCATAATAAACAAACGTGTAATGCGTCCGGTAAAGCAAATTATAAACAGGTTAAAAATGTGTTACCAGAAATTGTATACAATTCAAATATGATGTTTTCATCTCATTTACATTGTCTCAATCCTTTTTTCCCAGATATTATTGAACACAGGCAGCTGAAATTTGGTATGATCATAGTTGTGATAATCCAAACAAACACTAAAAATATAATTATAAATTGTAAGAGCCTATTTGTTGGAATTAACAAATAATTAATTATTTTTATTTGTTCAGGTTTCGTCAATTACTTTATTGGTAAATTAACGGTCAGATTTGGGCTGATTGGACAATTTTTATTTATTAAATCAATGTTAACATTTTGGTGTAGTCCACACCTTTATTAGGGCTAAAGTACTAAGAAACAAAGTACTATAATATGAATAAATAAAATCAGTTATAAAGAATTATTAAACAATCACACGACGAACAATTAAAGTTAACAAAAGCCTTCAATAATTAATCATCTTATAGCATGAAAACAAATAAATATTTATTATTCCTAATATCATTATGACCCATATTGGCATATATGAGAATAAGAATAAAAGATCTAACAAACCAATAAAAAAAATAGATGGTACCGCTCCCGAAAAATATTAGTAAATGTACATGTTAAATCTAAGATACATGAGATTAAATACATAAAAAATGTAAACATCTAAATTAGCAATGGTACTATAAAAACATGTTCGCGATTTTATAGAAATCAGTTTTTAAACTACTTTTCAACCAAAAACGTGGTACGTTTGTAGTAAACTGAAACATTTTCTGTTTCATAATTTTCATTTTTTTTCGAATTTGTAACAGAGTTTTAATTTTGTTCGACGATGTCTGTATACGATACTAACGCAGATGTTCTGTTGATGCAAAAGTTAAAAAAATTGTGTCGATTGGTTTCGAAACTTCAAAGGATCTCTAAGCAAGAAAGGTAGGAATAAAATAATTATTTATATCAATAGTTATATTGTTATCCTAAGAGACAAAATTATATAAAATAACTATAAAAATCCCTTTAAATAAATATATAACAAAATATCACCAGAAAAGTAAAATTAAAAATTAATAACAAGTTAGGATAGGCAAAATTTAATATTTTTATTAGTAACATAGTCAACTATATTTATTAATAGTCAGAGTTGTTGTTGATTTGTAGCTTTATCTTATTGCCCCTTAAGAAAATTTACAGATAAATATTTTTTTGTAATCGCTCAAGAATGTTAACTTTCTTGACGCGAATGCAGGTCCCAAAATACCCTATTCTAATAATTCAGTTCGTTGCTGCGAAACCGTCAAAAAATAGTAAAAGTAAATTTTTCCAGGGAAAAAATGTATTACTTTCTTATACCTTTTTTTAAATCTATATTTTAGACAGATTCATATAGCAATAAATTTAAGATTGCATTTTTTATAGTTGCTACCTATTAACTGCTTGAACTTGATTGAATTAAATTAAATTTATTTTTAGTATTTTGTAATTATACACAAATTTATTAAAATTTGATTTTTCATGCCGTGAAACGATTTAGAACAACTTTCAGTATATTTTTTAGCCTCTCGCCTCCTTTTCTTTATCGTATAAATTTAAACTCCCAAAAACAACATTTTTGACAAAAATATTATTTTGTCTTATTTTACGTCCACACGCCACAGAAGTCTTAATTGTCCAGCACACTAAATTTTTTAAACTGCTACCCCTGGTGATGGCGTAGACAATATTAAAGAAGGTCAAAGACAAATTTAATTTCTCATTCAGTTAATAAACAACTAGTACTTATATACATTAATAACTTTTTTTACCGGGATTTTTAAACTATATTTTAAATAGTAAAATTCCATAAATTATGAACATATTTTTGCAATTTTAGAAAAATGTTTAACTCGTAGTAAAAGTACATTCATAGACTTCAATGCAAACAATGCATTGGCTGCGACGACAGCCCTCACTCGAGAATGTATTGCTTTTCCTATAAGATACCTATACAATATACAATATAAATTTTTAACTGGAATAAATTCAGTATTAGAAAGCCTCTTTATTTGCTGAAAAAATATGGCTGCGTTTATTTTTAGTTTGGCATATTTTTTTTACGTCTTTATAAAATTTACCTCTCTTTTGGGGGTAGAAACCGCCGTCAACTTTTTTTTTGTAAAGGTATTAATGTGATACATTATTGGAAAGGACATAAAAAGAAAACACGACCCACTATTTATTTACCTTTGCATTTCGGTAATGTAGAAGTTGTTTTATTGTAAAAATTGTTGGAAATGTTACACATTTTTTTTCTTGACAATCCCCTAATCTAAAGTAAAATTAATTCTTGACCATATCCGTAGTTATTTGATGAATTGGTATAAGAAGGTATAGAATGGTGTATAAGAATCAATTATTGTTGCTAAAATGGACAGTTTTTTTTCTGGCTTTCTAAATGACCGCAATGCAAAAGTAAATAGTGGAATGTTTTCCCGTTTTTATACCCTTTCCAACGAACTTACAATACATACCCTTAGTAATAGGGTTACCAGGTCAAAAGTTTTCCAACCAGAACAACTTAAATAGGAACTATAAGTTTATAAAAAAATGTTCTATATAAATAATTATAATAAATCAATTTAATGTACAAAACCCGATTTTTATAAAAATGTGTATTGTGAAAAATATTGTAAAAAATATAAATTAAACTTTTAGCAAAATCTATTAAAATATAAAAACAATAAAAACATTCCAGTATGGCGTAAACCACAATAAAATCATGTATTATTACAAAAACTTCTGATAATGATTGTTAATTAATATTTTCTTTGTGGAAATTATGATACATAATTTACAAGTTTAAAGAAACAATAACAATAACATTTTTATTTGGATTTCATTGGGGTTTTTCTCGTAACTAAAATGATGCTATCGGATTTTTTTATTTACTAAAGATCAAATGAGTTTAAATTAATTTTATAGGTTGGTTAAAAAGATTTAATAAGTATTAGAAAGTAGGTTTTTATTTAGATTTAGATAAATTTAAGTACCTAAGGTGACTAATGAAATAAACCGTCCAATAAAAAAAAGTATTCCGTATTTACCATGATTTCAATCCATAAATTAATAATCAATTAAGAAAAAAACTGTTTTGCATTTGTATTACTGAACTTTATTATTATGGAATATGGATTTCTCGTCATTATTAATCAGGACTGAATAATATCTACAGGGTGTCACAGATAAGGATGCACTCTACATGGATCTAGTAAACCATTAGAAAAAAGTTGCAGCCCACTAAATTTTATAACTTTCAAGTTAAAAAGAATTATAACACTTCCAAAGATCGAATTTTCGGGATTTCATTTTTATTTTTTTCTGACTCTATTTGAAGAGATGATATGTTGAAATAAAGTTTACATTTTTACCACCATCTTTCTTCTCTACAAGTTGGTGTAATTAGATTTATAATCCTACGTTACGTTTTTTCAAAACCACCATCAACTTTACTTTTTTAAATAGTCGGGGAATTTTATTATTTTTAAATTTCCCTTTTTCTTTATAATTCAACGGCATATCACACCTAGGACTAATCCCAATCATCAATAAGGATAAGTGCAATTAATTTCTTTCGGATATGATTTGGCACTATATAAAGATTTTCTGTATTTTATCGTTAAATTTCGGACCGGAAAAAAGTTAGGGACTGAAAATATATCGTTTTGTGGTTAAAACCACCAGAAAAATTGTAGAAGCGGAAAAAGTATGGTTGTATTTTTAAACTTTTTGTTTCTGGGTTATATTATGAATTAAAAACATTTTAACATATCCAAAATAAAAAACTCGACATACGAAAACACAAAAACTACATCGTTAGAATGAAACAGAAATACACAAAATCTCATTTAAAAGAGCAAAAAAAATGATTGGAAAGAGCCGTCAAGTTCTCCTTTTTGGATGAGTGCGAGTCATCTTACGGCCATCGCGAATGTAGCCGAGTGATCTTACATAGTTCTAAATAAGAATAAAATTGAAATTTCTTTTGTACCCTTTTCATGGTTCCGCTGCTGTTCTCCATAATTACTCCCAATATTCACTACTGCTTTGATTAAGAGACAGACCGGGTAGTAAACTAGCCAAAAGTCATATAGAGGAATTTAATAGGGCCATTAACAATAGAGTAGGAGAAATAAGGAGATAAGAGAGACGCATTGCTGAAAATAACATTTGTTCGATGATATATCTTGCAGTAAGTATGAGTCAGTCATTCAATAAAGACTAATTGCTATAAAATTAGAAATGTAGTAATTAGATATTAAAATAAAATTCTACGTACTATGAATGAGGACGCGTAATTATATGGGCAAATACCATAAATTAATTAAATAAATAACAAAATCCGCACTTTGATTTTATTTTATAGTACTAGCGCTATTGTTAAAACTAATCTGAAGTGATAATAGATGTTTTGGCATAATTTTTATACATTTTTGAAAAAGAATGTAGACCTAACTTTGCGTCCATGAAATAGGTACTGTAAAGTGCCAATGTGGGCTCTTTTACTATTCTCATATTTGATAGTTTTGGCAAAAACCAGCTCATTGAAAACCTGCACAAATGTAACCCAGTGGTGGCTCGCGGTCTTAAAAAATGGTGAAGAGCTAGGTATAGTGCGGGTACTTAAACAAACATTGACTAAAAACCCGTGTAACAAAACGTCTCTCTTATCCTCATCTGTCCAACGACTGAATGGAGTTCCCAACAAATTACAAACTATGTAATTAATTGGGTTCATTTTTAAAAAACACAACAAAGTAGGTACGTACACTACTGAATTAACTGAAAAATAAGAACAAAACGTTTTAATCACACGGTAAATCACATAAAAACGATATCTATAACCGTAAGTTTCGGGACGCCTCAAAATAAATACCTTAAGGTTAGGCGAACCAATGCTAAAACAATGGTGCCTACGACTGATCTATTTTTAAATTGCCCTTCATCATATTGCAAATTGTTACATGCTGTTTGCGTGACTGACGTCACGTAACCATAGCAACGGTAAATATCAAGCCATGTTGGACGTTGGGTCTTCACTTGCTTTGAGCTAACAGACACGGTCGCTTGGCGCGCCAAAATGCACGAGTGTTTTGATTATTTTTCATCGGAGTTAACCGTGGCCCTATTATGCATTGCTACATTGGAAAATTTTCCAACATGACAGTCATACTGTGAATTTAAAGTTTTATGCAGTGTAAAAAACTAAATAAGGTTCTGATGATGGTTTCCTAATAAAACCAAAACGTTAACCCATTATTAAGAAAAAGTTTTATTCAAGAGTGACCGAAAACCCAAGAAAAACAAACATTGTAATTGAACTCAGAGTTCTCCGAGTGTCTGAAGAAAGCTATTAATCATAAAATAAGCATTTTGCGCACTTGTTTTCACACAAATTTTCGAGCTGTGTCTGGTGAGGACTTGGATTTCCTACAAAAAAGTTCATATAATATAGTTTTGTCTGAATATGGGCCCGGCCCATATTCAACACATTCAAGTGGCACTAAGTACAAGTCACCATAAAATTATTGGTTATAAAAAACCTGTAATTTTTAGAATAAGATTAAATGTTGAAATTCTATGTTAAACTTTCCCTCTATCACTGCCGCATAAGTAGGGTTACCATCTATCTAGAATATTTTTCAGGACAAACAGGCCCGAAATTTCGGACAAAGTCCGGATATTTTTCTTTGGAGGCGCAGCAAATGAAAAACGAAATTAATTTTTTTATATAAAATTTGTCATTTTTTACCATATATTATACAAATAATGACATATACTACCTATATGTAACCTAGGTATACTTAGCCTTTCCTTTTACTTCTTTTAAAATATCTGAATTTGCAGGTGAATCAGTGACATAAACTCATAAAACTCGTTACAAGTCATTGCAAAATTAAAGCTCGTCATGATAATATTATGTTTTACAGAGTCCAGCAAAAGTATGTTTCGTTCTTTAGACCACTGGGCTGTAATTAGTGAAAAAACTCGTTTCACATTTGCATTATGCGTTGTTATAGCAAAAAAAAAATTGACAAACCTTCAAAAGTTCTGAATACTGTTCTTCAGATAGACAGTTTGCAAAACACACCACCCATTTTTTGTGTGTAGGTAGATGTTGAAATTCTGATTTCTTTTCTTTAATTATTTTTTGCAAAAGACATATTTCATTAAACATTTTAGTATCGTCTACATCGTTGCCCTTTTCAATCACATAAGAAATAGATGATGAAATTTTTTTTTCCCAGTCCAGATTATCAAGATTTTCTAAACTTACCCATTTAAAACAGAAAAGTTCTTGAAAAGGCTCCAGCCAACGATTTAAGTAAGTTATGGATATTTCATAACATTGAAAAATATTATTTCTGAAAACTTGTTTTTCTTGTGTGAACCATTCATCATTCATTTTTTTCAGTATGTCTTGAACTTTAAACGGAATAAATTTTTGCTGCAGTCTTTCATTTAGAATATTAATTACCGATTCTAGAATTTTTATGATTTCAATAATAGAGTTATCTTGTTTCTCCATTTTTTCTATATTACTATGAAAAACTGACATCAATGAATGTATGAAATATAGATATGGTTCAGAGAATCTATTCTCAAAAAAAGATTTTAATAAAAATGGAGGGTTAGCCTCTGAAAGAAAATATGATTTTAAGGGCTAAAACATCTTTAAGATTCTTTCTATCGCGGGAAATAAGAACAACCATCTACTTTTAGAATGATACAAAAGCTGTTCATATTTGGTACCCACAAAATCGCAAAAGTATTTTAGAGTTGACACTTATTAAACTTACAATAAAAAGTTATGGGAACCAGCGAATCACATCAATCACAATCGTTTAATAAAAACACGTGGAATAACGGAGTCTGTGTCATTTCTTGCCCTTATTTCGAATTCGGCTTTTTATCTCTTGCTTTGCTGCCAGCGTCATTCTCGAGGGGACCTACGGCTTAACGTGGGTTCCGAACCACGATCCTCAGTCATGCGACCCCCCCCCCCCCCCAAAGGGCTGTCAACCCTTGGTTTCTTGCGTCAATGCATGACCTACCGATTGGGGAGTGTGTCCGATCTCATCCGACCTGGTTACCAGCGTGAATGGGGTGGGATGGGAGCAGATACATTTTACACTCTTCCCTGTCTTCTTAAACCTACTAAATTTCGGACATACTCTTCGAGGATCGAACTTGGAACGCCACGGTCGAATGCCAGTGACTCAACGCTGAGCCCCCGCCGCAGTATTTTCCCCTGATTTCGAATCAAATGTTATTCGCTTATTTTGGGTTGGTTTCATAAAATACTATTATTAAATAAGCCTCTCAAACAGAATCATTTTTAACAATAATATTTTTTAAATTTTCATATTATTATATATTATTTCTAGTTCACGACACACGATTTGGTAAGATTGTTTATAAAATAATTGCAAGTTTATAAATGGCGCCCATGAGCAAAATTCACATCACGTGATAAGTGAGTGATATTTTTGTGCATGTCTGCAAGTTAGAAGCGATAGCAAAAAGAAAAGAGTGATAAGGAAGAGTAATTTTTGCTACGTTGAGAATTCTTATTTAAGTTTTTTTTATAAAATTGTTTCCGTCATTGAATGATTAGATTATTCATACGGAACGACGTGATCCAACAATGCTTCGAGTTAAAATATTTTTATTTTCGGTATCTACATTAGGTTAGAATGGTTGACAAATAGCCCAGGAAGATAAAGAATGTTGTAGGAACCTTAGAGCCCCATTTTTAAGCCGGAAAAGTAAGGGGGTTCAAAAGGCTGACTAATAATGTATACACTTTTCGCAGATGGGAATTTTATATACAGGGTGTTCCGTAATGATGTGCCAATATTTTAGGGTGTGATTCCTAAAGTCATATAAATATATGTCCTAAACGGCTTAAATATTTTGCTACAGGGTGTTGAATCATTTTTTTTTAATGCGTTTTTTGTAATATCTCCGAAAGTACTTTAGATAATATTTTCAATTTTGGCATGTGCTAATAGAACATAAAACCACATGTTTTAGCTATAAAAGTTATTTTTTTGTCCCACCAGTGGCGTCCCTGCAAACATTTCCTCTGATATTTTTTAGAAAAAAGTGGTACGCCACTGACAATTTTATTTAATATATTAATATTATTTCTGATTAGCCTGGTCAATTCTGCATAAAAATGGTCTCTTGCGTTTTTCTCCTCAGGCACACCGTTCTTAACTAAAGTAATTAAATTAAATTAGACGGGCGGAAGCATACCTATTTCCAACAATTTTTATAAAACAAAATTTTGTATTATTATTGTTAATAATAATAATAAATAGTAGAGCTAATTTAATTATTTTAATTAAGAACGGTGTGCATGAGGAGAAAAACGCAAGAGACCATTTTTATGCAGAATTGACCAGGCTAATCAGAAATGATATCCTCATGGAAAAATGTCAGTGGCGTACCACTTTTTTTCTAAAAAATATTAGAGGAAATGTTTGCAGGGACGCCCATGGGAGACAAAAAAATAACATTTATTACTAATGGGGGACAAAAAAATAACATTTATTACTAAAAGATGTGATTTTATTTTCTATTAGCACATGCCAAAATTAAAAATATTATCTAAAGTACTTTCGGAGATATTACAAAAAACGCATTAAAAAAAAATTAATTCAACACCCTGTGGCAAAAAATTTAATCCGTTTAGGACATATGTTTATATGAACTTCTCTTCATAAAATGACTTGAGGAATCACATCCTATAAAATATTAGCATGTCATTAAGGAACACCCTGTATATGCACTCACCCACAAGAGAAGTGACGAATTAAAAATTTATTTTAAGTTTAGAGGCGAAATATCTTTTAAACTATTTGTGTCATGGTATTGAGGTTTTCAGTTTTGGATTATTATTATTATTTGTTGGCAAAATTGTTGTTATCAGTTTTTAGTTTTTTATTATTTTTGGCCCAATAAACAGGGTAAAAAAAAGAAGTATGTTGTTTTGCTAATTTTTGAAAGGCCCTGTGAAGTGTGAAGTGTCATGGCAATCAGTCAATCAAAGCTCAACTAATAAAAAAACTATTATTTAGGATGGTTCTTTAGCAACATTTTGATTTTTGAATCATTTTCCTATATGTTTGGTAGCCTGAGATTTAGCTTTTTAAAAAAACCACAACGTTTAAGCTTTCAATCCTTTGATCAGATTTTTAAATTAATCCACTAATAAGAAAAAAGAAAACAAAAAATATGTATTAACATATAAGTTAATATCGGGTGTTTCCTCCTCTAGATCGCATCACATCAGCAATGCGTCGGGAAATGTTCCGTACTATAGTCTATTTCAGAAAGGTGTAGAATAATAAAATGGGAAATTTAGTCCAGTTCGGCTCAATTTCGATGTCGGTCATAGGCACACGTAAATTTTATGCATTAAATTATTTATAGTATCCAAAAATTTTGGAGAATTAGGTTAACGAGTATTAACATAAAATAGTATTGTTTGTAATATTAAAATTGCAAGTAATTGCAAAATTCAATTCGAGAGATTACCACGAGGACATGAATTCGAATGTTTTTGAGGACTATTTTGGTGAAATGATAAAATATCTTTCAGCTGATTGAACGCAAGCTATCATTCACGACGCACAGAAAAGACTTCAACTTCATCTTGGAGAAAACAAGAAATTATTAACTGGTTAACCCTCAAAAGTATTGAATTTAAAGATAATTTGATAAAAAAAGCAACTATTAGCTATAGCAAATTTACACAAACATCGTTTTATGAAATATGCCGGGGAAGATATAGCTGAAAAACATAGTGTAACTGTGCTGCGCACAGCGCCATATCATTGCGAACTAAATCCTATAGAACTTATATGGGCGCAAGTAAAAGGATTTGTGGCAAGACGCAACACGATATTCAAGATTCAAGACTTTAAGCTACTGTTTGCTCAAGCCATTAAGGAAGTGACACCAGAGAACTAGCAAAAAGCAGTCCATCATGTCATTAAAGAAAAGGAGAAAATGTGGGATCTTGACCACCTGATCGATCTTACCGTCGACCCGTTAATTATAACGTCAAGAGGAGATGACAGTTCCTCAGATGACGAAGAATATTATGATTTTTTATAATTTAATTTCTATATAACGTATTTTTTGTATAAAATAACTATACTTAACACTATGTAGGTACATAATGCTCGCCTTTGTCATACCATTTTTAGTGTTTGTGAATAAATATCTATCAATAGGCAAAACCAATAAATTGACCCAAACCCGGGTGGTACTACCTGCACGTGATAAAAAGAAAGAATTTTGCAATGAAATCAATGCCAAATTATAAAAGTGACTTAAATATTCCTTGGGTTACTCTGTAGTCCTTTTGCATGAGCTTTTATTACTCTACACCTTTCTGAAATAGACTATAGGTTTGCAGTTGACTCCTGTGTTATGTTAGTCCATTCTTCAATGAGCGTTTCTTCGAGTTGTTGGTGATTTTGAGGAGCATATAGGCGATTTTTGAGTTTTTGGCCAAGTTGGTCTCATAGGTACTCGATTGGATTCATATCCTGGCTTCCAGAGGGCCATGGTAAACGCTCAATACCAAACTCCAAAAATTGTGTACGGGCGGTATGTGGTCGGGCATTATCATGCATTAAAATCAAATCCTTATTATGGAAGCAATAGGTGAAACATGCTATTGCAATATATCGATGTACCCCTGAGCATTTAGGGCATCTCTAACACCATGTTTTAATAATAATATCACCAGTTGACAACCAATGGTCGTTATGGCATTATTAAAAAATGATTTTAACGCTAAAACGTTGTAAATTCCTTAAAAATCTCATGTTACCGACCAAATAGAAAAATAATTCAAAAAACAAAACATAGCTAAAGAACCTTCTTAAATAATAGTTTTTTGTTAGGTGAGTTTTGGTTGGCATGACACTCCACAGGGCGTTTCAAAAATTAACAGAAAACATACCTACTTCTTTTTTTACCCTGTTTATTGGGACAAAAATAATAAAAAGTTAAAAGTGACAACAACATTTTTGCCAACAAATGGTTCTATCAAACAAAATAACAAATCATACGCAACTCCTCTGAAACCGTACCGGTACCGGAGTTTCTGCAGCAGAACTCACATACATAATACAAATTTAAATAAACTTAATTAAAAGTGTTTAGAATAATAATGTAAATACTTAAAAATATTTATACACAGGTTTTAACATTTATTTTGTTGTTGAATTAATAATGAATGGGTGCATAAATACGAAGTCTGTAGAAAAAAGTCTGTTATGTTGTTTACCATTTTGTTCTGTTCACTGACCTCAAAACTAGATTGTTTTGATAGGTAAAAACAATTAATATTTGAATATTTAAAAAATGGGAAAATTGTATATTTCTATTTTTTTTTATTTCCTGGTTGAATTGGTTTTTACCTAAACGCTGTATCCATGTATCCATATACCATTTTGGTAGTTAGTAAATACATAAAATCATATAATCATTTTAATTATAAATCAGGAAATATAAAAACCAGGAATTTATAGTGTTTCTGATGGAATTACTTGGTCACCCTTGTCGCATCCATTGTTACAAGAATTAAGTAGATGATTGGTAAAATTAAAAAAGTGTTGTAGATTGTAACTGACTTTAAATATCCTTCCAAAATTTTGAGGTATTTAAGAAAAACTCAAAATTTCCAATTTTGTTTTTCATCAATAGCTCGTAAAGATTTTGCTCAACAGCTTTGATTCATTATTTTAGTTTTTTTATGAAGATAATCAATATTGCAGATTGTTTTTTGTTTTCTATAGTTATTTTGTACTATTTTTTTTATTGGCGATCTTTTTTAATTTTGACGAAACATTATTGTCACTTATAATTTCCCTGAAGCATGAATTATTTCCGGAAATTTTTTTCAAAATTTCACGAGGCGTCAGCCTAGGGACATTTTCGTAAAAAATTCGCGAGGAAACATTTCCGTATTTATAATAATTCAAGCTCGCAACCAAAAATATGCCTTTTGCATTGACAAATAATTTAATTCTGTCAATTCGTGTCATTATTTTGACGAAAGTGACAGGAAAACACAACATTTTTATTATAAATGAAAAACATTTAAAATAACATAGTGATCCGTGAATAAGAGTAAAATTACTTTAGTCGTTTCCTTCCCAACTAAAAAATATGCATTTTTGCCTTGACAAATAATTAATTCTGTCATTTCGTGTCATTATTTTGACTTTTAACTTTTTTTTGTTTGACATGGTACTGATTCAAAATGAAGTCTTCTGATAAGAAAAAGTGGGTGCGGTTTTTAGATTTGTATTACCATCTAACATAATTATATAAGTACAATAATCAATAAAATTTATAATTTTGGATTCTTATTTCGCTGACAAAGTTTGCCAATTGAGCTCACCCAAACAAAAAATCGTTTTTCACGGGCCACGCAAATAGAAATTTGGCACGAGAACTGTCGCGACAGTCAAATGCTTTTATTTTTCCAAAATTGTTGCGTAAGAATTCGAGCTTGGGCTAAAATTGGCGCTACGTTCAGAGTCGTGTACGTGGAAATAAAAGAGAGAGAGACAAAAGCTAAAGACTGCACTTTATCTCAGCAATTGCATTTTAATGTTTTTTGGAGAGCTACAGTCTGTCAATGCGGTAAACATTAATTAAAAATATCTAGCACATTATAAAAGAATGTCAAAAAGATCATCTGCTACGTTTTCACATGTTTGAAATGGTATGTCTGGTGTGTTCATATTATAAATATATTTTTTTTAAATTGGCTATAGTTATTTGTACACGGAAAAAAGAAAATATTAATCTCAGTTTAAGACTAAGTTAGCTCAAGCATAATATGTCGTTTTAAAAGGAGATTATAAAATTCTTGAAAGGCAGTGCCCATTGTTTTACTTTAAACGGATCAATGCTTAAATTGAGTATAAATAATGTCTCTTTAGTCTTATCTTCATTGTAAAAATAACTTTTATTTAAAGTGAAAATGTACAACTTCTTGAAGCACAGATATGAATAAATCTAATAGAAATGTAGAAATACTTATTTTAAAAATATAAGTTGGAGATATGAAACTCTCCTGTTAAGTATTTTCATATGTTTAACTTGAAGTTGTTTTGTTCAAATGAGATTTTCTAGTTTAAATATAAGTAGGTATCTAAAAATATCTTCTATTTGAGAATATGTTTTTTTATGTATATTTGTATACAGAAAATATTTCATCATATTATAGATAGTTCGGATAAATTATTGGAAAAGACCAAAAATAACAATTACTTTTTATTTATTACATACAAAAATATTTCTGTTACTTACTTAGAAAAAGTTATAATTTATTAAAAAAAATGCCAATTAATATACCGGGTGTTCATTTAGGGTTCATCAGGTGGGAGATATCTCGTTAACAGTCGACTTTATAAAAAACTATAAACACAAAAGTGGCAGGGCTTGATGGTGTGCATCTTTTTAAAATATACAGGGTGTACCAAACATGCATTTTTTTGATGTTTAAAACGTGTTAAACCTTTAAAACATGTTTTTGGTTTAACATGGTAAATCGTAAGCTGGTGTCTTTGGTTAGAAAATAAAAAACTAAGATAGGGAGGTGAAAACCATTTTTCTCTAAGATGAACCGTTCCAATGTTACATCCTGTGAAAGTCTGAACATGCTATATTTTAAACGTCAATATCTCAGAAACTATTGAATTTAGACATATTATGACATTTACAAAATAAGCTTAGAATTATTATTATTATTATTATTAATTTTGTGGGAAATCAGAAAATAATACAATATATAGGGTGTTCCATTTAAAAAAAACCCAAGTTATATTCGCCACTTTTTTTTTGGGCCACTCCAGCATAATTTTAAAATGCCTACACCTCAATGGTCTCTACAATTTTTGTTTTGCAAAAGTTTATCCAATTCTTAAGATAAAGGCGACAATAAACTTTACTCTATCGTTGACTCATTCTGTACAGATAAAATACAGAGTGTGTACAATTTCCTAAAAATTTCAAATTTTTAAAATGTACGCTTTTATTTAATACTTTCATTATTACCTATATGGCAATATATTATCACATTAACTAATTATTGAATTTCAATTAAGTATCTCATCAGCCAATTTTTTTGTCTTTAATTTACTAGAAAATGATGCTCAACATTAAAATAAATGCTTGGTCTGTAGAAAATGTAATATTTATATTTCAAAGAAATGAGAATGCAAAATATTGAATTAATTTGTTTAATCAAGTAATTTTAACATTTTAAATCCTATTTGATGTTCCAATGAATGTAAAAATATCAATGATCATTTTTATGAGTAATGTCAGTTAATATAGTACCAATAAATTAACACTTTTAAATCTTTCCAAGACCTGAGAATATCAAATTGTCGAGTGAGGGTCGAAGTGGCCTTATAAGTGTTTAGGTAGAGGAAATTAGAATAAAGTTTAAAAAATCCAAAAAAAGAATCCGGAATTTTATTTCATAGAAACTGTATATTTTAAAGAGTTCTTTATTATAAAAATACTATTTTCTTCAATTGAATTTTTTTATTACTACAACAAACAATTCATACAACACTTTATACTGAACACCGACGTAATACAAAATTTTAAAAAACCCATCAATAATAATTACTGTTAATTAATATTAATTATAATACTTGAACTAATCATAAATTTGTCTGTATGAAAGCTTTACAAACTGACATAATATTATATGAACGTATTGTTAATCCCTTGCTGACATCACAACAGGTTGTTTTCAAATAAAAAACTAAACGGTTTTAACTTTTTTAATTAAAAATAATTAATTTTTTGATTTTATACCAATCGGGTGGTCGTTTAGTGACACAAAATAGTAGTTTGTCTACTCCAACATGGATATTAGCTGGTTTTTTACAGACACTATTCCTGTTAACTGAACGGATATAATTTCATATCCATCCTGGTTAGGATGAGAAACCAAATTTACACGTTGTAAATTTTACGCCTCGTTTTATGATACCAAACAAAAGTGAGGTTAAGAATATATTTCAAAAAGGTGCAAATCTGTCAGATCAAATATGTTATTTTTTATATTTGAATTAAAACATCAATCCCAAGACCACGGCAGTGGCTCAGAGGTGAGTTACGGGCATTCGACTGTAGCGACCCGGGTTCGATTCCCGGAGTGGGCATACGTACAATAAAAAAAGTATGTCCGAAATTTAGTGGATTTAAGAATGCAGGGAAGAGTGTAAAATTTATCATCTCCCAACCCACCCCATTCACGCCGGTAACCATGCCGGATGAGATCGGACATCTCGGGGGGTGCGAAAGAAGATACACACTCCCCAATCGGTAGGTCATGCAAGCAAGAAACCAAGGGATGCTAGCCTTTGGGGGTGTCGCATAACCGAGGATGGTGGTTCGGAACCCACGATAAGCTGTAGGTTCCCTCGGGAATGGCCCTGGCAGCGAACGAAGAGGAAAAAAGCCTAATTCGAAAGAATGGCAAGAAATTACAAACATTAATCCCAGATCCTATGCACACACCAATATTTCCTAAGGAATGCACGAAATGGTGCGAAAATTAAAGATTAAAAAGTACGTTGTGACCGAACCGAACAAAGATTTGTGCACGAATTAATGTTCACTTTTGTATTTAAAAATGTCCACTAATAATAAAAGTTTTAAGGTCGATTGGGTTTGGGGTTCAGTTTAAAACATCAGAAAATACTAGAAAAATCGTTGTGGAAAATTATTTACCTTGTAAAAAAACAAAAAGGGCAAGTACCAACAAATGTTGCCATTTTTAAAAGCATTACTTTTATACAATTATGAACGGTGTGCCTGAGGAGAAAAGCGCAAGAAATGCAGAATTGACCAGGCTAATCAGAAATAATATCCACATAAAAAAATGTCAGTAGCGTATCACTATTTTTCTAAAAAAATATCAGAGGACATGTTTGCAGGCACGCCACTGGTGGGACAAAAAAAACTTTTATAACTAAAACATGTGGTTCTATATCCTATTAGCACATGCCAAAATTGAAAATATTATCTAAAGTAGGTACTTTTGGAGATATTACAAAAAACGAATTAAAAAAAATAATTCAACACCCTGTAGCAAAAAATTTAAGCCGTTTAGGACATATGTTTATATGAACTTTTCTTCATAAAATGACTTGAGGAATCACACCCTAAAATATTAGCACGTCATTAAGGAACACCCTGTATATTTGGCCAATTATTATTTTTTTGTCAACATAATCCAGATTTTGTTGTCAACACTTTACCGCGTAACTGTAGACGTATGTTCTGTCATCATTTGTAATCCTTCGTTTAACTTTTTTCATAATGAAAGCGCACATAGCCAGCGGAAGTCAATATTTGTTTATTACTATAAGGATTCTTTTGTTAATTATGTGCATTTTGGGCAAAAAAAAATTATAGAAAATAACTTCTCAAATATTTATATTTTGTACATACCCAAATTATTATAACTATATTATTCTTTTTGTATAGTAAATTTTTCCAGGTAAATTCTGAATACGACTGAAGATACTTACTTAGTTGAAACATGGTGATTTAAAACAAACATTGGTTTAGGCCTCCTTATAACATCATCTATGATGTTTTGTAAACATCTATTGCTGGTTAATGGGTATATTTTATGGGAAATACCTTCCCATAATAAATAATCAATAAATAAAAATATTTCTTTGAAACAATAAAAAATAATCCTTTTTGGTTTGCAAGCTTTAATGGCTTAATTCGCGACTATTCCTTAATAAATTTATTACATACATTATGATATAAGTTATTTTGAAAGTGTATCTGAAAAAAATAAGTTTTTGACGTCATTTAGACATATCAAATGTTATTAAAGTATTATGGAGAAAAATTTGCCAACTAAATAATTATCTAATGCAAAAATACCGATAATTCGTAATTTTTCTAATAGACAGAAAACTGCTGATAATATCTTTTAAAAGGAAAGTTTTTATGGCTTTTTTACTTTAATTTTTTTTAAATTTTATAATTAGGCAATCCAAAGATGTCTCAAAAATAGCGGCTGGATGGCAACGTGTACACGTGATCGATCATAGAAATAACATTGCTGGTGGCATTTAACGCCATATTGATTCACGTGATTTGGATTCCCTAATGTACGTGTTTTATTTTAACTTCATGATGAAAGGTTGTGATAAATAGAGACTGTAACGTCATGTGGTGGATAAGTAACCCTAGAAACAGATAATCATTTTTATTATACAGGGTGATACCTAAGTTGATACTTAGCAGGCATTAAAATAAACAACATTATAAAATACCTTTTTTCAAAAACTTAAAAATAGACGAGATACAGAAGTAAAAAATCTTAGTGCGGGCCTGGTCATCAAAACGAAGCTTCAAAGAAGTAGTCCATTTCTCAAAGAGACTTTATTTAATTTTTGAAAATGGGGAAACTCAAAGTCAAGTCTCAATCATGATGATTGAGACTTTCGACTTTGAGTTTCCCCATTTTTTTTCAAAAAAAAAAAAAAAAAAAAAAAAAAAAAAAAAAAACGAAGCTTGCTATACTTTATGTTGTTTGTCTTATAAGTCATGCAATTCACGGTTCGGTAGTCAGTTATTTGGCTGCGGTGTATTTTTCTGAAGCAAGTTATGAACCAGTAGATATGATGCTAATGTGTTTGAGTGTCGTCAAAGTGCGGCTGCTGCTTCAAGATTATACGCAGAACGCTTTCCCTTGCGGGCTCATCCTATACTTAGAAGTTTTCCTAATGTTATTCAACGGGCAAGTTAGGCAGAGCCATAGTGTAAAAAATGTTATTTTTGAGTTTTTTGAAAAAAGGTATTTGAAAATGTTGTTTATTTTAATGCCTAGCTAAAAAAAAAGTATCAACTTAGGAATCACCCTGTATTTCCATGGTAGCGAATGGAAATTTCATTCACCCTATGATGTCACTGAATGTCATATATTTATTTTTTTGTATTATGTTTTAACTTTGGCATCGCTTATATTGTCCTGTTACTATAAAAAATGTCAATCTATGGCTTTTCTGCTTTTACTCTTAAATGTATAAAATTACTTTATAGCGAGCAAGTTCAGTAAAAATTACAGATGCTTCTGAAAAACGTGTGTTGCGTGGAGGGTGGGTATTTTTTTATTTGTTCTTAAGTGTTCGGTTATTTCAACTTTTATACGAAACATTAAAACACAGTTTATGGGGTTGTTTTTCCTCAAGTAAAAATCTAAAATTTAAAATTTTTTATAGTATAGAATCCCTTAAAGTTTCAAATACCAAAGTAATAAAATTACATTATCGTTAATACTTAAAAAATAGCTTCTGTATGTATTATCTTGATTGGTTAATCCTACGTCGTATACATTTTTTAAATATTTTTTATTGTTTCGATATTTACGCGTATGTTTATTATTTATTTCTGTTTGTATGAAGGGAAATTTATTAAATCTACTATAAATAATAGTGTGACTGATGGTGTCAAAACAATATTTAATTTGTGGAATAACAAACAGCTACTTATGAAGATAGGAATGCAAATAATGTATTTACAAAATTTATTGCACAAAAAAAGCATTGCAATATCGAGATCCACACTGTAGGTATGTAAGAAAGTTTTTGCAAAAGTAGGGGTAGTAAAAAACAGCCCAAATGTCTCAAAATTTTAAATGAAATTATTACGCCTGTGATGGGTGGCCAAATAAGGATGGACGCCGGCCATATCTCAGGAACCATTTGTCCCAACCTGTTAAAATAAAAATATTGTTCCTAAATTTACCGCTAGATGGCGTTTAACATATGAAGAAGAAGATTATAGGATTTTTATCGAAACTTAATTGCTTCATTCTTTAGAATATACAGCATAACTTTGCTTTAATAAATTTTAATTAAATTCGCAAAATAAACTAAGGGGAGGAGGGGAACCTCTTTTGAACGAAATATTCATTATTCTGGTTTGCCTTAACCAAATTTAACAAACTTGGTCTCATTTGAAAGAACTTATCCCATAGTAGCATTTAAAATATGGTATGACTATTTTTTGTTACATCCGTCGCCGCTAGAGGGCGCTAGTTGCGTAATCACCCGATTTTTCATTTTTTTAAAAATTTTAAATAGAAAACTGTTTAATAATTATTTAATTAAATAAAAAATATATTAAAAACTAAGAAAATCGGTGAATACATCCTGTCTTAAACCGGAGATACAAGAAATCGTAGAATGAAATCGGCTGTATGGAATCAAAACTTTCATAAAATGCGCATAGAAGGTTAAGGAACAGTAATATGATTCAAAAAAGTTTAAATGAAGTAATTTCTAGTTATTGTTAATATCTTAATTTACCACTAGGAATATTTTTGGCGAAAAAATAAAATCAACCCTTTGTCCTTCCAGGAAACCTTAAACAATAATTTTAGTTTTATTAATTAATTTTAGTTTACTAATGCTTGAATATTTACAATAACTTGACATATTGTTTACCGGTAGATACTTAAATTTACAATTACTATATGTATTTTTACTGAAAAAGTGGTATTTTTATAAATATTTAATGGTAGATTAAAACGTATTAACTTAACAAATGTAAAATTACAATTAGAATGTAAATTCGCTAAGATATTTGTGGCCAAAAATATTTAAGCATGTTTATTGTAATTTTGCCATATTTTTGTTTACAGTGGCATATGATATTACTTATTGTTAAACGAATAGAATCGATTACTTGTTATTATTATCTAATAATAAATTATGCACTTTTTGCAGTTATATGACTCATGTTTCAATGATTAATCGATGATGTCATTTTTTAAATTTGGTAAATTACAAATTGTTCCGCTAAGAGAAAATTAATTAACGCAACAATTGACTGACCAAGTAATTTTGTTTTAAAGTAGCCATTTACCTATTTTGAATAATTGCATAAATGGAAATTTAAAAATAGAAGTGATATTTGAAGTGTACCAATATTTACGATGTACGATTGATCGTGTTTTTAATAATTATAAATTTTTAAAATATACTTTTATAAATAATAAAATAAATAACTAAAAATACTTTGGAAATTTATAATACATATTAAATATATTAGGTAATATATTAAGTATATGATCTGTAAGTAATATACAGGGTGGGGACTTTAACTGGAACAAATTCGCTAGAAGTTTAGGAAAAAATACTTTTGGAAAATGGAAAAACGCTTCGATTGAGATTTGAATTTTTTTTGTCCACTCTATAAGGTGAAAAATAGGTTAGGTTAGGTTAGGTTAGGTAAGAGTGGTTCTGACCAAACAGTCTCACGTAGTCCTATTAGGTCCGTTGTGATACCACACGTGTTCCGTAGAACCCACCTTCATCAGATCTCTGATGGTTAGTGCGGCGTACACCGCAGAAGGATTTTAGCAACTTATTCAAACCAGCCACTACTATTCAGAAACCTGCTCAGTCGTCCAAGTTGTAAGTTGCTTGGGTCCTCCAGGCTATCGAAAAATGGTTCACCCAGAGCAGTGAACCTTCTGCTTGAGAGGTCAGGGCATTCACACAGAAAATGTTGAATACTTTCTTCCTCTTCTCCATCTCTGCAACTTCTGCAGAAGTCGTTAGTGGGTATTTGCATACGTTCGGCATGTCTACCGAAGAGGCGATGTCCGGTAACAACCGCAGTAATATTTCTCACGTCTTTTTGACTGTGTCTCAATAGCCCTGCGGTTCTCTTTTTATCGAGTGTGGGCCACAGTTGCCTGAATGTACTACAGGTTGTCAACTTTGTCCATCTGTTCTGTGTAAGCTGCTTGGCCGTGTAATCAATCTCCTCTTTGACTTAGTGGTTTGTTTACTGTATTGTCTGCTAGATCAGCTGGCATGCCTGCGCCTTCTCTTGCGAGCGCATCGGCAGCCTCGTGCGTTGGTGAAACATAACTCAACTTAATTTTTTTAAATGGGAAGATACCACTTATAGTGCCTTTTTGGTAATTTCTTTTAAAGAGGTGAGGACTTTCATTGGAACAAATTCGCTAGAATGTAGGAAAAAAATCAAAAAATATTTGTGATAAATGCTAAAACACGTCCATTGAGATGTTTTGTGGGCTTCATACTCATAATAAATATTGGCTTTTCAACCCTCTTAAGGGGGTGAAACTTAACCCAACTTAATTTTCCTACAATAAAAAATTTAAATGAAATACAATTCAGCATATTCAATTTTCTCTTTAAAAAAGCTTTCAAAAAAGGTATCATAAGTGGTATCATCCCAAAAAAAAATTAAGTGGGGCATGTTTCATCTTAGGTGGAAAAAAATTGTTTGGTGCCAACATGTGGCACATACAAAATCTCGATCGACGTCTTTTTCTTTTTCATAAATATTGTTTCCTAAACTTCTAGCGAATTTATTCCTGTTAAGACCTACCCTGTACGGACGAGAACCAAATAGTTCAATATCGGCAATAATTTACTGGGACTGAAGCATTAAAAAAATCAACAATTATCCAGGTCCGTATTAAAAAAAAACTTGATGATGGTACATAAAAAACGAAACTTCGAACTAAAAAACTGTATATATGATCTTGTAAAGCTTGAAAAGTTGCCTTAAGAATGTCTAAGTAGCTTTTCTATAAAGTCAAAATTAAAAGCGTAAAAAATTTAAAACGAATTTTCAAAATTTAGGTTTTTTGCGGAAATTTCCGGTATCAAATTGAATTTTCTAAATTTTTTAAATTGTTTTATTTAACATCAAATTACGCAACTTTTCCCCAATTTAACCATGTCTCTATCTGTCATAGTTTCCGAGATCTCAATGTTCGTATGCCGAATTTGTAACACACCCTGAATGGAAGAAAAACTTCTTCCTTAAGGCCTTTTTACATTACGTGCAAATAAATGGTCGTTTTAAATAGGAAAACTTGCATCAGCTGAATAAAACGTCGTCAAAGCGCATGCTTTGAGGCAATTGCCCCTAATGTAAAAATGATTTTAAATGGTTGAAAATGAAGATGGGTACACTGTATATTTTACAAGCGATAAGATACCCTTAAGGCGACGATACGAAGTAACATGCGGAATAGTATTTTTAAAAATACCGTGACCTTTCTGTTGAATAATTAAAATTATATCAAATTATCCAATATAAACAATATAAACATCACCACAATAAAAACATATTTAGAATGACGCAAATAAAAATATTTTTTGTGACACGCTTATTACTGTGATGCAAAAAAACAAGATGGTGTAGGTCAGTAAAATTTAATTTATGTAATGTTTTGTAGATATAAAGGATGTCAGTAAGAAAATTATTCCAAATGCCTTAACGCCAGCTGAAATTCCAAAACCGTTTAAGTGTGATTTTTATTCTCTCTCTTACTCTCTCGCTCTCTCTCTTTGCCGATTAATCGTAAATTGTATCGCTGTATAAGCATCCCGTATGATCGTCCGAAAAGCTGCGATTTTACATTTTACATAAGGATTTTTACTTAGTTGAACTGAAACTAGAGGAAGCATTAGAACGGATGGCTCAGTACTACGAAGAAAATGCTTTGCGGCCCAATCCAGCGAAAACCCAAGTGAGTGCTTTTCATCTAAGAAACAAACAGGCAAGACGGAGGTTAAAAGTCAGTTGGCAGGGTAGCGAGTTGGAACACACGGATTTCCCAAAATATCTTGGTGTTACTTTGGACCGAACGCTTACCTATAAACAGCACTGTATTAAGACGAGGCAAAAAGTAACATCAAGAAATAATGCTCTCAAAAACTCGCCTCTAGTAAGTGGGGTGCTCGACCTTTGGTGCTTAAAAGAACGGCAGAGGCGTTAAGTTTTTCCACCGCAGAATACGCCTGCCCAGTATGGAATAGATCGAGCCACGCCCAACAGGTCGACATAGCCCTCAATGAGACATGTCGAATAACCACCGGCTGCATGAAAGCAACACCTTTACCAGCACTCTACAGAGCGGCCGGTTTTGCCAGTCCCCCGATGCGCCGCCAGGTTGCTGAATACACAGAAAAATTTAAGCAGACCTTCGATGAGAGACACCCCCTATACGGGACATACGTGATACATGGAAGGCTAAAATCACGCAAAGGCTTCCTTAAAATGGTTGGTGAGGAACCTCCCGACAATTACCCACTATGTCAAAAAGATCCTGGAGGAATGGACCTAGACTGGCAAACGTGGAAAACATTAAATAGGATCAGAACTGGAGTTGCAGCTGTGAAAACCAACAAAATTAGATGGAACCAAACAGACCATCAAGACGCCTTCTGTGGCTGCGGAGAAGTACAGGACATGGCACATCTTACGAACTGCAGGAACTGCCCCAACACCTGCTCTCTAAATGATTTATGGAATGCAGAACAGAACGCCATTGACGTCGCCCAATATTGGGCGCAAAAACTATGAGTTGTTGTTTTGGATACGGAAAAGTAAGTAAGTACATTATATTAGCCCCTTATGGAAAAGCAAAAGCACTGCTTTTATACAAGTGGAAGCAAGCGAGATAGGGGATAGGCAGTAAGCTTACTGCTAGAAAGAGATGCAACAAATACACGTAACTTGAGACATGAGCCTCCATCAGCAATCCGCCTTCGTTTGTTAAGTGCATTGGTGCCAATCTTCAAGTTTTATCGTAGTTTCAAAAAATACTACGCATTTTTGATATAAAACATGTCCCTATACTATATAGTTTTATAATGATAATTTTCGCTAATAGTATTTTATATTATAATTTACATAATAATTGAAAATTGACTTCCTTTTTAGCAATAAATGGGTTCAATCAAGTGGATGATAGATAAAATCTAAATAAAAGTGAACGAAATTTAGTCATAATAATATTAGTGTTTTCGCCCTTTGTTTGATTTTGCTATAAAAGTCGAGCATCGCCATCGGTTATCGGAAAAAAATGGAGAAGTGGACATGTCCACGTACACGTAATTTAAGTGTAGTGGCGATGTGAACTGTATTGAGAACTATTAAAGTCAATTATTTGAAAATTAACTCTTCCTACCCTGTTTTAAACGGCTTAGCACGCCACTGATAACACCATCCACGTATAACGTTATAACGGTTCTACTATTAAAAAAAACTGTGCAAAAACATCTGGTATACGGTCAAAAGCCGCTATTAATATTAATAAAACATAATAAAGTTTTTTAATGTAAACACTTTAGACGTTATTTTTTTATTTAAATTTTTTCAAGAAGAATTCTTATGAGCAAGTTAACCTGCGTCAAAATCAAAGCATTATTTTTATTTTTCAACCAAAAATTTATGTTTTACAGTTTATAGGTAGTTATTAGCATTATGTAAACATAAATAATAGATACATAAAATAAACAAACACTTATTTACATTAAAGAAACATTCAATGCTTGAAGGGGAGTGGCAAGTTAACTGTGTAAATGACACACAACACACAACTCATATTTTGTCAACACTGTGTCGAAATAGAAATCAGATTGCACCACACCAGGAGGTGAAGACTTTATTGTTGGTAGAATGCAACATGCAACCACCGGCAGACCAGTTTGGAACTCTTTCGTTCTCGTCCGTACAGTGTAGGTGTCTATACCTTAAAACGATAGACTTGATACCAAAAATCACAATATTATCAACCTTCTAGGGTTGTATATATCTTTTACTGCCATCTCTTGGTAGTCCTGGTATGTTTTTGGTTAAGATACATATTTAAACTAGTTGTGGGAACTGGATTAGCTAATCTGTTGGTTGCAACATGCCGACTTGGTTGCCAATACTATACTATAAAACAGTTAAGAATAATATTTAGTTTCCAAAACTAAAGATTATTGTTAGGTACCTATACTAAGGTCTATCTATCTAGCAAGGAAAAAGTAGCTTGAGCGATCAAGTCATTTTTTAGAGTGTAGATACTAAAGCTAGACATCCACATTACCTGTAAAATCCGTGGGATCTGTCTATTTTCTCCCCCTCCCCCGTGCAATCTTAATATATTTACAATTTTTGCACTACTACGCCGAAGTTACCACAATGTTACTTTTATTTTTCTAGGTTGAGGTGGTCTCATATTTATTCATTTGATAATGAATCACAAGATACATTTGATGTATTTGTATGAAAATGTCCCAAAAAATAAAAGTGTTGTGTATTACTAGAGTTATTGACATGCATTTATGACTTTAGTTTTTTTAGCAAGTCATGGTAAACAGTTGCTGGCGCTAAAAACAATGTTTTTGTTTAGAAGAAGAAAAGTCGAAAAATAAAAATAATTAATACTTCAGAGACAAATATGTTACGTTCTTTTTAGAAAATAGAAAAAAGGACAACAGCTAGGGTTGCCACCTCTCCCGGTTTTCCGGGAGTCTCCTGGAATCGGTCTCCCGGGTTTCATATAGTTTCTCCCGGAAATTCAGTTTACAAAACGCTGCACCTTTTATGCAAACTTTCCACCATCCATTTTTAAACAAATCAAAGCTCCATGCAAGCGTTTTCGTTCCTTTTTTGATGAGCGAACACCGCGAGCGGAAGAGGCATTTTTGTATGCTTTTATTTTATTTTTTATATTTTCTGAAATTTTCTTAACTATCATGCCCAAGGATATTTTATTTATGTTACCTGATATATTTTTGTTCATTTTGTATGTATATAAACGTATTTACATTAAACTTTTTTTTTGTCACTCCCGGAATCGTTGGTAAGGAAGGTGGCAAACTTAACTACTAAAGTTGTTCGGTATGAAAAATTATGTTCTAATATGCAATTACACTAAAAAATATTTTTTTATCTTTACATATTTTATCCCAAATTACCAATAAATTGGTAAAAATAAATAAAAATATTTTTCAGTGTAATGCCGAAAAACATTTCATAATTACAGTTTTCGATTTTGTCAAAAATAAAGGTACTTTATTCTTGGGCAAAATTCATATTTTTTGACAAACCTCGTATACGACTGAAAAAATTTAACATCTGATGGTTGCATTTTAGGTTTTAGTCCATGCAGAACTTTTTATGAAAAATAACTTTTTCTCGTAAAATTAATAATAAAAAAGTTTCCCAATAGTTGCCACCTTTATTTTTATTCATTACTTAATTCTGCCTATGACCAAAATTTCAAATTTCAATTCGCAGATCGAAATCATTTTAAAATAATCACCTGGAAAGCAATTTCTTTTTCACATGTTATAAGTAAGTACATATTTGCAAAATACCATAAAAATACTATTTTAGGTACAAAGTAAAATAGGTACTCAAAGATATTTAAACAAATCTTAAAGAACGGCATCTATTTCAAATAAAAATTAATCGCTACAAGATACTCACAGGATTTTGACCCACACTTAATGGGTTTTTTATTTTTGTCATGTTTTTGTAATTTATAAAAAAATCTTGCCAAGTTTTATCATCTCGAGTACATGAGTAGTAATGGTTGAAGTCTGATTTCTCAAAAATAAAGGTTTTTTTTATTTCAGTAATAATTTCGGGAATTTTAGTTATATTTACCTACCTACAACTTGTATATTTAAGTTGGAACTACAAAAATACCTGTAAATCATATACTTACTTAAAAGTTGATACTTTTTTAAAATAGCACCTGTGAAAAACAATTTCGAAATTACCAGGTATAATCAAAATTAGGTAAACACGATTATTGGTTGAAAGGAAAAAATCAATTCTGATTTAATTTCAAGTGAAAGTATATTTCCAAGAAAGCTTGCAAAATTTTTATAATTAAATAGGGCTTTTTATCTTAAACCCATAAATAATAAGGTCTTTCCTTTATGTGAATAAAATTCCTACCAAAAATTATCCCCTTGCTTGCTTATCGTCTTTTTTCTTCTTCGTTCGCTGCCAGGACAATTCCCGAGAGGACCTACAGCTTAACGTATGTTCCGAACCACGATCCTCGGTCATGCGACACCCCCCAAGGGCTATCAACCCATGGTTTATTGCCATTACATGACCTACCGATTGGGGAGTGTGTATCTTTTTCCGCACCCCACGAGATGTCCGATCTCATCCGGCCTGGTTACCGGCGTGAATGAGCTGGGTTTGAAGATGATACCTTTTACACTCTTCCCTACATCCAGTGAATTTCGGACATAATTTTTTTATTGTACGTATGCCTACTCCGGGAATCGAACCCGGGTCGCCACGGTCAAATGCCAGTAACTCGCCATTGAGCCACTGCCGCGGTTAAATAATCCCCTTTACCGTTAGAACCATATATTTTTAAACAATTTGGACTTTTTCTTATTAATCACTACACGTAAGTAGAGTTGGGAATGGTCAATTGACCGCTAGCTATTTGACTGGTCAAATTCGGTCAAAATATATTTTATTTAAGTTATATCAACATTATTTTATTCGTTTGCCATCACTCCAGGTTGCCTACACCCGCCTTGACTCTACCAGTGAATGTGAATCCCAGAAATATCTGCTCTCGCGCAATATCGGATTCGTTCGGTGGTTTAGTTGATATTCGGTGGTTTTTAGTCAGTGTGTCAGTGATTCCTCGACCTTCCACACAGCGATATTGCAGCATATAGTGCATATTCTTGTGATTTGTCGGTGTGTTTCCAACTAATTTATGCATAATGAGTTTAGGTAAGGCTAAATCAAAAATCTGGAATTGTTTTATGGAAATTCGTGAAAAACAAAAAGTTAAAGGAAAATGTAACTATTGTGGAACAATTTACATTACACATGCAGATAGGATGAAGAAACATATACTTAAAAATTGCAAATCAATTCCAGAAGCAGTGCGCAAAGAATATGTTAGTACAATATAAATACTTTGTATTTATTATATATTATATCTATTGACTAGTACACAACTTGGTCGAAACAAATCTGATGTTGAAGTTATTGGAGATATTTCTAATTTTAGAATAGCTTCAAATGATTTTAATTCACAAATAATTTGGACAGCAGTTAGAAGTATAAAATCATCTTGTAAAACATCATTCGATATTACACCATCAACCTGGTGGGAAAGTTGGCTAAAGAAATCGGTACTTTACGATGTAGCTGTAAAGTTACTAAAGATGCCCGCCTCTTCAGCATCTTGTGAAAGGAACTGGTCTACATGGGGCATTGTTCATAACAAATTAAGAAACAGGTTAAACACCACCCAAAATCAGATTCTGGAGATGAATCTGATTTTGATAATTTACCATTATCCAGCCTAATTAACAAAGTATAATATCCTTTTGTTTATTGTCGATTTAACAAATATATTTTTTTAGTTTTTATTATTTTATTATATCCTTTTGTTTATTGCCGATTTAATAAATATATTTTTTAAGTTTTTATTATTTAAATAGGTTTATTTGCATTAAAAATTTGAATTTTTTATTTGTTTGTCGTATTTAATTTTCGAATTTATTTTGGTCAATTGACCAAAAACAACTTGACCAGTCAATTTCACAACCCTACACGTAAGTCATTGATAGATTCGCAAGGACACATAAATTTCCAAAAGTATTTCCGAACAAAATCGATTACCAAAAAATAACTCGTTTTTTACTTATTTTACATCATACCAAGAATCACTTATTATTATTTATTCAAAAATCCCACCATGGTTTTACCAGCCGTGCTTCGAAATTATAATTACATCACTTTGTTATATTTATCAAATTTAAACAAAATGGATATCCCTCTATCGTCATTTGTCGGTCAACCGCATATTCTGTTTTTACAAGCGACAACGGTGTCTTGATAAATTTATTATTTTTTTTATTAGAAGCAACGTTGTCGGATGTCCTGTTTTTCAGATAGATGCCCGGATAAAACCATACTTACTATTTTTTTGTTATTTGAAAGTTTAAAAATATATCATATTTATAATAAATGAGGTATTATTTTTTTCTAATTAAAGACCTAAATAAAAAATCTATTATACAATTGACATTTGAACCATTTAATACCAAATTTTTACTTCAGAAGATCAAAGTTTTATCTCATTTTATCAGATCCATCCTTAGACGCGTTTCCCCATATCACGGCTAGGGTCTAACGAAAGGAATGGTCGATTTATAATGTAGGAGCAAAGTTGAATTTAAAAGTAATTAACCTGATCATAATTTGCTATGTTACATTACATTATATTAAGTTATGACCTGGTAAATCACTTTTAACTCTAACTTTGCTGTCAATCTTACATTATAAAATTAGAATTTTTGACATTTTTTCGATTTAAGTAAATTGGACCGGTTTAAATCGACTTTATAAAATTGGGTAAAAGAACATCTATAATTTAAACCGAGGCGAAGTCCAGTTTAAATCTACCTCCTATACACGGTGATTCCTAAATTGATACTTCTCTTTTAGCTGTGTATAGAAGGCATTAAAATAAACAACATTTTCAATTACCTTTTTTTAAAAAACTAAAAACTTACATTCATTTATTACATTATGGATCAGATACGGTTCTGCCTAGCTTGCCCGTTGAATAACATTAAGAAAATTTCTGGGTGTAGGATGAGCCCGCAAGGAAAAACGTTCTGCGTATAATCTCGAAGCAGCAGACGTACTTTGCCGACACTCACCGTAAATTAGCACCATATCTACTAGTTCATCGTTTTCGAATTTTACCATTTTCACATGTCACCAATTTAAAATTAACTTGCTTCAGAAAACACACCGCAGCGGATTGCCAAATAAATAACGGACGACCGACCCGTAAATTGCATGACTAATAAGAGATAAGAAAAACTACATAGAGATAATTGAGATATTGATCAAAAAATTAAGAGGCGAATGCCCTTAATGGTTAATATTCGCTACTAATACTAGTAAAAATATTTTTACTTACGTAGGTAAGGGTTTTTGATCTTATTATATTAATATGATTTCGAGTATTTCTAAGTATCATATAATTAGATCGAACTTGTCAGTATGATTGTTATCATAATGTATCCATATTGTTTACCAGGTTTTTTAGCGATTAACAATTACTACTCGTAGATTCACTCTAAACGATATGCAAAACGAAGAGCAGCACATTTTATGGAAAAAACCACTTATTTAAGTCTAGGTTATTATTTATATAATTTGTAAAATTTCCTTTAAATGAATCATAGTAAACATCTGGTTTCTTCTTCGAGCTGAAAAGAAATCGTAAGAGCGTTTTCACACGGCACCATATATCGCGCGCGATATATGGTCGCAATATTGCTTTACATCAAATTATGTGTTCTCTAATATCGCTTGTGTGTGAAAATGGCTCATTAGAAAACACATAATTTGGTGTAAAAGCAATATTGCGACCATTTGTCGCGCGCGATATATGGTGCCATGTGAAAACGCTCTAAGAGTAGGTAGTTAGTCGCATGCCAATTGACCTCTGCAAACAAACCCTATAGACTGACCGTAACAAAAATGGTTACTGTATATATAATATAAAATATAGGCAAATCGTAAGAATCAGCCAAATCCATAAACAAAGCAAAAATATGCACAACCAATACTTAACATTCTGTATGTCAAAGAAGTATCTGAGAGAAGTAGAAAACTAGGACAACGATATAATATCAATCCCGTATTTAGCCCGAAAGAAACCTTCAGAAGCCACCTGACGAAGACGAATCCAACAAGCCAAAAAGTGTGTCTCTAACGGATATCCTGCGAATGTGGCCGATCTTATACATCGGTGAAACACTAAGAGCACTCGAAACGAGGAACAAGGAACATAGAAACAGAACATTAAAACTTTCCCTTTAACCGAAAAATCAGGTGCAGCTGACTATGCTTAGACACACGCCATCATATCAAGTCGACAAAAGCTGAAATCTTGCATAAAGAACCGCACTAGAGCAAGAGAAAGTTTAAGGAAGCTGCTATCAAACACCCGAACCCAGGTTATTTTAGTAAACCTCCATAAGAAATATCTGGGAACCTTTATTAAGTATAATATCGACCACAAACTCGACTGCAGCCATCTCAGTTATGCTCCAGTGCATCTAGCTAGTATAAGTAGCTGTAGTTCTTTAGTATTAACCTGAAGATGAGTAAATATACTTACTAATTGAAACGTTGTGTTTTAAGACAATGCATATCCAAAATTTTTCCATCATTCAAGAAACATCATTGGGTCCAATCTTCAAACAGACACAAACATACTTTCTTGCAAATAGCTTGTTTTTAAAAATATTTATATTTACAGCATAACAGTCATAAATCTCATACAAGAAAATTGCGCCCATGCCCTTGGTAGTTTAATGTACAATATAATAAACTTTTCGTTAATAAGTCTATCGTACCTTAACAAGTTATGATGATAAAAGACTGCCTATCATGCCCTAATAAGTAGTTTGAGATATTCAGCATTTCGTGATAATTGGTAAAATTTTAGAAATGCGAAAAGTTCTTGTTTGCAGCAGGTTCAAAATAGTTATATTTTAAAAATAAACAAGGAAATTTAAAGTATGAGAGAAAGAGAGAAGTTGAATTTAAAAATTAATAATTTGTTTTAGGCAGAATACATTTCAAAATAATTGCCAGAGTTGAAAGTTAAAAATACTATATGAAAATGCAATGTTATTAATTGACAAGATAAATAAAATTTAATACCTATATGAGATTGGTGATTTTAAACTCGGAGTCGAAGTTGTGAGAGATAACATGATAGAAGTTTCAAAATAAACGCATGAATTCAAGCAGAAAATTTAAAATAAAAATACAAAAAGTAATATGCAATTCAAAAAATTTTAAAAATACAATTTAGGCGTGGAGAAAAGGTTTTTAGATTAAAATTAAAATATCAAAATAAGCCGGAAATCTTTAAGGTTTGTTGTTATTAAAAATTCTGAAAATGATCGAAAATGCCGAAACTTAAAGTTAGATTGAAGCCACAACTTTTCTATAATAAAAACTTAATTGTATCTGAACAAAATATTTATTGAAAAATAAAAATGTTAAGCAAGTTTACATTTTACATAAATTCGAAGTTGAGATATTGAACTTAAGTCAAAATTATTGAGATGAAACGTTAAAATGCTAACAGCAAAAGTTTCACGATAGCGTCCTTAAGCTTAAAATTTAACCTTTTCAGCTGTTTTAATTCAGAATTTCTATTTTTCACGACATCTCTGTAAACCAAAACAAAAAAAAAACTTGACAACTTCGCAAAAAGTCCCATTGTGTCAGAACCATGCACCCATGCACACCCAACCTCTAGACTATCGCTAACCCGACATCGCCCGCCCCTCACCTCGCACACCCCTCTCCCAAACGCTACTCCGCTTACTATAACTCTACGTCACACCTCCGCTATATATATCACAGCGAGCGCGAGCCGCCAACCAGTTATTCTGTTACTGAATATAGTTCTGTACAGAGTATGGCTATAAGTTCGTCTCGCGTAGCGATCTTTTTAGCTCTTTTTCGCAAAAATTTTGACGGTTTTTAGCCTCCTCGCGAGCTAAAGTCCTCAAAACAACCCGTTCTAGTCAATTTTAAGTGTGCGTTTACGCGTGCTAATAATACCAAAGACTTTCTAAGTAGTTTTATTATCAAGTTTCCTGTGTTTACCGTTACTACTTCCTCTTCAGCTACCATTACTTTTTCATCAGTTTCCGTTACTTCTTCTGTAAGAAGCAACCGTTACTTTTTCTCGACTGAGAGTAGCTGTCTGTGATATTTGGTAAAAGTAACTTATCCCAGTGCCTTACAAACATAACTGAAGTGATCTGTGATATATTAGAAATAACCTAGTGCCCATAAGAAATAAATACAACAGTACCTAAAGTGTTCCTAGGGACGTACAAAAATCTTTATTTCTTGTGAAAGTACCCAAAAGGCTTCACAATTGCTATCTTTGGATTTTCAAAGAACCCCACCGATTCCAAGATGGTGGGTTCTAATGGAACAATGATTGCTATTCGACTTGTCCGTAGGTTAGTACCAGATATTATTATTGAGAATTACTTTTCAGTATAACACAAATCAAAAGAATGGGTATTATTAAATTTCCCAAATGAATCGCTTGCAGAGCATCTAAACATACTTTCTAACATACAATAACGGGGTAGCTTCTCGGATAATTTCTATATAAAAGATGGTATTTTTACCTTTACACCACCATCATCAGAAAACCCCAGTAACTTAGGAGGTTAAAGAAGGTTGCAGGGAAAATATATAGAGTTATAGTCACAAAATGTTACTCCTCAAACCAAAACCATGTATTTGAATTACTTACTAAACTAATTGCAACCATAATTATTTAAGTTCCCTATCATTGAATATATGTATTCAGAGAAAGTATATTATTATATTACTATTAACACCAATTTTTCATAATATTTGAATAATTTTATCACACCTAATTGAGAAACCGTATTAGTCGCGGTATTAGCCACAGTCATAAAACATTGTATTCAAAAACTAATAAGAAATTTAGAACATTATTTGGTTACTATAACTAGATAATGACTTAAATCCAACATCAAATACTGATTAAGAGAATGTAACGATATTTCACAATTTGGTGGAATTCTTTTTCTCTTCCTATAAAAACCTTCACTCAGAGTAAAAAAAAATAAAGTAGAAACTTTTAGAATGCCTTTTTGTTGCAGGATTGTTAAGGAATATCCTGAGTGTTCTCATTATCCATAGAAACCAAAAAATTACAAGCACGATAATTTTTTCTAAAATGCAGAAATTAAAGTTGCCAGTGTTGTCGCTGTACCATCAGGTCATTTTTTGTTTAAAATACTAACCAAGGTTTTTGCGTGACGCGTCTGTCATATTATCCCACTATACTAAAGCAACAACTTCTTAACTCATTATTCTAATTCTTTCTCTATTATTTCAGCAAGCTTCGCAAACGCGAAGAGCATTCGAACTCAGTACACCCAGCGTCAGATCCGGCGACAACCGTAGTCCTCCAGACTACGCCTGTTTCTACGACTGTTGCTACGGTAACGACGAATGGCACGACCCCTATTGCTACGAGTCAACCCCAAAGGACGGATGGTGGCGATCCGTTGGCGTACCGAGGACAGTTTTTGTGGCAGTTTCCCCCTCAACCGGCGGAAAGGTTCTTGTACAATAATGAACAGGTACGGTATTTTTTCATAATCAACTGTCGACTAAAACGTAATAATTAAATATCCACTGTAGTAACAGTAATCGCAACTGAGTTTTTCAATTTTAATGACACATGCTTCGTAATATACTTCTAGATCGTCCATCTGTAGCCTGTATCATATTCAAAGATTGTTCATATGGGCGTTGTTACTTCTTATAAACGTTTAGCCTTTTTAATTGTGGAACATTTTTCAGATAATTCAAAGACAATTAACTTAATGCAAGATATGATATGATCGAACCAAATTGTTAACGTGGTTTATTAAAACAAGGTCTCACATAGTTAAAGTGACTGGTCCTTGGTTTTAAATTAAGAATCTTTTAATAATTACCAATTTTAATAGATATTTTTCATGAATTTGAGTCTCAACTCTTTATCTTGGATAAACTATCTTTTTCGGACTTCATTCGAAAAACTATTTCCAAAAGCCCTGGAAATCTTGAATAGAAACACTGTTTTTCTGTATTATGCGGTCTCTTGACAGATGGTGTTTTTAAAGTAGTAAATACAGATGGAAAGACAGGTGATGTTCAACTTTCATATTTCTTCCTTGTTTTTTTTCTCTTTCTAGGCTTATGTACAATATGCCATTGTTTCTTAAAAGAATTGTAGAATAACCTTATTGTATTCTGCATAGAAACAAAGTGTGCAGTAGTTTTGTCTCTTTGGTACTGATTGTAGTCAATTTTTCCGTCTTGTATACTTAAAATTTTTACAAACAAGCTTTCTTATTTCAGTCGTTCGTTAGTATTTTTGGACATATTGAATTAATACCTAAAGGAGAAATGTTATCCAATCAGAAATCAATTATCGATAAAAGAAACCTGACCCTTTCAAGGGCAATTACCAATAAAAATTGTTAATTAATAGAAAAAAACTCTTTAATAAATAATGAATTATAAAAACTACCATTTTAATTCTTACATAAATTTAGTCAAGACCCTTTTTATATAGAAAAATAATCAATTGCTATAAGAGAAACTAAACTAATTATAGATTTCAAAAAAGTTTAAATGTTTTTAATATGAAATTAGCTTTTCGTTTTAAAAACCTTAAGAAATGTTGTTTTCTTAATATCAGCTGATACGACTGTCTTAGAATTAAATTTAGCTCTTTCTATTATTGCGGGTTAACTTTAATACAAATGATTGTCTGCGTCAACAGGATTAATGGAATGAAGTGGCGCTTAAAATATTACAACTCAAGGTTAAGGAGACACGTGTCACCAACCGGAAAACTAAACTTAATTCATTTTTTATAACTTCAGAAAAAACAAAGAAAATACCTATAATCACTTATTAAAAAATATCTGTAGCAACTGATAGATAAATGGCAAAGAATTTGTGAATTTTCGCATAAGGAGTAAACGCAAAGATCTGATTATAAAACGCAAACATAAAATGTATGTTTACCAAGTCACCATGTGGCTTTAAAAATTTTAAAGCGGTAAAAATTTCACTAATTTTCATCAAAAACTCCCTATTATTGCAATACTACCTATCGTTTACGTAAGCCAAAAGGTGTGTGTTATGTACGTAATTCATACAAGATAATTCATTGAAAATCATAACAGTCGGACAATGAAAAAAGAGCTTTTATTTTATAAACTGTTAAAATAAAGTTTAAAAATAATGTTCAGTTTATTTTTCGATGTCTGATCTTGATTCTGCGGGTAATTTTAGAATCATTTGGTGTTGTTTTAGAATTCACGGTAAAATTTACGATTTTCCAGAAAGTTAGTAGCAAATTCTATTAGTTTTTCACGAGTTTTGATGCAGATACTCATGGCAGGCGCGGAACCAGGGGGAGGGGGGCGAAGGGAGTTTCGCTTCCCCCTGCGCCTTACCAAATGGGTGTTTTTCTACTGTGAGCCTTGTAGGTTTTGTGAAGGGTCAGAATTTTTGTCACTTTTGAGAGTAAGAAGATTTTTAGTGGTGTATCCCTGGTACACTTTTTTTAGAAGTCGCTTTTTTTTAGTCGCCCCCTCCCCCAGCAAAATCCTGGATCCGCCACTGAATCATGGTGAAATTTAATTCTGTTTTTTGTAACTAAATATTGATTTTAATCATGAGATGTCAAATAATATTTGGGGAATTTTTTTTTAATTGAACAAAAAATCAATAATTGCAGCTTTGTAACGAACCAAATAATTTAATTACACCGATTTTGTAAACGGTTTTATTGCGGTGGCATAGATAATTTCAATATGACCTACATTCAACACTAAACTAAAATGTTGTGCTAGTTTTAAAAAAATGTATCCGTTCCAAATAATATTTTTCGAACCTAAATTTTTATTTATACGCCTAAAATTAGGCGCCATGTGGCACACTTCAATATACACCTAGTTTTATTACATGTACATTTTAATAGTTATTCAAACAAAACTTTTTTATCTGCTATAAATAATCCACTCTGTCGCATAATTTCTACAAGGTTTATGTTCGTTATCAGAAAGTCGATAAATTGGCCGCACCGTTGTATAAACCGAACACATTTATTTGTGCAATAAATTTAATGGATGGCTTTCGTTAAAACCGTTACTTTACTACTTATACTAATTTACTAAGGGCCGCTTTTACTATATATAGTTAATTTAAAAATTATTTTGCAGTTTAAACCAGAGATTGATTATTCTTTAGTTTATCCATCACTTCAAAATTTCTCGGTTTTACAATGTTTTGTTATCTTTTATGTCCGGCCACAGCGCCGACCACCATATACTCTGTGCTATTACTTATACCTAACTTCCGTGCAGTTAATTTTCTAACCTGCTTTTTTTATTCGTACCTAAACCGTACATTGAAACTTGATTTTCCTGTCCTTTGTTTTTTAATGTTCTGTACAGATTAGTAATAAAATGCAAGAAAAGCGACCCTTTCTCGTGGAAAGAAATCAACCAAAAATTCACCTATTTAAGGTTATGACAATTCTGACAAATCAGAGTTTCAACCTTGGGTATGGGTTAACTAGTACTTCTACAGATTAGGGTTAAACTTAGGATAACCATAAATTGTAAAAGTAATTTATTTTGAAATAATCCATGAATTATAGTTAACTTTATATTATAAAAGCGGCCCTAAGTAGTAGTCGTACTAGAGTTAAGCCCAATTTTATAAAGTCCCCTTAAACCTTAGTTTAAATCGAAGAATAATTCTGAAATGGTAGAAATGTCAGTGTCAATCAATCGACAGCAAAGTTCAATTTAAGAGTAATCATGGTCATAACTTGTTATGTTATGTTACATTAGATTAAGTTATGACCGGGTAAATAAATCACTTTTAACTTGAACTTTGCTGTCAATTCCACATTGGAAAATGACTCTTTTTGACTTTTCTTCGATTTAAACTGAACCTCGGATTAAATCGACTTTATAACATTGGACAAAAGAACATCTATGGTTTAAACCGAGGTCCAGTTTAAATCGAGAAATATCAAAAATAGTTATTATATAATGTGGGATTGACAGCAAAGTTCCAGTTAAAAGTGATTTACCTGGTCATAACTTAATATAATGTAATATAAGATAACAAGTTATGACCAGGTTGGTTACTCTTATATTGAACTTTGCTGTCAATCCCACATTATAAATCGATCATTTCCAACATTTCAACGATTTAAGAATAATTATCCTACGGGTTTAACCTTTATTTAAACTTAGGTTTAAGAGGCATTAATGCAATCTTTCTACTCTGTCTTAGATGACAAAAAAACTTGCAGATAAATGTAAGCATAATGTTATTATTCATATTGTCCATTTTTCCCAATTTTGTGTTTCTTTTTATTTATCAATCTGAAACATGAAATAATCAAAAACATATCTAGATTATAAAACTATACCACCTTGTATATACGGCGCCATGCGATCAATGTGTGGTACCCGACATATTTATAATATAATTACACATATGGTACCAAAGCAAAAGAGGGAGATAGACAGAGAATTTCAAGGAAATAACCGTTACAACACACAGTCGAAGCCTGCCTTGATGTAGCAAAACCCATATGCAAACTCATCGAGGTCAAGCTACTAGTATAGTCATTTGTTTTAACATCCTTTATGTTAATTTTCGAATTTCACATTAATTTCGTGAGGGTCGTCTTCTATAACAACGTTTTTTCCAGTAGTTTTTTTTTCGGATAAATCGAATTAACACATTAATATTATTTATATTGAAAAGCATTAACAAGAAACCTAAGAAAGAGTTTTTACTAAAAAACTGGAAAAAAAAACTAGGAGCTGAAGGTCGCAAGTGATTTTATCTTTAAGCAAAAATGATTTAAGAAAAATAAATTAAAATTTGTCGATACATCTATGACCAAGTAATCGTAATAATACAAGCATTATCAGAATTTTAATCGATATCCGATAAAAAACAAGGCAAGGTCTCACTTCCTGTAAGGTCTTTGATCTGGTTGTTTCCGGAGACGAATTTACATATAACCTCAGAAAATCGATCAAAATTCTTCTTTATTGTTTAGTTCCGGTTTTTGCCAAAATTGTTTTTATAGGCCCAATTAAACAAGTCAAGGAAAGACAATAAGGATACAACAACAACAACAACAAGGTTTAAATAGAGTCTTTATCATTATTTTATAAAAGTTCAGCCTAGTTTAGCTTAATATCTAACCCACAAATAATATGAATGCATACTTTTTTTAGAAATCTCTTTATTAGTAGGTAAAACACACAAAAGCTGTTGAGACATCAAAAATATCTTTATTCCATCATAGATATTTCTAGTAAGTTTATATAATGCACCTATTCCTATCCTTCTCTAACTCTCTTTATATTTCTCTTTCTTATACAAGCTGCTTTACGGGCAAAGTTAAAAATATCTTCAAATGTCGTTACCCTAGGTGGTAATGGCTTCTTCGTACAAACCGTAGAGAAAATAACAAAAAAACATCGCTCAGCAAGGTCAGGTACCATGGAAGATGGCATTTGCCTCTTTTCTTAGGCCTTTTTGTTCCGTGAGGTCGATGTCCTATATTATATAGGAGTCATTGGCGGAGTGGATGAATGAAATTACAAAAATATGGATGTCATTCATTAACGGTGTAGCATTTCATTCAGGTCTTTTATTCTGGACATTTCTTAATAATACGAATTTTGAGTTTTGTTCTGTAAATCTGCGGTATTATGGATTAATTTCCAAAATAGTTATTTATAGTCCACACATAATCCCTTTTTTAATTAATTTGTATTAGTTTATATATATTTGGTAATGATAATACATTTTCTATACACCTACCGGAATTGTGATTTCGCTGGACGATTATTTTTTAATTTAGATTTTTTAATTTTGAAAAATATTTCGAAATCTTGGAAACATTTGTTTGCAATTATTTCCGAAATAAAGGTAAAAATCTAAACGTTTATCTAACTACGGGCACATTTTAAAAACAGGTCTACGCCCTTTGCAATGGGGACTATTGATCTATAGTAAAAGAGGGTATACGTACAGTTTAGTTCATAAGTTTTAAAACGACTTTCAGAAAATATCCGCTATTTACTGTTTGATGCCTTTGAGTTATTTTTCAACTTTTGTAGTTTCAAGATTGTTGATTTAGGAACTAGATGAATAATTATACCTGAGAGATTTATACACTAATAAACAAAATTTTTTTATTTTTATTTGAAAAGTAAGAGCTAGTGGCTCATCCACCATTTAGGTTTGTGATCAATATTTCGTTACTTTTTCTGTTTATCCAAAAATTAGCCAAATATCCTTGTTTGGAGCATAATTACCGACAGTTTAAGGTTAACAAAGTTAACATTTTTAAAATAATATAAGCTGAAAAAGAAATATAGACAGCTTTCACAAAACTTCGTTTCTCGCTTTCATTACTTGTACAAGTAAATTCTTTCAATTAACCCTAGATTCCCAACGTTGAAAATATATACGTCGATGCCAACAATACGTAAATTTTAAGTATATTACAAATATGTGCAAAAATTGTCTTAAACCTTTTAATTTTTTAGGAAAAAGTAATTACTTATTTTAATTCAAAATAACAAACATTTCCTAAATCTAAAACAACACACACAAAATAACCAAAAAATACAGATAAAAAGATTAGTTGAACTTAGCGCATTCATAACACATCTATACGTAAAATTGACGCGCCAAAATCACTTTTTATTGGGTAACGTACAATCCTCAAATGTCACATCAGAAACGCGTCGGCAGCCGAATGTTGCGGTGGTGATAGATGCACTGCTTGAGCGGCAGATCGAGGATACCAACAATAGGCCAATTATTTCAGATTTTAAAAAACTACGTAAATTTTACGTAGGTTGGCAATCTAGGGTTAAAAATGTAGGTAATAGCTACTCAAGGGCGGATATTTGGCCGATTTTTAAATAAAGCGACCTGGATCCGAAATAATGATCAACAAATGAAATGGCGAATGCGTCAGTAGACCTAACTCTTAAGACAATGTATATTACTTAATCGATTTTTTTTCGTGTAAGAGTAACTAAAAATAAAAATATTTGTGCGGTAGTGTGGTCTAAAGAACAATATTAATACTATGGGAAAATAAAAACTGAGTTCTATAGCCTACTTTCTCTTCGATATAGGTTTCGTTTAAATTAATAAGTGAAATTTTTTGCATACAAGTCATTTGTGAGTTCTTGCAATCAATTAGCGCTATCTTAAAACGTTTAAAATAACAATAATAGCCAACTTTTTAAATAAAATAATTCGCCCACCAGATATAAAGGTGTATACCTGCGAGAAGAAGATATATCAAAAATGTATTTAAGTTTAGTTTTTGAGTATTTGTGTTTTAAAAATATGCTTATCGGATGCTAAAACTCACTATTATGTGAATGGTTGCAAAATTGACTTGTGAATGGAAAGGTCTTGTTCTAAATACTCGTTTTTAGAGGTCTTTAGTAGAAATCTTTAACTGCTGTTTGGTAATTTGTATTATTGTTACTTTTGTTAATAACTATTACGGAAGTAGACATCAATTATCTTTATTCAATATTTTACTTAATTTTAACTTGTTGCTAAGTTACTTACACAGTGGACGATCTAGGAGAGTTTTAGAAATAATTCAATTTAGCTTTTTTACCGATGAAATAAAAAATTTAAAACCATGTAGGATGGAGCCTGCAGTGTCGAATTTGGACACAACCAGCGCCTTCTAAAAACTTATTTCTTTAAGTTAAATTTTAGTGTCCAACTTCGACACTGATGGCGCCGCATGCTCCATCTTACATGGTTTTTACACCTGAACTATTTGATATAGTTGCGTGTTTGTTCCTTTCTTTCGTCAGATCCTGACTGATGAGCCATAAGATGGCGAAACGCGTCTGGAGATGAATCCGACGAAATAAAAAAACTCTTCTTCTTTTATACAATTTTTAGTTTTCTAAACCATATTTTGTGCTAATGTTTTATTTAAGCAATCATAACTAACGAACATTTTTCTTTGTTACAGAAAAACATTGTACAAGCTACAAACACTGAAAGACCCGGCTTCGTCAGAGGATTTAGAAAAAATTTGGGAGGTAGATGGCGCAGACTAGTAAAAAAGAAGCCCCCTACCGAAATCTATACCATTCCAGCAGAATTAAAGCCTCAACTAAAGCAAATTTACGTCTACTAAAGGTTAGCTAACCAAAGGTTAACTAACCGATAGCGTAAATACTAGCCTTTAGGAGGAATATTTAATTTGCCATGAAAATAAGAACGAGGGTTTGAAAATGGCGATAGAAACATGTGATTTAAAATATCCCAAGAGAAAAATGTTTTATGAAAATATGACAAAGTTTTTATATAAAAAACTAGTCAATGTTTTTTTTTTGTCAACTCACAATAAACAGTATTCTCTAGTTACTTGGGTAGAATATACAGGGGGGCCTAAAAGCATTAAAGTAGGCCTGAAAAATAGGTTATAAAATGAGACTGATCGATAGGTTTTGTTGTAGAAAAACCGCCTACTCTGATAACATAGCTTTAGTTAAATTGTAAATAAATGCAGAGAATTCCTTTCTAGAAAAATTATGATCAAGTTCGGTGTAAAAGCTATTTTGTTTACTTTTTTTGCAAACTGCTTCGATTTTTAAATTTTAGACTTTTAAACATATCACTTTTTATCAATTTTGACGTTACATCTTATTTTTAATTCTTAAGGAAAGCAAGTTTGGTTGCTTCAAAACGATAATGTACAAAAACGTATACTAAGAATACCAACCATGCTTAAAATAATGTTTAAATCTGTGTAATTTGCAAAAAAAGGTATCAAAGTTCTATAGAAAGTTGTTTGTAGACTGTATCATATCATAGATAGAAAATTCTTTGTAAAATGATATTTTTGTAGAAAAACGCTTCTCATAGTTAGGAAATGCTAAAACTTAGTGTGGCTCATATTGAGTCAACTTCTTTTTAAAAAATCACCTAAAATTGCAGTTATATTTTTGTAATTTTTTTCTTTTATTCAATAATAGTTGCGCTTTTGTTTTCTTATACTAGATTGAGGACATTCAAAGAGATAAAACGTTTTGTTTGGTCCTTTTTAGTACCTACATTACCTAGTCAATGCTAAACAATAGTTTTCTTAAAGTTATGGTAAAAGTATGTATGATAAATATATAGTCTGTACAATGCCAAAACCGATTTACATCTTAATATTTTCATATTATTAAATATTGATAAAGAACATTTTTTGTCAATAATTGTCTTTTTATTATTTTCTATTGGATTTTCAACAATTTTATAAAGAGTGTAAAATACGTATCGTTATATAATTGTGGCGGATTTGTATCAAAAAGATTTTTCGTTTTCCACTTGACAAACTCGCCTTGGTGAAAAATGTTTGTGTAGCATGCAAAAATGCTCCCTGAAGTGATTCGGAATTTGCTTTGTACGACTTATAAGTTATTTTTCCTTTTTCAGTATTATTGTATCTAATTATTTAAATTAACTCATTGTTAAATAAATTATGATTTTTTTGTATTAAAAAAATGTCAAGTGTTGCAGAAATAAGTCCCAGTTATTAGGAAAAGAATCTAAAATATTTGGATCTTTTTTTGGTTTTTATTAAGAGACGTATGAATTTTTTTGAAAAGCAATAATGTAAAGTATGAGTACTGTAATATATTGTTATTTTTTGAAAATCTTATATTTTTGTCTTATTTCCTTACTTACTAATTATAAGAAAACACTTGTCCTGCTCATGACTAACGGAAAACGCATGGTTCATCTTCAGGACATAACCTTTGGTGGAGCAGGATAGTTCCTTAAAATGGCTAATTAAGATAATCCATGCCCTAAAGAATATCCATTGTCATTATTTGCTTTAAATTACAACGTTTCAACTAGTAAGTGCCTTTAGTCGTCTTCAGATGAATACTAAATAAGTACAGTAACTACAACTCTATTTACACTAGCACTGGATAGTGGCGTAGCCAGAATTTTAATTCGGGGGAAGGGGGGGGGGGGGGCGGGCAAATGAGTAGGAAAAGCGACGAATTAGTGCCATAGGCAAATCGCCGAAGGCGAACATTTTTTTGGGTGCCACGCTCAAAAAACCCTCTTTTTGGACAATCAAAAAAAATTTCAAAATAAAAAAATACATATATTTAAAGAGACTTTTAGTAAGTTATACACATACACTAATACCTATAGGTAATATAAAACTTCTTCATAAAATAAGCATAGTTTGAGCAAAAAAATATTAAAAATAAGGTGAATATTTTTTATTTAATCAAAAAACAAAAATTAACCATAAACTAAAAGCACAACATATTTTTTTACCTAAAACTAAACCGTAATTCGTCGCCTGTTTTGACAAAATATATTGATTATTTCATATTATATCAATGTGGATTTTTTAATGAATACTCTTATTAAAGCTAAACTTGTATGCTCTTCGCCTGAATGGTTTCTCAGATATGTTTTTAATCTTTTTAAAGTGAAAAAACTTCTTTCTGCTAAAGCTGTACTAGGAGGATGATTTGTTATTTTATTTGGCGCGTTTATTGATAGCGTTGAGATGGGATTAGTCAAGCGTTCAGTTCGTACGCGTTACTACATCTGCTTAACAAAGGTTTCCAGAAGTTTTCTAATATCTAATGAGGGCTTTTAAAACAATCTGGATTAATGGTGTATGGTAGCAGCTTAACTTTCCCTTTTTCCATTATGGTCTTTTGCAGGATTAGAAATCTATCCACTTGATATGATCGCCGTGTGTCCAGGCATGATCAGTTGCACCTGATTTTTCGATCTCTCTTTTTAGCGTATTGTTTCGTGTGTTACTTGATCCTTGTTTCAAGTGACCTTAGTTAGTGAACCTATTTAGTATTCACCTAAAGATGACTGGAGGAAGTGAGGAACGAAAATTGGTACAATAATATTTTTTTTTCATACTAAGGGTTTCCTGACGAATAACGATAAATATGTTAATTATGTTATGTCCAAATGATATCTCATTTGTGGACTGTACCGACCGATCAATTCAAAGCGCTAAAACATTATATTGTAACTTGTGGCGCCATCTTTTAAGTAGTAGTTGTAGGACCATTACCGATATTTATCGGTAATACAGATCACTAAAACTATAAATAATACTACAAAGCGTTTCATATACAATATATTTTTCTTAACACGTTCGTTACCGTAAGCTTTTACTGCGTTGTACGTTTTGAACCAAAGCTGTAACTTTTAGACAAATGGTTTTTATGAACTGAAAACAAACATTCAGAAGAAGCCAAAAATTAGTGCATTTCCGGAACCAACTACCACTATAATAGCATATAGCTGACTTATAATGTTCCCTAACACCCGCTGTATACAAACGATGCAATAGAAACGAACCGACTCAGGTTTAGACTCGCTTTAAATACATGATAAATTTTGCCACTAAAGTGGTAGTCGGTTTCACACATTAGACACCGATCGCCACTATAGTGGTAATCGGTAACGAACGTGTTAAATCTATCGAAACTTTAGAGTATACTGTTATATGTATATATGATTTAAGTGATAGAAAAAAAGTAGAGATGGCGCGTTTTGATTTTATTTATAATTTTCAAAAATAAGTTCGCCATTTTGTCATAATTTGTCGTTGATATGAATTTTTTGGCTGATGACTGGTATTGACGTCTTCCGATAAAGGTGGCTTTCTTTTCGTTTTTTATTTTTTCCTTCGTTGGAGTCTTGGAGATCTTTTCTTTTTGTATTAAATTTTTTCTCCTACAAATTGTCTTTGTGGCTTCTCTTCCAGGGCCTTTTACTAGGAGTAGAAGTTAATATCTTGGATTTATGACTCTTGCCTCTTGTTTGGCGATATTCTTTCATTTTAGATAAGGAAGTCCTGATTCGGACTTTTAGCCCATATCGGTTTTAGGACTTTTTCCTCTATCAACACCAATTACACAGCACATTCACGAAGCACACACCACGAAGAAACCTGGTGTACTAACGGGTTTCTTCAATAATTATAAATATTTTAATATACTAATTAGTTTTACTATAATAATTCATAAGTCAATTTTTTTACCTTGAAACTACAATAATTCTGTATCAAACACTAATATTTCGACAATTCTTGAACGCCACGAATAACTAACATTTTTTTCTGGAGAACATAAAGATCGAGCTATCAATCTTTCTTTACGTGCCTTGATGTTAGTTAAGTCGGATCCATCAAACATTGTCAACGTAATAAATAGAAAATAAAACAATAAACTAAACAAAAATTTTATTGTTGTAAACTAAAATTGGTGGTGTAAGCCAGCCAAAAAAATATCACAGAAATCATCATAACCATTTTACTACCGTCGCATTTTACTCCACCACTGTAATAATCCGGTAAAGTTACGTTACTCGAACCGTTGCCAGCTTTTACATAATTCGAATTATCTGCGACCCAATCCACCAATCTGGCAACGTTGGTGTAGACTCCTGGAAATTCTTTTCTGGCACAACCCATACCGAAGCTGACGACTCCAATAAGTGTGTTGTTTTGTACCAACGGACCTCCACTATCTCCCTAAAAGAAAAATAAACCAGTGCCATATTTTTTATGTCTTAATAAAAGCAGAAAAAGAAATAATTCATTTATCAAAATTTCTTTAGTTCAAAACTAAAGGACGGGTATTTGGCCCTTTTTTTAAATAAGGCGAGAACGATGTTAATGATTTTATAAAAAATGATGTATTTTTGGCTTAGATTTTACAAAGCAGTTTTTGTCGGAAACGCTTAGTTTTTAAAATTTCCCTCCGAAGAGTCATGTTATGTATAAATATTAAAAGTTAGGACGGATATCGTCTTAGTTATTAGTTTGTGATGCAATTTTAAAGAAAAACGAGTGAAAAGAAGAATATTTTATGGCATTTTTTTATTAAATACTTTTCTGTCCCTTTTCCCCTTTATTGGAGCTATTTTAAATTACCAAAAGTTTTGCAAAATGCAACACAATATCTTTACAACAAAAATAGATGACAACCATCAGTCTCCTTTATTTATTTTTATAAACAAAAATGAAAGCAAAATTTTAATTGAAAAAAAACGTTTTTAATGAAACTGTGTGTGATAATTTACAATAAAAAATAGTCCCAAATTTGGATTGAATCATATTTTCACAAAAGTAAAAAAAAAATTTCTTTTTTAAAACGAAAGAGGCTAGTTAGAGGGGGTTTTGATAGTAGTTGAGTAAATTTTTAAATAACTTTGGGCGGTTTATTTGATAAAAGTGAAAAATTAAACCTTATTTAAAATTTTGAGTAAGGTGGCATTTTAGAGTTTTCTCCTACTTACTTGGCATGCGTCTTTTCCACCCTCTGAGTACCCTGCACATATCATATTCCTCGTTATCTCAATGAGAGATCTGTAAGCGACTTCACAATTAGATCGGGTTGCTATTGGAACTAATACATGTCGAAGAACTGGAGATAGAGTACCATTTTCCTAAAATAATTAAAAGTATGAGAAATAAACCGTGCCATTTTATTGCAAATTTTAAAAGAATAATTATTGTAGTTACTTTACCAAAAGTTATAGGAAAAATTCTTAAAATTATGTTTTTTAAACTTAAAGTAACTCTTAACTTTGTTATTTTAATAGTATATTATAAAAATTAATATTGCATGTCATAATTTCAAGTACTAACTTCCAAAATTTGAAATATAGGTAGGGGAAAGCCGTATAGAAAATACCGGGTTGCTTGCCAGTTGTAGAAAAAGAAATTTGTATGGTTGAGTTAATTTTTGTACCTTGTAATCAATCAATGTAAAAAAAGGAATGTATAAAGTAAATAAAAGAAGGCAGGTTCCTGATTTAAATTTAAAACTAAACGAGAATCCTATTCAGAGAGTTGAGCAATGCAAATTTCTTGGCCTTCATGTTGTAACGGAGCCAACCTAGGTCACTAGATCTTCTATAAAATTCAGACACACGTCAAATTTAGATTAATTATCAAACGTAAAATAAGACATAAATAGTGCTACCTAATAATAGTCATAGCTGTAATAGCTTCATGAATGTCGTTAATATAACAAAATGGACATTGGTCAAAAATCTAAAATGACAAACGCAAGCGCCGCGATGCCGACGCCGGGACTCGTAGCTCAGCGGCCACGCTCGGAACGATCGCACAAAGAGGAGATGGAAAGAACTGCGCCTCGGCGGGGTGGTATAAATACGCGGGTACGACCCAAAGATAGGGCTCTCGGTTTTAAAATTTTTGATATGTTGCTCTCCTTTAACTTTTTTCTAAAGATTAAAAAAAGCAGTAAAATGACCGTGAGGATTTATTTAAATTTTTATATAAAATTTTCGCTCTCAGTCAAAGATCCCAGGGTATTAGTTAAATATATATTTTTGCATTTAAGAGACACATATTTAGTAAAATATTAATTTCCAAATTGGTTACTTTCAACTACAGTTAATAGTTGTGGACTTTCCCTTTCCAGATTGTGGGTTTTCGTTTAAGTACGGCGAACTTTGCTGGATTCCCTACTTTTCCAACCAGATAGTGGGTTTTCGTTTAAGTACGGCGAACCTTACTGGATTCTCTACTTTTCCAACCAGATTGTGGGTTTTCGTTTAATTACGGCGAAACTTACTGGATTCTCTACTTTTCCAACCAGATTGTGGGTTTTCGTTTAATTACGGCGAACCTTACTGGATTCCCTACTTTTCCAACCAGATTGTGGGTTTTCGTTTAATTACGGCGAAACTTACTGGATTCTCTACTTTTCCAACCAGATTGTGGGTTTTCGTTTAATTACGGCGAACCTTACTGGATTCTCTACTTTTCCAACCAGATTGTGGGTTTTCGTTTAATTACGGCGAACCTTACTGGATTCCCTACTTTTCCAACCAGATTGTGGGTTTTCGTTTAATTACGGCGAAACTTACTGGATTCTCTACTTTTCCAACCAGATTGTGGGTTTTCGTTTAATTACGGCGAAACTTACTGGATTCTCTACTTTTCCAACCAGATTGTGGGTTTTCGTTTAATTACGGCGAAACTTACTGGATTCTCTACTTTTCCAACCAGATTGTGGGTTTTCGTTTAATTACGGCGAACCTTACTGGATTCCCTACTTTTCCAACCAGATTGTGGGTTTTCGTTTAATTACGGCGAAACTTACTGGATTCTCTACTTTTCCAACCAGATTGTGGGTTTTCGTTTAATTACGGCGAAACTTACTGGATTCTCTACTTTTCCAACCAGATTGTGGGTTTTCGTTTAATTACGGCGAACCTTACTGGATTCCCTACTTTTCCAACCAGATTGTGGGTTTTCGTTTAAGTACGGGGAACCTTGCTGGATTCCCTACTTTTCCAACCAGATTGTGGGGTTTCGTTTAATTACGGCAAACCTTGCTGAATTTCCTACTTTTTTTCAGTAATTTTCAACCGTGCTCAGTGTACAATAGATGTAATAATTCCGGAGATCATGCTGATATTTTTACATTAAATTGAAGAGAGTATTGAATAATATATTTCCGCGCAGACCCTGACCTTCCTTATCTGGGATCTGGATAATTCTAGAGGGGATCGTCATACAATTATGTAGAGTCATATCACAGCCGTAGTACATGCTAATTATCTAGGCAGATGGAATGGAAATAGTGATTCTATAGAGTGGCCAGCAAGGTCTCCAGACCTTACACCACTGGAATTAATTTTTTTGGAGCCATAAAAAATAAAGTGTACAAGCAACCCATTAATATAATAGAAGAGCTTAGATTTCGTTACATTAATACGTCTTCATCAATTCGAAAAAGATCGGTAGGTACATAGAGCTACTGAAAGAGTACGCGTCTAAATTCAAAAATGTATTATTCAAAATGGAAATCTTTTTGAGCATCTGAGATTTGTTATTGGTTTCTAGGTTAAAATAATTTTATAAGTATTCATAAAAAATGTAAATAATAGATAATTTTGAATATTGCAGTACCTACCTAACAGTACTGTTATGTCTGTAAACATTATTTTAGTAACATTTTCTCTCGTGTTTACTTACTTAATCTTTTGTAAATATTGTTACCATAAAAAAAATTATCTTCAATGCCCAATCAAAATGTTGTTTAAATAAAATGTTGCTGAATATGTTTTTATGGGATACGTTAATATTTAATAAACGTGATTTTCTATTAACATTACATCGGATATCGAGTTTACATAAATACAATAAAAAATACAGGTTCGTATGTAAAAAAACAAACCTTTATTTTTTAGGAGATAAAAGTAACAATGAAGGTATGAAATTTATTTTATTTCTTCCTGTCCAGTAAATTTACTTAACCTGTACTCATTTGCGACCGGTAAATGGAACATTACAGTATCAGATACTGTAATGGGTTGCCCCTAGCAACAATGGTATGATTTTAGAAACAATGACTGGTTACTTTTGATCTTTGACAAGTTGTCACTTAAAAGGTAATATTTATGACCTATTTGTTTATTCTTTTTAAAAAGGATTATAAAGACAGGATGAAATAAAATATCATACGATACACGTCCGTTAGGTGTTATTATATCACTCGTTTATATTTCAGACTCGGCTCCTATGTCGCCTCGTCCGTAAACTCGTACTGTAATAAGTCACGTAAAATACTATTACATTATCTCTTTAAATAAAGCCAGTACAAATTAAAAATCAAAACGGCGACTTTTGGTTTTTTACAAATATCTTCGAAAGTACTCGGAGTTTTCCTAATTTCTGCATGACATATTGATCAACTATAAATTGCGCAACTTTACCCCCAAGTTAGCCTTTACTGTTACGTCTCTTACCATTTATGAGATCGCAATGGTGAGCATAAAATTTGTAACAACCTGTATGTGTAGTGCGATTATCACGGTTTAAAAAATCCTTTCCTTATACAGTTTTAATATGCTAACCCTGTATATGACTTCCTAATAAATAAGTAAAATTTTGTCTGTACCAGTGGCGGCCCCTGGTAGTCGATACAGGTGGGGCCAAAATATCAAGTCAAAAATCTTTAATGAGAATACAGGGTGTGTCAAATTCGATGCATTAACATTGCTATCTCGGTAACTATAAGATATAGCGATTTGGTTAAATGAAGGTAAAGTTGTATAATTTAATGCTATTATCAGTGGCGGCTCGTGATATTTATCGTGGGGATTGCGCAGCAGGCAAAAAAGCGCCGCAGACGAAAATTTTTCGAGGTGCCACGCCCCTTTTCACCTTTGTATATGATTTAAATTTGTAATGCCTACACGGCTCCAGTTCTTGTCCATGTTTATATTATAAAATAATAAGCATGGGAAACAAAACAGTGAGTTTCTAATATTACACCCACATATCGATTTGTTTTTTTTGTAAATGTCAATATTAAAATGTCTAATAAAAGATCGACCTTCTTTTTTCTTTGTACAAGTTTCATTTAATTTTAAATCCGGCGTAGGCCTTCCTAACTTTTTTATGTCAATTTTCCTTTGGAAATCGAATGTCGAAAATTTATTTATAATGTCCTCTACAGAATTTTGGTCCATAACTATATCACTTCGTGTGACATAATCCAAACTACTAGCCATTATTAATTTAAAAATAACATAAAAACATCCACAACACCGTCAATAAACTCCAAACTTATCTAATCGCGTCAAAAACTCATAAAACAATCATATTAAATGATTGAAGTAGAGATGAGCGATATTTTTGTACCGGTGACTTATACCGGCGACCTATCTGGTCACCGGTATTAGCGGTGACCAAATTGCCCAGGTCACCGCGACCGCGACCTACCGTACCACACCCAGGTCGCCGCTCCAAGTATCGGGCTTACCCGGTGACCGATCAGATCAAATCACTGGTAACTGCTCGAAAAGCGAATATTAAACAGCGACCAGCGAGCTAAACAGCGACCAGCGAGCTAAACAGCGACCAGCGACCTAAACAGTGACCTGCGAGTACAGATAACAGCGCGATTGGATTTTCGATTCTCATCGAGGCGCCGGGCTGTGCAGCGACCTGTATGACTGGTTGCTGAACACAGCGGAAACAATATTAAAATAATAAAATTTATTTCTGCTTGTGGTTGGTCAAGCTCGAGAAGGTAGTATTTGCATAACTTGCAGGGTGATGCCACGGATTGACGTGGTTTGAGAGGATTATAGGATTTAGGTTACGTTTTGGTTTTTATTTCACTGTCACCGTATATTTTTATTTTTGAAAGTTGTGTTTATAGATTAGTGATATTTAATGTTTAGTTTTTATGAGAGCTTGTGTGAAAAGTTGATTTGTTAAAAACTATTTTTTTTAAAAGATTTTTTAAATAATATTAAGGTATGCAAATATATTTTTTATATAAATTTTAAATGATTTTAAAAGGGTTACACGCAGTGATTGAATCATCAAACAGTAAGAACAAGCTCTAAAATATTTTAAAATCCAAATACCTAGTGGTTAAGTGAGGGAGCTTGCTTCAACTTCGCCATTTGTAAATTATTTACAAAAAAAAAAAAAAAAATAATAATAATAATAATAATAATAATAATATTATTATTATTATCTCTATAGTTTTTCCTCTTAAAAATATTTTCATCTAAAGGTAGAGATTTTTATGAAAGTCACCGGGTCTGAAGTCGCTGTTAAAAATACCGGTGACCTTAAAGTCGCTGTCACCGGTATACCGGTTACTTGAAAGTCACCGGTAATCTCACCTCTAGATTGAAGTGTGTATTCAGAAAGCGCCCGGCGACGCCCTCTCATCGGGCGATTAACCGAATATTCCCGATCAATCCGCATAAGGAAAATCGCACGAAAATCCATCCATAAGAGCGCCGAACGAATACACACCACAGCAGCACACAGCCGGTGAGCCTGCCCACGCGCTCGGTCGCGCTTGAAGTCTTACGCCTTCGCCATTGTTATATTATACAAGTTCTTTATTTCAGTTACCTAAATATTTTTTTAAATAAGTATAAATTTTATTTTTGCTGATGCTTGACTTTCTTAGGCAGTGCGCGCGCACGAGCGCACTTGTTGACGAGCCGCCCCTGGCTATTATGTGTTAAAAAAAATTCCGATGACTTTTTGTTTTTATTTTCTTTATGACAAAATATTGATTACCGCACCAAGAGCACTTGCTTAAAACGATTTTTTATGCTCTTCAAGAAAATAATCTTATTTTTCAGATACGACATTCGTTTTTTAGATGCCTATATCAACTTAATTTATTTAAAAACGAACCTGCATTTTGTAAAATTTTCGGTTAGTTTTTGACCTCTTAAAATTATTATCCAGAAGAGTGCCTTAAGAAAGTGCTCTTGGTTTTTTAAAACATTGTATTTTGTCATAAAAAAAATAAAAACAAGTTTTTTGTGTCTTTTTTCGCAAATCATCGAAATTTGATAAAATGTCTTTTTAACAAATTGTTCAGGATTGAAATATGCAACTGTGTCCCTATTTAACCAACTCTCTATCTCTTATATAGTTACAGAGATAACAATGCTAATGCATCGTATCTGTAAAACCCTGTATTAAAAAATCGAAAAAAACTTACCGACTAATTAAATGAAGCATTTAATAAGGTATGTATTCCAGTTGTTCTAACAAAAAGTGTTCATAAATACTTAATTTTTTTTATAAGAACATTCCATACGTCCTTGTTTTTTATTTGAAAATGATTCAATCAACGTCTTAAATTAAAAATTATTCACATTTACAAAAAGAATGAAGCGTAGGGAGACAAAGTAATAATAATTATAAATGAGAAATAAAAAGCTTGGTGTACAGATAGGTAGGGCCATGGCACTGTGACCCTACTGTACGAGCCGCCACTGGTCTGTACTTATAACATGCTAAATTAACATATCACTCAATCAGAATGATCGTGCAAAACAAAGTAGTTTATGTCAACATACATACTCGTTTTCATGATGTGGTTTACTTGAACGCCGCGGCGCTAAACGTAATTTGATTATATTTATATTTCATCGCTCTACTGATATGAGGTCGCAATCTTTTTTTTTTGATAAGAACTCTCAAAAAAAATTACGCTGTATCAAATAACCATAAATTAATGTAATAATATAAAAAAAGTTTATTACATTTTTTATCCCCAATTAAATTAATTTATCTGTATATACTAATAAATACTAAAATATATTCTGGTGCTGTACAAGTGCCCAATATTAAAACTAGTTTTTTGCAACATACAAGTGTGATTAATTGTGCGGTGAATATGCTTTTAAAAACTCTATTTTTTGTTTTACTTACAATAAAATATGTACACTCTGCCAAAATTTTGGGTGTTTTTCCCATGCCGGGAATCAGTCATTACATTTTGGCTTCAAAGTTAATGAAAGGTCTAACAGAAGCAGGTCATGATGTAACAATGATAAGTCCCTATAAGCTAACGGACCCGCCAAAAAATGGAAAATTTACAGATATAATTTTGGATGAGTTGGCTTCTCAAAGTAAGTTTAATCTTAACAATTTCTAGGTTAATGTTTGTTAATTTTATAACGTCTACTAATAAAATTTATTAATCCATCAAGTCTGAATCGATCTCCTATAGGCAGTCATTGTTATGACATGTGCTGCTATTTTTTAACCGGACGTCAGTTAAAATACTAGCAAAACTCTACAAAACGGTTCATTTAATAATGTTTATGTCTAAGAACCATGGTAGGCTTTGACATAAAATATGAATTCATTTGGTTATTATAATTTGACAAGTTTTTAAATTAATTTGATGATTGGTATTTAGGGCGAATAAATTATAAGATATTTAAACATATTTTAATAAAATGAGTTGGTTGATATGAGGAGCAACTGTGTAAAACGCATTAAATTCATAATATGTTGTTTTGAATAAAACTTAAAAAACTAGCAAAGTAAGTTAGAAGAAAAACTAAGATTTTCATGTGGCGCAGAATGATTTATATAATAGGATTAAAAAGGAATATTTCCTTTTTTAATCTAAATTTTCGATATTCATGACAATAAATATGGTATATTTTTTAGAGGATTTACTGGATTTCGTTTAACCAGAATGTGTATTTATGCCATTTTGCTAGGTTAGTATGGATTTATTCCTTTTTGCTTACTTCTTGTTTGGATTTATTGCGTTTTGCTTGAAGTAATTAGGTTTACTATAAAATTTAAAACTTCAGTGAAATAATTATTAATTATATATATATAGGATTATTGAAATAAAAGAATGCAAACGCTTTAAACAGAAATGAATATTCTTTTTTTGGATTTATTTTACTTTGCTCAAATGCGAATTGGATTTATTGCACTTTGCCTAAACGTGCATTGGAATTAATCCGTTTTGCTTAGCTTAGTGTTTTTAATATGGCTATTTCTAATTGATTTATCGCGCTTTGATCAAACTGGGTTGTTCTAATGATAGATTGACTAAAAAGCACTACATTTTTATATTCACCTTGAAAATTATAAAAAATGGATTTAATGCGTTTTGCACAGTTGCTCTTCATATGATCTTTGTACTTCGTGGGAGCGCCCTAAATATCAACTTTGTTGAATTAATTAAGCAACTTGTCAAATTATAATAAACAAACGAATTCCTATTGTATTTTAAAAAGGTTCTATCAAATGTGCTCTAAAGTTTAAACTAACAGAAAGTGGTGGTGGCTCAAAGGTGAGGTACTGGCATTCGACCGTAGCGGTTCGGGTTCGATCCCCGGAGTGGGCATATGCATAAATAAAAAAAAGTATGTCCGAAATTTGGCGGATAAAGAAATGCAGTATGCTACTAGTAATTCCTAAAATCGGGACCGAAAAGGGCGTCATGGACCTTTAGGGGCGTAAAAAGAATAACATACACTTGGTTTGGATTCCACGTTAAGCTGTAGGTCCCATCTGGCTGATATTACCCAGACGATATTGTATACAGATTAGAGTAGTATACTGGCTCTTCCGCCAACCCCAGCAAAAAAAAACAAAAATATTTTCAAAAATCGAAAAATTAGAATTCTTTTATCAACCTAAAGTTCCAGTTTTTTTCTTAATGTTCCGGGCGCGTACGCGTTCCGGGCAACATGAGGTCGGCACTGTCCGAACTACAGACTAATGTAAAAAACAGACCTGTGGAATTTCCCGCTATTTACAATACTATGTAATAAGGATGAATTACTTAATTAGATTAAGGGATTAATATTCTATTTTTATTTTATAAGCACCCTATTTATAATTGTACAACGTTGATTTAAGTTATTCAGTTTGATAATGTAGTTCTACGAAACTGCAGTCACCATGTCACCAAGTAATTAATAAAGTGATATTATAACAAAACAACGTAAATTACTCATATACTGTTTTTGTTAAAGTGATAACCAATATTAGAGGGCTTAACACTAACATCAATTCAGTCCACCAGCACTTACAATCTTCCAAGCCTCATGTGCTTGCACTGACCGAGACAAAAGTCAGAGCGTCAACGAACACCGTCAGCTATTTATATCCTGGATATGATTTTCACTTCCGTTTTAGACGTAACTTTGGGGTCTGTCTGTTCATTCGAGATGATCTTTGCTGCCAACGGGAGGACATACTGGAACCGAAAGACTTTGATGTAATGTGGTTTAAAATATATTCACAAAAAATCACTAAGTTTATATGCTGCCTCTACCGCCCTCCAAGCGACATGCATTACAGGGCCCTCTTCTCATCACTAGCCAACACAATCGACTTCTTGCAAACCAATCATCCGAATGCCAAAGTTGCTATCTTTGGCTACTTTAACGTCCATAATGTCAACTGGCTTAAATACTCAAACACCAACGATGAGCAAGGCCGCGAGGCCGAATCTTTTACGATCAGTTCTGGTCTAACTCAACTCGTAGAAGAACCAACGCGGGTTCCAGACCGATCTGGGGATTTTGCTAGTCTTTTAGATCTCTTTTTAACTTCAAATCCAGATCTATATACGGTCACCGTACAACCACCATTGGGCTCTTCCGATCACAAATTTATTTCAACCCTAAGCGAGCTGCCAATTAGTTTTGAACAACCTCCTAAACCCCGTAAGATTTGGCACTATACATCAGCTAAGTGGGAAGACCTAAAGGACCATTTTCGCAACTTTCCCTGGCTAAGCGTATGCTTTTCTTCGGATGATCCATCTGTCTGTGCAAAGGAGGTCTCCGACGTCATTCTAACTAGCATGGAGGCCTTTATTCCTTTCTCCAAAAAGCGCCCTTCCAACGGCAAGCCCTGGTTTAGCAAGAATTGTTAGCGTGCTGTCAGATCTAAAAACCTGGCTTACCGACAGTGGCGTAAAAACCCTACTCCTGAAAATCGCGCCATCTTTGTTACCACCCGAAACCAATGTAAGCAAATGATAGACCAAAGCAAAAAAGCTCATAACGAGAGAATCAAAAACAAACTTCTTGCCAGTCCTAACGGATCAAGGTCCTTTTGGTCAGTCGCTAAGGCCGTCAGCCAAAACTTTACAAAGTCAACTATTCCCCCTCTAACACGTTCCGACGGCACAATAGCAACCACAGCCGGGGATAAAGCAAACCTACTTGCTGAACTGTTTTCCTCGCATTCCACTGTAGACTTTCAGGGAAAACCACCACCCAACATTCCCTCAGTTCAATCGCAAATGTCTTAAATCGTGTTCCGACAGCGTCTTATTAAAAGGATTCTTAAAGGACTCGACGTCAATAAAGCTTTTGGTCTAGACGAAATTTCTATCATTGTTCTCAAGACATGCGCCGATGAACTTACACCAGTATTTTGTAGACTTTTCAACTTATCCTACAAAAAAGGAATATTTCCATCCTGCTGGAAGTCGGCGCGTGTCCAGCCCATTCCAAAGAAAGGCAAAAAGACCCTGCCAAGAAACTACCGACCCGTCGCATTGCTTTCAGTAATTTCCAAAGTAATGGAGGAAGCTATTAACCAACAACTCCTAAAGTATGGAAGGGCTTAGCATTATCAGCGACCATCAATACGGTTTTCGTAAGTCCAGATCAACAGGTGACCTTCTGGCATATGTCACCCATCTTTGGAGCAACACCATCGAACATCATGGAGAATCCCGGGCTGTTACACTGGACATCTCTAGGGCTTTTGATCGTGTTTGGCACGATGGGCTTCTAAGTAAATTGTGATCCTACGGTATGCCTAATGGATTTTGTTTATGGTTAACCAGCTTCCTTAAGAACCGTTCTCTGCAAGTGGCGATTGACGGGTTTTTCTCAGATACCTTCACCATCAATGTCGGTGTTCCTCAGGGGTCCATATTGTCGCCTACCCTCTTTTTACTGTATATTAACGACCTTCTAGTGAAAACCCAAAATCCAATTTATAGCTTTGCTGATGACAGCACACTTGTCTCATCTTTTACCTGGACTCCCCAAACATCCGCTGCCGACACACATCTTCGCAGGCAGCATGAAGTATTGCGCCTCAACAATGACCTGGAAGAAATCTTGACTTGGGGTGACAGTAACCAAGTCGAATTTAATGCTAAGAAAACCCAGGCAGCAGTCTTCTATAAAACGGTTAACATTGCAGAACCGGATATAGTCATGGCAGGACACGAAATTCCCCTGACACCGTCTATTAATTTGCTGGGGGTCAATCTGGGAGGTAATATGTCTTGGCATGATCACGTTGCCGCAATTGGCAAGGCAGCTGCACAGAAACTTGGTGTACTTTTCCGCACCAAAAGGTGGTACACACCTCATCAACTTTTGACACTCTACAAAGCCCAAATTCGACCATCATTAGAATATTGCTCTCATGTCTGGAGTTCTTCACCCAAGCACACCCTTCGGCTACTGGATTCCATTCAAAGGAGAGCCATTCGTCTGATCGGCGACCCCGAGCTGACCAAGACCCTCGATAGCCTGGAGCATCGAAGACAGGTTGGTGATTTGGCTCTCTTTTACAGATATTTCCATGGCAGGTGTTCGACTGACATTGCCCACTTGATTCCACCTAGAGCAATGCAAAACAGAAATACACGGCAAACCACTGCCGCTCATCCATATGTTGTTCAGCTTAGTACTCCTCGAACTTCATTGTTCAAGAATTCTTTCATCTGGAGAACGTCATCTTTGTGGAATGATCTTCCTGAGGTCATGTTTTCCAATGAATACAATCTTCAACGTTTCAAGACCAACGTAAATCGCTCCCAGAGCGCCTTAAAGGATTTTTCCTACAGTGCAGGTGTTTTATCATAAAAAAAAGAGATTCCTTTAGTAACATCAGCTGGAAATATTGATATTATTTTTGATCAATACTTGACATTTGAAACTCATATTAACAATATACTAAAAAAGGCTTATTATGAACTTAAAGTTTTTTGATCATTTTAAATTGTACTTAGATACTAATACAAAGTTAAAGTATGTTAATTGTATTATATTAAGTAGTTTAGATTTATGATACAACTACACAAGATATGATATCAACAGGGTGCGCAGTGGATCGTGACGTCACCTTATGAGGAATTTTTGAATCGAACGCGCCGAATTATACGGCAAAGCGTAGTTTACGATATTAAAAGGCAATTTTATATAAAATTTTTAATAAGTTTATTTCAAATCATATTAGCCTTAGAATTTCTACTGTGACTTAAATCTTGAAACATACATTTTATATGGATAGATTGATTATTGTAATCAAAAATTAAAACTTCTTTTTACTTACGTTTAACTCAAACTTTTAGGTATGATTATGCTAACAGGAAAACTTCTTTAAAGTACGTAGGAATTCATTTAGACTAAAATTTTACATGAAACAGCATGTTACTTATTTTACAAGCAAAAATATTTTATTTTTAATTTATTTGAAAATATAAATATTTTGACTCCGAGTACTTTAAAGATGATACGCACAAGTAGAATTAATAATAAATTATGGCATTGTTTGGGAAAGTAAATAATAATAAAAATAACAATAATAATAAGAAATATCTTTATTTAAAATAATTATAAAAATAAACAATAGAAATGAATATTTAACCGTTCACTCTAAAAGTTGATATACTTAACACAAACAAGTTAAGTAGGTATACATTGCGAATATGGAAATTGGAAAGTGACACACTATCCAATTTTTTTTTTTTGTATAGAAAAAAACTTAAAATATTTGTACCCGTGTCTAGTATTCGTTCAAAATAATTTGTTTTGAATTTATTTTACATAAAAAGTTTTAGTATAAAATTTAGGTTATTGTTTATTTTTCATTTTTCTTTTTCTAGAAAGGGTCGCATCATTTTAATTTTCTGCTACAAAAATACATCAACATCAAAAAATAACATTTTTGCCCTTCGAAGATAATATAAAGAGCTGATTTCAAAGAATAAATATGCAGAGTAAAAAAAATAAACAAAGCCGATATTTGTCAGGTGTATTTTTCAACAATTCGTGTTTCAAAATTTCATTCATGGTCATCGTCACTGAAATGTTTGGAGCAAGCACCAGCATTTTTAATTTTAAACTTATCGTTGCGTTTACACACACGCTTCCAAACACCTTGTAATTTCTTAAAACTGGACATCAGGCGTAAAACTCTTGCGTTTATTATCGACATTATACAACCATATACCGCACACCTCATTTTTCAGTAACTTTACAAATCAGTTATCAGAAATAAACGACTGGTACATAATTCAAACTCTTACGTAAACAACGGAGAATATCGCAATATGGCGGTTTTTACTCACTAGGTGACGTCACGAAAGTCACGCCCACCTGTGCGGTATCAAACAAAAGTTACAAATATTACAAAATGATTGCATAAGTTTTTCCACAAGCCTTAAAAAATATGCCCATGTTACTCCAACCTATAGACAACATTATATTATAAAACTTGAATTTAGACGCGAAATTCACCTTAATTGTTTTATTCACAAAACAATTTCTAAAAAAAAAAAACAGATTATCTATATGAAAAAATTTAATTTATAATTCACCAAAACATGAATACCAGAAATCAAAAGAATTTGGAAATACCTATACCATCATACAGAAAAATATAAAACTTTTTTTGAATACAGGGTAGGGAAAAAAATTTAAAAACAAATCTATTGAAATTTTGTATGAGCACACATTTTTTTACCCCTGCATAAGGTGAAACATAATCCAGCTTAATTTTTTTCAATAGGAAGATACCACTTATGATACCTTTTTGGAAACAGAAAATTAAGTATCCTATTGATCTTAATTTATTTTCATTGGGACAATTTCGCTAGAATGTTGGAAAAAATATTAAATTACTTGAGAAAAATGTAAAAACACGTTGATTAAGATGTTTTGTGGGCTTCATACTCATAAAAAAGGATTTTTAACCCTCTTAAGGAAGTGAAACATAACCCAACTTAATTTTAATACAATAAAAAATTAATTATATTTAAAAACAATATGGGATATTCAATTTTCTCTTTAAAAGAGCTTTCCAAAAAACCACGTGATTTAATATGGTGGTTGGATGGCAAAAAGCATTGAATCACCCGTTAAATGCCACCAGCAATGTTATTTTTATGGTCACGTGTACCAATTACAAAATAATTTTGCCATCCAGCCGCCATTTTTAACACATCGTTGGATTAAAAGAAATTAAGTTGGGTTATGTTTCACCTAAAGCAGTGGGTAAAAAAAAATTGGTTACAAAATGTAGCATATACAAAATCTCAGCCGACGTGTTTTTCCATTTTTCAAAAGTATTTTTTCTTAAATTCTAGCGAATTCGTTCCAATTAAAACCCCCACCCTGATTAATAATTCAATCTGATATAAAAAAATTAAACTAGTGGACTTTATTTTAATTTTAAATAACATTTTCTTAGGGTCGGATTGGAAGACTGATTAATTACTAATAAAAAACTTACCTGTTTCTACCTGGTATCTTACTCTCACCAATGGTTATTTAGTTATCTAATTCTAATATAATTTTTACAAGTTCATTTTATTACATAAAATGTATTGTTATGTTATTGTTTTTTGGCACACATAAATATGTTAATATTATTATTATTATTATTATTATTATTATTATTATTATTATTATTATTATTATTATTATTATTATTATTATTATTATTATTATTATTATTATTATTATTATTATTATGTTTTCAGTGTTCTGTTTCTTAGCTTTTTGTTGGTAAGGCTGGTGTTATTTACAGTACAGAGAAGAAATTCATCTTAACCTGTACTGTTTAGAAACTTCCGTACTATATGGCAGGTTTGGAGAATGACGCTTTTCTGAATAAGTTGGTATAAATAACCTGAAAGGCCCAGTTTTTCCAAGTTGGGCTTGAAATTTTTCGTCGATATTATAATCGGGATTATGTCGATTTTATCTAGCTTCCATGTATTTTTAATCTCTATAGCCAAATTCGAGTACTTGGTCTTCTTCTCCGATTCGGTTTTAGAGAGGTTGTGTGTTAGTGGGCAACCTATATCGATTATGAAAGCTTTCTTGGTGGTTTTTTCGATAAGAAGAATATCCGGTCGGTTGTGGTCTACTGTTCTATCTGTTATTATTGGCCTGTCCCAGTATAAGAGATATTCAGGGGATTCAAGGACTGGCTCGGGTGAGTATTGGTAGTATGGTGGGAGGTTTTCCCCTAGCCCTAGTTTATGTGCCAGTTCCTTGTGGATGATCTTAGCCACCTGATTATGTCTCCCCAGGTAAGCGTTGGGGGCCATAGCACCACACCCCGCCGTGATATGTTTTATCGTCTCTCCGGGGCAGTTGCATTTTCTGCACACATCTTCCACATTCCTTTTCATGATGACCTTTTCATAGTTTCGAGTTCGAATGACACGGTCTTGGATAGAGATTATAAAACCTTCTGTTTCAGCGTGAAGCTGCCTTTTCTCTAACCAATTCAGTGACATTTCTCAATCTATGAGTGGATTTTGGAGTGCAGTAGGGTATTTGCCGTGTAGGGCTTTTTCTTGCCAAGTTACAAGCTGTTGACTTGGCGGCGCGCGGATGATATTAGGTAATCCGTTTTGCTTTAGGTTATTTTTATTATTATTATTATTATTATTATTATTATTATTATTATTATTATTATTATTATTATTATTATTATTATTATTATTATTATTATTATTATTATTCTTATTATTATTCTTATTATTATTCTTATTATTATTATTATTATTATTGTCATGTTTATATTTTTTTTTCAGTGAAAGACAGCAATATGTTTGACATGGATTTCGGCAATCCTATAAAAGCAGTGCAAACAATGACACAGATGTTCCTAGAAAATACAAATACAACACTTCATCACCCAAAAGTAAAGGAACTACTTCAATCCGATGCAAAGTTTGACGTTGTCATAATGGAACAAATGATTAATGATGGTCTTAAAGGTTTTTCCCACATTTTCAACTGTCCATTAATTATCCTCAGCAGTATGGGTCCGAATGGTTGGATTAATCCAACGGTAGGGAATCCTCAACCAGTATCTTATGTACCTCATCTGTTGGTTAAAGATTTTTCAGCAGACTCCATAATTGACCGAGCAAAGAATTTATTCTTTTATCTAACAGAATATTTGGCTACCACATACTATGTCCTACCAAGAAATGACGAGGTAATGCATGGAGCCTTTCCTAATGCTCCCCCTTTATATGATTTATACACAAATGTATCTTTGATTCTGCTCAACTCACACACCAGCCTATGGGCTGCTATGCCAGTAGTTCCCAATATGGTGGAGGTTGGCGGGTACTTTATAGATCCTCCTAAAAAACTACCAAAAGACTTACAAGACTATTTGGATAGCGCGAAAGATGGTGCTATCTATTTCAGCATGGGCTCTAATTTAAAAAGCAAATATATGCCCGAAGAAAGAAAAAAAATGATTCTTAAAGTTTTTGGAAAGCTTAAGCAAAAAGTTCTATGGAAGTTCGAAGAAGACTTACCCGGAACACCATCAAACGTAATGATAAAACAGTGGTGTCCTCAACAAGATATTTTAGGTGAGTTAAGTGCATTTAAGTATCCATCACCGTCTGTAGAATAATTTAAAAATTGATCGTTCTCACTGAATTTTTTCGTAATAATTCTCAAATATATTATTTGTTTTAAGTTACAATACGATTTAAATTTGTTACTCAATAACAGTGGCGGCTCCTCATTGAGGCCAAAAATACGATAATTTTATTTCATCATATTTATTGTTGTTTAATTCATTGGGTAGATCTATTGACAATACATGAATATTGGCAACACTGCCTTCAACTCTCTTTAAACCTTCATTACCTACTAATCCATGCGTCATCATGTAATGCGCTCGGTTGTAGCTCGGTACCGAATTCTCTGCGGCAGCTCCTTTCTCATGAAGGCGTAAAATCAGCGACCTCGGACGAGCCTAGTCCACCGTAACTGAAAACAGACTGAAATCGTCGATTTATCCACTAAGGTATCGCCACAAACGACAAAGCACTAACGTAAAGTGAAGAGGCTGCAAGTAGATCCGACCGCGTGAAAAGTTTCACGTAAAATACCGGCTTTTTTTCAAAATTACCTTGTCTCAGAAAAATGTATTCATTAGAGCTATTTTATTCACAAACTGCTTTAAAAAAGCGGTATTTCTCGATTTTTTTCAAATACTAATACTAATACTTTTATTATCAGATAAAATAATTCATTTAATTTTCTTTCTAACAGTTAATTATTAATTCTTAAAAAAACTTTTTAATTAAAAGACTAAATATAACATAAATATAAATTATATAATTTTTAAATTTTTGTTTTAAGAATTATGGAAAAAATTGGGGTGGTAGCTCCTTTTTGTATCAATCGGTATACAGGGTGTTACAAATTCGATGTTCACCATTGGGATCTCATAAACGGTAAGAGATACGAGGAAATTTAAATTAGGGCAAAGTTGCGCAATTCATAGCCGACCAATATGCCAAGAAGAAATTAGGGAAATTCCGAGTACTTCTGAAGATATACGTAAAAAACCAAAAATCGCCGTTTTGGTTTTTAATTTTTCCTTGCTTTATTTAAAGAGATAATGGAAAATACATTTCACACTTTCATTGCTACTTTTCATCTTCTATAAAGCAGTGTTCTTAGATTTCATGTCCGACGTTTTGTTTTTCGGATGCCATCGTCAGATTTGTTTTTTTAAATACGGACCTGTATTTTTTATTGCATTTATCTAAACTTTATATGCGATGTAATCTTAATACAAAATTACTTTGATTGAATATTAACGTTTCTACCCTATAAAAACATTTTCAGGAATATTTTATTTAAAAAATTTTTGGATTAGGTATTAAAGATCATTTTTTTTAACAGTATTTTCAGAAACACAAGAAAATCTATAACTAAAACAATAACAAATATCACAAATCGATAATTACAGTACGTTTAGGTACTAAAATATTCAAAATTATCTATTATTTACATTTTTTATAAATTAAAATTATTTAAACCCGGAAGAGGTAGAAACTAATGACAAATGTTTATCTCAGATGCTCAAAAAGATTTCCATTTTGATTTATACATTTTTCAATTTTGACGCGAACTTTTTGAGTAGCTCAGTGTTTTTAGAAAGAGAAAAATCGTTCTGTTGTCTCTGTTATACATTATCAGATACGGCTTTGATCTACAATAATCCAAAAGTTTTTTAAATAAAATATTTCTGAAAATGTTTTTATAGGGTAGAAACGTTGATATTCAATCAAAGTAATTTTGTATTAAGATTACATCGCATTATATAGTTTAGATAAATGCAATAAAAAATACAGGTCCGTATTTAAAAAAACAAACCTGACGATGGCATCCGAAAAACAAAACGTCAGACATGAAATCTAAGAACACTGCTTTATAGAAGATGAAAAGTGGCAATGAAAGTGTGAAATTTATTTTCCATTATCTCTTTAAATAAAGCCAGGAAAAATTAAAAACCAAAACAGCGATTTTCGGTTTTTTACGTATATCTTCGGAAGTACTCGGAATTTCCCTAATTTCTTCGTGGCATATTGGTCGGCTATGAATTGCGCAACTGTGCCCTAATTTAAACTTCCTCGTATCTCTTACCGTTTATGAGATCCCAATGGTGAACATCAAATTTGTAACACCCTGTATACAAAAAATGTATTATTATTATTTTTAGCTCATTCCAATATTAAGTTGTTTATTACTCATGGCGGTCTTCTTAGTACCACTGAAACCATCTACCATGGAGTACCAATCCTTGCCATACCGGTATTTGGTGATCAACCTGCCAATGCAGATAGAGCTGTAGCTGGTGGTTTTGGACTTAAACTAGATTATTATGATTCAGATTTCTCCGAAGATAGATTAAGTTTTCTAATTAATGAAGCTTTAGAAAATCCAAAATACAGAGAAAATGCCAAAAGACTATCAACAATTTATCATGACAGACCTCAAAAACCCATGGAAACAGCAGTGTATTGGGTGGAGTATGTTATACGGCATAAAGGAGCACCTCACTTAAGAGTAGCAGGTGTAAGGATGCCTTGGTACAAATATTTTATGGTAGATGTAATAGGAGTTCTAATATTAGGTGTTTTTATTGCTTTGTATAGTGTAAAGTTAATATTTAAAAAACTATTTTGTAGAACTAATAAAAGCTCGAAAAAACTAAAAAAGAGCTAAAGATCTAGTCCCTAGTTAGGTAGTAATTAGCTGTATTATGTATAATAATTTAACTAAAATAAATCCAAACCTAAACTTTATAAGAAACTACCTGATCCGAGATTTAATCTTAAAAATCCACATTGAATTCTTATTTAGTTCTAGCAATCTGAACATCTTTAGGCTCAATTTTATAAAGTCGATGTAACCCGAGGTTCAGTTTAAATCGAAGAAATGTCAAAAATTGTTGACTGTTGTCAGGGCCGGCGCTACGGCCGGGCAAGCCCGGCCCCTGCCCGGAGCGGCAACCTTAGGGGGCGGCAGGATCTTAGATCGGACATAGTCTTTAATGAAATGCTTTGCGATGCTCGAGAACTCGCCGACGAAATTGACATACCAGCTAATTTTGAGCTGACCCAGTCACGTCATAGAGTTCGAAGAAGAAATGTTAATTTCGACTATGAGGCACGAAATGATCCGATAGAAGATCCTACTTTGAAATATAAGGCAGAGTTTTATTTTCTGACATTAGATAAAGCTATCAATGCACTTGAATCCAGGTTTGATTTGATGAGTAACCACAGCAACTATTTCCAGTTTTTTACAATATTTTTGATTTAAAAGATAATCCTCAAAACGACGCCGACGTACTAAAGTATTGTAAAGATCTAGAAATAGTGTTAACTGATGGGAATTCATCAGATATAAACGCGCTGGACTTGGCAGACGAGATAGTATCGGTTCTGGCTTTTGGATTCATATCGAATCTGGATTTTGCTCCAAATTTCGGTATAGTTTTAAGGATATTGCTTACTCTTCCAGTAAGTGTGGCAAGTGGGGAAAGGAGTTACTCCAAATTAAAATTAATTAAACATTTTTTACGCTCCACAACTACCGAGGATCGGCTAAACGGCTTGACAACAATAGCCATTGAATACGAACTGGCTGAAAAAATTAATGCTAAAAAAATTATAAAAAAAATTTCAGAATTAAAAGTGAGAAAAAAACACTTTTAAGTTTAACTCTCGGTTTAAATGTATTTTTAATATGTAATTAAGTAAAGCAATTATTATTTAGCGATTCTAAAATTTATTTTAGTATTTTTAAAATATCTGTACTTATTTTATAATAATTATACACTAAAAATTACTTTTTTCTTTGTTTTCTGTGCAACCGAACAACCCTAATTTTAGTTGTTCCAAAAACATGGTAAATTAATAAATTCGTTTTTTTAGCTAATCAAAACTTTAACATTATTGATGGCATTTTTTTTTGCTCACGTTTTATTTTACTAGTAAGTGTGGGAAGGTTATCTCTTAATTTTTATTATAAATGGACGGCATTTTACTCTTTGCCCGGGGCGGCGAACCTGCTAGCGCCGGCCCTGCTGTTGTTTGACTGCAAAGTTCGAGTTAAAAGGGATGTACCTGGTCATAACTTAATATATTGTAATATAAGAAGTTATGACCAGGTTGATTACTCTTAAATTGAACTTTGCTGTCAATCCCACATTATAAATCGACCATTTCTGACTTTTCTACGATTTTAGAATTATTCTTCGGTTTAAACTGAGGTTTAAGAGAAGTAAAATTAGGAACATTAGTATATTTAATGTATTTAGTGACCTTACATTGACTACATTTTTTGTATCTTAATTATTTAAAATTTTTGGGCTGATTGATGTTCAGTGGAGTACATCCAGAATTTTGCTGAGGGAAGCGAAAAGAAGTTCTTTATTATGTTTTGAACTGACCATAATTTCCACTGCCGTGATTTGCATCTTTCTATTTAGCAAGCGCGGTACTGACGGTTCTAGTTATAATTTAAAAGGTGGCTGATATACCTAGCCTCACTTTTCTAATAACTTTCTATACGATCCTACGTTAGAGGTTGTATGGGGAAGGTGCAGGGCTGTTACGCCGTTTTCTTCAACGTGGGACAGAGGACTACTGTCTGGGGCGATAGCCCATCCTTGCAACTGTGTGAGGGAATTCTATAGGGAAAAGCTACTGCTTAGAGCGACCGCTCCATATAGCCCATCTCGTGCACGAGGTAGAGGAACCTTTGAAAACTGGGGCATAATCCGATTTTATCTGCGTAGCCGATCACGCCTACCACGTCGCGCTCCTTTCTAATTATCCGGGGTTAGTGTTTAGCCACTTTCGGGTACTCGAACTTTTTTAAATGTCATATACTTTGTAAAATACGGTTTTAAGAATTATCTATTCAAAATTCGGTGCTTTTCTCGTTGTAATTTTTCATACTGATCCGATCAGCGGATTTGGGTTACATGACGGAAAACACAACGTAAGGTCAAACACAATGTAGGGTCATAATCTGCAGCAATTTGGGTCCCGGAGCTAAACGGTCATCCGACCATTCTTTAAATTTTGTATGCGTATATGCTCGATAAATTATCATTTCACCCATCCTAGGGTAGGACTACAGTAAATTCATACCTAACGTAATTACACGTTTGAAATTTAGAGATTGTTAAACTAATGATTCTCCGCGTGGAATCGTGTGACACTTTTGCGTGTTAACTCGAACCTCTAGGGGACCCGCATTTTTTTGTCCTTCTTAAATTTTATTTATTTAAATAGTAAATCTTATTTGGATGGGCATTAAAATGATTAATAATAATATTTATAACAAATACAAACAAACAAATTACACTGGTTAACAAGATTTTTGTCCCAAGCGCAAAAATGTCTGATTTCAATATAATTTTGCATGCTGAAATCAATCATGTTTTCAGAATTTCTCCATCACCTTTAGTTTTTATGTTCCAGTATATGTGATTATTTACCTATAAAATGCACGCATAGGTCTGTACTATAAGAGTCATCTAACAAAAAACTTGTGTCAGGCATTGCTATTTTATTATTTGTGTATTGTAACAATAACTTGTTGTGACTAGAAATAACAAAGTGTGTGTCACGCGGAACATGTCTTGGCTTGTTGAGACCTGCAAGCAGTTCCGAGTCCTACATAACATTTATTGTTGTTTTAGTTATCGGCTAGAGCTCGGTGAATGAACATATACGCAGACTTTTTTAACGTTTTGAAGAATGTGCTGTGGTGCATTTTAAGCTATTGTAGTGTAACTCACCTGTAAAAATACCAAGAAATTGTGTAAACCACCCGAACTCTTTTTGCTACATCTGCGGTGAATTGACATTTAAATCTCAAAAACGGTCTTTCACGCCTCTCGTTAATAAATGCTATGAACAGTGTAAAGTCGGCGATCAAGACAAAAGCTGGGCTCCCCATATTTGCTGTGTTACGTGTGTCAGACTTCTTACAGCGTGGGCAAAAGGTAAACGACATATGCCTTTTGCTATTCCCATGATTTGGAGGGAACCATCAGACCATATTACCGATTGCTATTTTTGTCTTACAAATATCTGTGGTATAACTTCTAAATCCAAACATACTGTTAAATATCCTCATATTCCATCTGCACTGAGACCAGTGCCGCACAGTCCGGAATTACCTGTGCCGCGATGAAACTGCCGATGACGAAGTAAACAACGAAAGTTTTTCAGCCGAAAATATTGATCTGGATCCAACATTTACACCAGATTCGTCTTCTTGTGCGCCGCATCTTCTAAGTCAAGAAGAACTTAACGACCTTGTCCGAAAAAGCAGCATGGTTTTCTTTCAAGGACATTTGCAACGGCGTCTTGGGAAATCGTAAATCCGAAAATTACGTAGAGAATGTTAACAATTTATTGGTCTCATATAAAGCCATGGGTTGCAACATGAGTCTAAAAATACACTTTCTTCATTCACACTTGGACTTTTTTCCGAAAAACCTTGGAGCAGTAAGTGACGAACATGGCGAGCGATTTCACCAGGACATTCTGGACATGGAGAAGAGATACCAAGGCAAATGGAGCCCCGCTATGTTGGCAGACCATTGCTGGACGCTGAAGAGAGATGTTTCTGATGCAAAGTACAGTCGAAAGTCATATATGACCACATTTTCTAAGTAAATATATCACTTTGTACTTTATTTTTTCATAACTTATACCCATATTATAATATATACGTTCACAAAAATTCATTGCTTTGTCACTTTAAAACCCTGCGTGATGGAAAATTTCTGAAAACATATATGAAATATGTTTAAAAAGTACTACCAAGTACACCCACTTCAGCTCGTGGGACAAAAAAAATCTTAAATTTTGTTGACCAGTGATTAATTAAAAATAGATAATCATACTAAATTCTACTTTTTTCTACTTCCGCATTGGCGGGGGTGGTAACGTTTCAATGTAGACTCACAGTTAAAGTGGACAGCTTACGTCGATTTTGTTGCTAGTAAACTTAACTTAGCATATTTTGCTGTAGTAAACATCAAAAATTGTATGGATAGCAAACAATTACTTAATATATATTAAGCATTAGCCTATAGTCACCTAAGTTATCTAATACTTTACTGGGGTCAATCAACAGAACTACAAAGATTATTTATTTTGCAAAAAAGAATAATTCGTAAAATTTACTCTTTAAGCCTACTTCAATCGCTGTCTAGTATTTTAATTCTTAGTGCAGTAGTGTTTATATAAAAACACTCTTCCAAATTTTCCAATATTTTAACAATTCATGATCGTGACACTAGTAACTCAAATAAAATTTACATGTCTGGCTACAAAACATCCTCTTATCAAAAAAGTCCATTTTGTTTCTGCAGTTCTCTTTATAATGCGCTGTCGGAAACTGTAAGAAACATTACTCAATTCAGAAAGTTCAAGAACAAAGTAAAGTGCTACCTTCTTGATAAACATTTTTATGATATTCGAGAATACCATATATGAAACTTAAAATAACTTTTCTTTTTCTAACTTTGACTATGTCATTATTTACTTTTTAAATGTATATGGCAAAAAATAAATCAATGCCTAGTAGTTCGCCAAATTTAAACCGAGAGAATAAAATGCTTTTATTTATGATGTCAAAAGCTTCGCAAAAAGTTGGCAGGCTGGTAGCCAACAGAGCCTTTTTAACTAATTACTGGATGCCTTTCTTACCGAAAATCTTTAATTGACCAATATTATAACGATATTTTTAGTCGTCTAAACAAGAATACCAATTAATTATATTGTTTTATTTCCAAGAGTACAGTAAGTACCTACTCTTACTATGATTAATAATTACTTACTGACTGATAACCCCATCCACTAACAGCTGCGTAGCTTCCGGTTCTATAGTTTTCATTTTCTGACAATCTGATCAATCCAATATTCTTGGTTAGTGTTGCATTGCCTCGAAGCTAAAAGTATCAAAAACAAAAAATATTTCTGAAACATATTTAAACAATAACAATGAATAGGAAACTTTTTCCATAGTTTTTTTTATGTCTCACTGGTTTTCAAAAAATAACTTTTAAGTGTTCGTTGAGACCGGCGGTGGCTCAGAGGTGACTTACTGGCATTCGACCGTGGAGACCCGGGTTCGATTCCCGGAGTGGGGATAAGTACAATAAAAAAGTATGTCTGAAATTCAGTGGATTTAAGAAAGCAGGGAAGAGTGTAAAATGTATCATCTCCCAACCCACCCGATTCACGCTGGTAACCAGGCCGGATGAGATCGGACATCTCGTGGGGTGCGGAAAAAGATACACACTCCCCAATCGGTAGGTCATGTAATGGCAATAAACCATGGGTTGATAGCCCTTGGGGGGTGTCGCATGACCGAGGATCGTGGTTCGGAACATACGTTAAGCTGTAGGTCCCCTCGGGAATGGCCCTGACAGCAAACGAACAGGAAAAAAGCCTAATTCGAAATAATGGCAAGAAATGACAAATGTTCGCTGAATAAAATTATTTTTAACAATCAAATATTTAACGATATAATAAGCAACCTCAAATTTATTAATTGTTTAGGCATTTACATTACTCAAACACTTTTTTCAATCAACATAAGAAATGATGTAAAAAAATTATTTCGGGTTATTATGCAGAGTTTTTTTTTATGATGTAGATATAATATAGGGGTTACAGTGGCGGCGCCAGGGGGAAGGGGCAAGTTGGGCATACTCTAAAAACATGGGTGCCTACCCTAGTGTCCACCCAAAATTGAGGGATTCGGTTTTATAATGGAATTTCCGTGTGGGGGAAGGGGAATTTGACTATGGAATTTTGGAGTGGTATTATAGAAGGATGTAATAATGTAATAAGAGATAAAGAAAACGATGAAGACCTTTTTTTTTTAGACCAGGGGGGAGTTTTGTTGACCCCGCTTATGGCGTTATAGCGTGGGGAGGCGGCGACCTTTTTTTTAGAAGTCATTTTTGATTCGGGTAGCGCCCACCCAATTCAAAAATCCTGGCATCGCCACTGCAGGATGATGATAAAGATCAGCCTTTTATATAGAATACCGCCCAGTTAATCAAGAAACCCTCGAATCTGTAAAATTATTTTTTTAAATTTTTTTTTGGATCATAAAAACATCAACTTTGATTTTTTAAATGATACATACATATACACAGCCATATTCACTAAAGGGATCTAAATTTAAAACCATCCTAAATTGTGAATTCTACGTTAAAAATTACAAGTGTCAGAATAAGTCAACTAAGTTTTGTGTTGTAAATATTTTTTTGGTTTTTCTTCAAATTATAAAGAAAAACGCTATTTTAGCACGTACTGTGTTCTTTAATAGAACAAAAACTGTATTTGCAACAACATTCCGGTAAAATTGTTAATCGGTAAGACGATTTAATTACAAAAAAAAATCAAATTGACACAAAAGTGTCAAGTGGCATATAAAATAATGCCACAGTGAAAACACAGTTGTGAGACTATAGATCTAAATATTTTGATGGTACAGATTTTAAGCCCTTTTAGGTCCTCTAGGTCCGTATCTTGGTAATTTTACCGACAAGATAATTTCCAAAGAAACCATTGTTTCCATAGAAATAATCTGTCTGTTAAAGTTACCAAGAGATTGATTTAGTGGACCTTAGTGAATATGCGTGATATAGTTTTACATTCTACAATCAATTTTCGACATATTATTTCATAAATTATGCTCCATACCTATCTTCAACCCTGTACGAAATATTAACGCTTTAATGCACCTTCGATCCTCGATATGTATCTCGGCTTAGCAACGTTCTAAACTCAAACCACCATCAATGACAATTTGATATTTAAGTTTAGAACTTCAAAAAATGTCAGTGAATGTTAATTACATTTGAAGACAACAGGGAAAAAACGTGCAATGTCCATTTTAACTAGTTTTGAGAAATCGCGATTTTAAACTTTGAAACCAAACGAGCTAAAATCGGGTAAAGATATATAGATTTTTTTACAAAATATGAGACCAGAAGATTGTTGTCTTGTATTTTTGGTTTAAAATAAGTGAAAAACTTTTTACTTTGTACAGGGACATTATTTTAAGTGTCTCACCCGATTGGCGACTTTGCTATCAACCACAATAAAAAAACAATTATGTATTGTTAAGAAAAAATTGAGTTTCTAATCTCAAAGCTTCTGTTAATTCGATGTTAACAAAATCACCAACTTCGAAGCCTCGTATCTCCGGAACGGCTAAAAATAAATATTGACAATTATACATTTTTAATGTTGGAACAAATAAGCGAATGCAGCTGGCTTACTATAAGGTAGGGTTGCCATTTAAGAAAATTTAATATGGCGTCGTATCTGTCAAATTTGTAAACATAGATTTTTTTTACATCAAATTTGGCTTCTTCACTAAAAGCTGTTAGGGAATACATACTTGTTTTTTTATTGTGGTCGATAGCAAAGTCCCCAATTGGGTGAGACACTTAAAATAATGTCCCTGTACCTTAATTTATTGAAAAAAGAACAAAAATACATAAAGTACAGGAAAAAAACGATACAACAAATATTTCTTGTAATATTGAAGCACTAATGGTAGTTAGCTATTTTCTAGTTTGAGTGTTCATTGTTTTTTTAGTTTTGGTGAAAGTCTTGGTCGAGGCTTTGATCAAAGTTTTGATCGAAGTCTTCGTAGAGGCTTTGGGCCATGTCTTGATCGGGGTCTTGGTTGAAGCCTTTGACAAAGTTTTGGAAGAAGTCTTAGTCGAGGTTATTGCAGAAGTCTTAGCAGCTGCCTTAAACGAAGTCTTAACTGATTCTCTTTTAGGCAAATTTTCATTATATTGATGAACAGAGTAGTCGCAAAATTCCATCAGCTCCTGAAGATTTTTGTATTTTTCCAGTGTAATCGGTAATCGCTTTGTAATAATAACAATAATTCTTTTGTGCTTATGCAAGCCATACACTTACCATGATACGCTCTCTCTGGCTGAAAGCGGTGGCCCTCGAATTTGACGTCGGGGTACTCGGGTTGGAAGAGTCATGATGGAACTTGTCCAATTTCCATTATATGAGTCGCGATGAAATATCATACGAGGATGATTGGCAGAAACCTTTAATTTTCGAATCGGTCTGGAGATAAATGGGCACTTTTTGGTGTATTTGAAAGAGAGAAAATTATTCCAGTCCCGAACCATGCTTTAATCAACCTCTTCAATTTTAGAAGGAGCTGGTTTGCATCTGGCTGCCCTAAAAACTTCTATCCAGTCCTGTGGATGCCGTGTTTTGGCCTTTCACTCATGCAATTTATTAGAATATTCAAACACGCGTTTCCTGACTTAGCACGTTCCTTCCCTGTTACGCGTTGACTACACACGTTTTTCCCTATATAAAGAAATTTTCAATGCAAATATCTCCTGACACCGAGCGTTTTTAACCGAACCATTTATGCCACGCCAAACTACGGGTATTTATCTACTATTTACCAGTGTTAGTCAAAAATAGCAAAAAATTGACTTTGCACGTTCTTTCCCTGTTGTCTTCATTTGAAATGTGCCTCACTGAAGATGAACGCAATGAAACTTCGATTATGTTCAGTTGTGGAGTTGAAAGTAGAAATCATAAGGAAGTCCGTGAGATTGTCAATGAAAAATAACCCGCCTATTACCCAATCGACAGTGTCTAGGGTAGCAATTAAGTGAAAAACTTGCCGTACTGTTAAAAACAAAGTTAAAAGTTGTCGTTTCGCTACACCCAAAGAGAAGGCGAGTGTATAAAAGTCATCATGCACGTGTTGCACACTCTACTTTTCTACGACCGTAAATACAAATTCCAGTTGAACTATTTAATTTTCTTCTTTATAATAATTGTAGTTATTAATATTGATGAACGACAATTCGATTTTTGACTCGCATTTTCCTTATTTGTTTTAAATCACAACGTTCTAACGTTAGTCGTCTTCAGGTGACTTCTAAATAAATATGGTAATTAGGGCGGTATTTATACTAGTTAGGTGCAGTGACGCTTAGTTATGAGGGGCCGAGTCTTGCGTTTAACTCTTACGTGTTTTATTTATACTAGCTAGGTGTAATAACGAGTTAAATGACCCGATCGACAAAGCTCATTTAAAAAAACTTTTATTTTCAACAAAAAGGGATTAACAAAATATATAGACTTAAAACTACAATGAACAATCAATATAAATAGCAAGTAGCTTTGACACGATATTAAATGTTCATGTTTAATATACCTACAATATTATTATTTACATTTATATGAACTAATTATTAGTCTATTCAGCAGTTATGGCTGGTCTGGGAATATAACTAACGCATACCTGGATGAGTCATGCTCATACCCGATGAGCCTGAGTTCTACGTGGTCTTATTCGAAGATTACATTTAGTTAACAAAGGTTTTCAGACGTTTCTCATATCCAATGAAGGCTTACTGAAACAACCTGATCGAGTTTTGGTGTATGGTGGCAGCTTTCTTAAACTTTCTCTTCCTTCTTTCTTCTTTCGTACTTTAATGCAGAAGGCGTACTACACAGCATGACTGTCAATGATGAATCATGCCGTTTTTCTTATTACGGACGTTAACTTCTGCTCTATTTTACACGTTATCAAATAGTATCTCGACGAAACTTTCAGCTTATAGGGCAGCCTTTAGTTCCAGAATATAGCGTTCACATCAAGGCGCTACAAAGGTTATTAATTTATCTTCCTCTGATAAGATCAATTGGTAATTACTTTTAACCCAGAGCTTCAATCTTCACTATATGCTGTATAAAACTACACAGTTCTTTGATATGCGAAATAAGAGTTACAGTTTTTAGTTAAATAAATCAATGATGATTAAAACGGAATTCCTTCCTAGTACTTACTTTTATTAAACTTATGTCGAAATCTATCCTTTCAGATGTGTAGTTGGGATGCACCAAGACTGATTTGATTTGAAGTACTTGCCCAACGGTTCCCAGAGTCGTGTTACTGCCAACTCTTACTTGGTAGAATACAGTAACTGAGGAATAACTAAAATTGAATTAACAAAATATTAGTAGCAAGGAATCAAGGCTGTATTATGCGTCAAGGTAATGCCTGAGATTAAAAAATGAAACTAATATAACAAATGATATTGGTTTCATAAGTATCACTTAAAATATAAACACTTTACAATAGTATATTACATAACAAATGATGAAAGTGATACTTTGCAAACGAGGAGCTATTTAGCACGAGGCGTCAGCCAAGTGCGGAAATTCTCCGAGTTTTAGAATAATCACTTTCACACGAGTAAAGTAAACTATTTTTCCTGCGACCACAAAGAATTATTAGGTTAGGTTAGGTTAGGTAAGAGTGGCAGACCCTTGGTTCTGACCAAATAGTTTCACGTAGTCCTAATTAGGTCCGTTGTGATACCACACGTGTTCCGTAGAACCCACCTTCATCAGATCTCTGATGGTTAGTGCGACGTAACCGCGGAAGGAACTCATTCAAACCAGCCACTACTGTTCAGAAATCTGCTCAGCCGTCCAAGTTGTAAGTTGCTTAGTTTCTCCAGGCTATCGAAAGATGGTTCACCCAGAGTAGTGAACCTCCTTCTTGCGAGGCCAGGGCATTCACACAGAAAATGTTGAATACTTTCTTCCTCTTCCTCATCTCTGCAACTTCTGCAGAAGTCGTTAGTGGGTATTTGCATACGTTCGGCATGTCTACCGAAGAGGCAATGTCCGGTAACAACCGCAGTAATATTTCTCACGTCTTTTCGACTGTGTCTCAATAGCTCAGCGGTTCTCTTTTTATCGAATGTGGGCCACAGTTGCCTGGATGTACTACAGGTTGTCAACCCTGTCCATCTGTTATGTGCAAGCTGCTTGGCCGTGTAGTCAATCTCCTCTTTGATCAATCCCAGTGGTTTGTTCACTGTATTGTCTGCTAGATCAGCTGGCATGCCTGCGCCCTCTCTTGCGAGCGCATCGGCAGCCTCGTTGTCATCTATTTTGGAGTGTCCAGGAACCCAGCACAGAATAACCCGATGTTGGTTGCCAAGTGTGTATAGATTGTTGCGGCATCGCTTTACGAGCTTTGATTTAACGCTGCTGGAACAGATTGCCTTAATCGCCGCCTGACTATCACTGAAGATGGTGATTGACGAGGCTACTCCCAAGCCAAGGTGTTCTTGCAGGATATTGACCGCCTTCTCTACTGCCAGTACTTCTGCTGGAAAAATACTACAATAGTTAGGGAGTCTATACGATTTCTGTATTTGTAAACTTTCGGAAAAGACCCCGGCTCCCACACCAACGTCCATTTTTGAACCGTCTGTGAAGATTGCGTGATCTGTTTTCGTTATATTCTGATTGCCTTCCCACTCTTCCCTACTCGGAATGAGTATAGAATACCTTCTATCGAAGCATGTTATTGGGACAGAGTAATCAGTCGGGTCTCGTAGATTATTCCCCAGGTGGATCTTTAGTATACTGCTGTGCCCGTAGTTGGCTTCCTTCTAGAATTTCGACTCTTTCAGTTGCAGGGCACTTTTTGCAGCTATACTTTTTCCATAGATATCCAGGTGGGGTATATATAACATGACCTCTAGCGCCGCTGTCGGGGTTGACTTAAGGGCTCCGGTTATTCCTAAACAAGCTGCCCTTTGTATCTTTGTTATTGACTTAGTGTGCACTGCTTTTTCCAAAGCGGTCCACCAAACCAGGACCCCGTATATTAATATAGGTCTTATAATAGCCGTATAGAAGAATTATTAAAAAAGCTTTTGATTTGTGAAAAAAAAATTTCACCACTAGTGTTGAAAAAAATATATCAACACTAGTGTTAAAAAAAATATCAACACTAGTGTTGAAATTAGCATACTTAGGATCATGTTCCACTTAATATCTGGTTTCATAGTTTGTCAATAGGATTTTCCTTGATTTGTAGTTTAACTTTTTCATTTTTTTATATATCATATTAGAAGAACTAATCCTGGATTGATTTCTAGATTAACCAGAATAAAAAATTTTAAATTTAATGGAGGAAAGATGCATTAAACATTAATTTAAAAAATCCACTCAACAAGGAAGATTTCACTTCAAAATAATTCTATAAATTATTTAATGGTTTTATAAAAAAAAAAGTCAAATACTTCTGATGAGAGTTGAACCTGTGACCTTTGCGATCTGTAGGCTAAAGCTCTATTATCTACGCTATCGCTAAAGATAAAGAGTTGTTGTTTAATACATGACACTCTCTTCAGCGCGATTTGTTTTTTTTTGGTAATATAATTTCCAGTATATTATTAACATTTTTTATAATTTCAGATGGCGTATTTTCACACGCTAATTTTAAATCACTCGATAAACACATGATAAATAAGTTAAGCACTTTTCAATTACTGCTTTCTAAAAATAGTTCTTTGTAATAAATAAGGGTGATCTGTCAAACTGGCACCATAAGTTTAAATTAAATAGTGTGCCTTGTATTTCAACACTAGTGTTTTTTTTCTTATTTTTATAGGTGGTCGTAGGAAAATATATTTCTTACCTTACTCCAAAACAGTGCCCTGCAGTCAATACCGTGTCGGGTGTAATCAAGGCTCCACCACAGAAATGTTGCCCGGCATATTGAATCGACACTTGAAAATTCTTATTTTTAATATCTACTTCTTCTCCTCCTACTATTCTTGTTCCGATATCTACTTTTGGAATAACATTACCTATAACAGAAATCGTAGGGTAAGTTCGGGCTAGTTGGTCCACTAGGTTAGTTCAAACGTTACAAATATTTCCAAACGACGCATTCGTGAACTCATCTTATCAGTCACGTTATTTGTTAACCACCTTTACATAAAAATAAAACCAGAATTATTAATTCATTAGTTTTTATACAGTGTGGTCATTTAAGTGTGCAACATATGGGAAATTTTTTTATTACCGATTTCTCAGAAAATTTTATTCTTGATAAAAGTTGGTGCATCTTCGATAATCATATTTGGTGTACTTGGAATGGATGCAAGTCAAACGGTGTACCGGGTAGGGCAAAAAAATATAAAACTTCTACAAGAATAAAGTACCCCTATTTCAAAAAATTCAGCAAAATATTATTAAGAAAAGGTGTTTAGAATTAAAAGTTATGAATAGGTTTGAAAACGTGACCTCCTAAAATAAAAAACAAAATCAAATCAATTTCACATATCTTTGTTCAAATTCAAGCATATTTGTAAAATTAACTTAGCTTTTTAATTTATTAAGGAATCACATATTTCATGTTTGTTGCAAGGACATTAAACACAACTTTAAAATTCCCTAAAAATTATTTTTAACAAGATAAAACATTAGTAAAAATGCAAAAACACGTTTATTAAATATTTTGTATGATTCAAACTTAAAAATTTGTTATTTCAACCCTCTTAAGGATGAGAAACATAATCCAACTAAATTTTTTTTACAGCAAAAAAATAAAAATAAATTAAAATTCAAAAAATAGTATATTCAATATTCTCTATATAAGAGCTTTCCAAAAAGGTATTATAAGCGGTATCTTCCCATTTAGAAATATTAATTAAGTTGGGTTATATTCTACCATATATATGGGCTAAACAATTTTTTTTTTCGTGCCAAAATGTAACACCGACAAATTCTCAATATAAGTTTTTTAATTTTTCAAAAATATTTTTCTTAAACTTCAAGCGAATTTGTTCCAGTTAAAGTCCCCAGCCTGTATCCTTGACAAATATTATAATATCGCAGATGACTCTGGTTTTCGCCGAAATATTTAATGATGTAACAAGATTGGCAGTCAGTCATCTTCCCACCAAGTTGCTGGGCCTTTATTTAAAAAAGAATGAGTGGTGTCACGACCAAACAGAATATAATCCTGGTTATGCGGGGGTTTTAAAGGGCCCAGAATATTGTTAATTTGGCATAGACTTATAAATCTCTTTATTCCCTGTTTAAAGTAAATCCATGTATCTTCTTTAAGATGGGGGGTATTTTGCTATAAATAGGATCATCACATGTCCTGAATATAGATAGTAGATATATGACGTTTTAATCTCCATCTACGCCACCAGGCAATTCAGCGGAAAGCAGAGTAGTTTATTTATCAAGTATGTATACCTAACGGTTTGACTGTGGATATTGAAGAGGCAAGATGATGAAGAGAAGCACTTCAACTAGCAATAGAAATAATCAATTTCCAGGCAATAATGTGGCATGAATATTTTAGACAATCCAGTATTTCCATCTCCAGAAGAACATGACTTTAAGAGTTCAAGTTCAAGTCCATTATTGGTACAAAACCTTGTGCCCCATCTTGAAATATTTTCTCAATTTTCGCATGTTTGCGGAATTAAGTTGTTGCAATATTTTACTTTCATTCTGTGAACGGAAACCAAAATTAATAATACATTTCTTACTTGCAACATTGCAATCCCTTGAACCGAATCCTGTCCATGTTTATTGACGAATTCTTAAAATCGTCTTAAATTTGAACTGGATATACTGCGAGAAAACGAAAAAAAAATAATTCCCAATAATTTTTTTCTAGTTTTTATTTTTAGAATATTCATTGGCTTGTTCCTCGATTTTTTTTCTGCATGAAAATAACTTTTTTATGCCCATATAGATATCACCTTTCCATTGGTGGAACAAAAATAAAAAAATCTTGCTTAGTTTTTTTGTAATTCGATATAAAAAAACGCAGTTTAACATGGGAAATTCTAGCGCTTTCGGATCCATTTAAAACGAAGTGATGACACATTTTCCATATTTCTATCATCAAGAAGTCCACGGAAAGACACTATTTACTTATTTTAAGGAAAATATGAATTAGTAAAATTCGTTTAAAAGTGCGGTTTATTTCACATTTTACTAGTTTGGCATTATTTATTTTTCACAAAAATAGTTACCTACGAAAATGAACACGCGATATTAAGCATTTACGTTGACATTTGAATAGGTGTAAATATTTTACTTTTAAGTTAACATTTCTAAGAAATATTATTCTTAAAAAAACATTTTTTAAAAGCTGTGGCGTGAAAATAAATCATTAATTAATTTAAAATTTTAGATTTCATTAAAAATTTAACAATTTTTCTAGCGTCCCGTCCTCCTGTATGTCCCAATATCCTATGCCTCTAGTTTAAAACATGTGTGTAGCCTCTAGAAATTATGTCTTTAAATTTCGCTATATATTTTAAAAATTAAATTGTCTAATACAGGGCTTCCCAAACTTATTTTGACTGTGAAGCCTTTGGGAGTTTGCCATTTCTTTGCGACGCCCCCTTCTCTAGCCAAAAAGTACCTACCAGTGTGTAATTGTATCCCAGTAACAGGTTATCAAAAAAATTCAAATAACATTTATAATGTTTATTAAAAAACTAAAAACAATCAAAAATTATAAGGCCTTACAGATAAATAAAAATGAATAAAGATATTTATTTTACAGTCTTAGCTGCCTGCTAATGAGAAGAATGTGCTTGCTTTTCTAAGCATAGCCATTAGTTCTAGGGCGTCGCGACGCACAATTAGGGAAGCCCTGGTCTAATAGATATAAGTATGCGGTATGTATTTTTTAATTTAGTTAAAATACTATTTTTTACAAAATCAAATCAAATGTTTTACTATAAACATTTTTATGTGATATTTTACAGCCCAAATTTAACGATTATACCGTGGGATTCACGACGAGCTTGCATTAGAACTTTCGAGGAAACTACTGAAAATATTTTTTTGAAAATCTGTAGGTTTAATTTTATCGATAATCTCTTAAGCTAACATATTAACATGTTTCTGTCACTTTCGAAATATATAATATATACCGTAAATAGCTTCAACTTTATTTTTTAAATACAATATACCATTTTTTATTATATTTTTGGTTTTTGCATTAAATTTTAATTAAATTTTATGGAACACGTTTTTACAATTGAGGGCTTATTTTAAAAAACTTTCTTATTTTAAATGGCACACCCTGTATATTTTTATTTTATATGATGATAATTAACTGTTCCTTTGCTATAATCTTTTCTCTACCTAAATTATCAAGTTTTTTTTAAATACAAAATATCCTTACGCATGGGAAAAAAGAAATGAATTTTTCCAGTTTAATTATTTAAAATGTGCAGTTCAGTTTCCTTCTTGCATAAATTATTAGATAAGAAACGTGCAATCTTCATTAATTGACAATAATTCGAATGCAAATAAAAAATTAATAAGCAATAATTCAACTGAATTGACAATAGATATTCTTTATCTTGTCACTATAGGTATTATTGGTAATCAATTTTCAATAAAATATATACTTTTTTTATTTTTTAACACGTCTATAAGATCAGTTACTTATCGTAAGAGAAATAATTTTTTGATTTGGAAAGAAAGGTACAAAATCTCAGTCTCAAAAAGTTAATTATTAAAATATGTAACGTGTTTCACCATATCGGGCATCATCAGACCCAAAATAATGGACCCAATTAAAAAATATATAAATAAATAACATAACTACTTACCTCTAGAAGTTAAAATTGAAAATTAAAAACAATTACTTGGTACTTACATGATAATAAAATAATAAACAAAAAGAAAAAAAATATCAGAGATCAGTTGGATCAACAAATACAGCTATTTATTTTATACAGCATTTATAATGAAATTTTTTTTGAACTAATAATATTTTCACCGTTATTAGTGGATTTGTTTGGTATACAGGGTTAGTAAAAAGTACCGGAAAGCTTAAATATCTTTAAAAGCTACGCTTACAAAATTTGATATTTGGGGGTTTCTGGGCTTGCGGAATTGAACAGTGATATCGGCAATTTTCTAGTTTTGCACCACATGTAGTCGTTTTGTTCTTTTAATAGAATGCTCTTTATATTTTAACTGCAATGAATTGGGCGTCTCAAACTTAGCAAGTTCCCAAATCTTTAAAATTTTATCTTTACTAATTGCTGAGATATGATAACACAGCTTTTTCAAAGAAAATTAAATTATTTTATTATTGTAGAATGAGCATTAAACTTCTCAAAAACGCCCGAAAATAGGAATATAGTTTGAACAGTAGGCGCTGCTTCATATGTTTGGCTGTTTCCGTTTAATGTTCATAATAAAATAATATAATAACATTTTTTTGAAAATGCTGTGTTATCTTGTGTCATATCTCACCAACTAGTAGAGATAAAATTTTGAAAATTTGGAAACTTACTAAGCTTGAGAGGCCCAATTCACTGCAGTAAAAATATAAGATAACAAGATGACTACGTGTAGCGAAAAACTGGGAAATCTGGCAACAGTGTCGATATTATTGTTCAAATCCGCATGCTCAGAAACCCCTAAATGCCGTAATCGCAGCTCTAGCGATTTTAAAGATATTTAAGCGTTCCGTTACTTTTTACTATATATGAGATGTCAACTGGGAACCCCTGACAGCTTTTATGAAAAGGAAGGCCAGGAAAATGTTCGAAGAAATAAGAATGCATCCAAATGAAGAACTTCGCAGACTCACGGATTATAATCCAAATGAAGTATTAAATCCAAGGAGGGCACATAAGAGGCCAAGAAGTCAATTATAGTAATAAAGAAAATAGTGATAGTGAAAAGTGTGAAATAAGTTAAGTGTGAAATATTTAAGTGAAATATATAAGTGTAATGTTAATAATTAAGTTAATGTAGAATTCATAATTACTAACCCATAATCAAAAAAAAAAAGACTTACACGCCAAAACCAACTACTGGCAGAGGCACCTCACACTATACACCAGTACACCACAAACAACACATAAATACACCAACATAGTAAGTCATGTCAAAAATAACTAACCCTTTGAAATATTTAGAGATGATAAATTCCTGCATATGCAGTCAACGTATGATCCAAAACAAAAACATGCCTCGGCATGGAGATGTGGAAAGATCAGTAAGACGTCTGGAGGTTTTTATAGGCCATTTCGGCCCGGAAACTGAAAGAACGCGGGGAGTTTTAGTCGGTAGGCAATCCCTTCAGGATTGAATCCGACAGTACCTTGTCCCCACAAGGTCTCTTTGGAAGATCTCTCCTCGAAAAAATTTAAAAAAAAAATACTATATATATAATACCAATGGCAGCGCCAGGAAAGGGGGGGGGGCAGGGGGCACCAGCCCACCCTAGAAACATGAGTTCCCACCCTGGTGCCCACCCAAAATTGATGGATTGGATTGGGCTATGAAAGTTTACATGTGAAAGGAGTGTTATTTTATATTAATTGAAAGAGAACGATGAAAACCTTTTTTTTAGACGTCACTTTGGACAAGAGGAGGGAAGTTTTGTTTACCTCCCCCCCCCCTTATGAAGTTATAGAGCGTGAGGGAGGCGACAACTTTTTTTTAGAAGATTCGGGTAGTGCCCACTCAAAAAATATCGAGCTTACTTGTGCCCATCCATCCCAAAAATCCTGGCGCTGTCGCTGTTAAATACACAGGTAATATGGTATTTTATTACATAGGTATTAGTGTTGTAATTTTTAGCGTAACGAACTCTTATAGTGTAATAACTTTTTGCTTGTTGTGTGTAGTTATATAAAATTTGGGTAACTGATCTGAAAAATTTTTAAATTTAAAAAAGCGGATGTCGACCACGGCACCGACACAGGGCGCAAGTCGATAGGTAGAGATGCTTCGTGTGGTTACATTATTTTAATTTGTGATTAAGCTCCTATGCATTGTTTCATTGCAGTTGTTTAGTGTGTTGTGTTAAAAAATTTAAAATAAAAGCAAATTCGTTCTTCGATAATTTTACAGTGTTTACTACATTTAATATTTCTTTTATCTAATATAATGTTAATTAGTTTTCAATGTCATTTAAAAAAAAATGTTTTGTTCAGTTTCTCAACTTAAGTTTCATTTTAAAGCCGAGTTATCAAAAATATTTCCCATTTTACAAAGTTTAAATTCGCCTACGATGTTGTTCTTCCAAGACTTTAAAGAGGTGCCATTAGGTAGGACATGAATTTTTTTTGAACTTATTTAAAAATGAAATAAAATAAATTATTATTAATGTTTTTAGTGATGTACTGCATAAATTCGGCGATATATCTTAAATTTATAATAAATTTCTATGAATCTAATCTGAGAATATCTAACAATAACAAAAACTTGTGATGTATGTATCCATATTTTTAGCTGTAAAATTTAAGAAAATCAGTTAATTTTACCACTAATATTTACCGTCTATACAGTGTACTTTTACAAGGAACTTGTGTAGTATTACTATATTAAATCTTTTTACTCTACAAAATTACATAAACTATATGGAAATTTCTTACACAACTAATAGTGTAATATTTTTACGGTGTATAGGGTATCCCACCGGGAACTGCCTCAATCACACAGGGTGGAGACTTTAGCTGAAATAAATTCGCTAGAAGTTTAGGAAAAAATGGAAAAACACGTCGAATGAGATTTTAAAGTTGATAATTATTTTAAGGCTTGCAAACTTCATTTTTGTAATAAAAACTTAAATATGTCAAAAACACAGACATGATACATGAAATCTGCCTAAAATCTGACGTAGAATCTAAAAATGTAATAATATATAGGGTATTAATATAAAATTAGCAAGTTTACACATACTTCCGGTATAACCGGAAGTGTAACCATAATAAAAATATTTTAGCCGGGTTCCCCTATCAACATTAATATACTGTAAAATTTTTAAAATTTTCCCATGTATTGTTTCCATATATACAGGGTGATTCCTAAGTTGATACTTCTTTTTTAGCTGTGTATAGAAGGCATTAAAAAAAACAACTTTTTCAAATACCTTTTTTCAAAAAACTCAAAAATAGTCGAGATAGAGAAGTAAAAAATCTAAGCGCGGGCCTGTTCATCAAAACATAGCCCGCTATAGTTTCTATTGTTTTTCTTATCTCTTAATAGTCATGCAATTTTCTGGTCGGTGGTGAGTTATTTGGCAATATGTGTTTTTCTGAAGCAAGTTAATTTTAAATTGGTAATATACGTGAAAATGGTAAAATTTGAAAACAATGAACTAATAAATATGGTGCTAATTTACGGTGAGAGTCGTCAAAGTGCGACTGCTGCTTTGATTTTATACGCAGAACGCTTTCCCTTGCGTTCTCATCCTACACCCAGAAGTTTTCTTAATGTTATTCAACGGACAAGTTAGGCAAAACCGTATGTAATAAATGAATGTAAGATGTAAGTAGTTTATTTTTGAGTTTTTTGAAAAAAGGCATTTGAAAATGTTGTTTGTTTTAATGCGTTCTATACACAGCTAAAAAAGAAATATCATCTTAGGAATCACCCTGTATATCGAGAAGGTTCCAGGTGGGACACCCTGTATGTATATTGTGTTAATAAATTGCCAACGATAAATAAAGTAATTATTTTTAACAGTGTATATTTGTTATAATTGGTCATCTAGTGTAACACTACTCAGCCCTTATGCTTCGTGATATTAATGGACAAATTCCTAAATGTACTTGCCTATTATTGCCTTTAAACCATAAGTTAAAAAAAGTACGCTATAAAAGTTACCTGTTTGAGTTCCATACAAATAATTAAAGAGTTATTGCTACCCAGAATTATTAACTGGAAGTCTACCAAAAAAAATAGAAAAACTTACCGGCTAGATATTGAAAATAGAAAAATAACAAAATCACGACACGTACTTGACGCAGGCACATGTTTAGTTCAAAAAAGAAAAGCTGACAATGGTAAATTATCTTGAAAATTTACGCAAACTGATAAGGAGATCATTTGATTAAATAAAAGATATTTACTTTTAAAAAATTAACAAAACAAAGAGATGATTGCAGGAACAAAAGTATAAATTTAATTTTGGAGATTAATGGGTCATGATTTGACGAGGGATAAAAGGATAGGTAGCAAAAAATTTATTAAAATATGTCTAAATAAAAACGATTAACATTTTTTTTGCCGCCCTCCTCACTAATAAAAATTCAAGTAAATTTTTTATAACATATTTTTTTTCTTTGGCGTTTTTAATTTTTAATTTTTATATTTTCGGATAGTATTTTCATTAAAAATTTTGCCGCCCTCCATCAACCTGCCGCCCTAGGCAGCTGCCTTTCTTGCCTAATGGATAAATCGGCCCTGGCACTGCTTGTATTAAAAACCCATAAATAAGAGCAAGAAGGAAATTAGAAGAAGGTACGCAACACTTTTGAAAAAAAAATGTTTAAAAAAACATCTTAAGTCAACGAACAAACCCTACACAATCCTACTACACCTCCTGAAGATTTCCCCTAAAAAAAGGTTGACCGCGTAATAATCGATCACTTCCAAAAGATTACTTCCAAAAAAATTGGCCTATATAGAAAAGGATTTAAAAACAACAGTTAGCCTAGGGAGCCTAATCTCGATTCAGTGGGGGGGGGGGGGTTGGATTAAGCATTAAGCTCCCCTAACCCCCCACCCCTAGTTGCGCCTATGAATACTACACATTACCACTCTAACGGTGTTGGTATACTTAACTTCACGCATCCAGTGGGCAATTTTGAACTTTAGAAATTTTGATTAGTGAACTAATAAAAGCAAAAAATGAAAATTTATGAAATTTGTCCATTTTCTTTTTTCTGCTTTCATTACCTTATAGATTCAAACTTGTTTAACTTTAAATTCTACCTAATTATGCTTTAAATATTGGTATTTGGCCGATTTTCGGATAAAAGGAGTAAGTAACGAAATATTAATTTAAAAAAAACGAAATGGAGAATGCGCCACTAGACTTCACTCTTATGTTTAAACCGAAGAATAATTCCAAAATTCAATTTAAGCAATCAACCTGGCCATAACTTACATTATATTAAGTTATAACCAGGTTAATCACATCAACTCGAACTTTTCTGTAAAATTCCACAGTATAAAAAGACCATTTATGACATTTCTTTGATTTAAATTCGACCTCGTTTTAATAGACATTATAAAATTGGGCAAAAGAACATCTATGATTTAATCCGAGGTCCGGTTTTAATCGAAAAATGTTAAAAATGCTAATTTTATAATGTGGAATTCACAGCAAATTTCGAGCTAAATGTAATTTACCTGGTCATAATGTAACATAACAAGTTGATTACTTTTAAATTGAACTTTGCTGTCAATCCCACATTATAAATCGACTATTTCTAACATTTCTAAGATTTTAGAATTATTATTCGGTTTAAAATTAAATATAGGTTTAAACCTAGCCTTAAACTTAGTTTTAAGAGAACTTGATAAAATTGGGACTTTGAAATAATCGATTTGTTCTCCTCGCGTAATAATAACATTTGATTTTCTTCTACATGGTTCCGTTTTCAAAAGTTAATAGTATAGTAACAATAGTATTTATGAAAAATTGTAGCACGATGTGATAACCATTAACTGCTATCACACAGTGTGAAAAGTTCCACGTAGTTTAAGGATCCTTAGTTCCACTTAACCATTCTTCTTTTAAATCTGCAATATAATTACAGTATAATTAGTAAAAGTATTTATTAGTTTTTGTAAAAATGGTATGTATATAATATAATATCTAATTCAAGTTCACCGTTTTATCAATAATAGTGGGCTACTATAATTATTATTTATAAAATCAATTAAGCGAAAAGCAAAAGCAAAGCATATTTGAATATTATCTCCAACTGAAAGAAAATTAAAATAAATAGACTAAAATATAATCGGAAGACGTGTTTCTTCAAATGCAGCTGAATGCAGTCCTGTTAGTATAGAAGGTACCATCGAAAATTCATTTATAAAGGTTGCCGACATTAAACAGCTTAGCCGGCTACCTGGGCCGACAAGTTTAAAAAAGTGGGTTGTTCTAACAGAAATTCTGTTTTATTGATCGAAAAGCCAGAAAAAAAGTTAAAATATATTTTTTTCAGCGCTTTTGTAAAAAAAAATTTCTATTCAGAGAATTATCCGTATATTTAATATTTTTTTGTCGATGGACTCGCTCCCTATATGACTTACACATGATGACGGTGTAGATATTTCGACGAAAATATTTTTGCTTATTTGGTTTTATGCGGCTTCATCAATAAAAATGAATTTTCAATAGTCTCTTCTATACCTGTCTAATTGCATGGTTGCTGCTAGACTTGATAGAATAGTAAGGATTGACCAACCGATTTCGTGGTTAGGTTCACAAATGCTTAAGCCGCGGTGACACGGTTCAAGTGACTTGAACAACTCACTTGAATTCAACTGAATTGAACGCTTTTTGAACTTGTAAACCTCCAATTCATCTGACTTGATTCACTTCACTTGAAAGAATCGCCAGTTGAACAAGCTTCAACTTTTTCGTTCAAGTCGACAAATTCAAGATGGCCGGCACTAGGTGTGGACCGAGGAAAAGTCGCTGAAATTTGTTTTAGCCTATCAAAAATATCCATGTTTGTGGAACACAAAAAGTGTAGATTATAGAAATAAAGATTTGCGGGCAAGTGCGATTGCTGCTTGTAAAATAACAAGATGAATCTTTCTCGGCGCCATTTTTTTTACTGAAATGCCTACATGTCAAATGGAACGTGTAAACTTTTTCAAGCGTTCAATTCAGTTGAATTCAAGTGAGTTGTTCAAGTCACTTGAACCGTGTCAACGCGGCTTTCTGTCGCTGCCAATTGGAAATAAACATACTAGATATAACCTACATTTAAAAGCTGTATAATTCACAATTTTACTTACGGCAACTAGGAATATTTTTACGTCACACAATCCACAAACTACTTAGCAACGTGTAAATGGTAAATCTATACAAAACCAGCTAAGAAAATGATTCACAATAATTCGGCGTTCAAGCGAGTGAGTAGGAACGTCGTTGTAACCAAACTAACGGTGATAGCCAAATTACATATGACAAATCACAGTTTTACAAGTCCAATCAATGCTGGTGTCCGTGGCATCACCTGTTGAATTCCAATAAAAATCCAACCTCAATCCTATTCAAATAAGTTAAGATCGGGTTGTCCAAAATTGTTTAAACTCCGCATGTGCACTCACCACATACAGACCCTAAAAAAGTCTCCCTACAACCCCGCTCTAAAGTCAACACGGTAGCAAATATTTGGACAGTCTAAAACTTGCATGGGATTTCCTATGTTTCCAACCAAGATGCATCAGCCGGTATAAAATTTTGGAAAGCTCCCATCTTGTGTCTATCTCATTCTGACAATATGATGTTCCCAGAATCTCCTTAAGGCGGAACTTTGTGCAGCAAGAAATTTATTTGCAAGAGAGTCTCACCCGAAGTGGGCATACTAGCGAGCTTATGACGTGGTGAAAAATATTCCGTAAACATCGACACACACTGAAACCACGAGTCGAGGCGGCAGGTTCTTTCTTATGCTAATGAGTTTCGGTTGATTTTATTTCGAAGATGAGAAATTTGTTTTGAGGAAAATAAGTATTTTACTTGTTATTGTATTAGTTAAAATAATGTATCTAATCGTTATACGGATATATCTTTTAAATTTTGTCTTATTTTATTATTAAAGCTATAGAATATTTACAAAAAATAAAGTTAGGTAGAGCAGAAAGTTTGAAGTGTTAATTAATAATAGAATAATAGGTATAAAAGCACCTGCAAACAGGGTGTTCGTGTTCCACCGGGAACCGCTTCGAACTATATATGGAAAACTATACATAGGAACATTTTCAAAATTTGCCATCGTTGTAATGCTGATGGGGACGACCGGACTAAAAAAATTTCATAATGGTGGTACTTCCGGTTATACCGAAAGTTAGTGTCAGCTAGGGTAGTTGGGTTTTAAAAATTAAAAAGCGGGAGGTGGATAGTGCCTGGAGGACAAGTTTTTTTTGAGGTGCTTAAAATAATTATATTGATGATTTCTAAAAAAAAAGTCGATACCCCGTTGATCTTACGCTGTGGCGTGCCTTTTATATTTCTTCCTCCTCTCATCAAACGTGCTTTCTAAAAAAAAAAAGGTTGCCCCTCTCTAAGGCAGCTGTACAGTTATTAGACGTCCGTCGTGTTATCGGAAAAGCGGGAGTTTTGTTTAAGTGCGTGGGCGGCGGGAGGTTTAGTAAAAAGCGGGAGCCTCCCGACTAAACCGGGAGGGTTGGCAACCCTAGTATCAGCGTGTTTATTTTAAATAGAACATTCTATATATTATTACATTTTTGCATTCTACGTAAAATTCTAGGCAGATTTTGTACAGGGTGGGGACTTTAATTGGAATAAATTCGATATTATTAAAACTGCTGAAGTTACGCCTACAAAATTGGGTATGTGGGGTTTTGAAGCATGCGGAATTGAATTATAATGTCGGCGCAGTTGCCAGATTTCTCAGCTTTGCGCTACACGTAGTAATTTTAATATTTTAAATGGAATGCCCAATTTATTTTTATTGCAGTGCATTGGGCGTGTCCAATTTAATAAGATGCCAAATTTACAAAATTCTATCTTCACTAATTGCTGAGCTATGGCAACACTGTAGTTCCATTAAAAAGTATCATGAGAATTTCTATTTTTAAAGTTTAAATTAAATTGGCCATTTTGAAAAGACAAGAACTTTTCTTGAAGCTTGTCAATAACTTAGTAACTATGGAGGTAGACAAGCGTCCCGGTACTTTTTAAGGGAACTACAGTGTTGTCATAGCTCAGAAACTAGTGAAGATAGAATTTTGTAAATTTGAGATCTTACTAAATTTGACACTAATTCACTGCAATAAAAATAAATAGTGCATTCCATTTAAAATAACAAAATTACTACGTGTAGCGCAAAGCTGAGAAATCTGGCAACTGCGCCGACATCATAATCCAATTCCGCATGCTCCAAAACCCCCACATACTAAATTTTGTAGGCGCAACTTCAGCAGGTTTAATAAAATCGAATTTATTTCATTTAAAGTCCCCACCCTGTATACCTATACCTATAAATATCGAAGCGTTTTTGACATATTTGAATTTTTCTGTTAAGAATGACGTTTGCAAGCCTTAAAATAATTATCAATTTTTTCTATAAAGAAGCCTTATATTTATTTAATTTAAGCGGGATTCCTCGTTATAAAGGACCTGCTTTATTAGATTTTTTATAATATTTTGATAACTATTAATTCAGGGTGTTTAAACAATATTAATTGAAAAAACTGCAAAAAGTCTAAATTTTATAATTACTTTTAGTTAAGCATTAAAAAGGGTAAGTTTGTATATTTCAAAAATGTTTAGTTTTCGAAATATTGCTAATTTAATATTTTTATATGGCAATTTTGCTGCAGATTTTTAGTTCAGTGACTCTTAGTTGTCTATGACGGCGTTGAAAAACAGCAAAATCTAATTTTACCATTTGAACATTATTAATAAGCACATTGTGATGGCTTCTGTTTTGAAGATATCGATTGTCAAATGTGTCCCATGTTCTTAATATAACTTTAACACATTCTCCATAAATAATAAATAAATTTAAATTATCTTCGTTTGTACAATTTAAGCGCACAGACATGATAATTAATGATGTTTAAATGGTAAGTGACAGCTTCATAAATTTTTCTTGCATTTGATTGTTTTTCAACGCCGTTATAGCCAACTAAAAGTAACTAAACTTAAAATCTGCAGCAAAATCGCCATATAAAAATATTAAATTGGCAATGTTTCTAAAACTAAAATTTTTTGGGATATACAAACTTACCCTTATTTTTAATGCTAAATAAGGAATAATTATAAAATTTGTGTATTTCCATTTGAAAAACTAGTCTTTTTGCAGTTTTTCAATTTAATTTTTAATCGTATTGTTTAAACACCCTGTATATAGTTATTAAAATATTATAAAAAATCTATTAAAAATATCTAAAACGCTTAGACATAGGTATAGGACATGGTATACAAGATATGCCTAATAGGACATGGTATACAAGATATGCCTAAATTCTTGCGTAGAATGCAAAAAGTAGTAATATATAGAGTATTCTATTTAAAATAAGCAAGTTGACACTTACTTCCAGTATAACGGGAAGTGCCAACATTAAAAAAATATTTTAGTCCGATCGCCCCCATCAGCATTAGCATATACTACTGTCAAATTTTCAAAATTAGGAGGCACATGCCTACCCTGAAACTAAAGGTTTCAGCATTGGTTATCAAATACTTCGTAAGGTCAATAGTTTTTCAATCAAAATTTTCTTATATTACAAATTTTTCACCGTGTTTATTTAAAAAACAAAAGATAAGTCCCGCTGGTTCCAAGATTTGTTGACTGTGGTTACTAACTCGCCCAGTATTTTGTCCGTCGCGTTCCGTGCCCTTATAATTATATTTTTTTAAAGTGGTATGTTTTTGACGATTAGTTGCGCTGCACCCTCAAAAGAGGAAAAAGTAAGTACCTAGACTTTTTTTTAGTAACACAGAAACAACAGGAGGTAGTACCGTATCGTCGCGCCAATCCGATACAAAATCACGGTATTAATGTTTTTTATAAACATAAAGTGATAGGGGGGTAGCCAAAAAGACGTGTACGTTCTCAAAAGTGACTTCTATAAAATAAAATACTTCGTAGCCTTTTCTACACTTTCTCCACCGTTCAAAAGTGGCTACAAAAAAAAACAAAACTTTGCGTTTTCAAGAACTTCTATCAAAGGTGATTCCTACAAAAAAAAATGTCGCAGTCGTTTCATAAACTCCCCCTAACAAAAGTTAGTAAAAAAATATATTTACCCCCCCCCCCCCCTCCCCATGTTAGTAAACAGTATATCATCTACACACAAAATTGTATTTTATTACTCTGCGTGGCATACTGTCCAATTTTTATTTAATACCTACCTAGCTTCTTAGAAGCATTGTCACTATACAGTAGTCTCGCTGCACCAAATTGTAGCTGCGAGCCAATAACATGGACAGATAAATATCATGTGACCAACGCCAAATTCGTGCCTGAAAACTACTTTTAAATCGTTAAACCATGGATAAAATAATAAACACATTTCACCTTTAAGATGAATTCATATTTTAACAGGTTTAGACAGAAGCTCACTATATAAACAATATATAGAGCCTGTATAATAAGCATACAATATAAAAACAATCGATTAGAAATAGATTCATTATGCAACAGTTGGTTTCCTTACTCACTAATAACCTTCATAAATGGCTTTATTTTATTGCACCTATCACCCTTTACCAAGACAAATTAAACTTTAATTTTAGATCTAAGAGTTAATATACCAGGGTTACCATACATCCTGGGATTTGTCATAAGTTCCCGGTGACCCAGTTTGAGCCTCTAATACCAATAAGCTATTTACCTTAGTATATTTTGTTCACTATCAAGACAATGGCCCATTTCGATAAAAAACGAAACAAAAAAAATTCAATATAGCCCATTTTTGATTGCAATACATCAACAAATCCACTGCATTTTGTTCAATTCTTATCCTTACCTAACATGAATAAGAAATTTTGAAAGCCCAAACACCCGTTTTGACAAAATGGTGAAAGCGCCTTGAACATTTTGCCTTCCGGCGCATTATAAACCATCTCGGTCTAAGCCGAAACATTTATGGCAACCCAGAGTATATAGCACAACTACTAGTTGCGTCTTTTTAAAATTGACGCTTAGATATTCTGTTATTGGCATTGACAATCCAAAAAGAAGAACATAAAATTTAGCCCAAAATTATCCCCGAAATTACTTCTTGTTCGACCACCTATAATTTTTTTCAGTGTACCATTATTCTCTCTGGATGTAAATTGTTTCACGTCAGCCGAGAATAAATTCAGCTGTATATAGGCAACTTCTATATCATGACAACAAAATTTACCTAAAACATGAGTTGCGCGCTGCAAGATAACGGACTTATTACGACATTGTTTTGTCTCAATTTTTGAAGTCTTAAAGATAATACATGGAAGTTCTAAGGTACATGGCTATTTTTTTGAAAAAAAAATTCTTAGCTACGATATTAACCTTGGAAAAGTGCCTAAAACTACGCACCTTTAGTGGGCATTTTCTTATACATATTCTTATTTTTTTCAAAAAAGGGCTTTGTACCTTAGAAATACAAACATTCCTTTATTAAATTTTAAATTGTCCCGACAAATATATCAAATAGCCTTTGCAGAATCCTGCAGTAGCGAAACGGTGTTTTTCATCCTCTAAATTTGCGCGTGGTAGAGCCTTAATTTTTGTTTGGAACGATTGCAATACCAGTAAAAACATACGTAGGGGAAAGGAGGATAAGATGGCGAATTGGGTAAGATGACGAATTGGAAAATTCTGATTATTGTAATTAGATAGCGCCACTTGGTTGATTGCCGAGTGTAGCGGGTGTGCTTCGTAAGTTGCCTATGTATTAACATCAAAATCTGACTTATTTTGTTGACGATATTTCGCCATTTGTGTTTAATGGTTATGTCATTATAATATTAGTGCAAGACGAAATAAGCTTTATAGCGTTTGTGTTGAATCTTATTTTCAATCGGTAAGTATTTTTTTCAATGTTATGGTATTGTTTATCCATAGCCCATTAAGTTTTCGTGAAATAAAATCCCTTTGTTAGTTAATACAAAACTCGATTCAAAATTTATTGGTCGGCAAAGATGACGAATTCGCTAAGTGGGCAAGATGGCGAATTCGAAATGAAGAAAAAGCAGATCAAAAAAGGCAAACATGTCAGAAAAGTGAGGTTTGACTATCAAGATGATGGGGAATCCTCTGACTCTTCCATAATAGTAAACTACATAGAAGAAGATGACGATAACGTGGAGGAACAAGAAGAAATTTGTTTAATGTGTAACGATTCTGAAAAAAATAAAATTTGGTACGCCTTTTCCCTGTCGTAAATGGGTTCATGCAGCATGCTCAGGACTGACATCAGCTGAAGCGAATCGCAAAGCATATATTGGCGACTTTTGGGACAATAATTAATATTTCTTTCTAATTACCTACTTTTGTTCAATAATCATCGGCATCTTACTCGCATACTTTCGTCATCTTACCCATACATGAGGGCAAGATGACGAATTTGTCATAAAATTTTGAACTTACGAAAAAAAAAAATTTCAGTGAAGATAGCATGATAAGAAGCAAACTCTTGGAAACTAAAATTATCCTGAATACTCTAAAATATGAAACAAAGTTTTAGGGCGAAATATGACGAAGAAAATAAAAATATATGCTTACTGTCGTCATCTTGCCCTCCTTTCCCCTACATCCATTTTGCACTACTAATTAGATAATGGCAAATGAATTTGATACGTCTTGGAATTTAAAAACTATCGAATCCTGTGAACGCTGTATTCGATTCGATTAAAATACCGTTTCGATTAATTTGTTGAGCCGTACCGTACGATGATCCGTAAACGGGTCTTTTGTTACAAATCTTTATGGGCCTAGATTATTACTATTCCCACTATAAATGGTTAATTACTAGAATTTTGGCAAAAATACATCAGTGATATTTAAAAAAATTAATTCTGGATTAGAGCATCTAATTTCCATAAGCCGAATTTATAGATAGTGCAAAACAGTTTTTTATATATGGCCTCAAAACAAAATTACTATAAATAATTTGTATAGTCTTTGAACAAATTCGTTGGTCATTTCCGCAACCCCCCAAATTTCTGTAAACTAGACCCAAGTGCCAAGAACTTTTTGCTAATATCAAGGAGCTGTTTCTGTAAAATAATGTTAAAATTATACCTTGATTGATAAATATAGATATTAAAAATCAAAATGTTCTAAATATTATTAAAATTGGCCCTATTTGCGGTAAGAGACAAAATTGCTTCAAATATTAATGTATTTAGCCGATTTTTGCAAGAAGCAAGAAGTAACGAAATACTAATCAAAAAACGAAATGGTAAATGCGTTACTAGACCTTATTCTTAAACATGGGTAATATAATAGTATATTATTAACCAAGGTTTAGACATATACTATTATTGACCGAGCGTCGATTTTAAATCCCGAGGAGCTCAGCGACGAGGGATTTAAGACGTGAGGTTGTTGTGAAGTCAAGTTACCTTTGCTTTGAAATTTGCAGCATTTTTTTTTATCTAGTCAGATGGCATTCTTAGTTATCAGTATTTGTCGATTCATAAAAATATTCAAGTGTTTTTGATAACCTATCTAAACATGACGTTTTCATATATTTCTAAAATAAAAAAAGGTCAAGTTGCCTGTTTTATATTGTTTTTGCCAGAAGCCTCTATTATTGATCTCTGTCAATAACGACGGTCGATAATAGAGGCTTCTGGCAAGGGGTAAAGAAAAACGATTTCTAAAGTTAACAATCGGTCAAGTGATTTTAAAGTTAGTAGTGGAAAAAAAATGTATTTAACATGGTTTATACCATATATAATTATATACCATAATTATTGCTCTCATGTCTGGAGCTCTGCACCCAAGCACACCCTTCGGCTACTGGATTCCATTCAAAGGAGAGCCGTTCGTCTGATCGGCGACCCCGAGCTGACCAAGACCCTCGATAGCCTGGAGCATCGAAGACAGGTTGGTGATTTGGCTCTCTTTTACAGATATTTCCATGGCAGGTGTTCGACTGACATTGCCCACTTGATTCCACCTAGAGCAATGCAAAACAGAAATACACGGCGAACCACTGCCGCTCATCCATATGTTGTTCAGCTTAGTACTCCTCGAACTTCATTGTTCAAGAATTCTTTCATCTGGAGAACGTCATCTTTGTGGAATGATCTTCCTGAGGTCGTGTTTCCCAATGAATACAATCTTCAACATTTCAAGACCAACGTTAATCGCTTTTTTCGCACTCGCACCGCTCCCAGAGCGCCTTAAAGGATTTTTCCTACAGTGCAGGTGTTTTATCATAAAAAAAAAAAAAAAAAAAGTGGTGCATCTGCAGGTTTGGCCCATTGTGCTCACCCTGTTTGGTTGTTACACCCACTCCGTGATCCCAGTTCCTTGCACTAGTTTGTGTAGGTCAACTGGGGAGAGGGTAAAGATATCCTCCAGTTCTAGTTTTGGTTTCCCAGGTATTTTTGGTATACAGTTTCCCTGACTTGTCCGCATAATCTGCAGTGAAGGTATCCTGCATTAACGTATACAGGGACGCTAAAACAATGGGACACAGGACGACAATGACGGTCATTTCGTCCTTATTCGGACTCTAAGGAACGACATAAACAGAGTAGCAACTCAGAGACTTCGCGTTTTCACGACTTACTTAAGAATAATACAAGTAGTGAAAATGCCACATCGCCATCTGGAGAATCAACTCGAATGCAGAAGATAGAGCAACCGGACGTGAAATCATAGAACTAAAAACAACCAAGGCGCACGATAGGCCACACATCTAGTATAGGAAACTACATTTTGTGGTTTACATAAAACAGTCTGCAATTCGCAGTTTCAGAAATAGATCACACCGAATTACCCACTAGGGTGCGACGCTATCTGTTTACAAGCTGATTGCATAATGTTTATTGGTAATGATTATTTTATACCATGACGTAAAATATGTTTTTTCAAAAATCACACAAATATTGTTTTCATATTTAATTTAAGGCAATAGAAAAATAAGTAACACTTTTGAATAAGCAAGAAAAAATCAATGCTGATAAAACTGGTTTAAAAAAATTGTGCTTACGTAAATCTGCATTTATATAAAACAAAAATTTAGAACAAATATATTGCAATATAAAAATATTTTTACTAAAACAAGTAATAAATCTATTTTAAGCCAGATCTAACAGTCTTTTAATATATCTTATCATTAAAACGGTTCAACTTAATGAATGAAAAAGTTTCCACATACATGCGTCGCGTCGTTGATAGTAGGGTTCCATTACGCAAAATATTTTTGCTGGAAGTAAATTCTTGTTCTGCGTCTTCTTTCTATCTCATTAAATCCATTATACTTTCTTTCTCTGAATATTTTATGCAGAAAAAAACTGATATAGTTTGATAGTAATTAAAGGTCGCCGAATGATATTTCTTTAAATACAGGCCTGTTAAGGTTATAGGAGGCGAAAGTAGATAAGTTTTTAATCACCAGAAATATACCAGGAAGTAGTATATTTATTAACAAGTGCTAAAAATATGGATTTTCGGTATGGAACTAGTGCTATAAAGGGATCTCGGGAGCCGTAAAAGATACGAACACTCCACTAGAGCTGTGTAAATCAAATAATATATAAAGCATATATATTTTGTACTGTTAGAAGAAAACAATCAAATTTAAAACTTTTTGATGTTTCAGAAAGTCTACTCTCGTTTTTTAGCTATTTTAACTGCCACCGCTTAAGTCAACCAGTAACTGATAAACCGCGGCAGTGGCTCAATGGTGAGTTACTGGCATTCGACCGTGGCGACCCGGGTTCGATTCCCGGAGTGGGCATACGTACAATAAAAAAAGTATGTCCGAAATTCAGTGGATTTAAGAATGCAGGGAAGAGTGTAAAAGGTATCATCTCCCAACCCACCCCATTTACACCGGTAACCAGGCCGGATGAGATCGGACATCTCGTGGGGTGCGGAAGAAGATACACACTCCCCAATCGGTAGGTCATGTAATGTCAATAAACCAAGGGTTGATAGCCCTTGTGGGTGTCGCATGACCGAGGATCGTGGTTCGGAACCCACGTTAAGCTGTAGGTTCCCTTGGGAATGGCCCTGGCAGCGAACGAAGAGGAAAAAAGCCGAAAAAGCAAAGCAGTAACCGATAAAATATAGTATTATTTTAACATAAGTTTTAAGTTATGTTTAGAAAACAGAACGAACCTTTTTTAAAAAAGATTTTAATTATTTAAAGACAAAACAACGTCTGAATTTCGAGAGCTCAAAGCTAGGAATGATTTTATTATTAACAATATTACAGTTTAAAATAAAAGTATAGCTTGCAATAGATAAGGGCTTCTTAGAATAGTTGGCCTGGGAATCGTCTAGGTCATCAAGTCTCATGGATATAACTCATTATTGTATAATAAAAATAACAACTTAGTTATTCATTTCAACCCGTTTTTAATGCAAATATTTACTTATATAATAAATAATGTTTTTAGAGTTACCACATTGCAAAAACTGGCCTAGTATACCATAACAGAATCTTAGCTTCCGTGACAAGAAAAGTTAGCCTCAAGAGAGAACTTAGGAGACGAGAGTTCATTTTATTGATAGGCCGATTTCGACATTGGTTACTAGTCACTCTTGTCTTTAGAAAACTAACTGCTTGTTAGGTTAAAGAGTATGTTTGTTGTCAATACTAATTTGTTTGGTAAATACATAAAAATGACTTTAGAACCACCTGAAAAATCCTTATAATATCAGGTCATATTTTGTCAACACTGTGTCAAAATACAAATCAGATTGCACCACCAAGAAGTGAAGACTTTACGATTGGTGGGATGCACTACCTGCAGACCGGTTTCGAACTCTTTCGTTCTCGTCCGTACAGAGTAGGTGTCTATACCTTCCAAACGATTGTCTTGATATTTACTAAAAATTACAATATTAACAACCTTCTGGGGTTGTCTATAACTTTTAGCGCCATCTCTTGGTACTCCTGATGTGTCTGGTTAAGATAAATATTTTAAATTTGTTATGGGTACTACGTAAGCTAATCTGTTGGTTGCAACATGCCGACTTTGTTGCCAATACTATAATATAGTTAATATTTAGTTTAAAAAACTAAAGAATTTTTTTTAAACCAACCGAGGAATAACGAAAACTCGTTAGGAAAACTAAATATTATTGTTAGGTATACTTAAGTCTCTTTAGAAAGATAAAATTAGCTTGAGCGATCAACTCATTTTTTGGAGTGTTCACATAAAATTTATTAAACTTTTTATAAATAGTTATTTATGTACCAAGGGAGTACAGTGATTCTTTATCGGACGAGTCTGAAATTATGAGATGAGCGAGTGAAGCGAGCGAGGCGAATAACAGGCGAGTCGATAAAGACACTTTACTGACGTGGTGCATACAAAATTTTATCGCCAACCGTTCATCACCGTTTTATGTAAGGCAGACCTTAGAAAATAGATGTTTTTTTCCCCATGTTAAATTAATAGAAAAGACGAGCTGTAGACCTATTTTAGAATCGGGTCTACGTAAAATATTTAAAAGTTCTTGCCTTATATTTGGTCAAAATATAAAGTAGAAGTTTCATACTACCTATTTCAGCCCATATTCAAGCTCGAAAGGTTAAAATAGCTTTACAATTCGACGACAAAAAACCCATTTTGGCCTAAATTTGACACATCAAAAAATTTTGGCCGACCACGTGCGTATTCCAAAGCACCCCTCAAAAAATTTGACCTACTATGAGAAATGGCATGGTAATACTTTATCTGTCGTATTTGAGGCAGATAAAGTATTTTATTTTACAATAAAATAAATTGTTCGTTTACTGCCGGAAATCACTCTGATAATGTATGGCTTTACTGTCGGTTGGCGATAAAAAGCTTTATAATAACGGATAACCTAACATCATCCGTGCGCCGCCAAGTCAACAGCTTGTAACTTGGCAAGACAAAGCCTCTATATGGCAAATACCCCACCGCACTTCAAAATCCACTCATAGGTAGAGAAATGTCATTGAATTGGTTAGAAAAAGGCAGCTTCACGCTGAAATAGAAGGTTTAATAATCTCTATCCAAGACCGTGTCATTCGAACTCGTAACTATCTTGAAAAGAAATGTGGAAGATGTGTGCAATAAATGCAATTGCCCCGGAGAAATGATAGAACATATTACGGCGGGTTGTGGTGCTATGGCACCCAATGCTTATCTGGAGAGACTAAATTAGGTGGCAAAGATTATCCTTAAGGATCTGGCACATAAACTAGATCTAAAGGATAACCTCCCACCATACTACCAATACTCACCCGAGCCAGTCCTTGAATCCCCTGAATATCTCTTATACTGGGACAGGCCAATGATAACAGATAGAACAGTAGACCACAACAGTCCGGATATTTTTCTTATCGAAATAAATACCAAGAAAGCTTTCATAATCAGATCCAACCGATGGTAGAGTTCTCCCTCACTCTTTCCCAAACTTTTTCTATTATCTTTTTCTAATTTTGTTTTGTAATAAAAGGGTAAAATTGCAAACATATCTCTACAAGTTAGACGGATTAAAGGCTCTTATTCTGCCACCATATCGTCTCTTCTAAACTGTCACTTATCACAACTTATCTAGTTACACGAGCTAATGTTATTTGATCAAACCCCCTTTTTCTAGAAAAATTCAACCTCAAGATGCTTAAAAAGATTATCACATCCATATTTAATTACACATATTCTTAATCAATTTTAATTTCAACAATGTTTTTTCTTCCTTGGATCATGTATGTTCTAGTCTACTCGGTTTCTGACCAATATAGTCTGTTTGAAATTGGTAGAGAGTAATAAATTAGGAAGTGGTCCTTAAGTGGTCATGCCATGGGAGTACCTACCTGCCTGTCTACAAATTTAATATTATTATTTCTTAGAAGTATTATAGTCTTAATAATATAATCATATTACTAAAGTTACCTGGCCCCTTGGATAAAGTATAAATCATCAGGTAGGTATATGTGTATTTTACTCCTATGGTATTTTTTTTTCCGTTGTTTACCAATGGAAAACCTTTCTTATTAATTTCAGTTAAACGTGCGACTAAATGTGCATTATCAATCAATGAAAAATTAATTACTCAACTTATTTAATGCAATTAAACACGAACATATTGCAAAAAGTGTGGACTGTTCTACAGTGGATGTATGTTCAAAAATGACCGGAATTGGAAAGTAGACAATCTAGAAGCTCATACTTGAGGGAAAGAGTTGAACTGTACACCAATCAAAACCGTCCCCAGGAAGCATTTAGGCGAAGACGAACAAAATATATAAGAAAGAAAGTACATTTATTCTATTTTGGGAACGAAATTCCATCTGTAGATAAAATTCTACTTGCTATAAAAGAAGATATTCCTAAAAGAAAAAGAGATAAGCTCTGGAAAATTCGACGGGAATTGAATTACAGTTGGGAATGACAGAATCGGAAGTCTCAATTAATGGAAAAAGATAAAATTGTATATTGTAAGATTATTTATGAAAACTAGAAAGAATACCACATATAAAATTAATGATATTTAGAATCATTTTGAAGAAGCGCTTAAGGAAGTCAATGCAGAGAAATGGCGGAAATGTATAGAACACGTAATTAAGGAGAAGCAGAAAGTGTAAGAATCAGATGGTTTAATTAAAAAAACAATCCAGCCTGCGTTGGAACGGCGTATCTATGAGAAAAAAATGGTTTTGACCTTCCCATCTTGTTTGTTTTTAGTTCTCTAACTAAAAGTTATAACTTCCGATTTACAATTTTAAACCGTAAAACAACCACACATGTTGGTCTCTTTGAATGAAGATTATAAATTTAAGATTGAAAGGTGAAACCCATTTTTATCTAAAATGCGCCGTTCCATCGCTACAGCCTGTAAAAGACTGAAAATTACATATTTTAAACGTCAATATTTCAAAAACAATTGAATTTAAACATATGACTTAGAAGAATTAGAAGATAATATAATATATAGGTGTTCCATTTAAAAAAAAGTTCGCTGCGCCGCGAGTTTGCTCGGACATCCTGTATAATTTAAAGTAATTTTAAATTATAGATTTAATGCCTACTTATACCTGTGTTTTTAAAAAGTATTAAAAATTTAGGTAGTTTAGATGCTATGGAATCCACGGGCCACCCTGTATATTTATACTAGCGAAGAAAATGCCGGCCTAAAGTATTTGCCGATTTTTTGTACGTCATACTAAAATAAGTAGTTACAACATAACAGAAAATATTTATAGTGAACCAATTTATTGCAAAAAAAAACAATAATATTTAACATTAACGTAGATAATATTTATGTTGAAGTTGCTTGCTTGCAATTTTGGTTTTCTATGGTTGTGGAAGACATTATTATATTAGCGGATTTTTTGAATTATATTAGCCTCTTTCTTCTTTACTAAAATCTGATCTTAAATTTGAGCTAGCCAATTATAAAAATAATATTGAATAATTTAAGATTATTTGAAGCTTTTGGAAAAAAAATCTTGTTTCGATAATTATTATTTTATTTATTAAGTAAGCTTCTCCTTTTAAAATCAAGTCTTGTCTTTATTTATTTTAATATACAAGCAGTGGCGTAGCAACCGCTGTATTAGCTGTATCATTGATACAGGGCCCCCTGGCCGGGGGGGCACCAAAAGGAGACCACCAAAAAAATGAAAAAGGTTGAAAGACTTAGCAATAATATCCATAGAAAAGAACGAATTGCAAAACTTTAAATCATCCCCAAAAATGGACAAATTAATTCAGGTTTTTGCGGAAAAAAAGCTAGGAAGGCAACGTTATGATAATTATTATTAGAACTTATTGTTGTTTTTGTTAAAAATCATGTTTATTTTATGTATATTTTATTTGTGTAAGTTTAGTTCTATTTTATTATTTCCTTTTATTAGAATAAATTCTTATAAACTATCCTGTTCTATTTGTTTTAATTCCATTTTGACCGCTCCCCTCTCTAGCCGAGGGGCCCACCACCTGGCTCTTGATACAGGGCCCATTCAATGCTAGCTACGCATCTGTATACAAGGCAAAGGACTCTAAATTTCATACAAGTAATATTGTAAATATTATTTTAGATTATAAATAAATGGTCATAAAATATTGGTACTTTTTCCAGAAAAAGGTAACAGAGTAGTAGAAAATTGACACTAATGCCGTTATTTATCAAAAAACGTAAAAGTAATATACTTATACTATTTGTCGGATTTAGAACATAAAACAAGTTTAGGCTTCTGTTTTGAAAGGTTACATTTCGGTTTTGAAAGGTTACTTTTTCGCTTTAAAAAGTTACGTTTCAGTATTGAAAGGTTAGTTTTCGGTTGTGAAAGGTTAGTTTTCGGTTTTGAAAGGTTACTTTTCGGGTTTGAAAGGTTACTTTTCGGTTTTAAAAGGTTATTTTTCGGTTTTAAAAGGTTACTTTTCGGTTTTGAAAGGTTACTTTTTGGTTTTGAAAGGTTACTTTTCGGTTTTAAAAGGTTCTTTTTTGGTTTTGAAAGGTTACTTTTCGGTTTTGAAAGGTTCTTTTTCGGTTTTGAAAAGTTCTTTTTCGGTTTTGAAAGGTTACTTTTCGGTTTTGAAAGGTTACTTTTCGGTTTTGAACGGTTACTTTTCGGTTTAGAAAAGTTACTTTTCGGTTTTGAATGGTTACTTTTTGGTTTTGAAAGGTTACTTTTCGGTTTTGAAAGGTTACATTTCGGTTTTGAAAGGTTACTTTTTTGCTTTGAAAAGTTACGTTTCAGTATTGAAAGGTTAGTTTTCGGTTGTGAAAGGTTACTTTTCGGTTTTGAAAGGTTACTTTTCGGTTTTGAAAGGTTACTTTTCGGTTTTGAAAGGTTACTTTTTCGCTTTAAAAAGTTACGTTTCAGTATTGAAAGGTTAGTTTTCGGTTGTGAAAGGTTACTTTTCGGTTTTGAAAGGTTACTTTTCGGTTTTGAACGGTTAATTTTCGGTTTTGAAAGGTTACTTTTCGGTTTTGAAAGGTTACTTTTAGGTTTTGAAAGGTTACTTTTAGGCTTTGAACGGTTACTTTTCGGTTTTGAAAGGTTACTTTTCGGGTTTGAAAAGTTACTTTTCGGTTTTGAAAGGTTACATTACGGTTCTAGCTGTTCATACAAAAAGTTATTGTAAGTGCATTCGACCGCTCTAAAATTGGTTATATTACATTGTTTTTCTTGGCCCAAATTACAAAAAAAAAATAAGCAAATTATTGAGTTTTTTTATCAATGGAAAGGTGGTACACAACATGTGGATGCGGAAAAGTTATTTGCATGCAGAAGAAAAAATCAGAGGAAAAGATATAAGCCAATGAAAACCTTAAAAATAACAACTAATATTGTATTGTAAAAAATATTAAAAAATATTTTCTTTAGTTAAAAATAACTTTCTGACACTCTTAAATAACTATAAAGTACAAATTTGGAAAGGTTTAAAAATTCCATTTATAAAGTTGGCCAGTATTGAGGTCAAGAGGACACAATGTTTTTGGTCTTATAAATCTGTAGATATCATTTCGCATGAAGTTGATATGTTGGGTTGTACAATGATTTTTAACCAGTTATAATTAACCAGCAAGTTTGACTGTGACATAGAAGACATTGGCAGGTACTCACAATCGAAACTGCCTGTTTAGTGAATTAAAAATTAAGTAACCGTGCCAATATGATTGTAAAAAAACTATTTCTGTTAATGTCATGTATGTCACCGTCAAAATTGCTGGTTCGTTAATTATTATTAAAATTATTTGTGCAACCCGATATTAATGTTAATTTATTAACTTTTACTGATGATATTTAATGATAGCCGAACGCCTGCAAATATTTTGGAAATATTTATCTTGTTTTCGTTAATAATAGAGAAGTCGAATGTATAAAAACTATATCCAATAATTCGTAATGAACAAATAGATACTTATATTATTATAAAAGAAAATTTTTCTTTCATATCGTCAGATCCATCTCTGGACGCGTTTCGCCATATTAGAGCTCATCAGTAGAGCTAGGATCCGACGAAAGAAAGGAGTAACTTAAAACTGCTTTAAGCAGTATTTGATGGAGCACACATTATTATAATTATTTATAATTATTTTTGCTTTGCTTTTCGATGGCGAGATTTTTATTCGAGACTAAAACGACCAGTTATCAAAAGTATTGTTTCTGTAGCTCACTGTAAATAATTTTCATTTAAACATAAAATTAATTGGCTAGTTCACCAAAACTGTTCAATTCTACTCCACCTGCCCCTAAACACCCATAAAAAAAACAATCATACAATAATAACAATATAAATAGAACTTAAAAATTCATTTCTGGTAGTACAGCACTGACAGTTAACCGTATCCTATTAAAATAAGTGTCCCTTTATTGCTTAAGTGTATTTTACTTAAGTGTCTTTAGCAGTTGAATTTTGTTCTTTCCACTTTCAAGTACCCCGTGACATTATTTCTATTATTTTAATTTATTTTAATTCATTCAATTATTTAAACTGTGCCAAAATTTCTTGTTATCGTCATAGAGTCCACCATTTAAAACGTTCTTAACATGGGAAGTTTATCTTAGTGGGCCAAGGTACCGGTTTGCGAATATTGATTTTTATAGACAATTAATAATTTTTTGTTTCCACCGAAAATGAAATTTTTAGTCGGTGTTAGTTTGATTTGTACAATCCTCGTTTCCGGTCAACCTGTGAGTGATGACGGTAGTCTTAGGCTCATCAGTGTGGTAAGTTTCCATTTTTTAATTTTTGAATTTGAAGTGTCAAAATTGACTGACGCGCGACAGTTCGAAATATCTTACGCCCATTTTTATAGTCGTTCCTTAACCACTCGACGAAATTTTTTAAGTGCGTCAAAGTGACATTTAGCGGCGTATTTGGGGGGGGGGGGGGCTGTCGCGCTACAGTCCCTTCCTCCCGAGCCTAGGAGATCGGGTCTAAAAATCTAATTGCAACTCAATTTTTGGTTGAACGCTTGGTCACCTAATTTGAATCTTTAAATAATGTATTCTTGGCTTAGATTACAAAGGTCTTGCAGAAAACGTTTAGTTAAAAAACTTTTCCTTCTAAAAGTCCTATTTTATATCGAGATTAAGGTTTCAGACGCCTATCGTTTTAGTTATTGATTTTTAATGCAATTTTAAAGGACAGAGATTAAAAAGAATAATATTTTATAGTATTTTTTCATTATATACTATTCCGTTTTCCTTTTTTAGGGCTATTTTAAATCAACAAAAATATAACCAAATGCAAAAAAATATATTTACAACAAACCAAAAAACAATTAGTTGAAACATTTTTTATGGAAGAAGTGTGATAATTTATAATAAAAAAAAATAGTGCGGGAAGAAACAAGAATGCTTTATTATGAAAATATATAACGGCACTTAAGAAGGAGTATTTTAAAACCTAAGCATTTGTACTAAAAATTGATGTTAGATCTATGCTACTAAAATACATGATTTCTGAAAAAATAATGAATTTTGGCGTGGTGAGCGATATTTACTTTATTATTAATCATGAAAAACCGAGCCCGAAAAACGCTGGTTAGAGTCATACATACGTCCTATGTTAAAATTTTGGATTGACACCAATATAACACCATTTTCACAAATATAAAAAATGTTTTTTTTTTAATAAAGAGCCAGCTAGGAATATCAAAAAAAAAGTAAAAAAAACATTTACAAAACCAAATTTAATCCAACCATGCAAATGGGGAGAGGTAATAATTTAATTTTCGAAATTTGATAGTAGTTAGGTGAATTTTAAACAACTTTGGGCGTGGCCTCGAAAATGTTTCTTCGCTAGGTACAATGTCATGAAATACATGTAGTCCCGACTGTTCCTCTCTCCTACTTAGGCCCACTGAGCCCCCCCCCCCCCCCCCCGAGCATATTTTCTGGTTACGCCACTGGTAACATTAATACTACGGACTAATTTTTGTCTATAAAGTTTTTTGTCTATAAATATGGGCAGTATGCCGGTCAAACCACATCACCAGTAAGTAATTTTTAACAATAATAAATTTTGTCGCACTAGATAACCGATAAACTTTTTTTTGTCATTCTAAAGATTTTTAACTAAGGCCCAATTAAATTAAGTCGTCTTAAACCTAAGTTTTAAACCTCGGTTTAACGCAAAGAATAATTCTAAAATCGTAGAAATCTCGGTTATGGTCAATTTAAAATATGGGATTGACAGCAAAGTTCAATTTGAGAGTAATCAACCTGGTCATAACTTGTTATGTTATAATATAATAAGTAGTTATGACGAAGTAAATCACTTTTAACTCGAACTTTCCTGTCAATCTCAAATTATAAAATTACCATTTTTTATATTTTTTTGCTTTAAACTGGACCGCGGTTTAAATTATAGATATTCTTTTGTTCAATTATAAAGTCGCTTTAAATCATTTATTAAAATATTCGATGTTTGTACTATCTTAATTGTGTATATCGTTTTAAAGATAGAAATAGGAACTTTGTAAACCACTGTTACCAAACTAGGCACAACATCAATAAAATTGCGTTTGTACCCTTTAGAAAACATAATGCAAACCAAAGATTCACTTAAATTTTATCACCAAAAATATATAATTTATTACCCCTTGAGGTGAGAACAATATATCGGTACAAATCTTATGTTCATAAACTTCTGTAGAGAGTTATTATTAGATGCGCGCATAGATCTATCTCCTTTCTTCTTCTTTTTTTACTTGTAAGTAGTAAATTTTTTATTTTTTTTTACATCTATACGTTTTTCAAAATAGTCTGGTTTGGTTATGGCTACACGAGTATTAAACAAGTTGTTAATAGTTTTCTGTTATTATACAGGTGACATCACCTAGATAGAAAACAGGTATTAGATTTTAAGAAATATTAGAATATAAGGAACTGAAATTTTGTAACATGTAGATTATTGCTATTGTTAAATAAAATGAAATGAAAATGATATCGAGGTCCAGTTTTGATCAAAGAAATGTCAAAAATTGTCATTTTATAATGTGGGATTGACAGCAAAATTTAAGTTTAAAGGGATTGGCTTGGCCATAACTTAATATAATGTAACATAACATGACGGATAGAAGAGTTTTGGATTTGCACTGTCTTTATTTGTTTTATATCACAACGTTTCAACTAGTAAGTACCTCCAACCTTTAATGATCCTTTAATGAACCTTTATTATCTCTTACAAAAATATTCTTGTGGTGGCAACATACTTAAATTTAATTCTCAATTTAATTGATTTTATTAAATATTGTAATTAGATTTACCACTTACCTATCAACTTTATATTTCGCTAATTTCTGCAGTTTTGACTATCTTTGCTATTTTAGTAGTAGATCTTAAAAATATTATTTGTCATTTTTTGATTTATTTTACTACCTACATTATATTATAAATTATTAGGCTGTTGGTGAATTTATAGTTAAAAAGTGCTTTCTAGTAACTCATTATAGCCCTGAGGATGATCTCCTAGAGGTCATAATCTTGACTAAAATCTAAAAATATTGATATTCTATGCTAGCTTTATTGACCTCAATCTAACCGATCTATTTCTTTATAAAAAAAACAAAATATCTCAGATTAATTTTCTTTACAGTTTTTAAGACATGGTGCGAGGACACCCGAATTAAAAGATGTCTATCCCAATGACCCTTACAAATTGGATGCCTTTCAGCCAATGGGATATGGACAACTTACCAATGTAAGTTTAGAATTAATTTTTCTCATTAAAATTTAAAATGAAGCAATTAAATAACCTTGTTGACTAATTTTATCATTACTTCCCAATAGTGGAGTTACAAATTAAAATTACTAATGATTTTTCAGAACTCTATAGTCACAAATATTATACCAACTGATAAAATTAAACAACATTGTTAAAACATATTCCAAAAAAATTATTTAAAAAAGTAAAAATAAAAATCCTCAATATTTGTCTTTGAAGGTGGGTAACGAAATATTCTTAATTTATAACTAATAGATACCGATTGATTTTCATTAAAATTATAAACGTTACGAAAAACTGCGGCGGTGGATTAGCGGTGAGTCACGTGGCGTTCTGAGTTCGATCCTCGGAGTAGGCATACGCACAATTAAAAAAGTTTTAGTAGGTTTAAGAATGCAGGGAAGAGTGTAAAAATCTCCTAACCCACGCCATTCACACTGGTAACCAGGCCGGATGAGATCGGATATCTAAAGGGGTGCGGAAGAAGGTACACGCTTCCCAATCAGTAGGTTATGCAATGGCGCAAGAAACCAAGGGTTAGGGGGAGGAGGTCACACAACTGAGGATCGTGGTTCGGAACCCACGTTAAACTGTAGGTCCCTGCCGACATGGCCCTGGGAGCGAACGAAGAGGTAAAAATCCTAATTCGAAAGGATGACAAAAAATTACTGACAAACGTTACACAATTTCACTATTTTTTTAACAATGTTAAATTTATTTCATCTGAATTATATATTAAAACTTTTTGACACACTAATTAATAATAATAATAATAATAATAAATGTCTTTTTATTTCATGTTAAAATAAAAAAATACAAACCTTATAACAAATAGACGGCGAGATTTAGCTCAGCTACTCTATCTAACCGTCTTATAATCTACAGAACTAAAATTTAAATAGATATTAAATCAAAATATTTAAAAAGATGGTAACATAAATGTGGCCTATTCTAAATATAGTGTAAAATTAATTTATTAATCCACTAATTATTAGCATTATACATAATATCATTATTACGCTATGTTAGATACACGATAATAATGCAAAAAAAACAAAAAAAACAAAAATGCAAAAAACAGCGGCTAAGTTCTTTTATTTATAATAATTTTTTTGACAGCCTTCTTAAAGCCCGCAATAGAGTTAAGGGATTTTACATCAGCCGGTAGAGCATTGTACACTTTGGCCGCATTGTAACTAAAAGATCCCTGAAATTGAGCAGTTCGATGTTGGGGGATAATAAATCTTTGACAGTGTCGCGTTTCTCGCCCATGTATGGTAGCACCTACAACGAGCTTCTCGTGAAGATATTCTGGTGATCCACTCTTAATTATTTTATGGGTAAGCGTAGATAAGTGCAGAAAAAAACGTTCATCCATTTTCAGCCATTCAGAAGCTTGCAGTAACGGTGTGACATGATCATATTTTCTAGCATTATAACAAAATTTAAGACAAGAATTCTGAAGTTTTTGGAGACTATTTTTTTCTCTCTGGGTAAGAGCTGGCCAAAAAACAACGTCGGCGTATGAAACCAACGATAATATTAGGGAGTCGCTGAGTCTTAGCTTGACATCAGTTGTTAAAATGTCTTTATGCATATATAAAAGTTTTAACTTGTAATACGCTCTCTGAATTATATTAGAAACATGTGCTTCAAATCGAAGCTGCTTATCCAAAAAAACACCCAAATTTCTCTCGCAATCTGAAGGAACTAATATCGTACCTTCAATTTCAATGTGAAAATTATTTAACTCAGATGAACCAAAGACAAGTAACTTAGATTTTGTCCCGTTTAAGACCAATTTGTGTAATTTGGAAATCTCCGAAATCGCTGCCAAGTCAGCGTTAATAGCATCCATGGCTGTTAAAGCTTGTGTGTGTGGAAATGATAAATAAATTTGCTTATCATCGGCATATTGATGAGACGAACAAACCTTCAAAAATTTGTGGAAATCACAGGTATATAAAGTAAACAAGAGCGGTCCCAAAATACTCCCCTGTGGAACTCCCCTCTCAATATTCACATATTCTGAAACGTCCGACCCAACACACACTCTCTGTCTTCTACACAATAAATAATTATTTAATAGATCTAGCGCAGCGTCATGTAGTCCAAGATATTTAAGTTTAGAACAAAGAACTGAATGGTCAAGGGTATCAAACGCTTTGCTGTAGTCCAACAGCACTAAAGCCGTCATGTTGCCTTTATCAAGACTTCTAAAAACTTGATCACTTACATGCAATAGTGCCGTTGATGTGCTGTGCTGCGCTCGGAACCCCGACTGCGTGATAGGTATATTGAGTTTTATAATCAAAAGCCGTAAAACAATATAAGTAATACCAAATTTAAATTTTTTATTTAATTTTTATATTTCAATGTTACATTATAGCACAAAGCGTTTTTTCAAAAATATTAACTTTATAAACCTTAAGGTAATTATTTTTTTCAATTTTTTCTGGAATAAGATTTTCATAAAAATTGATAGTGTAGAATCTAAATTGCGATTAAAAAAATATCAGGACCAGTAAAGATCTGTTTTTACCGGGTGGCCAAATAAGAATGGACGCCGCTTATATCTCAGAAACCTAACGTGTTGAAATTAAAAAAAAAATCATTACAAAATCGACCAAGAGAAATTGCCGGAAATTATTTTTAAGTTCCTAAATTTACCGGGTAAAAGAAAAACCAAAGTTATTGGTATTTCTTTCAAAAAAAGGTTCCCCCTACTTCCCTCCGTATATTTTGAGAGTTAGATCAAAACGTATTTAAACAAACTTATACCGTATATTCCAAAAAATAAAATACCTAATTTTTAACATAACTTTGTTTGGCATCAATAAAAATCCTATAATCTTCTTAGTCATATGTTGAACGCCCTCTAGCGGTAACTTTAGGAACTTTAAAATAATTTCCAGCTATTTCTCTTGGTCGATTTTGTAATGAAATTTTTTACTTCAAAATATTGCGATAAATAATTCCTGAGATATGGCCGTCGTCCATTTTTATTTGTCCATCCGGTACAACAAAATAAAATACAGCGAAATGTTTACGTCGGCGTAAATGATATATTCGAATAGACTCGCATGTATATCCCAACCTATTAGCGGCCCAACTGCGCATGTCAGGCGGATAGCGTGATGGCGGTACATTTAAAATTTACATAGGTAAAAATGAGTTCAATTATTACATGTAACAATTTTTTTAATATTACGGTATTCTATTTATTTAAATCAAACACTTTATTCTATTTTTTTCTTTTACGTTTTCAAGGAATTCAAAGATGTGGTGTTGACAGTCTATGATTTTGTAATTCCGACTTTTTGTTATGAGGGCCATAGTTAGAAGAAATCATAGGGCTTATTCTGGTTTTTAGTGCATTAATACCAGAAATGATGGAACTGACGTTTTTTGATGCATAAGGTCATGTAATGGTATTTAAAGGTGATCGTTTGAAGACTTTGTGTTTATTTTTCACGTGAACAATAATGTTTGTTTTTGTACTACATTTCATCCCACACTCTGTGCACACATAAACTGTTCTCCAATTTAAAAATATTTCATATTTTGTGTCAGCCGCATGCCATAACAAAACTTACTGTCCTCTATTTTAATTATACCCCACAAGCCAACAAATTAACAAACTGGCAAACTGTTCTTGTAAGAAAACTTAATACCTCGACTATGACTCAACACTGTGACGTAAAAAATAATTAAATACATTTCTATCTATATTTTAAATACCCCGCCATCACGCTATCCACCTGACATGCGCAGTTGTGCCGCCAATAGGTTGGGATATGGACGCGAGTTCCGAATAGAGGTTAGTTTGTGAGCTTAATTAGGCAATCCAACGATGTGTCCAAATGGCGGCTGGCTGGCAAATACTGCTTTGTAATTGGTGCACGTGACCATAAAAATAATGTTGCTGGTGGCATTTAACTGGTGCCTCAATGCTTTTTACCAGCCAACCGCCATATTGAATCACGTGGTTTGGATTCCCTAATAGTCTGGGTGTCAAACTAAGATTTATAGGGCATAGGCCAAAATATAATAGGTTCAAACGTACTTGAAAAACTAAAAACTAGTAGCTGGATGGATATTTTAATATCAAAGACCATGCCGACTATTCTGCACTCCTGCCATACATGCGATATTTTTTGTTCTCAGGCTTACAAATATTTATAAACAATACATTTCGTTCGCAGTGCGCCAATAAGGTGGCTTGGAGCATTTAAGTTTTTTTTATAATGTAAATCAGCTTTAGCAACATTATATAATTTATTTTTGTTTTTATAATCTTTGGCACTCTTGACCAGCACACAGAAACTTCTATCAGTGGAAAAATAGTTGGAATAAAAATTATTTGAAACATTATATAATTTATTTTTGTTTTTATAATCTTTGGCACTCTTGACCAGCACACAGAAACTTCTATCAGTGGAAAAATAGTTGGAATAAAAATTATTTATGTTTTTTTCCTCGTTTTTTTATTTGGTGTTCTCGTGGACCTCTAACCTCCGCGGGGCCGCAGATCACCCTTAAGAAACCACGGTTGTAGACAATATTTTAATTACCAACGTCGAATAATAATCGGTCGTTTTTAACCATCTTTAAGGTAACAGAATGCTGCCAACCTTGCCATTTTCTATAACCACAGAATACTAATTAATATATTTATTGGTTTTAAATTCAATTGTTTAAAGGAAGGTTTAATAGAAACTTGACCGAAACAATAACCTTAGTGCAACCTTTGCAATAAACTTATGTTATATAGATTTGTTCACTGATGCAGCGCAGTGGCGGCTCGTCAGGTGAAGTAGGTGAAGGGGCCAAAAAAAAAAGAATAAAACCAAGAGGAAAGTTTTTCGGCAATATTAAATATTAATGTAGATACCAATACAGCTACTATTTTAGCCCTTAATAATAATTATGTTCGAATTAATAATATTAATTTAATCCGAATGTAAAGCTATGCATAATAGAGCCATGGTTAACTCTGATGGACAATAATTATAAGCACTCGTGCATTTTGGCACGCCCCAGTCGACCGCGTCCGTTAACTCACTAGTGAGTTATGGATTATAACTCACGTTCATATTTAAAGTAGTATTCCATTTATTTATTACTATTACAAGCAGAATTTTTACACAAATTGATCGGGTTGACTAGAAATCCTTCTTTAAGTATGGTGAAACTTCTCGATTTCTTGGTTTTAGTGTCTGGCAAAACTACGTAAAAATATTTCCCTTTGTCTTGAATATTTTCTATTTTCAAATTGACCAATTCATCGCATCTACAAGCATCGCTAATCCCCATTATCAAAGCCACTTTCATCAACAAGTACTCATCGTCGGGAGCTTCGTTCAAGAACTTCTATATTTCAGGTCGTTCTAATGTCTTGGATTTCTTTGGTTTGTATCCCTGTGATTTGCTTTTCAAAAAGCTCGCTAGTTTATATTTTGAAATATCTTTTTTTTATAAAAGTGAATAGTCGAGCGAAGCATCGAGTATTTGGTCCATAGTGACGATGGGGCTAATTTTTTTTGCAAATGTAAAAACTAAGCCAATAGAAAATTTTCATCGATACCTTTTATCTTCCGTGAATTCATCCAAAACTCAAACATTTTGAACTCCTTGTCGTAAGCATCTCGAAACTTTTCTGGCAAAATCTGCATCGCTACTTCTTCCGCTTCCGTAAGGATATCCTCAGGAACGTAATTTTCATCGGTTTCCTCCATTTTCTATAGGTTTTTTTCTTCAAAAAAGCTTCCGTTTTCTGCAGGGAAAACTGACAAGTGTCAACATTTATTTAAATATGTGTTATTTTAAACATGCCCGTGGCAACCAAGCAATCAACCAACTTTGACCAAAATGTAAAAAAGTCACTGTCAAGTCATTCTGACATTTATAGGGTATGTTCACGAAACTTATTAATTATTATTATCTCATAAAAAAACGATTTCTTTCACTTGGTGGATAAAACATAGTATGCCACTCGTGTGTTATGTTACCTAAGTCACTTGAGAATTTATACCACTCGGCCTGACGGCCTCGTGGTATAAATCTTTCTCGCGTGACTTATTTTCAACATAACACACTAGTACCATAAATAACTATTAAGCATGTCATGACATAGTAATATTATTGTAGCATGGAAAAGAAATGGCGCATACCTTGGGAAAATTGCTCCACCATCGCTATAAAAAGTTTTTGGGCGATATTTACACTCCCGAGTCAATATTTGCTCAGAGTACAGACTTCGACAGAACAAAAATGTCATTAATGTTGGCATTAGCTGGATTATTTCCCCCTTCTGAGTTGCAAAGATGGAATAAAGATTTGAACTGGATGCCGATTCCCTATGAGTATGACAAGGATAAACATGACCATGTAAGTATAATAACAACAGAGTCGAACGTCGGGATTCTCAAAATTTCATTGTTACTTAAAAATTTTCCATCTGTTAAATATATGTCTGTTTTTTTGTGAAACATAAAGATAACCCGATAAAACAGACAAAATTATAAGATTTCTAGAAAAAAAAACATTTTTTACTAACATTTTTAAGGTTGTAATTTCCACTTACACTATTGCCACGTCTCATATTCTCTTTCCACGTTAACAGTGTTGCTACTTTGTAAATTTTGAAAAATTTGACCATAGCGAATGTTAAAAATTCATATTAATGCACAAAATCCATTTTTAACTGTTTGAAACGAATTCTACAGCTATTTTGTTCTACTTTCGGAGTTATAATTCGTTACGCAAGCAGAAATAAACCCGACAAACCTATTTTTCTTCTGTGCATTTCAGTAAAACAATATTGATCAAATTACCTGGTTGAGAAAATAAATTGTTCGTTTTTATTAATACATATATCGCTTTTGGTCTAATATTCTGCAAAAAGTTGAATGTGAGAAAGATATATTCAAAAGTGAGTTTGTATAAATATAAGAACTTACCCAAATCGATGAATATGTTACAGTGTAATTTGGTCAATGGGTTTGCCATCAAAATGAATTTTTGTTCAATTGTTTCTTATTACTGTTCTCACAAGTTCATGGCCAACTTAAAAGACAAGTTATGATGCCTAATTTAAATAATTTTTTAAAATTTTTAGGATGAAGTTTGGAAGTTAAGTCTAATATACTGTACAACTCGAGTGGATTGTCCAATGTCCATATTGAGCTCGGAAGTTTGAGCACTCCGCCTACGGCGTCTTGCTCAATTTACTTCCTCGTGCGATATGGACATCATAGTGCGATATGGACATCATATCCACTCTTGTTGTACAAACTACTAATAATTGGTTTATTTGTCCGACTTTCTATCATTTTTACTTGAGAATAATGGTGGTTTTAATGACCCCCCAAAATTGATTGACCATATTGGTGCAAATAGAAGTCATAATAAAGTTATAACTGTTGGGTGCCGACGTCAGGGCGCTTAGGCCAACGTCGGGCCGACTTAATATTGCTGCTTGGGTATATTACGAATTTTATAATAAACCAAGTGTTTTGTCCTTGGTAAAAAGTGTCAAATTTGGGATGATATAATTTTTTTTTTGGATATGATACATAAAACTTCACCTTAAACGTTTACTAATCATTAAAAAATAAATGGCACCCTGTAACATATTTTAATAGTCACCCAGTGTATAGTCCAAGTTTGATTATCGATAACCTTGTTGGACTATTTTTATTAAATTTAGGATTTGGAAAATTTCCCATGATAAGCTATTTGCAAAGTTAGTATTCATATTGAAGAGTTTTTATCTCAAAAATGATAAAAAAGTAATGTAATGGAACTGTATATATTTAAATAAAATTTTAATTTTCTATCCGCTTTTTTCTTTCCTGTTGTAAAAAATAACGGTAATGTATAGGCTCAAAGAACCTTCACAGATTAACTTTACATTACTAAAGCCCAAGATACCTAATTCTTTAATGCTCACAAATAACTAAATCTTTACATTATTTATATATAAAGAATTTTTTAGACTTTAAAGAGGCCAAACACTTATTGCCCGACATACATGAAAGAGCTTGAGGAAGTTCTTCAGTCTGATGAAACTTTAAGCTTTATCAAAGCACATAGAAGCACGTTCCAGTACATTGCTGAACATACAGGAAAGCCAATTAATAAATTAAGTAAGTATCAATAAAACATATTTTTTTCGTGACCTTTAAATGATAATAGTATTTTCGGTAAACTAGCAAAGTTAGGTAAAGGTAGTGTCAAAAACAAGGCTGGTATGTAAGGGCATGAAATTATCGAACAAACCCGAACCTTTAGTCGGGTTACATAAAGATATTAATCAACAATTAACTGACAATATTGATTGTAAAAAAAACATTTTTGCCAATGTCTGGCAGGTAAAGTATTCAATTCCAAAGCCAGTTTAATTTGCTTTGTAGCCGACAGAACTCTATAACAACGTAAATCGACAAAAAATTCACGTGGAACACATTCTGATTTTTTTAAGATCGACTGTCTAAAAAAATGGGTAAGAACCTATAGAACCAGACTGAATTCGCTGCACGTCAGCGGTTGGTTGGTTGGTTGGTTTAAGGCGGGGGTTGGGCGTTCGGCCCAAGCTTCTTGCACTGCAGCCTAGTGGCTTATTGTGCTCCCCTATCTTGCTAGAAAAGATTTGTTCCTTTTATAAGGTCCAGCAAATTCCTACCAAGTTTGTCATGTGGGAGGTTATCCCCACATTGAATGTCTCCGAAGATTCTGAGTCTTCCTCGGGTCAGTGCTTCGCAGTTATATATGATATGTGAGGCGGTTTCGTCCTCATCGCCGCAAAGCCTGCATTAAATGGGGCCATTGTAAATTCCTACTCGGTGTAGGTGTTTTCTTAAGCAGTGGCCTGTTAGTAGGCCGACCACTTGTTTTAGCTGGGTGCGCGTTAAAGGCATCATTCCAGTTGATAACTTTTTGGAGGGTTTTCCAATTGTGGCCCTCGCTTGGGTATGACCAGGTATCTTGTTCCATCGGGACAGGTGTTGTTGTTGTGCCCACCTGTCTGATGCTGTTCTGGTTGCCTGTTTTGATATGCCAAGGGCGGGTTCAGGGCCCCTGAGTTTTTGAGATGATCCGGCTCTTGCCAGTTCATCGGCCTTTTCGTTGCCTGCTATCCCTGAGTGGCCAGGAACCCATAGGAGTTCTACCTTGTTGTTCCTTGCGGCCAGGTTTTTCAGGTCGTTTAGGCACTCCAGTGTAATCCTCGATTTGAGTCGACTGGAGTTCAGGGCCTTGAGGGCAGCTTGGCTGTCGGACAGAATGTATATCTCTTGGTCGTGGTAGCCCTTTTCGATATTTTTCTGTACACATGCTTGTATAGCACGTATTTCTGCTTGGTATACTGTGGCGTAGTTTCCCAGGGGAATGCTGATTTCCATTCTGGGTCTTTCCCCAAATATACCTGCGCCTACTCCGTCGGCCGTTTTTGATCCATCAGTGTACCAAACCAGGCCCCTATCTAATGACGGTGGTGTCCCTTTTGACCACATGTCAGAGTCGCACCTGATGTTAAAGGGTCTGGTGAAGTTGTAGTCCTCTTTCATGTGATCTGTTTGTATCTCCAAGAGCTCGTCGTTGATTAGATCCGCGGCTCTTGTGTGCCCTATTCTTATGGGTTGTTGTTTCCATTCCCCATTTATTTTCATCCTGGAGGCGCTACAGCTGGCCTGGCTGTTTAGCTTGGTGACTGTCGTATTTTACTGTGTTTTCGTCCACCATATTACAGATCCATATGTCGCTATGGGTCTGATGACTGTGACATATAACCACAACACCATTTGCGGTCTGAGTCCCCAGGTTTTACCAAACAAGCTTCTGCATCTCATAAGGCACATTTTCGCTTTGTTTAGGTTTTTGATTATTTGTTGTTTCCAGGTCAGTTTGGCATCCAGGATTAGCCCTAAGTATTTCACCTCACTGACTGTTTTAACCTGCTCACCGAAGATGTTTAGGTTGTCGTAGTTCCCTGTTTGTCTTCTTTTGGTGAAAGGCAGGATTGCGGTTTTTGCTGCGTTGACTTTGAGCTTTACTTTCTCACACCAGCGCTGCACTATTCTCAGTGCTCTTTGCATGAGCTCTGTAAGTATAGTGGCGTGCGTTCCTATGACAAGTATTACTACATCATCTGCATAGCCTTGGGCGTAGAATCCCTCTGCATTGAGCCATGTCAGTAACTCATCTACCACTAAATTCCATAGAAGGGGCGATAGTACCCCTCCTTGAGGACATCCTTGCATTACTTTGGCTGTTACAGAATCACCATGTAAGCAGGTATTGACTTGCCGATATTGTAGCATGTTGTGTATCCACCTTCGAGTGGTGTCGTCGATTCCATGCCTTTCTGCAGCCGACATCATCGATAGGCAAGAGGCGTTGTCAAAAGCCCCCTGTATGTCGATGAAAGCTCCTAGGGCGATTTCCTTGCGATACAGCGATGTTTCGACCCTTGTTATCAGGTTGTGCAAAGCCGTCTCGCAGGATTTCCCTGGTTGATATGCGTGTTGGTGTACATGTAGGGATTTCTTCGTGAGTGCCCCATCTCGAATGTACCTGTCTATTAGTTTCCAATGTCTTTAATAGAAAGGAGGAAAGACTTATTGGTCGATACGCCTTGGCCTCGGTGTATGAAACACGTCCGGGCTTTGGAATAAAGACGACATTTGCCGTTCTCCAGGCCTCAGGCACATAGCCCATGGCGATGGAAGCTCGGTAAATTCTGCAGAGGTGCGGCAACACATAGTCGAGTCCTTCTTGCAGGAGGATGGGATATATTCCATCCGGCCCCGGCGACTTGTAGGGTTCGAATGTGCCTATAGCCCATTTGATTCTTTCATAGCTGACTGTTTTAACTGCTGTATTCCAGTCTGCTCTCTTGGGTCTGTGCACTACGTTCACTTTTTGCTGTTGAGCTTCCGGTTGTGTTATTTTAGAACCCGGAAAGTGTACTTGGAGAAGAGTTTCTAGGGCCTCTTTTCCGTTTGTAGTGTATTCGCCTGTTGGTTTCATTATTGTGCCAACTGCATTTGACGTGTCTTTAGCGAGAATTCGGTGGATGCGTGCTGCTTGGGAAGTTGTTTCTACCTCCCCACAGAACTTTCTCCACGAATCTCGCTTGGCTTTTCTTAGAGCTTTGTTGTATTCTGTGAGAGACCGGGCGTATCTGTCCCCGTATCCTGTGCTCTTCGCTTTGTTGAAAAGCTTCCTGGTTTCTTTCCTCAGGTCTTCCAGGTGGCGATTCCTCCATGGTACTTCCTGCTTTTTACTCTTTGCTATTAGAGGGCAGTTTTCTTCGTACGCTGTTGTAATTGCGTCTTGAAGTTGATCCACGGATAAGTCGATATCTATGGTGCTTTGCAGATTGGTTTTGACGGAGGTCAGACTCTGTCGTAGTTGACCTCTGAAAGATTCCCATTCCGTATTGCGTGGATTACGGTAGGGCGCTGCTGCCCCACCGCAATTCTTTAGTTCAAACTCTATATACCGGTGATCAGATGCCGATGGTTCGTCAGATACTCGCCAGCCTTTAACCGCATTTAATAAACGCGTTGTGACCAAGGTTATGTCGATTACCTCTCTACGCCTACCAGTTACAAAGGTCGGTTCGTTTCCCTGATTTAATAGTGTTAAATTACTACTTACCAGAAATTCCAGCAGGGCATTTCCACGTGGGTTGTCATTTGTGCTCCCCCATGCAATGTTATGCGAGTTGGCGTCGCAGCCTGCTAGCAGCTGGAGTCGGTTGGCCTCGCAGTGTTCCACGAGTGTCTTGAACTCTGTGGTAGGTGGTGGTTCGTCCGAGTCGTAAGGAAAATAGGCAGAGGAGATTATTAGCTCTTTCACGTTCCCATCCTCCTTGTACCTCAGCTTAGCGCTCGCTAGATCCCTAAAACAGAAATTTAACAGAGGCACACAGTCTGCGTCGTTCCTGACATAGATGCATGCTCTTGGGTTACCACCTGATTGTCCGAGTCCTCTTACTTGTCCGTTGACGATCCAGGGCTCCTGAATCAGCGCTACGGCTATGGACTCGTTTATGAGTCTACGGCATAAGGCCGCAGACCCAGCTCTACTGTGTTGTAGGTTTATTTGCAGCACCTTCAGGTCGTTTGACGGTGTGTGAGCCATCTTTCTTTCCCTTAGCTGTTGCTAAAACTCTAAAGGATGCTCTCCAGAGTCCTAGACATGCTTTCATGTTGGACTTGGTCAGGCACTTTAGAGATGTCTCATCGATGTTTAGAACCAATGTAATACCATTTTCGTCTTTGGTATGGTTTATCACATACCAGTCGTCGGTTTTAAGACCTGCGTTTTGGGTTTTCACCAGTTGCAGAATTTCTTTCGGCGTTTTGAATCTGAGGTTTTTAGGAGCCGCCATGATTACTTTTGCCGTCTGTAAGAGGTCTTTTGCCATCCCTGCTTTTAAGTTAGCGCCCTCCCATAGCTTCAGCTTGGGGGCCTCGGTTTGCACCCAGGTTTTTGTCCCTTCGCTTCTGCATGATAGGATGACGGCACCTTTGTCAAAATAGCAGCTGTTGAACGCTGGCCCAGATCCTTCCGGTCCGGGCGCTATAGCATCCAATAGTGCCATCTGGACTGTGTCCGCTTGTTCCTCTGTCAGGCGTGTCTCAGGGAAGTCCTGAGGAACAATGGCTAGCTTCACAGCTGTTAGGGCGTCATTGAAAGCCACCTTGCTTTCATTGTCCCTTCTTTTCTTGACGATCTGATGGGCGTCAGGAGTGCTCCCGTCAGATCGAGATCTTTTGTTTGAAATGCCTCTGGAGGGAGCGTTTGGGCTCTTACCGCGAGAGGCATCTGTGGAACCACTGGGTCTAGGATGGGCGTGCGAGCCCACACCACGGGACGTGTCTGATTCCTTTCTGGCGGGATTTTTCTTTTTGTAACGAATTGGCTCGCCTTTTTCTTTAGCAGCCTGAATTGCCTGTTTCCGTCGTTGTGCGCCGGATAGTTGTTTCAGGCTGAGTTTCTTTAGGTCTAGATTCAGATCAGGTTCATTGGCCTGATCTTTGTCTGCCTTGTTCTCTGTAGTCAACGTAGTGTTGCTTTCGTCCACATCAGTTGACTCAGGGCTTTTTAGTAGGGCGTCTTCAAGTTCCCTGCTATCAAGTTGGTCTTGTTTTAATGTCTGGATACTGGGCAGCAAAATTTTTTAATAGATTGCCTGAGGACTTAAAAAATCTCCAATTTGACAGTTTTAAGCGAAGAATTCATGACATCCTTGCTAAGAACGCCTTTTTTAGTATTGATGAATTTTTAAATTTTGATTTTAATGTGTAAGCAATTAATGTGTATATTCCAGTTTTATTAAAGATTTTATAAGTACCTAATTGTATATTTTAGGAAATTCTAATTGCAACATGTATTGTTTTATTTTATATTTTTAAACGATTGTGACGTGTGTAAGTTGGATGTAACTGTAGCATGAATAAATTATGAATGTTGTGTTGTCCATAAAAGATCCCACGAGTAGGGAGGAAATAAATTGTCGACACCTGCAGTGCCTCCTGTACAGGTGCAAGACGAAAATTACTTCGGGAGGTCGTCTGGTATCCCGACGGCTCCGTTTGAGATGCTGATTGGTGCAGGCTCAACATCATCCACCCCCTCAGCACGGCTCGCATAACACTTTGGGGTTAGGCCTGCGTGTTAATGTGTGTGTAGGTGGGTATGAGAAATGGTGTGTGTGATAGAGTGTGTGTGTATGCACCACTGTGCGTTTGGTATTCCTCTCTGTCTGGCTTCTAACCTCAGAGACCTGTTCGGCATGGGAGACCCTGCCAGTAGTTGCCTACCGCCGACGTAGCTCTCTGAGTCAAAGAAGCTCGCAAGCCCCACCGGTGCGTCAAACCGGGAATACCGTCGGGGGGTAAAACAACAACGATTTAAATCTTAACTTTAGTATATGAAGTTATTGAAATTCGGAATTTAGTTAGCACCAATTGTACTTAATAACAGCTGTAGCAAACCAGAAAAAAAATTATTGTAGCTACCTATTCCACTTTCTAGCTAAATAAGTTAGGGCTCATTTGTATTTGCAGGCGCCTTGGTGTTATGTTAAGCAAATAGTGCATTTCCACCACATCGCGAGTATTTTACCTGTATCTGGTGATGGCAAGAAAATGCCTTTTTTTATATCCAAAATATGATAGAAACGAATGTCACGAGAATTGGAGATTTTTATGAAGTTATCGGGGTATCGTTTGTAATTTTAATGGAAAATAAGAAATTAACATGAATATGCGCAATATTTCTATTTTTATGTTATGTTTTATGATATAATTTGAACTTAGATAATTGAAACCTTAAAATGAATTTTTATTTTCTTAAAAAAAAGGGTGTCATCCGCCAAACTAGACGTTATTCTGAACCCCTTAGTGGGATTGTTGTATTAAATTTTTTAGTAGATAAGCCAAGAAACGATGCCACATTTCACGATGTTATGGAAGCCATTTACTTTCAGTTTTGGCTAGAAACCAATTATCATAAATCGACCTACATTTTCCGTGACCTTTTAATAATGCAAAGTGGTAACACTGTATGCAAAATGCAAATTATAGCAATATCAGTATGATGCTAGGTAGTTATTCTACTAATATTATATCTATCGTGATTTTTTTTAAACTAATTAATTTAGTTGTTTGGTAGTTTAAGTAAAAAGTATAGCACAACAATAATAGATGGTTTGAACGACAGTAGAGTTTTGGACTTGCATTGTCTTTATTTGTTTTGAATCACTACATTTTTACTGGTAAGCATCTCCAGTCATCTTCAGTAAATACGTATTCACCTGATGCGGTTTTAAATTTTACGTTAGTTTTGTATTTTACCTTTGTATATTTGAATATACAGGGTGCTACAAATTCGGGGGCGTACAAGGGGATCTCGAAAACGGTAAGAGATACGAAGATGGTTACAAATGTAGACAAAGTTGCCTATTTTGTGGCTTAATAATTTGGTAAGAGGAAATTCTAATTATTTCGAATACCTTCGAAGATATCCGAAAAGACCCAAAATTTTTAGTTTTGGGTTTTAATTTTTTGCGCCTTCATTTTTGACTTGGGAAAAAAATAAAACCACTTTTTGATAGCCGCTTTTTATGTTCTTCAAGATGGCGTTATTAGTTATCAAATTAGACATTTTGTTCTTAAGATACCATTTTTAACGTTTTGTCATCAAATAACACATTTTTTTAAATGATCTTTTTAGATGATTAAGAGCCTGAATATTTGTGATTGGAAGAATTAGTCCATTTTTACTAAAGAGACCTGATATTTGCTATTTTGTAAAGAAAGTCTCGGTCTCAAATATTGTTCTGTCTTTCTTCTGTTGTTTATTTTTGTTACATGTTTCGCCTGAAACTGGCATCAGCAGACCTTACAAACATAACTAAACTAGCACTTCAGTTACCTTTTTTTCATCCGAAAGCATTTATTTTTTGTTTTAGAGTATTTCGAGGTCTAAGGCAAAAATCCTAATAATTAAGAGATGTATTATGTTATGTTAATAAAATTAATAAAACTACTTATACAGGGTGATTCCCAAGTTGATACTTCTTTTTTAGCTGTGTATAGAAGGTTTTTTTTTTAACTCAAAAATAGGCGAGATACAGAAGTAAAAAATCTAAGTGCGGGCCTGGTTATCAAAACGTAGCCTGCTATACTTCATGTTGTTTGTCTTGTTAGTCATGCAATTTACGGGTCGGTGGTCAGTTATTTGTCAATCTACTGCGGTGTGTTTTAATTTTAAATTGGTGACACGTGAAAATGGTAAAATTTGAAAACAATGAACTAGTAGATATGGTGTTAATTTACGGTGAGCATCGTCAAAATGCGGCTGCTGCTTAGAGATTATACGCAGAATGCTTTCCCTTGCGTGCTCATCCTACACCCAGAAGTTTTCTTAATGTTATTCAACGGGCAAGTTAGGCAGAACCGTATTTGATCCATAGTGTAATAAACGAATGTACCATATTTTTGAGTTTTTTGAAAAAAGCTAGTATTTGAAAATGTTGTTTATTTTAATGCCTTTTATACACAGCAAAAAAAGAAGTATATAAACATCTTAGGTAAGAAACGCAGTTTAAGGATGCAAAGTATACAAATTGAGTTTCTTTTACATATGGCGATGAAAGCTTTTATTTTACTTCTAATCAAAGCTTATCTTTTAGGTGATATTTTTGCAATGTATCAGACACTTACAGCAGAGCAAACATTAAACTTTACTCTACCAGAATGGACCAAAAAGGTTTACCCAGAAAAAATAACCACTATAGCTGCCAAACAGTGTGAATTAGAAAATGCGAATGACATCTTGAAGAAGCTAAATGGAGGTAAATAAAAAACAATGCAGATAAAGTATTCACAGTGGTTCTTTACTCACGCGTCATTGTTCAACGATTAATCGTGATTTACAACTGTCCATCTCTATTTATTGTAATAATAAAAGAGAATAAGAACATAATACAACGTCTTCCGGGCACTATTCTATGGCGTAATACGTCGTTGCCAAAGAACCGTGCTAGATAGAGAAATAATTATTTAATTTTATTATTTTTTTCAGTTTGCCCTTTTACTCCGACGTCATAGTTATTTTGACTATCATTTTGACTTTGGTGCCTTGAAATTTTATTTAATCTTAAAAATAGTTCTTTACGGAGCTTTTATTATCGGTCTCTTGTGTTTCCCGTAAGTAGTTTATGATACGTATTTATTTATTGTAAAAAATTCTAACTTTTAATGGTAGGTCGCAAAAAAAATTACAAGTGGCTAAATTCCTCTTAGACCCGGTTGTATAATTAGCACTTAAGTACGAGTTTCTCAAAGCTCGACCTAAAATTGAACTTGGTTAAAAAAGGTCATTTTGTTGTATAATCAATCAATTTTTAACCACAGGTCTGCATAGGTAGAATCAATGATTAAATTATTATGCTGGCAATGGTTACACTATCAATAAACCATCTAACTGTATTTGTTATCAAAGTTTGGGTAGTTACAATTCGCACTTTTTCTGTGTATTCTAACACAAAACTGTATGCAAATTTTAATTTCACAGAAGAGAGTCTGCTATTAGCTTTTGTTAAGGAGTTTAGAGGTATTTTGGAAAATAAAAAACAGATAATATTACTAATAAAGACAAAATAGAATGTTTTGTACCATATTTCTTCGATTTGATCCGTGCGATTTTAATTACTCTCCCTATGCATGGTTGGATTAAATTTGTTTTGGTAATTTTTTTTTACTTTTTTTTGATATTCCTAGCTGGCTCTCTATTTAAAAAAAAAACAAAATTTTTTATATTTGTTAAAAATATGAATTTTGGCGTCAATCCAAAATTTTAACATAAGACTTATGTATGACTCTAACCAGCGTTTTTCGGACTCGATTTTTCATGATTAAAAATAAAGTAAATATCGCTCACCACGCCAAAATTGATGATTTTTTCAGAAATTATGTATTTTAGGAGCGTAGATCTAAGAGCAGTTTTTGGGGCAAATGCTTAGGTTTTGAAATACTCCTTCTTAAATGCCGTTTTCTATATTCATAATAAAGCATTCTGGTTTCTTCCCGCACTATTTTTTTTTATTATAAATTATCACACTTTATCCATAAAAAATGTTTCAATTAAAATTTTTACTTTACTTTTTCTCTTTAATTATAAACACCTAATTATTTTTTGTTTTTGTTGTAAAAATATTTTATTGCATTGGGTTATATTTTTGTTGATTTAAAATAGCTTTAAAAGGGGGAAAACGAAACGGGACGGAATACGGAAGTATATAATAGAAAAAGCCTAAAAAATATTATTCTTTTTACTCGTTTTCCTTTAAAATTGCATCATAAATCAATAAATAAAACGATATGAGCCCGAAACTTTAATCTTTATATAAAACTGGACTTTTAGAAAGACAAGTTTAAAAATTAAACCTTTCCTACAAGGCCTTTGTAATCTGAGCCAAGAATACCTTATTTAAATTAAGAGTCCAAGCGTGAGACAAAAAATTAGGTTGCAATTAGACCTTTACTCCTGGGCTCGGCCTGAATACTGTTATCATTAATTATTTATTATTTTAGTAATTTAGATAACTATATTTCATACTTTCTTTCTTTCTTTATTTTTTTCTTTTTTTATTCTCTTATTTTTTTTACATTCTTTCATACTTTTTTTCTTCTAAAAGGATCTCAGAGGTTAATCAATCATAATAATTCCCGTTGTGAGCTCTTATTTTACAGTAATTGAACATTTTTGTAAAATAGTGTTATCAAGTATACGTTTTTCTTAATTTTGGAAGTAAAGGTTACGAATGCAAAGCTCAAGAAAAAAATCCACCGCAGCGATCATTATTCATATTTCTTTATTTTTAAGGTCGAATGTTGGCTAAAGTTATCAATAACATGGTGGCAAAAACTGAAGGTATTCTACACCCTCACGAAAGAAAAATTTTCCTCTACTCCGGCCATGAGAATAACGTGATTAACGTTCTCGCAGCTATGGACCTTTACAAAACGCATTTTCCGAAATATAGTGCAGCTGTTCTGATTGAATTGCATTACTTAAGGTCCAGACAGGACTATGCTGTTAAAGTAAGTTTAAGAAAAATAATAAAAGTAATCAAGATAAGGTCAAACTCGATGAATAATTGTTTGGGTATTGCTATATTTATTTTCGATTTAGATGCCTTACTCCATTCTAGGAGTCACAAGAAAAATTGAAAATTCTCGTAAAAGTCGTTTTAATAATACAAATCTAATTTTTTCAGTTTTGTCCTAAATGCTGGTAGAATATCTAGTAAATACAGGGTGGCCTTATTTGTCTGACAAAGTAATATACCGTCTCTACTATTAAAGATATCAAAAAGAATTTTTTATAAAAGTTATGACGAATAAAAAAATACATGTTCTAAAATTATTTTTATACATACAGGATGGTCCAGAAAAGTAGGATAATAAAAACACCTTATATATTTTAGCATTTTTTGTTTCCTTACAAAATTATCCATATGACGTCATATTTAGTTTTATAATTTTTTGCAACGTTGCCAAACAAAATGCAAAATTCTTAAAATTTCAGAAAAAAACATGATAGTAAAAAACGACCTGTATTTCTCAATAAGAGTATCGAAAATCAAAAATTTCTTGTAAGCTCTTAAGTTTAGGGATAGAAAAACTATCTTAAATCTTTAAGTACCTAAAATTTTGTACAGGGTGTTTTCTGTTGACCTCCAAATATACAAAATTTTAAAATACAATAACTCTGTTTTTTAAAATGAAACACCCTATATTTATAAGGCTCATCTGATAGATATTGTATGAGGTTGTATATCCCAAAAAATTTTAGTTTTCGAAATATTGCCAATTTAATATTTTTATATGACGATTTTGCTGCGGATTTTAAGTTCAGTTAGGTACTAACTCTTAGTTGGCTATGACGGCGTTGAAAACAATCAAATTCTACAAAAATTTATGAAGCTGTCACTTACCATTTGTACATTATTAATAGGTATCACGTGAAGCGGTAGAACTGCTTTGTTGGCCCCAAAACTGCACATATATGCTTGTGTGCAATGCAAGGATATTTTTCAATTAGTCAGTTGAAAGGAGCTGTAGACCTGTGTAACACTAATACATGTTTTTTTTAACCTACAAATAGTTAACCTTACAAAAATTTAATTTTCAGGTATTATATGTACGAGATGTTTACAAGGTACCAGAGGAACTTTTTCTACCAAAATGTGACGTCATGTGCCCGCTGAATCAATTCATTTCACTGACAGAAAAGCACGTACCTAAAAACTATACCGCTGAATGTGATGCTCTTATAAATCTAGATTAATTTTTGATTGTTTCTTCGAAGTATTATACATTTTTTACACGTTTTAATTTATTTTTATAATTTATGAGGATTTATTTATTTAAGCATTTTATTTATGAACATTATTAAATATTTTTTTTAAAAAAGAGTTATTATTATGTTTTTCGCGCCGAAAATTCTCAAGGCTTTCATTTTTTTGAAATAATTTAATTCTTAATATCCTAATTTCTTCCTTTTTTAAGATTTCCTCTTAAAAAATACCCCACCGAACATTTTTTTTTTATTAAAAAATATTAGTATATTTACCCATAAGGGTAGTTACAAGAAGTTTGGACAAAAAAGCTTCTAATTTCTCTAAGGCAAATTTATAGATTGTGCAAAAGCGGGTTTTAAATGTATAGCCACGAAACAAACTTAGGCACTATAAAACATTTTGTAGAGTATTTACAAATTATTTTGTCATTTCCACAACACGAAACTTTCTGTCAAATAAACTTAAGTGCCTGAAACTTCTGGATGATATCAAAAAGCTGTTACTGTCAATTAATGTTAAAATTACAGCTTTAATAATAAACATATCAAAATCATTAAGTTCTGAATATTATGTAAACTGGCCCTATTGTAACACTGCGGGAAGAGACACAAACACTGCGAAAATGATTAAAATAATGTTTAGTTAGTAAACACTTTAATTAAAAATTAAGCCAGGTTAATTAAGTTCTATTAGTATGATCTAAATATTAAAAATTAGAAAAAATTGTGTATTTTTTAAGCTAGAAAAATTCTGTTGCAAAAATAACCGTTGCGGAAATGACAATCTAATAGCTTTTCTAGCTCCTGACATGACTTATTTGCCAAACCATTAAAATGTTTAAGTTAGACGAATAAGAAGCTCGGGAATAATTACAAGAATAACATTAATTAATAAAAAAAAACAATAACTTTTACTTACGAGCCGTTGCAGGATTGACATATGTAATGAAAAAACACTGGTTGCAAAAACTTTAAATTTATACGAATATCATATTACAATTCAAACATTTATGTTAAAACGGGCTTGTTATCCACCTTTAAATTTTATTTTTATTAAAACTCTTCGTGCAACCCGACATAAGACTAACTTGTTGAGATTTACAGTCTTGATAAGGGAGGTAATAGTGGTAGTGTAAGAGTAAATTTCAAATATTTATGAGATTAATATCGTTCAGGATCGTCAGTAATACTGATTGTGACGAATCTGCATTACATGTCACAATAACGATCAAACCATACAGTAGAATGCGTGAGAGATTCCTCTGAAAAAAAAAACGAATAACCATCAATGTAAAAATAATTGAAGATACAAAAAAAAAGAAATTAATGATTAAATATGTTATTTTAATAAAATTATGAATTAACGTTTATTCATTAAAAAAATGTATAGCTATTATGTAAATTTGATGAGTATATTTGCGAAAACTGAAACTAGTTTTTCCCTTCCTTCGTCAGATCCTAATTCTCTAAAATTTTTGGTTAGTTATCATAAATATTTTAATGCACAAAATTTACTGGCGCCTATGGCCGACATCGAAATTGCGCCGAACTGAACGGAATTTCCCATTTTATTATTTCCTATTTTATACCTTTCTGAAATAAACTATAGATGCGTTTCGTCAGGTCATTTATGGCTTATCAGTAGGAAAACGGTCTACACTTAAACAGTTACTAGAGTAACAATACCGTAAAATATTATAAATAACGAAATCTAAAATGTTAGAAGATCACTTATAAAGACATTAGTCACAATTACAAGAGTCTCTACTAGGTAGAGCTAGTACCCGTGAGGCGTCCGTACAAAGCTCCGTAGCAACTTAAAATGCAAGACGATTTTCCTCCATTCATCAGATCCATCCCTACATCCGTGTCGCCATATCATGGCTCATCAGTATGGCTAGGAGCCGACGAATGAAGGAAAACGGTCTACTGTTAAACAGTCACTAATACTAATTAGGTAAGAGGTTACAATCAAGTAGAATTTTACACAGCGGTGTAAGTCTGGATCTAATGCCCATGGAGATTTTTTTTGTTTTCGCAGATCTACTATTCAGCTATCCCAAGAAAAAAATGATAATAATAAACTTTTAAAAAAATATTCACTGCAGGTCAAAATACTGTTAAAATGTTCTCTTTAGTGTTTTTCATAAATATTGTTAATAATGTTTATGAAATTATAACTATTTGTGCTTTCGAAAATATTTGTATTTTAAAAATAATCTTTACTGGTGGTAAAAACTTCTAATGACACTAATTTGATAAACGGTCAACGTCGGATGTCTTCAAGGAAAGATCAAACTAAAGAATTCCTTACGCAAACAAGCGAATTTTGTTTAATTTAACAATAATTGATTATGTGAATAAAAAAAAAGTTATCTTTGAACTGAGTCTGGCGACAATTTGTGATAAGAATATTTACGCACGAGTGAGCAGAAACGTGTCCTCGTAATGATGGTGCCATCTATATAACGTCCTCAATTCTTAATTGCTTTATACTAATGGAAATATTATTCAATGTTTATCGGAACTAAGTTATACCATGTCTACAGGTCGTGACTTTCAATCAGTAAAAAAATAATAATACATTTTTTTTTTTTTTATGATAAAACACCTGCACTGTAGGAAAAATCCTTTAAGGCGCTCTGGGAGCGGTGCGAGTGCGAAAAAAGCGATTAACGTTGGTCTTGAAACGTTGAAGATTGTATTCATTGGGAAACACGACCTCAGGAAGATCATTCCACAAAGATGACGTTCTCCAGATGAAAGAATTCTTGAACAATAAAGTTCGAGGAGTGCTAAGCTGAACAACATATGGATGAGCGGCGGTGGTTCGCCGTGTATTTCTGTTTTGCATTGCTCTAGGTGGAATCAAGTGGGCAATGTCAGTCGAACACCTGCCATGGAAATATCTGTAAAAGAGAGCCAAATCACCAACCTGTCTTCGATGCTCCAGGCTATCGAGGGTCTTGGTCAGCTCGGGGTCGCCGATCAGACGAATGGCTCTCCTTTGAATGGAATCCAGCAGCCGAAGGGTGTGCTTGGGTGCAGAGCTCCAGACATGAGAGCAATATTCTAATGATGGTCGAATCTGGGCTTTGTACAGTGTCAAAAGTTGATGAGGTGTGTACAACCTTTTGGTGCGGAAAAGTACACCAAGCTTCTGTGCAGCTGCCTTGGCAATTGCGGCAACGTGATCATGCCAAGACATATTACCTCCCAGATTGACCCCCAGCAAATTAATAGACGGTGCCATGGGAATTGCGTGTCCTGCCATGACTATATCCGGTTCTGCAATGTTAACCTTTTTGGAGAAGACTGCTGCCTGGGTTTTCTTAGCATTAAATTCGACTTAGTTACTGTCACCCCAAGCCAAAATTTCTTCCAGGTCTTTGTTGAGGCGCAATACTTCATGCTGCCTGCGAAGATGTGCGTCGGCAGCGGATGTTTGGGGAGTCAAGGTAAAAGATGAGACAAGTGTGCTGTCATCAGCAAAGCTATAAATTGGATTTTGGGTTTTCACTAGAAGGTCGTTAATATACAGTAAAAAGAGGGTAGGCGACAATATGGACCCTTGAGGAACACCGGCATTGATGGTGAAGGTGTCTGAGAGAAACCCGTCAATCGCCACTTGCAGAGAACGGTTCTTAAGGAAGCTGGTTAACCATAAACAGAATCCATTAGGCATACCGTAGCATCGCAATTTACTTAGAAGTCCATCGTGCCAAACACGATTTGAAATATATCCCAAAACTATATTATAACCATAGAGTGGGTGGAAGCATGCGGATAAGAAGAAAAACTTTATATTTTTTAAACAACTTCTAATCTATTCATCTCAAATACCATCACTAGATTGATTTGAAATTTAACAAATTATAATATAAGTTCCCAGAGTGGTCCCGCCGTCAATTTTTTTTATTGAAAATCCAACAAGGTTTCATCCTTAGTCCTCTTCTTTTTACGTTATTTATAAACGACGTTGTTAATAGCCTTACTATTCGTTGTCTGCTGTATGCGGATGATCTAAAGATATTCCATTTAATCTCAAGTTCAATTAACTGATTAAAGCTACTGCGTAATTTGGACATATTATAACATCGGTGAATTAAAAACAGATTAATCTTAAATATTGCTAATTGTAATGTTATGACAGATTTTATTAAGTCCCCTTAAATTTAAGTTTAAAAGTAGGTTTAAACCGATGAATAATTCTAGCAGTTATTTCACACAGTGTACATTCGCAATAAGAATCATTTCACCACCAAATTAAGCTGACAGACCAATGCTGTCGAATTTTTCTTTATAACGTAAAATGCCTAAAACTGTCGCTTAAACCCTTTCAACAATAAGCGATTCACTCTGACAGTCAAGTAGCCATGAGATTACTAATATGCCACAAGATAAACTCAAGATTGGTATGGGAATGTCCAGGAGAATTGAATGTCGTGACAAAAGTAAACAAAGAAACACTGCAGTGAGTACAGGGACATTATTTTAAGTGTCTCACCCGATTGGCGACTTTGCTATCGACCACAATAAAAAAACAATTATGTATTCCCTACCAGCTTTTAGTGAAGAAGCCAAATTTGATGTCAAAAAAAATCTATTTTTACAAATTTGACAGATACGACGCCATATTGGATTTTCTTAAATGGCAACCCTACCTTATAGTAAGCCAGCTGCATTCGCCTATTTGTTTCAACATTAAAAATGTATAATTGTCAATATTTATTTTCAGCCGTTTCGGAGATACGAGGCTTCGAAGTTGGTGATTTTGTTATCATCGAATTAACAGAAGCTTTGAGATTAGAAACTCAATTTTTTCTGGAGATAAGTAATTTTTTATAACGGAGCCACCCATGCTATTGTCAAATATGTCAGATGTCAAAAAATGACAGTTACGACGCCATTTTGAATTTTTTTAAATGGCAACCCACATTTATAACTACACCAATGTATTGCATTTCGCGATCCGATATCAAAAATATATATAGTTGTCGATATTTATTTCCAACCCTTCCCGAAATACGACTGTATCAAAAACTGCATCGTATGATTATGTGTTTTAAGTATCTCACCCCATTAAAAAATATAAGCTTTGTGATTAAAAAATCAATTTTCTCTGAAGATACGTAAAAAAATGCAATACATTGGTGTTGTTATAAATGTGGGTTGCCCTTTGAAAAAATTCAAAATGGCGTCGTAACTGTCATTTTTTGACATCTGACATATATGACAATAGCATGGGTGGCTGCGCCATTACAAATTACGTATCTTCAGAAAAAATTGATTTTTTAATTACAAAGCTTCTATTTTTTAATGGGGTGAGATACTTAAAACACATAATGATACGATGCAGTTTTTGATACAGTCGTATTTTGATAAGGGTTGGAAATAAATATCGACAACTATATATTTTTGAAATCGGATCGCGAAATGCAATACATTGGTGTAGTTATAAATGTGGGTTGCCATTTAAAAAAATTCAAAATGGCGTCGTAACTGTCATTTTTTGACATCTGACATATTTGACAATAGAATGGGTGGCTCCGTTATAAAAAATTACTTATCTCCAGAAAAAATTGAGTTTCTAATCTCAAAGCTTCTGTTAATTCGATGATAACAAAATCACCAACTTCGAAGCCTCGTATCTCCGAAACGGCTGAAAATAAATATTGACAATTATACATTTATAATGTTGAAACAAATAGTCGAATGCAGCTGGCTTACTATAAGGTAGGGTTGCCATTTAAAAAAATCCAATATGGCGTCGTATCTGTCAAATTTGTAAACATATATTTTTTTGACATCAAATTTGGCTTCTTCACTAAAAGCTGTTAGGAAATACATAATTGTTTTTTTATTGTGGTCGGTAGCAAAGTCGCCAATCGGGTGAGACACTTAAAATAATGTCCCTGTACAATGACACCAAGGTATTACAAGGAACGAAAAAGCCCATGAACTTGAAGGCTCGGAAAATACATTTACTGGTCCAGAATCGGCACTCGGAGTCTTAAGGTGCACAACACGAGATGCCATAAAGCGATGGATCTGGAGTAGACACAAAATTTACTGAAATAACAGACAGAGATTACACCACAGCAAAAGTTTCATTGGGGATCTAGACCCAAGACTTACGAAACAGTTGCTTTATATGAATAGAAATTAGCTGAAAACTACTACAAAAACTCGGACAAGACATATTGCTGTCAAGAATCATCTGCATAGAATGCAACTGTATAATGGAGACCTTAACTGCAGATTATGCGGACAAGTCAGGGATACAGTACAGCACATAGTTTGCAATTGCGCGTCCCTAGATTGGAAGAGGCAGTAAATACTCGGGCGACCAAAACTGGAACTAGAGGACCTCCTTACCCTCTCCCCAGTTGACCTACATAAACTAGTGCAAGAATCACGGAGTGGTTATAAAAACCAAACAGGGTGAACACAATGGGTGAAACCTAGAATAAATGCATCTTGCACATAGTCTTGAAAAAAAATATAGCTTTCTTTAAAAAAAATTGTACTTTGATATTATGAAATTTGATTATTTATGTTAAGAACAATTTTAAAAATAAAGTTTCTAATTCTCACTGCCTAAAGATGTATTTTTTACCAAGTAAATTAATGTTGCCTAATGCAAAACTAGATTTTTGACTGCCTTTGCGCGTTTATGTAAAATGCATCCAGTGAGAATAACCTCCGAAATATCAGAGAGAGAGGAGATACTAAATAATTAGTCTTTAGAAACCCTGTATTATTTATATAAAATTAAAAATTGTTACTCGACGTAATATGATTTTTTGCTATAGTTTTTTTTATAGAGAAGTATTTTTGTAGGACGTAGCTAATAAAAAAAGATTTAAGTATATCAGGTATGTATTTAAATAAATATATAATATGTATGTTTCAAAATCTCTAAGTTTAAAGAATCAATTAAAATCTTTGCAAAATGTATCTAATATTATAACATAAAAGATTATCATCATTTTATTTTTTAAATTTAAAGGTGAAAATAGTCATTTATTAAAATTTATATTGATATCAATAAAGTAATTGCCCTACGACAACTTTTGCTGGTCACTGAAAATGTTGGACTAGATTAAACCAAGCTTTACTAGTTAATCCTGTTAAATCAGAATAAAACAAAGTTCTTTATAATCAGAGAACAGGGATATTTTCATTATTTCATTATTTATTATAATAAATATAAACGGTGAATTTCGTTTATTCTTAATTCTAGAGGAAAAAAGGAGTTAGGTGCCATAAGGGCACAACTTAACATATTTCGGTATAACAAAATTAGTTCTTAAAAACGGCATAGAATTTTATAGTTGTTTAACGCCAAATTTTATAAAGTTTTCTTAAACCTAAGTTTAATGTCAATCAATTTAAAATGTGGGATTGACAGCAAAGTTCACCTGAAAACGACTGGAGATACTTACTAGTTGATACGTTGTGATTTAAAACAAATTAAGACAGTGCAAGTTCAAAACTCTTCTATCATTCATAATAATAGTTGAGTTGGTTGGTTTAAGGCAGAAGTCGGGCGGTCAGCCTTCCTGCACTGCAGCCAAGTGGCTTATTGTGTACCCCTATCATGCCAGAAAAGAAATTTTTGTTTTATAAGGTCCAGTAAACTACTACCAAGTTTCTGTTTAAAGGTTGGAGACAATGACGTTTCTTGAACGGCAGTAGAGTTTTGGACTTGCATTGTCTTTATTTGTTTAGAATCACTGCGTTTCAACTGGTAAGCATCTCCAGTCGTCTTCAGGTCGTCTTCAGTATTCACCTGAAGACGACTGGAGATGCTTACCAGTTGAAACGTAGTGATTCTAAACAAATAAAGACAATGCAAGTCCAAAACTCTACTGCCGTACTACCAAGTTTGTCATGCAGGAGATAATCCCCACATTGGATTCCTCCAAAGATTTTGAATTTTCTTCGGGTCAGTGCTTCGAAGTTATATATAATATGTGAGGTGGTTTCGTCCTCTTCGCCGCAAAGTCTGCATTTAATGGGACCATTATACATTCCAATTCGACGTAAGTGTTTTCTTAAATGGCAGTGGCCTGTTAGTAGGCTAACCACTTGTTTTAGCGGGGTGCGCGTTAGAAGCAACATTCCAGGTGATAACTTTTTGGATGGTTTAATAATTGTGGCCCTCGCTTGGGTTTGACCAGGTATTATGTTCCATTGGGATAAGTGTTATTATTGCGCTCACCTGTCTGATATTACTTTGCTTGACTGTTTTGATATGCCAACGGGTTCAGGACCCCTGAGTTTTTGAGATCCGGCTCTAGCCAGTTTATCGACTTTTTCGTTGCCCGCTTTCCCCGAGTGAGTTCTACCTTGTTTTTTCTTGCTGCTAAGTATTTCAGGTTGTTTAAGCACTCCATTGTAATCCTCGATTTGAGTCGGTTGGAGTTTAGGACCTTGAGGGCAGCTTGACTATCTAACAGAATGTATATCTCCTGGTCGTGGTAGCCCTTTTCGATAGTTTTCTGTACACATGCTTGTATAGCATGTATTTCAGCTTAGTATACTGTGGCGTAGTTTCTCAAAGGAATGCTGATTTCCATTCTCGGTCTTTCCCCAAATATACCTGCGCCTACTCCACCGGCCGTTTTTGATCCATAAGTGTACTAAACCAGGCCCTTTCTAATGACGGAGGGACCCTTTTGTCATAGTCGCATCTGATGTTGAAAGGTCTTGTGAAGTTATAGACCTCTTTCATGTGATCTGTTTGCATCTCCAAGAGCTCGTCGTTGATTAGATCGGCGGCTCTTGTATGCCCTATTCCTACGGGGTGTTATCTCCATTCCCAATTTATTTTCATTCTAGAGATGCAGCAGCTGGCCTCCTTTCTGATGTGAATGTCTAGGGGTATTAATCCTAGTATTACTTCCACTGCTGCGGTGGGGGTGCCTTGCATTGTACCGCTGATATTCGGGCAATAGTAGTTGGTATAACAAGAGTGGATATGGTGTCTATATCTCACAAGGAAGTAAATTGTGGTGTGGACAAGCCACTTGAGTTGAACAGTATATTTGTTCTACGACCAAACTTACGAACCTTGTGTTAAAAAATTTTGCAGACTACTGGGCTTGAACTCACGACCATTGGATCCAGAGTTCGCCGTTTCGACCAAGTAATCATAAAATGATGGTAAAACCAACTCAATAATAATGCTATTAATTTTCTATGTGCATTTAGCAGGTTGCATTATTATTGATAAAACTATTATAAATGCGTATATATTATGTTATGTTAAACAAATTAATAACAAATATATTATACTATATACATAAAAATTATATAATTTATTGACTTAAAAATTAGGGCGGAGCCTCAGTAATTGCAATAAACTGTGATTGGTCAATGCTTTATAAGGACGCCACAGAAGAATTTAATTTATGTTGTCAACTAATGGGAAATTTCTGGATTTGTGAGACATAAAGATCCAAAGCACAGAGGAATGATAGGTCGGAACTGTATCCAAAGGGAATTGGAAAATTTTTACGCACAGTGTTATATTCGTAGAATATTATTTAGATCTGCTAAAAAATATTTTTTCAGAATTGTGTGCATTCGTGAAATTTTTCTTTAAAAATAGAAAATTGTATTTTAAAAGGTCGCAACACTGTGTAGCACTAATAGTAATTAATATGAAATTTTGCCGTACAAATAACTGAAATAGCCTAGTTTTCTCATTACTTTAGTGTAAAGGAAGCAAAAAGTATTTTAATATCCCAGTTGGCTGTTTATGAAAACTATGGCATGCAACCGAGATGACGCACCATAATTATATGTTTGGGGTCTATAATCACAAGTAACTTATTTTTATGTTTATATCTTTACTATCGTTTATGTCGTATATTTTGGAGACCTAAAAGTAGGGTTTTAAACTGTTTATTATTTATTCGTTTCGAAAGTAGAACATATTTATATTATAGTATACAATTGAAATATCCAGTGTAAAATTATTATTAAAATATGTTACGAGAAATTAAAATTTAGTTTTCTATGTGATTTGACTTAATTTTTTTAATTGTAGCAACGGCCGTTGATAGAATCTTTGCAACTACTGCTTTTTATCGTAATTAATTAGTTTTTAAAAGAAATACATACATACATGTTCAAAACTTTATTTCATCAAATATTTGTTAATACAATTTTTACAAGACAAACTTACCTACTGACAAAATAGATTAAAATAATACCATAAAACTGGCCTATTAAAAGAAATACGTCCCTCATCTTTTTAAACAAAAATATAGGCGACCAAATAGGCTTAGATAAATAAAACCAAGATATTTACTTCAACGTAAACATATTTTCCTAAATAATTTTTATTAATAAAGAATATTTTTCATTGATTTTAATTTTCATAAGTTGATGTAGGGCAGTGACAAGAAACACTGAGTATAATATTCTTTTGTTTATTTTTTTATATAGTAAGTACAAATAATAAATAAATTACTTAATTTTTATAAGTCAGCTACCGCTATAAATTATTGTGTGGTTGAAAACATTCTTTATCCGATTCAGGAAGCATGTGCTGATATAAACTGATAAATTTTCTAAGTTTACAAATGTTGCCACAACCAGGAATTGAAAGACGTTTTGGGGTTTCCGATGTATAATCTTGATAGTAGAGCTAAAAATAATTACATTTGTTACAGATAGTAGTTTACAGTAAGGATTTTAAATACATGTTATTATTGAATATTGCCATTGTACAGTTAAATTTTATGTTAAAACTCAATTAATCAAGTCAAATAAAATATTTGTATAAGCTTAATGATTACAATTGGTCCTTTTTAATTGCCTCTATAGTCTATTTCAGAAATACGTTAATATTGATCCTTTCATTAATAGTCTCCCTAAGCTGCACTCTTCTTTCCAGAATGGGAAAATGTCATGATTTTCAATTTTATTGTTCCTTTTATTTATTTTCAACTTTTACTACTTATCTGACGAAGCTCCAGTGTTACCGAAACATATCATTTTATTTTTAAACTACAGGAAATTTACAAGTCAAACTTTGTTTTACTGTACCCCATAATATTATATGTAGTTATGGATCCACCACTTTAAATATATTATAGTTGTCTTGATTATATACTATATACAAGGTGCTATGATTTTTAAATCGTACCTTTTCGAAATATTAAAATTTTAAAAAAATATTACTTGGCAACGCTTCATTTTAGTTCAAGAACTTAAATATGCTTGTAAAGCCCTTGTTCTACAAAATCAAATTCTGGGAAATTATTCTAGGTGCTATTTAGAATGTTTTTTGTAGTTAGGTATACTTTAAGGGTCACCCTGTACGTGGTAAAATATTTTAATGTGAATTCCTTGACTTTTGTGTAGAACTATTTTGACGCTTAACTGACACAATCTGTAAAAAACTTAAAATTTCTTTACAACTATACCAAAATGTATGATTCGCCTTTCTTCTTGTAGACAAAATTTTATGTGCTACGATACACATCTTCTTAAACTGATCAACCCCAGACGTGTTAATAGTATTATGAAATACATCCCACTGGCTTTTAGGGTCAAATATTGAGATAAAATAAGTAAATAAATAAAAAATAAATAATGCCTTAATATTACAAAATCATAATGAGTAGAAAAAAGTTTGTATGTTGGTATTAACTCTAGCATGGCGCAGTTTAGCTGTAAATTGCTACTCAACTGAACCAGACGACAGCAACTTTTTAGGAAAAAGAAAATTAAGGGTTGTAACTATTCTAAAACGTGGAATTTTCAGGTAGAAAGACCCAACCACAGCAATATAAAATCCATTATGAATATTTAAAATAAACTTTTTATATAACTCAACAGTAAAGACATCAGTTCATTCGCCAGGTTAGGATATATATTCTTTTATAGAAAACTATTGCATTGTAAGTAAAAAAGTAAAAGACCTTTAAAATATAGCGCTCTGAAGTGAGGTAAAGTTTATTTACTCCCAGAGCGACTGTTAACAGAGTGGATATCATAGCAGTCACGAAGAGTGAAAGGAGGGTCAGGTGCATTTAAAATTTTGTAAAGAAAACTATTAGAATATCTACGACCATCCATCTTAAGCTAATACAATAGGGAGCTTGCATGAAAATTAAATTTAAAAAATAATAATACTCTTTACCGTAAGCTAATATTATCCAAAGACCCACAGTTGAAAAGTTCCCTGTTCCGAAAAAGGTCATAGACAAATCTTGCGCAAGTGTTCTTTACGTTTTAAATGCGAGGCTTCCCCATATTGTCTCTACAAAAACCTTAAATAAAATCGCAATAATTAAAATTTGAAAGTATAAGTGATTGACAAAGAGTCTGTTTAATTTATCGTTTAGAATAGTGCTGTACTATAAAATTTTGGACTTTTGAAATAATATTTTTTTTAAAGGGTCTCGAAACCTTGTCAGTGTCTAAAACTATTTTTAAAGTTCTCAAGGACGTCACGGGTTTCCTGGGGTATACCACGAAAAGATGGGGTTTTTATCCTTATTGGCACCATAACCCGTAAGCTACTCCATCCAGTACACTGCAAAAATCAGATGCACAACTTTGTCCGCTCGCTTCTAACTTTTCTTTCTACTTATAATATTTAGTACTACTTGAATAATAGAACACATTGTTTTACAGGCGATTAAGAAGTCACATATTGCCCAAGTGCTTCATCACCGAAGACAATTTTATTGTGAGTCTATAAAAGTGAAAATAACGTACTGCTAGAAAAGATACTCAAAATTTTTTATTGACGGTGGATTAGCAATCTTTAATAACAAAACTAAATTTAATACTAGCTTTAAATATTATTTGGGCAAAACTGCAAGGTGACCAGACGACATCGTCGCCGAGCTAGCTCCCTGGCTATCATCCCGAACAACTATTGTCGACCATGTGCACTATGCAGTCAAAAAATCCAATAATTATACTTAATAATAAATGGATAAACTCGTGAAAATTAATTTGAAACCATTATAATAATAATTGGGGATTGTCCTAAGTCAATAATTTTTAGATACCTTTTCTAGCTGGTCTGAAAGACAAAATTGCCTTTTAATTGCCTTAAAATAAAAAAATAACCAAGAGACACCAGTATTATCAGTAATTTATCCATTATCAAAACAATGACAGCTGTTTACTGAAATTAATTTTTCTCTTTATCCCACTACTTATCCCGTTTTCTTAGACTTTCTCCCCTTGAGAAAAAAGGTTGGATATGCGGTAATAGTTACCTCCTTATATATGTACCATAATATAAGGTAAAGGAAAGGGGAAGGGAATCTCCTACAAAACTAACCTCTGATTGAACAATATGACTACAATTAAAATGATTAGTAAAAATGAGATAATTGGGTACTTCATTACTACGACTTCGGGGTATTATTATACTTCTGGATAAATGCAAACAGTATTTGTATTGCTAAAAAACCTTCTTTGGTCTACATTTCCTGGCATGGGATGCCAAATAAAAAAAATTATAATAAGAAAAACTTAACCCTTTTACAAAACATAAAGTAACCTTAAAATCAATATAACTTATACCCATATTTATCACAATATTTAACCCTAATAGTCCTAAAGATGAATTTTATCACATTCTTAACTCGCCTGGTGCAGATCAAGTTAAAGAAAATGCTTGTCGTAACACCTCTAATTGTGTCGACATGAAAAAATGAGAATCATACATTTGGTATAGTTTAAAAGACATTTTAGGTTTTTTACAAATTGGGTTAGTAAAGTATCAAAAATAACGAAAGAAAGAAATAGTTCTACACAAAAACTAAAGGATTCACTAAGATACATAACTTAAAAATAGTTAACCCACCTACAGGGTGGCCCTAAAAAGTGGAACTAAGTACAAAAGAAAACCTTAAATGACACCTAGCATAATTTTCCAGGATTGTATTCAGTAGATCAAGGGCTTTGTAACCATATTTATATTTTTAAACTAAAATGAAGCGCTGCCAAAAAATATTTTTTTTTCTTCTGATATTTCAGCAGATCGCCGTCATTGGGTGTAATCCAATAAATATTTTTTTGTTTGACTGAAACGTTACGTCATTTCAGGAAATGCCTGTTTAATTCTCGTCAAACAAAATAAACAGTTTGGCGGTTTAACGTTACAGCGTTTGACGGACATTTGTTTAGTCATTTATCATTTGTTTAGTAATTTGCTAATATTTTGGATAGTTTAATACTATCTGAAGATATACTAATTTTTGGCAGAAGAAAATAGAAGCAAATAAACAACTCGAACAAATCCAAACAAAGTCAATTTTTAATGAGAAAAAGTAAAATATTAATTATTTATTACGGTTCGAAATTCTATAAAACATTGCATGTAATGTGTAAAATCTTAACTGTTTACTGTGTTTAACGAGAATTAAACGGTCATTTCCTGAAATGACGTTAAGTTTCAGTCAAGCAAAGAAATATTCATTTGATTACAGCCTTTGCCAGGCAATATGACCAATGACTAGGCTTTCCGGGAAATGACGCATTACGCCCAACAACTACGACATATATAAAATCTAAACAACTATAATGTTTATTGATTCAGCCGATAGTGTAGGTAAAAGAAATCTAAACTTATTTAATTTCCACTATATTGAAAAGAAAACGATATATTTCGCTAATACTGTAGCTATACTAATTCTTTCTAGTATTTAGCGATTCATTAAATAATAATTAAATTATTAATATTACCGATTTTTTTTTGTATTTTTAAATAAAAAATTGTTTAAAATAAATGTGTTTTTAAATATTTGAATAATATAAAGTTTGACAAATTATTATCGTATAATTTTCCAATATTAAAAATCAATTTAAATAAAGAAGTAACGACATCAAACACTTTATTTTCTTCTTTTCTTTTGCGTTTCAAGGAATTCAAGGATGTGGGTTACCGATGTATGAGCTTTTTAATACATATTTCGCTAATAATTTTCTTTAAAGCCAATCGAGTTAACAAACGAATCTCTTCAGCAGTAAAATTAGGGGCTGGAAACCACTTTTTCTTGTCCCCTTTATTTAGCGACATCGACATGATGATAATGACACAAAATACAAACTTTTAGAACACCGCAGCTGTGGCTCAGAGGTAGAGCTACTGGCATTCGACCGCGGCGATCCAGGTTCGATTCCCGGAGTAAGCATACGTACAATAAAAAAAGTATGTTCGAAATTTAGTGGATTTAAGAATGCAGGGAAGAGTGTAAAAGGTATTATCTCCTAACCCACCCCATTCACGCCGGTAACCAGACCAGATGAGATCGGTAGGTCATGCAATGGCAATAAACCAAGGGTTGATAGCCCTTGGGGGGTGTCGCATGACTGAGGATCGTGGTTCGGAACCCACGTTAAACTGTAGGTCCCCTCGGGAGTGGCCCTGGTAGCGAACGAAGAGGAAAAAAGCCTAATTCGAAAGAAGGGCAGAACGGCAAGCAACTTTTAGAACGAATTTATTGAAATATTATAAATAAATTTGTTTTCAAACTGAACGACAATTATATTTGACTTTGACGCTTAAGGTTTGGAATTATTACCTGTCCGGTAACTCGTTTTTTTTTATTTGAAGAACAGTTATTTGCCAAATAGAGGCTATTTGTATGTGAAAGTACTGCTCCTACGAGTCTGTTTTATTTATTGAAGTTCTTTTATTAACCACTAAAAACCGATAAAAATAGAAGTAAACACTTTTTACCTAAATTTAACTTACCTAATAAAGCTCAACGAGGCTATACATTCTTTCAATTTTTTGATCAAAAACTCATTAACAAGAGTGTAAGAAGACTCTTACCTAATAAAGCTCAACGAGGCTATACATTCTTTTAATTTTTTGATCAAAAATTCATTAACAAGAGTGTAAGAAGACTCTTACCTTTACAAATCTTAGTCCATTGATGTTATGTATTTCAATAATGACATAGCTTCCATACGGAGGGACATGTGAATAGAAAACTCCCAAAAATCTTAATAATATGGCCACGTTGAACTCGTGAGCTGAATATAGAAATATCTTCCTGTCTCTATTGTATTCACCTTTTATTTTGGCTAATGAGTCGTCAATAATTTTTTTAACCAAGAATCCTGAAAAATATTGAATATAAATAGTCCATATTGTTAACCACAATAGAATATTTACTACGAAATAAGCAAATAATGCTCAAAAATATGATGTTACTGATTGATTAAAACTATCAAAAGATAGGGCTAATAATGCATTAGCCAATTGTTTATTTTTACCAATATTTATTTTCGTTTTATTCAAAAATCTGCTAAATATTCATCTTTGGAACACAATCACTGTTAGTTTCAAGTTAAAAAGTTTTCATTTATTATAAAGAATTCGGAATAACTTTTGTTTTTAAGTTTTTGCTTTATTTATTTAAATAAGAGGAGAACAAGGGATGAAAGTAGTGATGCGAACCATTTATGTTTCAATATTGACAAGACTAGTAATCTTACATTTAAATTTTCATTCTCGGACTTGAATTTGAACAATAATTTTATACAGAACGGAAACGTTGCCAAATTCTTGGGCGTTCAAATCGATAATAAACTTAAGTTTAGAAACCACATTTTTACATTAAATAGAAAATTAGCTTTAGGTTCTTAAGCTGTCAGAGTTATTTCCAAGGAATTGGGAAAAAATATAGGTCGAGTTGTTTACTTTTTACTTATTGAAAGCCACTTAAGGTATGGTATCGCTTTTTGGGGGTTTTGTAGCCAGAACTTGTTGGGCTCAATATTAGTTTTACAAAAGAGGGCTTTAAGATATTTGTGTGGTATTAACTTACGTTTCCATTGCAAACCTTTATTTGTCAAGGAATTTTTTTTAACTGTGGTTGGCATTTTTATCCTAGAAACAGTTTGTCTTATTCATAAAAAATATAAGGGTTATCCTAACAACAGCTTATATAATATGCGTAACAAAAATAACATACCTATTCGTATACCAAAATCAACTTTTAAAAGAACATTGAGGAGATATCTGGTCACTACTATACCCTACTATACTCTTTAGGAGTATTATGATGATAATATGATCTAGTTACTGGTTCATGTGTTATATTTCTCTCTATATTATCTGTTCCTTTAATAGTATATTAATTTATGCATATTTTTGTTATTGAATTGTACACTTGGTATGCGTCTATAGAAGTTTTGTTTGTTCTCCTCTTTATATTGGGTAACTTGCTTTTTATAAATTATTTAATGTATTTTAAATATATAAGCTTCTTTTTGTAGATTAACGTTTTAGCTTTGTTAACGAGAATATTATTTCTTATGACAATAAAGCATATTTTGATTTGATTTGATTTGATTTATTAAAAAAAATTATTTTAACTTTGGTTTGGCTTACCGGAAGTCAGAAGTTAACCATCTTAGGCTCGTTAAATTAAAACATTTTTTTGTAAAGGTTATTTTTGAATAAAAATTAAACTATCTTTATAAGCTTCTTTGCCATTTTGCGTCTTTTCGATACAAAAATCCTAATAATAATCTATAATGTGTCATGAATCATATTTTCTAAGAGAATATCGGCAGAAATCTGATATACTTAAAAACGTTGCAAATTAAGGGTATAATTTGGATAGTATCAATAATATAACTTATAGAGAAGAAGTTAGTGACTTACCAACTGCAAATTTCTTTAGTTCAGGTGTAGCAGTGCTGACGTTGTAATCGTTGATTGCCAAATGTGCGATGTGGTGATAGATATCCCGTACCCATTCTGGATGATCATACCCATTTTCTTTCTACGATAAAAACCGTTACTACCGGGTATTAAATTTTCTTACTTTGAATATTGGTTGGTCTTATAGAGCAAGGGAATACACATGACATTAACATTATCAACTAATTATTTAAAATTAAGATAACTTAACATTTTAAACTTTAAAAATTAATATCAAAAGTAAAGGTAATACTAATTTTTTAAATTTCCATTCTAACTTTTATTAGAGTTTTGTCCGTATGCCGTTGACTTTTAATTTTATAAAAAAAATTATATAATTTGCATCGCTTCATTTGTAAAATTTGTAATATGTTTATTACACCTTTGTCCGTACAAAACAAAACAAGGAACATTACGAAAAATATGGCAAAATTAAAGTGTTACATACAATTTCTTTAAAATAAAATATTATACAGGGTGTTACAAATTCGACATACCAGCATTGGAATCTCAGAAACCATAAGAGTTAAAGAGACGGCTAAATGGGGGCAAAGTTGTGCAGTTCGGTGCTAATTATAATGCCGCTTTAAAAGTTTTCAAATTACGAATACTTTTTTTTATTCGAAAAAAAACGAAATTTTTCAAAATCGTTTTTATTTTTTCCTGAGCTCATTTGGGTAGCTATTTAAAAATAAAAGACACTTTGTTATTGCCACATTTTCTCCTCTACAAAATGACGTTACTAAACTAAAGATCCACCGTGTCGTCTCCGAGCGGCCATCACCAACTTTACTTTTTTAAATACGGACCTGGATTTGTTTTAACCGATTTTTAAACCCTCCTATCCTCAAAATGTAATGGCGATATTACTTTCTCATAATGATGAATTGACCTTGCTTATTTTTTTTAATTCATATTTTTTACACTTCTTGTCAGTCCAGTCCTGGCAACGAATTACAGTATTAATTAAAAACTTTATTTTATTTAAAACCTTTACAAATAAATTTAATGAAAAAGTTTGTCTAAAGTTCATGTTAGGTATATTTACATACAGGTTGCATTTGGTAGGATAAGGAGAAGATCGGTTGAAAGGGTTGTCACCAAAATTGGAAGAAAAATCGATCTTTATATTGAGCAAAACGGCAATCTCTTTGAACATTTAGAAAATTAGGATTTATAATTAGTAAATTTAGAATTATTGGAAAATTCTTATAAAATAAATTATATTACTTATGTATGAATGTTTCAAATAAAATAAAGTTTTTAATTAATATTGTAATTCGTTGCCAGGACCGGACTGACAAGAATTGTAAAAAATATGAATTTAAAAAAATAAGCAAAGACAATTCATAATTATGAGAAAGTAATATCGCCACTACATTTGTAGAGTAGGAGGGTTTAAAAATCGGGTAAAAAAATATCCAGGTCCGTATTTAAAAAAGTAAAGTTGGTGATGGCCGCTCGGAGACGAAACGGTGGATCTTTAGTTTAGTAACGTCATTTTAGTGGCAATGACAAAGTGTCATTTATTTTTAAATAGCTAGTCAAATGACCTCAGGAAAAAATAAAAACGATTTTGCAAAATTTCGTAGTATTCGGAATTTGAAAACTTTTAAAGCGGCATTATAAACAGCACCGAATTGCACAACTTTGCTCCCATTTAACTGTTTTTCTAACTCCTATGTTTCCGAGATTCCAATACTGGTATGTCGAATTTGTAACACCCTGTATAGTTAATTAGGCTTATTATTTAAAAATAATTTATTTTTCTTGCAATTTTAGAAGGTGAATATTAAATTTTAATTTTAAATTAAGAAGTATACCTAAATTTTAATAAGATTTGACTATTTTCAGTCTCTCACCATAAAATATATTTGAACCCATAAGCATATATTATTATCTTGTTTTGGAAAAATATACTTTTTTTAATTACTTTACTTTTAATTAACAATGCAATAAAGAAAAATGTTAATTAATAATTTTTAAAATATTGGGACCGCCTATTTAATAGAAGTCTCATCAGCACTTACGATACATGTCTATTAAAGGTGTTATGGAATCTATGCATTTTAATATTATATTTTCATATAAAAATATTTGGTTAAGGATTTTAATATAAATACAGACTAATTCATTAAGGGTGGCCACCGGCCATATCTCGGAAACTACTGGGGAAAAAATTCATAATTAAAGCGACAATGAGAAAATCCTGGAAAGTTCCGCATTTTACCGCAAGGGGGGACAATTGAAAATTTAAATATTAAAATTCTAAACTTTTCCATTAAGTTATACTTTTCGTAACCGTATTAGAAAGCTTGGATAATTCTCGATAATTTTGGTTTCAGACTTATTGGCGTAACAACCTTGATAAGAGTGGAGGAAGCTATTGAAAGTATAAACAGTTAAATTGTTGTAACTTCGAACGTCCTATCCGATTTAATTAAACTTAAACTTGTTTGGAAGATAAGGATAAGTACTTTCAACTGTCTGATCCATTAGTACACGATATTTCCTGTAAAAATTGTTAGAGAGTGCAATTTGTAATAATTACAATTTTTTTTTCATTTTATCCCTAAAACTTAAATCATATGGTATAATTAGGATATCATAATCAGAAATAAGATTAAATTTTCAGGAAAAAACGTAAAAGCCGCAGTACGATGTCTTCGTTTGCTTCAGAGTTATTGCCAAAAGAATAACTTTTACCAATTTGATTGTTTTTGTAGTTCCCTGCTAAGTATTTCACGACAAATATTTTTTTTTTAATTTGTATGCTTATTTATGTTTGTTACTCATTATTCCATGGCCCAAAAAGTATTTTATAATTAATAATATAATCAAGGAAAATTTCTAATTTAGGAATAATTATTCGAATATGGTGTTTTAAAATATAAATCGAGATAGCCGTGAAACAAAATCAACACATTAAAATTAAATCAATAGACAACTATTTGAATATGTTTATCTCCATGGAAACCTGCCAATTCTTTTTCACAGTCATCTAGACTTTTTTTTAAAAACACAATATTGGAATTACGTAAATTAGAAGAAGTCGATGATTATGTTATTATTAAGTAGTTTTAGCCACACATAATGAGTGACAAACCTATATAGGGTTAAAATATTTTTTTTTGTCGTGGAATGCTTAATGGCATAATTATGATAACAATAATTACTACTTCAATTAAAGGGTTTAAATTATTCTTCCAGCAATAACTTTTAGAAGCAAGAAGATATTGAACTGTGGTCTTCATATTGTTGTAGCAAATTTAATCTACTTTCTGATTATGATATCATAGTAATACTGTATGATGTAAGATTTAAGAATACAAATATAATAAAAAAAAGTTATTATTATAAATTGCGCCCTCTAGTAACTTTATTACGAATTATCGTGTACGAATGGATATGACAATTAAAAGTACTAACCTTTCTCTTCCAAATAAGCTTAAGTTTTCTAAAATTTGAGAAGTCCTTTAGAAGTTACAGTTATTTAAATAGTTACACTTTCCATAGCTTCCCCCACTCTTATCAAGATTGGTACGCCAATGAGCCCTTAACCAAAATGATGTAGAAATGTCTACGCTTTTTAATGGTGCTATCAAAGAGGTATACCTTAATGTGAGAATTTTTGGAGACAATTAGAATTTTATTATTTAATTTTCAATTGTGCCCTCTTGCGGCGAAATGAAGAACTTATAAATTATTTTCCAAGATTTTGTCATGGCCACTTTAATTACGAAATTTTACCTTTTCTATTCCCAATAGTTTTCGAGATATGGCCGGTAGCCACCCTTAATGAATCACCCTGTATATGATATGATTTTTTTTACCAATTTAGGGTGTTTGCGTTTTTGAATTACCCTTCACATAAAACTTCGAAAGTTTCCATCCTTAAACCAAATATATTAGGACATATAGGCAACCAACAAAACCTCGTATTTCGTATACCCTTACAAAAACTCAAAAAATCAATTTGATCTTGAATTGTAAACAAAATTATAGGTTATGTTGTTGTATGTAGACTGGAGGCTGGATTCGCGCAAGGCGAGGTTTCGCATCGTTTGATCTCGTTCTATAAAGCGGCTTACAGTGACGAAGTCTTACTCGAGTAAATTTTCCTCATTGGCTTACGGCAAATTCGGTCTGGTTTTAGGGGTACTTACCCAACTTTTTAGACGGTCGTTTGTAAACAAATAAAGTGTAAAGTATGTCTCTATTATACTCAAGGAGTCAGCCATTTTAATATATAATGCGTCAATTCCATAGCACCCTGTATATATAAATTTAAAAAGCAGAATACTTCAAATCATAACGGCACATAGTCTATTTTAAGAAATAACTTTAAATTTTGCTTAAAGACAGCCACATATAATTTTATCTGGAAAATTTTGTTAGTTTTTCGTGTCAATGAATATGGATCAATTCATAATAAATACTTACTTCTGTCGTTAAAGTAAAGTACAAGTCCGCAAACTTTTTACTATTCATAGGTTGGCCAGCATGGTGTTCTATATGTTCAATGATGTCGGTATAATTTTCAAACAATTTTTTGCCTTCTGTCGAATTTAGATACTCCCAAAATAATTTGTTGTATGTCGGACAGTTTGCAAGTGGGTCCGCTAATACCTAAATAAAAAAACAAACATATTTTTACTGAAGGACCATTTGGATAGGAAATTTGAGTTGTAACAACTTTAGGCCTTATTTTAAAGTCCTCTTAAACCAAGGTTTAAACTTAAAATGGTCGATATATAATGTGGGATTGACAGCAAATTTCATTTTCAAGAGTGATCAACCTGGTCATACCTTGTTATGTTATATTATATTAAGGTATGATTAGGTGAATCACTTTTATCTCGAACTTTGTTATCAATCCTACATTAAAAACTGATCAATTTTGACATTTTTTCAATTTAAACTGAACCTTGGTTTAAATCATAGAGATGTTGTTTTAACGAATTTTATAATGTCAATTTAAACCGAGGTTCAGTTTAAATCCAAGAAATGTCAAAATTGGTCACTTTATAATGTGGGATTTATAGCAAAGTTCGATTCAAAAGTGATTTACCTGGTCATAACTTAATATAATGTAAGATAACATAACAAGAACGACAGAAGAGTTTTGGACTTGCATTGTCTTTATTTCTTTTGAATCACAACGTTTCAACTGGTAAGTATCTTCAGTCGCCTTCAGGTGAATACTAAATAAGTATGGCTTTATTTACACTAGATAGGTGGAATAACCCATAACTAAATGGTTGGAGTGATGCATTTAACTCTTAAGTTTTTCTATTTATACTAGCTGGGTGCAATGACGTATAACTGAGATAAGTCATTTATTTTAATAATAAATTACATTTACTTAACAAAGATTTCTAGATGTTTCTCATATCTAATAAAGACTTAATAAAACAACCTGGGTTTTGGTGTATGGTGGCAGTTTCCTTAAACTTTTTCTTCCTCCAGTGCGTTTTTTTTTTGCAGGATTTCGGCTTCTATCCACATGATATGATGACCGTGTGTCCAGGCGTGGTCAGCTGCACCTAATTTTTTGGTCTCTCCTTTTTGGGTGTAGTTCTTTTGTTCTTTGATCCTAACGTCGAGCGGTCCTAGTGTCTCACCAATATAAGATTGGCCACACTCACAGGAGATCTGATATACACAATTTTTCTTGTCTTTTTGACTTGTCAGTTTCGTCTTCGTCAGGTGGCTTCTTAAAGTGTCTCTCAAGCTGAATACGGAATTGATATTATATCGTTGTCCTAGTCTTTTTATTTTCTCAGATATTCCTTGAACACGAAATGTTGAGTAGGTATTGGTTGTATCTCTTTTTCTGCTTTGTGTGCGTTTGGCCGATTCTTGCGATTTTCGAATATTGTGTCAACCATTCTCATTGGGTAGCCATTCTTGTTGAGATCGGTCGTGATGTGGTTTGTTTCTCTTTGGAGAGCTTCGTTCGAGTTACAGAGGGTAACTGATCTATCCACAAGGGTTCTTACTATGCCATATTTTGTGTTGTTTGAGTGATTTGATGTATAATTGAGATATTGAGCTGTATGCGTAGGTTTTCTGTACACTGAAGTTAGGATGGTGTTGAAATTTTTTTCTATATTGACGTCTATGAAAGATTGTTTTCTTCTTTCTCCATGGTGAATTTAATTGTCGGTGCAAACTTGTCGATATGATGTAGGAATTCCCTGAGTTCGTCATCGTTTCCATTCTAAATAATGAAGATGGCATCCACAAACAGCCATATTTTTGGTTTCTTCTTGGCTTGTTCTATTGTTTGAATTCAAACCATTCTATGTAAATGTTGGCGATTATGAACGAGAGAGATGAGCCTATATGAATATTTATTTTTCTTAGAAATAAGAATTGTTGAGGTAGCATTCCAATAGTTTCATGATGGCATTTATAGGTACCTAGCGGTGTTCTTTCTTGTAGAGTCTGGTCTTTCTCAAGTCTGCTTCTGATAACCTTAAGTGCGCCCTTCAAAGGGACGTTGGTATAAAGACGTTAAAGCTGCCAAGGCGATCTCCTAATTGTACTATTTCAAACAGACAAAAACATAACATGTTATGACCAGGTTGATTACTCTTAAATTAAACTTTGCTGTCAATCCTACATTATAAATCGACCATTTCTGACATTTCTACGATTTTACAATTATTCTTTGGTTTAAACTTAATTTTAAGAGGACTTTATAAAATTGGGCCTTAGTTTACCAAAACTGGTTACTCAATTTCACTCATATAGTTCTTTTAAATTTAAAATACTAAAAGAGTTTGAAATGCTTTAAAAAACTTTTTTTACTAGAAAATATCCAATTTATTTTAATATTAGATAAGTAAACATGAGATTTTACAGAATTTATTTAGTAATGAATATATAATATCTTTTGTCCCAGATCACTGGTAACAATAAGTTAACAACAGAGTAATGGAGTAAAAAACAACTGGGTTTATTTTCATTGCGTTGAAAAAAATATAAATTTTGGGCTTCTGTAAACTGGTGTTCAAAACATATTTAATACGGTGGAATTATTTACATCTAATTGTACATTAAGTAACCTTAAATTTTAAACTATTTTCTCTGCATAGAAAATTTAAAAGGTGTAATAAAAATGTGAATGATTTTCTAATAAATGGGCAGAATACTTAGAGTAAGTTTTTAGTTTGCAAAAGATCGATTTGTGTCTTTTGTTTCTTTTTCAAATATTCAACCAGTTTGACTTTTATGTATAAGATTTAACGCTATACAAGTTAATTTATATAGTCCGGATATTTTAGGTTGTCCATTTTTATCTGGTTATTTTTAATAAACCTGCTAAATTTAAAAGCTGAACAATTTTTTTTACTAGATTGTCCAAACTGGGTCATTAATTTATAATTTCTTGAAGGTTTTTTGACATATATTAATGGCAGTTTTCATACGGGGAAACCTAAAAGAAATTCTACAGTTTCTACGCTACTACTAGAGTGAAGACTAGGAGACTAGGCGAAAAGACTACTCTAGTTGCCTCTCATCCGATACTATACTTATCCAGGGGCAAGCTTAAGGCCGCACATTTATGCACTTTAGCTTAAAAATTTTCTCCTTAGTTATTATTTTGCGTCACTCAGGAGTAGAGTGGCGACCCACCATACCGAGTCGGGGATCCTCAGGTTACCAGGTATCCTAGTAGCCGCAACTTAGGTGGCGCCATGTGAGAAGCGGCATTCAAATGTATATGCTGGGGGACCTAATCGCCCAGTCTCCTAGTTTTTACGCTACTACAGTTTCCTTTAAGTTTCCCTGTGAGAACTGCCTTAGGTTTTCTTTCGCAGCGAGCTAATTGTGAGAAATAGTTCGTCGAGTTCGCGGTGAACTAACTTTAGAACTAGCTTGCGAAGAAGTAGTTCATGTATGTAGTAAAATCATCATTATTCCTGATCCATATAAAGCGATGGATCAGGAATGAACACAAATCCCAATGGAGCAATAGACAGGGATTAGACCACAGCAAAAGCTTCATCCAGACCCAAGACTTACGAAATAGTTGCTTCAAATGAACAGGAATCAGCTGAGAACCATTACAGAAATTCTGTCGGGACACATAGTCATCAAGACTGTACAGAATGCAACTGTACAATGGAGACCTTAACTGCAGATTATGCGGACAAGACAGAGAAACTGTACAGCACGTAGTTTGCAATTGCGAGTCACTAGATCGGAAGAGGCAACAAATATTCGGTCAACCAAAACTGAAACCAGAGGACATAATTACTCTCTCCCCAGTTGACCTACACAAACTAGTGCAAGGAACAAAGATCACGGAGTGATTGTAACAACCAAACAGGGTAAGCACACACTGAGAAAAGCTTCAGCAATTCTTTGCTAAGAATATTTTGGCTGTAATATTAAATTTTCTACCTACGATAGCAAAATGAATTTCTTATTGCAAAAGAAACAATTTACCTGAAAACTCTGTATACCCGTTACAAACACCTTTGCTATTATAGAAAACTTACATTATGATAACAGCTAAGTAAGTCTTTATAAAAAAATTATTTTCTAGGACTACTATTTGCTTTGCTGAGGAAGTAATGCAGTTTGCTGTTTTTGAAAAAAATCTTTATAAAAAAATCTTTTCTATCGTAAAGAGTTTTTAAAGGGGTAGCAAAATTTTTTGTTGGAATTGGGAAATTCGTAACTGTTCGGTTCGAATCGGATTATTTCGTAGTGACAAATTCAGTCTGATTGGGCCAATTTTTATATTGCGCATCAGTCGTCCCGTTCCTGTCTCCACATGTTTTCAGGTATTCATTTTTTCTGATATTTAGATGCTCGTTCCTTTATAAAGTAAAATTCTTCGCATCGGTGGCTGTTGTTGGTGATCATTATGACTCAACATTTGTCTCATTTTTTCCGATAAACATTGTCTTGGCTCAAAAATGTTTCCAGTGTGCAGTGCTTTATTGGATTGTGACATCAATGACAGTGTAGATTTTTAATATCAGTGTTAAAAGACCAGAGTTATTTTAGTTTTATGTTATGTGTTTAGTTTAACAGTTGTTTATTTAATAATAATTTTTGTGTGAGTCAAATTTTAGAGAAAAGAAAATTAGTTATTCTTTAACAAATGCTATTCATAATAAAAGTCCTTAAACTAAAAGACAACTTACCAAAATTTTAAACACGGTATGATTTTTAAAAGGAAGATTTTAAGAAATATCTCAAAAGTAAAATACTTTCTTTTTCTAAATAAAATACAATGTAATTATTATTTTACCTAATATTCGATCTAGATGCAGAAAAAAGTTTTTTCGGCATTCCCTTTTGGATATTTGTTTAAATTTAAAGTGAACAGATATTTTTTAATAAGATATGTTTTAACCACTCAAAGAAAAAAGCAGTAAAATATTATTGTTTTTTTAAGCAGCTAAAACTGAAACTATTTTTAGGTTATGAAGTTTTGTTTTCTGTTGTATTAAATAATAAAGAGAAAAATATTTTTTTTTTAGTTTCAAATCTTTGACAACCTATTCAGACGTGGGGAGTTGCACGATATAAAATATGCTGGAGTTACCTGAAAAATAAGCTTTATACTATGTTAAATTTTTGATATAGCATGGAAAATATTATTTTTAATAACACAATTTTAAATGAATCAAAATTTTTTGAAACTTACGTACCCAAAGTAAAAAAACTTGATTTATATAAATGTGTTATTAAGCATATTATAACATATTATGTTCTCTAGAGCATTAAAAATTCAACAAAATATACGGCTTCCTTTTTGGGCCACCCCACATATTATAGCAAATAAGTAAACCACTTTACTATTATAGCAATGCTTAGTTGCTACCTTAGCTAAAAAAGAGTTCCTGAAGTAAGTAGGTACATTCTGACCTAGCAAAGTAACTTTCTTGAAATAAATAAAAAAATCTTTTCAATATAGCAAAATGTTATACTGATATTGAAAAAAATTCTTATTTCGAAAACGATGCGGATGGCGTAGAAAAGTATCTTTATTGTTCTAGCAAAGCCTCTTTATAGCCGATGGTCAGTTACTTTGCTAATACAACATTTTTGTTTACTTGAGCTAAGTGATCATTCTTTATAAAGTGACTTTATTACGACAGCAAAGAAATTACAGCCAAATGGATTTTACTGTCTCAGGTAGTTTTTCTTTTGTCCCCTATGTTAGCATTTTTCTTTATAAGCGGTATAAAGATTTTTATAAGGACAGCAAGAATCTTCTTTCAGTGCAATGGGCCAAACCTGGGCTAAGTGCATCCGACGCACGGACGGGCTCTCGGAAGAAAAAAAAGTAGTAAAATAGTTATTTTAGTTATATTAAAAAGTTCGTTTGCAAACTTAATAACACTAACACATATTAAACTATACTTACATGATCTTCATGTATAGGCCAATAATTGAATGGTACCGGTTGCCAATCCAACCTGTTTTCCCAAACGAGATCTCCCCTGGGAGGAAACAAGGAGGCAAGGACCAGTTGGAGGGACATTTTAGTCCGGTTGTAGTCTGTACATCTAGCATCGACTGTATCCAGTGTAAAGTCGTCTTTTGCTAGGAAGTCGTAGTATCTTGAGCGTAGCTCCTTGCCTATATTATATTCTTTTCGTTTTCCAGCCTGCAAATAATAATAATAAATTATTTATAATATATACAGGGATTCCATAACTAAGAGATCATACACTAACAGTAGACTTGAAAATAGGTCATTTATGCTTAATTTTTTATGATAAAATATCCATTGTGAAAAATATACAGGGTGATTCAAATAAACATTTATTTTAGATAATTAGAGATGATTCCAAATTAAGTTAAGCGAATATGAATCAAATTTGAAGGGGTCACGGGAAAAACGGCGAGTGTCAATCTTTAACGTTTGTAGAAAAAATTATTTTTATGTTTAAATCTAATGCTACAAAAAAAAAAATTTTATTATAATGTCGAATAAAAAAAAACACCATCTTGAAGAACATAAAAACTGCTATAAAAAGATGTTGTTTGTTCCTTCCTTAAGTCAAAAATAAAAGAGCAAAAACGATGTTAAATTTGGAATTTGGTTTAAGAGGTGCACCGTCTTTCGGAAGAGACGTTAAACTGTGGGTCTCGTGTCATGGATGTTGGCACGTTAAAGAACCTACCCTCGACAAAGAGGGATTCGGCAAAATTACCAGAAAGTGTGTGACAAATTCCCTGGTGTCGGTGATTGGCCTCGCTGCGGAAATAGGCCGACGTAAAAAAAAAAGAGCAAAAAAATTAAAAACCAAAACTGAAAAATTCGGTTTTCGTCGGATATCTCCGAAGTTATTTGGAATATATACAATTTACTGTTACCGAATTATTAAGTTCTAAATTACGCAATTTTGCAACAATATTCGTATACGCATACGAATTTATAGCACCATGTATATCATTGCCTCAAGGAACAAATTGGTCGTAACTATTTATTGGGTTTTCTAGGGCAAAGATTTTTATCAAGCACCGTCGTGTTACTATTCTAGACATTCCATTATCGTATTCCGGTAAAAATTAAAGGAATAACCATGTACCGCCATAAGAATAGAAAAAACATACAAGGGAAATTTCTTTCCGATATGATTTTTTACTAGATAAAGATTTTCTATGTTTGATCGTTAAACTTCGGACCCGGAAAAAGCTGAACGGAAAACATGTCGTTTTATGGTTAAAACCAGCAGAAATATTATGGAAGAAGAAAAAGTATGGTTAAATTTTTTAATTTCTGTTTTTGGGTTTTTTTTCGGCTTTTTTCCTCTTCGCTCGCTGCCAGGGCCATTCCCGAGGGGACCTACAGCTTGACGTGGGTTCCGAACCACGATCCTCGGTCATGCGACACCCCCCACGGGCTATCAACCCTACAGATTGGGGAGTGTGTATCTCCTTCCGCACCCCACGAGATGTCCGATCTCATCCGGCCTGGTTACCGGCGTGAATGGGGCGGGTTGGGAGATGATACCTTTTAAACTCTTCTCTGCATTCTTTAAATTCACTGAATTTCGGACATACTTTTTTTTATTATACGTATGCAAACTCCAGGAATCGAACCCGGGTTGCCACGGTGGAATGCCAGTAACTCACCTCTGAGCCACTGCCGCGGTCTGTTTTTAGGTTATGTTAAAAATCAAAAATATTTGTCATAAAAGCATGGTTATGTTTTGTTTTTGGGTTATGTTATGACTCAAAATATAAACATTTTAGTTTTAAAAAAAACCTAATGTTTTGTCTGCCTTATTTAGTGTACTCATTTAGGTATGAACCCAAAATTTTATTATTATTTTAAACAAAAAGATAGAATAGTCGCGGCAGTGACTCAGAGGTGAGTTACAGGCATTCGACCGTGGCGACCCGGGTTCGATTCCCGAAGTGGGCATACGTACAATAAAAAAAGTATGTCCGAAATTCAGTGGAATTTAAAGAATGCAGAGAAGAGTGTAAAAGGTATCATCTCCCAACCCTCCCCAATCACGCCGGTAACCAGACCGGATGAGATCGGACATCTCGTGGGGTGCAGAAGAAAATACACACTCCCCAATCGGTAGGTCATGCAATGGCAATAAACCAAGGGTTGATAGCCCTCGGGGAGTGTCGCATGACCGAGGATCGTGGTTCGGAACCCACGTGAAGCTGTAGGTCCCCTCGGGAATGGCTCTAGTAGCAAACGAAGAGAAAAAAAGCCGAAAAACCAAGCAAGAACATAGACAACGTAAAGTTGAATTACAAAAGATGTGAATTAAATAAATCTAAATAAAATTTGACATATCCAAAATAACAAACTTAACTCAACGATGACATAGACACCTTTATAATGAAACAGAAATAGGCAAAATCTGATTTAAAAGAGCAAGACAGACGATTGGAAAGAGCCCTTAAGTTATTTCTATTTCTATTGGGGCGAGTCGTCTTTCGGTTATCGCCAATGTAGCCGAGCGAGCTTATACATAGTACCAAATAAGAATAAAAAGAAATATAGACAGGATTTTTTTTTCCATCCTTTGCATGGTTCCGTTGCTGAACACCCATATATGGCGGGGAGATGTAGAGAGTTTATTTCACGAAAATAATGGTTTGCTATAGCAATTATTAAAAAAAAAGACAACAATTAGAATATCATCAATTTTGCAATGAAACAGATTTAGAAAACCTATCGAATAAGAAGCAAGAAAAGTATAAAAGTAAATTAATTTAACATAAACAATGTCTACAATTTCCAGCGTTATTAAATACATCCCGATAAGTCTCTTTTCAGACATTCGAACATACTGCGGAATAAAAGCGTGTGCTAAATGACGAAAAAACGTTACATCACGATACACCATATGAATAATAACCTCAAACCTACCATTCTGTATATTTTATCATTGTGTTTATCGGTTTTCGACTTTAAATTTGGCGCCACTATTTTTTAATTAACCCATTTAGCGTATATCGTTAAAATAATGTGTTATATTGCATAAATTTGTTTGTTTTTATAGTTATCAATTGATAATAAATAAATACTCATTAAAATTAATTAATATATATATATTTTTTTGAAGTAGTCCATCTCTCAGTGGAGTGAATTATGAAGTAGTAGGAAAGAAAAACTCATAGTCTGCTCCACTAGTTTGATATTTGACTAAACCGTACATGTTTCGAGAGTACAAACTCTCATCCTCAGCGGAAATAGAGAAAGGAGAGAACTTATGACATTCTCAAGGTGGTGAATGTAACGGTAAAGCAAAAGAAACAGTTTGCTATAAATGCATTGTTACAAGTAGTTAAAGATTATGATACTTTATGTAGGTATATATAAAAATTTTATTCCAAAAAGAAAGAAATTTCAAAAGAAAAAACGGATATTATACTGCTTAAATCTCTCTCTCCTTTCTCTATTTCCGGTGAGGATGAGAGTTTGTACTCTCGAAACATGTACGGTTTATATTAAACTAGTGGAACAGACTATGAGTTTTTCTTTCCTACTACTTTAATTAAAATAGTTAGCCCTGAGTTAGAAATAAGATGAAACCACATAAATCCAAGATTTCGCAATGACATACCATATGAGGTCGTAATTGATGAACGAAACGTATGGAAAAATAAAACACTAGACACTACTCCTGGTGCAATAATCTTGTACACAGACGGCTCCAAAACCAAAGAGGGTACCGAAGCGGGGATACACGGAGTAAGACCGGAAAAAAATGCGTCTTTCTCTCTGTTTCCCACAGTGTTCCAAGCAGAAATCTATGCCATATTGCAATGTGCGTGCTAAAACAATAGGAGGGCCTACCTCAATACGCGGATCAAATAATATAAAGATCAAGAGAAACTGGAGGCCCTGGCAAAAGTAAACAAAGTAATACTTCAGTGGGTACCAGGACACGAAGGTATTACAGGAAACGAAACAGCCGATAAACTTGCAAGAAAGGGCTCCGAAAATACATTCATTGGTCCAGAAGCGGAACCCGGAGTATCAAGGTGCACAGTAGAAGGTGCTATGAAGCGATGGATCAGGAATGAACACAAAATCTACTGGAGCGACAAACAGGGATCACACCACAGTAAAAAGCTTCATTGGGGATCCAGACTTACGAAACAGTTGCTTCAAATAAATAAGAACCAGCTGAGAACCATTACACGAATTCTGACAGGACACATGGCTGTCAAGAACCATCTGCACAGAATGCAACTGTACAATGGAGACCTAGACTGCTGAATATGCGGATAAGTGATGGAAACTGCACCGCACATAATTTGCCATTGCGAGTCACTAGATCGGAAGAGGCAACAAATACTTGGTAACTGTAGTGTACTGAATATATCTATATATTATGTAATGCGTAAACACCCTATAGTAGGCACCACCGATGAGTACATAAAGGGAATGAGTCAGTCGGTATGGAATGTGTGTGTAGAGAGAATCGAATAAAGTGATCGAGAGAAACAAAGTGTTTTATTATAATAATATTAAGGACATTACATTGGCGACGAGATAAATTAATTTAACCGTTATTGTGAGTACTTATGCAAAGCAGGACTTTTGTGGAATAAGTTCAAATAGTGCAAAAAAAAGTACGGCTGAAATAAAAGTAAGTAAAAACAAATATACCAAATAGTTTTCAATAAAAATTTAAGTTTAAATTGGGTAAGCAAGTAAAAAGCTTACTAATAAGTTTATGCATAATTAATTGGGCTTATGTCCAACGGAGCTTGTTAAACAATAAGCTTGTGTAATTTAAATTGAACAAACGTTCAACGGAACTTATTAAACAATAAGTTTGTGTATGTTTATGCATAATTAATTGGGCTTATGTCCAACGGAGCTTGTTAAACAATAAGCTTGTGTAATTTAAATTGAACAAACGTTCAACGGAACTTATTAAACAATAAGTTTGTGTATGTTTATGCATAATTAATTGGGCTTATGTCCAACGGAGCTTGTTAAACAATAAGCTTGTGTAATTTAAATTGAACAAACGTTCAACGGAACTTATTAAACAATAAGTTTGTGTATGTTTATGAATAATTAATTGGGCTTATGTCCAACGGAGCTTGTTAAACAATAAGCTTGTGTAATTTAAATTGAACAAACGTTCAACGGAACTTATTAAACAATAAGTTTGTGTATGTTTATGCATATTTAATTGGACTAATGTCCAACGAAGCTTGTTAAACAATAAGCTTGTATAATTTAAATTGAACAAACGCAGGATAGTAAATAATAATCTAAAACAATTTAAGGTATACCTATTACGTAATTATTTATATACTTAGTTATAGATATGATTAAACAGCTTAATTTTGTTGAAAAGCAAATTTAATGGTTTATGGAAATCGTGATATATTATATAACATAAACATAAACATACACATAGTATCAGAATAATAATAATAATAATAATAATAATAATAATAATAATAATATTAATAATAATATTAATATTAATAATAATAAATATGCTTTTATTTATTTATAAATAAATAAAAATACGTTATTGTCACCCACTCATAAATGCTAAACAACAGTTCATTCTTTAAGGACGGCAAATATACCAGGAATCGAGCAATTCCAGTGTGAGGGAGACCCACTATCCCTAGGGTCAAGGTGGGAAAAATGGAAACGCGCATTACAAATATATCTGCTAGTTTCTGATATAACAGATGCCACCAAAAAGAGGGCCATTCTCCTTCATGCGGGTAGTATAGCGCTACAAGAAATTTTCTACAGCCTGCCAGGAGCAAATGTGGATCCTACCTTACAAGAAAACCAAGGAATAGATATTTTTGACATCGCTCTAAGTAAGTTAGATTGCTACTTCCTACCTAAGCAAAGTAAAATATTTGAGAGGTATACTTTCCGATTAATGAAACAAATGGCAGGTGAAACTTTTGATACATGTTTAATACGTTTAAGACAACAAGCCACAAAATGCCAGTTTATTAATCAAGAGGAACACCTCATCGATCAAATTGCGGAAAAATGTGAATCAAAAGATTTGAGAAGAAAAATATTATCTTTAGGGGATAACATAACTTTAAATGATATTATATTAGAGGCAAATGCTTTGGAATCTGTGAATCGGCAAATGGACAAGTTTGAAGAGGGAAAAAATATTCCAAGCACTAGTGGCATTAATAAATTAGATATAAAAAAATCATACTCAAAAAAATTAATGAAGAAAAGCTGTTCTAGATGCGGTAAAACAAGCCATGATTCACAGGATCCAAAGTGTCCTGCCAGGGACATAATTTGTAGAAAATGTAATTTTGTAGGTCACTATCAAAATTGTTGTAAATCTAAAAGAAAAATGACAATTCCTCCGGAATTTAATACTAAAGAAAGTAAATATTTAAAAAAAATTGATACTACAAAACAGACTTACAAGGACACAAATAGGGTTGACTACGTACAAGAAACGGATGAAGATATCGATTATATCTTTCATCTCGATGACGACACTACAATCTTATGTGAGATAGGGAGTTTGACAATTCCTATGATTATTGACACTGGGAGTAAGAGTAACATCATAGACGACCAAACTTGGGAAAAATTAAAACAAAAGAAAATTAAAATAAAAAATCAAATAAAGAATACAAATAAAAAATTCTTACCTTATGCCAGCAAGGTTCCATTAAAAATAATGGTCCGTTTCGAAGCGAAAATTAAGGTTAACAATAAGAAAGAAGACGCATTATTTTATGTTATAAAAAATGGCATGAAATCTCTACTAGGTAAAGATACTGCAATATCCCTAGGTATTTTAAAAATAGAAGTAAATGTAAATTCGGTGACATCTTCATTTCCTAAATTTAAGGACAAAGTAGTCAACATCCCCATTGACAAAAATATTCAACCGGTGCTCAGCCCTACAGAAGGATTCCAATTCGATTAGAAGCAAAGGTCGAAAATGTTCTATAAGAGCTTTTAGATGGAGATATTATAGAACAAGTTAACCAGCCTTCAAAGTGGATATATCCTATTGTGCCAATTTTAAAATAAAATGGGGACGTCCAAATCTGTATTGACATGCGGCGTGCCAATCAAGCAATTTCCTGTGAAAATCATCCCTTGCCAACGATGGAAGTCTTAATTTCCCAACTAAGACAAGCTAAAATATTTTCTCGGTTAGACATAAAAAACGCTTTTCATCAGGTTAAAATCTCGGAAAATTCTCGATACATTACTACCTTTATAACTAAAAACGGTCTTTTTAGATACAACAGGTTAATGTTTGTTATCACATTTGCCCCTGAAATATTCCAGAAAATTATGGAGAGAATTTTTATTAAATGTTCAGGGACCATCAATTTTATTGACGATATAATTATTTTTGGACAAATGAGGTACAACATAGTGAGAGACTAACATAAACATTAAATACACTAAAGAATTACAATGTTTTACTCAATGAAGAGAAATGTCAATATGATATGACTTCTATTAATTTTCTGGGTCACACACTTTCTAAGAATGGTATAAAGCCTTCAGAATTTCATATTAAAGCAATCAAATCATTTCGATTTCCAAAAAAAAATATAGATGAACTGCACAGTTTTTAGGACTCGTTAAATTTGTGGGGAAGTGGATTCCTAATTTGGCGACAATCACAGAACCTTTAAGAAAACTATTACGATTAAAATTGGAAAAAAACACAAATATTTCACAATATTGGAAAAGTAAACAGAAGGAATCTTTTAGTAAATTACAAAATTTTCTATCCAACGAAACTATTTTAGGCTATTATGACCCTATGGTCCGAACCCAGGTGATTGCTGATGCCAGTCCTGTAGGTTTGGGTGCAGTTTTGATTCAATTTGACAGTAAAGGGTCGCCGAGAGTTAAATCCTTCGGAAATAAAAGATTGACGTATTGCGAAAAGCGATATTGTCAAAGAGAGAAAAAGGCATTAACTTTAGTGTGGGCCGTTAAGCATTTTAAAATGTATATGTTTGGTAAAGCATTTGAACTGATTACCGATCACAAACCTCTGGAAGCAATATTTACTCCCAAGTCTAAGCCTTGCGCGAGAATTGAAAGATGGGTGCTAAGACTCCAGTGTTTCAATTTTAAGGTAGTTTATCGTCCTGGTAAAATAAATATAGCAGATACAAGGAGATCAAATGCATGAAAAATATTACCTCCGCAAACACCATCCAAATCCTGGAAGACATATTTTCAAGGCTTGGCTTACCTGAATCCATAACAGCAGATAATGGGAAACAGTTCTGTAGCCAAGAATTTAAAAAATTTTGCAAAGAAATAACATAAGACTTTTCCATAGCGTACCGTATTGGCCTCAAATGAATGGCGGAGTGGAGCGCCAAAATCGCGATATACTAAAAAAAATTAAAATCAGCCATATAAATAAAACAGATTGAAAAAAAGATTTACTTGATTATGTAGTAATGTACAATAGTACCCCACATAGTTCTACCGGAAAGCCACCTTCGGAGTTATTCTTTAAATGGAGTTTTTGGGATAAGTTACCTACTTTGCCCAGTATTGCACCAGCCGAAATAATAGATGAAATTAGGGATCATGATCGATGGGAAAAAGAAAAAGGTAAATTGTATGGAGACCGGAAAAGAAAGGCTCAAATAAGAGAGTTAAATTGCGGTGACAAGGTACTGGTAAAAAATATTATTATAGAAAATAAAGTTACACCTTTATTTGACCCAATACCTCATACAGTGACTAACAGGACAGACGGAGACGTACACATAGAAAACGATGCGACCGGACAAACATACAGAAAAAACATTGTTCATCTAAAAAAAAATAGGGGGTGAATGGACTGTTTCTAACCAACCTACAGAATAAAATTCTCATTTGTATTTTCTAGTTATATCTTTATATTTATATTGAATTTACATAATTATTAGTAACTTAAGTACATATAGTTGTGACATAGTATTAAGTAGTAATAGTAATAGCCCATAGTTAATAATACTATTATATGTTTATTTAACAGTAATTAGTAATATAGGTCTAAGCCCTCATTTAGTATAATATATATAATATATAAAAAAAAACAAAAAAAAACAAAGTAAAATAGATATGGATATTACATTATGTATATTTAATTACTTAGATCTAGATAGGATAAAGGAGGAATGTTGGCTGCAGACAAAAATGTAATCAGTGAAATCTTTAATTTTCCGAGTATGTACTGGTTTAAATAAGACTTGCCTATAGTTAATAAAGTGTATGTATTTAGGATAAAAAATTAGATTTTTTTAGTTTATGTAAGTTTAAAAATTGTTAAAAAGATAGAGATGTAGTGTACTGAATATATCTATATATTATGTAATGCGTAAACACCCTATAGTAGGCACCACCGATGAGTACATAAAGGGAATGAGTCAGTCGGTATGGAACGTGTGTGTAGAGAGAATCGAATAAAGTGATCGAGAGAAACAAAGTGTTTTATTATAATAATATTAAGGACATTACAGTAACCAAAACTGGAACCCTCTCTCCAGTTGACCTACACAAACTAGTGCAAGGAACCTGGATCACGGAGTGGGTGTTACAACAAAACGGGAGCACAATAATGAGCCAAACCTGGCCTAAGCGCACCCGGCGCAAGGACGGGCCCTCGATAAAAGTAAATAAGAAGTATTAAAATAAAGCGTAAAATTGTCGTATAAATTGGGATTTTTTGACATTTGGCTATCCTCTGAATCGTAGTTATGGAATGGAATTTAAACCTCCTGTTATTCTTTATACTTGTTGGGCGAATAGATACTCTGCTATCTTAATAATTATTCGTGTTAACGAACCCTCAAAAATAGATACGTGCTTTTCCCTATTATCAATATTTACATAAACAAATGAAACTAATAACACAATAATAATTTTAAATACTACTATTTTTTTATCAACTTTTCAATAAATCGTCATTTCTGAATAGGAAAGTTTTGAGACAAATTTAAAATTGCAAAATTTATCAGTATCAAAGATAGATTTAATAATTATATTGCAGAAAATTAATTTTAAATAAAGATTTAACTTTAAAAAGACCTTACGCTTCTAGGTGTTTGGGTTTTGTTAAATAAAAAATATTTTTATATTTTTTAATAGGTTATTGTAGATAATACATTTATTACGTATTCATTTATTGAATGAAGCAAAAATTAACTTTATAGTTATTTGGTTATTTATACGTTGTTACTTGGAAAAAGACAGGGAAACTATGCAGCACATAGTTTGCCATTGCGAGTCACTAGATCGGAAGAGGCAACAAAACTGGAACCAGAGGACATCCGTTTCATCTCCCCAGTTGACCTACACAAACTAGTGCAAGGAACTGGGATCACGGAGTGGGTGTAACAACCAAACAGGGTGAGCACAAATTCTGGCCTAAGTGCACCCGACGCACGAACGGGCCCTAGGAAAAAAATTAATAAGCAGCGTTTTAAGTATATTTCCCAAATTGTACTTCTTTTGTCATCGGATTTACACCACTTTGCAGAACTATTGTTTTTTGAGTGATATTAAGGCCTGATTGTACCATTATTACGACTTAAGCTTAGTTCAGCGTTGAACCAAGCTCAAACTTCATTTTGACAACTAATTTACGTTCTTGATGGTTGTCAAAATGAAGTATGAGCTTAGTTCAACGTTGAACTAAGCTTTAGCCGTAATTGTGCAACCGGATCTAAGTATCCAACCAACTTACATACGTTGTAATAAGTGTCTAGTAATAGATCAAGCGATGTCATATTCTAGTGCATCTCAAAAATGTAATAAGAGGAACGTCCCCCCATTGAGTTGGCCCCATTAGACACACATCCATATAAAGAAACACTTACAGATCAATTATTGCTGATCTGAAGTTGGCAATAATATCATCCACAAAAAATAACAAAATATAATTTTAAGATGAATTTGAGATTTTTCCATAGAAATAGTAGATTAGAATTTAACAAAACTACTCCCTGGATGTAATCCACTATAATTGGTAGGTAGCCATAAGAGCAATCTATGCACACTTGGCAACCAACATCGGGTTAATATGTGCTGGGTTCCTGGACACTCCAAAATAGATAGCAACGAGGCCGCCGATGCGCTCGCAAGAGAGGGCGCAGGCATACCAGCTAATCTAGCAGACAATACAGTAAACAAACCACTGGGATTGGTCAAAGAGGAGATTGACTACACGGCCAAGCAGCTTGCACAAAACAGATGGACAGGATTGACAACCTGTAGTACATCCAGGCAACTGTGGCGCACACTCGATAAAAAGAGAACAGCAGAGCTATTGAGACACAGTCGAAAAGACGTGAGAAATATTACTGCGGTTGTTACCGGACATTGCCTCTTCTGTAGACATGCCGAACGTATGCAAATACCCACTAACGACTTCTGCAGAAGTTGCAGAGATGAGGAAGAGGAAGAAAGTATTCAATATTTTCTGTGTGAATGCCCTGGCCTCGCAAGAAGAAGGTTCACTGCTCTGGGTGAACCATCATTCGATAGCCTGGAGGGACTAAGCAACTTACAACTTGGACGGCTGAGCAGGTTTCTGAACAGTAGTGGCTGGTTTGAATGAGTTGTTAAAATCCTTCTGCGGTGTATGTCGCACTAACCATCAGAGATCTGATAAAGGTGGGTTCTATGGAACACGCGTGGTATCACAACGGACCTAATTAGGACTACGACTCAGGGCCGGATTAAAACTTTTTTCGCCCCTGGGC